>JAWZYU010000023.1:0-2570005 GCA_038380435.1 Ryuthela nishihirai | reverse complement strand
TTTCAGAATTTTAAATTACAGAAAAAACAAACCCTAATTTCTGCAAAATAGGTTAAATTTTAAAATCTCTGCTTAACCTTGTATTGCCTTATTTTATGTCTCATATTTTTTGTGTGCATTTATTTTGCGTTAAACAGAATATGCAATTTTCTTGGAAGACTGAAATTCCGACTCTGCAACAAACTAAAATCATCTGCAATACTTGCAAAGTGCAGAAAATTTCAGTTTTTTTTTCTAACTCATCTCAGTAATATTGGAACCTAAAAATGTGTTGTTTTCTTCGCATGTCTTTCACGAATTTTTTCCCACACTTTCAAATTTATACAATTCTAAAACAGGTTAAAACCGAATCGCAATTGTGCTTCAAATAACAAATGGAATGTTAAGCAGACTTGAAAATTTAATGGGACTTTTCAGGTGAAAACATGAAAAACATTTTTTTTTTGGTCAAATACACATATACCGATTCTTACCTGCAAGTAAGGTAATGGCAGGTGAAATAAAAAAAACTCCGAATTTTTTGAAATAACATCTTTATAGAAAATTATAAATCTTGCAAAACATTTTTTTGTGTGTTTTTTATCAAAATGAAAATTCCATAACCCATGAAAACTCTTAAACAATATTTACCTCTGTTCATGGCAATGGGAAATTGATATTTTATTAAAAATTTATAGATTCACGACTCGGTACCCACATTAGTTCACAAAAAATATGCATTTATTACTTGATTTACTTCAGGTTCATCGTCATCTTCAAGCAGCCATGGAGGTCCAACAACACTATACAATTTCGTTCTCCAAACGCATCTCTCCCAAGCAATATCTGCTGCATCTCGTCACTCAACTTTACTAATAAACAAACCACGACTGTCATAATGACTAAGTAACATATCTTGGCAAGCTTTAGCTATAATTGGATCTTTAAAGCATTT
Organism: Ryuthela nishihirai; assembly: GCA_038380435.1. Taxonomy (NCBI): domain Eukaryota; kingdom Metazoa; phylum Arthropoda; class Arachnida; order Araneae; family Heptathelidae; genus Ryuthela; species Ryuthela nishihirai. The sequence continues at coordinate 2,569,071 of JAWZYU010000023.1, read as the reverse complement.
ACCTTTCCGAGATTCAGAATTAACCTTATCAAAACATTTAAGTTGTAAGACACTTTTAACAAGGTAATGGTCAGATCCAATTTCAGCTCCCCTATATGCCCTGGTATACCTGACAGAACTAGTCCATTTGCCCTTAATTAATATATAATATTTTTTATGCAGCCCATCAGGTTTAACCCATGTGCACTTATGTATGTCGCGGTGTTTGTAATAAGTGTTAGTTATTCTGAAACCATTGAGTTTACTTACCTGTAGGAGACGTTGCCCATTGCCATTGCAGCTACCAATACCAAAAGGGCCTATCACCCCTCCCCAAAGGTCAGAGTCAGTACCAGCTTTGGCATTGAAGTCACCTAGAACAAGGGTAATATCTCCTTTCTTGACAGAATTCAAAACATCCTGAAGTTGTTCATAAAACCTATCCTTCTCATCCTCATCGGCATCCTCAATGGGGGCATAACAGCAGATAACATTCAAATCTTTAACACTTGTCTGAAATTTTGCTGTAAGAAACCTTTCATTAATGCACTCATATCCTAGAAGGGAATCACTAGCGTGTCTGCTGAGAAGCAGACACGCCTTGGTGATGCTTATTGTCGTCCCTCCCTGAAAAAGAGAGATTTAAGATTATTTTTAAGAATCTGACCTTTATCTGTCCATCTGGTCTCTTGCAAGCCGAGAATATCTAAATTATAATGATGGAATTCTTGTGTGAGGACATCAAGAGAAAAAGCTCTGTGCAGAGTCCTCACATTCCAACTACCTATGGAGAGAAAATGGTTAGTGGGATATTTAAAGAAACTATGTTTATTGAGAGAGGGAATGCCGACAATATCAAACAACCCCCTAATCGCAGACATGGGGCAAAGACCCGTCCCCCCACCACTAAAGGCTGAAGCCATCTACACTGGAAGACTTCCTCCAATAGAATTTGACGATGCCAATAGAAGCAAAGAGTTCAGGTGCCTGCGATGACCTCTGCTCAGGATTATCCACCAGCTGATAAACATATCCTGTGAATCTATTCACTTGGGGCTGTCAACCCACAAATAAACAGAAACACAGCGGAGGATTTTCCCTCCACAGAAGCCCACCAGTGCAGCAAAATCAGGTTCCATAATCAGGCTCAGAGCCATTATAGGAGATTGGTGCTATAGCTCTACCAAAACATTTCCATATTATGTCAATGAGAATCTAACTTCAAAGCTCTGTAACTCCTGAAATAGGAATTAAATGGAAAATTTTGACCGATAATTCGAAGATCATAAACGTATTTAAATATTTATGGTTTTAATAATATTTGTTCAGAATTTAAAGTGTTATGGAATATTTAACAAAAAATTGTTGTATATTTTTATACAACATTAATTTAAACAACATACATTTAAAATTATCCGATATTGAGTCATTATGCAAACTTCTAAAATGTATATTTTATTAAATAAGAAGTATTATATGAATCCATTAATATCTGAGGTAACTTCTCATGCCGCATCTAAACACAATTTCTTGAAAAATGCTCGAAATATGAAAAAGTTTTTTTACCTCCAATAATCCTTACTAGCATTTTCGAAAGGATTTCCCCCCCCCCTCCCTAGATCAGGTCTGAATGAATTTAACTATGATCTTTGTCTTCAGTCACGTTTTTCTATTAAATGCATACGTTTGAGGTTTATAGATAGTTTCTCGAGTCCGATTTTAACTGTGGGAAGTGTTAAATTCACTCGTTTTTAAGGAAAACGGCACAAATGAAACTTGTGCTTTTAGAAAAAGTCTACTCCATTCCAGATTAACGAATGGAGCGGTAAATCTGACGATCCAAGAAAGCAAGAAACGGATGAAAAGAGGCCACACCCACGAATTCTAGCAAAAGTAACAAGCAGATGTAATTCCACCACAACAATACCTTATGCGACCGATTCCTTTTTCTCTAATATAAATTGTTTATTGCGTGTAGCCTACGAAAGTTACAATTAAAAAATGCTGCTTTTCATTTCGAAATGAAGCATGTTTTTACACTGGTAATGTACCTATTTGTTAGTGACTAGAAGACTTGCCCTAGGTTGTTCAGGTCATTGCTGACGTCATCGCTCTCTCTCAAATTCCATGGCTTCGTCACTCTGCATATTATCGAAAGTGTAATTTCTGTTTCGGCTCCCTGTAATTCCCGAGATTCTTGATCGAATGGCCCCAAATTTCGTATATTGGTTCCCCTTCGTTGGCTGAGAACATCTGGTTCCTACTTGTAACTGATCTTGTATCTGGCAACTGTTGGTGGCTTTTCCGATTAGAATTCGCAAATGAGCGTAAGCTACGAATGGAGCAGCAATTTCTAACCAGCTATCGAGTTTATATTTTCAACTGTACATTCTCGTGGCACTCGATCTTCTGCCAAAATTCCTTGCCCCTTTATGTGAACACAGACATCAGCAGAAGCTCCCTAACAAGCCGAGGATAGATGCATTTTCAGGCGGAGAAAAAATCTGGCCCTTCGTTCGCATTAATCGTTAAGCGAAATAAGCCACGATTGGAGAAAACAATTTTGACTACGAGCGCCTCATTTCTCATGCGAGTATACGCACAATCAAGACCAATGGACGAAAATACAATTATTTCTTTGTGCCCTCCTCGAATGACCAAACAAATCGTAACCGTTTTCACGTTTAGCCCCGTTTCATTATGAAAGATAAGGAGACCATTCCGAAAACAAATCTGGCATTTACAATTATTTCGAACACCTTGTCAATGAAAGCGGACGGTAATTTGAAGGAATATTGGGATCCTTTCCTGGCTTGGGAAATGCCAAACCGAGGCGACATTTCAGATGTTGAGGCAGAAAAATGAAGATCTTAGCACTTTATATTCGCTCTACTTTTTGAAATTAGCGCATGCGACCACTTGGAATGCTTGCTGGTACAATGACCCTTCGAAGGAGACATTTAAGTTTAAAGTAAAAGATCTGTGAGCTTCTTTAAAGGATTCACCTGCATTACGGAACGAGTTTAAAAGATCTGCGAGCTTCTTTGAAGGATTCACCAGTCACCAGCATTACGGAACAAAATGTTTTTTTTTTTATAACACACTATTAATAAAAGATCTGCTCCTGCTGTACAGTTAATACAGTGGGACCCCTTCACCCGCGCTTCACGATTGGTTTAGCATACGATCAAATCACTTGACGATAAAGAATGCACTTTTACGAGTGCATACCAATCGATTTTAAGAAGCTGCCTTTCGTCTAAATGGGAATTTACTGTTGTTTTCTAAACGTTTATAACACGCATTTATCATTTCAAACATTTTAATAAAAGTGACTCCACAGCATTTTTAAGTTTTTTATTGCTTTATTTATTTGAAAGTATTTCCATTGTCAAAATCGTTCCTTCGAGATGTGGCAAAAACAAAGCTTCTTCTTGGTTCCCATGACAATATCTCCACACACGAGATGGAGACTCCGAAACGGATTAATATCGTAAAGCGGGGGGGGGGGGGGTTTCCACTGTATTGAAGGAAATCTGGAAACGAATTCCAGGGAAGTTTCATATCGAAATCCACTTTTTTTTTAACGATTTTTTTTACCAGTTTGAATAAATCCGGATAATCAGATGTCGAATTCATCCACAATGAAATAATACCAAGACATCCACTTGAGGAACAGCATTTATTGTTATACCATTACGTTATTTGGTAAGGCAAATCGAAGGCTACGATCTTGGGCTGAAGGTGAAATTCTTTTCATCTGCGGCGCCGCCCACATCAACATCAGTCAAACTTTGTAGGGGTGTGAGGAAGACAATTTTTCACCTTTACAACAGATAATCGCTATTTCTGTTTGCGATCTCGTTAGAAGTATAACAATCATTTCCAAAGAGAAACAAAAATAAATAGTCAACAATTCATGATACTCCATATGGTCCACTGACTTTTAATAATTGAAAAAGTCTACTTTTGGTACTAATTAACTTTTCGAAATATTGCTCTGAAATAATGTCTCGTGAAAGAAAATCGATTCATCAATGGGATCCTTAACACGCACACAGGAAACAGCGAAATGGAAAGTACATTTCATAAAACTGTTTAAAAATTGCGAGAGCACTACGCATGTAGGAGAGATCACGTGTACTCCAATAACAATTCATTTGTTCTTTTGGAAGAGACCCAAAAAATCTGGTCATTTGTGTGCACGGGTCAACGGTTCCAAAGGAGTCGTAATTTTAATTGCAAATTCATGCTTAGAAAATTTAATCCTAACCTATCGCATTCGGTGCTCTGGGAATCGATAGCTAACACAAAATCTTATTAGTTTTACTATCTAAACTTACTTAACCTTAGTAGCTGTACACCAATACTTGAGCGCAGTGGTGGATCATGGTTTTGCCAGACTGATGACGATAGAAGAAATGCGATATTGCCACCCCCCCCCCCAGTGTAAAATTAATCTTTATATTACTTCAAATACTAAACAATTGCATTAATATATTTCATTTGTTGAGAAAATAAAAAAAACCTAAAATTTGGTATTTTAATGAGATGTATCAAGTTCTAATGAAAATGAAGTAACGTTTTGCAATTAAGCATGATAAATGTCTCATTTAAAATATAACATTAGCATGTTTTTTTTTTATTAAATGAATTATTGAAAAAAAAAAAATTGGCAAATGATTCTACATCAAATAGTTTCGTGTTGCACAGGGGGGGAAAAAGCAGGTGGAAAATCACTCGTGGTCAGTTTCCGACTGAACACTTTTCAATCACAAGGTATAATGGTTGCATACAATTCATTAAAATAACTTAATTAGTATTTCAATATAGGGCAAATCTATCATGCAGTCCTCTGCTATTTTCATAAAGACTTCGTATATCGTCATTCTACCTCTGAGTTGCACACAATGAATGTGCCTGCCATCGGAGAAGGTTGGGGGGGGGGGGGGGGCATCCATCCAGTGTGTTCCTTACAGTAGAAGAGAGATGTGGCTCTCTTGCACAGGGGTTTTACACATCTCTCCTCTGACATTCCCCTTTGAATGGACCAAGAACAGTTTGCACTTGAACCCCCCCCACCCCTCTTGTCACATGAAGAGCAAAGAGGTCTGCGCAGGTGATAGTAATTCTCCGTTCCCTGCTATTTCAACACTTCACAACATCTCAAGACAATGTAGATTTTCTGTCTCCCGAAGAATTGAAAATTTCGTATTATGATTTCCGACTGATTCTATTTTCAAACCATCCTATATCCATTTAAAGGACTTTATTAAATTAGTTAACTGGTACTGTGATGAAGTAAGAAATATTTACCTGTCAGCCGTCTCCTCCCTACGCACTACGAATGAACACTCCATTTTTCTTTTACATTGGAAAGAGCAGGTTTTTGGTCACACCTTCAGTCTTACAATCCCTCTTGCCACGTGCACACTAGAACTGTGTTCAAGGCTCAACTGAATTCAATCCTACGTTAAATCATCACACGAGGCCTTTCGCAATAAAAAACTAATTTCTCGGCACACTAAAAGTGGAAATTGGGTTTCCCATTCATATCGGCATTTCAGCAGACTGGGAATATCTCCTGTTACATAAATAAAAATGAAATTGTTTCTTAAAGGGGAAAATGAAAAGTATTATCGAAATCTGTGCGTTTATTTCGAATTGTTACAGGGATTCGGATGCTGGTGTGCTGCTTAGAATGAGGCATCACTGCTTCAGAATTGGCATACAGAAACTATGTCTAATACAAAGTTAAATGTGTGCAAAAAATCTTTATCCAATAACCAAATACACCTATCTCTCAATTTATGTGGTTTCAGTTTTAAATGGTCAAGAAAATGCAACATTTTATTACACGTGGCATGTTAAAGTTCAATTTGTAATAAAGTAGGTAATAATTCTTCATGCATACCTAGCAACAATAGTAGATGCGTTAAACACCAGTTTTGGCTATTTTAACATTAAATTACCATAATTTCAAACAATACTGATCGTCATCTCACTGTTTAGTTAATCTAGATATTTGTTTCTAAGGTAACAGCTTTCATTTTGATTTCATTTGATACACTTGGCACGTTTCGCAGATCTCTTTGCTCTTCGTTTTGCTGCTGCAGTGCAAGACTCAATCTCCGAGATCCTTTCCCGCTGTTGCATCATCCGGGTGCACTAGATGGGATTACCAGTTTCAAGGCGGATCTTGCGCAGCATCACAGAACACGAAGAGGATTCCACACGTGCAGACTGAAACATCCTCACTCATTTCGCAGAGTAAAACAAGTGAAGATGAGCACAAATCACCTGTGGCACGTAAATGCACTGAAGACCTGATTCAAATATCCCATGGAAACGACATTTAAGATTAGCCTGCCTGCAAGTGCGGGTGAAGTAGTAGTAGTAGTAGTCAAGCGATATTTATATTCTCTCTCAAACTTAATGCATTAAGACGATAAATTATAATACATTTATCATCTTAAAACTATATAAGGAGTGAGGATAAAAGCAAGCAATGACAATTTCAAAATAATAAAACTTGCCAAGAAGCGTTACTCCAGCTGAGGCTGATAAATGATACGGACTCTTCCACTAACAAAGATAATACATATTTAGCATTAACATGCAATATACATATATGCAAATGAAATATAAAAATGATAAAAAGAGCCTAATTCCTTATTTTTTTTGCAACTTTTTCGTCTCCATTTCGTGGATTTGATTTACACATTGTTTTATGGAATCATACTCCCATGTCAATCAATGGATAGGGGTATAGGATTATAACTATTATAACTAAACCAAACGTAAGATTCCACTTACCTTGTACCTTATTTTAACATTCAGTGGAAATTTAGTTTTCAGAGGTTCAAATTTTTGAATTATATTGCTGTAACACAATTTTTTTTTAATTTTCCTACCACCTTGTGGAGTTCTTTTTTTTTTCTTCCTGTTGCCTGAACCTTTGTGCAACTGATCATAGTTATGAATGTTCATTCTCAATAACCATACCTAGTCATTTCACCTTTTAAAAATTCCTTGTAGTATAAATTAAAATGGATTTACCAATGTGCAACATCTAATGATGCAATATCAGCCTAGTTCGGTTAATAATAAATTGCAGAAATAATGCAAAATTAAAAAAAAAATAAATACTAAGTGAAAACTGTATTATTTTTAATATAATCAAAAATAGCATCAAAGTTATATACACCGACCAAAACATTATGACCAGTGCATCTTTATGCAAATCGAAGCAACTACAGGTAAACAACAGCGCATGCGAACGTCATGAAACGGTATAAATAACACCTGATACTGAGCTCTGTTAATCAGTGTTATTCTTGTTCTTCAGATGGGAAAGGAGCGGACTTAAGCAAGTTTGACAAAGGCCAAATTGTAGTGGCCAGATGGCTGGGTGAGAGCATTTCCGAGAAGGCAAGGCTTGTGGGGTGCTCATGGTCAGCTGTGGTTAGTACCTTCAAAAAGTGGTCCGAGAAGGGAAAACCCACGAACTGCCAGCAAGGTGTGGGCCACTAATGGCTAATCAATGCTAGAGGTGAGCAAAGGCTATCCTGTATAGTGTGAGCCAACAGAAGGAATACTGTGGCACAACTCACCCATAATTTGAATGCTGGTGACGGGAGTAATGTGTCGCAACACAGTACATCGAACCCTGCTGAGAATGGGGCTGTGTAGCTGCAGACCACTCCAAGTGCCCATGCTAACCTCGATTCACTATTGAAAGCACCTACAATAGGCACGCGAGCATCAAAACTGGACCTTGAATGATTGGAAGAAGGTCGTCTGGTCTGATGAATCCCATTTCCTGTTGCACCATATGGACGGCTAGGTGTGTGTACATCATTTACCTGGGGAAGTGTACGTTACCACAAAAACTAGTTGGTGGAGAAAGTGTAATGCTTTGTGCAATGTTCCACTTGGAAACCCTGAGTCCAGTCATTCATGTGCAGGAAACTATCCTACTCAAACATCACCTACTTAATATCTTATACATCTACCACCTACTTCAACATCATTGCAGACCAGGTACAACCTTTCATGGCAATGGTATATCCCTCTAGTAATGCCTTTTTTCAGTATGATAATGAACCATTCCACAATGCCCAGATTGTTCGAGAATGGTTCGTGGAACACGAGGAAGACTTCGACGTATTTCCCTGGCCTCCAAATTCCCCAGACATCCAATCGATCGAGCATCTGTCCAATCAATCCACCGATCAATCCAATCATCGATCAATCCAATCGAGCATCTCTGGTTTGTGCTGGAAAGCATATCCGATCTGCAGTGACTCAACCACATAACTTACAAGGGTTAAAGGATCTGCTGGTAATGTGTTGGTATCAGATATCACAGACACCTTTAGAAATCTTGTAGTGCCCATGCCTCCCCAGGTAAAGAGCTGTTGGCAACACATACAGGACCAACATCATATTAGGCAGGTGGTCATAACGTTTTGGCTTTTCGGTTTATAACTGCCCAGTTAAAACTAACACATTAAGATTAAAAAATTCTGACATCCATTATACGCTGGTTTCCATAAATTAAGGAAAATCACTATGTTAAGTCAATGGGAAGATAACGTCAAAGATCTATAACTTCTAAATTAATTTTTTTTTTCGTTTTTAAAAATGTGACTGCAGATAAAGGTCTCAATCAAATAAATCAATATCTCGATTTTCAACAAGATTCGTTCAGTAATTAATGAGTTACGGAAGTTTGAATATTTAGCAATAACATGCCACAAAAATTGACTTCAGAAATTAATTATAAAACTTAGTCATATGTATTGTTGTACTAAAGTGTTTAATAAAATAAGTTTGTATTTTAGAACTTTGTGTAAAGAATTCTTTCACTATTCTTCAGTTTTGTATAAGTTCCTTAAGACTGGCATAGGGATTTTCCTTAATTTATGGAAACCAGTGCATTTCCAGGCACATCGTCTGTAATGATTAACAAACCTTACTACTGAATCAGTGGCCCTGCTCTCTTGCATTTGCATGTTTTATGGATCCAGAACATACTAAAATATAAGCCTCTAGAACAGTGTTTCTCAAACTGTGTTTTGTGGCATTATATCAGGCAGTACATAGTGGGGAAATTATGCAAACAGCTAAAATGTATAAAATTGACTAACTAATCCCACTATATCAAAATATCTTTCAGCGATAAAACCGTCAATTATTATGAGAGTAATGGAGTGTAATGTATACTCCATTCAGACTCCCCTCGCTTCAAGTAGAGACGGTTTGTAGTGAGCAATGGGACAGGCAATGGACAGGCAGCTGTGTGGAATGGTCACCACTCCTCAACCAACTCCACGTGAGCAGCAGAGGGAAAAAGTGGAATTTTCGGCCTTCACGCTTTCATCGTCAAATCTTTCAAAATATTCCATTAGTGCTCATCAAGATGCATTGTTTGTTATATAGCACACGAAAGAAAAAATTCCGTTTATATTTTTAAAATTAAAGGAAGTGTACGAAAGTGCAGAAAATGCATGGAAAATAATTTATAAAATTATATTAATTTTTAAAGCTTACCATAAGTGTGTACTCTTAACATATATTATTGTCAAAATGTTCTTCAACATATATTATTATTGTAAGTTACAAATAAAAGTAATGTTAATTATATAAGTTGCATAGCATATTATTTTAATCAAAACTTCTCAATTTTTATACACTTCTTTAATTTTTAAAATATAAATAAATGTTTAATGTGGTGCACTGCACATAAAAAGAAGCATCCCAATGAAAAAATATGAAAAATGTCGTCTAAAAGAATATGGTTTCTATACAAATAAATCACGAAAACATGAATAAAGGCCGGAAAAGTGATCTCCCCATACTGGCCCTACAAAGCTAGATGAAAAATGGCAGTGCCATCCCTGGCCAGTCTTTCTTTTATAAACCATCTCTAGTTTCAAGGCTACCTGTGCTAGCGCATGTGCAGTTCACCTGTTGCCATTCACTTCAGTTGACAGTGCTTAGTCATCTTGTCATCTCAGTATGTGTAATTCATTTATAGTGTTTTTTCCTTTGTAATGTATAGTATTTTTGAGACAGATTGTTGATTATTGTTTTCTTAACATTTACATTTAATAAAATGGATCATTGGCTAACTGAAGTGCAGTGGTAGAGATGTAAATATTGGCAACAGTGAACAGAACAAGTGTTTGGCTGTTGAATGCGAGTTGTCTCAGTTGAGGCAAGTGGATCTGGGAATGGGACTACTTCTCATAAACCGACTAAAAAGGAAACTGTGAACAGGAAATACGACGAATATTTGAAAATGGGATTTTATTAGACTGGCGACCCACTTACATCTAATCCTCTTTGTGCATTGTGCTATGAAGCTTTATTAAATGAAGCCATTAAACCCTCCAAACTTTTGTGACATTTTCAAACAAATGACTCTGAGCTATCAGGGAAATCAATTGAATTTTTTCTAAATAAACATAAAGTCATGATTTCCACACAGAAGCCAATTACTTATGTTGTTACAGCAAGAGAAGAGATGAAAACTATGGAGGCATTATTCAAAATTGCTTTTCTCATAGCAAAAAACAGTAAAAGTCATACTATTGATGAGACATTGGTAGAGCCAGCAGCAAAACTCATCACAAATATTATGACCAGAGAAATTGACAAAATTCCTTTGTCGAATGATATGGTACAGCAGTGCATAAAATTTACGGTGCACAATGTGGAAGAGAAATTACTTTCTCGAGTACATGCTAGCAAGTATTTTGCTTTACAATTGGATAATACAACAGACATGCAAGATATATGCCAACTTTTATCTTATGTGTGAAAATGTGTGTTATGTTTATCTTATGTATTATTTTTTGTGTGAAAAATGGTTATTTTGTCAGCCATGATGTGGACTGGAAAAAGTGTATTGGGATAAACACTGATGGGGCACCAGCAATGTGTGGAGTAAGGGTGTTGTTATGCAAGTGAAAAGAGGTTTCTCCTGAATGCAAACTTGTACACTTTTCTATTTATGAAGAACAATTAGCTGTGAAAAAAATGCCTACTCAACTGGAATACATTTTGAAACAAGTAGTGAAAGTTGTAAATACAACAAGTCATGTCCATTAAATGCTTGCCTTTTCAAAGTTTTATGTGAAGAAATAGGGAATGAGTACAAGATTTTACTTTCCCACACAGAAGTATATTGGCTTTCAAGAGGAAAAGAACTTACAAGTCTTCGAGCTGAGGGATAAGATAAAACTATTCTTCACGACACTGATGAGGTCATTAAAAGCCTTTTGCACGAGTTGGGTTGTTTTACCTCTGAGTGGCACTTTTTTGCACACCATGGATTAAATGGCCAGGCCACATGGACCCCGAAGGCTCAGAGAAGGTTGGGGGAGGGGACCCACTGGAACAGCTGTAGGGAGACAGATGGTAGCCTCCCGTCAAGGCCATCCAGCGTGTTCTTTAACGTGCACGAGGTATGGCTCTCCCATACACAGGCCATGGCTTAACGCCCCATCCGACAGACGGCGGCCTTTCCAAGCCCATTGGTGTCCCCTACTGACCATGGGCAGGGCGAGGAATTTTGCAGGGATAAATCTCAATGCTGAACCCGGCTGGGACTCGAACCTGGGAACTACATATTACGAGCCTAGCACGCTACCGACTGAGCCACCCCCGCCCCATCTTTTGCATGATTTTAAGCGACTAGCTCAAGTGGCATATCTTAGTGATATATTCAATGTCTTGAATAACTTAAACTTGTCATTTCAGAGATGCAATGATACTGTTTTCAATGTATATGATAAAATATCTGTTTCTTCGGAAGTCTGAACTGTGGCACAAACAACATGAGTACTAAGAGTTTGACTATTTCTGTACACTTGATAATTTTTTGCACTTTTTGTGAGAAGAAATTGATGGTGTGTTAGTGATGACATTCAAAAAGCAAACCAAAGTATTCCTACAGAATATCAAATAATACTTTCATGAGCCAGATGCAACCAAGCAGTAGATTAAGAACCCATTCATCGCAATCTCTCGAGTTGAATCATTTGATCTGCCAGCATGTGAGTGTGACATGCTCATTGAGTTAGCTTCCGATGGGGAGCTGAAAGTCCTTTTTGAGGAGAAGTTTCTCCCAAATGTTTGGGCAAATGTTCAATCTCATTATCAGGAACTATCTTACAAAGCTATCAAGTACTTACTGCAATTTTTTCCCACAACATATAAATGTGAGTCAGGATTTTCTACTCTTGTAGAAATGAAAAATAAGAAGCAGAACTGTTTAGATATTGAATGTGATCAAGGGCTCAAACTATCTGCCATTGAACCAGATATTGATCAGCATGTGAGGGATCAAAAGCAACATCATCCTTCTCACAGATACAAAAAAAAGTGTCTGAAATGTTTTAACCATTGATTTTTATATTGTTATTTTCCTTAATAGCTTGCTTAAAATTAAATTTTGATATTAATATTTTTTAAATATGGATAATTCGTATCATAAATACATTTTCCAGATGACTACCTCAGAATAAAATAATGTTTTATTTGTATACTTGTTTGCATTTCTTACTGTTGTACCTTGTACTACAAGCATTATTTTTCATAAGCAATGTGCATAAGAAACAATTCCCAAAAAATTGTGCCTTTTAATGGTGGGTAAACAAGAATTTATTATAAGTTTTGGCAAGAGGATAGGTAAGCAATAAATTAAGTTGGGAGGTCTGCATATGCATCGCATGCTTAACTAATGGTCCAAAACTAAGAAATTTTTGAGAAATACTGCTCTAGTTTATCGTTGTCCTTTGTGTTGAGGAAGCATACCTTTTAAAAAATTGGTGTAAAATTTGAATTCACATATTTTCTATAGACATAAAAATATATTTATGTTCAGCTTTAAAACAAACAACACTGCACAAAACCACTACTTGAAATGAATAGGAATCCCATTCACTGCAAAATACATCACACAGTGACAGATGACCACTGCCATTCATGAAGATTATGAATTGTACAAAGACATTTCAAATGCTGAAAAAATGTGCACAGCAGTAATCAAGTGTGGAATAACAAAAATAGGTGTAAAATTTTTGATTCCAAGTTCACCACAATTCACTCAGTAGTGATTGTATAAAAATTTCTCATGAAAACAATTCTCATGTTAAAATTTATAGTTTCTAAATTTCTGTTTACCTGAAAACATGTTATAGAACTATCTGCTATTTACTTATCATCTATTTACTATAAAGTAAATATATATCTATCTACTTACTTCAAAGCATAAAAGCAAATATGCCTATTTACACATGAAATACTCTTCATATTAAATTCTTTACAAGATAAGAATTATACACCTATCCCTCGATTTACACGGTACTCACTTCACACAATTTGGCTTTGCACGGTCAAAAAATGCAACCAGTTTCGATTTACACGGTACTGACTGAGATTTCCTTTCTATGTACGTCTGTCAGTACCGTGTAAATCGAAACTGGTTGCATTTTTTGACCGTGCAATGCCAAAATTGTGTGAACTGAGTACCGTGTAAATCGAGGGATAGGTGTACTAGAATATCTTATTTTAGATTTATAAAAGATATACAGTATCTATAAGTATGGAGTCTGTTGTATTGTCAGTATCTATAAGTATTGTGGCTAATTAGCCAACAAGCATTTAAAGTGTGATCACTGATGTGGTTTTACTTGAATCTTGAATGTCAGCAGCTAATACACGTTATGCTGGATAGTGCATTATTAATATTAACTGTTCTTAATGTATTTTATATTATATTTTAATGCTTTTAAAACATTTCCATGAATTTAAAAATGTTTGCAATAGAATATGAGCAATATGAAATTACAATGCTAATCATTTTAGTCCATGTCTAGTCTGTTATATAAGATAAGATGTGTGGTATTATTTGAGCACCACTCAACTGCCAGATGAATATCTGGGAATGAATGATCGCCAGCGATCTCAATGAAAATATTTTCTACGATTACACAGAATAAAACCTTTTTTCTTCAAAACGATTGGCTATTATTTTCTACAAACCTTCATTCTTTTCATTGTAAAAACTACAAGTACACAGCTATTCCTGCAATCAAGTTCTGTGAATTTGACCCCTGTGCAGAACAGAAACTAGTGTAAAAATATATATATCACACACAGCAACTTGGAAATCAATAAAAAATATAAAAGCATGATTTTTTTTTTTTAAATCTCAACTTTTCTGCTATCTATGGCTTTAATGTGCAGTTTTGCACCCACTAGCCTTCCTGGACCTGAAACTGACGGCAAGAGTAACAACAGAGCTCGTAAACAGACTCCATAACCAATCAGTGACTGAAAAAGGGAAGCTGCAGCACAGTTCCAGTCTTCTACTTTCTCTCAATCCAATGGAAGGGAATTGCACTCAAATTCTTTAAACAAGCTTATCAACAAGCAGTCTGCTGACACTCTTCTTGTGACTGAATATCAGAGGATGGGGCATGGTTTGGTTTCTTCATAACTGGTGGTTTTACTTTTACCTGAGGTTTAAATGTTGAAATACCACCACCAACAATAACAGTTTCTCCTTGATCTGAAGGGGTTTCACTATCTGTTGAGTTTGCTGGCAATTCTGGTTTTTTATGCGGAGATGTCCAACTAATTTCTACTGTTTCAACTTTAATATTTGTCCTACTAGATGAAGGCGATAGTTCTGAGTGCAAAGGCTGGAAAGAAGTATCTTTGGAATTCAGTGCTAGGTCTGGAGAAGAAGGACCAAGATTATCTCCTGTACTAGCACTGCGCCGTACCAGGGGAAATGTTTGTGTTTGTGCATCTAGCGATTGTGGGATAGCAGTCACGTGGCTGGCACTTCGAGACATTGTTCCCTTCTTCATTGTACATTGGTTTGATTTGGCAAATCGTTCTGCTGCTGTCATCTCCGGACTATCAGTATTTGCAGGACTGATAATCACATGCTCATCAGTAAAACTGCCATCTACAGATCCTTTTAGTCCTTTTGTCCCTGCAACTGGACTAGGCAAATTCACTGGAAGATCTAGAACTAGATCTGGAGCTCCACAGGTAGATTTTTGTGTTCTAATCCTGTCATCTGTTAATGTGGTTTGGGAAAACATTTCTTCTTTTACACTGTCTAAATCACAAGATATCTCATGTGAAGTTTCAAGATCTGGAGGATCTGGAGGTTGAAGATCTATTTCACTGTCTCTCTCATTGTTGAAACCCTCTTCCAGTGATTCCTCCACATTGATGGATTGAATGGGTGGGAGGGACTCCCAATCGGAAGGTGTTGGTGGCTGAAGGCTATTGAGGCTTTGTCGATCCAACGATGAAAAGGAACTGCAATCTTCTGGTATACCAGAGGTGGAGAGAGACTTGGGACTTGGGCTGATGCCAGAAAGAGAGTCACTGCTGCTACTTGTCCTCCGCTTCTCACTGCCATCAATGCTATTTTTGTCTTTGTCTTCATCTCTGAAAAAACAAATATTCAGAATGCAAAATAACTGATTCCCATTTAAGTATACAAATCACATATTATACATGGAGCTGAGTGTAAATGATTAACCACACAAATTCTATAGAAGTTGGAGGCTTGAATAGAATTGGTATAAAGTAAATAGAAACGACCGTGATGCTAGAAATGAGTATTTAGGAATGGCGATCACTATGGTACTGAAATTTTTTATTTTATAGTGCTTCAAAATTTGCACCAAATTGATAAGCTGAATCAGGAATTTATACTTTAAAAAATTAAGTTTCATGTGTTGTAGTAATGTCTGTGCCCATTTCTGAACTGTCATTTTGGAATTTGTCAACATATGCAGCCAGTGGGGACATTGGAAAAGTTATATAAAAGAGGATAAGGTCAAACAAAAAGGAGATGATGCTTAACAGGGTGCTATTTAGAAATGAGCTTGCTGACTAAATCCATCAAAACTGCTCAGGACAGGCATATTTTGGGATGGAAGAATTGTAGTCTGTTTTGACTTTTGTAACCTTCAGTTGCTTAACACTGGTTTTTAACTTTCTGACGCAGCTTTAGAACTTTTCTCTGAAGTAACTAATAAATAGAAATTGTAATTACACTTTCATTTGTTACTTTCATGTAAGCTGTACAATATAACGATGTCACTCAAAGTATGCTGGGAGGAAAGGTAATGTAAGGGAAAAGGTTAAGGAAATAAGGAAATATAAACAGAAAAACTGCAAAATTAAAAATAATGCACTGGCAAAATAATATCAAAAGAGAATTTTTGAAATCAATTAGTTTATTACATAAATTAATCTTTTTTTAAGAATTTGTTTAATAATGAAGACATATCATAGCTGAAGCACCTTGCAAGTTTTACCTAAATCATTGCCAATAAATTTTTTATGTACAGTTTTGAAAAGCTTCTGAAAATTAACATTTTTCACATTGGTGATATTGGATCTTAAAATCAATTACCAAATAAATACATCTATTTTCTTTTCACTTTATTACCTTTCATCACTTAAACCTAGTTCAAAATTTCTAGAATTATTTTTATCATTCACCAAGTAATTTCTGAAATGTGAATTCATTAAGAGTTAAGTTTTGAGAACATATTGTATTCAACAGAGTCAAGATGCAGCTGCACTAATTGAAGACATGTTGCTCTGTGTGTGCCTTTGCAGCATTGGACTGCCTCTATTGTGCACATTGGTATTTGCTCAATTAATGTGCCTTTATACTTTCATTAAATTTTTGTTTTCATTTCCACAGATTTGTTTATTGTTATTAATCTTTCATAGAATTATGGCTATATCTTTAACCATTTGTTTTTGACAAAAAGTTTTACAACTTATTTTTGCTGATATTTTTAAAATCTATTTGTTACTTATTAATTTTATTATTATCATTTCTTAGTTTTCCAATGCTCAGTCTTTGGTGAAGTGACACTATTTGGTAACGTTTTGGCTGTTAAGAGTTTCTTTCCACTTTCTCTTAAAAACTTTTAACATGCAAATAGTTTGAAGGATAAACTTAAAAATTTTATTGCTCAACAATGGAGAATTTTAAGTTATTTTAATCCACTGATTCTTCTCTGATACAAAAGAAATTCTATAAAATAAAGTGTTGTAGAGTTTTAGAACTAGTTTCATCTTCTGTAATTAAAATCTATCTTTAAATCATAACAGTGGCTTTTACAAATATTATCATCACACTTATGTTCAATTATTGTCAATTATGTTTAAGTAAGTTACAATTTTGAATCAGGTTTCTCACAGATTTTACTTTTCTTTATTAGCTGTTTATTAACTGTTTAAGTTTCAGGAAATTTACTTGAAAGCACAAGCATGGAAATGAAAATCTTTCAATGATGAATGCATTCAACAGTGGCTCCAAGTGAGAATTAAATAATGGCAATCACTTTTATCTGTGATTTGAAAGGGGTTAAAAGCAGATGAATATTTATTTTTATTATACCTGATTTTTAAGAGAATATATTTGTCTGGAATAAGTCCATCATTGCCCTGAAAGCTTCCTTTCCACCAGTCATTAGACACTTGGCTATGTAGGAATAAGGTATCTCCATGCTTGAATGACAACTCCCTTTGAGAACGTGCAGTGAAGTCAAATTGAGCCACAGCCTCCAATGCTTCAGCTTCTGCAGGAAACAAGAATTCATATTAGCGTTGTTTTTCTGTTACACCTTTTGCAATTAAAAAAATGTTTAAATGAAAAGCAGAAATTCTTGAACACACTCAAATTATTTATGAATCCCCATGATGAATGATTCTATATTCTGCTTATTGGTAGTGACAAAACACCTAGTATATTCAGCTTGTGTGACTTTATAAACTTTCCGATTTTTTTTTTGCACAGTGGTACCATCTATCCAGGAAGTGGACAACTCTGTTGCCTCATTAGATCATTAGAGTTGGAATTAATATTTGTCACTCACATTCAGGGCTCAAAATCCCACTCATAGCAAAACCAATTTTTTTCAGCTCATTATTTCATGAGTTCCATGTCTACAGGACTTATCGTGTGATTCTCTACTACTGATCACCTAAGTATACTTTATTATGCAAACTCAGAGCCCTGCTACAGTGAAAATAGGGGAATCTTGTTTAATGAAATTTTCACTAAATGAAATTTTTTTAACGTTATAGTTGATGCTTATATGCAATACAATAAATAAGATAACTCAAAAATTCTGACTCCAACAAAATTTATATTATAATTTTGACACTGAATGGTCAGAAGAATGGAGGAAAATTAGAACACAGCATATATTTCTGTTATCAGAGCATCAAAAAAAATTTTCATCAGTACTATGTTAATTATTTTGTTTAATATTTTTATATATTTCATACAAACCTAAGGATATATTTATACTATTTAATCTGAGGAGTGTAGTGTGTTTTGTTACAATGCTTTACAACAAGAGGAAGGCATTCTTGAAATCTATAAAGCTAGTAACCACATGTTTTTGAAGCTCTAAAATATTTTTAAGAACCTGGCAGAGGAAAAGAATTTGATTGGCTAGTTATTTGGAGTTTTATCATGCAAAAGCAACTAAGGCTATATTATGTTAACTAGGTTAATAGAAGGGATAAAAGACATTGAACTCACAACCAAGAATAAATATTGAGACAAAAGTAGAATAAAAGCAAAAACATCATGAATCATATGTATAAAAGTGAACAACAAAGGGTATAAAAACAAGAAACTAGAAATGTAAAAGCTAAAGGACAAACCACAAGTATATAGAATCCAGGGAAACAAGAATCAATAAATCTAATACATAAAAGCCAAAAACAGCAATAATAAACATATGTTGAAAAACAACAACAAAAATGGATGTGGAGGACTCCATATAAAAACAAAGCAACAAGTCAGAAGATATATAAACATGTACCACTATTATACTGTAAAGTCCTTCTTTTAACAATTGGTGCTGTCCCTGCAATTGAAAGTTCTACAGTTCAATTTTCACTGAAGTCATCAACAGCAGAAGAATAAGGCTAACTAATAGTTATAGAATTACTATGCAGTGTGATACTTACGTTTTAGATGATCTGCTTGCTCCATCCATGTTTCCAGCAATTGTTTTTACTGGCGTTCCCTTGTGTCCAGTTGTTTGTTGATTGTCTTTCACACAAGTGAGTTATTTACATTTTTCACTATGCAGACTAATTCCATGAGCCACTGCATTGACGTCTTTCAATGCTGTAGCTTCATTATCAAGACACTACTCTCGGTCTATGCAAATGGGGATTATATACTAGGGGTGATTCTGGTATCCAGGCTTTTCTTGCTATGTTGAGCCATTTTGGTTGATGTGTCCACTATTGTTGAGGGGGCTGGGTTTTTGTATGTTCTTGCATTAGGTTTATTTTTTATTTTTATCTATTATGAACTTCCATGGGAGTGGAGGTGATATATTTCATCGTTACATGTGGTGTTTCTATTTTTGTATATGGTACTGGATTTATATGAGCAACTACCATATACAAAAATAGACACACAGCATATAACAACAGAATATATCATCCTCCACGCCCATGGAACCTCATCATAGATGAAATGAAAAAATTAACAAGTACAACACTAATGCAAGAACACACAAAATATAACCCTTACAACAATAGTGGACATGCCAACCAAAACAATGTCTCAACAACAACAAGCCTGGACACCAGACCCTTTCACCTCTAGTATATAACCTCTGTTTGCATGGGCCAAGAGTAGTGTCTTGATAATGAAGCTATGGCTTTGAAACGTGTCAACACAGTGGCTTATGGAATTAACCTGCAGTGTGAAAAAGTTTAAATAACTCCCTTTTGCTATAGGCAATCAGCAAACTTGTGGACAAAGTGAACACCAGTAAAAACAACTGCTGGAAGTATGAACAGAGCAAGCAAATCACCTAAAACATAAGTATTACCCTGCATAGTAATTCTATGACTATTAGTTAGCCTTATTCTTTTGCTATTGATGACTCCGGCAAAAATTGAACTGTAGAACTTTCAATTGCACAGATGGCACCGATTGCTAAAAGAAGGACTTTACAGTGTAATAGTGATACATTTTTATATATCTCCTAATTGTGTAGCACACAGTATTGTATATTTGTTTTTCAACAAGTCAGAAATTCAAAAGAAAGGTAAAAGTTTACTGATGATTAAAATGACCAGTAGAGCATAAAATTCAAAAAGCAATGATCAGTTAAAAGATGTCCGAGTGTAAAGAACTTAGATGCAAAATCATGAAAGCCAAAATAAATGTCATGCTCAGAGTTAAAATAAGGACATTTAATTAAAATATGCTTCACAGTTACAATGGTGACACAAAACTCACATGTAGGTTGACTGTCCACCTGAAGAAGAAAAATATATGCAAGAAAACTATGACCTATGTGAAGATAAGCAAATACAGCTTCCTCCTTGTAATTCCTACAAAATGATTGCCACTATTTGACAACAGGCTTGATCTGGAAAGTTTGTTATGAACCTGTTCTGACCAAGATCTTTGTTACTGTGCCTGAATCTCAATGGAGAAATACTGTATGGAATTGGCATCAGAGAACGAGAAAGGGATACATTCAAGGTAAAATTAATAGCATGCAACTCTACTGTGAAGATCAAATATTATTATAGGATCTGTTCTACTATGATGACATCAGTGAAGTGCCACACTTCAAGCTGTCTGTGAAGACAGGCAGAAAGTCTGGATGTACAGCACAGTTGCTGGCAAAGGATTGCTCATACACACAGTCAGCCATGAAAGCATTCCCCTGTCCTGCATAGAGAGGAATTGTAGGAAGGGAAAACATTGAGCCATCCTGGGTGATGTTATCCAGATTGATGTTAAGTTCTCTAAAGTAGACTTGGACATGCAAACCAAAAGTATCGATGGCAGTTTAATGATTGGTGCAAAGCATTTTCCACTGGGGACAAAAAAATGCAGTCCCAAGTGGGATGGCCCAGCATGGATAACAATTTAGAGACATACTGTAGGACAACTGCTGAATTTCACAAAGAGAAAAATAGTTCATCAGCCTCATCATAAAAACTCTGTACTGGTAAGTAGAACAAGACCCCCATGCACATTTGGAGCAACTGATGGTGAAGATCCAGCACTTTCACCATCATATTCCAGGCAGACGATAGAGACCTGGCATCCTTAATCTAGTTTCGACTGAACAAGTCACTCTACAAGCAGAGCAAGTAACATCGATCCAATCCTCACAATGTCCACATGCACTTGAGCCTAAGATGATGAATGTAAGGTAAAAAGGTCAGTTTTTGGTTGAAGACCAACAAACTTGGTTTGTGTCACAACAGAGATAAAGGAATCTCCAAACAGCAGCTAAGGGTCCAAATGATGATTATGCTTGCAGTAAAAGGGCATGCAAGAGTTTTCTAAGTAGAACCAAAACCCATTTGCTGTTGCTCAAATAGAGATGTTACAAATATAAAATGACATGTGAAAAGCCAAAAAAATGGATTGAAATAAAGAAAGCTCCATTTTTAATTGATATTTTCGTACTAGAGGCACACTTTCAGATTTTTAATAGATGAAGAACAAAAAGTACAATACTTGATGATAATGTAGAACTTATACAAATTTGCATGTGGAAATTGCTTATACAAAAAATCCCAATAGTGGTAACATCAGTAGAAGTGTACAGAGATAGTACCTATATTTTGGATATACACTTAATCCTCCATCAGCTACATTAGTAATAAATTTAAGAAGATTACTTAATTTATCACTACTTAGTTGATGAAAGATATAAGTGGATATCCAAAATCTAGATACTATGTTCTTGTGTACATTTACCGATGTTGTGCTGTTAATAGTATTTTATATCATTAAGGAAAGAAATGGTAATGCATCAAAACTAGAACATAGTTTGCAAATGAAAAATATTTGCACCTGGGTCTGTTCAAATACGCAACTTAAATCAGTTGTGGATATTGCAAAATGCAGGAAAGATTTGTAAAGAAAGAAAAACTTTCATAATTAAAAAAAAAAACACCAAATAAAGAAATTAAGTGAAAATTAAATTATAAAGGATAAATAATATAAAGAAAACTGAACAAGATGATGATGTTCTTGTGTACATTTACCACTATTGTGATTTTTTTTGTGCAAGTTCCATAATATTGTGATACTACTATAATCAATGCACATTAACTTTTGCTTCCACATGCAAATTTCTGTACGTTCTACATCATCATAAAATTGTGCTCCACTATTAAAAATTTGTAAGTGTGCCTCTCCTACCAAAATATCAGTGGAAAATGGAACTTTTCTTTATTTCAATCCCTTTTATTGACTTTTCATATGTCATTTCACATTTGTTGACATCTAGTTAAATTCATTTTGTTATCTTATGCATAATGCTTATTTCTGTCAATGTTATTGAGAAATTGTATTATGTTTTACTTGCACTCTGAAATTATTTCTTATTACTTTAAGTTCTATGCCTGACTGGTTCTAGGCATCATCACAGGAGAATAGTGCACAGCTTTTCTTCCTTAGTTATTAAAAGGTTAAATGATGCCTAGCTATCATTTAACCTTTTAATAAGTGGCCATATTTCACAAACCCAGGTGCAAATATTTTTCATTTGCAAACTATGTTCTAGTTTTGATGCATTACCATTTCTTTCCTTAATGATATAAAATACTATTAACAGCACTCATATATATATATATTTACATGTAAGGTTAGATTCAGTTCAAATACGCAACTTAAATCAGTTGTGGATATTGCAAAATGCAGGAAAGATTTGTAAAGAAAGAAAAACTTTCATAATTTAAAAAAAAACACCAAATAAAGAAATTAAGTGAAAATTAAATTATAAAGGATAAATAATATAAAGAAAACTGAAACATACTGCCAAAAAGATTGAAGGCAATCTCCTGTTCAGGAAATACAGCATCTGTGGATGGGGACAGGCAAGATTAGTTTCTCTTTGACTAGTTTTTTGAAATTATGTATGCATGCTAAAGTTAATTGAAAAACAATCTCTTAGGATAAAAAGTAATTAGCTGTTGCTAACAACATGCACTGTTAGAAGTACTTCATACAAATGCCCATGAGCAGTACCAATAAACTTACCATCCTCACTCTGAACAATATCTGCCTCAGAATCCTCAGTCTGATCTGACACTTGTTCTGGGGGGGAATCTCCCATGTCACTGAAACACAAAAAAAGCACCTTACAATGGTTGTTAAAAATGGCTGCACTTAGTTTTAAAATATGTACAATTAATTATAATTTGCCATTTTAGTGATGCAGCTTTTATGGTTAAATAATGAAACAGATGAGACCTACTTCATCATGTAAAATAATAGAGAATCATTCATTTTAACATTTTGAATCCACTTGGAGTGTACAATCAACTGGTTGCCATCTACTACACCATAAAAGGTTATTTCCATTCAGAGCTATGATGTTGTGCATCTCAATAACCCAAGGTGTATTCTTACTCGATATGCGATTACAAAAGAAGCTTGGTTTATGTCAGTATAAATAGTGAATGAGTAACCCTACACTTAGAAACCCATAGTAAAAGCAATGTAACATTTTAGAATATTTAATACCATAGTAAAAGCTTCATAGCCCAACGATCATTACCTTCCTTGAGTAGGTGTGATATGCCCCCTCCTTAGCTCAACTGGTAGAGCAACTTGAACATAACTAGCAGATCCCGAGTTTAAGTCTGGAGGCAAAAGGGTAAATATTTTCCCACTTACCTAATTACTACAAAATGACTACCACTGTAGCACAATTCATTCATTCCTTCTTGGCAAAGTGCTCACAAAGTCAGGTGCACTAAGGCTAGGAAATTTTCGACATAATCAAAGTGGCTTATAGCCAAGACTTTTTGAGGGGGTGAAGTTAAATAATTTTTAACCATTCACAATGCATACTCATTACTATTAATTTAAAATAAAATTATACCCAGGAACAGGAACAAACTTCCTTGATGAAACTGCATCATCACCCTCCCAACTATGGGAGAACTGAACTCTTCGTCCATGAAATGTTTATCTGAGACCTCATTCATTCTCTTTGCCATCACAACTGTATGTGATACAACTAATAGTCTACTGCTCTTTCTAATACGGCAATAAGGTTTTATATCTTAGTTTCTTAATCTGTGATTTTTTTTTAAACTTACTCATTCAACATGTTTTCTCTTTAATCTGTTTTGGAGCCTTATACATGATGATGTTAAATAATTATTCAGCTTAATAAGCATTACAATTGAATAAAATCAATATGTTAAACTATTATTTCTTCAAAAAAAAAATGTGGAAATATTTTTAACCCTTCTAGTGCCAAGCTTGAAAAACTGGTTTTTTACCACAGAAGTAGCTATTTTTTTCACTGTGATCAGTCAAAAAATAACCTTAGAATATTTTTTTCAAAATAACTAATGGAAGAAATTATGGCACTTTATATACCAAATCAATGAGCATTTAATTCGCAATTTTTATGAAAATAAAATATTGCATATAAGTATCCATATAAAATTAATAGAATCCATATAAGATGGCAGCAAGTTTAATTTTAATAGGGCTTTTAAAGTTGTAGTAAAAAAATGCATCCGGCAATGTAAATACAAATTTATTTTAAAACAAACTAATAGACAAAAATAATTATAATGCATATGAAAAAATAAAAAAAATAAATAAATACCCCCTCAAGCAGCTGCTTGCCACAGAGGTCTGACAGGAGTCTGTCAGTTTATATGCCACAGTAGGAGATCTGAGAGGATGGCAGGACCTCAGCAGAAAAACGACACACACATCCATGCCTAATTCCGGGCTCGAACCCAGGTCCCTTAGATCAGTAGCCAAGCATGCTAACCACTCGGCCACGTTGTTATTTATAAATAAAAGGAAAATAAACTTTTACTTGAAACAAGACATTTACTCTCTTTTTTAATTTTTTTCTCAGTACTATACTTTGAGAAAAGTCCAAACTTTTTGCCTGCTGAATCAAATGAACAAGTCAATTTTACAGTTTTTTTAAACAAATAACCAATCAATAGAAATAGGTCATGTCATATACCAAATTAAACAGAATTTAATTCTCAATTTTACAAAAGTAAAAAATTTAAACAAATTCACAAATATATTAATTTTAATAAAACTTTTTCACAGTGCTATTAGTGAAAAAAATAAATCTTACTATGCAATTAGGCCTTAATGTTGGAAAACGTGATGAATAAAAAGTTAAATTATATATCACTGGAAAGGAAATTTCTTTCTGAAAAATAAAATATTCACCTGAAACAGAATTATAGTTCTTTTTATAATTCTTTTCGGTATGGTATAATTCAAAGCAACGTCCAGTGTTACAAAAGGTGGATTGTTCACAGTCAATGGATTTTCTGTCCTGTTTATGAATGGAGGAACACTTTCTTGGCCAGCTGTTTTTCTTTTTACTGAACATTATGCATTTTGGGAATTTTTGCAAAGTGTTAAAAGGTTGGTGCACCAAGGCAAAAAAAAACTCCAATATTCCCATAGTGGCAAAGCCAAAACACTGAAGGGAGTGGGTGGGGGTGGAGTGTTAAACCTATTTTTAAATCACTCAATATACACTCATTAGCTTAAAATTTGTTAAAATAAAAATTTTAACTTTGGGAGGAGGGTTAAGACAACCTCAGCAGAAAGGCAGGGTGGGGGAGGTAAAAAGTACTTGACAAAATTGCCTATCTCCCCAGTTGTGAGAAGTCTGATTCCCATCCCAGGAAATCCTTTTTTGCTCCAGTATCTGAGAATTCATTCTCAGGAAAATAGAAAAGATCAAAGTTTTTTTTTACTGGAAAAACAAGAAATAACCTAAAGTGATGTTAAAAAAAAATCAGCAGTAACAAGTTGTAAGACATCCTTGTCATAAACAAATAGCAAAAATGTATCATAACTAACTCCAAAGACTGATAATGATTTATAAATTTATGGAAATAAAAAACAATATGTCCATAAAAATATAAATAAAACACTAACTGAAGGAACTAAAAATATATCAAATTGCAGACGGGCTGACACTGCATGCAAGCACAGTGCACACACAACAAGTTAATGGCATCTCTGCTTTCACTTTGTCATGACCTACTTTAGGTAGTAGTTAATTCCTAGAACAAATATGTTTTTGGTTGCAGTTCCAGGGAGCTTGTGATGAATACTGGAATAAAT
The DNA here is from genome assembly GCA_038380435.1 of Ryuthela nishihirai. NCBI lineage: Eukaryota > Metazoa > Arthropoda > Arachnida > Araneae > Heptathelidae > Ryuthela > Ryuthela nishihirai. Next base: position 2,542,886 of record JAWZYU010000023.1, on the reverse strand, counting down.
GATAAATATAATTCTAGAAATGCTAAGCTAAATCAAAGTGGAAAAGAGTAGAGATAAAAAAGAGGGGATTGACATATGTACTTGGTAATTGCTTCCAAAATCCACCAATTAAAAAAATATGTTTGGTTAATTTTTGGGAGAATTTTGAAACTTTGAGAAAAATTGTGTTGATAATAGTTTTTATCAAACTCATGAGCTAAAATCAGAGGGTTGTTTCAAGATGGAGGAGCAAAATGATTTAGAGAAGTCTTCTCATATATCGTATATATGGAATGATGATAGAGTGTTGGAATAAATTATTTATATGGTATCTTAATCAAATGTGGTCTGTAAATGGTAGCTAGGTAGTCACTGGAAGGAGAGCTATGCACCAATCCCCTGTGATGATGCATAGAACCGGCCAGGCCTAGCTCCTAATGTCCAACCCCGCCTTCTCGTGGTGCGGACCGTTAGTAACTTTCAAAAGAGATACTATCTTGTGGAAGTGAACGGAAGGGGAGGGCTGCCAGATTAGTGTGGCCTACTGATCTGGACAACTATGGCTACTTTTCTTTTTTTTCTACCCTGCTGAGGAGTGGTCAACCACACAGGGTCCTGGTGCTGACCATATAAACCTACTGGACTGGACAGATATATGGCTCTGAGCTTGATTATGGATCCTGATTTTGCTGCACTGGTGGGCTTCTGTGGAGGGAAAATCTTCCGCTGTGTTTTCTTTTCGTTTGTGGGTTGACAGCCCCAAGTGAATAGATCCACAGGATATGTTTATCAGCTGGTGGATAATCCTGAGCAGAAGTCATCGCAGGCACCTGAACTCTTTGCTTCTATTGGCATCGTCAAATTCTACATTGGAGGAAGTCTTCCAGTGTAGATGGCTTCAGCCTTTAGTAGTGGGGGAACGGGTCTTTGCCCCATGTCTGCGATTAGGGGGCTGTTTGATATTGTCGGCATTCCCTCTCTCAATAAACATAGTTTCTTTAAACATCCCACTAACCATTTTCTCTCCATAGGTAGTTGGAATGTGAGGACTCTGCACAGAGCTTTTTCTCTTGATGTCCTCACACAAGAATTCCACCGTTATAATTTAGATATTCTCGGCTTGCAAGAGACCAGATGGACAGATAAAGGTCAGATTCTTAAAAATAATCTTAAATTTCTCTTTTCAGGGAGGGACGACAAAGAAGCATCACCAAGGCGTGGGTCTGCTTCTCAGCAGACATGCTAGCGATGCTCTTCTAGGATATGAGTGCATTAATGAAAGGTTTCTTACAGCAAAATTTCAGTCAAGCGTTAAAGACTTGAATGTTATCTGCTGTTATGCCCCCACTGAGGATGCCGATGAGGATGAGAAGGATAGGTTTTATGAACAACTTCAGGATATTTTGAATTCTGTCAAGAAAGGAGATATTACCCTTGTTCTTGGTGACTTCAATGCCAAAGTTGGTACTGACTCTGACCTTTGGGGAGGAGTAATAGGCCCTTTTGGTATTGGTAGCTGCAATAGCAATGGGCAACGTCTCCTACAGGTAAGTAAACTCAATGGATTCAGAATAACTAACACTTATTACAAACACCGCGACATACATAAGTACACATGGGTTTCACCTGATGGGCTGCATAAGAATATGATTGATTACATATTAATTAACAGCAAATGGACTAGTTCTGTTAGGAATACCAGGGCATATAGGGGAGCTGAAATTGGATCTGACCATTACCTTGTTAAAAGTGTGTTGCAACTTAAACTTAAAAAGTGTTGTGCTAGGGTTAAAAAATCTACTTTTAATACTGAAGCTCTGAAAGATCCAGTTATAGCCAAAGCTTACCATGATAGGTTACTTAGTCATTATGACAGTCATGGTTTGCTTACTACTGAAGTTGAGGAAGAATGGGATCATTTTAAACAGGCTTTTTTGGACACTAACAGTACTCTTTTAGGAAAAAAGGAGCAGAAGAGGCAAAATTATCTGAGTGATAAGGCACTTGAGCTTATTTCGGAAAGAAAGAACTGCAGGAATGCCCTTAATCAATACCCTACTAGTCCTAATAGAAAGCATTATAGAGACCTTAATAAACTTGTAAAGGATCAGTTAGCTGCTGATAAGAATCTTTGGCTTGATGGTTTGGCTGACAAAGCCGAGGAAGCAGTTAGACAGCACAACAGCAGAGAGCTGTACCAGATAGTTAATGTTTTGTGTGGTAGAAAACGGACAGGCATACAAGGATTGAAGGATAAACAAGGTAAGGTTATAGAAGGGGAGGATTCTGTCATGGCTAGGTGGGCTGAGCATTTCAGTGATGTTCTAAACAATGTAGTTTGTTCTACTCCCATTGTTTGCAATGATGATAGATGCATTGGTGGCTTTAATGTTGGCCCTATAACACAATCTGAAGTTATTTTGGCTGTTTCTAAACTTAAACTTCATAAATCCCCAGGGGTAGATGAAATTACTACGGAAATGCTTAGAGCTGGGAATGTTTCGGTTACCACTTGGATGACTGAAATTCTGAATCTCTTTTATGATAAAGGCATGGTTCCTAAGGATTTTACCAGAGCTATTGTTATCCCTATTTTCAAAAAAGGTGATCGCAGTTCTTGTGATAACTATAGGGGTATCAGCCTACTCTCTGTTCCAGGTAAAGTTCTTTCCATGATTGTGCTTAATAGAATTAAGAATCTGGTTGACAGGCAATTGCGTGATGAGCAATGTGGATTCAGAAGTGGTAGGGGATGTGTAGATCAGATATTTTCACTTAGGCAGATTCTTGAGAAATGTTTAGAGTTTCAGAAACCTTTGGTTGCTAGCTTTGTTGATTTCAAAAAGGCTTTCGACTCTGTTGATCGTCATAATTTGTGGTTGATTGTGAGATCATATGGTATACCAGACAAGTTAGTTAACATTATGAAAGCTCTCTATAATAACACTGAGTCGTGTGTGAGAGTTGGTAAGGCTTGTAGCAATTGGTTTAGCATTACTTCTGGTGTTCGACAAGGGTGCATTTTGTCCCCTTTTCTCTTTAGTTTGGTTATTGATTATGTTATGCGAAATTCACTTCAAGGGAAAGATTTTGGCCTTAAATGGGCTGGAGATACGAAAATTTCTGATTTAGATTATGCTGATGATTTAGCCCTTTTGGCAAATGATGTTGATGAGATGAACTCTTTCATTCAAGCTGTGGATGAGACTGGTAGTAGAGTAGGTTTGGTTATAAACAGAGAGAAAACTGAAGTGATGAAAATTGGTCAGGCAGGCTGTGATTCAGTTAATCTGAATGGTTGCAGTCTTGAGCAGGTGTCACAGTTTAATTATCTTGGGAGCTATGTAACTGATAATGGTGATGTGCGGCATGAGATTAACAGACGAATAGGGATTGCTGCTGGGACTTTTAAGAATCTATGGAGAGTGTGGAGAAATAGGCGTATACACCTAAAGACTAAAATTAGACTGTATAATAGTTTGGTTCTTTCTAGGGTTAGTTATGGTAGTGAAACTTGGACACTTTGTAAACAAGATAACAGGAAACTAGATGCTTTTGATTCCAGATGCTTACGCAGTATCTTGGGCATTAGGTGGTTCAACTTTGTAACTAATGATGAGATTAGGAAAAGGAGTTTGCAACCTCCTTTAAGCAGCATATTGTGCAGAGAGAGACTCCGTTGGTTTGGCCATGTTGCCCGTATGAATAATTATAGATTGGCGAATAGGGTTATGAACAGTGTGCCTAAAGGCCTCAGAAAGAAGGGGAGACCTAGGATGCGGTGGGCAGACAATGTCAAACAGGACCTTGTTAGAATTGGTGTGCAGTGGCCAGATGCAGTAGATGTAGCTCAGGATAGACTTGCTTGGAGAACTAAATTGCACGGTCTGGTTGGACCTCCGTAGCCCATGGCTGCTTGAGGATGATGATGATGATGATGAATCAAATGTCCATGAAAAATGGAAGTATTATATTTGAAGTTTGAATTATCTACTTTTACGAGATAAATGGGAAAAAAAAAATTCAAATGGGAATTTTCCTTTTAAATTGAAGTATCATTTGTTGTACTAGAGGCACTGATTAGCACTATGCTCCTGATCCATGGAATTTAGACACACTCTACAGCAGATGGCTCTGGAAGTTTTAAGAAGAGTATTTTAGAAAAATCCAGTATAGTTCCTTCATAATATCACATTAACCCTTCCAGGGTCACAATAGAACATAAGACATTAACAGAATCTGCAATGAGAGTTTAAAGACTTCAATAGATGTCTTTTGTACAACACATGAAACTTCAATTTTTTCAAAATAAAATTGCCATTTGAAAATTTTCTTATATATATATCTTTTAAAAATATGCAAGTTTGAAAAATAAAATTTTTCTTTTTCATTTGATGCATATTTTATTAAACTATAATAAAATAATTTCTTAAAGCCATCTGATTGCCATTTCTTAGTAGCACTAAACGGTATTGCTGATTTGCTTGTTAACATTCCTCTTTGCTGAAGCAACATTCTGTTAAAGCTCATATGTTTCATTTGAACTATTATCAAGAAATTTTTCCTTAAATTTTCGAAAATCTAAAAATTAATAAAAAAAACTGTTATTTTTAAAAATAGCATATTTTGGAAGTGATTATGAAGTATATACTGCTATTTTTTCCCCATTTTACACTCTTTTCTGCCATAAACTATTTCAATATTCCCAGAATTATTTTTATCATTTATCCCATCATTCTACACATCTTCCTCACTCTTAAAATCAAAACTGTATGTAAGATGAGCCTTCTTAAAGAGGAAGAAAGCCCAGAGTAGTTGTTGTGAAGCTCCCTGCAGTATAAAGTATGTCAAGGCAACCAGGTGCAGTTGAGTGCAGTGACTTAGTTATTGCTCACACGTGCAGTAAAGTGGCTCTATAGTGAATGTTTACCAAAAGAGTTCTCAGCTATAGGCTAATGTGACCATGTATCTAGTCAGTTTTAACCATTTTCATTTCTGTTGATTTATTTTATTTTTTTAAATTATTAATTTTTTTTTCATCAGCTGATCTATTGATCTTTTGGAATTATGCTACATTGGATGGCCAGCTTTACAAGTTGTTGCAGATATTATTTACCATTGCGTTAGGTTATATGCTAATCTTCTTTTATTCTTTCTTTGTTTTCACATCTAAAAAATACTTTGATCTTATATCCTTTCCTGGAAACAAATGAGGTATTGGATATGGAAACAAAAAGGATTTCCTTAATAATGAAATCAGTCCTGTGGGAGGGCAATTTTGGCAATGGTTTTATCACAAGTGAAATATTTTTAAACTTTTTACATCAGCAAATTCTTTGAAAGTAAAAATTCTATTTTGCATTGCAATAAACATGTCAAAGTAATAAGCTTCAAAAGGATTAATATATATATGTGTGTCATTTTTGAGAATTTCAAGGGAAAGGAGAAAAATAATCTCTTTATTACCTTTTCGATGTGTCAGGGCTTATTTTTTTACTGAATAATTAATTCTTTCTGTATTAACTCATTAAAATTCTATAAATTTTATATATTTTTCAGCATCTGTGAATTTAATGTCATAAGATAGCCACTTCATTTAGAGGGTGAAACTAATAAACAGCGGTTTTTTGGAACTATAAGTATCCTTCAAATCAGGATCAAAATTAAATATACCATTCACCTTTATAACCCTCAACACTTTTCTACTTTAATTGCAATACAAACATAATTAATAAACTATACACTTACTTTTCATCTGGCATATTTGTACTTATATATTTTTCATAAACAATTCCTCCATCATCAGGAAAGATCTCCTCCTGATAAATTATGATATTCTTTATCAGTTCATTAACAAGATTTTGGTACTGAACCTGATCTTTGTCCTCAGGTATTGGTAAAAGTGTTGGTCCAAAACAAATGGCAAGATTGTATGGATCCATCATGTTCTCATCACTGAATTCCGACAAACTGTTAGAAAGATACAAAAGAAGTAGTAATCTGATAAACTATTATTAGACAATAGTAATACAAATACAAGAAAAAAAAATGCATTTAGATTGTTCATATGGTTCCCATATTGTGAATTGACAACTATAGCCATCTTGAGTAATTATTTCAATCGTACATACATACCCAAGATTTTGTTTGCTTGAAACTTACTTAGCATCATAGTTTTGCAAATTGCTGAACTTTACCATATTAGTATTTTAATGAACACTAAAGCTACGGGAAATGCTAGGTATATTCTGTGACTGACTTTGAGGTTCTCTCAGTATGTTTCTTTAAACCACTGCTTTGAAACATCAGGAAGAATATTCTAATCAGTCTCTAGTTTTAAAAACAAATTTGTTGAGAACATTTTTTTTTGACATTCTCATAATTATTTCACAACAAATATCTTCAATGTGCCTTAGCATCTCAAATATTTATTTTTTAATTCAGACTCTTCAGCTGAATGATTGCATTTTTACCAATTTCAAACCAATTAAGATGACGATTACTTCCACACAGATAGTAATATTACCTTTCTTATTGGGTTGTCACACATTGGGTAGAAATTACAAATATTACTGTAGATAATATCGAGTATAAAGGAAATATTGTCTCAAGCTAGGTGGGATATGAACCCAGGAACCTCCTGATAACATATTAATGCATGTCTGAGCTATCAGCTACCAAACAAAATTTTTTTTATTGATAGTTAGAAGTGTTATATTATGGAATCAGAATCCATTGAAGAATTCTTGCTATGTGCATTAATCAGACACAACTTGAGTGTCACTTTGACAAGGTATTTTTCTTTTGTTAGTAATGCTTAAGCAAGTATAATAAGATTAATATGAAGCAGTTGCATGTACCTAGGATTGCTTGATAGCACTGTGGGTACCATGTTTCATATTATCTTCAATAATTTTAATGATACTGTAAATGTATAGATAATGTATGAATGTTTTGTTCTCACAGATCTTCTCTATGACATATAATACTGACAGGTTCTTATTAGACCTCTGTGGCAAGCAGATGCTTGAGGGATAATTTTTTGTTAAGTAAGGTTGGCAAAACTTTGATATGGCTTTCCATTAGTATAACACATTCATTATTCTGTTATTGTTTTGGGCAGTGTTGGTTATTTGGGGTTTTATTGTGCAAGGGCAACTAAGATCATGCATCACCAAACAAGATATACAGTAAAAGGAAAACAACAGATAAAAGTCATGTATATTCAAAAACCATAGTGATGAGGGAGTCTTACAAGTTGTTGTTGAGGATATTATTATAAAATTGCTTTAAGTTATTTCTCAAATTTTTAAAAAATATTTCTTGGTTTCCAGTAGAGAAAACTGATCTCTTTCATTTCCTGAGAATGAATGAGGTCTGAATACAGAAGCAAAATGGATTTCCTTGGTACAGGAATATCAAGCCTCCTACCTCCTATGGCTGGGAGACTACTTAGTTTTCATTGGCTTTGTACCCCTCTCCCCTGTTCAAAATTTAATTTTAAAAAGTTTAATCCCTATCTCTCAATACCTTGGTTGTGCCATTCTCAAGATATTGACTTTTTTATTAGTCTTAGTGCACTAACTTTTCAGCACTTTGCAAAAATTCCCAAAATGCAACATTCCAAAAAAAAAGTGCATAATGTTCAGTAAAAAAAGCTAGAATACCTTCCTTATATATATATATCCATATCATATTATGACTATGTTGTCATCTATGTTGTAATATTGCATCCAGTTGTTGGTATTTACATAGTGTGATCATTTAATTCATGGACAGAAACAAAAATTTATATTAAATATCATCCTCTGAAACTTCCTGGAATTTGCCTTTCTCAAAATACTCTCCCTTGAACTTCACACATTTTTGCCATCATTAAAACCCATGCATTAAAAGCGTCTTTGAAGCCATTTTTTTGGAAGCATGCAAAGTGTTGTCATTGTGGCTCTGCAAGCTTCGTTGTCGGATGCAAAATGTTTTCCTTTCAAAGCTTTCTTCAGTCGCGGAAAGAGGAAAAAATTGCAGGGTGCTAAGTCCGTGGATTATGGAGGATGTGGCAGAACCTCAGCATCTATGGCAGTGATCACTGGCTGCACAATATTAGCCATATGGGGCCTGGCATTGTCGTGATGGAGAAACCAAGTCACACCAGAAAGTTCCGGACGTTTTTCACGAATGAAATGCTGAAGTTTGGTTCTGAGAACCTTTGAGTAGGCTTTCTTATTCATGGTTGTTCCACAAGGTACAAAGTGAGTAACGAGAACACCTTTGATGTCAAAAAACACAAGAGCCATTTGTTTCCCAGCTGAATGAGAAGCCCGAATTTTCTTGGGTCTCAGTAAATCAGGATGCTTCCATTGACTCAACTGTTGTTTTGTTTCGGGATCATAGTGAAAGATCCAAGTTTCATCACAAGTCACAATTCAACTCATGAAGGTTGGACTCTGGCTTTCAAAATGATTAAGCATCTCCTTGCATAGCTGTACCCTTTTTTGCTTTTGTTCTGGAGTCTGTGTGGAATCCATTGAACACAGATTTGTGACATTTTCAGATGGGTTTTCACAATTGCGTGAGCATTCCATATGAAACTGACATTTTTACAGCCACTTCACAAGGTGTTATTCATCTGTCTTCGTTCAGGATTGCCAGGACTCTTTCTATTTACTCAGGAGGAAGAAGGCTGGCTGGGTCTTGGATCATCGGCAACAGATTCGCATCCTTCTTTGAATTTTTAAATTGAAGAGGTATTTTTACATCTTTAAATGAATGTTAAGGAACATATCACTCTGAATACTGTCGATCAATTTTAGACGAAAAATTGTCTTGACCCAGTTGGGATACAAACCCATGACCTCCTGATAATATGTCAGGTGCTCTGGACCACTGAGCTACTGGCAGCTGATCAAGATCTCCTCTAATTGATATTATGAACTTTCTACCAGCAATATACAATTCTCCGTGTTCCATGCAGTTCTTTGTCCCAGCTGTTCTCAGCCTCAAAAAACAATGACAATCATGTCATGAAGATGGTAAGTACATTCTGAGTGTACAGTTGTTTAAACTGAAGAGGTATTTTCACGCCTTGAAATGAATGTTAAGGAACATATCACTCTGAATAATGTCAATCAATTTGCTTATTCCACTTAAAAATGGCAGACCTACGAAGACAGTCATTAACATAGGCTTCACTCATCTCTTCAACAGTTGCAACAGCACTTAGGCCTCGCCTAACAGAATATCGAATGACATACTGCTGTTCCATCTGAATTTCCATCATTCTGAAAGAACGTCTATGACATGCAACTCGAATTACAGTCTTAACACAATAGCAGTTGACGCCAAATGACCTTGGCATGTGGAGTCTCCTTTGTAGTCATGCACAGCACCATCTAGTGTTACTTTGGAAAAAACGCTACGTACGAGTACTTATGGTGTTAGTCCACAAATTAAATGATCACCTCGAATTTTTAAACATTCATATGCTAAATTTTTTGAATAGGCTGTAAATATTTATTGCTACTTTATTGATACAGTGACAAGTGGTCTTAAAGAGAGCAATAAAAAACTTACTGATTGAGGAAGGCAAAAAGATATCTAAGAACCAGCACCACTGGCCGAGGCAAAGTGGTGACTACCTCTCGAACTTTACAGATGAACTCATGCTTGGATTCTACTTCTGAAACAAAGTGTGACTTAGATAAAAAGTTCATTGTAATTAAAAGTGAAATAATTATTAATATTAGCTATATGATATACTGCATATGCAGCACACAACATTATTGTTGTGTTACACAACTTTTGTTGTTGCTGCATATGCAGCAACAACAAAAGCAGAAACAATAAAATTTTTTTGAACCTCAGCTTAATTTCATTCATAATATACATTAACAGATTATTTCTATTAGAAAGAAATGCACAGATAAACAAACCCAATCAACAACCTTGTAGTCTTAACAGACAACATTAGAGCAAGATTAATGGATGGATGTTTAAGATATCAGTTTAAAATTGGCAAAAAACATCTGGCTTGATAGCTTGGTTGAGAAAAGAGAGAAAGCAGCTAGACACAGCATAACAACAAAGGTTATGCAAATAGTAAACATTTTGTGCAAAAAACAGAGTGATGTACAAGGACTCATATGAAAATAATAATGTACTCAAAGGAGATTATTCTGCTGTGACAATCTGTACTGAGCACTTCAACAATATTATAAATAACGTGATTAACTTGATTTTCATTGTTGCAATAAAGAGAGTGATCACTAGGTTTATCAAGATCTGAAGTTACTTTGGCTATTTCGAAATTAAAACTGTACAAAATACAGAGGTGTAGATGAAAGTTCTGCTGAAATGCTGGGAACTGAAGAGATTATATTATCCCATGCTGACATAAGTATTAGATATTTTTTTTCAATAAAAATGTTCTTCCCAAGAATTTTTTACAGGTATAATTTTTATTTTTGAAAAAGGTGGCCAGAATGTTTGTGGCAGTTACATAGAAACCAGTCTACATTTTGCACTTAGTTAAGTTTTTTGCATAATCGAGCTTATTAAAATGATCAACTGTTGAGGACAACTTTGTGATGACTAAAGTGGATTCAAAAGCGATAGGGGATGTGTGTACCAAATCTTTGGTTTTTTGTGAAATGTTTAGTTTTAAAACCTATAGTTACTACTGTAGTGCTTCACATTTCAAAAAGACTTTTGACTCTTTTTATTGACATTCTGTGATTTGATCATAAGGTCTCAAGATATATTTAAAATTTAGTAGCATTACAACTTAGTTACCTTTTCTCTTTAGTTTAGTGATAAATTTATACACAGTAACTACAAATTAACTTTACAACTTCAAATATATACCTATTTTATTTGTCACATGAAAGAAAACAAATGGCATGAATATGAAGAGAAATATATCAAGTTTGTTTTTCATCAGTTGGCAGTTGTAATGTCCATAGGAAGCACAGCTGTATAAAAACTAGAAATGGCAGATTATATAGGTTCAGAGAAATCACAATGTTTCGTTTGAAGAAACTGGGTTAGCAATGCAAATGCAATGTATTTCCCCATTACCTGCTGCATGTGAAAAATTGTCGAAATCACCAATTTTTAAGTAGACTGGACTGATTCTGATCCCCCCCCCCTCCCTTAAGTGGTCTCTTCATTCACCAAATTTAATACCACTCCATTTCTTTCTCTAGAGGTTTCATCAAAGACACAATTTATCACCTGCCATTATTATGAACTAGCAATGAGTTGAAAAGTAGGAAACACACATCATCCTCAAGCAGCCATGGGCCACGGAGGTTCAACCAGACTGTGCAATTTAGTTCTCCGAACATATCTGTCCTGAGCCACATCTGCTGCATCTGGCCACTGTAGACCAATTCTAACAAGGTCCTGTTTGACGTTGTCTACCCACTGCATCCCAGATCTCCCCCTCATTCTGAGACCTTTAGGCACATTGTTCATAACCCTATTTGCTAATCTATAATTATGCATATGGGCAACATGATCAAACCAATGGAGTCTCTCTGCACAATATGCTGCTTAAAGGAGGTTGTTGACTCCTTACCCTAACCTCATTATTACTTACAAAGTTGAAACACCTAATGACCAATATACTGCATAAGCATCTGGAAACAGAAAACTTGATGCTTTTGATATCTTGTTTACAAAGGGTCCATATTTCACTACCATAACTAACCCTAGAAAGAACCAAATTATTATATAGTCTAATTTTAGTCTTTAAGTGTATATGCCTATTTTCCTACTCTCAATAGATTTTTAAAAGTCCCAGCAGCAATTCTTATTTGTCTGTTTATCTCAGGTTGCACATCACTAGTATCTGTTACATAGCTCCCAAGATAATTAAACTGAGACACTTGCTCAAGAGTGCAACCATTCAAATTAACTGAACCACAGCCTGCCTGACAATTTTCATCACTTTAGTTTTCTCTCTGTTTTATCACCAAACTGCATAAGCACGGGTTACCAGTTTCATCAACAGCTCTAATAAAAAAATTCATTTCATCACATCATTTGCCAAAAGGGACAAATTATCAGCATAATCTAAATAAGAAATTCTCATAATCTCTAGACCATTTAAGCCCAAAATCTTTCCCTTACAGTGAATTTCGCATAACATAATCAATAACCAAACTAAAGAGGAAAGGAGACAAAATGCACCTTTGTCGAACACTAGACAAAATGCTAAACCAATTGCTACAAGCCTTACCAACTCTCACACATGACTCAATGTTACCAGAAAGAGATTTCATTATGTTAACTAACTCATTTGGTATGCTATAAGATCTTACAATCAACAACAAATTATAATGGTTAACAGAATCAAAAGGCTTTTTGAAACATACAAAACTAGTAATTAAAAGTTTCTGGAACATTTTTCAAGAATCTGCCTAAATGAAAAAATCTGATCTACACATTCCCTACTACTTCTGAATTCACCCCCCCCCCCCCTCCTTCTCATCACGCAATTGACTGTCAACCAGATTCTTAATTCTATTAAGCACAATCATGCAAAAACTTTACCTGGAACAGAAAGTAAGCTGATACCCCTATAAGTGTTCACAAGAACTGCAATCACCTCTTTTAAAAATAGAATAATAGCTCTGGTAAAATCATTAGGAACAATGTCTTTATCATAAAAGATATTGAAATTTTTAATCAGTAATGCGGTAACAGAAACATTCCCAACTCTAAGGATTTGAGTATTAATTTCATCTACCCCTGGGGATTTATGTAGTTTAAGTTTAGAAATAGCCAAAATAACTTCAGATTGTGATATAGGGCCAACATTAAGGCCAGTAATGTGTCTATAATAATTTCAAACAATGGGAGTAGAACTAACCACATTATTTAGAACATCACTGAAATGCTCAGCCCATGTAGCCATGATAGAATTCTCACCTTGTTTATCCTTCAATCCCTGTATACCTGTCCATTTTCTACCACACAAAACATTAACTATCTGGTAGAACTTTCTGCTGTTAGGCTGTCTAGCTGTTTCCTCAGCTTCGTCAGCCAAGACAGGAAGCCAAAAATTCTTATCAGCTCAATTATCAGCTTATCAGCTTCTAATTGATTCCTTACATGTTTATTAAGTTTGTTATGCTTTCTGTTAGGAGTAGTAGGCTATTGATTAAAGACATTCCTGCAGTTCATACTTTCCAAAATATGCTCGTTATTATGGAGCTTACTTTGGATCACTTATCACTGAAATAATTTTGTTTCATCTACTCCTTTTTACCTAATGGAATAATGTTAGTTTCAAAAAAAGTCTGTTAAAAATGGTCCCATTCTTCCTCAACTTCAGTAGTAAGCAAACTATGACTCTAATAATGACTAACCTATCATGGCAAGCTATGGCTATAACTGGAGAGCAATCTATTAAGAAAGAGAAGCTCTCTTTTGAAACACGAAAACTTTTGAGAGAATGGAAGGGGAGGGCTACCATATCAGTGTGGCCTATTGATCGGGCTACTTTTTTTCTACCCTGCTGAAGAGTGGTGAACCATATTAAGAGGAAACTTATTTTAGAACCATTTGTTATTGAAATATCTTTTAAATGACACTTACGAGATATGTCAACTAATTGGTCAAAGTAGAAAATTGGAAATAGTGGCTCTCTAAGTTCTCTGAGATATAATTTTAGCACACCACCCACTGAATTAATATCACTTGCATCAGATACATCAGCCAGTGGATCATCACCTGCAAATATAAATAAATGCTATAATATACTTAATTATATAGTCACCTATATATAAATGATAAGTTTTTCAAAAACAGAATTTAAAACATACAATGTTATGATGGCAAAAAGTTACTATAAACTTTACTTATAATAATAATCAAAATAAAATTAATGCAAATTTGCTTCACTACCTAAACTTTGATCTCATATTTTAAACTAAGTGTAACCGAAAGTGTACTTGATATTTTATTGATACCTTTTTTACTATTGGATTTTGCATAGTTATTTAAGATACTTATTGCATGCAAAGAAGAAACCTATAATCTCACAATCTGATGGAGCAGTTTCCAAGCTTTTTTTTTTTTAAATCACATATCATTTAAATAAATTGAATTACAAATATACTATAAAAGGTGTTAAATGCCTTCAAATTAAGCTTTTAGATACAAGAGTTAGCATTTCTGACTTAATTTTTCTGCTGCACAATATGGAGTAGATATAGCTCTTACCATTGATTATACCATAATATTTCTTTGAATAAATCCTAAATGCTGATAGCACTGCATACATTTGTTGAGAAGAACCATTCACTTTTATATTCCTCAACTAGTTTTTTTATTTACGTTATAATTATTTAGGGCCCTATCCTTTTTTCTTTGAACCTTCAGCCATTCTCCTTCCCACATCTCTGAATTGCCTACTAGCAACTCATTTCAATTGTTGCCATTGTTTGTTGCTGAGGCACATGCAGTGACTGCCAGTTAAGCCAGTGTTAGGGTTTTGAGAGACTAAAGTTAAGGAAGAGTAAAGAGGAGGAGAATTGAGTTGTTGTGAGGTGAGGAGCAGAGCCTTGAAGGAGCTCAATGTATCTGCAATTGGATTGTATTTGAAACAGATTTAATTGTTGATTTTGTAATTTTTGATAAACACTTGACTTGGAAGACTCACATGCAAAAAATAGTTAAAAGTATTAAAAGAATTATGCCTCAAATCCTTGTAGAAAAACCACCTTAGATGCTATCCGCAGCAATACCTTAACATCTTGCAAGAACTGTTCTAAATCATCAGAATGAATGATGCTTAATGGTGAAAACTACAACATCATAATTAAAGTGAATAACGGGAATTGCAATGTGAAACTTTGTAAAACTGAGTAATATCTGTGGAGGCACAAGTACATCTGTGTTAGCATAACAACATCGTGCTAGTTACAAGGACTGGTTGCTATGGACATTATGATATTAGCAACAGATTTGTGCTCATATACATCTCAAAGCAAATCGCACTGCAGTGATGATCCATGTGCTCCTGTGCCAGCTTTCAATAAAAATGGTAAATACGTTTTCCTTCTTATTCCTGCTAGTTTTCCTTTGAAATAGATGCTCAAAGGTATATTAGGTAGTTTAAGGAATATGTTAACATCAGTATTAATGGATAAACAATGACAGGAAAGGCCATGTGCCAATACTGTTAAGTTTGCTTTGTTACACTAGTGTGCTCCTCCTCTGTTGAGTGAATGAAATAATGTAGATAGTTTTATGGTAACAGCTTATATTTGTGTATTATTAAATTCATTTTCAGAAAATCAAGAATAAATTCTGATTAATTTAGTGTATAACATGCCATAGATCCTTTCATTAGTTATTTGGCAAAAAAAATCTAAATTTTGTTTTGGCTGATCATAGTGAAAAAGTAGCTGGGCCTCTGGATGAAAACCAATTTTTCAAGCAGGACCTTTTAAGAGTTAATGATAAGATTTTCCACGTAGTAAATTTATCATCTTGACCAGAGCATTGATCACAGCATGCTTTTGATCAATCATACCTTTAATGCAGAATTATTTTCACATACAGTTTTTAATGTAATAAAGGTTATATATCTATTGTAATGTTTAACTAATTTTTTTAAACAGTGCAATTCGTTTTATTTTGTGATATATAGCAGTATCATGGCTACAACCTATGCTTTTGTTAACGAGTATGATAATAAAAAATGATAGTAGAATGCAGGGTTACAATAAAGGTAAAAGTAACTTGCCATGTTAAAAAGGTTAAACACCATGCTCTAGACTAGAGGTGCTCAATGTGGGGTACACAGTAAAATTTTTTGGGGTAAACCGTGAGAGCTCAAAAGTCGCGAGATATATGTTATATATATATATGTTTTATTTTATTCCCATTATTATACTATAATTATAGTTTTATCTATCGATACAAGGGGTACGGCAGTTACATACACATTTCCAGGGGGTACATGAAGCATATAAGGTCGAGAACCACTACTCTAGACAATTAACCAAAACCCAAGCTTGGGAACATAATCATGAATTAAAATTATCATATCCTGCCCCATTACCTGAAAAACATAAAATTAATACCACATCTTGACCAAATAAATAGGATCCTATCACAAAATCAAAAAGACAGTGTGAGATTTTAATTGTACCATTCCATAAAGTATTACAGAGACCCTCTATGTAAAATCACTTTGAAATGAATAGTTTGAAAGATTTAAAAAAAGTGTGACAAAACTGAACAAATTGATTAAATATTGAATAAACTTGACTTTCTTGGTATACTAAATATTAACCACTTTGTAAGTCGATTTAATTTTAGAGGAAAAATTATCTTGAGCCAGGTGGGATATGAACCCATGACCTCCTGATAACATGTCAGGTGCTCTAAACCACTGAGCTACCGACCACCGATCAAGATTTCCTCTAATTGATGATATGAACATTCTCAACCTATAGTACATATTCCATTATGTCACATATAGGCGCTGTTCGGGCGATCTTAGCCACAATTCGACAAATAAATGCCGCATAGGTGGAAAGTATATCTTACAAGTATACAATTGACTAAATATTGAATAAACTCGACTTTCTTGGTATATACTAAATATTAACCACTTTATAAGTCGATTTAATTTTAGAGGAAAAATTGTCTTGAGCCAGGTGGGATATGAACCCACGACCTCCTGATAACATGTCAGGTGCTCTAAACCACTGAGCTACCGGCCACCGATCAAGATTTCCTCTAATTGATGATATGAACATTCTCAACCTATAGTACATATCCCATTATGTCACATATAGGCGCGGTTCAGGCAATCATTGTGACTAAAATCGTGCGAGGTGGTTCACCGGTAGCTCAGTGGTTTAGAGGACCTGACATGTTATCAGGAGGTTGTGGGTTCATATCCCACCCGGCTCAAGACAATTTTTCCTCTAAAATTAAATCGACTGAATGAATTATAGTAATAGATAAAAAAATAATATATTAAAATTCAAAAAACCATTACAGATTTAAAATGTCAACTGCTACACTCTAAATATATTGCGAGAGCACTACATAAATGAAAAACTGCAGAGTGACCCTTTCCTCCCTCAAAGCATCTCTAAATTTTGCACACACACCCATGTACCCTGATGTCCCCCAGATGTTTTTAAAAATCAAACATAAGGGCAGCCATCCATTTCAACTATTAATTTTTAAAATGCAAATCTGCAACCTAGCACTCAAAAACAGCACTCTAAGATTTCTTTAAACAATATTTTCTATCATATCAATATAGATAACACTAATTGATGTTGCTCACATTATACAGCATGCTCCTACAACCAGTTCAACAACCATCTGTACCCTTGATATCATATCTTTGTATCTGACACCTGGTTTCGGATGAGTGATGCATCTCAATATTGCCAGGCCGAAGAGTACTTTAGCATGCATGAAGCCCTGGACCTGGCTACCTCATTGAATGGGTAGGATTTCTGATCAGATGTGGGTCCAGGATGATGTGGTCCCAATGGGATTGCCATTCTCTGGATTAATGTAATTAACAGAAGCTTTAATGAGACACACTGAAACTGTGACTTTAGGAAAATATTTCTCTAACATCAGCACTATATCTTTATTACATTTATGACTTGATACCTTTCTGGGGATTATGACATTGCAAAATTAAATAGTAATTCACACCTTTAATAATATTATGCCCAACATAAAGTTCCTGCACAAAGCTGAGATTCAGGGCACTTTCCCCTATCTTCATATTCTCATGTCCCATCTACAAAATTAATGACACACAAATGTTTAGCAGAAATCCACCTACATACCAAACTCCATCTAACTCATAACATCCCATGGTGTATAAAAAAATCAGCTTTTAATACAAAATTTAACAACTTTATGATGCATATTTTTAAGAGCTTATTGGCATTACTCTTCCCCTCATTTGTTACAACAGGAACTTAAAATTTATTTGTAACAAATACCTACCTTCTGCATGGAATCTCCTATTATGTGATTATTATATTAAAGCCTTGAGCACTACGAGGGAATAATTTAATAGCATAGCTATCATTTTACACATTCATCAGTTTTTGGCCCAGTTATGAAAAATTCTTTATTGACAAAATTCATAACTGTATAAAAAGTAATTGAACTTATACTCAGATAACTCCAGCACAACAAACTAATAATAAACAATTAAAATTCACTAAGTTTCCCATACACAGCTGGCTTTTCATACACTCTGAATACTATTTTAAAGAAATTTAGCATAAATCCCCTAGCACTGAGTAATGTTATAAAGCAATTACTAATAAATGACAGATAAAACCCACCCAACAGGGGACATACACTGTCATAATACCCCTGTAAATTAGTAAATAACAAGAAGCAATACAAAGGTAGAATATATAGAACAATACAGGAGCACATAAATGAACATCAAAACTGGTATTCCTAAACAACTCCATGCTGCATTAGTGCAATTAACCCTACTAAATAATTTACATATTACCAAATTACAATGTTAATTAGTGTATCCCCACCCACTTGATATCAATTCAACTTTGTAGAAAATCTTATCATTAACCTATATCATAAATCCATTTGTAACATTGATATTGTATCCCTACCTACTGCATGGAATCTCCTATTATGTGATTATCATATTAAAGCCTAAAGCACCACCAGGAAACAATTTAATAGCATAGCTATCATTTTACATATGCCTTAGGACAACATCTGATGAATGATGTTGAAACACATAGCATGATAGGAAAAAATTTTTCCTTATATTTTAGGATTTTAACATTTTGTTTTTGGTTAAGACTAAAATTTACATGCTGAAAATGTATTTCAGTTAAAAAGTTTGAGAGTGCTCCATCTTTAACGATATACCGAGATCATCTCCATTCTTGATTGAAGTGTAGTTTCCCCAATGCTAAATGCCTATCCATAAAGATATGAAATATAGGACTGGTTTTACAATTACAACCTTCATGTGTGTGTATATGTACCAGTCTATAGAAAAAGATAGCATTACTGCTACCAAGGATTTCAACATGGATTGTTCATAACATCTCTGCTGTCTACAACATCAACAGCATTCCAGTTACTGCTCAGCAACATGTTCGCATTCTGCTACACCAAGAATTCTACTACAGTAAATATTCTATGTGGCATGCCACAGCGAGATCATATTCTGTCTATTACGTGGGTATAGTCAAGACTAATACTTTCACACAGTATCTCTGGTACTTGCAGCATATAGAACTTTATCATTTAAAGGATAAAGTAACTAACATGAACATTTATAGTACTTCTATGTTGCTTGTGGCTTTGGATTGTTTTACCCCTGGGCGACACTTTTTTTTCATACAATGGGTTAAATGGAGAGGTCAAAAGGATGATAAGGGTTCAGAGAAGGTTGTGGAGAGGGGAGAGCTGTTGGGACACAGATGGTAGCCTCCCGTCTAGGCCATCCAGCATGTTACTTAACATACACAGGGTATGATTCTCATGCACATGGGTCATGGCTTATAACATCCCATCTGATGGATGGTGGCCTTTCCAAGCCCATTGGTGTCCCCTACTGACTGGTAGCAGGGCAAGGAGTTTTGCAGAGATAAATCTGAACACTGGTCCAGGTGGGACTCAAAACTGGGAATTGCAGATTACGAGTCTGGTGCGCTACCGACTGAGCCACCCCAACATGGAGCTCCACTGCAGCAGTTACTGATTTAGATATGTTACTCTGATAAGCAAGCTAGTAATGTCAAATTTAATGTATAAAGTACAGAAAATTAGGAATGATTAACAAAGTGACCTGGATTTGAGCTCTGGGTAAGGCATGGATGTTTGTATTGTTTTTCTGCTGCAGTCCACCATCTTCACAGACCTACTACTATGTATTTCAAACAGACAGGCTCCTGTCAGATCTTGGTGGCAAACAGATGCATGAGGGTTTTCTTTTTTTTTCCCAAAAAACCACAGTAACCACTTAAACAAGAATGTAGTGTTGTGAGTCACAGAAAAATATCGACTCTCAACAAATGATTAACTAAAGTGTTATTTAAGGAAAAAAATAGGATCATTAAAAGACAAACTATTTCTTGGTAAAATGCTTACCTCTTTCAAATGTTTCTCTAAAATTATTTATCTCAAGTTGTGAACCAGAAACTCTAAAAATCCCTTGGTGATGGAGTCCTGCACAAAACAAGAAATGATTGAGTTTATAAATTTTATTTTCTGCAGCATGTTTCTACAAATACATTACATATCCAATAACAGTAGTCTACTCAAAGTTCTGATGAGGAGGGGGAAAGTTTAATTTTCTAATGGGGGAAAATATGCTTGAGTCCAATTTTTTGGGACTGCCTTAGAAAACATGTAATTCAATTTGTGTGCGTATAATTCCCCCTCTCCTTCAAATCTTGGGTATGCCAGTAAAAACAAGAGTACTATAATTTATACAACAAAATTAAACATATAAAAGTTATTAAACTAGATAAATTATTGGAGAAGTATTCTACATTAAAGTACATTTCAGCTATATTCCATGTAGCCAAGTGGTTAGTGCACTTGGCTACTGATCAAAGGGACCTGGATTTGAATCCCAGGTAAGGCATTGGTGTTTGCATTGTTTTTTCTGCTGAGCTCTTGCCATCCTCAGACCTTCTACTGTAGTTTATAAACTGACAGGCTCTTGTTAGATGTCTGTGGCAAGCAGCAGCTTGAGGGGATATTTATTTATTTATTATAGATATTATAGTACAGTATATTTGGTACATACAACTAATTACCACTTTGTAAGTCAATTTTCATTTTAGAGGAAAAATTATCTTGAGCCAGGTGGGATATGAACCCATGACCTCCTGATAACATGTCAGATGCTCTGGACCACTGAGCTACCGGCCACCGATTAAGATCTCCTCTAATAGATGATATAAACATTCTCAACCTACAGTACATATTCTATTATGTCACATATAGGTGCTGTCCGGGCAGTCTTAGCCACAATTGGCAGATAAATGCCTTATAGATGGAAAGTATATCTTACAAGTATACAATTAATTAAATATTGAATAAACTCGACTTTCTTGGTATATACAACTAATTACCACTTTGTAAGTCGATTTTCATTTTAGAGGAAAAATTATCTTGAGCTGGGTGGGATACAAACCCACAACCTCCGGATAACATGTCAGGTGCTCTGGACCACTGAGCTACCAGCTGCTAATCAAGATCTCCTCTAATAAATGCTCAAGACAATTTTTCCTCTAAAATGAAAATCGACTTACAAAGTGGTAATTAGTTGTATATACCAAGAAAGTCGAGTTTATTCAATATTTAATCAATTGCATACTTGTAAGATATACTTTCCATCTATAAGCCATTTATCTGCCAATTGTGGCTAAGATTGCTCGAATAGCAGCTACATGTGACATAATAAAATATGTACTGTAGGTTGAGAATGTTCATATCATCTTTTAGAGGAGATCTTGATAGGCAGTCGGTAGCTCAGTAGTCCAGAGCACCTGCCATGTTATCAGGAGGTGGTAGATTTGTATCCCACCCAGCTCAAGACAATTTTTCCTCTAAAATGAAAATTGACTTACAAAGTAATAATTAGTTGTATATACCATGAAAGTAGAGTTTATTCAATATTTATTCAGTATATTTGTATTTTTACCATCTATAATTCAATTTACTGCTAATTAATTATTGTATGCACTTAAAAGTTTCAAAATGAAACCAAATGTTTGCCTATTGATACCACACTCCTATGACATTGCTAATACCACACTCTTGACATTGCTGATTGATACCACACTCTTGACATTGCTGATTGATACCACACTCTTGACATTGCTGATTGATACCACACTCTTGACATTGCTGATTGATACCACACTCCTGACATTGCCAATTGATACCATACTCCTATGACATTGCTGATCACATGATCAAAGAAATATCGATTTTTCTCTTTGTATTCCATTCATAAAATATATCCAATAATAGATAAAAATAATTTGGAAACATTAAAATATTTTTTAATTGCAAAATATATTAAAATGAAGAAAAACATATTTGGCTGTATTTTCGTGCAAATCACTGAAATCCTTCATTAAAAAAATGTTCATTTGGCATCTGCCTTCACTTTATTGAGAACAGAGATAGTCAGATGTTCAATAAACAACTTAATTAACTCAATGCAGCTCTCTGTCAGCTAACGGGGAAATGGTAGGAATCTAGGTCAACCCAATGGCAATCCTGTCTCCTGCACTGTGCTAATGGCAGTTTGAGCAAGAGAAAAAAGCTTTTTATTTTCTGATACATCAAGCTGAGGAATGAATTGAAAAACACTAGCATATTTAGGAGCTCTGAAATGTCTATTTTGCATTTTATATATGTATATAAAAATAAAGTTCAAATTTATTATTTGAAAATTAAATTTTTTATGTAATAATTATAATTAAAAATAAAATTTTTATTTATAATTACTAATGACAGAGTTTATTATTCATGGCTGTACATGCAGGTTTGTGAACCTGCATGCACAGCCTGAATAGATTAACACATGCACAGATGAACAGCCCTGAACATATTTTCAAGGTCGTGGCAGTATAAGGTTTAAACGTGAAATATCCCTTCTTCCTCATATTGGTTTAATTTCACTGTTCAATGCTCATGTAACTGTTTTGTGTTCTCATTATTTAAGAAATGCTGTATCAAGTGTTGGTTATTCATATAAAAAAATAACATCCTTACCATAAAGATTTATTATTCGAATACAGCTGCGAATGATCAATGGGATTTCTTGATTTGTTGCCTGTTTAAAAAGAAGTAGAAATTACAATGTTTCAACTACTATACATATAGCAAATATTTTATAACATTTCCATATTGTCAGTTTTTGCCCCCCAACAATAGCATGAAACCTATCTCTAGCTTGTACATTTATAAAACACAAGAAAATGAAAAGCTTAGTGTTAATAATAATGATTACTATCTAAAATGGCTCAAAATGCATGTTTCTAAATTGTGTTTGTCCTTAGATTAAAAGCACTAAAACAACAAAATATTTCAGAATTTTGATGTTATCTAACCTGGCATGATCATGTTCAAAAAGTCTTAAGAATTAAAATACTAATTGTCATTTGAATAATATATGTAACATATATAATTCAAATATATATTATGCATTATTCAGACTACAGCAGTGATTCCCAACCAATGTATCACATCAAGGTCCAAGGGTGTCATGAAAATTTATAAAAAATAATACTGCACAATAATTTGCACTTTAGTACTTTTCAAAATTTTATATTATGATTTTTTTTCAAAATCAAATATTGAGTTTAATATACATTTTTGTTTAAATAAATTGAAATTTCAATTATTACAATAAAGCAAAAACAGGTTTTTTGTTGTAGGTGTGTCACGGTAAAGAAAGTAAACCCATCTGTAAAATATTTCAGAGATCTTGAACTACTTAAATTAAAACAAATACAAATACACAGGCATTGACAAATCGTGTATTTAATAACAAGGATAAATTTAACAAATATTTTACAAGAACAGTAGTGAGTCAGGATTTTTGCAATGCAAAACTAAAAATTTTTCAAAAAATTATGCATATAGTCAATTAAAACTGTTTAATTCATTACAAAATAATTATAAAATGCAATTCTCTAAAAAAAAACTTAAAAAAATTGTTTAATAGTAGAGGTTGTGATTGATGCAATGTTGACTGTATTAACTATACTGAGATTCCAATTTATTAGATACACCTACCTAGTAATGTGGTGTGCTTCCTTTCATCTTCAAAACAGCCTGAATTAGTCAGGGCAGGGAACTTACAAGATGCTGGATGCGTTGTGCAGGAATGTTGTACCATGTGAAAATGTTTCCGTCACACAGTTACTGCAAATTCCCCCCAATAGGGGACCACCTTGACGTGGTGGGGGGCTTAATGGTGCCTCTGTGAAATAGGGTCACAGCCTGTTGTTTTCTTATTTGCACGATGGGATGTGGCCTTTGGTGGCAGGGCTTGTGAGGTTCTGCTGACTGGTTTGTGTGGGGCCAGTCTAATGGGTTTATTCGCTTGCTCAGGGAAGCTTTAGTTGCAGCCCCAACTGTGGCTGTGGGTTCTGCAGACTGGACTTGGGACACCCGGTCTAGTGGGGCTCATCGGTGCAGCCTCAACAAAGTTGGGGTACAGACTGCTTCTGGGGGGCAGCTGGTGTGTGGCACTATGGAGAGGATGAAGTTGAGGGCTTGCGACTGGTTGCTGGTTGACAGCCTCATTGATGGAAAAGCCAAACGAAGAGTCTCCACCCCAGGAGCTGAATTGAAAATAATTAAAAAAGTTCGAATTGTTATATTAAGTATTATAGAAAAGTAATTTTGAAAATAAAGGTGGTAAACTGCACTGTGTTTTTAAAATGCATATTTTAAATAGCTGAAAATGTGTATGCATTTTATTGTGATGTTTCAACTTGAACAGACATATATAATTAATATCAGTGCAATAGTTCAAATACACTAGTTGACAAAATTAAGTTAACATGTTTTTTTTTATTAATATATTAATTTTAACATCACTGAAGGTAAAAGTATGCTATTATAAGCTACATTATGAGGGGCATTCAAAATGATCTTGACATGCATCTGCAGAACAAAATCCATTGCACTTCATCTTCATCCTCAAGCAGCCATGGGCTACGGAGGTCCAACCAGACCATGCAATTTAGTTCTCCAAGCAAGTCTATCCAGAGCTACATCTACTGCATCTGGCCACTGCACACCAATTCTAACAAGGTCTTGTTTGGCATTGTCTGCCCACCGCATCCTAGGTCTCCCCCTCTTTCTGAGGCCTTTAGGTACACTGTTCATAACCCTATTCGCCAATCTATAATTACTCATACGGGCAACATGGCCAAACCAACGGAGTCTCTCTCTGCACAATATGCTGCTTAAAGGAGGTTGCAAACTCCTTTGCCTAACCTCATCATTAGTTACAAAGTTGAACCACCTAATGCCCAAGATACTGCGTAAGCATCTGGAATCAAAAGCATCTAGTTTCCTGTTATCTTGTTCACAAAGTGTCCAAGTTTCACTACCACAACTAACCCTAGAAAGAACCAAACTATTATACAGTCTAATTTTAATCTTTAGGTGTATATGCCTATTTCTCCACACTCTCCATAGATTCTTAAAAGTTCCGGCAGCAATCCATATTCATCTGTTAATCTCATGCCCCACATCACCAGTATCTGTTACATAGCTCCCAAGATAATTAAAATGTGATACCTGCTCAAGACTGCAACCATTCAGTTGAACTAAATCACAGCCTCCCTGAAAAATTTTCATCACTTTAATTTTCTCTCCGTTTTATCACCAAATCTATTCTACTACCAGTCTCATCAACAACTCGAATGAAAGAGTTCATCTCATCAACATCATTTGCCAAAAGGGCTAAATCATCAGCATAATCTAAATCAAAAATTTTCTTATCTCCAGACCATTCAAGGCCAAAATCTTTCCCTTGCAGTGAATTTCGCATCACATAATCAATAACCAAAGCAAAGAGAAAAGGAGACAAAATGCACCCTTGTCGAACACTAGAAGTAATGCTAAACCAATTGCTACAAGCCTTATCAACTCTCACACACTTGACTCAGTGTTATTATAGAGAGCTTTCATTTTGTTAACTAACGTCTGGTATACCATATGACTCACAATCAATTACAAATTATGATGTTCAACATAGTCGAAAGCCTTTTTGAAATCAACAAAGCTAGCAACCAAAGATTTCTGAAACTCTAAATATTTCTTAAGTGTCTGCCTAAGTGAAAATATCTGCCACCTGTCCCCTACCACTTCTGAATCCACATTGTTCATCATGCAATTGACTGTCAACCAGATTCTTAATTCTATTAAGAACAATCATGGAAAGAACTTTACCTGGAACAGAAAGTAGGCTGATACCCCTACAGTTATCACAGGAACTGCGATCACCTTTTTTGAAAATAGGGATAACAATTGCTCTGGTAAAATCCTTAGGAACCATGCCTTTATCATAAAAGATATTCAGAATTTCAGTCATCGAAGTGGTAACCAAAACATTCCCAGCTCTAAGCATTTTCATAGTAATTTCATCTACCCCTGGGGATTTATGAAGTTTAAGTTTAGAAACAGCCAAAATAACTTCAGACTGTGTTATAGGGCCAACATTAAAGCCACCAATGCATCTATCATCATTGCAAACAATGGGAGTAGAATTAACCACATTGTTTAAAACATCACTGAAATGCTCAGCCCACCAAGCCATGACAGAAATCTCACCTTCTATAACCTTCCCTTGTTTATCCTTCAATCCCTATGTACCTGTCTGTTTTCTACCACACAAAACATTAACTATCTGGTACAGCTCTCTGCTGTTGTGCTGTCTAACTGCTTCCTTGGCTTTGTCAGCCAAGCCATCAAGCCAAAGATTCTTATCAGCAGCTAACTGATCCTTTACACGTTTATTAAGCTCTCTGTAATGCTTTATATTAGGACTATTAAGGTATTGATTAAGGACCGGCCAGGCCTCGCACGTAATGTCCGACCCCGCCTTCTCATGGTGCAGATCATTAGTACCTTTCAAAATAGATACTCTCTTGTGGAAGTGAATGGAAGTGGAAGGCTGCCAGATTAGTGTGGCCTAGTGATCTCGACAACTATGGCTACTTTTTTTTTTCTACCCTGCTGAGGAGTGGTCAACCACACAGGTCCTGGTGCTGACCATATAAACCTACTGAACTGGAGTGACATATGGCTCTGAGCTTGATTATGGATCCTGAATTTGCTGCACTGATGGGCTTCTGTGGAGGGAAAATCTTCCACTGTGTTTTCTGTTTGTTTGTGGGTTGAAAGCCCCAATGAATAGATTCACAAGATATGTTTTATCAGCTGGTGGATAATCCTGAGCAGAGGTCATCGCAGGCACCTGAACTCTTTGCTTCTACTGGCATCATCAAATTCTACATTGGAGGAAGTCTTTCAGTGTAGATGGCTTCAGCCTTTAGTGGTGGGAAAACGGATCTTTGCCCCATGTTTGCGATTAGGGAGCTGTCTGATATTATCGGCATTCCCTCTCTCAATAAACATAGTTTCTTTAAACATCCCACTAACCATTTTCTCTCCATAGGTAGTTGGAATGTGAGGACACTGTACAGAGATTTTTCTCTTGATTCACACAAGAATTCCACCATTATAGTTTAGATATTCTCGGCTTACAAGAGACCAGATGGACAGATAAAGGTCAGATTCTTAAAAATAATCTTAAATTTTTCTTTTCAGGGAGGGAAGAAAATAAACATCACCAAGGTGTGGGTCTGCTTCTCAGCAGAACACTAGTGACGCTCTTCTAGGATTGAGTGCATTAATGAAAGGTTTCTTACAGCAAAATTTCAGACAAGCATTAAAGACTTGAATGTTATCTGCTGTTATGCCCCCACTGAGGAGGCCGATGAGGATGAGAAGGATAGGTTTTACAGACAACTTCAGGATATTTTGAATTCTGTCAAGAAAGGAGATATTACCCTTGTTCTAGGTGACTTCAATGCCAAAGTTGGTACTGACTCTGACCTTTGGGGAGGAGTGATAGGCCCTTTTGGTATTGGTAGCTGCAATGGCAATGGGCAATGTCTCCTACAGGTAAGTAAACTCAATGGTTCCAGAATAACTAACACTTATTACAACACCATGACATACATAAGTACAACGTAATAATAATGTGTGACAATCCCGGTGCACCGCAGTACGAGGACTGCATATCACCATATGGGAGTTGCCACTGAAATACCCATCGACTAACCAGGTTCCTATCAGTTAAGCTTGCCTTACATTGTACCTGCCTACAGTGGGTGAAGACCTTTTGTGAAGAGAAAAGCACTGCTTGGTATTTTATAGCCTGCCTGTAGAAATAATCATTGAGGTGCAGTGAGAGTGGGATCTTTTAAATTTTTGAGTAATGCCTAGGAATATGCCCATCACTCACTGGATTTTGTCCAAATATCTGCCAAATAATCAGATGGTATCTTTATAATTTTGAGCCAAAAACATATGTAGAAGTCCTAACTTTTAGAGTCCTCCGCAGCAGAGACTCCTAGGCACTTCCATCGATAGGCCACACCTAATTGGGTGACCAAGCCTTTCAGCATGACCTTCAATTTCGTCCTCTCCATACATAAGTACACATGGGTTTCACCTGATGGGCTGCATAAGAATATGTTTGATTATATATTAATTAACAGCAAATGGGCTAGTTCTGTTAGGAATGCCAGGGCATTAGGGGAGCTGAAACTGGATCTGACCATTACCTTGTTAAAAGTGTCTTGCAACTTAAACTTAAAAAGTGTTGTGCTAGGGTTAAAAAATTTAACTTTAATACTGAAGCTCTATTAGACCCAGTTATAACTAAAGCTTACCATGATAGGTTACTTAGTCATTACGACAGTCATGGTTTGCTTTCCACTGAAGTTGAGGAAGAATGGGACCATTTTATACAGGCTTTTTGGAAGCTAACAGTACTCTTTTAGGAAAAAGGAGCAGAGGAGGCAGAATTATTTGAGTGATAAGGCACTTAAGCTTATTTCGGAAAGAAAGAACTGCAGGAATTGCACTTACCTACACAAAACTTTTACTGTCCTTCAAAGTACTCCCCTCCACCATCTATGCAAAGCTGCAGATATGTACACCAATTCTGGAAGGCTTGGTGGTATTCCAGCTGGGGAATAATCCACAACTCTAAATGAATGCATTTGCAAGGTCTTGCACCCTTGTAAAAGGCTTCCCAGCAAATGTCTTTTAAATTTTTGGACACAACCAAAATTCACAAGGTGCAAGATCAGGTAAATATGCAGGATGGGGTAGCTGTTTGATTTTTTTTTCTGCTATTGATAGGTCATCATGAAGGAGAAACTTTGACACATCTGTTGTTGGATGCTGCTCCTTCATATCCTTAAGCATTTTGGGCTAAGCAATGTTAGTGTAGTATTGACCATTTCTAGTCATTTTTTCAGGTAAGGTGTCCATGGCTACACTTCTTGGGAATTGAAAATTGTGAGCATCTTCTTCCTTGAGTGAAAGTCTTGTCAGAGGATTTGGGGACACTGTTCATCTTCTGCAACCCAAACATAGTTGTTGATCTTTCTGGGAGTTGTACAGTAATAAAACCATGTCTCATCACCTGTGACAATATCTGTTAACCATCTGGAGCTATTAGGTTTAAACATTGCCAGCATCTACTTGCATGAGTTGACTTTAGCCCTTTTTTGCTGTTCTGTCAGTTTGTACCCATTTGATACAGATCTTTTGGAATTACAAATGCTGATGAATAATTGTTTGCATACTGCCATCCATACACTGGCATTTAAACTTATTACCTGAATGGTGATGTGTGAGTTTTCCTTAACAAGTTAATGAATAGCCAAGATGGTTATCTCATTCACGACCTCCTTCACTCTTCCTGCACAAGGGAGGTCTGCCATCCTTCTCTGAATTTGCACATCCATCCCACAACAATGCCATATGAACAGGCATGATCCCCCTATACTTGAGATAAATCGGCATGAATTTTTTTCATGTTGTCCCTAAGTTGCATCCTTTTGAAAATGTAAAATCTTAAATAATAAATAAACTCAACATATTTGGTATCTACTTATAAATTACTACTTTGAAGTCAATTCAAATTTTGAGAGGAAAAATTGTCTTGAATTTTTTTCATGTTGGGATTCAAAACAATTTTAATTATAAAATTTTATTATAAAATTCAAGATAATTTTTAGAGGAATAATTGTTTTTCATTTTTTTTTTCATGTGGGTTCATATCCCACCCGGCTCAAGACAATTTTTCCTCTGAAAATTTGAATCAACTTCAAAGTGGTAATTTATGAGTAGATACCAAATATTTCGAGTTTATTCATTATTTAATCAACAGTATACTTGTAAGAAATACTTTCTATCTATATGGTATTTGTCTGCCGCTTGTGGCAAAATTGCCAGAACAGTCCCTACATATGAGGTAATGTAGGTTGAAAAATGTTCATATCATCAATTAGAAGAGATCTTGATCGGCGGCCGATAGCTCAGTGGTCCAGAGCACCTGACATGTTGTCAGTCAGGAGGTCATGGGTTTGTATCCCACCTGCCCCAAGACAATTTTTCCTCTAAAAATTTGAATCAGCTTTAAAGTGGTAATTTACAAGTATGTAAAATCTTTCCCCATTTTTAGATTCCATAGCAACAATGCACAGATTTTGCAGACTGAACTTTAAGTGGTGCAGTGAAGAAAGAAATTATATGGCCTTTATTTTTAACATGTAATTTAAAGTTTAGATAAGCTTTCAAATGAGTTATAAACTCATTAACTTTGAAAGAATGAGTGCAAATCTACAGACAAGTGTCAAGAAGTTTTTGAATTAAATATTGAATAAACTCGACTTTCTTGGTATATACTAAATATTAACCACTTTGTAAGTCGATTTAATTTTAGGGAAAAAATTAAATCGACTTAAAAAGCGGTTAATATTTAAGTTTTTGAATGACCTCTGTACATGCAAAGTTTGAATATCCAATTAAAATTGATTTGCAGCCCCACAATTCCTTGCAATATGCAAACTACTAATGCCTATAAAAATACAGATTGCTGTCAGATCACTCCATTTCAAAATTGTTACTTAAAAGGAAGATTAATCTCATATTTCCACTGAAGAGGCAAGCCAACACTGTTTAGATGATTTCTTGCAATGGCAGGCTGTTGATAGACTTGAAGCAAAACAGCTGTAGGCAGAAGTAGCAAGATGGCTCAATGTGTTCAGAAAGGTGGTATTGACACTGTAGAAACAGTTCCAGGAGACAAGGTCACCAGAGTTACTTCAACCTGAATTGACTTATCTGTCTCTAATGGCAAGGAACAGCAAAATAATTTTTCAGTAACTGTGCCTTCGGGTTTCTGTGGCCACAGGTGAAAAGATTTCTAAAAGAACATATGATAATGGCTTAACTCAAGTGGGCTCTTTGCAAGGAGGACAATAGTTTGTGTTCTGCTAACTCCCAACAACAGAAAAACTCATCTAAATTGGTGCTGCCAACATGTTACTTGAGCCTTAGTTAATGTTCTGTTTCATGACAAATCTCAATTTTAGCCTACAGATAAATTCTAGATGTTGTTTAATCTGGAGAGAATGAGGAATGTGATATAATCCTTCCAGTATCAGAGAAAGAGATACTTATGGTGGAAGTGGTGTGCTGGTATAAATTGTCATAATCATCAGTGGCTATACTCTTCTTTATGTGTTCACTGGAAATTCTGTAACAGCTCAGAGGTACAGAGTTCCTTTAACCCTATATGCATCTTTCTCGGGATGTTGTCACTGATTTCCTATTTATGAACCACAATGCCTGCCTATGTAGATAATCTGTTGCAGTACTTAAAAATGGAAGATATCCAATGAATGACCTGACCAGCAATGTCACCAGATCTAAATCAAATCAAACATGTGATGCCTTTAGGGAGATGCATTGCAAACCATCAGCACCTCTGCCATCACTTTGTGAGGTAAGTTAACTCTTGTGGAAGAATGAGATTTGTTGACTCAGGCCCTTCTGAACCTTACATTGAGCATGGGTCGATGGTGTCAGGCCTGTTTACCCCATAAGAGGGGATCATAATTTATATTGATGTCATATGTGCATAATTTGGAGCATCTGAAGTCAACTTCTGCAATGAACAATATTTCTTTGTTTTAATAACGTTATTGCAATATGTTCACATTTCCAGTCTGAAGTTTCTCATTTTCTACATGTTTCCTATTATACTAAAATACATTTCTGGGAAAATGTTCATTCATTACATTGTATAATAAAGTTATGCCACATTTTGTTTTGTGTTACCTTAATTTTGTCAAGAAGTGTATTTGTATTATATAGATCATCTTTTAGCTCTGCTGAAAATTAACAGTTGAATTGTAAAATGTCTGCCAGAAGATGTAATTCAAATATTTCTCCAGTGAATACATAGAAGTCATTATGTTTTCCTTAACCACTTGCCTGATGAGTTTTTAATTGTTTTCTGCACAGAAAATGTCAGGTTTTTTAATATTTTCATTCTATTCATATGTCTATGACTAGGAAAAACAGAAAATTACAGAAAATCATACTTAATTTATTAATTTAAAAATCTTACAATTTTGATTCACTTATCACCTTTTTTTTAAATTTCAAATTTTTTTTCAAAAGCTCTAATTTGAAATTTTTTGCATGAAATATAAATAATCTAGGTTTTAGATAGATTATGTAACTAAACTAGATTATGTAACTATGTAATTATAACTGTTATTTTTTACACCACTGTTTAATGTACATTTTCTAAAAATCCTTCATTGTGTGATAGTTTTTGAAACATGGTGCAGCACAAAGTCCAACATCACATTCCTGGCAATAGAACCTTGTTTCTTTTCTTATTCTTTTGCCATTTTCATCCCTTTTGGCACAACAAACTGCACACTGTCGACATGGCTTTTCCTTCTTCTCTGTAGGTGGAATGTAGTCAGGGAAGTGCTTCGCAGTCAGGCGTAGGGGATGTGGTTCTACCGAAGGCCTTCCACCTTTAGATCTCATCCTCTGTCTGCTACTTCTCAATTATATTTTCCATTAGTTCCATTCTAAAGTCAAGGTTTCTTTTTGTTCCACCATTCTTCCTGTACAACACAAATGAGTTCCAAGTGGCCTGGTCTAACAAATGGAAAAACATTTTTTTATAATACTTTTTCCCTCTTTTTTTATAATGGGATAGTTTGTCAGGTGCTGATC
Source organism: Ryuthela nishihirai (assembly GCA_038380435.1). NCBI lineage: Eukaryota > Metazoa > Arthropoda > Arachnida > Araneae > Heptathelidae > Ryuthela > Ryuthela nishihirai. The sequence goes on along the minus strand of JAWZYU010000023.1, from coordinate 2,510,030 downwards.
TGCCCTATCCACTCCACCCATTGTATCATTGTACTCGACAATAATTTTTGGCTTCCGTAACACCTTTTCCCTTTTTTTCATGTCCACAAATTCAGTGTTGTGTACTGTAGAGAGTAGAGTAGCAACCTTCTTGTCATGCCATTTCATTACCATCACTTTACCTCTCTGAAAAGCAGCGAATTCCCCCTTTTTCAACTTCTTTTCCTGTAATTCTCAACGTCCCATAGGTATCAGTTCCTTTAACAATCAACAAATCAGCTAGCTCTGGGAAAGTGTAGTAATTGTCCATAGTTACACAATAATCTTTACCTAGTAAGGATTTCAATAGTGCTAGAACAATCTGGGATGATATAGGTAGATTATTATATTCCTCATTCAGTACTGACCCTTTTCCTGTATAAATAATAATTGACCAGATATATCTGGACTTTGACTCGCATAGCATGAAAGTTTTTACTCCAAATCTGGCTCTTTTTAGGGGAACATATTGAATCCATGCTAGCCTACCCTTATAAAGCATGAGACTTTCATCAATAGAAATGTCCCTTTCAGGTGTCAGCAAACTTGAGAACTTTTTGTTCAGATAAAGAAGTACAGGCCAAATTTTATTTAGTTTGGCATTAGGATGTGCTTCCCTATCAAAGACACTATTATCTGAAAAATGCAGATAGTGTTTTATGAGGACAAACCTACGGTATGACATTACTTTAGCAAAAATTGGAGTAAGAATTGTCTGTTTCTTTGACCAATACCATTCTTCCACTGGTTTACTTATAATTCCCTGCAGAATAATCAAACCTAAAAACACTCTAATTTCACTAGACGTTCTGGCTGCCAATCTTTTCCCCTTGAAAATGTTTTCAAAACAGAGGATTTTAGGCACTGGTCAGCATATAGGTTGGTTTGCTCTGTTATCAAATCAATTAGATAATCATCAATAAGAGCCTCGAAATAACAAAGAATATCAGCACTTCCATCATTTTCTAAATGTATAGCAGGAGAAGCAGTAAAAGGAAACCTTGGAGGAGGTGGCTTGGGATCTTGATGTGAACTGATTGGACACCAAACTCTTGCATCAAGCACTTCAGCAGTTGCATCCTCATCAATAATAGAAAAGATGTCTGTACCTTCTGATGAACTTCCTGAATCACTTATTGAAACTTCTTCTGAATCACTCAAATCAAAATCGGACATCATAACGGGAAACTATACATGAAAATAATAATAATTCAATATACTAAAACTACATTTGATGTGATTTGAGAAAAGTAATTGATATAAATACTATGAACCGACAAATAAATAGAACACTCTACCATGTGCTCAGAAACAGAAGATAGATATGACAAATAATGCAGTAAATGTCCAAGTTTGAGTAAAAATGAGCAGTAGACCACCGAAACAACTTGTCTATCGAAAACAGTTGATGAATGGGATGACGAATGGGACATCGACACACTAATGAAAATATAGGAATATAGTTACAAAAGTTTCCACCTACTGTCACTAGTGTGTAGTATGCTAAAGACACCTACTGAGTAAAACAAGAACTTCCTGAAGGAAACAAACAGGAAAACACGGGCAAATCAGAACAGGAGCATAAAAGATTATGATGCCCGTGCTACGCTTGGGCAAGTCAATTTCGGGAAGAAGCGGATGCCGTGTCTGACATGAGCATGTCAGGCAAGTGGTTAAGAACAGTAAAAAGATGATATATTTTTGTTTGTATCACAGTCATGGAAGATGCATTACTCACCAACATAATAACAAAAATATTTCATAAAATATGAAGAGCTCACTATTCAGAATTAAACGATTATGGCGATTTGAGATTTTATCACAAACCAATCATCAAACTTACACTAAATAATTGAAGTTCAAAGGTTATAGTGAATTATTATTACACTTGTTATAGCTTTTGAACTTCAATAATGCATTGTCAATTTGATGACAGGATGAAAGATTTGTTATGCTATATTTAAAACAGAGATTAAAGTCTTGAATATTATCTGCTGCTGTGAAAACTGTGGTGAGTGAGAATGACAAGGTTTCTTTAACATTGGTTGATGGACAATTTTTGAGATGAACAGTGTGGGTTTAGAAGTCATAGTTGCTACATAGACCAAATGTTTTATTCAGGCAGATTCTTAAGTAATGCTTCAAGTTTCAAAAATCTGTTTTTAGTAACTTTGCATATTCAAAGACTTTTGACTCAACTAATTGATATAAATTGCAATTGTAAGAACTTAATTAACAGGATGGCTCTCTATAATAACCCAGCTTTATTTTTATAGTTGGTAAAAGTCTGAAGTAACTGGTTTACCACTACAAGGTTGCATTTTGTCACCTTTAAGTTTGGTGATCATCATGTTATGAAAAAAAGCATTTCAAGGTAACAGCTGACATAATGAGACACTAAGACAAAAAAGGAAGGATTCTACAAACACTACTTTATATCTTGCACCTATATAATTCTTTACTATCTGATCTCAGAAATCACAATTATAGATTTTAACTATAAAGAAAACAGAGCAAGTTTTTTTAAAACATAAATGATGATAAATGTTTTACAATTCTGCTTCCACAAATGAAAAAGTGTAGTGAAATTTTATATTACTATATACATCAGATTAGTTACAGTTTTACATCAAGAAAAGTTACATTTTTATTCTGCTTTAAAAACACAAATATTCTTGAAGATATTTAGGCTTATATATTATATATTACAGTTATCATTACACTTTTGTTGTATTAAATATTATAACCGAGATGAACTGATACTCTCAGTTACATTATTATAATGTAAATTTATATCAAAATAAATTCTTATATATCAGAACTGTTGATGAAACTGGAAAAAGTATATTTGGTGACAAACAGAGAGAAAACTAAAGTGATGAAAATGGGTTAAGTAGATGGTACTTCAATTCTTTTGAATGGTTGTGATCTTAAGGAAGTTTTTCAGTTTAACTTGGAAGTTTGTGTGATAGATACTAGTAATAGGCATCATAAGGTAAACAGCAGAAAAGACATTGCTCTGGAACTTTTAAGAATCTCTGGAAAGTGTGAAAAAATAGGTATATGCATTTAAAGGCTAAAAAGAGGCAATGATTTGGCCCACTCTAGAATTTGGTAAATTTAGAATGTGTGTAATTGATAACTGGAAATGAGGCTTTTGATTCCAGCTGTTTACTAGGTATTAGGTGGGTTGATTATGTAAATAATGATGAAGTTGGATGAGAGAGTCATCAATCACCTTTTGAGATGCATCTTAGGTAGGGAGAGGCTGCATTGGTTTGGTCCTGATGCCCATATTCAGAATTGTAAATAATCAAATAGAGATAGGAATAGATCTACAAGCCTCGGGAAAAGAGGTAGACTTAAAATGGGAGGAATAATGTCAAATGTATGAATAATGTCAAATAGGACTTTGCTAGAAAATTGTCTTGCAGTAGCCAAAAGCAATAGCTCTTGCTCAGAATAGATGTATTTCGAGAATTAAATTATATAGTAGGTAGTTGTTGGAGGTTATTCAGGTCCAGATCTAAAAAAAATAATGAGGGGAGGGGGTAAGCAACGCAATTGAGTCAGAAACAGAAGGAGGGAAGACTGGATTTCCCTTGTGGTGTAACATTTTCCTCCTTGTTTTGGAGATTTTTTAAAAATTTAATGGATAATGCATGGAATATACACAAGTTCAATCATTTTTGACCTCCATTACCCTTACTAGCATTCTCAGAGGGGTACAGCTCCCCCTGCCCCCACACCCAGATCTGGCCCTATGTATGTACAAAGATGCAAAACAGAACTTGATTGTAATTGAATATGGCAGCAAAAGAGTTAAACAGATACATTCCACTTTTTACCTCAAGATATTCTTCCAGACTGCCTCCAAATAATTTTGGCTGTCCAACTAATGGTGTACGGCCAATACGTTTCTTTCTTGTTCGCTGTGGGAGTGAGTGTGGTCTAACAACTGTGCCAGGTGAAGAACCAGAAGATGGTGGCTTGTCTTCACCTTCAATGCCTAAAGCTCGACGAATAAGATCAGCCTTTGCCTGCAGTCTTGCTATGAGATTGTTTGCCATTGTGTACTCTGAAAATTTCTGTTAACAAATACAATGGATTATATGAGCATAACTAGTTACTTCCCAAGATTAAGTGGAAAACTTTTATTAACTTGTTTAAGAAAGCAGTATATGTGGCCAATTACAAAATTGCCATACTGTTAAACTTAGCAGAAATCTTTATCTTTCATGCATTCAGCTTTTGTGCAACACATGAAAAACACAAAGTACATATCTGAGTGAATTCAGGAAAAAAAAATCAATAATTCAGTTAAATTAATTTAAAAATGTTTAATTACCACAATTTTACTATTAATAAATTTTAGAAATGAATTAGCAGTAAACAGCTTTTAAGTACTAATTATTACTCCATTAGTAGACATAATGGAGCCAATTTTGATGGTGGTGCAAATGGCTTTAAACTTACTGAAAAACTTTGCCCGGGCAAAGGTGCTGTAGCTTGATAAAGTCCATTGCACTTGTCCTGTTCATGCAGAGATTTAATGATATTCCTTACTGATAGTTGCTGGCTCACACAGACTTGCAGTTGATGTTGTATCTGTATATAAGTATCTGTAAATAAGAGAGAGTACTGCTAAAGGGCCAACCTGATAAAATTCACCATTAGAACAGGTGTTAACTATACCACCTGAAGATGCTGGCAGAGGTCCAGAGAAATGTGTTGTGGTAGATAGCTTTAAGAAATAATTTTAAACTTTGATTTAAAGCTTTTATGTATCAGTATGCATTTCAAAATAAAAATGGTTGGAAGTTCTGTGCCACTGGGCAAAAACATTTGTCATTTATGTCAGCAAAAAGTAACATGATGTCTGTTATGAACCAATGCAGCAAAGCATAATATGTCATCTGAAAGCTACTGTACATTGTCCACCTGGGCAGTGTTGAGATTTATCTCCACAAAACTCCCCACCCTGCCCTCAGTTAGTAGAGGACATTGATGGGCTTGGAAAGGTTGCTGTCTGTCAGATGGGATGTAAAGTCATGGCCCCGTATATGGGAGAGCCATATCCTATGCGTGTTAAAGAACATGCTATATGGTCTTGATGGGAGGAACCCACTGAACATTGTCTCTTAACAGCTGTCTAGTGGATTCCCTTCCCACAACCTTTTCTGAGTCCTCAGGATCCTTTCGACCTGGCCATTTAGCCCATTGTGTGCAAAAAGTTCTACTAAGCGATAAAACAACCCAATCCAACTGTACATTGTCCACCTGTGCCAGCATTGAGATTTATCTCCACAAAACTCCTTGCCCTGCCCTCAGTCAGTAGAGGACACCAACAGGCTTGGAAAGGCTATTATTTGTCAAATGGAACATTTTCCAAGCCATGGCCCCATATGTGGGAGAGCCATACACTGGGCATGTTAAAGAACATACTGGATGGCCTTGGCGGGAGACTATCATCTGTTTCCTCACAACTCTTCAGTGGATCTCCTCCCCTCAACCTTCTCTAATCTCCTCATGGTCCTTGTGACCTGGCCATTTAGACCAATGTGTGCAAAAAAAAAAAGTACTGCTCATGGGTAAAACAAACCAACTGTACATTGTGACTGCCATCTTCAAAAACAATGAACTGATATTGCTAATAAATAACAAGGACTGGTATCCATGTAAAGCAAATGTGTCAGCTACCATCAACCAGCTTACTACAACATCAACTGCAAGTTCGTGTGAGATAGTAGTTATCACTAAGGAATATAATTAAATCTCTGCATCAACAAGGGATGTGCAATGGACTTCATCAAGCTACAGTACTTTTCCCTTGACAAAAAATTTCTGTAAGTTTAAAACCACTTGCATGACCATAAAAATTACCTCCATTATGTCTATTAATGAAGAATAATTAGTACAATGGAGTCGCATCACAAGTGTATTTAACTTAAGCAAATTCAAATTATATGCGCAGCAATAAAAAAGAGAAAAATAACAATTAAATAGCATGAGTTATTCCACCTGCCATTCCACTCAATGAACAACCCCAGAATGAGCATGAGATGAGAAACATGAATATGCTATTCCTTCAGAGTCTCAGTTCCAGCATGCCTCTCATAATGCGAGTACCACACAATGTATAAAGATGTGTATTTTCGCACAACATGGTCCTAAATGCAAGCCAACCACTTCATCTGGTCAAGCAATCTACTCAACCGAAAGCACAGCAGTCTGTTACAATGCTGAATGAAAAACTGGCCGTGTTGGACTTATTAACCCTTTCCATGTCTAGCCCAAAGATGATTGGAGAGTAAAGTTTCACTCCCATAGTACAAGGTTGTAAAAAAAAAATTTCGAAGAGAAACCTGAATTTTTTAAAACTGTTTGTACTTAAATATCAAAATCTATGATATAAAATTTTTACCTGCTGATTCTGCTTGAAAATTTTTTGATAAAGTTTAAAAATAAATCTATTTCAGATGGATGTGCATGTTCAGTTGCTATAAACAGCATCAAGTAGAACTGATTCAGTTCATGTCTTTATTCTGCTGTACTGTGCTTAGATTATTAATCATTTGCATTTCTTGCTCTTTTATGCCATTTATAGCTCTACTAGAAAACTACTAGAGTTGTAGTGCTTTCTAAAATTTTAATGTCAAGATATTGATTTTTTTACTATCGGAAATTACATCATCTGGAAACTATGTACATTGGCTTTCAATCAATATTTAAGCAGACTTTCGATTTTAAAGACGTTTTTTATTTACTTTAATGCTTCTAAAATTATTTTTTATTGCTTCTCAAATGGATACTACAATTATAAATAATCGAAATTGAAACTGCTAGCGATCTGAAATGGCAGCAATCAGAGCAAGCATTAGGATTACCCAGAACGCAATTTTTAAACGATAGGACTTTATTTATCAATATTTAAAACTACATTTAAAGCATATAAACAAGTTAAGGTCAAGAACCCCTGGGAATTTATGCAGCTTCAATTTAGAGATAGCCAATGCAACTTCATAATGTGATATAGGGCCATCATAAAAGTCAGTAATGCATCCATCTATCCTCATTACAAACAATGGGAGTAGAAATAATCACATTATTTAGAACATGGGTGTCCAACCTTTTGACTTCTCTGGGCCACATAAGTGAAAATGAATTGCTTTGGGCCGCACATAAAATAGCCAGAAAAGTTTTTAATTGGGATATTTGCTTGTGTCACTAATATTTTTGTCATTGGTGCTCTGTAGTAACAAAAGCTCTTGCAGCCTCTACACTCTCGTACATCCTCAAAATAGCCATCTCGCACTCTAAGCTGCAGCTCTTACTCAATTCCTCAGATCGTCTCCAGTCCATTGAAATGCTTTTCAGTCTTCAACACCACTGATTGGATGTATCCCTCGATATGCTTATCGACCCCAATCATCCTCCTGTACTTTTTATGATAGTTCGTCACAATTCCTTCCCAAGTCATTACATAGGGAATAATCGTGACATCATACTTATGTATAAGCCCAAGCTCCTTTGCCAATAGATCATACTTCCACTTCTTCTCTACCTCCATGGTCATAAGATTGTCCTGGGAGGTTATTCCAAGCTCTATGATTACAATCTCGTTCTGTGCTTTGCTATGTATAACCATATCCGGCCGTTATGCTGGATATTTACATCTGTCTTGATTGGGCTATCTACTCGTATTACTATATTACTATTTTCCACCCTGTTTTCAACCCTATGCACTCTTAACTTCTTTCTCATGGTTATTCCATATTTTCTGCACAGCAATAGGTGAAGGCAATAGCAATAGGTGAAGGCACTTAATAACCTCATTATGCCTCACTGTGTAATCATGATGCAGCATTCAAGCACATTGTATTGCCATAAAATATATAATATAGTTAATGTATATGAATAATAAAATTTCATTTATTTTCTTATATTTTTTATTATAAAATTAAAAAAAGGGCAACATAAAACTAGTGGGATATTTAACTCTGTTTTTCTGAAACTAATGCATCAATGTCTGGTTTGATGGAAGTGGTCGCAATTCTCTGTGAGTTCTCAAGGTGCTCGTCAGAAATTTTTGTCCTAATTTTATTCTTAGTGTGCTTCATCCTTGAAAATAGTTGCTCACAAATATATGTGCTGCCAAAAAGCGATGACATTAATAAGGAGTGATTGTGAAGTTAGGGATATTTTTCTGTCGAAAGATATGTCTTATAAAAGTCCAGTAAAGAGACCTGATGAAATTTTTATTTGAGTTTAATTTTGTGGGCCGCATTATTAGCTGTCCAGGGCCACCCGTGGGCTGCGGGTTGGACATGCCTGATTTAGAACATCTCTGAAATGCTCAGCCCACCTAGTCATCACAGAATCCTCACCTTCAACCACCTTTCCAAGTTTATCCCTCAACCCCTGTGTATCTGTCTGTTTCTTCTCACATAAAACAGTAACAATCTGGTACAAGCCCCTGCTGTTGTGCTGTCTAACTGCTTCCTTTGCTTTGTCAGCCAAGCTATCAAGCCAAAGATTCTTATCAACTGTTAACTGATCCTTTATGTTTATTAAGCTCGTTGTAATGCTTTCTGTTAGAACTAGTAGGGTGTTGATTCATATTAACCCTTTGCACTCCATAGGTGCCACTATGGTGACATGCTAATACTATTTAATAATCATACTAAAAAAAATCTGGAGTGCAAAGGGTTAATACTGCACTTCCTTCTTTCAGAAATAAGTATTATAAGCCTTATCACTCAAATAATTTTGTTTCCTCTGTTCCCTTATACCCAAAAGATTACTGTTGGTTTCAAGAAAAGCCTGTTTAAACTGATCTCATTCTTTCTCAACTTCAGCAGTAAGCAAATTGCGACTGTCATAATGACTAAGTAGTCTATCATGGTATGCTTTGGCTATATCTGGATCTTTCAGACCTTCAATGTTGAAGGTAATTTTCTTAACTTTAGCACATTTCTTGAGCTTCAGCTGCAAGACACTTTTGACCAGGTAATGGTCAGAACCAATTTCGGCTCCCCTGTATGATCTGGTATTACTAACTGAACTGGCCCATTTGCTGTTAATAAAATATAATCTATCATATTCCTGTGCAACACATCAGGTGAAACTCATGTATATTTATAAATGTCCTGGTGTTTGTAGTATGTATTAATTATTCATAAACCATTAAGTTTACTTACCTGTAGGAGACGTTGCCCATTGCCATTGCAGCTATCAATACCAAAAGGACCTATCACCCCTCCACAAAGGTCACAGTCAATACCAACTTTGGCACTGAAGTCACCTAGAACAAGAGAAATACCTCCTTTCTTCACAGAATTCAAAATATCCTAAAGCTGGTTGTAAAATATATCCTTCTCGTTATTGTCAGAGTCCTCTGTAGGGGCATAACAGATAATATTCAAGTCTAATTTTTGTTTTAAATTTTGCTCTAAGAAATCTTTCATTAATGCAGTCATATCCTAGAAGAGCATCACTGGCGTATCTGCTGAGATGCAGACCCACGCCTTGGTGATGCTTTCCATTCTCCCTCCCTGTAAAGAGAAATTTAAAGTTATTAAAGTATCTCACCTTTACCTGTCCATCTGGTCTCTTGCAAGCCTAGAATATCTAGATTATAGCACTGGAATTCCTGCTGAAGACATCGAGAGAATAATTTCTATGTCCTCACATTCCACATTCCTGCAGAGAGAAAATGATTAGCACAATTTTTAAAGAAACTAGGTGTATTGAGATAAGTAGGCCAACAATATCAAACAACTCCCTGATCGATCGCAGGCATGGAGAAAAGACCAGTTCCTCCTCTGTTAAAAGATGAAGCCACCGATGCTGGTAGGAATTTCAAGCACCACCTTTTCAAGTGGATGTTTTCAAGAACCATATGGCCTGCCTGAGACACATTACTCCAATTTAGGATTGATGATGCCCAACTAGCTAAGTGAGGTTCAGGTACCTGTGATGGCCTCTGATCAGGATTATCCCCCAGTTGATATAAGGCATCTATTGCCTCTGTTCACTTAGGGCTGGCAACCCAGAAGCAAACAGAAAACACAGTGGCAGATTCTCCCTCAACAGAAGCCCACCAGTGCAGCAAGTCCAGAATCCATAATCAAGCTCAAATCCATAAACAACTCCAATCTAGTAGGTATAAATGGTCAGCACCAGGACCCTGTGAAGTTGACCACTCCTCAGCAGGGTTGAAAAAGAAAAATATGGCCATAGATGAGCAGATCAGTAGGCCATACTGAACTGGCAGCCCTCCCCTTCCATTCCCTTCCAAAAGAGAATATCTCTTTCGAAAGGAACTAACGGCCTGCACCACGAGAAGGTGGGGTCAGACATTAGGCGCTGGACCTGGCCGGTTCTGTGCATCTCACTGGAGATTGGTACACAGCTCACCTTTCAGTTTGTACTGTCAAATTATATTTTGCATATGTACTCTTTATTATATATCATATATTACTGTATACATTATATACAGTCATATCAGAATAATATGACCACCTACCTAATAATGGGAATAACCACCCTTGGCCCAGATGACAGCACTGAGACTGCGTGGCATGGACACAATGAGGCCCTGGAAGGTTGCCAGAGGCACACGTCAGACTCCAACAGAGCACGGAGGTTCTTGAGATGATATGGTTGTGGGTCTTCATCCCGAACCTGTCGATCCAAATGGTCCCACGAGTGCTCTATGGGATTGAGGTTGGGTGATTTTGCCGGCCAAGGGAGAACGGAGACATCGCTATCATGTTCCTGGAACAAGTCATGCACTACATTAGTGACATGGCAGGGCACATTGCTCTATTGGTAGACATTATCACCACCAGGATAAATGTCCAACATGAAGGGATGCATGTGGTCAGCAAGGATGGACAGGTAGCCATTGGCATTCAGGAACACACTGGATAGTGGTATGGACACATTTCAGGAACATATTCAGGAACACACTGGATAGAGATTCCTGGTATGTCCTGGGAATGCTAGTACCACTGGATAGTGGTACTAGCATTCCCAGGACATACCAGGAAAACATCCCACCACCGCCGGCCAGTGCTTGGCCGACAAGCGTGTCCAGGTGTTGGTTCTAATGTTCTGACACTGTATCTGCCACCACCCGTCACTTCTGTGGAGTAAAAACCTTGATTCGTCGGAGAAGGCAACCTTTTTCCACTCTTCCACTGTCCAATGATGGTAGTCCCATGCAAACTGCAGGAGTCAATTCTGGAGACCCATGTGTAACAGGGTTCGCTCTATTTTTATCGGGGACATGTACCTGGGTGCCCCAGCATTCATTTGAGTGATCAATTGCTGCACTATTGCATGTCGATTGCCCTTTACCAGTCGATGGAGGCGATGTTCTCCTCTGAGGTTGATGGCCTTTGGGACTCCACAGTTATGACATCTGGAGGTACCCGGTGTGCCAGCGGTACATTCTTAGTACACCCTTACTACAGCACCTTGCAAACAGCCCATGAAGTCTGCTGTTTCTGAGTTGCTTCCACCCTTGGCGCAGTAGCCAATGATCATTGCTTTTTGAATGTCTGTCAAATCAACATTTGTGCTCATGTTACGCACTATGGCTCATCTGTCCTGGCTGGCAGCTTATATCTCCGTATGGTCGACCTTGTCATGTGCACTCTGTGACGTGTCTGGGTGGGTACACTGTGATTATGTGGGTGATCATATTATTCTGATATGACTGTGTATGTTCATACATATTACTGTACAGGGTTGTATACACAAAACCATGTGTACTGTACTTTGTGGACAATTTAACAGATTTTCATCTTATGAGCTGACTTTAGAACCTAACCCTCACACAAGATGCAACTCCATTGTACTTAGAGCACCAAATTGTTAATTAATTTCAAAAATTTATTAATAATAGTGAAATTGTTGTAATTAAACATTTTTAGCAACTAGCGCTGTAATATCATATTTTTAATAAAATTTAATAATTTGAAAGATGTTCAATAAATTTTCAGTAGCAGTACCAAGAATGCAATTTAGAAGAAACTATATATAAATTCCAAATTGATTCAATGATTTTAAAATATATGTATAAACTACATGAATACTCACCTAAATATATTTTGAATCACTGCAGGTGAGAACATAAGCATATTTTTCAAAGCAGATCATTATTGTGTACTATATAATTGCAATATCAATTATTATTTCACCTATTGAAGACATTCAACACTTACATTAAGATAAAAATCCTCTGTCTCTTGCTTATCAGCTCTTCTTTTTAAAGCAAGTGTTTCAGGCTGTCTAAGACCATTTTTATTGCTGTTATCATCTTCAAACAACCCAGAGCAGTCATAATCTTTGGCACTCAGCATTTCAAGCAAGGATCTCTCGGCTGTTTCAAGTGTTTTCCAGATCTGAAACCACAGGAATAGTAGTCATAGTTTCCCCTTTTCACTTAAAACAAAAACTACTAAGCATTAAAATTTTACAATTATAGCAGTTTCCATAACATCACTAATAACACATTTCATAAGACATAAAATCATCCAGCTTGGATCTACATACCAATTTAAAACACTGTTATAAAAATATTTAAAACATGATTCTGACACTTACTTCTTCACTCTCAGTTCGCAAAGAGGTGAGACGATTGGCCAATTGTTTAAACCTTTGACTCAGTTCATCTTGAATAGGTTTCTCAACACAAACTTGTGTAATCTGCATGAAAGTGATTAATTTTATTTTAATTTAGGGTAGAAGTGAAAAATGCTCCAAGCAAATAGCATATATAACTCTACAATATAAATTTTATAATTAAGACATGTAACAAAAAGCAGCAGTAGTATATTATGCAACCTGATCTAATGCTTGAAATAAGGAATATAACTATGGCTAAAAAAAGCAACAGGTCACACCAGTAGAACCTTTAAAAAATTAGTTTTCTAAATGATTTTAATACTAAGTTGTTTACTTAGAGCAGTGGTTCTCAACCTTTTATGCTTCAAGTACCCCCTGGAAATGTGTACGTAACTGGCATACCCCTTGTATATATATATAGATAAAACTATAGTTAATGTAGAACAATGGGATTACTAGATCTAGTGACTTTTGAGCTCTCATGGCATACCCCAAAAAACTTTTACTGCGTACCCCACATTGAGAACACCTAACTTTGAGTATCAGGTATCCAAACAGTTTCAAAATTCCTTGAAATCAAACAGATAATGACATAAATTTAATAAAACTCTATAACACTGTATATACAGTCATATCAGAATAATATGACCACCTACCATACATATACTATTGTAGGTGGTCATATTATTCTGATACGAATGTGTAAGTAGAGCTTAGCAGAAATAACATAGTATAATCCAATATTAATGGTAATAATGGTGTATCAGGATTTATGGTAACAAGAGTTCACAAGATAGATGCCAAAATGGCATATAAGACATATTTGTCTATATTTCAGGTACAGAGGTATCTCCTTAACATAGAATGATATAATATCATATATAATAAATGACGATATATACATACATGGCCACTGAATTAGAAACCTTTATTCAATACAGAGTTGGACCTCTTTTAGCACAAATTACAGCACATATGCTGTTTGGCATAGATTCCACAAGGTGTTGAAGTGCCTTTACATCTCCAGCATACCAGGCATTCACCAGACAGTCCTTTAACTGTCTGAGATTTGATGGAAGAGGACTTTGCTCCTGGATCTATTTTTCTAACATGTCCCATACATTCTGAATGGGGTTCAGATCCAGGCTTTGTGGTGGTCAGAGAAGATAGTGGCTCGCTGAACCACTGCTGAACACATCTTGCACGATGGACAGTAGCATTGTCACCCATGAAACAGCTGTCACCTGCTGGACGAAAAGTCAACTTTATAGGATGGACATGATCAGCAACAATGTTCAGATAATCCTTAGACCGACCTTCCAGCAATATCAAGGGACTCATTCCGTACCAACAGAGCGTGTCCCACACCATGACACTGCCTCCAGAACCTTGAGTTGTGTTTACAAGGCACGTGGGTCCATTGCTTCATGGGGCTCCCACAAACTTTCTGCCTACCATCAGTACAGAACAAGATGTACCACAACTCGTCAGACCACGACTTTTTTCCAGTGCCCAGTCGTGTTTCTCACACCACTGTAGACAAACTTTCCAGTTTTTCGCAGAAATCAGTGGTTTCCTTATAGGTATGCGACTGCTAATACCAATCCTCTTCAATTCCTGTGCATAGTTCGCTGAGATATGGGTAGGGAACAGCCTTCATTGAATGCTTCAGTCAATTGCTGCACACAGGAAGTTGTTTCTCCATACAAGCCTTCTCAGAGATGGCGACTCATTCCTGAAAGATTGTCATCGCACCACACTTCTGCCTCTTAGACAAGCAATGTGGGTTATTTTTCCACTAATTAAAAACCCAAGATATCTCACCTTTTGAAAAACCAGTCAGCTGTGTCGTTTTTAAAATCGTTGCTCCAGCCAGACTGGCACCCACAATAAGCCCTTCATCGAACCCCTAAAGATCCTTAGTTTTTACCATTGTGATCAACACTACTGATGATTACTGACAAGCAGCAGTCTTAAATAGTGCCTAGATCATGTGGTGATGCACATGGCCATGTATTTTGCATATATGATGCGCAAGTGACATTTATGTACATCTGCATAAATGTTTCTAATTAACTGGCCGTTGTGTGTAATAAAGCAAGTTGTGGCATCAAGTGCTCCAATAACAGCTAAAGTGTTGAGCCAAGTTCTTGATAAGATTTTAGTGAAGACAGAAAGAGCATTAAACATATGGCTGGAATACATGAACTGCAAACGTGACTATTGATGGCAAAATGTTGCTGTTCATGCAAAAGTTCAGTTCACTCTATGTTAAGGAGATATCTATTATGTAATAGATATGCATTGATAACAGCTATATTTACAAGGTGGAAAAATATTTTTTCCACCATTTAAAGTTCTTGCACTTTAATGGATAATACTGTAAATATTGATCAGAACAATCAACTCCTCCCATTTCACTGTTACATTTAACAACACATTTTGGTTTTGAAATGGTCTCGCTTCTAGTTCCATGCTCTTGTATAACATCTGTCAGTTCAGCATTGTTAAAGGAGCTGAAAATAAAAACATCTCTTTTGTCATGCCATTTTAAAACCAAAGGGGGGCTTTTTCTAAATGAAATTATGTCTCCTTTCTTCAAACTTTTTTTTATCTCAGCTTTAGGTAAACCATTTCTGTTTTGTTTTGCATTACAGTAACCATTACATGAGTTTTCATTGCACATAACATCTGGTACAAGGCTGTAGAAGAATACCAGCAGTCCATATACACATGGAAACTTTGGTTGAGTAAACTATCCATCAATTTTAGAACAACACTTCTTCCAATGTACACAGGAGTACTCCACGCATAGGCTGTCACACAAAACACATTTTTATGCCAAAATTTTCTGGCTTCTGTACACCCTAAAAAAATTTTTCTTTGAAGCCAATTATTGCTTCATCAATACATATTTCTCTCTTTGGAATATAGGCTGCTTTGAAGTACTGTATAATATCAGGAAGAAAATTGCTCAGTTTAGCTAAAGGATTATAGCCAGGTTCACCTCTCTTTGACCTCACAATATTGTTATCACTAAGATGCAGACATTGGAATAATACAGCAAATCTATTGCATGGCATGATGCATGGAAGGAATGGAGTGTGCGATAAAATAATTCGACCACTATTCCACTATATACTGCTTTCTAGTAAGACCTATGTTAAGTACTAGAGCTAAAAAACTTGTCAACAGCTGTTGCATATTTTCTACTGTCTAGTTATCCTTGCCAAGGGACTTCCAGAATCAATTTCATGCTGCTGAAATAAACCCTAACCATAAGTATTAGTTTGCTCTGCAATCTCTTCAAATGTTCCATCAGTTAAAAATATTATGACAAAAATCGAAGGGTTTTCTTTTTAGCTTCCTCAATGTTAGAAGCTTGGGCTGTAAACTCATGATGTACTGAAAAAACTGAACATTCTTCTTTAGAAAGGTTTTTCCAGCATCTTAATGGAGTAGGATCTACATCATCTTTGCTCCAGTCTTCCGATCTGAATCATCAGGAAAACCCCAAAAAACACACCACCATCAGAATCTTGAAAATATTCTTCTCTATCGTATTCTGATGAAGTTAAAGGTGCTTCATTAATTTGTGACCTACAGATAAATTTTCACCTATATTTTCTTAAAATAAGAAGAAATTCTTCATCATTAGAGTCAATGAAAATGTTTCTCAAAAAAAAAAAGTCCTAATTCTTTGGAGTAACTTGTGCAAGCAATTGGCTTCAGGACACATTGGTACGTCCATTGTATATTAAATAATTATATATTTAAAAACAGTTAATTTAAATATATTTGAAAATCTAAGTAGCTATATAATTAAAGATTTAATTTTTAAAAAACCTTAATTTTTAAAGTACTTTACAATATCAGAAAGCGTAGCATAACAATCTACAATAGCACATCACTTTGATTCCGGAACAAAAATATCATTTTTGGCACCTTTTCAGATGGTTATGATTTATAAGTTACATTTCCATAAGGAACATTATATAACGAAAATATAAATAAAAGAAATCAATAAATAAATTATTTCTAAGGCAGTAGTACAGATCATGGTCCTCAGCCGCCATTTTTTTGACGCAATGTAACAAAATGGTCCTTTTAGTTGATTCTCACAACCCCCGAGACCCTAACCCAAACAGGGGTTTCTAGAAAAAAGATTGTTTTTTTCGTTACCATAGTAATGAAAAACTTGAGTTTACGTCAAACTCAAAGTAACGTTACCATGGTAATTTGCATTGTAAAGAAACAACGTAACAAAAAAAAACGCGATTCCACTAAAAACATCCCACACAACCACAAATTCTTAAAAAAAAAATCCTAAACAATGAAACTACACAACACATTTGCCTTCCAATGTACTACAAATACCTGAAATCCCCCCCCCTCTTTCCCAATAATTAAAACACTCCACAAATATATTTCCACAAACTAAACAATCCAGTCACACATACAATAACTAACCTAAATAAATCACCAGAATTAATGAAATCGAACACCAATCTCAAAACCAAGAACACCATCGACAATGCATCGCCGACCGGAAAAAGTGCATTGCCGACTGAATTATAAAAAAGCCCCCAAAACCAAATAATGTTCTCCCAGGCAACACAAACCAAAAAACATGAAAATCGGAAACAATGCACCACTGACCGATTTACAAAAAAGCCTCAGAAAATAAATAATCCTCGCAGACAAACAAACAAAAAAAACATGAAAATCGTAAACATTGCACCGCCAACCGAATTATAAAAAAGTCCCCAAAACCAAATAATGTCCTTCCAGGCAACACAAACCAAAAAATATAAAAATCAGAAACATTGGACCACTGACCGAATTATAAAAAAGCCCCAAAACCAAATAATGTCCTCCCAGGCAACACAAACCGAAAAACATGAAAATTGGAAACAGAACACTGCTGACCAAATTATAAAAAAGCCCCAGAAAATAAATAATGACCTCACAGACAACACAAACCAAAAAAACATGAAAATTGGAAACATTACACCACCGACCAAATTATAAAAATGTCCCGAAACCAAATAATCCCATCAGATACAACAAAAGAAAAATTCTTTTAGCTCACATAGCCCTCCCCTAAATTATTGATTGCCTTTCTGATTCCATCAAAAACTACTATGTTTTTCCACACCGACAATTCTACAATACCCATATATGCAGCAGAGATGGTTCAGTCGGTAGCACGCCAGGCTCGTAATCTGCAGTTCCCAGGTTGGAGTCCCAGCTGAGTCAGCATTGAGATTTATCTCCACAAAATTCCCTGCCTTGCCCACTGTCAGTAGAGGACACCAATGGGCTAGAGAAAGGAAACCGTCCATTGGATGGGACGTTAAGCCGTGGCCCCATGTGCAGGAGAACCATACCCTGTGCACATTAAAGGACACACTGAATGGCCTTGACGGGAGGCTACCATCTGTCTCCCAAGAGCTGTTCCAGTGGGTCCTCTCCCCCAACCTTCAAGGTCCTTGTGACCTGGCCATTTCGCTCAAGGTGTGCAAAAAAGTGCGGCTCAGAGGTAAAACAACCCAATCCATACACTTCACATATTCACAATAAATTATATAAGTAACTTTAAAAGACTCCAAAATATATAAAATTAATAAATCACCATAACATACTAATAATTACCATACTACATGTAACTACTAAAAAACACTCAATTCATTCCAAACTATGATAACTAAATACACGTGTTCATTACTATCGCCATGTTCAGTCCATACAAAAAAACTTCAATGCATACTCCCCCTTCCCCATTACATTAGAATCCTGATGCATATTCCCCCTTCCCCACTACATTAGAATCCTGTGAAAACTCCATATGTTTCACCAAAATCTATTCTCCTAAAACCCTAACACCCCATAAAAACTCTCATTTTTTAAATTTAATCACTCCACATTATAAACTTTTGCCATTTTCTTCCACTCACAACAAAACACATACTACTGCATCATACTAAACAAACAAAAATAATTTATATAATTTAATCTGGTTAACCACTCCTCCTTACCCCTTCAAATGCCTCTCCAAACAAGTTACAAAAACATTCCCCCTACACACAGCAGTAAAAAGCTACCAAACTCCTACTTCCAAACATCATGACCTTAACATTACAAAAGAGTTCACCAACACTATCAACAACAACCCTCTTAATATTAAATAATTTCAACTCCAAAATATCTTTAATAACTTATTATTTACCATATCTTAATGAATTTTCCAAATAACAACATATTAATTATTCTAGCTATCATTAAAAAAAAACCTCATTAAATATAGGATACATACGCACTTACCTCTAACTGTACAGGAATGTTATCCAAATGAATTATAAAGCAAAAATGATGAAAAAAATCAAACGTAACTTCACACTCCCATCAAACTACATACACAACACGTGACTCCACATTACCCACCCAAAAGAAACAAATCAAAGAGCCATAGGCCACCAACAACCAACAGTTACGTTTCTACGTCATACTTTACACATCGACATCATACTTTACACTCCAACGTCATACGCCATTTGAGTATTGCCATCTGTTAGCTGAGGACCGTAACCAATACACCGACCATTTCTAAATGCAAAAGGTTGTAATTTAAAGCAAGTAAGTAGATATATGCCTTCACAGTGACTTCAAATTCGAGTTTTAATTAATGTAAATTTTCAGTTAAAATGAGTAAGGATCAATAAAATAAAAGAACAGCAACAGTTCCGATAACAACTCCCATATAAATTCTAATTTTAGAACAGCTGGGACACTCAACAAACTAGACAAGTAACTATAATGGTGCCCAATTCAACAATCATAATGAGTTATGGATATTATCACATTTAAGTTAAGCACATCATCAATTTTTTCAAGCAGAATCAACATGCAAAAAATCATATTAAAGTTTCAAATATATATTTGAAATACCTATAATAAAAAAAATGCTGCTTTCTGTTCAAAAAATATAAAATTTATGATCTTGCACTACAAAATGGTATACCAACTCTGCACGCTCAAAATCACAAAAGTGAAAATAGTACACCCAAATGTGGCATGTTAAGGGTTAAGACAAAATTTAGTGTACTTTTTCATTTTAACTTTCCTAAAACAATTTTACCATTTAGAAAAAAAAATAATATTAGTCAAATAAAACCTAATAATTGAACAATACAAATCTTTGTGTATACAATATATATATAAAAACATATACAGATACAGTACGAACATACCACCTAGTTATAAACATATTCATATCATGTGCAACTTTAGTTAATGGCAATCAAAAGATAATTACTGAAAACTTTTTAAAAAGTAAGGGAGAGCATAAAAAAAGCCGACATACATCAAAATGTTAAAAGGCTTTTATAATAGTTTAGTTCTTTCTCAAATTTGTTATAGTGGTGAAACTTGGACTCTAATCTTTTCAGTCCAAATACGTTTAATGTATGCCCACAGTCTGGAACTGGAATTTAGTCAGGCTAATTTCTTTATTAGATAAAAAAATCTAAATTAGAAAGTTTATCTCATTAAATTTAGCAAAATTCATTTGAAAGCACAAACATCGGAATGAGAAATCCTTCAATGATGAATGGATCCAGTGAGTAAAAGTGAGAGTTAAATCATGATGGTCACTTCTGTCTGTGGAGTGAAAAGGGCTGTGGAATAAATGCTTATATTTGATCTTGGCTATTAAGAAGTTCGATTTTGTAAACAGTGGTGAACTTATATGAAAGAATCATCATGCATCTTTATTCAACACATTTTATGAGTTGCTTTGGGTTTGGTCATGTTGCCTGCATTCAAGATAATGTAGCAAATAGAATAATGAACAGCATAGGCAAAAGTATGAGGAAGAAGTGTGTAGATGCATTTAGAGGAGGAAACAATGTCAAACAAGGTCGTTTGTCAAATTGTCAAATGCAGAAACTGTTTTCAGAGATGAATTTGGAGAACAGATCGGTTTTCTGATTAATCTGAATATCCTTTGATTATATGATAATTATCTTTTTTTAGTTTGAATTTGTGACTAAATCAATATGAAGCTTATTACATAAAACTATGTGTGAATTTAGTGGAAAAAATACAAAATTAAACATACCTCATCACCTTTGTGGGGTTGAAACTCGAACTTCTTTGGCACCATGAAAGCAGAGTTGTTGTACTCCAGGAACCGTTGCTTATCAACTCGAGAGTCTAAGTTAGTAATACACTTATTCATCCCATCAATACTTGATTGCTGTGACTTCTTTAAACACTCTTCAGTACTGATGGACATCATAAGTGTTTGAGCAATGCATGTATGAAACCCAAAGTCCATGCACTAAAACAATATTTGATTATTTACTTATGCTCAGGAATTGTGATTTACATTAATAAAATGATTACAAGTATTATAATATATTCATGATATCAAAAACTGAAGTATGTAAAAACCAAGTTTTAGAATTAAAAATTTTCGAATTTTGTTTCAGGTTTTGGCAAAAGACAATATAAATGATAAAAGACAAGTAAACCCGCAACCAAATGTTAAAACGAAAAAAAAACATGTAAAACTGTAAACCAACAAAGAACAAGGGTATAAGTATAAAATAAAACAACTGGAGAAATACAAGATAAAACAATTCCAGGTGTAAAAAACTGGGTGAGAAATACAAAATACAAGGCAAAATCAAAGTCTAGTAAAATAGCCACAATGTTTTAAAAAGGAAAAAACTGGTGGTAAAATACAATGATCAATTAAAAAATGTCTAAGTGTGAGAGGCTCGGACAAAAAAATACGAAAGCTAAAATATAATTGACATTTGAGATTAAAACATGGACATTCAATTAAAATATGTTTAATACTTAAAATGGTGTCACAAAACTCACACTTAGGTTTGTCATCTGCCCGTAGAAAAAACAAATGAGTAATAAACAAATGACCTAAGCGAAGCCGAGCAAGTACAACTTCCTCCTTGCGATTCCTGTGGTAACTTGACTGCCATGGTTTGATGATAGGTTTGATCTCAAAGAGCTTGTTCGGAAGCTGTTCTGACCAAGATCTCTGCCACTATGCCCAAAGTTCGATGGTAAAACGTTGCCAGAACTCCAGATATGGAACCGGCAACAAACAGCCAGACAGGAACGTGGCTGACTTGGCAGCAGCATCTGCCAAGTCATTCCCCCTGATATCGACCTGACCAGGCACCCAACAGAAACGAATGGTGGTGGTGCTGTCAGACGATGTAGTTGCT
Organism: Ryuthela nishihirai; assembly: GCA_038380435.1. NCBI lineage: Eukaryota > Metazoa > Arthropoda > Arachnida > Araneae > Heptathelidae > Ryuthela > Ryuthela nishihirai. The sequence continues at coordinate 2,488,122 of JAWZYU010000023.1, read as the reverse complement.
GGCAGATCTTAGAAAGAACTGGGTGAGGCCGATGCCTCACAGAGATCAAAGCCTGTAGTGAGCTAAGCGAGTTGATGTAAAGCACACACCAATGATCATACTTAGCCCCCACTTGGTCCAAGGTGAGGCTGATAGCATGCAACTTTGCAGTGAAGATGGAACACTGCAGTGGGAACTGGTATGCAATGATTGCATCACAGCAGACCATGGCCAATCTCACTGATGTGCTGGACTTCAAGCCATCTGTGAAGACAGGCATGAAGTCCAGGTACTCAGCACGATGGCTGGCAAAGAGTTGCAGGTACACACAATCAGGTGTAATGGCCTTCCTTATCCTACACAGAGAAAAATCACAGGAAGGGGAAACAGTGAGCCACAGTGGGAGTGACTCGACTGTGTGATGCTATCAAGACTGATGTTCATATCTCTGAGGTAGCTTCAGACTCACAAATCAAAAGGACAAATGGCAGTCAGCCAATTAGTGTAAAGCATTTCTGACTTTGGGCTGAAAACAGTCTCATGTGGGATGGCCAGGCAGGGATCATAATTTAGATGCATATTGTAGGGATGACTGCTGACAGCAAAAAGATAAAGATGGTTCATAAGTCTCAACATAAAGACTCTGGACTGGTGAGGTGCAGAAGGCTCCTGTGCAAACATGGAGGGCCTGATGAAGGAGGTGGTCCAGCACCTTCGCCACTGAATCCTAGGTGCAGTTGTACACCGGGGATCCACAGTAAAGTTTCGACCAGACAAGCACGTGGTACAGGAGGAGCAGAGAACATCAGTCAGCTCTCCAGGAGAGAGAAGAGAGGATCTTGATGATGTTCAATGTCCGCGTGCACTGGACCTGAGATGACATATGTGTGGTAAAAAGATCAATTTCCGATCAAAGATGAGATCGAGAAACTTGGCCTCCGCAACAACATCAAGATGTCACACATAGTAATCAATTTTATCAAGCTCTAAACACAGTGAATACATTCAGGGGTTTATCAAAATAATGGAAATACTGATGGTGACTGGAATATATGCAATGCACCATATGCATATCACAGGGATGTCACCCGCAATATAAAGGGGAGAAGTATGATGTTGGCTATCACGTAGCAGTGCCACAAGTGCAGGTGAAACAACAGTTGTGGTGTAATTGTCGACAATGTCAGATCTCAGTGACTTCCAAAAAGGGATGATCATTTGTGCACATCTTGCAGGAGTTTCAGTAACCAAAATAGTAGGTGTAACACAAGGAACTGTATCGAAGATTATGACTACTCATCAAAAAGGAAAGGGCACTGCCTCCAAACATGCAAATTGTGAAAGCCATAAGAGGTTTTCAGATAGGGATAAGCGAACGTTGGCATGGATTGTACAATGGAAGTACAAGACCACCGCATCACAAATAGCAGCAGAATTGAACACCACTCGGAATGATCTCATTTCCATCATAACAGTTTGTTGGGAACTTCATTGTGCCAGTATTTATGGCCATGCTGCAATCCAAAAACCTCTGATTACCAACATCAATGCAACAAAACGTGTAAGGTGGTGTAAAGCACATAAAAACTGGGATGCTAAAGACTGGCAATGTGTCATCTGGTCTGATGAATCGTGTTACACATTGTTTCCCACCACTGGTAGAGTGTACGTCTGACGAAAACCTGCAGAAGCGAAGTAGCACCCCGAGTGTTAGTATAGTAGTTGTATACCGACTGTGAAGCATGAAAATGCATCCCTGATGCTGTGGGGTGTCATATCATGGCATTCCTTAGGGCCATTAGTTATTCTGCAGGGTCATGTCACATCTACAACATACGAATCCATTCTCGGGGACCATCTGCACTCAATGTTCAGGCATCGTTCCCTAATGACCGTCCCTGGTTTCAAGTGGATAATGCACCTGTGCATTGTGTGAAATGTGTCAAGTTGTGGTTTGCATAGCATGAGGATCAATCTCCAGATCTCAATATTATTGAACATTTGTGAAAATATCTGGAGGCACAAGATCAGATCACACTTTCCACTATAGCATCACTGGCATAGTTGGACCATATTTTACAGGAAGAATGGTCCCACATTCCATTACCGTATGTACATGACTTGCATTAGTCTATTCCATGTCAAATTGCATCTGTTCTGAACACATGAGGTGGGCCTACAGCTTATTAATAAAATGTTCTCCACAAACAGTACATGTTTCATTATTTTGATAAATCCCTGTAGATAGATCTATTCAAGTATGCTAAAAATTAAGCTTAATATTTCTGAGCTTTATAAATACTATATTTAATACCAAAATATTCATAGAAACTTACATCAATTATGTCTGACAGATCATCCACAAAATACTTATGGATGGCTGCATTGGCTGCATCCATACAAAGAAGATAATCATTCCTTGCTTTAAGTGCTTTCAGTTTGGCATCATTATATTTGGAGTGACGCTAGAAATTGAAAAAAAAAAAAACTCACTTTCATATTATAAAAACTTCACATGCAATATTCAGATTCTGTTCATAGCATAATATATCAACATGGTGCTGTATCCAAGGGTGTGAAGGCAAAGTATTTGCATCTACCCCATCAAGATCCAAATAATCTTAATAAAAATTTAGAACATATGACAATGGACAATGTTACCTAAATTTATTCAACTAATTTTAAACATTAATTAAATTAAATGGTACTTTCTGTATGAAGAAATAATAGCATATGTTTAATTAACCAAATGTTTGCAATGTTTACAACATTGCAAACATTTGGGGGGGGGGGGTTCCTAAAGCAAAAGCAGTTTTAAATTTTAAATATTGAAAAAAAAAAACGTTAAGCACATTGCAACGATGGAAAGAATGTAGCAAAAATGGTAATTTAGGCCTTACTCAGGTTAAGCCTTCAAAATGTAAATACAGCAAAAACCATGAAAATTATATGTATTCTATATTGCTGTGAGAAATATTTTTTTTCTTTTAATTGAAATGATAGCTTTAATTGCCCCCTCCCCCCAACTTCAAACCAAAGTAAATTCCTGGTTGTGCCATTATATACACATAATAACTGATTAAAGAAATATTGACAAAGTTTTCTGCAAGCATCAAAATATGCAAATATATTATTTCATTGACATCTTATAATACTGAAATAGAATCTACATGTGAAACAATGTAAATGAGACTGTGGTACTACAAGACATGCAAGATTTTGGGTTGGGTTGTTTTACCTCTGAGTGGCAGTTTTTGCACACCATGGGCTAAATGGCCAGGTCACATGGATGCCGAAGGCTCAGAGAAGGTTGGAGGAGGGGACCCACTGGAACAGCTGTTGGGAGACAGATGGTAGCCTCCCGTCAAGGCCATCCAGATGTTCTTTAACGTGCACAGGGTATGGCTCTCCCACACACGGGGCCACCACGGCTTAACGTCCCATCCGACGGAGGACGGCCTTTCCAAGCCCATCGGTGTCCCCTACTGACGGTGGGCAGGGCGGGGAATTTTGCGGAGATAAATCTCAACGCTGACCCATGAACCTGGGAACTACAGATTACGAGCCTGGCGGACATGTGAGATACAGCACAAAGTGTGAATTATGTCATGAATGAGTTGGAACACAATTGATTTCAAAGGATTTGAATAGAAAGTTGTAATAGTGACACAAAAAAGTATCTTTAACGTGATTGTCAAAATTAACAAATTTTTGAGCTCATTAGTTATTTGTACTAATCATAGATTTAACGACAGCTTAAGCCAAAACTTTTGTTAAACAAGAAGCTTAACTTTTGTATTAGTCAAAGGTACTGAAGTTTCAACACAGTTATTGCTGATAGTTAATATCTTTATTGTATGTATGTAGAGATTAGAAGCGTCCGGACACACAATAGATAAACTTTTTGATAAGCAAGTTTATTTGCAAGCTTAGAATAACTTTAGTATTGTATTGTTGTACAGCAGTACCTTTGAGCACTGCTGAAGATAAAAAGGTTTCAAAATTTTGGCAGATCATTAAACATGTCTGCAAGGAATATGGCCAATTCTGCCGTTAGACAGCACAACAGCAGAGAGCTGTAGCAGATAGTTAATGTTTTGTGTGGTAGAAAACGGACAGGTATACAGGGATTGAAGGATAAACAAGGTAAGGTTATAGAAGGTGAGGATTCTGTCATGGCTAGGTGGGCTCAGCATTTCAGCAATATTCTAAACAACTTAGTTCTACTCCCATTGTTTGTAATGATGATAGATGCATTGGTGGCCCTATAACACAGTCTGAAGTTATTTTGGCTGTTTCTAAACATAAATTACATAAATCCCCAGGGTAGATGAAATTACTAGGGAAATGCTTAGAGCTGGGAATGTTTCGGTTACCACTTCGATGACTGAAATTCTGAATATCTTTTATGATAAAGGCATGGTTCTTAAGGATTTTACCAGAGCTATTGTTATCCCTATTTTCAAAAAAGGTGATCACAGTTCCTGTGATAACTGTAGGGGTATCAGCCTACTTTCTGTTCCAGGTAAAGTTCTTTCCATGATTGTGCTTAATAGAATTAAGAATCTGGTTGACAGTCAATTGCATGATGAACAATGTGGATTCAGAAGTGGTAGGGGACATGTGGCAGATATTTTCACTTAGGCAGACACTTAAGAAATATTTAGAGTTTCAGAAACCTTTGGTTGCTAGCTTTGTTGATTTCAAAAAGGCTTTCAACTCTGTTGATCATCATAATTTGTGGTCGATTGTGAGATCGTATGGTATACCTGACAAGTTACTTAACATAATGAAAGCTCTCTATAATAACACTGAGTCGTGTGTGAGAGTTGGTAAGGCTTATAGCAATTGGTTTAGCATTACTTCTGGTGTTCGACAAGGGTGCATTTTGTCCCCTTTTCTCTTTAGTTTGCTTATTGATTATGTTATGCAAAATTCACTGCAAGGAAATGATTTTGGCCTTAAATGGGCTGGAGATATGAAAATTTCTGATTTAGATTATGCTGATGATTTAGCCCTTTTGGCAAATGATGTTGATGAGATGAACTCTTTCATTCGAGCTGTTGGTGAGACTGGTGGTCGAGTAGGTTTGGTTATAAACAGAGAAAACTAAAGTGATGAAAATTGGTCAGGCAGGAGGTGATTCAGTAAATTTGAATAGTTGCAGTCTTGAACAGGTATCACAATTTACCGCATATTTCCGCAGATAAGACGACCTTCAGATAAGATGAGGTATAAATTTTTGTCAAAGTTTTATAGTTTTAGCATATATCTGTCCTATAATAGACCCCAAACTATCAACGGCCTATGAATTTAGTTTTGATCGGCGATCATCATCTGGATAATAATACTGTATAGCGTATATGGAATTATGTCGTATTCACAAACATTCGCACTGATTCGGGCATTCGGGTAATGACCTTGACTATTCACAAAAGCATTGTATGGGCTATTCTATTTTGTGGACATACCCTACTCTGTACTAGTAAATAATTACGGTTTGTCCATTTTTTCCTGAGTAGCTCAATAAACATAACTTTTAATATTTATTTTGTTTTAGTATTGTTTTACTATTACAATGTACACCTATCCCTCGATTTACACTGAAGATAGGTTCCGCACAAAACCGTGTAAATCGAAATCTTGGATTTTGCTATGTAAAACCATGTAAAACGAAAAAAACACTAAAATGTGCATAATTTAGTCATTTATTTACATAAAACAAAAGCAAGACATCTTGAAAAACAAAATTACACTTCATTCATAAAATAACAAATATATGTAGGTAATATAAGTACATATTTAATTCATTTTACATTAGTAACAAAAAATATAAGATCCTTAAAAAAATTAACAATAACTTTAATTACTGTCATCACTTTCATGGACTATCAGTCTTTTCTTCCTGATTGGTATGATGTCACTTTCATCACTCAATAGTTCTTGATGCAATTCTGGTTCAATGGTTGATGAATTAGGGACAATCTCAGATCGACGAGACTTTGTAATGAAATCTGTAATTAACAATTGTGTAGGTTTTTTGGTTAAATCTTTATAGACCTCCTCATATTGATTTAAGCACTTACTAATATCCCGCTGGAATCAGAGAGCTCAGCTCATTCAACATTCGGGTCATTTTGTAAAAAATGATTATCCAATTTTCTCCCCAATTCAAGTCCTATGCTGATGACTCTTGCTGTGAACGCAACTGGTTCAGATTGCTCTTCATCAGGATCATTGTCTTCATCACGTTTATTTGTTTCATGAATAATGTTAACTAAATCATCCTCATCTAGTTCTTCATCAGCCATTATTTCTTCAATATCTGCCTCAGCTAAATCCTCAAAACCTTCTCCTCCTATAGTATGCACCAACTCAGTGATCTGAGAATATTCATGCTCTAATGGTAATCTATAATTCTCACCTTCAACAGCATCTGGCCATATTGCTTTCCAGCAGGCATTGATTGTTTAATCTGGGTATATGACAGTCCAACATGCTTAACACAATCTAAGATTGTAAATTTCTTCCAAGCATCCATAAGAGTAAGAGATCCATCATTTTCCATTTGTTCTAAAATATACCAGAAGGTTTGCTTGATATACAGTGCCTTGAAAGTCGAAATTATCCCTTGATCTAATGGCTGTAATAAGGAAGTTGTATTCTTTGGTAAAAAACAATTTGTACATTTTCGTGTTGTAAATTTTGAGGATGACCTGGTGCATTATCAATAAATAGAAGGGCCTTAAAAGGCAATCCCCTTTTACTTAAATAACTTTTGACATCTGGAACAAACAAGTTATGAAACCATTCATTGAAAACCATGGCAGTGATCAATGCTTTCTTATTAGCCATCCAATAAACGGGAAGGTTTTTGATGTTTATTCCTTTAAATGAGCGTGGTGTTTTCGATTTGTTAATAACCAATGGTTTCATTATATGATCGCCTGAAGCGTTGCTACAGAAAAGAACTGTTATACGACTTTTCGCTGCCTTATGACCACTAGCTGATTTGTGAGCTTTAGCCAAATAGGTTCTTTCTGGCATTTTTTCCCAGAATAACCCAGACTCGTCAGCATTGAAGACCTGGCCAGGAGTGTAGGAGTTGGCGGCAATGATTTCAGCAAATTTTGCTGGATATTGTTGTGCTGCATCCGAATCAGCAGATGCTCTTTCACCTTTCAATCTTAGATTATGTAAAGAATGTCTTTGTTTAAATCTCTCGAACCAACCATGGCTTGCGGAAAAAGATACCTTCTTTTCATCTGGCAAAGTCGACGGTAACTGATTCTTAAGTGTTTCATAAATCTTGAAAGCCTTATTTGTAATGGCACTGGTATCAATTGGAACCCGCTTTTGAGTTTGGTCTTCTAGCCATATCACTAATGCCTTTTCCATATTTTCCATTTTAACATCTCTTACATATGAAATTGTGCTCATACTCGTGCAAGATCCAGCTGCTACACTTTTTCTAATGGAGTCTTCATTTTTTCTTATTTCCTTATTGTGGCTTCATTCATGGAGTAAAATTTAGCAACATCTGTTACTCTTTCTCTATTACGTAGACGATCTAACATTTTAATTTTTGTTTCTAAAGAAATAACTTTTCATTTGATTTTTTTTTTAATCTTTTAGCATTATAAAACCTTAAAAAATTTACGTAAATTATAAAAATGCCAGAAAAACTATAAATGTTGGAAACTTACCAGTAGATATTTAAATAATAAAATAAAAAAAAGCACAATGATGTAAAGCTTTGCTGCTAAAATGATACTGCACTACTTCACATGAACCAGATAGCTTTACTATTGTGAAATACTACGGGGATTCCCCATGTTGTAAAATATAGGGGAATCCCCATCCCCGTTGTTGCCAGTGTTACCAAAGGAATGAGATTAAAAAATGACTTGAAATATATATGCAGCCGAATATACATTTTTACCAGTTTTTTGAAATCCGTTATTTTATCAACCGTGTAAATCGGGGGATAAGTGTAATGTATTATTTACTATTACAATGTAATGTATTATCATATAGCATATTTAAATAATATGATAGATTTTTCAATAAGTTGTAGTAATAATGGTTTCAATTTATATAAATTTCAATCTAATTTGTTTTGTATCTGTCCTATAAGATGACCCGGATTTTGGGGGCCTTTTTTTTTTGATTCAACTATCGTCTTATCTGCGGAAATATACGGTAATTATCTTGGGAGCTATGTAACAGATACTGGTGATGTGCCACATGAGATTAACAGACAAATAGGGATTGCTGCTGGGACTTTTAAGAATCTATGGAGAGTGTGGAGAAATAGGCGTATACTCCTAAACTCTAAAATTAGACTGTATGTAGTTTGGTTCTTTCTAGAGTTAGTTATGGTAGTGAAACTTGGACCCTTTGTAAACAAGATAACAGGAAACTAGATGCTTTTGATTCCAGATGCTTACGTAGTATCTTGGGTATTAGGTGGTTCAACTTTGTAACTAATGATGAGGTTAAGCAAAGGAGTTTGCAACCTCCTTTAAGCAGCATATTGTACAGAGAGAGACTCCGTTGGTTTGGCCATGTTGCCCCTATGAATAATTATAGATTGGCGAATAGGGTTATGAACAGTGTACTTAAAGGCTTCAGAAAGAAGGGGAGACCTAGGATGCGGTGGTCAGACAATGTTAAACAGGACCTTGTTAGAATTGGTGTGCAGTGGCCAGATGCAGTAGATGTAGCTCAGGATAGACTTGCTTGGAGAACTAAATTGCATGGTCTGGTTGGACCTCCATAGCCCATGGCTGCTTGATGATGATGATTTCTGTTCGTGGGTTATTTTTCTTTTTAAATTCTAAAAGTTGGCTTGTTTGTTTGACTGGTCACAGCTGGTGGAAAGCTTCGACTTTTCTCTTAGTATGGTCTCATTTCATTGGGGTTAAAAAATTTCGGAGGAGTGATTTTTTCATTTAAGGAAACATTTTTCTCTTATACAAAAACAAATAGCCTTTCTATTGATATGTATCATAATCACTTTTGTTTATGAGATTTTTAATATTTTTTGCATTGCCGGATACATTTTTTACTATTTGCCTCTATGAAACATCGATTAAAACAAAATTAATATTTTGTTTTGTTAAATACTTTATTTTCAGAAAATCCAGAATTAAGTGCTGATTAATTTGACATACAACATATATTAATTCCTTTCACTAGTTATTTGACAAAAAAAAAGTTCTAAAGTTCACTTTTTTGACTGAACACAGTTGAAAAAAATACTTGTCACAGGGTACACAATTCAGTTTTTCAGGTCTGATAATTTTAGTAAGGTTTAAGAACTGGACCTATGTTCACGCAGTTTTTGACTGGGAATGATCTGAACTATAAGATAGTGAAGTTTGACGTTTTGTCATGATTCACTTTATATAGTGTTTTCAACAAAAGTAAACCTGGCATGTAAAATGCCTATTTCACATTACATAGCACATTCTTTATTTATCACATGGTATTTTTGATTTATATTAGCTAATGTTTTTATTTCAAATTAATACAAAACTTACATATTCTACTTACCTTTTGTATTTCTTTCTCAATAACACGAAACTTTTTGGATCTTTCCAACTTTTCCTTTGGAATGGACTGTTCCAATTTGCTTCTCTGAGATTCAACATACCTTAGCTTTCCTTCTGCCTGCCTTTCTTCAGTGTGGTAGTTATGGTATGTCTTCATTGTCTAAAATAACAAACATACAATGCACAATAAATTTCTTTTACTACAAAGATAAAACTACAATTCATATAAAGTATATGCAAATTCACACTGTCATTCCACACATAAAATAATATATTTGATAAAAGAAGTTTAAGTTAACAATTACAATATAAATATAAAAATATCACACTTCCTTAAATTGGATCTCTAAATTATGCTGACTTTTCATATCAGTGCTTGAACCAATTGTAATTGGGCTTTTACGGTAGGTGCTGTTGCCACAAAATCACAATTCTTTCTTTCTTCAGCTTTTAAAATAAGATTAAATTATAGGTACGTCACATACAAGTTTTGATCAAAAAGGTCCAATAAATGATGCTATAATTCTTGAATGCATACTAGTAGCTAAAAGATTGTGTTCAGGACTTACAACATCTTTTGAGCATATGAAAGTCAAATTTTAACATCGTTATATGCCAGTCTTGTGTAAAGCTGCTTTGAACCTCATGTATCTCGGAGAAGGAGAGCCCTGAGGGAAAAGAGGAACTGGGCAAGTATCTTTTCTTGTCTTGAAAGGCAGTCAAATAGTCTGTTTTTGCCACTCTTACAGTTAACTGGAGTGTTCATGACTAATTGACTCTCCTTCACCTGGAAATTCTAATTGCTGCTTAATTGATTGAGTGTTTAGCTCAGAGTGCCTTAAGTACCATTTATTAGTAAATTTCCTTATTTTATCATGGTGCCTAGATTAATTGTGGGATATAACTGTGAGTGGGGAAGAGTTTTGGCCACAGTCTCAATAATTATTTATTCTCCAGTGGGTCCTAGATGGTAACCATAATCTCTGGTGAGCCATTTAAGATAAACACAACACAAAACCACTGATTACATTTTTGGTCAACAGAAAGTATATATCCCAGCCTCTGGAGTGTGCATGGCAATTGTACTAAAACAATAGGGAAGGGAATTACCAAATTTTAAAGCTGTCTGATAAACGGTTTTCATTGGAAAGGTGTTGGGATAAGCGAACTTTAATTATATGCATCCTGAATTTGAAGAATATGGTTTTGATCAAGCTTTTAAAGAAATCAAAAGTAAGATATCATTAGAGTTTGTTGTGATAACCAATCATCTATTAAATGTAATGGGTAAGCAATGTAAAGAACTTAGTAAAAATATTAATGTAGCAATTTTCAAAACTTTAGACATAGCAATAAATAAAATATCTGTAAACAAATATACTTAGGGTTTTTACATGACACTCTACATCATAATCTACATTTAGAACTTACAGTATGCAGTTCATGAAGCACTTTCAGAAGCTCATCATGAATTTCTATTCCAACTTCACGGCACTGGGACAATAAAACAGATTGTATTAAAATATTTATAAGTATCACTAAATTACATAAACACACTCAATAGACTGTGAAACTCAGATTTGGCTAAACCTACATAATAATAATAGATAAAGAAAACTTATTTTCTAAAAAGTTAATTTAAAATCAATAAATAGTTTTGTGGAAAAAAGGTTTGCCAAAGGCTTCTCCTGGTTTCTCATACAACATACACACACTTACAAGAGGACATGCCCACTGACTTAGGTTTGTTGTTTGCGGTTTTATGGCACAAGAGCAACAAAGGCTATATTGCACCAAACAAAGATAATAAAAGAGGTAAACACAAACTGCAATGGACATTAGAGAAACAAAAAGTATATAACAACAAGTACAAAAATCAGGAATAAAAAGACCCAATAAGAACAAGTTACCGAACAACAATGGGTGTATACGACTCACTTAAAAATGAAAAACAAGTGTAAAATCTATAAAACAAAAGATAAATATTACAAACAGTTAAAATAACCTGTAAAATATAAAGTCAAAAAACAGGGGTTAAAACTAAGTCATCAGATAAAAGATGTCCAAGTGTAAGGGACATAAAATCATGAAAGCTAAAATACACATCTCTCAAAGTTAAAACAAGAGGCAATGAATTCAAATATTTTTACAGTTAAAATGATGTCATAAAACTCTTATTTAAGTTCTGTCCACCCACAGAACAAATGAAAGTGTAATAATTGAATCACCTAAGTGGAGCAGAGCAAGTAAAACTTCCTCCTTGCAATTCCTGTGAAAACATGACTGCCACGGCTTGAAAACAAACTTGATCCCAAAAAGTTTATTACCAATCTGTTCAGACTAAGATCTCTGCCACTGTGCCCAGGGTTTGATGGAGAAACACTGCCGGAAGTCCATGTATGGAACCGACAGTGGAGAGTTTGCCAGGGGCATCTGCCAAGTCATTGTTCCTGATGCTGACATAACTGGATACCCAGTTATTGGAAATAGTGGTTGTGACTACCAGACAATGGAGCTGCTGGCAGATCTTGGACAGAACAGGGTAAGGCTGATACCTCATTGAGATCAAAGCATTACTGAGCTAAGTAAGTGGGTGTAGAGAACACATAGACATTGATGCTTAGCCATCATATAGTCCAAGGCAAGGCTGAGAATGTGCAGCTCTGCAGTGAAGATGGAATAGTGTCATGGGATCTGGTCTATAATGATAGTATCACAACAGACCATGGCAGATCCCACTGATGTGCCAGACTCAAGCCATCTGTGAAAACGGGCAAGAAATCTGGGGCTCAGCACAGTGGCTGGCAAAGAGTTGCTGGTATACACAGTCAGATGTAAAGGTCTTCCCCATTCTGCAATGTGAAAAGTCACAGGAAAAGGAAACAGAGAGCCATGGTGGAAGTGGCTTGGTTGATTGGGCAATGCTATCAAGACTGATGTTGATGTCTCGGAAGTAGACAAGCAAAATGAAAGGACAAATGGCAGTTAGGTGATTCTGGGAAGGAATATACCACTGAGGACTTAAAACATAGTCCCAAGTGGGATGGGCTAGTAGGGATTGCAATTTTGATGCATACTGTAGGGACAACTGCTGACAGGCAAATAGATAAAGATGGTTCATCAGTCTCAGCATAAAGACTATGGAGTGGTGAGGTGTACCGTAGTCTTTATGCTGAAGAGTATGGTGCTCAGGGTCTGACACTCAGAATTCCATGTAAACACAGGGGGCCCGATAGTGAAATGGGTCTAGCACCTTCACCACTGAATCATATACCTGGGATCCGTAGTCCAGTTTTGTCAGGACAAGTGCATGGTACAGGTGGAGTAAAGAATGCCGGTCTATTCCTCAAGAGAGGGAGAGGACTTTGAGGATGTTCAATGCCTGTAGCATGCACTTGGACCTGAGTTGACAAATGTTGAGTAAAAAGGTCAATTTCCAGTCTATGATGAGACCAAGAAACTTGGTTTACTCCACAACTGGAATTATGTTATCTGCAGCTCAGAGTCCAGATGAAGATTACATTTGTGGCAAAGTGGGAGAACCAAAACCCATTGGCCATCACCAAAACAAAAAGATTGTTCAGGGCAGTTTGCAGGTATCATTCAATTACTCATGTTAGATGATGAGCAAAAGATTCTAAAACTTATCAACATAGAGGGCATTGCCTACAATTGGAGGAAGTTGCAATGTAATGGAATTTATTGACAGCAAAAAGTATGACACTCAGGACACAGCATTGTGGTACCCTCTGGGGTTCTTGAGAAAGGTTGCTATAGAGTGTTGCCAACACAAACATGAAATGTTCAAGAAGATAAATGTTGGAAATGAGAATTAGCAAGATTCAGCAGTAGTTCTGAATACTTAGCATCAAGTTTTACCAGATCTCAGGCACTTAACTGTTTTGTTTAGAGCATCAAGTTTCTACCAGATCTCAGGCACTTAACTGATTTTGGAACTCCCACAAGATATTTACTGATGAAAAAAAGGGACATGTTCCCAATCACTTGATCACCCATGGAAAGAGTCATGATTCTCGGGGATGAAGAAACAGACAAAGATAATGACAACACTGATAACGAAAACAATGAAGAAGATGGGAGCTTATGTCAAGCCCTCTGTGTCATTAACAGAATCAATTGCATTAATTGAACTGATTGTTTTTTTTTTGTGGTTAGGTGCCTATGATCCCCACCCACCACGGAGCCCAACAACAGAATGCCCAATCAGCACCAGGGCTGCACAGGCACTATACCCACAAAGCCAGTAAGCCAATCCTTCACAAATACATAAAAAGAAAAAGAGTGAAGTTTGAGGAACTCACCCAAGTCGGGGAAAATAAAAGAAGTGAAAAACTAAAATAAAGTGTGAACTGAACTGTCATCACAAAAGAATGATAAAAGCAAAAGAAGAAAAATATCTGGGGAAACTGGTTAACCTGTGCCTGAACAAAGATAAGGCATTCACCATTCTGCATAGTTGACCCTAGCAGATCCATCCTATCAGCCAGATTGATCCTGAGGGGGCCACCCCAGGATCTCCAGTTTATCTGAAACAGAGGGCAAAGCTGTGTGCAGCCATGGCCCTTGAAAGCACTGCCCAGCCCCACAATGAACAGGCTCCCCAATGCAAGAGACCAAAGGGGACCTTGCTAATCATGAGCTGAGAAGAGCAGACAATGACCCCTAAGCAATTACCAGGATCCTCCTTTCCAAGGACATGGGTCACTGTGCACGGCAAAAAAGCAGGCCAACATTTAGGACCCTATGAAGGTACCCAAAAACCAGCGTAACCTCCACAGGATGGTCCCCTCACCAAGGACAGCTCACATAGAGAGGCCATTGACTTAGGAATCAGTTACACTAACCACTAGACCAGGTAGGGCTTCTCTTTTTTTAAAATGAACCACTGTATTAACATAAAATAAATATCAGGTTTACTAGAGCAAAATTTTTTTTTCAAGTAACAAACATTAATTTCATTTATTAAATACTGACATACCCTTTTATATATACGCTGAACATCTTCCATGATGCAGGTTAATCTACTAATTATACTATTTGCATATATTTCACTCATGACTGCATGATCTCGACTCTGTCGCCGTGTGGTAGAAACTAAGTGCTGCCAACAGGCATATGAAGAAAATAAATGCCACTGCTCCCGTCTATATCAATAAAAATAGTAAAGGGTAAATGTATGCTTGAAATCTTATTATGAAGCAATGAAACAAAACTGCACATCAATCTTTCATCTTTAACATAATTTTCAAAATGAGATTAGGAAAAAAAATAAACCTTAAAAATAAGCAAAGGTTCTAATAAACATTAATCATTTTCATCTATCAATACAAACACATATACTCATCATTAGAATACTGCTACAACACCTTGAGGCTTATATATATACACCCAATTGTTTTAACATGGATTTTTTTTTACACGATTTTGATTTTACATGGTTAAAAAAAATTCTAATTCTCTTTTCACACCATTTATTTTGATCTAACATGGTCAAACAGCACCTTTTTAAACATCTCCATTTGAATTTAATTCTGATAAAATATTCCTATTCAAAAATATTCCTAGAATTTACATTTATAACAAAGATGCCACTTTTATGGTCACATTTTTCGAAGTAGTTTTAACTTTGAAAATATACTATAGATACATATTTTTTGCACTAAAATCCCCAAAATAAAATTACACTAACATAACAAGCTTTCTCTATTTTATGGAAAAACTGTACAAAACCTACTTCATTCGGAATAAAGTGGCAACATTGAGTTCCAGGAATTCCCCTCAATTTTATCTTCAATACATACATTAGTCTTGGTCTCTCATTTCATGTTTAAAGTTAGTGGTGTTTAGATGTTTAATAGAAGAAATCAAAAATTTTTTTGTTTTGTTTTTTGAAGTTTTGTGTGTGTAATATAAATTTATTAAATTTTGCTGATAGGTACACTTTTTTATCATCTGATTTATTAACTACAATTCAATTTTTTTTTTGTAAGCCTTACCACGATGTCAAATAATTCAACTATACAAAAGCAGAAAAGGAAAGCTATCTCTTTGGATGCTAAGATCCAAATTTTAGATAGTCTTGCAACTGGAGAAGGTTCAACATCCATAGATAAATATTTCGGTTTGAATGAAGCTACCATAAGAACCATCAAGAAAAATGAAGATGTTATTAGAAAATCTCTGCTTTCTGGAACAAAACTGAGCACTAAGTCATCGTACACAAGAGATACTGTAAAAGTGAACATGGAAAAGGCTTTGCTAAATTTTGAATCAGGTATGCCAGAGAGAAATTCAAGTCCATATTCCATTTTTGCTCGAATAAGGTTTTTATAGAGGAATATCATGTGGTATTGTGGAGTGCCTTCATTATGGAAGGTAAAAAATTTAAGAGTATTTAGGAGTATAAGGCCATTGTGTGTGTGTGTGTGTGTGTTCCAGGTGTTGGTTCCAGTTTAATTTTGAGTCCAAATGGATGTCTAAAATTTTACAAGTGGAGAGTTGTGGGATTTTTTGGCTATTAATTTTTATATAAAATTAGGAGTTGTGGTCTTAAAGTTGTGGAAAAAGATACAGAATGTTTTATTGGTGTTAATGTCAAAATGCCACTTGTTATAGTAATTAAAGAATTTATTAAGCTGTTTTAGTAGTGTGACCTGTAGACAGGATGTGGATGTGGCTGATGCCCAGATAGTGATGTTATCAGCATAGCATGTGTAGGAGATGTCCTTGTTAAATATGTTATGTATGTCATGGATATAGAAATTGAAGAGGGAAGGGGAGAGAATGGATCCTTGCAATAGGCCCTGTGTGAAGAAGGTATCAGAAAGTTGGTTATATATTTTAACCTTGAATGTTCTAGAGTTAAGGAAAGAAGAAAGAAAGTGTAGAATGTTCCCATTAAGGTTAGCATTATGTAATTTGTGTAGTAAGCCAGGAATCCAGACAGAGTCAAAGGCCTGAGAAAGGTCAATGAAAATGGTCAGTATTTTTTTTTTCTTTTTATTTGCCTTGCTAATGTCAGTTAACAGGTGGGCTATACATTCTTTAGCAGATCTGTTTTATCTAAAACCAAAAAAGGTGTCAGTGAAGAAATTACCAGTTTCGAGGAACCAGTCGAGTCTTTTGAAAACTAGTCGTTCAAAACGTTTGAGTGTATTTGAGAGAAGTGAAATAGGTCTGTAAGAAGTTAGCTCTTGTGGGTGGCTTACCAGGTTTTAAGAGAAAAATTATGATAATATGTTTCCAGGGTGGAGGAATATGGTGATTTTTTCCAATCATGTTGAATATTTCTAAAAGCCTGTGTCTCCAAATTGGGGGAAGGTGTTTGAAAAATTTGTTAAGTATGTTATTATCCCCAGGGGCAGATTTAAGATTTAATTTGCTAATGGCAAAATTTAATTCAGAAATGGAGAATGGTTGGTCTAGGTTGGTTGGGGAAGGTTCTATATTATTTAAGTGCTTATTAACAATTTCTGTGAAGTGTCTTTATGAATTTCTTAGGTTGAGGTTTAGTGTGATTTTGAGGTTAGAGGCAAAAAGATTAGCTGTGTCTTTTAAGTTTATGTTGTTATGAATTGCAATTTCAGCAGCTGGTGTTGCTGAAATTACAAAAGAAATTTTTAATGAATGGTTCCATAAATGTTTTGTTCCAGAAGTTAAACACCATTTGAAGGAAAAAAATCTCGAATTTAAAGTTCTATTGATTATACAATGTGCCTGACCATCCTGTTTTGGAACACCAAAATGTGCAATTTTGTTTTCTGCCACCAATACAACATCCTTAATACAACCACTAGATCAGGGTATAATTGCCACATTTAAAATATACTACATAAGACAAACATTCCAATACATTTTGGATAAACTAGATAAGGATAAAACACTAACAGTTTTTGATATGAAGAAGAAATTTTCTATTTTAGATTGTATCAGACATGCTGGATTGAGTTATCAGAATTAAAACCATCAACTTTAAACACATGCTGGAAAGCTATTTGGCCAGAATGTGTAAAAAACAAAGATCCTGTACCCCAAATACGACTGAATATCCTAATATCATCACTTTAGCACATGCAGTTGGTGGAGAAAAATTTGATGATTTATCATTTGCAGATATTGATTAATTGACAAAGCTCTTAGCGAAGATAAAGTAATAGAAGTTGTCCTTGAGACTCCTGATGAAAAAGAAAAAAGTGATGGTGATGAAGAGGTTTCACTCATTGCAAGTTTAATTCAAGAAGGGTTCCAAATGGCTAGTAAATTGGAAAGTCATTTTCTTACATGATCCCATTGTCGAATGAGCTGAGCAGTTTAAACATGAACTGAAATGTATGGCACATTATCAAGAATTATACAAAGATCTAGTCAAAGCAGGATCTCAATGATTGATTACAGAGTTCGTTGTTAAAACTAATCAAACTTCAGAAACACTGGAAACAAGTGATAATTTGTTTCTCCATGCCACAGAGAGCATTTCACCATTGGAATATGAACACAATGGCCAAAATGTTTCAAGTTATGAAAGTGATTTAATTTGTCTTACTCAAACGAATGCGTCTATTGTCAGAAAGTGACAACAAATAAAAGCTAGTTAATAAAGATATGTAAGTCATATTTTTTTGCACTTTTGTATTCTTGAATTAGTGACATATTTTCTTTATGAAGGATAATTTACTTTATATATGTACATATAATTATCTCTATAAGTTTATAAAATAAAAAAATGTCTTTAAATGAATAAAAATCAAATAAAGATTTAATTAAAGATTTTGATATGATTTGTTTGAATATAACTTATTATTTGTACTGGGTTTTCACATCTGGAATCAATCTTCTCTTTTTTCATATGCACTGTTTTTTTTGCACTTTTTTTTTGGGGGGGGGGAACCTATGTAACGTGTGAAAACAGAATTGGGTGTATAAAGATTTGAAGGAGAGAGGTGTGTTAGCAATTTTGGAATGATATGTTACATGATAATATATAATGATAAAATATAATATGCTTATTATGTAATTAGTAATTTTCCTCCAATTTCTGATGAAAATATGAACTTTTATAATATTAATGAAATAATAAGTTTTAATTAAGTCTCAATCTATCACTTATAATTACAAGTGTCATTGCTTGAGACTTTCAATCTCAAGCAGTGACAACTGCTACTGTATTCCTTGCTACTGCTGTTTAGAGCCGATTCCTTATTTTAAGATTTTTTAAAATAAGGAATGCAGCTCTAAGCTAAAAAATATTTAATATATGAAATATTTTCATTAAAAACAAATGGCAAAAGACAGATAAAACATCTTATATAAGAACAAGCTAAGAAAAAATGATGGATGTAAAGAATACATAAAAATAAGAAATAAAATAATTCAACAATAAAAACAAATTCCTGTAAAATCAGATCCTATTAAAATATCCAGTATATGGTAAAAAAAAAAATCAAAAATGGCTGTAAAAAAGAAGGGATCGGATAAAAGATTTTAAGAGGAAATATATGGAAAAAATTATATGGAGTATAAGGGTCTCAGATGGTAAATGATGGGAGCTAAATATAAAAAAATTCAGTATTAAAATCTGGACATGCAATTAAAATACAATGGTATCACAAAACTGAAACATAGGTTGGTTATCTGCCTGAGGAAGAAAAGAATGCATTAGAAATTCATGACCTATGCAGAGCCAAGCAAGTACAACTTCCTTCTTGCAATTCCTGCAAAAAGGCTGCCAGTTTTCTATTCATGTTATACTGACAGATGCAGCATGCTTAACTACAAAGGAACCTACCTGGGTTCGAATCCTGGATAACACATGAATAGGTTTAACTTATTTATAGTTAAGTAATCACCTCTTTTCAGGGTTCATTTATGAAACACTGAATATCTTATTCTGTCTCCCAATGAATCATTTGTAAAATATGGCAAGCATAACATACAACTTATTTTTATGTTTAACACGTTGGCTGCCATGAGGATCACCGGTGATCCTCAGAAAAAATTCATTTGTGTGTCATGAGGATCACAGTGGATCCTCACGTCAAAACTATTTCAATGAAACGTGGTGGGCCATGGCATATCAGTAACAGTTTGTAACTCTGTTGTGATACACAGGGAAGGCCTAGTAATACATAGATACTAAACTGCAATCAAACAAGGAAAATTAGTTTCAACAAAATGCCATGCTTTGAAAAATATGTGTTTTCCTTGTTTCACTAAACTTCATTAGTTGCAAAAAGATAATTTTTGTGAGTGAGGATTATTGGTGAGCTTATATTTTTCTTACTTTTTTAATGTTTATGTACCATTTACTTGAAATAAAGGTGTTTTTTTTTTAGCCAAGGAACTCTTATTTACCATTTTCTTACTATGGCCCTAAGGAAATATTTTACTGTTTGTATGGTGGCAGCCAACATGTTAATCATCAACACATAGTAATTCATATCAGCTTACTTTTGCTTCTCTGCCTTGTGTCGCAACAACAATCCTTTGGCTAACTTCTCTAAGGATCTCGAGTACTCCAGCTCTACTTCTGCTCTCCGCCTGAAGTAATCTTGAACTTCTGATACAAGACTCACTTGTGTTTCCATTCGCACATCGAGACATTTCAACTGTTCATTTAGCTGCTGCCGAATATCTGAAATTTTATAACATCGAAATATTATTGTATGCAGTGATTTCAGGAATACATATAGCAACTTATAATCAACACAAGTTTAGCAACAAACCAATTAGTACATTCTTGTATCCATGCTTAAAAAACGGGATCGCAGTTCTTGTAATAACTATAAGGGTATCAGCCTGCTTTCTGTTCCAAATAAAGTTCTTTCCATGATTGTGCTTAATCGAATTAGGAATCTGGTTGACAGTCAATTGCGTGATGAACAATGTGGATTCAGAAGTGGTAGAGGACATGTGGCAGATATTTTCACTTAGGCAGACACTTAAGAAATATTTAGAGTTTCAGAAACCTTTGGTTGCTAGCTTTGTTGATTTCAAAAAGGCTTTCAACTCTGTTGATCATCATAATTTGTGTTTGATTGTGAGATCATATGGTATACCTGACAAGTTACTTAACATAATGAAAGCTCTCTATAATAACACTGAGTCGTGTGTGAGAGTTGGTAAGGCTTATAGCAATTGGTTTAGCATTACTTCTGGTGTTCGACAAGGGTGCATTTTGTCCCCTTTTCTCTTTAGTTTGGTTATTGATTATGTTATGCAAAATTCACTGCAAGGAAAAGATTTTGGCCTTAAATGGGCTGGAGATACGAAAATTTCTGATTTATATTATGCTGATGATTTAGCCCTTTTGGCAAATGATGTTGATGAGATGAACTCTTTCATTCGAGCTGTTGGTGAGACTGGTAGTAGAGTAGGTTGGTTATAAACAGAGAGAAAACTAAAGTGATGAAAATTGGTCAGGCAGGCTGTGATTCAGTTAATCTGAATAGTTGCAGTCTTCAGCAGGTATCACAATTTAATTATCTTGGGAGCTATGTAACAGATACTGTATGTAACAGATCTGTATGTAACAGATACTATATACAGATACTGGTGATGTGCCACATGAGATTAACAGACATATAGGGATTGCTGCTGGGACTTTTAAGAATCTATGGAGAGTGTGGAGAAATAGGGGTATACTCCTAAACTCTAAAATTAGACTGTATGTAGTTTAGTTCTTTCTAGAGTTAGTTATGGTAGTGAAACATGGACCCTTTGTAAACAACATAACAGGAAACTTAATGCTTTGATTCTAGATGCTTATGCAGTATATTGGGCATTAGCTGGTTCAACTTTGCAAGTAATGATAAGCTTAGGCAAAGGAGTCTGCAACCTCCTTTAAGCAGCATATTGTGCAGAGACTCCATTGGTTTGGCCACGTTGCCCGTATGGATAATTATAGATTGGGGAATAGGATTATGAACAGTGTGCTTAAAGGCTTCAGAAAAGAGGGGGAGAACTAAGATGTGGTGGGCAGACAATGTCAAACAAGACATTGTTATAATTTGTGTATGGTGGCCAGATGTAGCAGATGTAGCTCAGGACAGATATGTTTGTAGAACTACATAATTCGAATTTCTTTACTCACATTTACAACACAAAATAACTATCCAGTCCAAAATACCCGTTTTTATGCTGTTATCTGATTACACAAATTAACGCAACCTAGACTAATTTGCATACGATATGCCCACTCGGAATTACTTTACTGGTTACATGAACAAGTTTGGTAAGGATTGCATAATTTTTTTGGGCGAATTATCAATTTTTCTCATTTTTCCTTAATTTATGGAAACCAGTGTAGTTCATTAATAACTTTCCAACCAAAAAAAGGCTTTTTACTGTTTCTGCAAAAAGCAACAATTATCTGTTAAAAAAAAAAAAGTTGCATTTTCCCACTCTCTTGGGATAAGGGGTCAACTCATTGTTACCAATCAGCACTTCATGGCCATCACATTCCACCACGAAAATTAAAACACTACCACAAATATATCGTTTGCAATATCCATTTCAAAGCTTGGAATTTAATTTTTCCACTGTTAGCGGGCGCATTTATAACTTTGGGGTGATTTGGAAAGTTCAGACCATAATATTTCATCAATGCCTCTCCCACCTACAAAAGAATTTTTAATTTATCTCTAAGAACAAACAATTATCTTTTAAAGCAAAGAAAGTTGCGTTTCCCACCCACTCTGGGTCTAAGGGGTCAATTCATTGTTGCCAAACATCATGACGTTCACATTCCTCCACTGAAATTTTAAATTTCTAAACTACATCGTTTAAAATATTAGTTTAAAATTTCGGAATTTTCAGATATTTCCACCGTTACAGGGCGTAATTATATTTTTGGAAGATTTTGAAAGTGTGAATCATAATATTTCATCAATTCCTATCTAATCCAAAAAGTTTTTTTTTTTGTCTTTAAAAACAAACGATGATTATCTACTAAATCAAAAAAGTAGGTTTTCCCGTCCCCCTGGGTCTAAGAGGTCAATTCATTGTTGGGATTTTCACTTTCTACCACCAAAATTTCAAATTTCTAGCATAAATCAGTGGCGAAGAGTGACTTTTTGAGTAGAGGAAGCAATTACTAGAATGAGTAACACCGTTCCGGTAATCGATGTTTCCAAATCACTGAACCGGAACACCATTCTGGTGCTCGATGTTTGCGAATCCCTAAACCGGAACACCGTTCCGGTACTCGATGTTTTCAAAATACTGAACCGAAACGCTATTCGGGCACTGGATGTTTCCGAATCGTTGAACGGGATCGACAAATTCGGTACTTGATATTTCGTAATCTATGAGTAAAAATAGTTCTATGTTTTTTGAATCAAATATTATTGGAAATTAGTATTATGCGTCTTTTCTAGAAAAAAAATGGGGATATTGTGACCTTGCAAAAATGTTATTTTGAGAGTTGAGGGGGATGGCCCAAGCGCATGAAAGAAGTTAAACATGCATTTTAATATAATCACTGGGAAGTTAGAACGAAAGTACAAATTAATATTACAAAAAAGAATGAACAAAATCACCTTCAGAAAAGTTTTATAACAAACTCGAAATTTGAGTGATGCGTTTTTGAGGAATATTTCGTCTGTGCTTTTGGTGTTGACACTGGAATTGTAGTCCAGTCGAAAATCGGGTAAATTAAAATATCACAAAGTGTACATTGCAAATCTTTTCTTAACAAACTCTCAACTAAAAGATAATAATTAAATTTTATTTTTTATGGATGAAAACAGGTAGGAATAAGGGGGAACATCTGCGTATACTCAGGAAAAAAAAAAGCCGTTATATTTATATACAGGTATTGGGCAGAAAAATGGAAACAGTTCCACGTTATCTCAATGGAAAATATCACAATCAAAGTTCAATAACTTCTTCAATATGATTTTTTAAAGGAAAATATGTCTAAAAATCTCAATAAATTCTGTCTAAATCTCGATTTTAAACAATATTTTTTCAGCATTCAGAGTTATGAATGCTGGGATATACTTAACAGGTACTATAAAAAATTGACCCCAAAATTTCATTCAAACAAACAAACTTACCCGGGGCTCGAACCCAGGTCCCTTAGATCAGTAGCCAAGCGTGCTAACCACTTGGAAATGGGACGGCTTCTGTTAATTATACAGTATAACAGGGAAACTTGAAGAATATAAATATTTATGTTCGAATAAACTTATTAAAGTTAACATAAAAGTAAAAGTATTTTCTTAAAATGTTTACATATATCTCATTTATAATCCTTTTTTTTTTTATAATTTTAAGGGAACCATTGCTTTCTGGACGCTTCGCCACTTTTTTCTACCGTTAGAGGACGCAATTGTAGCTTTAGGGAGAATCGGAAAGTGCAAAGTGCAAATCGTAATATTTTCTCAATATCTATCCAACACAAAAATAATTTTTTACCTCTATAAACAAAAAAATTTCGAATCTACAGTCAGGTGACAAACAGAAACTATTATCTCGGTTTTTTTAACGAGATAAAGATTCCGATCGAGAATTGGAATATTTATCTCTTTGCTAAAGAAACATCGCTGATGCTTTTAGAGTTAGACTGAGCAGGAAAAAAAATCGAGGTTATTCAAAGACATGGAGGTGATATGAGATCTATCTCCCCATTGGATTTTGTCACGAGGCTGCAGAAGACATTTCCCTTTGGGGATTCGGCTTCTGACTTTCCAACCAAAACGGAATTCTTCCGTCTGGTGACGAGACATTTTCATCATTGGCTCGGTCTTCAGGATTCATTTAAGGTCGGGATTTTCGACATTTCCACTTTTTTTATAATTTTTTACGATTAAAACTGAGGGGCTAAGGGAGAGGAATGGCGATCACCAAACTTGTCAATAACGCCATCGCAAAGATCAGGCACTTATATTGCTACGGACGAAAAAGCCACCTCTACACCCCCTCCCCCCACAACAACCAATGCCCTTTTCCATATTTCTCGCAGAACCAACATCCCCCATACATACAGCTGGCGCCAGCGCGTGGGTGCATGACGGATGACGTCACTGCCAAGGTGGCGCCACAGGAGATGGATGTCAGGCGTCGCTCCCTACAACGACACTCCGAAGAAGGGGGGAGAGAGGAAGGTGCCATACATCATTCAGCATCGCAACTTGCTCCGCCGCATCTTCGTCAACATTGGATCACGTGGCAACAGTTCTCAAGGTCATGGCGGTTGAACTAATATCTTCCATCTAACCACGAGACAGGTAGAGGCTGAGATTTACTTGCATCACCAATTTCAGTTCATTTATTTGTTTCAATTCAATGAGTCTTCCACATCAGTATAAAAAAATCTCCGATGGGGAATGGGAAAGGAAAAGGCTTATGAAAAGCAAAATTACCCATTTTATTTTAGATACTTGACATTAGAAGACATATAAATGAAACGAAAAAAAGACGCATTGCCTAGCAAAGTTTCTCAAAATTATGAACCATCGATAACCTAATTTTGTAAAGCGAGTAAATACAAGTCTGCAGTGAAAAAGATTTAATGATATTTATGTGCGTTGGTCCTATTTATAGAATCCATTTCTTTCACCTACTTCTAAAGTAAGCGATTGTGTAAATAGCCCCTATTTTTCTCTCCTGCTGGCATTGGTTGGTTCCTCGAAACGAGTCTCGGTTTCTCCAAGCTTTAGACTGTTACAATTCTCCAAACCCAAAAACGATCCACGGATTTGGAAGTGATGCTCTCTAGATTAATGGACTTGTCATTGGATCTCGTGAACAGAAATTAATTTTAATTGGGATTAATTTGTTCTCTCCCATTTATCCTTTGACTTCCATAATTCGCCATTTAAAAGAAATCAGACAATTGTTCTTTCTTTTCAAAGCATGGTTCCTATTAAGACAGAAAGGAATCTCGTGATCTGATGCAGAAAGAAATTGTCTGAGAAGAAAAACGAAACACGTTTGTTGTTTACTAATCATTGAGAATAAAAAATGAGATTCTCTTTCCTTAACTTGGAGGCTGATAGAAGGAATCGTTTCTCCTCAGAGAATCGCTTTTCGAATACCCATGGATCCATTAATAGAACTTTTGCATATGGCAACAGAGTAATGATATCCTTGGAAGGAACGAACGTTTGGAAATATCCTTCGTTTTGTTTCGATTCATTTAACTTATGTGCTTTCATCTTGCGATATAATTCCTCTGTAGAATGTAGTAGTGCTTTGTGCTAACCAATTAAGGTAATCGATATAATCGATAGGACTTGATTGTTTCCGTTCCTTGTAGTTTATTGCTGACGTTAATCTTCTGACTTCCGTTTAGATTTTATTGCGCCATGTTTAGGCTTAGAGGAACGGAAGAGAAATGGGGATTGACATTCGTTGTTCTCTTTTGAGATCGACACAAGTTTCGCAAAAATATCGGAATTTTGATCTCTGAAAAAGTATTTATGTGAGGAACGTTCTAGACAAACGAAAAAACAAAAATCTCTGCTAAATTTCTAATATTTTTGTGCAATTTTGTTTAGTTTACAACCGTTGCTCGCATTAAATGAATAATTCAGAAGTGGATTCAAGATTATTTGACATTTCGTGTTAAAATTATTTTCCGTCTGTTATTAAGAATTTTGATATTGTCACACATTTTGTTTAACAATGCGCAACTTGGAAGAAAAATATTCGAAGACGCAATTTCCTAAAGGTCAACTTACTCAGGGTTCACTTTATTGGAAAGAAATTCATCTCGCTTCATCAGCAAGGAATCAAATTCAGATATTATTCATTCCTTTCGGAAACTTTTGTGGGGAAAAAAATGGGACTTAAGATAAAGATTTCCATTTAATGCAAAAATATTCAAAATATGTTCAGTATTCCAGATGGTATGTTTGTTTAACAGCTTCAATTGCCAGCTAAATTAAATTATCCGAAAAATTAATTTAAATATGATAAAAGGAAACCACTAACCATAATATTAAACTTTGCTGAAATACACATCTGTGTTTTATGACATAATATGAATCTATCCCTAATAAAATGAAAACTATCGTAAAAAAAAAAGCATCTACCAGTTCGTTTTTTTTATAAGAAACTTCTGAACGAAATCCATGTTAACTGACATTTTGATAATCCGACCTAATCTATCTACTGAGCATCGGATCATCGAGGTAACTAAAATTGTAAATCCATTTCAACGATTCTTTTACTTTTAAAATATTTTTCTTAAATGTACGAGTTGGAATATGAGGACTCTGCACAGAGCTTTTTCTCTTGATGTCCTCAGACAAGAATTCCACCATTATAATTTAGATGTTCTTGGTTTGCAAGAGACCAGATGGACAGATAAAGGTCAGATTCTTAAAAATAATCTTAAATTTCTCTTTTCAGGGTGGGAATATAAAAAGCATCTCCAAGGTTAGTTTGCTTCTCAGCAGACTAGTGCATTAATGAAAGGTTTCTTACAGCAAAATTTCAGACAAGCATTAAAGACTTGAATGTTATCTGCTGTTATGCCCCCATTGAGGATGAGAAGGATAGGTTTCATGGACAACTTCAGGATATTTTGAATTCTGTCAAGAAAGGAGATATTACCCTTGTTGTAGGTGACTTCAATGCCAAAGTTGGTACTGACTCTGACCTTTGGGGAGGAGTGATAGGCCCTTTTGCTATTGGTAGCTGCAATGGGCAACATCTCCTAGAGGTAAGTAAACTCAATGGATTCAGAATAACTAACATTTATTACAAACACCGCGACATACATAAGTACACATGGGTTCTAAATGATGGGCTGCATAAGAATATGATTGATTATATATTAATTAACAGCAAATGGGCTAGTTCTGTTAGGAATACCAGGTCATATAGGGGAGCTGAAATTGGATTTGACCATTACCTTGTTAAAAGTGTCTTGCAACTTAAACTTAAAAAGTGTTGTGCTAGGGTTAAAAATTTTACCTTTAATACTGAAACTCTGAATGACCCAGTTATAGCTAAAGTTTACCATGATAGGTTACTTAGTCACTACGACAGTCATGGTATGATTATTACTGAAGTTGATGAAGAATTGGACCATTTTAAACAGGCTTTTTTGGACACTAACAGTATTCTTTTAGGAAAAAAGGTGCAGAGGAGACAGAATTATTTGAGTGATAAGGCACTTGAGCTTATTTCAGAAAGAAAGAACTGCTCGAATGTCCTTAATCAATACCCTACTAGTCCTAATAAAAAGGATTACAGAGAGCTTAGTAAATGTGTAAAGGATTAGTTAGCTACTGATAAGAATCTTTGGCTTGATGGCTTGGCTGACAAAGCCGAGGAAGCAGTTAGACAGCACAACAGCAGAGAGCTGTACCAGATAGTTAATGTTTTGTGTGGTAGAAAACGGACAGGTATACAGGGATTGAAGGATAAACAAGGTAAGGTTATAGAAGGGGAGGATTCTGTCATGTCTAGGTGGACTGAGCATTTCAGTGATGTTCTAAACAATGTGGTTAGTTCTACTCCCATTGTTTGCAATGATGATAGATGCATTGGTGGCTTTAATGTTGGCCCTATAACACAATCTTAAATTATTTTGGCTGTTTCTAAACTGGGGTAGATGAAATTACTACAGAAATGCTTAGAGATGGGAATGTTTTGGTTATCAAATGGATGACTGAAATTTTGAATATCTTTTATGATAAAGGCATGGTTCCTAAGGATTTTACCAGAGCGATTGTTATCCCTATTTTCAAAAAAGGTGATCGCAGTTCTTGTGATAACTATAGGGTATCAGCCTACTCTCTGTTGCAGGTAAAGTTCTTTCCATGATTGTGCTTAATAGAATTAAGAATCTGGTTGACAGTCAATTCCTTGATGAGCAATATGGATTCAGAAGTGGTAGGGGATGTGTGGATCAGATATTTTCACTTTCTTGATTCTTGAGAAATGTTTAGATTCTTGAGAAATGTTTAGAGTTTCAGAAACCTTTGGTTGCTAGCTTTGTTGATTTCAAAAAAGCTTTCGACTCTGTTGATCGTCATAATTTGTGGTTGATTGTGAGATCATATGGTATACCTGACAAGTTAGTTAACATAATGAAAGCTCTCTATAATAACACTGAGTCGTGTGTGAGAGTTGGTAAGGCTTGTAGCAATTGGTTTAGCATTACTTCTGGTGTTCGACAAGGGTGCATTTTGTCTCCTTTTCTCTTTAGCTTGGTTATTGATTATGTTATGCAAAATTCACTTCAAGGAAAGATTTTGGCCTTAAATGGACTGGAGATACGAAAATTTCTGATTTAGATTCTGCTGATGATTTAGCCCTTTTGGCAAATGTTGTTGATGAGATGAACTCTTTCATTCGAGCTGTTGATGAGACTGGTAGTAGAGTAGGTTTGGTTATAAACAGAGAAAAAACTAAAGTGTTAAAAATTGGTCAGGCAGGCTGTGATTCAGTTAATCTGAATGGTTGCAGTCTTGGGCAAGTGTCACAGTTTAATTACCTTGGGAGCTATGTAACAGATAATGGTGATGTGCCACATGAGATTAACAGACGAATAGGGATTGCTGCTGGGACTTTTAAGAATCTATGGAGAGTGTGGAGAAATAGGCGTATACTCCTAAACTCTAAAATTAAACTGTATGTAGTTTGGTTCTTTCTAGAGTTAGTTATGGTAGTGAAACTTGGACCCTTTGTAAACAGGATAACAGGAAACTAGATGCTTTTGATTCCAGATGCTTACGCAGTATCTTGGGCATTAGGTGGTTCAACTTTGTAACTAATGATGAGGTTAGGCAAATGAGTTTGCAACCTCCTTTAAGCAGCATATTGTGCAGAGAGAGATTCCGTTAGTTTGTCCATGTTGCCCATATGGATAATTATAGATTGGTGAGTAGTGTTATGAACAGTGTGCCTAGAGGTCTCAGAAAGAGGGGGAGACCTAGGATGCGGTGGGCAGACAATGTCAAACAGGACCTTGTTAGAATTGGTGTGCAGCGGCCAGATGCAGTAGATGTAGCTCAGGATAGACTTGCTTGGAGAACTAAATTGCACGGTCTGGTTGGACCTCCGTAGCCCATGGCTGCTTGAGGATGATGATGATGTAATGTGATTTTTATATGAGCGGGGGGGGGGGGGGGGGGGCAGACCATGTGACGAAATATATAAGTTGCTTTTGGTCATCCGTTTTCAAATCTTTTGCAATCAAATGTCGAACTAAAAAGTGGCGAGAATTCATTTGCAGTTATTGCATTATTTGAGAACAAGAAAACCTTGGAAATGCAAAATATGTATATCCATTTCTCGTGCGATTTTTTTTTCGGGGGTTGGGGGGGGGAATTTGTTTTTGCTGTTTCTTCTTGAGTAAGAGTCGACGGCCAATGACCTTTTCTCCCGCAGCAAGGTTAGTCGACCATGCATCAACATGGCTGCTGCTGCTCGTTGCCTAGCAACAACTGCGTCCCTCTTCCTTCGGTTTGACCCACTCTTCGTTTTCGACTGCCACGAGCACAGGTTGTAAACCATAGCACGAGACACCTGGCAACCAATGAATCGTTTGCAGCACTCGACGTTAAATCAATGGACGAAACGTGATCTCTTTGCACGTGCAGCAGGAAATGCTTACGAAAAAGAAAGTGATGCTTTTTGAAATGCTCACCAAGAGATTTCGAATCGATGACGACTCGTTCCTTTTCAAATTATGATTATTTACCCATTTCTGTCCCCTGATAGTAAAGATACGTTTATTTTCTCTGCAATAAATGAGAAATTATTCAAAAACGGTTTTTTGTTTTCGTTGTTCGACATTTAAAAAGTCTTTTGTGATTAATTTCTCCCATACGTTAATTCTCAATAAAATGCGAAATCAACAGATATTTGCGATAAAATTCATTTTTTGGCGATGGAGAACGATTTTAGAGATAAAAATATACGTACTATCTATATTTGTAACTCTCATTTTTTTTTTCCATATTTCTTTTGCGAAATCGAATGGCTTTATGCTCAGAAGATTGTTTTAAACAAGAAATATCCGCTCCAAGTTACGTTTCGTCAATAAGATTCCTAATCTGCACTCCGTTTCAGATAAAGAAAGGAGCGGGAAAAAGTGAAGCTCAAAGAAGCCAGCAACCAATGAAAAGATGCCACATTCACGGGAGTTCTGACAAGAACTATTCGCAGATGTAATACTCCGCCATAGCAAATAGTTCCACTCTTATGCAAGAAATCTGTACTTCTTTACAATTTTTTTTGCATTACCATTGAACCTATCGAGTTAATACCATAACTCACAAACTGCTCACAAAAATTAGGGGATATTTCAAAATGAATATGAAGCGATAAAAAAGAAGCATTTGTTTTTTATTAAATAAGAACATCAGAAAAGCAAACGACAAGTCAAAGAAAGTTGTTCGATTATGCAAATGAGATGCAAAACCAACTTTTATTTCATTGGTGAAAATGCACTATACAAAAGGCTGAAAAGTACTGGAGTATCTGCACGTTCCCCGATCTTGAAAGTGCACATCCTGCAATTTCCCAGCCCTTGCAATGCCCCTGCAACACGATTTGCCCGAATGCGAAGCCTGGAGAGCCATAGGACGTCTTGAAGCTGGTGAAACACAGACGACAGTGGCAACAGCACTTGGAACATCCCAAAGCGGGATTAGCAGACTGTGGAATCGCTATCAAGAGACTGGCACAGGACGAAGAAGACGAGGGCAGGATCGCCCATCTGCCACAACAGCAAGAGATGATCGCTATTTGACCTTAATAGCAAGAAGGAACAGGCGCAGCAATGCAACAGAGCTGCGGGGACAGTTTCTTGCTGCCACTAGACGACGGATATGCACCCAGACCATACGAAATCGGTTCCATCGTGTTGGACTGCATGCCCGGCGACCAATGATATGCATTCCGTTATCTGCTGAACACCGTAGAACCCGTAGAAGGTGGGCTGATGAGCATCGTCATTGGACCCGTGATGAGTGGTCAACTGTCCTCTTTTCTGATGAGTCACGGATCAGTCTGCAGCCTGACAATCATCGTGTCCTGATCTGGCGTGAACGAGGAACACGGAAGAATCCACGTTTCATGCGAGAAAGGGACTCCTTCGGTGGTGGTGGAATCATGGTGTGGGCTGGCATCAGCATTGATGGTCGTACCGACCTCCACGTCATCAGAAACGGATCGCTGATTGCTGTCAGATATTGAGATGAGGTCCTGCACCCTATAGTGGTACCCTATGCTGGATCAGTTGGAAACAACTTTCTTTTCATGGACGACAATGCAAGGCCCCACCGTTCGCATCTTGTCAACAACATGCTTCAGGAGGCAGGAATCGAACGCATGGACTGGCCTTCACGTTCTCCAGACCTGAATCCCATTGAACATGCTTGGGATGCACTGGGAAGACGTCTGGCAAACCGTCCAATGCCTCCCACAACACTTCTTGAGCTGGAAGTTGCCCTGGAGCAAGAGTGGCAATGGATCCCACAAGAACTGCTGGACATTCTGATCCTGTCCATGCCCCATCGCTGTCAGTGTGTTTTGGCAGTCTTGGGTGACCATACACCCTACTGAACAGTCAATCTGTGGCACTCTCGTCCGGTTTGACATGCTTCTGTTCACCCCCACCAATATGTCACTTGCTACTCAATCACGACAATTGAGTTTGCATCTCATTTGCATAATCGAACAACTTTCTTTGACTTGTCGTTTGCTTTTCTGATGTTCTTGTTTAATAAAAAAAATTCATTTTGAATTCATATTCATTTTGAAATATCCCCTATTTTTTGTGAGCAGTGTACTTTGCACAATCTCGTGGTAAACTTAATCTTCCGTCATCTTAATCTTCCGTCAAATTCGCAAATTCCGCTAGCCGGGGCGGAGTGGCTCAGTCGGTAGCGCGCCAGGCTCCTGATCTGCAGTTCCCAGTCCCGCCTGGTCCAGTGTTGAGATTTAATCGCGAAATTTTCCGCTCTACCCTCGGTGAGTAGGGGACCCCGATGGGCTTGGAAAGGCCGATACTCATCAGATGGGGTGGTGCGGGACATGCCATACCCTGGGCACGCTGAATGGCCTTGACGGGAGGCTACCATTGCTCTCCCAATAGCTGTCCAGTGGGTTCCCTGACCCCAACCTTCTCTGAGCCCTCGTGGTCCTTGTTGCCAGGTTCCTCTGGCCCCTCCCTTTATGTGAAGAGTTATGGCCACAGTTATCGATTGATTCATTTTCAGGCGTTGCATCTTATTTTTCATTCGCTTTCGTGGTGAAGTGTAATAAGCCATGACCGCAGGAAACAACTCTTTCTGGGAGACTTACAGGGCTATCCTTTATGTGACAGATTCTATCATCCCCTTAACGAGTTAAAGAAAAAAATACATACAAAAAAACTTTTTCCCTCCAGACGAGTAGCCCATATCTATCTAATTTGCATAAATAGCTGATTGTGAGTGAGGGACGTACCCCCCCCCCCCGAAATCTCAACCTTGTCTACCTGCTTTGAAATCTAAAACGTTTGCACAAATTATCAATTTAACTTTTCCTGTCCAGTGGCGTATTTTAGTAATTGGGGAATCCTACTCTCCAACCAGATCCCGAATTTAAATCCTGGGTGAGAGGGAGGGGGGGAGCTAATCGTAACCATTATGACTTCTAAATGTTTCACACACATCAAGAAATATTTAATGGTGGAGAAATGAATTAATTTGTATTTATTATTCGCTACTATTTGCATTCCAGAAAAGGGAAATTTTTCTGCAAATGAAAAGTCGAATATTGTTGAAGATATTTAGGAAATATTAGTTTAAAAAAATGTTATTTTGTTCATGTTTTAAATATTACAATAACTTGGATGCGCTGGTGATGTTGAGTTATTTACATTGTAAGAAGTTTATTTTAATCTAATATATAAAGAAGAAAGTTTGTGTGTCTGTCCGCTTATGCATTCGGCCCCCCCAGAAGAGTTAGAAGCACCAAACTTTTCATGAACGTTCCCTTCACCCAGGAGAAGAATATAGGCTATGTGCGAACCCGATGGGGGTCAATGAAAATTGGGGTGGACAGATTTGAATTTCTCGAAATCCTCATAGACTTAACGTTAACGGTTGAAAGTCATTCAGAATAACTGTTGCCACCAATGAATTTGAAATAAGGAATTCAGCAAGCTAATTTGTTTGTGCTTTCGCGTGATCAAGTCATTGTTATCATTTGTTGGGGGAAGGGATTCTGGAAATCGAAGTCATTCGAATGAAGCACGAGACGGACAAGCGATTCTTCGCCGGAATCAAAGCTTCAAAAACTTATATTTCGCATCGGAAATTAAAATCGGTTCGAAAAAAATGCAAAAGTTAATAAATGTGATTATGTTAATTAATAAAGGTTTTAATATTTTAAGTAATAAATGATGCTTTTTAATGATAACAATTTTTTCGTAGTATTAATACATTTAATTTTCTTTTTCTATAAAGTTACATATGTCTGGCAAACTGTATCCGGGGTGGGTACGAAACGATTTGAAAAGTTCGCTTATTTCAGCGTGGCAATTCCGGTTTGTGGTTTAGAAACTTCTGACGTGGGGAGGATGAAACGGTGCCTCGAAATAGTTCCGTTTCTTCCCCTAAAAGAGAGGGGGGCAAACCAGAGGGGATTGATCGTAACAATTTTTATGCCAAATGAAAGCTTGCGACGTAGGGAGCGCCATCTACTCTATATTCTAAAGTGTTTCAGATGCGAGCAACGCCGGGGAGTTAATGCTAGCATAAAATAAATGAAAAAGTAGCAGAGTTTTTTTAATTTCCCTCTGGGTGTACCGAAAGCAAATTTGGATCGGCGGAGAATTCAATCCGACGTTTCCTTCAAGGTCAAACAGAGGTCAAATTCCAATCTAATCATTAACATACGAGTTCTGGAAGGGTGACAATTGGTGCCTGGGGTCATTCGAGTCGCAGAAGAAATACGCAACTTGAGTTCCGACGTGACTTTGAAGGTCGAATAGGTGTCATAATGAGGGAGGCAAAATGGGGATGAGGATTCTGTAGTTGAATGGTGGATCGTTGAAGGTGGCAAAATGAGGAGGAGGATTCTGTCATTGAATGGTGAGGGATTGTTGAGGGTGGAAAAATGAGGAGGAGGAGGAGGATTCTGTCATTGAATGGTGATGGATTGTTGAGGGTGGCAAAATGAGGATTCTGTCGTCGAATGGTGAGGGATCGTTGAGTTTGGCAAAATGGGGATGAGGATTCTGTCGTTGAATGGTGAGGGATTGTTGAGGGTGGCAAAATGGGGATGAGGATTCTGTCGTTGAATGGTGAGGGATTGTTGAGAGTGGCAAAATGAGGATTCTGTCGTTGAATGGTGAGGGATCGTTGAGGTTGGCAAAATGGGGATGAGGATTCTGTCGTTGAATGGTGAGGGATTGTTGAGAGTGGCAAAATGGGGATGAGGATTCTGTCGTTGAATGGTGAGGGATTGTTGAGAGTGGCAAAATGGGGATGAGGATTCTGTCGTTGAATGGTGAGGGATTGTTGAGAGTGGCAAAATGGGGATGAGGATTCTGTCGTTGAATGGTGGATTGTTGAGGGTGGCAAAATGACGAGGAGGATTCTGTCGTTTAATGGTAAGGGATCATTGAGGGTGGCAAAACGAGGAGGAGGATTCTGTCATTGAATGGTGGATTGTTGAGGGTGTGGCAAAATAAGGAGGAGGATTATTCTGTCATTGAATGGTGGCTCATTGAATTTGGGTTGGGTTGTTTTACCTCTGAGCGGCACTTTTTTGCACACCATGGGCTAAATGGCCAGGTCGCATGGACCCCGAAGGCTCAGAGAAGGTTGGGGGAGGGGACCCACTGGAACAGCTGTTAGGAAACAGATGGTAGCCTCTCGTCAAGGCCATCCAGCGTGTTCTTTAACGTGCACAGGGTATGGCTATCCCGCACACGGGACCACAGCTTAACGTCCCATCCGACGGACGGCAGCCTTTTCAATCCCATCGGTGTCCCCTACTGACCGTGGGCAGGGCGGGGAAATTTTGCGGAGATAAATCTCAACGCTGACCCAGCTGGGACTCGAACCTGGGAACTACAGATTACGAGCCTGGCGCGCTACCGACTGAGCCACCCCCGCCCCGTGGCTCATTGAAAGTGGCAAAATGACGAGGAGGAGGAGTATTCTGTCGTTGAATGGTGAGGGATCGTTGAGGGTGACAAAATGGGGAGGAGGATTCTGTCATTGAATGGTTAGGGATTGTTGAGGGTGGCAAAATGAGGAGGAGGAAGATTCTGTCATTGAATGTTGAGGGATCGTTGAGGGTGGCAAAATGAGGAGGAGGATTATGTCGTTGAATGGCGAGGGATCGTTGAGGGTGGCAAAATGAGGAGGAGGATTCTGTCATTGAATGGTGAGGGATCGTTGAGGGTGGCAAAATGGGGATGAGGATTCTGTCGTTGAATGATGGATCGTTGAGGGTGGCAAAATGAGGAGGAGGAGGATTCTGTCGTTGAATGGTGAGGGATCGTTGAGGGTGGCAAAATGAGGAGGAGGAGGATTATGTCGTTGAATGGCGAGGGATCGTTGAGGGTGGCAAAATGAGGAGGAGGATTCTGTCATTGAATGGTGAGGGATCGTTGAGGGTGGCAAAATGGGGATGAGGATTCTGTCGTTGAATGATGAATCGTTGAGGGTGGCAAAATGAGGAGGAGGAGGATTCTGTCGTTGAATGGTGAGGGCTGCGATAATTAAAGCACGTGAACTGCTCTCAATCAGTAATCTTTATTTTTGGCACGTTATTAAAAAAACGTTCAAAACATTAAACTAACACTTCCGTTGAAGTAATTTTAGTTTTTTAGATACTGAAAGAGGAGAGAAAAATGCTTAATCGAAATTCTGATTTGAAAAAAAAATATTTTTATTGATATTATTTTTGTATTATGGGGGATTCAAGCAGCAAATCAACGCGAAATCCATCCGAGGCTTCAAAGAAGGGATTTCCGACTTCCTCCCCCTATTAAGGTGAAATATTAACGCTCCCATGCATAAAAAAGCAATTGCATCTGATGTTGTCTGAAAGACATCTGCGATCTTTTGCAGCATCCTTCAGCGACTCCCTGATAATCTCGATGGCAATTCAACGAGGCTGTCACCTGTGGCCAACCGTGACGTCATCAACGATCCCCCCTCCCCTGACTCAGGGCAGGAGGGGCAAGGTACGGATCGATTTAGGGGAGGAAGTCAACGGTGGCCTTCACGCTGCAGGCTGAGTCACGTGCCGCACCATTTCCTACGGCTGACTCGATTTCCCGAACGCTGAACACGAGATTGCCCTTGCCTCTTTCATTGGAGCCGATCGCACGTGCTGAGGAAGGGAGGGCTTCTCTCTGAAAGCCCCCTCAACCATCTCTCACCCGAAGAAGATTCAAGTCCAAACGGATCATTTAGACTCGGCAATGGGATGTGCAGACGAACTTCTCCCAATGCAGAGCGTGACCGCGATGTCGAAACAATCTGACGCATTTTCTCTCCCACAGGAACACTTCAGCTCCTTGGATGCAGAGTCAATCCGACAAACATCCTCCCGCCCCCCATTCACCTGTTTCTGTGCGTGATAGCATCTTTCTTAACCGCCCCCCCCGCCCCGCCCAACAGTTTATTATCCGACTTCGTTCACGCCTCAGTTGCCACCAAGGCCAAGAGAAGTCCCGAATTGGTGCGCATGCCCAGAGGATCCGGTTACCATTTCAGTGCGGAGAAAGGATTAGCTGACGAGCCAACAGTCGCTTCACAAGAAGAGGTTGCTTTGCCGAAACCGCAAACCGCGGAGTGGAAGGCGGTCGCGGTTCCTTTTTTTGCCTTCTCTTAATAGCAATCATTGCGGAATGGTGAGCAAAGGATGACGGCAAAGAGGGACTACGAGATATCGCTTGCATCCAGCAGAAGACGTCTTTCACGCGATCTGCTATTTTGTCATACCATGGGGAAAGGGGGTGGGAGAGGGACCTTGACACACACACACACCTATTCAAGGAGAGGGGGGGGATTAACCACCTCCAATCACTTTGGGTACGTCTTTGGACCTCTCGTCAGTTCAGCTCCAGGTGACGTGTTGGCGGAAATGATCATTTGGAAAGTTACTAATGAAAATAAACTTCCTACGAGATATTTTATGTTTTGCTTTCGTTACCATGGCTACTACCAGCTCCCGTTGACGTGGCAACAAAGGGAAATGGACGCCACGCGACGAATCGTCCCATGATGACGGGGCAGAATCGTCTGCTGTCACATTTGCACTTGGGAAGCACAAAATGAAGAAATGTCCGAATCTGGAAACAACTGCGCCCCCCTCCCCTCCCTCTTCAGGGAATTGTTTTCAGATGGAAAAGAGAAATCGATTCTTTGGGAAAAACTCTCTCGATTTAAGAGGCAAAACAGAAAATCCCTCTCATTTGTTCTCACTCTTTAAGAGGCGAACAGAAAATCCCTCTCATTTGGTCTCACTCTTTGAGAGGCGAACAGAAAATCCCTCTCCTTTGGTCTCACTCTTTAAGAGGCGAACAGAAAATCCCCCTCCTTTGGTCTCACCCTTTAAGAGGCGAACAGAAAATCCCTCTCATTTGGTCTCACTCTTTAAGAGGCGAACAGAAAATCCCTCTCATTTGGTCTCACCCTTTAAGAGGCGAACAGAAAATCCCTCTCATTTGGTCTCACTCTTTGAGAGGCGAACAGAAAATCCCTCTCCTTTGGTCTCACTCTTTGAGAGGCGAAAGAAAATCCCTCTCCTTTGGTCTCACCCTTTAAGAGGCGAACAGAAAATCCCTCTCATTTGGTCTCACTCTTTAAGAGGCGAACAGAAAATCCCTCTCATTTGGTCTCACTCTTTAAGAGGCGAACAGAAAATCCCTCTCCTTTGGTCTCACTCTTTGAGAGGCGAACAGAAAATCCCTCTCCTTTGGTCTCACTCTTTGAGAGGCGAACAGAAAATCCCTCTCCTTTGGTCTCACTCTTTGAGAGGCGAACAGAAAATCCCTCTCCTTTGGTCTCACTCTTTGAGAGGCGAACAGAAAATCCCTCTCCTTTGGTCTCACTCTTTGAGAGGCGAACAGAAAATCCCTCTCCTTTGGTCTCACCCTTTAAGGGGCGAACAGAAAATCCCTCTCATTTGGTCTCACTCTTTAAGAGGCGAACAGAAAATCCCTCTCATTTGGTCTCACTCTTTGAGAGGCGAACAGAAAATCCCTCTCCTTTGGTCTCACTCTTTAAGAGGCGAACAGAAAATCCCTCTCCTTTGGTCTCACCCTTTAAGAGGCGAACAGAAAATCCCTCTCATTTGGTCTCACTCTTTAAGAGGCGAACAGAAAATCCCTCTCATTTGGTCTCACCCTTTAAGAGGCGAACAGAAAATCCCTCTCATTTGGTCTCACTCTTTGAGAGGCGAACAGAAAATCCCTCTCCTTTGGTCTCACTCTTTGAGAGGCGAAAGAAAATCCCTCTCCTTTGGTCTCACCCTTTAAGAGGCGAACAGAAAATCCCTCTCATTTGGTCTCACTCTTTAAGAGGCGAACAGAAAATCCCTCTCCTTTGGTCTCACTCTTTAAGAGGCGAACAGAAAATCCCTCTCCTTTGGTCTCACTCTTTGAGAGGCGAACAGAAAATCCCTCTCCTTTGGTCTCACTCTTTGAGAGGCGAACAGAAAATCCCTCTCCTTTGGTCTCACTCTTTGAGAGGCGAACAGAAAATCCCTCTCCTTTGGTCTCACCCTTTAAGGGGCGAACAGAAAATCCCTCTCATTTGGTCTCACTCTTTAAGAGGCGAACAGAAAATCCCTCTCCTTTGGTCTCACTCTTTGAGAGGCGAACAGAAAATCCCTCTCATTTGGTCTCACCCTTTAAGAGGCGAACAGAAAATCCCTCTCCTTTGGTCTCACTCTTTGAGAGGCGAAAGAAAATCCCTCTCCTTTGGTCTCACCCTTTAAGAGGCGAACAGAAAATCCCTCTCATTTGGTCTCACTCTTTAAGAGGCGAACAGAAAATCCCTCTCATTTGGTCTCACTCTTTAAGAGGCGAACAGAAAATCCCTCTCCTTTGGTCTCACTCTTTGAGAGGCGAACAGAAAATCCCTCTCCTTTGGTCTCACTCTTTGAGAGGCGAACAGAAAATCCCTCTCCTTTGGTCTCACTCTTTGAGAGGCGAACAGAAAATCCCTCTCCTTTGGTCTCACCCTTTAAGGGGCGAACAGAAAATCCCTCTCATTTGGTCTCACTCTTTAAGAGGCGAACAGAAAATCCCTCTCCTTTGGTCTCACTCTTTGAGAGGCGAACAGAAAATCCCTCTCATTTGGTCTCACCCTTTAAGAGGCGAACAGAAAATCCCTCTCCTTTGGTCTCACTCTGTGAGAGGCGAATAGAAAATCCCTCTCATTTGGTCTCACTCTTTAAGAGGCGAACAGAAAATCCCTCTCATTCGGTCTCTCTTTAAGAGGCAAACAGAAAATCCCTCTCATTTGGTCTCACTCTTTAAGAGGCAAACAGAAAATCCTCATAAATATTCCACTATGGCGTATAAACTGACAGGCTCCTGTCAGACCTCTATGGCAAGCAGCTGCTTGAGGGGGTATTTATTATTTATAGTATCATCCAAGTAGTAAGCCTAATAAATTATTGAAATGGAAGTGTCGTCGAAGCTCATCGGATGTTGTTTATGGGTTTAAACTCGGTGAAGAGTCAACAGAAGAATATCTCTCGCATTTGGAAACGATGTTTTAAAGGAACGCAAAGCCCGAAATTGTTTCCCAAAATTTCGAACCGCAGAGGAATCACTTGAAGATGTAACGCGCGCCCTGTGGCCACCGACAATGAAGCTTTAAAATCAGTCTTTGAAGAGAGCAGTCGAACACGCCAGGGGCTTGCTTTTGATGTGAATGATGAAACCATTAGAAGGCATCTGCACGAAATTGGTGCAACATAGAAATTGAGCAGATGGGTCCCTCCGCTAAGGAACGACAACTTGTGTCATCGTGCTCTCTCCCGCCAAAACAAAGAGGCATCTCTCGATCGTTTGCTGACATGTGATGAAAAGTGGATCGAATACAAGAATCCTTCAATGAAACGACATTGGGTGACCATCGGGGACTCCGCTTCACAAACTTCAAAGCCACCACTGCATCAATGTCAGGTGCTCCTTTGTGTATGGTGGAGAGCTCGTGGAATTGTCCACACCAGTGACTGTTGAGAGCTCTATTCACAACAGCTGGAACGTGTTCGTGAGGCATTGAAAGAGAAAGGAGGCAGCACTTGTCAATCGCCAACGAACACTTTCCCGTCAGCATAACGCTCGTCCACATACTGCCGAAGTGACCACAGAGAAAATCCAACGCCTTGAGAGAAAGACTTTTTCTCATCCACCCTATTCACCGGATCTTTCTTCCTCCTTCGGATTATCGCTTGTTTCTGGGCCTTGACAATCATCTGCGTGAGCAAGAGTTTACGAACGACAGGTCGCTACAGAAACTTTCTTCTGTTCCAAGCACAGGGACATCTTTAGAAGAGATATTCAGGTGCTAGTTTCAAGATGGAAAAAGATGATTGAATCAAAAGCAACCGACTTCGCTGAATAAACTTGTTTTTAATATGAATTCTGCTCTGTTTTTAAGAGCACCAAAAACTTTTGTGGTTACTTGATACAAAAGTTCAGGATTTGTGTAAATTCGGAGGGGGGGGGGACCTCCTCGTGCATAATGCGAGCGACATTTTCCGCTGATGAAGATGAAATTTCATCTCCGAATTAGAAATTCGACTCAGTTTAAGCTGTGGGAATAACTTGGGTTGGGTTGTTTTACCTCTGAGCTGTATTTTTCAGCACACCATGGGCTAAATGGCCGGGTCACAAGGACCCCGAAGGCTCAGAGAAGGTTGGGGGAGGGGACCCACTGGAACAGCTGTTGGGAGACAGATGGTAGCCTCCCGTTAAGGCCATCCAGCGTGTTCTTTAACGTGCACAAGGTATGGCTTTCCCATACACAGGGCCATGGCTTAACGCCCCATTCAACAGACGGCGGCCTTTCCATTGATGTCCCCTACTGACCATGGGCAGGGCGGGAATTTTGCAGAGATAAATCTCAACGCTGACCCAGCTGGGACTCGAACCTGGGAACTACAGATTATGAGCCTGGCGCGCTACCGACTGAACCACCCCGCCCCATGTGGGAATAACTGATCTGAAGATTCTCGTGCCTCTGGCGGCGACACGACCAGTAGTTTCGAAATCTGCGATTAACATCTCTGGTCCAGAGAATTGTGGCACGTAAATGGTGTTGGGAGGGAGGGAGGCAAACGAACAGCGAATCTGTTGCCGCGCTTGGGCACACTAAATGAAATTCCATCTGGAAGTCGTCTGCTAGAGAAACGAATGAACTGCTCGCGACCATTCAGTGAATCGAACTTCTCTTTCAAGGCGCATGCGCCTCGCAGCTCGTGTAAACAAACCTCTTCGAGCACGCGATGAAGTGAAAGGTCCCATGATGGACGCTCGGAGGCACGTGCCACGTCAACAGAACCTCTTCGCACTTCCTTTGGCGAAGTTCCCACTCGCGAGGAGATTTATTTATTTCTCGTGCATCTGGCCCGAGATAATCACCGCGGGAGACAGAAGCGCACATCACTCGTTGCAAAATGGCGCTTTATTTCGACGCCGGACTCTCCTCCGAATCCACACTTTCTCGACGGTTGTTTTTCGTCGTGACGTCACATTCCCTCTGCCGCGAAGACGGAACGTGACGACATGAATTCGAAATTGTTTCGGATCTCTTCTCCAAATCTGGATTGGACGGCATTTCCCTCTTTGCCATCCTTTCACAATTGGCTGAATGTTTTCCAATTAAATCCTTTTTCTCTTCTCTGCCCCCCCCCCCCCACCTCCACATCGAGAAAAATAATAATAACCAAAACGGAGGAGAAAAGAATATCAAATAATACATTAAAATTTCTCTTTCAAAATAAGTATAAAGATCCTAAAATGGAAGAGACATTCTGAACACCGTTCTGACTCGACACAATCGCTTGCTTACCCCCCCCCCTCCATATATTGTGGCTTACATTCATTCGCAGATTTATTTCAGAGGAAAATTCAATTAACGGGGAATATATTTGTTATCCTGACTGTCGTTGTCTTCCCTTGAAGGGAATTGCAAAAGAGAAGACTCCATTACAAAAAGACTCCTGTTCCTCCCATGGGAAACATCTTCAATTTGCAGTCTCATGAATCGTTGGGTTATTTTACCTGTAAGCGATACTTTTCTGCGCACAATGGGCTAAATGGCCAGGTCACAAGGACCCCGAAGGCTCAGAGGAGAAGGTTGAGGGGACTCACTGGAACAGCTGCTAACTTCCCGTCAAGTCCATCCAGCGTGTTCTTTAGTGGACTCTCCCGCACACGGGGCAACGGTGTATACCAATGGGAAAAGAATTTGTTGGTTGCGATGGCTCGGAATTAAACTCGCCGCAAGAGTCTTAAATCTCTGCAGGTGCTACCATCGCCCCTCTTTATGAATGAAGAACTTCCCTACGATGTGCCAAGTCATCAATCGACAGACGTTTCGCGACCAACTTTTTGGGAGGATGAGAAATTCCGTTGGGTCGAAACTCCTTCATTGGAATAAGTTGGACGCTCAGATGAAGCTGCAGACGAAGTTTTTGTGGTCCTAACTCTGTCCGTCTGGATGTCGAACAAACTGACATAAGAATATCTGTTAATAAGATATTCTTATGAACTAGGGGGAAGGGGACGGATTCGTCCCCCGCCCTATCCAGGAGACAAATCGACCTTTATAACAGACGGACCTCTCCCCTAGGTCTGCGAGTGAATAGGTCAGTGAGCGGAACGACGAAGTCGATCGAAATCGTTTGCCATTGATTAGGCAAAAGACAATGAAAAGAGGTTGCAAATGCTCCGAGATTAAAACATTCCGTGTCCTTTATAATAAACGCCATTAATTTTAAGCAGCAATTATTAGAGAAATGTGAGGTTGAAAAATTTCCCATTTTGAAACTTCGCTCTCTAAAATGGGGTGCGATGTTTTTTCATACTTTTTTTTTAACTTTGAGGGTAATATTTTACCCCAAAGGGAATATTTCAAGATCTCGATCTCGTTTTCTCTTTTACGTTAAAGATTTATTTTCAATTAAGATTTCCTTTTCGTTCCCGCAGACGAAGTCAGAGTGTTTTTTGTGAGCCTCATTTGCATACGGCTGTTAAGAAAAAATCTCTCCAAAAGCTGCGAGTTGTTGCGTCGTCATCGTCGACGACCATCTGATGGATAATCGTCGTCGCTAAGCAACAGCATCTGTTAGATGCTGTTGCTTAGCGACGATGTTTACCGACACGAGTCGTCTCCTCGGTGGTGAAGATCGTCTGCCCATCTTCGGAAAGTGGTGTGCCCAATGACGTCACAAAGCGACGCCCTTCAGGCTCGAGCGCCAAGCAATGCCATTGGTTCGATGAACCTCAAAAGCAGACGTCGTTTCGAAAGCAGGCAGGAGAAGAAAGGTTTTTTAAAAACGCATCACGTCGAAGGTGGGGGGGGGGGGCGGCGGCGGCGGAGAGACGTCTTCCCTTTCGAATTGCCTGAAGAGCAGAAGGAGTTCGAGTCGAACAATCTTCGATTAGCACAGAATTAGCGGGGGGGGGGGGGGGGGTTGTTTTACCTCTGAGCGGCACTTTTTTGCACACCATGGGCTAAATGGCCAGGTCACATGGACCCCGTAGGCTCAGAGAAGGTTGGGGGAGGGGACCCACTGGAACAGCTGTTGGGAGACAGATGGTAGCCTCCCGTCAAGGCCATCCAGCGTGTTCTTTATCGTGCACAGGGTATGACTCTCCCGCACACGGGGCCACGGCTTAACGTCCCATTCCACGGACGGCGGCCTTTCCAAGCACATCGGTGT
The DNA here is from genome assembly GCA_038380435.1 of Ryuthela nishihirai. Lineage (NCBI taxonomy): Eukaryota > Metazoa > Arthropoda > Arachnida > Araneae > Heptathelidae > Ryuthela > Ryuthela nishihirai. The sequence continues at coordinate 2,443,687 of JAWZYU010000023.1, read as the reverse complement.
CCCCTACTGACCGTGGGCAGGAAGGGGAATTTTGCGGAGATAAATCTCAACGCTGACCCAGCTGGGACTCGAACCTGGGAACTACAGATTACGAGCCTGGCGCGCTACCGACTGAGCCACCCCTGCCCCCGGGGGGGGGGGCGAAATCTACGAGTGCCAATGGAATCCTATCGAGAGCGATCGAAATCAGTGTCCGAAGATTTACGAAGTGTCGGCTTCGTCACGTGGTGCGGGTGTTGCAGATCGTCAGGTTAAAAGAAGAAGGGGAATTCGAAAGAAAAACTAAGGGCGGCTTCTTGCTTCCATTGTGAAACCATGGAAACATAAAACATACAATGAGGCGCTAATCTGCAAGCGATGAAATTATTATTTGTTGCATTATTTTATTCTTAGCGCTGTTTTGAATAATCCCTAGTTGAAAGAAAAGAATTAATCTCTTCTACATTTATGCTTCGGAAGTAAATATAAAAGAAGAGGCACTCGCACCCCCCCCCCTCCCTCTGGCCAAAGAAGAGAATTAATCTCTTCTACATTTATGCTTCGGAATCGTATTCTTAATCTCTTCTACATTTATGCCCCCCCCCTCTGGCCAACTCCAATGTCTTGCCTTATACAGCACGTGGTTTCTTCAAGGCCATTGGAAAGAAGCAAAAAAATTAGCACAGCGTAAAAAAAACAATCCTGACTGCGCGCGTGATGTCCCTATTCCCCCCCCCCTCCAACAATTTATTAGTTTCCGTGTTTCGAATCTCTGAAATGATGTTATGATCACGGAGGAGAGAAATTCAAAGATCGCAATTCTCAACAACAATTTTTCCTTATTTAAAGAGTTACGGAACTTTGAATATTTTAAAGTAATAACGTCAGTCACAAGAATTTACAAGAGTTAATTAAAACTTAAATAATTAAGTATTATTTTCAAACCATTTAATAACCTATTTTAGAAATTTGTTGATTATTTTAATTTTTTTACCAATGGGGATTTTTTTTCCGGAAAAAAATTTACTTTTTGTTAAATATTCCAGTTTTTAGTTTAAATTTTGAATGACTACAATTTCATTCTGATTAAACAGTTTTGCATAAAGTGTTCCGACCTAATTCGGGATGGCTGTGGACACTTTCCACCCTCCCCCCCTCCCCCACGGCAGAATACCTCTGACCCATCATGCGCGAGACCTCACCGACGCCAGCTGAAAGGATTACCATCAACGAATACACCGAAATATTTAAAATTCTTAAGCCCTCCTTGGAAGTTTCGATCTCGCTGTGATTGACAATTCTATTTAATTAGAATAACAACGATGAAATAAAACTCGTGTAAATGGGAATTTAGATTTTTCGTCGCAGTTCCCCTTTAACCCTGTGACTGGATATCGATATTTTAGTGGCCAACTTTGCTTTCGGTGAGAAAGGATGCTCTTGGGAAGGGCACCGTCCATCCGATTAGACGTTGAGCCGTGGTCCCATGTGCCAAACAGTAATACATACGGTGTGCGTTCAAGAAGCAGCAGATGGATGGTCTCGGCAGAAGTATTTCCATCCGTCTGCTTCAGGCTCTCCGATCGATCCCTTATCCACCTGCTCATCTTTGGGATTATTGTGACCTTGTAGACGAAGGAAGTGCCGCTGCGAAATGAAACAAGAAATGGAAATATGCTCGCGATGGATTCTTGCTGTCGTCAGGAGTTGGGTTGGCGAAAACGAGATTCATAGAACAGCGAAAGAAATCGATTACGAGTGCAAATGAATCGTATAAGAAAAAGAATAAACCTTATACAAAGAAAAAGATTTAAAATATTAAATGCGATCGAAATTTCGAAGAAGATTTGAAAATGCAAAAACGAATGTCAAAATGTGTTCCACCAAAGGAGTTCGGACGATAAATGACGAGAGAGCTAAAAATAGAACCGTTTCAAGATAAAAGTGATGCCATCAATGAAGATGGTGATCACAAAATTCGCACTTCGGTTCGTCGCAGCCACTTGAGGCACGAGGCACGACCACTTCCCGCCTCGTTCACATTCCTACCAACAGACGACTAACAAAGTTTCACAATTGGTTTCATCTCCGCCCCCCCCCGGTCAGGAGAAAAAAAATTCCCCCAAACACAAATACGAAAAAATGGGTTAGTAGTAGTAGTGCCTAAGTTCGAAATCCCAGTGATTGTCGATGCATGATGCAATGGACAGCGAAGATAAAAAATCCATTTCATCGATTATAAATGAAAAAAAGATGTTTAATGGAAATGTACTGAACGCTCTTTAATCTGCAAATAAACATCTTGACTGTAAAATATGAACCGATTAAAATCTTAAATTTTGTTTGCTAGAATTTTAAAGAAAGATATCGTAACTACGCTTCGTAACTGGAGTGTCAGAGACACGTGCTCTACCCTTTCGAACTCTTTTAAAAATTCCCCTCGAGCAGTTGATTGCCACAGGGGACTGAGAGCACGAGGCTCTCGGTTGACGTCATAAGAATCTTATGATTCAAGTAATATTCGTTAATAATATGAACATTCCTCTTAACGTTGGAGTATTTTAAGAAAAAGAATTATATATTTTTAAATCTTTAGTTTTTTTATTCGTTTTAAACATTGAGCGAAGTGACATTTCACAAGCACAGGTCCGGATCCAGAAAAAATAAAGGGAGGGGGGGGAGAAGAGAATGGCCTTTCATTGCATCTTTTTCTCCTTCGTTTTAGAGCTTTTAAAAAAACAATACGAAAAATGCGTTGAATATGCGCAAGTTTTAATCGTTTTTGGTTTGCATTACCCTTACTGGCATTCTGAAAGGGAATCGTCCCACCCCCACCCCCACCTTTACTGGCATTCTGAAAGGGAATCGCCCCCCCCCCCCCCTTTACATCCGATTTTGAAGTAAAATTAATGAACAAGGTGAGCATGTCTGAGACTATTTATGATATGAATGAGGCAGGGCGAAGTGGAGGACGAATCAGGATTCGAGGAGACACCGGTGTTCTTTCATTGAATTATTATTAAGGAACGCTGCACCTCTTGCGAATCGGGGCGGGGGTGGCTCAGTCGGTAGCGCGCCAGGCTCGTAATCTGTAGTTCCCAGGTTCGAGTCCCAGCTGGGTCAACATTGAGATTTATCTCCGCAAAATTCCCCGCCCTGCCCACGGTCAGTATAGGGACACCGATGGGCTTGGGAAGTCCGTCGGATGGGACGTTAAGCCGAGGCCCCTTCGGGGTCCTTGTGACCTTGTCATTTAGCCCATGGTGTGCAAAAAAATACAGCTCAGAGGTAAAACAACCCAACTCTTGAGAATCGGTCGCAAAACGGTGAACGCGCACTCCAATGAGACGAATGCTCAAAAATGCGAGATCAATTTGAGAAAAGTTTTGCCTCTTCCAAGAGCGCTTTCCTTGCAGATGAAGTGAGAAAGGTTTCCACTCACCGAGCCAGTCCACTTCCAGAGGAACATTCCAACAGGCCATGCTTGTCGTCTTCATAATGGTCAGCAGGTGTCGTCTGCTTTCACATTGGTCACGGCTCACACACTCTGGGGGGAATCTCTCCCTCCCCCCTGTCAGCCATCGCTCTTCTTCGCAGCAGCAGCCGACGCTTCGAAATCTGGTCTTTTCCTTTTCTAAGAGAGAGAGGCGATCGAGCACGTGAGGGTGAGGTGGTCGGCGCAGGTCGTCTCGTCCCCTTCCCCTTCGTTGCGCGCCACGTCTCGCAATGAAAGCGCGAGGGAAACAAAACCCGCGCACCACATCCACTCGTTCCTCTGGCAACGCTCCTCGCGCTCGTGCGCAGGCGCTGCTGGCGCCGATCCAAGATGGCCGCGGGATGCGGTCAGCTGCTCCTGCAGGCTACGAATCGCTCCAGCTAATTACTTCAGAGGAGCCCGTCGCCTTTTGGCTTTTCTCGCGCCATTCGGAACCAGTTGATCCGGTGGAATAACTCGGTTGCCTGGGAAACAGATTCCGTCGCCTGGCAGACGTTTTCTTATTCTGCAAAATAACTAATTCGTATTTCATCTGCAGCCGATGACGAGCGAGGGGATGTCTTTGAAACTCTTTCTACTTCACCCCCCCCCCCCGAATATTCGACACTTGCAAGAGAATTTGGAAACAAAATCGAAGATGGCAACAGGGCTTGGTGAGAAATCTTTCAAGAAGGGAAAGCTCAGAAGCAGATTTTGACACTTTCGAAAACAATTCAAAATGGAAATTTAAATTTTAAAGAACCGTAGCATTGCCTCCCCCCCCCCCAATTATTTTGGATCTGCCAACTGGATTTATTTCCTTAAATATTTTGGCACTTCAAAACACCATTTATTTACATAATAATAAAGATATATACAATCAGATGTTTATTATTTTTGTACAAAATTCAAGGTGTCATTGCTACAAAGGATGACGCAAATAAGGTGAGAAATCCTCAAATTGTATTTTATGCTCTTAGGAATTCTTACCGAATTTGATAAGTTCGACATTGATATTAAACACGAGACGTGTCGAAATAAAAAACCAAAAACCCTGAAGCCGAAACTGCTTGCTAGAGAAGAGACAACAAGAGCCCGTGACGTTTCAATAGGCCACGGCGGTCGAAGGTCTGTGAGGATGGCGAGACCTCAGCAGAAAGACAAAACAAACATCGATGCTTAACCCGGAGCTCGAACCCAGATCGTTTTGGGCACCTCCACGTGATTAGAGCACGATGCCACTTCACGTTGGCACCTGATTGTTAAGGGAAGATCTCTCTGCGCACGTTTCACTTCGTCGCTGCTGCTCAGAAGACGGAATCTGTTGTCAAAGAGAGATACGAAATCGGACGATTTCATTTTTGCGCGAGCCATCGAGCAGGTTTTGCGAGGGGGAAAGGCACGTGAAAAAGAAATCGTCGTTCGACTTTCGTTACGTGACAATGGGCCAAATGAGGGACTGCAAGGAGCGACACCTGCTGACGCCGATTCCCATCTTAACGGAATCGTTGAGAATCAGCAAATGAAGGAAATCGTCTGCTCGTTGGAGCCGTTTCAATTGAAGCCAACGAGACTTCTTCAGCAGACGATCCCTTTCTTCTCTTCCATTTCCTACTTCGCAGCGATCCAATCATCCGCAATGACAACATCCTGTGCGCTACTCTAAAATCAGAAAATGTCCGTCCATGTGATGTCCGTCCACAGGAAGCCCGCAATCTGCATCCCCCTCCCTCCCCCTCAGGATGTCTCGTTGTCCATTTCCTGTCGTCTTCGCCAGAGCCACGAGCCTCTTCCTACGCTGCACGTGTCTTTTTTTTTTCCCTCCCGAGCGTCCAATGAGAGGAAGGGAGAGAGAGTTCGCCTCGAGATAAGTCTCCGATTTCCCCGCCGGCTGGCCCCGCTCCCCCCCCCCCTCCCCGAAGGCCCCTTGCCCCTTCATCGAGCAAAGGAGTGGCCGGCCGGAGCGCTCCTTTGCACCGTTCTATTTTGGACGGGGGAGACAGACACAAAACAATCGTGAGGGGGCGTCTCCTAGCTGAGACGAAAGCATCCTCTTCTTCCTCTAATAAAGGGATCTTCATCAACCTGGATCAATTTCCAGGAGACGATCAGTCTCTATTTTGGTCCAGATCTCTAACAATGGAAGAGAGGATTTTTCCATGCGATCATGGTTCGTGAACCGTCATTCGTTACCTCCCAGGTGACGATGTTCGAAGCGATCTTCAATATGACGTCACGAATTCTACTGAGCTTTATTCCACCAGCTCTAAAGCAATTCCGGATCGATTCCGCTTGATTGCCAGATCATGGACAAAATAATTTCCCATTGACCTATTCACCCGTGATTAGGCAGTGCAAATCAATTCGCTTATTATCATCTGGTCTGTAAATGGTAGCTAGGTAGTCACTGGAAGGAGAGCCATGCACCAATCCCCTGTGATGATGCAAAGAACCGGCCAGGCCTAGCACCTAATGTCCGACCCCGCCTTCTCGTGGTGCAGACCGTTAGTACCTTTCAAAAGAGATACTCTCTTGTGGAAGTGAACGGAAGGGGAGGGCTGCCAGATTAGTGTGGCCTACTGATCTGGACAACTCTGGCTACTTTTCTTTTTTTTTTTCTACCCTGCTGAGGAGTGGTCAACCATACAGGGTCCTGGTGCTGACCATATAAACCTACTGGACTGGACAGATATATGGCTCTGAGCTTGATTATGGATCCTGATTTTGCTGCACTGGTGGGCTTCTGTGGAGGGAAAATCTTCTGCTGTGTTTTCTGTTTGTTTGTGGGTTGACAGCCCCAAGTGAATAGATTCACAGGATATGTTTATCAGCTGGTGGATAATCCTGAGCAGAGGTCATCGCAGGCACCTGAACTCTTTGCTTCTATTGGCATCGTCAAATTCTACATTGGAGAAAGTCTTCCAGTGTAGATGGCTTCAGCCTTTAGTGGTGGGGGAACGGGTCTTTGCCCCATGTCTGCGATTAGGGGGCTGTTTGATATTGTCGGCATTCCCTCTCTCAATAAACATAGTTTCTCTAAACATCCCACTAACCATTTTCTCTCCATAGGTAGTTGGAATGTGAGGACTCTGCACAGAGCTTTTTCTCTTGATGTCCTCACACAAGAATTCCACCATTATAATTTAGATATTCTCCGCTTGCAAGAGACCAGATGGACAGATAAAGGTCAGATTCTTAAAAATAATCTTAAATTTCTCTTTTCAGGGAGGGACGACAACAAGCATCACCAAGGCGTGGGTCTGCTTCTCAGCAGACACGCTAGTGATGCTCTTCTAGGATATGAGTGCATTAATGAAAGGTTTCTTACAGCAAAATTTCAGACAAGCATTAAAGACTTGAATGTTATCTGCTGTTATGCCCCCACTGAGGATGCCGATGAGGATGAGAAGGATAGGTTTTATGAACAACTTCAGGATATTCTGAATTCTGTCAAGAAAGGAGATATTACCCTTGTTCTTGGTGACTTCAATGCCAAAGTTGGTACTGACTCTGACCTTTGGGGAGGGGTGATAGGCCCTTTTGGTATTGGTAGCTGCAATGGGTAACATCTCCTACAGGTAAGTAAACTTAATGGTTGAGAATAACTAACACTTACTACAAACACCGTGAAATACATATGTAAATATGGGTTTCACCTGATGGGTGCTTAAGAGTATGATAGATTATATATTAATTAACAGCAAATGGGCTAGTTCTGTTAGGAATACCAGGTCATATAGGGGAGCTGAAATTGGATCTGACCATTACCTTGTTAAAAGTGTGTTGCAACTTAAACTTAAAAAGTGTTGTGCTAGGGTTAAAAAATTTAGTTTTAATACTGAAGCTCTGAAAGATCCAGTTATAGCCAAAGCTTACCATGATAGGTTACTTAGTCATTATGACAGTCATGGTTTGCTTACTACTGAAGTTGAGGAAGAATGGGATCATTTTAAACAGGCTTTTTTGGACACTAACAGTACTCTTTTAGGAAGAAAGGAGAAGAGATTTTGAAAGGAATCGAGACTCGGCAACAGAAATGCCATTGAGATCACCATTTCTATTCGATGAGATTGAAAACTGAAATCTCACACAAAAGGACACTTTTTAAAAGGGAAGAAAATTTTGGCATGAATTCTATTCCGATCAGCTCCTCTTTGCTTATATTTAATTGCTTTCTTTTATTCCTATTGGACACGTTTTACATTCCTCGGTTTAAAATTCTTCAAAATAATCTCATTTCATAATGAAGAACCAATTAGGGATAGCCTAGCACAATGGAAATGAATTGGCGAAATCTGTTGCCTTGGAAACATCCAAAACAATCGAAAAATACTAATCACGATTTGGGGAATTAGAACTCCTAATAATGGGAACGATTTTTTTAATTAATAAAATCCTCTCTTTCAATGTCTGCCCTAAAGAGGAAGCAAAAAATGAACCCATCACCTCAGCAGTCGGATATCGTCTGCCCGTATTCAAAGAGAAGAAAGTTTTTCGATTTCCGCATTTAACAGTGGAAATTGGGAACAGTAATCGATGATTTCAGAATACAAACAATAATGTTTTATTAGAATCTATAAGGGACCTGGGTTCGAATCCCGGGCAAGGCACGGATGTTTGTTTTGTCTTTCTGCCGAGGTCCCGCCATCCTTACAGACCTTCTATGGCGTATCAACTGGCAGGCTCCTGTCAGACCTCTGTGGCAAGCAGCTGCTTGAGGGAATAGTTATTTATTTATTATAGGAAAAGAATTCTTGTCTCTTTAAAAAAGTTTCGTTATTTATAGAGCAGATATAACTGGCGATGCTTCGGTTCTTACCTAAATCAGGTTGCTGGGGGGGGGGGGGGGGGAGTTATCGGAAAATTTCACTTGTTCACTTCGAGGTGAAATAAGTCAACTTACCATAAAAGGGTCTTGGGTATTAGCAGTGGCATATCCAGGGAGGGGGAAGTTTTGGGGTTATAACCCCCACCCCCTCCCCGCCCCTTGAGGAATTGAATAAAGTATTTATTTCTAAAATCAAACGACCCCACATTAAAGTTTCTGAGCGCACCACTGAGTGTTCGAATCCTTTGTCTAAAGAGTTAAAATGGACGATGGCAAGAGAATCTGTTGATGAACTAAAAATCTTTTGTCGTCGTTTTGTTCCAACAAGTCGAATGCAGTCAGCCTCGAGTTCAGCTTCCGGTTTTTTAGTTCAATTTGTTAGAATAGCTTTTAACAATTGCAGACGAATCACGATTCTCTCTCAAGGTGACCTTGTTTTTCCTCTTCCCAGTTTATTCAGAATTTTATCTCTTGAAACAAGAAATTGCATCTTCCCACTCTCCCAAAGTTATATGAGGGTGAATTATTGCTGCCAATGCAAGAAGCCCCCCCCCCCCCCCCCCCACGTCTTCGCAGTCCACCACCGTCATTTCAAATTTCCAGCACAAACAGTTTCCAATATGTTTCTAAACTTTTGTCAATTTACAATTTTTTTGACCGGTAGAGGGCGCAATTAAAGCTATTGGGAAATTCAGAAAATTCGAATCGTAACATTCCATGAAAAAAAAAACTGAAAAAGAATTTTTATCTCCGCAAACAAAGATGGTTGAATGTTTGCAGACGGACAGACGACAAAGCGAAAAAATTGCAAACAGTTTAAATTCCTCTCTTCGACTGCGATGTTTTGGTGCGAGAGTGGATTTCCGTTGAGCAACTTCTCCCTCAGGGGTTACTGCACGAAGAGACGCCTTTCATTGAAACAGATTCTGAAGAACCGATCGAGCTTTCTATTTCTTTCATCATTATGTTCGATCCTCGTGCTTTCATCCCTCCTCGATCGAAATCAACTATTGCAAGAAGAGGCGGGGGGAGGCATCCATGCTCTTTCAATCGTTTGGCGTGAGGCGATTGCTTCTTTTGCTCAACAGCGCATGCGATGATTTTATTAATCAGATGAGTAGCAATGACAAACAGGAAACAGACACATATCGTAACAAAGCTAATAAACGGGAAAATATTTGGATAACGAATGAATCGATTAATCTATTAAAGCGATAATTTTATCGAAAATATCCTATTATTAGAGATCATTTTGTTAGAAACTTTACAGCAGAACAAATTATTATGAAAGAGAATTTGATAAATGATGGAAATTTTAGAAAAAAAAAATCGCAATTTTAAATATTGACTTCTTCTAAAAAGGAGCTAAACTTACCTAAGAACTGGGACTAAATATTTTGGCCGAAAAATTAAAAAATCATTTCGTAAATATTAATGTAGATAGGAGAATGTTTACATAAAATGGATTACCAAGAGAACCAGATTAAAGAACTCTCGGAATCAACGAACTAATAAATATTATATCCTCATTAAATAATAAATCTGCAGGATACGATATTATCGGACCCAAGGGATTAAAAACTGTTGCTAAATATCATGCTGAATATTTAGCAGATTTAATTATTTTTTGTCTCGAAAATGGTGTATTCTTCAATAGTTTTAAAAAGAAAGTTTTACTCCTATTTATAGAAAAGGAAACAAATAGAATCAGTTGGCCTAGTTTATCGAGAGTTATAGAAATTATGAAGAATTTTTAGATTACTTGAACAAGAAAAACTATTTTTAGCATTTCAGAATTTCGATTCAGGGGAGGACGTAACACTGAAGATGCTCTATTCAAATATTGACTAAGATGATTTGGAAGGCAATTGGTAAATCACAAGAAACGAGTCTATATTTGGACATAGCAGAAAATATACTCTAAAAGAAATTGTCATAGAATTTAGAACGATTGTTTTGGAGTAGTTCAAATTATATTTAAAAAATATAATTCAATTTGTACATATTCACACGAACAAAAGTGCAATTAAACCGATCACTGATGGTGTGCCACAATCTCAATACTTGGACCTATTTTTACTTTAATGATTTTTTTTTCACTTGAATTAAAAGGCAAAAATTGTATCTTTGCTGATGATGCAATTGTTTTCAAAAATTCAAGTAGTAGTAGTAGTGAACTATATCTGGATATTAGTCATGGCATAGATTTAATAATAGCAAACTGGTTCAACAATAACCTAAGTTTAAATATTCAGAAAACCAAATTTATGTATTTTTTCCCCAACAAGGATGGATTTTTCTCCCTGTAACTTATTTATGCATCGTAATATGTGTAATAAAGACAGATCACGTTCCTGCAAAGCTAGTCAGCAAATTGCAAGAATCAAATATCTTGGAGTGCAAATAGATTCAAATTTAAAGTGGAAGACATATCAATATGGGGATTAAAATATTCAAATAAATTATATAAGAAGGGTAGAGTCAAATACATTTATATTGGTGTTATCAAAGTCTGCTATACAATATGGTATAATTGCTAAGGAACCTAATTAACATCTGTCGGTATATTGAGGATTTGCAAACGAACTTTTTTTTAATGTTATAAAACAAAAACAGAAGAAATGAAATGATCAAATCCATGCGATGTATTTTAAGAAGGTTATATACATATCGAATAATGTATCCTAGTATTAGAATACCAAATATTTTAACGAAAAAGGGGGCATGCTGTAATCTGCGAAATGGAGACTTTGTAAGTTATTTATTCCACAGGCTAAAGAGGAAATTTCACATTGGCATTTTATGGGTCGAGGATCCATAATTCATTGCCCATAAATAAAATATAATGAATGGAAAATAATTAAAATTAGTTCAGAATGGCTAAAGAATTACATTATGGAAATAAAAGGCATAGAATTACTATTAAAAATAATTAAGGATGTTAGAAAAAAATATATTAATAATCAGAGTAGATTTTTTGTTCCTTTGTGTTTTTTAATCATAATTAAATTTTTTATACTTTTTGTGGGTTTTGTCAGTCATTTAGATTTTGACTTCGTATAAAAATGGAATACAGATTGTTATTATTTATTTATAAGAAAATTAATAACAGACTGATGTCTGCCAAAATGGATGAATCTCGAGGTATGTGTGGGAACGGCATTCCTTCTGTTGTATTATTGTTAAAGTTTTTGTTTGTTTCTGCTTCTTCCCATCATGCATCGCAAGAGGAAAAGAAAATCGGCTGCTGGTATGGAAATCGAACCAACAACATTAAAAGCCATTTGCGACACTTTAAATTGCTGCCGCCGCCGCCAATGGAAAAGAACAAAAAAAACAAGAGATTGTCGTGCATTTGAGGGAGAGGGGTGGCCGAGTCTGTCATGCCACCTGGTGACCGTTCGCTACCTCCAATGCTTTGGTAGCGCCATCTGTAGTCCGTCCTCGTGTGCATGTAGATCCATTTACTTTGTCTGCTCTCGTGACTGCACACAGGTGAGTCACGTCGTCATGGCAACAGCTGGAGGCTGGCCTGCACGTGAGTCAGTTGACTCCCGTCACTCCGCAGCTCCCGTCGCTCGCTCCCCTTCCACCCGACCCCTCCACGTGCAATGGCTTACTGAAACTGCCCTTCCCGTTAGAGTTTGTGAGGCTGGGTGGGGTTGCCATGGCAACCGGTCGGTTCTGTCGACGCCTCGAAAGGTCTTCGAAATGGCTCGGAGAAGACGATTCCAGGATCTGGCATTTTCGCTTCTCAAGGAGCCGAAGAAGCAAGACTCGCGTGAGCTCACTCCTCGTGACAGAAACATCACAGCGCCCAGGAATTATCTGCGTTCGTTATCCTTTGACCTTTCATCGCAGAGAGGAGTTCATTAAAAGCGTCAAATGGAAAGAAAGTTCACAAGTTTCGTTTCCAAATGTCTGTTTTTTAGCTTTCCCTCCAATTGTTGTCATTAGAAGGCAGTCTGACATCCAACGAAGAAACACCCGACTCAGGCGCAGTGAACCTTGACGCATCGCCCTCCCCCCCCCCCTTGCCTAAAGATCTTGCACATCTTCTGCGTCAACAAATCACTTCTCAGTACGTCTGCTTCCTCAGCCTCACAAATCTCGACTAACTTCGTCAGAAGTGGCGGAACGCATCGACGTGGCACTTTCCCACTCCCCCCCGCCCTCACTTCCACCAGAGCGAGGCTCTCTTCTGTGAAATCACGAGCTCCCACGCTCTGTCCTCCCCCTCTCCGAGGGGCTATCCTCGAAGTGTGAATCTGTCTCCGCAGCCTCTATCATCTCCGCTCCTTTCGTTGCATCCCTTTGGTATTTCTCCCCGTGCTGCCCTAGCAACCGTCGCCGTTTACTAACTAAGAGAAGCTGACCCCCCCCCCCCCCCACACACACACACACACACCCCTCTCTAAACAATCTCGCAACCACTAACTCGGTCCTTTCTGTGTCGGCACGGGCGATGGAAATCTCCCACGGGAACAGAAGAGATTACTACGGGAGGATGTGTGCGCATGCGTGGTATGGAGGGTGATGGGGTGGGCAGGGGATGACAAAGATTTCGCTTCAGAGGGATTTCAATGATTCAAATTTGGAGCAAATGGGGGAAATTCTCAATTGAAGAAATTTCTTCGCCGCTTTAAATGTTAACCAAACGATGTTTCATGGAAAGAGATGAAAAACAATTTACGGAAAGGAGTTGCCATTAAGAAACGGCGGGGGGGGGGGGGTCGAGATTATTGCATTCTTCTTGGGAGGATCATTTCTTGCATCAGTTGAATCTAGTTTCACATCTCTTCATCCTCTATCCCCCTCCAGATATTTGCATTAACTCCATCATCTTCATCCCATCTTTTCCAACAGTCAACCTCCTTTACACCCAATCTGAAAGAGAATTCCTTTAACTGTTTTAAATCCCCTTCGCCGAATTCAAGTTTTTATATTTAAATGATAACGTTTTCATGTTAAATCTTATGTTCAGAATAAGAAGCAAACAACATAAAAAGCTTTCGATTACCAACATCGAAATATCGATTCTACCGATTCTGCAAACTGGAACTAATTAATGAATGTACAGATTCATATTAGAAATTTGAGATTTGCTGGAAAACAATCCAATACTAAAGTTTACGGAAATGAAATATATTAACGCAATGTTTGGAAGAAAACAATTGGATGAATCTACTAATAATAAACTTTATAAGCAATGCGACATCTGGCGGGAAAGACACCAAAAGGAACGGAGCGGTCGTATTTCTCTCAATAGAAACTTATTCGATGCGACCAAATTGGTGAAAGTCTTTTTAAAATTCATTCCAAATATCTCAATACCAAAGTTTGCATTACATTCAATAGTAAAGTGTCACAAGGAGATGTTCTGTAAACGTGGGATATTTAGATGGAAAAAAAATTTGCTTTGCCGTGAGTGGGATTCGAACCCACGTCTCCCAGTAATATGCCAGGCACGATAATCAGTAGACCATGAATAGTTGACTTTTTCCTTTAGCTGATTAATTCGCCCTTGGCGCCATCGGACAAACAAGTTGCCTCATTTGATGGAAGGGACCTGGGTTCGAGTCTCGGGTAAGGCATGGGTATGTGGGTTGTTTTTCTGCTGAGGTCCTGCCATTCTCAGAAACCTTCTTACTCTGGCATGTAAACTGACACGCTCCTGTCAAACCTCTGTGGCAAGCAGCTGCTTGACGGGGGATTTATTTATTTAATAAATTAGATGGCGCCACAAGCGAACCGCATAATATGCGGGAAAGTCTATAAGTCACATTAGCTGAAGAAAAAGTTTTTTTAACAACATATTTTTAATACTCTTCGTATTTTCATAGTCCATCCATTAGTACGATTTAGCACTTTTAAAAGATAAAATATTCAGAAAATGAAAAACTTAATGTTCTTCCGAAACGAGCATCCCACATTCGCCAGAGGCGATTTGTTATTCTTCTAGATTATATACACCAAAGAGGCAAAACATTATGACCACCTGCCTAATATGATGTTGGTCTGGAGGGACGAGTGGTGTCAATGAGCAGGAGTTACTGGAGGGACGAGTGGTGTCAATGAGCAGGAGTTACTGGAGGGACGAGTGGTGTCAATGAGCAGGAGTTACTGGAGGGACGAGTGGTGTCAATGAGCAGCAGTTACTGGAGGGACGAGTGGTGTCAATGAGCAGGAGTTACTGCAGGGATGAGTGGTGTCAATGAGCAGGAGTTACTGGAGGGACGAGTGGTGTCAATGAGCAGGAGTTACTGGAGGGACGAGTGGTGTCAATGAGCAGGAGATACTGGAGGGACGAGTGGTGTCAAGAGCAGGAGTTACTGGAGGGACGAGTGGTGTCAATGAGCAGGAGTTACTGGAGGGACGAGTGGTGTCAATGAGCAGGAGTTACTGGAGGGACGAGTGGTGTCAATGAGCAGGAGTTACTGGAGGGACGAGTGGTGTCAATGAGCAGGAGATACTGGAGGGAGGAGTGGTGTCAAGAGCAGGAGTTACTGGAGGGACGAGTGGTGTCAATGAGCAAGAGTTACTGGAGGGACGAGTGGTGTCAATGAGCAGGAGTTACTGGAGGGACGAGTGGTGTCAATGAGCAGCAGTTACTGGAGGGACGAGTGGTGTCAATGAGCAGGAGTTACTGGAGGGACGAGTGGTGTCAATGAGCAGGAGTTACTGGAGGGACGAGTGGTGTCAATGAGCAGGAGTTACTGGAGGGACAAGTGGTGTCAATGAGCAGGAGTTACTGGAGGGACGAGTGGTGTCAATGAGCAGCAGTTACTGGAGGGACGAGTGGTGTCAATGAGCAGGAGTTACTGGAGGGACGAGTGGTGTCAATGAGCAGGAGTTACTGGAGGGACGAGTGGTGTCAATGAGCAGGAGTTACTGGAGGGACGAGTGGTGTCAATGAGCAGGAGATACTGGAGGGACGAGTGGTGTCAATGAGCAGGAGTTACTGGAGGGACGAGTGGTGTCAATGAGCAGGAGTTACTGGAGGGACGAGTGGTGTCAATGAGCAGGAGTTACTGGAGGGACGAGTGGTGTCAATGAGCAGCAGTTACTGGAGGGACGAGTGGTGTCAATGAGCAGGAGTTACTGGAGGGACGAGTGGTGTCAATGAGCAGCAGTTACTGGAGGGACGAGTGGTGTCAATGAGCAAGAGTTACTGGAGGGACGAGTGGTGTCAATGAGCAGGAGTTACTGGAGGGACGAGTGGTGTCAATGAGCAGGAGTTACTGGAGGGACGAGTGGTGTCAATGAGCAGGAGTTACTGGAGGGACGAGTGGTGTCAATGAGCAGGAGTTACTGGAGGGACGAGTGGTGTCAATGAGCAGGAGATACTGGAGGGACGAGTGGTGTCAATGAGCAGGAGTTATTGGAGGGACGAGTGGTGTCAATGAGCAGGAGTTACTGGAGGGACGAGTGGTGTCAATGAGCAGAAGAATTTGAAGGAAGGAAACCAAAATTTAAAAAAAATTAAAGTTAAATTTTGGAAAACAATCTGAAATGCCAAAGTCAAAATATACTAATAAATTAAAACATTTAAAAAAAAAAATCTATCTTCCCATATATGCCCTGAAACGTAGGAATAAAACTCTAATGCATGTGGATGGTGCAATCAGTCTCCGAATTCGTACTTCGTTGAAAGGAAGACAGTGCGCCAGTGATCCTGTTGAAAAGGGGAATCGGCGCCTCTCCCTCTTCCTTTGAAGCGAGTTCCAATTCAGTCACCGTCCCTCCCCACTCTTTTTTTTTTGGGGGGGGGGGCATGATTTCAAGTAGTCCATGACATTGTAGGCATCAGAAGCTTTAATTTGAAGAATACATTGTAGGCATCAGAAGCTTTAATTTGAAGAATACATTGTAGGCATCAGAAGCTTTAATTTGAAGAATACATTGTAGGCATCAGAAGCTTTAATTTGAAGAATACATTGTCAGCATGGGGGAGCAAACCCCCTATTACGAAAAAATTGATCGAAAAATTAATTTCTGTTAAAAAATATAACATGTATCAAAAATGAAGTTTTTTTTTTCTTTAAAGAAATGTAAATCTTGTTTTTAAGGTTTGTTTTTTGTCGGAATTATTTTACATAGTTAAATTTATTATTTATGAAAAATTAATTTTTTCCGTATATTTTCAATAGTAAGTTACTTTTTATTCCGCAGTTTAATTATTGTCTGAAGGATTCTTTATTTTCATCTGCACTTACTAATGAACGGATCGACATATTTTTCTTGAAACATTGAATAGTATTTTTACTTTCCGTCTGAAAATATTTTGCTCCTCCGTGAAAGAAATCTCACCCCCCCCCCCGCCCCGTGGAAAATTTCTTCCGGCGCCCGTGCTTGTTGAGGTCGACCCCGGCTAAATTTGCATCCCCATTTTTGGGAGGGAGGAGTGCGATTGATAACATTCGAAGTTGCCTACGGTCTTCACGTGAGAAGCTTTCCTTTGCCTCCTGGCCGGAGAAGAACGTTTTGACATTTTTTCTTCCTTTTCTTTAGCGGGGGAGGAATTCCCCTCCCGCCGTGCATTAGGAGCTTTCATTTGGCAGATAACTCCTCCTGGCGTTGGGGGGGGGGGGGGGACAAAGTGCTCGGAAGATTCGATTGAGACAACTGCCACGGATCGGCACACAACCGACGAATGGCGAGAGAAAAGTCTCGATAAGAAGACGGCTCATGAGGAGAGATTAAAAAAATCCTTCCTTTTTTGGAAAACAAACCAGCCTTACTACAAAAGACTGCATTTCAAATCAATGGTTATAGGTTAGTTTTTTGAAAATTTAGGAATGGAAATCTGAGCGAGCATTTTTTTTGTTTTTGCAGACGGTTGTATCAATTCATTTTATGTTTTCCCTTTATTCTTTTTGTTTCTATGGTATTTTCTGTTCTTGTTTAAAAAATGATCTTTATAGCATAATACGTAAATTAATAAGAAGAAAAAAAAAACTGAAGTTTATATTTTTAGAAACATTGGTTTGAATTGAAACCATTTAATTTGAATCTTTGGCCTCGAGTATCTTATTAAATGAAGCAACGAAAAGGCAAGAGATGATCTTTCTGAAGTTTGTTAGGATTCGTCTTTGAGATACCGGAAGCTCTCAGAAACAAATAATAATTCAAAGGAAAGGAATGAGGACGAAGGATGCAAGCGAAACAACTCCGCACACCACTGGAGTATGGAATCTGGCAGCAGCGATCTCCATCGGTGTCTCTCTTTCCGGGAGATGGCGCCACGTTACGAGATACATTGTTGCTCGTCTTTCGTTCCAGATGCTGCTGCCATATTCTGGAAATATTGAAAAAAACCAACCGTAGCAGCTGCAACTTGTGACTCTCCCAGCTATGGGGGGGGGATTTATGAGTGGCGCCCTCTTTCCCTTCCATCCGATTGGCTAACTCCTTTCACCTGCGCACATTAGCTGACATAACAAACAAGCTGCACCTGCGAGGCGAACAAATCTCGCTCTGCCAGCAGCGAATGAAATCGTAATAGACATTTGTCGGCAAAATCTCCGGTTAAAATAGCATAGCCAATGAAATTCGAAACGCGTCAGTCAACTGCAAACTGAAAAATTTTCAAAGCCAACGGATACCATTCCGAAAACAAATCGAATTTTTCACATCCTAAATAAAACTTTCCTATTTTATCGAGATCCCAGAATCATCCCTTATTCGCAAGAGATTTCTCACCACGCGACCCTCATCTCATGAATGGGGGGGGGGGGGAATTCCCTCTTTGCAGAATCACGAAAATGAAATAGAAGGATGGCAGACGACTTTCAAAGAAATTGCGTTGCACGGGAGGACGGCTTAAAGTTTAGGTAACGAAACTTCAAACAGAACCGATGATTTTTAGATGATGAACTTGCGGCAAAGAGAAGGGAATAACCTAATAATGAAAAAAAAAATTATTCCCGAGACATTAGCTTGCCACAATAGGTTTGCGAGTGCAATACGTAATAGAGGAGTTTTGCGAAGAAGGCGAGAGCGACCTCAGCAGGAAACCTCGATGCCTTACCAGATTTCTGAACCCAACTCTCGATTCCATGGCTAGGCGTATTAACCACTTGGCCACCCCAGGAGACGAGGCACTTCTCAATCTTCTGCTTCTGAACCAGACGAGACATCTGCGATTGGCTTTATCCATCGGGTTAGAAATCTTGGTTCAGCAGAGGTCAACAAGAAGGTCATCAGCTGGAAGGGAGCCAATTCTAATTAAGACTTGCTAACAATTAAAAAGAAGCGGAAGTGACGACGGGAGATGCCAGAAACTGTGAAGATCCTTTGTTGCCATTCCGCTAACAAGACGACCCCGCCACTTCCGCAACAATTATGTTTCCAAGGAGTTACTGTGTCAACCACAATGTTTTAAAGTTTATCTTGTTTTATATTTTTTATTTACGAAACAATTATTTGTTTTGTTTGTTAACCCGATGAGCGCTTGGATTGCTCATTATGATGCAAAGTCTTAATATTACGATGATGATGATAAAACAAAGTTGACAAACATTGGCACATTCTGAATCCAGTGTTATATTATTTATAGAGCTAATATCATTTGCTGTAATAATACATTTTTGTTTCAATTATGAACTATGCCTATATTTTTGCTTATAAACATGACTAAATCTGAAAATGTTACACCAAATTTAATACAACTTGCAAAATGAAATCTTGCAACTTCTGCGTTCTGAAGCGTTTGGACTTGAAACTGAATGGATTTATGTCGGCAAGTGGACAGCCTCTTTCTTACTCGTGACGTCATACCGAAATATAATCACAAAACCCAAGACGCACCGGAAGTTAACTCCAATCGTGAAACTGAAAACATTTCTCCAGTCGACGCAAAAATCACTTTTGAGGAGAGTTCAACGATTAGGATAGAAAATTTTCAAAATTGCGAAAAAGATTGAAAAAGATTTTTTCGAAAAAGATTGTCATCGTCTGCTTGGTCGTGAAATGCGTTGAGCAAACGATGCATGAAGCGGCCAAGCGCGACAGGGGGATCCGTCAATCGCAGCAACAATCAGTCGTCCATCATTTGGAATCTGAAAAATATTCTTGAATTATGTCGATTACCAATCTTCAATCGATATATTTTTGTTTCCATCGATTAGTTTTAAAACCTTTAAAAGTTGCAATGGCTGACGGGAAGGGAGGCAGAGGGAAAAACAAATCATTTAAACGAAGGTAGAAATCTCAGAAGAGGGGGAAGAATCTTAGCAGAAATATCGTTTGCTCCATCTGGAGTTCTTATTCACCACCCAATGGCCGCCTAAATCGAGTGTCTCATTGAAGCGTCCTAATTTTAAAAGTTATGGGATTGTTGGCAATCATTAGGAAACGATTCTTCGGAAAAGTCCACTTTGGACTTCCTCTTCTAGCTCCGTTGCCATTAGGAAAAAAGCGCCCCTTTGAAGATGAGATTCTGTAGACAGATGCGTCTGCTCCCCTTTGCACACGCGCACTACCGATGCCGGAGACGAGCCGAGTCCCACGTGACATCGAAGACGTGAGAAGCATTAATTAGATAGTGGGGGAGGTGGGGGGGGGCAGAGAGAAACGTGCACGCGCCCGCATACCTCCGATGGGTCGAGGTCTGCACACTGTTCGTGCGCTGGTGGAGAAATCGACGTCTGCTTATGCGACTCGTGAATCTGATGCCAACTCCGAAGCGAAATCTGCTGCATTCGAAAACTGCAGAAGAGAATCACTTTTTAAGGGTATCGGAATCGGATTCTGGAAACGAGCGTTACTTTAATTGCGACCATTGGCATGCACTGGCAGAGCGAGGGCTCGGGGGTTTAACTGCGGGGCAAACGGGTTCGACTCCCTAAGGGAAAGAGGGAGGGATGCTGAGGACTCTCTTCCCTGGGATGACTTCCTCTTCACAGGTTTATGTCGCAGTCAATACCACATGATCAGTCATGTTAATGTCTCACACAAAAGTTTACCACGTGACATTGGCAAACTTCCTACACGTGACTTCTCCAAGACAAGCACTTCCTTTCATTGCGCCCGCCCCCTGGTGGCTTCTTCTCCTTAACTATTTTCAAATCCCGATCTGAAATTATCTCCAAGTTAAAAACGAAACAGATTGCCAAGGAGAGATGGCAACATCGTCCCGCATCTTCAACACTTAGTCGTCTGACAACAGAACGAACCTTAACATTTTCTGTGGCAACGATTCCCTTCAGATACCATTCTTCCAGTTCCTCCTTTCTACTGCTGCCAAAATTTATTGCAAACCGTGATGAAGAGAATTAAGATTTTTTTGATGGACGATTTCGTAGTGAATGGCAGCAGATTCTTGAGAAGAATTTCAAAAAATTGTCGTTTCTAAATTAGTGATTTCTAAAATACTTTTGACAAAAAATCATTTAATGCAAATGAAGACTCTCTGCTGCATTTGCAATGCCTGGTTTAGCATTTGAAGTAAAGTAAAAGTTAGCAGCATCTTCGTACTTAACTTTTCTGATTGCCGACTTTGCTGGAGACAGGGGGCTTAGATACGAAAATATCGGACTTCGGAAATTTCGTCGTCTTCGGTGGAGACATTTTCAGGAAATCTGATTGGAAGTGTTGTTGGGACTGAGTTGGAAGCAGCAAAGGGACAAAGGGATGAAAACTGGTCACGTGAAGGTGATCCATTTCATTGGAATGGTTGTGCTCGCGAACACGTGTCTCGGTCTAATGACGATTGGAGTGAACGGTTATTCAAAATCGAATTTTGTCGGATGAGGGGAACCGAAACCAAGGGAATTGCGGAGCAGATACTGGGCATGCGCAAAGCAGATCATGTTCTCGAGACTTTCAAGAATCTTTTCAAAATGGAAAACCAAGACAGAGAATAAAGTAAGTCCGTACAACAACTTTCCAGTTTGCTAAAGAAGTGGAATTTTCACCTTCTGAAAGTAAAACGAACTCGATACTTTTCAATTGCAGATTCTGTTCGTCGTATCTTGATGAATTGGGAGGTTTCGTTTCGTAAATAATGAATGACGAGATTCGATGGAGTGATCGAAATCCCTTTCACCATCTGAATAAACTTCCTTTGGACAAAGTCACGAAATATCGTCTCGCAGAGTTTGAAACTGATTGGAAAAGAAGTTCCTATACAACGAAAGAGAAAGAAAGGAGCTGACCTTGACCCCCCGGAAGGTCATATGCACTCTCTCTCAGGCAAAGAGAGATTTATGCAGCCATGATGACCAAGAGATCGTTTTATGAGGAGAGTATCTTGAGGGTGGTTAAGCAGAAAGATGGACAGCATCCAAAAAAGGATCGGTTTTAAAATCCACTGTTGCTAAAATTAGACCTAGGTGGGATCGGACGAGCAATCGTCTGATGTTTCGATGTTCGATTATTCAACTGTGCCTGCATTAAGATTCATCGGAGACATTTTCCTTTCTGCTGCTCCCCCCTTTCAGAAGAGACTTTCCCCCTCCCCCCTCCTCTGTCCTCAGGATGGAACCTTCCACAATCCATATGCCCTTTTAAGAAAACGCTGGATGACCTTTCCGGAGATCTCCGTCTGTCCAGTGTGGTTTCCCTTCATCAGAACTCTTGAGTTATCGGGGTCCTTGTGACCTCTCTATGAATCCTTTCAACTGAGAAGTGGAGACAACTGTCCCGAGGCGTCATTCGAAATGTCTCCCTGAATCTCTGCAGCCGTCGAACCTTTGAGGATGTTGCATCCATTGCCAGATTCTTCTGAAAGGAGCGGAATCAATCTCTCCCCCATCATGTCCTCAGATCAGATGATCCCACGTGACCGTTACGATGCTTAGCAACGCTGTGAGACGCAAAATTAAATAAGAAACAAATGCATAAAGTATTTTAATATACTTCCCAGAATCCCAATGGTCTCAAAAACAATGGAAAAATCGGCTGCTAAATCAAACAAATGAATTTAAAAAATATTTTATTTTTACTTCCAAGCTCCAAAAGAGCACGCGCTTGATGCTCATCGGATTAATCTTATTTCCGGTTGTGGGGATAATCATATTTCCCATAATCCTTTCGTTTTCTTCCAACAGGAGATTTTAAATCTCTTCCAAAACAGCATATGCTTTTCTTTTTCGTCTGCTATCTCGGCGGTGGTGGTCACGGGGTCCGGTGTGCCGACGTTGCCACTCGATGTTCGCCGCTCGCTCTGTTTATAAACAATGTATCGCGAGGCGAGTGCAGCCCGAGGCATCCTATCACGTGCAGCCAGAAGCAGACAGGTTCCGTCTGGCCGGACACAGAGCAGACCTTTGCTGATGGGGAACTGGGGGGGGAGGGGGGAGGTTGATGCCCCTCTCATCCCGAGTGAGGAGTTACTGCTGCTGCATCGTCATTGTCGGATGAAGCCCCCCCCGGGGGGTGCACACACTGATGGATCGCTCGCTGATAGAGAGAGCGCAGAAGTTAAATCTCGTGCCTCTTTTTTTCCTTCTCTCTGAAGTCATCAGACAAAAGATTTGAAGGAAGCGAGCACTTTGTTCCCAGCACCCTCTGGTGTGGAAAATATATTTTAGAAAATATCCCATTTGCTGCCCTCAATTCAGAGGTCGGCAAAATCGACGATTATGGGGAGCGACAGTAATAGGCACGCCCCCTCCCCGGCGGCAGATTTCCTAGTCACTCCACTGTCGACGTCTCCCGTGGTTTATCGAAAGGAAAAGCCCCTTCTCGAGATCAAACGAAATCGTTTAATGAAAGAGATGGAGGAGTTGTCGAAGCTCATCAGCATCAATGAAAGAGATGGAGGAGTTGTCGAAGCTCATCAGCAAAATCATCATTAAGAGGGATGAGAAGAAATAACAGGGCTCGAGCATCGATTGCATCATCAGCAAAGTCATCCTTTTAACGCCGATTTCTTTCCGAATCCCATTTCTATTTCTTCTAAATAAGTCATCCGACATCCTCATTTAATTCCTTCAGAGCAGAAAAAGTCATCTCGTTTCACGGAAGTTAAAAATCTACTCGATGACTTTTCATAAATCTCGCTGCCGACCCAGCTGGGATTCGAACCTGGGAAGTAAAAGACTGAGACCAAAGACCGGGTCCGCCACATTCTCCTTTCGTTCCATTCGTTAAAAAAATAATTTGCATTTGCATCATAATAAAATAAAATAAATAAATACCCCCTCAAGCAGCTGCTTGCCACAGAGGTCTGACGGGAGCCTGTCAGTTTATATGCCATAGTAGAAGGTCTGAGAGGATGGCAGGACCTCAGCAGAAAAATGACACACACATCCATGCCTAATCCGGGGCTCGAACCCAGGTCCCTTAGATCAGTAGCCAAGCGTGCTAACCACTCGGCCACGGGACGGCCATCATAATTATTAACTCAATTAAATTAAGAACTCTTCCAATTCCCATAATTTTTTTTTTCCCGAAATGATTTTCTCAGAGCTAAATTATTCTTAACATGAAACATTTCAAGAATGGTTCACAAGAAACCAGATCTCTTCCAGGAAAAATCCGATACGACAACATCACTCTTTTCACACAAATGCGTGTAAATCAACCTCCTCCTCCTCCTCCCTCCCTCCCTCCCTTCAGATTTCCAGTGGGAAAAGCCACAGTATGAGAGGGCGCTGCCTTCCATCCATGGCAGGAAAGCTCGAACGACCGATAAAACGGTGACGGAAGAAAATTTCGCATAAGAAGTGCGAATGCCATTTGGCGTCTCTGGTTCACAAGAAGGCTTTGCAAGAGCACGTGAAGCAATGGCGACAATGGCGGCCATCAGAGCTATTATCAGTTGCCACAATGGAGATGCTAATGCCCGTTTTTGCTATAAACTTCTCCATAACAGGATAACTAATTTTATGGAAGGTTCTGGGAGGGGACGGTGGCCCTTCAGTTCCTCCGCCTCCCGAGGGTGAAGCTGTGAGAATCAGGCCAGACACTTTGTCCTATAAATATCTTCACTTCGAAGGATGGGTTGGGTTGTTTTACCTCTGAGCGGCACTTTTTTGCACACAATGGGCTAAATGACCAGGTCACATGGACCCCGAAGGCTCAGAGAAGGGTGAGGGAGGGGACCCACTGGAACAGCTGTTGGGAGACAGATGGTAGCCTCCCGTCAAGGCCATCCAGCGTGTTCTTTAATGTGCACAGGGTATGGCTCTCCTGCACACGGGGCCACGGCTTAACGTCCCATCCGACGGACGGCGGCCTTTCCAAGCCCATCGGTGTCCCCTACTGACCGTGGGCAGGGCGGGGAATTTTGCGGAGATAAATCTCAACGCTGACCCAGCTGGGACTCGAACCTGGGAACTACAGATTACGAGCCTGACGCGCTACCGACTGAGCCACCCCCGACCACACTTCGAAGGAAATCGTCGACCACGAGTCTTATATGAAGATGAGCGTTATCATCCATAATGATGATATAAGATCTGAGAGCAACCCTGAAAAGCCTTACATAGATGATGCAAGAATGTCATTGGTGAGGATGCTTTTCAGGAAAGATGTGGAAATCTGTGCAGCGAGTCATTCTACTGCCAGACTGACAAAACGCCAACAAAATCTGGTTCTCGTTTTCTGCAGATGTCGACTGAATCTGGACTCATCTGTGAAGAGCACATTTCATCACTCGACTGCATTTTAAAAGGTGATGATTACCACCACATTAAACGAGGTCTTCACGTGCCTCGATTCCTGCAGATTGTCTTAAAGCCGCCATCTCTGTGGCCTTGCTCTCATTCCTACCTAGTCGATGGGTTGTTTCACCTCTGAATATCACCATTTTTGCACACAATGGACTAAATGACCAGGTCACATGGACCCCGAGGGCTCAGAGAAGGTTGGGGGAGGGGATCCAACACTGGAACAGCTGTTGGGAGACAGATGGCAGCCTCCCGTCAAGGCCATTCAGCGTGCCCTTTAACATGGTATGGCTCTCCCCGCACACGGGGCCACGGCTTAACATCCCATAGGACGGCCTTTTCAAGCTCATCGGCATTCCCACGTCGTCTTTCGATTTAAGAGAGACAGAAGTCATCCCGAGCAGTTGCAGACTTCGGTTTGGTTTTTATGGCTCCTCAGAAGTTCACTTTGTAATGCACGTGCGAGACCTTCCCCTGATATACGGCCAACGTGTCCTCTTTCTTGGAATTGCATCGAGTCTTAAAAATGGCATTTTGCGATGAAGTCTCGAGCTGATCTGCTCTCATCTCTCCATCCTCCGTCTTGTGCCCGAATGAAATTCAGCTGATTCTCACATTAACTGGAGACTGCATGGAATCGAAACAAGAGACGGCCTCGACGCACTCTTTTATACCAACCCCTGGAAAGCAGCCCCTCCGCGTGCCTCTGAGAGGCCTGGCAGGATTCTTTTCCCGCATTGCAAAATTTACAACCCCCCCCCCCCTCATATGTCAATATCATGGACCTTATATACTTTTCGACATAAGACACTGCAATTCTGATCCCCAGCTTATTAAGATTCTTCATCGAAACAAAATTAGGCGATTAACTTTAATCTCTATCATTTGGTCTCCTGCAGTTGCCACCCACCTGAAAAAGGTTTCAGAAAATTTAGATTCCAGGTATTTTTTTTTTCCACCGAGCGAATGCACGTGTTTCACTTCTTCCGATGCCAGATACATATAGTGAATGAATCTTCACTCCCGGATGCGGATCTAGAAGGGAAAAAAAATCGTCCACTGGAAGTCATTTTTCTTCTCCCCAGGCAAGGTGTGTTCGTCATTTCCGGTGTGCGATTTTGCCAATCCTGACCCGATCTGTTCACCCCTGGCAACAATACAACACCGCAAGAGGAAAGGTGAAGAGGTCATCAGCCAGATGGATTTCGCTCGCGACTTATCTCTCCCCATCCACTTCCGCATCACAGGCAACGAAGAAAGATTTTTAAATCCCTTTAGCAAACAGCTTGCAGACGATTTACTTCTTAACACAACAGACGATTTGCGCCAGCTGAAAAAGTCTCCAAGAATGCTGAAAAGTCATCCCAGATGAAGCTGTGGATGCTTCTTAGGAGGAGAGGAATGAAAAGAATTATCTTGAAATGTGGGATTTTAAGAGGGAGGAAAGTTGGAACTAAATGGAGGTTTTCTTTATGTCTGAGTTGCGAACGAACGACGTTGGAGAGCAGACGATAGCGCTCTCAAGTTGATCTAAGATGGCGAACGACGAAAGAGAAATGGGAAATGTCGTCGGTCATTGGAAAATATCAGTTGAGCCGAGGAATCGGTTGGATTGTTCCATTTGGGTTAAAGCAAGCGATGACCGGATGGGGGGGCGGCGCATCCCCCTTACCGATCGCGGAATCGCACACGTTCCTTCCAGGCCAATGACGGAATAATAAATAGGTGATCGGTTGGGGCCTAACAAGGTGGGGCAACCGATGCTTGTAAAGGAGAAAGAATGGGTTAGGAAAACAATAAATAGATTTAAATCCAATAAATATAAAGACACAAAAGATGTAAAAGACAAAGCCATAAAACTACAATCTGTAAAAAAAATCAGTAAAAGGTAAGGAAGGGGTCATCAGATAAAAGGGGGCCCAAAGTGTAAGGGGCCCCGACGCAAAAGCTAGAACAAAATCGGCGTTCAGGGCGAAAAGCTGGACACGACACTCAAAATATGCTTGACGGTGAAAATGGCGTCGCAAAACCCTCCTTGGGTCTATTTAAGAAGAAGAAGAGGAAAAGAATGTGTCATTAAAGGAAGAATAGATGCGATGGAAGAATAGATGACTGAAGAATAGAATCGAAGCAGAAGGAAGGGGGGGGGGGCAGGAACATGGGAGGGGCAGGTCAATGTATCGAGGGTTATTTCACTCACTCTGACAATACAGCATTATTTTGGATCACAGTTCTTCACACTTCCAAGAGTCTCGCGACGTACACTTAAAGAATCACTTTTCAAATAATCACTTTTAAAGAATCACTTTTCAAATAATCAGGTTTATATTTTCCTTTGAAAGTTGTTCCATGCTGAAACTGATCGATGTTGGCACCGCTTCTGCGATCTCGTGGCCTCCTCACTTAAGCTCCCCCTGGGGAGAGTGCAGAAAAGGGTCACGCTTTAAGAATCACTGGTCTCGTGGTCTTTGTTGAAAGGCGCTTGGCAAATGAGCGACTTTGAAGAGAGGGATTCGGTCGAACAGGGGGACCTTTTTCATTTCCCATTGGAATCGGAAAACTATTTCTGATTAAAATGCTTTTAATAAAACTGGGGACATAAATATTGAAAGGATTCATTTGCAATCTCGAGATTTCATAGAATATTCACAGAATTAAGAAAATAGAAACGTTTCAAAGGAATAGGAATTCTTATTTCTGTCATCAATATTCTTTCTGCACAATGTTTTTGTTTTGGCGGTAACTTTAAACAGTTACGGTTGGGATCCTTTCAACGGTTGGGATCCTTTCAATGCTTTGAATAGAGAAGCACTTTTTTCTCAATATGGATGTCAAGGGACCTGGGTTCGGGCCCCGGATAAGGCATGGATGTTTGTGTTGTTTTTCTGCTGAGGGCCTGCCATCCTCTGAGACCATTTACAATAGCGTATAACCTGACAGGCTCCTGTCAGACCTCTGTGGCAAGCAGCTGCTTGAGGGGGGTTTTATTATTTTATTGATTTATTTATAAGTACAAATCATAGTTATGAAGTAGGTGGCTCGTGGAACACCTCTTTGAAAAATAGGGTGGCAATAACTTCAGGTCATTTCTTAATTTTATTGCAAAAGAAAAAATATTAGGAAACGAAGCTGATTAAAAAAAAAATGATTACATTTAAACATCTGATAAGAAATTCAAATTTAGGGCTCAAGATCAGAATAATATCTTAAATTAAAAAGGTATCACTAAAAAATAATTTTTTTATTTTCTGCTTTCGAAGTGAAATTTTTATTATTCTGTACGTCGTAAACTTTCGACTCGGATGCGTTAACGATCGACCCCTGGGCTTCAACAGATAAGAAAACTATACATTATCTTTTTTTATTCCGAAGGGGGTGGGGAATATTTTGGACGAACTTTTATCCCCTCCTTACATCATTTCATTCCAAATTTAAACTGTTTACGATCAGTCCCCGTGTTCAGAAGCCACGTGACAAACCTTTCATTTGGTGCGTTAAATCTTTATCAGCCGACACGCGGTCGGGAATAAGACGAAGACAAAAAAAAAACTCATTAGAGGAGAAAAAGCGAAACGGAAATAGGTACAGTCGCTCAAAAAATATCCGAACACTAGGGTTGATTACAGAATTCAGAAAAAATATCTGGCAAAGATTTTTTTTAGAAATTAATGATCTGGCAACCTTCGCGTCACGTGATTACAGAATTCAGGAAAAATATCTGGAGCGTGTACAGCAACTGTACACGCTCCAGTTACCGTTCACAGCAAACTGGAGCGTGTACAGCAACTGTACACGCTCCAGTTTGCTGTGAACGGTAACTGCACACGCTCAATATTTCCGTGAGTGAGCCCACACGATCTAGTATCAAAATAATATGACCACCTACAATCGCTCAAAAAAGTATCCGAACACTAGGGTTGATTACAGAATTCATAAAAAATATCTGGCAGCGATTTTTTTTTAGAAACGAGTGATCTGGCAACCTTGTCACGTGACACGCACTGATTTCTAAAAAAAATCGTTGCCAGATATTTTTTCTGAATTCTGTAATCAACCCTAGTGTTCGGATACTTTTTTGAACGACTGTACAGAGAATCAGAGAAAAAAAGAGGGCGCAGCAACAGACTCTCATTTCAGATAACGCTTTCTGTTCCCTTTTCATTCAAATGATCTCTTGAAAATACGCACAAATTATATAATTGTGTCCCTCTCCATTCCGCCCCACCGAAGGGAGGGATCTGACCCCCCCCCCCCCCCCCCACACACACACACTGTAGCTGCGTCCTTGAAAAAAAAGAGTGTGCCAGTCCTCACCTGTTTATCATCATCATCATCCTCAAGCAGCCATGGGCTACGGAGGTCCAACCAGACCGTGCAATTTAGTTCTCCAAGCAAGTCTGTCCTGAGCTACATCTACTGCATCTGGCCACTGCACACCAATTCCAACAAGGTCCTGTCCGACACCGTCTCCCCACCGCATCCCAGGTCTCCCCCTCCCTCCGAGGCCCCCAGGCACACTGTTCATAACCTCATTCGCCAATCCATAACCATCCACACGGGCAACATGGCCAAACCAACGGAGTCTCTCTCAGCACAATATGCCGCTTAAAGGAGGTTGCAAACTCCTTTACCTAACCTCATCATTAGTTACAAAGTTCACCTGTTTATAAATATTTAATTTTGCAGCTATATTTTTGTTAATTTTAATTGAGTGGCGCGAAATTGAAGGTCTGCAATCCGTCTCATTCGGTTTGTCAAGTTCTGAATGGCGGGATGCTGAACGGTTTAAATTTCGTCAATTTCCATCATCAGAATCCGATGCATCGAGGTATCTTTAAAAAACTTTTCACTAAATAACAAAGCATTAAAAATGATATTTAATGATATTATAATTAAATTCCACGTTTGAAGAATGAAGCAGAGAGGAGATGGCAGAAGAGATCGATTCGCGACATCTTCGCTTAAAAAATGATTTCGATTTTTCGCATTCATTTTGTGTCTTCAAAACTTCTTCTCTTCTCTCCGTTGAATCGAAATCTTAATCTCCTGAACTTCCGATAAAGGATCTTTGTGAGAAGGGGAGAAGAGAAAGAAGGAATGTGATGCTGATCCTCCCCGGATGGGGGGAGCAGCTGCGTCGGAACAATCTCCTTTTCACTCTCTCCTGACACAACAACGAAAAAACGGTTTCCTCTTTTTTTCTCTTTCTGCTGCACAAAGGGAGTCAGAAACACAACAGAGATTAAAAAACTGGAATTGGGAACGGTTCAATAAAGGCATCTCGGATGAAAGGGGGGGGGGGGGCGAGGGGGGGATGAATTGGGATGTGCATCATTGCCTTTTAGTTAAGTTTCAATGAGTTACTGATCGAATGTCCGCGCGAGATCCTCCGCTGACGCTTTAAAGGGAGAATTCGCATTTCAACGCTTCTCACGAGAGACAAAGATGAAATTCCTTCGACTCTCGTCAGCCCCGACTCTCGACCCTGTCGGTGATATACGGAATGGATATCCACCACCTAAAGATGGAGACCAAACATTGATCGTCGTTCCCCCCCCCCCCAAAAAAAAAATGAAAAAAAGAATCTCCTGGAGACCCAAAGGTCGGATTCTCTTCCATATCGACCTCAAAAACTGAAATATTGGGATGTGTTTATTTTTTATTTCAGAATAATTACCCTCAGCTGACTGAATCTCGTGTAAGTTGTCGCGCGTTTCTTCCCCATTTTGCTTTCGATTGTCAGAATAGAGCGCGCCGTGACGCATTTCCGTTAGAGAGGCAACAAAGAACGAACTCCGCACAAAGGAGCGAAAACCTACTTACGGTTGTAGAAGGGCGATCGGCGCAGCGTGCCTGCCCTCCGTAGTCTTGGCCGTCCACTCATTACAGCTGGTGAGACGATGATGATGCGCCGGAAGATGATGATGATGCGACGATTGCGACGGCAGACGAATCGAAATGGACACCGAACAGTGGACACATCGAGGCAACAGCGCGAGATATCCAGCGAGCGTCGTCTTTGTGGCCAGCGACGACGCTACGAGCAGGTTTCACACACACACGCGCGCACTCAACAGGTGGGTCGGATGACCTTGCCGATGTGGCAGACTCCGGAGTCGTCGATCCTCGCCCTCGGGTTGGGGGGCGGGAGAGCATTCGCCAAGGCTCCGATGCCCGAGTAGCCGAGATTCGACCGAATTCGGATCGGAGCGGTGCCACGTCACACGAAGGGCTACGAGCACTGTCGAAGG
Organism: Ryuthela nishihirai; assembly: GCA_038380435.1. NCBI lineage: Eukaryota > Metazoa > Arthropoda > Arachnida > Araneae > Heptathelidae > Ryuthela > Ryuthela nishihirai. The sequence goes on along the minus strand of JAWZYU010000023.1, from coordinate 2,412,538 downwards.
AGGCAACTGCACGCGCCACGTTTGAGTAGAGGCGTCTGTTGTTCGCTGATTGGCTGCGCTTCACTCACGTCACTCGGCGGATCGAGCGATCAGGCGAAACGGTCACCGACGTATGTAGGGGGGGGGGAAGGAAGAAGAGGACGCTCGGATGGCCATCCCATCACGCTCTGCTGAGAAGAGAGGGGAGCGGGGCGGGGGAAAGAGGGCCTCGTTCTGAAACAACCAAACGATAACCTTGCAATTGAATGGCAGAACCGTTGCCACCGCATAGACATGAAACGCAGACGACGGGGAACGTAAAAAACAAGAAACTTGATCCTCGAACTTCCTCCCCCCCCACCGCGTTAGGATTTTTATCGCTTGGCAGTTTTTTTACTTTCGTAATGATTTAAGCCGTTCAAAAAAACAGAAATCTTTCTTGATTGGACCGCGTGCCAATCTGCAAGCGTCACGACGATGCTCGCGACTCGATGTTGTTGGTCTGCTGGAGAGAGAAGGAAGAGGAGAAATCTTCACCTTCCCGAGAGGAAGTCAATTCCTCGAGATTTCGGGCATTTCAATCTGCAGAGGAATCTGGCATTCGTTGAACAGCAACTGAGGGAAAACGAACAGATCGCGTCACGTGGAGAAGGAATCCGCGCCAATGAAGTCGACAAATTATTCCTTACGAAACGGATTAATAACAACAAATGTTGCATTCATTGTAGTCTCAGAGGAAATGAATCAGCAAAATGTGGAATCATAATCTCGTTACCGTTATGCTTTGGAGAAACCGCCAAGGAACTTCAGCCGAATTTGTTGCCATTTTAATCATTCTTTTTCCTTTTATTTTGCAAACGAGATTATTTATTTAATAAGGATTCTTCAGTCAGAATGCGCCGACGATGAAAAGACCGACGTTAAAGAAATGCGTGGGATGGCCTGACGACAGATTTCCTTGTGACTACCTAAGCACTTTCCCCAAGAAGGGTTATAAATAAAAATATAATAATAAATAATATCCCCTCAAGCAGCTGCTTGCCACAGAGGTCTGACAGGAGCTTGTCAGTTTAATACGCCAAAGCAGGTCTGTGAGGATGGTTGGGACACCTCAGCAGAAAAACAACCCGGATCCCTCAGATAAGTAGCCAAGCGCGACCACCCCTCTGCCACGAGACAGTCGAATGCCTTGCTCTCATTTCTGCATCACGTGAGTCGATTCAGTTTCGGAACTTGACCCATACGAAAGCTGCGTTATTTTCCATTTTGGAAACTTTAGGTTCCAGCTGACCTTCCCTTCTCAGTTGAAGGACAGATTCAGTAAATCAGCTGCCACAGTGTAAGAACCCCAAAAACAAACGATTTATTTTCTTCTGAGGCTTTTTTTTAATAATGCGACAATAGGCTAATTGTTGAAATTAATGTTGGCCTTGAAATTGACAGTCGCACAAAAAATGTACAACGGCCGCCATCGTCAAGTAACGCCTAAAGCGTAATTTTTTTACATTCCTATCGATTTTTGCATTTCTAAGATATAGCTCACGGAATTATATATAAAAAAAAAGACCCAGAATTATATACTTTATTTCCTTATGTGTTATTTTTATAATACGGACGAGGTATTGCAGCGAAGCCGGTTAGTAGCGAAAGGGCTTTGGGTTGTTTTACCTCTGAGCGACACTTTTTTGCACACCATGGGCTAAATGGCCAGGTCACAAGGACCCCGAAGGCTCAGAGAAGGTTGAGGGAGGGGACCCACTGGAAGAGCTGTTGGGAGACAGATGGTAGCCTCCCGTCAAGGCTATCCAGTGTCTTCTTTAACGTTGGGTTGTTTTACCTCTGAGCGGCACTTTTTTGCACACCATGGGCTAAATGGCTAGGTCACATAGACCCCCAAAGGCTCAGAGAAGGTTGGGGGAGGGGACCCACTGGAAGAGCTGTTGGGAGACAGATGGTAGCCTCCCGTCAAGGCCATCCAGCGTGTTCTTTAACGTGCACAGGGTGTGGCTCTCCCGCACAAGGGGCCACGGCTTAACGTCCCATCCGACGGACGGCGGCCTTTCCCCTACTGACCGTGGGCAGGGCGGGAAATTTGCGGAGATAAATCTCAACGCTGACCAAGCTGGGGCTCGAACCTGGCGACTCATAAAGACAGATTACGAGCCTGGCGCGCTAACGACTGACCCCCCCCCCCCCCCTCCCGCAAAGTGAATTGAATCGACCTGCAGTGGCCGAATATAGAAGTTGGCACATCGTTCGATTGCAGTCGTTTTTATCTCAAAAGCTTTTCGGAGCTTCAGGATCACGTGTCTTCAAATGCAGACGAAGATTTGTCACGAGGGAGGAAGTGATCTTCTCTTTCTTCATGAATAAACAAAGGTGTTTTTTCCTCATCCGCCATATTGACGCTCGGAGACGAATCATCCAAGCTAAGAGATTCGAAAAAAGCCCAATTCGTTCCACGAGACGTGAATTTCCAACTGATCCGGATCAACTGCTTCGTTCGCCGCCGGCCACTCTTGAACCGCTACGGCCGAGAGAGAATGGAAGAGAAAGGTCCTCTCGCCCTGCAAAGGAAACGGTCGCTGGGCATCATTCGATGCACGTGAATCGATGCGTCACTCCAAATACGTTGGACGACGGCAGCTCGTGCAGAGTGGCACAGCAAGGTCACGGGGCTCGGACGCAGAAAACTCACGTTGGCCACAACTTCTGCACAAAGTCACGGTAACCATGACAACGTTTGCACAAAGTCACATTGACCACAACTTTTGCACGGACAAGCTGCAGAAACCGCATCGACCGCTGCACAGACACGTTAAAATGACCATGGCAACTTTTGCAGACAAGCCACAGTGACCATGGCAACTGTTGCCCAGATAAGCTGCAGTGATCGTGACAACTCCGACACAGACAAGCCTCAGTGACCGCTAAAACTCTTGCAGATAAGCTGCAGTGACCGTCTCAACTGTTGCCCAGACAAGTCGCAGTGATGATGACAATGCCAGCACAGACAAGCCTCAGTGACCACGACAACAGCTGCAAAGAGAAGTGACGATGAATATTCTGGTGCAAACAAGCTGCAGTGACCACGACAACTCCTGCAGAAAAACCACTGTGACCACAACCACTCTTGCACAGAGGAATCACAGTGACCATGGCAACTGATGTGCAGACAAGCTGCGGTGACTACAATAATTGTTGCAGAGAAGTCAGAGAGATTATGACAACTACTGCACAGACAAGTCACAGCGACAAAGACAACTCTGGCATGGTCAAGCCTAAGTCACCACAACAACTCCTGCCGACAAACTGCAGTGACGACGACAGCCATTGCACAGAGAACTCCCAGTGACCATGACAACAGATGCATGGATAACCTACAGTGATCGTGACAACTCTGGCACAGACAAGCCTCAGTGGCCACAACTCTTGCATACAAGCTGCAGTGACCATGACAACTCTTGCAGAGAAGTCACAGTGGAGACAACTCCAGATCTGTGATCCGATAACTCATGAAGACGAGCTGCAGTGACCATGACAACTCATGAAGACAAGACAACAACTCTTGCAGACAAGCTGCAGTAACCATGGCAACTCTTGCATACAAGCCTCAGTGGCCACAACAACTCTTGCATACAAGCTGCAGTGACCATGACAACTCTTACAGAGAAGTCATAGTGGAGACGACAACTCCAGATCAGTGATCCGATAACTCATGAAGATGAGCTGCAGTGACCATGACAACTCATGAAGACAAGACAACAACTCTTGCAAACAAGCTGCAGTAACCATGGCAACTCTTGCATACAAGCTGCAATGACCATGACAACTCTTGCACAGAAGTCACAGTGGAGATGACAACTCCAGATCAGTGATCCGATAACTCATGAAGATGAGCTGCAGTGACCATGACAACTCATGAAGACAAAACAACTCTTGCAGACAAGCTGCAGTAACCATGGCAACTCTTGCATACAAGCCTCAGTGGCCACAACAACTCTTGCATACAAGCTGCAGTGACCATGACAACTCTTACAGAGAAGTCATAGTGGAGACGACAACTCCAGATCAGTGATCCGATAACTCATGAAGACGAGCTGCAGTGACCATGACAACTCATGAAGACAAGACAACAACTCTTGCAGACAACTAATCTAAAGATCTTGCAGACAAGCTGCAGATATCTTCTGAATATCTTGCAGACAAGCTGCAGTAACCATGGCAACTCTTGCATACAAGCTGCAATGACCATGACAACTCTTACAGAGAAGTCACAGTGGAGACAACAACTCCAGATCAGTGATCCGATAACTCATGAAGATGAGCTGCAGTGACCATGACAACTCATGAAGACAAGACAACTCTTGCAAACAAGCTGCAGTAACCATGGCAACTCTTGCAGACAAGCCGCAGCGACCATGGCATCTGATGCAAGACAAGTCAGAGCGATCAAGACAATTTCTTTTACGTTTACATCCATGAAAATAAGCAATTCCATATGCTTTGTAACATATTTTGTAAGGTGAGGATTCTGTCATGGCTAGGTGGGCTGAACATTTCAGTGATGTTCTAAACAATGTGGTTAGTTCTCACTCCCATTGTTTGCAATGATGATAGATGCATTGGTGGCTTCAATGTTGGCCCTATAACACAATCTGAAGTTATTGTGGCTGTTTCTAAACTTAAACTTCATAAATCCCCACGGGTAGATGAAATTACTACAGAAATGCTCAGAGCTGGGAATGTTTCGGTTACCACTTGGATGACTGAAATTCTGAATATCTTTTATGATAAAGGCATGGTTCCTAAGGATTTTACCAGAGCTATTGTTATCCCTATTTTCAAAAAAGGTGATCGCAGTTCTTGTGATAACTATAGGGGTATTAGCCTACTCTCTGTTCCAGGTAAAGTTCTTTCCATGATTGTGCTTAATAGAATTAAGAATCTGGTTGACAGTCAATTGCGTGATGAGCAATGTGGATTCAGAAGTGGTAGGGGATGTGTGGATCAGATATTTTCACTTAGGCAGATTCTTGAGAAATGTTTAGAGTTTCAGAAACCTTTGGTTGCTAGCTTTGTTGATTTCAAAAAGGCTTTCGACTCTGTTGATCGTCATAATTTGTGGTTGATTGTGAAATCATATGGTATACCAGACAAGTTAGTTAACGTAATGAAAGCTCTGTATAATAACACTGAGTCGTGTGTGAGAGTTGGTAAGGCTTGTAGCAATTGGTTTAGCATTACTTCTGGTTTTCGACAAGGGTGCATTTTGTCTCCTTTTCTCTTTAGCTTGGTTATTGATTATGTTATGCGAAATTCACTTCAAGGGAAAGATTTTGGCCTTAAATGGACTGGAGATGCGAAAATTTCTGATTTAGCTTATGCTGATGATTTAGCCCTTTTGGCAAATGATGTTGATGAAACTGGTAGTAGAGTAGGTTTGGTTATAAACAGAGAGAAAACTAAAGTGATGAAAATTGATCGGGCAGGTTGTGATTCAGTTAATCTGAATGGTTGCAGTCTTGAGCAGGTGTCACAGTTTAATTACCTTGGGAGCTATGTAACAGTATGTTATTCTGTGTGTAACAGACGAATAGGTATTGCTGACGTTACTTTTTTAAGAATCTATGGAGAGTGTGGAGAAATAGGCGTATACATCTGAAGACTAAAATTAGACTGTAAAATAGTTTGGTTCTTTCTAGGATCAGTTATGGTAGTGAAACTTGGACGCTTTGTGAACAAGATAACAGGAAACTAGATGCTTTTGATTCCAGATGCTTACGCAGTATCTTGGGCATTAGGTGGTTCAACTTTGTAACTAATGATGAGGTTAGGCAAATGAGTCTGCAACCTCCTTTAAGCAGCATATTGTGCAGAGAGAGACTCCGTTGGTTTGGCCATGTTGCCCGTATGAATAATTATAGATTGGCGAATAAGGTTATGAACAGTGTGCCTAAAGGCCTCAGAAAGAAGGGGAGACCTAGGATGCGGTGGGCAGACAATGTCAAACAGGACCTTGTTAGAATTGGTGTGCAGTGGCCAGATGCAGTAGATGTAGCTCAGGATAGACTTGCTTGGAGAACTAAATTGCACGGTCTGGTTGGACCTCCGTAGCCCATGGCTGCTTGAGGATGATGATGATGGCTCTGCAAAAATTATGAGATGCCAAATTTTTCAATTCCTGAAAGTTATGAAGAGAAAAACGAGTCCGTAGGCTGCAAAAGCCTAGTCAGCCGCTACAGGTGAATCCTGCAGTGAACCACAGTGAAAGCAACATTCTTCTAATTGCCCCGAGAGCCAACGAGGTCTGTTCCAATGATGGCGAGATCTTCACAGAGCGTCCATTGCGTGAATAAGAGAAGTGGATGGAGAGGCGGAGGAATACCAGGGACGCAGGTGCCAGATATCAAAGCGAATGTGCTCACCATTACCTTATTGATCACGTGATGTGCTCAGGAAGGAATTTCGACAGAATTTCGCTCAGTGGAATTGCAGAAGAAAACGAGAACTCCACAACTTTGGCATCACGTAATGTCGACACAATCCCTCGCGCCGCTAATTTCTTCCAATGTGCAAAAATAGCTGCCATTACAGGATGCGAAATTGACCCTCGCCTTTGGACGGTCCGCCCCCCGTTTTCCTCCCCGTGGCGAATTGGAAGTGTTCGGAGATGGCGACTGTTACCGAAGAGTGCGAGGGAGAAAGAAGCTCGGCAGATGGCCGGGGTGAACCTCGTTGTCATGGCAATGACGGATGCTCAGCCTCCGTGAGCGATGAACACTAGACAGAGGTGCTAGACTTCAGGGTTAGGTCAGCCGCGGACTCAGAGGTCACGGCTCTCGACCGATTGGGTTGGATTGTTTTACCTCTGAGCGGCACTTTTTTGCACACCATGGGCTAAATGGCCAGGTAACATGGACCCTGAAGGCTCAGAGAAGGTTGGGGGAAGGGACCCACTGGAACAGCTGTTGGAAGACAGATGGTAGCCTCCCGTCAAGGCCATCCAGCGTGTTCTTTAACGTGCACAGGGTATGGCTCTCCCGCACACGGAGCCACGGCTTAACGTCCCATCCGACGGACGGCGGCCTTTCCAAGCCCAGCGGTGTCCCCTACTGACCGTGGGCAGGGCAGCTCTCGACCGATAGGCTCGAGGAGGGGAAATCGATTACTCGGTTGCAAACAGTGGACGAGAGGTCAAAGAGATGGGAAGAGCGTGACGTCATCGCAAGCATTTCGTCGAGAGGCTGCAGAGGACAATTAGCGATGAATTCTCGGTTAATTTTAATCGAAATTATTCCAATGATGTTGTTGCAGCATGAATTAAGTGACGATGCAAAGGATGATTTATCATCGGAAATATTCGACGAAAGCGACTCGAATGGCGTAACAAGGGAAGAATTTTCACCCCTCACGAGACACGAGGAGCATTTCGTAGACGCTCAGCGGCCGATGCTTCTGCAGACGAACAAAGAAGGGATTATCGTTTGGCGAGAGATTCGCTTTCCAGATGCCAAACGATTTGTCTCTCTCTCTCGAGTCATGGATCCGCAAAGCGACGAAACTCCGTCCCCCCCACCCCCCGTGACAGGAACGTCGAGGTCACGTGAGAAGTTTCCTCTGTTGTCGCTCTCTGTGCACGTGCGTGGGTGTATCAAGCAGACGGCAAGGACGCCGCCGCCGCCGCCACCAGCTGTCATCTGCCAGGGAAACCATTTAGTTGCTCTGTACACGCGCTCCTCCGCGACACACGCGCGCACCGACATTCGCCACTTAAAAGAAACTTCGAAGGCTTTCAGAGGGTGGCGCTCGAGTCTCTTGGCTGGGGGGGGGGAAGCGCTTCAATCGAATGCTGAATGCAGAAAAATCGTTCGCCAGAGCATTTACTCCACACGACAACAAATGGATTCATTCAAGGTATCGTCTGCGACTTTTCCGTTGCAACAGTTGCCAGATCACTGGGACTTGTGTCTCAGTCAGGGTTGACGCAGTCGAGGGGGGGGGGGGGCACAGAAGGCGTCCGCTGCCGTTTATTAGATTTGCATTTAAGCCTATTTGTTTGAAATAAATAGTCGCCCAGAGGTTAACAATCCAACCCTTTATTGAAGCATTCAAGTGTGGTCGGATTTCCCATAAGGCATTTGTCTTTTTCCGTTTGCAGAGGAAATTGGAGAAAGAATTCCTTCCATGCGAGATAATTAACATCCGCTCAGTTGAGAATTGCAGAAGAGTGACATTGCGATGACCTTCAGCCATTGGAGCACCTTGCTTCTTCCGATTCAGTTGCAGACGATCATCGCATAAATGGTGTAATCTTTTGGTGTAATAGAGTCACAGGTCGAGATGAGCAGGCAACGACACCTACATTGTGCAAAAGAGATTTATTTTTTCCACTTCATCTTTTTAACGTATCCATGGCGACCGTTCAGCCATTGCTCAACCACCGTGTCTGCAGGATGCACCCCAACAGTTACGTTTCTTCGATATTTTGACGATTCTGAAGCACCCCGAGGATTTCCGGTTCAATGAAGACTCATAATCCGTCCCTTCAGCAGACGATAACGAAATATGAAGTCAGTGCTGACATCTGGTATCGGAAAGAGGAAACGGAATCGAGCGCCTGGCATGGCCGAGGGGGATGAAACGATTTCGCTTCGGAGATATTCAGTCCACGAGACACGAAAGAGCAAGAGACTTCGGATCGTAGGAATTAACCAATCACCTTTCAATGAATCCGTTTCATGCTTCCTAAACGAAAAAACGAAAACGGAATATTTTAAGTAAGAAATTTAATAAGACAGTTCTCTGGTTTTTCTACTGAACGTGAAGTTTTAACTTCACCGATAACAAATTGCGAAGCGTTAAAAGTCTTCCTTTGCATTGGCTTGCATAAAAATAAACATCTGATCGTATCAGAGATGCAAAAAAATGGTTTAATCATCTCAGCCCCCTTCATGCCCACAAAAAAAGATTTAATGATTGTTTTACTTTTAACGATTATTGAAAATAAAAAATAACTATGCCACAGTGTCGTGATGAGAGCCTGCCAGTTTATAACAGACGAATCCGTGACGAAGGAGAACCACAAACCTCCATGGGACTCGAACCCAGGTATCTCTTCTGATCAGTAGTCAAGCACGATAAAATGGATTTATCATCATTAACTTTTATCCACACAATGAGTTAAATGGCCAAGTCACAAAGACCCCGAGGGCTCAGATTGCTTACGGAAACCATGGCAAAAGTTGCATTCGATGGAGCGCCCCCTTTCCAAGGCTCATCAGCATCCCCTACTGACCGTGGAGGCAGGGGAGGGGGGGCCGAAGTGGAACTCGAACCCGGGAACTGCAGATTATGAGGCCCAAGCGTGGCATCGGCTGAGCCACCCCCACTGCCCACCCCCACTATGAGCTGCGAATGTCGTAGGCTATTATTCTATTGAACAAAAGGTACAGAGGTGCAAAAGGTACAGAGGTGCCATGCATCACTCCGTGGTACATGCAACCACCTCTGTACGTTTTGCTACGTACCAGTCTGTAAATAAAAAATAAATTTGTCAACACCAGATCCTTTCAATTATAGTTTGTATTTCATTGTTATTAATATGGAATTTGCGAAATTTTTAAGCATGAAAAAAAAAAAGAAACATCGACAGAGATTATCTTTATAGATTTAGAATTGTTTGCATTCCTATTTACTTTTCCATTTGTTTAACCTGCCATCAAAATTTCAATTCCGTTTCCATTACGACGGGGCAATTAAGTGTCGTAGGGAATGTTTTTCCTATCTGATCAACTGGGAAGGATTTTCAAAATGTTTCAGTCTAATGGGAAGTGAGGAACGAATTGAATACATCATAATTTATGGGTTAGGAAATATGAAGTGTTAATGAATCCCTCAGAAGTGGAGGAGGGTTTAAAACTGCGGAATCCCATTCTTCCCTTTAGATACGTCATCGTGTCTTCGTCATAATGCTACAGAAACAATTCACCACCACCTCCATGATTTCGGGGGGGGGGGGGAACTCATTCGACAGCGCAACAAGCTCGTCATCTCTGCACTTCTCGGGTTCACCGCCCTCCCTGCGTTCGGCGGGAAAGGGATCACCGATGGAACGGGATTCGAAAGGCAACTGTCCGTCGCGTGTGGCGTTCAGCCGTGGTTCAAGGAGAGTCGCACCTCGTGCACTCCATACCTCTGCTAACAGTCGTTCAGTGAATCTCCCCCCCTCCCCAACACTCTCTTAGTGGGGTCTTTGCGACTTCTTCATTATGTAGAGAAAAAGTGCCGCTCAGAGGTAGAACCCAACCTAACGTGGACGAGATTTCCTCGTTGCCAAAGACGAACTGAAGCCAAGAACGAACACCTCCCGGCCTCCTCCCTAATCGAACAATCGGCATCAGGCCCGTCCAATCGAAGCTCAGTGAAAAGGACATTTAAAAAAACTCTCTCCTAAAAGTTAGCGCGAGGCAAGAGGAGGCCGCGAGATCGCTCTCTGTTGTCCACTGCTACATAAGAGGGATGCGGGAGATGTTAAGGGATGCAAGGGATGCAGTTCGATCTGGATAGGAGTTAGCCAAGAGAGCATCTGCTCTCAACCTGAAGGGGAACTTTCGGGACGAGTCAATTGGTGTGGTCTGCACGTGGATGCCTTCCTCCTTGCCAACCGCCATCGATCTCGTGTCCACACCCCGCCAGAGTATGCCGGAGCTCCCGGTATCCATGGCAACCGTCTCCGGTGTTCATCGGAGCGAGGACCGTCCGTCAGATCATCTGCGACAGAACTCTCTTCCTTCGCTCGTTCTCGCGGAATTCGAAACAGAAAAAAATTTTCCGAAATCCTGTTCGATGAAGATTTGAAGGAAATGTTTCATCGATGCCACCACTTCCAGGTGAAATGGAATTTCAGAAACTTCAGTCAATTGAATTGTTTTCGAGTTTTTTTAATGAAGGAATCGATTCTTTCCGTGTTTCGCAAACGACAAATTTTCGCCTCATATCGATTTCCGATCTCTTTGACCTTCCTTTGACATTTCTTTGAGATTTCTAAATAAGGATTCGAAACGACTTCCTGAATGGCTGTTCCACCGATAATTGATTTTTATTCGAGATTTAAATTTAGCCCATGTATGATGATGATGATGAAATAGGACAAAGAATTTTAGTAAAGCTCATTATTATTCACTAAAAAAACAAAAAGGAAACAGAATTTTGTTTGTATTTTAACGGTATGCAAAAGACGACAACAGCGTAGGCAGCAATCACGAAAGCCCTTTTCTGCTGCAGCCAATCACATTTTGAAACTCTACAGAAATTTATTAACTTCGAAAATCTCGTTTTTTTGCTACGCCATTTTATTTGTTCACCCCGAAAGGAATTTCGTTTCCGCAGTCTTCGTTTTCCCCTTCCACGTGACTTTCCTCGTTCTAAGTTATTTCAACGTTTCTGTTGTCCCAAGCGATTTTTATTTTTGTCGCTTCAATTGAAATGGCAATCAGACGGAATTTAGGGAATTTTAAAATGGGTGTCAATTTATTAAGAAAGGTTGAATTTGAATAATAGAAGTGATGTCCAAATTGCGCGAAAAGCAGAGAGAGATTCTCTTCTGCTCGGCTACAAAGAGGTCGCATTGTTTTCGATAATGCGCACACAGGTGTTGCCACCTCCCGACAGTAATACGGCACACGTGCTCAGAGTGTTAAAGCGGCGATGAAGATATCCCTTCAACATCGATTTAAACTTTATCCCATTGGAGGGGGTGAGGAATTTCTCTTTAATGGAATTAAAGGTTATATTCGACGAATCCCTTCCAGGTATAGCCAATCACCTGACATCAGTTCTGATGAAGATAATTTTAAGATGAATCATCCTATCTGGTTTTTCATCCTGATAAATCTGGATGAAATATTTCATCCTGACTCTTGATAAAGCATTTTAAGTAAAGCTCGGTCAGGTGTCCGTCGTCTGCGAGGAGATCTGTTGACCAGAATCTTCCGTTCCAGTCATGCCAACTTCTACTGATGACTGATCTCCATGAGACGACGAAGTCATCAGTTGAGAAGATCTTGCTCGATCGCAGAGAGGTGACAGCACGTGACGTGTCATCAGGTGACCATGTACCTATTATTATCCCGCACCCAGTTGGTGAGAATTTTTCTTCCAAATAACGATGTCGACGTTGAGAGAGACTTTCAATTGAAGGAACATCAAAAAAATGCCAATGAAGTGATTAATTCAGTCCATTCGTGACATGCAATGATCACTTCAGAAGTGGAGCCTGCCTTCACGTGACACTTCTTTGTGTCCTGCGGGTGCATTAGTTCGCTTCTAATGAAACGTGTAACTCAAATATCAGTTATTCTGTCACTAAAAAGAGGATGTTTCCATTTCTGAATAATTATTTCCCTTCGGAGGGAAAAGAATCGCTTTTCGATGCGAAGAGGGATTTTAATTTTTGTTTCGCAAAACCTCTCTCTAAGGTAGTAAGAGGTATTTCATTTTAGTTGCATTTCATTCCCCGAGATGGCAGCACCAAGCCGATGCCTTCTCTCCTAACTCGGCGACGCTAATTCATCGGAGAATTATTCGGAATGAATCGAAGTGACCATCGTTCGAGATCGATGACATAACTGACGCCATCTCTGAGCACGTGACCTATGAAGGAGAAACACGTGACAGGGCAGTGTGCAGGTTCTCGCCCACAGGGATGTGCAGCGACTTTCCTTCCAAAGCATTTCCATTCCTTTGGAATTTCCCTCCCTCCCTGGGCCATCGGCGATGCAGAAGAAGATTCCTCATTTCCATTTCATTCCGAATTTCGTCGCTGCGAGTTAGTCACTCATTGTAAGAAAACTTTTAGTCTTAACAATACCTTAAACCAGAAGATTTACCCGTCGTTGCCTGGCTCCGAAACTTTCTAAAATGCAGAGTAGAAGGCATTCCCCCCCGCCCCCCACATCGAAGCATTCATTTGGCAGAAATATCATTGCACTCGATCTCCTCCCTCTCCAGGGGGCGGGCCAGTCGGTAGCGCGCCACACACGTCATCTGTAGTTTCCAGGTTCCATCTCGGTGAGCATTGAGATTGATCTCCGCCAGATTTCTCACCTTGCCCACGGTCAGTAGGGGGCACCGATGGGCTTGGACAGGCCGCCGCCGTCCGTCGGATGGGACGTTAAACCATACCCTGTACATATTAAAGAACGCATTGGCTGGCCTTGACGAGAGGCTACCCTCTGTCTCCTAATAGCTTGTTCCAGTGGCTCCCTTCCCAAAACCTTCTGAGCCTTCGGGGTCTTTGTAACGTGGCCATTTAGCCCATTGTGTGCAAAAAAAGTGCCACTCCCCCCCACTTCGGTTGAAATTTTCTCTCTCTTTTTTAGGGGAGAAAAGAAATGGACATAGTTCGAGATACCCATAACCCTCCCCATTAAAAAATTTTCTAAAGCGGAATTCCCTCTCTCAGATAATCGAACTTTTCGAATCCCTTCGCAGCGACCCGAGACCCACCCTCGGATACAATTTGCCAGGCACATGCGACTTTATAGAAAAAGAAAATTAACTTTGGTCTGAGGTGGATAAAAAATGAAAAGGTACAAAAAGATTATTATTATTATTAAACAAAATTATTTATTATTCAATATTTATTAATGATTTGTTTGTACTTTAATTAGCTTTTGCATATTTTTCAAATTAAGTTAATGATTTTAACTTCCTATACGAATTTAGTTTTCGAATCGCTTGTCCGTCTCGTGCTTCATTCGAATGACTTCGATTTCCAGAATCCCTTCCCCCAACAAATGATAACAATGACTAGATCACGCGAAAGCACAAACAAATTAGCTTGCTGAATTTCTTTATTTCAAATTCATTGGTGGCAACTGAATAACTTTCAACGGTTAGTGTTAAGTCTATGGGGATTTCGAGAAATTCAAACCTGCCCTCCCCAATTTTCATTGACCCCCAGCGGGTCCGCACATAGCCCATATTCTTCCACTGGGTGAAGGGAACGTTCGTGAAAAGTTTGGCCACACAAACTTTCTTCTTTATATATTAGACAGATATTGCTAGTTTTCGAAATAAAACTTTTGAAATCAAACAATAAATTTTTGAGAAAACCGAAATCTGAACCAGATGTTCCATGACGAAGTCTGTGAATTCTTTTTTCCCTTCGATTAGCTATTAAGTGACGTAAGTGTTTTCAAAACGACATTCCACTCATCCTGTAATCAAATAGCAAAAGATGACAATGCGGATTTACTCTAGGGAATTTTTATTTCTATTTTTTTTCTCATTGAACTGTGGCAACACAAAGTGAATCGGAATCATTTTGATCCGACTCCGATTTCAATATCGGATCATTTTGTGTGCAGCAGATTCGAGCTTTAAAATACTTCGAATGCAGAAGTTAAAAAAAGAATTCTTTTTGTAATGTTATTTATTTTCTGTTTAACAATTCTTCGGATACATTTTATTTTAGAGAAATTTCTCTCGTTAAGTGATTAAAAGCATTTTTTTTTTTGTTTTAAATAACCTTTATTATAAAACTTTAAATTCCCTTAAAGTTTTTTTTCCTTGTTTGGAAAAATGAAATATTTTCGCGGAACTTTTTCGAATTGCCCGCGAAATGTCGGCTGATCAACTATCGTCTGAAACATTATTCGGATGCGAAATGCAAATTGAAGGTTATCGTGAGATTTTAAATCGAAATCACCGGATATTTATAAATTACGAATTTATTCGAGGAGATGCAAGAAGGAATGTCCAATATCTGTTTCCCTAATCATATTAATTATATAATTGTAATTAATATTATTATTAAAATATATAACTACACCGCAACACACCGCGGTACGTGTTGGAATGAACCATTTACGTGACGAGGGGTGGTGCACCCAATAAAATGGCATCTCAGTGTTTATCTCTATATTACCATTATTCTCCATCTCTTACAATATATTAAATCTGTGCAGTGCATTGGCGGATTAATCTGTGCAGTGCATTGGCGGATTAATCTGTGCAGTGCATTGGTGAATTAATCTGTACAGTGCATTGGCGAATTAATCTCTGTGGGGCGGGGGTGCTCAGTCGGTAGCGCGTCAGGCTCATAATCTGCAGTTCCCAGGTTCGAGTCCCTGCTGGGTCAGCGTTGAGATTTATCTCCGCAAAATTCCCCGCCTGCCCACGGTCAGTAGGGGACACTGATTGGCTTGTAAAGGCGGCCGTCCATCGGATGGGACGTTAAGCCGTGGCCCCGTGTGCGGGAGAGACATACCCTGTGCACGTTAAAGAACACGCTGGATGGCCTTGACGGGAGGCTACCATCTGTCTCCCAACAGCTGTTCCAGTGGGTCCCCTCCCCCAACCTTCTCTGAGCCTTCGGGGTTCTTGTGACCTGGCCATTTAGCCCATGGTGTGCAAAAAAGTGCCGCTCAGAGGTAAAACAACCCAAATTAATCTCTGCAGTGCAGTGGAGAATTAATCTGTACATTGCATTGGCGGATTAATCTGTGCAGTGCATTGGCGGATTAATCTGTACAGTGCATTGGCGGATTAATCTGTACAGTGCATTGGCGGATTAATCTGTGCAGTGCATTGGAGAATTAATCTGTACAGTGCATTGGCGGATTAATCTGTACAGTGCATTGGCGGATTAATCTGTACATTGCATTGGAGGATTAATCTGTGCAGTGCATTGGCGGATTAATCTGTACAGTGCATTGGCGGATTAATCTGTACATTGCATTGGAGGATTAATCTGTGCAGTGCATTGGAGAATTAATCTGTACAGCACATTGGCGGATTAATCTGTACAGTGCATCGGCGGATTAATCTGTGCAGTGCATTGGAGGATTAATCTGTGCAATGCATTGGAGAATTAATCTGTACAGTGCATTGGCGGATTAATCTGTACAGTGCATTGGCGGATTAATCTGTACATTGCATTGGAGGATTAATCTGTGCAGTGCATTGGCGGATTAATCTGTACAGTGCATTGGCGGATTAATCTGTACATTGCATTGGAGGATTAATCTGTGTAGTGCATTGGAGAATTAATCTGTACAGCACATTGGCGGATTAATCTGTACAGTGCATTGGCAGATTAATCTGTGCAGTGCATTGGAGGATTAATCTGTGCAGTGCATTGGAGAATTAATCTGTACAGTGCATTGGCGGATTAATCTGTGCAGTGCATTGGAGGATTAATCTGTGCAGTGCATTGGAGGATTAATCTGTGCAGTGCATTGGAGAATTCATCTGTACAGTGCATTGGCGGATTAATCTGTATATTGCATTGGCGGATTAATCTGTACATTGCATTGGAGGATTAATCTGTGCAGTGCATTGGCGGATTAATCTGTACAGTGCATTGGCGGATTAATCTGTACATTGCATTGGAGGATTAATCTGTGTAGTGCATTGGAGAATTAATCTGTACAGCACATTGGCGGATTAATCTGTACAGTGCATTGGCGGATTAATCTGTGCAGTGCATTGGAGAATTAATCTGTACAGTGCATTGGCGGATTAATCTGTGCAGTGCATTGGAGGATTAATCTGTGCAGTGCATTGGAGGATTAATCTGTGCAGTGCATTGGAGAATTAATCTGTATAGTGCATTGGCGGATTAATCTGTACATTGCATTGGAGGATTAATCTGTGCAGTGCACTGGAGGATTAATCTGAACAGTACATTGGCGGATTAATCTGTGCATTGGAGGATTAATCTGTGCAGTGCATTGGAGAATTAATCTGTACAGTGCATTGGCGGATTAATCTGTTCAGCTAAATCCGCCATGTTCTGTTTTGGCAAATTTTTCGCTCTTCGTGAAATTTTCCGTGAATCGAAAATAATCGATTCCGCGACGAATTACGCATTTGTGTTAAAAGGTCGACGGAAGAGCCAGAAGTGGAAGAAATATTCCGTCTGCATTTGCGAATTGTTTACCCGTGGGATTCATTTCTCTTAAGGGAGGGATCTGAAATCGCTTTTAAAAAGGGAGAAATCCGTTTCCTCTTTTGAAAGGGAAGAACGTTCGCCGCCGCCACCTTCAAACGGAAAGGTGAAGGTCACGGAAAGAGCTCTCTCTCTCTCCGCGTGTGGAGATCGTTCCCTCCGTCGTGGGGATGGAGCCAAGCGCGATCTCATAATAGCATCAGAATCTATTTATAGCGCCAGTGATGAGGAGGTCCGGGAGTTGTCGGCGCAGGCGAAAGATGAAATCGGTGTCGTGCAATATCCTCACAGACAGTCACGTGATCACTGTTATGCTCCCACATGCAACGGCACGGGGAGGCCTCTGCACGTACACACGCAAAGCGGGCGGAGATCACCTCTGAGGTGCGGAGATCCGACCTCCTTTCGACTCAAAGCATCGATGAGGGGGGGGGGGGAA
The DNA here is from genome assembly GCA_038380435.1 of Ryuthela nishihirai. Classification (NCBI taxonomy): domain Eukaryota; kingdom Metazoa; phylum Arthropoda; class Arachnida; order Araneae; family Heptathelidae; genus Ryuthela; species Ryuthela nishihirai. The sequence goes on along the minus strand of JAWZYU010000023.1, from coordinate 2,395,163 downwards.
GATGGCAAGGAACAGACGAAAAGGATTTTAACTCTTCCGCAGAGGACGATTTTCAGAATCGTTGGCTCATTTAATCATTGCGGGGTCGTGACCTTTTCAACTGCTTCATATTTTGCATTCTCATTCGGCAGCTTTAGAAATATTTTAAGTGGAAAATTTCAATCAGAATTCATTCATTGAGATTTTATTCGGGAACCTTTCCGGTGATGACGTGTGCCACGTGATCAACATTCCTCATCGCAACGGGGAACAAAATTCCCATATTTCTCTCCCCTCCCCCCATTCGAGTGCCCGGTGCATCATGGGTTGTTTACCTTCGAGCGGCATTTTTTCTGCACACAACAGACTAAATGGCCACGTTACGAAGACTCGAACGTTTTTGGGGAGGGGAGCCACTGGAACAGCTGTTGGGAGACAGATGGTAGCCTCCCCGTCAACGCCGTCTAGCGTGTTCTTTAACGTGCACGGGGTATGGCTCTCCCGCACACGGGGCTGCAGTCTTATCCAATGGACGATGACCATTCCAAGGGCAGGGGGGGGGGGGGATGGGCGAATTTTTCGCACTCTAATCTTGAGATGTCTCAACGATGGCCCAGGCGGGACTCGAACCTGGGAACTGCAGATTATAAGACAGGCGCCTTACCGATTGAGCCAACGACCTGCCCGATACATCAGAAGAGTTCGGCCTTTCGTTGTCATGACAACAACCAAGATCCGTTGCCATCGTTTGAAAAAAGATGACTTTTAGAGCTGTTCAGTTTATCTCGTGGCGAAGGTAGGAAGTGGGGATGCGGGGAGGAGAAGAATTAATTTCAGATTGATTTAGAGGAGGAGAAGAATTAATTTCAGATTGATTTAGGGGAGGAGAAGAATTAATTTCAGATTGATTTAAGGGAGGAGAAGAATTAATTTCAGATTGATTTAGAGGAGGAGAAGAATTAATTTCAGATTGATTTAGAGGAGGAGAAGAATTAATTTCAGATTGATTTAGGGGAGGAGAAGAATTAATTTCAGATTGATTTAGTTGAGGAGAAGAATTAATTTGACATTGATTTAGGGGAGGAGAAGAATTAATTTCAGATTGATTTAGAGGAGGAGAAGAATTAATTTCAGATTGATTCAGGGGAGGAGAAGAATTAATTTCAGATTGATTTAGTTGAGGAGAAGAATTAATTTGACATTGATTTAGGGGAGGAGAAGAATTAATTTCAGATTGATTTAGAGGAGGAGAAGAATTAATTTCAGATTGATTTAGGGGAGGAGAAGAATTAATTTCAGATTGATTTAGTTGAGGAGAAGAATTAATTTGACATTGATTTAGGGGAGGAGAAGAATTAATTTCAGATTGATTTAGAGGAGGAGAAGAATTAATTTCAGATTGATTTAGGGGAGGAGAAGAATTAATTTCAGATTGATTCAAGGGAGGAGAAGAATTAATTTCAGATTGATTTAGAGGAGGAGAAGAATTAATTTCAGATTGATTTAGAGGAGGAGAAGAATTAATTTCAGATTGATTTAGGGGAGGAGAAGAATTAATTTCAGATTGATTTAGTTGAGGAGAAGAATTAATTTGACATTGATTTAGGGGAGGAGAAGAATTAATTTCAGATTGATTTAGAGGAGGAGAAGAATTAATTTCAGATTGATTCAGGGGAGGAGAAGAATTAATTTCAGATTGATTTAGTTGAGGAGAAGAATTAATTTGACATTGATTTAGGGGAGGAGAAGAATTAATTTCAGATTGATTTAGAGGAGGAGAAGAATTAATTTCAGATTGATTTAGGGGAGGAGAAGAATTAATTTCAGATTGATTTAGTTGAGGAGAAGAATTAATTTGACATTGATTTAGGGGAGGAGAAGAATTAATTTCAGATTGATTTAGAGGAGGAGAAGAATTAATTTCAGATTGATTTAGGGGAGGAGAAGAATTAATTTCAGATTGATTTAGTTGAGGAGAAGAATTAATTTGACATTGATTTAGGGGAGGAGAAGAATTAATTTCAGATTGATTTAGAGGAGGAGAAGAATTAATTTCAGATTGATTCAGGGGAGGAGAAGAATTAATTTCAGATTGATTTAGTTGAGGAGAAGAATTAATTTCAGATTGATTCAGGGGAGGAGAAGAATTAATTTCAGATTGATTTAGTTGAGGAGAAGAATTAATTTGACATTGATTTAGGGGAGGAGAAGAATTAATTTCAAATTGATTTAGAGGAGAAGAATTAATTTCAGATTGATTTAGAGGAGGAGAAGAATTAATTTCAGATTGATTTAGGGGAGGAGAAGAATTAATTTCAGATTGATTTAGAGGAGGAGAAGAATTAATTTCAGATTGATTTAGAGGAGGAGAAGAATTAATTTCAGATTGATTTAGGGGAGGAGAAGAATTAATTTCAGATTGATTTAGTTGAGGAGAAGAATTAATTTCAGATTGATTTAGAGGAGGAGAAGAATTAATTTCAGATTGATTTAGAGGAGGAGAAGAATTAATTTCAGATTGATTTAGGGGAGGAGAAGAATTAATTTCAGATTGATTTAGTTGAGGAGAAGAATTAATTTGACATTGATTTAGGGGAGGAGAAGAATTAATTTCAAATTGATTTAGAGGAGAAGAATTAATTTCAGATTGATTTAGGGGAGGAGAAGAATTAATTTCAGATTGATTTAGGGGAGGAGAAGAATTAATTTCAGATTGATTTAGGGGAGGAGAAGAATTAATTTCAGATTGATTTAGGGGAGGAGAAGAATTAATTTCAGATTGATTCAGGGGAGGAGAAGAATTAATTTCAGATTGATTTAGTTGAGGAGAAGAATTAATTTCAGATTGATTCAGGGGAGGAGAAGAATTAATTTCAGATTGATTTAGGGGAGAAGAATTAATTTCAGATTGATTTAGGGGAGGAGAAGAATTAATTTCAGATTGATTCAAGGGAGGAGAAGAATTAATTTCAGATTGATTTAGAGGAGGAGAAGAATTAATTTCAGATTGATTTAGGGGAGGAGAAGAATTAATTTCAGATTGATTCAAGGGAGGAGAAGAATTAATTTCAGATTGATTTAGAGGAGGAAAAGAATTAATTTCAGATTGATTTAGAGGAGGAGAAGAATTAATTTCAGATTGATTTAGAGGAGGAGAAGAATTAATTTCAGATTGATTTAGGGGAGGAGAAGAATTAATTTCAGATTGATTTAGTTGAGGAGAAGAATTAATTTCAGATTGATTTAGGGGAGGAGAAGAATTAATTTCAGATTGATTTAGGGGAGGAGAATTAATTTCAGATTGATTTAGGGGAGGAGAAGAATTAATTTCAGATTGATTTAGGGGAGGAGAAGAATTAATTTCAGATTGATTTAGGGGAGGAGAAGAATTAATTTCAGATTGATTCAGGGGAGGAGATGAATTAATTTCAGATTGATTTAGAGGAGGAGAAGAATTAATTTCAGATTGATTTAGAGGAGGAGAAGAATTAATTTCAGATTGATTTAGGGGAGGAGAAGAATAAATTTCAGATTGATTTAGGGGAGGAGAATTAATTTCAGATTGATTTAGAGGAGGAGAAGAATTAATTTCAGATTGATTTAGAGGAGGAGAAGAATTAATTTCAGATTGATTTAGCGGAGAAGAATGGTTAGGCAGCTAGCGACTTTTGCAGCAAGGCAAGCTTTGTGTGTTAGCTGTAACTGAGGCCTTGGTCAGCAGTGATTTCACTCTTAGTAGGGCATGTCCTTCTATGAGAAGGCCTGTGAAAGATAGGAGTAGCTTCTAGGATTCTTCTCTGTCCTATATGTCGCAAATTAAAAAAAAGAGTTGTCTGCTGAGCAGCCAGATAAACGACAATTTCCTGGGTCATTTGTTGACGCTCGCCATCGAGCAGCCAGATATCGTTGAAGTAGCCAACCATCTGGATCTTCAACTGGATCGCCTACTCACGTGCAACGTGTAACCGCCACACCTGATTTTTTATCTCGCTGGGCGGATATGACGTGATCACGTGCATGCGTCGGTGAAGGTCTCTGTCGCATTCCACAGTTCTCTTCGGTTCCTTGTCATCGAGAATTCGATTTCTAATAATTGCGCCTCTAGCCTACTAATTAAAAAATGTTCTACAACTATGTAATTGACATTTTTTTCTCTCTCTTTGTTGCGAGTTAGGTGTGTTAACTTCCTAAACTTGCCGCTAGAGGGCCCTACAGTCACTGTCGGGACTTTCCTTCAGATGGAGATGACCTTTCCTCTTACGATCCTTTCTCCATACAATCCCAATTTCAAATGATTATCCTGCAGAAGATAAAAATAATATTTACAGAATCTGCTCTTGCGCAATGATCGAAGCGAAAGAAAAGATCCCCTACGTAGCTCTTTCCGTGACCTTCACCTTTCCGTTTGAAGGTGGCGGCGGTTTCTCTCTTCGCCGTTCTTTCTTCCCTTTCAAAAGAGGAAACAGATTTTTCCTCTCAAGCAGCTGCTTGCTGCTCACACAGCTCTGACAGGAAGTCACTCAATTAAATGCGCGATAGTCGAAGTGATTTAGGTGATTTAGATTTAGGTGAGACCTCAGCAGAAGAACGACACGAACATCCGTGCATTGACCCGGGGGGGGGGGGGGCTCAGGATCCCTTAGATGAGTAGCCAACCTCTCTGCCAGATACAACACACATCATCCGACACCCCCTGTGTAGACAATAAACAATCCATGAAGTGGTTCTCAATAATTTTTAAATCAAATCTCTTTGTTACGAATGATCGTTGGCTTGCATCACTCGGGAAAATGGTTTAATATTTTGTTGAAGGAAGTTCAAATCGCTCTTAAAATAAATATTCAAGAATTGAAGAAAAAATCATCAATCATCGATGAAATATATGTGATGATTAAAAATTGAAGAAAGAGTCAATTTTAGAAAAGAAGAAATGTTCGTACAACAAAAATGTAAACTGAATCTTAGAAATAAATTGGAATTTAAAAAATAACGAAGATAATTCATTGGAAGAGATTTTCTCATTGATATTCCAGAAAATAACTGTGGATAAAAAAAAATGAAAAGAATTTATTATTATCTCCCGTTAAGTTATATTTTAAATCCTCTTTCTAAAGAATGCAAAATTTTTCTAAATGATTTGAAAAAAGCTTCCGCTATTATTCCAATGAAATTTCCAACGATGTAGGTGGTGGTGGTGGTTGGGGGGGGGGGGACATATTGGGTCTCATTTTAAAAAAAAAAACTTTAAAAAGAAATTGAATATTCTTTTCCTTTAGAAAATTTCGAACCGTCCAATAGGAATCATTTCCTGAATCATCATTCAAGCACAGATGATGATGATTGTATCTGCAATAAATTGAGTCTCGTTTTGTAAACCTGATGCATTTGGGGGTGGCTCAGTTGGTAGCGCGCTGGGCTTACAATCTGCAGTTCCCAGGTTCGAGTACCGGCGTTGAGATTGATCTCCGCAAAACTCCACCCCCCCCCCCTCCCCGCGCCCTACCCTCCTCTATCAGTAAGGGACGTTTCATCATTTTGCTAAAAAATGGCATTTCTTCTAAATGAATCTGAAATGATCTTGAATGACCTGAATCTTTATCAATTTATCGTCTGCTTGGCAATTGTTTGACCTTCGCCCCTCCATCGCCTTTTGTTCGGCATCGTAGCCTCGTGCGCAACTGCGGAGAAATAACTCTACATCAGAAAATAAATAACTCGCGGTGAAGAGGAATCGATTCCTGTTCCGTTTGACCGATCATCCGTTTGAATCATCACTCATTTCGATGATGAGCAAGGGAGGAGATTCAAATGGATGATCAGGAGATGGATGGCGTTCGAAGAAGAGATATCAGAATGGGATCAAAGATGGAGGCAGGTCGAAGGGTCACTCGGATGATGAAGATGCATCATCCGCGATTCTTTCCCTTCCGCTCCGTCTGAGCCTCCGATTATCGTCCCGTGACATTCACGTGAAAGTGAGCGACATCTTACGTCATTTGTTGACATTGCGTGGATCCGAATGACGCGTTGCTTGGCAACCAATGAAATGATCTTCGCTTCGGCGAGAAAGCGTCTGCTGAAAAAGGTCAAGATGAAGATGAGGAAAGACTGAGCTGAGCTCGTGCATTCGCAGAGAGAGAGGTTTTCGCGCTCGATTCTTGAAGTTTTCGAAAAGAAGGAAAATGGGGACAATTAAAAGGGAGGGAGAGAGAATGGAAATGGGAAACAGATTTCATCCGGGGATGAAGGATATCCGATCGTCTGCTCTTCATTAGGAGGCAGTTGCCACCAATAGGGAAAAAGATCATCACTGTAAAGATTGACACAAGATGCCACCGACTCGGAGGAGAGAATCGCCATGACGCCAGTCACATGCATTGGAGGAGAGTTCGTTCCCCCCCTCCCGTGTCATTGATATGAAGCCGTCAGTGTTCGACTCTCTTAATGTTAATGCAATGCATATAAACTGACAGGCTCCTGTGGCAAGCAGCTGCTTGAGGGGGTATTTATTTTTTTTTTATTTTAATGCAACAGACACGTAGAAACAGGACCCGGATCTAGAAAAAAAAAGGGGCTGGGGGGGAGGAAATCGAGCCGTCAAAAAAAGTGGGGATAGCAACGGACAAACATTTTCCCTCAGTTTTAGAGGTTTTTGTTTTTTTTATAAAATTTCTTGAAATTTGCATAAATATGAATAAGTTTAATCATTTTCTGCCTCTCTTACTCTTAGCAGCATTCTCCGGATGGAACATCAGAAAATTCCTTTCTGACATTTCAATTTCGGCACGTGCTACGAAAAAACCTTTTCAATCTAATGATCATCTCAAAAAATCTTGGCGCTATTGATTAAAAAACTTTTTTTTTTTTCAAATATTCATCATTGGAAAAAAAAATCTGCGAAATCTTTTGGTTAGAAGCTCAACAGAAATCGTTTGGGATGAGATCAGAGAAACAGTTTCTGTTGAATTCTGAAAGAGGGGGGAGAGGGGGGGTGTTGTTGCCCTTATGACCTCTGAGGCGGAAACACTCTCACAATGGGAGATCTCAACCAGCAAGCAGATGCTTCGCGAGAGATGTCTGCTGCCATGGCAACCACAGAAGCCATGACGCAATGATTTCTCTGATCTCGCAGATGTGGTAGGAATGTGTAACAGGTTGTACGCGCATCCTCCGCAGTCTCTCCTCTTGCCACCAGGTGGCAGCGGGTGTTTATTTTCCGGGGTCAGAGGTCAAGCAGGCGAAGTGGCAGCCGACCACGACGACTGACGAACGCGTTTCATATGGCTGCCACTGGCGTCGCTTCTTTCAATCCCCGGCCGACATCACCCACCGAAATGGAAGAAGAGGTGATGGAGAAGATCCGTTGCTTGGCAACGCATCTCACTTCCAGATGTGCACACAGAGACAGAGTCCCTGCCACGTGCTCCGAGCACCACATCGCCGCTTGGCAGGGGCGAAAGATCGATGCACGAGACGCGAATAACTCATTTCAGTAGGAGGGAGAGAAAAAAGGTTTCATCTTTATGGCGGTGAATCATCCCAGGGGCATCTTCTTCTTCACCTCATCATTCACAAGAAATCGAACTCATTGAGATGATCATTCCTTCTGGCACTCCTCAAATCGTCGTCGTCAGGAGGAGGAGGAGGAGGAGGAGGGAGATTCCTTATTTCGATTTAAAAATAGCCACAGGCAAAAAAAACACAAAAAGACGATCAAAATTTGCCTTCACAATGGGAAGCAAACGAAATTCTGTTGAAACTCGATCGTCGGATAAGAAAGAGTTCCGATTCACCGAAAATCGAAAGATGCCGAAGAGGATTCAGTCTCATTCTGTCGGAATCGTCGCCTTAAGGAATTTGCAGAAGAAGATTGTGGAACATTCACGAAGGAAATGCAAATTATCTGTGAAGGACATTTCAAGTACACTGAATCTTTTGCAGCGGAGAATTCGAAAGCAAAGAGATGATCTCCTTTCATCTTCTGCTAAAAGACGACCTCGTCAGGTGAAGGTCGTCTGCCAATGGCGATCGTGCCTTCAGTGCCAACAGATGCGAAAGGTCACCAAATAAGGTGTTGCCAGCCGAGCTTCGTCCACTTCCTCCCTCGGCCCGGCCGTGACCTTGAAGTCGAGCATCGGTCGTCCAAGAGGAGCAGACGACGCCCACCAGCCAGACCCCGATCGTCTTCGCCTTTTCAGCGATTCCTGAAGCACCTCGCTTGGCACACTCTGGCACGCGGCCAGGAGCAGCAGATCACGGGACGGACACAAACAACGCACGCACCAACGCCACGGAGGCGGAGTCATCGACGAGCATCACTGGGCACGCGTTGGCAGAAAATCTGGCCCCTCGCGAAGCAACTGAAGGAATTCTCACCACGACGAAATGACGACATCCAATCGAAATGACGTCACTAACCGCTTCACCTTCCGGTGGATTCTTGGGATGAAACAATTCCCGTGTTGCCACTCGGTAAGAAACAAAAGTCTGAAAAATCTTTTCTTCTCCAATGGGGGAAAGAAACCTGGCAATCGTTACTTATGCCCCCCCCCGTAAACAAAAAGAAAAATATCTCGAGGAGTCGAAGATGAATTATCGGCGAGTTAATGAAATGAAAACACAAATGAGTTGAAAGAAGTCGACAAAGAGTTTTTGAAAGAACAGCGGATGTACGCCCGAGCTCCGTAGTCAGCCATCTTGTAAATGGAGAGAAAGTTTTCGTTTGTAAAACTCTTTCGAAAGCGAATCAACTCCCACGCAATCGAACATCTAAGCATCTTTTTTTAACTCCTCCCAATCAGAATTTTCCCCGTTGTTCCCCATTTTTTTAGCTCCTCGTCCGTATCATTGCCAGAGTCCGATTCCGTCCATTTCACGTGCACAGGGTGGTACGGCTCTTTCCGATAGGTGACGCTGCGAGTCGAAAGCCTCGGGGCGCCGTTTTTCAGAGGCGGCAAAATTCAGGCTGAGCAGCGTTAAAATTTCGGTTCCATTATTCTGAATATTAAATGCAGTAGCTGAGTAAATATTCCTTTGGGAAATTTTCAAGAGGAAACTTCGAATTTTTTGTCTGGTGGTGCCATCTTGCGTTCGGCTTTAGAAGCAAAACATTTCCAAGTGGTCGTTTTAAGAATCGTCAACTTTTGGGATGCATTAAAATCATGCGATTTAAAAACGTCTTCATTATTCATAAATTACTCCAACTGAGGCACTTTGGGTGGTGAGGGGAACTGAAATGAACGAAATTGCCATCGGACGGACGGACGGAAGACTGCCTTTTGGTTTCCTTTACGATGTGGCGGAGGTGAAGGTTCATTAGCGACATCGCTCCCCCTCCTCTTCGAAATAATGGGACGAACTTCCGACAGACGAAAGTTGCGACCCCCTGGAGACAGCGGAAATGGCCATCGTCACGTGACAGGGATCGCGTGGCGCCATCTGGCATCGCCACCAGGGGACGACGAAAGGGGAGGGGGACACGTGCGCCAACACCTCAGAAGCAGGGAAATTCTCCTGAGGACGGGAGAGAGATTCGTTCTCCGACTATTTATAATGCGCGTGGATGACGACGGATGTTCTATTCTCCAGATCCTCTTCCCTTTCCCATCACTTAAAGCATTTGTCTGTTATCGTTCTCTTCAAAATGGTGCATGCACATTCATTTTTTTTCTCTTCTATCAGTTAAATGTTTTTTGAAAGTAAATTTTTTACGAATAAATCGATCATAAAAATGCATTTTTTCCCCATTTTTATTTTCGTATTTTAAGATCGACTTTTAATTACATCCACTTTTTTTTCACTTTATTATTAAAAAATTCGTTTCTTTTTTTCGACACGATCAATTGTTTCTTGTTAAGAACTCCTTTCAAAAATAGGGGGGAAGGGGGGAAGTGGATTTCCGTTTCAGTCTAATTCCGTTCGAGAGGTCTTTAAACATTTCTTGAAGAAATGAACGAGATATAAATAAAAATATAAAATAAATACCCCCTCAAGCAGCTGCTTGCCACAGAGGTCTGACAGGAGCCTGTCAGTTTATATGCCAAAGTAGAAGATCTGAGAGGATGGCAGGACCTCAGCAGAAAAACAACACATACAACCATGCCTTATCCGGGGCTCGAACCCAGGTCCCTTAGATCAGTAGCCAAGCGCGCTAACCACTCAGCCATGGACGGCGTCGAATATACGCAAGATATACGTAAGTTTAATCTCCCCCCCCCTCCCCCTGATGCCTCTAACCTCGATTTTCAACGGGGACAAGAGTTGGCATCTCTCTCTGACCAATGAGGATCACTTCTAGGGGGGAAGGGGGGAAGTGGATTTCCGTTTCAGTCTAACAATTCCGTTCGAGAGGTCTTTAAATATTTCTTGAAGAAATGAACGAGATATACGCAAGTTTAATCTCCCCCCCCCTCCCCCTGATGCCTCTAACCTCGATTTTCAACGGGGACAAGAGTTGGCATCTCTCTCCGACCAATGAGGATCACTTCTAGGGGGGAAGGGGGGAAGTGGATTTCCGTTTCAGTCTAACAATTCCGTTCGAGAGGTCTTTAAATATTTCTTGAAGAAATGAACGAGATATACGTAAGTTTAATCTCCCCCCCTCCCCCTGATGCCTCCTCGATTTTCAACGGGGACAAGAGTTGGCATCTCTCTCCGACCAATGAGGATCACTTCTAGGGGGGAAGGAGGGAAGTGGATTTTCGTTTCAGTCTAACAATTCCGTTCGAGAGGTCTTTAAATATTTCTTGAAGAAATGAACGAGATATACGCAAGTTTAATCTCCCCCCCCCCCTCCCCCTAGATGCCTCTAACCTCGATTTTCAACGGGGACAAGAGTTGGCATCTCTCTCCGACCAATGAGGATCACTTCTAGGGGGGAAGGAGGGAAGTGGATTTTCGTTTCAGTCTAACAATTCCGTTCGAGAGGTCTTTAAATATTTCTTGAAGAAATGAACGAGATATACGCAAGTTTAATCTCCCCCCCCCCTCCCCCTAGATGCCTCTAACCTCGATTTTCAACGGGGACAAGAGTTGGCATCTCTCTCCGACCAATGAGGATCACTTCTAGGGGGGAAGGAGGGAAGTGGATTTTCGTTTCAGTCTAACAATTCCGTTCGAGAGGTCTTTAAATATTTCTTGAAGAAATGAACGAGATATACGCAAGTTTATCTCCCCCCCCCCCCCCCCTAGATGCCTCTAACCTCGATTTTCAACGGGGACAAGAGTTGGCATCTCTCACCGACCAATGAGGATCACTTCTAGGGGGGAAGGAGGGAAGTGGATTTCCGTTTCAGTCTAACAATTCCGTTCGAGAGGTCTTTAAACATTTCTTGAAGAAATGAATGAGATATACGTAAGTTTAATCTCCCCCCCTCCCCCTGATGCCTCTAACCTCGATTTTCAACGGGGACAGGAGTTGGCATCTCTCTCCGACCAATGAGGATCACTTCTAGGGGGGAAGGGGGGAAGTGGATTTCCGTTTCAGTCTAACAATTCCGTTCGAGAGGTCTTTAAATATTTCTTGAAGAAATGAACGAGATATACGCAAGTTTAATCTCCCCCCCCCCTCCCCCTAGATGCCTCTAACCTCGATTTTCAACGGGGACAAGAGTTGGCATCTCTCTCCGACCAATGAGGATCACTTCTAGGGGGGAAGGGGGGAAGTGGATTTCCGTTTCAGTCTAACAATTCCGTTCGAGAGGTCTTTAAATATTTCTTGAAGAAATGAACGAGATATACGCAAGTTTAATATCCCCCCCCCCTCCCCCTAGATGCCTCTAACCTCGATTTTCAACGGGGACAAGAGTTGGCATCTCTCTCCGACCAATGAGGATCACTTCTAGGGGAGAAGGGGGGAAGTGGATTTCCGTTTCAGTCTAACAATTCCGTTCGAGAGGTCTTTAAATATTTCTTGAAGAAATGAACGAGATATACATAAGTTTAATCTCCCCCCCCTCCCCCTAGATGCCTCTAACCTCGATTTCCAACGGGGACAAGAGTTGGCATCTCTCTCCGACCAATGAGGATCACTTCTAGGGGGGAAGGGGGGAAGTGGATTTCCGTTTCAGTCTAACAATTCCGTTCGAGAGGTCTTTAAATATTTCTTGAAGAAATGAACGAGATATACGTAAGTTTAATCTCCCCCCCCCCCTCCCCCTGATGCCTCCTCGATTTTCAACGGGGACAAGAGTTGGCATCTCTCTCCGACCAATGAGGATCACTTCTAGGGGGGAAGGGGGGAAGTGGATTTCCGTTTCAGTCTAACAATTCCGTTCGAGAGGTCTTTAAATATTTCTTGAAGAAATGAACGAGATATACGTAAGTTTAATCTCCCCCCCTCCCCCTGATGCCTCTAACCTCGATTTTCAACGGGGACAAGAGTTGGCATCTCTCTCCGACCAATGAGGATAACTTCTAGGGGGGAAGGGGGGAAGTGGATTTCCGTTTCAGTCTAACAATTTCGTTCGAGAGGTCTTTAAATATTTCTTGAAGAAATGAACGAGATATACGCAAGTTTAATCTCCCCCCCCCCTCCCCCTAGATGCCTCTAACCTCGATTTTCAACGGGGACAAGAGTTGGCATCTCTCTCCGACCAATGAGGATCACTTCTAGGGGGGAAGGGGGGAAGTGGATTTCCGTTTCAGTCTAACAATTCCGTTCGAGAGGTCTTTAAATATTTCTTGAAGAAATGAACGAGATATACGTAAGTTTAATCTCCCCCCCTCCCCCTGATGCCTCTAACCTCGATTTTCAACGGGGACAAGAGTTGGCATCTCTCTCCGACCAATGAGGATCACTTCTAGGGGGGAAGGGGGGAAGTGGATTTCCGTTTCAGTCTAACAATTCCGTTCGAGAGGTCTTTAAATATTTCTTGAAGAAATGAACGAGATATACGCAAGTTTAATCTCCCCCCCCCCTCCCCCTAGATGCCTCTAACCTCGATTTTCAACGGGGACAAGAGTTGGCATCTCTCTCCGACCAATGAGGATCACTTCTAGGGGGGAAGGGGGGAAGTGGATTTCCGTTTCAGTCTAACAATTCCGTTCGAGAGGTCTTTAAATATTTCTTGAAGAAATGAACGAGATATACGTAAGTTTAATCTCCCCCCCCTCCCCCTGATGCCTCCTCGATTTTCAACGGGGACAAGAGTTGGCATCTCTCTCCGACCAATGAGGATCACTTCTAGGGGGGAAGGGGGGAAGTGGATTTCCGTTTCAGTCTAACAATTCCGTTCGAGAGGTCTTTAAATATTTCTTGAAGAAATGAACGAGATATACCCAAGTTTAATCTCCCCCCCCCTCCCCCTAGATGCCTCTAACCTCGATTTTCAACGGGGACAAGAGTTGGCATCTCTCTCCGACCAATGAGGATCACTTCTAGGGGGGAAGGAGGGAAGTGGATTTTCGTTTCAGTCTAACAATTCCGTTCGAGAGGTCTTTAAATATTTCTTGAAGAAATGAACGAGATATACGCAAGTTTAATATCCCCCCCCCCCCTAGATGCCTCTAACCTCGATTTTCAACGGGGACAAGAGTTGGCATCTCTCTCCGACCAATGAGGATCACTTCTAGGGGGGAAGGGGGGAAGTGGATTTCCGTTTCAGTCTAACAATTCCGTTCGAGAGGTCTTTAAATATTTCTTGAAGAAATGAACGAGATATACGCAAGTTTAATATCCCCCCCCCCTCCCCCTGATGCCTCTAACCTCGATTTTCAACGGGGACAAGAGTTGGCATCTCTCTCCGACCAATGAGGATCACTTCTAGGGGGGAAGGGGGGAAGTGGATTTCCGTTTCAGTCTAACAATTCCGTTCGAGAGGTCTTTAAATATTTCTTGAAGAAATGAACGAGATATACGCAAGTTTAATCTCCCCCCCCCCCTCCCCCTAGATGCCTCTAACCTCGATTTTCAACGGGGACAAGAGTTGGCATCTCTCTCCGACCAATGAGGATCACTTCTAGGGGGGAAGGAGGGAAGTGGATTTTCGTTTCAGTCTAACAATTCCGTTCGAGAGGTCTTTAAATATTTCTTGAAGAAATGAACGAGATATACGCAAGTTTAATATCCCCCCCCCCTCCCCCTAGATGCCTCTAACCTCGATTTTCAACGGGGACAAGAGTTGGCATCTCTCTCCGACCAATGAGGATCACTTCTAGGGGGGAAGGGGGGAAGTGTATTTCCGTTTCAGTCTAACAATTCCGTTCGAGAGGTCTTTAAATATTTCTTGAAGAAATGAACGAGATATACGCAAGTTTAATATCCCCCCCCTCCCCCTAGATGCCTCTAACCTCGATTTTCAACGGGGACAAGAGTTGGCATCTCTCTCCGACCAATGAGGATCACTTCTAGGGGGGAAGGGGGGAAGTGGATTTCCGTTTCAGTCTAACAATTCCGTTCGAGAGGTCTTTAAATATTTCTTGAAGAAATGAACGAGATATACGTAAGTTTAATCTCCCCCCCTCCCCCTGATGCCTCCTCGATTTTCAACGGGGACAAGAGTTGGCATCTCTCTCCGACCAATGAGGATCACTTCTAGGGGGGAAGGGGGGAAGTGGATTTTCGTTTCAGTCTAACAATTCCGTTCGAGAGGTCTTTAAATATTTCTTGAAGAAATGAACGAGATATACGCAAGTTTAATCTCCCCCCCCCCCTCCCCCTAGATGCCTCTAACCTCGATTTTCAACGGGGACAAGAGTTGGCATCTCTCTCCGACCAATGAGGATCACTTCTAGGGGGGAAGGAGGGAAGTGGATTTTCGTTTCAGTCTAACAATTCCGTTCGAGAGGTCTTTAAATATTTCTTGAAGAAATGAACGAGATATACGCAAGTTTAATCTCCCCCCCCCCCTCCCCCTAGATGCCTCTAACCTCGATTTTCAACGGGGACAAGAGTTGGCATCTCTCTCCGACCAATGAGGATCACTTCTAGGGGGGAAGGGGGGAAGTGGATTTCCGTTTCAGTCTAACAATTCCGTTCGAGAGGTCTTTAAATATTTCTTGAAGAAATGAACGAGATATACGCAAGTTTAATATCCCCCCCCCCCCCCCCCCCTAGATGCCCCTAACCTCGATTTTCAACGGGGACAAGAGTTGGCATCTCTCTCCGACCAATGAGGTTCACTTCTTTCTCCTCATTCATTCAACTCTCTAAACCATCCAGGCAGACGATGTCCGCCATCCCGCTTCATCTCCAGTTCCGCTTCATCTCAGATACAACTCATTGAACAATTTCCTCGGTTTTTTTAAAATTCGGTTTTTAGGAGAGGAGAGAGTGGGTGGGGAAGAAATCTTCTGTTGCTCTAAATTACGATGAGACGAAGAATAATTAATCGAATTGGGGGGCTTCTCGTAAGAGAAAAAATTGGACGATTCCAAAAGTGATGGAGAATATTCAGCCATTGAAGTCGTCTGCAGCTGAACATAATTATGGGAAATGATTATTGATTATCGAAGGGATGACCTTCACCTACACCCCCGGCAAAAAGAAATTGTGCAATATCTTTAAAACAAATATCGTTTGACGCATTTACTAACGGTAAAAAGAAACAGAATCGAAGGCACGTGCTAAAAAATAAAGAGTTCTCCAAAACAACGGAATTAGCAAAAAAAGATTTCAAGTCAACCCCTCGAGAGAATTCGATTAAAAGATTCGTCTGCATTGGCAGACATCTTTCGCTGATCGTTGAAGGGGGAGGGGGGAGGAATTCGATCGTCAGCTTCAGTTATGGCAAACGAATTGTGCTTTGTGGTCTCTTGCCATGCAGACGAGAATGGCACGAAGAATCGTCTTCTGCAATCCTTTGCTTTAATTCTCCTTTCGGTTAAGCCTCTTATCATCAGAGAAAGAATCGTCTGATGAAAAACTCTTTCTTCTGCTGAACGACACTTTTCTCTTCACCGATTGTGGTCGGGAAAAGATTCAGATAGATCACGTGCATGTTCAGAAGAATAGAGGCAAGCGCTTGAGAAGAAAGATTTCAAATAATTGGATCCTCGGAAGTAATCTGCAATCCATGTCGACCCTTCGTGGTGATGGGAATGAAGAGGTCAGAGGTGAAATGCGTTAGAGGGTGGGGGACACGTGATCAAGATTTCTTTCTCAAAATTAAATCTTCTAACAGAAGTCCTTAATCGAGTGAATCGTCTGCAAATGCGTCGACGCTCAAAGGAAAGAATTGCAGGGCTCAGAAGAGACGGAAATGCACGTTCCTTTTCCCCTTTCTGTTCCCATGGCAACGCTATCCCTGTGATGCCTCCCAACGGAGTCGCCAATGTTTCGTTGTTCTGGTGAGTGGCCACAGGTCGAAATATTATCTTGACCTTGGAAGGGCGTCGACAGACGGGAAATGAGATTCGAATCAAAATGCCTCATTCTTTTCCAAAAGAGAACCGAAGACGATCCTCCGCAAGGAGGCGCTGGAAACTTCTTCCGAAGAGAGGACCTCAGCATCCATGGATAATGCTATTTCTGACTTTCATCCGTCAGCTCCACCTCCTCCCGGCTCCTGTTAATTTCTGCTTGGTCATTGTGCACGAGATATTTACCGCAATTGGCTTGGCGCCCAAAATGAAAAAAAAAAAGGGTCACGAGTCATTTTATGAAACTGTTCGGCGGGGAAAAAAAAGCATGCAACAAGCTGATCTTTAAATGATGAGGAATGGCAAAGGCAGACGAACGGATGCTCTGACGCCAATTAGGATAGAAAGAAGCAGACGTTTTAATTGGACGGAACTTCCCCCTCCCCCACAAGAGGAAGGAGTTAATTGTCGCCACGAGATTTGAATCTTCTTTCGCTTTGAGCAACTGACTCCGTCGAATGGGATCTCGGGAAGAGTGGAGGAGAGTAAGAGGGAGGAGGAGGAGGATCCATCTCATCCACAGAAAGGTCAGCAGAGGCAGCAACATCCCCATCCTTCGGGGGTCGGGAACCCGAATCGAATCCCTCGGCCTTCAATCCGACATTTTCGGAATTCCAAAATTAAACAGAAAAAAAAACTCCTTTCTTTGTAGCGCTTCTAAGCAGACGAGAATTGATCTTTCGGCAGATTTTTGTTGCAGAGTGAATGGAACAAGGTTTCTGATGCGTTGCCATGGAGAAATCAAAACAACAGAACCAGATGGAGAGAGAAAAATGAGAAAATTGGAACAAATCCAATTTGCTCTCTCTCATTGAAAACTATGAAAAGTTTTATAAATCCAAATGGATGGGAGAGTTCTTTGATTTTTTTTCGGGGGGAGTGGGGGGGGGGAGGACAATATTTTCAATCCGTGCAGTCGGCATTCTATGAGGGCCAATCATGACATCCGAAGGGGGGAGGGATCCTCAGATGGATCCCCTGGAAATGGAATTCACTTTCAAAACGTCAAATCTTAACATCACGCGCAGATTGGGCGGCTGGACATGGGGGAGGGCATTGCTTAGGGGGGAAGGATATTTTAAGAGGGGTAAAAACAGATATTTTAAGGAAAATAAAAAAATTATGTGGAATTAAAAACATAATAAGGTTAAAAACGGATTTTTTTTTTAAGAATTTCAATCGAGCCTGTGGAGTCAGTCTGCTAACCACCCGACCAGCTATGGGCTGGAAATTGAAAGATAAAATTAAAAAGAAAAAAGGCAAATATGGATAAAAAATTGATTTTTAAAGAAACAAAATTTGAAACGAATATTTTAAAGAAACTAATGATAAAAAAGGGTGTTTCTATAATAACGGAATAAAAACGTCTGCTTGAAATGTAAGGAACGAATTTTTTTGTTTTCAAGGAACATTAATTTAAAGAATTAACTCTCAGTAACTGGCAATCACAGCTGATGTCATCTGCTAGAACGAAATATTTAGTTGGCGATCATTTAAACGAACATATTTGCTAATCAATTCTGATAATAGTTAAATGCATCTAATTATTTACTAACGCCTTATTCTTCATTAGTTTATTAACATAATAATATAACATCATATATTTATAATTCTGCTATTAATTTAAGAACATCGAAGTCCATGTAGGTTAAGATATAACTTATTTGGGAACATGATTTTGGCAACATTGACACTCAACTTTACATAATGAAAAAATAAGATATGCAAAATACAGATATTTACATATTTCGCTTCTTACGTTCACTTTTGTAAAATTTATTAGAAAAGTTAAGATATTTACTAATGGGTTGGATTGTTTTACCTCTGAGCGGCACTTTTTTGCAGACAACTGGGATAAATGGGCAGGTCACAAGGACCCCAAAGACTCAGAGAAGGTTGGGGGAGGGGACCCACTGAAACAGCTGTTGGGAGACAGATGGTAGCCTCCCGTCAAGGCCATCCAGCGTGTTCTTTAACGTGCACAGGGTATGGCTCTCCCACACACGGGGACACGGCTTAACGTCCCATCCGACGGACGGATGATCTTTACCAAGCCCATCGGTGTCCCTATACTGACCGTGGGCAGGGCGGGGAGTTTTGCGGAGATAAGTCTCGACGCTGACCCAACTGGGACTCGAACCTGGGAGCAACAGATTACGAGCCTGGCGCGCTACCAACTGAGAATCCACCCTCGGCCCTACTAATGCGTGTTCTTGTCTTTATTACAGTTACATCAAATAGAATATTTATTTTTAAAGGAATTCATCATAAAAAGGATGGCAATCGTAATCGATCTCCTCTCCGCAGGTATCTGTCTACATCAGGTTCAATCCACAATCGTTGGTTGCAATTCAATACTCGATACCTTACTGATGGAATCGATTCCCCCACCTAGCAGTGATTCGAGACCCCAACGAGGAGTGGCTGTTCGTTTCTCCCCACGTGCCGTTACTTCCAGAGGAGCAGCCAATCAGATTCCTCATTCACCTGCTCCACGTGCAATCGAGGGCGATTGACCTGGCTTCGTACAACTTCCGACTCTTGGGAGGAACCGGAAGTGTGCACAGCTACATCTTCCCGGACGCACAGACTCCGTAAACAATTGTCCTCCCCCCCTCACGCCTTTCTCGTCTGCGCGAGGAAGATAAGAGGAGGAGCACGCGAGGTCACTCCTCCCACGACAGAGGGATCTGAAAGGACCGCTTTTTCTCGCCGTTGCAGTTTTAAGCAAAAGCAGAGAAAACCCCAATTGGCTCTTGACTCATCGCAGCCACACACACACACGCAGGGGGTTCCTTTACCATTGCATAGCCTCGTCAACACCTTACTAAGCATAGCAGCATCATAGAGCCCTTACCTATGGATAGATAGATAGATATCAGAGAGCCTTTGCTGTTATCCATCATAGATAGAGCCATTGCTATGCGAATTGTCCTGCAGCCCTTATTAAGTGATGTTACGGAAGGATCTGTCCCCGACGCCTTACAGAAGGATTGGTCTACCTCTGAGCGGAATTATTTTCTGCATACAATGGCTAGGTCACAAGGACCCCAAAGGGTTTAGAGAAGGTTGGGGGGGACCCACTGGGCAGGTGTTAGGAGACAGCTGGTAGCCTCCTCCCATGAAGGCCATCCAACATGTTAATGTGCACAGGGTATGGCTCTCCCGCACGCGGCCTTATGCCCCATCCGATGGATGGCATCCTTTCCGAGCCCATCGGTGTCCCCTACTGACAGAGGGGGGGGGGGGGGGGGATGTTGCGAAGAAAATATCTGAAAGCTGGCTCAGGCAGGTGGGACTCGAACCTACGAACTGCTGATCACGAGCCTGGCACGATACCGGCGGAGACATCCCCCTTCTTACAGAACGAGATGTTTCCATTTCAGGCTCGCATCATTTTCATCGAAAGGTGAAGAGGTCAAATTCTCGATTAAAAATAATGAGGGCATCTTCCTCTTTTGGACTTGGACCAAACACAAGAAAACTTGAATCCTTGAAGACGTTGGCGTTAGGTGCTCGTGAAATGATGCGGTTAGGTGATGCCATCCGATGCTCCACTGCAGAGGATATTAGGACATCGAATGGAAGGCGCTACATGGCTCTCTCGTGTGCTGATCGACACAAAGGAAAAACCGACATTCAAGCTGCGAGGGGGGCAGCGGAGATGGAACCTTTCGAAAACATCTGCATTACACAATGTCTAACTCTGTCTGCCCATTCAAGAAAATGGAAACTTTTTGAATTTTGAGCTGTGCCAAGGACTCATTGCCCATAGGGATGGGTAGCGATGAATTCCGAATATAAACTAACTCTGCAACTGAGTTATGCCCAGAGTCGATCGTTTTCAAGGGAGAGTTCCGAGCTTTGTTTTTTATCATATTAAAAAAAAGATTAGCGCTACCATGAAATCAGTTTGAACTAATGTCCATGTTCCGAGCTCTCGTGGGTACAAGTGCGGTCGGGAGAGGGGACCCGCTGGGCACCTGTCCGGAGAAGGGTGTCGGCTTCCCGTCAAGGCCATCCAACGTGTTCTTCAACGTGCGTGGGGTGTAGCTCTCCCACACACATGAAATGTTTTTTATGGAGACCAGCTAATAGTTGGTTACCTCTGAGCGGCACTTTTTTGCACACCGTGGGCTAAATGGCCAGGTCACAAGGACCCCGAAGCCTCAGAGAAGGTTGGGGGAGGGGACCCACTGGAACAGCTGTTGGGAGACAGATGGTAGCCTCCCGTCAAGGCCATCCAGCGTGTTCTTTAACGTGCACAAGGTATGGCTCTCCCGCACACGGGGCCACGGTTTAACGTCCCATCCAACGGACTTTACCAAGCCCATCGGTGTCCCCTACTGATCGTTGGCAGGGCGGGGAGTTTTGCGGAGATCAGTCTCAACGCTGACCCAGCTGGAACTGCAGATTACGAGCCTGGCGCGCTACCGTCTGAGTCTAAAGGGCCGATCATCGAAATCGCGTCGCCGAAACGGTTTCTTCGAATGACCTTCGACGAAAGGACGCGATGCCTAGCAGAGTTACGTCATCCGATGACGTATTTCCACATTTTCCGTCTGCCGCGGAAACGTTCTGCTGCACAAAAAGCGTCTATTTAGCAGTGCGAGATTGGCAACAAAGATCGGACTGGCAGCGAGGCCGCCGAGCGGAAATGGAAGAAAGGCAGCGCGAGGGCAAACGACGCAACATCCGCGTTTCATCATTCGCTTTCAAAGCCGAGAGAGGAGGCAAAGAATCGTTTGGTTGCAGATGCGAATCGATTGCTCGCACTGAAACGAAGGATCGGCCTTTACGGCATCGAAAGCAGTCGAAAAGGAAGTCATTATAAAAAAAATATTCCCAAATAGCAAAGCTGTTCATTGGGCTAGGATTCGAACCCAAAATCAGGTTTTAATATTTTTTCACAAGATTTCCAAACGATCTTTGTCTGACTGACGTATTCTAGTTGAAAGACATCAATCACGTGAGAACATTGTCTGAAGAGAAATCGATTTCTCCCTGATTTAGCATTTTGCATTGGATGTTGGTGTCGTTTTTCTGCTGAGGTGTCCCCACCATCCTCTCAGAGCTTCTACTATGGCATATAAACTGACAGACTCCTGTCAGACCTCTGTGGCAAGCAGCTGCTTGAGAGGGAATTTATTATTTATTTTATTTATTTCTTCAGTCAGATCCGTTGATGCTTTTGCGTCGAATAACAAAACGAATTAGTAATTGATTGGAAATCAGTTTCATCAGAGGAGGAATCAGCATCCTCCCCACGAGAGTTCATTGGATCATTAACTTTGGCCTGCCGAGACTCAGTGGCGCGTGGGGGAGATCTTATTACAATCATTTGAAATGGAAATATTTGAAGGTCAGAATAATCGCAACCTTCTCACAGATCTTCTATATTACCCATGATGCAGCGAGGCTCCCGATGATCAGATGGGCAGGAATGGTCACCAAGGTTACTGCAGGTTTGTTCGTAAGAGACGTTCTCTTGTCTCTTAGAGGTCCGCTTATGCTTATTTTTTAATGACGCAATTGGCACAACCACTTCCGGTGATTCCAAAGTCGTTCTGGGATCGGAAGTGGAATCTTTTCATAGAAAAGTCACGCAAAAGAAGTGGGACAAGAAAAAAAATTAAAAAAATTACATTTCATTATTATGGCTCGACAGAAATGATTCTTACTCTGAAGAAAGAACACAATACATGGTTATTTTAAAATTCGAAGTCTTCCGACATCAGAATCCTTAGATTTTTGCTCTCTCTTCATCCCCAGCCTCCCTCGGCGTGAAGGAGGAGGCGGATGCGACATCCTCCTCATGGGAGCATCCCGATCCCTCTCAGCATCCACAGAAGCATTTCTGGTTAGAGAAGTTTCTTGCTTTTGCACCTGATGATGCTGATCACCAGGCAACCGGGGGTAAATCTGAAGACGCCGGTATCAGTTGCTACTCCCCCCCCCCCCTTCTGTCCGCTCCTGAGCGGGGATCACAGCTAAACATAGCGCAGACGTTCACAGAATGGGGTTATCTTCTGTGGCACGCCACCCAACACGGCGAAGAACTCTCCCTCGAGTCGGGTGACTTCCCAACAGCAGCCAAACAACGCCCTGGTACCACATGCACCTGCAAGGCGATGTTCGCGAGAAACATTCGTTTTTCCCCTTAACTATTGGGGGGGGGGTCCGAATGTCATCCAGTTCCTCCTTGGATCTTTCAGCTTAACTGACGAGGAGGTGGAATATCACCCAATGCATCATGGGATCTTTTCCCTTAACTAAGGTGGAGGTGGAACGCTAAGTGAGCATCTTGTTGGAACTTTCTCCTTAACAAATGAAGAGGTGGAATGTCACCCAATGCATCATGGGATCTTTTCCCTTAACTAAGGTGGAGGTAGAACGTTAAGCGAGCATCTTGTTGGAACTTTCTCCTTAACAAAGAAGAGGTGGAATGTCACCCAATGCATCATGGGATCTTTTCCCTTAACTAAGGTGGAGGTAGAACGTTAAGCGAGCATCTTGTTGGAACTTTCTCCTTAACAAATGAAGAGGTGGAATGTCACCCAATGCATCATGGGATCTTTTCCCTTAACTAAGGTGGAGGTAGAACGTTAAGCGAGCATCTTGTTGGAACTTTCTCCTTAACAAATGAAGAGGTGGAATGTCACCCAATGCATCATGGGATCTTTTCCCTTAACTAAGGTGGAGGTGGAACGTTAAGCGAGCATCTTGTAGGAAATTTCTCCTTAACAAATGAAGAGGTGGAATGTCACCCAATGCATCATGGGATCTTTTCCCTTAACTAAGGTGGAGGTAGAACGTTAAGCGAGCATCTTGTTGGAACTTTCTCCTTAACAAATGAAGAGGTGGAATGTCACCCAATGCATCATGGGATCTTTTCCCTTAACTAAGGTGGAGGTGGAACGTTAAGCGAGCATCTTGTTGGAACTTTCTCCTTAACAAATGAAGAGGTGGAATGTCACCCAATGCATCATGGGATCTTTTCCCTTAACTAAGGTGGAGGTAGAACGTTAAGCGAGCATCTTGTTGGAACTTTCTCCTTAACAAATGAAGAGGTGGAATATCACCCAATGCATCATGGGATCTTTTCCCTTAACTAAGGTGGAGGTGGAACGTTAAGCGAGCATCTTGGTGGAACTTTCTCCTTAACAAATGAAGAGGTGGAATGTCACCCAATGCATCATGGGATCTTTTCCCTTAACTAAGGTGGAGGTGGAACGTTAAGCGAGCATCTTGTTGGGACTTTCTCCTTAACAAATGAAGAGGTGGAATGTCACCCAATGCATCATGGGATCTTTTCCCTTAACTAAGGTCGAGGTGGAACGTTAAGCGAGCATCTTGTTGGAACTTTCTCCTTAACAAATGAAGAGGTGGAACGTTAAGCGAGCATCTTGTTGGAACTTTCTCCTTAACAAATGAAGAGGTGGAATGTCACCCAATGCATCATGGGATCTTTTCCCTTAACTAAGGTGGAGGTAGAACGTTAAGCGAGCATCTTGTTGGAACTTTCTCCTTAACAAATGAAGAGGTGGAATGTCACCCAATGCATCATGGGATCTTTTCCCTTAACTAAGGTGGAGGTGGAACGTTAAGCGAGCATCTTGTTGGAACTTTCTCCTTAACAAATGAAGAGGTGGAATGTCACCCAATGCATCATGGGATCTTTTCCCTTAACTAAGGTGGAGGTGGAACGTTAAGCGAGCATCTTGTTGGAACTTTCTCCTTAACAAATGAAGAGGTGGAATGTCACCCAATGCATCATGCGATCTTTTCCCTTAACTAAGGTGGAGGTGGAACGTTAAGCGAGCATCTTGTTGGAACTTTCTCCTTAACAAATGAAGAGGTGGAATATCACCCAATGCATCATGGGATCTTTTCCCTTAACTAAGGTGGAGGTGGAACGTTAAGCGAGCATCTTGTTGGAACTTTCTCCTTAACAAATGAAGAGGTGGAATGTCACCCAATGCATCATGGGATCTTTTCCCTTAACTAAGGTGGAGGTGGAACGTTAAGCGAGCATCTTGTTGGAACTTTCTCCTTAACAAATGAAGAGGTGGAATGTCACCCAATGCATCATGGGATCTTTTCCCTTAACTAAGGTGGAGGTGGAACGTTAAGCGAGCATCTTGGTGGAACTTTCTCCTTAACAAATGAAGAGGTGGAATGTCACCCAATGCATCATGGGATCTTTTCCCTTAACTAAAGTGGAGGTGGAACGTTAAGCGAGCATCTTGTTGGAACTTTCTCCTTAACAAATGAAGAGGTGGAATGTCACCCAATGCATCATGGGATCTTTTCCCTTAACTAAAGTGGAGGTGGAACGTTAAGCGAGCATCTTGTTGGAACTTTCTCCTTAACAAATGAAGAGGTGGAATGTCACCCAATGCATCATGCGATCTTTTCCCTTAACTAAGGTGGAGGTGGAACGTTAAGCGAGCATCTTGTTGGAACTTTCTCCTTAACAAATGAAGAGGTGGAATGTCACCCAATGCATCATGGGATCTTTTCCCTTAACTAAAGTGGAGGTGGAACGTTAAGCGAGCATCTTGTTGGAACTTTCTCCTTAACAAATGAAGAGGTGGAATGTCACCCAATGCATCATGCGATCTTTTCCCTTAACTAAGGTGGAGGTGGAACGTTAAGCGAGCATCTTGTTGGAACTTTCTCCTTAACAAATGAAGAGGTGGAATGTCACCCAATGCATCATGGGATCTTTTCCCTTAACTAAAGTGGAGGTGGAATGTTAAGCGAGCATCTTGTTGGAACTTTCTCCTTAACAAATGAAGAGGTGGAATGTCACCCAATGCATCATGGGATCTTTTCCCTTAACTAAAGTGGAGGTGGAACGTTAAGCGAGCATCTTGTTGGAACTTTCTCCTTAACAAATGAAGAGGTGGAATGTCACCCAATGCATCATGGGATCTTTTCCCTTAACTAAAGTGGAGGTGGAACGTTAAGCGAGCATCTTGTTGGAACTTTCTCCTTAACAAATGAAGAGGTGGAATGTCACCCAATGCATCATGGGATCTTTTCCCTTAACTAAGGTGGAGGTGGAACGTTAAGCGAGCATCTTGTTGGAACTTTCTCCTTAACAAATGAAGAGGTGGAATGTCACCCAATGCATCATGCGATCTTTTCCCTTAACTAAGGTGGAGGTGGAACGTTAAGCGAGCATCTTGTTGGAACTTTCTCCTTAACAAATGAAGAGGTGGAATGTCACCCAATGCATCATGCGATCTTTTCCCTTAACTAAGGTGGAGGTGGAACGTTAAGCGAGCATCTTGTTGGAACTTTCTCCTTAACAAATGATGAGGTGGAATGTCACCCAATGCATCATGGGATCTTTTCCCTTAACTAAAGTGGAGGTGGAACGTTAAGCGAGCATCTTGTTGGAACTTTCTCCTTAACAAATGAAGAGGTGGAATGTCACCCAATGCATCATGGGATCTTTTCCCTTAACTAAAGTGGAGGTGGAACGTTAAGCGAGCATCTTGTTGGAACTTTCTCCTTAACAAATGAAGAGGTGGAATGTCACCCACCGTCTCGTGGAAGCTTTCCCTTTAACTAATGAGGTGAAAATGGTTGCACGTTGCAGAATTTCCCTCAATTGATGATGGTCGTCTCTTCATTCCGTTCGAGCATTTCTTTTAAACAATGAATTTTCCCCTTAACCAATGAGGGCGCCTCATGAAGGAGTGCCCCCCCCCCCCCCCTGCTGACTCAGAGCCAAATTGCACCGAGGCACCCTGAAGCGAATGAGGGTGATCTTTGGAAAGAAATTATCAAGCAAGATTTTCTTTTAAAATTCTTTTCACCGTTTTTGAAAATTGCAGAGGAATTCGCTTTTGCGAAAGATGGAAAAATCTGGCAGGCGTCGAGGAATTTCTCTGAATGGAAATCCATTTCATTTCGTCTCCATTTATTCCTAAAGCTGAAAAAAAAATGAACGAAGGTGAGTGTGGAGAAAATGCAAATGAGGCGGAAATGGGAAATCCGAGGCTCAAGGAGATTAATGGAATAAACTGAAAAATGGAACTGGCGATCATTTTCAACAGATTGATGTTAATTCTGATTGCAAATCGCGTGCACGGGGGGGGGGGGAGAAGTATTACCCATTCGCCCTCACGAAATTGAAGACGGTAAAAACATTTCGAAGATGAACATGTAAGAAGCGATTAGTTGTGTGTATTTTAGGCCTCCAATTTTTTCATCACGTGCAATTATTTTATGACTTACAGATTAAAATAATACTACACTGGCGGAAATTGAAAAAAGAACACCCAGAAGGAATTCCTTCAGGAACGTCTAATTATAATATGTTAATAGTTAAGGGCAGCCGAAACCGTGATCCAAGATTGAAAGTCATTGGATGAGATAATGACGTCGCTGAGGACGACCACATCCAAATGTACGCAGCGTGTATTTAAGGACTAGAGCGTGAAGAAAGAAGTCATTCGTCTCGTGTCGTGTTGCTCAGTGCTCTTTGAAGAAGCCACCATGCCTGGACGAATGCAGGAACAAAACATTTGTTCAGTTAGAGGAGTTTCAGCGAAGTTGTAGAGTGGGTCTTCGGGAAGCAGTTGTAATTTCGTCAAATTGCACACTGCGTTGGAAGAGAGGTATTGGCAGTTGGACGATAGGGGGCGTCGATGGTCGGGAGAGCATTGGCACACTTGCAGACGTGGTTCCGGGCAACACAGAGTTATGGCTGCACGAGAGGATCGGCGTATCAGGAGGGCAGCGGTGGCGTCACAAATTCGATCCTCTCTCGTACCAAGGGTGTCTACAAGAATGATACGCAATCCTCTTTTGGAAGCAGGACTAGGGGCACGTGTGCCAAGGTCACGGTTTCCACTGTCACCTCATTACTGTCGAGCACGTTTGCAGCGGTGTCAAGAACGAGTTCATTGGAGGGAAGAATGGTAGTCTGTGGTCTTCAGTGATGAAAGCCGATTCTGCTGAAAAGCATCTGATGGTCGTTTACGCGTCTGAAGGCGACAAGGTGAGCGGCTTCTTCCATCGAGCATCCGCCAGCGACACGCAGGGCCCACGCCGGGCATCATGGTGTGGAGAGCGATGAGCGATCTCTCTCTTACGTGTCTGGTGTTTGCACAGGGTACATTGAATAGCAATGCGTACGTCAGCGACATTGTACAGCCGGTCATCCTGCCATATTTGAGTGTAATCCGAAATGCGATATTCCAGCAGGATAATGCCCACCCACACTCCGCCCGGCAACTCAATATGCTCTTCAGGCAGTGCCCCAACTCCCTTGGTGTCAGGTTCTGATGCGATACCTGGATATAATTTTGTCATTTCGTGTATATATTTGCATGTGACCTTGCATTGTAATCCTTTGAGTGAAACTGTTCCCTTTCTCCCACCACTGACTTCAGCTATTTATTGATAGTATGTCTTGCTGTAATCAGCAAGACAGATTTATGGTAACCTGATCGTCGGTGATCGGCCCGCCTTTCCGGCCCAGCTCGATTGATTCAAGAGCGCGATGCCAAATGACCGTCCCGTGGGATCAGGAGGTCAGTGCCGGATGGCGTAGGGCCCGTGGAAGGTCAAGACAGTTCTGAACGAGACGCTGGCTGGAGCTGACGTGTAGAGGTGCACGGTGAATAGATATTCACGATGCGAGAGGTTTTCCTCTGTTAGGTGCGTAGAATCGCAGCCTTTTAAGCAATCTGAATATGATTGTAGCCAACTTAGCCAGTAGTCAACGTCAGTGCTCGGGGAGACCCTGTATCTATTTTCCATAATAAACCATTTGTTATTGTTTTAAACTTGGAGTTAGTTATCTTGCTGCAATTCTCAAACGTTGAAAGCCCAATACAGAACGAACCAAAATCTTACGTCTTTACCTGTGGGCGCCGAGAATCAGTTGCATTCTACCAACCCCAGGAACCGACACTTGGACAGCATGCTCTCCGGATTTGTCTCCAATCGAGCATATCTGGGACTCGATCGGACAAAGACTCTTCCGCGGACCGCGGCAGGCAACGACCATCGCTGAATTACACGTTCAAGTTGAAAGCGCATGAAATGGTATCCCCCACCCCAGGGTGATATCCAGTATTTGTACGACCAATTGCATGCCAGATTGGAAGCTTGTATTGCTGCTCCGAGGAGGTTCAACACCTTATTAAAATGTGCCTTCTGTAAAATGTAATACTCATTAAAAAGTAAAACAAAAAATTGAATCACTTCACACGTGTGATCATTTCCCTTTCTCAAATAAGTTGTTTCCACTAAATAAATCTCGTTAGCTTACGCTTCAATTGTTAATGTTGTTCTTTCTTCAATTTCCGCCAGGGGATGTAGGTGAAGCATCCTCTTCCTTTTCATCATGAGTTTCAAATTCATCCTCCTCGGGAACTATTTTCTGGTCACGTTCCTGACGACTCGTTCCGTTCTCCGATAAATTCCATCCGTCATTCGTAATATCCGCTTCAGAGATCGTCGATTGCTGCAAGATGAAGGTCACAGAGGATGCGATGGCGGGGGGGGGGGGGAAGAGACAATGTCAGTCGAGACATTGTTAGAATTGGGCTTCGTGGCCAGCCGAAGCTAAGATCTGTTGCTCAAGACCTTCATATCGCTTTTCAATTGTCGAAATATCTTTGTGAAACCTCTCACCGTGTTAATCGGAGACGTCACTGCAGCTTTCCGGAAAGCAGTCCAGATGTGAATGCAGGAAGGGCACTTTCAAAGACATATTACATTCTAAGTCCCGATATGCATATAGCATCTGGTTTACTATTTCTTAATAATATTTAGACCTCTTTTGTCCAAGAAAATTGTCTGCAACTTTCTTAAACATGTTCAAACAAGTCTCTCTTTCTCTGTTAGAGATTCGTCAAATTTCAAATCTTTCTTCAACATCTTATTTGAGGGCCAACAAACACGCCCTCTTTTATCTTTGCTTCTGAAAGATGGGGGAATTCTGTTGTTAGGTCGGCAAATCCTCTACCCTATTTATCCACTGCCTTGACAAATTGCTTCACAAGTCCCAGTTTTATACGAAGGGGAGGAAGGATCACCTCCTCATAAGCTACAAGTCTCTGCTTCTATAAATTTTTTGCTCCCACTTCCCGATTAAGTATTGGCCAAGTTTTCTTCAAGTAATGAGATGCTCTGTCACGACTGTCCTATTCACAAAGGAAACATAGAAATTTTGTGTTCCCTTGTTGCATTCCCAATATCATGGCAAGGATTTTTAAATCCTCACATATTTTCCAATTGAAATCCGTGTATTTAATGGATTTGAGCATCATATTTAAAATCTCATATGATTCTTTTGCCATACTAGCATAGGCAACTGGAACAGAAGGCATTAAATCACCATTGTGTAGTAAAACAGCCTTCAAGCTAGTTTTGGATGCATCTATAAAGAGCCTCCAATTTTGTGGGTCATGAATAAAGCCTAAAGCTGTCATCAAACCGGCAATATCATTACAGAAAATCAATCGGCCATCATGTGAGAAGAATGCAACAAAATTCCGTTCTCTATTTCTATATGAAGTTTTACTTGTGTTAGGCTGGAGAAGATTCCATTCTTGCAACCTCGATCCCATCAGTTCAGCGTTTTGTTTACTTAGCCCTAGATTACGAAAAAAAATTGTTAAAAAATGTAGAGTTGAATCGATGGTAGCCTCAGAGGGAGGATCACTTTTTTTCTGGAGGTGATTCACGTGCCTCACTCTCTTCACCAGTACTTTCTTCATCTTCTGTTTCCCGACTTGGAGTTAGTGGAAGTGGCTACGTTTCACAATGTAGTACTGGTAATATTGCAGATAAGTTCGGATCGAATCTCTTCGATTTTCTGCTGGTAAAGCCCTGGATACTAGTCACACAGAAGTAGCAATCTTTGGAATGGTCTTTTGGTTTCCCTCCCTATCATGGGTACAGCAAATAACATGGCGCTACCTTTATCCTTTGACCAGTTTATTAATTTAACATAGCAAGTTGCACAACATATGTGAGGGGCCCACTGCTAATCCCGATCTCCAAAGTAATGTCTTTATTATAGGTGACATTTTTTTCTTGTCTGGCAAAAGTGAACTCTCCGCAAATATAACAGAAGTTGTCTGCCTTATTTTGACATTTTGGCGGGGCATTTTCTAGAATACAAAAGAAAAAAAAAATAACAGAAGAATTCACAAACCCTGTCATGCTAACTACACAAATATTGTCATAAAATATCTTTACACACCCTAGAATACAATTTGAAAAACTGATGTTAATTTCATAAACATCATGTAACTTATAAGTTTTTAAAATAAACTTTACAGAGGCAGACTAGCAGTCATCTAAACTATGAATAGAATAACATTGTTGCCAACATGCGAGTATGAACTATTGCAAACAAGTCAGTGTTGCCAACTTTTTTGATGTAACATTTCCTGATTTTTCATTCTCCAAGTAATATATATGAAATTGATGTGTTATATCTCCATTACTTTAAAACTAGCTCTGATAGGCCAATTCTGATCTCAGATTTCAATTTCCCACACCAAAATACTTTAGGAACACATCAGTTAAGCAAAGAAAATTTTCTCTTGTAGAACAGTTATTATTCATTAATACTGATACATCATTGTCGCTATTAGTTTATGTACCAGGTTTGATTTACTGCTTTATCATAATATTAGGATTAGTACTTTTAGGGAGTTTTATTTTTCCCACTTACTTCGTAATAAGAGAATCAACATAATTATTTAAAAGTAATAACAATCGAACAGAATGACTTCATTTATTATAGATCGTAGATTTTACATGAAACTGACTTCCGAGAACTAATGTGTGAGATGACGACCACGTGGCTTAAAGAGAGAAATGTGAAAAAAAGCTTCTTCTATGTCGATGTAAGAGGGGAGTGTAAAGGTATTGAGATGGTGAAGAGAGCGCATGTGCGTTTCGAGAATGTGAAGAGGCTCGGCCACCGCTCGTGAGTCCTTCTTTGGCTGCAGCAGATAGCGCAGATTTACAACCGCGTGCAAGAGGAAGGCAATAACCGAGGCGGGGGGGATTTACCTGGATCTTTAGAGCACAACGCACGAGTCGGCGACATGTGCTACCATACTGGGATGCCCTCCAAAGGAATCGTTGAAGGAAACAAACGGGGGTGACGTCATAAGCTGATGCAACCTACTATTACACCTGCTATCCTGTCTTACTTACCGATTTTTACAACCTATTAACACAAAACACTATAAAACAAAACTCAATGACACTACAATGGATTCCAAGCCATTGTGGAATAGAGGGCAACTATTGGGCTGATTACTATGCCAAAAAGGGCCTCTCCCTCTCTACCATTACCCCCAACACATCACTTCTTTGTAAACTTTAAAAATGAAACAAAAAACTTTGAAATTAAATCACTAAAAAATTTTTTCCTAGTAAATGGTCCCATCTTCAGTCCCCCACAGATTCTTCTTACAACCAGAAATCACAACATTAGCTAATATAAAACTGCCCACAAAAATGACCTCAACTTTCTATCGCCTAAGAATTGGTTTTGTTGGCCTAAATTTTTATCTAAACATAATAAAAAAAGCAACTACAAACAAATGCTCAACTTGCAAAGTTCCTGAAACTATTCAACATGTCATCTTGAACTGCTCAAATTCTCACATGAAAGAGATATATTATTTAATAAATTAAAAAACTCTCACTTACTGATTTTACTTTGCCAAACCTACTTGCCATTCCGACCTTTCAAACTCAAATAAAACGCCTACAAGAACTCTTTCTTTTCCTTTCTGAAATTAACTTGTTGGATGGACTTTGTAGTATTTTGTTATTTTTTGTTATTGTTTTTTCCACCTTATTAATTGTATATTTTTCTCTCAAATTCATATAATTCAAAATTTTGTATGGGTAGGAGATGCTTGTTCACCAATGTCCCAGTAGCATGTAAGGTCAAAATAAATAAATAAATAAATAAATAAATAAATAAGTGAAGGAGGCGATCGGAGAGTGAACCTTAAATGAAAATTTTCCCTGCCAGATGCAGCGGAAGTGAATGACAATCCCTCGCAGCAGAGATTGATCTCAGTCCTCAGGAAGGAATGCCGATCTAAATTTTTCATGGCATTCAAATTCTTTATATTAAACTTTTTCAAATTCAGTTATAAATGTACGTCAACCATTATGGCATTCTTGTTTACGCGAAGACATAATTAACTTCTTAAGAACAATTTCAATTTTCGAATAATATTGCGTACAGAGATGTTGCCAGATGTAAACAAACGTGAAAGGATATAAATTCGAAAGTAGCGACTGTTATTTATATTTTCTTATTTTTCCGATCGTTGTTATCGCCGATTTGTTATAACGATTTTTTTTTTCCGTGTACTGTATTATTCTGCACTGGCAACCGAGGTTTCATTTCTTTAAAACTGTTCCAGGTGTGGTCCATTGGTTAACGATTTGCACTTGACATGTTGAACGTACAAACAGCGAAGGATCGTGAGAAGCGAAATCGCTTGCTCGCTGGAAAGAGTTCCTCTACAGGTGGCGGGTGTTGCGGCGGCGAAGTAGACGGATCTGAGGGGGGGGGAGGCGTTCACCTGGGAATGAGGCCAGATTCGATGGGTGTTGACGTCGAGGGTCGTACGTCAGCAGAAGCCTTGAGCAGAGCACGTGGTACTCCGACAATGAGAAGGACGATTCCGTTGACATGCTAAATGAGAGCGAATTCGCTGCCTCATCGGATGAGGAGATGGATAACTCTTTCAAAACAAACAACAAAGATGACTTTCCAAACTCTTTGAGAACATGACTCTGAACGGCAGCATAGTCACTATGTTAAATCTTGCAGAATGCTGATCACGATTTCGCGCGGTGTTTTTCCTTCAGGTGTTGGTGTAAAGCAGTGGTTCTCCACCTTTCATGCTTCACATACCACCTGGAAATGTATATGTAACTGGCGTACCCCTTGTATAGATAGATAAAACTATAGTTATAGTACATATATGGGAATAAAATAAAACGTATATATCACTGTGTCTCAACCTTTTATGCCTCACGTACCCCCTGGAAATGTAAATGTAACTGGCGAACCCCTTGTCATCATCATCCTCAAGCAGCCATGGGCTACGGAGGTCCAAACAGACCGTGCAATTCACTTCTCCAAGCAAGTCTATCCTGAGCTACATCTGCTGCATCTGGTCACTGCACACTAATTCTAACAAGGTCCTGTTTGCATTGTCTGCCCACCGCATCCTATGTCTCCCCTTCTTTCTGAAGCCTTTAGGCACACTGTTCATAATCCTATTCGCCAATCTATAATTATTCATACGGGCAACATGGCGAAACCAACGGAGTCTCTCTCTGCACAATATGCTGCTTAAAGGAGGTTGCAAACTCCTTTGCCTAACCTCATCATTAGTTACAAAGTTGAACCACCTAATGCCCAAGATACTGCGTAAGCATCTGGAATCAAAAGCATCTAGTTTCCTATTATCTTGTTCACAAAGCATCCAAGCTTCACTACCATAACTAACCCTAAAAAGAACCAAACTATTATACAGTCTAATTTTAGTCTTTAGGTGTATATACCTATTTCTCCACACTCTCCCTAGATTCTTAAAAGTCCCGGCAGCAATCCCTATTCGTCTGTTAATCTCATGCTGCATATCACCAGTATCTGTTACATAACTCCCAAGAAAATTAAACTGTGACACCTACTCAAGACTGCAACCATTCAGATTAACTGAATCACAACCTGCCTGACCAATTTTCATCACTTTAGTTTTCTCTCTGTTTATAACCAAACCTACTCTACTACCAGTCTCATCAACAGCTCGAATGAGAGAGTTCATCTCATCAACATCATTTGCCAAAGGGCTAAATCATCAGCATAATCTAAATCAGAAATTTTCGTATCTCCAGTCCATTTAAGGCCAAAATCTTTCCCTTGAAGTGAATTTCGCATAACATAATCAATAACCAAGCTAAAGAGAAAAGGAGACAAAATGCACCCTTGTCGAAAACCAGAAGTAATGCTAAACCAATTGCTACAAGCCTTACCAACTCTCACACACGACTCAGTGTTATTACAGAGAGCTTTCATTATGTTAACTAACTTGTCAGGTATACCATATGATCCCACAATCAACCACAAATTATGACGATCAACAAAGTCGAAAGCCTTTTTGAAATCAACGAAGCTAGCAACCAAAGGTTTCTGAAACTCTAAACATTTCTCAAGAATCTGCCTAAGTGAAAATATCTGATCCACACATCCCCTACCACTTCTGAATCCACATTGCTCATCACGCAATTGACTGTCAACCAGATTCTTAATTCTATTAAGCACAATCATGGAAAGAACTTTACCTGGAACAGAGAGTAGGCTGATACCCCTATAGTTATCACAAGAAATGCGATCACCTTTTTTGAAAATAGGGACAATAATAGCTCTGGTAAAATCTTTAGGAACCATGCCTTTATCATAAAAGATATTCAGAATTTCAGTCATCCAAGTGGTAACCGAATCATTCCCAGCTCTAAGCATTTCTGTAGTAATTTCATCTACCCCTGAGGATTTATGAAGTTTAAGTTTAGAAATAGGCAAAATAACTTCAGATTGTGTTATAGGGCCAACATTAAAGCCACCAATGCATCTATCATCATTGCAAACAATGGGAGTAGAACTATCTACATTGTTTAGAACATCACTGAAATGCTCATCCCACCTAGCCATGACAGAATCCTTCCCTTCTATAACCTTACCTTGTTTATCCTTCAATCCTTGTATGCCTGTCCGTTTTCTACCACATAAAACAGTAACTATCTGGTACAGCTCTCTGCTCTTGTGCTGTCTAACTGCTTCCAGCCAATCCATCAAGCCAAAGATTCTTATCAGCAGCTAACTGATCCTTTACACGTTTATTAAACTCTCTGTAATGCTTTGTATTAGGACTAGTAGGGTATTGATTAAGGACATTCCTGCAGTTCTTTCTTTCCGAAATAAGCTCAAGTGCCTTATCATTCAGATAAGTCTATCTCTTCTGCTCCTTTTTTCCTAAAAGAGTACTGTTAGTGTCCAAAAAAGCCTGTTTAAAATGATTCCATTCTTCCTCAACTTCAGTAGTAAGCATACCATGACTGTCATAATGACTAAGTAACCTATCATGGTAAGCTTTAGCTATAACTGTGTCTTTCAGAGCTTCAGTATTAAAAGTAAAATTTTTAACCCTATTACAACACTTTTTAAGTTTAAGTTGCAAGACACTTTTAACAAGGTAATGGTCAGATCCAATTTCAGCTCCCCTATATGATCTGGTATTCCTAACAGAACTAGCCCATTTGCTGTTAATTAATATATAATCAATCATATTCCTATGCAGCCCATCAGGTGAAACCCATGTTTACTTATGTATGTCACGGTGTTTGTATTATGTGTTAGTTATTCTGAAACCATCGAGTTTACTTACCTTTAGGAGACGTTGCCCATTGCCATTGCAGTTACCACTACCAAAAGGGCCTATTACTCCTCCCCAAAGGTCAGAGTCAGTACCAACTTTGGCATTGAAGTCACCTAGAACAAGGGTAATATCTCCTTTCTTGACAGAATTCAAAATATCCTGAAGTTGTCCGTAAAACCTATCCTTCTCATCCTCATCAGAATCCTCAGTGGGGGCATAACAGCAGATAACATTCAAGTCTTTAATGCTTGTCTGAAATTTTGCTGTAAGAAACCTTTCATTAATGCACTCATATCCTAGAAGAGCATCACTACCGTGTCTGCTGAGAAGCAGACCAACGCCTTGGTGATGCTTTCCATCCTCCCTCCCTGTAAAGAGAAATTTAAAGTTATTTTTAAGTATCTCACCTTTACCTGTCCATCTGGTCTCTTGCAAGCCTAGAATATCTAGGTTATAGCGCTGGAATTCCTGCATGAGGACATCAAGAGAATAATCTCTATGTAATGTCCTCACGTTCCACGTTCCTGCAGAGAGAAAATGATTAGTAGGATTTTTAAAGAAATTAGGTTTATTGAGATTGGTAGGGCCAACAATATCAAACAGCCCCCTGATCGCAGGCATGGGGCAAAGAGCTGTTCCTCCTCCGCTAAAGGCTGAAGTCACCGATGCTGATAGGAACTTCAGGCACCACATTTTCAAGTGGACTTTTTCAAGAGCCATATGGCCTTGCCTGAGACACATTACTCCAGTTTAGGCTTGACGATGCCCAACTAGCTAAGTAAGGTTCAGGTACCTGCGATGGCCTCTGATTAGGATTATCCACCAACTGATATAAGGTATCCCATGCCTCTGTTCATTTAGGGTTGGCAACCCAGAAGCAAATAGAAAACACAGCGGCAGATTCTCCCTCAACAGAGGCCCACCAGTGCAGCAAGTCCAGGATCCATAATCAAGCCTATAGTTATAGTATAATGGGAATAGAATAAAACATATCAGTGGTTCTCAAAATTTTATGCTTTGCGTACCCCTTGGAAATGTGTATGTAACTGGTGTACCCCTTGTATAGATAGATAAAACTATAGTTATAATATAACAATGGTTATTTTTACTTTGTTATTAGATCTAGCGACTTTCTTTGTTATTAGATCTTGCTCTCACGGCGTACCCCAAAAATTTTTACCGCGTATTCCACGTTGAGCACCCCTGGTGTAAAGGATTCTAGAAACACGACTCACTAAATCTGTCGTTAAAATGCCGTCATGGCGGATGTTGAAAATTTTAAGAAAATCCACCATGACGGCATTTCAAATTGAAAGGAACAACTTTGGAGCATGATTGAATTAGGAAAAATAAATCAGTAATAATAAAATAAATCAGTAATAATTAGTTGAATTTTTTTACGCTGCCAATAGATGGCGCCAATAACGAATCAACAAAAAATTGCGGGGATGCATATAACATTACTTGTTGAAAAGAGTGTCAGTTTCTGATGGTCCAGCGGTGAGGACACCCGGCATACTTTTGGGAGGCGTAGGTTCGATTCCCACTCAGGACAATTTTTTTCAACTAATTATTTTGTCTACAGAACTTTTTCCTGTGATTCTTTATCACTGAACAAATCAGGGAGGAAATCATTTCACGAAGTGTATGTTGCTGATGATTTGATGTTGACTGCAGAGAATAAATCATCATATCATCCACTGCAAGCGATGTGGGCTCAGAGAACATCTCCTTTCGTCCTTTCGCACCATAAACTAAAAAAATGTCCCACTCAAGAACAAAAGTTACCTTCGAAATTCAGTTACCTCCAAAATAACCTTTTTATTTCCATAAATTGTGACCGAAGATAAATTTTAAAATGCATTTCAATTTTAAACAATATTACTCGGTATTTATTGAAGTTCTGACATTTAATAGCAACTCTGTCAAAAGCATTTGCTTAAAAAGTTATTCAAAACATTCATTTTCGAGTCGTAGAATTTTGATGTTCAATATTCCAGCTTCCGCTAACTCTTTAAATATTTCACGATTAGTGTCAAAAAAATTAAGATTTAGATTCGACTGAGATCTTCTGCCGCATTTTACCAATAAAAAAATTTTCAGATTCGCTTCTCATTGACATTTGTGCAGAAATATTCATGGCATTCAAATGAATGAAGAATTTCGCAGAATAAAATTGGCAACAGTTCTTCCATCGCAAAAGAATCTTAATTGGCAAAAATGCTTCTGATTCAACCGATTTCGTGATAGGCACACAAAACTAAACAGCCAAGATACACACACGAGATTTCATGGGTAAAGTGGCACATTTTCAGTTCGAAAGTTCTTTAATTTCCAAGAGTTATACACTTCGCAATATCAAGGTTTAACTGATGCGAATATTTTGTATCCAGAAATGAAAGGGCAGTGGAAAAATGGCGTAAGTGAGGCTTTGATCGCTGCAACACATCCACGGAGTTATTCCCTGAAAAAGCACTTAAGCCAACAAAGGTGTGGTTCATTATTTCGAATGATGTTGACAAAAACTGGTTTCGTAAATTCAATTCACTTGGAATCCGAGTGACGGATATCGCTGTCTAGCAAGAGTAGTCCGAATTCGCTATTTTATGAAATCTGCTGCGATATTTCTTGAAATGGAAGATTCCAACTGGGACAGAGAGGGGTGAAAGGCACTTTCAATAGAGAAGAGCTGCGAATGGACGAGTTCGCCTTGTGAGCATGAGTCGCCGGGGGCAAGACGGAAACGGGTCGGATCTCACCCGCAGATTGTACTAACAGCTAACGAAGAAAAACAAAATTATTTCTTCGAAATGAATATTGTGAACCGTCGCGTGGAAATACCAATCCACGCACGTGAACACCTTTAGCAGACGAAAGTGGAGGCCACTGACAGGGGAGCCGATTTCTTGCGATATATGCAAATGAGGGGGGGGGGGGGGGGTGGAATTGCAAATATCCGAAATCAGATATTTGTTTCTATAGTCGGTAATGCTTCTTGAAGCAATATGGCCAAACAGATTCGTCAAGATGCTTTTCAGAAATTGTTTCCCCTAATCTCGAATTGTCGAGCATCAGCTGAGAGAAAGATTTGAGTTTCGTTACGACGTCGGTTCAACGTCGCACTGAATTTCCTCTGGGCCTCCATTTGGCCGTTCTCCGCGAGCTGAGAGCCAACTTCCGCCAACCGCCATCCTCGGGGAAAAGCCTTGGCACCAATGACGTCAGAGCTCGGGGGGCGATGGAAGGGCGATTGGCCATCTGTCGGCCAGCTGGTAGTGACGGGGCCGCAGCGCTCACCAACCTGTTGACGAGCCTAGAGTGCCCACATAGCTCACGTGCAATAACAATGGAGGACGAGTTCGAACGGATGCATCATTGTTTCAGCTTCGCGCGAAATTTACGAATTTTCGCATTGAGGTATTATTAAAATATGAAAACTGACCACGGCATTGGCGCCATCACAAATTGTATAAAAAGGTGGTGGGATTTTTTTTAAGCTTCTAGGGGATTTAACTAATATGCAGAGAAAATCTCTCGCAAGAGGTGATAGGACAGCTTTAAAAAAATGGATATTTTATAATAATTAGGAATAAAATAATTCTATTATTTTTAATAATATCAGAATTTAAATCATTTAACGCAAGACCTTCCATTACTCTCATTTAGGTGGGGCGGGGGGGGGGGGGGGGGGGGGGCTCAGTCGGTAGCGCGCCAGGTTCGTAATCTGCTAGTTCCCGGGTTCGAGTCCCAGCTTGGTCAGCGTTGAGATTTATCTCCGCAAATCTCCCCACCCTGTCCACGGGCAGTAGAGATTAACGATCTGAAGAGATCAGGGAAACAATTTATGAAAAGCATCTGACGAATCTGTTTTGCCATAGGGCTTCAAGAAAAGGCGATGGGTTTGGGAAGGCCGCCGTCCGTCGGATGGGACGTTAAGCCGTGGCTCCGTGTGCGGGAGAGCCATACCCTGTGCACGTTAAAGAACAAGCTGGATGGCCTTGACGGGATGCTACCATCTGTCTCCCAACAGCTGTTCCAGTGGGACCCATTCTCATGTTTTATATAACGAGAATGTTTCTTAAGCTAATGTTAAAAATGGAATTGGCTGAACAGATTTCGATATTCCAGCGACAGGAAGGGACTCTCCGTTTGTTTTCCTTTATTCAAGTGACGGATATCTTTAACAAGCAAACTAATCATCCTATTCCCTGTGGACCATTAACTGATGATCAACAACCGCCACAATTTCTAAAGAATCCCATTTATGAGGCATCTACCATTTGCTGCCACAGATCTCGCGTTACGGAGAAGAGGCAGCCGATACTTTACCGCAGCCATCCATTAAACTTTGAAACGATTTTCCTGCTCTAGAATAATTTAGATGCCACAATCGAAAAAATTTCAAATGTTCATAAAAATCCCTCCAGGTCCGGATCTAGGGGGAAAGGAAAACAAGAGGGCCATAAACATCCCTTTAAGAATTCTAGCAATGGTAATAGAGGCCATAATTATTAGGTTATTTATATTTCAAGTTTTTTTAAAATACCTATAAAACGGATGAGTGAAATGTTAAAATGAAATGGAAATTCAGTTTCTCACCCCCCCCCCCCCCCCACTTCTTTATGTTTGGACAGGACGTCAACTCGAATTCAGACTGTGGGAATGGCCGCCCCCGGAGAAACGATACGAGCAACTGTTTCAACTTTTCCAGTTTGTGGCATTCGTGTGATTTTGTTGGATTCCTGAACAACAACAACAACATGGCAATCCTTGCACATTTCCTTGGATGGTTGCGAACTGGAAATAGAAGTTATTGTATACTGGCAATGAGGGACTGACCGGGGGGGAGGGGGGCTGATACAACTATCACGAAATCTTAATTCTAAAAGCAGATCATTTCTGGATAGTCTGTAAGACCTCTGCAGCGGTGTTCGCAAACGTTTCTAAGAAGCTGAAAGGAAACTGGCGTTGTTAAGTTCATCCCACCCATTGGCTGTAGCGACGACCTCGAAATGGGTTTGAAACACTGCTCAGGAACACCGATGGAGCAAGTCTCGCAATATGTGCTTGCACATGATTATCACTAACATTACTATTATAATTGGAAGAAGAAAACAATTCAGTTCTTAGAACTTGAAACTGACGTTCACCATCTGTTCTAACACTCTCGATACGATTTCATTAACGTTCCCCTTCATTGCCATCCATTTCATCTTTTAAACCATCACACTGTCTGCCGAGTTCGTTCTTTCTCTCTTCACATTAATCAGTTATTTCACTGATTCTGTTTCTCAGACCATTATTCTAATCGGATAAATCACTCATCTTATTGCTTCGAGTGGCTATTTCACTTCTTTCAACTGCTATTTCGGCTCTCAATTCATCATCTTAAGTACATATATACACATCACAGATTTTTACAGCTTTGTGGGCCATTTCGGCTTTCTAATCATCATTTTGAGTCTACTATTAGAGATAAGAAATACTTCTAGTTAAGCGCATTAAATTATCTGCAATCATCGACACCATCGTGTGGTTTTAGTCCTTCTCCTATGATATAAGGAAGTCTGCCACAATTACTCTTTCCAGACCTTCCGTGGATTGTGATTGACATAGTTTTGGCTGCTAGCCCCTCAAGAAACAACACAAAAAATTTTATCCCGAAGTTTCTATCTTAAAATTATTAAAAACTGAGACTTTTTCCTTTGCATACATGTTTTGGTAAATAGAACGTGCACAGTCTCTAATATTTTGGGTACGAAGCGTGTGTGTGTGTGTATACGTAATACGAATAATTATTCACCCCAAGAGTATAACCATTTCCATAGTACAAAACTGTGTTGTGTGGATGGAGGCCTTACTAAGTAGCAATGGGAATCGGAGGTTGGGTTCTGTTGTTTTGTCTCTGAAAGGGGCTTTTTTTTGGCACACAATGGGCTAAATGGTGAGGTCAGAAGGACACCGAACGCGCAGAGCACACTGGTGGGAGGTGACCCACGGAACAGTCGTAGGAGACAGATGATACCTGCCGTCTGTCAAGGCCATGCAACGTATTCTTCTCAACATCCGACAGGCAGAGGAGGCCTCTCCGAGCCCATCTGCGTCCCCTAATCACTGAGGGCATCAGGCCGTGGAGCTTCGCAGAGATCAATCTAAACGTTGATCCAAGCGGGACTCGAACTTGATAACTGCACATTACGAGCCTGGCTGTTCCTTACAGACTCTGCCACCCCAGAATGGGAGGGGGGGGGGGGGGGTTAATTAAGGATTTCAATGTGGGTGGAGTGGCGATGGAGGCTTCACTAAAAGTAGCAATGCGAATGGCAGAGAGCATTTTGCTTGGGGGGGGGGGGTAAGATATCTCGGGAGTTTTGTAACATACTGGTGATATATGGCACGAGACAAACAGAAGAATAGGCATTGCCAGTTAGAATAACTGAGCAGAAAAATTCATTCAAACAAAATAAATCAAAAGTAGGAGACATTATATTAAGCTGCACTAAAATGTACAAGCATGCTTTTGGCAATTTGTGAAATGATTCTTCAAGTTTTGAGAAGACTGAAATGAATATTTGCGCATCAGTCGAAGTTCTTGTTAATTACCTTCCATAACTCTTTAAGCATTGAAAAATCGAGATTCGCAAATATTTGACTGAGATTTCGGTTTTTGACGGGACTTTTTTTCATTAAAGTTTTTACGAAGCTTACGTTTTACGTCACACTTTACGCTTCGACGTCATACGTATCCTGAGCACCGCCATCTGTTGGCTGAGGACCGTGAACCATGACCTGGCCTTGTTTACAATTTGTTCGCTACGAAACTCATTAATGCCTCGGAGAGGTTCAAGTTTCTGTGAACGGGGTTCCCATTCAAATTAGAATCAACAAAGAATAGCCTCTCAGTTATCTTACGGTTGGATCTGAGAAATATCATCGAATGGAATTAATTCTTTTAGGAATTCCGCAATCGTGTATTGAAGAGATTTTCATGTTGCCATGACGGTAAAGTGTTTTTGCATTTGCCAACAAAGATGCAATCTTGTAAGCAGACGACACATGTTCCTTCACAATAATCATCAGAATACAAAATAACAATAAATAAGCACCCTCTGAAGAAGCTGCATGCCACAGAGACCTGTGAGGCAGGTCTACAGAAAGACAACACAGAAACGTCCATAGCTTATCCAGGGATCGAACCCAGATCCCTTTGATCAGTAGCTAAAAGCGCTAACCACTCGGCCACGGGACGGCACCATCGGAATATGTGATGCCGTCCCGGGTACACGCGACAGTGACGACACTCCTTGACGGTCACGGTTCAGGACCTAAACCAAAGAGGGGGGGGCAGGGGTTAGGCCTTCCTCGAGCAGACTTTTTAGTCCGTTTCAATTTTTGAAAATTTCACTTTTGCTATTTTACAATAGAAGGATTCCTTCATACAGTATTTGGAATGTCAACCCAAAATATGTGATGACATTTTCTGATATGAGATATGTGTGACATTTTCAATAAAATTCTTCGGTCAGCAACCTCCCCCCCCCCCCCCCCCCCCGATGGCTTTGAGAAGTTATCACTGTTCCCAGCTTACACCCCTTTAGGAACTTTAAAATGTCCCTTGAGAGAAGGTTCGGCGCCGATCTCCGAAGAGCAGATGCCATCGCAGAGATTTCTTTTTCCATCCATCTGATAAAGTCACGATCCAATTTCCTCGCTTCGGCCATTCTGTGAATGAGCTGGCCACGAGCACCTACGACCGACCGTAGGTGCTGCTGGCAGGTTGACGGCAGCGCATTAGAACGTGTCGCCTTCGCCTCTCCCCCGGGGCGCTTTCGCGGGGTGGGGCGAACACTCTGGTCGCAGACTCACCTTTCACCTGTCCGTCGAAGTGCAGCACGATGTCCTTTTCTTTCTTCATGGTGGAAGCCATCTCGCGCTCTCTCCGTTCCATTCACACACGAGCCGCTATTCCATGTCGACACCGTTCACTCTCGCCTCTGCGACAGCTCTGAAGCCTCTGCCCGCGCGCTTCGCTGTAACGGTCGCTTTGGCAACGCGCGCGCACCGCATCCGCTGACATCACACACCTCGCACGTCACTCGCCTCGGTGAAGAAGCTTCCGCTCCCTCAGTCACCACAACCATCGCCCATTGGACCACAGAGCAAGCGGTTTTTAAACTGCAATACACGTTCAATGAAGGTTTTCTCTTTAAACACAATATCAAGGATTCTTATGCAGGGAATTCCATTCTTCAATATCAGAGAAATATTTATAAATTCTTCTCAGAATTATTGGATTGTTTTACCTCCGAGCAGCACTTTTTTGCACACCATGGGCTAATTGGCCAGGTCACATAGACCCTGAAGACTCAGACAAAGTTGTGGGAGGGGACCCACTGGAACAGCTGTTGGGAGACAGG
This sequence comes from Ryuthela nishihirai, assembly GCA_038380435.1. Classification (NCBI taxonomy): domain Eukaryota; kingdom Metazoa; phylum Arthropoda; class Arachnida; order Araneae; family Heptathelidae; genus Ryuthela; species Ryuthela nishihirai. The sequence continues at coordinate 2,350,948 of JAWZYU010000023.1, read as the reverse complement.
TAGTAGCCTCCCGTCAAGGCCATCCAGTATTCTTTAACGTGCACAGGGTATGGCTCTCCCGCACACGGCTTAACGTCCTATCCGACGGACGGCGGCCTTTTCGAGCCCATCGGTGTCCCCTATTGACCGTGGGCAGGGCGGGGAGTTTTGCGGAGATGAATCTCAACGCTGACACAGCTGGGACTCGAACTTGGAAACTGCAGATTACGAATGTGGCGCGCTATCGACTGAGCCCGCCCCCATCTCAGAATTTATTTTTTTCGATCATAAATTTGCATCTCAATCAGGGGCGTAGCCATGGGGGGGAGGTTCCACCCTCCCATCAAAGTAACTCGGAGTTGGCAAAATTCGAAGCGACTTCGTAAAATCTAGGTGAGTTGTGAAAACTTATAATTTCTTTTGGAAAATTAAAGGGAATTGTCAAAATCGAGGCAGTTTGACAAGTCTAGGGCAGTTTGGAAAATGGAGAAACGACAAAATCTAGAGCAGTTGGCAAAATTCAAAGCCACTTAGTAAAAACGGGTGAGTTCGCAAAATCTTAAGGAATTGGCAAAATTCGGTGTAACTTGGTTAAATCTTGGGGAGTTGGAAAAAACAGGACAACTTCGCAAAATCTTGGGGAGTTCGAAAAATCAAGACAACTTGGCAAAATCTTGGGGAGTTGGAAAACTTCGGAGTAACTTGGTAAAATCTTGGGGAGTTGACAAAATTCAGGTGAGATGCAAAAATTGCAATCTTTTTCTGTAAAATTATGGCGTGTTGGCAAAATCGAGTCAGTTTCGCAATATCTAGCAGAGTTGGAAAATCTTGAATGTTATCTGCTGTTATGCCCCCACTGAGGATACCGATGAGGATGAGAAGGATAGGTTTTACGGACAACTTCAGGATATTTTGAATTCTGTCAAGAAAGGAGATATTACCCTTGTTCTAGGTGACTTCAATGCCAAAGTTGGTACTGACTCTGACCTTTGGGGAGGAGTAATAGGCCCTTTTGGTATTGGTAGCTGCAATGGCAACGTCTCCTGCAGGTAAGTAAACTCAATGGATTTAGAATAACTAACACTTATTACAAACACCGCGACATACATAAGTACAATGGGTTTCACCCGATGGCCTGCATAAGAATATGATTGATTATATATTAATTAACAGCAAATGGGCTAGTTCTGTTAGAAATACCAGGGCATATAGGGGAGCTGAAATTGGATCTGACCATTACCTTGTTAAAAGTGTCTTGCAACTTAAACTTAAAAAGTGTTGTGCTAGGGTTAAAAATTTTACCTTTAATACTGAAACTCTGAAAGACTCTGTTATAGCCAAGGCTTACCATGATAGGTTACTTAGTCATTATGACAGTCATGGTACGCTTACTACTGAAGTTGAGGAAGAATGGGACCATTTTAAATAGGCTTTTTTGGAAACTAAGAGTACTCTTTTAAGAAAAAAGGAGCATATCAGGTAGAATTATTTGAGTGATAAGGCACTTGAACTTATTTGAGAAAGGAGGATCTGCAGGAATGTCCTTAATCAGTACCCTACTAGTCCTAATAGAAAGCATTACAGATAACTTAATAATCATGTAAAGGATCAGTTAGCCGCTGATAAGAATCTTTGGCTTGATGGATTGGCTGGAAGCAGTTAGACAGCACAACAGCAGAGAGCTGTACCAGATAGTTAATGTTTTGTGTGGTACAAAACGAACAGGTACACAGGGATTGAAGGATAAACAAGATAAGGTTATAGAAGGTGAGGATTCTGACATGGCTAGGTGGGCTGAGCATTTCAGTGATGTTCTAAACAATGTGGTTAGTTCTACTCCCATTGTTTGCAATGATGATAGATGCATTGGTGGCTTTAATGTTGGCCCTATAACTCAATCTGAAGTTATTTTGGCAGTTTCTAAACTTAAAATTCATAAATCCCCAGGGGTAGATGAAATTACTACGGAAATGCTTAGAGCTGGGAATATTTCGGTTACCACTTGGATGACTGAAATTCTGAATATCTTTTATGATAAAGGCATGGTTCCTAAGGATTTTACCAGAGCTATTACGAGCCCCGGGGTAAGGCATGGATGTATGTGTCGTTTTTCTGCTGAGGTCCTGCCATCCTCTCAGATCTTCTACTTTGGCATATAAACTGACAGGCTCCTGTCAGACCTCTGTGGCAAACAGCTGCTTGAGGGGGTATTTATTTTTTATTTTATTATTATCCCTGTTTTCAAAAAAGGTGATCGCAGTTCTTGTGATAACTATAGGGGTATCAGCCTACTCTCTGTTCCAGGTAAAGTTCTTTCCATGATTGTGCTTAATAGAATTAAGAATCTGGTTGACAGTCAATTGCGTGATGAGCAATGTGGATTCAGAAGTTGTAGGGGATGTGTGGATCAGATATTTTCACTTAGGCAGATTCTTGAGAAATGTTTAGAGTTTCGGAAACCTTTGGTGGCAAACTTTGTTGATTTCAAAAAGGCTTTCGACTCTGTTGATCGTCATAATTTGTGGTTGATTTTGAGATCATATGGTATACCTGACAAGTTAGTTAACATAATGAAAGCTCTCTATAATAACACTGAGTCGTGTATGAGAGTTGGTAAGGCTTGTAGCAATTGGTTTAGCATTACTTCTGGTGTTCGACAAGGGTGCATTTTGTCTCTTTTTCTCTTTAGATTGGTTATTGATTATGTTATGCGAAATTCACTTCAAGGGAAAGCTTTTGGCCTTAAATGGGCTGGAGATGTGAAAATTTCTGATTTAGATTATGCTGATGATTTAGCCCTTTTGGCAAATGATGTTGATGAGATGAACTCTTTCATTCGAGCTGTTGATGAAACTGGTAGTAGAGTAGGTTTGGTTATAAACAGAGAGAAAACTAAAGTGATGAAAATTTTTCAGGGAGGCTGTGATTTAGTTCAACTGAATGGTTGCAGTCTTGAGCAGGTATCACATTTTAATTATCTTGGGAGCTATGTAACAGATACTGGTGATATGCAGCATGAGATTAACAGACGAATAGGTATTGCTGCCGGGACTTTTAAGAATCTATGGAGATTGTGGAGAAATAGGCGTATACACCTAAAGACTAAAATTAGACTGTATAATAGTTTGGTTCTTTCTAGGGTTAGTTATGGTAGTGAAACTTGGACACTTTGTAAACAAGATAACAGGAAACTAGATGCTTTTGATTCCAGATGCTTACGCAGTATCTTGGGCATTAGGTGGTTCAACTTTGTAACTAATGATGAGGTTAGGCAAAGGAGTTTGCAGCCTCCTTTAAGCAGCATATTGTGCAGAGAGAGACTCCGTTGGTTTGGACATGTTGCCCGTATGGATAATTATAGATTGGCGAATAGGGTTATGAACAGTGTGCCTAAAGGCCTCAGAAAGAAGGGGAGACCTAGGATGCGGTGGGCAGACAATGTCAAACAGGACCTTGTTAGAATTGGTGTGCAGTGGCCAGATGCAGTAGATGTAGCTCAGGACAGATAGGCTTGGAGAATTAAACTGCACGGTCTGGTTGGACCTCGGTAGCCCATGGCTGCTTGACGACGACGACGACGACGATGATGATGATGATGGATAAATTGAGGAAACTTAACAGAATGTAGGGCAGTTGGCAAAATTGAAATCCACTTGGAAAATACGGGCGTTGTGATAATTGGGATTGGGTTTGTGAAATTCAGGATAGTTGAATAAAATCACTTCAAACTCTCCAAGATTTTGCCAAGTTTACTCGATTTTAGTCAACTATCCTGAATTTTACAAACCCAATCCCAATTATCACAACTCGCCCGTATTTTCGAAGTGGATTTGAATTTTGGCAACTGCCCTACATTCTGCTAAGTTTCCTCAATTTATCCAGCACTCCATTTCACAAAACAAATCTCAATTTTCACAACTCGCCTATATTTTACCAAGTGCATTCGAATTTTGCCAACTACTCTAGATTTTGCCAACTCGCCGTAATTTTACAGAAAAAAATCTCTTTTTACATCTTCCCTGAATTTGCCAAGCCACTTCGAATTTTATCAACTCTCCTTAATTGCACAAGGCACAATTTTCACAACTCCCCTGTATTTTACCAAGTGGCTTCCAATTTTGCCAACTCCCCTAGACTTTGCCAAGAGTTCTTGGTTTTTCCAACTCTCCTTAATTTCACAACACCAATCCCAATTTTTACAATTCACCTCTACTTTACCAAGTGGTTTCCAGTTTTGCCAACTTCCGTAGATTTTGCAAAGTTTTCTCGATTTTATAAACTCTCCTTAATTTCACAAAAACAATCCCAATTTTCACAAATCGCCCGTATTTTACCAAGTGGATTCGAATTTTGCCAACTGCCCTAGATTTTGCCATCTCGCCACATTTTACAGAAAAAAATCCCAATTTTACATCACACCTGATTTTTGTAAAGCCACTCTGAATTTTGCCAACTCCCCCAAGATTTTCCAACTCTCCTAAATATTGCGAAGCTGACTCGATTTTGCCAACACGCCATAATTTTACAGAAAAAAGATTGCAATTTTTGCATCTCACCTGAATTTTGTCAACTCCCCAAGATTTTACCAAGTTACTCCGAAGTTTTCCAACTCCCCAAGATTTTACCAAGTTACTCCGAAGTTTTCCAACTCCCCAAGATTTTGCCAAGTTGTCTTGATTTTTCCAACTCCACAAGATTTTGCGAAGTTGTCCTGTTTTTTCCAACTCCCCAAGATTTAACCAAATTACATCGAATTTTGCCAATTCCTTAAGATTTTGCGAACTCACCCGTTTTTATTAAGTGGCTTTGAATTTTGCCAACTGCTCTAGATTTTGTCGTTTCTCCATTTTCCAAACTGCCCTAGACTTGTCAAGCTGCCTCGATTTTGACAATTCCCTTTAATTTTCCAAAAATAAAAAATAAAAAATAAAAAATTGGGGAGTTTGAAAGTTAGGAGAAATGTAAAGATTGGGATTAGTTTCGTGAAAAAAATAAGGAGATTTGACCAAATTAAGGCAAAATTCATACTGATTTGCTACAATTCAGACATTTAGACTAGATGTAAATATTGGAAGTACTTCTGAGAAATTATGACTAGTTGGAAAAATTGGAAGTCAAATGGCAAAATGTAGGAGAGACGTTAAAATTGTTAAAATGTCTTCCCCCCCTCCCCACGGAGTGATGAAAATCTAAACAAGTTTGCTTAGTTGGCAAATTTTGGCAAAATTTGCCAACAAACCCCCAACCATAGTCCTTCGTTACGCCCTGATCTCAACAATATATATTTATAACATATTTTGCCACCCTAATTGCAAAAAAAAAAATTCTTTACACAAAACAAGTATATTGCGTAGTTCTTAACTATAATGCAGAAATGATCAATGAACTGATTACATTTCTCAGTTAAAGGAATTCATTAAACAGTTGGACGATTCTTTTAACAACCAAGCGATGCTTTTCTGCCTGCGACGCACGAGCAAGTCTCCTGAACGCACCAGTCTACGGCTCTCCCGCACACGGAAGAGCGGCTTAATGTCCCATCGTGACAAGTGACAGACTTCCGACTCTTCCTCATGGGAGGGCAGGGGCCGAGAAAAATCTCAATCAGGATGGACTCGAACTTGGAACGTTTAGAGCAGTGTCTCGCAAACTGTGTGCCGCGTGAGATTTTCAAATTGACACTTTTTCAAACTTTTTCATTTCAAATTCCAAAGATTTCATTTTGACTTGACTTGTGCTATCGACGTGCTTTAATAAAAATCTTTGATTTTATCAACTGGGATCTTGTAAGTATTTATCAAGCTTTTCCAAATTTTGGTATTAATTTTTGATTATTTCAAGATGGACAAATATTTAAAACAAACACCGAGTTATGAATTAAAGAACGAGAGCAAATCTTCAAGTAAAACCAGGCTGATGACTTCAACAAAGCGCAAATATAATGACGATTATATAGAGTTTGCTTTTATTCTTTTTTAGGTGTGCCGCGGAAAAAAAAAAATTCGATTCAGTGTGCCGCGGGAAAAAAAATTAGATTCAGTGTGCCGCAGAGTAAAAAAGTTTGCGAGACACTGGTTTAGAGACTCAGCCAACCCCGCCTTTCACTGAACGCCAATTCTGCAGCAGGTGGTCGTCGACGATCTTCCTACGTTTTCGTCCTTCAGCTTGAAGTGAAGGACATGAAAGTTCACACATCACAGGGATCATTTAGAAAAGGAGATCTTGACCTTTGCTTTCAAGGTCAGATCTAGAGAGAGGGATATTCCAGATAGAAATCCCCCTCCCCCCACAGCGGAGAATTGAAAAAAAAGGGGGAACATATTAGACTTATTTCAAAATATCATCAGAAAGGAGAGTCGACATATCGCACGATTTACAATTTGGAGAAAACAATTTCTGAAAATACAAAGTGAAGCAAAATAAAAAGACATTGTTAGTTCTTTATAATAACACCGAGTCGTGTGTGAGAGTTCGTTACGTCTTGCAGCGATTGGTTAGCATTCCTAGTGGAATTAGACAAAGGTGCATTTTGTCTCCTTTTCTCTTTAGTTATTGATTACGTTACAGAAATACATTGCCAGGGAAAGATTTTGGCATTAAATGGTCTAGAAATTTCAAAACTTCCGATTTAGATTATGCAGATGATTTGGCCTTGTCGGATATTGGTGTTGATGAGATGAATTCTTTCATTAAGGATGTTGATCAGATGAATTCTTTCATTAAGGATGTGGATCAGATGAATTCTTTCATTAAGGATGTTCATGAGATGAATTCTTTCATTAGGGATGTTGATGAGATGAATTCTTTCATTAAGGATGTTGATGAGATGAATTCTTTCATTAAGGATGTTGATGAGATGAATTCTTTCATTAAGGATGTTGATGACATGAATTCTTTCATTAGGGATGTTGATGAGATGAATTCTTTCATTAGGGATGTTGATGAGATGAATTCTTTCATTAGGGATGTTGATGAGATGAATTCCTTCATTAGGGATGTTGATGAGATGAATTCTTTCATTAAGGATGTTGATGAGATGAATTCTTTCATTAAGGATGTAGATGAGATGAATTCTTTCATTAGGGATGTAGATGAGATGAATTCTTTCATTAAGGATGTGGATCAGATGAATTCTTTCATTAAGGATGTTGACGAGATGAATTCTTTCATTAAGGATGTGGATCAGATGAATTCTTTCATTAAGGATGTGGATCAGATGAATTCTTTCATTAGGGATGTTGATGAGATGAATTCTTTCATTGGGGATGTTGATGAGATGAATTCTTTCATTGGGGATGTTGATGAGATGAATTCTTTCATTAAGGATGTTGATGAGATGAATTCTTTCATTAAGGATGTGGATGAGATGAATTATCTCATTAAGGATGTTGATGAGATGAATTCTTTCATTACGGATGTAGATGACATGAATTCTTTCATTAAGGATATTGATGAAATGAATTCTTTCATTAGAGATGTTGATGAGATGAATTCTTTCATTAAAGATGTTGATGAGAAAAGGGCCACAGGCAGGTACATAAGTGTAATTGTTTAAAGGTAACCAGAATTATCTCAGAAGAGTGACAGGACTGTCTTACAAAAGTGTTGCCAGATTGTACAGGGGTTTAGGTATAAAACAATATTTTTTTGTTTCTGGGGAAATCTTAAGAACATTTTTTTATGGAATTTTTGTGATTTTTGCAGTATGGCAAAATAAGACTAATTTAGACGAAGTACCAGACGAATTGTGATTCTAAAACAGCATCTAAATGCTACTGCGTTTCGATTCGATGAGATCAAAACCGAAACAAAATCAAGTAAATGGATACTATTTCGTGTCGGTGGTAGCAGGAATCGGACGTACGGCTGAAACTGCTTGAGATTAAGGTTTCCCCAGATATACAGTAGGTAACGAAAAGAACAGAATATTCGAAAACATTTTTTTCCCTTACACTCGTTCCGGGCTCATCTGATAGTTATCGATTCTGCCAATGAAGCCAGTGAAATATTTTTTGGGGACCACAAATTGAATTTGCAAAGACGTGGGGAGGGGGAAGATTATTAGGAAGTGACCAGATACTTCTCACAGGTCTTGAGGGGAGAGTCGTTTACTCTACCAATTGCATCTTGCAGTGTGGCATATCTACAAAAATTGAAATCCAAATGACTGAGGACATTTAATTTTTTTTCTCATTTTCTTTGTTGCTATTCTTAGTTTTCTCCCACAGGTTTTAAAACTTGATTTCTATGCTTATGCTAAGCAGCAGGGGCATATCCAAATACGTGCCCATCGGGCCAAGGCTCCTCGAGAAACCTTAACTTCAAATACATAAAATGTTTTAATGTAGATAAGTGCCAATGTGTAATAGACGGATAGGTAACCCGAAATATGAACACAGAAAATAACAGGACTTGTTCGAAAAGTGTTGCCAGAGTAGGGGTTTTATCCATAATCTGGGATTATTCACCCTGATGGAAGTTATTTCATTTAAGGGGCGTTTTGTGCAGTTCTTGCAGCCAAAACAAATAAAGTGCAGTGCTAAAATTAGTTAACAACTACAGGCCAGTAGTGATTCTAAAACACTACATAATTTTAACTGTCTTTTAGTTAAATCATTTCAAAATTATTCCTTGGGGAGTGAGCTCCGAGAGGATTTCTCCTCAGTGACTTTGAGAAGGCCCCACTCAGTGATAACCCCCGAGAGGAATTCAAAGTTTCGTGGGGAGTGACCGTGACAGCCACCCCACCAATCTGTGACTTTCGGGAGCAGTTCCGAGTGTTTCGAACAAAGTTTCAACCTGCAAGTCGCCAGATCGTAGGCGCTTGACGGATTACGACTCACCCGCAAGATCTACCTACCAAGCCTTTATTAACAAAAAATGGGGACATGTTCCCAATTACCTGATCACCCATGGAGTCGATGATCAGGAATCTTGGGGACGAAGACACAGACAAAAAAGATGACGGCGTAATGACAAAGATAACGAAGAAGACGAGGGGGGAGGACTCATGTCGAGCCCTCTTGTTGGCATTGATGCTATCAATTACATCTTCAACTCTCGTATTTGTTTTTGTGTGGTTCAGTGCCCACTGTTCCAGCCCATGAGCTTGATTAATCCTGAGGGGGCCACTCCAGGACCTCCCGTTTACCTAAAGCCAAAGCAGCGTATAGCAGAGGCCCCGGAATCCACTGCCCAGCCCCGCCAAAGACAGGTTCCCCTATGAAAAAATGGCCAAAGGGGACCCCACGTCATGAACTAATGAGAGAAGACGAGGACCTCCGAGCAACTGAAAGATCCTCCCTTCCTGGGGACACGGGTCTCAGCGTACGGCAAATATGCGGGCGTGCATTCAAGACCATATGAAGGTTCCTCATCACGGACAGGAGCTTGCACCGAGGGGGGGGGGGGACCACTGAAGAGCTGGGTACCCAAGATGGTAGCCTCCGGTCGTCATCCAGTGTGTTCTTTAACGTGCACAGGATGTCTCTCCTGCACAAAGGGCTATGGCTTAATGTTCCATCCAAGGGCAATGGCCTTTCCAAGCCCATTGATGTCTACTACTGATTGCGGGCAGATTGGGTTGTTCTACCTCTGAGCGGCACTTTTTTTTCACACCTTGGGCTAAATGGCCAGGTCACATGGACCCTGAAGGCTCAGAGAAGGTTGGGGGAGGGGACCCACTGGAACAGCTGTTGGGAGACAGATGGTAGCCTCCTGTCAAGGCCATCCAGCATGTTCTTTAACGTGCACAGGGTATGGCTCTCTCGCACACGGCGTCACGGATTAACGTCCCATCCGACGGACGGCGGCCTTTCCAAGCCCATCGTACTGACCGTGGGCAGGGTGGGGAATTTTGCAGAGATAAATATCAATGCTGACCCAGCTGGGACTCGAACCTGGGAACTACAGATTACAAGCTTGGCGCGCTACTGACTGAGCCACCCCCGCCCCTACTTGTGGGCAGGACAGGAAGTTTTGCGGAGATAAATCTCAAAGCTGGGACTCGAACCTGGGAACTGCAGATTACAAGCCTAGTGCGCTACAGAGTCACCTCCAACCCCTCTTCTTTCTGCCCTCCCTCTTCTGTGATGAATCCAGATTCAGTTTACAGAGTGATAATCATCGTGTTGTCATCAGGAGAGAACCCAGAATCTGTTATCACCTCTCAAACATTACAGAAATGCACATTACAGAGGTGGTGGTTTACTGTTCTGGGGTGGCATTATGTCACATGGCAGTACGCTGCTCCATTTTTTTTCTGGAGGAATTTTGACAGGCCTAAAATATATGGATGAAATTCTCGAACCCAACACGAAGTATTTTCGGGGTGCTGTTGGCCCACAATTCCTGTTTAACGATGATAACGCACATTCACATAGGACTGCTTTAATGGATGATTTCCTGGTAAATGAAGACACTTTCCAGTACCACCACAGAAGACATCATTTTTGGTTGGATAGGTATGATGAAATATTCCGATTTGAACTTTCGAATTCTAACGATGGGAAAGTGAAAATGCAAAAATTTAACACAAATATTACAAACGATGTAACTATGCTAGAAATTTTTAATTTTCATGGTGGAATTTGAAGGTCATGAAATTTTTATTGGCAGCAGTGAGTGGACGCCTTAAACTTTTTAACGACTATTACAAATGGTGTATTTAAGCTAGAAATTTGAAATTTTGTTGGCGGAATGTAAAGGTGGTGACATTTCCACTGGCAGCAATGAGGTCAAGGGGTGGACTGGCAGCAATGAGGTCAAGGGGTGGACTGGCACTCTTTTCAGGGGCACAGTTGTAGTAGGGGCGGGGGGGGGGGGGTGCAATAAATAGTTTGGTTTCTTTTCAATACTTATTCGTTTGAGTTCGTACGTGGTTTAAAATAGTTTTTTTTTTACCAATTCAGTGTAATTTCTGCAAAACAATAATTATTAAAAAAGCCATCTCTTACGAGGTCTCAGGGGCCATGACACAAAGGGCTGGGATGCCACAGCGCCCCTTACAAGTCAGCGCCTGAATGAATTGACCCTTTAAATCCGAGGTAAGTGGGAAACGCAATTGTTTTGCTTTAAGAGATAATCAGAAAACTTTTTTTTTACTTGAACTGGTACTAAAGAATATTATAATTCGCATTTTTCAAATACTTGGGTAGTTTTAATTTATACCGTTAGAGATTACCATATATGGAAACGGTAAATTTTTAACGAATGTTGCAAGTGGTAGAAATCTAAAATTTCTGTGTTTCTTGTCTACAGGACGTTTTCCTGTGATAATTTATTACTGTATGCAAACATTTAGTTCCAGGTTTAGTTAGTTCTAAGCTAATTAGCTTAGGCAGCTTGAATTCTTTCTGCTGATCAGTATAGTTGCCATATCGAGAAAGTCTCAAAATTAACTCTTAAGACATTTGCAATATAAGATCTCTTCTTGGCAATATGTACGTAAATGATACACAGCCGCTATGATTCATTCTCTGCAAAAAAGATAATTGTACGAGTGCACTGTACACCTATACTAAAAATCAAGATAAATATTTAAAGGGAATATAACAAAATTATTTTTATTAACATATGTACATCTGACAAGCAATATTCTGTATAACATTATGGCATATTTGTCAAGATAGTATTTGGGGATGCCAATGCTTGAGCGCCGTAAACAGGACCATGGATTTCATCAGAATCAAACTCACTAGTGTCATCTTGAAAATCCCATAAGTCATGAACTGTATCTTCAAAGAAATATTTACACATTAAAAAAATTAAACGTCAACAGTTTTAGTTTTAAATAATGCAAGTCAAATACTGGCTGCAACAATTTTAAATACGCATTATTAATCACAATGCACTTTCTAATTTACACTTTCTTCTAATAACCTCTTAAATACTGAGCATCCCTAGATAAAACTATTCTTGGAAAATTAATTATTGAACAAAAAAAACTATTTGAATGCTTCAATGTTGATAAAAGTTACACATAAACTAGTATATTGTCTTGGTTACAACTTCATAACTTGCTAACAGATTCTGATTATACAACAGCATTAAGATAAAATAATAACACGAAAATTTGGCTAGCTCAAATTTCAATGTTTAAGAAATTATATTTCATCTAAAATAAAATTAACTTTCCAATAAAAAAAACTGACATTTTTTCCCTGAAAAGTTAAAACGATAATTTCTTTTTTTTTTAATTCATTATAGAACTATACTACCATATTTAACTTTTCCAAGCTTCTCTAAACTATATTCCAATCCTAACAATCACAGGTATGCTATACAGCAGACAGGCATCAGACTTACTTAGATAGCCTGCTCGGGGTCATCATTGTGGCAGAGCAAGAGAGAGAGAGCGAGCTTTGTCGATGGGCACAGTGTATGGAAGAAATTGGGCTTTCTGTGCATAACTTGTAGTATTCAATATGCAGCAAATTTTAAAAATCAATCGTTAATTTGAAATTCAAACATTTTTTGCTTTGCCCCTTCGCTGTAAGAATGAACCCATTACACTAAAATATGATAAATACAGGGAACACTTTCATGTTGTGGAAGCAGAAAACTGTATTCAAAGCTAACTTTGAATTCAGCATTTGCAGCAAAATGTTACAAGAAATGGAAGATCAAAAAGTAACCTATAGTGTATAGACTCACCATCAAAATTCTTTTAAAGTTAATTTTTGAACAGGAGAATTTTTGACAGGAGAGAAAGTATACTGAAAAGAGAGTAATTGCCCTCCATGGATACTTGTTACCAGTTAAAATGAAAAAAACAACAACATAATTTTATTCTTACCTAAAGCCAATTCAAGTAGGCCATGACTAGGCCTAACATGTCTAATGGGAAATCCAGACCTGGTCACACACAGCTACTTTAGTAGCCTTGATATAAACTAGTTTCAAGATTAATATAATAGGATTTCTTGTTCTCTATGTTAACGAGATGAGTGAACAACAATTTATTTATCATTGCAATGGCCAATGAGAGACCACATCTCAGACTAAGCTTTTTCGTTCATTAGCGTATTTTTTTTTATTTGAATCATCATCATCATCCTCAAGCAGCCATGGACTACGGAGGTCCAACCAGACCGTGCAATTTAGTTCTCCAAGAAGGTCTGTCCTGAGCTACATCTATTGCATCTGGCCACTGCACACCAATTCTAACAAGGTCCTGTTTGACATTGTCTGTCCACCGCATCCTAGGTCTCCCCTTCTTTCTGAGGCCTTTAGGCACACTGTTCATAACCCTATTCGCCAGTCTATAATTATTCATACGGGCAACATGTCCAAACCAACGGAGTCTCTCTCTGCACAATATGCTGCTTAAAGGAGGTTGCAAACTCCTTTGCCTAACCTCATTATTAGTTACAAAGTTGAACCACCTAATGCCCAAGATACTGAGTAAGCATCTGGAATCAAAAGCATCTAGTTTCCTGTTATCTTGTTTACAAAGTGTCCAAGTTTCACTACCATAACTAACCCTAGAAAGAACCAAACTATTATACAGTCTAATTTTAGTCTTTAGGTGTATACGCCTATTTCTCCACACTCTCCATAAATTCTTAAAAGTTCCGGCAGCAATCCCTATTCGTCTGTTGATCTCATGCCGCACATCACCATTATCTGTTACATAGCTCCCAAGATAATTAAACTGTGACACCTGCTCAAGACTGCAACCATTCAGATTAAATGAATCACAGCCTGCATGACCAATTTTCATCACTTTAGTTTTCTCTCTGTTTATAACCAAACCTACTCTACTACCAGTTTCATCAACAGCTCGAATGAAAGAGTTCATCTCATCAACATCATTTGCCAAAAGGGCTAAATCATCAGCATAATCTAAATCAGAAATTTTCGTATCTCCAGTCCATTTAAGGCCAAAATCTTTCCCTTGAAGTGAATTTCACATAACATAATCAACAACCAAGCTAAAGAGAAAAGGAGACAAAATGCACCCTTGTCGACACCAGAAGTAATGCTAAACCAATTGCTACAAGCCTTACCAACTCTCACACACAACTCAGTGTTATTATAGAGAGCTTTCATTATGTTAACTAACTTGTCAGGTATACCATATGATCTCACAATCAACCACAAATTATGACGATCAACAGAGTCGAAAGCCTTTTTGAAATCAACAAAGCTAGCAACCAAAGGTTTCTGAAACTCTAAACATTTCTCAAGAATCTGCCTAAGGGAAAATATCTGATCCACACATCCCCTACCACTTCTGAATCCACATTGCTCATCACGCAATTGACTGTCAACCAGAATCTTAATTCTATTAAGCACAATCATGGAAAGAACTTTACCTGGAACAGAGAGTAGGCTGATACCCCTATAGTTATCACAAGAACTGCGATCACCTTTTTTGAAAATTGGGATAACAATAGCTCTGGTAAAATATTTAGGAACCATGCCTTTATCATAAAAGATATTCGGAACTTCAGTCATCCAAGTGGTAACCGAAACATTCCCAGCTCTAAGCATTTCTGTAGTAATTTCATCTACCCCTGGGGATTTATGAAGTTTAAGTTTAGAAACAGCCAAAATAACTTCGGATTGTGTTATAGGGCCAACATTAAAGCCACCAATGTATCTATCATCATTGCAAACAATGGGAATAGAACTAACCGCATTGTTTAGTACATCACTGAAATGCTCAGCCCACCTAGCCATGACAGAATCCTCCCCTTCTATAACCTTACCTTGTTTATCCTTCAATCCCTGTATACCTGTCCGTTTTCTACCACACAAAACATTAACTATCTGGTACAGCTCTCTGCTGTTGTGCTGCCTAACTGCTTCCTCGGCTTTGTCAGCCAAACCATGAAGACAAAGATTCTTATCAGCAGCTAACTGATCTTTTACACGTTTATTAAGTTCTCTGTAATGCTTTCTATTAGGACTAGTAGGGTATTGATTAAGGACATTCCTGCAGTTCTTTCTTTCCGAAATAAGCTCAAGTGCCTTATCACTCAGATAATTCTGCCTCTTCTGCTCCTTTTTTCCTAAAAGAGTACTGTTAGTGTCCAAAAAGCCTGTTGAAAATGATCCCATTCTTCCTCAACTTCAGTAGTAAGCGTACCATGACTGTCATAATGACTAAGTAACCTATCATGGTAAGCTTTGGCTATAACTGGGTCTTTCACAGCTTCAGTATTAAAAGTAAATTTTTTAACCCTAGCACAACACTTTTTAAGTTTAAGTTGCAAGACACTTTTAACAAGGTAATGGTCAGATCCAATTTCAGCTCCCCTACATGACCTGGTATTCCTAACAGAACTAGCCCATTTGTTGTTAATTAATATATAATCAATCATATTCTGATGCAGGCCATTGGGTGAAACCCATGTGTACTTATGTATGTCGTGGTGTTTGTAATAAGTGTTAGTTATTCTGAATCCATTGAGTTTACTTACCTGTAGAAGACGTTGCCCATTGCAGCTACCAATACCAAAAGGGCCTATTACTCCTCCCCAAAGGTCAGAGTCAGTACCAACTTTGGCATTGAAGTCACCTAGAACAAGGATAATATCTCCTTTCTTGACAGAATTCAAAACATCCTGAAATTGTCCATAAAACCTATCCTTCTCATCCTCATTGGCATCCTCAGTGGGGGCATAACAGCAGATAACATTCAAATCTTTAACACTTGTCTGAAATTTTTCTGTAAGAAACCTTTCATTAATGCACTCGTATCCTAGAAGAGCATCACTAGCGTGTCTGCTGAGAAGCAGACCCACGCCTTGGTGATGCTTATTGTCGTCCCTCCCTAAAAAGAGAAATTTAAGATTATTTTTAAGAATCTGACCTTTATCTGTCCATCTGGTCTCTTGCAAGCCGAGACTATCTAAATTATAATGGTGGAATTCTTGTGCGAGGACATCAAGAGAAAAAGCTCTGTACAGAGTCCTCACATTCCAACTACCTATGGAGAGAAAATGGTTAGTGGGATGTTTAAAGAAACTATGTTTATTGAGAGAGGGAATGCCGACAATATCAAACATGAGGCAAAGACCCGTTCCCCCACCACTAAAGGCTGAAGCCATCTACTCTGGAAGACTTTCTCCAATGTAGAATTTGACGATGCCAATAGAAGCAAAGAGTTCAGGTGCCTGCGATGACCTCTGCTCAGGATTATCCACCAGCTGATAAACATATCCTGTGAATCTATTCACTTGGGGCTGTCAACCCGAAAACACAGCGGAAGATTTTCCCTCCACAGAAGCCCACCAGTGCAGCAAAATCAGGATCCATAATCAAGCTCAGAGCCATATATCTGTCCAGTCCAGTGTGTTTATGTGGTCAGCACCAGGACCCTGTGTGGTTGACCACTCCTCAGCAGGGTAGAAAAAAAGAAAAGTAGCCATAGTTGTCCAGATCAGTAGGCCACACTAATCTGGCAGCCCTCCCCTTCCGTTCACTTCCACAAGAGAGTATCTCTTTTGAAAGGTACTAACGGTCTGCACCACGAGAAGGCGGGGTCGGACATTAGGTGCTAGGCCTGGCCGGTTCTATGCATCATCACAGGGGATTGGTACATAGCTCTCCTTCCAGTGACTACCTAGCTACCATTTACATACCAATGCCTGCTGAAAATTCTATGAAAAACATTAATAAAACTATACAATTTCACTCTAAACAATCATTTTTGACAAAGATGGAACTATAAAGATAAGAACTTTTTAAACTTTCCTCCATTTCGATTCTTCATTTCCCAATTTGTATTTATAATTTGCATCATAGTTTAAACTAATTTCGAGTTCAAACCTGTATTCTATTATAGAAATAGTTCATTTTTTAATACAATATGATATGGCTTATGCTGAACAATGTGCTGCTTGAAAACATCGTAGAAGCAAATCTTATTTGAATAAGACAAGTGGGATACTGACAGGCTTACCATTATGTCTAACGTTTGAAATATTGCTTTAAATCACAATCATGACATGCAATATGTTCACTCAAAAGTAAATTTGTGAATACTTAAAAAAAAGTGAAACAATGCATAATTTTGCATTTAAATATGTTACATTAGGTGCAAAAGTTTCTGCATAAACTTAATACCTGGCAATCGGTTTTGGTCTCCATCATCTTAATGCTCGCATGTGTTATATTTCATTTACAAGAACTATGCTAATGTAGTTGAAGGCTAATTACTACCAAAAATAATTCTACTATATGCATTTTGTATCTATATATGTTAAAATAACAGTGAACTAAAATGCAGTTTTAGAGACCTGGTTAATAAATTTGAATCAAACCACTGTCTGTAGTTCATTTTCAAATATTTGAATGCATATTTACATAACTTAACATTTCAAACTCCCTGAATTTTCCTATGCTTGTCTTCAGTTTCAAAACTTTTCAATGCATGTAATTATAGGTATTTGAATGTAGGGCAATACAGCAGGTACCTGCCGAACATTGTTAATTTCTTCTTTAAAACCCAAAGTTAAGAGAAACAACATTAAACTTATTGAAAGATATAATCTTGATAGGAGTGAAATGTATCACAAGGTACATTTTTCACAGTATACTGACTGAGCATATTATTAGCAGATTACTCTACTTTGCCCATAAAATATTTCAATTATTTTATATGTTTTCTATTATACCTATAGCAATAATAAGATTATCTCTAATTATTATGGTAATGATGAGAACAGTGAAATGTAATCAAGAAGTTAAAAACCACTTTAGAAAAAATGTGCATCGGAGCAATTAGGCTTACATGTATTATCTGAACATGAAAGGACACTCGACAATATTGAGCATATATATGTCATAAATTTGCTCCCCCACCCTGAAAATCGTGTTGCCTTACACTAAATCTCAAATTTGTCTGCCTGCTTTAAAATCCAAAGGAGTTGTCTTTGCGCCATTTTATTTTAGTCCCATATTTTGTGTGTCCGACACTAAAAATAGATTAAAAGAAACAACTATAAAATCCCATTCCACATAGAATATCCCCCTTAACCTTTCCTGTTCAAACCCCCCTCCTCACAAACTAAAATCTTGGACTAAATTTATGAATTCTATTTCTTCTTACTCTTGTTTCGAAGATCTTTGGGTTAAAATCTCCCCTATCAATAAACGAAACCCTATTCTTATTATCGGCACACTTTACTGTCCTCCGAACAGCAATATCGAAGATTTTGCTTTTTTTTTTTTGCTTTTTTTTTTTTAGTTTCCCATTCTTCCATTCTTATGGGAGACTTTAATAACGATGCTCTAAAACATAATTCTGCGTATTCCAAGCTTGAAATCTGCCTAAAAACATTTGGACATATACATTTCAACAAACTGCCCACTCGCATTACTGATCACATTGAATCTCTCATTGATATGATTTTCTCCAGTAGACCTTTACTTCACGTGCACACACTTACTCTCTTCAAAGACATTAGTGATCATTTTATTATTAGTACATCTGTATTGTATTATTCACCTCATGCACCTAAAGTTTTAATTTCAAAAAGATCCTTTAAAAATTTCAACAATGATGAGTTTTTTTCAGTTTGCAAAATATCTCCCTTTCTACAATAGTATTTCTGAATGCACAAACTCCTACCTCAAAAGCACATCTCTCCTGTTTAATCAATTTTGCACTTGATACCTATGCTCCTTATAAAACTTTCAGAGTTCGCCCTTCTCAAAAGCCTTGGATTACAAGAGCTTCTGAAAATGATCTCATTTAAAAAAACAAATACTTTAAGAATGCTATTAACCCTAATCACCCATACACATGGGAGAACTATAAAACTTTCTGTAATCTGGTCAACAGCGGTATTAAAAATGCCAAACATTTATATTTTCTTAATTGACTTTCCATTATTAATCCAAATGGCAATGAAATATTTCGAATTTTTGATTCTATTGCCGGTAACTTAAGAAATCAAACCAGAATTAATAAGATTGTTTACAATGACAATTCCTTCTATGATCCATAAAAACATTGCTAATGTTTTGAATAATGTATTCTGTAAATCCTGCACTTCTACAGAATATCATGCAAATACAAATCAAATCAGTCATTGTCCTATTCCAATAAATCATTTAATAATCTGGAAACCTTTAAGTAAAAAAAGGTACTGTAATTGAAGTTCTTAACCTTATAAATTTGCTAAAACACACTTGCAGTGTTGAACCAGATGGAATCCTGTCTTTATTCTAAAAATTCTTTCTCCATTAATTTCTGCACCCCTTTGTGATCTAATTAATTGCTCATTTAACTCTAACGAATTCCCAGTCCATGGGAAGAAGCCATCATCTCACCTATACCTAAAATTTAAAATTCTTCTAACTCTCTGGACAGTTGACCTATTTCAGTTACATGTGCTTTAAGCAAAATTTCAGAAAAAGTCATTGAGAGACAATTATCGACTTTTGTTGAAAACTTTACTTTCGTGCACACAATTTAGATTTAGGAGAAAAAGTCAACTGAAACTCTCATAAGACTTCTTGTTAATCAGTGAAGATTGGCTTTAGACAGCAAAGTGAAGACTGTTGTCAGACTCGTTTCCCTTGACATCTCAAAAGCATTTGATTCAGTTGAACACAAACTTATTTTGCAAAAACTCGGCTATAATTTTAATCTATCGAGCTTAGCTCTTTCCTGGTTTAAAAATTATCTCAACAACTCTGTTATCCGAACTAAATTAAGCACTAATGAGATCTCTACACCTCTTAAAATCAGCTGGGGAGTACCACAAGGAACCATTCTTAGCCCACTTCTCTTTAACTTTTTTGTTAATGATCTTCCAAAATCCTCCACTAACTGCAATATTTTCACGTATGCAGACATTACTGTGATTGTTTATTCTGAATAACAATTAAAATATGCATTTAACTCTTCCAGTGTCCACAATGATTATTTACTTTGACAAAATCCGAAATGAGAGGCTGATGACACCTATAACTGTTTAAGCACAACACATGTAACTTCGGTAAAAAAAAAATAGAAATTGCTGTTTGAAAATTTTCTTACATATATCTTATGAAAATATATGATTTAAGCTTCAAAAACAATACTTTTTGCATTTAATGAATATTTTATTAAGCTGTGGTACAAATTTGTTAAAGACATCTGATCGCCATTTTTTGGAACTGATATATGGCATAACCAATTTGCTTGTTTCCATTCTTCTATATCGAAACAACCTCTTTATTTAAGCCCACAAATTTGATCCGAACTTTTGATCTAATGTAAATTCATTTTTTTCTTAAAGTTTCAAAATTCTCCCTGAAATTAACCAAAAACTGCTATTCTTAAAATCGGTGGATTTTGAAAGCAATTACGAAGTAAGTATCTCTAATTTTTTTTTCATTTTATGCTCTCATTTCTGCCTTAAAACTATTTGAAAATACCTAGAATCATTTCTATCATTCATCCCAGCATTCAACAGTACTCTGCTGCTAAAACCAAACTTGTTTGTGTAAAAATGCTGGTAAACTACTTCACAGCCTAGTAAGATGCAGATGGCAGATATTAGTATCAAGCATTGGTATGTATGCAGTGTGCTGAGTAAAGCATCATCAACATAACCTTTCAATACAGTTAGTATTTTATTCGTAATCTTATAATTAAGCCTTCATTTTTATTCCTATTAGTCTACTATGATTTTATTTTCATATATATGTATCAATCTTTTGGAGTTATCCTACAGTGATAGTTACAATGATGCTGGCCTACAATTTGTTTAGTTTTTACTTTATGAATTTACTGATTTTATTTCTGTAGATCTTTCAGAATCATGCTACATTACTGGTTGTGAAAATGGCTGGCTTACAACTTGTTCATTTTTACTTTTATTATTGATTTTATGCACATATATTTATATCGCTATCAATCTTTTGGAGTTATGACACATTACTGGCCATGACAATGACAGTGGAGCCTTTTTTATACATTGCATTAGGATCATCATCATCATCCTCAAGCAGCTATGGAGGTCTGCGTCCTATTCGCCAATCTACAATTATCCATATGGGCAACATGGCCAAACCAACGGAGTCTCTCTCTGCACAATATGCTGCTTAAAGGAGGTTGCAAACTCCTTTGCCTAACCTCATCATTAGTTACAAAGTTGAACCACCTAATGCCCATGATACTATGTAAGCATCTAGAATCAAAAGCATCTAGTTTCCTGTTAATGCCCAAGATACTATGTAAGCATCTAGAATCAAAAGCATCCAGTTTCCTGTTATCTTGTTTACAAAGTGTCCAAGTTTCACTACCATAACTAACCTTAGAAAGAACCAAACTATTATACAGTCTATTTTAAGTCTTTAGGTGTATATGCCTATTTCTCCACACTCTCCATATATTATTAAAAGTCCCATATGTTAATATTTATTTTTACTAATTCATTTTCCAGTAAAAAAACTGCTCTTTTATTGCTTCCTGATAATGAGTGAGATTTTAGAATGTATGCAAAAAGTCTTGGCATGGCAGCAGCTTTGTCAAGGGTGTTATGCCCCCCACTCTTCCGCGTGGCTACACTGAAGAGGTTTCTGCCTCATCATTATCTTAGCTGTGCTACTCTGAGGGTAATGATATTATTTCAGCATTGGTGCTCCAACTTTACGGCACTTTGCCGAGATCCCCAAAATTCAACCCCCCGATACATAATGTTTCGTAAAATAAAAAGACTGTCAAGAAAATGTTCCTCCATTTCATAACCAGGGCAGAATATCCCATGAATATGAGCAATCCAAGTCACATTATATAACACTGGCCCATGTTTAAAAATATACCATACTGAAAATAATTATAAAAAGAAATAAAAATCAAGTTTCAAATAAATACTATATCATTCAGGAAGAAATTTCCTTTTCATTGAATTCTGTTTAATTTGATATATAACATGACATATCTCTATCGATTGTTTTTTTTTAAATTCTAGCCGAGTGGTTAGCACGCTTGGTTACTGATCTAAGGGACCTGGGTTCGAGCCCCGGATTTAGGCATGGATGTGTGTGTCGT
This sequence comes from Ryuthela nishihirai, assembly GCA_038380435.1. NCBI lineage: Eukaryota > Metazoa > Arthropoda > Arachnida > Araneae > Heptathelidae > Ryuthela > Ryuthela nishihirai. Next base: position 2,328,972 of record JAWZYU010000023.1, on the reverse strand, counting down.
TTTTTCTGCTAGGTCCTGCCATCCTCTCAGATCTCCTACTATGGCATATAAACTGACAGGCTCCTGTCAGACCTCTGTGGCAAGCAGCTGCTTGAGGGGGTATTTATTTTTTATTTTTTTTTTAAAGTTGACTTGTTTATGTGACTCAGCTCAAAAAGCCTGGACTTTTCTCAAAATATAGCACTGGGGGGGGGGGGGGGAAGAAGTAATTTTTCTGTGTTCAGATAATTTTTTTATTATTCAGAAATAAGTAGCCTTTCTATTCACATCCATTATAATTACTTCTGTCTATTTTTTTAAATAAATTTTTATTTATACAGTAATACCTCAAAGTTACATCGCAATTGGTTCCACAATCGGCGATGTAAGTTGAAATGATGTAAATTGAGGTGTAGATTTACATACATTGCGATACTAAAGTGAAATAATTGATTCCAGGCTAATCACTCAATAAGTAAACCTCACATTCCAAGTGAATCTTCAGGTTTTATTGTCATTTTAACAATTAAAATCTAATGAAAAGCAAGTAAAATCAAATAAAATATATATATATTAGGAACTAGAATAAAATGATTTTAAAACGTCGAGGATGGATGTTTGGCATGATAAAGACTTCTTCTTCTCCTGGAGAATTTCTTCATAGCATGATAACATCCTTTTTACACCATGTCTGGTTGTGCAACTCTTTTTCCATTGGAATCAATTTCTTTGAGAATCTTCTGACCAGCCTCAATTAGTCCAAGTCCTTCAGTCAATTTTCCAATTGTCATTGTCTTCATCATTGATGGAGGTTCCTCATCTTCTTGTTCTACAGCAATTTGGTCTCAAATTTCCATGTGTTCATCAATTGCAAGTTCGTGATTGTAAGACTCCAAAAGCTTGATGCAATAGTGACCACTTCTTCTGTTATTTGAATAACAGGATCAATTTCTGGAGCTGTGTCAGTGTCCTCACTGAATAAAAATGGACAAAGCTTTTTACAAAAACCTTTCATTTCTTCACTGACTTCAGCCCACGAGTCTCCTATGATCCTTACTGCATCAAGGATGCTAAATACTTTCCAGAAATCTTTCACAGTCAGTTCAAAGTTTACTTTTATGGCTGCATTCAAATGAGCAAAAGAAAGTCAAGTGTAATAAGCCTTAAATATTTTGATAACTCCCTGGTCCATTGGTTGAATCAAGCTTGTTGTGTTTGGAAGAAAGAAAAACATTTTCACTTTTGGATCAAAGTCAACCAAAGTTGCTGGAGGATGACCTGGTGCATTATCAAGAATTAGGATCACTTTGAAAGGAAGATTCTGAGATCGACAATAATGTTCCACTTTGGGAATGAAGTGGTGACCAAACCAGTCTTCAAAAACTGAAGCGGTTACCTAAGCTTTAAGATTAGACTTCCAAAGCACCGGGAGACCAGATTTGGATGTATTTTTCAACACTCTGGGATTCTCAGATCAATAGATGAGAAGTGGCTTTAACTTGCAATCACCAGAAGCATTTCTACCAATCATTACAGTCAGCCAGTCTCTTGCTGCCTTGAATCCAGGAAATGTCTTTTCTTCGCGAGCGATAAATGTTCTTTTAGGCATCTTCTTCCAGAAGAGGCCAGTCTCGTCAACATTGAAAATGGTCTTAGCACAGTAACCTCCTTTGTCGATTAACATTTTCGGTTTGTCAGGAAAAGAAAGAGCAGCACCTTGATCAGCACTCGCTACTTCTCCGCTACCTGCAATGCTGTGCCAATTACAACGCTATTTAAACCCACTAAACCAGCCAATGCTAGCAACAAAGTTTTTGTCCTTTACGTCATCCCCAGCTTCCTCCCTTAATCGTGCAAAAATTAGTTTTACTTCATTGCAAATGGTGTTCTGGTCAACTGGGCATATCTTAATTCTTACTTGATAATGGTACCATATTTTAGGCAAAGTTTCCATCTCAGAAATTAGTTCACGACACTTTCAGATTATGGATGAATTTAGTGGCCTAGCATTCTTAACTTCTGAGAGAATTTGCTCCTTAACTTTAATTATGGTTCTTATAGTCAGTCATCCGAGCCAAGTTCATGCTAAGTGCCATTTCACAAGCTTTTAAACTGTTTTAAAATGACTTTATAATTTGTGGTTTAGTCTCCAATGTCAAAGTTTTTCTTTTTTTTTTTTTGGCAGGAGTTTCACCCTCAGCTTGTTTGCTTTTGGAAGACTTATTTCTTAATATGGTCCATATAAAAAATGTCAAAAAAAACTAAAAAAAAACTCATTATGAATGATTTTGGAAGAATGACGGATATTAGTTGCTCACACACAATGCTAGATTAAGTTTTTGCACAGCAAAAATAACACATCTAGCAAGTTCGTGTTTAACAATGCACTGTCACCATTGTGCGCAAAAACAAATGAAGTAAGTCAAGAGGATGTAAATCGGGGTATTACTATATTGCCAGATGCTATTTTTTTACTACATGCTTCGATTCCTTTCATTAATTATTGGGCACAAAAGTTTTAAAGTTAACTTTTTCAGCTGAGAATAGGGCGAAAATAGCTTGCCTCTGGATGCAAACCAGTATTTAAGGCTGGACACTGGAAGGGTTAAAATTAAAGCTATGTAGAAGTGAGTTATTAGGATAATTACAATGATTAGAAATTCAAATTCTAATAACTTTTCATATTCACTAAATATTTGGCAACAACTTTAAAATTTGCTAACCCTTAACTTTCAATCCTCCTCTTACCTAGGAGCTCCCTGAATTCTGAATTCTGTTTGCAGAGTTTAGATAGTCCACAAATCAAAGCAACATACTCATCTTCCACTGCCAATCGTTTGCTTCTAAAATTTGCAACATGAATAGACATTTGAGATAATAAAATTATCCCTTTTTTCAAAGTTATCATCTGACAAGGAAGAAAACATTGCTGACTCCACTGTAACTGCCTCCATAGCACAATGATAACTGCCTGTAAGAGCTAAATAAATATATAGAATTAAATTATGCAACAAAATATACAATATATAATATATAACTTTACTCTTCTAAAAATACAGAAAAGATTATTAACATATTTACTAACATAAAATTTGAATATTTTTAACATACACTGGAGCTCAAAATTAAAGGATAATGGAGAAAAGTGTACATAAATGAAGATGGTTTTCAGCAGTTAAATGTCATATACAGTGGAAGGTTGCAAGTTTCTAAATAGGTGGTGCAAGTATATTTTTTTTTTATATCTCAGAACTCCTACTTGATGTTGGGTTGAGGGGGGGGGGGAGTAATCACCTTGCAATGTTGTTGAATTGCTACTGTCTGGTGGTACTGTTTCTGACTAATTGAAGTAGCTATGGAATGAGTTGGTCAGAAACAATGCCACCAGACAGCAACCATTTGTGGCACTGCAGGATGATTATCCCCCCATTCCCCAACATCAAATAGAAGAGCCAAGTACTATTCATACAAGCTAGTAGGTTGTATTCCTTTCCATTACATATGTATAATATTATTGCAAAAGAGAAGAACATCGCAAGGAAAGGGTTGAAGTTATCGTAGTATTTAACAGTATTTATATAGTTATATATGTTCAATTACTCAACTTCTCAGAAGAGACAGTCAGATGCCCTAACTTTCCAAATGTATTGACATTAAGCACTGATTTTGCATCCAAGCAAGTTCTACAAAGATGAGAACAAATCAAAGGCAGTGAAGGACAACAATGTAAATATGAGTAGATTTTCTTGATCGAATAATTGCTTATTACAGAATGGCTTCAAAGACAAGAATGATCTGTGAAGGTACTCATTCACTTTATTAGTTTTCCTCAACTTTTAAATAGATTGAATATAGAAAGAAGAAAGTATATTTTCAAACAGTATAATTGTAAACAGAGTATATTTTCATTATATTTACCTATAATAAAGAACAAGTAATATGATTAATGACAAGACCCAGATGTTTCGCAATAATGCACTATATCTATCGGAATAATGCCATATTTTACCACTATCTGCTGTCACATCTGAACAGTACTATAGAAGTAAAGTCCAGCCTTTGGCAAAACCTAACTTTAATATTCGTCCTGGGTCACCACAAACAAGGATATTGAGAATCCAAGTTGACTCGGCACCCGTGATGGATATAATAAAGAATATTACTACCTGGAAACTTGAACTACCAGGAATTTAGAAAAGAAAAATTGTGGAGAGTCTTGTTTATAGCAAGGATGTAAGATGTGAATTTCACAAGGAAAAGGCTGGATACATTCTGAGAAGAAAGTTGCTGATATCCATATAAGAAAAAACAAAACAGAATCAGGACTTCCATATCCTTAATGTTTTCCAGGGAAGAGAAAAATGTCATCACTTCATCTTTAAAAAAACACTAGATGATAAATACATCCTGCTGCAAAATTTCAGCATGCAAAAACCCTAAAGGTCATATCTGTCACACAAAATTTAAAATATTTTTGCTTACCAAGAAAATAAACCTTTTTAACACATCATTAGATGTAAATAATGTATTATATGTTAATAACATTAGATGTCAGATTGAATCTCTGTTGTATTTCTTAAAATTGTTATGGCTTAACATTAGAACCTCATTGAGATCACAATGATGAAATCTGATGTATAAAATATATTAAATAAAAGCACAAGAAAAATATTCTTATATGTCATACTATTAAAGGGCTCTTGCTGTTTCTTTTATGTATGTTTTTTTCTAATTTAAATATAAACCTTATTTGTTATACAAGAAATGTTTTCTCTCTTGATAACTGTACTCAGCAAGTCTCAATGTATCCTACAGGACACATCAATTTTCACACTGAAAATATTTATCTAATATTTTATTTTATTTACTTTCATTATTTCTTAGAGAATAAGAATCCATAATATGAACTTAAAAAATTAATTATGTTAAACAGGAGTTGAAGGAGGTTAAATTGCTTTTGTATTTCTTTAGTTGTAAGCTAACATGCTCCCTTTTTATAGGTATAAAGATTCTGTATTTACTATTTTTATTTTGGCAAGTGGCACACTCATTAATAGGTCTATTGCATGTAAAATTAGCCCAAGTGTAATATCAATGTGGTTGTTGTGAGAAATCAGGTCAGCAGGAAATATAGTTAGACTGAATAAATGAATTTTCATAAAAAAAAATACCATTTTCTCACCACTGATTGAACCTATTGAGTCAATATTCTACACTGCACATCCCCATGCTAATTAGCCTGTCAAAAACTCAAGTTAAGTTATGGTGACCACATACACCTCCTTTTATTATTGTAGATACTCAATTGGAAATTTATTTTTCAACAAAGCCAGCTGTTCATTAGTTTCAGCCACAATGGTGGCACCACACCTGCTTGTTTTACCTCCATCAAGTTAGGACTTTGGCAATTACACTTTAGCCTATGTTGTTGTGGATCATAGGATTCATTTTGCTGTAATTATTGCTAATCTAAAAGCAATAAAATGGGGCTGCAAATGAATGCCCATATGATAATGTATTCTTATCCAGGAGTACTGGGTACAGCAGCTGCAATGACTGTTAGCATAAAACCAGGAACAAAGTCAAAAAATAAATATTACACACACACACATTACATATATTTTTTCAAAAAATTTTCAAGACAACTAAAATAGCGAAAAAAAAAAACCCTAAAATAGTGTTCTGGTTCATTCTAGCTGGATCTTCCCCCCCCCCCCCCCCAATTTTTTCCTATATCTAGGCCTAATCCAGTGCATCCACTGATTTGGGAAAGTGAACCAATAAACCAATAAATGGGAAATTTAGCAATCACTTTCAAAGCTAGTAGATAGTCCAGGATATTAATTATGAAAAGCTTTTTAAACACTTTTAATGTAACCTTACTAATCAAATACATATTACAATAAACATTTAGCCCACTGATTCTACAACTTGTGCTTTTACTCATTTTAAGAAAAATTCCCACAATAATAAAATACTGCAGAAAACAAAAAATATATATATAAAAGATTAAGGCAGCCTAATAAGAACATGATATTTAAAAAATAATTACCTGACTGGAACAAAGGTCAGTATTAATGACATCAAAATGAAAATGTGCATTTACTCCACACAAAAAATCTTCAATCTAGAAAGAATTAAAAATATAAGGTATTATTAAACATTAATAGTTTGAACAAAATGTTCAAATTTTATCATGAAAATATTTTAATACTCTATTAATAAACTTACTGTTTCAAATATTTTTACAACATTCTTGTGAACCTTAACATCTTCTGAATCCAGTCTGAAAAACTGGAATCATTCTGGAGATCCACTAACTTTTCAACTATGTTAGCAAAAAAGTAAACTTTATTCTGAAGTACCAGCAAATAGAGATATGTAACCTATCAAAAAAACATTTAATTCTATGCAATAAAGTAACAGAAATTCTAAAGTACCTTGTGGTGAGTTTTGAACTAATTTTTTTTTCTTGCACAATTCCTTGGTACAATTACCAAATTTGAAAGCTGTTTGATAAATGGTTTTCACTGAAGAGGCCATCGGATAGGTGAACTTTAATTATCTGTACCTGTATAGTACAAGATGATTAACACTAAAGTCAGAAAACCAGTGTGAATATTTCATTTTTAATAGAATTTTGCATTAACATTGCATTGTTGACTTCTATGGCTATTTGTTGTTGTGGGTTGTTTTACCTCTGAGCGGCACTTTTTTGCACACCATGGGCTAAATGGCCAGGTCACATGGCCCCCGAATATGGCTATTTGTAACCTATGTGGTATTTTGAGAGTGAAGATCAAGACAAAGATTGAATGAGACCTTTATTGATTAAAGATCTGGTGTCTGAGTACATCAAGCCTTCATTATGAATGTTATTACTGATCAAGGATTAACAAGTTTGACAATCTGAATGGAGCACAAGAAACTACCATTATAATTGGCAGACAAAAATCATTAACGTGCTTCACAGATGGCAAGTCTAAAACACACCAGTACATCTACAACTGCTGTTAAAAAAACAAATCAGCAAAAAATTTGAATCTGTTCAAAATTTAATAAACAGTGGTTGGGATTATGTCTATCAATCCTCTATAAATTTTGTGTTATCTGAAGAAGTTTGAATAAAATCTTATTATTTGGATCATAGTAAATTTTTGCTTTAAGGTTTTTTTTTTGTATTATCCATTTCATCTTAAAAGAATATTTATGAATATAAATATATTGCTGCTGGAATAGACCAAACTTTAGCTACAACATTCCTCATTTGTTTTCATGTTGAGTATTTTTAACTGTATATACGGTAAGTCTTTGTTTGTATTGGTTCATTCTTAAGCTTTGCACAAACTAGGATTAATTCCAGCAAGATACTTTTAGCAAGGTAAAGGTCAAGCCCAATTTCAGTTACTCTATATGACTTCGTATTCATAACAGAACCAACCCATATACTGTTAATTAAACATATAACGACCATATTCTTAAGCAACCCATTAGGTCAAATCCAAGTGTATTTATAAATGTCCTGGTGTTTGTGGTTGGTTATTATGAAATCATTAAGTTTACTTATTTGTAGATGTTCCCCGTTTCAACTATCAATGCCAAAATGACCTATCACCCATGTCCATAGGTCAGAGTCAATATCAACTTTACTAACATTGAAGTCACCTAGCACAAGAAAAATATCTCCATCCTTGACATAATTCAAAATATTCTGAAGTTGTCTGTAAAACCTTTTTTTTGTTCTCATCAGAGTCCTCTGTGGGAATATAACAACATATAACATTCAAATCATCAATCCTAGTCTTAGATTTAGCTGTAAGAAACCTTTCATTAATGCACTCCAGAAGAGCATCACTGGCATGTCCACTGAGAAACTGATCTGTGCTTTGCAGATATTTTATGTTTTCCCTCTAAGGAATTATTATTAAAGGGAAGAAGGTGCTCCCTACACAGAGGATGCAGATAACCTAGAAGCTCAATGGGTCTTGTCCTGACTTCTCATACAGCATACAAACACATACACAGGGACATGCCCACTGGTTTGGTAGTCAGGTATGCTAATCACTAGACTACATATGGGCTCAATTCAAAATCATTCTTAAGTATCTGACCTTTACCTGTCCATCTTGTCTCTTGCAAGCTCAGACTAAGTTTCACAAGAATTCCTGTGTGAGGTCATTAAAAGAATAATCTTTATGTCAAGTCCTCATATTCTTGTGTGTAAACTGTAATGTAACTGTGAAAAGAAAATGGTTAGTGGAATTTTCAAAGGAACCATGTTTATTGAGAGAAGTAGGGCCAATAATATTAAACAACCCTGTAATCACGGGCATGTAGCAAACACATGTTCCCCCACCACCACCATTAAAGGCTTAAGTTACCCATGCTGGTATTTCTCCAATGTAGATTTGGCAATGCTCCTAGAAGAGTTCAGGTACCTGTGATGGCCTCTTATCAGGATTATCCACCAAATAATATAAGGTATGCTGTCCATCTATTCACTCAGTGCTGTCAACCTAAAAACAAACAGAAAACACAGCAGCAGATTTTCCCTCAACATAGTGCAGAAAGTTCAGGATCAATATAATCAAGCTCAAAGCCAATATCCAGTACAGTATTTTAACTGGTCAGCACCAAGACCCTGTGTGGTGAACTTCTGATAACGAATGGTGGATGACCACTCCTCAGTAGAGTAGAAAAAAAAAAGAAAAAGTAGACATAAAAATTCAGATTAATAGACCACATTGATCTGGAAGCCCTCTCCTTCCAGAAGAGATTATCTCTTGTGAAAGGTTGGTTGGTTGGTTGTTCAGGGTTTTATGGCACATTAGCATCTAAGGCTATAATGCACCAAACAAATGTCCAAAAAATAATAAAAGTCGTGATACCCTCAACCAGTTTTTAAAAATACACAACATCATCATCATCATCCTCATCATCCTCAAGCAGCCATGGGCTACGGAGGTCCAACCAGACCGTGCAAATTACTTCTCCAAGCAAGTCTATCCTGAGCTACATCTACTGCATCTGGCCACTGCACACCAATTCTAACAAGGTAATGTTTGACATTGTCTGCCCACCATATACTAGGTCTCCCCCTCTTTCTGAGGCCTTTAGGCACACTGTTCATAACCCTATTTGCCAATCTATAATTATCCATAAGGGCAACATGGCCAAACCAGTGGAGTCACTCTATGCACAATATGCTACTTAAAGGAGGTTGCAGAATCCTTTGCCTAACCTCATCATTAGTTACAAAGTTGAACCACCTAATGCCCAAGATACTGCGTAAGCATCTGGAATCAAAAGCATCTAGTTTCCTGTTATCTTGTTTACAAAGCGTCCAAGTTTCACTACCATAACTAACCCTAGAAAGAACCAAACTATTATACAGACTAATTTTAGGCTTTAGGTGTATATGCCTATTTCTCCACACTCTCCATAGATTCTTAAAAGTCCCAGCAGCAATCCTATTCGTCTGTTAATCTCATGCCACACATCACTATTATCTGTTATATAGCTCCCAAGATAATTAAACTGTGACACCTGCTCTAGACTGCAACCATTCAGATTAACTGAATCACAGCCTGTATGACCAATTTTCATCACTTTAGTTTTCTCTCTATTTATAACCAAACCTACTCTACTACCAGTCTCATCAACAGCTCGAATGAAAGAGTTCATCTCATCAACATCATTTGCCAAAAAAGGCTAAATCAGAAATTTTTGTATCTCCAGTCCATTTAAGGCCAAAATCTTTCCCTTGAAGTGAATTTCGCATAACATAATCAATAACCAAGATAAAGAGAAAATGAGACAAAATGCACCCTTGTCGAACACCAGAAGTAATGCTAAACCAATTGCTACAAGCCTTACCAACTCTCACACACGACTCAGTGTTATTATAGATAGCTTTTATTATGTTAACTAACTTGTCTGGTATACCATATGATCTCACAATCAACCACAAATTATGACGATCAACAGAGTCGAAAGCCTTTTCGAAATCAACAAAGCTAGCAACCAAAGGTTTCTGAAATTCTAAACATTTCTCAAGAATCTGCCTAAGTGAAAATATCTGATCCACACATCCCCTACCACTTCTGAATCCACATTGCTCATCATGCAATTGACTGTCAACCAGATTCTTAATTCTATTAAGCACAATCATGGAAAGAACTTTACCTGCAACAGAGAGTAGGCTGATACCCCTATAGTTATCACAAGAACTGCGATCACCTTTTTTGAAAATAGGGATAACAATAGCTCTAATAAAATCCTTAGGAACCACGCCTTTATCATAAAAGATATTCAGAATTTCAGTCATCCAAGTGGTAACCGAAACATTCCCTGCTCTAAGCATTTCTGTAGTAATTTCATCTACCCCTGGGGATTTATAAAGTTTAAGTTAGAAACAGCCAAAATAATTTCAGATTGTGTTATAGGGCCAACATTAAAGCCACCAATGCATCTATCATCAATGCAAACAATGGGAATAGAACTAACCACATTGTTTAGAATATCACCTTACCTTAGCCATGACAGAATCCTCACCTTCTATAACCTTACCATGTTTATCCTTCAATCCCTGTGTACCTGTTCGTTTTTTACCACACAAAACATTAACTAACTGTTACAGCTCTCTGCTGTTGTGCTGTCTAACTGCTTCCTCGGCTTTGTCAGCCAAGCCATCAAGCCAAAGATTCTTATCAGCAGCTAACTGATCTTTTACACGTTTATTAAGCTCTCTGTAATCCTTTCTATTAGGACTAGTAGGGTACTGATTAAGGACATTCCTGCAGTTCCTTCTTTCTGAAATACGCTCAAGTGCCTTATCACTTAAATAATTTTGCCTCTTCTGCTCCTTTTTTCCTAAAAGAGCACTGTTAGTGTCCATAAAAGCCTGTTTAAAATGGCCCCATTCTTCCTCAACTTCAGTATTAAGCAAACCATGTCTGTCATAATGACTAAGTAACCTATCATGGTAAGCTTTAGCTATAACTGGGTCTTTCAGAGCTTCAGTATTAAAGGTAAATTTTTTAGCCCTAGCACAACACTTTTTAAGTTTAAGTTGCAAGACACTTTTAACAAGGTAATGGTCAGATCCAATTTCAGCTCCCCTATAGGCCCTGGTATTCCTAACAGAACTAGCTCATTTGCTGTTAATTAATATATAATCAATCATATTCTTATGCAACCCATGGGTGAAACCCATGTGTACTTATGTATGTTGTGGTGTTTGTAATATGTGTTAGTTATTCTGAATCCATTTGAGTTTACTTACCTGTAGGAGACGTTGCCCATTGCAGCTAACAATACCAAAAGAGCCTATTACTCCTCCCCAAAGGTCAGAGTCAGTACCAACTTTGGCATTGAAGTCACCTAGAACAAGGGTAATATCTCCTTTCTTGACAGAATTCAAAATATCCTGAAGTTGTCTGTAAAACCTATCCTTCTCATCCTCATCTGCATCTTCAGTGGGGGCATAACAGCAGATAACATTCAGGTCTTTAACGCTTGTCTGAAATTTTTCTGTAAGAAACCTTTTATTAATGCACTCATATCCTAGAAGAGCATCACAATGTGTCTCCTGAGAAGCAGACCACGCCTTGGTGATGCTTATTGTCGTCCCTCCCTGAAAAGAGAAATTTAAGATTATTTTTAAGAATCTGACCTTTATCTGTCCATCTGGTCTCTTGCAAGCCGAGAATATCAAAATTATAATGGTGGAATTCTTGTGTGAGGACATCAAGAGAAAAAGCGCTGTGCAGAGTCCTCACATTCCAACTACCTATGGAGAGAAAATGGTTAGTGGGACGTTTAAAGAAACTATGTTTATTGAGAGAGGGAATGCCGACAATATCAAACAGCCCCCTAATCGCAGACATGGGGCAAAGACCCATTCCCCCACTACTAAAGGCTGAAGCCATCTACACTGGAAGACTTTCTCCAATGTAGAATTTGACGATGCCAATAGAAGCAAAGAGTTCAGGTGCCTGCGATGACTTCTGCTCAGGATTATCCACCAGCTGATAAACATATCCTGTGAATCTATTCACTTGGGGCTGTCAACCCACAAACAAACAGAAAACACAGCAGAAGATTTTCCCTCCACAGAAGCCCACCAGTGCAGCAAAATCAGGATCCATAATCAAGCTCAGAGCCATATATCTGTCCAGTCCAGTGGGTTTATATGGTCAGCACCAGGACCCTGTGTGGTTGACCACTTCTCAGCAGGGCAGAAAAAAAAAAGAAAAGTAGCCATTGTTGTCCAGATCAGTAGGCCACACTAATCTGGCAGCCCTCCCCTGCCGTTCACTTCCACAAGAGAGTATCTCTTTTGAAAGGTACGAATGGTCTGCACCACGAGGTGGGGTCGGACATTAGGCGCTAGGCCTGGCCGGTTCTATGCATCATCACAGGGATGTGGGTACATAGTTCTCCTTCCAGTGACGACCCAGCTACCATTTACAAAGACACATAAAAAAAATATAAATCAATAAAATTGAATGAAGTAGACAACAATAAACAAATGTATAAATATCTTTAAAATATTAAGATAAAAGTCACCCTGGTGTAAGCGACCTGGGTTAAACAAATAAAATAATAAAATGAGAATAAAATTAAAGGCATGTAAAAAATCTCCAGTAAATTGTAAAAATTAAATACATACATAAAACAGCATTGATCAGATAAGAGGTGTCCAATTGTAAGGGGCTGGGACGTAAAATTGTGAAAGCTAAAAACATGCATCATTCAAAGTTAAAACAAGGACATTCGATTAAAATATGTTTAATACTTAAAATGGTGTCACAAAAACTTGCACCTAGGTTTGTTGTCTGCCCGAAGAAGAAAAGAGTGTATAATAAACGTATGACCTAAGCAAAGTCGAGCAAGTACAACTTCCTCCTTGCAATTTCTGCAGTAACAAGATTGCCATAGTTTGATGAGAGGTTTGATCTCAAAGAGCTTGTTGGTAAGCTGTTCTGACCAAGATCTCTGTCACTGTGCCCGGAGCTCGATGGTAAAACGCAGCTGGAAATCCAGATATGGAACTGGCACCGGAGAGCTGGACAGGTGTGGCTGACTTGACAGCAGCATCTGCCAAGTCATTGTCCCTGATTCCGACGTGACCGGGCACCCAACAGAAATGGATGTGATTGTGGCTGCCAGACGTTGTAACTGCTGTCGGATCTTAGAAAGAACTGGGTGAAGCAGATGCCTCACCGAGATCAAAGCCTATAGCAAGCTAAGTGAGCCTGTGTAAAGCACACACCGACGATGATGCTTAGCCACCACGTGGTCCAAGGCGAGACTGATAGCATGCAAATCTGCAGTGAAGATGGAACACCGTAGTGGGATCTGATCTGCAATGATTACATCACAGCAGACCATGGCCAATCTCACTGATGTGCAGTACTTTGAGCCATCGGTAAAGACAGGCAAGAAGTCCGGGTACTGAGCACGATGGCTGGCAAAGAGTTGCTGATACATACAGTCGGGTGTAAAGGCCTTCCCCATCCTGTAAAAAGAGAAATCACAGGTAGGGGAAACAACAAGCCATGGTGGAAGTGGCTTGGCTGTCGACTGTGCGACACTATCGAGACTGGTGTTGATGCCTGTGAGGTAGCCTTGAAATCGCAAAACAAGAGGACGAATGGCAGTAAGCTGATTAGTATAAAGCATTTTCCACCTTGGACTGAAAACACAGTCCCAAGTGGGATGGCCAGACAGGGATCACAATTTAGATGCATATTGTAGAGACAACTGCTGATGGCAAAGAGATAAAGACAGTTCGTTGGTCTCAACTTAAAGACTCTGGACTGGTGAGGTGCAGAAGGCTCCGGTGCAAACATGGAGGGCTTGATGATGGAGGGGGGGTCCAGCACCTTCACCACCGAATTCCAGGCGGAGTCATATACCTGGGATCTGTAGTCCAGTTTCAACCAGACAAGTGCATGGTACAGGCAGAACAGAGAACATCGGCCAACTCCCCAGGAGAGAGAGGAGAGGACCTTGAGGATGTTCAATGCCCGCATGCACCTGGACCTGAGATAATGTGTGTGTGGTAAAAAGGTCAATTTCCGATCAAAGATGAGACCGAGAAACTTGGTTTCTGCCACAACTGGAATGATGTTGCCTCCAAGCCATAGATCAGGATCCAGATGAAGATGTGACAAAAGTGCACACAAGTGGTCTTTGTGGGGAGAATTGAAACCAGTTTGCCATCAAACAGAAAGATTGTTCAGGGAAAGTTACAGTTGTCTTTCAATGACCCTTGTGCTGGATGAAGAGCAAAAGATGCTAAAATCAAAAACATAGAGGGCATTGCCTACAGATGGAGGAAGTTGTCTAGTAATAGAATCAATCCTGACAATGAAAAGCATAACACTCAGATTGCAGCCTTGTGGCACCCCCTGTTCTTGGGGGTATGGCAACGACAGAGTGTTCACAGACAGAGCCAACACAGACATGAGAAGAAAGTTCCAATAAGAAGTTAGAGATGAAGATCAGCATGACATGACCTCTCAAACTGAAGCTATGGTGGGTCACGAAGGATGCCGAATCTCCAAGCCATGTCGTAAACTTTTTTGATGTCAAAGAACATTGACACCAGGTGCTCTCTAAGTAAAAATGAATGTCTGATAGCCAATTCGAGGCGTATCAGATGGTCAAGAGTTAACCATTGCCTGCGAAAGCCACACTGGGTGTTGGAAAGAAGATTATGGTGTTCTAAATACCAGATGAGTCTGGAATTTGCCATTCTTTCCAACACCTTGCACAAGCAGCTCATCAATGCAATGGGACGATAATTGGAAGGAATCTTGGAATCCTTTCCTGTCTTCAGGAAGGCCAAGACAATGGCCACCTGCCAGGAGTTCGGAAACTGCTGGCAGATGCGATTGAAAAGATGGAGCAGACTATCCTTACTTGATGGTGAGAGATGTGGAGCATGGCATAATGGACATTGTCCAGCCTGACAACAGATGCACGAGAGGTGTGCAGAGCAAGGAGAAGCTCCTGCGCTGTGAATGGCCTGTTGAAAGGCTCCAGGCCATTCGAATGGAAGGACAATGGAGAGCTTTCCACCCTTCTCTTCTGGACCAGAAACTCAGGGGAGTAAGAAGAAGAGATGGAGACGAATGACTCCCTCAAAGTGTCAACAATTGCCTGTCCATTGTGCTCCAGGATCGATAACAAGTGGGATGTGTAGTTCCCACCCATCTTCCAGACTTTTCTATCACCCGCATGACCAGTTCTAAGGTCATGTGGGATAAAGTCCGGAAGATGGTTGGGAGCTACACATCCCAGTCATCCCACACGTCTTCTATCAGACATATATTTGATCCAAGATTCTTTCTGGCTCTGGCGCCAGACAAAACGAGCTTTCACCCTAGTGCGTTTGAATGTTTCAAGGTTGGGGGATGTCGGATATCTCTGAAACATCCCAAGCCTTGTTCTGAGCCTTACAAGCTGCTGTACAATCTGGATTGCACCATGGTTTCAGAAAACGAGGAAAGTGTGTCAAAGTTTGAGGAATTGTTGATGCAGCTGCATCTACAATACAGTCCATTATCTCCGCTACTGCTACACTGATGGGCTTCTGGCTGACAGAGTGGTCATCGAGCTCAGAGAGCACCTCAAAACCACTCTAGTCAGTCCAATCAAGCCTCCACCATGAGATGCATGAAGGGCTGCAAGGCCCCCATGGGAGATGGTGCACACCACAGGGAGGTGATCACTTCCATAAGGGTTGTCCTCAACCTCCCATGTAAGGAGTGGAAGGATCGAGGAGGAGCAGATGGTGAGGTCAATGGCAGTGAATGTGTGGGTTGGGGAGTGAAAGTAAGTACTGACACCGGCGTTCAACAGGGAGAGAGAAAGATCCAGTAACCACTGCTCCAGGACGCCGCCCCTCCCGCTGGTGTTAGTATTGCCCCAAAGTGGATTGTGTCCATTGAAGTCCCCATTATGAGGAAGGGGGACAGCAGCTGAAAGACGAGATCACCAAGTCTTCCTGGAAGACAATGTTCCCAGGTGGAAGATTACTGAGCAGACAGTCAGGGAGAACCCCACAAAGAGGCAGATGGCTACAGCCTCTAAGTTGGTGGTGAGGGGCATGACCTGGAATGGAGAATGGTTGCTCATAAGGATAGCAACACCCCCATGAGCTGGACCATCTTCATCCCGATCCTAGCGAACTAGTGAAAAGTGCCGGATCACAGGATCTGTGACTGGCTGCAAGTATGTCTCCTGCAGGCACACACAGATAGGCTGGTGTGCCTGAAGGAGGGCCTTGATGTTGTCAAAATTCCTCTGGAATTCATGACAATTCCATTGCAGGAGTGTGGCCATCTCAGAACTTAGAAGAGTGGGCGGACGACAAATTCTTATTCAGCTTAACTGCTGCAGAGGATGGTTTAGTGAATAGGGGTGGCCTGTATCCATATCCTCAGAATCATCTGAGGGACATGGATCGGTGACCACTCTTTGTGGAGGAGTGATGATTTTCTTTTTGGGCCCCAGTGGGGGCCCCTTTGGTTTGGAAGGTCTAGCTGTCTGAAGACAGGAAGGAGGTGGACTTCCAGTGGAAGGCTGTGTTGCACGAATGGAAACTGAGGTTGGTGTCAAAGTCAACATCAACCTCGATTTCGCCTGCATCAGGAGGTATCTTGCTGCAGGTGAGAAAGATTCAGTAAGTGGTACACTTATATTAGTCTGCACCGCCATGAAAGTCATTGGAATGATGGGTTTTCCAATGATTGCACTGGCATAGGATACCTTGCCAGGTGGGGCGGGCGGTACAGCAAGCTTTCTTGCCTCAGCATAAGAGATGTTATTAATGATCTTCAAGCATTGAACCTCCTTTTCCTCCTTCCACTTGGGATAGTCGTGGGAATATGCCAGATGTTTGCCTTTTCTGCTGTGCAGTCAGGATCGAGATGATCCTTACTGCCACAGCTAGCACAAGTAGTTTTGCCCCAGTAAGCTGCATGGGCATGACTGTATATCAGGCACTGAAAACAGCGCAGAGGGTTTGGTATATACGGCCGTACCTTACAATGTAAATAACCTGCCTTGATGGAAGAAGGCAGGCGTGGCATGTTGGTGGTTATAATCAGTATCCGGGTGGGTACCATTTTACCATCACGATGTGTCAAAATCAGGTGGATTGCTGTTACTCCTTGGGGAGTGAGCTCTGAGAGATTCTCAGTGACTTTGAGAAATCCCCACTCAGTTATCGCATCCCGAGAGGAATTCAAAGTTTTATGGGGAGTGACCTCAACAGCCACCCCATCAATCTCTCTGACTTTCAGGAGCAGTTCCAAGTGTTTGGAACAAGCAGTCTCAACTCGCAAATCACCAGATCGTAAGAGCTTGATGGATTTCGGCTCTCCCGCTGACCTTTCAAACCTTTGTTGACAAAAAATGGGGACATGTCCCCAAGTACCTGATCACCCGTGGAGTGGATGATCAGGAATCTCAAATGAGAATTCAAGAAGATGGCAGTAATGAAGAAGAATGGCAGAGATGACAGAGACAAAGAAGATGGGGGGGGGGGGGGGGGGGGGGGGGCTCATATCGAGCCCTCTTAGTGGCATTGATCACATCAATTTCATCATCTACTCTCATGTTTGGTTTTGTATGGTTCAGTGCCCACTGTCCCCACCCTCCACGGAGACCCAACAAGAGGATGCCCAGTCGGGTGCCAGGGCTATGCAGGCAATATACCCACACAGACAGTGAGCCAAGCCCTCACAAATAAATAAAAGGAAACTGAAAAGGGAAATGTTCAAAAAAAAAAACTTTCTTCAGAAAAGGAATTGTGAAAAATAAAATTGTAAACAGTCAAACTGGCCACACAAAGAAAGGATAACTACAAAAGGAAAATAAGTCATGAGGAAACTAGCAAACCTGTACCTGGATGTGGGCAAGGTTACTCACCACTTTGTACGGTTGACCCTAGCAGGTTCTGCCCACCAGCTGATTGCTCCTGGGGTGGGGGTGGGGGTGGGAGGAGCTCCTGTTTACCAGAAGCAGAGGCCCTGGAATCTACTAGAGGAGCAGGACCCTGGAAGGAGCTCGCATCGAGGGGCAGGATCTTGGAAGGGTTATAGCAACTATAAGCAGCAGTGTGACTAATTTGTCTTCCAAATGCCCAATCCCACTGTATGCCACTTTTTTTGCTACTATTTTTGGACTTCTTATAATAAAGAAATATAAGAAATAAAGCATAAAATTATGAAAAATGTAAAAAAGGCTCAAATATGAATATTTAGGGCAAATATTTTAAAGAATTTAGGTTCCATTTAGTGGTAGCTAAATGACCAAAGGGTGAAATAATGATATAAAACACTATAATACTGATAGAGCCTTTAATAGTAGAATTGTTGACAGTACTTCATTTGAAAAGGTACTTAATGAAGTAGATGGTAAGATGTTCTTAATAACATTTACAAAAGTTATTCTTGATCTAACATAATTGCTTCTTTATTGATTTTATCTTCAACAATACAACACAAAATGATAATTCAGTAAAATATGTCAAACATAACAGCAAAATATAACATGCATTTTTTGATAAATTAACAACTCACTAAAGTACACATATGTAACACAGTGAGTTGTGTTAATTCATCCAAAAAGCATTATAACCTTTCAAAATATTTAAAGTATCAAAAACTTCTGGTTACTAGCTTTACAAATTTCAAAAAAAATTCTAATTCTGTTAACCATCACAATTTGTGGTTGATTGTAAAATCATAAGCCATACCAGAAAAGTTAGTATAATGATAGCTCTCCATAATAACACTGAGTCTTGTGTGAGAGTTGGTAAGTTTGCAGTGAATGATTTTGCATTACTTCTGGATTTTATAAAGCTGCATTTTGTCACATTTTCAGTTTGGTTATTGATTATGCTTATGAGGAATTCACTGCAAAGACTTTGGCCTTAGATGGTCTAGAGATTTGAAAATTTCTAACTTGGATTATGATGATGATTTGGCCCTTCTGGCAAATGATGTTGATGAGATGAGCTCTTTCACTATGAATATTGATGAAAGTGGCAAATAGAGTAAGTTTGGGGATAAAAACAGAGAAAACCAAAGTGATTAAAATTTGTCAGGTGGGTGGGTATTCCATTTTTTTGAATGGCTGTGCTCTTCAGAAAGTTATTTTGGGTATAGTGTAACAAACACTGGTAATGTGCACTGTGAGATAAATATGAGAAAGACATTGTTTTTGAGAGCTTCAGGAATATGTGGAGATTGTGGAAAAATAAGTATTTATATCTAAATACTAAAATTAGGATACAAATCAGTTTAGCCCTTTTCAAAGTTTGATAAAGTAGTGAACTTTGAACTCTTTGTAAGCAAAATAACAGAAAACTTGATGTTTCTGATTTTAGTTTATTATTTTTTTCAGTTTGTGATTAGACTCACAAAGCTACTAGTTTATCTACAGGTTATACCAAAAGAAATGATAATGCCATTCCAGGACTGTCACCATGAACCAAAGCAATTCTAGATTCTTGAGCAGTATATCTTGGGCATTAAATGGTTTCACTATGTAAGTAATGATGGGATTAGATGAAGGAATAATCAACTAGCATTGAGTAGTATCCTAAGTAGGAGGAGATTGCATTGGTTTAGGCATGTTGCCTGCATGCAGAACTACAGATTAGTGAATAGCATTATGAACAGTGTACCTAAATGCCTCAGAAAAAGAACTACATTGGTTTCCATAAATTAAGGAAAATTCAGAAAAATTGTGATAAACTAAAAACTATATATGAATGATTTTAGTGAAATTTGATGGAAACATGAATTACAATGCTAGTTTCAGAATGACACAAAATATTTTACACTAGAAACATTTTTCGTCAAAAAATAACACTTACAGGAACTTATCCAAAAATGAGGTATCAGAATGCAATCAGCAAAGTTCTTTAATAAGTAGTGTGTTTATTCCATGCTGTTTATGATTGTGAATCAGCTCAGTAGGGAGTAATGATCATTGCTCCTTTAAAGCAGTAATAAGCTCCCCCTTTGTTTCAGGTAGCAGGTTGAGGGCAGCAACAAGTCTCCCCAGAGCATCCCACACATGCTCAATCAGATTTAAGTTGGGAGATCGAGCTGGCCACTCCATGCACATAATGGTCTCCTCTTGAAGGTATTGTTCCACTAGTTGAGCTCTGTGTGGAAGAGCATTATCATCTTGTAACATGAATGTTTCACCTATTGCACCAGCATAAGGACATACATAAGGGTCCAGGATGTCATCTCTATACCTTTGAGAATTGAGGTATAGAGATGATGCGTCCACCTAAGGAAATGCCACCCCAAGCACACAAGCTACCTCCACTGTAACTGTCTCTTTGACAGATATTACTGGGATGATAGTGGGGTACTTCGTTCTCTCCATATTAATATCCAGAATCACTCTGCAAGCAATATCTGGACTCATCTGTGAAGAGTACGGACCTCCATTGCTATTCTGTCCAGTTAACATGGGTGCATGCCCAATTCAACCTCTCTCTCCTGTGACGTGAGGGGTATACAAATTACTGGCCTTCTAGTGTACAAACCTCCCTCATGAAGCCTTCTACACACAGTAGACTGTCACAATCCTCCCAGTGGCTGCTTCAAGAGAGGATCGTAGCTGAGAGGGAGTAGACATCCTGCTCCTTCATGCTGTTAATCGCAGATATTGGTCTTTACAGCCGTCGTAACTCTAACCCTTCTTTGGCTAAACCTCCGAGCTAAAAAATTGAGCTAAACCTCCTTTGGCTCAATACCTCCTTTGGCTCCTTAACCTCTGAGCTAAACCTCCTTTGGCTAAAACCTCCGAGCTAAGAAATTGATTCCACAGCCGATGGACCACAGAAGGACTCACATGCAGTCATCGTGCCATGTCTGACTGACTTTGGCCTGCTCCGAGCCAGCCAATAGCTCTCCACCACAGTTCATTTGGAAAACGATGTCTCGAAGTCATTCCTACAAAATGGCCATTTTGAATTTCTTTACCCACATTTACAATACAAAATAACGAGCCACTCCAAAACACCCATTTTTATGCCGCTATCCGATTATGCAAATTGACGCAACCTAGGATTGGATTGTTTTACCTCTGAGCGGTACTTTTTTGCACACCATGGGCTAAATGGCCAGGCCACAAGGACCCCGAAGGCTCAGAGAAGGTTGGGGGAGGGGACCCACTGGAACAGCTGTTGGGAGACAGATGGTAGCTCCCGTCAAGGCCATCCAGCGTGTTCTTTAACGTGCACAGGGTATGTCTCTCCCGCACACGGGACCACGGCTTAACGTCCCATCCGACGGACGGCGGCCTTTTCAAGCCCATCAGTGTCCCCTACTGA
Source organism: Ryuthela nishihirai (assembly GCA_038380435.1). Taxonomy (NCBI): domain Eukaryota; kingdom Metazoa; phylum Arthropoda; class Arachnida; order Araneae; family Heptathelidae; genus Ryuthela; species Ryuthela nishihirai. Next base: position 2,307,617 of record JAWZYU010000023.1, on the reverse strand, counting down.
CCGTGGGCAGGGCGGGGAAATTTTGCGGAGATAAATCTCAACGCTGACCCAGCTGGGACTTGAACCTGGAAACTACAGATTACGAGCCTGGTGCGCTACCGACTGAGCCATCCCCGCCCCATAACGCAACCTAGGCAAATTTGCATATGATATGCTCACTAGGCATTACTTTACTAGTTACGTGAACAAGTTTGGTGAGGATCGCACAATTTTTTGCGAATTATTGTGATTTTTCTCATTTTTCCTTACTTTATGGAAACCAGTGTACATTGAATAGTCTAGCTGGACCTCTGTCATTTAAAAACCTCCTCATTTTAAATCTCAAGAAAGGTGTTAAAAATGAAACCAATTTCATACATTAAGTTTAATTAAGATCAGAGATATTGCATTTCAAATACGAGACAGATTATAAAAAGCATAAATTTGGTATTTTAGAAATTTATTACTCAGGGATCCATTGTTATCCCAAGATAAAATATTTTTGAAATGTTGTTGGTTAATGTAAATGGGTAAGTCACAAACTACAGTTCCTGGTTTGTTTCCAACCAAACTAAGAAAACCTAGGGCTGTCCTACCACCATGAGTTAGTACCAGATAGTGTCACTAAGTGGCAATAGTCATAACTGATGCTGCTCATCAGTGATGTGAGGTGCAAAGTTAGAGCAAACACAGGAAAGGTACTGCACATATATTCAAAGCTGGAGGTCCAAGCAGTGATTTGGTTTCTGTGGGCTCAGAAGCCCCCATCTGATGGACATCAACAACTTGTGGCTGTGTACAGCTCAGATGTCTTGTCAGTGCAACATGTGAGGAAATCGTGTTAAGAGTTAAAAAATGATCATGTGACTATAGTGAATGAGGATAGAAGTGTATATTCATCGATATTATCTGATGTAATTGGCCATCTGCTTCTGGCATCCAGACCTGGCACTGTTGGATTTTCCATTGTTTGGTAAGCTGAAGAAGCATCTCCAGACAAAGTTTTCATCAGATGATGCCATTAAAGGGGAAGTCAAATAGTGGCTTCAGGAGCAAGACATGTTCTTCTATTGGTGGGGCTTCAATAAGCTGATCAAACATTATAACAAGTGTCTCAAGAAATCTGATAACTTGAAAAATAATACATCTATATGGAGATATTTTATCTACATTGTCTTTGGTGTAATTACCTACTCCCAAATAAATTAAATAGGAAACCTTAGTTTCTTAACTTATCCCATATATTCAGCATACTGATTTTGAAAAAAAATTTAAGGGGATATATTTAGAGATATCCATGATTAAATTTTAAAGCCAATAACTTTAAAAACATTGAAATACTAGAAAATTAAAGTCAAATATATCATTTTAAAGGCCCCCAAAAAAGAACTATAAAATGAAGCCAGTATCATGTTTGTAGCTTAATTAGGATCAGAGATATTACTGATCAAATAAGAGGATGTTTGTAAAAATTTGTTTTTTGAAAATGGGCTCATTTCTAAAAGGGAAAATTGGATGAGGTTGGATTTGGTGAGCATGATTTAGAAAGAGAAAGAATTGCACATTTTTCAGCTACATTTTGCCATACTGTTAAAGTAACCATTGCTACATAAAATTCATTGCACACATTTTTGTTATCTAAGCATGCATTAAAATAAATAAGATTATATTACCATCTTTATAACAAAGCTTGAAGTCTTGGAATCAAGGTTTTCCTGATGAATATGATGACATAATTCAGCAATACCACAAAGTAGACATGTACCTGCAAATATATTATTACTAGGCTTCATATATTTATGCTTAAAACACAAAAATATCTAAAATGAAAAAGTATATATTTATGACATCCAAATTACATTTCTTTTTTAAACAGAAACTGTAATGAATAACAAAAATGCATGTAATTGAGTGCGAATCTTTGAGACAATATTTATACTTCAAAAAGTAATGTCCTACATCACAAGGTTTGATCAGTGTGTATTTGAAACAGTATGCTGCCTCATTGCAATGACCTTAAATGGAAAGGGCAAAATATGTAAGGAGTATATCCTTGTGGTAGAGTCACTGAAGTGTAAAGGCCATTCCACCAGCTAAAGCATACAGTTGAACATGCCTGTGAATTAACTTGATAGGATTAAGTCAATGGTGGCTATCTTTACTCCTGATGGAAAGCACCTTGGTTTGGTTGTTTGGGGTTTTATGGCACAAGGGCAAATAAAGCCATATTGCACAAAAAAAGACTAAAAATATAAATATATATAAAAAAATTATTTAAACTCACAACCAGTTAAAAACAAAATGCAAAATTGGTAAAAGACACTATAAAAACAATAAAACGAACATAAAAAGGCCCATATAAAAAGGAAGCAAGTGTAAAAGACAGAAAGTAACAACAGGTGTAGAAGATCCAGTGGAAAAAGCAAAAATAAAACAAGTATAAAATATTACAAATGTTTAAAATGTAACATAATAATATTTAATTATAAACGATTAAAGCTGCTACATTAAAGCTATCTACATTTTTGACTTTCAAATCAGGAGGAGTGCATTAGGTTAACAAAATTCTGAATATAATATCACTATTCAGTTACTATTTACTCAATCAAAATGTTATTAAGTTACTCATAACTACTATGATATATCCTTTGAATAGTTTAGCTCAAAAGACACCTAGATGGAATAAAAAGATAAAGTCTATTTACCAGAATTCTTGAAGGCTGGTACAGCTGCACTGGAGAATGAATGTTATTTGCACCGTGTTGGAGGTGTGCACTATGCCATAGCAATCACCGATTCCAGGCAACCAGTCCTTAAGAGTATACTTGATGTTATGATGTTGTTGCACACAGTTATCTTAGCATCACTCCTTGTCGGTGAGGTTCTTCACCTTTATACTACTTTATACTTATACACTATTAATAGGATACTATATTTATCCTCTCAGACCTTCTACTGTGGCATATAAACTGACAGGCTCCTGTCAGACCTCTGTGGCAAGCAGCTGCTTGAGGGGGTATTTATTTATTTATTTATTTATATTTATCCTATTACTTTAGGAAAACGTTCTTAATGGCTGTTAGCTGACTACTGCAGATCTTTAACAAATATTCTGCTATCCATGCAAACGAATTAGATCACAGTCTTTTGCCATTACTGACTCATGTTTAAAAGTCCTTACTAGATGTTACACTGTCACTATTCTGATGCTAGTAACCATATCTCAAATACCTAAAAAGCCTTGTGCAAATACTGGTATAGAAACTTATTAATACTCCATTGCACTTTTCTCAAGATTTATGCACTTTAAAATATCCAGATAAAACTTTAAACCATCTTAAAAACTCGCCAACATAACTTTAAAACTAATAAAATTCATGGCCCTGCCTGCTCCGTTGGTAATTGGAGTCCTATCCCGTTCCATGATGGTATTAGGAGCAATGCATTTCATTGTCTACCTACATGCAGCTTTGTCAGGCTCATGATAACTGAAGTTGCCTCACTATATACGTGTCTGATTGCTGATGTCAGTAGTTATGTATTCATGCATAGTATTGTGTGCATTGGTCTGCTGATGTAGAAGGAGATTCCATGCAGACAGAAGGGGAGGAATCTTCATATTATATATTCTATCAAGATGGGTGTGTATCAAAGTTTTTCGGCATACAGAAGCTGAAATTTTGATTGGGGTGCTGCTAATGGTTTAAAATTAATATTATACATTTTAATATTATTTTCTAGTATAGTTTGTGTTAATACTGTGTTAGGTTTTTGGTTTTCAATGTCATTTTGATGCTCTTGCATCCTATTATTATACTGCCTATATGTCTTTCCTATATATTTATTTCATTTTTATTTAATAGTTTCGTGGGGTTTGGAATATTAATCTCATAAACTCCACCCATAGGTGATTTTTTTTATCTCTGTCATTAATAGTTAGATTTTTTATTGTATTTGTTATTGCTAAGGATATTTTCCATTGTACCAGAAATATTTTTAATATATGGAAAGCTGCGGGCATATTTTGGGCTTGCTTTAGCTTGATTAAGGGGTGGGTGAGTTTCTTTTATTATGATATATTTTGCATTTCTTTCCCATCTATTTAAAATTTTTTGTGCATAACCTGCATCTATTGCTGTTTTTGTTATATAATCTATTTCTTGTTGAAAGGTTATTTGTTTCGAACAATATCGATACGCACATATGTAATGAAGTAATATACTTGCTTTCTTGTATTTAAATGGATGGGCGGAATGTGCAGGTATATGTGTTTTCTTTCGGAATACAGTTGTTCCACAGTAATTTTCTTTTCATGTTATCAATATATCAAGATGTGCTATTTGGCATTTTTGTTCTGATTCGTGGGTAAATTTTACTGTTGGTAGATAATAATATGACTATTGTTGGCAAATCATAATCAACCTCAGAAATCACAATATCTTAAAAATTGAAAAACAGGGGGTAAAAAGCAATTATTGGATAAAAGATGTCCAAGTTCAAGAGGCTCGGACAGAAAATCATGAAAGTTAGAATATAACTGACCTTTCAGGTTAAAATAAGGAAAATCAATTAAAATATACTTCACAGTTAAAACAGTGTCACAAAACTCGCACTTAGGTTTTCACCCCAGAGGCACTTAGGTCATTTGCCCATAAAAGAAAGTGTTAAAAACGAATAACCCTGAGTGGAGCTGAACAAATAGAGCTTCCTCCTTGCAATTCCTGCAAAAACACAATTGCCACAGTGTGATAATTCACTTGATCTTCTTGTTCACAATATATTTTGACCAAGGTCTCTGTCACTGTGTCTGGAGCTCAATCTCAGTGAGGCCTTAGCTTCACTGAGATTACACAACTCTCTTATATTTAGCCGTTTGGCCTCGAATTTTTACTCTTTAATTTCACAAAACCACTCCCAAACCAATCTTTACATCTCTCCTTATTTGTCAAGTCACTAAGAAAATTTTCACACTCCCCAATATTTCTCTTCTTATTTGTCAAGTCACTAAGAAAATTTTCAAACTCCCCAATATTTTGCCAAGTTTTCTCGTTTTCTCAATTCTCCTTAATTTCACAAACCCAATCCTAATTATCACATCTCGCCTACATTTAACCAAGTGGATTCGAATTTTGCCAACTCCCCTATATTTTACCCAGTGGATTCGAATTTTGCAAACCCGCCTATATTTTACCCAGTGGATTCGAATTTTGCCACCTCACCATAATTTTACAGAAAAAATCGTAATTTTTACATCTTTCCTGAATTTGTCAAGTCACTTCGAATTTTATCAACTCTCTTTAATTGCACAGGGCACAATTTTCACAACTACCCTGTATTTTACCATGTGGCTTCGAATTTTGCCAATTGCCCTACATTTTGTTGTTTCCTCAATTTGTCCAACACTCCTTAATTTCAAAAAATAAATGGACTGGACAGACATATGGCTCTGAGCTTGATTATGGTTCCTGATTTTGCTGCACTGGTGGGTTTCCGTGGAGGGAAAATCTTCCGCTGTGTTTTCTGTTTGGTTGTGGGTTGACAGCCCCAAGTGAATAGATTCACAGGATATGTTTATCAGCTGGTGGATAATCCTGAGCAGAGGTCATCACAGGTACCTGAACTCTTTGCTTCTATTGGCATCGTCAAATTCTACATTGGAGGAAGTCTTCCAGTGTAGATGGCTTCAGCTTTTAGTGGTGGGGGAACGGGTCTTTGCCCCATGTCTGCGATTAGGGGGCTGTTTGATATTGTCAGCATTCCCTCTCTCAATAAACATAGTTTCTCTAAACATCCCACTAACCATTTTCTCTCCATAGGTACTTGGAATGTGAGGACTCTGCACAGAGCTTTTTCTCTTGATGTCCTCACACAAGAATTCCACCATTATAATTTAGATATTCTTGGCTTGCAAGAGACCAGATGGACAGGTAAAGGTCAGATTCTTAAAAATAATCTTAAATTTCTCTTTTCAGGGAGGGACGACAATAAGCATCACCAATGCGTGGGACTGCTTCTCAGCAGACGCTAGTGATGCTCTTCTAGGATACGAGTGCATTAATGAAAGGTTTCTTACAGCTAAATTTCAGACAAGCGTTAAAGACTTGAATGTTATCTGCTGTTATGCCCCCACTGAGGATGCCGATGAGGATGAGAAGGATAGGTTTTACGGAAAACTTCAGGATATTTTGAATTCTGTCAAGAAAGGATATATTACCCTTGTTCTAGGTGACTTCAATGCCAAAGTTGGTACTGACTCTGACCTTTGGGGAGGAGTAATAGGCCCTTTTGGTATTGGTAGCTGCAATGGCAATGTCTCCTACAGGTAAGTAAACTCCATGGATTCAGAATAACTAACACATATTACAAACAATGCGACATACATAAGTACACATGGGTTTCACTCATGGGTTGCATAAGAATATGATTGATTATATATTAATTAACAGCAAATGGGCTAGTTCTGTTAGGAATACCAGATTATATAGGGGAGCTGAAATTGAATCTGATCATTACCTTGTCAAAAGTGTCTTGCAACTTAAACTTAAAAAGTGTTGTGCTAGGGTTAAAAAATTTACTTTTAATACTGAAGCTCTGAAAGACCCTGTTATAGCCAAGGCTTACCATGATAGGTTACTTAGTCATTATGACAGTCATGGTACGTTTACTATTGAAGTTGAGGAAGAATGGGATCATTTTAAACAGGCTTTTTTAGACACTAACAGGACTCTTTTAGGAAAAAAGGAGCAGAAGAGACAGACTTATCTGAATGATAAGGCACTTGAGCTTATTTCGGAAAGAAAGAACTGCAGGAATGTCCTTAATCAATACCTACTAGTCCTAATAGAAAGCATTACAGAGAACTTAATAAACGTGTAAAAGATCAGTTAGCTGCTGATTAGAATTTTTGGCTTGATGGTTTGGCTGACAAAGTTGAGGAAGCAGTTAGACAGCACAACAGCAGAGAGCTGTACCAGATAATTAATGTTTTGTGTGGTAGAAAACGGACAGGTATACAAGGATTGAAGGATAAACAAGGTAAGGTTATAGAAGGGGAGGATTCTTTTATGGCTAGGTGGGCTGAGCACTTCAGTGATGTTCTAAACAATGTGGTTAGTTCTACTCCCATTGTTTGCAATGATGATAGATGCATTGGTGGCTTTAATGTTGGCCCTATAACACAATCTGAAGTTAGTTTGGCTGTTTCTAAACTTAAACTTCATAAATCCCCAGGGGTAGATGAAATTACTACCGAAATGCTTAGACTGTATAAATTAGACTGTATAATAGTTTGGTTCTTTCTAGGATTAGTTATGGTAGTGAAACTTGGACACTTTGTAAACAAGATAACAGGAAACTAGATGCTTTTGATTCCAGATGCTTACGCAGTATCTTGGGCATTAGGTGGTTCAACTTTGTAACTAATGATGAGGTTAGGCAAAGGAGTTTGCAACCTCCTTTAAGCAGCATATTGTGCAGAGAGAGACTCCGTTGGTTTGGACATGTTGCCTAAAGGCCTCAGAAAGAGGGGGAGACCTAGGATGCGGTGGGCAGACAATATCAAATAGGCCTTATTAGAATTGGTGCACAGTGGCCAGATACAGTAGATGTAGCTCAGAACAGACTTGCAATGAGAACTAAATTGCACGGTCTGGTTGGACCATGGCTGCTTGAGGATGATGATGATGATGAAATACCAATTTTCACAAATCACCTATATTTTGCCAATTGGATTCGAATTTTGCCAAGAGTTCTCTGTTTTTCCAACTCTCCTGAATTTCGCAAAACCAATCCCAATTTTTGCAACTCACCTGTACTTTATCAAGTGGTTTCCATTTTTGCCAACTTCCGTAGATTTTGCCAAGTTGCCTCGATTTTACCACCTCTCCTTAATTTCGCAAAACAATCCCAATTTTTACATCTCTCCTGAATTTGCAAAGTCACTTCAAATTTTTCAAACTCCCCAAAATTTTGCCAAGTTTTCTCGATTTTGTCAACTCTTTCTAACTTAAAAAAAAATCCCAATTTTCACAAATCGCCTGTATTTTACCAAGTGGATTCGAATTTTGTCAACTGCCCTAGATTTTGCCAAGTTTCCTCGATTTTGCCATCTCGCCACAATTTTACAGAAAAAAATCCAAATTTTTACATCTCACTTGATTTTTGCAAAGTCACTCTGAATTTTGATAGCTCCCCCAAGATTTGTCAACTCTCCTAAATATTGCAAAGTTGCCTCAATTTTGCCAACACACCATAATTTTACAGAAAAAAGATTGCAATTTTTACATCTCACCTGAATTTTGCCAACTTCACACAATTTTGCCAAGTCACTCCGAATTCTGCCAACTCCTTAAGTTTTGCCAACTTGCCATAATTTTACAAAAAAAATCCTAATTTTTACATTTCATCTGAATTTTGCCAACTTCCCACGATTTTGCAAAGTCACTCCGAATTTTGCGAACTCCCCAAAGATTGCCAACTCACCTGTGTTTTACTAAGTGGCTTTGAATTTTGCCAACTGTTCTAAATTTTGCCGTCTTTCCATTTTCCAAACTACCCTAGATTTGCCAAGTTGCCTCGATTTTGACAACTCCCATTAATTTTGCAAAAAAAGGATTAAAATTTTCACAACTCATCTAGATTTTTACGAAGTCGCTTCAAATTTTTCCTATTCTGAGTTACTTTGGGGGTGAGCCTCCCCCCATGGCTATGCCCCTGTCTACCTTTTAAAAATCGCACTTTGAGGCTAATTGTTTAATCCTGTGGTTCTTCCAATATCTGCCATTAGAGATCACTATCAGTTTCAATTTCAGTCATTCAAATTATTGTTCATATTCATAGTATAAATTTAAGAAGCAATAAAAAATAATTTTAAAAGCATCAGAGTAAAAAAAAAGTCTGCTAAAATATCAACCAAAAGACAATGTGCATAGTTTCCAGACAACGAAGATTACCTGATTGGTGATGAAAAGTAGATTTAAAATTATCCAGAGGGATAAAATTCATCAACAGTTCTAAAGTCAAACAAGCGGACTCAATGCTGCACTTGCCACTAACAAGTGAATAAAGTGGCAAATTACAAATGCATGCTTCAAGGCTATAAATATAAAAGCATAAATAAAATTATTCCATCATAGAAACATTCATGGATATTATCATACAATGCACTGGTATATATAAATATCACTTAAAAATAATATATAACTTAATTGAAATTTAAACACTGCAATTTAATAGCAGTGATATTTCACTGTTACATACACTGAAAACACAATTTATTATACACATTGCACTCATCTGCAAACCTGCCCTACTCTGCCACAATAATGTGTCCAGCCAAAACCCCTGAGGGCTATAAATAGATCAGTTACCTATCTGCAGTAAGCATACCTATGACTGTTATGATGGATAAACACAATAACCTGACTGAGTTTGATCGTGTGCAAAAGTTGGTGAGAGGAAGATAGGATGCTTCATATCTGTGACTGCAGAACATCTGGGATTTCTACGTGTGACAATGACATATGCACCAGTATATCAAAACTGGCAAAACTGGCTGCCATTGGGAAAAATGTGGGTGTAACCGACAGTTGATGTTCAAGGTGAGTGCCACCTCTCCCCCTATAACGCTGGAATGAAGGGTCATATAGCGCAGATATAACATCAGCATTCAATAACAAGGCAGCTAAAAAGGTTTCTGCAAGGCCATTCGATGTACAACAGAATAACTGGGTTATGGCAGTCAGTGCCCACATTGAGTACCCTTGTTAACGCATGTCACTGTGCTATGAGACTGTAGTGGGTGAAGGAACATTGCCAATGAAATCGTGGAAGACTGAAAACAGGTAGCTTGATCCGATGTATTGAAGTCCCAATTGCAATACATCAAAAGGAGGTTGCATGAGTGGCACAGACCACACAAGGCCATGGACCCCAATGTCAAATTGAGGTATTACAGTATGGTAGAAGCAGTGTAATGTTCAAGGGAGTTTATTTATGTAGACCACCTTGGGGCCTCTTGTATCTATTGAGACCACCTTTGCCACACAAGGCTATGTTGACATACTCACCAACTAATGACTTTTTTATCCAATGTCATGAAAATCTTTTACTATGGAATTATCTTTATTTTCAACAGGGTCTATTTCAAGTGTTTCTTCTAACATCTGAAGTATATGATTATATGCTTTAGGTAAAAATATAATTATTTGACTTTGCTAATCTTCCCTCTCCCCATTGTACTCCTGATCTTCAACTTATTATCAATGTAATAAAAAAAATACCTTTTCTATTTTTAGAAGATATAAAAATATTACTTTTTGATAAACATAAAAGATTCTTTGCTTACTTTTTTCAAAATTAATTTTATTATATAATTGCTCAGAAACAAATTAACTTATTATGACCTTGTGTTCTGCTCTGAAGTAGATGTCCTGATGAGTGCCTTTGGAATCAAACATGACCCTCAAGAATGGCAACTATTCATAGACTACTCAAAATTGAGTCTCAAGGCAGTGTTGCTGCATAATGGAAATCGACTTCCATCCATTCCTGTTGGGCACGCTGTCTACATGAAAGAAACCTACGACAACCTAAAACAGCTGTTGAACTGTCTTCAATACAGCAAGTATGGCTGGCATCTCTTTTGTGACTTGAAGGTAGTGGCTCTGTTGATGGGTCTACAGCTGGGATATATGAAGTACTGCTGTTTCTTACATGAATGGGACAGCCAAGCAAAGACTTTGCACTATGTGAAGAGAAACTGGCCTCAGAGGAAATCTCTGAAGGTTGGAGAGAAGAATGTGGAACACCCAGCACTGGCAGAAATGCACAAAATCATGCTACCATCCCTACACATCAAACTCAGTGTAATGAAAAACTTCGTAAAAGCCATGGACCGGACTGCATCAGCTTTCAAGTACTTGGCTGACAAATTCCCTCAACTCAGCGAATATTAAAGAGGGAATTTTTGTGGGTCCTCAGATCCATGAGTTGTTCAGAGACCAGATGTTCAACAACCTGCTTCAGGGTGACGAGAAAAAGGCTTGGGTTGCATTTTGTCTGGTGTCAACTAATTCCTTGGGAATGTCAGGGCAGACAACTACAAGAAACTGGTTAAGGACATGTTGTCTCTGTATCACAAACTTGACTGCAATATGTCCTTAAAGATCCACTTTGTCCATTCCCACTTAGATTTCTTCTCCAACAACTGTGGCATGGTTAATGATGAGCACATTGAACGTTTTCACCAGGACATTGCAACAATGGAGAAACGATACCACGGAAATTGGTCCACTTCACTGTTGGCTGACTACTGTTGGATGCTCGCCAGAGATTATCCTGAGCAGTTGCACAAGTGATGGGCAAAGCGATATCGGAAGTAGAAGCGGAGTTTTACCATATCCACTAATAAATCAGCACTTTAGCGTCGATTCAAATTTTAGAGGAAAAATTGTCTTGAGCTGGGTGGGATGCGAACCCACGACCTCCTGATAACACGTCAAATGCTCTAGACCACTGAGCTACCGGCCGCCAATCAAGATCTCCTCTAATTAGCACTATGAACATTTCTTTTATGCCTCATAAAGGTGCTATTCAGGAAATCTAGCCACAAGCAGCTTTCTATTTGCCAATAGATGGAAGCATGTGATTACAAGTATGCTAATGATAAATTATGAAATAAACTCGACGTATTACATATCCACTAATAAATCAGCACTTTAGCGTCAATTCAAATTTTAGAGGAAAAATTGTCCGGGTGGGATATGAACCCATGACCTCCTGATAACATGTCAGGTGCTCAGGACCAGTGAGCTACCGGCCGCCGATCAAGATCTCCTCTAATTAGTACTATAAACATTTCTTTTATATCTCATAACACTAATTAGAGGAGATCTTGATCGGCAGCCTGTAGCTCAGTAGTCCAGAGCACCTGACATGTTACAGGAGGTCGTGGGTTCGTATCCCACCCGGCTCAGGACAATTTTTCCTCTAAAATTTGAATCGATGCCAAAATGCTGATTTATTAGTGGATATGGAATACATCGAGTTTATTTCATTATTTATGGAGTTTTACCGATACATGTCATATGTACATATTACCCTATTATATAAGAAACTATTGCGGATTTCTCAGAAATTGTACCCAATTTTGCATTTTCATTGTGTCATTGTGTTTAGCATCTTGAAATCTTTAAGAAATGGCTAGTTTTATGAAAATTTGTTGCGCAGTTCTTTTTTTTCTACCCTGCTGAGGAGTGGTCAACCACACAGGGTCTTGGTGCTGACCATATAAACCTACTGGACTGGACAGATATATGGCTCTGAGCTTGATTATGGATCCTGATTTTGCTGCACTGGTGGGCTTCTGTGGAGGGAAAATCTTCCACTGTGTTTTCTGTTTGTTTGTGGGTTGACAGCCCCAAGTGAATAGATTCACAGGATATGTTTATCAGCTGGTGGATAATCCTGAGCAGAAGTCATCGCAGGCACCTGAACTCTTTGCTTCTATTGGCATCGTCAAATTCTACATTGGAGAAAGTCTTCCAGTGTAGATGGCTTCAGCCTTTAGTGGTGGGGGAACGGGTCTTTGCCCCATGTCTGCGATTAGGGGGCTGTTTGATATTGTCGGCATTTCCTCTCTCAATAAACATAGTTTCTTTAAACATCCCACTAACCATTTTCTCTCCACAGGTAGTTGGAATGTGAGGACTCTGAACAGAGCCTTTTCTCTTGATGTCCTGACACAAGAATTCCACCATTATAATTTAGATATTCTCGGCTTGCAAGAGACCAGATGGACAGATAAAGGTCAGATTCTTAAAAATAATCTTAAATTTCTCTTTTTAGGGAGGGACGACAATAAGCATCAACAAGGCGTGTGTCTGCTTCTCAACAGACACGCTAGTGATTCCCTTCTAGGATATGAGTGCATTAATGAAAGGTTTCTTACAGCAAAATTTCAGACAAATGTTAAAGATTTGAATGTTATCTGCTGTTATGCCCCCATTGAGGATACCGATGAGGATGAGAAGGATAGGTTTTATGAACAACTTCAGGATATTTTGAATTCTGTCAAGAAAGGAGATATTACTCTTGTTCTAGGTGACTTCAATGCCAAAGTTGGTACTGACTCTGACCTTTGGGGAGGAGTAATAGGCCCTTTTGGTATTGGTAGCTGCAATGGCAATGGTCAACGTCTCCTACAGGTAAGTAAACTCAATGGATTCAGAATAACTAACACTTATTACAAGCACCGCGACATACATAAGTACACATGGGTTTCACCTGATGGGCTGCATAAGAATATGATTGATTACATATTAATTAACAGCAAATGGGCTAGTTCTGTTAGGAATACCAGGGCATATAGGGGAGCTGAAATTGGATCTGACCATTACCTTGTTAAAAGTGTGTTGCGACTTAAACTTAAAAAGTGTTGTGCTAGGGTTACAAAATTTACTTTTAATACTGAAGCTCTGAAAGATCCAGTTATAGCCAAAGCTTACCATGATAGGTTACTTAGTCATTATGACAGTCATGGTTTGCTTACTACTGAAGTTGAGGAAGAATGGGATCATTTTAAACAGGCTTTTTTGGACACTAACAGTACTCTTTTAGAAAAAAAGGAGCAGAAGAGGCAAAATTATCTCAGTGATAAGGCACTTGAGCTTATTTCGGAAAGAAAGAACTGCAGGAATGCCCTTAATCAATACCCTACTAGTCCTAATAGAAAGCATTACAGAGACCTTAATAAACTTGTAAAGGATCAGTTAGCTGCTGATAAGAATCTTTGGCTTGATGGTTTGGCTGACAAAGCTAAGGAAGCAGTTAGACAGCACAACAGCAGAGAGCTGTACCAGATAGTTAATGTTTTGTGTGGTAGAAAACAGACAGGCATACAAGGATTGAAGGATAAACAAGGTAAGGTTATAGAAGGGGAGGATTCTGTCATGGCTAGGTGGGCTGATCATTTCAGTGATGTTCTAAACAATGTAGTTAGTTCTACTCCCATTGTTTGCAATGATGATAGATGCATTGGTGGCTTTAATGTTGGCCCTATAACACAATCTGAAGTTATTTTGGCTGTTTCTAAACTTAAACTTCATAAATCCCCAGGGGTAGATGAAATTACTATGGAAATGCTTAGAGCTGGGAATGTTTCGGTTACCACTTGGATGACTGAAATTCTGAATATCTTTTATGATAAAGGCATGGTTCCTAAGGATTTTACCAGAGCTATTGTTATCCCTATTTTCAAAAAAGGTGATCGCAGTTCTTGTGATAACTATAGGGGTATCAGCCTACTCTCTGTTCCAGGTAAAGTTCTTTCCATGAGTGTGCTTAATAGAATTAAGAATCTGGTTGACAGTCAATTGCGTGATGAGCAATGTGGATTCAGACGTGGTAGGGGATGTGTGGATCAGATATTTTCACTTAGGCAGATTCTTGAGAAATGTTTAGAGTTTCAGAAACCTTTGGTTGCTAGCTTTGTTGATTTCAAAAAGGCTTTCGAATCTGTTGATCGTCATAATTTGTGGTTGATTGTGAGATCATATGGTATACCAGACAAGTTAGTTAACATTATGAAAGCTCTCTATAATAACACTGAGACGTGTGTGAGAGTTGGTAAGGCTTGTAGCAATTGGTTTAGCATTACTTCTGGTGTTCGACAAGGGTGCATTTTGTCTCCTTTTCTCTTTAGTTTGGTTATTGATTATGTTATGCGAAATTCACTTCAAGGGAAAGATTTTGGCCTTAAATGGGCTGGAGATACGAAAATTTCTGATTTAGATTATGCTGATGATTTAGCCCTTTTGGCAAATGATGTTGATGAGATGAACTCTTTCATTCGAGCTGTTGATGAGACTGGTAGTAGAGTAGGTTTGGTTATAAACAGAGAGAAAACTAAAGTGATGAAAATTGGTCAGGCAGGCTGTGATTCAGTTAATCTGAATGGTTGCAGTCTCGAGCAGGTGTCACAGTTTAATTATCTTGGGAGCTATGTAACAGATAATGGTGATGTACGGCATGAGATTAACAGACGAATAGGGATTGCTGCCGGGACTTTTAAGAACCTATGGTGGGTGTGGAGAAATAGGCGTATACACCTAAAGACTAAAATTAGACTGTATAATAGTTTGGTTCTTTCTAGGGTTAGTTATGGTAGTGAAACTTGGATGCTTTGTAAACAAGATAACAGGAAACTAGATGCTTTTGATTCCAGATGCTTACGCAGTATCTTGGGCATTAGGTGGTTCAACTTTGTAACTAATGAGATTAGGCAAAGGAGTTTGCAACCTCCTTTAAGCAGCATATTGTGCAGAGAGAGACTCCGTTGGTTTGGCCATGTTGCCCGTATGAATAATTATAGATTGGCGAATAGGGTTATGAACAGTGTGCCTAAAGGCCTCAGAAAGAAGGGGAGACCTAGGATGCGGTGGGCTGACAATGTCAACAGGACCTTGTTAGAATTGGTGTGCAGTGGCCAGATGCAGTAGATGTAGCTCAGGATAGACTTGCTTGGAGAACTAAATTACACGGTCTGGTTGGACCTCCGTAGCCCATGGCTGCTTGAGGATGATGATGATGATATCATATATGGAAATTGGTAAAATCAGCAGTGATTGGACATTGAGTTGTTTTATGTCTGAATAGCACTTTTTTGTGCAAAATGGGCTAAATGACCAGGTCACAGCAGCATTATCTGTTCTATAAAGTTAATGCTGTCTCTCCAAGGACTCAGAGAAAGGTGCAGGAAGGAGACCCACTGGGCAGCTGTTAAAAAAAAAAATCCACCACGGCCATCCAGTGTGTCTTTAACATTAAAGTTTTCCTGCCCACCAGACCATGGTTTTATTTCCCATCTGATGGATGTTGGCCTTTCCAAGCCCATCGGTGTCTTCTGTCTGACTTTGACAAGGAGATGATTCAGTGATGATAAACCTCAATGCTGGCAAAGTTGACACTTGAACCTGGGAACTATAGATCAAGAGCCTAGCACACTACCGACCGAGTCAATCCCTGCCCTAATTGGTTTGTTATTTCATCATCTTTTCTTTGCATTTTGGTTATTGACTATATTATGAGGAATTCATTGTGAGGGAAGGAATGGTGCCTTAGATGGGCTAAAAATCTGAAAATATCTGATTATACTGATGATGTGGCCCTTTTGGAAAACAATGTTAGCAAGACGATATTTTTTTTTTCATTAAAATTATTGAAGAGATTGGAAATAGGATGGGTTTGGTGTTTAACAGAGAGAAAATTAAAATAATGAAAATTGGCTGGATGCATGGTACACTATTTCTTTTTATAATGGTTGTGCTCTTGAGTAAGTGTTTCAGTTTTTTATCTCAGGAGTTGTTGACAGATGCTAGTTATGTGTAGTGTGAGATAAACAAGAGAACAGATAATGCTGCTGGAACTTTTAAGAATCTGTGAATATTGTGGGAAAGCTAGGTGTATACATCTGAAGAATGAAATTAGCCGTATAAGTTTAGTTTTCTAAAGTTTCCTATGATAGTGATACTTGGATCTTTAATGAGCAAGGTAATAGAAAACATGATACATTTGATTCTAGATGCTTACACAGTATCTTGGATATAAGTTTTTTGTCCTTTTGGTTACATAAACAAGGATGAAGTTAGAAGGAGTCAACAACAACCATGAGCAACATCTTTTGCGTAGGGAGAGAGACAGCATTAGCTTGGCCATGTTGCTCATATCCAGCACTCATCATCCTCCTCCTCCTCAAGCAGCCATGTGCTACGGAGGTCCAACCAGACCACATAATTTAGTTCTCCAAGCATATCTGTTCCGAGCTATATCTGCTGCATCTCGCCACTGCACACCAATTCTAACAAGGTCCTATTTGACATTGTCTGCCCACCACATCCTAGGTCTCCCCCTCTTGCTGAGGCCTTTAGGCACTCTGTTCATAACCCTATTCGCTAATATGTAATTATTCATACGAGCAACATGGCCAAACCAACAGAGTCTCTCTCTAGAAAATATACTGCTCAGAGGAGGTTGCCAACTCATTTGCCCAATGTCTTCATTACTTACAAAGTTGAACCACATAATACCAAAATATACTGCATAAACATCTAGCATCAAGATTCCTGTTACCTTGTTTACAAAGTGTTCAAGTTTCACTTCCATAACTAATCCTAGAAAGAATCAAACTATTATACAGTCTAGTTTTAGTCTTTAGGTGTACATGCTTATTTCTCCACACTCTCCATAGATTGCTAAAAGTCCCAGAGGTAATCCCTATTCACCTGTTAATCTCATGCCACATATCACCAGTATCTGTTACATAACTCCCAAGATAATTAAACTAAGACATTTGCTCAAGGGTGCAAACATTCAGAGTGACTGAAGCACCATGTGCATGACCAATTTTCATCACTTTAATTTTATCTTTGTTTATCACCAAGAGAAAAATATAAGTGATCTGGGTTCAAGCCCCAGGTAAGGCATGGATGTGTGTGTCGTTTTTCTGCTGAGGTCCTGCCATCCTCACAGACCTTCTATTATGGCATATAAACTGACAGGCTTCTGTCAGACCTTTGTAGCAAGCAGCTGCTTGAGGGAGTATTTATTTATCTATTTTTTTTTATCACCAAATCAACTCCATTACCAATCTCATCAACCGCCTTAATGAAATAATTCATCTCATCAACATCACTAGCCAACAAGGCCAAATCATCTGCATAATCTAAATCTGAAATTTTGAAATCTCTAGACCATTTAAGGCCAAAATCTTTCCCTTGCGAAGAATTTCGCATAACATAATCAATAACCAAAGAGAAAAGGGGACAAAAAACACCCTTGTCAAACACCAAAAGCAATGCCAAACCAATTGCTACAAGCCTTACCAACTCTCACAAACAATTTAGTGTTATTATAGAGAGCTTTCATTATGTTAACTAACTTGTCTGGTATGCTGTACTATCTCACAATCAACCAAAAATTATGACGATCAACAGAGATGAAAGCCTTTTTGAAATCAACAAAGCTAGCAACCAAAGGTTTCTGAAACTCTAAATATTTCTCAAGAATCTGCCTGAGTGAAAACGTCTGATCTACACATCCCCTACCACTTCTAAATCCATAATGCTCATCACACAAATTGACTGTCAACCAGATTCTTAATTCTCTTAAGCACAATCATGCAAAGAACTTACCTGGAACAAAAAATAAGCTGATACCATTATTGTTATCACAAGAACTGCAATCACCCTTTTTAAAAATATGGATAATAACAGCTCCGGTAAAATCCTTAGGAACCATGCCTTTATCACAAAAGATATTCAAAATTTCAATCATTCACATGGTAACTGAAACATTCCCAGCTCTAAACATTTCTGTAGTAATTTCATCTACCCCTGAGTATTTATGTAATTTAAGTTTAGAAACAGCCAAAATAATTTCAGACTGTGTTATAGGGCCAATATTAAAGCCACTAATGCATCTATCATCATTACAAACAATGGGAGTAGAACTAACCACATTGTTCAGATCATCACTGAAATTCTCAGCTCACTTAGCCATGACAGAATCGTCACCTATAATCTTACCTTGCTTATCCTTCAATCCCTATATACCTGTCCGTTTTCTACCACAAAAAAACTTTAACTATTCGGTACAGTTCTCTGCTGTTGTGCTGTCTAACTGCTTCTTTGGCTTTGTCAGCCAAGTCATCAAGCCAAAGATTCTTATCTTGGGCTTCCTTATCTTTCTTTCCGAAATAAGCTCAAGTGCCTTATCACTCAAATAATTCTGTCTCCTCTTCTCCTTTTTTCCTAAAAGAGTACTGTTAGTGTCCAAAAAAGCCTGTTTAAAATGATCCCATTCTTCCTCAACTTCAGTAGTAAGCAAACCATGACTGTCATAATGACTAAGTAACCTATCATGGTAAGCCTTGGCTATAACTGGGCCTTTCAGAGCTTCAGTATTAAAAGTAAAATTTTTAATCCTATCACAACACTTTTTAAGTTTAAGTTGCAAGACACTTTTAACAAGGTAATGATCACATCCAATTTCCACTCCCCTATATGGCCTGGTATTCCTAACAGAACTAACCCATTTGCTGTTAATTAATATATAATCAATCATATTCTTATGCAGCCCATCGGGTGAAACTCGTGTACTTATGTATGTTGTGGTATTTGTAATAAGTGTTAGTTATTCTGAATCCATTGAGTTTACTTACCTGCAGGAGACGTTGCCATTGCAGCTATCAATACCAAAAGGGCCTATTACTCCTCCCCAAAGGTCAGAGTCAGTACCAACTTTGGCATTGAAGTCACCTAGAACAAGGATAATATCTCCTTTCTTGACAGAATTCAAAATATCCTGAAGTTGTCCATAAAATCTATCCTTCTCATCCTCATTGGAATCCTCAGTGGGGACATAACAGCATATAACATTCAAGTCTTTAATGCTTGTTTGAAATTTTGCTGTAAGAAACCTTTCATTAATGCATTCGTATCCTAGAAGAGCATCACTAGCATGTCTGCTGAGAAGCAGACTTGTGTCTTGGTAATGCTTTTTTTTCTATCTTCCTTCCCTGAAAAGAGAAATTTAAGATTATTTTTAAGAATCTGACCTTTATCTGTCCATCTGGTCTCTTGCAAATCATCGTTGTCGTCGTCGTCGTCATCTTCATCATCCTCAAGCAGCCATGGGCTACGGAGGTCCAACCAGACCGTGCAAATTACTTCTCCAAGCAAGTCTATCCTGAGCTACATCTACTGCATCTGGCCACTGCACACCAATTCTAACAAGGTCCTGTTTGACATTGTCTGCCCACCATATACTAGGTCTCCCCCTCTTTCTGAGGCCTTTAGGCACACTGTTCATAACCCTATTTGCCAATCTATAATTATCCATACGGGCAACATGGCCAAACCAACGGAGTCTCTCTCTGCACAATATCCTGCTTAAAGGAGGTTGCAGACTCCTTTGCCTAACCTCATCATTAGTTACAAAGTTGAACCATCTAATGCCCAAGATACTGCGTAAGCATCTGGAATCAAAAGCATCTAATTTCCTGTTATCATGTTTAAAAACGTCTAAGTTTCACTACCATAACTAACCCTAAAAAGAACCAAACTATTATACAGTCTAATTTTAGTCTTTAGGTCACATGCCTATTTCTACACACTCTCCATAGATTCTTAAATGTCCCGGCAGCAATCCCTATTCGTCTGTTAATCTCATGCCGCATATCACCAGTATCTGTTACATAGCTCCCAAGATAATTAAACTGTGATACCTGCTCAAGACTGCAACCATTCAGATGAACCGAATCACAACCTGCTGATCAATTTTCATCACTTTAGTTTTCTCTCTGTTTATAACCAAACCTACTCTACTACCAGTCTCATCAACAGCTCGAACGAAAGAGTTCATCTCATCAACATCATTTGCCAAAAGGGCTAAATCATCAGCATAATCTAAATCAGAAATTTTAGTATCTCCAGACCATTTAAGTCCAAAATCTTTCCCCTGCAATGAATTTTGCATAACGTAATCAATAACCAAACTAAAGAGAAAAGGAGACAAAATGCACCCTTGTCGAACACCAGAAGTAATGCTAAACCAATTGCTACAAGCCTTATCAACTCTCAGACACGACTCAGTGTTATTATAGAGAGATTTCATTATGTTAACTAACTTGTCTGGTATACCATATGATCTCACAATCAACCACAAATTATGTCGATCAACAGATTCGAAAGCCTTTTTGAAATCAACAAAGCTAGCAACCAAAGGTTTCTGAAACTCTAAACATTTCTCAAGAATCTGCCTAAGTGAAAATATCTGATCCACACATCCCCTACCACTTCTGAATCCACATTGCTCATCACGCAATTGACTGTCAACCAGATTCTTCATTCTATTAAGCACAATCATGGAAAGAACTTTACCTGGAACAGAAGTAGGCTGATAACCCTAGAGTTATCACAAGAACTGCGATCACCTTTTTTGAAAATAGGGATAACAACAGCTCTGGTAAAATCCTTAGGAACCATGCCTTTATCATAAAAGATATTCAGAATTTCAGTCATCCAAGTGGGTAACTGAAACATTCCCAGGTCTAAGCATTTTAATAGCAATTTCATCTGCCCCTGGGGATTTATGAAGTTTAAGTTTAGAAATAGCCAAACTAACTTCAGATTGTGTTATAGGGCCAACATTAAAGCCAGCAATGCAACTATCATCATTGCAAACAATGGGAGTAGAACTAACCACATTGTTTAGAACATCACTGAAATGCTCAGCCCACCTAGCCATGACAGAATACTCCCCTTCTATAGTGGAATGTTTAAAGAAACTATGTTTATTGAGAGAGGAAATGCAGACAATATCATACAGCCCCCTAATCGCAGGCATGTGGCAAAGACCTGTTCCCCACCACTAAAGGCTGAAGCTATCTACACTGGAAGACCCTCTAATGTAGAATTTGAAGATGCCAATAGAAGCAAGAGTTCAGGTGCCTGTGATGACCTCTGCTCAGGATTATCCACAAGCTGATAAAACGTATCCTGTGAATCTATGCACTTGAGGCTGCCAACCCAGAAACAAACAGAAAACACAGCGGAAGGTTCTCCCTCCACAGAAGCCCACCAGTGCAGTAAAATCAGAATCCATAATCAAGTTCAGAGACTTAATCCAGTCCAGTAAGTTTATAAGGTCAGCACCAGGGCCCTGTGTAGTTGACCACTCCTCAGCAGGGTAGAAAAAAATAAGCAGCCATAGTTGTCCAGATCAGTAGGCCACACTAATCTGGGAGCCCTCACCTTCCATTCACTTCCAACAAAAGAATATCTTTTTTGAAAGGTATTAATAGCCTGCACCACGAGAAGACAATGGTCAGACATTAGGTGCTAGGCCTGGCCGGTTCTATGCATCATCACACAGGATTGGTGCATAAACTCTCCTTCCAGTGAGCACTACAGATTAGTAAGTACAGTAATCTGTACTTACTAATCTGCAGTGTATTGTATTTATTAATTCAAGCAACTGGTTTAAAAGTTTTACTTATAACAGATGCACAAATTAATACCTATTTTCTGATTTAAGAGCCAATTTTCTGTTAAATAAGCTGTTTTCATTTACACAAGCTCTTTCATCTCATAAACAATCAGTTTGCAAGAAGAAAGAACTCATATAAGCAAAAATTTAGTTTAGCTTAGGAAGTGACCAACAATGCATGAATTTACTATTTTAATAATGTAATATGTGTTTGTTTGTGTTACATTCTTATTTATAATAAGGACGGTACTAATGTTTATGTATTTTCCATACATCTTTAATGATGTAACTATTGTTTATGCATAGGCTAATGACTAAGAATGCCATTTAAATGCAATAATTGACCATTATTATAATTTTTTTTTTTTATATTTAGGTACCACTCTGTTTTGCATTAAGCTGAAATTTTATATTTGGGAAGGAATTCTTGACCTTTGGAAGCAATTAAAATTCATAACATGGAAAGTAATAGGAGATTAATTTTCGTTTTATGAGTTTTCACCTTATGAGAAGTTTTAGAGGAATAAATTAAGCTCGTAAATAGGATTAAATAAATAAATAAATACCCCCTCAAGCAGCTGCTTGCCACAGAGGTCTGACAGGAGCCTGATTACTGTAGAGTTATGAACAGCAATGCTCATGAGCTTCAGAAAAAGAGGGAGACCTAGAATGTAATGTATGGACAATGTAAAACAGGACCTTATTACAGATGGTATAGAGTGGCCAAGTGCAGAAACAATAGCTCAGGACAAACATCTATGGAGAACAAAATTGCAGTCTGGTTGCACTTCTGAAACCCATAGCTGCTTGCAGATTGTCTGTATACACATCTGGTGCTTTAAGTATTAATGTCCCAATTTTGTTTTCCCTCAACATTCACTCTTAATTTACTTCAAGTTACTTTGTACAGTTTTGAAATATACAAGGATTGCTTGAAAAGTAATGGCAACCCTGCAGCCAAATGCATGGAGTGCTCCCACACTCTTATTTGCAAATCCTGTGCCATATAGAATCTGTTCTAGAGGTAAGCCATTATTTACACAGTGCATGATAAAAGAGTGGACAAAATGGAGTCACGCAATTTCAGACTTGCCAGAATACCCTAAGAAAGTAAGGTGGCACATGGCTGTAATGCAAGGGATTTTTGCTGTGTAGTGAGAGAACCATGTGGAAATGCAGCACTACCTTATCACACAGAGCATGATGAGTGCAATCCTTTTGCAGGCTTGGGACAATGTTGATGACACTCACAGTGCATATTTATTTCTTAGCACTTTCCTGATTTAAAAAAGTCCTAGAAATTGCACAAATATGTCTGTAAAAGAATGAATCTATTACTCAAAGAGAATTAACAGCATTAATATTTGAGTAACTATTGATAAAATACTATATTGGAATATATACTTGACACCAATGCAGACAGCACTGGTGTCAAGAATAGAAGATTGGGACAAAATAAATCAAAAAATGAGCCATGTATAATTTTTCTCTGGAGAGAAGCTTCACACCCTCAGCAGCATGGTGGATTAATGTAAAGTCCTGTCTTTATCTAAAAAATATATCCTGCCTAATTTTATCTGGAGAATCCTCTCCAGAGATCAAAGAACACATTTCATCTTTACTTTTCATCCTTGAGTCAACTATTCCCCTCCTCCATCAGCCACTCCAATCTAATATACAGTATCAGCATCATCATCACTGATTGGGGCTAATTCTTAACCAAATTCAAGACCCCAAAAATTTGGGGTCTTGTTTTTAAATAAAGCCTGTATAATTAATTAAGCCATCCAATGGTTAAGTGGTTAACACACTTAGCTACTGATCAAAGGGATCTGGGTTC
Source organism: Ryuthela nishihirai (assembly GCA_038380435.1). Lineage (NCBI taxonomy): Eukaryota > Metazoa > Arthropoda > Arachnida > Araneae > Heptathelidae > Ryuthela > Ryuthela nishihirai. Next base: position 2,283,754 of record JAWZYU010000023.1, on the reverse strand, counting down.
AAGCCCTGGGTAAGGCATGGATGTTGCTGTTGTTTTTCTGCTGAGGTCTCACCATCCTCACATCTCACCATCCTCACATCTTCTATTATGGCATATAAACTGACAGGCTCCTGACAGACCTCTGTGGCAAGCAGCTGCTTGAGGGAGTATTTATTATTATTATTATTATTTATAATTAATTGATACATTTGCACAGTTTTAAATATTTTTTTAATTTCTTGCAGTATATGTATGCACTTTAAAACAAAATTTGAGGAATATGTGATATCATCAGAATGGTTGAATCAGTGCATAGGCATATAAAATAATTACCTTACAAGCAGCTGCTTGCCACAAAATCTGACAATAATTATCTCAGACATGTCACATTGCATAAGCAAAATGCATAATTATCCAAAGTCTAGCAATAAATATTAATCTTAAAAGTAACTATTTTTGAAAAAAGAGTAAAACAATCAAAATTTATCATAATGCAAATAAAACAATCAATTCACTTCTTGAGCAGCTTAACTGATAAAAAATACTTGAATTCAAATTTAAGCTGTGTTTCAGTCATTATTAAAATGATATGCTGTACTTGTATGAAGTGGTATGGTTTAGATTTAAAAACAAAACAACAGAATAAAATGAATAATCTCATGAAATGTATTTACTTATTTTATTTTTTAATATGTCACATTATTATAGAATATATTTAACATTTTTTTTCTTTCAGCTATAAGCATAAAACTTGTACTTTTTTTTTATATGTTTGCATTTAAAGGAGCTATATATATATATTCATATACAGGGTGATTCAGTTAAGCGTGTACAAACTTCTGGGAGGGGTAGGTAGCACAAAGCCGAATCAGAATCATGTAGCAATGCAGGGTTGGTAACGGCATCTTCACGCGGTAGATGACGTTGTTCAACGCAGTAGATGGCATTGTACGCCCACGGGACTGTACAATGTCCTCGCAGGTAACCGTCATTCGCGAACCGCCCACAGAGGTACTAGGATGAGCAATTACACAAACGCGGAGTTGGCCAATATGCATCTTGCATACAGGGCTGCAGGACTGCAATGGGCGAGCCACTGTGCACGTTTACCAGGAATGGTACCCAATGAGGCGTACTCCCAACCACAAGATGTTTGCACGGCTGCATCAGAGGTTATGTGACACTGGTTCCTTCCAGAGACCTGCCAGGAATCGGGAACAATGGGCACAGACCCCTGACATGGAGGAGAAAGTGCTACATCATACAGAAGACACTTCAAGTGCCAGTACTCGAGCAATTGCCCACCGGGTCAGTCTTTCCCAATCCACTGCATAGAGGATTATGCATGATAACCAATTGCATCCATATCATGTGCAGCACGTCCAGACACTGAAGCCTGAGGATTACCCACAGTGCATTGCATTTGTGCAATGGTATCTGCAGAAAAGTGCAGCAGAACCCCAATTTCCTGCTTCTGTGCTGTTCACAGACGAGGCATGCTTTACACAGGAAGGTAGCTTCAATGCACATAACGCGCATGCATGGGCAGTGGAGAACCCCCATGCTACACGAACACATGCAGCACAAAACCGTTTTACTGTAAATGTTTGGTCAGCATTGTCAAGGACCACTTAATAGGCCCATACCTCATGCCTGTTTGTCTGGACAGAAGGAGTTACCGGATATTTCTGGAGGACGTCTTGCCAGAACTTTTGAATGAACAACAGGTCCCTCAGTCACTGTGCCGTGCAATGTGGTTCTAGCACAATGGGGCCCCTGCCCATTTCAGCCATGAAGTTTGTCAACACTTAAAAAACGTGATATTTGGACAACAGTGGATCGGGCGTGGTGGTCCTGTTCATTGGCCTGCAAGATCGCCAGACCTATCATGCCTTGACTACTTCTTCTGGGGTTACATCAAAGGACTGGTGTTTGACACCACCGTTGAAAGTGCTGAGGACCTTGTTGCACGCATCTCCGTAGCTGCCTTGGAAGTCCGAGACACGCTAGGAATCTTGCAGAAGGTACGTGATTCCATGTGCCGACGATGTCAGGCCTGTGTTACAGCTCGTGGTCACAACTTCGAACACCTTCTGTGACCTCTGTGCATTTCGCAAATGTACCTATTGTGATTAATAAAAAGCATTTTGTTCACTTACGTACTGCTCTTTCATTCACATCCTCTCTGTACACTAGCACATGTTGTTGCCATTACCGACCCTGCATTGCTATATGATTCCAATTCATCTTTGTGCAACCTACCCCTCCCAGAAATTTGTACACACTTAACTGAATCACTCTGTATATTTATACTTAACATGTTATCAGCAGCTAATGTATTTGTATTTAGCTTACTGCACCAAAGATAATACTACTGACACTGCAAAAATTTTTCTAATGTGATTAAAGTTAATTATTGAAAAATCCAAAATATACAAAAACACACACCTCTTTACACTTGTGGATGACCATGCTACTAATGCTGCTAATGACCACTGAATTTCGCTATTCTTGCTATATCCTTCCTAGAAAAAATAAAATCGGCATTCATTGAAGTTAACAGCTTATCTAAGTAAAATTTGAAATATTTCATTTTAATAAATTTTCTTATTCCTACTCACTTTTGGTCTAATACATTATAAAAATTTGTATAATCTTTTTAGCTTATCATGAAATATTAACTTTTACTTTTTTTCAAATAATGATTTATTATTTTAAATTATGGTTTCAAGGAATGAACATTTCATAAATTCATAGGTGGATCATTTAATTCATGGACTGCTGTTGCCAATATTTAGAAACTTTTGGTATGAGTTAATACATGATACATTGCAACACAGCAGCTCTTGAAGGGCATGGAGCAGTGTGGGCATTTGAAATCTGTCACTGTCATGTGTGTGATTTTTGTAGGCTATGACTGATTTGGAATCTGAGCAGCAGTATGTGATATGCTATTATTTTCGTCAAGGCTTAAGTGGTGCACAGACAATGGCAGAAATGATAAGTGTATGGATAACAGTGCTTGAAACAAAACACAATTTTCAAGTGGCACAACACAAACACCTCACAGGTAGGCATGATTCATGGAGGATAACATACCAAGCACTTCTATCAATACACAATAAATCACCTGAGCCCAGGATATTCTCAATGAATACTGCAGAATAGCCCTCAAGTCAGCTGGGAAACAAATGGCTATGGTGTTTTTTTATTGCAAAGTATTCTGTAACATATTTTATGACATGAGGATCAACAGTGAATAGGGAAAGTTATTAATCAGCCTTCAACTATGTTGGCATAGTTCTTGTAAATATTTCAAATGCGAACATTAGGACAGCTGATACAGAAACCAATTGCCAGATAGATTTATGTAGGAACTTTTGCACCTAATGTAACAAATTTAAAATACAGAATTGCGCATTATTTCACTTTTTTTAGTATTCATGAATTTACTGTTGAGTGAACATATTGCATGTCATAATAGTTTATTTAATTATCAATTTTTTTAAACATATAGACATAATGGTAAGCCTGGCAGTATCCCACTTTTCCTATTCAAACGAGATTTGTTTGTACTGATGTTTTCAAGCAGCACGTTGTTCAGCATAAGCCATATCATATTGTATTAAAAAATGAACTCTTCCTATAATAGAATACAGGTTTGAACTCGAAATTAATTTAAATTATGATGCAAATTATAAATACAAATTGGGAAATAAAGAACCAAAATATCAAAATGGAGGAAAGTTTAAAAAGTTCTTATGAAAAATCCTGCTCTTTCAAAAATGATTGTTTATAATGAAATTGTATAGTTTCATTAATGTTTGTCACAGAATTTTCAGCAGACATTCAATTGGCATGATTCAAATTAAAAAATATGCTAATGAACAAAAAAGCTTAGTCTGAGATAGTCTCTCTCATTGGCCATTGCAATGATCAATAAATTGTTGTTCACTAATCTCATTAACATCCTCCTCCTCCTAAAGCAGCCATGGGCTACGGAGGTCTAACCAGACTGTGCAGTTTAATTCTCCAAGCATATCTGTCCTGAGCTACATCTGCTGCATCCAGCCACTGCACACCAATTCTAACAAGGTCCTGTTTGACATTGTCTGCCCACCGCATCCTAGGTCTCCCCCTCTTTCTGAGACCTCTAGGCACACTGTTCATAACACTACTCACCAATCTATAATTATCCATATGGGCAACATGGACAAACCAGCGGAGTCTCTCTCTGCACAATATGCTGCTTAAAGGAGATTGCAAACTCCTTTGCCTAACCTCATCATTAGTTACAAAGTTGAACCACCTAATGCCCAAGATACTGCGTAAGCATCTGGAATCAAAAGCATCTAATTTCCTGTTATCATGTTTAAAAACGTCTAAGTTTCACTACCATAACTAACCCTAAAAAGAACCAAACTATTATACAGTCTAATTTTAGTCTTTAGGTCACATGCCTATTTCTACACACTCTCCATAGATTCTTAAAAGTCCTGACAGCAATCCCTATTCGTCTGTTAATCTCATGCCACACATCACCAGTATCTGTTACATAGCTCCCAAGATAATTAAACTGGGACACCAGCTCAAGACTGCAACCATTCAAATTAACTGAATCACAGCCTGCCTGACCAATTTTCTTCACTTTAGTTTTCTCTCTGTTTATAACCAAACCTACTCTACTACCAGTCTCATCAACAGCTCGAATGAAAGACTTCATTTCATCAATATCATTTGCCAAAAGGGCTAAATCATCAGCATAATCTAAATCACAAATTTTCGTATCTCCAGTCCATTTAAGGACAAAATCTTTCCCTTGAAGTGAATTTCGCATAACATAATCAACAACCACACTAAAGAGAAAAGGAGACAAGATGCACCCTTGTCGAACACCAGACGTAATGCTAAACCAATTGCTACAAGCCTTATCAACTCTCACACACGACTCAGAGTTATTATAGAGAGTGTACATTATGTTAACTAACTTGTCTGGTATACCATATGATTTTACAACCAACCACAAATTATGATGATCAACATAGTCGAAAGCCTTTTTTGAAATCAACAAAGCTAGCAACCAAAGGTTTCTGAAACTCTAAACATTTCTCAAGAATCTGCCTAAGTGAAAATATCTGATCCACACATCCCCTACCACTTCTGAATCCACATTGCTCGTCACACAATTGACTATCAACCAGATTCTTAATTCTATTAAGCACAACCATGGAAAGAACTTTATCTGGAACAGAGAGCAGGCTGATACCCCTATAGTTATCGCAAGAACTGCGATCACCTTTTTTGAAAACAGGGATAACAATAGCTCTGGTAAAAATCCTTAGGAACCATGCCTTTATCATAAAAAATATTCAGAATTTCAGTCATCCCAGTGGTAACCGAAACATTCCCATTTCTAAGCATTTCCGTAGTAATTTCATCTACCCCTGGGGATTTATGTAGTTTAAGTTTAGAAACAGCCAAAATAACTTCAGATTGTGTTATAGATTCATATTATTCTTCAGATTGTGTATATACCTTACATTGTTTATCCTTCAATCCCTGTATACATGTTCGTTTTCTACCACACAAAACATTAACTATCTGGTACAGCTCCCTGCTGTTGTGCTGTCTAACTGCTTCCTTGGCTTTGTTAGCCAAACCATCAAGCCAAAGATTCTTATCAGCAGCTAACTGATCCTTTACACATTTATTAAGTTCTCTGTAATCCTTTCTATTAGGACTAGTAGGGTATTGATTAAGGACATTCCTGCAGTTCTTTCTTTCTGAAATAAGCTCAACTGTCTTATCACTCAGATAATTCTGCTTCCTCTGCTTTTTTTTTCCTAAAAGAGTACTATTAGTGTCCAAAAAAGTCTGTTTAAAATGATCCCATTCTTCCTCAACTTCAGTAGTAAGCGTACCATGATTGTCATAATGACTAAGTAACCTATCATGGTAAGCTTTAGCTATAACAGGGTCTTTCAGAGCTTCAGTATTAAAAGTAAATTTTTTAACCCTAGCACAACACTTTTTAAGTTTAAGTTGCAAGATACTTTTAACAAGGTAATGATCACATCCAATTTCAGCTCCCCTATATGACCTGGCATATCTTAGTTAACATCCCTGTTAATTAATATATAATCAATCATATTCTTATGCAGCCCATTGGCTGAAACCCATGTGTACTTATGTATGTCGCGGTATTTGTAATATGTGTCAGTTATTCTAAATCCATTGAGTTTACTTACCTGTAGGAGACGTTGCCATTGCAGCTACCAATACCAAAAGGGCCTATTACTCCTCCCCAAAGGTCAGAGTCAGTACCAACTTTGGCATTGAAGTCACCTAGAACAAGGGTAATATCTCCTTTCTTGACAGAATTCAAAATATTCTGAAGTTTTCCTTAAAACCTATCCTTCTTATCATCATCAGCATCCTCAGTGGGGGCATAAGAGCAGATAACATTCAAGTCTTTAATGTTTGTTTGAAATTTTGCTGTAAGAAACCTTTCATTAATGCAATCATATCCTAGAAGAGCATCACTAGTATGTCTGATGAGAAGCAGACCCACGCCTTGTTGATGCTTTCCATCCTCCCTCCCTGTAAAGAGAAATTTAAAGTTAGTTTTAAGTATCTCACCTTTACCTGTTCATCTGGTCTCTTGCAAGCCTAGAATATATAGGTTATAGCACTGGAAATCCTTTGAGGACATCAAGAGAATAATCTCTATGTAATATCCTCATTTTTCCACGTTCCTACAGAGAGAAAATGATTAGTAAAATTTTTGAAGAAATTAGGTATACTGAGATAGGTAGGGTCAACAATATCAGACAGCCCCCAGATTGCAGGCATGGGGCAAAGACCTGTTCCCCCTCTGTTAAAGGCTGAAGTCACTGATGCTGGTAGGAACTTCAGGCACCACCTTTTCAAGTGGACTTTTTCAAGAGCCATGTGGCGTGCCTGAGACACATTACACTAGTTTAGGCTTGACAATGCCCAACTAGCTAAGTGAGGTTCAGGTACCTGTGATGGCCTCTGATTAGGATTATCGGCTACTAAAGTAGCCATGTGTGGTCAGGCCTGGATTTCCCATTAGACATTTTAGACATAGTCATGGCCTACTTGAATTGGCTTTAGGTATGAATAAAATTATGTCTTTTTTTTCATTTTTAATGGTAACAAGTAAGGAACTGCAGGAATGTCCTTAATCAGTACCCTACTAGTCCTAATAGAAAGGATTACAGACAGCTTAATAAACGTGTAAAGGATCAGTTAGCTACTGATAAGAATCTTTGGCTTGATGGTTTGGCTGACAAAGCTGAGGAAGCAGTTAGACAGCACAACAGCAGAGAGCTGTACCAGATAGTTAATGTTTTGTGTGGTAGAAAACAGACAGGTATACAAGGATTGAAGGATAAAAAAGGTAAGGTTATAGAAGGTGAGGTTTCTGTCATGACTAGGTGGGCTGAGCATTTCAGTGATGTTCTAAACAATGTGGTTAGTTCTACTCCCATTGTTTGTAATGATGATAGAAGCATTGGCAGCTTTAATGTTGGCCCTATAACACAATCTGAAGTTATTTTGGCTATCTCTAAACTTAAACTTCATAAATCCCCAGGGGTAGATGAAATTACTACAGAAATGCTCAGAGCTGGGAATGTTTCGGTTACCACTTGGATGACTGAAATTTTGAATAACTTTTATGATAAAGGCATGGTTCCTAAAGATTTCACCAGAGCTATTATTATTATCCCTATTTTCAAAAAAGGTGATCGCAGTTCTTGTGATAACTACAGGGGTTTCAGCCTACTCTCTGTCCCAGGTAAAGTTCTTTCCATGATTGTGCTTAATAGAATTAAGAATAGGGTTGACAGGCAATTGTGTGATGAGCAATGTGGATTCAGAAGTGGTAGGGGATGCGTAGATCAGATATTTTCACTTAGGCAGATTCTTGAGAAATGTTTAGAGTTTCAGAAACCTTTGATTGCTAGCTTTGTTGATTTCAAAAAGGCTTTCGACTCTGTTGATCGTCATAATTTGTGGTTGATTGTAAAATCATATGGTATACCAGACAAGTTAGTTAACATAATGAAAGCTCTCTATAATAACACTGAGTCATATGTGAGAGTCGGTAAGTCTTGTAGCAATTGGTTTAGCATTACGTCTGGTGTTCGACAAGGGTGCATCTTGTCTCCTTTTCTCTTTAGTGTGGTTGTTGATTATGTTATGCGAAATTCACTTCAAAGGAAAGATTTTGGCCTTAATTGGGCTAGAGATACGAAAATTTCTGATTTAGATTATGCTGATGATTTAGCCCTTTTGGCAAATGATGTTGATGAGATGAACTCTTTCATTCGAGCTGTTGATGAGACTGGTAGTAGGTAGGTTTGGTTATAAACAGAGAGAAAACTAAAGTGATGAAAATTGGTCAGGCAGGTTGTGATTCAGTTAATCTGAATGGTTGCAGTCTTGAGCAGGTGTCACAGTTTAATTACCTTGGGAGCTATGTAACTGATACTGGTGATGTGCGGCATGAGATTAACAGACGAATAGGGATTGCTGCCTCGACTTTTAAGAATCTATGGAGATTGTGGAGAAATAGGCGTATACACCTAAAGACTAAAATTAGACTGTATAATAGTTTGGTTCTTTCTAGGGTTAGTTATGGTAGTGAAACTTGGACATTGTGTAAACAAGATAACAGGAAACTAGATGCTTTTGATTCTAGATGCTTACGCAGTATCTTGGGTATTAGGTGGTTTAACTTTGTAACTAATGATGAGATTAGGCAAAGGAGTTTGCAACCTCCTTTAAGCAGCATATTGTGCAGAGAGAGACTCCGCTGGTTTGGCCATGTTGCCCGTATGGATAATTATAGATTGGCGAATAAGGTTATGAACAGTGTGCCTAGAGGCCTCAGAAGGAGGGGGAGACCTAGGATGCGGTGGTTAGACAATGTCAAACAGGATCTTGTTAGAATTGGTGTGCAGTGGCTGGATGCAGCAGATGTAGCTCAGGACAGATATGCTTGGAGAATTAAACTGCACGGTCTGGTTGAACCTCCGTAGCCCATGGCTGCTTGATGATGATGATGATGATGATGATGACGACGACGACGACGACGACGACAATGCATGGAGAGTAATTACACTCTTTTCAGTATACTATTTCTCTACTGTTAATGAAAAATTAACTCTTAAAAGAATTTGGATGGTGAGGCTATACACTATGTACGAAATGTATTGGATACTTCCATGTTATGTGAGAGCAAAATCACATTTAAAGTGCCCTAATTTTGAAAATAAGCTACTTTACAGAAAAATGTTACAGAAGATAAAATGTAAATCTCAATCAAATTTATCAAAATTTCCATTTTAGAAAATATTTATTACTTAATGAGTTATTGAAGCTGAAATATTTGACAGTAGATTGTGCTGTTATATTCATCCTAAACACTCTTTCAAAATTGGTGCAAAATGAAAAACTTTACCCAAATTTTTAAAATTATATTTATTTCAGTAAATGAACAAACAATTAATTTCACAATTATCACTGTTAGTGATTTATATCTTCTGTATGTTGCAGCATCTCCACTGCAACTGTGCCCCATAACATATCATTTTGCAGCACATGTAGAGAAACACCTCCACCATGAGCTAAACAGATGAACATTCTGTACATCAGTGGACAGTGCCAACAAACACTCGGCAATGCTATTGGACTGGCAAACCACCGATAATTAGAGCATGGTAGCAACCAAGCATAAGCCTCAGCAATAACTACTGTGAGTGTACCAGCCTGGCCAGCCAAGGATTATACTCCCATAGTGGTAAATATTCCTAAACCTTTAACTGCATGATACATAAAATGAAATGTCGCCATTAAATTGTTTTTTCATCTCTTGCTGCAACACAGAAGACATAAATCTCCTAACAGTGAAAAACTGTGAAATAAATCATTTATTTATTATTACTCACTGTGTTCACTCATAACTATTCAGTAAATGATTTGTTATAATTTTAAGGTAAATTCTTATGAGTAGATTTTCTTTTATATCTTCCATTTCTTGTAACATTTTGCTACAAACGCTTAATTCAAAGTTAGGGAACTTTGAATACAATTTTCTGCTTACATAATATGGAAGTGTCCCAATATTTTTGATAATTTAGTGTCATTTGAGCATTCTCAGAGCAAAAAAAGAGAAAGAAAAAAAAAGTTTGAATTTTAAATTAATAATTTGATTTTTAAATATTACTGCATATTGAATACAAGTTACACGCTGTTCATAATATTAATTCATTTTACATTATTTTTTGCTATTTATTAACAAAACTATTATCATTACAATTTCCATATTCATTTTGATTTCATTATTTCCATTCTTCATGGTTGTAAAAGAAAGAAAAATTTTTATGTGAAATTGAAAGAAGTACTCTTGATAAGGGCACACTACCACTTCATGTGCCTAGAAGCATGTTAGATGTAAATCCAGTCCTGTCTATAGCTTAAGAAATATATTCTGTGGCCCTTGAAAAATTTTGAAATATACAAAAAGAGAAATGTGTTTTTGAAAACGAACTATGAAAAGCAGGGTGAAAATTGTAAAACATTAAATACATATAATTTTATGATTAATGCTGGTTTTTGCATTCAAACCAAAATTTGTTTGGCTTGTTTACTTTTATTAATAATACAAATTTATCCAATATTAATGACATAATGGTGCTTTTGCAGAATAGTTCAATGTATTAAATTTACAAGATTTAATTTAGGCTAAATTAAATTATATCAAATTAATTCTCTATCAGTTATACTTCATTTTGAAATGGTCACACTCTAAGCTATACAATGAAAACATCTGTAAGATTCATACTAGACAGTCTCTTTTCATGACTTTTTTTTTTGACTTGCTGATCCAAAGTGATCAGATTAGTGTTGCATTTCAGTATAAGGAGGGGGGGGGGGGATCTCAGCTTGTAGCTTGCCAGACTGGTATTCTGATGTACCCAGGCTTGAGTCCCAACTTTGCCAACATTGAGATTTATTTCCATTAACCTACACTCTGCCCTTGGTGAGAAAGGAGACACCATTGGGTTTGGATATACTGCTTCCAAAGCATTAAGTCATGACCCCATGCTCAGGAGAACTCTACCCTATGTACACTGAAGGATACACTGGATTAATTTGATGGAAGAATTCAGTCTTTCTCATAACTATTATCCAAAGGATCCCCTTTCCCCAACTCGATTCTGAGCCCCATGTATGCACAAAAATGCTATTCAGAGGTAAAACAATCTAAATCTGGCATAGCAATGACAGGAAAATTTTTTTGCTACTCCCAAACATGTATACACCTATCCCTCGATTTACACGGTACTCAGTTCACACAATTTTGGCTTTGCACGGTCAAAAAATGCAACCAGTTTCGATTTACACGGTACTGACTGAGACGTACATAGAAAGGAAATCTCAGTCAGTACCGTGTAAATCGAAACTGGTTGTATTTTTTGATCGTGCAAAGCCAAAATTGTGTGAACTGAGTACCGTGTAAATCGAGGGATAGGTGTATGTTTAAAGCATTCAGCATTGGAAGGAGAATTTGTACTGTATTTGTAATAACAATAATTGCTTTATTCAAGTGCATACACAATGGCAATTAAATCGAAAATAACAAAAATAAAATTTAGTAATTATTCATATACAATCAATGGCATGTTTGTTAATGAACAAGCAAATTCCCCCTCAAACAGCTGCTTGCCCACAGAAATCTTATAGGAGCCTGTCAGTATAGTATGCCCCCCAAAAAGAGAACATTCATGCCTTTTCTCTGGGGCTTGAACCCAGGTTTCTAAAATTAGTAGCCAAGCATGCTAACAACATTGGCCACTGGAATGGCAATGAACAAATAGTTTGTTAAAAATAACTTTCCTCAGTAACTGGGAGATTAGACCCTCAACTTCACTCCTCCTTTGCTACTAGACTCTCTATAATACTAATATTTGATTTAAAAAGTATAGAACTACTTTCACTCAGCAATTCAGAAACATTGAGTACCAGAATAGTGCTCTGCTTCATTGATTCAGTAACATCGAGCAGTGGAACTGAGTTCTATTCCAATAATTCGGAAACATTGAAGAGTGGAATGGTATTCCAGTCCAATGATTTGGAAACATCGAGTAATGGTAAGGTGCTCTGGTTTAATGATTCGGAAACATTGAGCAGCAGATCAGTGCTTGATTTAGTTGCAGTAGTTTTTTTTTAATTCTTTACCCTACTGAAAAAGTCACGCTTCACCACTGGATGTTAGTAACAAGTGTCTGACATGTGCACTGTGTGCTTCATAATAGCATCATACAAAACGGATAACTTTATTAAGTTAATGTTATTTTAATTTTATTTCCACCTTTATAATTAAAACTTTGTTTTTATTAGTTTTGCTCTATTATATTTGCTTTATTTTTTACTGAACATTATGCAGTTTCTTCTTTAGGTGTTGACTTTTGGAGATCTTGGCAAAATGACAAAAAGTTGGTGCCATGAAAGAAGATGAGAAGGAAGCAAGTTATAAAACCCTTGACAAAATTGCCCTTCCAACTGTAGAACCAATTTCCATACCAAGGATTTTTGCTTCCATATCGTAGACTTCATACATTTTCAGGAAACGATAAAAGTTTTTGACTGGAAAACAAAGAAGCAATAAAAAAAATCTAATTCTACGTTAAAAAATTCCGCACCAAAAAGTTGTAAGCTGGACAATCATCATAGCTAGCAATGCATCATAATTCTGAAAGATTAATAACATGAATATAAGGGATAAAATCAATAAGTTGAATAAGTTAAAGATAAACAAGTCATAAGCCAGCAATTGTCACAATTAGTGATCTGAAAGATATACGAGAATAAAAAACAATCAACTGTTAGAAGTAAAAATGAAACAAGTTCTAAGGTGGCCATTTCTATATCTAGCAATGTAGCATAACTCCAAATGATCAATACAAATAAATCTATGGAAATAAAATCATAATAAATCTATAGAAATTAAAAAGAAGTTTTAATTATAAAAGTGCAATAGAATACTAACTGAATTGAAAAGTTATCCAATGTTGATGACATTACATGCAGCACATATGCTGATACTTCCTACTCTTTACTGTCTTTTGTGTCTTGCTAGACAGTGACATAGTTACCACCAGTTTTGAATAAACAAATTATTTTTAGCTTGTGACTTTGATTTCAGTAGACAGAGAGCACAATTGAATGTTGGGATGAATGATAAAAATAATTCTAGGTATACTAAATAGTTTTAAAGAAGAGAGCATTAAAAATATAGAAGTATGTACTTTGCAATTATTTTCAAAATCTTATTATTTTTAAATAACAGCTTTTGGTTAATTTTCAAAATTTCTAAACTTTAAGAAAAAAATTGTTGATAATAGTTCAAATCAAACTTGTGAGCTTAAATCAGGTGGTTGCTTCAGCCTAGAGTAAATTTAACAAACAAATAAGCAATACCATATATCACTTCTAAGAAATGGCAATCAGATGGCTTTAACAAATTATTCATATTGTAGTTTAATAAAATATGGATCAAATGGAAAAGAGAAAATACTATTTTTTAATTTACAAAATAAAGTTAGAAACACAGCATAAAGTTTAAGAGTTTGCAAAGGTTCACCATATTGCTGTAGGTAAAAGTAAGTACAATATGGCAGCTGTTTGTGATGTTAAAGCCTAAAAATCTTAAAGCCTTCAATAGTTGTTGTATGTACAAGTGCTTCAAAGGAAGAGAAGAACTGGAAGCTTACTTGACTGTCATGCCAATGAATTGAAGTTAACTCTCAGTAAGTGCTTCTTTTATCCCTCGCCAAAAAATCCTTCGGACATATCACTAATGGCTGCCACATGTATTCACTTTTACCTACAGGAATATAGTGAATCTTTACGAACAATTCTACTACTTTTCAAGCTTGAATTACTATTTTTATAAGATATATGTAAGTCTCAAACACTAATTTTTACTTTTTTTAAACCAGATTTTTTTGTTATACTAAAAACGAACATTGACGTCTTGGGCCTCTCATTTCAGATTCTGTCAACATGTATAATCGAGGGACACTGGAAGAGTTAGTTAATCACATTAAATTTACATGTATAATCGAGGGACACTGGAAGAGTTAATCACATTAAATTTAATAATTTTTGAAACATTAGTATAAATCAGTTTAAAAATTAAGCATATTCAACTTACTGGATAAATACAAGGACTAGCAAGTGTAAAAAGTAGTTTCACTAAAGGATGAACTCTTTGATGTGCTGCTTCAGACATTTCCTCATCTCCAGGGAAAAGAGGGTTAGAGTCTACTGCTTGGATATCAAAGCCATATTTTTTCTCACCAGTCTAAAAAACATGAAGTGTCTTTATAAAAAAAATACACATATTAAGTAAGCAGAAAAACTGACTTTAGCTAAATGAGATATGAATCCAAAAACAAACAGCTTGTCAGGTATTCTTACCATCAAGCTGTCAGCCACTGATCAAGATCTCTGTTAAAAGTTATAAAGACATCAATCCAAATGGTTTATATGTTGTGGGAGCACAGAATAGTCAGCATTACAAGATCTGATGTTGATTCAATTGAAATTCGATGAAAGCACTCTTAAACATCAAAGGTGGAATACAAACCCATAACCTTTTGATAACATGTTATGCAACCTGACCAGTGAGCAATCCAATGCCAATCAAGATTTCCTGTAATAATGATAAGAACTTCCACCATGTTATTGTGTACTGCTGTCAGAAAGTTCATACCATTACTAAGGGAAATCTTGATTGGCAGCTTGTAGCGCAGTGGTCAGAACACCCAACATGTTATCAGGAAATTGTAGGGTTCCTACCCACGTGGTTAAGAAATTTTTCTTGTAAAAAAAATATATTTACAACACACTAATATTATGGGTTTAAAGGATTTGCACCTAAATGGGCCAATACACCTGAATTTATATCTGCTTCACATAACTCATACAAACCACTGTTAGGTTTGAGTGTATCAGTTCATTGTCCAGTTAATGGTGCCACCCGACTAGAAGGTGAATTATATTAGCAGATCCTTCATAATTATCATAGACGTTAGCAACATGATTTGCTCCTGATATGTTGAGGCTCCATCTTGACATCTGCATTTCGATTAGAGATTACATTGTAGTTTCTGCTGTTGGAAACAGGTGTGTAATACCAACTGCTGAGGAATGTTTCATGATGACTGGTATGCAGGACACATTGTGTTAATTGTGTTGATGGTGCAGCTTTTTTCCTTCAGCAAAGCATTTGTCATGTGTTGATTTTTATGTGCAGCACACTGTGAGTCACTATGAACAGTTTGCTATTTTCACATAGTTCATCAATAACAAAATATGATTTTAATTCACTGAAACCCACTGATTAATGTGACTCTCAACTTCCCTTCACAAATTATTACATGCATTATATGAACTCTTGTGTGACAGGTCATTAAAAATATTAGACTTATACCTAATGTAGAGTGATGTGTAATTCATTTTGCAGTACATTGCATTGACTGCTTTCATCTGGCAGATGAAACATTTAAAAGTATATTTTAAACGTTGTTAGTTATATGTTTGATATTTTCAATGACCCGTTGCATGAAAGTTTATATTGTGCATGTATAATTTGCAAATGTGAAGTTCAGAATCATATTAGTCAGCTAGCTTCAATGAAATAAAATCATATTTTAACATCAATGAACTGTATACAAATAGCAAACTGTTCATAGTGACTCATAGCATGTTGCAAATAATAGCCAACAGATACATGGCAAATACAGTGTTGAAGAAAGAAAGCTGCACTATCAACAGTTAGTATGACTTCCTACATACCAAAGAGGAGGAAATATTTCTCAGCAGATGACATCCCATACCTGTTTTCAACAGTAGAAGCCAGTCTGATGCAACTATCAAGACACAGCATTAACATGTCATAGCAGTCACGTTGCTATCATGTGTAATAATTAACAAGGATCGACTAATATTTCACTTTCTAGTCACTAGTGATACCATAAACTGGATAATGGACTGATACACCCAGACATAACAGTGGTGAGTAGAACTTGTATGTGGCACATGTAAATACAAATGTGTAGTCTCATTTAGATGCAAATCATTTAAACCTACAGTGTGCCAGATTTTTTTTTTAATACCTTGTCACTGTGTTTTGAATTACTCTAATTTTCTATAACTTTGAGTTTCATGTTAAAGAGCATTTTCATCATATTACAATCAGGATTTTTTTAAAGATGATGTTTTTACAGCTCAATATATTACTAACTTAAACTTTAACTGTACATGACTTTTAGCTGTATTTACAATTAAAAAGTATATTCCTGAGAGCTATAACCATTCTTTTCTGAATATTGTTGCGGATCACAAAAATGGATAGCCACTGAACGTGAGTATTAAAAGCTATATTTCAAAACCAAATTCAATACAAGGTAAATTGTTACAAAGGAAATATGGATGAAATATCTTATTAACAAATCAACTATTAACATGCACAAGTCATCAATCTTCCTGCGTAGAGCACACAATATCAGCTCTGTGTATTTTACTAAATACTACCTTTTACTTGATTTACCAGGTCACCCGAAGATCTTCACTCGTAAACCAATTCTCGTCCTGTGCTAATAACTTTTCACACACTAGCCGAACAAAAAGACAGTCCGTGTAGACATTCGAAGTTAGCCATAAAAGTTCCCACTTTTATACTTCCGCGTATACACAACACATCAAGTTACTTCTTGATACTTAACGATAAAAGATCCCACTTTTATCCTTCCGCGTATACACAACACATCAAGTTACATCTTGATACTTATGCGCACTGTCTCAGAACAGCTCACCGTCCATTTTCGAACTCTTCGACCATTACAACACAACGACCGTTACAATACAAAACCGTTAACGCTCCACTCTTCTTCTCCAAATTCTCCCAACGTTCTTATTCGTTGGCTGAAACTTTGCTTTCGGTTGCCAGATTCTTCTGTCGTAACACTGCCCCCTTCCCAGGTCTTGTTCGTCCCGAACAATTCTGGATTCCAAAGTTTCTTCAGTTCTTCGATGAAACGGGGCCAAACGATCCACGTGAACCACCCTGCACTTTGTAGCTGGACGTCGACGAATGCGATATACCACGTCTGTGTCAAAATGAAAGCGAATCTCATTATGACGTAGATTTCTTTTCTGACTGAAGCCTCGTCCACAAACATAATACGTGTAAGGCCTATAGCCCTTGTGAACACGTTTATGTCTCTGCAGGGAGAAGAATCGACTAAGAGTTTTCGTGCAAAACCTGTAAAAAGTTTTCTTCTTTGTCGAAAGTTTTCTTCTTTGGATTTTTACTTCTATCAACAGTAACAAGGAATGAAAGTCATTAGTGACATAAAATCTAGGGAGGAGTTTCATCCTCCAGTCTGACCCTTTTGTCAGTTGACTTTCCCTTAATTCAGAACTGTCGTGATGAACCTTCAGCCATATTTCACCTGATTCCATTTGATCCCCAAGGTGCTTCACAAATATAATATCAGCTCCATAATTCTTTTTAGCTCTTCGGTCCATCTCCTCCTTCCATACTCTTGCTAGAACTGCAGCTTCTAATCCGACAACCTTACCTGTTTCTCCTGTATAAGTGAAATCACTGATGTGTCGGGCTGCTAGCAATATTTTTTCTGTTTTACCTTCACATAGCCAGCTTGCAACATCTTCAGATACTCCTTGTTCTATTAACATGTTACGAAACTTGTTCAAAGCATTGCCGTTATGCAAAACCTTACGGACACGTGATGCTTCATCTACCCTATTATCCACAATGTTCACAAAACGCAGAAGTTCTCCTCCTAACTCTTCGACGAGCTCTTGCAGTTCCAAGGATCCGTTACCAAGGAAACACTGAACAGCTTCCATCACTTCCAGAGAGTTGTCAACAGAGTTTTCAAGAGGTGAATCCATGTTGCTGATAACAGCTGAACTCTTCATTCCACGAGCTTGTGATGCTGCAACCATTTTCTTAACTAAATCAACAGCGTCTTCTGTACTGATGAGATCAATAGCTCCTTTTCCGAATTCAACATCATAAACCAAAGCGCACACTCCTTCAGCCAGCTTTTTGGACACAATTGAGCATCTCATTAGAGGAACGCTATCTACGGTAGCCGTCAGATCCTTGCAGCGGTAAATCTCCTTATCTGTTGGCACCAGCTCCTGTCTGTCCTACGATGCAGCATCCGACGTCTTCCATCATCTGCTCGATTTTATCTTTAGTGCAGTCGACTGTGAAGCCAGGGATGGATTCCAATTTGTCCAGAGTATATCCCTTCAATTGGAGAGCACGACCGGAGATCATAGGGACCTTGAGACCTAAAGCAGCAAGTGCAGGAGCCAAGACAAGACTCACTTTGTCGCTGACACCTCTTGTGCTGTGTTTATCCACCATCCGATGGCGCCACTCGGGTCTCCAACAAAACACATGACCCGAGGAGGTCATAGTTGCTGTTTCTTCCGAATTCACCTTCTTGGAGCTCTCATTGTAATTAACCAGGGAAATATCAGTCATGATTGCCAAATTGTTCATTCTGGAGATCAGCGACGAGTTCTGTAACATGATATTGTCCACTTTAGAGCTCTTGTAATCGTGATAAAACTTTTCTATATCCTTATAATCTAAATGGTTATAATGTCCAAATCTGCACATTGACTGTTCAGAAAAGAAATTCAGCATGGTTTCGTTGAGATTGTCTGAGGGCTTTACTTCTCTCTGATCGTAACTCTGAGGCTTAGTTTCATCCAGAAAGTTAGTCTTTGAAGTACCGTCTCTGCCTGAAGCTCTTTTACTAGCATCACCTGTTATGCTTCTAAGCCATTCTTCGGAATTCCTCTTCCTTAATTCCCCACTTTCTATAAACGATTCAAGTGTGGCTATATGCTTCGGAAAAATCTCTCCGACTTCCCCGGTAACGTCGAATGGCACTTTGTATCTATTCTGAATGGACGCCTCTTCTTTACTCGGACCACTCTGCGAAACGTAAACTCTGTTTCGTTCCCCCTCATTACCACTCGTTACTCTGCCTTTGCGATAATTGTCCATGACGCATTTTGCTGACGGCGAGGAATAGAATACCTTTCGTGTGGATCTCTCTTCAGATCGTGCCAGACTTGTATACCTAGGTATTTTGAAGTGCAAAGCGTACTGTATAGTCTCACAGCTCTCTGATCTGTGTGATTGTTCTTCACAGTTCCTAGACATGTCACCAGCGACATAGACACTCTGCCATGCATCACCAGTAGTTGCGTGGTCAAAGGCATTATCTGCACTATCTCTACGATTCTTGATTTCCAGTAGCAGATCCACATTTTTATATGCGTTGCCTTTCTCTTTTTCTTTTCCATGTTTACAATCTAACTTAACACTATCAAGATCATCTTTTTCACTGACAAATTCAACATTTAAACTATTGCATTGTCTATTGAGTTCGGTTTTACTATCCTTGAAGTGATCAATAATCTTACCAACTTGAGAAGCCACTTCAGCTCTCATCTTAGTATTTCGTGCGGCCATTTCGGCTTTCAAATCATCTTTTTGAGAAACTATCTCCGTTCTCAACTCATTATTTTGTGCGGCCATTTCGGCTTTCAAATCACCTATTTTATCGCTTTGGGCAGCTATATCACCTTTAATCTCAGTATTTTGTGCGGCCAGATCACCTCTTTTATTCCTCAACTCATTATTTCGTGCGGCCATTTCGGCTATCATTTCATCTAATGTACTATTTTGTGTCGCTATTTCGGCTTTCAAATCATTATTTTGACTTTTAATGTCATTCATCAGCGTAGTCATAATGGTTTTCCTATCAGTCATCAGCGCAGTCATATCGGCTTTGAAGCTATTTATCAACTTTACTAATTCATCCATACTTCTAGTTAACGGCATTCAATTAATTAATCCCACTCCTGACACCAAATGTTGCGGATCACAAAAATGGATAGCCACTGAACGTGAGTATTAAAAGCTATATTTCAAAACCAGTCATAATGGTTTTCCTATCAGTCATCAGCGCAGTCATATCGGCTTTGAAGCTATTTATCAACTTTACTAATTCATCCATACTTCTAGTTAACGGCATTCAATTAATTAATCCCACTCCTGACACCAAATGTTGCGGATCACAAAAATGGATAGCCACTGAACGTGAGTATTAAAAGCTATATTTCAAAACCAAATTCAATGCAAGGTAAATTGTTACAAAGGAAATATGGATGAAATATCTTATTAACAAATCAACTATTAACATGCACAAGTCATCAATCTTCCTGCGTAGAGCACACAATATCAGCTCTGTGTATTTTACTAAATACTACCTTTTACTTGATTTACCAGGTCACCCGAAGATCTTCACTCGTAAACCAATTCTCGTCCTGTGCTAATAACTTTTCACACACTAGCCGAACAAAAAGACAGTCCGTGTAGACATTCGAAGTTAGCCATAAAAGTTCCCACTTTTATACTTCCGCGTATACACAACACATCAAGTTACTTCTTGATACTTAACGATAAAAGATCCCACTTTTATCCTTCCGCGTATACACAACACATCAAGTTACATCTTGATACTTACGCGCACTGTCTCAGAACAGCTCACCGTCCATTTTCGAACTCTTCGACCGTTACAACACAACGACCGTTACAATACAAAACCGTTAACGCTCCACTCTTCTTCTCCAAATTCTCCCAACGTTCTTATTCGTTGGCTGAAACTTTGCTTTCGGTTGCCAGATTCTTCTGTCGTAACAATATAGTTAAATTGCCTCATAGTGCAATTTCCATATTACATCTGAGATTTCCCAGATACCTTGTACAAATAACTTTATCTTATCAAAGGTTGCCAAGTATGAAAACAGAGTACTATTCCTTGAGCTTGTACCTTGCTGGTGCAGACAGCAGCTGTAAGTTAGGGTTGTAAGTCCCATTTTTCATTCTTCCAGCATTTCCATTGTTAAGTTGATGATGTTCATGTCACCACAGCTGCAGTTATGTGTTGGTTTCATTGAAAATTGCTGATGTCATTGATTTTCTGTCAATTTTACAGACCTGTTGATAACATGCACCAACTGCCACTAGCGGTCATATTATCCTGGTTAGACTCGAGGATTATTGCACATAATGAGCTGGTTGATTTACTAAGCATTTCCTCAAGAACTGTTTAAAAACTTTAACATTATCAACTGAACTGAACTTTGAAAATCTTTAAAATCTGACAGCACTTCCCACAATGTTTCACCCTTACTTCCTTCTGGGAGCTTCATCATGCACCTTATAACACGATGTTTCAGGCTTATGTAGGAGTCTCCCCTATTATATTATCCACTGCTTGTGCAACGGGTGTGTGTGTATCTGTTCACACAACAGGAGGTTCCATGCCGCTGGAAGGGGTGGATCTCCATGTTGCAGAGCATGTCTTTATTTAAATTAATCAAAATTGTTTCTTCATATTGGAGTTGAAATCAAGTTTGTGGTGCTATATGTGAAATTATTTAAAGTTTATCTATTATAATTTGTGCTGAGGATGTGTTAGGCTTTTTATTTTTAATATCTTATTAGTGTTCCTACATACAATGCTCATACATACAATATGTTTTCCCAATGTATTGGTTTATATGATCCAGTTTATTGTGGAGGTTGGGGATGCCAATGTTATACCCCCCCCCCCCCCTCCTGCTGGAGGCAGCTTATCACGGTCATTTATTACTAACTCTTTAATACTTATTTATGTTGAGTGGTAATTTAGTATCTTTTTTCGAGTCTAACCTCAGGATAATATGACCGCTAGTGGCAGTTGGTGCATGTTATCAACAGGTCTGTAAAATTGACAGAAAATCAATGACATCAGCAATTTTCAATGAAACCAACACTGGTAACTGCAGCTGTGGTGACATGAACATCATCAACTTAACAATGGAAATGCTGGAAGAATGAAAAATGGAACTTACAACCCTAGCTTACAGCTGCCGTCTGCACCAGCAAGGTACAAGCTCGAGGAATGGTACTCTGTTTTCATACTTGGCAACCTTTGATAAGATAAAGTTATTTGTACAAGGTATCTGGGAAATCTCAGATGTAATATGGAAATTGCACTATGAGGCAATTTAACTATATTCAGTAAAGAATGGTTATAGCTCTCAGGAATATACTTTTTAATTGTAAATACAGCTAAAAACTGTGTACGATTAATTCACAAGAAGTAGAGCTATGATTATAATTAATTTAAAAATTACTACCAATTTAAGAAACTCGTCAATTAATAACATCATCATCATCATCATCATCCTCAAGCAGCCATGGGCTATGGAAGTCTAAACAGATTGTGATTCTCCAAACATATCTGTCCTGAGCTACATCTGGCCACTGTAGACCAATTCTAACAAGGTCCCATTTGACTTGTCTGCCCACTGCATCCTAGGTCTTCCTCTCTTTCTGAGGCCTTTAGGCATATTGTTCATAACCTTATTTGCTAATCTATAATTATCCATATGAGCAACATGACCAAACCAACAGTCTCTCTCTGAACAATATAGGTTGCCGACCCCTTTGCCTAATCTCACTATTATTTACAAAGTTGAACCACCTGATGCCCAAGATACTGCATATGCATCTAGAATCAAAAGCATCAAGTTTCCTCTTATCTTGTTTACAAAGCATCCAAGTTTGTATCCACTTTGATCAATTCAAAGTGAATACATAAATTTGCATACTTAATATGTAACATATAAATAAAATAATAAATAAATAACCATCTGAAGCAGCTGCTTGCTAGATGTCTGACAGGAGCCTGTCAGTTTATACACCATAGTAGAAAGTCTGTGAGGATGGTGGAGCCTCAGCAGAAAAACAAGAACATCCATGCCTTATCCGAGACTCAAACCCAGGTCCCTTAGATCAGTAGTTAAGAGTCCTATCAACTCTGCCAAGGGACAGCTACGGAGATAATCTGGGGCTCGAACCCAGGTCCCTTAACTCAGTAGCGAAGCACACTAACCACTAGTAGGAAGCCTTTACTGAATTTTCAAATTACTGATTGCATCATATGTTATGAAAATACTTCAGCATGAAATATCATAGATCATGGAACTACAATGCCATAGAGATTAAACATTAGTGGGATATAATGCTTAGAGACAAATCATTATAAAAACAAAATGTTGCTGGGATGAACTGGCCAGAATTAACATCATGATCCCCAGGTAAAATATTCACAAATTGACCAAGTTAAACAAAAAAAAATACCTTTTAATGCATACAGATCACCATTTAAAATGAGAACTTTACATAAATTTTCTTTTAAATAAAATATATACAAAAGAAAATGTATTATTTAATTTTATAAGTCCTGCATTTTTAGAAACTACTTTGGTTGGATTAATTTTAATCTACATTATGATAAGGCTACTAATCTAAGGAACCTGGGTTCGAGCCCTGGGTAAGGCATGGATGTGTGTGTGTCGTTTTTCTGCTGAGGTTCTGCCATCCTCTCAGATCTCCTACTGTGGCATATAAACTGACAGGCTCCTGTCAGACCTCTGTGGCAAGCAGCTGCTTGAGGGGGTATTTATTTTTAATTTTATTTATTACAGAGAATTAAATTAGATATTAAATTAGATAATTAAACAATTTAGATATTTAAATTCCTGATTTCTAACAATCCAAAAGACATTAAATTTCAACACTGCAGACTGGATAATACATATTATTTTGTATCCAAAGTAAACAAAGAAATCTTCTGCAGATTTTTTGATTACTTACCTTATGATATAATTGTTTGGGATGCAGATTTTGTCATTGCACCACTGATATGTTACAATAGGATCTCTCTGATCATAAAGATTATGTTCCTAAAGACTGTCACGAACAGAAAATTCACGATTAAGGGTTCATTGGTAGTAGGGACATATTTCAAGTACATTAGTATAAGTATGTGCAAAATCTTTATGGGCTCTTCTAAAATGCAAAATTCCTGCATGCTTTTTTCCTGTAAAATGTACAATTTTTGTTTTTCCATAAAACTTCAGAGGAAATTTACAGGTAATGGGCAGAAAAAGGGAAACATTCCCATGTTAAGTCAATGGAAAGTCAAATTGGAAGATCTGAAATTTCTACAATAAGCATTTTACAGGAAAATAAGGACTAGGTAAATTAAAATCTCATTAAAATCTCTCTAAATATTAGGTTTGAACAATATCCATTTAGTAAAGAATTATAGAAGTTTGAATATTGAACAACAGCAATGTCAGTTGTAAGAATTTACCTCAGAAGTTAATAAAAACCTTTTAACAAATATTATTTCAAACTATTTAATGATGTATCTGTAAGTTTTAGAATTTTTCGCAAATAGTTCTTTCAATAATTGTCAGTTTTGCCTAAGTTTCTTAGGACGGACGGACGGACGGACCGACCGACTAAATAAATAAATAAATAAATAAATAAATAAATAAATAAATAAATAAATAAATACCAATACCCAAAGAATATTGTTGAAAATCAAGATTTAGGGAGATTTGAATTTATTTAGTCCTATTTTCCTGTAAAATGCTTACTGTAGAAATTACTGATCTTGACTCTCCATTGAGTTAACATGGGAAAGTTTTCATTTTTATGTTCAATACCTGTATGCAGCATATATCTTTTAACATCTATCCTCTTCTACACTCCAATCATTACCCATTTCAATAAAAAACTTTTATTTATGTTAACAAACAGCTTTGTATCTTGGTGAGCAAAAACTACTGTCAATTTTTTTCAACAAAAATTAAGAAGTTTCTTCCCATGTATGTGCCCCAGGCACCCACTATGACCTATCTAACTCAACATTGTTACAGCTTTGATGCACATGTAACCCCTTCTGATTATATGTCCCATTGCCCCAGCTACATTAATTATTTATAGAAAGATATATGAAAATTTTTGTCAATGTTGTACAAAATGGGTAATACTTCTCAATGCAGAAGTGAATTGTGGTCAGCTTGTGAATGATCAAAACCCTGGACTGTGATCAACAATGATCTGCTGCATTCAAACTAAAATAATTAAAACTATACATAAAAAATACAATAAAAATAGAAATATAAATTATTTCTCAATAAAATGGAACATGCATACTTTTAACTGGAAACAATTTAGATATTTAAATTCCTGATTTCCAACAATCCAAAAGACATTAAATTTCAACACTGCAGACTGGATAATACATATTATTTTGTGCCCAAAGTAAACAAAGAAATCTTCTGCAGATTTTTTTATTACTTCAGGTATAAAACTTTTAGCAAGCTAGATAATGAAACTGGATAAAATAGAATTTTAAATTACAATTTCTTTATATGTTTCAGCATGTGCAATTGCTATGAGTTCTTGCCCTGTTTGAGCATTTCTCAATATAATGTTCTAATAATCTGGAAACATATGCATTAACCTTAGGTATAATAATATCCCCTAAGCAGCTGCTTGCCACAAAAGTCTGACAGGAGCCTGTCAGTTTATATGCCTTAGAAGTAGGTCTGTGACGATCCGGGACCTCAACAAAAAGACAGCACAAACATCCATGCCTTACCTAGAGCTCAAACCCAGGTCCCTTTGATCAGTAGCCAAGTGTGTAAACTGCTCAGCGCACATGTAAATTTCATGTCTATTTCTGCCATATATATTTAAAGCTTTGTTTTCTCACTCTCTCGAACATCCCATTAGATGTTTTGTCTATGACATTGCATGATATTGGACAAAATAAATTATCATTATTATATTACATTTTGAACCAAAACACCATCACAAGAAGTAACATTCAACAAAATTTTGTTATTTTTCTAACTATACATAAAACACTTCAATTTTAAAGCAAGGGAAAAAACCTTTTCATTGTCATCTTTCGTTGACATTCTTGACCAATCAGTATTTGATTTTGGAGTCCAAGAAGAAAGAAACTTTGTTAAGTTCATAAGACAAGAGATTATTTTCGTATGATGATAATCTGCCTCAGAAGTCATGGAGGAGGATGGAGGGGATGGTGATGAATAAAGCACTCTATCTCGCATTTTAGATGGACCGCCTCTGGAAAAACTTTGATGTGATCTATTTCCTACAGGATGTACTTTCTGAAGGAAATTAATGTGCTCTCGAATGCAAACTTCATAAGAGGACATCAACTCTTCTTCTGATTGTTGTCCAGAATTCAGACGTGCTACAGACCAAACAAATGGGAGTTTTATTCTACTCCACTGAGTATCATTAGTGACACTGTCAGGAAAATGGTAGTCTTCATTTAAACATTGTACATAATTACATGCAATTAAGTCTCGGTTTTTGTTGCAAAGAAATTTGGATACAATGTCAGAGCCTTTAGGTTTGCCTGAAAACATAAAAATACATCAATAGTAAATAAGTTCAAGATAAAGAATTAATAAAAGAAAACACAATAAACTCTAATAACTACTAGTTCGTAGTACTCAATAAACAAAGAAAAAAAACCCATAAATTATTTCTTTTGCACAAAAATGCTCAGTAAAGTTACATTACAGATAAGCAAAACAAGTTTCATTTTGAATGTTTTTGGATTCTGATAACAATAATGTACATAAATTAGGTAGCTGATTAAAAAATGTTGTAACTCGATATAAGTAATATGACATATAGCTGCAGTAATTCCAAGATGCAGTGGCTTAATAAACGATGAATCATGAAACACCATAACTTTTAGTATTATTAATGGGAGAAAAAAGTTACTAGACAAAAATTAATAATCCAATCTTTTTTAACAAACACACATTTTTTAACTGAACCCATGTTCAGTATTTACAGTTTAGATGCTAATTCTCCACACTGTATATTAAAGTCAAATGAAATTCACTTTTTAAACAAAGAATGTAAACTATTTCAATTTTAAAAATCAATACATATACACTGACGGCTTAAACAAATAATTTGAGCATTTCTATGTTATGCTTATGGAAAGTGAAATTTGATGCACTGTAACTTCTAAGCTTTTTATGAATAAATGTTCATCATCATCATTCTCAAGCAGCCATGGGCTACGGAGGTCCAACCAAACCATGCAATTTAGTTCTCCAAGCATATCTGTCCTGAGCTACATCTGTTGCATTTGGCCACTGCACACCAATTCTAACAAGGTCCAGTTTGACATTGTCTGCCCACCGCATACTAGGTCTCCCCCTCTTTCTGAGGCTTTTAGGCACACTGTTCATAACCCTATTTGCCAATCCATAATTATCCATAAAGGCAACATGGCCAAACCAGTGGAGTCACTCTCTGCACAATATGCTACTTAACCTTCGAGCGGGCGCGCTATATAACTTACCATGAGTGGGCGCTTGTCGTATATTTTATGACTTGTGACATCGAATGTATTTCCAACGTATTTGTTACTGCTTAGTCACTATAAATACGGAATATGGTTATTAATTAATTATTAAAACAAATATTGACAAGACAAGTAATTTATTTCTTTGAAAAACACAAAAAATTTAAATTAATTAATTATAAACAGAAAAACAGAGTAATTTATTTGTTTGTAAAACACACAAAAAATATAATAAAAAGATATATATTTATAATTTTAATTTTCAAGTGAATCACTGCTCTCTTTACAATTCAAACAAACGGTTTCAGCGACGGAATGGCACTTGCAGGTGAACAAATTGCATTTGCTGCATTTCATAGATGCTGATGTGCGTTTTTTCTCCATTACGCATGAACGACAAACTCCACGTTTCGGAAGAGGCTCTTGTGCATCAATTTCTTCTGCTTCGGGTTGTGTATATTTCATTTTTAAAAATGCTGCAATATCTGATGGTAGGTTTTTCAGTTTTGACCTAAAATTCAGATGTTCTTCCATCATACTAAGTGATAAGTTTTTTAAAAATATTCTTCGAAATTTGCTTTCCTTGGGTCTAGAATATGAATATAAGATATATGCATTTACTCCAGCAATATTCATCAAAGTGAAGAATATTGCACATGGCCATCTTCTCATAATTCTGGCAACCGTATACGCGGCACATAATTTGTCAACTGTATCGACACCACCTTTCGTTGCATTGTAGTCCATTATAATTTCAGGCTTCTTTGTAGTTTCACTGATTTCTTCTTTGTCGTGCATTGTTGAAAGAAGTATAACGGCTTTATTCTTTCTAGGAATATATGAACTCATCATTTTATTTCTTTGAAAACCAAATAATGTTGAATGTACAGCTTTGTTTTTATGAGGCAGAAATTCTGGTGGGATTTCTCTTTCATTTTTTTTTTCAGAGTCTTGATCAAAGTAATTTTCTTTTCCAGAAAGTAATCAGCAAGAGGAATACTGGTGTAATAATTATCAGTATTAAATATCTGTTAGAATTTTTCCATTGGGGCAACTAATCTTTTTACAATGTCCATTGCTGCATTTGATACCACATAAGGGCCAGGGGACTGGGTACCGCAGTAAACTTCTAAATTGAAAGTATAAAAAGTTTTGGTGTCGCAAAGAGCATACATCTTTATGCCGTACTTCGCTGGCTTATTAGGCATATACTGAATAAATTGACATCTGTCTCTAAAAGGATGCAGCATCTCGTCAATTGTTGTATATTCACTAAGGTTATAGCAAGCTTGGCTATTACTTACAAAGCCATCCAGGAATTTACGAATTGCTGCTAATTTGTCAGTTTTGCGTCTTTCTTTTCTGGTGAATTTATTGTCAAAACGGAGACATCGGGTTAGGAATAAAAATCTTTTGTAACTCATTATTACTCTGCATATCTCTATTCCAGTTCCGTCACTTGCCCAAATCTCCTTTACGTTGGCAAAATGCGATTTCTTTATACCAATTAGAAACAGTAACCCCAAATAGGCCATAAATTCACTTTTAGTCGTTTGTTTGCAATCTCGTTCTCTCCCATATTCATGGTGAGATCTTAGGTAGTCTATATATATGCTCGTGCATGCCACAA
The DNA here is from genome assembly GCA_038380435.1 of Ryuthela nishihirai. Classification (NCBI taxonomy): domain Eukaryota; kingdom Metazoa; phylum Arthropoda; class Arachnida; order Araneae; family Heptathelidae; genus Ryuthela; species Ryuthela nishihirai. The sequence continues at coordinate 2,254,720 of JAWZYU010000023.1, read as the reverse complement.
TTTCGTCAATCATGGTGGCATCAATTATTTTAGAAAATGCATCTAATTCATTAGATATGTTTTTTGCACAATGTTTTGGGCCAGGAGTAGCTTTTACAATGTTGATTTTTTCCGTTTTACCCGAACAAGCATAAGTGTACTTACACCATTTTGTGGTTTTATCTTTTCCCTTGTAAAAGTTCTCGTTGCCAGAAATTTCTACCTCCTGTTCATGATCCGAAATGTCTTGTTCAGAAACACTAACTAAATCGTCAAGTTCAATATTTTCCTCACTAAGATCATTTTCACAAACACTTGCATTATCTTCTTCTACTTCCTCTTCTTCAAACATTTTTCGAACTAAATTTTCAAGTTCTACTTCTGATGGAAAATGGTCTTCGAGTCGACATGATGTAGCAAATTCTATAAAAATAAATATAACAATATAAAAATAAATATAAGAATGGAAAGGTGAAAATAAAATAACATAGTATACTTACATGATAGAGCGCGCATTGTAAAGTTTACGTCAAGCCATCTTGACACTAATATATCGTAACTGAGACTAAATGGTAAATACCCGGTATATCACATCGCCACCTATTTACCCATAATGCATCATTCAAAGTATAGAATCGTATTTGAAGGTCATAATTATTTCGAGAAAAACAAATTGCGCAGAAGTAATTTTGTCGTAAAAATTACGACGGTGCGCCTGCTCAATGGTTAAAGGAGGTTGCAGACTCCTTTGCCTAACCTCATCATTAGTTACAAAGTTGAACCACCTAATGCCCAAGATACTGCGTAAGCATCTAGAATCAAAAGCATCTAGTTTCCTGTTATCTTCTTTACAAAGTGTCCAAGTTTAACTACCATAACTAACCCTAGAAAGAATCAAACTATTATACAGTCTAATTTTAGTCTTTAGGTGTATACGCCTATTTCTCCACAATCTCCATAGATTCTTAAAAGTCCCGGCAGCAATCCCTATCCGTCTGTTAATCTCATGCCGCACATCACCAGTATCTGTTACATAGCTCCCAAGATAATTAAACTGTGACACCTGCTCAAGACTGCGACCATTCAGATTAACTGAATCACAGCCTGCCTGACCAATTTTCATCACCTTAGTTTTCTCTCTGTTTATAACCAAACCTACTCTACTACCATTTTCATCAACAGCTCAAATGAAAGACTTCATTTCATTAACATCATTTGCCAAAAGGGCTAAATCATCAGCATTAATCTAACTCACAAATTTTCTTATCTCCAGACCATTTAAGGCCAATAAAGATTGCAATCAAATTTATCAAAATATTCAATGTGTTCTACACCCTTGCTGTCCCGTGGCTGAGTGGTTAGCATGCTTGGCTACTGATCTACGGGACCTGGGTTCGAGCCCCGGATATGGCATGGATGTATATGTCGTTTTTCTGCTGAGGTCCTGCCATCCTCTCAGACCTTCTACTATGGCATATAAACTGACAGGTTCCTGTCAGACCTCTGTGGCAAGCAGCTGCTTGGGGGGGGGGGGGGGTATTTTTTTCTACACCCTTATCTAGCACAGCTGGGGGGGGGGGACAATGGGGAAAATACATCTTAAAGCCCTGTGTTGTGTTTTAACCCTTCCAGTGTCCACTTCATCTGTATACATTTGCAGAATCCATAATGAGAGGCCGAGGATGGCAATATACATTTTTAGTACAACAACAAAAAAAACATTTTTAAAAAATGAAAATTGTTGTTGTAAATTTTTTTAATAGATACCTTATAAAAAATATATAATTCAGGCTTGAAAAATTATATTTTGCTTTTTCATTTGATTATATTTTATTAAACTACAATATAAATCACTTGTTAAAGCCATTTAACTACCATTTCTTAGAAGTGCTGTATGATATTGCCGATTTGTTTGTTAATGTTACCCTATGCTGAAGCAATCACCTGATTTAAGCTCACAAGTTTATTGAACTATTATCAACAAATTTTTCCTTAAAGTTTTGAAAATCTCCTGTAAATTAACAAAAAACTGCTATTTTTAAAAATGAAAGATTTTTGGAAGTAATTGTAAAGTAATACCAACATTTTTCTTTTCCATTTTACATTCCTTTCTGCCATAAACCTATGTCAGCATTTCCAGAATTATTTTTATCCTTCATTCCAGCATTCTATGCATCTTTCCTGCTCTTCAGATCAAAACTGTAACTAAAAAAAAGGTTTTCTTAGAAAGAAGGAAACAAGCCGAAATTGTTGTTCCAAAGTTCAGTGAGCATAAAGTATGTCACAGTAGCAGGTGCAGTTGAGTCTTTGGTTGAGTACAGTGACCCCTAGTTATTGCTCACACGTGCAGTAAAGTGGATATTTAAAGAAAGAGTTCCTCTCAGATATATCTGTTATTCCGAATTGTCTGTTAAATAGGATAACGTGACCATTAACCTAGTCAGTATTAACCTTCATTTTAATTTCAATAGTTTTATTTTATTTCTGCAAATTACCGATTTTTTTTATCAGCTGATCAATCCATCTTTTGGTTTATGCTACATTGGATGGCTGACTTTACAAGTTGTTGTGGATATTATTAAGCATCACACATTAGGTTATATGTTAATATTTCTTTTCTTATAAAAAATTGTATCATTTCCTGAAAATGAATGACTTATTGGATATGAGAGCAAAAAGGATTTCCTTCACATGGCTAATTTAAGTTAAAAACTTCCTCCCAACATATTGGATTATAACTTCCCTGTGTAAAGTTGGTATTCTATTTCCTTTTTTTTTATGGTTAAACCTTAGTTTTCATTTCTGTAGATTTACTTTATTTCTATAAATTATTCATATTTCCATAGATCAATTATTATCGTTTTTTGCTACATAGAATATTTTTTACAAAATAAAAACTGTCGTCGTGACATTTTTAATATATATCTTATAAAAATGCTTTGCTACACAGATATTTTTTAAAACTAATTCAGTAGCAGGTACAGTTACAACTTGTTGCTGTGGATATTTTATTTAACATCACATTAGATTGTCTGTTAAATTTTCTTTTATTACTTACTTTTCCAGTAAAAAAACTTTGATCTAGTATCATTTTCTGAAAATGAATGAGGTCTTGGATAAATAAAAATAATAAAAGCAGCTGCTTGCCACAGAGGTCTGGCAGGAGCCTGTCAGTTATATGCCACAGTAGAAGATCTGAGAGGATGGCAGGACCTCAGCACAAAACAACACAAACATCCATACCTTACCCGGGGCTCAAATCTAGGTCCCTTAGATCAGTAGCCAAGTGTGCTAATCACTCGGCCATGGGACAGCTGCGAGGTCTTGGATACTGAAGCAAATTTATTGCTGTTCATTTATTTCCGTAAATTAGCGATCTTTCAGTCAGCCGATTTATCAATTTTCTGAGACGCTACATCGGATGACCGGTTTAAAAGTTTATGCAAATATTTTATTTCATTTAACATCCCATTAGTTAATATGTAATTTTTCTTTTATTACTTGTTGGGTTTTTTTTTTAGTAAAAAACTTTGAACTTGTACTGTTTTCTGAAAACGAATGAGGTCTTGGATATGGAAGCAAAACGAACTTCCTTGGCATGGAAATCAAGTCATTGTGTGGGAGGTCAATTTTGGGAAGGGTTTCCCCCCACCACCACCTTAGAGAAATTACATTTGAAAAAAAAAATTCCAAGTTTTATGTTTATATTCAAAATTTTTAAAAGCACCCTGTAGTATCTTGGCTGTGCCTACCTGATGATGTAACAAGTTTTTTTTTTGCCTTGGTGCACAAATCTTTCTGCACTTAGCCAAGATTGCCAAACTTCAAACACCAAAAGAAAAAATTCACAGTGTTTAATAAAAAACACAGCCAAGAAATTTTTTTCCATTTCATAACCAGTTCAGAAAATTCCATGAATACGAGAAGTCCAAATCACTTTGTATAACACTGGCCGTGTTTAAAAAATGTGATACTGAAAGGAATCAATAAAAGAAATAAAAATCATGTTTCAGGTTAAATTACATTATACAGCAGGAAATTTCCTTTCAATTAATATATAATTTAACCATAGATGATTGATACAATTTAACAATTTTTATTCATCAGGTTTTCCAAAATTAAGCCTTAATTGTAGAGTGTGATTTTTTTTTTCACCATATCATATTGAAAAAGGTTTATTAAAACATAAAATTGCTTGTAAATTTTTTTATATTATTTATTTTCATAAAATTTGTAATTAAATTCTGTTTAATTTGGTATATTTCTGGCTGTTTAACATGACCTATTTCCATTGATCTTTTTTTTTAAATCTAAAGTTGACTTGTTTATCTGACTCAGCACAATTGGCTAAAAGTCTGGTATTTTCTCAACGTATGGTACTGAGAAAAAAATTGCAAAAAGAGAGAATATACAGAGATTGAAGGATAAACAAGGTAAGGTTATTCGAAGGTGGGGATTCTGTCATGGCTAGGTGGGCTGAGCATTTCAGTGATGCTCTAAACAATGTAGTTAGTTCTACTCCCATTGTTTGTAATGATGATATTACATTATACAGCAGGAAATTTCCGTAATGTATCATCATTAAGATAATTTAGAAATGATGATACATGCATTACTGACTTTAATGTTGGCCCTATAACACAATCTGAAGTTATTTTGGCTATTTCTAAACTTAAACTTCATAAATCACCAGGGGTAGATGAAATTATTACAGAAATGTTAATAGCTGGGAATGTTTTCATTACCACATGGATGACTGAAATTTTGAATATCTTTTATGATAAAAGCATGATTCCTAAGGATTTTACCAGAGCTATTATTATCCCTATTTTTAAAAATGGCGATCGCAGTTCATGTGATAACTATAGGGGTATTAGCCTACTTTCTGTTCCATATAAGATTCTTTGCATGATTGTGCTTAATAGAATTAAGAATCTGGTTGACAGGCAATTGCGTGATGAGCAATGTGGATTCAGAAGTGGTAGGGGATGTGTGGATCAGATATTTTCACTTAGGCAGATTCTTGAGAAATGTTTAGAGTTTCAGAAACCTTTGGTTGCTAGCTTTGTTGATTTCAGAAAGGCTTTCAACTCTGTTGATCGCCATAATTTGTGGTTGATTGTGAGATAGTACAGCATACCAAACAAGTTAGTTAACATAATGAAAGCTCTCTATAATAACACCGAGTTGTTTGTGAGAGTTGGTAAGGCTTGTAGCAATTGGTTTGGCATTGCTTTTGTGTTCGACAAGGGTGTATTTTGTCCCCTTTTCTCTTTGGTTATTGATTATGTTATGTAAAATTCTTTGCAAGGGAAAGATTTTGGCTTTAAATGGTCTAGAGATTTCAAAATTTCAGAGTTTGATTATGCAGATGATTTGGCCTTGTTGGCTAATGATGTTGATGAAATGAATTCTTTCATTAGGGCTGCTGATGAGACTGGTAGTAGAGTAGGTTTGGTTATAAACAGAGAGAAAATTAAAGTAATGAAAATTGGTCATGCAGACTGTGATTCAATTAATCTGAAAGGTTGTAGAGCAGGTGTCACAGTTTAATTATCTTGGAAGCCATATAATAGATACTGGTGATGTACGGCATGAGATTAACAGATGAATAGGGATTGCTGCGGGGACTTTTAAGAATCTATGGAGAGTGTGGAGAAATAGGTGTATACACCTAAAGACTAAAATTAGACTGTATAATAGTTTGGTTCTTTCTAGGGTTAGTTATGGTAGTGAAACTTGGATGCTTTGTGAACAAGATAACAGGAAACTAGATGCTTTTGATTCTAGATGCTTACGCAGTATCTTGGGCAATAGGTGGTTCAACTTTATAACTAATGATGAGGTTAGAAAAAAGAGTCAGCAATCTCTTTTAAGCAGCATATTGTGCAGAGAGAGATTCCGTTAGTTTCGCCATGTTGCCCTTATGGATAATTATAGATTGGCGAATAGGGTTATGAACAGTGTGCCTGAAAGCCTCAGAAAGAAGGGGAGACCTAGGATGCGGTGGGCTGACAATGTTAAACAGGACCTTGTTAGAATTGGTGTGCAGTGGCCAGATGCAGCAGATGTAGCTCAGGACAGATAAGCTTGGAGAACTAAATTGCATGGTCTGGTTGGACCTCTGTAGCCCATGGCTGCTTGAGGATGATGATGACAACTACATAGTATACTGCTTTGGTGAGTAGGACTACTAGATATGGTATTGAGGCTAATACCCGAATTGTAGTTGATATTATACGTATTGTAGTTGATATAATATGGCTAATACCCGTATTGTAGTTGATATTTTGTTTGGGGATATATAATTAATGGTTTATAGTCAATATGATTAATTTGTAACTTATTATTTAAAACAGTTTGAGCGAACGCCATATTATGATTATTTTCCGTGTCTTTTTGATGTTCGTGCATTCTGCCACTATATTGTTGGAATGTTTTCTCTATGTATTTATTTTTCCTGTTAAGTAAGTAAGTTAAGTGTATTTAAAGGGTTGGGTATTGTAATTTGATATACTCCCCCCGTGGGTGGTTTCCTATCCCTATCGTTTATTATCAAGTTTTTTATTGAATGCATTATAGTTGTAGGTAATTTTAATTTGTATTTTCTTAATGTATGATCCAATGCCTCTGAAACGTTTTTCATATATGGCAAGCTGTGAGCAAAATTATCAATGTTATTCTGTTGGTTGGGTCGAGGTTGAGAATTGTAGTTTACTATATATTTAGCATTATTGTTCCATCTTTTTAATTGGTTTTGGGTATAGCCTGCTTTAGAAGCTGTTACGTTTATATAGTTTAATTCATCCTGCAGCATTTTCTGTTTTGAGCAATAACAGTGTGCACTAATATAATGAGGTAAGATACTAGCTTTTTTATACTTAATGGGGTGACATGAGTTGGCAGGGATATAGGTAGGTATGTGTGTTGGTTTTCGATAAACTGTTGTTTCGTAATGTTTTTTATGTCTTGTTATCATTATATCCAAGTATGGTAATGTTTTATTTCAGTTTCCAAGGTGAATTTTATACTAGGGAGAATTCCATTTATTATTTGTATAAATTCATGTACTTTATTGATATCATAAGGCCAAAAAATTAACACATCATCCATATACCACATGTAGAGGGACGGCTTATAAGTGGCTTTCGCCAAAACAGTCTCCTCCACATGCCGCATGACAACATTGGACACGAGTCCAGACAGAGGGGACCCCATAGGGACACCCTCCGTCTGTAGCCACGTCCAACCGTCGACTTCAAGTTGGACAACGTAGTCAAGTCCAAGGCTTCATGTACAGAAAAATATTGAGCTATATTAGGTTCAGCAGTTTTTAACCATTTTGCTTTTAGTTGCATCGCCCCATCCAACAATGGTGTATTAGGATAGCCCGATACGACGTCCAAGGAATGCATAGTGGTGTGCTCATCTATTATGGCATTTTGAATTCGTTGAATTGCCTCATGGCAAGAAATCATTGTATTAACTGTGGGGGGAAAATATTGTTTAAAAAATTTATGCTGAGCTATTTCCAAGTTATAGGTAGGTGATTTCCATTTACTGACAAGTGGTCTTAGAGGATGGTTTTCCTTATGAATTTGCGAAACAACAGTTTATCAATTACGAAACAACAGTTAACCGTGATTCTCAACCTCGACCCAACAGAATAAAGTTGATAATTTTGCTCACAGCTTGCCATATATGAAAAACGTTTCAGAGGCATTGGATCATACACTAAGAAAATACAAATTAAAATTACTTACAACTATAACGCATTCAATAAAAAACTTGATAATAAATGATACGGATAGAAAACCACCCAAGTAAAAGCGAATGCAGAAAGAAAGACTTCAGATGTTGCCTCAGAACAAAAAGATGGATTGTGGGTTATCCCCAAGTTATTGTTATCAAATTACAATACCCAACCCTTTAATACACTTAACGGGAAAAATAAATACATAGGGAAAACATTCCGACAATATAGTGGCAGAATGCACGAACATCAAGAAGACATACAGGAAAAATAATCATAATACGGCGTTCGCTCAAACTGTTTTAAACAATAAGTCACAAATTAATCCTATTGACTATAAACCGTTAATTATATACCCCCAAACAAAATATCAACTACAATACGTGGAAAAAATGCTAATTCATGCACATCGGGATAATGTATGTAACACGGAGATTCCCCCACTACCATCTGCATGGAATTTCCTGTTGCAACAATACGCGGATGCAATTGTGTCTACATAACAATGAGGTGGCTGGTGAGACAAGCTTAAATTGGCAAACCCGAAGTAGAAAAATAAGGAAAAGGCAGTACAGAAACTCAAAAATAAGAATATCTAGTCACTTAAAAATGAATGGAACATACCTCTTGGGTTTCTTAGAGATAATTTATATTTTCTATGGTGTGTAATGATTTTCCCAGTTTGTGTTGCCATTTCATTCATTGGAACTTGTTTTCTAACTTCAAAGTTGAATCTGCAAATGAAGCCTGTTATATCTAATCTTACAAATATATACAACAAGGATAAAAACAATTTTACAGTATACTAAAATGTTATTTTCACTAAGATTGTTTAACACTATGAATAGTTTCAGATTATGGCTGTGATGGTAGGAATTAATGTTGTAAAAATCAATATTTACTTTTTTAAATCTTTACTGATTTTAACAAATTTTTTCCCTTGATATGTGATTGAAAAGTAAACATATGTGTGAAGTTACTTTAACCAGGAATCAAATAACTCTTCATTTTATTATGAAATATGATACCACAAAAAATCAGTTATTCCATGCCTAGATAAAAAATACTTTTCATGTTATGCCTGTGCAAAGTCCAATTTGATGCTCTGTAACTTCTAATATAAGCTTTTAATAGAAAAATATGACTGAAGATAAATGAAAGATTTCAATCAAATATATTTAAGTTTCAATTTCAAACAATATTCATTCACATTAGATTTTGTGAGTTTGAATATTTAACCACAACAATGTCAGTTATAAGAATATACCTTAGAAGTTAAAACTTAAAAAATAAATATTATTTTAAATATTTTAATAAGTTTATCTCTTACAAGTTTGTGTAAATATTTGCCATTTTTGCATAAGTTTCTTAGGACTGGCATAGCTACTGTTACATATTCCACTTTCAACTCTTTAAATAGTAATGGAATATTTTGAAATTCAAATTTAGGTAGATTTAAGGCAGATCTTTACTTTTTTTTCAGCTAACTCTTCAACTGTATATCTTTAACTTAGCTCAATCACATTTTCCTATAAAAACTTATTTTAAAAGTTATGGAGCAATAATTTTGTCATTCCACTGTCATAACATGGGAATTCCCTAAAATTTTCTCTAGACATTATATAATGCAATAATACATGAAAAATACAAACTAAATGTTACATTCCACTGCACTAATCAATGAAACATGAAATGCTGTGCATTGAAATTCGAACTTATTCACAAATAAGCATTTATGACTACAATTCCAATAAAAAAAGATAAGAAAAATATGGCATTTGGATCTTATTTTCAAATTCCAGTTTACTAAAAAAACTTGTTTCATTTACATTTCATACTATTCCATAATAAAGTATCAATGGAAAATGTTGTGTAGACAAGAAACACCTCAAATAATTAGCTGAAAAAAAATTTGGTTGTGTTCTTAGTGGAATTCAAGCCATCTCCCAGAAACATGCTAGGTATAATAACCACTATACACACCATCAGAGACTAGTCATTCTCTTCAGCAATGTGACATATAAGCATTTGCACATATTTTGTTGATTCACCACTGGTGCCATCTATGTTGGAAATTGGGCAACCAAGCTGCCTCATATGATTGAAGCAATATTTGTCACTGACAGTGTTATATAAATACTTAAGTAATAAAGTATCACAGAAAAATATCTGACAAGAAGCACTTGAAGTAATTAGTTGAAAACATTTATATAAAGATGTGAGCAAGAGTGACAAATATTACTTCCATCATATAAGGCAGTTTGGTTGCCCAATTCCCAACACAGATGGCACCAGTGGCAAATAAATAAAAATGCAGGAATGCTTATATGTCACACTGCTGAAGAAAATGGTTAGTCTCTGATGGTGTAGTGATTATCATACCTGAACCATGTTTCTGGGAGACTTGGGTTCGAATCCCACTCAGGGCAAAACAAAATATATTTCAGCTAATTATTTCAAGTTTTCATAAAATTCGCTTTATTTGCAGATCCCCTAAAAAAGGGTTAAAGCTCATCTGCAGGATACAAAACAGATTTTTTAAACAACACTCCTTCATTTCTGTTACATAAGAATTCACTTCATCACACAAATATTACATAATATTATATTGTACTAAAATCACAGTATACATATAATAAATTTAATAAACACTGTATATATATATAAATAATTACTATTCTATAACACTGTATATATACATATATAAATAAAATATTGCAAAAGTACAGCAGCATAATCTAACAGTAATGGTAACAATGGCTTATCAAGATACATGATAACAAGACTTTAAAGATGAATACCAAATTGGCATACAAGACAAATTTGTTTATATTTCAGGTACAGAGGTATCCCTTTAATATAGAATGAAATTCTTTAATTGAGATAACAAAATTTGGGATTTGTAGGTAATGGTAAATTGCCATTCAAGGTGAGTTGTTACTTTTGATGTTTTTACAGTTCAATCATTAAAGTTAAGGTGTGCAAGTAGCACTAACCAAAATGGTTGGTAGCTTAGATGTTATAAAGTCAGAGTGCACAGAACTGTTCTAGGTTGGTGGTCTATATTACCTGACCAAATTACCATACCAAGGTCTGCTTCCTCGACCCACTATGGTACTTTACCCAATTCCAAATTCGACTAGTATACATTTATGTGACTAGACTAGTGACTAGTCATTGGAGCTTATGCAGACAGCAGATAATGTACTAAGATATCATCATCATCATCCTCAAGCAGCCATGGGCTACAGAGGTCCAACCAGACAGTGCAGTTTAATTCTCCAAGCATATATCTCCTGAGTTACATCTGCTGCATCAGGCCACTGCAAACCAATTCTAACAAGGTCCTGTTTGACATTGTCTGCCCACCACATTCTAGGTTTCCCCCTCTTTCTGAGACCTTTAGGCACACTGTTCATAACCCTATTTGCCAATCTATAATTATCCATAAGGGCAACATGGCCAAACCAGTGGAGTCACTCTCTGCACAATATGCTACTTAAAGGAGACTCCTTTGCCTAACCTCATCATTAGTTACAAAGTTGAACCACCTAATGCCCAAGATACTGCATAAGCATCTGGAATCAAAAGCATCTAGTTTCCTGTTATCTTGTTTACAAAGTGTCCAAGTTTCACTACCATAACTAACCCTAGAAAGAACCAAACTATTATACAGTCTAATTTCAGTCTTTAGGTGTATACGCCTATTTCTCCACACTCTCCATAGGTTCTTAAAAGTCCCGGCAGCAATCCCTATTCGTCTGTTAATCTTATGCCGCACATCACCATTATCTGCTACATAGCTCCCAAGATAATTAAACTGTGACACCTCTCAAGACTGCAACCATTCAGATTAACTGAATCACAGCCTGCCTGACCAATTTTCATCACTTTAGTTTTCTCTCTGTTTATAACCAAACCTACTCTACTACCAGTCTCATCAACAGCCCGAATGAAAGAGTTCATCTCATCAACATCATTTGCCAAAAGGGCTAAATCATCAGCATAATCTAAATCACAAATTTTCATATCTCCAGTCCATTTAAGGACAAAATCTTTCCCTTGAAGTGAATTTCGTATAACATAATCAATAACCAAGATAAAGAGAAAATGAGACAAAATGCACCCTTGTCGAACACCAGAAGTAATGCTAAACCAATTGCTACAAGACTTACCAACTCTCATCACACGCGACTCAGTGTTATTACAGAGAGCTTTCATTATGTTAACTAACTTGTCTGGTATACCATCTGATCTCACAATCAACCACAAATTATGATGATCAACAGAATCGAAAGCCTTTTTGAAATCAACAAAGCTAGCTACCAAAGGTTTTTGAAACTGTAAACATTTCTCAAGAAACTGCCGAAGTGAAAATATCTGATCCACACATCCCCTACCACTTCTGAATCTACATTGCTCATCACGCAATTGCCTATCAACCAGATTCTTAATTCTATTAAGCACAATCATGGAAAGAACTTTACCTGGAACAGAGAGTAGGCTGATAACCCTAGAGTTATCACAAGAACTGCGATCACCTTTTTTGAAAATAGGGATAACAATAGCTCTGGTAAAATCCTTAGGAACCATGCCTTTATCATAAAAGATATTCAGAATTTCAGTCATCCAAGTGGTAACCGAAACATTCCCAGCTCTAAGCATTTCGGTAGTAATTTCATCTACCCCTGGGGATTTATGTAGTTTAAGTTTAGAAACAGCCAAAATAATTTCAGATTGTGTTATAGGGACAACATTAAAGCCACCAATGCATCTATCATCATTGCAAACAATGGGAGTAGAACTAACTATATTGTTTAGAACATCACTGAAATGCTCAGCCCACCTAGCCATGACAGAATCCTCCCCTTCTATAACCTTACCTTGTTTATCCTTCAATCCTTCTATACCTGTCCGTTTTCTACCACACAAAACATTAACTATCTGGTACAGCTCTCTGCTGTTGTGCTGTCTAACTACTTCCTTGGCTTTGTCAGCCAAGCCATCAAGCCAAAGATTCTTATCAGCAGCTAACTGACCCTTTACACATTTATTAAGCTCTCTGTAATGCTTTCTATTAGGACTAGTAGGTTATTGATTAAGGACATACCTACAGTTTTTAGGACCATAACAGAGTAGATACATCTAGCAGTGAAATGGTAATGCATAAAACCTTTTTTCATTTGAGTTGTTTTACTTCTGAGCAGCACAATTTGCACACAATGGGCTAAATGGCCAGATCACAAGGATCCTGAAAGCTCAGAGAAGGTTGGGGGTGGAGACCCACTGTAACAGCTGTTGGGAGACAGATGGTAGCCTCCTGTCAAAGCCACGAAGCATGTTCTTTAACGTGCACGTATCTCCCACACACAGAGCTACAGCTTAATGGACGGTTAATGGATGACTGATGGACGCCATCCTTTTCCAAGCCCATCAGTGTCCCCTACTGACATTGGGCAAGGTGGGGAATTTTCCAGATATAAATCTTTTTTTTAAACTAGAATATGTTAAGTTACCAAAATAAGTATTAATTGCAATAAAAAGAAAACATAAAAATAATATATTGTAACACATTATCTGCTGTCTACATAAGTCCAATGACTAGTCTAATCATATAAAATGTAATAGAAGTCAGGAATTAGGTAAGGTACCATAGTGGGTCAAGGAAGCAGACCTGGGTAAGGTAATTTGGTCAGTAATATAGACCACCAACCTAGAACAGTTCTGTACACTCTGACTTTAATAACATCTAAGCTACCAACCATTTTGGTTAGTGCTACTTGCACACCTTAACTTTAATGATTGAACTGTAAAAACATCAAAAGTAACAACTCACCTTGAATGGCAATTTACCATTACCTACAAATCCCAAATTTTGTTATCTCAATTAAAGAATTTCATTCTATATTAAAGGGATACCTCTGTACCTGAAATATAAACAAATTTGTCTTGTATGCCAATTTGGTATTCATCTTTAAAGTCTTGTTATCATATATCCTGATAAGCCATTGTTACCATTAATGTTAGATTATGCTGCTGTACTTCTGTTAAATTTTATTTATATATACAATGTTATAGACTTTTATTAAATTTGCACAATATATCTATATTTACATACAGTTTTCTCTCCATCACACAAAAAATGTGATTACATATTACTAAGTGAATCCTTTGCAGAAGAGGTTCATTCTTGACTCCAAGTACAAGCAAAAAATTTTCACTTAAATGTCTCCCCTATATTATATAACTAAATTTCTGAAAACTGCCAGAACCAATAAAAAATTAAACTTTATGAAAACAGTAACTTTAAAACTGGTATGGCTTTTATAAACTTTATCAGCTCATTTACATGATTCTATATTGAGATTTACAAACTTTTAGCTGTATTGCAACCAGTAGGGTAAATGGCTAAGAAAAGGACAAATTAAAGAAACCACTGAACCTCTGTAAAGAGCAGATGGGGCTACCAGGGAAAGCCTATCACTGAGTTCCTTAACATAAACAAGGCATGGTTTCTCTGCACTTAGCACCATCTTTAAATGTTCCATCTTGATTGTCAACTTTTGCAAGACTCTCTGTCATTCTTCTCACTAGAGCGCAGATAAGAATAAATTCTTATGTTGGTAAGGATGAGGATTGAAATTGCAAAAAACAGGTTACAAATGTTTAGCATGGCACTAAATGGAATACCCATACCCACCATTTTAGGATTCTGTTACCTATGGGAAAAAAATCTCTCTAAAACAGGTAACTAAATTGAAAGAGCAACCTTACACTTTGTGCAAACTTTAGGGCAGGAGATTTGTGCCTCTGTTTAAAGAAGATTATGCAGTACTTTTGGTATTATGTAATTTGGTTTTGATAAAAATGATGAATTTCAAAGAAGTGTTAATCAATCGTCCTTGAGCAGTATTCTTGTGTAAAGAAAACAATTGTATCAGTTTAGAAATATTGCCAAGTCTGGATAATGAAATAGTAAATTATGCGTAATGATCATGAAGGGTAACCGAGAATAAAGTGGAGCCATTGTAGCTGACTTTGAATGGCAAGGTGTAATAACTGTTGCTGAGCCTAAATGTTTGGAAAACAAACTCTTGGTTCAATCTGTGTAGTTTGCAGTTGCTTGTGTATGCTCTACACATATAATGTAAATAAATTATGGCATTTTAAATAAAGCTTTCACACAGAAAATTCTCAAAATTTTTAAAAGAAGTGTCAAGAATATTATCAATGCTGTTGTTGCTTGTGTTTTTCTATCACAGATAATATAAATGCTGAAGTAGGCCAGATCAGTATTTTTTTTTATATTTCAAATAACATACTTAACCAGAACTATATGGAGTGGTAACAAAAAAATACATTTTTTAAAAACAATTGTAAAAATAAATGGCTCTATGTATGTGAATAAACTCAAATGTGTTCTGTATAACATGGTCTGTAAATGGTAGATAGGTAGTCACTGGAAGGAGAGCTATGCACCAATCCCCTGTGATGATGCATAGAACAGGCCAGGCTTAGAACCTAATGTCTGACCCCCACCTTCTCGTAGTGCAGACCGTTAGTACCTTTCAAAAGATATATTCTCTTGGGGAAGTGAACGGAAGGGGAGAGCTGCCAGATTAGTGTTGCCTACTGATCTGGACAACTATGGCTACTTTTCTTTTTTTTTCTACCCTGCTGAGGAGTGGTCAACCACACAGGGTCCTGCTGCTGACCATATAAACTACTGGACTGGATAAAGGCTCTGAGCTTGATTATGGATCATGAATTTGCTGCACTGGTGGGCTTCTGTGGAAGGATAATCTTCTGTTGCATTTTCTGTTTGTTTCTGGGCTATTAATCTGCTTATGGTGTCCCTAATGTACTGAATTTGTTATTATAAGATATGGTTATGTATTCTATGTATCATCATATAAGCATTCGAATTTAACGGACTTTCAGCATTAACAGACAGCTTTCCCCCCTTTTATTAATCCATTAAATCGAGGGTTCACTGTATATAAAAACTTAAAAAACAGATTTTGATAAACCTATGAGTAGGAAAATGCTTTAAAACATCTTTCAGTATTTGTTTGTATAGATTTCATACAAATATTCAGTTTTAGTAAATTTTACCAAAATATTATTTTATTAATCTTAAAGTATTAGGTTTTTCAATGAATTGTGGTCAAGATATTTTTCAACTGTTTTCAGCAGAAAAGCAACTAAACTTTAAAACTGTAAACTGCAGTGATTAACAAATAGATAAAGGTCATGTTACATACAAGTGAAAGTGCATCTCATTCTGAAAATTAAAATAATAGAAATTAAAACTGAAATAAAGTCTACTTAAGCTTATTTTAAAAAAAAAAATGGTTAACCCTCTTCAGACACTAAGAGTTAACCAAGGTAGTTAGATTTTCTCAATCATAAACTCAATACTACATATATTACCTGTATATATGTAGTTAACCAAGGTATGTAGTATTGAGTTACCAAGTTACCAAGTTAACCAAGGTATGTAGTATTGAGTTTATGATTTTCTCAATCATAAATCAATACTACATATATATATGTAGTACATAATACTACAAATACTGATTTTGAAGGGCAAAATTTGGGGAGAAAATCTAGTTAATAAATAAATAATAACTAATAATAAATGCTCTCAGATGAATTTGGTTATTTTACTCTGAGCAGCACTTTTTTGCACACAGTGGGCAAAATGGCCAGGTCACAAGAACCCCGATGACTCCGAGAAAGTTGGGAAAGGAGACCCAGTGAATAGCTGTTATGAGACAGATGGTAGCCTCCCATCAAGGCCATCCAGTGTATTCTTTAAAGTGCAAAAAGTATGGTTCTCCCACAAACGGGGCCACAGCTTAACATTCCATCCAATGGATGGCAACCTTTATAAGCCCATCAATGTCTCTTACTGACCGAGGGCGGGGCAGAGAATTTTGCACAGATAAATGTCAATGCTGGCCCAGAAAAGACGAACCGGGGAATACAGATTACAAACTGTATTAAAATTACCCATGTAAAAACAAACACAGGTAAAAGATCATAAATGAGTAAAATATCTGGTAATGCGTAAAAATTCAAAAACAGGTGCTAAAAAAGAGTCATCAGATAAAATATGGCTGAGTGTAAAGGGCTTAGCCGTAAAATTGTAGAAGGTAAAATATAAACATCTGTGAGTTAAAAGCTGCACAATGAATTGAAATATTCATTTTATTTTGATGACCAGATTTCGGTTGTCCCGCAAGACCTTTGATACCCTTATTAATGAAAACAGTGACATCTCCAAGCACCGATCACCAGTAGAGTGGATGACCAGGAACCTCGGAGACTGAGACACACACGAAGACAATGGCGAAGACAAAGAAGATGGGGGTTCATGCTGAGCTCTCTTGGCGGCATTGATCGGTGAATTATGAGTTGTAGAACTCATGTTGGGTTTTTGGGATTCAGTGCCTGTTGTCCCCACCCACCACGGAGTCCAATAAGGGGGCGCCCAGTTGGCTGCCTGGGCACCATACCCACACATCCAGTGAGCCAAGCTCTCATAACAAAACAAAAGGAAAAAGAGAAATGGTGAGAAACTCATCTGAGGTCCCACAAAAGAAGCAAAAAATTAATAAAGTGAGAGGAAAGAACTGGCCTCACAAAAGAAAGAAAACTATAAAATTAGTGAACATGTGGGGAAACTCGCAAACCGTTGTTGCAAACCTGCCAACCAGTCAATTGATCCTGAGAGGGCCGCCCCAGGACCTCCCGTTTACCTGAAGCAGAGGCCAAAGAAGCATACAGCAGAGGCCCCCAAAGTCACTGCCCAGCCCTGTGACAGACAGGCTTCCCAAGGGCAAAATGGCCAAAGTGGACCCCACCAGTCTGAGCCTGGGAGAGAAGAAGGGGCATCCCCGAGCAACTGCCAGGATCATTCTTTCCAGGGACAGGGGTCTCCATGCATGGCAAACACGCAGGTGAGCATTCAGGACCCTGTAAAGGTAACCGAGCCTGCGGAACCTTCAAAGAGTTGTCCCCTTGCCACGGACAGGATACGATAGAAGATGAAGGTGAAAAATTATGTCAAGCACAAATCAGTGGTTTTTGTGGCTCTGGTAAAAATGCACCAACCAGAGCATCGAATTTAAAAAGAAGAGTTTGAGCAGGATAGAAAAAAAAATCGAGGAGTCAGAGTTTTTGTGTGCTGACTCCATATCGGTGGTAACAACATAAAAATTCTTAAAGGAGAACAACCTCATTGGCATGTAATAGATTTGCCAACCACTACATCAGTTAGGTTATTTAACACTTACCTGTCTAGAAACTTCCTTGGGCTTATTTTCCTTTCAGAAATACTTGCTTGTTGTTGTTCATAACACACTGTGTTGGACAAACAATAGGCATCAAATTGTTCTTTTACCTTCTGTTCCAAGGTATGGATTTTATCATGAGCTACTCTCATTTCCTGCCCCTAAAATTATTTCAGCACAAAGGTTTACAAGCTTTCCTTTATGAAAAACTATATTTACCATTAAACTAACTAATCCTAAAGTACTTAACAGACAAAAAAATTTGCTAAAGAACTTGAATCACACAAGAAAAAATTTCATAATAACTGCCAATTGTTAAAACTGAAATACCTTGAACCATTAATTTGAACTGAACCTTCAGAAAATATCCAGTTTGAACCAATTCATAACTGCCTAATTTTTCATATCAATGACAATTGTAGCATGCATTCATTGTTCACCAGTTAACCATTTACATGCAATAAAAACATCTAATTATCCTTTTCATGCAAATTAATACAGAAGTTAAGAATATTCACTCCACAACACATCTGTTGTACACAAGAAAATGTTTTTGCTAAATCAACACTAAATATACACAATTATCAGAAGTGGTATAGTCATATTTGATGCTAACTTTCTACACAGATTTTGACTACTATCTCCCATGAAAAGTAATCAGGATTGCTTTGCAAGAAGCATTCCCTAGTGATGATGCATAGCACAAGTCAGTGTTAGCACCTGAAGTCTGACCTTTCATTATCATAGTTGTGTTAGCATCTTTCAAAAGAGGTCCACAGCAATTTCACTGTAGAAATGTGACCATCTCAGGTCTTTAAAGTTGGAGTGGATAATGATTTTATTTTCAAAATTACCATCATCAAAGATGGTTTATTAAAACGAAGGCAGTCTGTGTTCATGTCCTTGGAGTCATCTGAGACAGCCATACAAGGAGTGGAGCCCCTTTGGCTTGGTAAGTTTTGCTGTCTAAGGACAGGAAGAAAGCGGCTTTCCAGAGGTGGAAGTTGAAGGCTCAGAAGCAGGAATGGAAACCAGTGTTGATGTTAAAGCTGACACAAAAATCACTTTCCCCTGCTCCAGGAGGTACTTCACTGCAGATGAAAAAGATTCAGTGATACATTGATAACCATGTACACTGCCGGCAATAATGGACTTTCCTACAACAGCACTGCTTTAAGAGTTCTTGCCAAGCAGACTGGGTGGTGCAGTGAGTTTTCTCACAGCAGATGCTGTTTACCATTTTGAGGCACTGTATGCCTTTCTCTTCATCCCATTTTGGATAGTCACAGGAGAATACAGGATAGTCACCACTAGAATTTATGCAGTTTGATTTTTCCAACAGTCCAGATCAAGGTGATCCTGACTGTCACAAAGAATACAGGTGGTATTGCCTTAGCAAGCTGTGTGGCATACATGTACTTCTGGCAGTGAAAGCAACACAGAGGGTTTTGGATATATAGCCATACCATGCAGTGAATGTAACTTGCCTTGCTGGTTGTTGGCAGGTATGGAGTGTTGAATGTAAGGATCAATAAGCCAAGTGAGTACAAACTTACTATCACAGAACTCAGAAACCCATGTACTGCTATGACTCTGAGGGTAAGCAATTCTGAGAGGATCTCCTCCTCAAAGATCTTGAGGAGACCCCTTGAGAGATTACAGCCAAGAATTTTTTTAAGCAAGTAATAATTTATTCCCATTGATCAGTCAAGTTATATATTTGATACATTTCATATAAAATATTTTACATAACTAATTTTCCGAAAACATCCATCCAACTTTAGGAATACCAAACACATTCACAAGAATTCAAGAAATCCGCATGTGAGCTCATGCAATTTAGTAAACTTTGGAAAAAACAATTTAAAAACATAATCTAAAGATGTGCTATCATTTCTATTCATTTTTTAACAAAATATATTCCATTTTCAAAATAAAGTTACAATGAAAGACAGAAATTCAAAGAAGATAACATATACAACTGCTATAAAAATTAAACTTTATATTTTCCTTCGAAAAAGTTTTCCAATGGTCTATATTGGTAGCTAGGTAGTCATTGGAAAGAGAGCTATGATGATGCAAAACACCTGTCAGACCCCAACTTCTCATAGAGCAGGCCATTAGTACCTTTCAAAAGATATATTCTCTTGGGGAAGGAGAGGGCTGCCAGATTAGTGTGGCCTACTGACCTGGACAACTATGGCTACTTTTCTACCCTGATAAGGAGTGGTAAACCACACAGGGTCCTGGTGCTGACCATATATACCAACCTGAATGGAATTACAGCTCTGAGCTTGAATATGAATCCTGCATTTACTGCACTGGTGGGCTTCTGTGGGAGGAAAATCTCCCATTCTATTTTCTTTTTGTTTGTGGGTTGACAGCCCCAAGTGCATAGATTCACAGGACATGTTTTATCAGCTAGTGGATAATCCTGAGTAGAGGTCACCACAGGCACCTGAACTCTTGCTTCTATGGACATTGTCAAATTCTACATTGGAGGAAGTTTTCAGTGGTGGAGAAACGGGTCTTTGCTCCATGCCTGCGATTAGGGGGCTGTTTGATATTGTCGGCATTCCCTCTCTCAATAAGTATAGTTTCTTTAACATCCCACTAACCATTTTCTCTCCATAGGTGGTAGGAATGTGAGGACTCTGCACAGATCTTATTCTCTTGATGTCCTCAAACAAGAATTCCACCATTATAATTTAGATATTCTCGGCTTGCAAGAGACCAGATGGACAGATAAAGGTCAGATTCTTAAAAACATTCTTAAATTTCTCTTTTCAAGGAGGGACGACAATAAGCATCACCAAGGCGTGGGTCTGCTTCTCAGCAGACACGCTAGTGATGCTCTTCTAGGATATGAGTGCATTAATGAAAGGTTTCTTACAACAAAATTTCAGACAAGTGTAAAGACTTGAATGTTATCTGCTGTTATGCCCCCACTGAGGATGCCGATGAGGATGAGAAAGATAGGTTTTATGGACAACTTCAGGATATTTTGAATTCTGTCAAGAAAGGAGCTATTATCCTTGTTCTAGGTGACTTCAATGCCAAAGTTGGTACTGACTCTGACATTCGGGGAGGGGTAATAGGCTCTTTTAGTATTGGTAGCTGCAATGGCAATGGGCAACATCTTCTACAGGTAAGTAAATTTAATGGTTTGAGAATAACTAACCCTTGTTATAAACACTATAAACATACATACACCAAAGAGCCAAAACATTATGACCACCTGCCAAATATGATGTTGATCCTCAAACACCTAATGTCAGCCGGGTCTGACATTAGGTGTTTTGCATCATCATAGCTCTCTTTCCAATCCTGCAGTTTACCTGATGAGGCATGGATGCTACAAGATTTCTAAAGGTGTCTTGTGGTATCTGGTACCAACACATTACCAGCAGATCCTTTAACTCTTGTGAGTTACATGGTTGAGCTGCCGCAGATTGAATATGCTGTTCCAACATAAACCACAAATACTCGATTGGATTGATGTCTGGGGGAATATTGAGGCCAGGAAAATACCTAGAAGTCTTCCTCATGCTCTGTGAACCATTCTCAAATAATCCAGGCAGTGTGGCATGCCACATTATCCTGCTAAAGAAGGTACTACTAGAGTGGAATATCATTACCATGAAAGGATGTACCTGTCTGCAATGAGATTTAGGTAGGTGGTTGACGTCATAATTTCCTGCACATAAATGACAGGACCCAGGGTTCCCAGCAGAACATTGTCCAAAGCATTACAATTCCTCCACCGGCTTGTTTTTGTCCCATGGAGCATCCTGGTGCCAACACTTTATCAAGTAAATGAAGCACACATACCCAGCTTTCGCCATGGTGCAACAGGAAACGAGATTCATCAGATTAGATGATCTTCTACCAATCATTCAAAGTCCAGTTTTGATGCTCGGTTGCCCATTGTAGGCACTTTTGACGGTGAATTGAGGTTAGCATGGGCACTTGGATTGGCCTGCGGCTACACAGTCCCATTTTCAGCAGATGTACTGGGTGTTGTGGCACATTACTCCCATCACCAGCATTCAAATTACAGACAAGTTGCACCACAATATCCCTTCTGTTGGATCATACCATATGGGATAGCCTTCACTCACCTCTAGCATCAATGACCCGTGGTCGGCCCACACCTTGCCAGCAGTTCATGGTTTTTCCCTCCTCATACCATGTTTAGAAGGTACTCACCATGGCTGACTCTGAGCACCCCACAAGCCTTGCTGTCTTGGAAATGCTCTGACCAGCATCTGGCCATTACAATTTGGCCTTTGTCAAACTCACTTAAGTCTGCTGCCTTTCCCATCCGAAGAACAAAAATAACACTGATTAATAGAGCTCAGTATCAGGTATTATTTATACCATTTCATGACCTTCACATGCACTGTCATTTACCTGCAGTTGCTTCAATTTGCATAAAAACGTGCTGGTTGTTTTGGCTCTTCAGTGCAAGTACACGAGTTTCACCAGATAGGCTGCATAAAAATATATTGATTATGTGTTAATTAACAGCAAATGGGCTAGTTCTGTAACAAATTCCAGGTCGGCTGCATAAAAGTATATTGATTATGTGTTAATTAACAGCAAATGGGCTAGTTCTGTAACAAATTCCAGGTCGTATAGGGGAGCTGAAATTGGATCTGACCTTTACCTTGTTAAAAGTATCTTGCAACTGAAACTTAAGAATTGTGCTAAGGTTAAAAAATTTATCTTTAATTCTGAAGCTCTGAAAGACCCAGTTATAGCTAAAGCTTACCATGATAGGTTACTTAGTCATTATGACAGTCATGGTTTCCTTACTACTGAAGTTGAGGAAGAATGGGACCATTTTAAACAGGCTTTTCTAGAAACTAACAGTACTCTTTTAGGAGAAAAGGAGCAGAGGTAGAAAAATTATTTGAGTGATAAGGCACTTGAGCTTATTTCAGAAAGAAAGAACTGCAGGAATGATGGCTTGGCTGACAAAGCCAAGAAGGCAGTTATACAGCACAACAGCAGAGAGCTGTACTAGATAGTCATTTTTTTGTGGTAGAAAATGGACAGGTATACAGGGATTGAAGAATAAACAAGATAAGGTTATAGAAAGTGAGGAGTATCATTTTAGCTGGGCTGAGCATTTCAGTGATGTTCTAAACAGAGGTTAGAAAATGTGGTTAGTCCTACTCCCATTGTTTCTAATGATGATAGATGCATTACTCATTACTGGCTTTAATGTTGGTCCCATAACACAATTTGAACTTATTTTGGCTATTTCTAAATTTAAATTACATAAATCCCCAGTTGTAGATGAAATTACTACTGAAATGCGTAGAGCTGGGAATGTTTCTGTTACCACATGGATGACTGAAATTTTGAATATCTTTTATGATAAAGGCATTGTTCCTAAGGATTTTACCAGAGCTATTAGACTGAAGTGTCATTGAATTAGTTCCCAGGTTCGAGTTCCAGCTGGGTCAGCTTTGAGATTTATCTCCGCAAAATTCCCTGCCCACGACCAGTAGGGGACACCGATGGGCTAGGGAAGGCTGCCGTCCATCAGATGGGACGTTAAGTCGTGGCCCAATGTGCGGGAGAGTCATACCCTGTGCATGTTACAGAACACGCTGGATGACCATGACGGGAGGCTACCATCTGCCTCCCAACAGCTGTTCCAATGGGTCTCCTCCCCCAACCTTCTCTGAGCCTTCGGGGTCCATGTGACTTGGCCATTTAGCCCATGGTGTACAAAAAAGTGCCACTCAGAGGTAAAACAACCCAACCCAACGTCAATGAATTAGAGATAGGAGACATTATCCAAATTCAGTACCACAAGTCCCGCATTTGCGCGTATGCGTGACTCAAATTCTGGTCATATATAGCTGTCAGCTTTGGCTTCCCCAAGCATTCGTAATGAGAAGCATAATGGGAAAGGTGTGGGATTTAGATGTATTTGACAGAAGGCAGATCACAGGTAACAACAGATGGGACACTCGATCTCCAAAAATGTCAACGAACTTGGATTTTCTCATATGATAGTTTCAAGAGTGTTCTGGAAATATGAGACTTCTGGCAAAAAAACAAGCTGCCAAGAACAACCAGCCTCAAATGATTGTGGTCTTTGCAGTCTGACCCACATGGTCAGACCAATAGGGGCCAGACATTATCTCAAATTACCTCCCATCTGAACGTGGGTTCCAGCTGGGAAGTCAGTGCACAGACCATGCAATACTCACTTCATCGTTTCAGCTTTAGGGCAGCCGCCAATGTACGAGAGTTCCACTTCTAATGGCATGACACTAAGCTCAATGCCCTGCCTGGATTAAAAAACATTGAAACTGGACCATTGAAAATTGTCAACAGATAGTCTGGAGTGATGAATCCCAATTTAAACTTCATCACACTGATGGAAGACTGAGGGTATGGTGCCAACCCCATGAAGTCATGGATCCTGCATGTCAGGTTGGAACAGTACAAGATGGTGGTGGCTCAGTGATGGCCTGGGGTGTCTTCAGTTGGATGTCTGTACTGTGTATTGACAATTCTCAATGCATCCCGGTACATAGAACTCATGCTGACCATTTACACCCATTTATGGCCATCATGCATCCCAATGGAGATGGCATCTACCAACAAGACAACTGTTCATCTCACAGGTTCAAGTTGGTTACTGCATGGTTGAAGAGCATTCTGCTGACTTTGAAATAATAAATTGGCCACCTAGAAGCCCAGATTTAAATCCCATCGAAAATCTTTGGGATACCAATGAACAGAGTGTTCGGGTCAGTGTCCCATCAGCGATGACCTCGAGAGAATTGTGGGCAGCTCTAGAGGATGCATGGGTTGCCATACCTGTGGAACATTTATGCAAGCTTGTGGAGTCCTTGCCTCATTGTGTGGTGGCCGTTATCATGGCCAGAGGGGATATAACACATTACTAGTTGCTATTCCTAATTCAATGGCATTTAAGTGTATTATCCCTATTTCTTTTAAAAAAAAAAAAGGTGATTGCAGTTCTTGCGATAACTATAGGGACATCAGCCTACTTTCTGTTCCACGTAAAGTTCTTTGCATGAATGTGCTTAACAGAATTAAGAATCAGGCTGATGGGCAATTCTGTAATGAGCAATGTGGGTTCAAAAGTGGTGTTAGATCAGATATTTTCACTCAGGCAGATTCTTGAGAAATGTTCAGAGTTTCAGAAACCTTTGGTTACTAGCTTTCTTGATTTCAAAAAAGGTTTTTCACTCTGTTGATTGCCATAATTTGTGGTTGATTGTGTTGGGTTGGGTTGTTTTACCTCCGAGTGGCACTTTTTTGCACACCATGGGCTAAATGGCCAGGTCACATGGACCCCGTAGGCTCAGAGAAGGTTGGGGGAGGGGACCTACTGGAACAGCTGTTGGGAGACAGATGGTAGTCTCCCGTCAAGGCCATCCAGTGTGTTCTTTAACGTGCACAGGGTATGGCTCTCCCGCACACGGGGTCACGGCTTAACGTCCCATCCGACGGACGGCAGCCTTTCCAAGCCCATCGGTGTCCCCTACTGACCGTGGGCAGGGCAGGGAATTTTGCGGAGATAAATCTCAACGCTGACCCAGCTGGGACTCGAACCTGGGAACTACAGATTACGAGCCTGGCAGGTTGATAGTGAGATCTTATGGTATATCAGACAAGTTAATTAACATAATGAAAGCTCTGTACAATAAAATAACACTGAGTCGTGTGTGAGAGTAAGGCTTGTAGCAATTTGTTCAGCATTGTTTCTGGTGTTCCAACAAGGGTGCATTTTGTCACCTTTTCTGTTTAGTTTGGTTATTAATTATGTTATGCGAAATTTAATGCAAGGTGAAGATTTTGGCCTTAAATGGTCTGGAGATATGAAAATTTCTGATTTAGATTATGCTGATGATTTAGCCCTTTTATCAAATGATGATGATGATCATATCAAATGATGATAATATCAAATCTTTCATTCAAGCTGTTGATGAGACTAGTAGTAGAGTAGGTTTGGTTATAAACAGAGAAAACTAAAGTGATTAAAATTGATTAGGTAGAAGGTGCTTCAGTTGCTTTGAATGGCTGCACTCTTGAGCAGGAGTCACAGTTTAATTATCATGGGAGCTATGTAACAGATACTGGTGTTAATCTCATGCCACATATCAATGTGGCATGAGATTAACAAATGAATAGAGATTGCTAGTGGGACTTTTAAGAATCTATGGAGAGTGTAGAGAAATAGGCATATACACTTAAAAACTAAAATTAGACTGTTTAATAGTTTGGTTCTTCCTAGGGTTAGTTATGGTAGTGAAACTTGGACACTTTGTAAACAAGGTAAGAGAAAACTTGATGTTTTTGATTCTAAATGCTTATGCAGTATCTTGGGCATTAGGTGGTTCAAACTGTAATTGTGAATCCACTGATAACTCAGTAGTGTGCATCCACTGAATAATACACCGTAAGTAATGATGAGATTAGGCAAAGAAGTCTGCAACCTCCTTTGGGCAGCATATTGTGCAGAGAGAGACTGTTGGTTTGGCCATATTGCTTGTATGGATAATTATAGATTAATGAATAAGGTTATGAACAGTGTGCCTAAAGGTCTCAGAAAGAAGGGGAGACCTAGGATGCTGTGGGCAGACAATGTCAGACAGGACCTTGTTAGAATTGGTGTGCTTATTCATCATGTTTTCCAAAATTAAGCCTGAATTTTATAGTCCGATCTTTTTTTTATATCACATCACATTGAAAAAAGCTTACAAAATCAGTCTGCTTGTAAATTTATTAAAATTATTTATTTTAGTAAATTTACCTATTTATGTTGATTGGTTATTTTTTTTTTCATTAAATTCTAAAGTTAAATTGTTTGACTCAGAACAATTAGCTAAAAGCCTGGAATTTTCTCAAAGTATAGTACCAAGAATGAAATTACAAAATGGGAGTAATTCTCTTGTGCCAAGTAAAAATTAATTTTTTTGTTATTCAGAAATAAACAGCCTTTTTATTCAAGTGCATTATAATCATTTTTGTTTATTAATTTTTTTAAAATAATTTTTGTGTTGCCAGATGCATTTTTTATTACATGACTCTATAAAAATCCTATTAAAATACAACTAGTCATCCTTTTTGCTAAATATTACATTTTCAGAAAATCCAAAATTAAATGCTGATTAATTTGGCATATAACATGTCATAATTCATTTCATAAGTTATTTGACAAAAAAGTTCTAAAGTTGAATTTTTTTTTTTTGGTTGATCAGAGTGAAAATATAGTTGTACCTCTCTGGATATATATCAGATTTTCAATCTGCACCTGGGAAGGGTTAATATACACATTGTATAACTCTCCTGCACAAGGGATCATGGCTTTACATCCCATCTAAATGGATATCACCCAACCCTTACACAGAAAAGCATGAGCTCTTCTGTGTAAGGATCAAGTGTCATCCATCAGATGGACTAATATCAAAGAAGTTAATAAGCATGAAGATTGGAGATCACTTTTTTTACTTTATCCTATTAATTTTTTCCCTTGTACCTTGAGAACATGGTGTTAATTTCCCAACATTTTTCCATTCTTTTGGCAAAACATTACACAAATATAATATTATTTGCTTTTTCTTTCAAAAAAGTACAGAATTTGAAAAATGAAAACAAAAGTTAAAAAAATGACTGCTTTGATTAAAGAGCATGTGGGTCAGCCAGAGGTGGCAGAGAAACTGAACACACATTGACAGGCAAAATGAGACATTGTCTTTTAACCCAGAAGTGAAGAGAGATAGGTAGAGAAATAGGCATATACATAAAGAGAAAGAGTGCTTAAACATTTAAAGAAGTGAATGAAAATTGATAAATAAAATTTTAGCTTGATAGCTTAGCAGTAAAGACAGAGAAAAGTCATTGAACATTATAGTATTATAAAATTTTTTACATTATAATATTCTAAGCATTTTGTATAGGCAAAAAACAGAGTGGTATGCAGTGGCTGATGGTATGCAAAGTGTTCAAAGGAGAGATGGCAATGCGATTAAAGGAGATAATGTTTCATGGTAAGATGAACTATATCAAGAATGTTCTGAATAATATGGTTAGTTCTGCTACCATTACTTAAATGATTTAAGATATCATGTTGGCCTTATATCCAATTTTGTTGGCAAACTAATAACAAATAAATTTAGACTACATATATTCAGATTTTTACTAAATGTTGACATATTAAAATAATTTTTACTCTAAGAGTACATCTTAGAGTCTTCAAATATAACCACATAATTACAAGTTGTCTGTAATTAATAACAATTAAATTGTTTGTAAATTAATAACAACATAATTAAAGTTGTTGCAAGTTGTTGCAATGTAACACTTTTCCCTTTGTTTTAGAGGTTTTTCAAAACATTTTATGAAAAATTGTGCAGTATGCACAAGTTTAATAATTTTTGGCTTCCATTACCTTACTAGCATTCTAAAAAAAATATGGGGTGGGGGGGGGGGGCTATGATCTGGCCCTGTTCATAATGAATTAACATATGGCCCACTTAAGTTGTCCAGGAAGAAGGGATGAATCTTCTGAAAAGTACAACAAATTCTTAATTTTATATTGTCTTTCTATTTAACAATTATGACAATAGTTTACATATTCAACAGGTTGCAAACAAACCATTAAATCAGAAATATATATATATAAACATACCTTAAAATGAATTTCTGTTTCTAACCTTTCTATTTTCTCTTGCAGTTTAATTTCTTTACCTTTAAAATGTTCAACTCTTTTTCCAATAACTTCTTCCCTATTTATACGTTCTTCAGCAAGTTCTTTTTCTGCTTTATCTAAAGTATCACGGAGAATTTTAATTTGACCTTCTAGAACAAACTGCAGCTCTCTCTGTTTAGACACCTAGATAAAAATGTTTGAATATTAAATATATTCTGCTACTATAATTTTACTTCATCAATTGATTAACACAGATTTTATGCATTCATTCAATGCTACAAATAATTACAAAGTTACTATTTTAGAAGTAAACATCCACCAAAAATTTTTAAAAACACTTTTTTCATAAAAAAATTTCAGATTTAAGTTAATTTTTTCATCAACTTGTGAGATGTTACAATAGCATAGCAACACTTACAAATGTTTTCCCTTCGTAAATAATTCCATATAATATAATCAATAACCAAACTAAAGAGAAAAAGGAGACAAAATGCATCCTAGTCTAAATTCACTAGCAATGCTAAACCTATTGCTGCAAACCTTACCAATTTTCACACACGACTCAGTGTTGTTATAACAAGTTTTATTATGCTAAATTGCCAGGTATGTCCATTCAATCTAACAAATAACCACAAATTATGATGATCAAGAGGGTGAAAAGCTTTTTGTAACCTATAAAGCTACACACACTGGCCAATGAATTAGAAACCTTTATACAGATGTACATAAACGTCACTTGTGCAGCATATGTACAAAATACATGGTCATGTGCATCACCACATGATCTAGACAACTATTTAAGACTGCTGCTCATCAATAGTGTTGATTACAATGGTAAAAACAAAGAATCTTTCGGGATTCGATAAAGGTCTTATTGTGGGTGCCCATCTGGCTGGAGCAACGATTTAAAAAATCTCAAAGGTGAGATATCTCGGGTTTTTAATCAGTGGAAAAATAACCTACATTGCTTGTCTAAGAGGTGTAGGTGTGGCACGATGACAATCTGTCAGGAATGAGATCACTGTCTTCGAAGAAGGCTTGTACAGAGAAACAGGACTTCCTGTGTTCAGCAATTGACCGAAGCATTCAATGAAGGCTGTTCCCAAACTATATCTCAGTGAACTATGCACAGGGAATTGAAGAGGATCGGTATTAGCAGTCACATGCCAATATAGAAACCACTGATTTCTGCGAAGAACCAAAAAGTTTGTCTACAGCGGTGTCAGAAACACTGTGACTGGACATTGGAAAAAAGTCATGTAGTCCAATGAGTCATGGTACACCTTGTTCTGTGCTGACAAAAGGCAGAGAGTTTGGCGGGATTCCCATGAAGCAATGGCCCAGCTTGCCTTGTAAACACAATTCAAGATTCTGGAGGCGGTGTCATGGGGTGAGGCACATTCTATTGGTACGGAACAGGTCCCCTAATACCTGATATTGCTGGAAGGTCGGGTGTCCTCCAAGAATTATCTTAACATTGCTGCCGATCAAGTCCATCCTGCAATGTTGACCTTTTATCCAGCAGGTGACAGCTGTTTCATGGACAACTATGATACTGTCCTTCGTACAAGATGTGCTCAGCAGCGGTTCAGCGAGCATGACAGTGACTTCCACCATCTTCCCTGGCCACCATAAAGCTCGGATCTGAACCCCATTGAGAATGTATGGAACATGTTAGAAAAACATATCAGGGAGCAAAGTCCTCTTCCATCAAATCCGATCATGTTTAAAGGACTGTCTGGTGAATGCCTGATATGCTGGAGATGTAAAGGCACTCAAAACCTTGTGGAATCTATGCCAAATCGCATACGTGCTGTAATTGGGTTAAAGGAGGTCCAACTCCGTATTGAATAAAAATAAATAATAAATACCCCCTCAAGCAGCTGCTTGCCACAGAGGTCTGACAGCAGCCTGTCAGTTTATATGCCATAGTAGAAGGTCGCTAATTCAGTGGCTAGTGTGTATAGTAACCACAGGTTTCTGAAACTCTAAACATTTTTCAAGAATCTATCTAAGTGAATATATATGATCTAAACATCCTCTACCACTTCTGAATCCACAATGTTCATCACGCACTTGTCCATCAACCAAACTCTTAATTCTATTAAGCAAAATAATGCAAACAACTTTATCTTAAACAGAAAGTAGACTGATTCTCCTATAATTATCACAAGAACTAGGATTACTTTTTTCTTTAAATAGAGATAAACATAGTTTTAGTAAAATCCTTAGGAACCACCTTTATCATAAAAAATATTCAAAATTTCAGTCAACCAAGTGACAACACAAACATTCCCCACTCTAGCATTTCATCTATCCCCAGGGATTTATATAGTTTTAATATAGAGGCACCCAAAGTAACTTCGCAATGGGATATAGGGCCAAAATTAAGGTCAGTAATGCATCTATCCTCATTAAAAACAATGGGAGTAGAAATAACCACATTGTTTAGATCATCTCTGAAATGCTCACCCCACCTAGCTATGAAAGAATATTCCCCTTCAATGACCTTACCAGGTTTAACCCCCAATCCCTGTATGCCAGTTCTTCCCACACAAAAGTCTAAATATCTGGTACAACTCTCTGCTGTTGTGCTGTGTAGTTGCTTCCTCTGCTTTATCAGCCAAGCTATAAAGTTAAAAATTGTTATCAGCTGCTAACTGATCTTTTATACCTTGATTAAGTTATTTGTATGTTCTCTGTTAGGACTACTAGGGTGTTGATTCAGATTATTCCTGCAGTTTCTTCTTCCAAAAATAAGTTCTAGTGCCTACTAACTTCATCTCCCCTGCTGAACTTTACCCAAATCCATACTGTTAGAGATAAGGTCTGCTTAAACTGATCCCATTCTTTCTCAACTTCAGTAGTAAGCAAACCATAAATATTACAATGATTAAGTAGCCAATCATAGTATGTTTTGGTTATATCTGGATCTTTCAGAGCTTCAGTGTTAAAGATAACTCTCTTAACTTAGCACAACATTTCTTAAGCCTCAGTTACAAGATACTTTTGACCAGGTAATGGTCCGACACAATTTCAGCTCCTCTATATGATCTGTTTTTCCTAACCAAACTAGCCCATTTGCTGTTAATTAATATATAATTAATAATATTCCAATGCAACCTATAAGATGAAACCCAAGTGTATTTATAAATGTTCTGATATTTGTAGTAAGTGTTATTCACAAACCATTTAGTCTACTTATTCGTAGGAGATGTTCCCCATTGCCATTGGAACTACCAATGCCAAAGGGACCTATCACCCCTGTCCAGAAGTCACCCCTATCTGTTGTACTTGGCAGGTAACAACTTTTAGCACTGAAGTCACCTAGCACAAGAGAAATATTTCTTTTCTTGACAGAATTCAAAATAT
This sequence comes from Ryuthela nishihirai, assembly GCA_038380435.1. NCBI lineage: Eukaryota > Metazoa > Arthropoda > Arachnida > Araneae > Heptathelidae > Ryuthela > Ryuthela nishihirai. The sequence continues at coordinate 2,222,610 of JAWZYU010000023.1, read as the reverse complement.
CCTGAAGTTGTCTGTAAAAACATGTTTCTTGTTCTCATCAGAGTCATAGGTTGAAGAATAACAAAAGATAACATTCAAGTCTTTAATTTTCATTTTAAATTTAGCTGTAAGAAATCTTTTATTAATGGAGTCATATCTAAGAAGAGCATTACTTATTGTCTGCTGAGAAGTAAACCTATGCCTTGGAGATGCTTTCCATCATCCCTCCTTGAAAAGAGAAATTTAAAATTATTTTTAAGTATCTGACCTATACCTGTAAATATGGTCTTCTTGCAAACCCAGAATATCTAGGTTATAACAATGGAATTCATGTAGCAATGTCAAGAGAATAATCTCTATGCGACATCCTCATGTTCCACATATGTGAGGAGAGAAACTGTGTTTAATGAGAGAGGTAGGGTCAACAATATCAAACAGCCCCCAAATTGCAGGCATGGGGCAAAGACCCATTCTTCCACCAGTAAAGACTGAAGCCACCAATACTAGTAGAAACTTCTGGCACCATCTTTATAAGTGGACTTTTTCAAAAACCAGAATCAAAATAAAAACTGAACCAGAAACACACTACTACAGGGTCAGTTGGTGCTGCCCACAGAAGGTGGGAAACACCAACTGACCCTGTAGTAGCTACTAGTGGTGGGAAACAATGTGTAGTACGATTCATCAGACCAGATGACACATTGTCAGTCTTTAGCATCCCAGTTTTTATGTGCTTTGCACCACCTTAAATATTTTCTTGCCTTGATGTTGGTAATCAGAGGTTTGTGGATTGCAGAATGGCCATAAATACGGCACGATGAAGTTCCCGATGAACTATTATGACGGAAACGGGATCATTCCAATGGGTTTATATGTCTAGCCAGTCTAATGGGTTTATATGTCTAGCACCAGGACCCCGTAAAGTTGACTCCTCCTCATCATCATCTCCAAGCAGCCATTGGCTACAGAGATTATACAATTTGGGTCCAATCAGATTATACAATTTAGCTCTCCAAACACATCTCTCCTGAGATAAAGGGGTTTATCAAAATAATGTAAACACATACTATTTGTGAACATTTTATTAATAAGCTGTAGGTCCACCTTGGGCATTCTGAACAGATGAAATTCAACATGGAATAGACTTACACAAGTCATGCACTTATGATAATGGAATGTGGAACCATTCTTCTTGTAAAATATGCCCCAATTGTGCCAGTGATGCTGGAGGTGGAAAGTGTGATCTGACCTTGTGCTCCAGATATTCCCACAAATGTTCAATAATATTGAGATGGCAAGAGTAGCTGCTATATACCTCATCCTCATGCTCTGCAAACCACAACTTGACACATTTTGCACAATACACGGGTGCATTATCTGCTTGAAACCAGGGACAGTCATTTGGGAACAATGCCTGCAACATTGGGGGCAGGTGGTCCCCGAGAATGGATTTGTACATTGCAGATGTGAGATGACCCTACAAAATAACTAATGCCCTAAGTAATGCTATGATATGGCACCCCACAGCATCAGGGATCCACCTCTAAGCTTCACAGTCAGAACTAAACAGTCGGGGTGGTATGCTTGTGCAGATTTTCGCCAGACATACACTCTACTAGTGGTGGGAAACAATGTGTAGTACGATTCATCAGACCAGATGACACATTGTCAGTCTTTAGCATCCCAGTTTTTATGTGCTTTGCACCACCTTAAATATTTTCTTGCCTTGATGTTGGTAATCAGAGGTTTGTGGATTGCAGAATGGCCATAAATACGGCACGATGAAGTTCCCGATGAACTATTATGACGGAAACGGGATCATTCCAACTGGTGTTCAACTATGCTGCTATTTGCGGTGCCATGGTCTTATATTGTCAACAATTACACCACAACAGCTATTTCACCTGTGCTTGTTGCACTGCTATATAATAGCCAACAAAATACTTCTCCCTTTTATATACCTTACATCGTGGGTGACGTCATCCCTATGATATGCATACAGCGCATTGCATGTACTCCAGTTACTGATGGTGAATGGATATTTGATAAACCCCTGTACATCTACTGCATTTAACCACTGCACACCAATTCTAACAAGGTCCTGTTCGACATTGTCTGCCTACCGCATCCTAGGTCTCCCCCTTTCTGAGGACTTTAGGCACACTGTTCATAACCCTATTCTGTAACCTATAGTTATGCATATGGGAAACACAACCAAACCAACAGAATCTCTACCTGCACAATATGTTACTAAAAGGAGGTTGCTGACTCTTTTACCTAAACTCATCATTACTTACAAAGTTAAACTACCTAATGCCCAAGATACTGCATAAACATCTAGAATCAAAAGCATCTAGTTTCCTGTTATCTTGCTTACAAAGGGTCCAAGTTTCACTATCATAACTAACCCTAGAAAGAACCAAACTATTATACAGCCTAATTTTAGTCTTTAGGTGTATACACCTATTTCTCCACACTCTCCATAAATTCTTAAAAGTCCTGGCAGCAATCCCTATTCGTCTGTTAATCTCATGCCACATATCACCAGTATCTGTTACATAGCTCCCAAGATAATTAAACTGTGACACCTGCTTAAGACTGCAACCATTCAGATTAACTGAATCACAGCCTGCCTGACCAATTTTCATCACTTTAGTTTTCTCTCTGTTTATAACCAAACCTACTCTACTACCACTTTCATCAACAGCTCGAATGAAAGACTTCACTTCATCAACATCATTTGCCAAAAGGGCTAAATCATCAGCATAATCTAAATCACAAATTTTCGTATCTCCAGTCCATTTAAGGACAAAATCTTTCCCTTGAAGTGAATTTTGCATAACATAATCAATAACCAAGATAAAGAGAAAATGAGACAAAATGCATCCTTGTCTAACTCCACTAGCAATGCTAAAGTAATCGCTACAAGCCTTACCAACTCTCACACGACTCAGTGGTTGGTTATTTGTTTGGGGTTTAATGGAACAATGGCAACAAAGGCCATAATGTGCTAGACAAGACAATCATAAAAAAAATAGATGAAAATCACGAAAACCCACAACCAAAGCTAAAAGCAACAGGTAAAGGTGATAAAATACAACACGAAAGCCAAAAAAATAGAGAATGCAAAAGGTCAACAAATATAAAACCAGGAAAATAACAAAGGGTGTAGAACAAGTGTAACAAGTGTAAAAGATTACAACTGGTTAAAATAGTCACAATAACATAAAAAGCCAGAAAAAAGACAGGAGTTAAAAGTGAATCATCTGATAAAAGATGTCCGAGTGTAAAAGGTTCGGATGCAAAATCATGAAAAGTAAAAATAAATGTCTCTTGAGGTTAAAAGCGGGACAATGGATTAAAATGTGTTTAATAGTTGAAATGGTATTAAAAAACTCGCACTTGGGTTCATCGTCTGCCCGAAGAAGAAACGAATGAGTGAGAAACAAATGACCTAAGCCATGACTCAGTGTTATTAGAGAGAGCTTTCATTATGCAACTTGCAGGTATTCCATATGATCTAACAATCAACCACAAATTATGTTAATGAACAGAGTCAATTTTCCATTAACCAAATTCTTAATTCTATTAAGTATAATCATGCAAAGAACTTTACCTGGAACAGAAAGTAAACTAATTCCCTTATAATTATCACAAGAACTATGATCACCCTTTTTTTATAAATAGGGATAATAATAGCTCTAGTAAAAACATTACAAAAAATATTTAAAATTTCAGTCAGCCACATGAAAACACAAATGTCCCTAGCTCTGGTGAATTCTAGGTGATTTCATCTGCCCCTGGGGGAATTTAGGCAATTTTAATTTAGAGATAGCCAAAGCAACTTCAGAATGTGATATAGGACCAAAAGCCAGTAATGAATCTATCCTCAGTACACACAATTATAATACAAATAACCATATTGTTTGGTACATCTCTGAAATTCTCGGCCCTCCTAGCCATGACAGAATCCTCCCCTTCAACAACTTTACCATGTTTAACCTCAATCCCTGTATGCCAACCTGTTTCTTCTCATACAAAAGATTAACTATCAGGAACAACTCCTTGATTAAGCTGTTTGTGGCACTGTCTGCTATGACTAGTAGGAGGTTGATTCAGATTCTTCCTGCAGTTCCTTCTTACAAAAATAAGCTCCATAGCCTTATCACTCAAATAGCTCATCTTCTCTATTCCTTTGTACCCAAAAGACAACTGCAAGCTTCAAGAAATGCCTGTTTAACCTGATCCCATTTTTTCTCAATTTCAGCAGTAAGCAAACTATAAATGTCATAATGACGTTTTGGCTATATCTGGATCTTTCATAGCTTTAGTGTTAAAGGTAACTTTTGACCAGGTAATGGTCAGACCCAATTTCAACTCCTCTGTATTATCAGGTATTACCAACAAAACTAGCCAATTTCTGTTAATTAATATATAATCTACCATATTTTTATGCAACCCATCAGATGTAACCCATTTGGTCAGTAGATATCTGTATATTTGTTACTTTATAAAGCTGCATAAATTTCAGTTGTTGAGCAGAACTACATTGCATATGACACAGAGTTTCACATAAATTAGTGTGAAATGTACAAAAGCAGAACAGTTGCACTGAAGGTACACTTGAATGTATAAACGGTAACTATGAGCAATGTGATATCACTAAATAACTGATTTATTTCACAATTATACTGTTGGGAGATTTATGTCTACTGTGTTGCAACTAAAGATGCTAAATGATTCAATGGTTATAATTTGTTTAGATGCAGTTAGTTAAAAGCTTATGTATATTTACCACTACAGGAGGATAATCCTTGGCTGGTACACTCACTGTAGTTGCTGCTGAGGTTTTATGCTCGGTTGCTGCAGTACTCTAATTGTCGATACACTGGTCCAATAGCATTGCCGGGTGGTCATTGGCACTGTCTATTGATGCACAGAATATTAATCTGTTTAGCACAAGTCAACATTGTTTTTCTAGGCGTGTTGCAGAATGACATGCTATAGCACTTAATATGATGTGACATGACAGAGATAGACTGGCCATAAAGTTCACTGGGCTTAGGCCAGTGACTTTATAGCCAGTCCATCACTGTTGTTTAATCATTATGGCAACATGATTTATAACTCAGGTTGAAGAAATGGATCAATTAAAAAAGTATATTTTTTAACCCAAAAATGCCATTCTGAGTAATGATGATATTATTGATTTTAATATATTATATTAATGAAATATAAAATTAAAATTTTCCATATATATGGTATGAATAAATATATGATTTTTATTGGACAAACTATGTATAAAGAAGAATATATATATTAGAAAATGTAATACTTTAAAATTGTGTATCTGAGATATACAACATTATATATACATTTATCCTCCGATTTACACGGTACTTGTTTTACACGGTTGATAAAATAATGGATTTCAAAAAACTGGTAAAAATGTATATTCGGCTGCATATATATTTCAAGTCATTTTTTAATCTCATTCCTTTGGTAACACTGGCAACAACGGGGACAGGGATTCCCCTATATTTTACAACACGGAGAATCCCCGTAGTATTTCACAATAGTAAAGCTATCTGGTTCATGTGAAGTAGTGCAGTATCATTTTAGCAGCAAAGCTTTACATCATTGTGCGTTTTTTTATTTTATTATTTAAATATCTACTGGTAAATTTCCAACATTTATAGTTTTTCTGGCATTTTTATAATTTACATAAATTTTTTAAGGTTTTATAATGCTAAAAGATTTTTTAAAAAAATCAAATGAAAAGAAAAGTTATTTCTTTAGAAACAAAAATTAAAATATTAGATCGTCTACGTAATAGAGAAAGAGTAACAGATGTTGCTAAATTTTACTCCATGAATGAAGCCACAATAAGGACAATAAGAAAAAATGAAGACTCCATTAGAAAAAGTGTAGCAGCTGGATCGTGCACGAGTATGAGCACAATTTCATATGTAAGAGATGTTAAAATGGAAAATATGGAAAAGGCATTAGTGATATGGCTAGAAGACCAAACTCAAAAGCGGGTTCCAATTGATACCAGTGCCATTACAAATAAGGCTTTCAAGATTTATGAAACTTAAGAATCAGTTACCGTCGACTTCGCCAGATGAAAAGAAGGTATCTTTTTCCGCAAGCCATGGTTGGTTCGAGAGATTTAAACAAAGACATTCTTTACATAATCTAAGATTGAAAGGTGAAAGAGCATCTGCTGATTCGGATGCAGCACAACAATATCCAGCAAAATTTACTGAAATCATTGCTGCCAACTCCTACACTCCTGACCAGGTCTTCAATGCTGACTAGTCTGGGTTATTCTGGAAAAAAATACCAGAAAGAACCTATTTGGCTAAAGCTCACAAATCAGCTAGTGGTCTATGCCAGCGAAAAGTTGTATAACAGTTCTTTTCTGTAGCAACGCTTCAGGCGATCATATAATGAAATCATTGGTTATTAACAAATCGAAAACACCATACTCATTTAAAGGAATAAACATCAAAAACCTTCCCGTTTATTGGATGACTAATAAGAAAGCATCGGTCACTGCCATGGTTTTCAATGAATGGTTTCATAACTTGTTTGTCCCAGATGTCAAAAGTTATTTAAGTAAAAGGGGATTGCCTTTAAAGGCCCTTCTATTAATTGATAATGCACCAGGTCATCCTCAAGATTTACAACACGAAAATGCACAAATTGTTTTTTTACCAAAGAATACAACTTCCTTATTACAGCCGTTAGATCAAGGGATAATTTCGACTTTCAAGGCACTGTATATCAAGCAAACCTTCAGGTATATTTTAGAACAAATGGAGAATGATGGATCTCTTACTCTTATGGATGCTTGGAAGAAATTTACAATCTTAGATTGTGTTAAGCATGTTGGACTGTCATATACCCAGATTAAACAATCAATGCCTGCTGGAAAGCAATATGGCCAGATGCTGTTGAAGGTGAGAATTATAGATTACCATTAGAGCATGAATATTCTCAGATCACTGAGTTGGTGCATACTATAGGAGGAGAAGGTTTTGAGGATTTAGCTGAGGCAGATATTGAAGAAATAATGGCTGATGAAGAACTAGATGAGGATGATTTAGTTAACATGATTCATGAAACAAATAAACGTGATGAAGACAATGATCCTGATGAAGAGCAATCTGAACCAGTTGCATTCACAGCAAGAGTCATCAGCATAGGACTTGAATTGGGGAGAAAATTGGGTAATCATTTTTTACAAAATGACCCAAATGTTGTACGCGCTCTCCAATTCCATCAGGATATTAGTAAGTGCTTAAATCAATATGAGGAGGTCTATAAAGATTTAACAAAAAAACCTACACAATTGTTAATTACGGATTTCATTACAAAGTCTCGTCGATCTGAGATTGTCCCTAATTCATCAACCATTGAACAAGAATTGCATCAAGAACTATCGAGCGATGAAAGTGACATCATACCAATCAGGAAGAAGACTGATAGCCCATGAAAGTGATGACAGTAATTAAACTTATTGCTAATTTTTTTAAGGATCTTATATTTTTTGTTCCTAATGTAAAATGAATTAAATATGTACTTATATTACCTACATATATTTGTTATTTTATGAATGAAGTCTAATTTTATGTTTTTCAAGATGTCTTGCTTTTGTTTTACGTAAATAAATGACTGAATTATGCACATTTTAGTGTTTTTTTCGTTTTACATGGTTTTACATAGCAAAATCCAAGATTTCAATTTACACGGTTTTGTGCGGAACCTATCTTCAGTGTAAATCGAGGGATAGGTGTATTTCATTATAACTTCAGTTCTAAGGTAAAAAACATGTAAATGTAAAGTACTGCATATTCTGAGAATAAATTATCTATCTATCTATCTTGTTACTTTTGTAATTTAAAATATACTTTGTTGCATACACATTTCATTTTGATTTAAAAGAGTTACTATTGATTTAATATAGTTAGTACAGTTGCATACTAATTTTTCTTTTTAATTTCTACCTAAACCTACCTCATCTTTTTTTCCATCACTGCATGTTGTTGTTTTTGGCACAAATATATTTGTTTCCTCAGGGCCAGGCAGTGTGATCTCTTCATGATTATTACATTCTTTGATAATAGGCTGTGTGGCCTGAATTTCAAGCATATCAAATTCTTCAGCAGTCAAATCATCTTGGCCCCATAAATCATCATTCACAGCAATAGCTGCATCCCAATCACTCAATTCATCTTCAAGACGAGGCTTTTTGCTAGGATTTCCAAAAGCTTCCATAAGAAATAATTTACTGGTTCAGTTTGTTTGTAACAATAAAATTTCAAATGATTTCATCCACGAAAACTTTTATAATTCTAATTAAATTGCATACAACCACGACTCTTCTGGGAAGTACTCTTAGAAAAAACCTGCAAAGCAAACCAACAGTTTAATACAGTTTTAGCTTATGCAATAAAAATTGTAAGAATATACAGAAACTATAAGAAACAATTATAACTTCTCTTTAGTTAATAGTACTGAAATTGATTTGATTTTGTCCAAATCCAATGGGATCTGTACCAAATTTCAGGATGGTGAGGGCCCACAGTTGCGAGTTAGGTGTCAAATGAAAGCTTCTAGTATGGAGATTGTTGTAGGCTACTTTGAATTTTACCCCCACCATTCTTCCCATCACAAAAGGGGTTGTAAACTTCATGGGGGTGGAACCTAGTGAGTTATACCTTAAATTCAAGCTTGCAATGTGTACAATGCCATAGGGCTACATCAAATCATGGCCCTCTTTCTCCCCCACAAGAAAGACGTTGAAAAAATGGGTTGATCTTTATGAATTGCACGTCAATTGTAAGTTTCTGAAAACAGACAGATAGATACCTCTTTATTAACGGCATATAATACACTGAAAAAAATGATTCCAGATCCACAAAATTTCCACATATTGCATTTGGATTCAATTTTATGTTGGTTGGGGTTTAATGGCGGATTGGCAGCTGAGGCCATAATGCACCAAATGAGATGAATAAAAGGGTAATGGTAGCAGAAACCAAAGTTAAAATTCAAGACAATAAAGGATAAAACAAATAAATAGGTGTAAAGACATAAATACAAAGATATAAATGGTAAAACCAACCCAGGCTGCATAGGGTGTAAAACACAAATCCATAAAATTACAATCTGTTAAAATAACCTGTAAAACATAAAAAGGCAAATACAGATGGTAAAAAAATGAGTTATCAGATAAAAGATGGCTGAGTGTAAGAGGCTCAGCGATAAAACTGTGGAAGGTAAAAAAAAGTCTGTCTAGGTTAAAAGCTGGACAATGTATTAAAATATGCTTAATGGATAAAATGGTGTCACAAAACTCGCACTTAGGTTCATTGTCAGCCTTAAAAAAAATTAATGAGTGAGAAACGAATGACCTAAGTGGAGCCTAGCAAGTAAAACTTCCTCCTTGCAATTCCTGCAAAAAGAAGACTCCCTGGTTTGAGAATGGTCTTGATCTCCAAAAGCTTGTTGCCAACCTGTTCAGACCAAGATCTCTGCCACTGTGCCCGGAGCTTGATGGAAAAACGCTGCCGGAAGTCCAGGTATGGAACTGACAGCGGAGAGTTGGACAAGGGCATGGCCGACTTGGCAGCAGCATCTGCCAAGTCATTGCCCCTGATACCGACATGACTGGACACCCAAAAAAAGTGGATGGTGGTTGTGGTTGCCAGATGATGTAGCTGCTGGTTGATCTTAGAGAGAACTGGGTGAGGCCGGTGTCTAACCGAGATCAAAGCTTGTAACGAACTAAGTGAGTTGGTGTAAAGCACACACCAACAATGATGCTTAGCTGCTATGTGGTCCAAGGCAAGACTGATAGCATGTAACTCTGCAGTGAAGATGGAACACAGCAGTGGATCTGGTCTGCAATGATTACATCACAGCACACCATGGCTGATCCCACAGATGTACCGGACTTCAAGCCATCTGTGAAGACAGGCAAGAAGTCCGGGTGCACAGCATGATGGCTGACAAAGAGTTGCCGATACACATAGTAAGGTGTAAAGGTCTTCCCCATCCTGCAAAGAGAGAAATCATAGAATGGGAAAACAGCGAGCCGAGGTGAAAGTGGCTCAGCCGTCGACTATGCGATGTCATCAAGACTGGTGTAAATGTCTCGTAAGTAACCTTGGACATGCAAACCGAAAGGATGAATGGCAGTCTTCAGATTCTGGTATAACATTTCCCACCGGGGACTGAAAATGCAGTCCCAAGTGGGATGGCCTGGCAGGGATTGCAATTTTGCAGCATACTGCGGGGACAACTGATGACGGTGAATAAATAAGGAAGGTTCGTCGGTCTCAACATAGAGACTCTGGACCAGTGAAGTGTGGAAGACCCCTGTGCAAATACGGAGGGCCTGATGATAGAGAGGGTCCAGCATATTCACCACCAAATCCCTGGTGGAGTCGTACACCTGGGATATGTAGTCCAGTTTGACCAGACAAGTGCACAGTAGAGGCGGAGCAAAGGACATTGGTCCACCCCCAAAGAAAGGTAGGAGAGGACCTTGAGGATATTCAATGCCCACATGCACTTGGACCTGAGATGTCAAATATGAGGTAAAAAGGTCAATTTCCGGTCAAAAATGAGATGGAGAAACTTAAGTCTCCGCCACAACTGGAATGATGGTACCGCCGAGCTGAAGCTTGGGGTCCAGATGAAGATTATGCTTGTGGCAAAAGTGCACACAAGTGATCTTCTATGGGGAGAACCGAAACCCATTGGCTGTTGCCCAAACCGAGAGATTGTTCAGGGCAGTTTGCAGTTGTCATTCAATGACCTTCATGCTGAATGATGAGAAAAAGATGCTAAAGTTGTCAACATAGATGGCATTGCCTACAGGTGGAGGAACTTGTCTAGTAATAGAATTAATCTTAACAGTGAAAAGTGTAACATTCAGAACACAACCTTGTGGCACCCCCTATTCTTCGGATTGCGGCAGTGACAGAGTGTTGCTGACATGGACAGGAAAAGAATGTTCCAATAAGAAGCTGGAGATGAAGATTGGCATGTGACCCTTCAAGCCGAAGCTGTGGAGGTCACAAAGAATGGCGAATCTCCAAGCCGTGTCATATGCTTTTCTGATGCTGAAGAAAATTGACACCAGGTGCTCTCTACTTAAAATGAATTTCTGATAGCTGATTCGAGGTGTATCAGATGCTCAAGAATTGACCGTTGCCTGCGAAAGCCACACTAGGTATTGGAAAGAAGGTTGTGGTGTTCTAAATACCAGATGAGTCTGGCTTTTACCATTCTTTCCAACATCTTGCACACGCAGCTCGTCAATGCAAGCAAGCAATGGGGCAAATAATTAGAAGGAATCTTGGAATCCTTTCCTGGCTTCAGGAAGACCAAGACAATGGGCTCCTGCCAGGAGTCCAGAAACTACTCTTCAAGAATAATGCGACTGAAAAGATGGAGCAATCTATCCTTACTCGATGGTGAGAGATGTTGGAGCATGGCATAATGGATGTTGTCTGGCTCAACAGCAGATGCATGTGAGGAGTGCAGAGCAAGGCGAAGCTCCTCCACTGTAAATGGCCTGTTGTAAGGTTCCAGGCCATTCGAGTGAAATGGTTTCCAGTTTTGCCAACTTCCCTAGATTTTGCCAAGTTTTCTCGATTTTGTCAACTCCTTAATTTCACAAAAACAATCCCAATTTTCACAAATCGCCCATATTTTACCAAGTGGATTCGAATTTTGTCAACTGCCCTAGATTTTACCAAGTTTCCTCGATTTTGCCATCTCACCACAATTTTATAGAAAAAAACCCCAATTTTACATCACACCTGATTTTTGCAAAGCCACTCTGAATTTTGCCAACTCCCCCAAGATTTGCCAACTCTCCTAAATATTGCGAAGTTGCCTCGATTTTGCTAACACGCCATAATTTTACAGAAGACTGCAATTTTTACATCTCACCTGAATTTTGCGAACTCCCCCAGATTTTGCCAAGTCACTCCGAATTTTGCCAACTGCCCCTAGATTTTACGAACTCACCATAATTTTACAGAAAAAAAATCTTTATTTTCACATCTCACCTGAATTTTACCGTCACTCCGAATTTTGTAGTCACTCTGAATTTTGCCAACTTTGCCAAATTTTATCAATTCACTCCGAATTTTGCCAACTCCCTAAGATTTTACCAAGTCACTCTGAATTTTGGCAAGTTGTCCCGATTTTGCCAAATCCCCAAGATTTAACCGAGTCACTCCAAATTTTGCCAACTCCCTAAGATTTTGCCAACTCACCTGTTTTTACTAAGTGGTTTGAATTTTGCCAACTGCTCTAAATTTTGCCATCTCTCCATTTTCCAATCTGCCTTAGATTTGCCAAGTTGTCTCAATTTTGACAACTCCCTTTAATTTTCCAAAAAAAATTACAAATTTTCACAACTCACCTAGATTTTATGAAATTGCTTTGAATTTTGCCAACTCCGAGTTACTTTGAGGGAGGAGCGCCCAAATATACCTGTCTAATGCAGCCCTGCATTAGACGCGTATAAATAAGCATTGTTTTGATAACTTTGAACAGATATGACCATTTGTATCTTTACTGGTATGCTACTAGTATAAGTAAATCTATGATAATAGACTAATAGTAGAAGGGAAAGAAATATAAGCTAAGCCAATGAGGGTGGCTATAGTGCAGAGTAGTATTGCAGCGAAGCCCGCTAACCAGGAAAGGGAATAGCCTAAACTGGATCCTATAGTTTCCAGTAACCCAAACTGCAAAATATCCTTTTTTTTCCCTCTCTTTTTTGGGTGGTTTTAAAGTTTGTATGTATAACCATTAATGCGTTTATTTATTTTTTTTGTGTGTGTGTGGATAAAACATTATTTAGCTATATTGTTTGCTGCAAGGGGTGCTAAATTGCTGGAGATTGGCTAAAGTGCTGCTCTTGGGTTAATAAGAGTATTACAAATATATGTTGTTTGTAACCTTATTATTATAATAAAACTGATATAATATTAAATTTCGTTACATTTGTGGTTTCAATTAAGAATTTAAAGTTACCTCAATCGAGTTCTCAGCTAAATTAGTTTAGGATTTACGTATAACATTTATCGCTATAATTTGCTGAATGGGGGGGGGGCGGAGCTGTCGTTACAACATAAACACATTCTATGAAAATTATTTATACTTACTCTTTTTAAGTATCATCTTTTCACCATAAACATAGAACATGGCATGATGCTAGACATTAGATGTTAAAAATGAAAACTATATATATATATACTGTATTATTCTAATTAAGAATATATTTTTTTATATCCAGGTAAAGTATGTTGAGTTCAGTGATGCAGTGAATAAGGATATAACTCTTATGTTTATATGAATAACTTTAAAGGCATCAACAGCATGGTGACACATTTTGTTCAATACAACTGCAGTTACGGTTAATCTGAAAATGATAGCAAAAAAAACCGTAACATCTGCAAAATTGTAAAAAAAAAATCCCCTCAAGCAGCTGCTTGCCACAGAGGTCTGACAGGAACCTGTCAGTTTATACGCCATAGAAGGTCTGTGAGGATGGCGGGACCTCAGTAGGAAAACAATACAAACATCCATGCCTTTAACCCGGAGCTCGAACTCAGATCCCTTAGATCAGTAGCCAAGCGCGCTAACCACTTGGCCACGGGAGTAATGAAAAAAAATCTGAAAATTGCTTTAGGTTTCGTTTTTAGAATAAAATTCAAACAGTTGTCTTTGTCGGACCTTTAATCCTACAAAAATATTGCATTTAGTAAATATTTATCGCTTAAAAGAATTTAAAATATCGCTTTTGAAAATAATATTTAGAGCGATATTACATAATGAAAACAGAGGTAAACTGCATCCACAGAGGCAAGAATGAGAGGAGCCTGGAGGAGACGTGCATATTTCATGAATGTTTCAAGAAATTTTTTAAAGTCCTTATTTTTAAAAGACAAAACGTAGGGACAATATATTCCACTGCAATGTCCCTGCAAATCCCCCACTTTGTTTTAAGGGCCTAGTTACATACATAGCAGAAATGAAATTCAAAATCACAAATGAAACATGGTGTTTCCTAGGTTAACTAAAAAGTTTCTTATTTTGCAAAAAAAAAAAGCAATAAATGCAATTAATCAGATTAAATTGCTGTGTGTTTTAAGACCACAAAACGTGCACAATAAAGCAACATTTGTTAAAACGAGTACAATTGAACAAGTTTCTATCTGTAAAGGGCTTTGTTTTGACTCCTCACAGCTGATTCTAGCCTACAGCTCTCAGCATCAAATCGGTTGATTATGCTGATAGAGAGCGCACCTTCTATCTTATTTATGGTCGAAGATCCAACCCATGTTTCTTACACATGTAGAGTTTTATTCCTCTGACATACTGACTCCGATCACATAAGGTGTTAATAAAAAAATGTCCTCAAGGAGCTGCTTTCCACAGAGGACTGACAGGAGCATATCAATTTAAACGCCATAGTAGAAGGTTTGTGAGTATGCCAGGACCTCAACAGAAAAATAACACAAACAGCCATGCCTAAGTTCAGCAGAATTTTTTTTTTAATTCTGCAAAACGTGCCTTTACTTTATTTTCATCTTATGTACATATATATATATATTACTTCTCCTATTAATTCTATATATCAGAAGACTGTAATTATTATTTTGATTTAATATACATATGTAATATAAATATTTTTTTCCCATAATGAATATTCTTGTATCGAAGAGCTATAGAAAAGTTCAGTATACCTTTTCCTTTATCGAACTATTAATTTGATTTCCACAAACATTTCATACAAATATATGAATTTCAATGAATGGAACAATAACAAAAGAAATCATTACAATTTTTGAAATTTTACTGATATGTGCCAAAAAAGAAATTTTTTAAAGTCAATAAATAATAAATGGTTCAAAACAGTTTATGCAGAGAACATCGATAAATTGCGCATAACAAATACATAATATACAAAATATAATAACAAAAAATATTAAACTTGTGTATATTTCACGCATTTTTTTAGAAATATTTTAGAGATCTTTAAAACTGAGAGAAAAGTGTTACAGTGCAATGAAAAACCTTTGACCGCCTTCCGCATTTCTACTTTTTTCTTTGGCCGAATTGCATCCCCCCCTCCAAGAGTTTTCTTTATTTTTTTTTCTAGATCAAGGCCTGGTAATATTCTATAGTGTAATTGAAAAACAATATCACAAATATAACACAGAAAAAAAAAGGCGTTTCTTAATTATACATTTTCTCCTGTTCCAGGAATATAAGATAAATGCATTTAATGGGATTAAAATCAATAATCTAGAAATCCAAACAAAATTTTCCTACATATTTCTTTCAATTTTTAAATTTGTGGGAAATTTTTACAATTCAATTTTTGGTGGTGACCAGAATATAAAATATATCTGCATTACGTGCAGCAAAACGTGTTTTCCTCTATCTTTATTGTTAATAACAATAAATAAATACCTTCTCAAGAAGCTGCTTGTCCCAGAGGTCTGACAGGAGACTGTCGGTTTATATGTCACAGTAGAAGGTCTGAGAGGATGGCGGGACCTCAGCAGAAAAACATCACAAACCTCCATGCTTTACTCGGTGTTCAAATGTAAAATACATGTTGATTAACTATGACCTTACTGTTTAAAACAGTTTTGATATTACTGAAATTTAAATTTGCATTCTACAACTGCGGCAACTTTGATATTTATGTCTGCTAAAACCTCGTCCGTCCCTTACTGAGAAAGAGGACACAGATGGTGATGAAAAACCCTTGACCTTCTTCCCCATTTCCACTTTATTTTGGTTCAATTGACCCCCCCCCCCCTTCCAAGCGTTTTATTTATTTTTTTTACATCCAGGTCTGGTAGTATATTAATAATATCCACCTCCTTATCTGATATTCATACCATAAGAGAGACAGCGGCGAAAAGGCCACTATCCGTCTTATCAAACGTTGAGCCATGATCTCATCTGCAGGAGAGCCATTCAATTCTTTTTTACCACTGAGCGGTACCTTTTTGCGGCTGTAGGTAAATTTTTCGAAAATCAGTTCTTTGAAAGCCAATTGCTCAAATGATGAATTTTTCGAATGGCTAGGTTTTCGAAATTTAATTTTTCGAATGACGAATTTTTCGAAAACAGAGTTTTTTTCGAAACACAAGGCCCTCTCTACTTCTTGCATAAGAAACATTTTTTGTTGTTAGAGATAAACTGAAAATTCTTTTTGGGTTGAATAGTTATTGATGAAATATGATCATTCGCATTTTCAAAATTTCCCAATAGCTCTAATTGCACCCCTAACGGTGGAATGTTTCGAAAATGACAAAATTTAAACAAATGTTACAAACGATTTTTATGAGATGGACAATTAAATGTTGGTAGTGGTGTGTCACACTTAAGGTATTTCACTGACAGCGGTGCTTCGGCTCCTTATATTAGGTAGGAGGAAGCAACTCTCTTGTTTTCAAACATATGAAAAATTCTTTTTCTCCCGTTTACTAATAGTGCTTAATATGGAAAAAATGAAATGGGTACTGTGACCAAATATCCGACCCCTCGTTCTCATGGTGCAGACCGTTAGTACCTTTCAAAAGAGATAGTCTCTTGTGGAAGTGAACGGAATGGAAGGACTGCCAGATTAGTGTAGCCTACTGATCTGGTCAACTATGGCTACTTTTCTTTTTTTTTTTCTACCGTGCTGAGGAGTGCTGAGGAACCACACAGGGTCCAAGTGCTGACCATATAAACCCACTGGACTGGACAGATATTTGGCTCTGAGCTTGATTATGGATCCTGATTTTGCTGCACTGGTGGGCTTCTGTGGAGGGAAAATCTTCCGCTGTGTTTTCTGTTTGTTTGTGGGTTGACAGCCCCAAGTGAATAGATTCGCAGGATATGTTTATCAGCTGGTGGATAATCCTGAGCAGAAGTCACCGCAGGCACCTGAACTCTTTGCTTCTATTGGCATCGTCAAATTCTTCATTGGAGGAAGTCTTCCAGTGTAGATGGCTTCAGCCTTTAGTAGTGGGGGAACGGGTCTTTGCCCCATGTCTGCGATTAGGGGGCTGTTTGATATTGTCGGCATTCCCTCTCTCAATAAACAGAGTTTCTTTAAACATCCCACTAACCATTTTCTCTCCATAGGTAGTTGGAATGTGAGGACTCTGCACAGAGCTTTTTCTCTTGATGTCCTCACACAAGAATTCCACCATTATAATTTAGATATTCTCGACTTGCAAGAGACCAGATGGACAGATAAAGGTCAGATTCTTAAAAATAATCTTAAATTTCTCTTTTCAGGGAGGGACGATAATAAGCATCAACAAGGCGTGGGTCTGCTTCTCAGCAGACACGCTAGTGATGCTCTTTTAGGATATGAGTGCATTAATGAAAGGTTTCTTACAGCAAAATTTCAGACAAGCGTTACAGACTTGAATGTTATCTGCTGTTATGCCCCCACTGAGGATATCAATGAGGATGACAAGGATAGATTTTATGGACAACTTCAGGATATTTTGAATTCTGTCAAGAAAGGAGATATTACCCTTGTTCTTGGTGATTTCAATGCCAAAGTTGGTACTGACTCTGACCTTTGGGGAGGAGTAATAGGCCCTTTTGGTATTGGTAGCTGCAATGGCAATAGGCAACGTCTCCTACAGGTAAGTAAACTCAATGGATTCAGAAAAACTAACACTTATTACAAACACCGCGACATACATAAGTACACATGGGTTTCACCAGATGGGCTGTATAAGAATATAATTGATTATATATTAATTAATAAAAAATGGGCTAGTTCTGTTAGGAATACCAGGTCATATAGGGGAGCTGAAATTAGATCTGACCATTACCTTGTTAAAAGTGTCTTGTAGCTTAAACTTAAGAAGTGTTGTGCTAAGGTTAAAAAATTTACATTTAATTCTGAAGCTCTGAAAGACCCAGTTATAGCTAAAGCTACCATGATAGGTTACTTAGTCATTATGACAGTCATGGTTTGCTTACTACTAAAGTTGAGGAAGAATGGGATCCTTTTAAACAGTCTTTTTTGGAAACTAACAGTACTCTTTCAGGAAAAAAGGAGCAAAAGAGACTGACTTATCTGAGTGATAAAGCAGTTGAGCTTATTTCGGAAAGAAAGAACTGCAGGCATGTCCTTAATGAATACCCTACTAGTCCTAATAGAAAGCATTACAGAGAACTTAATAAACGTGTAAAAGATCAGTTAGCTGCTGATAAGAATCTTTGGCCTGATGGTTTGGCTGACAAAGCCAAGGAAGCAGTTAGACAGCACAACAGCAGAGAGCTGTACCAGACAGTTAATGTTTTGTGTGGTAGAAAACGGACAGGCATACAAGGATTGAAGGATAAACAAGGTAAGGTTATAGAAGGGAAGGATTCTGTCATGGCTAGGTTGGCTGAGCATTTCAGTGATGTTCTAAACAATGTAGTTAGTTCTACTCCCATTGTTTACAATGATGATAGATGCATTGGTGGCTTTAATGTTGGCCCTCTAACACAATCTGAAGTTATTGTGGCTGTTTCTAAACTTAAACTGTATAAATCCCCAGGGGTAGATGAAATTACTACCGAAATGCTTAGAGCTGGGAATGTTTCGGTTACCACTTGGATGACTGAAATTTTGAATATCTTTTATGATAAAGGCATGGTTCCTAAGGATTTTACCAGAGCTATTGTTATCCCTATTTTCAAAAAAGGTGATCGCAGTTCTTGTGATAACTATAGGGGTATCAGCCTACTCTCTGTTCCAGGTAAAGTTCTTTCCATGATTGTGCTTAATAGAATTAAGAATCTGGTTGACAGGCAATTGCGTGATGAGCAATGTGGATTCAGAAGTGGTAGGGGCTGTGTGGATCAGATATTTTCACTTAGGCAGATTCTTGAGAAATGTTTAGAGTTTCAGAAACCTTTGGTTGCTAGCTTTGTTGATTTCAAAAAGGCTTTCGACTCTGTTGATCATCATAATTTGTGGTTGATTGTGATATCATATGGTATACCAGACAAGTTAGTTAACATAATGAAAGCTCTCTATAATAACACTGAGTCGTGTGTGAGAGTTGGCAAGGCTTGTAGCAATTGGTTTAGCATTACTTCTGGTGTTCAACAAGGGTGCATTTTGTCTCCTTTTCTCTTTAGCTTGGTTATTGATTATGTTATGCGAAATTCACTTCAAGGGAAAGATTTTGGCCTTAAATGGGCTGGAGATACGAAAATTTCTGATTTAGAGTATGCTGATGATTTAGCCCTTTTGGCAAATGATGTTGATGAGATGAACTCTTTCATTCGAGCTGTTGATGAAACTGGTAGTAGAGTAGGTTTGGTTATAAACAGAGAGAAAACTAAAGTGATGAAAATTGGTCAGGCAGGCTGTGATTCAGTTAATCTGAATGGTTGCAATCTTGAGCAGGTGTCACAGTTTAATTATCTTGGGAGCTTTGTAACAGATACTGGTGATGTGCGGCATGAGATTAACAGACGAATAGGGATTGCTGCAGGGACTTTTAAGAATCTATGGAGAGTGTGGAGAAATAGGCGTATACACCTAATGACTAAAATTAGACTGTATAATAGTTTGGTTCTTTCTAGGGTTAGTTATGGTAGTGAAACTTGGACACTTTGTAAACAAGATAACAGGAAACTAGATGCTTTTGATTCCAGATGCTTACGCAGTATCTTGGGCATTAGGTGGTTCAACTTCGTAACTAATGATGAGGTTAGGCAAAGTAGTTTGCAACTTCCTTTAAGCAGCATATTGTGCAGAGAGAGACTCCGTTGGTTTGGCCATGTTGCCTGTATGAATAATTATAGAGTGGCGAATAGGGTTATGAACAGTGTGCCTAAAGGCCTCAGAAAGAAGGGGAGACCTAGGATGCAGTGGGCAGACAATATCAAACAGGACCTTGTTAGAATTGGTGTGCATTGGCCAGATGCAGTAGATGTAGCTCAGGATAGACTTGCTTGGAGAAGTAAATTGCACGGTCTGGTTGGACCTCCGTAGTCCATGGTTGCTTGAGGAGGAGGAGGAGGAGGAGGAGGAGGAGGAGGAGGAGGAGGAGGAGGAGGAGGAGGAGGAGGAGGAGGAGGAGGATTTAGCCCTTTTGGCAAATGATGTAGATGAGATGAACTCTTTCATTCGAGCTGTTGATGAGACTGCTATTAGAGGTTTGGTTATAAACAGAGAGAAAACTAAAGTGATGAAAATTGGTCAGGCAGGCTGTGATTCAGTTAATCTGAATGGTTGCAGTCTTGAGCAGGTGTCACAATTTAATTATCTTGGGAGCTATGTAACAGATAATGGTGATGTGCCACATGAGATTAACAGACGAATAGGGATTGCTGCCAGGACATTTAAGAATCTATGGAGATTGTGGAGAAATAGGCGTATACACCTAAAGACTAAAATTAGACTGTATAATAGTTTGGTTCTTTCTAGAGTTAGTTATGGTAGTGAAACTTGGATATTTTGTAAACAAGATAACAGGAAACTAGATGCTTTTGATTCCAGATGCTTACGCAGTATCTTGGGCATTAGGTGGTTCAACTTTGTAACTAATGATGAGGTTAGGCAAGGAGTCGACAACCTACTTTAAGCATCATATTGTGCAGAGAGATTCTCCGGTGGTTTGGCAATGTTGCCCGTATGAAAAATTATAGATTGGCGAATAGGGTTATGAACAGTGTGCCTAAAGGCCTCAGAAAAAGGGGGAGACCTAGGATGCAGTGGACAATTTCAAATAGAACCTTATTAGAATTGGTGTGCAGTGGCCAGGTGCAGCAGATATAGTTCAGGACAGACTTGCTTTTAGAACCAAATTGCATGGTCTGGTTGGACCTTCGTAGCCCATGGCTGCTTGAGGATGATGATGATGAGTGTGATGGGCTGTCGTAAGGGGATGGTGAATTAGTCCCTTGATTGACTTTGCAGATTCTCGCTTTACCGACCTCAAACTTGGTTTAAGGATATCCAACCTTTGCTTGCAACATGGTTCACTAAGAACTCTTCCACAGAACTGTATTTGATTCACCAAGAATCTTGATTCTCACACAGAATTGAACCCGCTCCTTAAGGGGTTTGAGTAAGAGCTGCGTCCCTTGACGTGTGGTGAAACGTACTTCCTGTTTGACAGTGATGCTCAAGACTGTTGTTATCTTCCTGCCCAGCTGCTCTCCCGTGATCACACTCGCGCCCCAGGCCAGTAGTAAAAGACCATAAAAAGGCTTTTCGGACATGTCGCCCCATGCAGGCAGTCAGCTCAGACCCGAAAACAACATCTATCAATCACATCCCCACAACAGTCCTGCCAGGAACACACTTAATGCACAAAAATATTTACAACAAAAAATACAATAAAATGGAACAATAAATAAAAATAAATTAGAGGGATATGACAGGCCCCTTTTGGCAAATGATGTTGATGAGATGAACTCTTTCATTCGAACTGTTGATGAGACTGGTAGTACAGTAGGTTTGGTTATAAACAGAGAGAAAACTAAAGTGATGAAAATTGGTCAGGCAGGTTGTGATTCAGTTAATCTGAATGGTTGGAGTCTTGAGCAGATGTCACAGTTTAATTACCTTGGGAGCTACGTAACTGATACTGGTGATGTGCGGCATGAGATTAACAGACGAATAGGTATTGCTGCCGGGACTTTTAAGAATCTATGGAGATTGTGGAGAAATAGGAGTATACACCTAAAGACTAAAATTAGACTGTATAATAGTTTGGTTCTTTCTAGAGTTAATTATGGTAGTGAAACTTGGACGCTGTGTAAGCAAGATAACAGGAAACTAGATGCTTTTGATTCTAGATGCTTACGCAGTATCTTGGGTATTAGGTGGTTTAACTTTGTAACTAATGATGAGGTTAGGCAAAGGAGTCTGCAACCTCCTTTAAGCAGCATATTGTGCAGAGAGAGACTCCGCTGGTTTGGCCATGTTGCCCGTATGGATAATTATAGATTGGCTAATAGGGTTATGAACAGTGTGCCTGGAGGCCTCAGAAGGAGGGGGAGACCTAGGATGCGGTGGGCTGACAATGTCAAACAGGACCTTGTTAGAATTGGTGTACAGTGGCCGGATGCAGCAGATGTAGCTCAGGACAGATATGCTTGGAGAATTAAACTGCGCGGTCTGGTTGGACCTCCGTAGCCCATGGCTGCTTGAGGATGATGATGATGATGATGATGATGATGACAGGTGGTCAAGTAATCGGAGCTGGGAGGAAATATCTAGCCAGATTACCATTCCACTGTATAATTTTCCCCTGTGTGTTAATAGTTTGCATAAACGTTCTTGAAAAATAAGTTAAATATACATTTATAATTTTTTTTCACCACTGTTTTAATATTCTCAAAGGGGATTATATGGTACCTTCCCCTTCAGATCTGGCAGAAGGTATTAATAAATTATTACTATTTTCCTTTTCCCAATCATCCATTATTTCAAATTTCCACTGAGTGCTATAAGCTGAAAATGGAAACTTTCTCTAATAGTGGGATTGCCTAAAATTTTAATGAACATTGAAAATATATTTATGGTCGAAATTTAAAATGTTGACATCGAATGTCGTGTAGAAAGGTCAATGGTTTGCTCCCTTACCCCATGGGGATGGGAAAACGCTAAAATTTAGTTTAATCAGATAAAGGAAAAATTCCTTCTCCTTAATAGTTATTAGTAAAAGTAAAATTACTTTTTGCAATTTTCCGAACATCATATACTTTGAAATTCCGCTGTTAGAGGGTCTAAAAGCTAAAAATAAATATTTCATTCTCTTTGAAAGTGAGCACCCAATATTTGTGGTCAAGATTAGCTAAAATGTTTCAAAGTATATGCGATTCCAAAACTTTGGTTAACGATTTGAATACTAGACATTTAATGGCAACATTGGCAACTGACCATTAACTGCCTGCTCTGCGCGTGTCGCTCGACGGTCCATTCATTGTTCACTGACGGTTCCCGTGACCGGAACAGTCGGGTGGCTTGCTTCGCAATGAAATGAGAAGCAAACGGGGACAGGGACTAGTATGGACGTTTGTTGCTGCAAATTAAGGCGGTTTGTCCATAAAAAAAAAATAAATAAATAAATACCTCCTCAAGCAGCTGCTTGCCACAGAGGTTTGACAGGAGCCTGTCAGTTAGTAGGATTGATATATTTTTTTCTCGTTTATCTTCAAGTGATTCAAAAGACCACTATAAAAATACCCAAAATTATATTGTTACACCATTGACATTATTCATAAAACAGTTTATGCCAGAAAATCGTTAATAACGTTACTAAGGCTTAGTGATTGTTTATATCTCCATGGTTTTCTTAACCGCCAAAAGGAAGTTTTGGTTCAGGAATGTGCATCATTTGCACTAGTTGTCTGGATTATTCTGCTATGATGATGTCACAAGGCGGTCCCGGTTACACTTCAAACTACCGCGGCTAAATAACTTAATCTCTCGGTGTTAACTATTTTTCTAAATAAATTATAACAATGATTAAGTATTTTTTTAAACATTACAGACAGCCAATGCAAATTTACGAACTATCGTTAGTAATATCACTACTCAAACAATTGCATAACTATGCAATCCTTTCTCCATTCCAAGAACTCAAATCACAAACAGCAACAGTTTGCAATTGATTTCTTTGAATTTCAGAAATATATTTAAAACAGAAATCGTCGGAGCACCAAACACCTGCACAGGAGGACCAGTCCAGAATTATTAACCCTTTGTGCAGAAGCTCACTATTCTTATCCACATTTAGCCACAGAAAAATAGATGGTAGAAGAAAACTGAATGTTCCTTTTAAATTAATCCACAACAGCTTACTGATATATTTATTTTACATTCTGTACTCATTACGGATTGCAATAAAGCGATTTCGACTCATACCAGATGGAAGAATTTAGTTCTCTTTATTGTTCAACAACCTATACAGTGAAATAATGAACTACAACAGAAGTTTCCGAGGGGTCTGCTGCCCTCCGCTCGTTGCCATGGAAACTCGTCAATCCCAAAGGAAGTCTGCGACGTCATTTTCATTGATGCTCTTGCTTGGATTCGATTTCACTCCATCACTTCCCTAGAGGGAAAAAAAAAATATTCGTCCACTATTTTGTACAAACAAAAGATCAACTTCTGTCATACTGGATTTTTCATTTAAATTGCTGTCAAATAAATTGAAGGAATTTCGTCGTTGCCATATTCATTATCATGAGTATTTCTATATACACTGCATAGACAAAAATGTACAGATTTTTGGTATTATATAGAACATTTTTTGGGTTGGGTTGTTACCTCCGAGTGGCACTTTTTTTTTTTGCACATAACTGGGATAAACGCTAGGTCACAAGAACCCCTAGGGCTCAGAGTTTTTTTTTGGGGGGGGGGAGGCAGTGGACAACTGTTAGGAGACAGATAGTAGCCTCCTGTCAAGGCCATCCAGCGTGTTCTTTAACGTGCACAGGGTATGTCTCTCCCGCATACAAGACCACAACTTAACATCCCATCTAAATGGACAGCAGCCTTTCCAAGCTCATTGGTGTTCCCTAGTAACTAAGGGCAGGGTGGGAGTTTTGCGGAGATAAATTTCAATGCTCGTCCAGGTGCGACTCAAACTTGAGAACTGTAGATTACAAGTCTGGCATGCTACCGATTTAGGTTGGATTGTTTTACATCTGAGCGGCATTTTTCTGCACACCATGGGCTAAATAGCCAGGTCACATGGACTCCAAAGGCTCAGAGAAGGTTGGAGGAGGAGACCCACTGGAACAGCTGTTGGGAGACAGATGGTAGCCTCCTGTCAAGGCCATCCAGTGTATTCTTTAACGTGCAGAGGGTATGGCTCTCCCGCACACGGGGCCACAGCTTAACGTCCCATTCGATGGACGGCAGCCCTTCCAAGCCCATCGGTGTCCCCTGCTGACTATGGGCAGATCATAAGGACCCCAAGGGATCATAAAAGGTTCGGGAAGGAAATCCACTGGACAGCTGCTAGGAGGCAGCCATCCAGTATATTCTTTATTTTACAAACCTTCCCGATTTTCCTCTTTTCATTACGAATTCTTATTTTTTTTCCATTCCCCTTCTACTGAAAATAATAAAGCTGCAGACGTAACGGAGATAAAATAAAAAAAAAAATGGAACCTGAAATTTTGTAACACATACCTTAAACATATGCGAAAAAAAAAATCCTCTTCAAGAAGAAATCGGTCCCATGAATTTATCGATTCATCTAGTAGCAGATTATCCAAAAAGTGTTCGTCTGGGGACTCAAAACTCAATTTTTTTTCCAATCATTTCCTAAAATATTCTACAATCAATATCTACTACTACAAAGTAGACCTACTGTGCTTTTCACTTAGATTGGTAGCAAATATAATGCAACTTTTGTTATATACATTACAAAAATATATATTTATTTTTTGCTGATCTTTAAGAATGTAAAAGTGAATGTAATGCATATTAAACTTCCTATTTATGCACTTCTGTAATTCGTTAAACCAGCTGCATACATTTTTGCCAAACGTAAAGAAGTTTGTAGATTGAGGCTACCCCCCCCCCCCAGGATAGTTGGGGGCCTCTCCAAACCATCTGCATCTGTGGCCTTCAGATACCTTAATCTGCCAGTAGATTCACCTCTTAAGGGACAGACTAATTTTTGCCACTAAAGTTGATCCCTTCTTGCATCACCCAAGAGACGAGTTAGGAAAATGAATTTAAACTGTGTGCCATTGGATAACTTTCACTCAGTTTTGCTGCAAATCACTGGCTTGATGCTGGAGTAGAAATTAGTGATATTGATGGGCATAATCAGTGCCATAACAAGGATGAGGCAATACAGTCAGCTTGTTCAGATGCAAAACTGGAAGGAGCACACTGACTACATATTATTTTCCAGGAAAAATTACTTTAAAACTTTGTCTTTTAAACTCTTCCATCACCCTTTGGTTACGGGCTTGTGCAACTTTCAATACCTTTTTATTTTTCAGTGACATCACAGCCTGTGAACAGAGGGCAATTCTCCATTGCTATTGCAAACCTGTAAATATGGCAAATTTATAATTTTTCTTTATAACCAGGCATACCCTTTTTTATTTTTGCACTGTGCCCCCCCCCCACCCCCCACCCCCACCCCCCCCCCCCGAAGACTAGCAGGCACTTGGTCGCGATTCATATTTGAATTTTCCCGTCATATTGCAAACGTTAAGTAAAAGTAAGTTCTTAAATCGGAAAAAAGTAGAAAGGAAACATTTAGTTTTAAATGCGTTAGATTCAAGGGTGAGCCCCACATTTGTGTAGATTAAAATATCAATTTAAACCTAGATTTAAAATAAAAAAAACGCAATTTACAGGAAAATTTGTTTCCTAAAGTTGTGTCATTTAATTTCCATTCAATAGATATTCCGCAAAGCAATGCACTGAAAATGCCATGTTTTGCCTTCCGCTCTCAATGGGCTAGATGAAAATTGGCCCAGAACCCTCATCATTCACCATGCTGAAGTGGAGTTAAGGTTGTCTCTCTTAAAGCATCAGTTGGGGTCATTTGAAGCGCTCGTTTGCTTGCAGACGAATAATCAATGACATACACTTCATTAAATCTCTGATCCAATGTAATAGAGAAGTAGTCGTTTATTGGCTCAATGTCTATCACTAATTTCTCTGAATATTCATAAAGAGGGAAGAAAAAAGGTGGTTTTGTTTGTCGAAGGAAACAGTAAAAAAACCATGTTTTAAAACCAGTGGGAAGTCATCAGCTTCAAAATATGTGGAGCCACTATATATACGAGAAATCAGCTACGTAGTGATGGTTCACCCAGAAGGGAACCAGTCTTCCCATAATCGCCGATAACTGCATCTAAAAGAACGAAATTAACTCCGAAGAACTTTAATTTAATATCCAACACGTAGTAAGGAATATTTTTTCTAAAAAAACTTATATTTTTTCCGTTATTATTCATTAGTAAACCATTAGTCAGATTTTTTACTCTCAAACATACATCAGAGCTCAAGAATTTGCGAAATCTCCACGGTTATTAAGTAGCCAATATAAGCGGTTGCGGATGGAGATCTGTGGGTGATGATCGATTTTTTCGCTCTCTGTGCAGGGTTCTAGATAAAATAGTATGATCCCCTCCAAAGTTTGCTATGATGTGAAGAGTGAAAAGTAAAATAAATTTAAAGAAACCTATCTTCCCATATGTGCCTAAAAAGTAGGAAATAACAGTAAAGGATATCGATGGTGCAATCAGTCACTGAATTCACTTGAAAGAAAGATAGCGAGCCGGCAATCTTGTCGAGTAGGTAAATGGTCGCCCTATCGTCCTGTGAAGCGAATACGAATTCAGACTGATTGCACCATCAATGTGTTTGTTTTATTTTCTACATTTTAGGGCACATATGGGAAGATAGGCATTTTTTAATTTATAATTTTTCTCATTAAAAACACCTACGTTCAGAAACTTTCATTTGATATACGACTCATAAACATCAACCACATTTTTCCTTCCCGTTTTAAAGTCGGGTTTAAGGTAGCAGATGACTTTAGATACGTCGCTCTTTGAGATATAACGTATAAGGGTAACCCCTCCCCCCCCCTCTCGCAAAAATCCACCTCTTTTTTAGGAGGGGGGGGGGGGGGCAAAATTCGAAAGAGTCTACCACAGTTCTTTTATGAACTTTCATTTGACACCCAAATCGTAATTTTAGCCCCTCGTGTTTGGAAGATGTAGCAGAATGATCATTTTCATATTTCCCCTTTTACACACTTTTATAGGTGAGAAGAATGCAGAGGGGTCAATTTTGTATAGTCTATGATACTCCCCGCGTCACAAGCTTTCATCTGACATGTAAAGTTTTTCGGTCGCATTCGAAAAATATCATGGAACAGCAGTTTTGACAAATCCACAAACGACGAGGGAAAAGCAATAGAAAGACAGGTAATGAAAACAGGAAACACAACGGTTTACTTTAAATGTTTATGCAACATTTCGATGTTAGGTTTCATTAACTAGCATAATGATGAAGTTAGGTGGAGTTAATAACCACTTTCAAGCAGTATATTACATAAAGGGAAGAATACAGTGGCTTGGTCGTTTTGCCTGTATGTAGAACTAGCTGAATTGCCCTGCATTGCTCCGGCCTTAATGACTCAGAGTAGTAAGCTTCCAGGCGTATTCTGAACGTTGCACGGACACTCGTTTACTTCCTGCTTGACAGAAGCTTTTAGTTCCTCATAAGGCACTTGACCAAGTACACCGAATATGTTGTGGTGGTTGGTTTTTCTTCTCTGAGCAGCACTTTTTTGCACACAATGGGTTAAATGGCCAGGTCACAAAGACCCCAGAGGCTCAGGGTCCCCAGAGACCCCAGAGGACAAAGACCCCAGAGGCTTTGGGGGAAGGGTCACACTGGACAGTTGCTGTAAGACAGATAGTAGCCTCCCATGAAGGCCATTTAGTGTTCTTTAACGCGCATAGGGTATGGCTCTTCCATACATGGAGCCATGGTTAAACGTCACATCCAACAGATGGCAGCCTAAGCCCATCAGTGTCCCTACTGACCATGGGCAGGGTGCGGAGCTTTCGGGGAGATATATATCTTAACGATGACCCAAGTGGGGCTCGAACCTGGGAACTGCAGCTTATGAGCCTGGTGCATTACCGACTGAGCCACCCCCATTGTGATGGTCCCACTTGCATCTTGCTACATAAGAGTTCAGAGATCGGGTTCCTAGCAGCGGTGGGTCGAGATGAAACTCAGAGCAAGTGTCCGAAATCTCAGACTGTTTGTTTGGGGTTTTTATGTGTATGAGCTATTAAGGCTATAATGCGTTGGGTTGTTTTACCTCTGAGTGGCACCTTTTTGCACACCATGGGCTAAATGGCCAAGTCACATGGATTGGATTGGATTGTTTTACCTCTGAGCGGCACTTTTTTGCACACCATGGGCTAAATGGCCAGGTCACATGGACCCCGAAGGCTCAGAGAAGGTTGAGGGAGGGGACCCACTGGAACAGCTGTTGGGAGACAGATGGTAGCCTCCCGTCAAGGCCATCCAGCGTGTTCTTTAACGTGCACAGGGTATGGCTCTCCCGCACACGGGGCCACGGCTTAACGTCCCATCCGACGGACGGCGGCCTTTCCAAGCCCATCGGTGTCCCCTACTGACCGTGGGCAGGGCGGGGAATTTTGCGGAGATAAACCTCAACGCTGACCCAGCTGGGACTCGAACCTGGGAACTACAGATTACGAGCCTCGCGCGCTACCGACTGAGCCCCCCCCCAGGCTATAATGCACTAAACGAGGTAAAAAGAAGGTAAAAGGCAGATAACTCTCAATTAAAGTTAAAAACAAATGCTGTAAAAAGCCAAGTACAAAACCAACAAGATGTAAATAATACAACAATAAAGGTGTAAATCAATAAATATATATATACAATGCATTAAACTAACCCAGGTGTAAAGACCTCTGCCAGACAGAAAATAAATAACAAATCGATAAAATTACAACCTGGTAAAATAACCTGTCTACGGTAAAAAAAATTGGGCCGAAATCTCTGGAAACACTGGAGTAGCCTATCTTACGAAAACGGAGTACGTTATCAATGCACAGATTTAATAATGGAGAGACGCTTAGTCTCTCCATTAGCTATCTTACGAAAACGGAGTACGTTATCAATGCACAGATTTAATAATGGAGAGACGCTTAGTCTCTCCATTAGCTATCTTACGAAAACGGAGTACGTTATCAATGCACAGATTTAATAATGGAGAGACGCTTGGTGGCCGACTTTTGGGGGAGGGAGAAAATTTTCTGGCATCAAAACCCCAACAGTGAAGACTGAAGGTGAGATGAAACTATAGACGAAGTTTGGTGGTCTTAGTTTGGATCGTCTAGAGCAGTGATGGCAAATCTGTCACACGACTTTTTGTTGGCACACCACTGGAAGGTTAAAAAAAAAATACCCCCTCAAGCAGCTGCTTACCACAGAGGTCTGACAGTAGCCTGTCAGTTTATGTGCCACAGTAGAAGGTCTGAGAGGATGGCAGGACCTCAGCAGAAAAACAACACAAACAGCCATGCTTTACCCGGGGCTCGAACCCAGGTCCCTTAGATGAGTAGCCAAGCGCGCTAACCACTCGGCCATGGGACGGAAAAAATTAAATCGCTAGTGTATAGACTTTGAAAGAATGGAATCATTTTGGATGAATCATTCGTGGCAAGACAGCGACTATGTTGCTATAATTAGTTACTAATTAACTTCAAGAGTGCCCCGATATGATAGAAAGATCTTGTCAAATAAATGATTACCTATTGCACAAAACGGTGTATCAAAAATAAATATGCATATTAAAGCAATTAATTATAATTTCTTTTATTGCACTTCTGTGTATCTTAAATTTTAATTATGATTTCGGTTAATACGTCTGCTATTTTACTAGGTAGGAGTTATTTTATTCTTTCAGGCAATGAAAATTCACTTTATTCTGATAACTGTGGTATAGTGAGTGATGCATTGGGCAAAAGAAGTTGAAGACGAGTGTGATTAAAGATTTTCGTTCTGGTAACTAAACATTTTATTTTTTAATTTTCCTGTGTATAATGGCGAATCTAAAACTTATTTCGTATCCTTACTTGGGTTGGGTTGTTTCACCTCTGAACGGCACTTTTTTGTACACCATGGGCTAAATGTCCAGGCCACAAGGACCCTGAAGGCTCAGAGGTTGGGGCGAGGGGACCGACTGAAACAGCTGTTGGGAGACAGATGGTAGTCTCCGGTCAAGGCCATCCAGCGTGTTCTTTAATGTGCACAGGGTATGGCTCTCCTGCACATGGGGCCATGGCTTAACGTCCCATCCGACGGACGGAAGCCTTTCCACAGACTATCGGTGTCTCCCACTGACTGTGGGCAGGGCAGGGAGTTTTGCGGAGATAAATCTCAACGCTGCCCCAGCTGGGACTCGAACCTGTGAACTACAGATTATGAGCCTGGTACACTACCGAGTGAGCAACCTTTCGTATCCTTACTATTTTGTATTATTTCATTTCTATTGTATGATAAACTGATGTCATTCTAAAATCTTTTAGTTATGTTGTCATGCGAGCTACAAAACGTTCTCCGATTTCTGCAGTTTTGGTACGCGAGCTCGAAGAGGTTCGCCACTAGTCGTCTATAAAATTCCTAAAAATAGCATCGGTTATTATTAGTTTGCATCATAAAAATATTCTCATACAATTTTCACTATACGGAGGGCGTTCAAAAAAGTTCTTGACACGCGTCTGTAGATTTGCACTCGTTCATCTGAACAAGCTACGATTTGTTTGAAAGCTTGTATAAACTTGTCATTACGCGCTAAATACAAAGGCCGTATCATCCATTTCCCTCTTTGTTGGAGGAGCGTAAAGTTCAGTTTATGAAAACTGTGCGTTATTGCTATGGAGCCTACTAAAGATATTACATTTTTACTAAGATGGAGTTTGGGGACCACGCGAAAAACATCGATGTCGATTTATCACAAGTATATACGTATCACGCCTGTTCACGTGGCATTGCTGCTGGACAGGCAAGAAGTCGGGGTGTTCAGCACGATGGTTGGCAAAGAGTTGCTGATACACACAGTTGGGTGTAAAGGCCTTCCCTGTCCTGCACAGGGAAAAATCACAGGAAGGGGAAACAGTGAGCCACAGTGGAAGGGAATCAACTGTGCAACACTTTCAAGACTGGTGTTGATGTCTCTGAGGTAGCCTTGAACTCGCAAACCAAAAGGACGAATGGCAATCGGCAGATTACTGAAAAGCATTTCCCACTTTGAACTGCAAATATAGTCCTGGGTGGAGTCGTATACCTGGGATCCATAGCCCAGTTTCGACCATACAAGTGCACAATACAGGTGGAGCAGAGAACATCGTTCAGCTCCCCAGGTTGGGTTGTTTACCTCTGAGCAGCACGTTTTTGCACACCATGGGCTAAATGGCCAGGTCACATGGACCCCGAAGGCTCAGAGAAGGTTGAGGGAATGGACCCACTGGAACAGCTGTTGGGAGACAGATGGTAACCTCCCGTCAATGCCATTCAGCATGTTCTTTAATGTGCACAGGGTATGGCTCTCCCACACACGAGGCCACGGCTTAACGTCCCATCCGACGGCCTTTCCAAGTCCATCGGTGCCCCCTACTGCAATGGGCAGGGCGGGGAATTTTGCGGAGATAAATCTCAACGCTAACCCAGCTGGGACTCGAACCTGGGAACTACAGATTACGAGCCTGGCGCGCTACCGACTGAGCCACCCCCGCCCCCCATTTACAAAGACCAACAGAAAAATTGCACATATAGAACAACAATAAACAAATGTATAAATATGGTATATCAATATAAATCTAAAAATAACCCAGGTGTAAGCGACCTGGGTTAAACGTGTAGAATAGGAAATAGGGGACTAAAACTATATGCGAGTAGAATAACCAGTATATCGTAAAAATTGAAAGATAGAGGTAAAATTACAATGGTCTGATAAAAGATGTCCGAGTGTAAGGGGCCCCCCCGGACGAAAAATCACGAGAGTTAAAAAACATGTCTTTCAAGGTTAAAACAATGACATTCAATTAAAATATGTTTGATCGTTAAAAAGATGTCACAAAACTCACACTTAGGTTCGTCGTCCGCCCGTAAAAGAAACGAATGAGTAATAAACAAATGACCTAAGCGGAGACGAGCAAGTACAACTTCCTCCTAGCGATTCCTGCGGTAACAAGACTGCCATGGTTTGATCTCAAAAGAGCTTGTTCGCAAGCTGTTCTGACCAAGATCTCTGCCACTGTGCCCAGAGCTCAATGGTGAAACGCTGCCGGAAATCCAGATAGGGAACCGGCAACGGAGTGCCGGACAGGGGTGTGGCTGACTTGGCAGCACCATCTGCCAAGTCATTGCCCCTGATATCGACATGGCCGGGCACCCAACAGAAGAGAATCGTGGTGGTGGCTGCCAAACGATGGAGCTGCTGGCAGAACTTAGTAAGAACTGGGTGAGGCCGTTGCCTCACCGAGATCAAAGCCTGTAGTGAGCTAAGCGAGTCGGTGTAAAGCACACACCGACGATGCTTAGTCGCCACATGGTCCAAGGCGAGGCTGATAGCGTGCAACTCTGCAGTGAAGATGGAACAAAGCAGTGGGATCTGGTCTGCAATGTTTACATCACAGCAGACCATGGCCGATCCCACCGATGTGCCGGACTTCAAGCCATCTGTGAAGACAGGCAAGAAGTCCGGGTGCTCAGCACGATGGCTGGCAAAGAGTTGCCGGTTGGTTGTTTTGGGTTTTATGGAAGAGTTGCCGGTACACACAGTCAGGTGTAAAGGCCTTTCCCGTCCTGCACAGGGAAAAATCGCAGGAAGGGGAAACAGTGAGCCAAGGTGGAAGTGGCTCAGCTGTTGGCTGTGCGATGCTATCAAGACTGATGATAATGTCTCTGAGGTAGCCTCGGACAAGCAAACCAAAAGGACGAATGGCAGTCGGCCGATTAGTGTAAAGCATTTCCCACTTCGGACTGAAAATGCAGTCCCAAGTGGGATGGCCAGGCAGGGATCGCAATTTAGAAGCATATTGTAGGGACAACTGCTGACGGCGAAGGGATAAAGAAGGTTCGTCGGTCTCAACGTAAAGACTCTGGACCGGTGAGGTGCGGAAGGCTCCCGTGCAAACATGGAGGTCCTGGTGATGGTGGGGTTCCAGCACCTTCACCACCGAATCCCATGCAGAGTTGTACACCTGGGATCTGTAGTCCAGTTTCGATCGGACAAGTGCACGGTAGAGGCGGAGCAAAGAACATTGGTCCGCCCCCCAAGAAAAGGAGAGGACCTTGACGATGTTCAATGCCCGCATGGACTTGGACCTGAGATGATGTGTGGTAAAAAGGTCAATTTCCGATCGAATATGAGACCGTGAAACTTGGTCTCCGCCACAACTGGAATGATGTTACCCCCGAGCCGCAGCTCGGGATCCAGATAAAGATTACGCTTGTGGCAAAAGTGCACACAAGCGGTCTTCTGTGGGGAGAACCGAAACCTGTTTGCCGTCGCCCAAACCAAAAGATTGTTCAGGGTAATTTGCAGTTGTCTTTCAATGACCCTCATGCTGGACGAAAAACAAAAGATGCTAAAGTCATCAACATAGAGAGCATTGCCTACTGATGGAGGAAGTTGTCTAGTTATAAAATTAATCTTGACAGCAAAAAGCGTAACACTCAGAACGCAGCCTTGTGGCACCTCCTGTTCTTGGGGGTACGGCCGCGACAGGGTGTTAACCGACATGGACACGAAAAGAACGTGTCGATAAGAAGTTGGAGATGCAGATCGACATGTGACATCTTAAGCCAAAGCTGTTGTGGTCACGAAGAATGCCGAATCACCAAGCCGTGTCGTACGCTTTTTCGATGTCAAAGAAAATTGACACCAGGTGCTCTCTACATAAAAATGAGTTTCTGATAGCCGATTCGAGGCGTATCAGATGATCAAGGGTTGACCGTTGCCTGCGAAAGCCACACTGGGTGTTGGAAAGGTTGTGGTGTTCTAAATACCAGATGAGTTTGGCATTTACCATTCTTTCCAACACCTTGCACACGCAGCTCGTCAACGCGATGGGAAGATAATTGGAAGGAATCTTGGGATCTTTGCCTGACTTGGGGAAGGCCAAGACGATGGCCTCCCTCCAGGAGTCCGGAAACTGCTCCTTGGTGAAAATACGGTTGAAGAGTTGGAGCAGTCGATCCTTACTCGATGGTGAGAGATGTTGGAGCATGGCATAATGGACATTGTCTCGCCCCACAGCAGATGCACGAGAAGTGTGCAGAGCAAGGCGAAGCTCCTCCACTGTGAGTGGCCTGTTGCAAGTCTCCAGGCCATTCGAGTGGAAGGACAGCGGAGAGCATTCTGCCCTGCCCTTCTGGGTCAGAAACTCGGGGGAATAAGAGATCAGATGGAGGAGAATGACTCCCCCAGAGTGTCGGCAATTGCTTGTCCATTGTGCTCCAGGATCGATAATGAGTGGGACGTGTAGTTCCCACCCATCTTCTGGACTTTATCCCACACGATCTTAGAACTGGTCGTGCGGGTGATAGAAGACATATACTTGATCCAAGATTCCTTCTGGCGTCGGACGAAACAAGCTTTCGCCCTGGCGCGTTTGAACCTTTCGAGGTTTAAGGGTCATCGGATATATCTGAAACCCCCCCAAGCTTTGTTCTGAGACTTACAAGCTGCGGTGTAATCAGGACCACGGTTTCAGAAAACGAGGAAACCGTGTCGAAGTTTGAGGAATTGATGCAGCTGCATCTATGATACAGTACGTTATCTCCGCTACTGCCACATTGATGGGCTCCTGGCTGACAGAGTGGCAAACAACGAATTCCTATTCAACTTAACCACCACAGATGGCTTAGTGAATAGGGGGCAGTCTGTATCCATGTCCTTGGTTTTGCCTGCGTCAGGAGGTACTTATCTGCAGGTGAGAAAGATTCAGTAGGTGGTACACTGATGTCAGTCTGCACCACCACCGAAGTCATTGGAACGATGAGCTTTCCAATGACTGCACTGGCATAGGATACCTTGCCAGGTGGGGCGGGCAGTGCAGCGAGCTTTCACCCTCAGCGTAAGAGATGTTGGTGATCGTTTTCTTACGCCGAAAATTTTTGTTGAGCAAGAAGCTTAACTTTTGTGTATTAGTCAAAGGTACTGAAATTTCAGCGCAGATATTGCTGATAGTTAAGATCTTTATTGTATGTATGCAAAGATTAGAAGTGTCCGGATGCATGATAGATAAAATTTTTGATAAGTAAGTTTATTTACAAGCTTAGTATAGCTTTAGTATTGTATTGTTGTATAGCGCAATAAAAAAAGCGCTATTCAAAATCAAAAAAGTTTCAAAATTTTGGCAGACTGCTAAACATGTATGCTAGTAATATGGCCGATTCCTCCATAATGACTCCCGACTTAGAAAAAGTAAAAAATAGGTTGCAGGATGTAATGAAAGAAGCAAAAGTGTTAATGAATCTGCTTAAAGAGCGTCGGGAGAAAAGGGGAACGACAACAACCCTTAATTTGCTGACAATGCTACGTCAGTTCATGAATCAATAAACTTTGAATGTAAGGTTCCATTTTTTGTTCCATCAGAAACAAGTGATAGAACGGAGTATTAACAACCGCCTCAACGAGTTGCTGATCCATTTATTAACAATAGTCCTTATGGTAATTGGTCTTTACCTGAGATAAGGTTCGACGGTTCGAAATGTCCGTCATCGTGGACATTTGTTAAGTCCATGGAAGAGCATTTCCGTTTACATGAAGTGCCTGGCATCAAAAAGGTGGTTTTAACAGTATATTGTCTAATTGGATGTGCTAAGCAATGGTGAAATAACGTAGGATGTCATCATGGAATAGAGTTTTGGGAAGATTTTAAAAGCAAACTCTTGGAAATCTATCCAGTTTGTAATAATTTCACACAGTTAGCTACAGAACTGTTTTCATGAAGACAAAGGGAAGGAGATATCAAAAAATTCATCTGGGGTACAGTAGAGTTATACCAGCTGTACAATGCTGATGCCACTGAAATTGACATTATAAACTGCATATTGTCCCATTTACTTTTGCCTATTAGGGAATTCTTAGAAGTAAATAAAAATAAATAAATAAATACCCCCTCAAGCAGCTGTTTACGAAATGTAAATCCAATTTCAACTTCAGTCAAACAGGCAGTTATCACCCATTTATTACAAAGTATTTAAGAGTACATACTCCAAGAATTACATGATGTACCTTCAGCAGGACATTTAAGTCAAAGAAGGTCTAAGGAGAAGAAGGCTAGCTTCGCACAAGCGTAAGTGGCGCCGTTCTGCGGAATTTTACCGAAGCTGAACGTGGCAAATTGATGTGCAGGCACAAAAACAACTGTAAGGGGCGATCTGCGCATGCGCAGTGCAATCATTTTTAGTCCACTGCAGCTGTGGTTTGTCTTACTCTTGGTATATTTATTGCGATTTAATCAGTGTTTCAACCTAACACCCATGACTGTTTGGCATAGTGATAGCTGATCCTAAAGTTATTCAGTGAGTATTTTATCCCGTTCAGGAGTATATTTTACGATACCTGGAAAAGCCGTTGTATGTTTATTTTGAGTAATTTTGCAGAATTTTTAAAATTAATATGTAAATTAATACATTTAATCATCTTGCGAACATGTAAGTCAATGTATGTTGCAGTTTTGTGTTCCCTGGAGCATATCGACATATATAGGTGTCTGCAGTTTGTTCTAATAGTAATTTTTTATGGTTGATACGAGAAGTGCCTGCTGCCATCTATTGACAGTTTATACAAGAAACTCGATGTGACTTTAATTGAAAATATCCTAAATTCTATAAAATATAATTAAACAAAACATGTTGTCTCGCATTATCATAATATATTAAATATAGTAAAATGTATGTAATATAGTAAAATTTCAATTTATCATAATATATTAAATATAGTAAAATGTTCAAAATATTAAAATTTCTATGTTGAGCATAGCTACTACTTGTTTTACAAAATGGGATTTTATTAAAGAAAATAATTTTAACTGATCATTATGAAAAGAAAATTATGATGGTAATATTTAAGAAATGAACACTGAACAGAGTCAAAGTGTATGCAAAATTGGTCACGTGGTGTAAGCTATTGAAAACCTTTCTGGGCGGTGGAAAAATAACGCAAGAAACTGGCTCCTCTCCCTGGCTGGGTGGCTTCACTGCAATACACGAATTTGCCATGTTTAGAGGGCGCTGCAATCGAAAAGTTTACATTACGTCTATGGAAGCTAGCTATCTTCTCCCTTAGACACTCCTTGGTTAAGTACACGAAAAACATATCAGAAGGTAGCCAAAAGATCCTATTGGCCAGCTTTGAAAAAGGACATATAAACCTATGTAGAAACATGCTTAATTTGTCTAACCACAAAATTCAATTAGAACCATCCTTGTGGTCTTATGAAAAGCACGATCTTCAACGAACCCATGGAATTAGTAGACATGGATTTAATGGGCCCATATCCACAAATGCAAGAGAGATCCCAATACATTCTGGTGTTAGTAAATTATTTTTCAAAATAGGTTGAAATATTTCCCATTAGAAATGCAACGGCAACAATTGTAGCAAAGAAGTTTATAAATGAATTTATATGCAGGTACGGGGTACCCAAGAGTATAGTTTCAGACAATGGGCCCCAATTCATTTCAAATGTGCTTGCTGAAGTATGTGAAACATTTCAAATAAAACACATATATACAACTCCATATCATCAACAATCAAATTTAACCAAAAGAATTAATCGAAATATTGGTAGAATAATAGCTGCATATATTGAAAATAGAAATATCACATGGAATAAATACTTGCAGCAGTTTTCCTTTGCTCTACGCAATTCATTACATGAAACAACTAAATTCACATCATCAAGGATATTTATAGGAAGAGAGTTGTCATTACCTTGGGGCAGCCTCATTGGCCAACCTGCATCTCCACAATCCACTGAATTTAGAACAGAACAGTATATTCAAGCCATTTCAAAGGCACAAGATAATTCCATAAGAGCACAACAAAAGCAACGAGAAGATTATAACAAAAGATGACAACATATGAAATTTATAATAGGTGATAAGGTCCAACTTGAAAAGTTAATAATCATTGGAGCATTACAGAGAAGTAAAAATGTGGTGCCGAACAGGGATTTTGAATAAACTTGATCAGACAAAAGGTTCAACTTGAAAAGTTAATAATCATTGGAGCATTACAGAGAAGTAACATACCACCCTTTTTCTCCCTTGATGATAAGTTAGTACCTAGGTGGGTACTACACGATCATGGTATTGTAAAACCCAATGGACTACAGTCACTCCCTGAGAGATGAGCTCCAAAAGGATTTCCTCTTCAGAAACCTTCAAGAAGCCCCACTTGAAGATAATACCCCAGGAGATATCAAGCAATTTGTGGGGCATCACAGTGATGAAAGTCCCACTAATCACTGTCACTTTCAGCAATAGCTCTGAATGCTTAGAACAAGAAGTTCCCACTAGCAAGTCACTGGATCTTAAGTGCTTGAATGATTTTGGAACTCCCTCAAGACCTACCAGACCTTTACTGGTGAAAAAAGGGGGCATGTCCCCAATTACCTGATCATGACCGTGGAATGGATGGTCAGGAATGAAGAAAGAGACAAAGACAATGGTAATGAAGACAATGAAGAAGATGGGACCTAATATTGAGCCCATTTTGAAGAACTGAACGAATAGTATTCAGTAATGGAACTCGTAGTTTTAGATTTGTAGTTCAGTGCCCATGATCCCCACCTATCATAGAGCCCAAAAAGGGGAAGCCCAATTGGTTTTAGATTTAGTCGTAATCGGTTAAGGTGGGGCAGCACTCGTAATCTGTAGTTCCCAGGTTCGAGTCCCAGCTGGGTCAGCGTTGAGATTTATCTCCGCAAAATTCCTCGCCCTGCCTACGGTCAGTAGGGGACACCGATGGGCTTGGAAAGGCCGCCGTCCATCGAATGGGACGTTAAGCCGTGGCCCCGTGTCCAAAATTCAAATGAAGATATTCACTAAGTAACAAGAGCTTATTCACTAAGTAACAAAACCACTACAAAATGGTGAACTGCTCCTGCAGTTCAGCACTATTGCATTTCAGCACATGTGCATTTGTGTCATCGCTATAATAGACAATGCTAAGATTCTGGATGGTGGCTGTCCAGAATTAAGATTGTCAAATGAAGATATTCACTAAGTAACAAGAGCTTATTCACTAAGTAACAACACTAACTAATTCACTAAGTACTCATCCATTAGATCATCTAAGGTGCTGCCCCACCTTAACCGATTACTACAGATTACGAAACCCCAGAATGGAACCATTCTGTCACCACTGTCCTAATCGTCCAAAATCGTAATCTGGATGGTGGCTGTAATGTTAAAATTCGTATTGACTATATGAAAGTAGCTGCTTTATGAAAGCATAGATTACGAGTTATAGTCCAGATTTACGATTTTGCACAGATTAGGACAGTGGTGACAGAACATAATATCATTTTTACATTCATTTTGCAATCATATTCATATTATTTGCCATGTTATGTAGACAATCACAGCATTTACTTTGTGTATCAGGGTTACATTAGCTACTTTCATATAGTCAAAACGAATTTTAACATTACAGCCACCATCCAGATTACGATTTTGGACGATTAGGACAGTGGTGACAGAATGGTTCCATTCTGGGGTTTCGTAATCTGTAGTAATCGGTTAAGGTGGGGCAGCACCTTAGATGATCTAATGGATGAGCTGCTCCTGCCTGACACATTACCATCTGCAGGGTTGGGTTGTTTTACCTCTGAGTGGCACTTTTTTGCACACCATGGGCTAAATGGCCAGGTCACATGGACCCCGAAGGCTCAGAGAAGGTTGGGGGAGGGGACCCACTGGAACAGCTGTTGGGAGACAGATGGTAGCTTCCCGTCAAGGCCATCCAGCGCGTTCTTTAACGTGAAAAAGGGTATGGCTCTCCTGCACACGGGGCCACGGCTTAACGTCCCATTCGACGGACGGCGGCCTTTCCAAGCCCATCGGTGTCCCCTACTGACAGTGGGCAGGGCGGGAATTTTGCGGAGATAAATCTCAACGCTGACCCAGCTGGGACTCGAACCTGGGAACTACAGATTACGAGCCTGGCGCGCTACCGACTGAGCCACCCCCGCCCCCAATCTGCAGGGACCACCTTCTTGTTTTGTATTTTGGCAGATGAAAATGAATATAAAAATAATATTATGTTGATTTAGATATGACAAATGATGAATACTAAATTTGAAATTCGTTTATTATTTTTTGCAATTATTTTTGGTGGGGCAGCACCTTAGGTGATCTAATGGATGGGCTGCTCCTGCCTGACACATTACCATCTACAGGGATCACCTTCTTGTTTTGTATTGTGGCAGATGAATTGTGGTGTAACCATTTCAATCCTGAATAGAAGTGATACATCATGTAATGGAAACATGCAACCTCACCACAACCCAGCAAATTTATGGCCCAGCCATTATCTGACAAGGTTCAGTGGTCGTGTTTCTTTGGTGAGAAAGGACCTTTGCCAATTAATTTCTTACCATATGGCACCTTTCACAGTAGATCGTTACTGCAACATCACCAGTCACTTGAGGGCAGTCATCAAGAACAGACAGGCATGCTGACCCATGGGATCATTTTGCTTCATGATAATGCCAGCCGTCAGCCAAAAAAATGACAACTGATCTTCTACAATAATTTTTCTGGGAGGTGTAGGAGAATCATCCACATAGCCCTTACCTATTCCTCTGAGACTTTCATGTCTTTGGTTTGCTGAAGAGTACACTAAAGAGTCGAAACCTCACCTTATAAGACAATGTGAGGACAGTGGTGACAGAATGGTTCCATTCTCAGAACCAGATATTCTACAAGATGGTACTCGGCATTTCATGGCAAGATGGAATATCCTCAGAAATATGGTGACTATAAGAGTTTCTGATAAAAAAAAATCTCAGGGTGCTTCAAATCACGGGCAAAGTCACATTATACAACTGTGAAGTGGAAGTCAGCCATCAGACCATAACCATACTACTTTTTCACTTGGGTCACATGCTTGTTGATTACCAACCTCCATCTCAATTTCGATTAGTGAGCCAATTTACTTCTGCTGCTATATATTGTCCTACTTTAACAATCCTCTTCATTTTTCTTTATTGCCTTGATTCATGCTGCCATCTAGGCACAGAACAGGGAAACAACATCTAAATCTGATTCATTAATTTTTAATTAACACTAGTGCATGAGAGAAATCTATTTGAATCTCCGAACATCATTGCTTACTGGTCAAATCAGACTTAGGTAGCTCCACTTAGAGAAAAGAATGCATCATGCCAAGCTGAGGCTTCCCCAAGCTGGGATTGAACTGAGGACCCCAGGAAAGTCAGCAAATGCTGCTAAGAAGCAATGACTTAATACACAATGCCAAGAGACTAGCTCAGAAAGTGTTATAAGATTAAGTGCGTATGCATTCCCCATTGTAACAGCAGACCGTTACAGTGAATGCATCTTATACCCATTGAGTCTTCATATTACAGAGATTTTATTTTCTTGATAAAAAGTGGAAAAGCAAATTATTTGAATAATAAGGTAATGCAGCTAATTTCTGATACAAAGGATCACAAAAACAAGTGAATCAAAACCCTACAACTTATCAGACAGCATTACAGGGAGTAAAAAATGCCTATGGAATCAATTGGAAGCTGATAAAAATCTCTGGCTTGATTATTTTGCTGACAAAGTAGAGAAAGCAACAGGACATCATACAAGAAAGTTGTACCATATATATTTTGTGTATGAGTGTGTGTGGGGGAAACAGAATGGTAATGGATTGATAGATGGTAAAGTTTGAAAATGAGAATTCTCTCATGGCCATATGGTTTGACATATCAGAGATGTTCCAAACAATATGGTTATACTCCCATTATTTATAATGTATATATATTATTGGTTTTAACATTAGCCACATAACCCTATCTGATGCTACTTTCACTATCTTAAAAGTCACCATAAAATTAGCACTGAGACCTGGTAAATGTCATATCACATGGTTGACTAAAGTGCTTAATATTTTCAATAATTAAGATGTTGTTCATAAGCAATTTATTAGAGGTATAATTATTTACATTTTCAGAAAGATGGTCACACTGTGATAATTACAAAAGTATTAGTCTACCCTGACCTATTCCCCAGATGTTCCAGTACATTATCGTTTGCATTACTGTGCTTAACAGAATCAAACATTTGGTTGATGGAGAACTTTGAGATGAAGTGTGGGTTTTGAAATGTGATGCACAGACCAAAGTTTTCCACTTGGGCAGATTCTTGAGAAATGTTAAAATTGTGGTTATTAGATTTGCAAATTTCAGGAAGGCCATTGCCTAATATTCATCAATGGAATTTGAAGTTTATCATAAAATTTTAGAGAATACCTGAAGTTAGTGTTATTATAGATAACCATTACTGTGTTAACTAAGTCATGGGTAAATGTTGTTAAGGCCTGCATGTGACTGGTTTATTATCACAACTAGGGTCATATAAAACAACATTTTGCTACATTTTCTCTTTAGTTTGGTAAATGATTATGTTATGAGGAAACTTTGCAAAGGTGAGATTGGAGCTTTATGTTGTCAAGAGATATAAAAATATCTTACTTGATTATGCTAACAATATGGCTCATTTGGCAAATGATACTGACATATAAACACTTTTATAAGAGCTGTTAGTAAGACTCACAATAGTGTAGTTTGGCAATAGATACAGAAAATCGGGTATGGCAATAGTAATGAAAGTTTGGCAATAGTAATGAAAGTTTGGCAATAGTAATGAAAATGAGTTACACGGTGGTGTTTTAGTTCTTTTGAATGGTTGTACTCTTGAACAAGTTTCTAGTTTAATTATCTTCTGAGTTTTATGACCAATACTA
The DNA here is from genome assembly GCA_038380435.1 of Ryuthela nishihirai. Lineage (NCBI taxonomy): Eukaryota > Metazoa > Arthropoda > Arachnida > Araneae > Heptathelidae > Ryuthela > Ryuthela nishihirai. The sequence continues at coordinate 2,179,021 of JAWZYU010000023.1, read as the reverse complement.
GCAATGTACATTGTGAGGTAAACAGGAAAGTAGGCATTGTTGTTGGGACTTTTAAGAATCTGTGGAGAATATGGGGAAATAGACATATTTACATAAAGACTAAAATTAGGTTACATTTTAGTTTAGTTCCCTCAAATATTTGCTAAGGTAGTGATATAATGAAATAACAGAATTGCTAACAAGAATTTACAAAATGGATGCCAAGATGACATACGAGTTGCATTTGTGTATATTTCAGATGCAAATGGTATCGTTTTAATGTAGAATAACAATATCTCTATCTCTAACCAATTGAATTCCTTAAGACAGATGATAAAAAAAATTCATGTTTTTGAAGGTAATAGACCTGCAAATTCCAAATTTCGTCATCATCGTAACATTACGTTACATAATATACATACATAACATAACCTTCAAAAACAAAACAACAGGAAACTTGATACTTTTGAATCAATCAAAATGCTTACATAAAATCTTGGGTATTAAATTATTGATTATATAAACAATGAGATTAGATGAACAAATCATCAACCACCTTTAAGTAGCATCTTAGGTAAGGTAAAACTATTGGTTTGGCCATGTCACCTGCAAATAGAAATACAAATTAATGAATAGAATTATGAATAGTGGGCCTGAAAGCTTCCCGAAAAAGGGGGACAAACCTTGAATGAGATGGATGAATAATGCCAAACAGGAGTGCATTTTAATTGGTCTTCAGTGACCAAATGCAATAGACTTTACTCAGGATAGAAATATTTAGAGAACTAAATTACACAGTCTGGTTGGACCTCCACAGCTCATGGTTGCTTGAGGATTAAGTATGTGTATCTTTTTTTCACCTGTAATCTTACATCCCTCCTTTTTGGGCCTTCAATTTTGGTTAAGGTAGGCAGGCCATCGGCAGGCAATAGCCTATCTTAGGTGGCCCTTCTATGTCTTCTCTCTTCCTGAGGCCAATGGATAAACATTTCTAACAGTCACAGATTGTGCTTGAACATCAGATTATGGGTCTGGTATGATTACAGATGGTGCTCTGAGAATAAGAGAGAACATCTACTTGATACCTTTTTTTTATAAATCCTTCAGTTGTTGGGTGAATTAGTGGTGATTACGAAAACTGATTTTCAATATTAAAAGCATATATCATGCTATATTGAAAGGACAGTTCAATCAAGATTTGATGTTCACAGCTAACTACTTAATTTCTATAAATGTTTAGTGGAAAAAATTTTGCCAACCTACAGGAATTGAACAGCATCTCTCCAGAAACATTTCCATCTTACTCAGCAAAATATAAAAAGAAATAGTTGCCACCCGAGATAATAGAGGGCCAATGGTAGGCACCAAAATCATCGGTGAAGAGTTTAGTCTTAAATTAGTGGAAAAAAGATGAGCTGGCATTAGTTCAATGGAAAAATACTCTGTCATGTCTCTGGAGAGATGAGAGTTCAATTCCTGTAATATCGGTGAAATTTTTTCTACAAAACATTTATTGATATCTGTTGACTTTTTAATGTCAATATAACACTGTGATTGTCATTTATGTTTACTTAATTTCCTATTCTCAAACTGTGATCATTTTTAAAGCATTCCTGATTGAATTTTATGTGTATCTTGTTATCTCAAACAAGTGTCAAAATCCAACATTTAAAAATTAAATCAGCTGATAATACCAGCAGATGATCTCTAAAATTGTTTCAGGAAGCATTTTTGAATCACAAATGCTTAACAGTATTTCCAATATGTAAGTTATATTATTGCAGTTTAATCTGTTATTGCTCTTTCAATATGCTATAAATGTCTGAAGAATTTTTCTCCAGACAAAACTCTCAAAACTACTGTTGTTTTATATTTACATTCAACTACAACTGAATAGTAACTCAGGCTTTATTGAACAACTGCATATTTTATGAATACTAAGCTATTTCCCTTTCTTCAAATCCCTACAGTTTTGATGCTTGTAGCACCAGAGTGGTAGCATGCCAGGCTCGTAATCTGTAGTTCCCAGGTTCGAGTCCCAGTTGAGTCAGCGTTGAGATTTATCTCCGCAAAACTCCCTGCCCTGCCCATAATCCATAGGGGACACTGATAGGCTTGGAAAGATCGCTATCCATCAGATGGGACATTAAGTTGTGGCCCCGTGTGCAGGAGAGAGCCATACCCTTTGCACATTAAAGAACATGCTGGATGGCCTTGATGGGAGACTTCCATTTGTCTCCCAACAGCTGTTTCAGTGGGTCCCCTCCCACTTCCCTGAGCCTTCAGGGTCCTTGTGACCTGGCTGTTTAGCCCATGGTAAAAAAAGTGCCACACAGAGGTAAAACACCCAATCCAACAATGATAAGTGAGAAAAGGCTATGCCTCCCACCCTGAAATAGATCATGATTTAGTATTAATAGCTCACTGTACAAGTATCTTGTTGATGAAATATTTTTTAGTAATCATAGAAAATTAATGATTATTCCAGTTGGAAACCAAATCCATAACCTGCCAGTCACATTAGTTGCTCTCATTTTTAGCTACAAACAAAAATAAGTTATGTGTGTTATCATTTTTCAACAATCACCTGATAACTATACGACAAAAAAAAATACCCTGATGATTACGTTATTTTTTTTTTTTTTGGGGGGGGGGGGGTCCTCTTAATATTCCATAAATATTTAAAGTTTTGTTGTCAAAAGCAAATCTTTGGTTTGTATTTTGAATTTATTTAAAATTATGTGCCTGAAGTTTAAATTAAAAAATATTAAAATGTTAGCAAACAGCTGCTTGAGGGTGTATTTTTTTTATGCAGCATTTTTTAAGATGATGTCACAGTCCCCTCTGTCCTGTACTGATGTAACATCATTAAATCCAACATTGGAAATATGAATGCAAAAAAAAAAGAGCTGTGTTACATTATATTTTAGATTACAGCAATTCTAAGATAAATCTTAGAGTTGTTGCATGAAAAATAAAAAAGGAATGGCAATGGGGAATTTCAGATAGGTAACAACAAAATAGATATGTAGAAACTGATAAAAGAAAAGTTAGCTGTGAGAGCCTCAATGTATGACAATAAATACTAAACAGATACAAAGCTGGTTCTGATTAATTAACCTTCTATCTATTAATTACCTGTTTCATATTAAAACATTTTTTACATCTTTACAAATAGTTTTTTCCTGCAGGTTTAAAGAGATTTTTCCACCTGCAATAATAACAGTTTTTAGCATTTCAAGGTTAGTTATTAGTTTATCACAGACAGTAAATTTGCATCTACTAAGATAAAGCTTAAAAATTTAAGCAAAGTAATCTACATGCTTAGAGCATACATTATTTCCTATTTAATTGAGATCAGTGTTCAGTTGCCGTGGAATACTCACTGCTGGTTCATAAAGGTAGTCTGCAAGTGAAAACATTTAATGCCCTAGTTCATTGCAATGTTGGTCTAAAATAAAGGCCCAAATTCTTTATATTATTGGGATTTCTCATTGCTCTGAATGCAAAACATAATAAATAGAATCCAATAGATTTTTTTTGGATTTCCCAGTTTTTTATGACTGAATTTATGCAATATGGCAAATAACATTTAATAGAACTAAAAGTATAGTCAATGACTCATCTCATAATTTCAGTGAAAGCACAAATTATGCTGCTTCTTGGATGAATGCAGACTTCTGTTTCAAAATGCATGTAATTCCATGTCATTAACATTTTTAACTATCGAAAGATTCACAAAGCCTCATTGCTTGGCGAAGAACCTCCTTTGGACTCTGTAAATCATCCATTAAAGTTGGTAGCATTCTTTGGAATCTATCTCTCTGTTTCTCTTCAGTTTCAAATTCACAAATCAATGAAATGCGATCATCAAACACTGACTGTGGGAAAGAACAGTTTCTTGATTCTGAGGTCTTATGTGACGAATCCTGCAATGATATCACTTGTTGCGAAGCAGTTTCATTTTCAGAGACGCTGATAGATGTTGATTTTAAGAGGCACCTTGTGGAACTTAAACTACTTTCATCTGGTAAGTTTTTGAGCAAATCAAATGTTTTATTTGTTTCTTTGTCAGTCCATTCATTACTGTTCCTTGTATTTAGTAGTTTAGAGTTTCTGTTTGCTGAATGTGTTGTTTCTGCAATGCTTTCAACAATACGAAAATTTTCTGAAATGGAGTCTTGAGGCTTTGCATTCAAAGGAGACTCACAGTAATCATTATTGAAATTTTTGTTAGATTCCTCTTCTTGTTTCATTCTATGAACCAAATTTTGTTTGCAATTATCCCAGAGGACACCAAGTGGCTTTATTTCTAGATGGAAATTATCACATGGTGATGAAGCATTTGAAATTGATTTTAAAGGATAATTTGTTCCACATTGCATCTGCACATCTTCTTTCTTGTATCTGTTTTCAATGAATTCATTTTCTTTCACATATTGTCTTCCACATATTTCTTCAAGACTATCAGGAGTGTTGGCACCATTTGACAAATAATCTTTGGTAGTACCTTCTGAATTTAAATGGTCATCACTAGCTATTTCTTTGATACACTGAACAGTTCTTAATTCTTTAGCCAGCCTTTCAGGGCACACTCCTGCACAAACTGCTGACTGACTGCAAGACTGGTTGTTAGAGTTAGTAATCTTCATTGTAGTATCCATGCAAGGAAGTGAGCATGCATTGAGAGGATTTTCATCTAACACTGGGGAAGAAGTAAAAGGAGCATTCTTACCTCTTTTTGAGATTCCTGTTCCAGTATTGTTAATTTCATATTCTAGTGAAGTTGTTCTTGCTGGCTTTTCTGCACTGACATGTCTTGCTCTAATTGCTTCTGAAGTCACAGTTGCATCAGGAGAATCACTTACACTGCTAACAGGATGGACCATTTCTGTAGAAAATTTTCTTATGCCAGGCAATGGAGAACCTTCTCTATTAGGGTTGCTAAAGTCTTGCCTTAGTACAGGTCTGGAAGTTTCATGCTCTTGCTGCTGCCACAGTCCTTTAGACATTTGCTGTTGTGGTTGTGAGGTCACATGAATGACCTGATTATCTCTAGATCCCCTATTAAATGAAACCCTCATTTGGACAACAGGCTGCCCTATTCCCCGAGATGGTACCTGTTCGACACTAATGTTTCCAGAGCTTTTCCCAGGTGCAGGTTGTCCATCCAAAGAGCCACAAAAGGAGTTAACATACCTTGTGGAAGAATGAGCAGGTGTATGACTAGATGAGATTCTACCATCACTAATGGTGAAATTTATTCGATGTACAGATGATGCAGAATGTGAGCTGTCACTACGATAAAGAGACTGTGTTCCTCTGCTGCTTTCTTCAGACACTGGGCTATAAACAGCAGCTCTTGCTCTAACCTTACCACCCTCACCTTCAAATCCTTGCTCTTTATTATGAAGATTATGTATACTTCTTGATCGTTGACTATCTTCAAATGTTGGAAAACAATCTAAATCATAATCTGGCATTTTGTCACTAACAGATCTATTATACTTCATATATTCTCTTGGACGCATAGTACCATAGAGAGATTGGTCATTACGCATTACATTTGGGCTTCTCATTGCAGAGGTTTTTGAATGTGGACTGTCACTATTAAAATCTAAAGGAAAACCAGGATTCTTACTATCACTCATATGTAACCACTGTTCTACTCTGTGCCTTCTGCTTTCAGCAAGGTTGTCTGACTGTTCATCAGGTGAATCTTCTTGTAGAGAACTTGGAAACAGGGATGTAGAAGGCCCATCTTTTGGCCATGATTTCATGAAACTTTGAAAAATATCAGGCCTACTGGTTCCATAAATAGAAGTTAGAGGTGACACTGTTCCTGTTTTCAACAGGTCATCAGAAGGTGTATGAGTGAGTGAATGCTCAGATTCATAGCCATCACTACCTACTCCACTGTCACGACGAGGGTTGTGATGAGAGCTACTTCTTTTAAAAGACCATGATTCAAGCCTTGAAGGAGGTGAGCCAGAATGAAAAACTTTTGATGTTCTTTGGTGCTTTGGAGACTCAAAAACAAACCTTAAAACCTTTTCTCGGGGACTCTCTGTTCGATCCCGACTTTGTGAGCGAGTCCCTGTATTGTAACCACTACTAGTTCTTGATTCACTCCTCTTCCAGTTGCCCAGTTTTGATTCTGGTCTTTCTTGACTTACTGAACGGGAATAGTTTAGTTTTTCAAATGGCTGATGGTGTGATACTGTTATACGACCAGGAAAGCCTTTATTTGCTGATCTTAAAAGTTGCCATAAGCCTTGTGAGCCATAAACTACTGGGTTTGAGCCATCAAAATGAACATCATAATCTTCTTCATTATCTGATGATTCCTTGTCAGTGGAAGAATGTACACTCTTCAGCTCTGATTTTTTTGGCATTCTTTCATTCCTTTCACTTTCTGTTCTTTGAAACTGCCTGAAAGGATTTCTTCTCCTTTCTTTGCGCAGAAAGGGATCTCGAGAAAATTTATGGAAGACATTTTTCATTTTCATCATATTGCACAGCATTGAATCTCCAGTCCAGCTATCAAAGATATCATCAAATATATCTGTTGACCCAGAGGAACTCTGACTGTCAGATCTTACTAATGGTGAGTCATTCCTTAAATGAAGATCTCGAAATTTTTCAAATTCTTCAGCATTTCCTGGTCGTGTAGTAATTTTTGTTTTCTTTTCAACTTTAGTCCATGAGCCATCAGCTCCTGGAGTTTCATAAATTTTTTTTGTTTCTGTAATGCAAGCTCCATCTTTCGTAAAAGTAAATTTTTTGTAGCTGCGAGCAATGGGTACTAATGGCTTATCATCTTCACTTTTAATCACACAAGACTGTGAAGATGTAGATTTTTCTTCATCTTCATCCGGAGATAGCCTTCTTAAACTTTCTTCCATTTGCTCCCGCCAGTCACTCATTTCAGAATCCAATGTTGAAGACAAATCATGCCAATTTAAATTTTTATTCTTGAGCAGTTTCAATTGCCTCTCACTTGAAGGTGCTGTTAGTGGAGCATCCCATATTGATTCATTTTGATTATTTGTAGCTTCATCTCTTTTTGGGTTTTCCAAATGTTTATTAATCGGCGGTGTTAGAACTATTTCTGCTTTACTTTCAACCTGATTATCATTCTCTTTGAAGTATGGTTTTGGTGTCTTAAAAAATGAAGGCCCAGTAGTTTCTGGTGTACCAATGGATGGAGATGAAGGTGTAGCAACTTCTGATTCAAATGAGCTTTGCTGAGACATTTTTCTTTCTGCAAGTTTGGCTTTGGCAATTCCTTTTTTCAAAATTCCTTTAGCAAAGACTTTCTTCTCTTCACAGATAGTTTCTGATTTCACATCAAACTTTGTATCTGTCAATGACTCATCAAGTACTTTTTTATTCTTATCCTCAATATCTTCCTTTTTAGATTCTACATTACCTGTATGGTAATTTTGTGAAGTTCCCAGGTCTTCTTTCTTATGTAAAACATCAGTTTGAACATAATTTTGATTTGATTCAATTTTATTGCTGCATGTTTCCTCACCACTTTTTGATCTATCAATCATAATTTTCTTTACAACCTGAGTCTTTGGTGAGGGCAATTGTTGTTGGGAATCAAAAGACTTTGGGATTGTTATTTTTCCAGGATATCTACCAGTCTTTTTTGATTCACTAGTTAATGCATTATCTTGGGTGGTAAAAGAGCCTGTTCTTTGTGCCACCTTTGAAAAATTTGTTTCTACTTGATTGTTATCGCATGCTATATCATTCTCAGTTAAATCTGTTTCCTGTTTCTGCAAATGTGTTTCACTAGAAAGCTCCTTAGAACTATTATCATGCTTCAAAATGTCAATGGATGATTTCTGGACATCACAATTGCTGCCTCTCTTCTTAAGATCTTCTTTAGGAATATTTTTATTACTTTTCTCTGGTTCTGATGAGTCCTTTTTCTCTTGGGCAGAAACATTTCCATCGATAGCAGTTTCTGACTCATCTTGTCCAGTAAGCTTAACAGTGCTTTTAATTATTTCATGATTTCCTTTCAAAACACTGGCATTCTCGTCATCTTTTTTTATTTCCTGGACACTTTCATTTGATACAGCGGGTTTGTCAGTATAAATTTGTAGAATTTCTTTTCGAGATGACTCAGATTTTCGAGGCTTTTTACTTTGATGAGCTAAACTAGATATTCTTACTAAACTTCCATCAAAAGATTTTTCTGCTGCACGTTTCACACACTGATTCTGCAATGCAGCAGCTATATCAGAGGGTAAAAATTCATCACTATCTTCATCATCGAGTCTGTCATCTACATGTTGTAAATTAGGAGAACTTGCACTGAGGTTGCTTGCACAACTACCTTTCACGTAAGAAAAGCTGTTGACTGCTGTTTCAGGATTATCATCTTCATCATCCTCATCCTCTTCTTCTTCATCATGTACATTACTTTCTGGGACCAAACCATCATGTGTTAAAGTATCATCCAAATTTTCTAAAGCTTGCTGTTCCCGGAATGATGCTTCCTCAGGAGGAACTGGTGACACAGGAGATAATGCTAGAAGTAAATCAAGACGAACAGGAGTTAAGTTTGCCATGTCTTCAGCTACTTGTAGCAAGGAATGTTCATAACTTTGGTTTACCCACCAATCTGTGCAAATGTCCACAATCGTTGCCCGTTTGGCAGGATTTACTGTTAACAGTTTGTGAATCAGGGTAGATGCCTCTGGAAAAAAATGGAAAGTATAAATAATCATATCTGGGTTTATAAATGCTAAAAAAAAAACAGTTTCATTCTCTTATAATTTATATAGATCGTGATAAGTATTCCTGACCATCTTAATCTACTTTGATCTACATTATAGACATACAGTCAGGGTTCTTAGTATGGCCTACAATAGCAAGACATATTTAAGAAACCTGATGGCAAACAAAAAATGCTTAGCACTTAATATGGGGAATTTTGCTCATATACAGTTAGAAAAATTTTATGAAGGTTTAAAGACAATTGTTGTGAAGGGACATTTTAAATTAAGACAAATATTACAGGTATTATACATGCAGGGAGTGATATCTTAATCAATAACAATCAATTCTCAAAAGCGTTTTTTTTATTGATCAGTTCTGAGTTAGACTGAATTCATCAAATATCAGTCCTGGACACAAGCATTACACACTCTTCACATAATAAAATGTTCAGAAACCAAAAAACAATTTTTTTCTAAAATTTATTTAACCAATGCTTTGTATCAGAAATAATCCTCATAACAGAGAAAATAATGAAATTACTTTGAAAAAAATGAGACTCTTCATTTTGTCAGTTGTGATGGAATATTAGTTTCATTTCTCTACAAGTATAAAATGATAAATTACCGTGCAATAAAATACTGTATAATTCTATATTACAGAACTGATCAGTGTTGCATAAATAACTTTTAATTTCATTAATAATTTTCTTAAATCCTTAAAGTGTCAAGTTCATAACAATAAATACCTAGCAAACAATTTTTTTTCAGTGAGGAAAAAAGTGAATCCTAGAGTCTTTTCTAAAGTAGCTAACAAACAGAAATAGGCTATATTAAATAGCAAATAAAGGAATATTTATTTGTGAAAAACAAGGCTACATAGGTAAAATTTTTAAAAACAGTTTTCTTGCTTCCAGACCTTTAATGGTTATGTCTAAAGTGCTTGGTACTTGCCAAAAGCATATGCTGCAAAAGGAACCCTAGCTAAGGCCTAACTTAAAAGACAGAGGTGCTGGTATTACTACAAATGAAACAGGAACAAAAAAAAAACATAAAAATGAACTTTCAGTTTATTTTCTTTGGTACTTAAAATAAAGCATCTAGCTAATTTGAATTTTCCTATACTGAATGGAAAAATTGCTGTGAAAAATAAAATAGTACAAAAACCTTTCTTTGAGTGGAAAAATAAAACTACATTCATCTTCTTATCAATGAGCTATCTTAATTATAAAATTACTGCAGGATGAATTCCCATCTCTCAGTGAAAAATAAAAAATATTATAAATAGTAATGCTTAATTATTACTTACAAGCTTGCTAAAATTGCTTGCTGATTGGCAGACTCAGTTTGTGGTATAATTTTTTTCTGCATTCAGTCCCATTTATCTTTCGTAATGGCCTGAACAGCATTCCTTCCCCCCCACCACCTCAAAGTGTCAGTAATATAAGATTGTGATGTTACCAGCTGACTTACTATAATAGGTTTGAGCATTCTGATATTGAAATGCTATCAACCCCTTAGTGTCAAGTTTCTGTAACGGAACTCACTATGGTGGCCGGATTTATTTTTAAAGTTTTTTCAGAAAATAAAATAAATAGCTTTAGAACCTCATCCTGCAGTAACTAATGAATGGAAATATGTAATATTATATATCAGAAGAAAGAGCATTTACTTGTACTTAATAAAATGGCAAAAATTCGAAGAAAAAAAGGTAAATTAAATTTTTTAAGCAATCTTTTTAAAACATTTTTTTCCATTTTACCTTTAGTAAAATTAAAAAATTCCAAATTTTTTCCATATTATTTTATTATTCTATTATAAACAGTTCATAATATTTCTATTAAAGCTTAAATCTTTCATTATTAAGTTTTTCTAAATTTTTTAGTCATTTATTATAATGCATATTTTTAGACTTTTGATGATGGGCAAACTCTAAACCATAGATTCCCAACGGGGGCGATACCGCCCCCCAGTGGGCGCTGGAGCCTTCCATGGGGGCGGTAGCGGATCCAGAGGCAAATGGGGGGCGTTGAGGCAGTCAAGAGGGGGCGGTCAAATAAATAAATAAATTTAATGGAATTTTCTGTGACAACCTTTTTATTTCTTCTATTCTGTGGTGTCTTCCTGGAGATTCTGGTCATCCACTACCTCATCCGTCATGTACAGCTTTTCAACTGCAGCTTGGACAATAAGTTCTCTGCTACCACCTACTAGCGTACTGGTACGTCTGAAGTCGACTGAGATGCTCTCAAAAGTTCTCTTCAAGATCACAGATTGGATATCAGCTTCAATATGTTTTCCCACTCTAAGTCGCTTTGAGTATGCTTTATGGTACATAGTTACAATACCATCCCACGTCAGAACATAAGGTATAATATTAACATTACACTTGTGAATTAGGCTCAACTCATTAGCCAGCAGATCATACTTCCTCTTCTTTTCAACCTCTACTGTCTGCAGGTTATCCTGAGATGTTATTCCTACTTCAATAATTGTAATCTCATTCAATACCTTAACATGCACTACTATATCAGGCTTATTATATTGGACATGTGTGTCCGTCCTGATAGGCAAATCAACCTTGATGTAATAATAATATAATAATAATAATAAATTTATTATATTTAATATTTTTTTATAATTATTTTTTTAATATAATAAAATACTTTGAAAATACCTGTTTTCATGAATAAATATTTTATCTAGCTATGTAAATTATCTTATTGTTATCGCGTTAATAAGCATTTTTAAATTAGCATTAGGTATACATATACCTAATTTGTTTTAGTTTAGAATAGATTGACGGTGACAAGTCCTTGCAAGTGGGTAGGCAAACACGCAATTTAACATGTTTCAACAAGAATATGGGAGCTTGAAATGACTTGTTTACGGAACAAGTGCGCCGGCATCGCAAACATACAAGTTAATGCGTGCACAAAATCAAATCTATAAAAGCGACAGCTGTAGGAATGTTTTATTATTTTTATGTGCTTCGCCGTGATAAATAGTCGTGAGTGATAAGTGTTAGAAGTCATTATAAACATTATTTTTATAACTATCTATAAATCTGTTGAGAAGTTAATTTATATTTGAAAATGTCTGAATCTACATCTAAAAAGAAATGCCAGCAGTACAGTATTGAGTATTTGAAATATGGATTTACGTATTCTCCTACAAACCAATCATTACCTATGTGTTTAATTTGCCGAAAAGTTTTTTCAAATGAAGCTATGAAACCTTCTAGGCTACAAGAGCATTTAAATAAAATGCATGCTGATAAGAAGAACAAAGATTTATCCTATTTTCAAGAACTGGAAAAGCAATATTTAAAACAGCCAACTATGTCAAACCTTTTTGCGTTGTCTTCTAAACAAGATGAATATGGACTACGAGCCTCATATAATGTTTCATTGTTAATCACACAAGCAGGAAAACCACACACAATTGGAGAGGAATTAATTTTGCCGGCAGTCAAAGAGATATTAAAAACTGTTCTTCATCATAAGACACCGTCAGATATCATCAAAAAATTCCTCTCAGTAATAATTCAGTGCAAAGAAGAATAGATGAAATGGCAAAAGACGTTGAAATATCGATATGTGATTACTTAAAGACTTGCAAATTTTCCATTCAACTCGATGAATCAACTCTACCAAATAACGAAGCTCTACTCTTATCATACATATGATTTATAAAAGAAGAAAAAATTCATGAAGAGTTATTATTTGCCAAAAATTTGGAATCTGATACAAAGGGAGAATCTATATTTAATACCATGCAAAAGTTTTTTCAAGAGAAAGAAATTCCTATTTGCAATATTTTGTCTGCTGCTACTGATGGTGCTCCAGCAATGACAGGGCGTCATAAGGTTTTCATAGCGCATTTGAAACAAGCAGTACCAAATGTACTTGCTGTACATTGTATTATTCATACTCAGCATTTGGGTGCAAAAAATTTGAATGAACGTCTGCATACGTCGCTCCATTACATTATTAAAGCAATCAATAAGATTAGAAGCAATTCATTGAATGACCGATTATTTGGTAAGCTTTGTAATGAAAATGATGAAGATAACAATCACTTGCTGCTGCACATAGAAGTACGTTGGCTCTCTAAATGTGTTTGTCTGAATCGTTTTTTCAATCTATTTGACTCAGTACTGGACTTTCTTGAAGACAGAGACGAAAAATTGCACGAAAACCTAATTACGTCAAAAAATGACATCGCTTATTTGACAGACCTGTTTAAAATATTTAATCAAGTTAATTTACAATTGCAAGGTGATGAGTTGAATTTAATTAAAACGAAAAACATCATAGCTGCTTTTGCGGGAAAACTTCTTCTATTCAAATGAAATCTAGGTAGAGGTGAATACAACCACTTTCCCACATTATCAGCAGTCTCTGAAAAACCGGAAGATTTACTTACTTACTGCCAACACTTAGAAGTACTTCATGTTGATTTTACAGAGCGTTTCCAAGATATTTTAAACATGAATATACCGAGTTGGGTTTTAGATCCTTTCGCAAACACAGATACTGAAGAATCATCAAATTTGGAAGAGGAACTCTTAGAACTCACGACTAACGAAGAACTCAAAGTAAAATTCAAACATGGATACCAAGAGTTCTGGCTTCAAAAATCAATACCAGTTCTCTACCCTGGATTGTGGGCAATAGTACAGAAGTTTTTAATCGCATTTCCTTCGTCCTATATGGCTGAGCATGGATTCAGTGCAGTAGCTAATTTACTGTCAAAGAAGAGGAACAGACTACACATCACTGAACGTGGCAATCTGCGATTGATGTTAACGAAATTGGAACCCGACATTAACAAATTGTTAACACTCCACCAGCTTCAACCATCTCATTAATTTTTTTTATTTATTATTAATTTTGTGTTTATCTAATTATTTTTTTATTTCTTATTGATTCTGTGTTTATTTTTAAATTTTAATAAACAGTTTTATTGTACATTTGGTTGCCATTTTATTAATTTCTTATGATTTTTAATAGATAAATAAACAGATAAATTAGGTACAGATAATATGCAACAATATTTTAATATTCCATATAAAATTAACTATTATGGACTAGGGGGGCGTTGAAATTTTTGTTCTCTTCTAAATAGGGTGATGGTCCAGAAAAGGTTGGGAATCACTGCTCTAAACCTAAGAAAAAAAGTGTTATAAAAATTCATATTGTTTTAAAAACAAAATACAGGCAACCCCCATATAACATGGTACTTCTACAGTTGGAGAATTGTGGCAAACCTCGCACAACACAATTAGAGAATTGTGGCAAACCTCGCAAAACAAGGTTAGAAAATTGAGCACCTCACACAACACAGTATTTTTCAGCTTTTGTGTGGGGCTTGATACCATTCAAAATTGTGACTTCGAAATGTGTAATTCCAATCTTCACACCTTGGGCTGCTTTTGCCTATTTATCAATAGCAAACTTGCCCAGTTTTAAATTTTGCACTGCTTCAGAAAAAAATTCTTGTACTACTTTATTGCTCAAAGAAGTGGAGCCTTGGTTGGTTGGTTGGTTGGTTGTTTTGGGTTTTATGGCACATGGGCAACTAGGCCATAATGCTCCAAACAAAAGACATATAAACCCACAACTAAGGTTAAAATATTAACACTACACAATAAAATGATAAACCAATAAAGATCAAATGTATAAATAACAAGATAAATACAAAGTAAAATAGTCCCAGGTGTAAGAGACCTGGGTTATATGATGCACAAAGATAGGGTAAAATCAGAGTCTGTTAAAATAACCACAATGTTTTAAAAAGGAAAAACAGGCGCTAAAATGCAATGATCAGATAAAAGATGTCCGAGTGCAAGAGGCTTGAACATAAAATTATGAAAGCTAAAATATATATGACGTTTGATATCAAAACATGGACATTCAATTAAAATATTTTGATAGTTAAAGTGGTGTCACAAAACTCACACTTAGGTTAGTCGTCCACCCATAGAAGAAAGAATGAGAAATAAACGAATGACCTAAGCAGAGTCAAGCAAGTAAAACTTCCTACTTGCGATTCCTGCAGTAACAAGACTGCTATGGTTTGACAATAGGTTTAATCTCAAACAGTTTGTTCATAAGCTGTTGTCACCAAGATCTCTGCCACTGTGCCCAGAGCTCGATGTTAAAATGCTGCAGGAAATCCAGATATGGAGCTGGCAACGGAGAGTCGGACAGAAGCGAAGCTGACTTGACAGCAGCATCTGCCAAGTCATTGCCCCTGATTCTGACATGACCAGGAACCCAACAGAAATAGATGGTTGTTATGGCTGCCAGATGATGCAGTTGCTGGTGGATCTTAGAAAGAATTGGGTGAGGCCAATGCTTCACTGAGATCAAAGCCTGTAGCGAGCTAAGTGAGTCGGTGTAAAGCACACAGCAATGATGAAGCTTAGCTGCCACGTGGGCCAAGGCGAGACTGATAGCATGCAAACTCTGCGGTGAAGATGGAACACTGCAGTGGGATCTGGTCTGCAATGATTACATCACAGCAGACCATGGCCAATCCCACTGATGTGCTGAACTTCAAGCCATCTGTGAAGACAGGCAAGAAGTCAGGATACTCGGCATGATGGCTGGCAATGAGTTGCCGGTACACACAGTCGGGTGTAAAGGCCTTCCCCATCCTGCACAGGGAAAAAAATCACAGGAAGGGGAAACAGTGAGCCACAGTGGGAATGACTCGATTGTCGACTGTGCGATGCTATTGAAACTGGTGTTGATGTCTCTGAGATAGCCTCGGACTCACAAACCAAAAGGACAAATGGCATTTGGCCAATTAGTGTATAGCATTTCCCACTTTGGACTGAAAACACAGTCCCAAGTGGGATGGCCTAGCAGGGATTGCAATTTAAATGCATATTGTAGGGACAACTGCTGACAGCGAAGAGATAAAGACAGTTCATCGGTCTCAACGTAAAGACTCTGAACCGGTGAGGTACAGAAGACTCCCATGCAAACACGGAGGGCCTGATAATGGAGGGGTACAGCACCTTCATCACCGAATTCTAGGCAGAGTCATACACCTGGGATCCGTAGTCCAGTTTTGACTGGACAAGTGCATGGTAAAGGTGGAGCAGAGAACATCGGTCAGCTCCCCAGGAGAAAGAGGAGCAGAGCTCGACGATGTTCAATGCCCATGCGCACTTGGACCTGAGACGACATATATGTGGTAAAAAGGTCAATTTCTGATCAAAGATGAGACCAAGAAACTTGGTCTCTGCCACAAATGGAATGATGTTGCCGTAGCTTGGAATCCACATGAAGATTACACTTGTGGCAAAAGTGCACACAAGCAGTCTTCTGTGGGGAGAGCTGAAATCCGTTTGCTGTCACCCAAACCAAAAGATTGTTCAGGGCAATTTGCAGTTGTCTTTCAATGACCCTCATGCTGGACAAAGAGCAAAAGACTCTAAAATTGTCAACATAGAGGGCATTGCCTACAGATGGAGGAAGTTGTGTAATAATAGAATCAATCTTGACAGTGAAAAGCCTTAATACTCAGAACACAGCCTTGTGGCATCCCCTGTTCTTGGGGGTACGGACACGACAGAGTGTTGCCTACACAGACATGAAAAGAACGTGCCAATAAGAAGCTGGAGATGAAGATCGACATGTGACCTCTCAAGCCGAAGCTATGGAGGTCACAAAGAATGCTGAATCTCCAAGCTGTGTCACATGCTTTTTCGATGTCGAAGGAAATTGACACCAGTTGCTCTCTACATAAAAATGTATTTCTGATAGCCAATTCGAGGCATATCAGATGGTCAAGAATTGACCATTGCTGCGAAAGCCACACTGGGTATTGGAAAGAAAGTTGTGGTGTTCTAAATACCAGATGAGTCTGGCATTTACCATTCTTTCCAACACCTTGCACACACAGCTCATCAACACAATGGGGCGATAATTGGAAGGAATCTTTGGATCTTTGCCCTGGTTTGAGGACGGCCAAGACAGCCTACCAAAAAGAGTCGGGAAACTGCTCCACAATGAAAATACAGTTGAAGAGTTGGAGCAGCCGATCCTTACTCAATGGTGAGAGATATTGGAGCATAGCCTAATGGACATTGTCTGATCCAACAGCAGATGCAGGGGAAGAGTGCAGAGCAAGACAAAGTTCCTCTGCTGTGAATGGCCTATTGTAAGACTCAAAGCCATTCGAGTGGAAAGACAGTGGAGAATGCTAGGCTTTGCTCTTTACGGCCAGGAACTCGGGGGAGTATAAAGATGAAGAAGAGATGGAGGAGAAAGACTCCCCCAGAATGTCGGCAATTGCTTGGGGATCAGCAATTGCCTGTCCAGTCCATTGTGTTCCAGGTTTTATAATGAGTGGGACATCTACTTCCCACCCATCTTCCGGATTTAATTCCACATGACTTTAGAACTGGTTTGCGGAAGGCACATATTTAATCGAAGATTCTTTCTGGCTCTGGCGCCAAACAAACGGACTTCCACCCTGCCTCATTTGAATGTTTCAAGGTTGGAGGATGTTGGATATCACCGACCCTCCCCCCCACCCCCGAAGCCTTGTTCTGAGCCTCATGAGCTGCGGATAGGTGTACTTCCCACCCATCTTCCGAACCTTATCCCACACGACCTTAGAACTGGTCGTGCGGGTGATAGATGAGGTAAAGTTAATCCAAGATTCCCTGTGGCTCTAGCACTGGACAAAATGGGCTTTCACCCTGGCGCGTTTAAATGCTTCAACATTGGGGGACATTGGATATCTCTGAAACCCTCCCACCAAGCATTGTTCTGAGCCTTACAAGCTGCACTGCAGTCGGGATTCCACCTTAGTTTTGGAAACCGTGGAAACTGAGTCAAGGTCTGAGGAATAGTAGAAGCAGCTGCATGGATGATGATGTAGCACATCATCTCCATCACTGCAACATTGATTGGCTCCTGGCTGACAGAGTGGTCATTGAGCTCAGAAAGGAGCTCGAAGTCACTCCAGTCAGCCCAATCAAGCCTCCACTGGGATACAAGTGATGGGCTGCAAGGCCCCCCACAGTAGATGGTGCACATCACGGGAAGGATCGAGGGGGTGGAGATGGTGAGGTCAATGGCAGTGATTGTGCAGGTTGGGTAGTGAAAGTGTGCTGACACCAATGTTCAACAGGGAGGGTGAAGGATTCAAGAGCCACTGCTCCAGGACACCACCCCTCCCACTGATATCACCACTGCCCCAAAGGGGACTGTGTCCATTGAAATTGCCCATGATGAGAAGGGGGGACGGCAGCTGTGAAACGAGGTCATCAAAGTCTTCCCAGAAGATAAGACTCCCAGGTGGTAGGTAGACAGAGCAGAAGTCAATGAAAAGTCCACAAAGAGGTGGATGGCAACTGCCTCCAAGTTGGTGGTAACAGGTAAGACCTGGAATGGAGAATGGTTGCTCACAAGGATGGTGACACCCCTGCAAGCTGGACCATCTCCATCCCAGTCCCAGGGAATGAGAGAGAGGTGCTGGATTGTGGGATCATTGGCTGTCTGCGTATATGTCTCCTGCAGGCACACATAGATGGGCTCGTGTGCCCTCAGGAGGACCTTGATGTCGTCAATATTCTTCTGGAATCCACGACAATTCCATTGTAGGAGTGTGGCCATCTCAAATCTTTGGAGTTTGGGTGGATGACTTACGATTTATTTTAACTGTCGCCAGCAACAGTTTTGGAAAAATGGGGAGGTCTGTGTCCATGTCCTTGGAGTCATCTGAGTGACACAGATCAGAGACCACCAAAAGAGGAGTTAAAATTTTCATTTTAGTCCCCAGTAGGGGCCCTTGGGCTTGGAAGGTTTTGCTGTCCATGTGCAGAAAGGAGGCAGCCTTCAAGTGGTGGAAGTGGAAGGTGCAGATGCAGGAATAGAAACTGGAGTGAATGTCGAGATCAACACCGACTTCAGCTTCACCCGTGTCAAAAGGTACTTAGCAGCAGATGAAAGACTCTCCAGTCAGCCCGATCAAAGGCAGCAGGTGAGCATGTGAAATGCTGGTGTTGTTGCAATGGCTTCTGTAGCAGTCTGCACCACTACAGAAGCCATCGCAATGACAGGCTTTCCGATGACTGCACCACTATAGGAATCCTTGCCAGGTGATGCCGATGGTGCAATCAACTTTCTCACCTCTGTGTAGGAGATGTTGTATATGATCTTGAGATGCTGAATCTCTTTCTCCTCCAGCCACTTTGGACAGTCTGGTAGTACACCAGATGCTCGCCATTGCAATTCAAGCAGCATGCCTTTATTGCTGTGCAGTCAGGATCGAGGTGAACCTGGATGCCACAATGAGCACAGATGGGTTTCTCCGGCATGCTGTGCGGGTATGGCTGAACCTCTGACACTGAAAGCAGCACAGGGGATTTGGAATGCACACCGTACCTCGCAGTGAAGGTAACTTGTTTGATGGAAGTTGGCAGGTATGGCATGTTGAATGTGATAATTAGTACTCTGGTGGGTACTAATTTCCCATCACAGTATTGTAAAACCCGGTGGACTGCTATCACTCATTGGGATGACAGCTCCAAGAGGATTTCCTCCTCAGAAACCTTGAGGAGGCCCCCCTCAGAGACCACACCCCAGGAGTAATTAAGTGTCTTGTGTGGAGTGATGGCAACTGCCACGCCACCAATCGCTGTTACATTCAAGAGGAGCTCAGAATGTTTTGAGCAATCAGTTTCCACCTGCAAGTCACCAGATCTTAGGCGCTTGACTGATAATGGTTCTCCCGCAAGACCTTTCAATCCCTTCTTTGACAAAAAATTTGACAAAACATAGGGACATGTCCCCAACCACCTAATCACCCGTAGAGTGGATGACCAGAACCTTGGGGATGGAGAAACGCAAGAAGATGACAGTGACGATGACAATGATGACACAGAAGACAGGGGCTTGTGCCGAGCTCTTTTTGCAGCATTCACCAATGAATTTACATTTTGAGAACGAATGGCTGGGTTTTGTGGTTCAGTGCTCATTGTCCCCACCCACCATGGAATCCAGCAAGGGGATGCTCAATAGAGTGCCACGGCTGCCCGGGCACCATACCCACACAGCCAGTGAGCCAAGCCCTCATAACTACAGAAAAGGAAAAGAGAAATTGTGAGAAACTCATCAAAGTTCCCACAAAATAAAGGAAGTGAAAAAATAAAATGGAATGAGAGACAAACTTTTCTCACAAAAGAAAGAAAACTCTAAAATTAGTTAATGTGTGAGGAAACTCCCAAACCTTTACCCGGACGTGGGCAAGGTTACTCACTGCTCTGCACAGTTGACCCTAGCAGGACCTGTCCAGCAGCTGATTGATCCTGAGGGGGCCACCCCAGGACCTCCCGTTTACCTGAAGCAGAGGCCAAAGCAGTGTATAGCAGTGGCCCCAGAATTCGCTGCCCAGCCCCGCAAACACAAACAGACAGGCTCCCCAATGGCAGGATAGTCAAAGGGGACCCCACCAGTCATGAGCTGAGAAGACAGCCCCCCCCCCCCCCACACACACACACAAGCACTATCAGGTCCTCCTTTCCTGGGACACAGGTCTCCATGGACAGCAAATAAACGGGCGAGTGTTCAGGACCCTGTGAAGGTACCCAAGTCAGCGGAACCTTCACAGGGTGGTCCCCTCACTGCATACAGGAGCTCACACCAAGGGGCATTGTGTGCAAACAAGAAGTGCTGCTCAGAGGAAAAATAATCCATCCTTAAAGTGCCAAAAAGTGAATTTTTACATTTTAAAAATATCTACAAATGGACTTGCAATGTGTTTTTCGCACTTACTTTTATTTCCCTTTAGACTTTTGTTGTTGTTAAAATTTAAATTCTAATTCTTTTGGTATGCAACATGATCTATTTCTAGATATTAGCTACTTCAAGATAATGCTCTAAATTTGGCTTCTTTTCTTTTAAAAAACAACTAAGTGGTTTAATGGTTAAGAATTTTTTTTATATTTACTTTTATAGATTTTAATTTAACTGTTTATTGTAGCTATATGTAATCTTAACATTTGAAAATATAAGGAAGTTACTTGATTTTTTTTTTGGTTCAAAGTAATCCCCTTCAGAAATCTGAGTTACAAGCTTTTTGAAATTGCTTCCATCAAAAGGCATAGCTCCATAAACAAGGGTATACAGCAATACTCCCATACTCCAGCAATCCACCTAAAACATAAAGAAGGTAGTCATATTATATAAGTATTATATCTAGAGTGATAAGACTTAGTATTTCAAACTAAAAGAGTCAGGTAATTTTTTTTTCAAAAAATATTTCAGGTAAACAATTTTGTGATCAATAACCATCATAATATAAGAGTTAACAGTACATTTGAATTTCAGCTGTTTCAATGCACAAATTGCTCAGCAATTTACATTTTTATAAAGTTTCAACACCCCTCCCAATGTAAACAATGGCAGAAGTGAGTGCATGAATGTGAGCATAGACAGCACAATACCTTGAAAAGTTGGCTAAGGGTAGCTGAAATCAGTGCCCCAAGGGAAATGATCTGAGACAAATTACCAAAATGAAATTTTATTTACAAATTCCACACTAATATGCATACTTACACCTGCTTCCTCATTAATTAATTAATTCATTCATTACACTTTTTATCACATCTCATTGAGGTTTAGTATTGACTTGTTGCACAAATGTTGCCTCAAATGGTACAAAAGAGCCATACCATGTGCACATTTAAGAACATGCTGGATGGCTTTCCAGGAGACTCCCATCTTCTAATAGCTGTCCAGTGATCTCCTTCTCCAATGTATTTGTAATGTATTGGGTATGATGATTATGTTTGTCATATGTATTCTACTTCAAGATCTTTCACTCAGAGATTTCAGCATTGCATTTTAGTCAAAAATTGATTATTAACTTAGAAGCTAAAAAAATTCAAATGCTGATTTATGTACAGTTCGTTTTAATGGTAGCACAGGGAATGTAAGATTTATGATGTTAACTTGAAATAATGAAAAAAAATTAATTGTCCTGACTGGGATTTGAACCCAGGTCTCCCAGAAGCATGCCAGGCATCTTAACCACTAGACCAGTGGTTCTCAACCTTTTATGCTTCACGTAGCCCCTGGAAATGTGTATGTAACTGGCATACCCTTTGTATAGATAGATAAAACTATAGTTATAATATAAGAATGTTTTTACTTTGTTACTAGATCCAGCAACTTTTGAGCTCTCACGGCGTACCCCAAAAAATTTTACTACGTACCCACAATGAGAACCCCTACACTAGACCACCAAAGGAACTGACCATTTTTTCAGCTAAGTGACATACAAGCCTTTCTGTTCATTCATAAGTGGCGCCATCTATTATCAGGAGTTGGGCAGCCAAGCCACCTTTTTTATGATAGCAATATTTGTCCAGTCCAGTAGGTTTATATGGTCAGCACTAGGACCCTGTGAAGTTGACAACTCCTCAGAAGGTAGAAAAAAAAGAAAAGTAGTCATAGTTGTCCAGATCAGTAGGCCACACTAATTTGACAGCCCTCCCCTTCCATTCCCTTACAGAAGAGAGTATCGCTTTTAAAAGGTACTAACGCCCTGCACCATGAGAAGGCAGGATCAGACATTAGGTACTGGCTTGGCTGGTTCTATGCAACATCACAGGGGATTGGTGCATAACTCTCCTTCCAGTTACTACCTAACTACCATTTACAAATTGCACCTCCATAGCCCTTGGCTTCTTGAGGATGATGATGATAATGAATATTTGTTACTAATGTTCAATGTGTTATATAAACTATTCAGTAATAAATTATCATAGGAAAAGTCCTGTAAACAAGGAACACTTGAAATAATGAGTTGGGGGAAAAAATTGGTCCTGACTAGGATTCGAACCCAGGTCTCCTAGACGTATGCCAAGCATCTTAATTGCTAAACAACTGAGGAACTGACCATTTCTTCAACTAAGTGACATATAAGCCTTCCTGTTGATTCACCAGTGGCAACATCTATTTATTATTAGGAGTTGGGCAGCCAAGCCACCACATTTTTGATGTTGGAAATATTTATCACTCATGCCCACAGCATTATATAAACTATTCACTAATAGGTTAATCACAGGAAAAATCCTGTAAACAAGGAACACTTGAAATAATGAGTTGAAAAAAAAAAAGTGGTTGTCCTGACTGGGATTATTACTTCATCATTATTCAAGTGTTCCTTGTTTACAGGACATCTCCTGTGATAATTTATTACTGAATAATTATGATGTTATGCCCAACAGTCATAATAAGCAAAGATATGAATCACAACACAAAATTTTAAAATATAAAGTTATGCTTACTTATAAACAATAAGTATTTTCATCCAAATTAATGATCAAGTTAAGTTTAAAAAAAGAACTTATATAAGCTGTATATCTTTAATCATGAAAACAGCAATGAATATTTTTTTGTTTGATAATTGTATAACAGCAACCTATTAATACAAAATCTTTGGTAACCAATATCTCTAAATCTTATATCAATAATTTATATATACATAATTTCATGACAGGGCAAAAAATTTGCAATTTGTGTTTGGTTCCCTGCTGAAGTCCAATACACTTGTTCAAGGTTGTCTTCGACATCAGTGATTTTTTTTGCACCATTCATTGATCGCTATCTATTGTTTCATAAAAACTCGATACTATCTTTAGAGCATCCATGGCATCATTAGCAATAGGCACATTTTCCTCTGCAATCTCAGCTTCTACTTCACTGTCATCTTCAGAAGCAATGTTTTCATCACAATTTTTTATTTCTTGAACGATCTCAAAATCCATTTGTGCTTCCATAGTTTGAAATTTTCATCCACATTTTCAAATTAGTCTAAATATTAATGTGGCATAACTGAACTATGTGGCAATCTTTTAAGCCACTTGCTAAGTGGTAAGTTCTCACTGTCACTTGTCTCTTGCTCTACAGGAATAAAACATGCATGATGAAAATAATTCATTACTGTTTTTTCGGTCACTGGTCTCCACACTTTGCTTAAAAAACAGATGCAATTTTATGAAATTTTCTTGTTTTCGATGCATTATAACAAAATTTGCATGCAGTATTTGCAATTTAAGCTTCAGGTAACACCTTGATCCAAAGGGTTGTTGGGTTGTTTTACCTCTAAACGGCACGTTATTGCATACCATGGGCTAAATTGCCAGGTCACATGGACCCCTAAGGGCTCAGAGAAGGTTGTGGGAGGGGACCCACTGAAACAGCTGTTGAGAGACAGATGATAGCCTCCCGTCAAAGCCATCCAGTGTGTTCTTTAACGTGCACAGGGTATGGCTCTCCCGCACATGGGACCACAGCTTACCGTCCCATCTGATGGACGGTGGCCTTTCCAAGTCCATTGGTGTCCCCTACTGACCGTGGGCAGGGCGGGGAATTTTGCGGAGATAAATCTCAATACTGACTCAGCTGGGACTCAAACCTGGGAACAACAGATTATGAGCCTGAACCTACCGACTGAGCCACCTCTACCCCTTGATCCAAAGGATGTAATTTGCTGTAGTTCAGAGCAAGAAACATCAGCTTAATTTTCTGCAAATTATCACTCTTAGAATGGGCTGGACAGTTGTATATAAGAGTGCTTTTTCATTTCCTTTCTGCAACTCCTGTTCCCAACATTTTATCTATACTTGAAACATATCCAAAATCATCTAAGCTTTTTTTATTATCAAGATATGGAATGGGAAGATTTTTTAGACTTTCAAACTATCTAGGATTTTTGCTCTTCCCAATCATAGTCAACACCCATTTCTCTGTACCATCCATATTGCACAAACAAGAGCTGTAATACAATCCTTAGAAACCTTGCCTCCAATGCATTTCTCTTCCTTAAATTTTGATGTTTTATCTGGGTCAGCTGAAAAAATAGGCCTGTTTCATTGGCATTAAAAATTCCCTTGTCCAAATAGGCTTCAAGAACTTTCAGTCAGACTATGCTCAGCTGTTCTTTGGTTGTTTCTTCATTTACACTTTTGGCTTCTCCACAGAGTTTTGCATAAACAATGTTGTGGTGCAGTCTAATATGATCAACCCAACCATTTGAACACACAAATTCACTTTTTAAAAGCTTAGTCAGTCTTTTTGCTTTTGCCATTAGAAGAGGACCATTTAAAGGTGTATTTGCACTCCATTGTTGTCTGCTCCATTTCAGCAATGCTTCATCCAGTATTCTTGCACAGACTTCCATATGCATTTAATTTTTGATCCATTTTGTTCAAATTAGTTGATAATTTTTACTTTAGCTTTCCATGTCATACATATGTTTGAACATATTCAAAATGAACATCAGTTTTTATCATTTTCTAACTCATTTATAATTTTAACTTTAAATACAAAGTCAAAATGTTTCTCTTACAGCAAGCCATGGGCACAAGAAAATGACTTCGGTATCCTGTAGATTTCATGATATGAGCAAAGAATTTAACGTCGATTTACACTAAGAAACTGAATGCTCCCTGGTAGTGTAAGGGAGATGATTGGTTGAACACATTTCATGCAACAAATATTGTGAAAGCTACACAATAAATAGGAAGTTGCCATAATCACTAATTATTAGTAGATAAGGATTTCTTCTTATACAATACCTAGACAAGAATTATACTAATGAAAAGCCAAATTCAATGCTTTGGAACTTTTAAAATAAACTTTTTATGGAAAACTGTGACTGAAGATAAAAGATTTCAATCAAATCTATCTAAATCTCAATTTCTAACAATATTTATCAATATTTTAAAACTTTTTAAACAAGGTCAGTCATAAAAATTTACTTCAGAAATACATTGAGAGGCCAAAAGTCATGGAAATAGCATTTAAAGTAGAACTATCCCACTGTACTCATAACTGATGCATTGGACGTCAACCTCAGAATGGCACTGCAGTAACCTACAAACCCAACATTTATTTCGGAGTAGTTGTTAATTCTGCATGGCTACACGTCGTAAGTTGTCTGACCTTGAATGTGGCTTGATTGTCAGTGCCAGAAGGATGGGTCATGCAATATCAGAGATCGTTCAGGAATTCAGTTTTCCCAAGACTATGGTGTCAAGAGTTTATCATCAGTATTCTGTTGATGGCATTTCCACAAGTGTAAACCAGCAAATGGGATGGTCATGTGCAACTGACGAACAGAACTCACATTGGCTGTCATGAATGGTAATGACCAACAGACAGATATCCTCACGAAATATAATACTATACTTCCCACTAACATGACACATACAATCAAAAATTTAATAGTAAATGATAGACACAACGACCACCCACAAGTGGCATTTATGAAATAAATATTCGTGATCCAACATTAATTTTACACAGTAAAGACGCAAATATAGGAAAAACATACAACGATTTAAATCCAGAATGATTGAACATCACAATGACATTAAAAAACGAAATCCAAATACTGCTCTAACACAAACAATATTACAAAATAATTTAAAAGTAAACAATATTGAATACAGGGCAATTGCAGCACCAAAGACAAAATATCAATTACTATATGCAGAAAAACTTTTAATTCATAAAAATCGTTAACCGTACTGAAATACTGACATACCACCCTTACCTGCTGCATGGAACCTCCTTACTTAACATGTAGTGGGCGTACACTCAGCCATGTCAGATCATATGACACTTGAGTGAGATAGGTATAAAAGTTGATGATCGTGCCTTTAAGAGTTGAGCTTGAAGATGCCAAAGATAGGTGAATTGGCGAAACGCGTTGCTCCACATGAAGTTATGGAGCCAATATTTTTAATGTTTAACTAGTTGGGCTTAAATGTCTTTTAAAAGTTAAATGAAAGTTTTTTAAATAACTCGCATAAGCATGGGTGTTGTGCATCATTTTTGACAGTCTGTACCAGTTTATGCATAACGAAGTAATAATGTCAGTAATGGAAGATAGACAACAAGAACTGCTAATCTGCTAACAACTACTGAAAATTGCACAACAAAGCTGACACCAAACATCTTGATATGTTGTCTACATATACTACAGCAGAGTGACTTACACCTAATGCTTCAATATTTGTCTATTAATTCCATATTTTAACATCAAGTAGTGCATAACAAAAGGACTGGTAAGCTAGGAAACATGAAATGGCCTACGACTATGAACATCAAACAGCTGATTCCATCGTCTAGCAAAAGGTTATTCTTCCTTAGCCACTGTACCAGCCAAGTTTGGACACTGGCAACTATTTTTGTCATTCTCTAAATTTCCTTTATACAATAGTACAGGATAATAATATGAGTTAAGACAATCGCAAATGTCAAATAACAAAGCAAGGGAAAAGCTTAGATTTATGGCCAAAGGGCTAAATACAGCTTGAACTGCAGAACTTTGTTAGCACACCTCATCCTAATGTTGAGTTTTTAATGTACTTTTCAGATGCAATACAGCTTTAATCGTGGATTAAATTTATACTTACTGTAGCTGTGTTTTCATTAATTTATGATTGGACAGTAGAACATTGGTGTTGGGTAGCATGGTCAGATGAATCAAGGTTCCAGTTGTTTTGCACTGACAGGCACGTTAGAGTGTGGCATAGGCCCTATGAAGTCATGGACCCTTCCTGTCTGTAAGGTACTATTCAAGCTCTGTGAAGGTGTGGGGCATATTCACGTGGTCCACATTGGGCTCTCTCCTCTGTTTGGAGTAATCACTGACAGGTATGAGATAGGTGGACATTCTTACAGATCACCTGCACCCCTTCATGACTCTCAAGCATCCTGTTGGTGAAGGGGTATTCCAATGAGATAATGCAACGTGTCACCAGTCTTTGGTTGCTAGAAGGTGGAGAGGAACACTCCATGGACTTTACCACTATGAATTGGCCCCATGATCCCCTGATATGAACCCTTTGGAGCATCTATGGGACACAATGGAAACCAGCTTACAATCCATGAATCCAGCACCATCCAATGCAACATGATTATGGTCTACACTGCAGGATGTGTGGGCTGTGATCCCTGCAGAATGGTACCGGCAACTCATTGACTCCATGCCTCGATGTGTGGCTGCACTGCTGAGGGTTCAAGGAGGACCAACCCATTATTAAGCATGTATCCCATGACTTTTAGCCTCTCACTGTATATTAAAGCTTATAAGAGGTATAATTTCAAACCAATTAGTATGTGCATATTTTAGAAGTGCTTGCAAATCATTCCACTTTGTACAAGTTTCTTAAGACTGTCACTGCTACTGTTAAACATTTAAGATTTCTTAAACTCTATAAATATTGGCCAATATTTTTGTAATTCAGGATTAGAAGACAGGTGTCTCCCATCAAGGTCATTAAAGAAAGTTTTTTAACATGCACAGCCTATCTCTTTGTGCTTAGAACTCCTTGTGTAAATAGAAGATTTCTTTTCAGCTTTCAAGTTTTTTTTTTTTTTTCAGATCTACATTAAGTCTATTTTAGTCACATTTTTTCCATAAAAAGATTATTTTAGAAGTTATGGGGTATCAAATTTGACTTTCCACTTGGATTAATATGGGCATTACTTTATCTAGGTAGTGTATTTTCCAGTTGTGACAAAAGTTGTATTCCATATTAATTTAATTTTGTGAAAAGAATTTGGCATCATAATAATCACACAAAAGTTGATAAAAAAAACAGAGGATAATAAAACATGGTGGGATTAGTTAGTTGGTTGGAGAATTATGGTGTAAAAGTAACTCCTTTTTCTGATTTGTAAGTCAACCTATCATGCCAAAGATTCTTATCAGCTTCCAAATGCTTTCTTAAATGCTTATTAAACTTCCTGTAATAATATTTGTTAAGCTTAATAGGGTGTTGATTCATTTCATCCTCATGCTCTTCTTATCAGAAATAAGCTGCTTATTACTCAAATGAATATCACCTCTAACTACCTTTTTATCCAAACCAACACTTTTGTTTTCATGAATATCTGATTTAAAATGGGCCATTTCTTCTTCAACCTCAGTTGTAAGCAAAATAACATTCATCATAAAGAAGCAATATATCATTGTAAGCTTATACTGCATCTGGGTCTTTCCAGGTTATCAGTGCCTAAACATTAAAAAGAATTCTTTCAATCTTAGAACATTTCTTAAGCTTCAAGATACTTTTAAAAAGATGATGATCAGACTCAATCTCAGTTCCCTTATACACTGAAGTGTCATTGAATTAGGGATAGCAACCTAGTAAAGTGTTGGACCCCCTCTTGGCCCTGATAACGGCCACCACACAACGAGGCAAGGACTCCACAAGTTTGTGTAAATGTTCCACAGGTATGGCAATCCATCCATCCTCCTGAGCTGTCCAAAATTCTCTCAAGGTCGTCCTGATGGGACATGGGTCTGAACCCTATGCTCGATGGTATTCCAAAGATATTCAATGGGATTTAAATCTGGGCTTCTAGGTGGCCAATTCATTATTTCAAAGTCAGTAGAATTCTCCTGCAACCATGCAGTAGACAACCTGGACCTGTGAGATGAACATTTGTCTTGCTGGTAGACACCATCTAATGCAGGCATGTCAAACACGCGGCCTGCCGGGAACTGTTCTGCGGCCCATCAAGATTGACAACCAATACATTTATTTAACTTTTGACAACACTGGATTCTTTAATTAAAATTATAAGTACGTACATGGTACATGAATTAAATAAACGTATTTCAGAAAACATTTCCATTTATATATAAGGGAAACTATTGCGCATAAATGTATGTGTCGGAGCCCGATCATAGAATTGCGAACAACTATTTTCCACTTTAAAAAATAATAAAACTGCAGAAAGATCAAGATTAACAGACAAGCATGTGCAGGCAATTTTAAAAATAACTACAGCTCAACAAATTCAACCAAATTTTGAAGATTTGGTTAATGAAAAACGTTGCCAAGTTTCTTCAAAAAAAAGATGATATTATTTTATTTAAATAATGTTAAATTGAAAAAAAGAAACTTTCCTACATACATATGTATTTTTTAATATGTTTATATTCTGTGTATTATTATTTTGTATGTATTGATTTGTTTATAATAAAAGCTATGCTTCATCTTTATTTCCATTTTTTTTTTGTTTTGCGGCCCGCGATTTAATATATAACACTTAAAATGGCCCTCAGTGGTTAACAAGTTTGACATGCTGATCTAATGGGTATAAATGGTCAGCCATGAGTTCTACATACTGGGATGCACTGAGAGTCATCGCACACATATCAAAGGTCCCACAGACATCCAACCGAAGACACCCCAGGTCATCACTGAGCCACCACCAGCTTGTACTGTTCTGATCTGACATTCAGGATCCATGGCTTCATGGGGTTGGTGCCATACCCTCAGTCTCCCATTGGCATGATGAAGTTTAAATTGGGATTCATCACTCCAGGCTATCTGTTGCCAATTTTCGATTGTCCGGTTCCGATGTTCTTTAGCCCAAGCAAGCCATTGAGCCCGGTGTCATGGTGTTAGAAGTGGGACTCTCATAGGTTGGCAGCTCCCAAAGCCAAGACAATGAAGTGAGTGTTGCACAGTTCATGCACTGACTTCCCGGCTGGAACCCACATTCAGATGGGAGGCGATTTCAGATAATGTCTCGCCCCTATCGGTCCATACGATGTGGGTCAGATGGCGAAGCCCATGATCATTCAAATGGTTGTCCTTTGCAGTTTGTCTGAGTGCTATTTTTTTGCCAGAATTTTCATATTCCTGAAACACTCTGAAACTGTCAATGAGAAAATCCAAGTTCATTGACAATTTCAGAGATCGAGTGTCCCATCTGTCGGACACCTACGATCTGCCCTCTGTCAAATGCATCTAAATTCTGCACCTTTCCCATTACGTTTCTCACGACGAATGATTGAGGAAGCCAAAGCTGACAGCTATATATGACCAGAGTTTCAGCCACACATGCATGCAAATGCAGGACTTGCAGTACTTAATTTGGATAACATCTCCTATCCCTAATTCAATGGCACTTCAGTGTATGGCCTGATGTTCTTAACAAAGTTAATGAATTAATACCTAATTATCACATTCCTAACCTATGAGGTGAAATTATTAATATTTATAAATATCCTGGTGTTTGTAGCTACAACAGTTGTAACAAAAAGAAAACTGCAAAAATTATCATAGTGTAAAAGACATAAAATTATAAAAGGTACAAGATACGAATAAAGCTGAATGTGGTAAAAAAATCCAGTAAAAGGTAAAAAGTCAGAGAGGTGGTAGAAAAGATTGTGATCAGATTGAAAACATACAAGTGTAAAGAGCTTTGAATATAAGAAGTAAAAAAAAAAGCAATATAATAATAAAAATGATCACTATATGCTAGAAGATGCATCCTGTATTATTCTTGATTTAAACAAATTTCTACATACTCTACTACTCTTGTAATATTTTCCTGCTTGATACATTCAAAACCCAAATATTAAGCTTTCTTACCTCAGGACCATAATAGGGTACACCTTTCACAATTTCTGGAGAAGCATATAGAGGGCTACCACAGTATGTAGTTAGTAGATGCCTCTCATCATATACATTAGATAAGCCAAAATCAGCAATCTGAAATGAAAAATTTTTTACATCAATGCAAAACTTTATACTTTAAACATATCTACTTTAAAATTAAATATTGAATAAACTCGACTTTCTTGGTATATACTAAATATTCACCACTTTGTAAGTTGATTTAATTTTAGAGGAAAAATTGTCTTGACCCACATGAGTTTGTATCCCACCCAGCTCAAGACAATTTTTCCTCTAAAATTAAATCGACTTACAAAGTGGTGAATATTTAGTACTACTTTAAAATGAAATACACACATCTCTTTTGATCTTATGCTGCTAATATTTTGCCAAATTTTATTCTCACAATGGATGTAAATTAACCCTTAGCTGTACAGCACTGCACATATGCAAAGGAGCATACAAAACAAAAAGTGTTAAATGACAAAAGGAAAAAATTATCAGCTGGAAACTCCAACTGCCTCTGGCAGATGCAGATGCTTGTTTTCAAACAGAAACGTTTTGGGATTCTCATGTTTAGCACCATCTAACAGTGTAAATTAATACAAACAAGAGATTCAGAAAATATGTGACTAGTAATAATTTATTAGTACCTACAAATCAAAATATGTTTTGAATTTTTTTCCTTAAGATAATATAATTGAATATTACAAACAGCAAAGTGAAAACAATAGCTTGTTTTCTTAAATCTATGCAAAAAGAAACATGTAATTAAAATGCATTTTGGATAGTGAATTATTACATCTGAATCAAAGAAATTAGTTCCCTCTCAGATCTTAAAATTAAATATTTAATTCTCTATTGCACTATTTATTTTAAAAGCATTTCCACAACATATCCATGCTACCTAGTATAAACAGTAATAAATAACTGAGATTTTTACATACTGGTGAATGACCAGTCAGAAGATTCAGTCAGAGATGAAAGTTGAGACTGGCAAGTTCATACTATGGAGCAGACCTGACAATGAGCACAGCAACACAGAACACTTGAAATGGAGTAGGTGGTGAGAGATGTTGATGAGGTTAAAGTTCAGTCTAAAATGAGTTTTTTTCTGCTACTAACATGTTGATGGTTAGTGACTGCAGTGAAACCAGTGATGGTTGAATGTACTTATAGTAGCACACATAGAGTGCTTTTAAACATCAAAAATCTACTATGAGCATTTCGCACTTTGACTGTGGGCACGTAGTCAGGTGATGTGAGTGCTCTTTGGCTTTACACTAGAGTCAGTTGTTTGTTGAGCATGAGGAAGGGGAGGAGTGCAATAAATTTAATTTCCACTGGCTGAGCTCCAAGGGTTGGAGCAGTCAATTAGTTAGATCTTTTCTGGACAAATTTTTAGCAACTTGACTGAAACCAAACAACCAATGTAACTAAGAAATATCTTCGATGTTTTCAAGTAATTGTTTCATATTTACATTAACTTTGAACTATTTTATGAACTGATACTTAATTAGAAAACTTCATTATTTCTTTCAATGGCTAGGATTTAATTAATAAGATTCTGTTTTGAAAAAATATTTTTTTCCCCTGGATTGTTCTCTTTAGTAATAGGAACATTTATGTCTGTATATTTTCTAATCTAAATTTCACCAGCATTCTTAAAATATATATCTTTTATACAATTTATTTCAATAATGAAATTAAAAAGTGAAAAAACTTTTTTTTATTAATTTTAATTAAAACATCCATTTTTTTTTTCAAAGCACATAACTGTATATTCATATTTCAAACACTCATATTAATGAAAAGGAATTATAAAATGCATTGTAAGTAAGGGTTGCTATTTTATTTTATGTGTTTTTGCTCAATGGTCAGATTACAGTAATCCCAAGGAAGAAACAGGATTGGAGAACTTTGGTAGATGGGATTTGTATATGTTTTACAGTATGTTTCATTGCAAAATATATAAAAATTAGAAATACCTAAATTCAACACCATTTCATAGTTATTTACCCAGCCTTATTAGAATTCTAATGCAAGAACTAAAAAAATGTCAATGTGATGCCCACTAATCCATGATTACCTCTCTGAAATGGCCAATCTCAGTAAAGCTTTGAATTTCCCCATAATCTCTACAATACTACAAAAAATTCAATTATTCAGTTTACAAGTCAGACATCACCAATGTATGTCCTAACAACTGCTATGGATATCTGAGAGATTTGCTCCAAACCATTTAGAAAGACTATGCATCACTCACTTAATCATTTCTTGACTTCAGATTTTTTTTTTCTACTTGATCATAAGTCTCATCAACAGTATTAATGAAAGTTTTAATTTCCTAAATATTATTTGCCATGAAAGCCAAAAATATCACATAATTTAAATTTGATATTTAAAAATCTCTAAACCTATTTCATTCACAGTATAATAATGAAATGAAATCAGTGGTTAAACGGCATTTTATTTTATTGCAAATTAATGTTTTACCTTATTCTGTTTAATCTCTCTCCTTCAGGCAAAATGTGCCAAGTTTCTTCTCTTGTTTACTTCTTTGTACACATGAACAGCTGCCAAAACACAGGACTAGCATTCTTTCTCACAGCTGTTGAGCAATACTTAAAATAGAGCATCACATGTGATGCAGATGGAAAAGTTTGCACTGCATACTCTCTGGCACCTAACTACAGACTTCTAATGATACAAAAAATGTCATATGTACATTTCAAAATTTAGTGGTTTTCTTTAAATCTATGCAGTATTATAAACTGTCTTCAACTGTTCCATTTCACACATATGGATGATTAATAAATTCATTTTTTTTTAACTCTAAGACTTTCTCTTTGCTATTGAGTTTTGAATATTTGATTTAATGCTCCATTCAGAAATTTTTGTGCATGATTATTGTAATCATGCAATGTGATATTTTTTCTTGCTGCTGACTGGATGTTGATATTAAATGAATGTGTCTTGGATAAAATTCTTCTACTGCTTTTCTAGAGTTGAAGAAAGGCAGAGGATGAGGTTTGTTCTAATGAAACCAAGAAAATGACCAAGGAAACCATCATAGGCTTATAAGCAAAATAAATTACATTCTGAAAATAAATGCAGCAATCCCTGAAATGCAACCATTTTAATTGCTCTACCTCATTAAGAGAAAAGGGGAGGCCAGTGCACATTTCTATAATGGAAATTATAGATGTGTGATACATGCACCAACTTTTTCATACATCTTTTGCACAAAACCATCTAAGTTCAGCAGAGGTATCAACAATCATACATAATTTGATACAATGAATGTGGCATTTTATTATTTCACAGTAAATGTCCTTCAAGCAGCTGTTTGCAACAGAAGTTTGACAGGAGCTTGTTAGTTTAATACACCATAAAGGAGGTCTGTGAGGAAGGTTTTAGACCTAAACAAAAAAACCCAAAGAAAGAAATATCCATGCCTTAGCCAGGGCTTGAATCCAGGTGCCTTTGATCAGTAGCCAAGTGCACAAATCAATGGGCCATGGGACAGCCTTTCATCATTAAGGAAGCAAAAATTTACTTTCCTGTCCAAGAATATTCTATTTCATGAAAACATAAAGTTGTTGAATTTATATGAAAAATTAATCATATTTCTATATGGTTTGATGGACATGAATGAAAATACATTTGACCCATTGAAAATGAAAGTTTTTAAAAATTAATTTAACCCTTCCAAGGTCTACATCAATTATACACATTGACAGAATCCAAAATCAAAGGCTGAAGACTGCTATATTTGTTTTTAGTGCAACATATGTAACTTCAATTTAAAAAAAAACCATAAATTGCTATTTGAAAATTTCCTTGCATATAATAAAAATACATGCTTCGAAATTGAAAAATAATACTTACTTTTTTCATTTGATGAATATTTCATTAAACTGTGATATAAATAATTTGTTAAAGCTATTTGATCGCCATTTTTTTAGACCTGAAATATGGTAAAACCATTTGCTTGTTTCTGTTTTTCTACATTGAAGCAACCTCTGATTTAAACTCGAGTTTGATCTGAACTATTGCAAACTAATGTTTTCTTCAAATTTCATTTATCCCAAATCACATTTATCCCAGAATTCTATGCATTGTTTCCACTACTGAAATTAAAACCATATGCTAGACCCTTAATCAGAGCTTGTTGTGAAAGTCAACAGTGTAAACTAGGTCAATGCTCAGTAAGATGCAGATATTACTAATTAATTACATGTGCAAGTTGTGTGTCCGATGGCTTGCATAGTGGATAGTTTACAATATTGGCCAAACACTGTGGATATAGTCTCCATTTGCTCAGTAAGTATTCAATTTATACTTCCCTCATGCAGGAAAACCAAAGGAGGCCATCAATGAGAGAACCATCATTGCTGTTCATGAACTCATTAAGGAAAACACACACATATCACTGTTCAGATAATAAGTTTAGATGTCATTGTGTTGATTGGCAGTGTGGAAACAATTATTCATCAACATTTAAAGTTCCGAAAGATCTGTGCCAATTTTCCTCGGGACCAAGTGATGAACGTGGTTTTATTACTATACAACTCCCAGAAAGATTAACAACTTTATTTGGGTTTGCACAAGATGAACCATGTACCCATATCCTCTGGTAAGACTTTCACAGTCAAGGAAGAGGATGTTCACAATTTTTTTTAATTCCCAAGTGGTAGCCATGGACACCTTACCTGAAAAAATGACTATAAGTGCCCAATACTACGTTATCATTGTTTTGCACAAAATGGTTAAGGAGATGAAGGAGCATCATTCAACAACAGGAATTTGGGGTTTTATGGTGCAATGGTAACTAAAGCTATATTGTGCCAAACACAAGATAGATACAGTAAAAAATAAATAGATAAAAGTCATTGAACCCTCAAACCAAAAGTTAAAAGTAACACACAAAGAGGATGAAAGCAACAATAATATAAAAGATAGAACAAGAAACAAAAATGTAAAACAAACAATGTGTATAAGAACTAAGGTAAAAAGAGCCTACAATTGTAAAAAAGAGAAAACAACAAATGGGTGTATAGGACCCATATTATAAAAACATGTCAAAGGGTCAAAAACATTATATATGTGTAAAATAACCAATAAAACATTAAAAAATCAAAGACAGGAGTTAAAAGCGATTCTTCAAAGAAAAGATGTCTGAGTGTAAGGGGCTCAGACTTAAAATCATGAAAGTTAAAAAACAAATGTCTGTCAAGGTTAAAAGAGGGACAATGGATTAAAATGTGTTTAATAGTTAAAATGGTGTTACAAAACTAACACTTAGGTTCATCATCCGCCCAAAGAAGAAACGAATGAGTAATAAATGAGTGACCTAAGTGGAACCAAGCAAGTACAACTTCCTCCTTGTTGTTCCTGTGAAAACATCACTGCCATGGTTTGGCAATAGGCTTGATCTCAAAAAGTTTATTGCCAATCTGTTCAGACCAAGATCTCTGCCACTGTGCCCAGAGCTTGGTGGAAAAACACTGCTGGAAGTCCAGGTATGGAACTATTTGACATGGGTAAAATGGTTGATCTGACTGACTTCAAAAGGGGGTTCACAGTCGGAGTACAATATATAGGAGCATCTGTAATGCAGGTGATAGAACTGAGTGAAAAATCACAGGGTATGGAGACTGGCAACAGTCTTAAAAAACATCCACTGATAAAAGCAAATGCGATAGGAAAAAAATTCTGACTGACAGGGACAGGTGTTTGTTGGCATAAACTGCACAGCAAAACTGAGCTGCTATTGTCCATCAGCTGAGAGAGGTGATAGGTGCTGTATTTCAAAAACTTATTTCAATGAAAACTATGCACAGAGAATGGGAAACTTGGTAGAAATTTGGAAACTATACCACGACTCATTTTTTATTAATTTTATCAATTTTTTTCTATTAATTTTAATAGGATGGAGATAACCTAGAAGCTATATTAGGCTTGTCCTGGTCTCTCATACAACATACAAACTCTTACACAAGGACATGCCCACTGGTGTCAATACTCAGGTATGCTAAATACTAGCCCAGATGGGGGATACAATGAAGTATTAGGTAGGCATATCATTAAGTTTTTAATTTGTATTTTTTTTTTAAGTTTTAGAAAACCCTTTTTATAGTACAGATTATGTATGCATGTACCATTTCTGGATTATAGTGTAAAGCTGAATGAACCAAAAAGGATAATGTGCACACAGAATGCAACTCTTCAACAAAACGGGCAATAGAACTAGAACTGCCAGCATGACCTACCATCCATCACAAAGGTTTGACTATTCACCTAGAGAACATTTGGAATTTTTAGATTAAGGTGATTTATATTTAAAACTGATACAAAGTGTACTTTTAGAAACTAGATATTCAATAAATTGGCCAGGCAGTGTATATTACTTCTCTACAAAAACAAAAATCAGCTTTGAATTAACTTACAGTTTACTTTTAATTCCTGTTCTATAACTTGTCAACCATTTCCTTTAATTTTACCTCTTAGTAATGGTTAAAACCTTATTAAAGGATTTTCAAAAATAAGTATATAAAGCAATTCTTTTACAATTACAAAATGTATCTGAAAAATGCCATCTTGTTAATTTTGCTGACCTTCCAAACTTAAAACACTTGTAAAAAATAGTATCCATATTTTCAATGATTTTTTAAAAAAATTATCCCATGTTATTAAATTTTACTATACTTGAAAATGCTTATAAATAAGGAAAGTGATATTATCAAAGACAGACAAATTATCTAATAAGAAAAAAAAAACATTCACTCTTAGTAAGCTGAGCTGTCAAACTCATGTAAAAATTCAAAAGACTGCATGGAAGAAAGTTGATATCTATATGTAATCTCTGTAGCTTGATTGCTTAAAACATGGGTTTTTGGTCATGATCAAAAATTTGTTTATTCTCACTCACCTCACTACTCAAAATTTAAAT
Source organism: Ryuthela nishihirai (assembly GCA_038380435.1). Lineage (NCBI taxonomy): Eukaryota > Metazoa > Arthropoda > Arachnida > Araneae > Heptathelidae > Ryuthela > Ryuthela nishihirai. Next base: position 2,140,890 of record JAWZYU010000023.1, on the reverse strand, counting down.
TTCCATTTATTCATGACCCAAATGGTACTGATACCTACAGACTAACTGCCTTAGTCAACTTCATTTTGTGGGAGCCAAGAACCTTCCATGACCCATCAGAAAACTTTCATGAGCTAAGTTTGGGAACCACTGGTAGGATTAATTTAATTCACAAAACATAATATAATGCAATAATTCACAAAACATAATATAATGCAATAATTCACAAAACATAATAAAATGCAAATAATACAATGCAATAAATCATTTGACTTCCACAGTGGTGTTTTCAATTTACATTACTTGATCATGCATTATAAACATGCAGCACTTACTTTAGCATTCCCTTTTTCATCAAGAAGAATGTTTTCCAGCTTTAAGTCTCGATGACATATTTTATTCTATAATAAAGCATGTCACAATTAAATAAACTCCTCATCAGAAACGAGTGTTTCTCAATTAAAAAACATGCATAATATGGTATAAGAATAATTTTATCACTGCAACTTGCGCATTAATAATAACACAATAAATATATTTTTGAATCCAGTCAACTAAATTTAAATGACAGTAGGTTTAAAATAATAACTTTATATACTGCCTTATGAGCTATTACAAAATACACTTAATGGCAAATATGTCAATCTGCAACAGCAGTGATGGGGCAAAACACTTTTGTGTGCATTCTGCTACGTGCTGTCTCCCTGATGACGATGGACTATTCCTATGGAAGAATATTCAGCAGTTCCTATGGATCTGCAAGAAACTCTGGTATTTGATAACATTTTGCTGATGACCTCAAAGGGTTTTGATAGCATTAGATCAATAGATTGTGGAGGCCATGGGAGTGTCCTATATCAACCTTACCCTCCTTGAACCATTTCTGTACAATTCCGGTTCTCTGCATTATGACACATCTTGAAAATGATCATCACCTTCAAGTATAACATTAGAAATGCAGGATGAACTTGGTTGATCAATATATCCAGCTATCCTTGTATATTTAAGGAGCTATTAAGGGTGATCAGTGAACTAGTTTCATATCAGAACATAAACCATCAACAACATCTAATAGGTGTCCAATAAGTTCATGTAGTCTTGATGTAGTAAATTAAAATGCTTATAACTTTTAAACAAAAAATGTTTATACAATGTTGTAACTACCATCACAATCTATGACTTTCTCCCAATGAGAAATGAGCTTAAAAATTCCACTACTGTAAAATTCATGGTCTTCAGAGTCAAAAACAACAAACAATCTAATTCTGTTTTCATCTTCGCTTGGTTTCTGAACTGTCTATTGCACATATGATTATCTAATGACATGAGCAGATGATGATGATGATCATCATCATCATCCTCAAGCAGCCATGGGCTATGGAGGTTCAACCAGACCGTGCAATTTAGTTCTCCAAGCAAGTCTATCCTGAGCTACATCTACTGCATCTGGCCACTGCACACCAATTCTAACAAGGTCCTGTTTGACATTGTCTGCCCACCGCATCCTAGGTCTCCCCTTCTTTCTGAGGCCTTTAGGCACACTGTTCATAACCCTATTCGCCAATCTATAATTATCCATACGGGCAACATGGCCAGACCAACGGAATCTCTCTCTGCACAATATGCTGCTTAAAGTAGGTTGCAAACTCCTTTGCCTAACCTCATCATTAGTTACAAAGTTGAACCACCTAATGCCCAAGGTACTGTATAAGCATCTGGAATCAAAAGCATCTAGTTTCCTGTTATCTTGTTTACAAAGGGTCCAAGTTTCACTACCATAACTAACCCTAGAAAGAACCAAACTATTATACAGTCTAATTTTAGTCATTAGGTGTATACGCCTATTTCTCCACACTCTCCCTAGATTCTTAAAAGTCCCGGCAGCAATCCCTATTCGTCTGTTAATCTCATGCCGCACATCACCATTATATGTTACATAGCTCCCAAGATAATTAAACTGTGACACCTGCTCAAGACTGCAACCATTCAGATAAACTGAATCACAGCCTGCCTGACCAATTTTCATCACTTTAGTTTTCTCTCTGTTTATAACCAAACCTACTCTACTACCAGTCCCATCAACAGCTCTAATGAAAGAGTTCATCTCATCAACATCATTTGCCAAAGGGCTAAATCATCAGCATAATCTAAATCAGAAATTTTCGTATCTCCAGTCCATTTAAGGCCAAAATCTTTCCCTTGAAGTGAATTTCGCATAACATAATCAATAACCAAGCTATAGAGAAAAGGAGACAAAATGCACCCTTGTCGAAAACCAGAAGTAATGCTAAACCAATTGCTACAAGCCTTACCAACTCTCACACACGATTCAGTGTTATTATAGAGAGCTTTCATTATGTTAACTAACTTGTCAAGTATACCATATGATCTCACAATCAACCACAAATTATGACGATCAACAGAGTCGAAAGCCTTTTTGAAATCAACGAAGCTAGCAACCAAAGGTTTCTGAAACTCTAAACATTTCTCAAGAATCTGCCTAAGTGAAAATATCTGATCCACACATCCCCTACCACTTCTGAATCCACATTGCTCATCACGCAATTGACTGTCAACCAGATTCTTAATTCTATTAAGCACAATCATAGAAAGAACTTTACCTGGAACAGAGAGTAGGCTGATACCCCTATAGTTATCACAAGAATTGTGATCACCTTTTTTGAAAATAGGGATAACAATAGCTCTGGTAAAATCCTTAAGAACCATGCTTTTATCATAAAAGATATTCAGAATTTCAGTCATCCAAGTGGTAACTGAAACATTCCCAGCTCTAAGCATTTCCGTAGTAATTTCATCTACCCCTGGAGTTTTATGTAGTTTCAGTTTAGAAACAGCCAAAATGACTTCAGATTGTGTTATAAGGCCAACATTAAAGCCAACAATGCATCTATCATCATTGCAAACAATGGGAATAGAACTAACCACATTGTTTAGAATATCACTGAAATGCTCAGCCCACTTAGCCATGAAAGAATCCTCCCCTTCTATAACCTTACCTTCTTTATCCTTCAATCCCTGTATACCAGTCTGTTTTCTACCACACAAAACATAAACTATCTGGTACAGCTCTCTGCTGTTGTGCTGTCTAACTGCTTCCTCGGCTTTGACAGCCAAACCATCAGGCCAAAGATTCTTATCAGCAGCTAACTGATCTTTTACACGTTTATTAAGTTCTCTGTAATGCTTTCTATTAGGACTAGTAGGGTATTGATTAAGGACATTCCTGCAGTTCTTTCTTTCCGAAATAAGCTCAAGTGCTTTATCACTCAGATAAGTCAGCCTCTTCTGCTCCTTTTTTCCTAAAAGAGTACTTTTAGTTTCCATAAAAGCCTGTTTAAAATGATCCCATTCTTCCTCAACTTCAGTAGTAAGCATACCATGACTGTCATAATGACTAAGTAAACTATCGTGGTAAGCTTTGGCTATAACTGAATCTTTCAGAGCTTCAGTATTAAAAGTAAATTTTTTAACCCTAGCACAACACTTTTTAAGTTTAAGTTGCAACACACTTTCAACAAGGTAATGGTCAGATCCAATTTCAGCTCCCCTATATGCCCTGGTATTCCTAACAGAACTAGCCCATTTGCTGTTCATTAATATGTAATCAATCATATTCTTATGCAGCCCATCAGGTGAAACCCATGTATACTTATGTATGTCGCGGTGTTTGTAATAAGTGTTAGTTATTCTGAATCCATTGAGTTTACTTACCTGTAGGAGACGTTGGCCATTGCCATTGCAGCTACCAATACCAAAAGGGCCTATTACTCCTCCCCAAAGGTCAGAGTCAGTACCAACTTTGGCATTGAAGTCACCTAGAACAAGGGTAATATCTCCTTTCTTGACAGAATTCAAAATATCCTGAAGCTGTTTATAAAACCTATCCTTCTCATCCTCATCGGCATCCTCAGTGGGGGCATAACAGCAGATAACATTCAGGTATTTAACGCTTGTCTGAAATTTTGCTGCAAGAAACCTTACATTAATGCACTCATATCCTAGAAGAGCATCACAATGTGTCTGCTGAGAAGCACACCCACACCTTGGTGATGCTTATTGTCATCCCTCCCTGAAAAGAGAAATTTAAGATTATTTTATAGAATCTGACCTTTATCTGTCCATCTGGTCTCTTGCAAGCCGAGAATATCTAAATTATAATGGTGGAATTCTTGTGTGAGGACATCAAGAGAAAAAGCTCTGTGCAGAGTCCTCACATTCCAACTACCTATGGAGAGAAAATGGTTAGTGGGATGTTTAAAGAAACTATGTTTATTGAGAGAGAGAATGCCGACAATATCAAACAGCCCCCTAATCGCAGACATGGGGCAAAGACCCGTTCCCCCACCACTAAAGGCTGAAGCCATCTACACTGGAAGACTTTCTCCAATGTAGAATTTGATGATGCCAATAGAAGGAAAGAGTTCCATTTGATGATGCCAATAGAAGGAAAGAGTGCCTGCGATGACCTCTGCTCAGGATTATCCACCAGCTGATAAACATATCCTGTGAATCTATTCACTTGGGGCTGTCAACCCACAAACAAACAGAAAACACAGCGGATGATTTTCCCTCCACAGAAGCCCACCAGTGCAGCAAAATCAAGATCCACAATCAAGCTCAGAGCCATATATCTGTCCAGTTCAGTGGGTTTATATGGTCAGCACCAGGATCCTGTGTGGTTGACCACTCCTCAGCAGGGTAGAAAAAAAAGAAAAGTAGCCATAGTTGTCCAGATCAGTAGGCCACACTATTCTGGCAGCCCTCCCCTTCCGTTCACTTCCACAAGAGAGTATCTCTTTTGAAAGGTACTAATGGTCTGCACCACGAGAAGGCGGGGTCGGACATTAGGTGCTAGGCCTGGCCGGTTCTATGCATCATCACAGGGGATTGGTGCATAGCTCTCCTTCCAGTGACTACCTAGCTACCATTTACAGACCTAGCAGATGATAGTCTGATGGAAAAAGATCTGGAGAATAAGGATGATGATATAAGTTTCCCATCCAAGGTCATGAATTTTATTCTGGGTCAGTTTTACCATATGCATTATTCATTTTGCATTATCATGCAGAAAGAGAATACATTTCCTATTCTTGAGTGTAGGCTTCCTCTACAGTAATACATCATAAACCCATTTCAGTTGTTCTTAGTACACATTCCCTGTGATAGTTTGGTCAGGGGTTAAAAGTTCATGGTGCATAATTCCTTCTGTATGCCATCAGACAAAACATAATTTTCTTCCGATGCAGTGCAGAGTTCAATGTGTGCAGAGCAGGTTCTCCAGGCAATAACCAGCGATGCAAATGCTTAGGCTGTTGTGCATAATTGATTTTTCATCAGAAGTCATCAGCCAATTAAGAAATGATTAATTATTGTGTCGCAAAAGCAGTGATATGCAAGGCAATAATCTCGGATACTTCTGATCAGCTGTAAGTTTGTGTGAAACCCACCTGGAAAGTTGATACACTTCTCTATAAAAAATAAATAAATATCCCCTCAGGCAGTTGCTTGCCAAAGAGATCTGACAGGAGTCTCAATTTATATGCCATAGTAGAAAGTCTGTGAGGATGGTAGGACCTCATCAGAAAAAGAACATGAACATTCCAATTTTGCTAACTTGCCATAATTTCACAGAAATAATCCCAATATTTACATCTCCTCTGAATTGTAGCAAGTCAGTGTGAATTTTCCCTTGGTTTGGTCAACTCTCCTTAATTTCACAAAACCAATCCCAATTATCGCAACTCACCCGTATTTTCCAAGTACATTCGAATTTTGCCAACTGCCATACATTTTAAGTTCCCTCGATTTGTCCAACACTCCTTAATTTCACAAAACAAATTCCAATTTTCAAAAATCACCTATATTTTACAAGTGGATTCAAGTTTTGCCAACTACCCTAAATTTTGCTAACTTGCCGTAATTTTATAGAAAAAAATCGCAATTTTTACACCTTCCCTGAATTTGCTAAATCACTTTGAATTTTACCAACTCTCCTTAATTGCACAAGAAAGGCACAATTTTCACAACTCCCCTGTATTTAACAAGTGACTTCGAATTTTGCCAACTCCTCTAGATTTTGCCAAGAATTCTCGGTTTTTCCAACTCTCCTTAATTTCACAAAACCAATCCCAATTTGTACAACTCACCTGTACTTGACCAAGTGATTTCCAGTTTTCCCAACTTCCCTAGATTTTGCCAAGTTGCCTCGATTTTACCACTTCTTTAATTTCGCAAAACAATCTCAATTTTTACATCTCTCCTGAATTTGCCAAGTCACTTCGAATTTTTCAAACTCCTCAAAATTTTGCCAAGTTTTCTCGATTTTGTCAACTCTCCTTAATTTCACAAAAACAATCCCAATTTTCACAAATCACCCATATTTTACCAAGCAGATTCGAATTTTACCAACCGCCCTAGATTTTGCCTAGTTTCCTCCATCTCACCACAATTTTACAGAAAAAAAACAGATCCCAATTTTTACATCTCACCTGATTTTTCCAAAGTCACTCTGAATTTTGCCAACTCCCTCAAGATTTGCCAACTCTCCTAGATATTGAAAAGTTGCCTCGATTTTGCCAACATGCCTTAATTTTACAGAAGAATGATTTCAATTTTTACACCTCACCTGAATTTTGTCAACTCTCCACAATTTTGCAAACTCCCTAAGTTTTGCCAACTCGCCATAATTTTACAGAAAAAAAATCCCAATTTTTACATCTCACCTGAATTTTGCCAACTCCCCACGATTTTGCCAAGTCACTCCAAATTTTGCCAACTGCCCCTAGATTTTGCCAACTCGCCATAATTTTACAGAAAAAAATCCCAATTTTTACATCTCACCTGAATTTTGCCAAGTCACTCTGAATTTTGTCTATTCCCCAAGATTTTGCCAAGTCACTCTGAATTTTGCCAACTCCCCAAGATGTTGCCAAGTTGTCCCGATTTTGCCAACTCACCTGTATTTTACTAAGTGGCTTCGAATTTTGCCATCTCTCCATTTTCCAAACTCCCCTAGATTTGTCAAATTGCCTCGATTTTGACAACTCCCCTTAATTTTACAAAAAAAAAAAGATTGCAAATTTTCACAACTCTTCTAGATTTAATGAAGTCGCTTCGAATTTTGCCTACTCCGAGTTTCTTTGGGGGGGAGCCATCCCCCATCCCTCCATAGCTACACCCCTGATCATACTTCCCTGTACACTTAAAAAACTGTCAGTAGATGACAATTTTTTAAGCTGGGCTTATTTTTGGCTGCACAAACTTTCCTCATCCACAGAAAACAAATAACAGCTCAGACTTCTTCGGGAGACCATCTTTGCCATTTTGAACTGCCACATCTCCACTCCTATATACACATGAAAGTGTAAACCTTGTCATGTTGCCAATCGGGTGCACTATAACACATATTTAACACTCTCCTATGTTCTCAGGATTCCCTTTATGACAGGTAGATCTTGTAACCTTACTTTTGGATCCACCTACGAAATGTACACTTTTTATTAATTCCCATCATTATCCTGTGCACAATAATAACTGTGTCAAAATTATTAGTTCACAATATTTGTTTTTATAATTTTTTTTCTTCAAAAAATAAGTTCATAAAATTATTTCTTTAACATTTTAACTTTATATGTTAAAGATAAAACACCTGCTATTATTATCATAGTTAACACTCAAAGTTATTTACTTTAGCAACAAAAATATAGTGAATTAAAATACATAGGTGAGCCAGTAAATAAGTTGCAAAAGCATATAGCTATCAAAATACACTATGTGGAAATTGGCAAGTTTCAGCATCAGGGGGTGTTATCTATCATGTTCCACACCATATAGTCATGTCAACATCAAAAGTCACTTGCAGAAGAAATGATCAACTGAGTAGCAGTGCATGCATGGTGAACAATGTGTATTGTTAGCTTTTTATGGGTCATAAAGGTGATGACCCCAAAAACATTCACAAAGAAATGTTGCTCTATATGGTGAGTATTCATTTCATATAACTGTTCAAATCTGGTGCAGTAAATTCAATCAATGACATTTGCAGGAGAAATTTTTTAAGGGCAGACAAACAGTAAAATAAAATGCTTGTTGAATGACCAACTTTGATTGCAACAAGCAATGCTGTGGTAAATGGAAGTAATTTGATCAGACAGATGTTGATGGTGTAGTCGAAACTTTGGAATGTTTTTATGGACAGGCCCTAGCATTTTTTCATGATCGACTTTAGTTCTAAAAGTTTGCATGTTGCTCATCAGGTGTGAACTTCTGCAATAATTCAGTAGCCATCTCTCCCATGAATGAGTGCTGTAAACACAACTCTGTAGTACAAAATACAAATGGTATTGCTACCTGGTGCTGAAACTTAGCATTGTTACTATTGCTAGTAGCTTATGTAAATCTAGTTAATTTGAATGAGCTGATAATTTAAGCTAATAGTTTCAAATTTAAATAGCAAATTATGGTACCCACCTTATGGCAATAATATATAGCTGCAGCAATTTGTCTAAATATACGGCGTGCTTCTGTGTCAGATAAAACCTTTTTTTCACTGAGATAATCATACAGCTCTCCACCACTGGCAAACTGCATCACCAGAACTATTTTATCTTTGTTTTCAAACACTACATACATGAAAATGTTTTAATAAGGTAATTTTATTACAATAATAATAATTATAATTTATTTTCCATATAACTGAATACACAGAAGGGTCAGATGGTGCATTGCACTCTTACTCCTTCCCTGTTGACTTTAAAACAAGAAATACAAAAATTGAAGACAGTACACACAGAGTAACTAATAATAAGTAAATGAAACACTTAACAACATTATTTGGTGAGGATCATGCTATGAAATGTTGCTGCCAACAGCACTGAATAATTTTGAAGATTTTTTAATAAACTAATTACAGAAAGTTACCAATTAAGTAAAGATACTGATAAAAAAATGAACAGAGCTATAATCATTAAAAAAAAAACATAGAGTCCATATTGATTAGTTAAATCAATGACAGTCAACTAGTGGCCTGTGTGATATAAGCAGTTTTTGATTTAGGGCATCCTATCATGCAAATTGCAGAAAATGATCTGGAAAAAAATCCTTTTTTAGAGCCCAACTGCTGTTTTAAAGATAGGCAAACATTAAAAAATATGTGCTCATTGAATTCATAACTGCCAAAGGATGCTTTCTTGAAAAAAGTTATTTTTAATGAATACATTTTATTCTCCATTTTTCTTCAAATACCCAAACAGATGCAGCAGTGTTTTCACCATATTTTCTCAACTCAAGTAATTAAAATTCTCACAAACAAATAATTTGACTGACAGTCATCTCCAGGATTTACTAAATACAAAATTCAACAGTAGAGTAGAACAAGAAATGTCCTGTAGTCACAGAACACTTCAATAGTTAGCTGGGGAAAAAAACCCGAGTTTTGCTATGAATGGGATATGAACCTATAACTTCCTGATAACATGCGGGATGCTCTCACCGTGAAACCATCGCAAGCTATCTCAATTAATGTTCCCATCAGCAGTTGCTCATGATGCCACCTACTGATTGGAAAGAGACAGACTAGCTGGGCACAAAGATGACGTAAAAAGAATTGTTATAGTCAAAGATAAAGAAACAGTCTTAATAATACTGTTTCTGTGTGCTTGACTATAATAATTATTATTTCAGCATCTCTGTGGCCAGCTATCTGACATTTTCAATCAATTAATGGTGTCATGAGTGACTAGTCTTCATTATCTGGAATTGAGCTAGCATGCAATAGCTCAGAATCCGGCATGTTATTAGTAGATCATGATTTCAGATCCCACTAGCAGGGAAACTCAGAATTTGGCGTGTTATCAATAGATCATGATTCGAGATCCCACTAGCAGGGAAATTCAGTCTTTTCAACTAATGTTACAGGATATTCACTCTGCTTCTCTAGAATTGAATCATGATTCGATGATGCTGTTTCTGTGTGCCTGACTAAAATGATTATTATTTCAACATCTCTCTGTCTTCATTGGCTGGAATTTAATAGTTTGTGATAGCTCAGTGGTCAGATAGCATGTTATGAGGATATCGAAGGTTCAGATCTCACTCAAAGAAAAACTTTTTTTTTTTCAGCTAACTATACAAATTTACTAAAAGTAATTCAACTTTACTAAAAGTTGACTTTCGTAAACTCTTCATACGACTGCTGACATTGCTCTCATTAATTAATTCACAATTTTTGTTGCTACCTTTATGTTTAGTGAAACTAAATTTGTTTTGTTTTTTCATTGACATTTCATCATTTATCAATAATAAAAATTGCTATTAAATATTTATCAATTTAATATTATTTTATTTACCAACTTTAATTAAATTTAATGATTATACCTCACCAAGCTTATGTGCATTAACACATTGGCTGCAGCAATGTCAAGAATTTTAGAGTCCCCTCAGGACATGCTATTGCTTTTCTTGTATTTGGCTGAAAATAACATGATTATTTATGATGAAATTATGTCAAAAAATTTTTTGATATCCTCTTTTTAAGTGTGAATCATGTGTGCACAGCATAGAAGATAAAAATTTGCATACTGGGCCACACAATGAATACAAATTACAAATTTGCAAGTTGATACAGGATTTGTCACAAGTTCACGCACACAATTTTCTAGTGTATAAATATGGGAACAGGTCTATTCATTGTTCAGTATGTCTGTGAAGCTGAATAAAACTGTTTGTGAAAAATAAAAGTACCTATATAAATTATCCTACAATGGGCAATTATGAAAAAGAGTAACGTCAGTTGGAAACTATTAAATTAAATTCTATCTGATGAAGAACCATTTGAATATTCCTTGGGAAGTTGCAAAGGGAGTGAACATAGTGAAATGTCTTCAGATGATGATTCTTCTCTTTGTAAGAGAAAGAAAAAAATGCCTACAACCAGTATCACCCAGGTTTACAACCCTGGAAATTTGGATCCTAATATCTTTAACAACTGATGCTGATCTTGCAGATTGAAGTTCTAAAACTAAAATCGCTAGAGATACTGTAGGTGACACAATTGAAGATGTTATAAGAAATTTGCATTGTGGAGTAGTGATTCTTCATCTGATGAATTAATTACCAATGAGAATTCAATGGATATAAAATGGAAGGAAATTAAGGGAGAAAATCTTAAACTATTCCTATCTGACATCAGTGATGTTAGAATAAAACACAATGCTATTCAATTCAAGCAATGCATGATAAACAACCCATTTACTTCTATTTATTTGTATATGAAGAATTGCTAAATATAATGGTGGTAGAAACTAATAGTTATGTTTCTCAAAAACTTAATAATTCATCAATTCTTCCCAAATCAAGAATTACAAAATGGATGGACACAGAAGTTGGAGAGAGAAAAATATTCTTGGAGCTGAAATCTGGATCGGTTTAGCACATATGCCAAAATTATCTTGCTATTGGTCTAATAACTTTCTCTATTCCAATAAAGTGAAACAAGTTACATCAAGAAATCACTTTGTGCGTCTTTTCAGCAACTGGTATTTCACCAACAAGAGGTTGAAAATATGTCCAAACAACTATATAAGATCACACCTCTCACTTATCACATAATAATATATATCCAGAAAGTAATAATGCCTGCAAGTAACATTTGCATAGATGAAACCTTAGTGCGTTTTTGAGGTCATCTTTGTTTTATACATACATACAAATACATACAAAATCTTCATGCAGCCATGGGCTACAGAGGTAGTACCATGGCTGTGTAAATTTCCTTCTCCAGAGTACTGTGTATTGTGTAATTTTCCTCTCCAGACATGTATGTTCTGAGCTACTGCTGCTGCATTTGGCCATTCTAGCAAGGTCCTGTTTGACATTGTCTGCCCATCGCTTCCTAGGTCTCCCCCCTTTTTCTGAAATCCTTGGGCAACTGTTCATAATCCTGTCTGCAGTAAATCAAAAATAAGAACCATAAATTTGGCATAAATTATTCAAATTGTGTATTGAAGATAGTTATGCACACGATTTCAAGATATACTGCAGAAAGAAAAAGGTAATACTCCTGAGAGTGTTCCAACATCAGTTGTGATGGACTATGTGATAATCTACTTGACTATGGATGAGAACTATATACATACACAATTATTACAGTAAATAATGAATATTGAATAAATACTCAATTGGCACACAACCTTTTACAAAGACAAATGCATCTTGTAGGAACTCTGCATAAAAATTGAAAGGGAATTCAAAAGGAAATTATCCAGAGGAAATTGAAAAAGGGAGAAATAACTGACAAAGAAAGTGAAACAGGGGTAATGTTACTGAAATGATGTGATAAATGTGAAGTGCTAATGCTATCAACAAAACACACAATAACCATTTCAGCAAGTAGGAAAGAAATAAAATAGACTGAAGCTACTGTGGATTAAAATATGTGCAAAGATTTTTATCGATTTATCAGACCAATAAAAGTCTTGTGATGATTCACCATTCACTTTTAAGTTCCCTAACCAGTTTTAATTTATTTACATTATAATTATTATTTTGGGGCTTTCATTCCTTTGAACCATCACCTCTCTCTGTCTGTAATGCTGCTGATTTCACAACTCCATTTTGATTGATGGTCACTAACTGCCATGAGCAAAGTCACAAATGCTTGTGTCATTATCATTGCATGATCACATATGAAAAATTTGCTTCTAGGCATGATATAGATATCTCCACATTTGCTGTAAGCCAGTGTGGGGCTAAGGAGAGGAAGTTGGTATTAGTTGGTAGAAGGAAGTAGTTTGTAGAAGAGTTAGTATACAGTTGTTGGTAGTTGGTAACAGTGGGAGAAGAAATTGGAGGTAGACAGTTGCAAGAGTTGGTTGGAAAAGTTTAGTTTCTGATTGTGAATTAGGAGTTTTTGAAATAGTTAGTTTGAGGAGTTGTTTTGTAGAAAGTTTTATTTGATGAATCAATAATCAAATATTGGTTGGTTGGATGTTTGGGGTTTTATGGCGCATGGGCAACAGGGCCATAATGCACCAAAAAAAAGATAAGAAAAGAGAGTAAAAGACAGACAAACCCACAACCAAAGTTAAAAGAAAAAAGTGTAAATGTAAAAGGACAAAATCAATGCACATACAAAAGCACAAAAATATAAAACGAACCCAGGTGTAAAAGACTCAGGATAATCAAGGTGAAACGGATAAAGCGATAAAATCATAGTCTGCTAAAATAACCTGTATAAGCATAAATAGCCAAAGACAGATGGTAAAAAAGAGTCATCAGATAAAAGATGGCAAGTGTAAGAGGCTCGGCTGTAAAATTATGGAAGGGTAAAAGCAGGACAAGTGATTAAAATATGTTTAATGGTTAAAATGGTGTCACAAAACTCACACTTAGGAGTGTTGTCCACCAGAAGAAGAAAAGAGTGTGTAAGAAACGAATGACCTAAGCGGAGCTGAGCAAGTACAACTTACTCCTTGCGATTCCTGCAAAAACAAGACAGTCACAGTTTGATAATAAGCTTGATCTCCAAAAGCTTGTTACCAACCTGTTCAGACCAGGATCTCTACCACTGTGTCTGTAGCTCAATGGAAAAATGCTGCTGGAAGTCCATGTATGGAACCAGCAGCAGAGAGTCAGATAGGGGCATGGCTGACCTGGCAGCATCTGCCAAGTCACTGCCCCTGATCCCGACGTGACCGGGCACCCAACAGAAGAAAATCGTGGTTGTGGCTGCCAGACAATGGAGCTGCTGGCGGATCTTGGAGAGAACAGGGTGAGGTTGACAATTCACCAAGATCAAAGCCTATAGTGAGCTAAGCGAGTAGGTGTAAAGCACACACCAATGATGACGCTTAGCTGCTATGTGGTCCAAGGCAATACTGATAGCATGCAACTCTGCAGTGAAGATGGAACACTGCTGTGGGATCTGGTCTTCAATGATTACATCACAGCAGACCATGACTGATCCCACAGATGTACCGGACTTTGAGCCATCTGTGAAGACAGGCAAGATGTCCAGGTGCTCAGCATGATGGCTGGCAAGAGTTGCTGATATACACAGTCGTGTATATCAGCAACTTTCTGATGATATACATGGTCATGTATACATACACCTGTGTGTTACGGAGGGTCTTTAGGCACTGTACCTCTTTCTCCTCCAGCCACTTGGACAGTCATGGGAATATGCCAGATGTTTGCCATGGCAGTTTACGCAGCATGCCTTTTCTGCTATGCAGTCAGGTTCAAGATGATCCTGACTGCCACAATGAGCACAGGTGGGCTTGCCCCGGCATGCTGTGAGGGCATGGCCGAATCTCTGGCATTGAAAGGGACTATAAATGGCCATACCTCACAATGTAAGTAACCTGCCTTGATGGAAGAAGGCAGATATGGCACGTTGAAAGTAATTATTAGTAACTGGTGGGTACTAACTTTCCATCACAGTGTGTCAAAACCCAGTGAACTGCTATTACTCCCTGGGATGAAAGCTCCAAGAGGATTTCCTCCTCAGAAACCTTGAGGTGATCCCACTCGGAGATCATGCCATGGGAGAAATTAAGCGTCTTGTGTGGAGTTGGAGTGACTGTGACTCCACCAATTGCTGTTACATTCAACAGAAGCTCCGAATGTTTGGAGAAAGCAGTTTCCACCTGCAAGTCACCAGATCTTAGGCACTTGACAGATTCAGTTCTCCTGCAAGACCTTTCAAACCCTTGTTTATAAAAAAAAAAGGGGGACATGTCCCCAAGAACCTGATCACCTGTAGAGTGGATGACCAGGAACCTCGGGAATGAAGAAAGACACAAAGACAATGGCAATGATGACAATGAAGACACAGAAGACGGGGGTTTGTGCCAAGTTCTTTTTGCAGCATTCGAAGGCGAGTTTTCATTTTGAGAAATCATGGTTGGGTTTGGAGTTTCAGTGCCTGTTGTACCCACCCACCATAGAGTCCAACAAGGGGATGCCAGATTGGGCGCCAGGACTTACCGAGCACCATACCTACACAAGTAGTGATTTCAAAATGCTTAGAGTTGGGAACATTTGTGTTGTCACATGGCTAACTGAAATTTTGAATAATTTTTATGATAAAGTTGTTGTTCCTAAGGATTTTACTAGAGCTACTGTTGTCCCAATTTTTAAAAAAGGTGGTCACAGTTCTTGTGATAATTATAGGGGAATTAGTTTGCTTTCTATTCCAGGTAAAGTTCTTTGCATGATTATGAATTAAGAATTTGGTTGATGGACAACTGCATAATGAACAGTGTGGATTCAGAAGTGGTAGGGGATGTATTGATCAAATATTTTCACTTAGACAGATTCTTGAGAAATGTTTAGAGTTCCAGAAACCTGTGGTTGCTAGCTTTATAGATTTCAAAAAGGCTTTTGACTCTGTTGATCGACATAATTTGTGGTCGATTGTTAGATCATATGGAATACCTGATAAATTAGTTAGTGTAATGAAAGCTCAGCTGTCCCATAGCTGAATGGTTAGCACACTTGGCTACTGATTTAAGAGACCTGGGTTCGAGCCCCAGTAAGGCATAGATGTATGTGTCGTTTTTCTGCTGAGGTCCTGCCATCCTCTCAGATCTTCTACTTTGGCATATAAAGTGACAGGCTCCTGTCAGACCTCTGTGGCAAGCAGCTGCTTGAGGGGATATTTATTTATTTTATTAATGAAAGTTCTCTATAACAATACTGAGTCATGTGTGAGATTTGGTACATCTTGCAGTGATTGGTTTAGCAATGCTATTGGAGTTAGATAAGGGTGCATTTTGTATCCTTTTCTTTTTAGTTTGGTTATTGATTATGTTATGTGAAATTCTTTGCAAGGGAAAGATTTTAAATTAAATTACCATTAAATGGTGTAGAGATTTCAAAATTTCTGATTTAGATTATGCAGATGATTTGGCTCTGTTGGCTAATGATGTTGATGAGATGAATTCGTTCATTAGTGCTGTTGATGACACTGGTAATAGAGAGTAGGTTTGGTGATAAACAGAGAAAAAACTAAAGTGATGAACACTGGTCAGGCAGATGGTGCTTCAGTTGCTTTGAATGGCTGTATTCTTGAGCAAGTGTCTCACTTCAATTATCTTGGGAGCTATGTAACAGATATTGGTGATATGTGGCATGAGATAAATAGAAGAATAGGGATTGCTGCTGAGACTTTTAAGAATCTATGGAGATTGTGTAAAAATAGGTTTATACACCTAAAGACTAAAATTAGGCTGTATATTAGTTTGGTTCTTTCTAAGGTCAGGTATGGGAGTGAAACACGGGCCTTTGTAAGCAGGATAACAGGAAACTTAATGCCTTTGATTCTAAATGCTTATGCAGTATCTTGAGCATTAAGTGGTTTGACTTTGTAAGTAATGATGAGGTTAGAAGGAGCCATCAACCTCCTTTAAGCAGCATATTGTGCAGAGACTGCGTTGGTTTGGCCATGTAACCCGTATGCTTAGCTGCAGGTTGGCAAATAGGATTATGAACAGTGTGTCATGGATTTCAGGAAAGGGGGAGACCTAGGATGCAATGGGCAGACAATATCAAACAAGACCTTTCTAGAATTGGCCTAGAGTGGCCAAATGCAACAGCTTAGCTCAGAACAGACATATCTGCAGAGGAAAATTACAGTCTGGTTGGACCTCCGTAGCCCATGGCTTCATGAGGAGTAAGTGAGTGAGTAAGTGAGTCTGCCTGTCTGCCTGTGTATATGTATGTATCAGAATGACAGTAAGTGGTATTTGTATTATTTGTAGTTGAAGTTTGTGTTGAAGAAATGCAAAAAGGAGACATATACAAAGGAAATACTTCATGTGAACAGTTTCATCAGCATCTCCTACTCACCTAAGCAGGACGGGGAGTTTTGCGTAGATAAATCTCAATGCTGACCCAGTTAGGACTCGAGCCTGGGAACTATATAGTATGAGGCTGGAGTGCTACCAACTGAGCCACCCCCACCAACCAGTACTAACTACAACTCTAAAAATTCAAAACTACCCATTCATGTAGACATTCATTATCATAATCATTACCTCTGCATATGAGTGTAATTAGTTATCATATAATGATGATACTGCATATTTGATGCATGATAAACACCTTTACATATGCTTAACAATAACTACTTATTTATCAAAACTTGAGGATCATTTTCTAATACCTTCATAAATATGAATAATATGTGGATGCTGAATCGATGACATTATCTGAATTTCTCTCCTAATTCTGATCAGATCTTGTTCACTTTCAATTTTAACTTTTTTTATTGTTTTTATGGCTACCTGAAATGTAAAAACAGTTATGTTATTGAAATTATTTATCTGTTATACACATATATGCTGCAAACATTTTATGCTGCACAAAACCACAGAAGTGGAACAAGTAATCAAATATAGCATATATTTAAGCAACTTAACATTTTCAATAAAATTAACTCTGTTCTCAAATTATTAAAATTACTTTTTAATAAACAATTGTTATCGCTTTTGAATGACTACTGCTCTGCTGATGATTTTGTGAAAAGTTTACACAATTTGCAAATGTCAAAAAGCATTTAATGCTCTGTAGAAATCCTTTTGGCCCCATGTTTGGAGCACTTCAAACAGAAGTAGCAAAAGTGAGATCAAACAGGTAGCGGGGCCAAAAGTCATTCTCAAACTAATGTGCAAATTCTTGTAAAGTGGTTTCAGTTATAATGTTTGGAGTATTTTAAACCTGTATACCTTTTCAACCTCTTTGATTACTGCTGATGATTGGTAGCAATGGGAACCCTTGAGAAAGCACACTTCTCCTTAGAAAGACTACCATTTCATCAATTGTGAACTGTATTGTGAAATAGTGATTATTTATTTAGTTTACATTTGGCAGTAGTGTTTCTATCAGTGAACTAATATATAACATCAATATGAACCCAAAGGATGGACTACAATGGATGGTATAATAACAGAGGCACCTCTGACAACAAATTAAAGATCTCATTTTTCTGCAGCACCCATTATGAACCATGAATAAGAAATTATCAAATAGTAGTAATAACCCCAGCATCTGACACCATGCAATATGGCTGCACAACTCTGGTTGAGAAAAAGCTGTTAGATGCATCTAGCACTAGATGGGGGGGGGGGGATAATAGCCCTAACTTTTAAAGAATTTTAATAACCAGAAAAAATGCAAAAAAGTACACATATACAAAGATCGTTCAAATGAAAACCACAAAAGCAAAATAAAAGCTGTTTTACTCAAAAAAGAAAATATACATGTCACTTTTCAATGTATCTACACTATGTTCGATACACTTTCTCCAATAATTAATAGTTGTTTGTTTGTTTAGGGTTTTATGATGAATCAGCAGTTAAGGCTATAGGAGGGCAGCATTTTCATCTAGGCAAAAAGGCAAATGATCCAAATTCATTTTCAGATTATTATGAAGCACTCCAAAATACCCTGAAAGTTTCTTTAATTATACTACTTTTTCTAAATTTTCTATGTATAAATACAGTATTACAGTTTGATATGTGGCTCATCATCATCATTATCATCCTCAAGCAGCCATGGGCTACGGAGGTCAAACCAGACCGTGCAATTTAGTTCTCCAAGCAAGTCTATCCTGAGCTACATCTACTGCATCTGGCCACTGCACACCAATGTTAACAAGGTCCTGTTTGACATTGTCTGCCCACCGCATACTAGGTCTCCCCCTCTTTCTGAGGCCTTCAGGCACACTGTTCATAACCCTATTCGCCAATCTATAATTATTCATACGGGCAACATGGCCAAACCAACGGAGTCTCTCTCTGCACAATATGCTGCTTAAAGGAGGTTGCAAACTCCTTTGCCTAACCTCATCATCAGTTACAAAGTTGAACCACCTAATGCCCAAGATACTGCGTAAGCATCTGGAATCAAAAGCATCTAGTTCCTGTTATCTTGTTTATAAAGGGTCCAAGTTTCACTACCATAACTAACCCTAGAAAGAACCAAACTATTATACAGTCTAATTTTAGTCATTAGGTGTATACGCCTATTTCTCCACACTCTCCATAGATTCTTAAAAGTCCCGGCAGCAATCCCTATTCATCTGTTAATCTCATGCCGCACATCACCATTATTTGTTAGATAGCTCCCAAGATAATTAAACTGTGACACCTGCTCAAGACTGCAACCATTCAGATTAACTGAATCACAGCCTGCCTGACCAATTTTCATCACTTTAGTTTTCTCTCTGTTTATAACCAAACCTACTCTACTACCAGTCTCATCAACAGCTCGAATGAAAGAGTTCATCTCATCAACATCATTTGCCAAAGGGCTAAAATCATCAGCATAATCTAAATCAGAAATTTTCGTATCTCCAGTCCATTTAAGGCCAAAATCTTTCCCTTGAAGTGAATTTCGCATAACATAATCAATAACCAAGCTAAAGAGAAAAGGAGACAAAATGCACCCTTGTCGAAAACCAGAAGTAATGCTAAACCAATTGCTACAAGCCTTACCAACTCTCACACACGACTCAGTGTTATTATAGAGAGCTTTAATTATGTTAACTAACTTGTCAGGTATACCATATGATCTCACAATCAACCACAAATTATGACGATCAACAGAGTCGAAAGCCTTTTTGAAATCAACGAAGCTAGCAACCAAAGGTTTCTGAAACTCTAAACATTTCTCAAGAATCTGCCTAAGTGAAAATATCTGATCCACACATCCCCTACCACTTCTGAATCCACATTGCTCATCACGCAATTGACTGTCAACCAGATTCTTAATTCTATTAAGCACAATCATAGAAAGAACTTTACCTGGAACAGAGAGTAGGCTGATACCCCTATAGTTATCACAAGAATTGTGATCACTTTTTTGAAAATAGGGATAACAATAGCTCTGGTAAAATCCTTAGGAACCCTGCCTTTATCATAAAAGATATTCAGAATTTCAGTCATCCAAGTGGTAACCGAAACATTCCCAGCTCTAAGAATTTCCGTATTAATTTCATCTACCCCTGGGGTTTTATGTAGTTTCAGTTTAGAAACAGCCAAAATGACTTCAGATTGTGTTACAGGGCCAACATTAAAGCCAACAATGCATATATCATCATTGCAAACAATGGGAATAGAACTAACCACATTGTTTAGAATATCACTGAAATGATCAGCCCAGCTAGCCATGAAAGAATCCTCCCCTTCTATATCCTTCAATCCCTGTATACCTGTCTGTTTTCTACCACAGAAAACATTAACTATCTGGTACAGCTCTCTGCTGTTATGCTGTCTAACTGCTTCCTCAGCTTTGACAGCCAAACCATCAGGCCAAAGATTCTTATCAGCAGCTAACTGATCTTTTACACATTTATTAAGTTCTCTGTAATCCTTTCTATTAGGACTAGTAGGGTATTGATTAAGGACATTCCTGCAGTTCTTTCTTTCTGAAATAAGCTCAAGTGTCTTATCACTCAGATAATTCTGCCTCCTCTGCTCCTTTTTTCCTAAAAGAGTCCTGTTAGTGTCCAAAAAAGCCTGTTTAAAATGATTCCATTCTTCCTCAACTTCAGTAGTAAGCATACCATGACTGTCATAATGACTAAGTAACCTATCATGGTAAGCTTTGGCTATAACTGGGTCTTTCAGAGCTTCAGTATTAAAAGCAAATTTTTTAACCCTAGCACAACACTTTTTAAGTTTAAGTTGCAAGACACTTTTAACAAGATAATGGTCAGATCCAATTTCAGCTCCCCTATATGACCTGGTATTCCTAACAGAACTAGCCCATTTGCTGTTAATTAATATATAATCAATCATATTCTTATGCAGCCCATCGGGTGAAACCCATGTGTACTTATGTATGTTGCGATGTTTGTAATAAGTGTTAGTTATTCTGAAACCATTGAGTTTACTCACCTGTAGGAGACATTGCCCATTGCAGCTACCAATACCAAAAGAGCCTATTACTCCTCCCCAAAGGTCAGAGTCAGTACCAACTTTGGCATTGAAGTCACCTAGAACAAGGGTAATATCTCCTTTCTTGACAGAATTCAAAATATCCTGAAGTTGTCTGTAAAACCTATCCTTCTCATCCTCATCGGCATCCTCAGTGGGGGCATAACAGCAGATAACATTCAGGTCTTTAACGCTTGTCTGAAATTTTTCTGTAAGAAACCTTTTATTAATGCACTCATATCCTAGAAGAGCATCACAATGTGTCTGCTGAGAAGCAGACCACGCCTTGGTGATGCTTATTGTCGTCCCTCCCTGAAAAGAGAAATTTAAGATTATTTTTAAGAATCTGACCTTTATCTGTCCATCTGGTCTCTTGCAAGTCGAGAATATCTAAATTATAATGGTGGAATTCTTGTGTGAGGACATCAAGAGAAAAAGATCTGTGCGGAGTCCTCACATTCCAACTACCTATGGAGAGAAAATGGTTAGTGGGATGTTTAAAGAAACTATGTTTATTGAGAGAGGGAATGTCGACAATATCAAACAGCCCCCTAATCGCAGACATGGGGGCAAAGACCCGTTCCCCCACTACTAAAGGCTGAAGCCATCTACACTGGAAGACTTTCTCCAATGTAGAATTTGACGATGCCAATAGAAGCAAAGAGTTCAGGTGCCTGCGATGACCTCTGCTCAGGATTATCCACCAGCTGATAAACATATCCTGTGAATCTATTCACTTGGGGCTGTCAACCCACAAACAAACAGAAAACACAGCGGATGATTTTCCCTCCACAGAAGCCCACCAGTGCAGCAAAATCAGGATCCGTAATCAAGCTCAGAGCCATATATCTGTCCAGTCCAGTGGGTTTATATGGTCAGCACCAGGACCCTGTGTGGATGACCACTCCTCAGCAGGGTAGAAAAAAAAGAAAAGTAGCCATAGCTGTCCAGATCAGTAGGCCACACTAATCTGGCAGCCCTCTCCTTCCGTTCACTTCCACAAGAGAGTATCTCTTTTGAAAGGTACTAATGGTCTGCACCACGAGAAGGCGGGGTTGGACATTAGGTGCTAGGCCTGGCCGGTTCTATGCATCATCACAAGGGATTGGTGCATAGCTCTCCTTCCAGTGACTACCTAGCTACCATTTACAGATTCAACCAACTAAAGTGCTTAAATATTTCGGCAAGTGATTTTAGTATTATAATTTTCAACAATATACCCCTGTTCAAAGATAATAACTTAAAAGGGGAATATCAATTCTATGAAAGAATTAAACAACACAGACAATTTAATTCCTTTTTGTTGTCTCAAAACAATGATTTCTCAAGCTTTTTCAATGCTCCTTTCAGACCTCTTTTGCAAGCAGCTGCTTGAGGGATAATTTATTTATTTATTTCATTTTATATGCTGTATTGGAATTCATCGTTACTGACTGATATGTAACTTTGTTGATATGTGTGCCGTAGCTGCATAATTTTTATGACTTGTGAGCTCAAAAGAACACTAATTTTGCAATTGTGCACCACGAAATTTCTGTGATTTTTGGTTTTTTCAGTGTGATTACTTGCCAAATTTCTCTATTTTTTTTCCCATGAAAAATTTACATCCCTACTCATAATGCATTGTTTTATAGGTATCTTTCATACCTATTGAAAAAAAAATGACAATTTTTTATCTTTGTTTGACACCACTTATAAATCCTAATATTTTTTGGCTTACAACTTCACTGTCATAGAGGTGGATTAAAGTGAATGTTCTCAAAATCATTTTGTAATCAAATCTTTTTGATCATTCTATCAACTATAAATTTTTTGTCACTATTCATATATGTCCTATTGTCACTTTTCCTATACATTTAGAAATGAGGTCAAAATTGTTGTATTTTTTCGCTTTGCCTAGCTAAATTCTGTCAAATAAGTAGCAACTAAAATATTCTGTGTATGTTCACTTCACTTTAAAACAGGTCTGGGTAAACAATAGGCCACATAGAAAACTGAAATAGAATGGCAGGCCACAGAGAGCAATGAAATGGAATGGCAGGCCACAGAGAGCAATGAAATAGAATGGCAGGCCACAGAGAGCAATGAAATGGAATGACAGGCCACAGAGAGCAATGAAATGGAATGGCAGGCCACAGAGAGCAATGAAATGGAATGGCAGGCCACAGAGAGCAATGAAATAGAATGACAGGCCACAGAGAGCAATGAAATGGAATGGCAGGCCACAGAGAGCAATGAAATAGAATGGCAGGCCACAGAGAGCAATGAAATAGAATGACAGGCTGCAGAGAGCAATGAAATGGAATGGCAGGCCGCAGAGAGCAATGAAATAGAATGGCAGGCCACAGAGAGCAATGAAATAGAATGGCAGGCCACAGAGAGCAATAGAATGGCAGGCCACAGAGAGCAATGAAATAGAATGGCAGGCCACAGAGAGCAATGAAATGGAATGGCAGGCCACAGAGAGCAATGAAATAGAATGGCAGGCCACAGAGAGCAATGAAATAGAATGGCAGGCCACAGAGAGCAATGAAATGGAATGGCAGGCCACAGAGAGCAATGAAATAGAATGGCAGGCCACAGAGAGCAATGAAATAGAATGGCAGGCCACAGAGAGCAATGAAATGGAATGGCAGGCCACAGAGAGCAATGAAATGGAATGGCAGGCCACAGAGAGCAATGAAATGGAATGGCAGGCCACAGAGAGCAATGAAATGGAATGGCAGGCCACAGAGAGCAATGAAATGGAATGGCAGGCCACAGAGAGCAATGAAATAGAATGGCAGGCCACAGAGAGCAATGAAATGGAATGGCAGGCCACAGAGAGCAATGAAATGGAATGGCAGGCCACAGAGAGCAATGAAATGGAATGGCAGGCCACAGAGAGCAATGAAATGGAATGGCAGGCCACAGAGAGCAATGAAATGGAATGGCAGGCCACAGAGAGCAATGAAATGGAATGGCAGGCCACAGAGAGCAATGAAATGGAATGGCAGGCCACAGAGAGCAATGAAATAGAATGGCAGGCCACAGAGAGCAATGAAATGGAATGGCAGGCCACAGAGAGCAATGAAATAGAATGGCAGGCCACAGAGAGCAATGAAATAGAATGGCAGGCCACAGAGAGCAATGAAATAGAATGGCAGGCCACAGAGAGCAATGAAATAGAATGGCAGGCCACAGAGAGCAATGAAATAGAATGGCAGGCCACAGAGAGCAATGAAATGGAATGGCAGGCCACAGAGAGCAATGAAATGGAATGGCAGGCCACAGAGAGCAATGAAATAGAATGGCAGGCCACAGAGAGCAATGAAATAGAATGGCAGGCCACAGAGAGCAATGAAATAGAATGGCAGGCCACAGAGAGCAATGAAATAGAATGGCAGGCCACAGAGAGCAATGAAATAGAATGGCAGGCCACAGAGAGCAATGAAATGGAATGGCAGGCCACAGAGAGCAATGAAATGGAATGGCAAGCCAGCAAAGAATTGTGTAATCAGTAACTTATGTGTAATGAAAGAAAAAAAAAATAAAGTGACACACAAACAATATAAATTTCATTAAGGTATTTATTTCAATAAGAATTCATTTCAATGAGAAGAATTCTACTTCTGAGATTTCACTTCTCAAGAAAGAGTAGTAGATTTAGCAATGTTGATAATTGAAAGCAATACTGAAAATTCCCTGCATTATTCTGATAATATCGATATATTTCCTCAAATAAAAACTCACCAAATATGCATTTGAAAAAGGGAATCAATTACATGTGTTAATATTTTTATTATTACTTAAGTAGTTTTTTTCTGGGCTTTATTTTTTAATATAGCAATTAAAACCAAACATTTTAGTGAAAATAAGATATTTTTCTATTCCATATTGAGATGATAGCACCTAATTATCTGAATATTGAATGATGATTTATTAAAATTGTGATTTAAAAACGTTGCATTTCTTTATACAGGAACATTATAAGAGAATATCATGTTTAAAGCGATATATTTCATTAAATAATTAAGTAGAGAAAGTAACTGTGTGTACAAAATGTTTGGTAGTAATCATTCTTAATCAAATGTTTGGCATTCAAAAGATTTCAATGTAGGCACCATAGATGGTGTTATATTCGGCTCAGCATGTCAGGCTGGGCCAGATCTAGGTTGAAGGGAGGGGGCATTCCTTCCCCCTTTGAGAATGCTGGTAGGATTAACGGCAGTAAAAATATTATTAAATTGGGCATATTTCACCCATTTTCCAAGAAACCTTTCAAAGATCTCTAAAACTGAGGGGAAAATGTTATACTGCAATGGAAATCAGTCTCTTGCCCCGCCCCCTTTGCTTTCTTCACCCCAAATGCGTCATTCCCCCCCCCCACCCCCCATCCTTATGCAACTTAGATCCGGGCTTAATGTCTGGTATATAACACCTTAAACAGTTGCAGCGATTCCTTTAAATGCTGTAAATTTTTATGATATAAACAATGTTTTTAATGTATCTCCTAAAAAGTAGTCCCATGGTGTCAAATCGGGGCTTCTCCGGACCACAAGATCAGTTCACCTTTACAAATCCAGCGATTTGGAAATTTGGCATTTAAGACATTTCATCTGATACTAGCGCCACCATGTAATACTAATAATATAATAACTAATACTACACGTCGTCATAACAAGAAAAGTGAGTTTCTTAACATTTTGGACACAAAATTTCTTTTTTACTTAATTATTTAATAAAATGTAACATTTTTAATATATTTTTTAAATAAAAAAATGCATATTTTACTTGTTTTATCCATGTATTTTACCTTATCATAGGCACTTTGTGTTTTGGGTTAAATTGAATACTTATTATAGAGGCGCTATTTTTTTGGCGTAGCCCGAGGCGCCGAAACGTCTCAGCTCGGCCTTGATAGCAACACTGTCCACCTTGCGACAAAGTAATTCATTTCAAAAACTACCTTTCTTTTGTGGAAATAGACCTAATGTTAAAATATTTCAATTCTCTTATTTCTTTTCTTTATCTCTTTCACAACCAAATTAACGCGCAAAAGAAATATTATATATCATCATGTTATAAACTATAAAGTTAGCCTCATTGCAGATCATTTTCATTAAGCAGAACTAATGAGCAAAAGACTTTTTAAGTTCCGAACTTTCGCAACAGTTGGGTTGTTTTACCTCTGAGCGGCACTTTTTTGCACACCATGGGCTAAATGGCCAGGTCACATGGACCCCGAAGGCTCAGAGAAGGTTGGGGGAGGGGACCCACTGGAACAGCTGTTGGGAGACAGATGGTAGTCTCCCGTCAAGGCCATCCAGCGTGTTCTTTAACGTGCACAGGGTATGGCTCTCCCGCACACGGGGCCACGGCTTAACGTCCCATCCGACGGACGGCCGCCTTTTCAAGCCCGTCGGTGTCCCCTACTGACCGAGGGCAGGGCGAGGAGTTTTGCGGAGATAAATCTCAACGCTGACCCAGTTGGGACTCGAACCTGGGAACTACAGATTACGAGCCTGGCGCGCTACCGACTGAGCCACCCCCGCCCCTTTTCGCAACAGAAAGACAAGTTCTGTCCAAAGATAGACATCTCCTCGAAATCATAGGCAGACTTTTTCGAAAATTTCCTGAGGCGAGTCAGCCAGCCTCTCGTTTCCCTGCATGCACGACGCACACGAAACGCGATGAGAACTAATTTTAGGTCCGTTGCTAAGGTGGGGGGGGGCTCCTTCTGTGCTCAACACCATTCGTGGCGGCCAATTTCTGGGCGACGCACCAGACAGACAAGAACGACGTGAAAAAGGAGGGAGGGTGAAAGTTAGAAAGCAGAATTCCAGAAGAAAATTGCTTTTGGCGTAAGAGATGCAAGGCCAAGGAGGAGGAGGAGGGAGGGCAGTGAAATCCAAACAAAAATCCTTTTTTTTATCACTTTCATTCATTTAATTGTCAGCCATGGTTGGATGGGTATTATCTAAGGGACCTGGGTTCGAGCCCTGTGTAAGGCATGGATGTTTGTGTCGTTTTTCTGCTGAGGTCCCGCCATCCTCACAGACCTTCTCTATGGCGTATTAAACTGGCAGGCTCCTGTTAGACCTTTGTGGCAAGCAGCTGCTTGAGGGGTATTATTTAGTATTATACAGTTACTTTTACTCAGTTTGCAAAATTTATAGCTAACAAATGGTTATTTAAGATTTTGGGCTGTTCCACTTGGGAGCAGCGCTTCTTTTGCAAACAATGGGAGTAAAGGACTCCGACGACGCAGAGTGGGCCGGGGAAGAGGATGTACTAGACAGCTGTTAGGGGACAAATAAGAGCTTTCAGTCAAGGTCACCCAGCCTGTTCCTTAACGCGTACTGAATATGGTTCTCTTGCACACTGAGCCAAGGCTCAACGTTCCATTCGATTGACGGTGGCTTTTCCCCCGCCTATCGATGTCCTCCTTTCACTCCGAGAGAAGGGGGGAGGGAACGAAATAGCGAAGGTATATCTCAAAGCACATGCAATTGAGATTCGAACCTAGGATCATCAAATTACAAGCGTGGCCCGATCCACAGAGCCATGCCCGGATCTAGAAAAAAAAAACAAGTAAAGGGCACATGGGGAGTATGCCCCACCAACTAGATCTAGCCCTGCAGTAAGCCAATCCCTGCCACAGATTATTCAGCAAGTAGAAATTTTTCATCTTACACTCTCAGCATTCTTGTCATCAGAACTTTTAGTAGAAGCCGCAGTGAAAATTTTCTATTATGATTTCTACTGTTGCTAAGCGACAAGGAGGTAGTCATAAAAATGAGGCAATTTGGATTCACATTTGAGATAGTACTAAGAGACTTTAATTTTAATAATTACGCAAATGTGAACAAAAAAAAAACTGGTGTGTCCGGGAGGTGGTTTACTGCTGTTTTTTTTTTTGGAGAAGCGAATAGGGAAGATATGAATGTTTCCTTTTTTTTGTTTTGCTTTCCTGCTCAGCTCTCGTCTTCCTCATAGATCTTCTTTATGAGATATTATGCTAATAGGCTTCTGTTAGACCTTATTTGCAAGCAGCTGCTTAAGGGAAATTTATTTTATATTTAGTACAGGGAACTCTTTGCCGCTCGAAGTTTCATTATTAAAAGTGATACTACGGTCTCGTTGGCTGCCTCTCCCCTATTGAGCCCTCCCACGCCCCTGCGTGATTAACTTCACTGTAGATATTCATATTGGCCCCACCTGTTTTGAAGCTGCCACTGCAGTAAACTATGTACTAGGGAAAAAAATATTTAATCGGACTTATTGTTAAATCTTTTGTTAAAGCTGAATCGTCAAAACGATTAAAGAGATGACTGATCATGAGGTCACATGGACCCCGAAGGCTCAGAGAAGGTTGGGGGAGGGGACCCACTGGAACAGCTGTTGGGAGACAGATGGTAGCCTCCCGTCAAGGCCATCCAGCGTGCTCTTTAATGTGCACAGGGTATGGCTCTCCCGCACACGGGGCCACGGCTTAACGTCCCATCCGACGGACGGCAGCCTTTCCAAGCCCATCGGTGTCCCCTACTGACCGTGGGCAGGGCGGGGAATTTTGCGGAGATAAATCTCAACGCTGACCCAGCTGGGACTCGAACGTGGGAACTACAGATTACGAGCCTGGCGCGCTACCGACTGAGCCACCCCTATCACCACAAAGGAATTCTGATTTAATTACAAGTGGACAACTCTACCCAGAATCTAATGGATCTGCTGAGAAAATGGTCAGAAAAGAGGAAAATATCTTAAGAAAATGAACAATCAATGGCAAGGATATTTTATCAGCAGTGATGGAATATCGCAATACACCAATCGTAGAATTGTATGTGTCACCTGATAAGGAGTAGACAATTAAGAATTAAATTACAAGCTGATGTAATTTATTGATACCGTTGCGCACATATTTTAAGAAAAGAAACAAGAATTATACTATTAAGCAGAAGCGCTAAAAAAGTCTAAGAAACAAATATCACCTTAGAAGGAGGCCCTAATAATTTCTTCATTGACAAAACAAGTTTTGATAAGTAAGTCCTAGAGTGCAAAAATGAGCCTTAATAAACATCAGATGTCGAGAATTGTGGCATGTGATTCAGGATTATATGGGATATTTGGAATGGGATATTTGGAATATCCCATTCCAAATATCTAATTATATTTTAATCAAATATAAAAAGTATATTTTTGTTAAAAGCTCCAATCAAATATAAACAGTGTGATTAATGTGTTAAAATCTGAGATGTTAGTTAGCAAGTCGTATGTCACCTTTTCTTCTCATCTATTCAGTCTGTACAAGTAACTGTGATGGGTGTACGTTATCATGTCTGGGGGTAGGAATTTTTTCGGGGGGGGAAAGGAGGGTTATCATCACCATCATTTTCTGTGCTTTTAAAACTGTGGATTATTAATGCTAATAATAGCAATGAACTGATTTATGATGAAGAGTACATAATTGTTATTGGTCTGTTTGAGTAATTTTAAATAGATGCAGAAAACAAAAGTTAAATTTCTCGATCAATTTTTCCACGGGGGGGGAACTAACTCTACTAATCAATGCAAAGTTCCTGCAGCAACCGAGAACAAAATATAGCTGCAGAACAATGGCGGAATAGGCCGGAGCATCCGGTGCGAGAGCCCGGATTAGGTTTCAAGAAAAAAATTTCTTAACTGAAATTGTAGGTGAATACAAGTCAAACTGGACGGGAAATTGTTAAAGACAAGAAAGGTATATTCCTAGAATTTTCTATCTGGGGGGGGGGGGGGGCCTTTGTAATGATTTCCTGAGTATGCCTCTATTCCCCCATATTCTTTACACATTTAAATATTGAACAATTTAATTATTGTTAATTGTTTTACATTGTTTATATGTTTCTATTGTATGAAGTTATTTCCGATTTTTAACTACATACAAAGGCAGCTGGTAGGAAAACAACACACGAGTGTTATTGAGGACGTTTGGCATTCAATTTACCTCATAGAAAGTAATATATTTTCCACCAATAAATATTTAAAATCATATTTTTTCCACCAGTAAATACTTAGTATCATATATTTATGGTATACCTAATTTCTAATTCACATCATATTCTCAGTATAATATTTTACTTAACATTCAGTCTTCAACAATGGCATCGACACAGAAGAGATTCTGCCAGATAATAAATATATGCCAGCAGTTTAACCAGCATTGGCTGGCCCCAGGCAAATTGTTCGAAATTAATATTCGAAATTAATATAAACAACTTAGCGAGATTACTTATGAAAAATCTGGGGGCCCGAAAAAAGTCCTGCCCAGAGCTGTTGCCTACTTGTTTACACCCCTGCTACAGAAACAAAATAATAGCAACGAAAATAGTATTTACAACTGCCAGACGATTTGTTTTTATCTGGTATTCTCAATACTCAAAATGATGGTTATATCCATAGATAAAAATAAATAAATAAATAAATACCCCCTCAAGCAGCTGCTTGCCACAGAGGTCTAACAGGAGCCTGTCAGTTTATATGCCATAGTAGGTCTGTGAGGATGACAGGCCCTCAGCAGAAAAACGACACAAACAGCCATGCCTTACCCGGGGCTCGAACCCAGGTCCCTTAGATCAGTAGCCAAGATAAAATATATAAATTATATTGAGCAACTGCAAACTCTAATTTCATACAAATGTTATAATAACTTTGTCTACTTTAGGAGAATGTTTTTGATACCCAGAAATAACTGCACACTCCTCCTTCGCTCTTTCAGTATCGAGTATAAAGCTAATAATAAACAACTCTGCATTGTGTTTCATTTTCTTTCATTCTCTATCGAAAATCGTCTCGTGGATAATGCTCTTTTAGAAGTCATTTTCTTTCTCAGAAATGCTGCCATTGACACAGCTAACGCTTTCAGTTTCCTGCGAGAAGACCACGAAGCAGCAGATGCCTGCATTCTCGAGTCCTGACTGTACGTCATAGCACAGCTGGACGGAACAGGTACAAGATTTTCTTCTCACAAACATCGGAGGAGAAGAATGTCGCAAACATTCGCTTATGCGTCATCAGAACACGACAATCGAATGGATTCGCCACTTTTCGGTCACGGATTCCTTCGACTCCGAAAGGAGAAATTAAAAGACTTGGGTTGTTTTACCTCTGAGCGGCACTTTTTTTGCACACAATGGGCTAAATGGCCAGATCACAAGGATCCCGAGGGCTTAGAGAAGATTGGGGTGAGGGGATCCACCGGACACCTGTTGGGAGACAGATGGTAGCCTCCCATCAAGGCCATCCAGCGTGTTCTTTAATGAGCACAGGGTATGGCTCACGGAGCCATGGTTGACATGTCGGACTCGCCGAAGGACTTTCCAAGCCCCTCGGTGTCCCTACTGACCGAATTATAGCCTGGGTCATTTTAGGCCTTACCTAGGCAAAAGTAAAATATGGGCCCCAAACACTTGCCTATGCCAAGAGAGTGGCCCTGATTAAAGTCTTTTAAGTGTATCAAACTACTTTTTTACACTTTCGACACACACTTAGAAGTGCCAGCAGTAATGCCCATTTTCTTGAATCCTTGAATCTACATGACGTACATTGCCCGTATCTGCCACGCAACTCCCAATATAAACTAACAAACTTGCTCCACAATATAAGAGATAAAATGAAGCATCACTACATGTCCAGTTATCATCCATTTTTTTTCTATTTATCATCGTGCCTACCCTTATTCGCAGCGCTAATAAAAGAGTTCATCTCGTAAAGTCATTTATCAACAGGGCTAAGTTATCAGCATAAGCTAGGGTGGATATTTTCAGATCTCTAGATCGTCCGTAGGATTGCGGTAAGCTCTTGCCCCCCCCCCCCCTTCCGCGAAAAAAAGGTTGACTAGGGCTGTCTGTTAGCCTGTAGGTATCAGTACCCTTTAGGTAGCGAAGGGAAGGGCAATTTAAATCTTCAACAATTTGTTTCAGGTGTTCCATGTCTACAGGACACTTTCCTTTGATACTTTACGCTTTGCCAACTCTCATACGTGACTCAGTATTATTGTACAGCGTCATCATTATGTTAACTTTGAAGGGTTTCGTAAGGTCTCGTGATCAACTACAAATTATGTCCAAAGTCACAGAAATAATACGTTCTCCTCTGTGGCGTTACGTCAGCGTGATTTATGTTTTATTTTTGCTGCTTACAGGAAAAATTATGAATCTGTTTCCTGGCAATTTGTGGCGTTAACTCCGCAAAGCTTCTCTTCTTACGTCTGTGTGCGAGTTATGCAAGGATCACTATCGCAGGCGAATTCCTTTTCGAGAACATTGCTACTGAAGATGACTTCAAACCAGAAATCGAAAAGCTTCTGGGGCTACATTTAATGTACGAGCATTCTCCTGCAATCAGTGCTAAAAATTACTAAAATTTTAATATCTGAAAACTGAGACTGCCGTCGAATTTGGATTTCTAAATAATATTGGAAAAATATCTGTATAATGAATTCTACAAAAACATGGTTAAAATAAACTGTTTGTCACATTTTTAAATGTTCATATATTCTTACGAGTTAAAATGCTTCTGCTAAAACATTAACATCTCTCGTTTCTTGAAATAGTGTTAAACTATTTATCCATATCCATAACAATATTTTCAATGTTACCTTTTGCTTCAAATATACCCACCCAATGTTGATTGCAATTTATTTTCCTGTAATACCCAATGGAAACCTTTTTCATGGCAATATTTTACACACATGCAAAAAAAAAACCGTTTCACAGTTATTTCTTGTCTACCAACCTTAACAATATATAACCCAAACAGATTTAGGTTGTTTTATCCCTGAGGGGCAATTTTTTTTCACACAGTCAGCTAAATGGTCAGGTCACAACAACCCCAAGGACTCAGAGAAGATTGTGAAAGGGGATCCAGTGGAAAGCTCTTACTTGACAGATGGCGCCCCCTGTCAAGGCAGTCCAGTGTGTTCTCTTAACGGGCACAGCATACGGCTGTTCTGCACGAGGGATTACGGCGTAATGTCTCATCCGATGAAACGGCGCCTTTTCCAAGCTCATCTGAATCTCAACGCAGGCACAGTTGGGACTCGAACCTCAGCACCTCATATAAATAACGCTGGCTCCCAAATAGACAATGCCATTCTCTGAAGTCTTCAGCTGGTGTCTGCTCTCTCTACCTTTGAATTCTGTTGTAGCATCCACATGAATTAAAAGGTTTTTTCAACAATGTTAAAACAAATAACACCCAGACAGAACACACTTCTACAGAAAGAGCGAGAGTTCCAAGTTTCCAATAGTGCAATTTTTTCTCTCCATACTTTCATTATGAAACAGATTATCGTCCCCCCCCCCCCACATAATCTAGATTACCATTTTTTTTTTATCTGCATCACCATTTTAATATCTTTCAATGCTACGGTAAAAAATGTGGTTAAGCACTACTTGAAAGCGAGGCCGTTTGCGAGGAGACAATTTATATTGGTTTCTTATTCCATTAAAACCCTTTAGCAAATTTTGAGTGGTGAAGGTAAGAAAATTAACGAAGGTTTATTATAATTTAATAACTTCTAATAAAGGATTACTTAAACTGAAAACTTATAACTACTACTTTTGGAAAGACAAAAAGAATATTTTTCTGTCTACAGAACGACAAAATTTCCTTCTTTAGACCAAAATCGCATGCCTGTTTCACATCAGACTTAACTACCGATAGGAAGCAATGCCTATTCTATTGAGGCAGACGAACATATATATACAGGTAGTGAACAGAAAAATGGAAACAGTTCCATGTTATCTCAATTGGAAATCATATTCAGAGTTCAATAACTTCTTCAATATGATTATTAATGAAAAATGTGTCTAAAGATAAATTAAGGATCTCAATTCCGTCTAAATCTCTATTTTAAACAATATTTGCTTAATATTCAAAGAGTTCTGAACGCAGGAATATATTTAACAGATACTACAAAAAATTAACTCCAAAATTTAATTGAAACAGGTTAAGAAATCAGAGATGATAGTACAAGGTGCATTGCACGAGGTACTCTACTCAAGTGTTTGTTTTAATGTTTGAATTAAATTTTGGAGTTAATTTTTTGTAGTACCCGTTGAATTGTTTAAAAACGTGATTTATATACAATTCGTTATCACGAATTGTATTTAAATTGTGAACGGTACACGAAATATGAATTGTTTAAAAACGAGATTTATATAGATTTGATTGAGATCTTTATCTTTGGACACATTTTTCATTAATAATCATATTGAAGAAATTATTCAACTCTGAATGTGATTTCCAATTGAGATAACATGGAAATGTTTCCATTTTTCTGCCCACTATCTGTAAGTACTCCAGCACCAACTTAGCTTAATGCGGACAGGCATTTTCGTCAATAAACAAGAAACCAGTTCAAACCGCCCTCCCGAAAAGTCGCACGTGGTGTTTTAGGATCTCTTTGTACCTCTGAATGGTTACCGAGCTTCCAATCAACACATGACGAGGTTTACGACTAAATCGAGACTCGTCAGAAAACAGAACCCATTGTTCGGGGCTCCAAGTGACATGTTGGCGTCACCAGTTTACACGAGCTTTTTGGTGGGTGGAGGTTAGCAGGGCAGAAACCACTGGCCTGGCATAGAGCCCACCCGCATTAAGCCTTCGTGACACTCTTCTGTTGGAAATTCTTTCGCCTTTGGCCGCAGAAGCCTCGACACAGTTGACGCAAAGTCATCGTACTGTTCTGTCTTGCTACGAGAGCCAGATAAAGGTCAGTTCAGGTGGAAGTAACAATAGATAACTGTCATGCAACCGTGGCTAGCTCTTCTAGTATAGTTCGTCTTCTGGAACTGTTTCCAAAGTGTTGATATTACCCTTTTCAACACATTGAGCCATTTTGCTACCTCTGCCTGCGACTGTCCTGTTTCAAGTCTTCCAACAGCCAGCAATCGTGACAAATCATCTAAACCAGTGGATACCCACTTTTTTCGGTCGAATTTTTATTTTTCATCCTCCAATCGAAGGATATGTTAATATATGACGTATTACTTCAGTCTTTCCACAGAAAAACTCAAATGGCCCTAAAATGTCGCGGTTGTTAACTACTGATCTATAACGATGAGAAATCAGTAAAAGTAACGAAATTAATCCTTCTTGAAAGCAACAGTTTTGAAATGGAGTTATATAGTTTGGTTTCCCTCGGAGCAGCCCTCTTTTTTTCACTCATTGGCCTTAATGTTCAAGTCACAAGGGCTCAGAGAAAGTTGAGGAAGGGGACCTACGGAACCACTGCCATCAACACAAGCGTTTTCTTCAACGTACACAGGATGTGGGAGTTATTTAGTAACAACTCCTGCTTTTATAGGCATTAGTAATTTCGAAATTTTCTTGTATTGTTTCCTATCACAGAGTATTTTTACCTTCGCAGATGTCAAAATTTTGATGGAAAATGCTGTTACTTTAATTTTGTCGATTAGTGTAGATAAACATGCGTTAAAATTATCCATTTATCCTAAAATTTGAAATTATAGTTGCTATTATGCAAATTAGTACCGCTCATGAAAAAATGAGAATATACCGGATATTTGCAACGTAATTGTCATTTCAATTTCTGCTAATGCTCTTCGGTGGTAAAAGTTTTCAGGATAGTTTTTCAGATGGGAATAACAGAAACAGCTGCCACTGGAATATTTGAGGCATTCATTGAATGATGCTAATTTTGCTATTTATTAAAATGTCTAAAGCAGGTGTTCCCAAGGGAGCGCTTCAGAAATTTGTGGAGGCATTTTCTGTGGAATAAATTAAATAGAATATCGAATACTTTTTGGGTTGGATTGTTTTACCTCTGAGCGGCACTTCTTTTCACACAATGGGCTAAATGGCGAGGTCACAAGGACCCCGAGGGCTCAGAAAAGGTTGGAGGAGGGGACCTACTAGACAGCTGTTGGGATGACAGCAGATGGGAGCCTCCCGTCGAAGCCATTCAGCCTGCTCTTTAACGTGTCCAGGGTACAGCTCTCCTACACATGGGGCCACGGCTTATCGTCCCATTCGACGGACAGTGACCATCGGTGTCCCCCTAGTGACTGAGGGCAAGGCGGGGAGTTTTGCGGAGATAAATCTCAACTCTGGCCCAGCTGGGACTCGAACCTGGGAACTACAGATTACAAACCTGGCGCAATCCCGCCCTTGAATACTTATTGGATTAACATAGTTATTCATGTTTTATTCCTACAGAAAAACCTTGGAAATTCCTGGGTCAAAATACTCGTAAATTAGTATTCACAACAAATATTTTTAGAGCTAGTTTTAAGAGGAAAAATCATTTGATTTCTATGAAGGGGGCGTCGAAAGGGTTGGAATCTTCTGGTCTAATGCAAAATAATTCGATTCACTCATCCCTCATTAAAGGAGTACAGTTGGTTCCGAAATTTCTGCTCTTAAGCAAAAGCGATGTTGAATTTCCATTAAAATACGAAACTCTCAGATTTCTTCCGTGTGATCGTAATTGGTCATAAACTGGCGTAGGTTCTTCTCTGATGCATTTTAATAGTTTGGCACCATAAATTGCTAAATATCTGTTTCAATAAGCAAAATATCCCAACATTTTTGTTATGCACTCTGTTGAAATTTAATATGGCAGCAATTTTGGAGGAAATGGAGAAGCCAAGTTTGGATGATTTCTATAGTACACATATGGAATAAATATAACATAAATTAACAAAGAAGTTTTTCGTATGTGATATTTTTGATTTTTTCGTTTTGTAAAGTTTGCGATAGCAGGCAAGGGAAAGTATTTAGGTTACGCTTGAAAAGGAAACTTCTTTCCCGATTTGAATCACTTTCGTCCAGAATTGTTATTGCCGCTTCGCAATGTTTTTGAACACTTGCGAAAGAGTTTTGGTATCTAATACGATGCACTGAAAATCCTGGTAGAGACATCATGAAAGAAACCCGATTCAACATGCTCGCGGACAAACCACTCTTAAAAACTTTTGGAGCTCGTATTAGCCGGGGGGGGGGGGGGAGTTGTCGAATAAAAATAGGTAGGTGTATGCCTCACTTGCTCCAGCGAATACTCGTAAGTGCTTATTTTATTAAAGATGAGTGTACTTTGTTAAAAATTGATTTTAAAATTACGACATGTAATACAAGCATGCATATTTGTTGGTGTCTAGATGAAGCTTTTAATATGCATATTTCAGTTGGCGACTGCCCTACTTGTAATATCGAATTTTGTTGATCAATTCCATCCCGTGCCGTGCCTTAACAGCAAGTATCCATAAGCTTACTTTTCGTCCCTGTTTGATGATGTTCTTATCCCTGCCAGTTTTCCTTTCTGTTCAGGACTTTCTTACTCAGCGGCAGAAATCTCGTAGCTCTGTTGTGCTTGATATTGTTACGAATTGCAGGATTGCAGTTTGGGAAACAAGTGAACCCCCATTTTTTATATATTTTTACGGGTGACAGGTGCATAGGATAGGAGCCCACTCGAATATTTTGCCCCATGTCCGATAACGATCTAGTTTCGCCACTCTCTAGAATGACGTAATCTGAGATGAGCACGAGTCCCATTGGCGATAATTGTCAAAATCTTTCGGCACTTCTCGTCGCATTTACTATTCTTTTTTTCTTCTGAGCGTGGCTTATGTTTTCAACGAAAATAACTTATAATAGTTTATAACCCCTAAAATTCCAAAAAAAATCTAAATTTTACTGATGAAATGAAAAAAACACTCTTCATTTTTAAAAGAAGCCCATGGTGATCGTACATATTTTGCAAGTTCACAGTGTTCGTCAGAATACCCAGAAGTGTAAATTTAAGTAAATGTTTTTTCTTTGTACTGCTCAAAACACGCATGCAACCTTTGTTTCAATTTTTTTCTCTAAATGTCCCAGTTGCAATTTTTTCCCAAATGTCCCGATTTGGATTTTTTCAAAAGGACGAACGTTTTTTGCTTGCCGCAGATAATTGTTTTGTTACGGTCGCGGTTAGCGTGCTTATTTGCAGATGAAAGGGACCCGAGTGGAGGCATGGGATGTTTCGTGTTCCCTTTCTGCCTAGGTTTCATCTTCTCTATGGTTTATTATATCAACCAGCTCACGTCAGGCCTCTGTAGCAAAGCAGCGACTTGAGGGATTATTTATTTTTGTTTATTAAAACTGTCGTTTAACTGTCGGTCGCGCCTGCCCACGGTCAGTAAGGGACACCGATGGCCTTGGAAAGGCCACCGTCCGTCGGATGGGACGTTAAGCCGTGGTCCCGTGTGCGGGAGAGCCATACCCTGTGCACGTTAAAGAACATGCTGGATGGCCTTGACGGGAGGCTACCATCTGTCTCCCAACAGCTGTTCCAGTGGGTCCCCTCCCCCAACCTTCTCAGAGCCGGTTTAAGAATGTTTCAAATAGTGTTGAAATTATCTTGTATTAGAGTCGGAGATTGATTACCTTTACACTAAACACCGATGAACTTTATGCTAAAATAATGATTGCCATATTCTTGCTTTGTGTTGCTCTTTAGCTAACTACTAATTCTGCCATTTCGTCCACTTTTTAAGTGCCTTTTTTTTATGTGTTGTTTCGAGCACTGCACCATAGTTCAGAACTAGGAAAAGGTGACCAACATTTCTCTGACAAAGTGACAGAATTAAGATGAAATTAACAAAACGTGGCGTAACATTATTAATGTATTATGTAATTAAACGAAATTTGGGGGTGGCTCAGTCAGTAGCGCGCCAGGCCTGTAATCTGTAGTTCTCAGGTTTGAGTCCCGCCTGCGCCAGCGTTCAGATTTATCTCCGCAAAATTCACCGCCCTGCTCTCAGTCAATAAGGGACACACTGATGAGTTTGGTAAAGGTCACTGTCCGTCGGATGGGATATTAAGCCGTGGCACCGTGTGCGGGAGAGCCATACCCTGTGCACGTTAAAGAACATGCTGGATGGCCTTGACGGGAGGCTACCATCTGTCTCCCAACAGCTGTTCCAGTGGGTCCCCTCCCCCAACCTTCTCAGAGCCGGTTTAAGAATGTTTCAAATAGTGTTGAAATTATCTTGTATTAGAGTCGGAGATTGATTACCTTTACACTAAACACCGATGAACTTTATGCTAAAATAATGATTGTCATATTCTTGCTTTGTGTTGCTCTTTAGCTAACTAATAATTCTGCCATTTCGTCCACTTTTTAAGTGCCTTTTTTTATGTGTTGTTTCGAGCACTGCACCATAGTTCAGAACTCAGAAAAGGTGACCAACATTTCTCTGACAAAGTGACAGAATTAAGATGAAATTAACAAAACGTGGCGTAACATTATTAATGTATTATGTAATTAAACGAAATTTGGGGGTGGCTCAGTCAGTAGCGCGCCAGGCCTGTAATCAGTAGTTCTCAGGTTTGAGTCCCGCCTGCGCCAGCGTTCAGATTTATCTCCGCAAAATTCACCGCCCTGCTCTCAGTCAGTAAGGGACACTGATGGGTTTGGTAAAGGTCACTGTCCGTTGGATGGGATATTAAGCCGTGGCACCGTGTGCGGGAGAGCCATACCCTGTGCATCTGTCTCTCAACAGCTGTTCCAGTGAGTCCCTTTCCCCAACCTTCTCTGAGCCTTTGGGGTCCTTGTGACTTGACCATTTAGCCCATGGTGTGCATAAAAGTGCCGCTCAGAGGTAAAACAACCCAACCCAGTCGGGTCGCGCGCCAGGCTCTTAAGATGCAAGTTCGAGTTCTAACGTAGCAGCTTACGATTCATCTCCGCAGAACTCTCGTACCGTGACCTCGGTAAAAAAAGAGCATACCGATGGGCATGGGAAGTCCGTCTCTCAAGTGGGACCTTAACCCACACACTGGATGGCCTTGACGGGAGGCTACCATCTGTTTCC
Organism: Ryuthela nishihirai; assembly: GCA_038380435.1. Lineage (NCBI taxonomy): Eukaryota > Metazoa > Arthropoda > Arachnida > Araneae > Heptathelidae > Ryuthela > Ryuthela nishihirai. Next base: position 2,101,106 of record JAWZYU010000023.1, on the reverse strand, counting down.
CAACAGCTGTTCTAGAGGGTCCCCTCCTCCAACCTTCTCTGAGCCCTCGGGGTCCTTGTGACATTTAGCCCATATTATGCAAAAAGTGCCGCTCAAAGGTAGAACAACCCAATTCAACTCAAAGTAATCGGAAATTCAAAACTGTAATTTTTCTGTTAAAACAGAAATGTTGTGTCCCCATTCCCAAGCTCTCAGACGACGGGTGACAAGTCGTTGCCGTCAATCGAAATAAATATTCGTTTGCTTTGCCATTTTCCAACTTCACGGATTCCCCGCGGTGGAAATTCAAGTTATGCGAATCTTAATATCTTCTCAGTACCTATGCAGCCAAAAGAATTTGTTTACTCTGAAAACAAAATAGTTGAATGTCTATAGACAGACGGCAAAGTGAAAGCGATAGCTCGTGGGTTTTTTTTAAAAGGAACTAAAAATTACTTTGTGGGAATAACTAGATTCTGAAACGAAGCGAAAAAATCCCAACAGAGGCAGAAATAGCGACGAGAAAAGAGGAGGGAGAGGGAGCATCTCTCATCACTTAACGTCTGCTCTCTTTATTCTTGACCTTGGCATCAGATGAAGTGGGAATATCCGCATGGGTTTGGCCAGGCACAGCAAGAGAGGTGGGATGTGTGCATATTTTAATTTTATGACGTTTCAACATGAACTTTAACGTAGAATGAATTCATTACGTTACTTTGATTTTACAGCGCTTTTTTTAATTGATAAATATATATTTGAAATATCGTTTCCAGTTCCGCGAGGGGGAATTGTCCCTCCGTTGGTCGGGCACACACAAGTTCAAGAATTAATGGAGACATTGAAGTGGAAGACAGTAGAGAAGATAAAAAGGCTTCTTTCACCTCCAAACAAAAGTTACGATTCAATTTTTTATCTAAAAACTCGCCTCTCGCAAGATAAGAATTTTTTTTTTATTCTTTACCCTCCATTCGTCGATTGTTGCCATATGTGGAACTGAAATAGATTCTTCGCGCGCTGCAACCGGTATTACGTGAATTGACCTCTTCCTGTTTAGTTGTAAGTGACGTCACGTGAGGCTGATCTCGTCTTGCGATCGTCAGCATTGCTGCTGCAGTCTGGCAGAGAAGCAATAATGCTCGTCTGGCTGCGGTTAAAGTGGATAAGCTCTCTTTGGGGTCAGGGAGAGCTTCGCCGAAACCATTCACGAACGTGGGCAGGAGGGAGAGATTTCATTCAAGGGATGGTGAGGCCAAGACTTTGCTAGGAACAGGGAAGGACAAAACGAAGAAGGTTGTTCATTGCAGTTGAAGCCCAGCCTTGCTTACCAGGTTAAAGGGGCAAAAATATAACGGATACCTTCAAGTAATGTTCGTAAAGGAAAAACTTTCTCCCCTTACTTATCTTGGTCCATTGGACATTAAATCAATGTCGGTATCCAGGTAGTGGACAGAAAAAACGGAAACAGTTCCATGTTATCTCAATTGGAAATTACATTCAGAGTTGAATAATTTCTTCAATATGATTATTAATGAAAAATGTGTCTAAAGATAAAGATCTCAATCAAATCTATATAAATCTCGTTTTTAAACAATTCAATATTCAAAGAGTTATAAACTCTGAATATATTAAACGGGTACTACAAAAAATTAACTTCAAAATTTAATTCAAACATTAAAACAAACACTTGAGTAGAGTACCTCGTGCAATGCACCTTGTACTAAATCAGAGTCAACTATCATCTCTGATTTCTTAACCTGTTTAAATTAAATTTTGGAGTTATTTTTTGTAGTATCTGTTAAATATATTCCAGCGTTCATAACTCTTTGAATATTGAATTGTTTAAAATCGAGAATTCCAACTGAATTCTCTGAATGTGATTTCCAACTGAGATAACTTGGAACTGTTTCCATTTTTCTGTCCGCTACCTGTAACAAAAGAAGCTATCCAACGAATGACCTAACCAGCAAGGTCGCCAGATAAAAACCCCATCGAATATGTATGGGATGAAGATGCATTGCAAACCGTCAGACACCTCGTCGGTCACTCTGTGAGGTAAGATTACCTCTTGTGGAAGAATGGGTTCGGTTGTTTTACCTCTGAGTGGCACTTTTTTGCACACCATGGGCTAAATGGTCAAGTCACAAGAACCCCAAAGGCTCAGAGAAGGTTGGGGAAAGGGACTCACTGGAACAGCTGTTGAGAGACAGATGGTAGCCTCCCGTCAAAGCCATCCAGTGTGTTCTTTAACGTGCACAGGGTATGGCTCTCCCGCACACGGTGCCACGGCTTAATATCCCATCCGACGGACAGTGACCTTTACCAAACTCATCAGTGTCCCTTACTGACTGAGAGCAGGGCGGTGAATTTTGCGGAGATAAATCTGAACGCTGGCGCAGGCGGGACTCAAACCTGAGAACTACAGATTACAGGCCTGGCGCGCTACTGACTGAGCCACCCCCAAATTTCGTTTAATTACATAATACATTAATAATGTTACGCCACGTTTTGTTAATTTCATCTTAATTCTGTCACTTTGTCAGAGAAATGTTGGTCACCTTTTCTGAGTTCTGAACTATGGTGCAGTGCTCGAAACAACACATAAAAAAAAGGCACTTAAAAAGTGGACGAAATGGCAGAATTAGTAGTTAGCTAAAGAGCAACACAAAGCAAGAATATGGCAATCATTATTTTAGCATAAAGTTCATCGGTGTTTAGTGTAAAGGTAATCAATCTCCGACTCTAATACAAGATAATTTCAACACTATTTGAAACATTCTTAAAACGGATTGAGTTATTTTACACCTGATCAGCACTTTTGGGCACAAAATGGGCTAAATGACCAAGTTACAAAGACTCAGGGTTCAGAGTTCGGGAGAGGAACCACTGGATAGCTGCTAAGAAATAGGCGGAAGCCTCCCGCCAAGGCCACTCAGTGTGTCCTTTAACGTGCACAGGATGCGATTCTCATGCACACGGTGAGAGGGCTTAATGTCTCATGCTACGGACGGCAGCCTTTCCAAGCCCATCGGTGTTCCCCTTCGCGTAAGGGCAAGATGTGTGATGGCGGAGATAAATCTCAGCATTGACACACTTGGGACTCGAATCTGGGAATTGCAGATTACAAACCTGTCGTGCTTCCGTCTGAAGTAACCCAGCTCCCACTTCTTAAAGTGCTCAGCGCATTTTTGTCAGCAATGCTTACCCAGAAAGTACTGAAATGCAGGAATGACTTTAAGATTTCGATAGATAAGCTCTATCGAATGCTTAACGCATTTGGGTAACATTTCTTAATACAGAGAAACTGAATCTTTTTGGGTAAATGAAGAAACGCAAAACCAAACTCTCTGAACCGCCTCTCCCATATAAGCAGTGCTGTCATCCTCTGCCGTGTATGTGAGCTGTGTCTTTTCTAACCACATATTTTTGTCTAATTTACAGCTTCGTCGCTGGCTACATTTCTGCAGACAGTTCCTAGTAAGTCTCCCCTTCTGACGGAGGAAACGCCAATCGAAGAAGAGCTCTGATGGAACGTGAAGAGCAATGAACTTCCGTCAACTTTCAACTTCGATTATCACCCTCACCTCTGAAGATCAACGGATTCCGTGGAAGGAGGAAAAACTCCGATCAAAGGCAGCGTTTTATTTTCCGTTTGTTGGCCTCCACCGGGCTGTGAAAAAACTGAGGCTGCACCCCTCTATGCTCTGATTCTGTTTGCCCTGATGCTCGTGACTAGCACGCACTCGTCACAGCTGACAATGCTCCCACGTGGCAGAAAAGCACACCGCCTCGCCCTCTTCAACAGACGCGAGCTCAAATCTCGAAACAAGAAAATTTCTTCACTTATTAAGAAAATTTTATCCATTTCAGTGACTACTACTACAGCAGTGAGAACCACCCAGAACTTGTCGACAATAACTGGAATTTTCGACATTTACTTCCGGTGTTCAATCATCAAGATGTCTGGAGTTTAAGTAATTTGGAGAGCTAACCACATCATAAGTGCGAATATTTCAGATAGTCGAAGATGGGAATTCCAAGCATCGTCCTTCGTACTACACTCCAAATTCTATCTATAATCTGCCATTATTTTCCATTATTCATTTTCATTATAATCTGCCATTATTTCTTAAAGTCACACCGAATTACAATCAATTTTTCCAATCAACAAATAGAATATAGTTTGGGCAACTCATTACCGTAACTGTTGCAATGGCATGAGCAACTAAAAAATTTCCTGAAAAGAGGGCGCAATCTCACACCATTCAGAAACATGATTAAAGCGAAAGCTATTAGGAAGCATTTCCCCACGTCGCCCGTCTTCGCATTAATTCAAGAAATCTTTCTCCCATGTCAAGGAGGTATCTGCAGACGATCAATGAAGGCGATGAAACCGATTCTCGACAGCACACTCTCTTCGCAGGGTGGTGAAGAAAGGAATCAATTCAATCCCCGGATATATGGTAGGAAAGGGAACAAGTGACTGGGCGAGAATAAACTTTTTTTTCCGTTTAAGTGGTCTTTTGAAACTCTCGAGTTTATGACACGTATGTGCACACAATGGGCTACATGGCCAAGGTCATAAGGACCCCAAGGGCTCAGTGAAGGTTGGGGGAAGGGGACCCACTGGGCAGCTGTTGGGAGACAGATGGAAGCCTCCCATCAAGGGGGTGAGGGTGCCGAAGTCGGTAGTGCGCCAGACTCATCATTTGCAGTTCCCAGGTTCGAGTCCAACCTGTGCCAAGCTTTACCTTCTGTCAGTAGGGAACACTATTGAACTTGGAAAGGTAGCCGTTCGTTAGATGGGCATTAGGTTGTGGTTGTGTGTGCGGGAGAGCCATACCCTGTGCGCGTCAAAGAACATGCTGGATGGCCTTGACGAGAGGCTGCATCTGTCTTAACTGGATTCCCTTCCCCCAACCTTCTCTGAGCCCTCGAGGTCTTTGTAACCTGACCATTTAGCCCATTGTGGGGAAAAAATGCCGTTCAGAGACAAAACAACGCAACCCTTTCGTCAAGGGCATCCAGAGTGTTCTTTAACGTGCACAAGATATGACTCTCCTGCAGACGAAGCTACGTGTTAACGTCTCCTCCGATGGACGACGGCCTTCGACCTTGGCACAGGTGGGAATTGAATCTTGCAACTGCAGATCGACTAAGCTAGCCAACTCCCCCCCCCCCCCGCCTAACAGAAATCGTCCGTTATTACGTTCCTTCTAATACAAAGTTCAAAAATGGAATACGAAAGTGGCATTTGAGAGAAGTGTAATGTTCAATTCTTTTACAAATTTTACTCTCCGGTAGTCGCACTCAAATTTTCGACCCGAGTAAAATGGCACAATTGCAGAATCGGTTATAATCGGAGATTTTGTTTCCAAGGCTCATATTGATATGACGATATTTCAACATCGTCAGAAAGGTATATCAATTAAAAGGAATCCCCGATCGCACAAAAGCAGAGGAAACCGCCAACTACACCTTTAATGCCTTCGGGAATCCCTAAAGCATAGCCAATGGATATGAATGAGTAATATCTATTAGCATTCAGTCACAGTCCACCAAGAGCGTAGCCACAAAATTTCCTTGGAGAGGGGGAGAGATGTGACAGATTTTCGACAAACAATAAAACCTCTATTCCCTTCTTTGCGAATCGGCAGCAATCGCTAATTGGCAGCAATCGCCAACCAAGAGCTTCTCACTTTCATCAACTGTTGCTGCCGATTGTTCGCTAGCGCAGCAGAATGAACAGCAAACAAAAAACTCCTCAGTCCCGACAACCTAGTCACCCATAATTCAAAGCGCCTGATCCCCATGGTTTCACTGATCCTGGAGTGCAGTGACCTGGATCTCTCCGAATTCGCTTCTTCAAGTGCTTGGTTGGCAGAGTGTAGAGGTCGTCGCCAGATTATGGATGGAGAATGATTTCTTTATCTGATTAAGGAAAGAACCCTCCTCCACTACCTCATCGACACGACGATGCACTTGGAAGTATCTTCCGGTCTCATTCACTTCAATATTTCTAAAGAGGCAAATTCGTCTTCGTTTGTAGCAAAGTATGCTATACAAAAATGAAAAAAACACTTTCAGATATTTGGCTTTGTAAATAACTTTATCCAAAATATACGAGACGTCAAAGAGCATTTTAGTCAACTTTTCGGTTTAATTAATGAAGAGAAGCCCGTTTGCGCTTCCTTCATCTTTATGACCAGGTGAAAAGGGAATTCAGTGGCACCAAGTGATGAAGATCTTTTCTGACAAATGATTGATCAGCTGATGAAGAGAATCTCTCATGTTAAGTTTAAAGTGCTTATCGTGACAAATCGCAGCCTCTATCATCCCATACTTCTTCTATTCAACGGCGAATTAGGATGAGACAGTCCTTGACCTCGCTTCAGACAAGAGCCCATTGTTGCTCTCGTTGCATCAGTGGTTCGTGCGTGACACAATACTACATGGTCATCGGGCTCGGCTCTTCGCCGCACGAGCGTCATGGCGAGGCTCCGGTGCCTTTTCATTCTGTAGGTGCGCAAATCACTTTCCAGGTTCTCGAACGTCGGATGAATGAATGCGGGGGTCAATGGTACTTCGTTTCGAGAAAGAACCGAACACCGACTCACCTCTTTCTCATTGTGCACGTCGCGAGGGGTTGTTGTCACATTGGAATTGATGAAACATCGGAAAATAAAAATGAACTCTCACCTTTCTTTCGTAGACGAGACAATGGAGCCTAGAGGTCATCGCAAGAGTAACCGCTAAGGGAACTTTAATGATCTCTTGTGTCCAGTTAAGCTCTATCGAAACATTTTGACGTGTTAAAAAAACCTAAAAGCACGTGCATACACTTGCGAAAGGCTGCACAGAATCAAGACCATTGGCTGTTCTGAACTCCGTACAGGTGAGGCACTTATGGTGGCCAAAGCTTTGCTGTTATTTGGCGCCGCACTTCTCCTCCAACGTTTTTGATTTTTCCAAATTAATAACATCATGAAAATAAACCCGATTCAAAAGCTGCCATTCAAAGAAATGAATCGCTGACACTCACTATGTCCGAGTACTAGGGGCGTAACCACGTGGGAACGATATTTCGTACCCATCCTAAGAAGAGGGTTTCATTGCTTAAGGAAATGAGGAGGGAAATGACTAAACTGGAAAACATTGCACTGAACTTGGTGATCACCGGGAAAAATTTCAAAGCAACATCACCCGATACAGAGTTACAAATTAGCCGATTACCAGCAATCAAAATTAATCGCACTAACTATGTCGATATAATAATTAATAATTTATGACGCCAAAATATGAGGAAAATTTTAAGTACAAATTTAGGAAAAAGCGAGCTAAAATTTTATAAAATAATATGCTTCTCTTTTTACCTAGATATTAAACAGATATTTTTACAGGTTGCCAGCAAATTTATACATATCCAATATTAAATAATGAAATGCATAAAAAGAGGTAATTACGTGCATACAAATATTTCATTTCCTTTGACTGGCCAATCTTTTAATAACTTGGTTGGAGCTCAGGGTTTCTGGGAATATTATTGTTTACCACCCGGTAGAAAGTCAATGCATTCAATACTTTCTTACAACGACGAATTCTATACGAAATGTTTTTACGAAATTCAGATTACTGAAGCAACACTGTCCTTCCTCTACAGACCTGGATATCAATAAAACAATTTTCAATAATTTTGCCCCATCGGTGGGCACATTTCCAGGTTTTCTATATTTAAAAATGGCCGACAAAAAGAGAGAAAGGTATTAGAAGAAGCATATTAAGAAGTGAAGGAAAAAGTGGCGAAGAGTAGGGAATGTGGATTGGCCAATTCTCCAAAATGAAAGGTATCTTACTTTGCTGGTACATCTCTGTAAACAATTATTAAAGGCTAAAATCAGTGACGAAATTAAAAGTAAATAATATTTGCATCAATGAAGAACTTAATGGAAGTGAAAAGTGTTCCTTCCCTAGTAAGCTTATTTCGCTTGTAATGAAAAGTATTTCTATTACGCAGGCTAGCAGGTGTCCTCCCCTCTCTTCTCGCTGAGTAATTTTTCGGTTATGTCGTGCATTCTTATGCTCATTAAATGAATTTGAAATCCAAAATAAATGAAATTCTGATTCGTAGAGATTACTTTGAGTTTCCGAAGCATCACTAGGTGCCAATATCCTCCTCATCGGCGACACAACAACAACAGCAGATGACGTCGGACCCGTTAAATCCGGTGGCGGATGAGCAATGTGGGCCGCGCTCTGCTGCATCTGGCTCCTCCTGCTCAGAATAGCAGTTCCTTGCTAGGAAAATGGGCCACACCGCTCTGCTGACTCCGCGAAGCACTGCAGCAAACGAATGAGATCATTTTCGCCATCTCCTTCCTTAAGGGTGAGATAATTATTCTTGTGCTGCCAAGAAAATGATTCCATCCTCCCACCCTCGAGTCGAATGTCATCATCCCGTGGTACGCTATCATCATTTATTGAGTGACACGATTTCCATCGCAACAGAAATGAGCGATTAATACCCAATTGAACACTTCCCCATTTCATACATAATAAATATTTTCCATTTCGAGGCATTTCCTTTTTATCATATATAACATAAGACATAAGCTGCAGTCAGAGTCCGGGATTCACGAAAGCCGTAACAGAGGTTGCATTCTCGTAGGGGAAGCAAAAATGAAAAATGGCATTAAAATTAATCGCTTGAGCACAAATCGTATTATCACCTACGAAAAAACGTCAGAGCCATTTTTTCTTCTTCAAAACTTGGTACAACATCTACACGGGCGCTCTTTAATCTTCGGCACAATAAACGAGATGAGCTCGGAAAACTGGGTCGTTTTACCTCTTGGGAGGCGCTTTTTTTAACACAATGGGCTAAATAAGTAGTCCACGAGGACCCCAAAGGCTCAGAGAAGGTCGGGGAAGGAATTGTGACCTCCCGTCAAGGGGATCCACTGGGTAGATGGCAACCTCCCGTCAAGGGGATCCACTGGGCAGATGGCAACCTCCCGTCAAGGGGATCCACTAGGCAGATGGCAACCTCCCGTCAAGGGGATCCACTGGGCAGATGGCAACCTCCCGTCAAGGGGATCCACTAGGCAGATGGCAACCTCCCATCAAGGGGATCCACTGGGTAGATGGCAACCTCCCGTCAAGGGGATCCACTGGGTAGATGGCAACCTCCCGTCACAGCTAGCCAGCGTGTTCTTTAACGAGCACAAGATGTACCTCTCTGGCAGACGGTACTTGCCAAAACGGTCTGATAGGAGCCTGTCAATAAAATGTGCCGCGATAGGTTCTGGGAGGAAAGGCATGAAAACCTTCATGCTTATCAAGGGTACGAACCCAGGTCCCTTTCATCAGTAGCCAAGCATTGGCTACTTGTATGATACAATGTTACTACTATTGACGGAATCTTTAATTCTTCATATAATACCAAAATGCATTATATGAAGAAGGGAGATCGGTTAAGGAACTATTAAGATTGAGCTCTTTAGTCATTCCTTCTTAGGAAGGTCCAAACGTTTTCAAAAATTTTAAACAGATATTAATAATACCTCTAAGGCAACAAAATGTCTTCTGAGAGCTTCTCAGGTAACATGCAATGGGTCTTATGAACGAAAGAAAAATCTCCCGTCCTCTAGACGCAACATCTTACCAAAGAGTGACTGAAAATTAATAATTGTTCGCGCAGAGGAGTATTTTTTTTTTATCATTACAAGCTTTTCTCGTTTTCCGCTTTTCTTTAGCACTTATTTGCATTCTTGTACTTTTTTCTTCTCTCCTTTTAGAGAAAGTAATAAGACTGTAAACATAACGCCAGACACACAGCAGGAAATCAAGCATTTTGAAACATCCACCTGAAGAATGAAAAAAAGTCCTTCTTGAGGAAACAACTGCGTGCAATCTATTTACAGATTAGAATCACCCTTCAAGAAAGGGAAAGACTTCTTGTTTTTCTCAAAGAAGTTAGTCTGTATTTAAATGGCAAAAGAAACGCTGAATATAATTATTTGAATGATGTAACTTTGACCCAATTCCGGCTGTGAATCGTTGGCTTGATGACGGTGTAGGTATTCATCACATTGATGGACATAATTAACAAATATTATCATGTGGAGGTAAGGAGAATAATTAATAACTTTTGAGTCAAAAACTGAAAATATCAACGTGTGTTGGTATATAAGTTATTTTTATACAATTTATTAACATTGCCATTTAAATGATTGAATAATGAAAAACTTAAGTAGATTGTAACTATAAATAAGTATCACATTAAAATCTAGGTATAACATTTCTAAATTTATTGATTTTAAGTACAGAAGAACTTTTGGAGGAAGGGTTAAAGCTTTTGCTGCCAATAACACCCAAGCTCCAAAAATATCAAGCCCTGGGTCTTATCATTAAAAAGAAAGCGATAGAAATGAAAATTGGGCAAACAATCCCCCCCCCCCCCATTTTCCGCCCAATAGAATGTTATGCTTGGATTATATCGCCAACTGATTCCTATGGCAAATGATTTTAGCTGCAGGTAAGAGCAAGAAGGTCTATAAGAAAACTTTCGAAAGCAAAGAAATCCATGTAAGTGAGTGAACTTTGACCTTGTCCAATCTTGTCAAAGGGGATTGCAGGGGAAGTGAGCCAGAGATGGTTTCTCTGATAAGAGATGCTTGGCACGGTGGCTCGTGAAAAGAAACCTCACCCGATGCATGTGCAAAGAGAATCGACGAAGACGCAAAGTGGCAATAAGCGAAACGCGCGCCAATAGCAAAAACAAAGCTTTCTTCAGCTGTAGGCGAACACAAAAATCGTTTGCACCTTTACCAATATTTCATCGCAAACGCAGCAGCAGGAATAATTTTTTTTTTTTTTGGGGGGGGGGAAGGCTCAAAGTTAAATCTCGAGGAAAGGATAGTGAATTTGCGCTTTTTTAAATTGACTTTAAGATTTTTTAATTTAACCTCTCTTAGCGGATTTGCGTTAAAAAGTGAATCTTGTTACTTTCAGAAATTTTAAATTTTAATACACTGAAGCAGACGCTAACCAGAAAAGAATACTTACATCGGACAAAATGGGAGAATTGCAATTTAAGCTGAACTCTTCCTAATGAAACTGCCGTTTTCAGTTTTCTTTTTCAGTTTCAAAATTGGTAATTGTTAAGCAGGCAGAATACCAAAATGAAACTTATTGTAATTAAGGGGGGGGGGGGGCATGTGTGGGTTGTTTTACCTCTGAGATGTCTTTTTCAGCACTCAATGGGCTAAAACGACCAGGTCACGAGGAATACAGGGGTTCAGAGAAGGGGAGCCACTGGACAGCTGTTAGGAACTCCCGTCAAAGCAATCCAGCGTGTTCTTTAATGAGCATAGCAAGACTTCGACAGACGATGGCCTTTCCAAGCCCATTGGTGGCCCTTTCCTTACAAAGAGTAAAACGGAAATTAATGAAGAAAATTCTCAACTCAGGTCCAGTTGAGACTCAGGGATATCAGATTGTGAGCCTGGTGCGCTAACATCTGAGGCAGGACACTTCAAGGATCTATCGTTCACCAAATCGGCCGTAGGGACAAATAAACATTTCTACCATTTATTTACATTTGGATACGAGCGAAAGAAATATGAAGAAAATATAAAATGATGCCATGACAGAATTTCGTGGAATGACCCTTATTTATCGGTTTCCAAAACGTAACATCCAAAGATGAGAATATCTCGAGATCACTTTGAAATAAGCGACTGGAAATTTGAAAGGGGATATTGTTTAATGAGTGCTTAAAGATTAGTAAACAAAATAAAATAAGCATGAGTGCTCATGTTTTTTTTTTCTCATCCCAAACGATTGTAAGAAGAAAAGTCTTCGGTTGCTGAGAGGAACGGAGCTGATGCAATTTGGAAACGGGAATTGGAACAGTAAGCAGCCGTAGCATTCTTTTCTAGTCAAACTGAAATTTACATTACGAAATCACTTCATTACCACAAGTATTATTTAAGAGGAAGAAAGGTAATTTAAGAAGATATAACAAAATTTCTTTTATTTCCATTTCATTTTGAAGTACAAAGAGGTTATATTAGTTATTTAAAACAATTTACATATAACAGATAAAAGAATATTCAGTTAAAAAAACTCAATACAGAATTGGACAAGACTGAGGTCTTGAATCCAAAATTGACATCCTACTATCATAATATGGATCAGTCCCTAATGAAAGTGAATCTTAATTGATGACTTCGCAAGGGGATCCGCTGTCTCTGCTCGACCGTTACCATGTTCACTTGCATTAGCAAAGACTCTGCGTTCAAATACAATGACTATGGTATAACCTACGAATTAAATTCCAAGATGATAATAATATTCATCATGGGGGTAAGTGAGGCGCCCCAGAAGTTGGAAACCATTGATTTAGGAAGTCATAGAGCTATAAAAAAAACTTCCGCCTGTGGCATTTTTCTCCAGGAAAGAAAGACGAGACAATAAAAATACAGCTGAAATTCGTTTCCAATTGCTACTAAATATTATTCAGAAAAATAACTGATCGCCACTTTTTGTTTCACAAAAAATATTGTACAACATCCTAAGCATAGAGAATACAACACAACCAGAAGAGGCGAGCAGTTCTCTGAAGCAGCTGCTTGCCACAGAGGTCTGAATATATTGTATACCTGCAGAGAATAAAAGATGACCATTGAATCTGCAGAGGTGCAAGAGTTGAAGGAAATGTTTCCAGTCCTCCAGTTTTACCACGAGAAAGATGCTCGCACTGTGCAATGAAATCGTGTCTTCAAAGCTTTCGGATAGATAATTTCAGAGATATGAAGCATTTATGCAAATATAACATCAACCATTCCCTCTATTACAACAAGCCGTAATCTTCCGTTCCCATGTTGAAGTCCCACCTGCGTCGGGTTCGAGATTGATCTCCGCATTTCTCAACGCCCTGCCGTCGATGAGAAAGGGGAACCGATGGACTCGGAAAGGCCGCCATCCGTCGGACGGGAAGTTAAGCCACGACTCCGCGTGCAGGAGAGCCATACCCTGCGCACGTTAAAGAACACGCTGAATGGTCTTAAAGGGAATCTATCGTCTGTCTCTTAACAGCTGTTTCCTTCCCCCTACCTTCTCTGAGCCCTTGTGGTCCTTGTAACCTGGCCATTTATTCTAAAAATAAAAAAATTCTGAGATAAAACAACCCAACTCTCCGTACAAAGCATAATTTAAAGAGGAACCATTTCATCAAGGCTGTGCGCAAAGGGGTAGTGATCAGAGGCCACTTCGTAACTAATGCATTTCACGATTTTGGGCTATTTTCCACGTGCACGAATTTGCCTTTAAATGACTTTTGAAGGAATGTTATAATTTATGCACTTTTATGAGGCCTGATTGATAAGATTCGAATTTTAAGCCATGCATACTCCCCTGTATTTCAAAACATATGGCAATGAACCTGAACCCTCTTAATTCAATCGCCATTTCGATTCACCCCGCTTAAACCAATCGCCAGTTGAGGGGTGATGTGATCCTGATTCGTTGTTCGTTTATGATGCTGAGATCGGAGCATCGTTCATTCCCATATCTTCCTGACAATGAAAATAGTAAACGGAGACGAAGAAAATAGGCGCAACTCCACCCTCAGCTCTGCAAACTGCAGCCAGCGAATGAGTCACGGAGGCCTCACTCCGCCTACCTTCTCTACCCACACGAGGCCTGAGCTTCCCACGCAGCAGCAGTACAGCCGTAGGGACTAGCTCGGGTTGGGAGGAGGCCAACGCCTTCCCACGAAGGCGACGCAGTGAGATGCACCTAACAGAGAAGTTTCTAAAACCGAGGAAGAATAGCCGAAAATGCTCTGCAGTGTTATAACGCAATTACGGGTTATAACAAGTTATATCATCTACAAAGCTAGTAACCAAAAGGTTTTCAAAACTCTAAACGTTTCTCAACAATCTGCTTAAGTGATATTTGATCTATACATCACTAACCACATCTGAATCCACACTGTTCATCACGCAATTGTCCATCAACCAATTTTTTAATTCTATTAAACGCAATAATGGAAAGAACTTTACCTACACACAGAAAGTAGACTGATTCCCTTATAATTATCACAAGAATCCCAATCACCTTTTTAAAAATAGGGATGATAATCGCTCTTGCAAAATCTTGAGACCACATTTTCAATAAAAGTATTCAAATTTTCACTCAGCCATGTGACAAACATTCCCAGCTCGATGCATTTCAATTAATAGCTGGTAATTTTATTAATACCTGGGTATTTATGATGTTCAGTGACAGTTCAGTGATAGTTCAGTGACAGCCAAAATAACTTCTGACTGCGATTAAGATACATCATTAATGCCAGTAAATGCATCCATCCTTATTAGATAATTGCAGTAAAACCATATCATTTAGAACATCTTTGAAATACTCAGCCCACTTAACCATGACAGAATCCTCACCTTCAATAACCTACCATGTTTATCTCTCAATCCTTGTATGCCCATCTATTATTTCCACACAAAATATTTACTGTCTGGTACAACTCTGCTTTGTTCAATTGTCGGGCTGCTTCCTCAGCCAAACTATCAAGCCACAGATTCATTATCAGCATTCAAACCAATCCTATAGACCTTTATTAAATTGTCTTTTAGGTACAGTAAAGGTGTTGATTTCAATTTATAAATACAATTCTCCCTTTTTAGAAATAAGCTCCATTGCCTTATCATTTAAATGAGTATGTATGGGCAGAAGCGGCTCAATCTGTAGAACATCAAGCTCGTAATTTGCAGTTCCCAGCAGGGGCGTATCGAAGGACTATGGGGGGGGGGGGGGGGTGAAATCGAAAATTTTTCCAACTCGAAAATCAAATTTTGCCAACTAGCCAAAATTTCACAGGAATAATCCCAACACTAACATCTCGTCAGAATTGTTGCAGATCAATGTGAATTTTCCCCAACTCCCTTTAATTTCACAAAATCAATCCCAATCTTTACATCTCTCCTAAAGCTCCTTAGCTGATCTTGAATTTTCTGGCTACATAGAAAGGTTTTGCCATTTGGGCAACACATTTTGCTACGGTGTAAAACTAATATGTTCAGTCCTTTTAAACATACTGCAAATACTGAAGTTTGCTGTTTTTACTTTTCGGCAGCATGTTTTTTTTCCCCATTGCTTTCTGTTCAATATATTTTTGCAGATTAGAATTCAAATTATGTTTTGATAAATTATGGATGTAGGAGCCACATTATATTACAGATTTCAAATGCATAAAAAATTACTTTTATTAACATGGTGTTAATTTCTTAGTTTCTTGTATACTTTCACTGAAATATAAACATATTGGTGCATTTCTAAAAAAAAGTAAAGAATTCTGAAAAAAAAATATTAAAAAAATTGTTCAGAAAAATATTTTTAGTAATAGCTTTCAATCAAAGGTGACTAATAAAACTGAATATGAACACTGTTGATCAAAAATTAAAACACTCCTCAGTTAATGGCATATATGAGACTATCAAGGTCATGAACTGCTTTTAACATATAGGATGTAGTAGCTCTTCTTATATGTGAATTCCCAGTTTAACATGCCATCCAACAGCCTTCAGAAAGCCTATCAGTGTATCATTTCTTATCAAGAAATGAATCAAGAAGAATATCAGTTATCATTTTATATAGGACAGAGAAGAATCCTAGAAGCTACTTTAGAAGCTACTTACTACTACTACTTACTTAGAAGCTACTTAGCTGTAGAAGAATCCTACAGCCTTTAGAAAGCCTATCAGTGTATCATTTCTTATCAAGAAATGAATCAAGAAGAATATCAGTTATCATTTTATATAGGACAGAGAAGAATCCTAGAAGCTACTTACTACTACTACTTACTTAGAAGCTACTTAGCTGTAGAAGAATCCTACAGCCTTTAGAAAGCCTATCAGTGTATCATTTCTTATCAAGAAATGAATCAAGAATAATATCAGTTATCATTTTATATAGGACAGAGAAGAATCCTAGAAGCTACTCCTAGCACAATAAAAGCTCCCTGCACAATTAAAGTTAAAAACCTGTAACAATACCAACTGGGCTATTTGAGCTCCATCTTGTTATCTTATTTTTTTACCTTCATGAGACCTACCGAAAGGCTACAACTCAAAATAGAATTTCCAAAAAGAGTTGAAACAAATCTTTATTTCAAACAATATTTCACCCCCTATTGTGGAATAATGTGAGATGTTGATGGTGGCCTATGTGTTGATGATAACCTATGCTTCAGTGATTTGTATTTCTGCGATGGGTAATGTGAAATCACTTATCATAGAAAAATTGCAGGATTCGATGAGAATGCTTCAAGAGTTGGTCCCCAACTGTACTGAGAGAATTTAGAGGTGGTTGTGCAAATATGAGGCAAAAAGCACAGCTAAGTGTATATATGTAGTTCCAGTCGTAGGTGATTTTAGAATAGTTGAAGAGTGATAAAGGGTTTGTAATTAGCCCCTTTCCTTGTTGTTGTAAACTGTGATGAAAGTAGGGTAAATAATTTATTTAGAGTAGCTATAATTTGAAATTAATATATTTTATTATACTAGTCACAATGTGAAGAGTGTTAGGTAAATGTGGTGCAATAGTATGATCAAGTTATTTGAAAGTGGGAGTTAGGAAGATTACTGGGCTGTGGCTGTAAGGGACTGTTATAGAGAACGTGTGTGAAAAAGATGGCTGAGAGATGGAGGTCTGCAGAATTCTTCCCCTGTATGCAATCACTGGTAGAATGTGAAGCAGGGGTGACTCAGTCAGTAGCACGCCAAGCTCATAATGTGCAGTTCCCAGGTTTAAGTCCCAGCTGGGTCAGCACTGAGATTTATCTCCGCAAAACTCTCCATCCTGCCCACGGTCAGTAGGGGACACCAAAAGGAATGGAATGGCTGCTGTCTGCTGTGGCCCCATGAGTGGGAGAGACATACTCTGTGTATGCTAAAGAACACACTGGATGGACTGGATGGGAGGCTACCATCTGTCTCCCAACAGCTGTTCCAGTGGGTCTCCAACCTTCTCTGAGATTTTGAATCCTTGTGACCTGGTCATTTAGCCCATGTGTGCAAAAAAAGTGCTGCTCAGAGGTAAAACAACCCAACCTAACTAGTAGAATGTAGTAGATACTTTATGGAAATTATAGGAGAGAAACAGTGCATTTTCAGTAGAGGATGAGGACTATGAGAGGAGCAGATTTGTGTTTCTGGAGGTGTGAACAAGGTCGTGCTAAGTAGGCATGTACTGCATGTGGGTTGCTGGAATGGCGGAATAAAAAATCCTTTAAAGTCTAACAAATACATTTGTGTGTAAACACTTCACAACTTCAAAATAGCATTTTTGTATTAAAATGTTCATTTCATACTTATAAAAATTCTAGTAAAATTTTTGTTCATTAATATCTATTTCATTTTTTTTATTTTCATCTTCATAAAACATACACGTTTTAAGTTTTCTTTAAACAACAAACAGTGCAGCCCAGTGTTTGCCTCCAAGCAGTCAGAAAAAGTCACCTTCTTAGTAAGTAAAGTTCTGGGATATGGAGATAAACCTTGAAGAAGAACATATATCGCAGTCTCCATAGGTTGAAAATGTGGGAACAGAGCAACCGGCTTTTGTAGATTTAAAATCCCAGATATGTTACAATTACTTCTCGGGAATGGTTGGCTACATAGAGAAATGACTTAGTAGATTATTTTATGACAGGATGCAACCACAATATTGTTTAAGGAACACTGATTATTGCCCAAAGGTGTCCACAGCAGACTTTCTCACTTGGTGTCAATAGCGGTTCCCTTTTGAATGACAAGGTGATTTCACTAATTGGTAGACTTCAGTTTCCTTGATGGGGGATTCTTTCACTCTTTCATAACAGCTAGGGCAAATGTAATGATCAGACTTTCAGTGACTTCATGGGCCATAGGAGACTGTGCGTGAGTTGGTAGTGCAGTATGAGACTGGGGGGTGTGATTCATTAACCCATAAGACACATGAAATAGGGTAGCAACTTTTCAGTTATGGTAGCTCTTTTGCCCATATCTTGAAGTTACATAGTCAATATTATATAGTGTGATTGTCCTGCAACCAGATGAGAACTATAAAAGCAGCATAAAGGTAAATACTCATACTTTTCCAATTTTTTTCTAATAGATTTATTTTTGTGCTCTTTTCCTTTTACAAAAAAAAGGTAAATGTTTTCACAAAACTGTTTTTGGAATTTATGTTATTGTTACAGTGATCTCACCTTTACCTGTCCATCTGGTCTCTTGCAAGCCTAGAAAATCTAGGTTATAGCGCTGGAATTCCTGCGTGAGGACATCAAGAGAAAAATCTCTATGTAATGTCTTCACATTACACGTTCATGCAAGAGAGAAAATGATTAGTAGGATTTTTAAAGAAATTAGGTTTATTGAGATTGGTAGGGCCAACAATATCAAACAGCCCCCTGATCGCAGGCATGGGGAAAAGATCTGTTCCTCCTCCACTAAAGGCTGAAGTCACCGATGCTGGTAGGAATTTCAGGTACCACCTTTTCAAGTGGACTTTTTCAAGAGCCATATGGCCTGCTTGAGACATATTACTCCAGTTTAGGATTGACGATGCCAACTAACTAAGTGAGGTTCAGGTACCTGCAATGGCCACTGATCAGGATTATCCACCAGCTGATATAAGGTATCCCATGCCTCTGTTCACTTAGGGATGGGATCAATAATCAAGCCCAAATCCATAAACAAGTCTAGTAGATAAAAATGTTCAGCACCAGGACCCTGTTAAGTTGACCATTCCTCAGCAGGGTTGAAAAAAAGAAAAAAGTGGCCATGGATGACCAGATCAGTAGGCCATACTGAACGGGCAGCCCTCCCCTTCCGTTCCCTTCCAAAAGAGAATATCTCTTTAGAAAGGTACTAATGGATTGCACCAAGAGAAGGCGGGGTAGGACATTAGGTGCTAGACCTGGCCGGTTCTGTGCATCATCACTAGGGATTGGTACACAGCTCTCCTTCCTGTTTATGCCTAGTTACCATTACTAAAAATAACTTTAAAATTCTCTTTACAGGGAGGGAGGATGGAAAGCATCACCAAGGTGTGGGTCTGCTTCTCAGCAGACATGCTAGTGATGTTCTTCTAGGATATGAGTGCATTAATGAAAGGTTTCTTACAGCAAATTTTCAGACAAGCATTAAAGACTTGAATGTTATCTGCTGTTATGCCCCCACTGAGGATGCCGATGAAGATGAGGATAGGTTTTACAGGCAACTTCAGAATATTTTGAATTCTGTCAAGAAAGGAGATATTACCCTTCTTCTAGGTGACTTCAATGCCAAAGTTGGCACTGACTCTAACCTTTGAGGAGGGGTGATAGGCCCTTTTGGTATTGGTAGCTGCAAAGACAATGGACAACATCTCCTACAGGTATGTAAACTCAATGGTTTCAGAATAACTAACACATATTACAAACATCACAACATACATAAATACACGTGAGTTTCACCTGATGGGCTGCATAAGAATATGATTGATTACATATTAATTAACAGCAAATGGGCTAGTTCTGTTAGGAATACCAGTGCATATAGGGGAGCTGAAATTGGATCTGACCATTACCTTGTTAAAAGTGTCTTGCAAATTAAACTTAAAAACTGTTGTGCTAAAGTTAAAAAATTTACCTTTAATACTGAAGCTCTGAGAGACCCTGTTATAGCTAAAGCTTACCATGATAGGTTACTTAGTCATTATAACAGTCATGGTTTACTTACTACTGAATTGAGGAAGAATGAGGCCGTTTTAAACAGGCTTTTTTTTGGAAACTAACAGTATTCTTTTAGGAAAAAAGGTGCAGAGGAGGCAGAATTATTTGAGTGATAAGGTACTTGAGCTTATTTCAGAAAGAAGGAACTGCAGGAATGTCCTTAATCAGTACCCTACTAGTCCTAATAGAAAGGATTACAGAGAGCTTAATAAACGTGTAAAGGATCAGTTAGCTGCTGATAAGAATCTTTGGCTTGATGGCTTGGCTGACAAAGCCGAGGAAGCAGTTAAACAGCACAACAGCAGAGAGCTGTACCAGATAGTAAATGTTTTGTGTGGTACAAAACGGACAGGTATACAGGATTGAAGGATAAACAATGTAAGGTTAGGATAAACAAGGTCAGGTTAGGAAGGTGAGGATTCTGTCATGGTTAGGTGGGCTGAGCATTTCGCTGATGTTCTAAACAATATGGTTAGTTCTCCTATTGTTTGTAATGATGACAGATGCATCAGTGACTTTAATGTTGGCCCTATAACACAGTCTGAAGTTAATTTGGCTGTTTCTAAATTTAAACTTCATAAATCCCTAGGGGTAGATGAAATTACTATGGAAATGCTTAGAGCTGGGAATGTTTCGGTTACCACTTGGATGACTGAAATTCTGAATATCTTTTATGATAAAGGCATGGTTCCTAAGGATTTCACCAGAGCTATTGTTATCCCTATTTTCAAAAAAGGTGATCGCAGTTCTTGTGATAACTATAGGGGTATTAGCCTACTCTCTGTTCTAGGTAAAGTTCTTTCCATGATTGTGCTTAATAGAATTAAGAATCTGGTTGACAGTCAATTGCGTGATGAGCAATGTGGATTCAGAAGTGGTAGGGGATGTGTAGATCAGATATTTTCACTGAGACAGATTCTTGATAAATGTTTCTAGCTATGTTGATTTTAAAAAGGCTTTCAACTCTGTTCATCTTCATAATTTGTGGTTGATTGTGAGATCATATGGTATACCTTATACAGGGTGATTCAAAACTTATCGTTCAAATTTCGTGGGAAGGTAGGGAATACGTCAGGAAACCGATTTCACATAGGAAAGAATGTCCGCAAATGTATGCATGCGTATGTAGAGGGCGCTGTGTGGACCCAACCAGTGTACAGCTCGCCCGACCACTCCTGCTGTCATCAGTGTACGAGCTGACTTACTAGTGATAAGATGAATCATTTTACGCATCACAAGCTAGCGGATATGCATCTCGCATATGGGGCTGCTGGCGAAAGCGGCCGCCGAGCTAGGCAAGTTTACGAAGACCGATACCCAACAGAAGAATACCGCAGCATCAAATGTTTGCACGTGTGCATCGCAATCTGCGCGAATGTGGTTCACTGCGCAGCAACATGCAGGATACGGGAAGAAGACAACTGACGCAGACTGTCAACGTCGCAGAACAAGTCCTACAGTCCATCAAAGATAATCCGAATACCAGCACACGAGCTATTGCTCAGCAGCTTGGGGTCTCTCAGTCAGCAGTGTGGCGGATACTGCACGAGGAACGTGTGCATCCTTACCATCTGCAAAGGGTGCAGTTACTGCATCCTGACGATTATCGTGTGGTTATAGCGTTATTATCCTGACGATTATAGCGTGTGGAATTTGCACAATGGTTCATGCAGAAAGGTGCCGTGGACCCCAGTTTTCCAGCTTCTGTCCTTTTTTACAGATGAAGCTTCATTCACTCGTGAAGGTGTGTTCAATACACACAATTCACATGTGTGGGCTTACGACAACCCGCATGGTACGAGAAGTCACACTGCGCAACATCGTTTTGCCGTAAATGTGTGGGCTGGAATCATTGGTGACTGTTTGTTGGGACCTTACTTGCTACCGCCCCGATTGGACAGCCGGAAATACCTAATATTTCTCGAGACAGTGTTACCGACTTTTCTGGGCGCTGTTCCTGCGCATATCCGCCGAGATATGTGGTATCAACATGACGGGGCTCCAGCCCATAGCACAATTGTTGCGCATGATTACCTGAACCGAACATTCGGAGCTCGATGGATCGGTAGGGGTGGACCGATCGCTTGGCCACCCAGGTCACCTGATTTATCGCCCATGGATTTCTTTTTGTGGGGGGCCATGAAAGACCATGAGTACGAGACTCCCGTCGACAGTGAAATGGCCCTGTTGCACGAATAGTGGCCGCCGCAAGCATTGTCTGTGATATGCCAAGCGTTTTTGAAAATGTTCGGCGGTCAATGCAACGGCGCTGTGAATCCTGTGTCCGTGTAAATGGTCGCAATTTTGAGCACCTACTGTGAACCTCTACTTTACCTTGTTGGAATAAAAGTCACATTCGTTAACCACTTAACTGTACTGTTTCCTTGTGTTCACTTTACTTGTCCATTTTGTTCATGTAGATGACATTTCCAGACATACTTTCCTATGTGAAATCGGTTTCCTGACGTATTCTCTACCTCCCCACGAAATTTGAACGATAACTTTTGAATCACCCTGTATATATAACTTAATATATACATATAACTTAATATACTTGTCTGGTAACACAAGTCAGTTAATACAATGAAAGCTGTCTATAATAACACTGAGTTATGTGTGAGAGTTGGTAAGGTTTGTAGCAATTGGTTTAGCATTGCTTCTAGTGTTCGACAAGGGTGCATTTTTTAAGAATCTATGGAGAGTGTGGAGAAATAGGCATATACATCTGAAGACTAAAATTAGACTGTATAATAGTTTGGTTCGTTCTAGAGTTAGTTATGGTAGTGAAACTTGGATATTTTGTAAACAAAATAACAGGAAACTAGATGCTTTTGATTCTAGATGCTTACACAGTATCTTTGGCATTAGGTGGTTCAACTTTGTAACTAATGATGAGGTTAGGCAAAGGAGTCGACAACCTACTTTAAGCATCATATTGTGCTGAGAGAGACTCCGCTGGTTTGGCCATGTTGCCCGTATGGATAATTATAGATTGGTGAATAGGGTTATGAACAGTGTGCCCAGAGGCCTCAGAAGGAAGGGGAGACCTAGGAGCGGTGGACAGACAATGTCAAACAGGACCTTGTTAGAATTGGTGTGCAGTGGCCAGATGCAGCAGATGTAGCTCAGGACAGATATGCTTGGAGAATTAAACTGCGCCGTCTGGTTGGACCTCCGTAGCCCATGGCTGCTTGAGGAGGAGGAGGATGATACAGTGATTATTCATCCTATATTTTAGGGCATTGTCCTATATATTTGTAAAAAGTTGAGAAAGATGTTTTTGTCCTTTTTCAGTCTGTCCTTTAAAAGTCCTATATTTTTTATATGAAATAAAAATCATTAGGTTTTGCCATTAATTATCATAAATTTAATAATAAAACTATAATATTTATAATTCAGAATTATTTAACTGTGTTAAATTATTAAATAATTATTCAAATAGTGGACCCATAAACAAATTAAAAGTTACTTTATCAATGTGTTTATTCTTTTTTTGTTTTGAATATTTTTTACATTTTCAATAAAATTAATGTAGCATATTATTTGTTTTATTTTAGAGCTTTTTAGAATATTTAATACTTTTTGAAGATGGTTTTGCTAGACATAACATAAAATTAAGAGTATCGTGACTGAAATTGATGAAAAAATAGTTTTTAATGAAGAAATTGTCAGAAAAAAAGCTTTTCAATAAATGTCATATTTTTCCCCCAGAAAAAATAGTCACCATAATAGCTATCGTAAAAGATATTTTTCATCCTTATTTGTGGTTGTCCATTGAAAAACCAGATCTATTGGACTACATTTTTTTATAATGAGTCATTTACTGAGATTTCATGAGGTTATTGATAATGCTCTATCATTCTATACTGTCTTGATTTCTTCTCCTAACATAAATAAATATCCTAACATAAATCAATGTTATAAATATATATACACTTTTTTTTTTATGAAGAATATTTTTTTTGCATTCACATGGCTGAAAATAGTCCAGAATGGCCAAAAAAAGGCCACTAGCTATAATTTTTGAAATATACCAGATCAAAACTCTTCTTAGTGTTAAAAACATCTGAAAAAAAAAATTATTGCTGACATGGCAGGAATCAAACCCGCAACTCTATGACATGCATCTAGAGAGCTGCGGGTTTGATTCCCACTGCATTAGCGATAACTTTTTTCAGTTGTTTTTAACAATTGTTGAAGTCTATTTCTACAGGCAATCTGTGAATTTACTATGGATAGACTCTTCTTAGTGAGTTCTTTTTTCTAACTCTGAGGCAGTAGAAGATGGGGGCAAGTCTCCCACCTTCAAAATTGTCATCATCATCATCATCATCATCATCCTAAAGCAGCCATGGGCTACGGAGGTCCAACCAGACAGTGCAATTTAGTTCTCAAAGCAAGTCTATCCTGAGCTATATCTCCTGCATCTGGCCACTGCACACCAATTCTAATAAGGTCCTGTTTGACATTGTCTGCCCACAGCATCCTAGATTTCCCCTTCATTCTGAGGCCTTTAGGCACATTGTTCATAACCCTATTCGCCAATCTATAATTATTCATACAGGCAACATAGCCAAACCAACGGAGTCTCTCTCTGCACAACATTCTGCTTAAAGGAGGTTGCAAACTCCTTTGCCTAACCTCATCATTAGTTACAAAGTTGAACCACCTAATGCCCAAGATACTGCATAAGCATCTGGAATCAAAAGCATCTAGTTTCCTGTTATCTTCTTCACAAAGCATCCAAGCTTCACTACCATAACTAACCCTAGAAAGAACCAAACTATTATACAGTCTAATTTTAGTCCTTAGGTGTATACACCTATTTCTCCACACTCTCCCTAGATTCTTAAAAGTCCCGGCAACAATCCCTATATGTCTGTTAATCTCATGCCGCACATCACCATTATCTGTTACATAGCTCCCAAGATAATTAAACTGTGACACCTGCTCAAGACTGCAACCATTCCGATTAACTGAATCACAGCCTGCCTGACCAATTTTCATCACTTTAGTTTTCTCTCTGTTTATAACCAAACCTACTTTACTACCAGTCTCATCAACAGCTCGAATGAAAGAGTTCATCTCATTGACATCATTTGCCAAAAGGGCTAAATCGTCAGCATAATCTAAATCAGAAATTTTCGTATCTCCAGTCCATTTAAGGCCAAAATCTTTCCCTTAAGTGAATTTCGCATAACATAATCAATAACCAAGCTAAAGAGAAAACGAGACAAAATGCACCCTTGTCGAACAACAGAAGTAATGCTAAACCAATTGCTACAAGCCTTACCAACTCTCACACACGACTCAGTGTTATTATAGAGAGCTTTCATTATGTTAACTAACTAGTCTGGTATACCATATGATCTCACAATCAGCCACAAATTATGACTATCAACAGAGTCCAAAGCGTTTTTGAAATCAACAAAGCTAGCAACCAAAGGTTTCTGAAACTCTAAACATTTCTCAAGAATCTGCCCAAGTGAAAATATCTGATCCACACATCCCCTACCACTTCTGAATCCACATTGCTCATCACGCAATTGACTGTCAACCAAATTCTTAATTCTATTAAGCACAATCATGGAAAGAACTTTATCTGGACCAGAGAGCAGGCTGATACCCCTATAGTTATCACAAGAATTGCGATCACCTTTTTTGAAAATAGGGATAACAATAGCTCTGGTAAAATCCTTAGGAACCATGCTTTTATCATAAAAGATATTCAGAATTTCAGTCATCCAAGTGGTAACCGAAACATTCCCAGCTCTAAGCATTTCCGTCGTAATTTCATCTACCCCTGGGGATTTATGAAGTTTAAGTTTAGAAATAGCCAAACTAACTTCAGATTGTGTTATAGGGCCAACATTAAAGCCAGTAATGCATCTCTCATCATTGCAAACAATGGGAATAGAACTAACCGCATTGTTTAGAATATCACTGAAATGCTCAGCCCACCTAGCCATGACAGAATCCTCACCTTCTATAACCTTACCATGTTTATCCTTCAATCCCTGTATACCTGTCCATTTTCTACCACACAAAACATTAACTATCTGGTACAGCTCTCTGCTGTTGTGCTGTCTAACTGCTTCCTCGGCTTTGTCAGCCAAACCATGAAGCCAAAGATTCTTATCAGCAGCTAACTGATCTTTTACACGTTTATTAAGTTCTCTGTAATGCTTTCTATTAGGACTAGTAGGGTATTGATTAAGAACATTCCTGCAGTTCTTTCTTTCTGAAATCAGCTCAAGTACCTTATCACTCAAATAATTCTGCCTCCTCTGCTCCTTTTTCCCTAAAAGAGTACTGTTAGTTTCCAAAAAAGCCTGTTTAAAATGATCCCATTCTTCCTCAACTTCAGTAGTAAGCATACCATGACTGTCATAATGACTAAGTAACCTATCATGGTAAGCTTTAGCTATAACTGGGTCTTTCAGAGCTTCAGTATTAAAGGTAAAATTTTTAACCTTAGCACAACGCTTTTTAAGTTTAATTTGCAAGACACTTTTAACAAGGTAATGGTCAGATCCAATTTCAGCTCCCCTATATAATCTGGTATTCGTAACAGAACTAGCCCATTTGCTGTTAATTAATATATAAATAATCTTATTCTTATGCAACCCGTCTGGTGAAACCCATGTATTCTTATGTATGTCGCAGTGTTTGTAATAAGTGCCATTGCCATTGCAGATACCAATACCAAAAGGGCCTATCACCCCTCCCCAAAGGTCAGAATCAGTACCAACTTTGGCACTGAAGTCACCAAGAGTATTATCTCCTTTGACAAAATTCAAAATATCCTGAAGTTGTCCGCAAAACCCATTCTTCTCATTATCATCGGCATCCTCAGTGGGGGTATAACAGCAGCTAACATTCAAGTCTTTAATGCTTGTCTGAAATTTTGCTGTAACCTTTCATTAATGCACTCATATCCTAGAAGAGCATCAGTGGCATGTCTACTGAGAAGCAGACCCACACCTTGGTGATATTTATTGTCTTCCCTCCCTGAAAAGAGAAATTTAAGATTATTTTTAAGAATCTGACCATTATCTGTCCATCTGGTCTCTTGCAAGATGAGAATATCTAAATTATAATGGTGGAATTCTTGTGTGAGGACATCAAGAGAAAAAGCTCTGTGCAGTCGTCACATTTCAACTACCTATGGAGAGAAAATGGTTAGTGGATGTTTAAAGAATCTATGTTTATTGAGAGAGGGAATGCAGACAATATTAAACAGCCCCCTAATCGCAGGCATGGGGCAAAGACCCATTCCCACACCCCTAAAGGCTGAAGCTATCTACACTGGAAGACTTCCTCCAATGTAGAATTTGATGATGCCAATAGAAGCAAAGAGTTCAGGTGCCTGCAATGACCTCTGCTCAGAATTATCCACCAGCTGATAAACATATCCTGTGAATCTATTCACCTGGGGCTGTCAACCCACAAACAAACAGAAAACACAGCGGAAGATTTTCCCTCCACAGAAGCCCACCAGTGCAGCAAAATCAGGATCCATAATCAAGCTCAGAGCCATATATCTGTCCAGTCCAGTGGGTTTATATGGTCAGCACCAGAACCCTGTGTGGTTGACCAATCCTCAGCAGGGTAGAAAAAAAAAAGAAAAGTAGCCATAGTTGCCCAGATCAGTAGGCCACACTAATCTGGCAGCCCTCTCCTTCCGTTCACTTCCACAAGAGAGTATCTCTTTTGAAAGGTACTAACAGTCTGCACCACAAGAAGGCGGGGTCGGACATTAGGTGCTAGGCCTGGCCGGTTCTATGCATCATTACAGGGGATTGGTGCATAGTTCTCCTTCCAGTGACTACCTAGCTACCATTTACAGACCAAATTGTAGGAGGCTAAAAATTACAATTAAAATTTAATGACTGTTTGTGTGTAATGATTTATTTTCATCTTCTTTGCTATTCTGTTTCATGGTTTTAAACTTTACAAGAATTAAATTTTAAAAAATGTGTTATATTTTCACTTCCATTGCCATTTATTTTATCATTTCCTTCCTTAAAATGTTTCTTGCTGTATGACTGTTCTAATATTTACTCTTTGATGTACCAGGTATAAAATAAACATGAAGCACCAGTTTTTTTAATTTTTTATGAACTGGATTCATTCACTTAGTTTGATCTTATTTTATTTAAATATTGTGATTATATTCTTTCTGGGTAAAACATCATCCCATATTTGGAAAAAAAATCTGAAAATAGCTATTTCCATACTTCAATCTCAGTAAGAGGAATCAAATGTAAAATTTTTTTAATTTCTTGGCAAAATTGTGAGCTGTACTCTAGCTAAAAAAAGTTTTTTTTTTGCATTTTAGCCTGCTTTAAAATTTTGAATTGCAGAAAAGAAATCGAAGTACATTCACTAAAAAGGGTTGAATTCTCATGATTTCTTCACATAACCTTCCATCATTCTATTTTATCTGATATGTTTGTTTCACCTGATTTACTTGGAAATGTCTACTAATCTGTATTAAAACAGAATGCAAAATCAAAATTTCTTGAATGTTATAACATATTTATTTTAATATATAACATAATTTCTTGAAAGTTAAAAACATAAAACTATATTTACTAGAGCAACACAAAAAAATGCAAGTTTTTGTTTTTTAATTTAACTAATTTAACAAAATTGGAGTCTAAAAACACTTTTCATACATTTCCCACCAGAATATCTCACCTATTTTTTTTCACTTTTACATTTGAAACAAAAGGACAGATTGTCTAGGTTCCTTCGATCAGTAGAGAAGCACACCAGCATTTTTGACCATCAGGAAGAAAAGAATTATTTGCTCCATGTGTGAGGTTTAATAGAAAACTTTTAATGTTTTAAATTCAATTGTTTAAAGTAAACCTGGAAAAGGTGCCTTTTCAGTTTTTTATATTAAAAATTTTGTTTTTCTAAATCAGGTCCATCCAACCCACAGCTCATGAAATGATGCACTGTTGATCTGCATTTCAAACTTCTCTGAAACTATATATATCAGAGACAACTAGCCTAAAAAGAAAAACATTAAAAAAGCACTATCCAGATAAAAAAAAAAACATCAGAACTAACTCACAGAGATAAATAAAAATAATAAATAAATACCCCCTCAAGCAGCTGCTTGCCACGGCTAGCCTAAATATTTCGAAGGCTCTTTTTTCCAATATTTTGAAAAACATTTTAGATGCAAATTAAATGCTTTTCTCATTTCATAGTACTCATTAAAAATGTATATTTTTGCTTTTTAATCAAGATAGTTTCTTGATTCCTTAAGAATATAGTTTTTGGTCCAATTCATTGCATTACTCATTAGAAATGTATATTTTCACTTTTAAGAAGATACAAAATTTCCTGCAGCTAAGGTTTTTTTAATGCTCTCATTATCTCTCAGTTAAAAAGTTATGGATAGTAGTGAAATGGTTTGTTGCAAAAATAATATATATTTCTTTTTTTTTGTCATTTCGATAAGGCTAGTATCCATACATTGTGTAACATTCAATAACATGTTTAGTGATTGTATTACATTGCATTACATGAGGGACTCAGCTGTTCAAAGTCCAACTCTGAATATATCATACCATAATACAACTTAGGATACCTAAAAACAAAACTAAAGAACTCATTATTAAAAACACACATAAAAATGTTTCTTCGTAATAAATTAAAATAATAAAATACTTCTAACAACAAAAGAAACTATAAAAAAAATTACATTTCTTTAAAGGAACCACGTGAAGTCAATTTGTCATTTGGAAGTTAATTGAGTGGAAGTAGGGGATGGGGCAAGTTTATTAATATTTGTGATTATAACATTTAATACTGATTCTTAAGTGATCAAAATTTTGCATGAATTATATTTGTGGTGTAGTAATATTTTTTCTTTTGGTTAGTGGTGGGTTTTTCTTAATGAAATGACTTATATTTATCTTTGATGTGATTGATTACTCCATTTTGAAGGTTTTGTGGATCAGCAATGCACTGTTTACCATTTTCAAATTTTTAGGCTAGTATCTCTATGAGTTAGTTGAAAACTTTTTTAATCTGGATTAGCAGTGTATTTTTTTAATGATTTTTTTTTTGTTTTCGTTTTTAGGCTAGTTGCCTCTGATACATTTAGTCCCAGATAACTTTAAAATGAAGATCAGCAGTGAATCATTTATGAATTTTGTTTTTAGGTCAGCTGCCTCTGATTTGATTATTTAGTTCTAGGGGTTTGCTTTAAAATGTGAATCAATAGTGAATTCTGATTTTTATTTTTAGGCAAATTGTCTCTAATATGATTTAATTCCAGTAGTGGATCTGGAGGTGGTGCTACCTGAGCCCTCTTCTGAAAATTGATTAACTACTTATTACCATTAATACATTCCCTTCATTCACAATGTGCAATCATTTAGTAAAACTGTGATATATCAATAGTTTTATGAAAAAAATTTCACCAATGTGCAAGATTCGAACCATCTCTTCAAATACATGCCCCTAACGGTGGCTTCATCTTTTTTCCACTAATGTGACTTATCCATCTTTCTGTGATTGCTGCATCTGGACTTAGTGCCATCTCATTGACGAAACTTTTTTCCACAAAACTATTTATTGACTTCAAAGTCAACAGACAACTCTGTGGATAATATTTATTGATTAAAACTATGATATTTTATGATGTGCTACAAACATCTTGTCAAATTTTCCTTGACCCATCATTGCTTAATTTTGAGTCTTCTTTTTAATTTTAGTCACTTTTAATATGGTGTTAGTTTCTTGTTTTAAGTATTAGAGTCTTTTCAAGTTTTGTTTCACTGAAAAATTCTTTTTCCCTACTGGCACTGATGCACAGCAGTTTTCTGTTCAAATGGTAACAGTAATTGCAGGCGTGTATCCAGGAGTATTTGGTGGGAGGGGGGATGAACCTAAGGTGTTTTAGGTGGGTGCTAAACCTAATTATCTATTTATTGTGGCCGAATGGTTAGTACACTTGGCTACTGATCAAAGGAATCTGGGTTAGAGCCCCAGGTAAGGCATGGATGTTTGTATTGTCTTTCTGCTGAGGTCCCACCATCCTCTCAGATCTTCTATTATGGTGTATTAACCTGGCAGGCTCCTGTCAGACCTCTGTGGCAAACAGCTGTTTGAAGGCGTATTTAATTTTTTTTTTTTTTTTTTTTTCATTGTTGGGAAGCCTTGAAAGAAAAAATCTTTGTGCACCACATACAGTAGCATGCACAAGATATTTGTGTTGTGGGGGCAGGAAGCACAAGAGCTTTTTCAGTGCATGTGAATTGGAAGCAGTTTATTTAGGAGCAATTTGTCTTGTTTGACGAAAGTTCATTTGCCTTGTTAAAAATGCTCTGTGCTAATGGCTCGGGAAACAAAAATTTTGCAAATGCATTGAAAATTTCATCACTTACTGATTAGTTTTCTTACTTCGTGTTTATTCTTTTGTGATTGCAGATTAAAATTGAGAGGAAATACTCAAATTCAATACCCTGAAAAACTACAACTGCTTTAATATATTTTTACTTAATTTCAGTTACCATGGCTTTTCCAAAAATCATTGAACTGCACCTGTAAATAGTTTATCATTTTCCAATTTAGAGCTTTCAAAGATTTAAGCATACCCCCAACTACTTTCATCCCTCAAGCTATGGGAACAGAAATAGACCATTTGTTTCAGAGACTATTATTCGCATTAAGAGCCAGGAGGGTGTGAAATTGATTAAAGCATTGCATTATTACATTGGGTGAAAAAAGAATTGCAGATGACACTTGTAAAAATGCATTTGTACTCTAAAATATACTTTTGTTTCTTGAAAACAAATATAAAAATTGTATTTAAAAACTCTAAACAGATTGGGAAAATGCTAAGATTTATAGAGAATCTAGAGTAGGAGTCTCAAATCACAGAGGTGCTAAATCAGTTACCTCTAAAAATGTGGCATGCCACATTTTAAGCAATATATAATTACTTATTTTGTTTCATTATTTAAATATTACAATTTTTTTGTATCAAAACATAAATCTAAATTTCATTTTTAGTGGCTTCATCTTTTACTGAACACAACTACATTCTTAATAGCCATGTAACATTATCATAGTCAAGCCAAGTTGGTAAAACTCAGTTCATTACCATGATTACGATAGAATGTATTGTATATGAACCTCACAAAAATGACTTAGCAGGTCACATATGGTCTGCAAAGCATTTTGTTTACATGGTGTATTTGAGAACCGTGACCTACACTGTATATGACAGAAATTAAGAACACGTAAATTTGTATTTTAAATGTGCAGTTATATGTCTTAATTACCAAGTTAACTTCACTTACCTCCTGACCAGTTTCTTTGTTGACTGCAAGTTGAACTTTTCCATAAGTTCCTTGCCCAAGTTTCTTGTGTACATCAAAGCGTTGTTTAAGTCGATGTTTCTTATCATTCTTCAGAGGGGCAGCCATCCCTTCTCTATACGAAAAGCTATCCTGAACAACCATTTTTGCACATAAAAGGAAATTTTCTTATTCAGGTAAAACTAAGCAAATTTAACATGACACTTCGGTAAATTTCATCCGTTTCTAAGAAGTGGGGGAACACATACATCTCTTATAAAACTGGACATTAATCTCGACTAGATAACAAAGTTCAATCATTCTGACTTTGAATCACTTGCTAAAGCACACCACGTAAAACGATGATACTTTCATCCAAAACAGAAATATTGAGACGGCGAAATTTTATGAAGCATATGCATAACATTACATGGATTCGTGAATGGTATAGTCCGGTTGCTGTGGGCGCAACATCCACTGATCCACTCTGCTTAAGCACTTACTGAAGATCACCGAAGTTACCACTAAAACACAGAGCATGCCAACAATTTTGGAGCATTCTTTACGACTAATGCCAAGGATGAACGTCTTCACCAAAGGTCTTACTGCCAGAGTGTAGAAAAGACACGTTATTCATAGGAGCCGAATTTAGCAACCGGTTCTACAGTAAACCCACACACGTGACGTATCACGGGATGCTTCGAACCTTAGTAAACATACCATGGTTGTCTCAACACCAGTTCTACCCTCGCCCTCTCGCATGGTGATGTTCAGATGGCGCTATATCAGTCGTTGGCCTTCAATCAGATGCATGTGGATGTTGAAATTAAAGCTGATTTTCTGTTTCTAATTTTCTCTCATAATCAATGAACGAACTCCAAAAAATCCACGAACACTACACGAAACTTATATATTACGATTATCTTTTCGTATTTTTCCTCATAATGATTAAGTGAGTGATTTAATATATTGAGTACAAAATTATCCTTTGGCCATAAATTTAGCTTGGCCATTCGTAGATAAAATAGATTGCACAGCCCCCATTTGTCTCAATGGACAGGTTTTAAAGTGAATATTTTCGTGATAAAGAGTTTCAGAATAGTTGTATGCGCAGAGATAATGAGTTAATGAAAGGAGCCCATCTCCGCAGAGGCTGCTTTGCAATCTGTTTCTAACAACCCATAAATATTTTCTTCCCATTATTATATCAGACTTGAGGTTTTTAAATTTAGAACCACAACTTGTGAACTTTAAAGAATATTTTGAATGGCCTTGAAGAAGGTTTAACCGGCTTATGACAGGACTTAAGTGGATTCCCTTTCTCTACTTGTATGCATAAAATTGCAGTCCTGAGTAAAACACTCCAACTCATATTTAACGTATTTGACAACAGTGGTATAGGAATGGGATACTCGAGCTCCCATTTTAATAATTCTATTCAATATATGAAAAATTACATGTTTTATGGTTTTTATACATTGTTTTTCATTTTAAATTTAAATATTATTTTATTCTGCAAGAATTTATCTTTTTTTAATTTCAGTTATTGAAGTTAGTATTAATAAATAACAGTATTATTCCATTAAACTTTCATATTACGATCTTTTAACAAAGTTTGCAGCCGTCATGTAATAATTTAAGAATCGTGTAAATTACAAGTGTTGTATATAAAAAATGGGAAAATTACAAAAAGTACGATGTGCATGGGTAGTGGTAAAAATAGACTTTATTCGTTACCGGCACGCTTCAAACCATAGCTATGTGTCGAAATTCGCGTTCAGGCGGTCACTCCATTGAAGTCATCTTACAGGGGATATAAAACGGAGTGTACGGTGGCGAAGCCATCCCGTGGCCGATTGGTTAGCGGGCTTGGCTGTTCATCTAAGGGACCTGGGTTCGAGCTCTAGGTAAGGCATGGATGTATGTGTCGTCCCACCATCCTCTCAGACCTTCTACTGTGGTGTATAAACTGACAAGCTTTTAATCATTGTTGCAAGCAGCTGCTTGAGGAGGTATTTGTTTTTTTTTTTATGGTGAAGAAAGTACACTGACACAGTGTTACTACTTCTATCCATGTTAACCGCAAATTGTGAATGATTTAGGGTTTTTTAAAGTGAAATAAATATAGTGCATTTAATGTGCAGTAAATGTAGTACTAAATACATGCTGATTCCATTGTATTCACGGATTAGGGCCGTATTGGAAAACGAAAACTAAAAATACGATGCATTTAAAACAAGGGCTGTTATCTAATATGATGTTTCTAAATTGACAGAAACTAAAATTAGAAACAATATTCTTGAGAGAAAAATAAACATTTCGCTAATATTTTAATTTCTAACACTTAATTTGCATATTGTACCCAGATTTCAAATTTAAGCATTTTTTTTTAGACACAGATTCAGGGTAACTTTTAAAATTCATCAAGTGTAATATAAGATTACACGAGGTACGGAATTTCGCCTCAATGAAATCGACAACTATAAATACAAAATTATATCCTTCCCACATCCGAAATATGGTAGGAAAAAGGGAAAAACTTTTGCCAGTCACAAAATAAAGATTTTTCCTGCATGTCGCGTTTTAACAAGCAGTTTTTTTCCCTCTCTCGCCATTTCTGTTGATCGTTAAATTTGTGATGGTACAGTCACATGAACGGTGTACTATTTCATTTTGGGTTGGGTTGTTTTACCTCTGAGCGGTACTTTTTTGCACACAATGGGCTAAATGGCAAGGTCACATGGACCCTGAAGGCTCAGAGAAGGTTGGGAGAGGTTACCCACTGGAATAGCTGTTGGGAGAGAGATGGTAGCCTCCCGTCAAGGCCATCCAGCGTGTTCTTTAATGTGCACAGGGTATGTCTCTCCCGCACACGGGGTCACGGCTTAATGTCCCATCCGACGGACGGTGGTCTTTCCAAGCCCATCGGTGTCCCCTACTGACCGTGGGCAGGGAATTTTGCGGAGATAAATCTCAACGCTGACCCAGCTGGGACTCGAACCTGGGAACTACAGATTACGAGCCTGACGCGCTACCGACTGAGCCACTCCCACCCATATTTCATTTTGAATTAAAGAGTCAAAGTCGATCTTATTATGTAACTATACACTAAGATGCCAGTTTATTAGGTTACACCACCCTTCGTCATATAAATGGCTCATTCCAACTCGTAATATGTCACGTAACCGCGGTGTGCGGTATAAATCAGTCACACCAGCTTTTCGAGCACCAGTTAGAGTGGATTGTCAGAATGGGCAAAACGAACGACCTGAGCGACTTTGAATAGGCATGATAATTGCTTCTAGGCATGCCGGTACCAGGATCTCCCAAACGGAGGTCATCTTGGGCTTTTCAAACAAGATTTCAAGAGTTTATGGCGAATGGTGCAAATTACCACTGATCAGTGATCGTGTGGACCAAAACAGCTTGTGGATCAGAGTAATCAAAGGAGACCTGCAAAAATCAGGCAAGACAACAGACAGGCCACAACCAGGCAAATTACAGCAAAATTATACAGCGGTGTGCAGAAAATCATTTCCAAATGCACCATATATCGGACCTCATCACAAACAGGCTACAACAGTTGTTGACCATGTCGAGTGCTGATGTTGTCAGCAAGGAATACGAAAGCTTGTATCCAGTAGGTGAAGGAGCACTGACACTGGACGTTTGAGAAGTAGAAAAAGGTAGCCTGGTCGGACGAATCAAGGTTTCTTTTGCATCATGCTGATTGAAGGAACAGAATTTGATGAAAACAACATGAGGCCATGCAGCCATCCTGTCTGGTGTCAAGAGTACAGGTTGGTGGTGACGATGTGATGGTGTGGAGAACACATTCCTGGCACACATTAGGCCCTCTGATACCCATCAAAGGACATCTGAACGTCATGGTGTATTTAACATCGTTACTGACAAAGTTCATCCCTTCATGGCTATAGTTTGTCCTCACTCGGATGGACATGTTCAGAATGATAATGCACCTACTCCTAAGGTATGTATCGTCACCAAATGGTTCCAGGAACATGCCGACGAGTTTTCCTTGCATCATTGGCTTGCACAGTCCCTTGATCTAAAACTTATCGAGCTTTATGGGATGAAGTGATAAGGGCTACTCGCAGTGAGACTGTGCAACCGTCCAATTTGCAATAACTGCACGACATAATTATTTCTGCATGGTACAACATTCCTTGTAAGTTCCATGCCCCGATAAATTCAGGCTGTTCTCGAGGCCAAAGGAGGTGCAACACGCACTTGGGAGGTATACCTAATAAACTGGCATCTCATTGTAGAGTGTGTTGTTAAACACTTCCACTTAAATATAAGGGAATTTTTTCAAATTGTTTTAGTTAATCCAATTTACTAACTTTCGCCGAGTACTTTACTAATCTATGAAAATATCGTTATTTGTTCCTCCTACTGCTAAATTTCAATTTTTGGCAACTTTGTTTGAATATAAACATTTGTGCGACAATAAAATAAAAGGAACATATATTAGATTCTGTGTTATGCTGCTCCAGTACCGTAATTTAGATGATTAAATGGTAAAAATTGATTTTCAAATTTTCCACGAATTTGTATTAATAAAAAATGCAAAGTTTAATCATCCGCTCCACTAAACCTTCGAACTCATTCCTATCATCCCCATTAAACTGCCTTCCGTAATTCTCAGAAATACTAGAATTTTTAATTCAGCAGAATTTCCAAAAATATATTTAGAAGACGAAAGCAGAAAACACGATGACAAAAGATTGAGCAAGAATTAAAAAACCACAAATTCGTTTTCGCACTTCTGCTTCTGGTGGTAATTAAAACCGAACCCAGACAGTTAGCGAGGATATCAACGAGTGTTGTCTTAACGCTTCCCTGAGAGTTTTGGTCGGAGTCGCCTTTGTTTGCCATGGTCAGCTCTCTTTACCCAGTATCCTTGCTAATCGTTCACAAGAAAGAAAGCCCTACTTACACCCTCCTTGTCATTCTCTGCAGTCAGAAATGGGACCTCAAGCAAAGAGCCTCAAGTATGCGGTTTTCAAACAGCTTGATATCTAAAAGCTTCAACTGTAGTAGTGTAATTAAAAATCAAGGAATTTTTCTTAAAAGGAAAAATTCGCTGCTTTTTAATAAAATGCTCAGTCGGCAGAGCAATAAAGTGTAAAAATTAATCGTTTAACTTCACCACTACTGAAAAACGTCTTTCTGGTACGCTGTACCTGCAATAATTTCTTGCCAGTATGATGTACTGGTGCGTACTGGTCTACTTTCACCACTATGTGTCAAATGCTGTCAACCCTGCCCTCCTTTCCCACTATAAGCTTCTTTCCTAAGCAAGGCCATCCCTTTGTTATATGCCTTAGTGAAGCATGAAATATAATGCTGCCCCGTTTCAGGGTTTGTAAGATGCACATGAAATATTAACTGGCAAAATATTTTGCAAAGTAACCTAGAGAAAAATAATTAAAATAGAAGAGGTTGGGTAACTTCTTACATTTCATCAGAATGAAACAGAACGTCGTTCTTTTGAGCTTTCGCAAAATTTATGCGATGTAGGTAGGTGGACCATTTGATTTGCGGACTGCCCGTTAAATTACAAGACAACCATTTGCAGCTTTTCATACGAGTTAATACATGATATATGGCAATGGAACAGTGTTCAAGTTGCAACACGTTGCAATATGGTTGTGAGCAATAGGGGAACAGTAGGCGGTCAGTCTCTGTCATTTTATCGCTTTGGAGAAGCGCTCGTTTTTGAGTGTTTTTGTAGGCTATGGTTGATGTGGAAACTCAGGAGCAATATGTGATATGTTACATTGTTTGGGGGGGGGGGGCTTAGACAGTCGCAGAAACCATTTAGATGTATGGTTAGCAGCTAGCAAGCACTCTAGATTTAGTTTCGAAGGAGGACGGAGGGTCAAAAAATAAAACTTGAGTGAGTTTCCCAATTACTAAAATCCTCCACCATGCAGGAGAGATTGAAATGATATTCTGTATTGAATGAAATTTAATAGTTATTTATTCCCTAAATCTATTTTTAGTGTCAAGCATGGGGCTAAAGTAAAATTGTGTTGTCCGATTTTGAATTCAAAATAGGTAACCCCTGAACTCCGTATGGCCCTCCCCCATATACTCGAATTATTTCTGCGACTCTCTGTGCTCCACTTAAGCCTCACCGAACACAGTAACGTATCATATACCTGCTCAGTTTTCACATCAGCCATATCGTGATACAAATCGAGGCGAGAAAAATTATGTAATATTTTTAATATACCCAGTGTTTCTCTAAATTGTATGTAGATATGTACCACACTTTTTACTTATAATAAATAATTTATTACATAAAATTTAGAAAAACATACGAGTTTTTTTTTTGGCTCCGCAAAAGTTCACCCCGGCTCTGCTTCCTACTCCATACTTCAGATACTAATATGAAGAATGGAAAGGAGCCCGTTTCTTGTTGCGCCCCAGGCAATGCCCTGATGCAATTCTTCCCTCCTCTCGTTCAGAATTCTAGTAAGGGTAATAGAGGCAAAAAATCATTTAACTTTTTTATATGATAATATAAATAAGTTTAACAAATTTTTTTGTATATAAATAAGTTTAATAATATAGTTTGTTGAAAAATGCTCATTTGTGAGCATTTTTCAAAAACATTTTAAACATCTGTAAAAGGAAAGTGGAATATTCACCCTCCATTTTACTGCATTGGAGATCCAGTCTCTTGGTCACCTACTTCTACAGTCTTCCACAACTGATTGTGTTTCCTGCTCTCCCCCCGCCTCTATTTATTTCTAGATCCGTGCCTGTTTCCGTTTATATACAGATTCATATGAATGCGTTATGCCATATTTTTATAGAAATGGAAATGTTCAATCTGCATTTACTAATATTTTTATATTTCATTCAATATCTTACAAATAATCTTATATACCAATATGAAAGGTATACGAGATTACCTGCAATATCGGAAAATACTAATTTAAAGGCAAGCTATTCAATAAACGCAATATGAATTACAAATTCACTTATTTGACTCGAAAACTTGGGAAGCTAATTTACTGTTCCTAAGGATATTAGACTACAACCTAAAAATTGACAACAAATCATTTGATCTCTTGAGCCAGAGCTACGTACATTCGTTATATACAGTAATCTAGCTGGGGGGAGGAGGGTTAGTAATGAAATTGAAGCCCCCACTTTTCGTTGTTCGGTATTTTATGGCGCAAGAGCAACAAAGGTTCCGTTGCGCCAAACTAGGGTAAAGAAAAAGGTAAAAGACAACAAACACACAAACAAAGCTAGAAGCAACAGAGGGGATGAAAGCAACAAAAATGGAAAAGACACAACAAGAAAAAAAAAGTATATATCAAACAATGCGGATAAATATCAGAGTAAAAAGAATCAGCATTGGTTAAATAAAAACAACAATGGGTGTAAGAAAAACAGGGGTTAAAAGCGAGTCATCAGATAAAAGGTGTCCGAGTGTAAGAGGCTTGGACATAAAATTGTGGAAGCTAAATAAGAATGGTGTTCAAGACTAAAAGCAATACAATGAACTAAAATATGTTTAACAGTTAAAATGGTGTCACCAAACTCACACTTAGGTTCGTCATTCTATCGTAACAGAAATGAATGCGTAATAAACGAGTAGCCTAAGCGGAAGTTAGCAAGTACAACTTCCTCCCTGTGAAAACAATACTGTGATAGTTTGATAATAGGATTGATCTCAAAGAGTTTGCAATCTGTTCTGATCGAGATCATTGCCACTGTGTCCGGAGCTCGGTGGTAGAACACTACAGGAAGTCCAAGAAAGGAACAGGCAGTGGAGAGTCGGATAGAAGCATGGCCGACTCGGCAGCATCATCTGCCAAATCATTGCTCCTGATCCCCACGTAACCAGGCACTCAACACAACGTTGTCGCGGCTGCCACACAATAGTGTGCTGGCGGATCTTGGACAGATCATGAGGTCGATGCCTCACTGACATCAAAGCCTGTCGTGAGCTAAGCAAGTCGGTGTAGAGGACATATTGACGATAATGCTTAGCTAACACGTGGTCTAAGGTGAGGCTGATAGTGTGCAATTCTGTAGTGAAGATGGAACACTGCTGTTGGATCTGGTCTACAATGATAGTATCACAACAAACCATAGCTGTTCCGATGCGCTGGACCCCAGAATATCTGTGAAAATAGTAGTCAGTGTGCTGAACACGGTAGTTGGCAAAGATTTTCTGGTACACACAGTCAGGTTTAAAGGCCTTCCCCATTATGAAAAAAGTCGCTGGAAGGGGAAACAGCAAGCCATGGTGGATGTGGCTCGGCTGTCGCTTGAGCAACGCTATCAAGATTGATATTAAAGTCTCTGAGATGCCCTCGGAATGGTAAACAGAAAGGAAAAATGGCAGTCAAACAATTTGTGTAGACCATTTCCCCCGTGAGGACTGACAATGAAGTTCTTAGTGGGATAGCCCAACAGGGATCGCAGCTTTGACGCATACTTTAGGGACAACTGCTGACAGCTAAAGATGGTTCGCTGGTCTCAATGTAAGAACTCTGAATTGGTGAGGTGCAGAAGGAGCCAGTGCAGCCTCACCCTTAGTCATTGTTTCTTATTAATAAAGGATTTTTTTGTTATGTACATTATTAAAAACATTAAGAAATCTTCTTCAACCTTTCCTGTTTCAAATGTTTTCCCTATACTACTGTCAAATATAATTAATACATCATAAGTTTTGAAATTACCACGAAAAACTTTCGTAGACTTCTTTCTAATGAAATGACATTCCTTTTATCGATTTCACAGGCTTATATGTGCGCAATCTCCCATTCACTAAGACAGAGAACTCGCGCTTATGAGTGGGAGCAATAAAGTGATATTAGGTAGTAGCAGAATCCGAACATTGGAAATCCAACTAGCCATTCATTTATTAAAGATAAAGAATGAGTAAAAAATAATCAAACGCCGCATGATGATTATTTTTAATTACTAAAGACTGATGGAAAGTTTGGAAATATACTCCAAAAGTATTTTACATTTTTTTTTTTTCACAATTACAAGAAATTTATATAATTTAAATTATTCTTTGCCCTGAAGTTGTACGTAATATTTTGAGACCAACAAAGCCCGAATTCATTTCTAAAACAAACTTTGTTGGAATGCGAAAAGTGGGACACCCTAGTATTGTTATTTAAATCATTATTGCGACATGCAGTATGTTCACTCAAATCGTGAATACTGCGGAAAATGAAACAATCCACAATTCTGTGTCGTAAATTTGTTACATTGAGCAAAAGTTTCTACATAAACTTAATATCTGGCAATCATTTTCGGTTATGAGC
The DNA here is from genome assembly GCA_038380435.1 of Ryuthela nishihirai. Lineage (NCBI taxonomy): Eukaryota > Metazoa > Arthropoda > Arachnida > Araneae > Heptathelidae > Ryuthela > Ryuthela nishihirai. Next base: position 2,059,707 of record JAWZYU010000023.1, on the reverse strand, counting down.
CAGTCATTCTGAAGGTAGTATGTGACAGTGGCGAGCATGACTTCTTGAATAAAGGAAGCAATTTTCAAAGCATTGCTCAAATTCAATCGGAACGCCATTCCGGTACTTATGTATCCAAATCATTAAACCAGAACTCCATTCCCGTACTTACTTTTCCAAACCAATGAATCAGAACACCTGTCTGGTACTTCATTAAACCGGAGCTCTATTCTACCACTTACATTTCCAAATGTTTGAACAGGAACGCCGTTACGGTATTTTTGTTTCCATATCTTAAACGAAACTCCCGTTATAATACTTGCACTTTGAAATCATTGAACCGGAACGGCTTTCTTTTAACTTTACCAAATAAGAAATTGGAATAAAACACTATTCCGGTATTTAATGTTTCTGAATCATCGAGTTCGGGTAATTCTATAATGTTTAAAGCATTTTTTTGTCTGTGTGTATATATAATAGACTTACCATATGTATTTATACAATCAAACTGGAATAAAATTGAAAATGGTCACCTACTTGTTTCGAGAAGTATAAAAAATATGGGTTTTATGAGCAAACAAATGATTTAAATATATATATTTTATAGCGATTTTCTATCTGCTTATTCAGTACCTCCTCCCAGGCGGACATAGCTAGGCCATCAAATTTCGTCTACAGCTTCATCTCACTGTAACTTAGTCGAAGAACTGAAGTGCTTCAGCTGGTAATGCTTCAGGCAACTAGTGGGTCTTCTCTCATATATATATATTTACCTGTAACTTAGTAACCTGTATGATTTCAACCCCCATAAAATTAGGCCTACCTCCAAAAGTCGGCTACGAAGAATCTGTCCATTGATAACTTCGAGAATCAATAACGTATTACTCCATAACTTTAAAGTCTCCATTTGTAAGTAGCAACCCACTTGCAAATCCCAACCCATTGCAGCTGATTTTTAAACACTACGTAGACAGCACGAAGTGGAACCACACCAAATTCGGAACCGATCGGTCGATAACTTGGGGAATTACGAGGAGCATTACCCAAGGCGTGACCTAGTGTCTGCTCACCCCTTACGAATACACCTGTACTCCCGAGTCCTTATATCGAGGCAAAAACGACGCCGGGCAATTCCGATAGTTTATTATAAAGTGCAAAACATTATTTCAAAAAATCGCATTTTCATAAATAATTTATCCTTCTCAATTTTTTCATAAAATTCTAGATATGTCCCGTGGCCGAGTGGTTAGCGCGCTTGGCTACTGATCTACGGGACCTGGGTTCGAGCCCCGGGTAAGGCATGGCTGTTTGTGTTGCTTTTCTGCTGTCCTGCCATCCTCTCTGACCTTCTACTGTGGCATATAAACTGACAGATCTCTGTGGCAAGCAGCTGCTTGAGGGGGTATTCATTATTTTTTATTAATTCAATACTGACCTTACAAAAAGCAAAGCTTGAACAATACGTTATTTTAACGTGTATAGGGAACCCCTTTTTGCCAAAAATTGGGTCCCAAAAATAGGGGGTTTCTTATACATGGATAGTATTATAGATATTAACAAATTACTCAATTCCTCGAAACTCAAATCTTCATAACTTGATGAGAGTAATGAACTAGTTTATGTAGCTGATTGTGATGTATCAGATGAGAGTGATGAGAACTGAAATATATAAATATAATTGAAATATATAAGAATTGAAATGAATAAAAATATCTTAGGTGAAAAATCAGGGGGTTCCTTATACACGTTAAAATACGGTACTTACTGACATGCGATTTTTGTCTGCGACCAACCTTTGTTCATGATTCAGAATTATCCTTCAACAGGAGCTCATCCAGTTAAACAAAACATAAATTTAATAACGTGAAAAAGTTTAGTAGTCGAAAATTATTTTCTCCAAAATGACTAAAATGTTCTCCCTATTTTTCTTCACCTGTGGTCCCTTTCCTCTCCCACTGTTTTTCTACCAATCAATAACAAACGTTTTCTAAATTGCTGTTTCTCAAACTGTTTACAGATCTTGAGAATATGCATTTCGCAACAACATCAACTACCGCTCAAATAAGAAAGCCGTACACAAAAAGGAAAGAATTAAAAACAGGGACAAGTGCTCAAAACTAGAAAGTATGGTAATCCTATATATAAATACACTGGAAATTTATTTTTAAATAATCATTAAAACTCATTCAACTTAAAAAAATATTTCAAAACCCTCCACTTCCAAGAATTTGAGCTAATTTTGGCTGCGCCAAGATAATGTATTTAATGTATACATACCTATTGTTGCAAAATTTAAAATGGATAGGCATTGAGCGTGAGTGCTAATAACTATATTTTCAAACGAAATACAATACAAATTGTTACAAAAATATGGATGAAGTATCTTATAAACAAATTAACTACTATCATACATGTCATTAACCTTTTTATACAGAGCATAGAATATCAGCTCTATCTGCTGTACTAAAATAGTACCTCTTCACTTTGTTTACCATGTCACTTGAATACCTTCAGACGTAAACAAACTCTCGTCCTGTGCTAGTTCACTACACTTTTGTTACTAACAACAGAAAACAAACACCCATGCATACACTAATAAATATACTAATTATTTTCACTTAACGCACACTGAATCAAACCATCTGAACGTCCTTTCAGATCTCAACTTTAACACACTGCTATCTTTCCTTTCTTCTTCTGAATCGTTCTAAGTTCCAATTCGTTGGCTAAATTGAATCTCACGTTTCTACGTGAGATTCAATTCAACACTCGTGTGTTCTCACGCACACAAGAGTGTTCAAGTCAGATTAAGTCATGAAGTCACTGCTGCTCGTTCATCTGTCATAACACTGCCCCCTCCTTAGGTCTTGTTCGGGACGAACAATTCCGAAGCTTCTTCAGTTCTTCGATGAAACGGGGCCAAACGATCCACGTGAACCACCTTCCACTTTGTAGGTGGACGTCGACGAATGCGATACACCACGTCGTTAATCCTCTTAACTATCGTATATGGACCTTCCCAAGGTTTCTGAAGTTTTGGAGATAGCCTCTTCTATGTGGATTGTACAGCCAGACAAGATCTCCTTGATTCAAAACAGTTCCATTCATTTTACTGTCGTATCTTGTTTCCGTTCTGTCGCTTGCTAAGTTGATGTTGTCTAACAGAGTGGTGGATTTCTTCTAGTCATTGTTGTAATTCTTGTACGTATTGTGGAGCAGACACAGACATTGCTTCGGGCCGACCATATAAAAGGTCACAGGGAAGACATCTCTCTTCCAAAAAGCATCATGGAAGGAGTCTGTCCAGTTGTCTCATGCACTGCCGTTCTATATGCCAGCAAAAGGAGTGGTATATGGCGATCGCAGTCACGTTGATGGTCGTTCACAAATAATGCTAGATGCTGTGCAATTGTTGTATTGAATCTTTCAACCATACCATCCGACTGAGGATGAAAGGGAGTTGTTCTGGTTTTCTGAATGCCTAATAATTGACAGATGCCTTTAAACATATTGGATTCAAAATTCCGTCCTTGGTCAGAGTGGAGTTGTAAAGGTACTACATACCTAATCAAATTATTAACTATCATCTCTGCCACTGTTGTTGCTTCCTGGTCTTGGATGGGATATACCTCAGGCCACTTTGTGAAATAATCCATTACCACTAATAAATATCGATTTCCATCATCAGTTCTAGGAAACGGACCCATTACATCAATGGCTATTTTTTCAAAAGGGGCACCAACGTTATACATCTGCAGCTTACCCCCCCCCCCCCCCCCCCCCGACTCCTAGTCTTAGGGCCTTTCTTTGCTGCACAGGCTTCACATTGCCTACACCATCTTTCAATGTCTGCCCTACTTTTCAGCAAATGAAATCGTTCCCTGACTTTGGCTAACGTCTTATTAACCGAAGTGTCATCCAGTGGCACTATCATGTACATCTTTCATCACTAGTTCCACTTGGGAGCGAGGAAGGATTATCTGCCAACGGATCAGCCGTCCAGTGGGATTCTCCCATCTTCTGTATAATACACAGTCTTTCATTTTTAAAGAGTCCCATTGTGTCCAATAACTTTTAGTAGTTGGACTATACCTCGAGATTTGCTCCCAGTTGTCTTACATCAGATTTTTCAATCATTTCTATTATTGGTTTTATAAGTTGGGCCTTTACGATTTCAATTGGAGTCCAGATGTTAGGGGTATCACTGTTTGTGTTGATACTATTTGTCTTATGGGCATTATCTCTTTAGTTCCAAATTTCAATTCTGCATTATAGCAATGTTTACAGTTGCCAATACATGGGCGTCTGGAAAGAGCATCTGCATTCTTATGCATTTTACCACTTCGTTATTCGATGGAGAAATCGTATTCTTGTAACCGTTGTATACGCCTAGTGATTTGTCCTTCAGGGTTTTTGAAGTTTAATAACCATCTAAGTGCAGCATGATCAGTGTGTATAAGGAATTTCTGGCCATAGAGATAATGATGGAAATGTTCTATTGCTAATAGTTCTCTGCTGTTACACAGTAATTCCACCCTGGTTTGGATAAAGTTTTACTAAAGTATGCAATAACTTTCTCTTGTCCGTCTTGTTGTTGTGAATTTGGGTTGTTTTACCTCTGAGCGGCACTTTTTTGCACACCATGGGCTAAATGGCTAGGTCACATGAATCCCGAAGGCTCAGAGAAGGTTGGGGGAGGGGACCCACTGGAACAGCTGTTGGGAGACAGATGGTAGCCTCCCGTCAAGGCCATTCAGCGTGTTCTTTAACGTGCACAGGGTGTCTCTTCCGCACACAGGCCACGGCTTAACGTCCCATCCGACGGACGGCGGCCTTTCCAAGCCCATCGGTGTCCCCTACTGACCGTGGGCAGGGCGGGGAATTTTGTGGAGATAAATCTCAAAGCTGACCCAGCTGGGACTCTAACCTGGGAACTACAGATTACGAGCCTCGCGCGCTACCGACTGAGCCACCCCCGCCCGGCTCCTGTCAGACTTCTGTGGCAAGCAGCTGCTTGAGGGGGTATTTATTTTTATTATTTGTTTCATAGTTATATCGTATGGCTGACCTATAACTTGTTGCTGTGGATATTTTAACATTGTATTAAGCTATACGTTAATTTTTATTTTATTGTTTATTACTTTTCCAGTAAAACTTTCATATAGTATCATTTCCTGAAAATAAATGGTCTTGGACATGAAAGCAAATTCATTTCTGTATATTTACTTCCATTAGTTAGCGATCTTTAATCGACTGATTTATTGATCTTTCCGAGTTTTGCTAGATCGGAGGCCGACTTAAAAGTTGTTGTGGATATTTTATTTAACATCCCATTAGGTTATATTCAATTTTTATTTTATTATTTCTTGCATTTTTAATAAAAACTTTTAGCTTGTACTGTTTCCTGAAATTGAATGTCTTGGATACGGAAATCAGCCATCATTTGGGAGGGAAATTTCAGGAAGGGTTTCCCTTGGTGCACAAACCTTTCTGCACTTAGCCAAAGAAAAAATTCATAATGGTTAGTAAAAAAAAGCAGCCAAGGAATTTTTTTTTCTATTTTATAACCAGTTCAGAAAATCAGATGAATATGAGAAGTCCAAGTCACTTTGTATAACACTGGGCATGTTTAAAATATACGATATTGCAAAGAATCATTAAAGAAATAAAAATCATATTTCAGGTTGAATATTATATTATTCAGGAGGAAATTTCCTTTCAATAAATATATAATTTAACTATTTTTATTCATCAGGTTTTCCAAAATGAAGCCTTAATTGTATAGCGCAATCTTTTCTTTCACCATATCACATTGGAAAAGGCGTCAAATTTGTTTATTTTCATAAAATTCGTAATCAAATTCTGTTTAATTTGGTATATAACATGGCCTATTTCCGTTGGGTGGTTATTTTTTTTTTAATTCTAAAGTTGACTTGTTTGTTTGACAGCACAATTGACTAAAAGCGTGGAATTTTCTCAAAGTATGGTACCGAGAAAAGAAATTACAAAACGAGAGAAATAGTTACTGAAAACCCAATTTTTTTTTTGTTATTCAGAAATGTATAGCATTCTATTCATGTGCATTGTAATCATTTCTTTTAGTGTTTTTTAAATAAATTTTTGTGTTGCCAGATGCATTTTTTTTACTGCATGGTCTAAAAAAGTCCTATTACGATAAAACATAATCTTTTTTGTTAAATTCCTTATTTTCAAAAAATCCAGAATTAAATGCTGATTAATTTGGTATACAACATGCCATAATTCCTTTCATTAGTTATTTGGCAAAAAAGTTCTAAAGTTAAAGTTTTTTTTGGCTGAGCATAGTGAGAAAATAGCTTGGCTCCTGGATGGAAACCTGTTTTTCAGGCTGGACACTGGAAGGGCTAAGCAGCAATAAGGAATGCATTTCTCCAGAAACCATGTCACCAGCAAGATCTTGTTGAGTGTACCAACCTCCAAAAATAACACCTAAACAATGTCTCCCCACAATTAGTCAACTGGTTATTCACATTGGTGATGATATTCTCATGGAAACATCCTTAGCAAGATAGCAAATAGTTCTTCATGGGATGCCATGAAGGACTATTTGCACTTAAAACATATAACCTCTCAGACCTTCTACTCTGGCATATAAACTGCCAGGCTCCTGTGAGACCTCTGTGGCAAGCAGCTGCTTGAGGGGGTATTTATTTTATTTATAACCAAGAAAATGAAAGGAATGAGACTCTCATTCCCTTCAATGAATGTATCTAATGTATCTAGTGTTATTAGAATGTTGAATTTTACTTAAGTTGTAGTAATAATACGCTATATTAAAAAAAAACTATGTCTACTCCATGTTTTGTACTACAATGATTCAGTTAGTAATGCTAATCTCGTGTCTAATGCTAATAAACTTAACTTGAAGGTATTTGAGAAACTTTCAACAATGAAGTTATGATTAAATTAGTTGTGACTACAGCATAATTACAACTGAAGCTTGCATTTAACATCTTATTGCCAGAACTGCAAACAATAAATTATTTAGTTAAATCTTCATCCTACATTATCTGACAGGCACATTTACATTTTGGGACAAATTCAATGCATACAATGATGGACCAGGAAGTATTATTCTGGCACTGCCTAAACACTCTTCACCTTTGTAAAATACTGCAAACTAGAAAAAGAATATATATATTAATGCTTTATATGAATAACATGTAAGCATATTTCAGATGTATAGAATAGACAGCATACACATTATATAACCTAAAATCTGAATACCAAGGTATAAGAAAAGTCTATATTCAGGGAATATCTCAGGATCAGCAAATGTAATAAGCAATGATGATGGCAGAAGTGGGGGATGAAAAACTGGGAGTTAATATGATTAGCATAATTGCATCAGACCTGGTGTGGTGACTCATTCACTTTTACTTAAATATAACATAAATAAAGTAAAAACTGGTTATCATTTTGGGGCTTTTAAATTTCAGTTGGCACCATCATTTTTCCTCATCAATACAGCTAAAGGAGTTGTGCATATGCAACTCCAACTTTTGATTGACAGCCGCTAATGTGTGCATTATAGCTAGTATGATCGCATGTTTATGCAAATGTTTTTTCCAGCACGCCACATATATAGTAAGTGATGTTAGGTCACAGAGTTTAGTAGAGACAAATTTTTAAAGTTACAAATTAGTAGTTTTTGTTGTTGAGTAAAGATGTAGTTGGAGAGTTGCTGGTAATAGAGATGGAGTAGTTGAGATCCTTTGATGTGAGCTTTTAGTTACTTAGAATATTGTATTCATCAGTTTATTTGGTGTCTTAATTTTTTGGAAATAAACTTTTTTCTTGGAAAAAAAATGCTTTATGAAATATTTTGACTTTTCTATTTTTTTTTTCTCTTGAGCAGGATAATTGATTTGATTAGATTTAACTTTAATAATTTAACAATCTTTTTGAATTAAATTCTTTGTGACTAAGTAATGCAATAATATACTTAGTGAACCCTTATTTAACTTTATTTGGCAAGTTAATATTTCCTGGTGCCCGATGCTCTCTGGAACTTTAGTTTAATTTGGATCAGTCAAAAGGTCCAAAGAAAAGGAGTTAACATAATTTTGGAGTGTTACAAAACCAATAAAGTGCACACTGAACACAGGGACTTGTATGTTATTTAATGTGATTGTCAAAGTTTAATAAATTTTTGAGTTCGTTAGTCATATTAATCATAGATTTCAGGTCAGTATAAGACAAATTTTTTTTGAACAAGAAACTTAACTTTTGTATTAGTCAAAGGTACTGAAGTTTCAGAGCAATTATTGCTGATAGTTAAGATCTTTATTGTATTTATATAAAGATTAGAAGTGTCCACACACACACGATAGATAAACTTTTTGATAAGGAAGTTTATTGCAATCTTAGTATAGCAGTAACTTTAAGCACTGCTTAAGATAAAAAAAGTTTCAAAATTTTATAAATTTAAAATTTTGGCAGATTGCGCCATTATGACTCCCGACTTAGTAAAAATAAAGGATAGGTTGCAGGATGTGATGAAAGAAGTGTTAATGAATCCGCTTAAAAATCCTTGGGAGAATAGGGGAACGACGACAACCCTTAAATTTGCTGACAATGCAACATCAGCTCACGAACACAAACTTTGAACGTAAAGTTCCATTTTCTTTTGTTCCATCAGAAGCAAGTGATAGAACAGAACATTATCAACTGCCTCAATGAGTTGCCAATCCATTTATTACCTGTAGTGTGCATGTTAACTGGTCTTTACCTGAGATAAGGTTCGATGGTTCGAAATGTCCATCATCATGGACATTTGTCAATTCCATGGAAGAGCATTTCCATTTACATGAAGTGCCTGGTAGCAAAAAGGTGGTTTGCGCAGTATCTTGTTTAAATGGGTGTGCTAAGCAATGGTGGAATAACATAGGATGTCACCATGGAACGATATTTTGAGAAGACTTTAAAAATGAAATTTTGGAAATCTATCCACCTTATAATGATTTTACACATCTAGCTACAGAACCTTTTTTTACAAAAACAAAGGGAAGGAGATCATATCGAAACATTCATCTGTGGTACAGTAGAGTTATATCAGCTGTACAATGCTAATGCTGCCGAAATTGACATAAACTACAATATGTCCCAGTTACTTTTGCCTTAAAGATTTTTAGAAGTCAGAAATGCAACTTCAATTTCAACTTTAGTCAAATTGGCTGACAGTACACCGCAAAAAGAGAATCTGCAAAAACCGCATTAAATCAACAATGGATGCAATCCTCGGCAAAGCAGCGATACTAGATTGAGTCTTGTAAAATGACTCCCGCACGACAGGAAGTTACACAGTCCTGCCAATTTGCACCGAACTTGCCTACAACGATGCAGAATGAACGAAGCAGAGAATTTGTTCTGCATCAAGCTTCAAACAATGAAACTAAGACCAAAAACGTTTGCTACAAATAACAGAGAAACTTTGAAATGTAATTTTTTGTGGCCGACTAGGGCACACAGAGCAATATTGCTACACAAAAAAAGGCAATTCAGGAAACTTAAATTAGGATCTTTGAAGTGAGCGGCCAGAGTTCCTCAAGAAAAGCCATCTCACGAATTAAGTCTTGCCACTGTTGGTACACATTTTAGAATTACCTTTTGTGAAGCCTTGTCATGAAAAGACTGAATTAACAGACCATGTCGGTACAGGAGTTGATCTTTCATGTTTATAAATAAATAAAATAAATACCCACTCAAGCAGCTGCTTGCCACAGAGGTCTGACAGGAGCTTGTCAGTTCATATGCCATAGTAGGTCTGTGAGGATGGCAGGACCTCAGCAGAAAAACGACATACATCTATGCCTTATCCGGGGCTCAAACCCAGGTCCCGTAGATCAGTAGCCAAGCGCGCTACCTGAGAAAAACAATTTTGATGCAGTTAACCAAAGTTGTGAATCGAAATTGCAGCCATGGTCCAATACACTTTCAAATTTATCTTATAGTCCAAAGTAGAATGTTCAGGAAAAAACTGTAAAATGTCCTATCAGTTTAATTAATAAGAATTTAGAGAAAGAAATTGATGATGCAAAGCAAGATGCAAATGAGAAATGTGTTGAAATAAAAGTTTTAAAGGAAAATAGTACCGAATTAGTTGATGAAAAAAGCGCATGCCAAACATATAGTGAGATATCAACCAGACAAGTACAGCCTGCAGAGCAACAGCCAGCAACGAAGTAGTCAACGTAGAGTAGATAACATAACCGGAGAGATCTTCGGAAGCGCCTACACCTAGCTTATCAATCAATGTGGGAATGAAGTCTCCAGGGAAAACAAATGGATGATTTATCACAACAGAGTGCCAACAATGAAAATTTATTATATTATTATTCTTCCACTGCAGCACTAATTACACTAGGCAACACGCAAAAAGGCCTTGAAATGAAAATTGCCAATCTTTACTAATTTCGAGGTACTGAACACTAAAATGACAATAAAATTTGTCGATTGGCTCTTATTTAGGTAAGACAGAGATGGTCATGTATAAACAACTCAGTCCGCATTGAGTACATAGGCAACCATTTCGCAATGCTGTATTTTAAACTCCAGATTGCAAAGTATTGCATCAGCCCGCCATACACACAACCCCCAGAAGTATTGCATCATTGTCTGATGTAATGTAGTTGGGTCATGGCATTGCGGCTTTACGATCGCGGACAAAAGATGATGCAATCGTTAGTCGTAAGCGACGTCTCGTAGGGTGAGCAAGTCTTTTGAGTGATTCCCATTTACCCCTGAGTCATAAGTACAACACAAGTGATCCTTGCAGTTTTAATTCGTAGTAGTGATGCCTCGTAACTGTGTTAATAGTGCATTATACATTTTGTTACATTTATGGGGAAGAGACGTTGCAAGCCAGAAAAGTGGCATCACTCCAATAATGAAAGCAGCGTATGAGTTTTATTTTGGATGTAAGATTGTGGACCAGGACAAGGCCTAGCCCCCACCCCTTATGCTGCAGTATGTGTGCAAGAAATCTTATGAAGTGGCTGAAAGGCGAAAAAGTGTTGAAGCTGTTCTTATGGTTTGGAGACAGCCAAGCAATCACGCAAATGACTGCTGCTTCTGCATGGTTCCATCTGTTTCTGGAGTCATCACAAGGAAAAAGAAGTGGACAATAGAATACCGGAATATACAATTTGCTCTCTGACCAGTTCCGCACGGCGAAGGCTTTCCCATTCCTGAACCTCCAAAAGAATTTTCCATTGATTCAGACGATGAAGAGGAAGGCGAACAGACAGAGTTCTCCACAGCCTTCGGTGCCTAATGATGTTCCACACATCTGCCACAGTGTGTCATCTGTGCCACACATTCTCACTGAAGAAGAAATGAACTATCTTGTTCGCAATCTGGAGCTGTCCGAGTCCAAAGCAGAGTTACTTGGATCAAGACTTCAACAATGGAATCTTCTCAAGGAAAATGTCCGAGTGACTTTGTTTCGAACTCGTCATGAGCAGTTTGCGCCTTACTTCAGAAAGGAAGATGACCTTGTGTTCTGCTCCGATGAAGATGGCCTGTGAATGCCCTAGGAATAGACTCCTCAAAATTGAGTCTCAAGGCAGTGTTGCTGCATAATGGAAATTGACTTCCATCCATTCCAGTCGGACACACTGTCTACATGAAAGAAACCTATGACAACCGAAAACAGCTGTTGAACTGTCTTCAATACAGCAATTATGGCTGGCATTTCTGTTGCGACTTGAAGTTAGTGGCTCTGTTGATGAGTCTGCAGCTGGGATATAAGAATTACTGCTGTTTCTTAAGTGAATGGGACAGCCAAGCAAAGGCTTAGCACTACATAAAGAGAAACTAGCCTCAGAGGAAATCTCTAAAGGTCGCAGAGAAGAATGTGGAACACCCCGCACTGGCAGAAATGCATAAAATCCTGTTACCATCCCTACACATCAAAATCGGTGGGATGAAAAATTTTATAAAAGCCATGGACTGGACTGCATCAGCTTTCAAGTACTTGGCTGACAAATTCCCTTGACTCTGCGAAGCGAAAATTAAAGAGGGAATTTTTGTGAGTCTTCAGATCTGTCAGTGTTCAGAGACCAGATGTTCGACAACCTGCTACAGTGTGACGAGAAAAAGACTTGGGATGCGTTTCGTCTGATGTCAACTAAATTCCTCGGGGAATGTCAGGGCAGACAACTACAAGAAACTGGTTAAGGACATGTTGTCTCTGTATCACAAACTTGGCTGCAATATGTCCTTAAAGATCCACTTTCTCCATTCCCACTTAGATGGACACAGTGAATGTTTTCACCAGAACATTGCAACGATGGAGAAACGATATCAGGGAAACTGGTTCACTTCAATGTTGGCTGACTACTGCTGGACGCTCACCAGAGATGATCCTGAGCAGCTGTACAAGAGATGAGCAAAGTCGGAAGTAGAAGTGGAGTTTTACCGATACATGCCATATGTACGTATCACTCTATTATATAAGAAACTATTGCGGATTTCTCAGAAATCATAGCCAATTTTGAATTTTTATTGTCATATTTGTGTTTAGCACCTTGAAATCTTTAAGAAATGGCTACTTTTATCTCAGAGGCATGACTTTTATGAAAATTTGTTGCCAGTGTTATTTATGTTTTATTTCTTTTCTCTGGAATATATGAAGACAGGGACGATTGAAGATTATTTAGTTCTGTTCATAGTTAGAGATTTTGAAATGTTTTAATTTCGCGTTGAAACTTTGGAGTTTCAATACTTATTTTTGGAAAGGTGAATTTATTATTGAAGTTTATAGTTTGAGTTTATATGTGAAGTGATTAGAATTTTTTTTAAGTATTCTGGTTCATCTAAAGTTCTAGTTGAACCATAAAGAGTTATATACCTATAAAGAGTTGTATTAACATAATTTCAAGTGTAATTATGAACATTAGATTTTTTTTGTTTCAACTGACTGAAAGCTGAATTGAGTGTTGTAAAGTTAATATAACTAAACAAGGAATTTAGGAATTATAAAATGTTTATGGATGTAAATGATGAGAATGAAAGAGAATTTACTATACAGTGATTATATAAGTTGTATTTGAAGTACATTTTTGCATATAAGTTGATTCTTATTGTAAAACTTGGATGGAATTGTAGTGGATGAAATGTTAGCATCATATATGATCAATTATTGATACCGCTTTTCTTTACTCTTAAATACGATGTATAAGTGTTTAAATCTGTTCAGTGTCATCGGTGATATTGATGCGTCAATGACGAGTGATTATCGGGATGGCATTGGCAGAATTTGTTTGCATATATGTATGAGCCGTCTCCAACGACAAAGACTAGTTTGACTGAGACTGTCACTAGCAAAACTTCTTTTGGAGATGGATAGAAAGCTCAATGAGGGAAGGTAATTAATGCTATTTTTATTTCAGCTAGCTCACGATTTATTGCGTTTAGGTGAGGTTTTAACAGATGATTACACTCCAACTTGTTTGTAAAATGAAATTATTAGCTTCGTGTATCTGATTGTAGTTAGGAGGATTTAATGGAGAACCAATACCCATTTTTTTTTTATGTATGGCAGACAAAAGAAGATTAGATTTCACGTATTTGATTGTTAGGGGAATAAGGGGATGTTATGTACCCCGCTTGATGTACCTGCATTTATATTCTGTGAAAGAACAGAATTGCTGTATTTTTTCCTTTTTTCTTTAACCTTATTAGAAGTTTAGCAGATCAAGAGTAAATTAACAAGCTTTGTACAGGTTAGGGTATGCAACTTTTGGAATTGTATCAGAATATGATACTAGTTAGACCGATTAACGCTAGTATGCAGTTAACTGCCACAGCCATTGGTATGCAATTACACTAGGCAGATTTACACATTGTTAGGAGGAATGGGGGAGGTACTATTGACTGTGATGGAAGATTGTGTCAAAGCAAGAGATCATCTTATCAAATTTGCATACTCATTATTTTATTATGTTCAGCGATATGTAAATGATGTAGGAAGTGTCCTTTTATTCAAAACTGCTCATCAAAATCTGTTAGGTCAAATTTTGACTCCCTTTGGGAAGGGGAGTTGTGTTGCCATTCACTTTTACTTAGCCAGTTTTTACTTTATATTATATTTATCATTTTGGGGCTTTTACATTTCAGTTGACACCATCAGTTTTCCTCATCAAGACCACTAAAGGAGTAGTGCATGCACAATTCCGACTTTTGATTGACAGCCGCTAATGTGTGTGTTAAGGACACAGCCCCTCTTGTATCATAGCCAGTGTGCGATAGTATGTTTATGCAAATGTTTTTCCCAGTGTGCAACATACACATCAGTTGCATGTCGCATGTATAATAAGTGATGTTAGGTCATGGAGTTTAGTAGAGAGAAGCTTTTAAAGTTAGAAATTAGTAGTTTTTGTTGTTGAGTAGAGATGTAGTTGGAGAGAGTTGCTGGTAATAGAGATGGAGTAGTTGAGATGTTTTGATGTGAGCTTTTAGTTGCTTAGAATATTGTATTCATACGTTTATTTGGTGAGGCTTAATTTTTTAGAAATAAACCTTTTTCTTGGAAAAAAAAAATGATTGCTTTATGAAATATTTTGAATTTTCTATTTTTTTTTTCTTGAGCAGGATAATTGATTTGATTAGATTTAACTTTAATAATTTAACAATCTTTTCGAATTAAATTCTTTGAGACTAAGTAGCACAATAATATACTTAATGAACCCTCATTTAACTTTCTTTGGCAAGTTAATATTGCCTACTGCCCGATGCTGTCCAGAAATTTAGTCTAATTTGGTTCAGTCAAAAGGTCCAAAGAGAAGAAGTTAAATAATTTTGGACCATTACACTGGTAGTGTGTAAAAATGTTGAAAGTCTAAATACCATATATAATACAGCAAAAATAAATTAATCACAAAGATGTAAAGATTTAATTTTGTTAGAAACACTAACCAGCAGTGTAATACGAATGCTGCAGTCCCAGATCTATAAAAGTTGTGTGGTAGTGGTAGTGGTGGTGGTGGTGGGGGGGGGGATGTTCTCCACTAAATGCAGACCTGAAATACAGGTTGTACAAAACTGCAAAGAAATAATGAAATGCATAATAAAAATGCCGCCTGTTAATTACATTGCAGATGCTTCATCACGTGATAGCATCAATGGTACAACTAATTGAAGTGATGTATTGCTCCTAAAGAGTCATTGATTGTGTAAGCATATGTCAGCATGGGGGTGAGTGGATATGAGGTGTCCCAACAGGAAAGGGGCCATTTGCAAAAGACATTGCAACAAAATGCAGAAAGCAATGTCATATGCACCCCCCCACCCCAAACACACACACACACACACAAAAAAAAAAAATCTGGTTGTCTTATATGAAATCCCAAACATGTCTACCTGCTTTGAAATCCTAAACAGTTGTCTTTGCATAATTTTACTTTAGCTCCATAGTAGTATATATCTAACACTAAAATGAGGATTAAAATGCATCTATTAAATTTTATTCTATATAGAATATTATTTTAACCCTTCCTGTCCAGTAGAATATTTTAGTAACTGGGAAACCCTACAAGTCTTATTAGCACCCCTCCCCCCCCCAAAAAAAACAAAATTTTTGAACCCTTCCCAAAATTCAATTCTCAGACCCCCTACCCCTTCAAAACTAAATCCTGGGTATGTGCCTGGCTGTTGGGTCAGGCATACAGTAATATTTGGGCTATGCATGAGAAAACATCATAACCATGTCCAGCTGAGATTATCATGTACAGGAATGAAACTACCAGGGCTGTTTCTTACTACTCATTTGCACAGTGCAAATCTTTTGGTGCCCCCTATAGAAACCTAAGTGTATAAAAATAAAATGAAAAAGTTATAAACTGAATTAATTACATACAATAGCATTCATTTAATTGTATTTACTCATATTAGTATTGTTTTTTTATTTATACTCATAATCATTGCATTTTATTTTGGGATGTGACTATCCCTAATTTTGACCAAGTGAAATACACCCATGAGCAGATTGAAAGTTCTGGTTATCTCCAAGGGAGATTTTCAATAACCCAGCCTATAGGCTGGTAAAATGTTAGTTGATTATTTTTTATGTATATTTTAAAAATCTTACATATATTTTATTTCTATTTGCTAAGATATCGATTATTTGCTCATCAGGAATATTTTTGCAGAAATCAGTCAATAACAAAATCTTATTAATCCATGCAAAAATAAAATAATTTGAAATATTACACCACTATATCAGTACAATAAGTTACAGATTCATTTCATTACAATAGGTTATGATAGTTTTAAAATTATACTATTTTTGAAACAGAAAACAAATATTGTACAGACAATACGTCAGTGAATATAGTGGCCCACGACCCCCATTGGCCCACCAAGGATTCCCTCAATAGGTCAATCCACCTCTGAATACATCCATTGTGTTCCAGGTATAAATGGTTCTGGATGGGGTAGTTGTTTTTTTCCTGCTCCATACAAGCCGTAACTTGCTAGGTTTTGTGAGCACTGGCATGTCACATTGCCATGAAGGAGAACCCTTGACAATCCTGCTGTTGGACACTGCTCCTTTATCTCCTTAACCATATTGGGCAAAACAATGTTGATGTAGTATTGGCTGCTTATAATCATTTTTTCAGGTAAGGTGTCCACAGCCTTTCACCGTTTGCAAATTGAAAAAAATTGTGAACATCCTATCCTCTTCCTTGAGCGAAAGGCTTGTCGGGGGATTTGGAGACACAATTCATCTTCTACAACCCAAACATAGTTGTTGATCTTTCTGGGAGTTGTACCACCTGTGACAATGTCTTAACCGTTTGGAGCCACTAGGTTTATTTACCAGCAGCTCCTTGTACAAATCGACTCTAGCCCTTTTTTGATGTTCATTCAGTTTGCCAATTGATACATTGACATCTAAACTTATTACTTGAATGGTGATGTGCGAATTTTCTTTAACGAGTTTACAAAGAGCAGTGAAGGTTCTCTCGTTCACAGCCTCATTCAGTCTTCTTGCACAAGGGAGGTTTTTGAAGCTCTGTCATCCTTTGAATTTGCACATCCATCCCATAACAGTGCCATATGAACAGGCATGATTCCCACATACTTGTGATAAATCAGCATAACTTTTTTGTGTTGTTCCCAAGCTGCATCCTTGTGAAAATTTAAAATCGTTTTCTGTCTTTAGTAGACTCTATAGCAATAAAGCACAGATTTCATTGATCAAACTTCATGCCCAATCAGCAGAGAGAGGGATGATGATATGGCTTTTGATTTTAACAAATGACAAGTTTAGACAAGTTTTCAAATAAGTCATAAGCTCATTAACTTGAGGAACAAGCAAAAATCTATAGACGTGTCAGGAACTTTTGAACACCCTCTGTAGTTGTACACTGGACAGCTGTTGGGAGACAGATGGTAGCCTCCCGTCAAAGCCATCCAGCGTGTTCTTTAATGTACACAAGGTATGGCTCTCCTGCACATGGGATCATGGCTTAATGTACCATCTGACGGATGAATATTAAACCATGATCAGCCTTTTCAAGCCCATTGGTATCCATTACTGATCATGGGCAGGGCAGAGAGTTTTGTGGAGATAAATCTCAATTGCAGCATTGGAATGCTGACCAAGCTAGAACTTAAACATGCAAACTGCAGATTACAAGCTTGGCACACTACTGACTGAGCCACCCCTGCTCCAGAAATTCGTGGGAATAAGACAATGAGGAAGAGATGGAGGAAAATGATTTCCCCAAGTGTCAGCAATTGTCTGTTCTTTGTGCTCCAGGATTGATAATGAATGTGAAATGTAGTTCTCACCCATCTTACGGATTTTATCCCACACAATCTTAGAACTGGTTGTGCAGGTGATAGAAGATATATATTTTATATAGGATTACTTTTGGCACTGGATGAAACATGCTTTTGCCCTGGAACATTTGAATGCTTCAAGGTTGGGAAATGTTGGACATCTCTGAAACACCCACCAAGCCTTACAATAAGCTGTGGAGCAATCTGGATTCCACCACGGTTTCAAAAAAGAGGAAACTGTGTCAAAGTTTTAGGAATTGCTGAGGCAGCTGCATGAACAATACAGTCCATAATCTCAGCCACTGCTACATTGATTGGCTCCTGGCTGACAGAGTGGTGGTCAAACTCCAAGAGGATTTTCAACCCACTCTCCATGGGAAATGGTACATACCACAGGGAGGTGATCATTTCCATAAGGTTTGCACTCAACCTCCCATGTAAAGAGTGGAAGGATTGAAGATGAGCAGATGGTTAGGTCAATGGTAGTAAATATGAAGGTTGGGGAGTGTAAGTATGTACTGACATCGGTATTCAACAGGGAGAGTGAAGGATCCAGGAGCCACTGCTTGAGGACTCCACCCCTTCCATTGGTGTCAGTAGTGCCCCAAAGTGGACTGTGTCCATTGAAGTCCCCCATGATGAGGAAGAGAGACGGCAGCTGCAAGATGAGATCACCCAAGGTCTTCCCATAAGATGATGCTTCCAGGTGGAAGATATGCAGAGCAGACCATCAGTGAGAACCCCACAAAGAAACAGATGGCTATCATCTCTAAATTGGTGGTGAGGGGTTCTGCTTTTGTTATGCATTTACCATTGTAATATGATTACTGCTGCTGATATTTGGCAAATTATTATGCAGTTTAAGCATTTTTAAAGTTATGAGATGTTAGGAATCAATTCTTTATTACTCTGTACCCGTGTTTTGGAAATCTAAAACCGTTTATAGTATATTAATCCACATATAATCAGCATATTTTGAGGATGAACTTTTCTTTACCAGTGATTTTGCATATAATTATTTTATTGATAAAATAGTATAAGCATAAAAACATGATTTGACAATACCATATGAATAAATTTAAATGGCATCACATAAAAACATGCAATTATTCTAGTAGTGTTTAGTTGTCAAAAACATCAATTGCTTCTTTACTTTCTTTAAACGTGATCAGATATCAGAACTCCTGAAAATCTGGGGGTGGAGGTTGCTCAGTTGGTAGCATGTGTCAGGCTCATAAACTGCAATTCCCAGGTCCAAGTCCTACATGGGCCAGTGTTGAGATTTATCTCCACAAACCTCCCCTCCTTCAGTCAGTAGGGAACACCAATGGGCTTGGAAAGGATGCCGTCTGTTGGATGGGATGCTAAGATATGGTTCCGTGTGTGGGAGAGCCATATCCTGTGCACATTAATGAATACACTGGATGGCCTTGATGGGAGGCTGTCTCCTAACAGCTGTTCAGTGGGTCCCCTTCCCCCAATTTTCTCTGAGCCCCCAGGGTCCTTGTGACCTCACCATTTAGCCCATTGTGTGCAAAACAAGTGCTGCTTAGATGTAAAACAACCTAACCTGCAAATCTGTATACATTACTTAGTACAGTTGTCATATTTTACTCACTACTACAATTAAATAAAGAGTAATATAGTAATAATAAACAATCAAATGTAAGTATCATGCTATAAAAACCGTTTTGCAAACAATTACCTGGCCAGGTGTAAGAGCTCGAAGATATTGAGAAAGTAAAACTTGTAACTGTCCATTTTTGGCAGGAATAATGAGACATTTTATTAATGGGTTACAATGCTGAAAACGAAAATCACATTCAAAAGCTTGTCCTTTCTGCACTTGTTGAGGTGTACTATGTATCCAATATGGAGCTTCAGTGATCACTGTCTGACTATACAGAGAAGGATGATCAGTTCCAGGAGCCTTGTAATCCATTAATAGAAAATAAAAGCAAAGTTTAAAAATGAAATTACAAATTTGATATTTTAATTTTACATATATATAATAAAATCAGACTTAAAATAAAAATAATGGTGAAAGCTAATCCAAAAATAGCACTGTCTAGTTCCTTTTCTTCAAACCAAACCCATTGTTTGAGTCAAAGTCACCACTATATCTCTAATGTACCACTTTCTGAGAAAACCTTCCCGAGTTTCCTTCCCTCCTGCAGGATATGACATCACATTACTCATGAAGATATTTGCAATGTAGCTCTGCTTAATGACAGCAAACCCTTATCCTCTTAACTCCATTCAGAAATGGATAAGGATCAGAAGAAGACTCTGACAGACAGCCTGAGGAGATACACTATTTTAAATTCTTTACATGCTGGACAATTATGAATCATTTTCATCTTTTGAATTTTAGTGACTGGAAAAGATTGTCATTTCTATTGTATACAGTATATTATACATTATTGTATTAGTACATATATATTTTTCATGAATAGAAGTTGCAAGTTTTTTCAACTCTTTTTAATTAAATGTTCAAAATGTTATTTAAATCTATATTACAGATTTTTGAATGTTGATACCACCTTAAAGAATGATATAATCTAATCCACCTGTGTCTGTAGTGATCAAACTCACATGCTTGAGTCACTGTAAGTAGCATCAAGTACTGATGAATTAGTTTATGCCTCACCTCTGCTGTATCATACATATATTATCAATTGATTTTGATTTTCCAGTTCTTGTCTGGCACAGTTCCAATACTTTCTTAACTTTTAACTTAAGATATTGATTTCAAATGGTGATTTACCTCAGGAAACAATGGATTAGGCAATTAATTGAAAAATGGGTTTTTAAAGCTTGCATTTATTTGAATGCCAGTTTTTATAAGAAGTGATTTTCAAATAAAATTTTTGCTGTTGTTTCAAAATTCAAATTTACCTTAGCAGTTTATACTCCTAAGGAAAAGTTGAATGCAACTAAAGCCACAAGTGATTAAATCTCAACATCAATGCTTAAATTTTATACACTTAAAAATATTTTTAATCTTTTCCACAGGGCTTTGCTTCCTTATAGCTAGCTACCTGTTTTTTCAGTTTCTACTCAAATTATCTAGTTTTAAAACTGCAACCTTTTCTGTGGCATTACTTCCATAGCCTTAGTGTTTGCCGATTATCAAACATTCGAGCAAGTGCATCTATGTATTAAAAAAAAAAAGTAAAAGAATTAATTTTTAACATAATGAAAGCTTTTTATAATAACACTGAGTCGTGTGTGAGAGTTGGTAAGATTTGTAGCAATTGGTTTAGCATTACTTTGGTGTTCGACAAAGGTGCATTTTGTTTTTTTCTCTTCAGTTTGGTTATTAATTATGTTATGCGAAATTCACTGCAAGGAAAAGATTTTGGCCTTAAATGGTCTGGAGATACAAAAATTACTGATTTTAGATTATGCTAATGATTTAGTCCTTTTGGCAGATGATGTTGATGAGATGAACTCTTTCATTCGAGCTGTTGATGAGATTGGTAGTAGAGTAGGTTTGGTCATAAACTGAGAGAAAAGTGATGAAAATTGGTCAGGCAGGTTGTGATTCAGTTCATCTCAATGATTGCAGTCTTGAGCAGGTGTCACAGTTTAATTATCTTGGGAGCTATGTAACAGATATTGGTGATGTGCGGCATGAGATTAACAGACGGATACGGATTGTTGCCGGGACTTTTAAGAATCTATGGAGAGTGTGGAGAAATAGGCGTATACACCTAAAGACTAAAATTAGACTGTATAATAGTTTGGTTCTTTCTAGGGTTAGTTATGGTAGTGAAACTTGGGCCCTTTGTAAACAAGATAACAGGAAACTAGATGCTTTTGATTCCAGATGCTTACGCAGTATCTTGGGCATTAGGTGGTTCAACTTCGTAACTAATGATGAGGTTAGGCAAAGGAGTCTACAACCTCCTGTAAGCAGCATATTGTGCAGAGAGAGACTGCGTTGGTTTGGCCATGTTGCCCGTATGAATAATTATAGATTGGCGAATAAGGTTAAGAACAATGTACCTAAAGGCCTCAGAAAGAAGGGGAGACCTAGGATGCGGTGGGCAGACAATGTCTAACAGGACCTTGTTAGAATTGGTGTGCAGTGGCCAGATGCAGCAGATGTAGCTCAGGGCAGATATGCTTCGAGAACTAAATTGCACTGTCTGGTTGGACCTCCGTAGCCCAGTATTGCAATGTATGTATATGAATTATACATACATTACAATGCTCAAATATTTTAATTAGAAGAAAAACATATTACCTCTGGTGATTATGGGGTGCTCATTTACAAGGAGAATGAAGCTTTTCTGAATTTTGTACCCTTTAACAGTAGTACTTCATACTAATGGATGATTTAAAAAAATAAAAATAGTACTTTTTTTATTAGCCCTAAATAACAGAAAAAGAATTTCTCTTTTATTCCTTAAAATAAAAAAGTTGCATTTTCTCATCCCATAGGATTAAGAGGCAAATAAATTGCTGCAAACCCTCGACCAGGTATACCAAGATCAGGTCCAGACTACTGTCTGTCCAATTTTATTACAGTGGCAGAAACGAAAAGAGAAAAAATTAAAGATTTTAATTTAATTTTCATTACTGAACTGTTAACCTCTAGTGTAATTTTTTTTAATAAGCTCTTTAGTTTAAAATGAAAAATATTAATACTATCAATCAATAGTAAATATACAGATTACCTGTAGATATAGATACACAGATTCCCTGTTCTATATCTACAGGTATTTATTATGGATATTTTTCATTAATAATGTATAAGCATGAGTGACTTCCTCATTAACATTTGATTTAGTAGCAACAATTAGAAAAATAAGTTGCCTTTCCTGATTATAGTCTATTAAAGTCTGCCATATTTAGTGAAAGATATAAAGGTCACATTGCGGAAATAAATAACCTGATGGTTGGTTTAGTGGTTAGAGCACTCTTGCATATATCTAGAGAGTCATAGTTTTAAATCCTTCACTATCAGCAAAATTGGCCTGTAAATGGTAGCTAGGTAGTCACTGGAAGAACAGCTATGCACCAATCCCCTGTGATAATGCATAGAACTGTCCAGGCCTAGCATCTAATGTCTGACCCTGCCTTCTCGTGATGCAGGCTGTTAGTACCGTTCAAAAGAGATACTCTCTTATGGAAGAGAAGAGGGCTGTCAGATTAGTGTGGTCTACTGCTCTGGACAACTATGGCTACTTTTCTTTTTTTTCTACCCTGCTGAAGAGTGGTCAACCACACAGGGTTCTAGTGTTGACCTTATCAACTTACTCGAGTGTACTGAGGCTCTGAGCTGAGCTTGATTATGGATTGTGAATTTGCTGCACTGGTGGGATTCTGGGGAGGGAGAACCTTCTGCTGTGTTTTCTGTTTGCTTGTGGGTTGACAGCCCCAAGTGCATATATTCACAGGATATGTTTTATCAGCTGCTGGATAATCCTGAGCAGAGGTCATCACAGGCACCTGAACTCTTGCTTCTACTGGCATGGTCAAATTCTATGTTGGAGGAAGTCTTCCAGTGTAGATGGCTTCAGCCTTTAGAGGTGGGAGAATGGGTCTTTGCCCCAGGTCTGTGATTAGGGGGCTGTTTGATATTGTCAGCATTCCCTCTCTCCATAAGCATAGTTTCTTTAAACATCCCACTAACCTTTTTCTCTCCACAGGTAGTTGGAATGTGAGGACTCTGCACAGAGATTATTCTCTTTATGTCCTCACACAAGAATTCCACTGTTATAATTTAGATATTCTCGGCTTGCAAGAGACCAGATGGACAGATAAAGGTGAGATACTTAAAAATAATCTAACAAATTTCTCTTCTCAGGAAGGGAAAATAATAAGCATCACCAAGTCATAGGTCTGCTTCTCAGCAGAAAAGCTAGTGATGCTCTTCTAGGATACGAGTGCATTAATGAAAGTTTTTTTAAAGAAAATTTTAAGACAAGCATTAAAGACTTGAATGTTATCTGCTGTTATGCCCCCACTGAGGATGCCGATGAGAAGTATTGATTTTACGAACAACTTCATGGATATTTTGAATACTATCAAGAAAGGAGATGTTACCCTTGTTGCAGTTGACTTCAATGCCAAAGTTGGTACTGACTCTAACCTTTGGGGAGGAGTGATAGGCCCTTTTGGTATTGGTATCTGCAATGGCAATGTCTCCTACAGATAAGTAAACTTAATGGTTTTAGAATAACTAACACTTATTACACAACACCATGATATACATAATTACATGTGGGTTTCACCAGATGGGCTGGATAAGAATATGATAGATTACATATTAACAGCAAATGGGCTAGTTCTGTTAGGAATACCAGGTCATATAGGAGAGCTGAAATTGGATCTGACCATTACCTTGTTAAAAGTGTCTTGCAGCTTAAACTTAAGAAGTGTTGTGCTAAGGTTAAAAAATTTACCTTTAATTCTGAAGCTCTGAAAGACCCAGTTATGGATAAAGCTTACCATGATAGGTTACTTAGTCATTATGACAGTCATGGTTTCCTTACTACTGAAGTCGAGGAAGAATGGGACCATTTTAAACAGGCTTTTTTGGAAACTAACAGTACTCTTTTAGGAGAAAAGGAGCAGAGGTGGCAAAATTATTTGAGTGATAAGGCACTTGAGCTTATTTCAGAAAGAAAGAACTGCAGGAATGTCCTTAATCAATACCCTACTAGTCCTAATAGAAAGCATTACAGAGAACTTAATAAACATTTAAAAGATCAGTTGGCTACTGATAAGAATCTTTGGCTTGATGGCTTGGCTGACAAAGCCGAGGAAGCAGTTAGACAGCACAACAGCAGAGAACTGTACCAGATAGTTAACCCTTTGTTTGGTAGAAAACGGACAGGTATACAGGGATTGAAGGATAAACAAGGTAAGGTTATAGATGGTGAGGATTCTGTCATGGCTAGCTGGGCTGAGCATTTCAGTGATGTTCTAAACAGTGATGTTCTAAACAATGTGGTTAGTTCAATCCTATTGTTTGTAATGATGATAGATGTATCGGTGGGTTTAATGTTGGCCCTATAACACTTCTGAAGATAGTTTGGCTATCTCTAAACTTAAACTTCATAAATCCCCAGGGGTAGATGAAATTACTATGGAAATGCTTAGAGCTGGGAATGTTACTGTTACCACATGGATGACTGAAATTTTGAATATCTTTTATGATAAAGGCATGGTCCCTAAGGATTTTACGAGCTATTATTATCCCTATTTTTAAAAAAGAGTGATCACAGTTCTTGTGATCACTATAGGAATATCAGTCTACTTTCTGTTTCAGGTAAAAAAATTTTTTTGCATGATTGTGCTTAATTGAATTAAGAATCTGGTTGACAGTCAATTGCGTAATGAGCTATGTGGATTCAGAAGTAGTAGGGGATGTGTGGATCAGATATTTTCACTCAAGCAGATTCTTGAGAAATGTTTCTAGCTTTGCTGATTTTAAAAAGGCTTTCAACTCTGTTGATCTTCATAATTTGTGGTTGATTATAAGATCATATGGTACACCAGACAAGTTAGTTAACATAATGAAAGCTCTCTATAATAACACTGAGTCATGTGTGAGAGTTGGTAAGGCTTGTAGCATATTGGTTTAGCATTGCTTCTGGTGTTCGACAAGAATGCATTTTTTCGTCTTTTCTCTTCAGTTTGGTTATTGATTGTGTTATGCAAAATTCACTGGAAGGGAAAGATTTTGGCCTTAAATGGTCTGGAGGTACGAAAATTTCTGATTTAGATTATGCTGATGATTTAGCCTTTTTGGCAAATGATGTTGATGAGATGAACTCTTTCATTCAAGCTGTTGATGAGACTGGTAGTAGAGTAGGTTTGGTTATAAACAGAGAGAAAACTAAAGTGATGAAAATTGGTCAGGTAGGCTGTGATTCTGTTAATCTGAATGGTTGCAGTCTTGAGCAGGTGTCAGTTTAATTATCTTGGGAGCTATGTAACAGATATTGGTGATGTGCGGCATGAGATTAACAGAGGAATAGGAATTACTGCTGGGAATTTTAAGAATCTATTGAGAGTGTGGAAAAATAGACGTATACACCTAAAGACTAAAAATTAGACTGTGTAATGTGTAACAGGAAACTAAATGCTTTTGGTTTTAGATGCTTATGCAGTATCTTGGGCATTAGATGGTTCAACTTTGTAAGTAATGATGAGGTTAGGCGAAGGAGTCTGCAACCTCCTTTAAGCAGCATATTGGACAAAGACTCCATTGGTTTAGCCATGTTGCCCGTATGGATAATTATAGATTGGCAAATATGGTTATGAACCGTGTGCCTAAAGGCCTCAGAAATAGGCAGACATCTAGAATGCGGTGGGCAGACAATGTCAAACAGGACCTTGTTCGAATTGGTGTGCAGTGGCCAAATGCACCAAATGTAGCTCAGGACAGATATGCTTGGGGAACTAAACTGCATGGTCTGGGTGGACCTCTGTAGCCCATGGCTGCTTGAGGATGATGATGATGATGATAAATATTGTTATTGTTTTACTACATTTTAGCCCAAGAGTTATTTCTCTTGTGCTCTGTTACTAAAATTGCTGTATGTTAAACAAGTATGTGCAAGCCTGATGTGCAAGGCTTACTTCCTTGGAAATGTCATCTGATCATTCAGCTGGCTAACTGAGGTTCTGGATTAAGAATTATTGAGTTGCAATAGAACCAAGGAAAAGGCAGAAGTCCAACAGGAATCCTTCACTTACAACATACTGCTCATTTGCTTTGGGTTCTGAACTAAATTCTAACTGCTTTAATAATCTCCCTGTAGGTCATTGTTTAACCCTTCCTGTATCCAGCCTTAAAGACTGGTTTACATCCAGAGGCCAAGCTAGTTTCTCCCTAAGCTCAGCAAAAACAAATTTAACTTTAGAACTTTTTTTACCAAATAACTAATGAAAGGAATTATGGCTTGCTAATGCCAAATTAATCAGCATTTAATTCTTGATTTTCGAAAAATACAATATTTCATAAAAAAGATGACTAGTTTTATTTTAATAGACATTTTTAGAGTCATGTAGTAAAAAAACATGCATTTGGCAATACAAATAAAAATTGATTACAAAAATAAAACAATGGACTTGATTATAATGCACATGAATAGAACGGCTATTTATTTCTGATTAACAAAAAATAATATTAACTTGAAGCAAGAAAATTACTCCTGTTTTGTATTTTTTTTCTTCTCAGTTCCATACTTTGAGAAAAGTCCAGACTTTTTGTCAATTGTGCCAAGTCATATCAACAAATCAAATTTGGAATTAAAAAAAAAACAATCAACTGAAATATATCACTTTATAACATATTAAACAGAATTTAATTACGAATTCCATAAAAATAAAAAATGCAAACAAATTTTAAAGCGTAGTAATTTTAATAAGACTTTTCTACAGTGATAAAGCAAAAAAATAGATCAGATTATGCAATTAAAGCTTAATTATGGAAAAGCTGATGAATAAAAATAGTTAAATTATATATTCATTGAAAGTAAATTTCTTCCCAAATAATATAATATTTACCTGAAATACGTTTTTTGTTTCTTTAAATGACTTTTTTTCAGTATGGTATATTTTAACATCAGCCAGCATTATGCAAGGTTACTTCAATTGTTCACATTAATGGGATTTTCTGTCTGGTTTATGAAATGAAGAAACAGTTTCTTGGCTGTTTTTTTTTTGCCAAACATTATGATTTTTTATTTTGGATGTTAAATTTTGATCTTTGCTAAGTGCCAAAAAGTCAGTCCACCAAAGCCTGGTCGTTATTTGGGATTTTATGGCACAAAGGCAACTAAGGCCATGATGCAGCAAACAGTGTAATGAATAAAAAAGGAAGATCTAAATGTCAAGTAAACCCACAACCAAAGTTAAAAGTAAAAGACAATACGAAAAACAATAAATGTAAACACAAAAACAACAAATGACAAAAAAAAAATAAGAAATATGTAAAAATAACAATGGGTATATAGAACCCATGTAAAAAAACAATGCTGAAAGGAAAAAATCAGATATGGTTAAAATATCAAGTAAAACATAAAAAGGCAAAAATAGCAGTTAAAACAGGGTCATCAGATAAAAGATGTCCGAGTGTTAGGGTCATAAAATCGTGAAAGGTAAAAAACAAACGTCATTCTAAATTAAAGCAGGGATAGTGAATTAAAATATGTTTTACAGCTAAAATGGTGTCACAAAACTCACACTTAGTGTTCATCCCACCAAAGCCAAAAAAATTTGTCTATATCTTCAGAGTGGTACAGCCAAGATACTGAGGGGGAGGGGGGGGATGTTTTGAAAATCATTCAATATGAATATAAAAACTCATAATTGAAAAAAAAATGAAATATTGCTAAATAGAAGGGGGAATAAAATGGGGACATTTTAGGGGAGGTAGGAACCCTTCCAGAAATTGCCCTCCCACACAAGGACTGATATCCATGCCAAGGAAGCATTTTTTTTTCCTTTTGTATCCAAGACCTCATTCATTTTTAGAAAACAATACAGATCAAGTTTTTTTACTCAAGAACAAAGAAATAATAAAAGAAAAAGTAACATAAAACCTAATGCAATGTTAAATAAATTATCCACAGCAACAAGTTGTAAGACAGTCATCCAATGTAGCATAACTCTGAAAAATCGATAATTATTGATTGGTGAAAAGATCAATAATTTACGCAAATGAAGTAGATCTACAGAAATTAAAACTAAGGTTTAATTATAAAAAAAGAATATTAAAGTACTAACTTTACACAGGGAGCTTAAATACAATTTCTTGGGAGGAAGTATTTGACTTAATCATCCATGTAAAACAACTTGCCGTGTAAAGGAAGTTCTTTTTGCTTCCATACCCAATACCTCATTCACGTTCAAAAAACGATACGAGATCAAAGTTTTTTACATGAAAAGAAAGAAATAAAAGAAATATTAACATATAACCTAATGTGATGTTAAATAAAGTCTATAACAACTTGTAAAGCCAGCCATCCAATGTAGCATAATTCGAAAAAAAAATCGATAGAACAGCTGACGGAAAAATAGATAACTTAAGAAGAAAAAAAAATCTACAGAAATGAAAACGAAGGTAGAACTGACTAGATACATGGTCATATTATCCTATATCCGAAAAGAACTCTTTCTGTAAACATTCACTATAGAGCCACTTTACTGCATGTGTGAGCAAAACTAGGTCACTGCACTCACTTCACCTGCTGCTATGATGCATTTTACACTGCAACAACTTGGCTTGTTGGCTTCCTCTTTCTAAAACGGCTCATGTCACTTAAAGTTTCGATTTGAAGAACAGGAAAAATGCATAGAATGCAGGGATAAATAATAAAGATAATTCTGGGAATACCGAAATAGGTTTATGGGCAGAAAAGAGTGTAAAACAGAAATAAAAATGGCAGTAAGTACTTCGTATTTACTTCCAAAATCTGCAGTCTTTAAAAATAGCAGTTTTTTTTGTTAATTTTCTGGAGATTTTCGAAAATTTACGAAAAAATTTATTGTTAATAGTTCAAATCCAACTTCTGAGCTTAAATCAGGTTGCCTCAGCAAAGAGGAAGGTTAACAAACAAATCGGCAATACTATATAGTGCTTCTAAGAAATGGCAATCAGATAGCTTCAACATGTCATTTATATTGTAGTTTAATAAAATATGGATCAAATGAAAAAAGAAAATATTTTTCAAGCCTGAATCAAATTTTTTTATAACATATATGTATAAGATTTTAAAATGGCAAATTTTATTTATTAAAAAATCGACTTTTTTGGTGTTCTAAAAACATACGTTCTCAACCTATATTTGCAGATTCTGTGAACGTATACATACGACATGGATACTGGAATGGTTAACAGTGCACAAAAAACCACAAATTGTATTTATTGAGTGTTGACTTATTTGCTCCAGTTATTAGCATATTTAGTGATATTTTATCCATATTCATAGTTATATATTTCCTCAAATAGCTCTAGTGTGACTGCCCCACTTTTCTGGTATCATTGCACCAAGTACAATGCAACAAAGCAGTGGTTATCAGGTAGCCACGAATAACTGAATAGGATAATGAAGATTAGTCCCTAAGAAGAAGGCAACATAGGCAATGCCTTGGGTTGGGTTGTTTTACCCCTGAGCGGACTTTTTTGCACACAATGGGCTAAATGGCCAGGTCACAAGGTTGGTTGGTTGTTTGGGGTTTAATGTTGGAAGAGCCACTAGGGCTATATTGCACCAAACAAAAGTAGATAAACAGATCAAAGTCCAACCCGCAACCAAAATTAAAAGACAAAAACAGGAAAGAATGACACAGAAACAAAACAATACAACCAACAAGTGTATAAATCAACAAGAAAGGGTGTATAGACCCCATGTATAATCAGAAACAAGAATAAAATCTAGAATATAAAGTAAAAACATCATAGAGGAGTAAAATAACCATTATAATGGATAAAAGCAAGGAGAGGAGGTAAAAAAGAATCATTGGATAAAAGATGTCCGAGTGTAAGAGGCTCGGATGTAAAATCATGAAAGCTAAAATAAAATTGACGTTCAAGGTTAAAAGCTGGAGAAGTGATTAAAATATGCTTAATGGTTAAAATGGTGTCAAAAAACTCACACTTAGGTTCATCGTCTGCCTGAAGAAGAAAAGAATGTGTAATATACGAATGACCTAAGCGGAGCCGAACAAATACAACATCCTCCTTGCAATTCCTGTGAAAACAAGACTGCCACGGTTTGACAATGGGCTTGATCTCATAAAGCTTGTTTCCAACCTGTTCAGACCAAGATCTCTGTCACTGTGCCCAGAGCTTGATGGAAAAACGCTTCTGGAAGTCCAAGCATGGAACCTGCAGTGGAGAGTCGGAGAGGTGGCTTGGCTGACCTGGCAGAAGCATCTGCCAAGTCATTGCTCCTATTCCCGACATCGGGCACCCAACAGAAGAGAATCGCGGTGGTAGCTGCCAGACAATGGAGCGCTGGCGGATCTTTGGAGAGAACAGGGTGAGGCCAATGCCTCACTGAGATCAAAGCCTGTGCGCGGGGCTAAGCGAGTCGGTGTAAACCACACACCGACGATGATGCTTAGCTGCTATGTGATCCAAGGCATTGCTGATAGCATGCAACTCTGCAGTGAAGATGGAACACTGCTGTGGGATCTGGTCTGCAATGATTACATCACAGCAGACCATGACTGATCCCACAGATGTACTGGACTTAGAGCACCTGTGAAGACAGGCAAGAAGTCCGGATGCTAAGCACAATGGCTGGCAAAGAGTTGTCGATACACACTATTGGGTATAAAGGCTTTCCCTGTCTGCACAGGGAAATATCGCAGAAAGGGGAAACAGCGAGACAAGGTGGAAGTGGCTTGGCTGTTGACTGTGTGATGCTATCGAGACTGATATTAATGTCTCGCAGGTAACCTCGGACACGCAAACCGAAAGGACAAATGGCAGTCGGATGATTCTGGTATAACATTTCCCACCAGGGACTGAAAATGCAGTCCCAAGTGGGATGACCTAGCAGGGATCACAATCTTGCTGCATACTGTAGGGACAACTGCTCATGGTGAATAGATAATGATGGTTTGTTGGTCTCTACATAGACTCTGAACCGGTGAAGTGCAGAAGGCCCCCATGCAAACACAGAGGCCTGATGGTGTAGAGGGTCCAGCACCTTCACCACCGAATCCCGGGTGAAGTCATACACCTGGGATCTGTAGTCCAGTTTTGACCAGACAAGTGCACGGTAGAGGCAGAGCAAAAGAACATTGGTCCACCCCCCAAGATAGGGAAGAGAGAACCTTGAGGATGTTCAATGTCCATGTGCATTAGGACCTGAGATGTCGGATGTGTGGTAAAAAGCTCAATTTCCGGTCAAAAAGACTGAGAAACTTGGTCTCCGCCACAACTGGAATGATGTTACCCCTGAGCCACAGCTCAGGGTCCAGATGAAGATTACGCTTGCGGCAAGAGTGCATGCAAACAGTCTTCTGTGGGGAGAACTGAAACCCATTAGCCATTGCCCAAACTGAAAGACGGTTCAGGGCAGTTTACAGTTGTTCAATGACCCTCATGCTGGACGAGGAGCAAAAGATGCTAAAGTCATCAACACAGAGGGCACTGCCTAGTTGGAGGAAGCTGCAGTGTAATGGAATTTATCTTGACAGTGAAAAGCATAACACTCAGGACGCAGCCTTGTGGCACCCCCTGTTCTTTGGGGAAAGGCCGCGACAGTGTTGCCAACATGAACTCAAAAATTACGAGACGATAAAAAATTTGCAATAAAGATAAGCAAGTGACTTTACAAGCCGAAACTGTGGAGGTCATGAAGAATGCAGACTCTCCATGCCGTGTTGCATGCTTTTTCGAAGTAGAAGAAAATTGACACCAGGTGCTCTCGACATAAAAATGAATTCTTGATCACCAATTCAAGGCGGATCAGGTGGTCTAAAGTAGACCTGTGCCCGCGAAAGCCACACTGGGTGTTGGAAAGAAGGCCATGATGTTCCAAATACCAGGCCAGCCTGGTATTTACCATTCTTTCCAATACCTTGCAGACGCAGATTGTCAATGCAATTGGATGATAATTCGAAGGAATCTTGGGATCTTTGCCTTGCTTGGGGAAGGCCAAGACGATGGCCTCCCACCAGGAGTCCAAAAACTGCTCCTCGATGTAAATATGATTGAAGAGTCTGAGCAGTCGATCCTTACTCGATGGTGCGAGATGTTGGAACATAGCATAATGGACATTGTCTGGCCCGACAGCAGATGCACGAAAATTGTGCAGAGTAAGGCGAACTCCTCTGCTGTGAATGGCCTGTTGTAAGACTCCAGGCCATTCAAATGAAAAGACAGTGGAGAGCATTTTGCCCTGCTCTTCTGGGCCAGAAACTAGGCGAGTAGGAGAATAAAGACTCCCCCAGAGTGTCAGCAATTGCACGAGGATCAGCGATCAATTGCACGGAAATTGAGCTTTTTACCACACATCCGACATCTCAGGTCCTAATGCACACGGGTATTGAACATCCTCAAGGTTCTCTCTTCCCTATCTTGGGGGGTGGACCAATGTTCTTTGCTCTGTCTCTACCGTGCACTTGTCTGGTCAAAACTGGACTACAGATCCCAGCAGTTGCCTGTCCATTGTGCTCCAGGATCGACAATGAGTGGGACATGTACTTCACATCCATCTTCTGGACCTTATCCCACACGACCTTAGAACTGGTCATGCGGGTGATAGAAGACGTATAGTTGATCCAAGATTCCTTCCGGCACCGGATGAAATAGGCTTTTGCTCTGGCACGTTTGAATGCTTTAAGGTTGGGGGACATCGGATATCTCTGAAACACCCCCAAGCATTGTTCCGAGTCTTACGAGCTGCAGTGCAGTTGGGATTCCACCACGGTTTTGAGAACCGTGGAAACCAAGTCGAGGTCTGAGGAATAGTAGAGGCAGCTGCATGGACAATGCAGTCTGTCATCTCCATCACTGCAACATTGATTGGCTCCTGGCTGACAGAGTGCTCATCGAGCTCAGACAAGAGCTCAAAGCCACTCCAGTCAGCCCGATCAAGCCTCCACTGTGAGACTGGTGAAGGGCTGCAAGGCCTCCTAAGGGAGATGGTGCACACCATCTGTAGGTGATCACTACCATAAGAATTGTCCTCAACCTCCCATGTAAAGAGTGGAAGGATCGAGGAGAAACAGATGGTAAGGTGAATGGCAGTGAATGTGCAGGTCGGGGAGTGGAAGTATGTGCTGACACTGGTGTTCAACAGGGAGAGCGAAGGATTCAGGAGCCACTGCTCCAGGACCCCACCCCTCCCGTTGGTGTTAGCACTGCCCAGAGTGGACTGTGTCCACTGAAGTCCCCCATAATGAGGAAGGGGGACGGCAGCTGTGAGACAAGGTCATCAAGGGCATCCCTGAAGATGCTTCTGGGTGGGAGATAGACAGAATAGACAGTCAACGAAAATATCACAAAGAAGTGGATGGCAACTGCCTCTAAGTTCATGGTGAGGGGAATCACCTGGAATGGAGAACGGTTGCTCACGAGGATAGCAACACCCCCGGGAGCTGGACCATCTTCATCCTGGTCCTGGCGAACAAGAGAGAAGTGCCAGATAGTGGGATCATTGGCAGTCTGCAAGAATGTCTCCTGTAGGCACACGCAGATGGAATTCATGTGCCCTCAGGAGACCTTGATGTCGTCAATATTCCTCTGGAATCCACGACAGTTTCATTGTAGGAATGTGGCCATCTCAGGTCTTGGAAGAATTGGTGGACGACTTGCGATTTATTTTAACTGTTGCCAGTGACGGTTTCAGAAAAATGGGGTGGTCTGTGTCCATGTCCTCGGAGTCGTCCGAGTTACATGTATCAGAGACCACCAAATGAGGAGGTGTCAAAGTGTCCCACAGACAGCAAGACTTGGAAGGTCTTGCTGTCTGTGGGTGGGGTGGAGGGGACCTTCCAGAGGTGGGAGTGGAAAGCAGACACAGGAATAGAAATTGGAGTCAAGGTCGAGATCGACACCGACTTCGGGTTTGCCTGGGTGAATAGGTACTTTGCAGCAGGGAGAAAGATTCAGCAGGTGGGATGCTGATGTTTGTCTGCACTGCCACGAAAGCCATCTTAACGACGGGCGTTACGACAACCACACTGGCATAGGAGACCTTGCAGGTGGGGCAGGCGGTGTAGTCAACCATCTCGCCTCTGCATAGGAGATGTTGTTTAGGGATTTTAGCCTTTGCACCTCTTTCTCCTCCAGCCAAGGACAGTCGTGGGAGTATGCCGGATGCTCGCCACTACAATTCACGCAGCATGCCTTTTCTGCTGTGCAGTCAGGATCAAGGTGATCCTGGCTGCCACAATGAGCACAGGTGGGTTTGCCCCGGCATGCTGTGTGGGTATGGCTGAACCTCTGACACTGAAAGCAGCGCAGGAGGTTTGGAATATATGGCTGTACTCACAGTGAAGGTAACCTGCCTTGATGGAAGCAGGTAGGCGTGGCATGTTGAATGTGATAATTAGTACCCTGGTGGGTACTAATTTTCCATCACTGCATTGTAAAACCCAGTGGACTGCTATCAATCCCTGGGATGACAGCTCCGAGAGGATTTTCTCCTCAGAAACCTTGAGGATGCCCCACTCGGAGACCACACCCCAGGAGGAATTAAGCATCTTGTATGGAGTGACTTTGACTGCCACTCCACCAACTGCTGTAACCTTCAAGAGGAGCTCAGAATGTTTTGAGCAAGCAGTTTCTTCCTGAAAGTCACCATATCTTAGGCGCTTGACTGATAATGGTTCTCCCACAAGACCTTTCAATCCCTTATTAATAAAAAATGGGGACATGTCCCCAAGAATCTGATCACCCGTAGAGTGGATGACCAAGAAACCTTGGGGATGAAGGAAGACATGAAGATGACAGCAATGATGACAAAGGAGACGAGAAAGACGGGGGCTCATGCCAAGCTCTTTTAGCTGCATTTACCTCATTTTCATTTTTGGGACTCAGGTTTGGGTTTAAAGTTTCGGTGCCCGTTGTCCCCACCCACCATGGAGTCCAACAAGGGAACACCCAATCAGGCACCAAGGCTGTCCAGGCACCATACCCACATAGCCAGTGAGCCAAGCCCTCACAACTAAAGAAAATGAAAATGAAAAGAGAAATGTAAGAAACTAACTCTAGTCTTCACTAAATAAAATAAGTGAAAAAATAATAAAATGTGAAGAAAGAACTGGCCTCACAAAAGAAAGTATCAGTAAATGTGTAAGGAAACTCGTAAACCATTGTCCAGACATTGACAAGGTTACTCACCAGTCATGAACCGGGGAGAAAACAAGGGGACCCCCAAGCAACTGCCAGGATCCTTCTTTCCAGGGACACAGGTCACCGCACACGTCAACCACGCGGACGAGCATTCAAGACCCTGTGAAGGTACACAAGCCAGCGGAACCTTCACAGAGTGGTCCCCTCACCATGGACAGGAGCTCGCACCGAGGGGCCAGGTCACAAGGATTCTGAAGATTCAAAGAAGGTTGGGGAGAGGGGACCCACTGGAGCAACTGTTGGGAGACATGGTAGCATGCCATCAAGGCCATCCAGCATGTTCTTTAATGTGCACAGGGTATGGTTCTCCTGCACACAGGGTCACAGCTTAATATCCCATCCAATGGATGGCAGCCTTTCCAAGCCCATCAGTATCCCCTACTGACCGTGGGAAGGGTGGGGATTTTGCAGAGATAAATTTCAATGCTGACTACGTGGGACTCGAACCTGGGAACTACATATTATGAGCCTGGTGCACTGACCGACATGCAATACCACTGATGTGTGTATATATATATAACATAAAAAGTTACAGTATAAGCAATTTTCTTTTTTGATATCCTTCCTATGACTACACTGTTTTATAACGATTACCAAATTTTGTTGGATAAAGTAAAAATATTTACTCCCATTTAAACCCCCCCAAAAAACTGCATAATTTTATCTTTTTCACTGTTAAATGCATAAGTCTTGTAGTAATTTCCTCACTTTAAATGCATTCAGAAATGACTTGAGAATGTTCATAATCAATGGTGTAGTTACCATGGCTCCAATGGTTTAATTGAATCACAGCTAGTGTTCAACATTTTTTTTAGGAGCATTTCTTTATTATTTTAGTCGGTCTTAAGTAACTGGTTGGCAAAAAAAGGCTCTTTTTATCCTCTTAATATTCTCTCAACATTTTTTTTCAGGAGGGTGCTTGGTAAAGAAGTATTGCACCATCATCATCATCCTCAAGCAGTTATGGTCTACGGAGGTCCAACCAGATCATACAGTTTAGTTCTCCAAGCATATCTGTCCTGAGCTACATCTGTTGCATCTATCCACAGCACACCAATTCTAACAACGTCCTGTTTGACATTGTCTGCCCACCACATCCTAGGTCTCCCTCTCTTTCTGAGGTCTTTAGGCACACTGTTCATAACCCTATTCGCCAATCTATAGCTATCCATATGGGCGGCAACATGGCAAAACCAGCGGAGTCTCTCTCTGCACATTATGCTGCTTAAAGAAGGTTGCCGACTCCTTTGCCTAACCTCATCATTACTTACAAAGTTGAACCACCTAATGCCCAAGATACTGTGAAAGCATCTGGAATCAAAAGCATATAGTTTCCTGTTATCTTGTTTACAAAGTGTCCAAGTTTCACTACCATAACTAACCCTAGAAAGAACCAAACTATTATACAGTCTAATTTTAGTCTTTAGGTGTATACGTCTATTTCTCCACAATCTCCATAGATTCTTAACAGTCCGGGCAGCAATTCCTATTCGTCTGTTAATCTCATGCCACACATCACCAGTATCTGTTACATAGCTCCTAAGATATTTAAACTATGACACATACTCAAGATTGCAACCATTCAGATTAACTGAATCACAGCCTGCCTGACCAATTTTCATCACTTTAGTATTCTCTCTGTTTATAACCAACTACCTACTCTACTACCAGTTTCATCAACAGCTCAAATGAAAGAGTTCATCTCATCAACATCATTTGCCAAAAAGGCTAAATCATCAGCATAATCTAAATCAGAAATTTTCGTACCTCCAGACCATTTAAGGCCAAAATCTTTCCCTTCCAGTGAATTTTGCATAACACAATCAATAACCAAACTGAAGAGAAAAGACGAAAAAATGCATTCTTGTCGAACACCAGAAGCAATGCTAAACCAATATGCTACAAGCCTTACCAACTCTCACACACGACTCAGTTTATTATAGAGAGCTTTCATTATGTTAACTAACTTGTCTGGTGTACCATATGATCTTATAATCAACCACAAATTATGAAGATCAACAGAGTTGAAAGCCTTTTTAAAATCAACAAAGCTAGAAACATTTCTCAAGAATCTGCTTGAGTGAAAATATCTGATCCACACATCCCCTACTACTTCTGAATCCACATAGCTCATCACGCAATTGACTGTCAACCATATTCTTAATTCAATTAAGCACAATCATGCAAAAATTTTTTTTTACCTGAAACAGAAAGTAGACTGATATTCCTATAGTGATCACAAGAACTGTAATCACTCTTTTTTAAAAATAGGGATAATAATAGCTCGTAAAATCCTTAGGGACCATGCCTTTATCATAAAAGATATTCAAAATTTCAGTCATCCATGTGGTAACAGTAACATTCCCAGCTCTAAGCATTTCCATAGTAATTTCATCTACCCCTGGGGATTTATGAAGTTTAAGTTTAGAGATAGCCAAAATAACTTCAGATTGTGTTATAGGGCCAACATTAAAGCTGCCAATGCATCTATCATCATTGCAAACAATGGGAGTAGAACTAACCACATTGTTTAGAACATCACTGAAATGCTCAGCCCACCTAGCCATGAAAGAATCCTCACCTTCTATAAGCTTACCTTGTTTATCCTTCAATCCCTGTATACCTGTCTGTTTTCTACCACACAAAACATTAACTATCTGGTACAGCTCTCTTCTGTTTTGCTGTCTAACTGCTTCCTTGGCTTTGTCAGCCAAGCCATCAAGCCAAAGATTCTTATCAGCAGCCAACTGATCCTTTACACATTTATTAAGCTCTGTGTAATGCTTTCTATTAGGACAAGTAGGGTATTGATTAAGGACATTCCTGCAGTTCTTTCTTTCTGAAATAAGCTCAAGTGCCTTATCACTCAAATAATTTTGCCACCTCTGCTCCTTTTCTCCTAAAAGAGTACTGTTAGTTTCCAAAAAAGCCTGTTTAAAATGGTCCCATTCTTCCTCAACTTCAGTAGTAAGGAAACCATGACTGTCATAATGACTAAGTAATTTATCATGGTAAGCTTTAGCTATAACTGGGTCTTTTAGAGCTTCAGTATTAAAAGTAAATTTTTTAACCCTAGCACAACACTTTTTAAGTTTAAGTTGCAAGACACTTTTAACAAGGTAATGATCACATCCAATTTCAGCTCTCCTATATGACCTGGTATTCCTAACAGAACTAGCCCATTTGCTGTTAATATGTAATCTATCATATTCTTATCCAGCCCATCTGGTGAAACCCACATGTAATTATGTATATCATGGTGTTTATAATAAGTGTTAGTTATTCTCAAACCATTAAGTTTACTTATCTGTAGGAGACGTTGCCCATTGCCATTGTAGCTACCAATACCAAAAGGGCCTACACCCTCCCCAAAGGTCAGAGTCAGTAACAACTTCGGCATTGATGTCACCTAGAACAAGGATAATATCTCCTTTTTTGACAGAATTCAAAATATCATTGCACCAGGGTCATATGAAATACATATGATTCCAGCTGTGATGCTGCAAACTTGTAGGAGAGAGAATAAAGCTAATATTTTAATCTTTAGTACAAAGATTTCATTTTTAAACTTAAATATTTTAAACTTTATTATTATAAAATGTAAACATAAAAACGAAAAATACCACCAATATATCTTGAGTGTTTTTTAATTTTTCTGCCACATAAAATGCAGAGAACTGTCCTCCAATTGAGCATCGCTGTCCTATTGTCCAGTAATGCATTCCTAATTATTAAATACGAGGAAAATATCATGAGTATTGAGGTATGGAAGCTATTATTTTTTTTATAAACTTTATGGTAATTAATTTAACAGCAGCACAAGGATGCTTCAAAATACAAATAAACTACATATTACTTTTATATCTCATTGAAGAAAATGAGGAAAAGTAAACAACATTAGAGGTTTGAAATAAACAAAACAATCACGAGTATAGTAATTAAAATATTTTGAAATACAGGTGTCTAAGTTGTGGAGAGGGAGCATAAAAATGCAATGTTAAAAAAAATGGTGTATATGGAATATTTTTACTCCATAATAAATAATGTATGTAAATTAGTTATGCAAATCAGAATATTGCCAACTTTGCCTATGTAATAAATAAAAAAATAAAAATAAATACCCCCTCAAGCAGCTGCTTGCCACAGAGGTCTAACAGGAAACTGTCAGTTTATATGCCACAGTAGAAGGTCTGAGAGGATGGCAGGACCTCAGCAGAAAAACAACACAAACGTCCATGCCTTATCCGGGGCTCGAACCCAGGTCCCGTAGATCAGTAGCCAAGCGCGTTAACCACTTAATGAAAAATTTTCCCCCATAAGATACAATGGAATTATTAAATAATAAATAAACTCGACATACTTGGTTTTAACCTATAAATTACCACTTTGAAGTTGATTTAAATTTTAGAGGAAAAATTGTCTTAAGCTGGGTGGGATATGAACCGATGACCTCCTGATAACATGTCAGGTGCTCTGGACCACTGAGCTGCCGTACACTGATCAAGACCTCCTTTAATTGATGATATGAACCATTTCAACCTACTTCCTATGTAGGGAGTGTTCAGGCAATTTTTGCCACATGCGGCAGACACATGCCATATAGGTGGAAAGTATTTCCATACAAGTAATACAGTTGATAAATAATAAATAAACTCGACACACTTGGTATTAACCTACATAGGAAGTAGGTTGAAATGGTTCATACCATCAATTAGATGAGATTTTGAGTGGCGGCCAGCAGCTCAGTGGTCCAGAGCACCTGACATGTTGTCAGGAGGTCTTGGGTTAATATCCCAACCAGCTTGACAATTTTTCCTCTAAAATTTAAATCGACTTCAAAGTGGTAATTTACCAAGTATGTTGAGTTTATTTATTATTTATCAACTGTATTACTTGTAAGGAAATACTTTCCATCTATATGGCATGTATCTGCTGAATGTGGCGAAAATTGCCTGAACACTCCCTACATAGGAAGTAGGTTGAAATGGTTCATATCAATTAAAGGAGATATTGATTGGCAGCTGGTAGCTCAGTGGTCCAGAGCACCCGACATGTCAGAAGGTCGTGGGTTCATATCCCACCTGGCTTAAGACAATTTTTCCTCTAAAATCAACTTCAAAGTGGCAATTTATAGGTTAATACAATAGAGTTAGCTAGGAACAGAAGATGCTTCATTGCTGCAACACAAAAAACTAAAGCATACATAATTTTATAATCAATATTTCTATAGCAAGACATTTTGAAACATGTTGAGGAAAAAAAGAGATAAAGAGACAAAAAAGAAGAAAAAAAGCACTTTAAGGCATTTCAGTATAATGTACAGAATTTTTAATTTTTTTTATCTAATTTGAGATGAGAAGGGCCTGGTTAGCCTGCTTGGGGAAGATGTTGATAGGAGGTTAAGGAAATGGAAAAAGTTACTCAATTTCATCTCTTTGGTTAATGAGCGACAGTTGAGTAAGAGGGAGAAGAAACAAAGCTCAAATAATTATAAGTTCACAACATTAAAGTTAAAACAAATTTAATACACGATTTATGCTGTTTTTAAGGGAGTGAGCTTAGGAGCAATCACATTTACTCACTGACTATCTCAAGAATAGTCATGGTAAGAGTTATTACAATTTGTATGACAGAACTTAAAGCAATCTTTAACACGATAAAGGTTCAAAGCAATTGTCATAATATTACCATTTTTCGTTGAAAATTCTGCTGGCTACAGCTGGTTAAGTGACATGATATGATCCTTTTGGTGCTGTTTTCGTCATAGATGTAAGCACACATAGATATGATCATAGATGATAGCACAGATGCTGTCAGTTCACAAGTATTAACTTTTGATATACTCGTATAATACTCCAGATACCAGTCCAGAACTACGTTGATTTTAGAGATGACATATTTCAATGGTATTGATGCTTGAAAATTTCAACAAACTCGTTGATGTGATACAACTTAAGCTCGGGAAGCAGCTCCATTTGTCAACGTCTGGTATAATCTTGCTTCAGATTTATTTCCAAGTTTGCATCCCACAAATTCCATCAACAAGCATATATCAGTGCAAGTTAACAACAAAGTCAAAGCACTAGATTAAAAACGTTAAAACTAGGGCCTGCCCTTCCTATAAATCAACAAATATGCAACATGTTTCATACCTGGACGTGTACGGGTCTTCATCAGGCCAAACGTAGAGTTTTCAACAGAGTTGAAAGCCTTTTTAAAATCAACAAAGCTAGAAACATTTCTCAAGAATCTGCCTGAGTGAAAATATCTGATTCACACATCCCCTACCACTTCTGAATCCACATTGTTCATCACATAATTGACTGTCAACCAGATTCTTAATTCAATTAAGCACAATCATGCAAAAAATGTTTTTTTTACCTGAAACAGAAAGTAGACTGATATTCCTATAGTGATCACAAGAACTGTGATCACTCTTTTTTAAAAATAGGGATAATAATAGCTCGTAAAATCCTTAGGGACCATGCCTTTATCATAAAAGATATTCAAAATTTCAGTCATCCATGTGGTAACAGTAACATTCCCAGCTCTAAGCATTTCCGTAGTAATTTCATCCACCCCTGGGGATTTATGTATTTAAGTTTAGA
The DNA here is from genome assembly GCA_038380435.1 of Ryuthela nishihirai. Classification (NCBI taxonomy): domain Eukaryota; kingdom Metazoa; phylum Arthropoda; class Arachnida; order Araneae; family Heptathelidae; genus Ryuthela; species Ryuthela nishihirai. Next base: position 2,017,449 of record JAWZYU010000023.1, on the reverse strand, counting down.
AACAGCCAAAATAACTTCAGATTGTGTTATAGGGCCAATATTAAAGCCAGTAATACATCTATCATCAATGCAAACAATGGGGGTAGAACTAACCACATTGTTTAAAACATCACTGAAATGGTAAGATTTATTCACGATTATGCTGTGATGGAGAGTTTAAAGCATTTAAAAGCATGGTTTTTGAGAGCAAATCTCAAAGCTAAGAGAGTGCTTTACATTGTGTAGCCAATTATAAGATTTACCTTATGATTAAGATTTTACCTTATGATTAAGATTTCCGGTTCCGTACCGGAACCGGGGAGGTTCACGAAGTTTTTAAATGTTTTAAATGTTCGTTGTAAAAAACATTTTAAAGTTTTTAAAGTTTTGACATAAAAGCGATAATGGTTTAAAAAGAGCAAAGTTAATATCTACTCAAACTTGGGAGATGTGCTAGTAGCAAAGAAGAACTGACTACTTTACCCGATAAGCATAGTGAACCAACAGTTGAATATGCGCAAGTAACACCTATGGACTGTACAAACGGAAATAAGAAAACGGTGTAATACAAACTGGTCTAGAATACGACTTCAAGATCGAAAAGAGCCGGGACTGTCCTACTGCAATTACACCAGCATAACAACTGTTCGAGAAACCCAAAAACTGGACTGGTAGCCTTATTAACGATCTGCAAATATTTGCAAAGTGCAACTGTACCAGAAATTTTTGGTAACTATGTCTTATCTATATATTTCTTTCTAGTGGCTCTTAGGCGACAAGAGCCACATAGACAAGTTGTATAAAAAATCTATGGGTAATTATAAGGTAAATCTTATAATTGGCTACACAATGTAAAGCACTCTCTTAGCTTTGAGATTTGCTCTCAAAAACCATGCTTTTAAATGCTTTAAACTCTCCATCACAGCATAATCGTGAATAAATCTTACTATTTCTCTAGCTGTGTGATATCTTAATTTTAACTTATCACTGAAATGTTCAGCCCACCTAGCCATGACAGAATCCTCACCTTCTATAACCTTACCTTGTTTATCCTTCAATCCCTGTATACCTGTCCATTTTCTACCAAACAAAAGGTTAACTATCTGGTACAGTTCTCTGCTGTTGTGCTGTCTAACTGCTTCCTCGGCTTTGTCAGCCAAGCCATCAAGCCAAAGATTCTTATCAGCAGCTAATTGATCCTTTACACGTTTATTAAGCTCTCTGTAATGCTTTCTATTAGGACTAGTAGGGTATTGATTAAGGACATTCCTGCAGTTCTTTCTTTCTGAAATCAGCTCAAGTACCTTATCATTCAAATAATTCTGCCTCCTCTGCTCCTTTTTCCCTAATAGAGTAATGTTAGTTTCCAAAAAAGCCTGCTTAAAATGGTCCCATTCTTCCTCAACTTCAGTAGTAAGCATACCATGACTGTCATAATGACTAAGTAACCTATCATGGTAAGCTTTAGCTATAACTGGGTCTTTCAGAGCTTCAGTATTAAAGGTAAAATTTTTAACCTTTGCACAACACTTTTAACAAGGTAATGGTCAGATCCAATTTCAGCTCCCCTATATAATCTGGTATTCCTAACAGAACTAGCCCATTTGCTGTTAATTAATATATAATCAATCTTATTCTTATGCAACCCATCTGGTGAAACCCATGTATTCTTATGTATGTCGCAGTGTTTGTAATAAGTGTTAGTTATTCTGAAACCATTGAGTTTACTTACTTGTAGGATACATTGCCCATTGCCATTGCAGATACCAATACCAAAAGAGCCCATCACTCCTCCCCAAAGGTCAGAATCAGTACCAACTTTGGCACTGAATTCACCAAGAGTAATATCTCCTTTGACAAAATTCAAAATATCCTGAAGTTGTCCGCAAAACCCATCCTTCTCATCCTCATCGGCATCCTCAGTGGGGGTATAACAGCAGCTAACATTCAAGTCTTTAATGCTTGTCTGAAATTTTGCTGTAACCTTTCATTAATGCACTCGTATCCTAGAAGAGCATCAGTGGCATGTCTACTGAGAAGCAGACCCACACCTTGGTGATATTTATTGTCTTCCCTCCCTGAAAAGAAAAATTTAAGATTATTTTTAAGAATCTGACCTTTATCTGTCCATCTGGTTTCTTGCAAGCCAAGAATATCAAAATTATAACTGTGGAATTCTTGTGTGAGGACATCAAGAGAAAAAGCTTTGTGCAGAGTCCTCACATTCCAACTACCTATGGAGAGAAAAAGGTCAGTGGGATGTTTAAAGATACTATGTTTATTGAGAGAGGGAATGCCAACAATATCAAACAGCCCCCTAATCGCAGACATGGGGCAAAGACCCATTTCCCCACAACTAAAGGCTGAAGCCATCTACACTGGAAGACTTCCTCCAATGTAGAATTTGGTGATGCCAGTAGAGGCAAAGAGTTCAGTTGCCTGCGATGACCTCTGCTCAGGATTATCCCCCAGCTGATAAACATATCCTGTGAATATATTCACCCAATAGTTACCCACTATTTATTCAACCAAGAGTCTAATGATATCGTTTTAATTCAATCAAAAGAACCAACCTTTTATTCAACCAGAGCCTAATGATATCCTTTTTATTACTAAGGCTGTAGGTGGGCATATGGAGTGTTGTATGCCTAGACACCCCTAATATCTTAACCAAAAATAGATCAACTGAAGTTTAATAGTCAACCTACAAACAAACAGAAAACACAGCAGAAGATTTTCACTCCGCAGAAGCCCACCAGTGCAGCAAATTCAGGATCCATAATGAAGCTCAGAGCCATATATCTCCAGTCCAGTGGGTTTATATGGTCAGCACCAGGACCCTGTGTGGTTGATCACTCCTCAGCAGGGTAGAAAAAAAAAAGAAATGTAGCCATAGTGTCCAGATCACTACACACTAATCTGGCAGCCCTCCCCTTCCATTCACTTCCACAAGAGAGTTTCTCTTTTGAAAGGTACTAACAGTCTGCACCATGAGAAGGCGGGGTCGGACATTAAGGTGCTAGTCCTGGCCGGTTCTGTGCATCATCACAGGGGATTGGTGCATAGCTCTCCTTCCAGTGACTACCTATCTACCACCTACAGACCAATCTGCAATATTTATTGTTTATTCATTGTCAGCATGGAAGTATTTAAATACATGTAAGAAGTTCTTTTATTCTTATCTTTGTATTACTACTTGTATTATTACTTGCAGGTACACTCACCTGCCTATTTGTATACATTAACAGTGCACCTAAATTCATTTGGTTGATGTCTTAAAACTTCCTCATTAACCTAACAGAGTAAGATTCTCTTTCACACAAGGAACAACTTGACATATTCAATTAGCAGTGGGTTTTTGAAGAGCCTAATGATATCCTTTTTATTACTGAGGCTGTAGGTGGGTATATGGAGAGGTGTATGCCTAGACACCCCTAATATTTGAACCAAAAAAATGGCCTTGTGTTTTAATATAATTACATATGCTTTTTTAGTTTTAAAGTATGGATTGTTGTATAATGCAATAAGTGCCAAATTGCATTATACAGAATGTTGTAGAAATGTTGAGAAGCCTGCACTCACTTGCAACATGTGCCACCACTACTGCCACTCCACATTACCATTGGTCCTCTGACTACTTTCTAGAAATGTTGGTTCATGTGCACCAGGAGTTCTAATACAGACCAGCAAAACATACCTCCTATCAGGATACAACTGCTCTGAGCAGTGGACATACTGCATGAAGGGTACATCAACTTGTGTTGTTTATGCCATATACAAAGCCATCCATCTATCCATCCATGTTGTGCAGCAAAAATTTTGGCCTGTCGGATCAGCACACTATTTTCCCCTCCTTGATTGTCCAACTGACATGCTGTCAGTGATGATAACTTCTGGTGAATAATGGATGTCCTGTGGGCTTTTGGCTTTGGAACTACATATATGTGAGAATGTATACATTGTCAGCTGGATATTCTTGCACTCCCCAAATTGTACTGCAACATGAACTGTGCCACTGTGACCTGTCATTAAGTGCATATGGGGTGTTACACTTTTGTTCACCACAGGCATTCACCTTGCATATTCCTTGACAGTTTCATCAGCAGGAGATCACTTCATTAGCACCAATTCATGAATGCCTTAACCACTGTGGGATGTGAACAACCAACAAGGAGTACTGTTTCTGAGATTGAGGCAACTGAACCCCAACTACATGGCCTTCAGAACCATGCAATATATGTAAATTTTCCCATATCTTCAATATTCACACTATGACTTGCATGACCATATCTTGGGCTGCACTGAGCTCACATGCAGTGATGCATGGTCCCTCATACTGAGGGCTATTGGGCTTGTTTCAATCTGAATGCTGGTGGTCATAATTTAGTTGTCACTTAGCGTGTATATTCAGTCCATATGTTTACGCATATAGTTTCTTCTATTTTTCTTTTACTAATGCAGAAGGAATTATATTTAATCTCAGATAATATTTCTCTGGAGATTGTAATTTGCTCTTAAAATTATTTTGTGCTTCTGAATGTTTACTACTGATGAGAACTTCCTATAGGTTTGCAGCTATTTGTTTTTGCTAAATTATTAAATCATTGGCTAAGTAGTTGCATTTAATTATATGACTAACTGATTTAGTCTTATTCAAATGCATTTCAAGTATTTTAGCACTTAGGTTTTCAACTTTCCCTCCCCCCAATTATGAAACTTGTAATATTTGCTGCTTTGATTAACCCTCCAGCAGGAGTATCCTAAAAGTTTATATGAGCAGGAGTGCAGGGTATTTAATACTCCTATCCACATTGTCAAACCTTAATAGAACATATTTTTTTATTATTATTATTATTACAATTAAAATTTTGCTAAATACATACTTCACATGATTTACATAAAAGAAATTAAACAATATAATTTCAATAGTGAGAAATCTCAGGGAACATCCCATAAACATGGAAATCTGAATAGCTTGGTGAAAAACTTTTGTTTCACCTTGAATGGAATACAAACTCATGACCTTCATAAACCACTGAGATATCAAAGCAACACTGCCTGGCCAAAAGTCCAATAAAAGATAAGCGCATTGTGATGCCCCCCCTCATTCACTTTTACTTTACCTTAACCAGTTTTGCTTAATTTACTTTATATTTATGATTTTGGGGATTTTAATTTCATTTTTGGCATCACAGCGCTTGCTTGTGCATGCACAACTCCGATCTTTCGATTGTTACCCGCTAAAGCCCGCATGTTCAAGGACATGCCCTCGCTTGCATCTAGCATGCGCGCTTGTCACTTATTGTAAATGTCTTTCCCAGCATGCAATATTACGTGCGAGCCTTTTGTACAATGCATGATATAGCAGTGACATGTGGTCACAGAGTTAGTGGTGGAAGTACAGGAGAGTTGTGAGTTGTAGCAGAGGTGTATTGTCACAGAGTTGTTGTTAGTAGCAGTGAGATAGTGATGATGTAGTAAACATTTTCAACTGCAGTTGGTGAGTTGAAATAATTTTGGAAATAAATTTGCTTGTTATAGAAACTTTTTTTGAATCTTTGCTATTTTTTCTCTTGAGCAATGTTAGTTGATAATTTTTTTATTGTAATTTAAATTAGCTTGACAATCATTTATTTTTGAATTCTTACTGACTAAGTAACGCCTGCTGGTAATTAATAAGAACCTTAATTTCAACTTATTTGGCAATTTGTTAATTATTGCCTGGCACCCAATTAAGCTATCTGGAGCTTGAATAAATATTGGATCGGACAAAGGGTCCAAAACTTTAAAAGTATTGTAATTCTTTGACCCATTACAGCATGCTGGGAAGCAAAGTCAAAAGCAACATGGGAAAAAAAGGGTGATCTGAGTGGCTATGAAAGGGGGCTCGATACTGGAGTATAGTTGTGCAATAGGCAGAAGAATCCATAATGGAAGTGATGGAACTCAGCAGAAAATCATGGGCACAATATATAACATGACACACCTGTTTTAGTAACCTCAGGATAAGGTTCTAAAGTCATTTCCTTTGCTTTGTTGAACACAGTTAAGAGTTGGGCTTTGTACGATTGCATTTTTTCTCTAGGCATGGGAAAGAGCTACAGTGGTTTAGGCAAAGGAATTTTAAAAGGATATACATTCTTCTGCTTTGGGAAACAAATTATGAAATTGTTTTTTGTCAAACTTGCATTTTTGAGAGTTGACTAAAATATTGTTATTGAATTATTAAGTTTAAAAGGTTGTTTTTGCTATTAATGCTTAATTAATGTTTCTTTCTAAAATATCCACCAATTGCGACAAATGCAGGAAGAAAAATACTCTGACAGACAGGCTTTTGTTGGCATAAACTGTATGGTGAAACAGAGCTGCTACAATTCATCACCTGAGAGAGATGACAACTAACAGTATTTCAAAGCCCTTATCAACAAGAACTATGTGCATAGAACTGAAAACATTGAAATTTAGGAACTGTACTATGATACAACAATGAAGTGTTAGGTAGGTGTTCATAATAATTTGGCCAGACATTGTAGCTCATTAGTTGGCTACTCAAGGCAAAACTCAATTTATTTTTTTGAACAAACTATTTGTGAGAACAATATAATTGTTTCAAGTTACAAGAATACATGATAATTGCATATAAATTATAGAACCGAAGAAGTACTTCAAGGTAAAACAAAAATAGAAATTTCACATTTCAACTAAATTGATGCCAAATAAAAGAATAAGTAGTTGATTCACCATTCATTGTCATTGGAAGCTTCAGAAGTGTACATTATTTGTACATGTTGCTAAGAAGCAAATTGTTGGCATGAACTCCATCTATCTCAGTCTGCAGCTAAGGTCACACTGAAGGAATGGCAAGTCGAAAAATCTTTAACATTAAACAGTGTTGCCACATTTAAAAACTAAGAATGGGGTATTTTATACACAGTTCACTTGCTGGAGGGTTAAATTCTTGCATCAGGGATGTATTTAGGAAAATGTAATAAGCATTTTTTTAAACTTACCTTTGTGTTCACCAACAATTTTCTGATTTTCTATATTAATAAAATTCCCTGCCTGAGGTTCAATGTAGTCATCAATAAAGTTCTGAAACTTTCTGTGGCCTATGAAACAAATTCCAGTGCTCTGCTTTATAAGTAACACAAGAAAAAAACAAAACAAAAGTATTATTTATCTGCTCTGCCATTTCATACTTTGAACAAATAATTGCAACTATTTTCTTGAAGAATTTATCATACTATTGAAAAGAGTGATCTGGTGTTTTACAATAATGAAAATACTTGGTGATCATGTATTTGCCCAATGTGGAATTTTTTTTATTACATGAAGTTTTGAACTCTGCATTCAATACAGGACAAAGTAGTATTTTACTCCTTTAATTTTCATGAATATTAACTATACATTAAATCTACATGTCCTTTGCCACTATACACCAGTAGAGCGCATTGAGTATAACAACATAGATCTTATAAATTATTTCAGATTACGAGCTATTTCCCTATTTCTAAGGATTTGACCTATTTTACATTATCACAGATACCCAGAGGTCATATCAACCAGATATTATTTACTCTAAATACCAATAACTAAGATAACACCCTTAAACCTATTCAAAGGTTACTAGTCTAATATTTAACCAGGTAAACTCTTTACCTGATTAAATACTAGACTAGTAACCTTTGAATAGGTTTAAGGGTGTGATCTTAGTTATTGGTATTTAGAGCAAATAATATCTGGTTGATGTGTATAATGACCTCTGGATATCTGTGATAATGTAAAATAGGTCATATCCCTAGAAATAGGTCTTATAAATTATTTCAGATTAAGAGCTATGTTGTTATACTCAATGCGTTCTACTGGTGTATAGTGGCAAAGGACATGTAGATTTAATGTACAGTTAATATTCGTGAAAATTAAAGGAGTTATACCCTACTGTACTTGGTAAATTAAATTAAATAAAAAAAAAAGTAGTATTTTACATTCATAACATGGTAGAAAGTGAACTACTGTGAATGACTACTACAGTTTCATACGGCTAATACATTAGAAATTCATATTAAAAGCATAATGACAAGTTGTTACATTTGGTTGTTATACATAATCATTGTAATTATAACTAAAATTTCAGACTATAAACCCTTCTAATTACTCTCAACCTGAATACTCATAATCATAAGATAGGAGAGAGTTAATTATTTCACGGCTGAGTACACTTTACAGTTATTATTAAAGTGGTAAGAGAGGAAGAATATTTTACCACTTTTTCCAAGTCATTGTTAAAGTCCTTGGAGAGATGATTTGTATTATGTTATCCAAGTTGATGTTGAGAAGCTTGGGAAATATCATAGGCTGATGCATTCATTTTTAGGACACAATACTGAGGTTTCTGTGGTCTATCTTCATTTTGAGAATGCCAGTCCTGGTTACACATACTTTTTTAATGACAGCACTGTTGGTATCTATGCGGTAACTTCTTCTGTGGTATTTTTTTCACCTCTCTCCTTTTCTTCAACCATGGGGTTGCCTCTGATGACTTTTTAACACACCCAATTTAAAAAACTTAAGAGAAACTGCCCCTTTTCTAAAAACTTTACATTTCCCTATTTGACATGAAAAAACATCAAAACTGATGTAATGAAACTGATTAGATGGCCAATGCTATGTGCGTTTCACTCATGGTTTCATCAGGCAGTGTGTTTGTTTCATCCTTGCCTCTGGATTTTATAAGGCAGTCCTTCTAGCGGGTATCCAGTACATACCCCGTTAAATGATTTAAAATTAATTTTCAGGCAGCTGGTAAAGGTTAATATTGGTATTAAATAGTTTATTCTGATTAAAGTTAATGATTAGGTTATCCATATAATTTCATTGAGATTTTGTTTGTGGAACTGTAATTATTTCAGTTTTTAATGTATTATTATGCAAATTCGTTTGCAAAAAAGTCTGCATTAATGCTGTTTTACCTACCCAGTTTGTTAAATCATATTGACTGGTTAGGTAAAACAGCATTAAAGCAGTGGTCATCTAATTTTATGTTCTACATGCAGTTTTGATGTTTTTTATGTTGAATAGTGAAATGTAAAGTTTTGAGAAAGGGGAGCAGTTTCTCTTAAGTTTTTTAAATTGGGTGTGTTAAAAAGTCATCAGAGGCAACCCCATGGTTGAAGAAAAGGAGAGGTGAAAAAATACCACAAAAGAAGTTACCGCATAGATACCAACAATGCTGTCATTAAAAAAGTATGTGTAACCAGGAATGGCATCCTCAAAATGAAGATAGACCACAGAAACCTCAGTAGTGTGTCCTAAAACTGAATGTGTCAGCCTGTGATATTTCCCAAGCTTCTCAACATCAACTTGGATAACATAATACAAATCGTCTCTCCAAGGGCTTTAACAATGACTTGGAAAAAGTGGTAAAATATTCTTCCCCTCTTACCCTTTAAATAATAACTGTAAAGTGTACTCAGCCATGAAATAATTAACTGTCTCCTATCTCATGATTATGAGAATTCAGGTTGAGAGTAATTAGATGGGTTTACAGCCTAAAATTTTAGGTATAATTACAATCAGTGGCAGCTCGTAGCTAAAATTAGTGGAGGTGCTGCTCCAGAAAATTTTTAGCCTTTGTTTTAAAATTGTGTAAAAGGAAAACATGTATAAAAAGAAAATTTATTCAGAAACTTGATAAAATCCTAAAAGAACAAAATCAAACATTTTTTACTTACTTTAACCTAAATTGTTACAGTTCAAGCTTAATCTATTCATTTAAAAATGAAATCCATTCTTGTTTTAATTTGCGTGAAAAAAAATGAATCAAATAGAATAGCTGGAAGCAGGATAATAATCTAATTCTACTCTTTATCACATTCAAGAATATGGTACACAGTTTTTAAGCACAACACACGTGGAATAAAAAAAAACTACCTTCAACCAGCATGCCAGGATCGGCACTGCAGGAATGACAGTGCTCTCTCTCCCTTGCAGCCTCGCATGTAGCTTCCTATGTGCGCATGTGCACAACAGTCAAACACCTCGCTGCTAGTACTGTGAAGCGCACAGTTCCATACAAAGATTTTTGTATCTTTTTCATAAACTGAGTGATGGCTATTGACATTAAGCTTAAGGATTATATATTGTACCAGTATAAAGAAAGAATTAAAGAAAAAATGACTCATTATATTAAATGTTATCGATAATATCAAGTTGAAATTGGGGGTGCTGCAATTCCACAGTGCCTATACGCGAGCCACCACTCTTTATAATGATTATGTGTAGATACACTGATTACAATGATTATGTGTAGCAACCAAATGGCTAATACATCCATGTTGTGCTTTGTAGCTTCAATCAAAACCATGGATTGTGCATGAGCCTAATATTATATTAAGTATATAACATCAGAAGTAAATATGAATTCTTGTTGCATCTGTGGCTCAGTTGCCAGTTTTGACATTGTGTATTTCATTAAGATTCATTTTCCCTGTAAAATTTCTGTTTTATTATTTTTATATCTTTTTTTTTGTCTTTTATGTTAAAACTTCATTTAATGAAACTATATATCCTAAAAGTATAACCACTGCAAGTGGTACATAATATAATAATAATAAAAAAACATGCAAGAATATGATTTTGTTGAAGAGATAGTCATTTTACCCAAATTACATGGTAATGTAAGTGCAGCAACTCTTTCTTGAGAATATCAAGTGAACACAGCACCACAGTATTCATGGTACATGGGAAACAAATTCATGCTAGTACATAAACATTTTTGCCTTTAAGTGTAAAAGCAAAAAGGTAATGAAAGTGTATAATAAAACATGGCCTTTTTCTGAATTCCTCTATTTTACTGCTGAATTTACTGTATAGTACATCAATTTTATCTTTATATTTCCTTATTTTTTGTTTATCCCATATATATATATGCATTTACTCTCAAACTTATATAGGGGGGAAAATCTACTTATATTTCCATGGTCATAATTCTCAGCCATGTATCCTCATTTTAATCTTTTCAACAAGGTATTGAATTTGTGGATCATGGTTTTGCCAATTGCAGCCTTGTCAAGGAATGTAACCCCTCACAGTTGGCAAGGACTTTCTGTATTATATATTTACTGCTAAAATTCAATAATTAAGGAGATAAATCTTAAACATTTAAAGACTTTACAATTAATTATAAGAATTAATTCATTATTTCAATTTTTTTCAATTTTTTTATATATTTAATATTACATCTATATACATATAAAACACAAAATTTGTATTGCTGTGGCAAAAAATTCTAAGACACTTCTAGGAAAGCTAGGAAGCTAAAATTTAGCATGCTTACAGTGACTTCCTTAAAAATAATGTTAAAAATCCAAAAATTCAAAATTTTAACATGGGAATCTCCAGAATTTAAAAACAATGCTAACTTTTTTTAAGTAGATATTGATCTGGAACTCTGCCAACTAATTCTTTGGAATTGATTTCTTGATAGAAATGCAATAAAGATACGTGTTGCCAATTAAAATCCCGAGATAATTGAGCTCAAAGTTCTGCCTGCCCAGGGGTGTTGCAGTGGGTATTTAGCATATACACAAAAAATACAGGAAAGTGTAAACAACGATATGGGTAAAGTCTTCTTCCTGGATGCTACTGGAGGAACAGGAATACCACTGTAGTTCTTTTGGAATTATGCCACATTGCTGTGTTGATGTGGCCAGCTTACAACTTGTTCCTATGGATATTTTGTTTAGCATCAGGTTTCATGTAATCTTTTTTATTACTTCCTTTTTTAATCAATAACTAATCTTTTATCATTTCCTGAAAGTGAATAAAGTCTTGGATATATTGAAGCAAAAATTATTTCTTTGGCATGGAAATCAGTCCTTCCCTGGTTGGGAGGGCAACTTCGTCAAGGGTATAACTCCCGCCCCTCCTTTTCCATCCTTACGCTGAAAGAATTTTACCTTCCACCCCACTCCAAAGAAAAACTTTTATTTTTAAACAATTATTAGTCTTTGAGGTTGTATTGAGTAGTTTTACAATAGTCAGTCTGGGAATATTGACTTTTTTAGCCTTGGTGAACGAAATTTTTCAGCACTTTGCTGAGATTCCAAAAATGTAACACTCCTCAAAAAATGCATAATGTTAAGTAAAAAAATCACGAAAGTGTTCCTTCACTTCATAAACAGGACAGAAAATCCCATGAATGTCAGCAGTCCAAGTCATCTTGTGTAAACAGCACAGAACAACTAGCTAGCACAGACAGACAGACAGTACCCACTGCTTGCAGCATCACCTATAGCAATCGGCCATAATTATAATTTTCCCATCAATTTTCAAACTGCGCAGAGCATATTGCATTGCAGCCATTGCTTGCTGCGTAGTTCCATATCTGACTAACTCTGTTTCCTGTATCGCTTTCTTCTTACTTGAACTGCTTTCATCATATATTTGGATATGCCTTGAGACTGTATTTGTAATTGTGAAGAAGAATTTTGTGAAAAACTGTGCTAACTTTTAAGTTCTAACCTATCATAAAAGGTAATAGGTTGCTTTCAATTATTAGTATATTTTTCAATTGTAACACAAGAATACATTTGTTGACTTCTGTTTCTGTCATTCAACTGGAAATTAGCTTTATCACTCAGTTGTAATTTGTGTTAGAAGCCATTTGTTGGTTGGTTGTTTGGGGTTTAATAGTGCAATGGCAACTAAGGTCATATTGTGCCAAACACATGATATATGGTAAAAAAGTAAACAGAACCTTCAACCAAAGTCAAAAAGAACACACAAAAGGGGATAAGAAATGAAACAGTACAGGACACAACAAGAATGAAAAATCTATGACCAAAAACAATGTGTAAGAAAGGGCAGGTATAAAATATAAAGAACAAATGTAAAACAGATATTCAACAATGGGTACATAGGACCCATAAAAGCAACAAGTCAAAAGATTAAAAGGGTGAAAATATCAAAGACAAGCAAAATAGCTGGTAAAACATAAATATTCAAAAGAGGTGATAAAAAAAATTGTCAGATAAAAGGTGGCCAAGTGTAAGGGGCTCAGCTGTAAAATTATGATGGTTAAATGGCTGAGTAGTTAGCATGCTTGGTTAGTGATCTAAGGGACATGGGTTCGAGCTCCAGGTAAGGCATGGATGTGTGTATTGTTCTTTCTGCTGAGGTCCCGCCATCCTCACAGACCTTCTACTATGGTGTATTAAACGGATGGGCTCCTGTCAGATCTCTGTGGCAAGGAGCCGATTTATTTATTTTATAAAATATAAATGATGCTCAATATTAAATGCAGTACAATCAGGTAAAATATGTTTAATCATTAAAATGGTGTCAAAAAGCTTGCACTTAAGTTCATTGTCTGCCCAAAAAAGAAATGAATGTGTAATAACAAATGACATAAGCAGAACAGAGTGAGTACAACTTCCTCAATTTTAGAAGAAAAATTGTCTTGAGCCAGGTGGGATATGAACCCTCCCTCGATCACGTGCTCTGGACCACTCAGCTACTACTGGCCACCAATCAAAATCTCCTCCAATTGATGCTGTGAACTTTCTACCCACAGTACACAATTCTCCATGTCTCATGAAGGTATTTGTCCTAGTTGTTCTGAGCCTCAAGAAACAATGACAAAACATGTCATGAAGATGGTAAGTACATTCTGAATGTACAATTGTTTAAATTGAAGAAATATTTTTCGACGTATTTAATGAATGTTAACACACTGAAATTAATGTCGATCAATTTTGGAGGAAAATAGATCCCACCCGGCTCAAGACAATTTTTCCTCTAAAATCAATCGATGTTAACTTCAGAGTGATATCTTCTTTAATATTCATTAGATATGTCAAAAAAACTCTTCAATTTATACAACTTACTCCTTGCAATTACTGCATTATCAAGACTGTCACGGTTTGATAATGGGCTTGATCTCAAATAGCTTGTTACCAACCTATTCAAACCTGCCACTGTGCCCAGAGCTCGATGGAAAAACACTGCCAGAAGTCCACTTATGGAACTGGCAGTGGACAGTCAGACAGGGGCATAGCAGATTAGGCAGTAGCATCTGCCAAGTCATTACCCCTTATCCTGATGTGACCAGGCACCCAACAGAATTGTGATTGTGGCTGACAGACAATGGAGCTGCTGGTGGATCCTGGACAGAACAGGGTGAGGCCAGTGCTTCATCTGATCAAAGCCTGTAGTGAGCTAAGTGAGTTGGTGTAGGACACACTGATGATGGTGCTTAGCCACTATGTGGTCCAAGACGAGGCTGATCATGTGCAACTCTGCAGTGAACATGGGATATTGCTGTGGGATCTGGTCTGCTATGATAACATCACAGCAGACTGGCTGATCCCACCGAAGTGCTGGACTTCAAGCCATTTGTAAAGACAGGCAAGAAGTCCGAGTGCTCACCAAGATGGCTGGCAAAAAGTTGCTTGTATACGGCAGTCGAGTGCAAAGACCTTCTGCATCTTGCATAGTGAAAAGTCACAGGAAGGGGAAACAGTGAGCATAGTGGATGTGGTTCGGTTGTCGACTGCACAACCCTATTGAGACTGATGTTGTCTCTGAGATAGCCTCGGACATGAAACCATAAGGACGAATGGTAGTTGGCTGATTCTGGTACGAGTTCCCACTGAGGACTGAAAATGCAGTTCCAAGTGGGATGGCTTGGCAGTGATTGCAAATTTGATGTGTACTGCAGGGATAACTGTTTACAGTGAAAAGAATAAGGAAGGTTAGCCAGTCTCAAAATAAAGACTGGACCAGTGAGGTGCAGAAGTCCCCCATGCATATACAGAGGGCCTGATGATGTAGAGGATGACATCATCACCAGTGAATCCTGGGCGGAGTCATACACCTGGAATCCATAGTCGTTTCTACCAGACAAATGCACTGAACAGGCAGTGAAAAGAACATCAGTCCACCCCCCAGAGAGGGAGGAAAAGACCTTAAGGATGCTCAATGCCCATGTGTACTTGAGAGATGGATTGCATCCATCTTAAAATGATGGATGCAAGGTAAAAAAGGTGAATTTCCAGTCGAAGACGAGTCCGAGAAATTTGGTCTCCGCTACAACTGGAATGGTGATACTGCCAAGCCGCAGTTCAGGGTCTAGGTGAAGTTTAGGCTTGCAGCAAAAGTGTATGCAAGCTATCTTCTATGGGGAGAACTGGGACCCATTAGCTGTCACTCAAACTAAGAGATTATTCAAGGCAGTTTGCAGTTGTCATTCAATGACCCTCATGCTGGACGATGAGGAAAAAAAAAGTTAAAGTCATCAACATAAAGGGCTTGGAGGAAGTTGTGTTATGGAATTTACCTTGATAGTGAAAAGCGTAACACTCAAGACATGATCCTTAATTTTAACCTTTATTAATGAAAAATAGGGACATGTCACGAATTACCCGGTCACCCTTGGAATAAATGATCATGGATCTTGGGGATAAAGACACAAATGCAGATGATGTAAGCATGGATGACAAAGACAACGAAGATGGGGGCTAATGCTGAGCCCTTTCATTGACATTGATTAAATCAACTGATCTTATGATTTGTTTTGTGATGTTCAGTCCCATTGTCCCCACCCTCCATGTAGCCCAACAAGGGGGCACTATACCCACACAGTGAGCCAAGCTCTCAAAACTAAATAAGAATGAAAAGGATAAGATGTATGTGAGAAATTCACCTGAGTCCTCACAAAATAAAATAAGCTAAAAAAAAGTAGCTTGAGAACTAAACTGGCCTCACAAAAGAAAACTACAAAATTAGTATATGTGTAGGGAAACTCTCAATCCTGGGAGGGGTAGGGTGGGGACCTCTTGATTACCTGAAGCAGAGGCCAAAGTAGTGTATAGCAGCAGCTCCAGAATAACTGCCCAGCCCAATAGGCTCTCCAACGGCAAGACAGGCCAAAGAGGACCCAGCTAGTTATGAGCTGAGGAAAGCAGACAGGGATCCCTCAGCAACTACTAGCGTCCTCCTTTCCAGGGTCACAGCAAAATGAAAGCCAGCATTTAGGACCTAGTATAGGTACCTGAACTAGCAGAAACTTCACAGGGTGGTCCCCTTACCACATACAGGAGTTAGTACCAAGGGGTTAGAAGCCTTTATACTCACTCTAATGTTATATGTATATATGTTGTGTATTAAGCTAAGTGAAAGACAAACTCCCTCAAATATATTAAAAATTAATAAAATATGAACCTGTTCAGAATTACTGAGCACCAAAAAACCTTACCACACATATATTCTTTTGTTTATTAGCTCAAAACAAAGATTTTCATTTCACACCTGGAGAAGAAGCATTTTTATGCAAAAAAAAAAGTGTTAACTGTAGTGAGTAAAAGAAAGTGAAGAGCTGGAAGGATGGCACCATTAAAGGTGTAACAAAATTCTTGGGACAACAATGGTTGGGCCAATGCTCAGAAGGAGTGCCAGCATTGATTTTATGCCAAAAATAGGCATATAAGGATGTCATCTACCTGTGCTAGCTACTTATTCTGTGATGTAACAATGGCTCACGTTTTAAAATATAACATATTGAAAGAATCATTGAAGGAAACAAAAATCATGTTTCAAGTAAATATTACATTAAGTAAAAATTTCCTTTCAATTAATACATAATTTAACTGTTTTCATTAATCAGATTTTCATAAATTAAACATGAATTTCATAGTCAGATCAATATTTTCATTACACCACATAAAAAAACTTATTAAAATTAACCATTTGTAAAGTTGCTTAAATTTTTCATTTAAAAAAAATGACCTATTTCTGTTGATTGGTTAGTTGTTAAAAAAAATTTTAAGGTTGACTTATTTGATTCAGCACTATTGGTAAAAAGCTTGAACTTTAAAAATAGTACTAAGAATAATATTAGAAGTGAGTAGTTTTCTGGTTTTAAGTTAAAATTTATTTTTCTATTATTCAGAAAAAAATAGCCTTTAAATTCATATGTATTATAATTAATTTTCTCTACTAGTTTTTCTCTTAGGACTAGTATGGTATTGATAAGGACATTCCTGCAATTCTTTCTTTCCAAAATAAGCTCAAGCGCCTTATCACTCAGATAATTCTGCCTCCTCTGCTCCTTTTTTCCTAAAAGAGTATTGTTAGTTTCCAAAAAAGCCTGTTTAAAATGATCCCATTCTTCCTCAACTTCAGTAGTAAGCAAACCATGACTGTCATAATGACTAAGTAACCTATCATGGTAAGCTTTGGCTACAACTGGGTTTTTCAAAGTGTCAGTATTAAAAGCAAATTTTTTAACCCTAGCACAACACTTTTTAAGTTTAAGTTGCAAGACACTTTTAACAAGGTAATGGTCAGATCCAATTTCAGCTCCCCTATATGACCTGGTATTCCTAACAGAACTAGCCCATTTGCTGTTAATTAATATATAATCAATCATATTCTTATGCAGCCCATCAGGTGAAACCCATGTGTACTTATGTATGTCATGGTGTTGGCAATAAGTGTTAGTTATTCTGAATCCATTGAGTTTACTTACCTGTAGGAGACTTTGCCCATTGCCATTGCAGCTACAAATACCAAAACGGCCTATCACTCCTCCCCAAAGGTCAGAGTCAGTGCCAACTTTTGGATTGAAGTCGCCTAGAACAAGGGTAATATCTCCTTTCTTGACAGAATTCAAAATATCCTGAAGTTGTCCGTAAAACCTATCCTTCTCATCCTCATCGGCATCCTCAATGGGGGCATAACAGCAGATAACATTCAAGTCTTTAACGCTTGTCTGAAATTTTGCTGTAAGAAACCTTTCATTAATGCATTCATATCCTAGAAGAGCATCACTAGTGTGTCTGCTGAGAAGCAGACCCACGCCTTGGTGATACTTATTATCGTACCTCCCTGAAAACAGAAATTTAAGATTATTTTTAAGAATCTGACCTTTATCTGTCCATCTGGTCTCTTGCAAGCCGAGAATGTCTAAATTATAACTGTGGAATTCTTGTGTGAGGACATCAAGAGAAAAAGCTCTGTGCAGAATCCTCACATTCCAACTACCTATGGAGAGAAGTGGGATGTTTATTGAGAGGGAATGCCGACAGTACAAACAGCCCCCTAATCGCAGACATTGGGCAAAGACCCGTTCCCCCACCATTAAAGGCTGAAGCCATCAACACTGGAAGACTTCCTCCAATGTAGAATTTGATGATGCCAATACAAGCAAAGAGTTCAGGTGCCTGCGATGACCTCTGCTCAGGATTATCTCCACCAGCTGATAAACATATCCTGTGAATCTATTCACTTGGGGCTCTCAACCCACAAACAAACAGAAAACACAGCGGAAGATTTTCCCTCCACAGAAGCCCATCAGTGCAGCAAAATCAGGATCCATAATCAAGCTTAGAGCCATATATCTGTCCAGTCCAGTGGGTTTATATGGTCAGCACCAGGACCCTGTGTGGTTGACCACTCCACAAGACTAAAAAACTATTAATATAACACTTTTTTTCTGTTAAATATGTTATTTTCAAAAAATCCAGAAATTCTTCTTACCAGGTTTCAACTAATCCCCTAGAATAAGATTTCTGTAATGATGTCTGTAAAGAGTACTAAGGTAATGATTTGGTTTACATTCTATTCCATAAGAAATAAGCTGCAGTGTCCGATCATTCAAATGACTCTCCTCTTGTTCTCTTTACCACCCAAAACAGCAAAAGTTTTCAAATATAGCCTACCCAAATTATTACACAGTCACCAAGGTCAGATATAAGCAAACCACATTTGTCATAGTGACTACAAAGACTACTATGATAAAATATGGCTCAACTTTGTCGGAATTCTAGCAATAAGTAGACCGTCATTATTTGGTAACCTGCTACATTTTAAATACTTTACTGGACACCATTTCGTGTGAAATAATGGTTATAGTCCAACCTTTATGATATATTGAATTTTTTTTTGATAGTTTATAAGACAGTACCTCTTTTTTCCTAGCAATTCTTTCCAATCCTGCTTGAAATGCAATAGTTTTCACAGAATCTTTCGTCATTTCCCCAAGAGGAAAAATACACCTCTGAAGTGCTTTCTGGGGAATTTGGGCAAGGAAAAATGTCTGATCTTTGGCCTGATCCACTCCTTTTAAAAGATGTGCACCTAATAATGTTCAAGATACTTATATTGCAAGTGATTTCATAATGTG
The DNA here is from genome assembly GCA_038380435.1 of Ryuthela nishihirai. Taxonomy (NCBI): domain Eukaryota; kingdom Metazoa; phylum Arthropoda; class Arachnida; order Araneae; family Heptathelidae; genus Ryuthela; species Ryuthela nishihirai. The sequence continues at coordinate 1,998,287 of JAWZYU010000023.1, read as the reverse complement.
TTAACTCATAAATTATATCAGATATATATATTTTGTATATGCACTACAGGGAAAAAAATTGCAACACCTGAAAAGATTAATACCATTTTATTGAAATGCAGGCAGCTGTTAGCATACAATGATGTGTGCGATTGATTACATTATCAAAAAAATATGGAAAAGTACCACTTTACCTACCTGGTAAAGTGGTATAATTAGTATGATGTTGAACTGCCCCACACAACAATGCATTCATGAACATGGCGGGGAACAATATAGTTATAGATCGTACAGATCTATAATGTCCTCCTAAGGTATAGAACACCAAACAGTGCAAAGTCGCTGTTCCATTTTAGTGACAGTGGTTGGCGCACCTCTTGGGTGTTATTGGAGCTGTCAGCTCATCATATCCCAGACATGTTGAATAAGTGAAAGATCTGGCAAGCATGCTGGCCATGGTAGTATCTGAACGTTTGCTCATGTAGATACTGTAGGCTAATGAGGACTGTGTGGGGATGGGCATTATGTTGCTGGTAAAAGGTTCCGTGCTGCTGAACAAATGGGACAGCCACTGGCTGCAAAATGTTGGTACCATATCATTGGGCAGTTAGAGATCCCCTTTTTATGACCAGTTCTGACTGACTAATGGCACCCCACACCAGGTGCTGAAGCTCTGTGACGATGTCACATGCACAGGGTGGCATTCTTTTCTCCTGGATGACAGTGAACATGTTGTCTACTGTCATGCTGACCAAGACAAAAACGAGATTCGTCACTAAACACCACAGTACTCCACTCTTGTTTGTTCCAGTTGTCTTAGGCGACACCACTGAAGACTTATTTGCATGTGGGCAGATGCGAGAAACAAATGAAATGTCAGACGATAGGCTCTCAATGAAAACTGTAAAAGCCTATTGTTTACCGTCTGCCTGGCAGATATTCAATGTGCTACTTGTTGCCAGTCCCTTTGCAGTTATATTGCAGTCACGACTCTGTCATGCAATGCCACGTGCCACAAATGGCGGTCCTGTCGCTGCATGGTCACATTCATATTCCTGATCCTTGTCGGTGTATGCTGGATCCTTCTTGAACCCATGGTCAAGCATGCTTGTCCAATCATTTCAATCGTCCTGCAAACCTAATAATTTTCACCCTTTTCATATACTACCACCTCACAAAATTTCGTCACATTTTCATAACTTCTTGCAAGTGTTGCATTTTTTATTTCCAGTATAACTGACAAAAAATACATGATAAACCACTTATGATGAGTTCTTGAGTAATTTCAATAAAATATCTACCTGAATTACAAAAATGATAAGATATATATATATAAATGAATGTATATATATATATGTCTGTAAATGATAGCTATGTAGTCACTGGAAGGAGAGCTATGCACCAATCCCCTGTGATGATGAATAGAACAGGCCAGGCCTAGCACCTAATGTCCAACCCCACCTTCTCGTGGTGTAGGCTGTTAGTACCTTTCAAAAGAGATACTCTATTGTGGAAGTGAACGGAAGAGGAGGGAAGTCAGATTAGTGTGGCCTACTGATCTGACAACTATGGCTACATTTTTTTTTATCTACCCTGCTAAAGAGTGGTCAAAAACACAGGGTTCTAGTGCTGACCTTATAAACTTACTGGACAGGAATAAGGCTCTGAGCTTGATTATGGATTGTGAATTTGCTAACTAGTGGGCTTCTGTGAAGGCAATATCTGCCGCTGTGTTTTTTGTTTGTGGGTTGACAGCCTCAAGTGCATATATTCATAGGATATGTTTTATCAGCTGGTGAATAATCTTGAGCAGAGGTCATCGCAGGCACCTTAAATTCTTGCTACTATGGGCATCGTCAAACTCTACATTGGAAGAAGTCTTTCAATGTAAATAGCTTCAGCCTTTAATGATGGGGAAACAGGTCTTTGCTCCATGCCTGTTATTAGGGGGCTGTTTGATATTGTCGGCATTCTCTCTCTCAATAAACATAGTTTCTTTAAACATCCCATCAACCATTTTCTCTCCATAGGTGGTTGGAATGTGAGACTGCTGCACAGAGCTTATTCTCTTGATGTCTTCACACAAGAATTCCATTGTTAAAATTAGATATTCCCAGCTTGCAAGAGACCAGATGGACAGATAAAGGTCAGACTCTTAAAAATAATTTTAAATTTCACTTTTCAGGGAGGGAAGATAAAAAGCATCATCAAGGCGTAGGTCTGCTTCTCAGCAGACACGCTAGTGATGTTCTTCTAAGTTATGAGTGCATTAATGAAAGACTTCTTATAGCAAATTTTCAGACAAGCATAAAAGACTTGAATATTATCTGCTGTTATGCCCCCACTGAGGATGCTGATGAGATGGATAGGTTTTACGGACAACTTAGGGATATTTTGAATTATGTCAAGAAAGGAGATATTACCCTTGTTCTAGGTGACTTCAATGCAAAAGTTGGTACTGACTCTGACCTTTGTGGAGGGGTCTTAGGCCCTTTTAGTATTGGTAGCTGCAATGCCAATGGGCAAGTCTCCTACAGGTAAGTAAACTCAATGGTTTCAGAATAACTAACACTTATTACAAACACTGTGACATACATAAGTATACATGGGTTTCAATAGTTGGGCTGCATAAGAATATGATTGATTATATATTAACACAAATGGGCTAGTTCTGTTAGGAATACCAGATCATATAGGAGAGCTGAAATTGGATCTGACCACTACCTTGTTAAAAGTGTCTTGCAGCTTAAACTTAAGAAATGTTGTTCTAAGGTTAAAAAATTTACCTTTAATTCTGAAGGTCTGAAAGACCCAGTTATAGCTAAAGCTTACCATGATAGGTTACTTAGTCATTGTGACAGTCATGGTTTGCTTGCTGAAGTTGAGGAATAATGGGACCGTTTTAAACAGGCTTTTTATGGAAACTAACAGTACTCTTTTAGGAAAAAGGAGCAGAGGAGGCCAAATTTTTTGAGTAATAAGGCACTTGAGCTTATTTCAGAAAGAAAGAACTGCAGGAATGTCAGTAATCAATACCCTACTAGTTCTAATAGAAGCATTACATAGAGCTTAATAAACGTGTAATGGATCAGTTAGCTGCTGATAAAAATCTTTGGCTTGATGGCTTGGCTGACAAAGCCAAGGGAACAATTAGACAGTACAACATCAGAGAGATGTACCAGATAGTTGATGTTTAGTGTGGTAGAAAACGGACAGGTATTGAAGGATAAGCAAGATATGGTTATAGAAGGCGAGGATTCTATCATGGGTAGCTGGGCTGAGCACTTCAGTGATGTTCCAAACAATGTGATTAGTTCTACCCCATTGTTTGTAATGATGATAGATGCATTACTGGCTTTAATGCTGGCCCTATAACACAGTCTGAAGTTATTTTGGCTGTTTGGGAGGCCTCGGAAATTAAAAAAAATGAACTTTTTTTTTTAATTTCCAAAGTCATCAGATGGACGACTGAAATTTTGAATATCTTTTATGATAAAGGCATGGTTCCTAAGGATTTTACCAGAGCTATTATTATCCCTATTTTTAAAAATGGTGATCGCAGTTCATGTGATAACTATAGGGGTATTAGCCTACTTTCTGTTCCATATAAAATTCTTTGCATAATTGTGCTTAATAGAATTAAGAATCTGGTTCACAGACAATTGTGTGATGAGCAGTGTGGATTCAGAAGTAGTAGGGGATGTATAGATCAGATATTTTCACTCAGGCAGATTCCTTTGGTTGCAAGTGTTGGTTTCAGAAAGGCTTTCTACTCTGTTGATCATCATAATTCAAGATAGACTGTGAGATTGGATTGTTTTACCTCTGAGCGGCACTATTTTGCACACCATGGGCTAAATGGCCAGGCCACAAGGACCCCGAAGGCTCAGAGAAGGTTGGGGGAGGTGACCCACTGGAACAGCTGTTGGGAGACAGATGGTAGCCTCCCGTCAAGGCCATCCAGTGTGTTCTTTAATGCACACAGGGTATGGCTCTCCCACACACAGGGCCACGGCTTAACATCCCATCCGACGGACGGCGGCCTTTTCAAGCCCATCGGTGTCCCCTACTGACTGTGGGCAGGGTGAGGAAATTTTTGCGGAGATAAATCTCAACGCTGACCCAGCTGGGACTCGAACCTGGGAACTAGATTACGAGCCTGGCGCGCTACTGACTGAGCCACCCCCGCCCCCGACTGTGAGATTGTATGGGATACCAGACAAGTTAGTAAACATAATGAAGGCTCTCTATAATAACACTGAGTCATGTGTGAGAGTTGGTAAGGCTTGTAGCAATTGGTTTAGCATTGCTTGTGGTGTTCGACAAGGGTGCATATTGTCCCCTTTTCTCTTTAGTTTGGTTATTGATTATGTTATGCGAAATTCTTTGCAAGGGAAAGTTTTTGGTCTTAAATGGTCTAGAGATTTCAAAATTTCTGATTTAGATTATACTGATGATTTGGCCTTGTTGGCTAATGATGGTGATGAGATGAATTCTTTCATTAGGGCTGTTGATGAGACTGATAATAGTTGGTTTGGTGATAAACAGAGATAAAACTGAAGTGATGAAAATTGGCCAGGCAGTTGGTGCTTCAGTCGCTCTGAATGGTTGCACCCTTGAGCAAGTGTCTCGGTTTAATTATCTTGGGTTGGGTTTTTTACCTCTGATGGCACTTTTTTGCACACAATGGACCAAATGGCTAGGTCAGAAGGACCCTGAAGGCTCAGAGAAGGTTGGGGGAGGGGACCCACTGGAACAGCTTTTGGGAGACAGATGGTAGCCTCCCATCAAGGCCACCCAGTATGTTCTTTAACGTAGGGACAATCACTGCGTTATCTGGTTGACATTTTAATGTCAATATATCAATAAATATTGTGTGGAAAAAATTTTGCCGACATATGGGTCATGAACCTGCATCTCTCTAGAAATATGCCAGGGTATTCTTAGAGTTGGTGTGCAATGGCAAGATGCAGCAGATATAGCTCAGGACAGATATGTTTGGAGAACTAAATTGTGTAGTCTGGTTGGACCTCCATAGCCCAAGGCTGCTTGAGGAGGAGGAGGATGATACATATATATATATACAAAATCTGCATGCAGCCATAGGCTACAGATGTCCAACCAGACTGTGCAATTCTATTCTCCAAACATCTCTCTCCTCAGCTGCTGCATTTGACCATTGTAGGCCAATTCTAGCAATGGCCTGTGACATTGTCAGCTAATTGCATCTTAAGTCTCCCCCTTTACACGAGACCTTTAAGCATGCCTTTCATAACCCTATTCCCCAATCAAAAGTTATGCATATGGCAAACATGACCAAACCAATACAATATCTCTTTGCACAATAAGCTGCTCAAAGGAAGTTGCCTACTCTCTTTACCTAACTTCATCATTACTTAGAAAGTTGAACCACCTAATGCTCAAGATACTGTGTAAGCATCTAGAATCAAAGGCATCAAGTTTCCTGTTATCTTTCTTACAAAGATTCCAAGTTTCACTACCATTACTAACCCTGTAAAGAACCACACTATTATATACCCTAAGTTGTATATGCTTATTTCTCCACACTCTCCAAAGATTCTTAAAGGTCACAGCAGTAATCCCTATTCTTCTCTTTATCTTATGCCACATAACACCTGTATCACAATTCATCATCATCATCATCAAACTAAAGCAGCCATGGGCTATGTAGACCCAACCAGACTGTGCAATTTAGTTCTCCAAGCATATCTGTCCAGAGCTACACCTGGCTGCTGCACACCAATTCTAACAAGGTCCTGTTTGACATTGTCTGCCAACCACATCCTAGGTCACTCCCTCTTTCTGAGACATTTAGCCACACTGTTCATAACCCTATTCACTAATCTATAATTATTCATACAGGCAACATGGCCAAACCAAAGGAGTCTCTCTCTGCACAATATGCTGCTCAAAGGCAGTTGTTGACTCCTTTGCCTTAACCTCATTATTTACAAAGTTGAATCACCTAATGCCCAAGATACCGAGTAAACATCTAGAATCAAAAACAACATGTTTCCTGTTATCTTATTTATCACAGTATCCAAGTTTCACTAACTAACTCTAGAAAGAACCAAACTATCGTAGTCTAATTTTAGCCTTTAGGTGTATATACCTATTTTTTCGCACTTTCCATAGATTCTTAACCCTTCCAGTGTCCAGAATGTCTGCATATGTTCACATAATTCAAAATGAGAGGTCACTGAAATATATATCCGTTTTTAGTACCAAAAAAAAAATCTTACCATTTTAAATTTTTTTAATACATATCTTATAAAAATATATAATTTGGGCTTGATAAATAATATTTTCATTTGATGCATATTTTATTAAACTATGACATGAATAATTTGTTAAAGCCATCTGATTGGCATTTCTTAGAAGCAAGGATTGCAAATTTGTTTGTTAATGTTACTCTATGCTAAAGCAATCCCCTAATTTAAGCTCAGAAGTTTGATTTGAACTATTATCAACAAGTTTTTTCTTGAAGCTTTTAAAATCTCCTGATAATTAACAAAAAACTTCTATTTTTTAAAATGGAAGATTTTGGATGCAATTATGAAATATTTTCTCTTTTTTTTGGTATACCACTGTAAAAAGTCTTATTAAAATTAATCTCTTTTCTATAAAGTTCAAAAATTTTACTTTAATGAAATTCTTTCTAATTTGGTATATGACATGAACTATTTCTATTGATTAGTTATTTATTAAAAATATTCTAAAGTTGACTTCTTTATTGGACTCTGCTGCAACTAGCCTGGACTTTTCTCAAAGTATGGTACAAAGGAAAAAAATACAAAATGAGGGATATGTTTACTTTAAACAAGAAAATTATTATTATTTGTTATTCAGAAATAGCCTTTCTATTCATTTGCATTATAATCATTTCTGTCCATCAGTGTTTTTTAAATAAACTTTTATTTGCATGGCTAGATACATTTTTTTTACTGCACGACTCTAAAAAATGTCCTACTATATTTCCCCGAAAATAAGACCTAACCGGAAAATAAGCCTTAGCATGATTTTTCAGGATGCTCGTAATATAAGCCCTACCCAAAAATAAGCCCCAGTTAAGATCGTCAGCCAGACAGATGCATTTAGTATGTCCGTTGCAACACACGACGGACATATTGAATTATAAAATTATAATATTAATATATAATTAAATATAAATAAATAATATTATTGACATTAATACTTAAATAAATGATAATATAATGTATTTGAATAAATGTAGATTTTTGTACATGAATAAATGTAGATTTTTGTATATGAATAAATGTAGTTTTTTGTATATGAATAAATGTAGATTTTTGTACATGAAAAAATAAGACATCTTCTGAAAATAAGCCCTAATGCGTCATTTGGAGCAAAAATTAATATAAGACCTGGTCTTATTTTCGGGGAAATACGGTATTAAAATAAAACAAGTCTTGTTTTATCAAATATTTTATTTTCAGAAAATCAAGAATTAATTGTTGATAAATTTGGCATATAACATGCCAAAATTCCTTTCATTAGTTATTTGGCAACAAAGTTCTAAATTGAAATTTTTTTTGGTTGAGCATAGAGAAAACAACTTGGCCTCTGGATGGAAACCAATTTTACAGGCTGGACAATGGAAGGGTTAAAAGCTCCAGCAGCAATCCCTATTCTCCTATTTATCTCATGCTGCACATCACCAGTATGTTACATAGCTCCCAAAATAATTAAACTGAAACACTTGATCAAGAGTGTAACTGTTCAAAGCAACTGAAGCACTATCTGCCTGCCTGAATTTTAATCACTTTAGTTTTCTCTGTTTAAAACCAAACCTACTTTACTACCAGTCTCATCAACAGCTTGAATGAATGAGTTCATCTCATCAACATCATTTGCCAAAAGGGCTAAATCATCAGCATAATCTAAATCAGAAATTTTAGTATCTACAGTCCATTTAAGGCCAAAATCTTTCCCTTGAAGTGAATTTCGCATAACGTATTCAATAACCAAGCTAAAGAGAAAAGGAGACAAAATGCACCCTTGTCGTACACCAGAAGTAATGCTAAACCAATTGCTACAAGCCTTACCAACTCTCACACACGACTCAGTGTTATTATAGAGAGCTTTCATTATGTTAACTAACTTGTCAGGTATACCATATGATTTCACAATCAACCAAAAATTAGGACGATCAACAGAGTCGAAAGCCTTTTTGAAATCAACAAAGCTAGCCACCAAAGGTTTCTGAAACTCTAAACATTTCTCAAGAATCTGCTTAAGTGAAAATATCTGATCCACACATCCCCTACCACTTCTGAATCCACATTGCTCATCACGCAATTGACTGTCAACCAGATTCTTAATTCTATTAAGCACAATCATGGAAAGAACTTGACCTGGAACAGAGAGTAGGCTGATACCCCTATAGTTATCACAAGAACTGCGATCACCATTTTAAAAAATAGGGTTAATAATAGCTCTGGTAAAATCCCTAGGAACCATGCCTTTACCATAAAAGATATTCAAAATTTCAGTCATCCATGTGGTAACAGAAACATTCCCAGCTCTAAGCATTTCATAGTAATTTCATCTACCCCTGGGGATTAATGTAGTTTAAGTTTAGAAAAAGCCAAAAAAAAACCAGATTGTGTTATAGGGACAACATTAAAGCCAGTAATGCATCTATCGTCATTACAAACAACGGGAGTAGAACTACGGGACAACAACATTACAAATAACGGGAGTAGAATACATTGTTAGAACATCACTGAAATGCTCAGTCTACATAGCCATGACCTTACCTTGTTTATCCTTCAATCCCTGTACATCTGTCCATTTTCTACCACACAAAACATTAACTATCTGGAACAGCTCTCTGTTGTTGTGCTATTTAAACAGCTTCCTCAGCCGAGACCTTCAGCCAAAGATTCTTATCAACAGCTAACTGATCTTTTACATGTTTGTTAAGCTCTCTGTAATGCTTTCTATTAGGAATAGTAGGGTATTGATTAATGACATTTTTTGCAGTTCTTTCTTTCTGAAATAAGCTCAAGTGCCTTATCACTCAATTAATTTTGCCTTTTCTGCTCCTCTTTAAAATGATCCCATTCTTCATCAACTTCAGTAGTAAGCAAACCACGACTGTTATAATGACTAAGTAACCTGTCATGGTAAGCTCTAGCTATAACTGGGTATTTCAGAGCTTCAGAATTAAAAGTAAATTTTTTAACCTTAGCACAACACTTCTTAAGTTTAAGCTACAAGACACTTTTAACAAAATAATGGTCAGATCCAATTTCATCTGCACTATACGACCTGGTATTCCTAACAGAACTAGCCAATTTGCTGTTAATTAATATGTAATCAATCATATTCTTATGCAGCCCATCAGGTGAAACCCATGTGTACTTATTTATGTTGTGGTGTTTGTAATAAGTGTTAGTTATTCTGAATCCATTGAGTTTACTTACCTGTAGGAGACACTGCCCATTGCCATTGTAGCTACCAATACCAAAAGGGCCTATCACCCCTCCCCAAAGGTCAGAGTCAGTACCAACTTTGGCATTGAAGTCACCTAGAACAAGGGTAATATCTTTCTTGACAGAATGCAAAATATCCTGAAATTGTCAATAAAATCTATCCTTCTCATCCTCATCTTCATCCTCAGTGGGGGCATAACAGCAGATAGCATTCAAGTCTTTAATGCTTGTCTGAAATTTAGGTATGAGAAACCTTTTATAAATGCACTCATATCCTAAAAGTGCATTACTAGCATATCTGCTGAGAAGCAAACCTACACCTTGGAGATGCTTTTAAGATAAATGCGTATTTGTAAGTATCGGACACACACATCACAAGCATTTACACCTTTGGAAATATTCTTCACTACATTCTATGAGTCAATGCACACCTGTTTGCAACAGATGCAAATGGAAATTCATTGCAACGTTCTCGTTAGAGAATTCGAAACTGATTTCCCTGCTGCTGGCAACAAGCCAAAATCATTTCACAGTTCACAGCAAGCACCATCTATCCAATAAAATATCTAAGGGTTTATGTTGACAAAAATTTGAAGTAGATTGATGTAGATATTGTTACCATATAATCGTAGTAAATATGGATTTTTTTTTTTGACACCGAGATGGAGCTGAATAAGTGGGTGTATTGTATAATATTTAGCTATGGGGGATAATATTCAATAGGAAGAAAAATACAAATTTCAAACAAATTGTGGGCTTACTGATAAAATGATCAATTAAAAAAAATAGAGATATTAATCTGAGAAAAAAACAGGTTTTATTTCAATATTTATAATTTTGTTAAATTTACTATGAATCTGAGAGACCAGGGGAAGGCAATCTTTATTTTTACATTTTCAGAACATTCTTGGTTACATTACCTAAGTTTTGTCAATATGCTTGGTCATTTTTTTTTCTGTAAGCCAACAAATAAAAAATATTTTTATAACTTAAAGAATATTGTTTTATTGAAAAATAAAAAAAATTTTGGAAAAATAAATATAAAATAACCCACAAACTTAGTTTTTAATACATGTGACAATTCAAACACATACAATATGCATGAATAAATCTAAAATAAGAATAATTCTGGAGATGTAAACAGGCAAATTTAGACACATGAAAAACATTAAAAAAAAGTTATTGAATTATTATTTTTGATTTTGACTAAAACATTGATAAATTGTTAATCTTCATTTTCTTTTGATTTATTATGCAACTCATATTTTTCTGATCATATTGATTTCTTATAACAATGGAGCATTATCTTCGATTTTGTTGTAAAATAAATTAGAATGCAACTCACCTAAGCACAATTGTAGCCGAGATTAACCAGATAAAAACTGCCATGCTCAGGAGAAAGTTTTTTTAAAATAAAGTTTGCAAATTTATATATATATATAAATGTTTTTAGTAAATAGAAGGAATAAATAAACTCTTTTTTTTTAAATATGCATATTTGCTCAAGTACGGACCAGACAACAGACAAACTTGGCAAATATATACTGTCTGTAGAAAATATGGATGTATGGTAACCCTATATATATATATTAAAAACTAAAATCTGCTATTAGTAGTTTCTTGCTTTTAAGGGAATTTATCAATTTAGATGCATTTAAAATATTTTATTATGCCTGTGTACAATCATATTTACAATATACACTTCCTGTGTGGGATGAACAATGAAAAACAGAAAAACAATGTCAGATAGGTTAAATGTGTTGCAAAAAATTATTGTTAGAACAATGATTCAGAGAATAGATTAGCACATACTGCACTAATATTTTTGAAACTTCAGGTTTTACCTTTTAAAAAATTGTATTTTTTTTTCAATTTTAATTTACATTTTCCAACATTTTGCTGATTACAATGAAATTACATCATCATATTGTATAAGAGATAATTATAACAAAATTATAGTACCCAAAATACTTAAAATAAATTTAATCAGAGTATTATATATATAATACATTGGCCCCAGATTGTAAAATCAATTAAATCAGTCTGAGAACTAGGGAGAGGCTAGATTTCCATTGTAGTATATTTTATAATTATATACATTATAGATTTATAATTTCTGTCAGATTAATTTCTTCAGATTCTTTTTGTCAGACGTTTGATTTTCTTCAGATTACTTTTTAGAGACTACATTGATCTGACATCCCTCTCCTTCCATTCCCTCTCAGAAGAAAATATCTCTTTTGAAAGGTACTAACAACCTGCATCATGAGAAGGTGGGATGGACATTAGGTGCTAGTCGGGCCGTTCAAGACAATACCTAATGTACAGTAACCATACTTTTAAACATGAGGGCTAAACTTAATGTGTTATGTGTCAAATAAAAGCTTGTGATATGGGGTATTTCAGTAATCCCATATCCTAAAAAAAATTTACCCCTGTGCTTTCTTTTCCTCTAAAAAAGAGCAATATGGAAAGGTTTGTTCCACTGTATCTACGGAACACAAGGGCTGAGAGCAAGCTATGAATCAAATAAAAGCTTGTGATGTAGGAGAGTGTGACATGTTAAAAAAATTTACTTCACATGCATTCTTTCACCCTCAAAATAAAGAATGCGTAAAAGATTTTTTACTGTATCTTTTAATGTGAGAGCTGAACATAACAAGATGAGTATCAGATCAAAGCTTTTGATGCAGGTTGGGATGTTTTACCTTTAAGCGGCACTTTTTTGCACACAATGGGCTAAATGGCCAGGCCACAAGGACTCCTAGGACTCAGAAAAGGTTGGGGGAGGAGATCCACTGGATAGCTGTTGGGAGACAGATGGTAGCCTCCTGTCAAGGTCATCCAGCAGGTTCTTCAACCCTTCCAGTGTCCAACCCGTCTGTATACGTACAGAGAATCTGAATTGAGGGGCCAATAACCTATGACTATGCATTTAGTACAACAAAAATATATCAATTTTAAAAAAAATGAAAATTGTCTTTGTAATTTTATATATATATATATCTTATAAAAATATATAATTTAGGCTTCAAAAATATTTTGTTTTTTAATTTGATGCATATTTTATTACACTACAATATAAATAACTTTATAAAGCCATCTTATTGTCATTTCTTAGGAGCACTAAAGGGTATTGCCGATTTGCTTGTTAACGTTCCAATTTCCTGAAGCAACCTTCTGATTTAAGCTCACAAGTTTTATTTGAACTATTATCAACAAATTTTTCCTTAAATTTTCAAAAATCTTCTAAAAATTAACAAAAAAAAATGCTATTTTTAAAAACAGTAGATTTTGGAAGTAATTACAAAATACATACCACCATTTTTTTTTTCTGTTTCACACTTTCTTTTCTGTCATAAACGTATTTCAGTATTCCCAAGTTATTTTTATCATTTTTCCCACCATTCTATGCATCTTTCCCGCCTTCAAATCTAAACTGCAAATAAACACATCCTTCTTTGAAATTCTGGTTGCACCTGGATTTAATTAGTTATGCTTCACTGAGGCAAACAAGACGCAGATGGCTGATGCAATCTCCGTTGTGTGTGCTATGTTGTTTAGAGTTTTGGTCCAGCACATTGGATACTCTTTGCAATTTTTTTTTTATATTTAAACCTTAATTAGTTTTCATTTCAGTTGATTTATTTTCCGAAATTAGTGATCTTTTGGCCGATCAATAAGTATTGATTTTTTTCACAGTTATGTTATACCGTATGGCCGGCCTACAACTTGTTGCTGTGAATATTTTAACATTGCATTAGGTTATATGTTAATTTTTATTTTATCATTTATTACTTTTCCAGTAAAACCTTGATCTAGTATCATTTTCTGAAAATAAATGAGTTTTTGGATACAAAAGCAAATTAATTTCTATAAATTTACTTCTGTTAGTTAATGATTTTATGATTGGCTGATTTATCGATTTTTCCGAGTTATGCTAGATTGGAGGCCGGTTAAAAGTTGTTGCAGATATTTTATTTAACATTCCATTATGTAATTTTTATTTATTATTTCTTGTTTTTTTAGTAAAAAACTTTGAGCTTGTACCGTTTTCTGAAAAATGAATATCTTGTATACGGAAGCAAAATACTTCCTTTGCAATGGAAATCGGCCACCATTTGGGAGGGCAATTTCGGGAAGGGCTGGTCTTTGTTGCACAAACATTTCTGCACTTAGCCAAGATTGCCAAACTTCAACACCCAAAGCAAAAATTCATAATGTTTAGTAAAAAAAAAGTAGCCAAGGAAGTTTTTTTTTTTTATTTCATTGTAAATGGTAGCTAGGCATAAACTGGAAGGAGAGCTGTGTACCAATCCCTAGTGATGATGCACAGAACCGGCCAGGTCTAGCACCTAATGTCCGACCCCACCTTATCGTGGTGCAGGCCGTTAGTACCTTTCAAAAGAGATATTCTCTTTTGGAAGGGAACGGAAGGGGAGGGCTGCCAGTTCAGTATGGCCTACTGATCTGGTCATCTATGGCCACTTTTTCTTTTTTTTTTCAACCCTGCTGAGGAGTGGTCAACTTCACAGGGTCCTGGTGCTGACCATTTATACCTACTAGACTGGACTTGTTTATGGATTTGAGCTTGATTATGGATCCTGGACTTGCTACACTGGTGGGCCTCTGTTGAGGGAGAGTCTGCCACTGTGTTTTCTGTTTGCTTCTGGGTTGCCAGCTCTAAGTGAACAGAGGCATGGGATACCTTATATCAGCTGGTGGATAATCCTAATCAGAGGCCATCGCAGGTACCTGAACCTTACTTAGCTAGTTGGGCATCGTCAAGCCTAAACTGGAGTAATGTGTCTCAGGCAGGCCATATGGCTCTTGAAAAAGTCCACTTGAAAAGATGGTGCCTGAAGTTCCTACCAGCATCGGTGACTTCAGCCTTTAGCGGAGGAGGAACAGGTCTTTGCCCCATGCCTGCGATCAGGGGTCTGTTTGATATTGTTGGCCCTATCAATCTCAATAAACCTAATTTCTTTAAAAATCCTACTAATCACTTTCTCTCTGCAGGAACGTGGAACGTGAGGACATTACATAGAGATTATTCTCTTGATGTCCTCATGCAGGAATTCCAGCGCTATAACCTAGATATTCTAGGCTTGCAAGAGACCAGATGGACAGGTAAAGGTGAGATACTTAAAAATAACTTTAAATTTCTCTTTACAGGGAGGGAGGATGGAAAGCATCACCAAGGCATGGGTCTGCTGCTCAGCAGACATGTTAGTGATGCTCTTCTAGGATATGAGTACATTAATGAAAGGTTTCTTACAGCAAAATTTCAGACAAGCATTAAAGACTTGAATGTTATCTGCTGTTATGCCCCCACTGAGGATTCTGATGAGGATGAGAAGGATAGGTTTTACGGACAACTTCAGGATATTTTGAATTCTGTCAAGAAAGGAGATATTACCCTTGTTCTTGGTGACTTCAATGCCAAAGTTGGTTCCAACTCTGACCTTTGGGGAGGAGTAATAGGCCCTTTTGGTATTAGTAGCTGCAATGGCAATGGGCAACGTCTCCTACAGGTAAGTAAACTCAATGGATTCAGAATAACTAACACTTATTACAAACACCGCAACATACATAAATACACATGGGTTTCACCTGATGGGCTGCATAGGAATATGATTGATTATATATTAATTAACAGCAAATGGGCTAGTTCTGTTAGAAATACCAGGGCATATAGGGGAGCTGAAATTGGATCTGACCATTACCTTGTTAAAAGTGTCTTGCAACTTAAACTTAAAAAGTGTTCTGCTAGGGTTAAAAAATTTACCTTTAATACTGAAGTTCTGAAAGACCCAGTTATAGCTAAAGTTTACCATGATAGGTTACTTAGTCATTATGACAGTCATGGTTTGCTTAATACTGAAGTTGAGGAAGAATGGGGCCATTTTAAACAGGCTTTTTTGGAAACTAACAGTACTCTTTTAGGGAAAAAGGAGCAGAGGAGGCAGAATTATTTAAGTGATAAGGCACTTGAGGTTATTTCAGAAAGAAGGAACTGCAGGAATGTCCTTAATCAGTACCCTACTAGTCCTAATAGAAAGCATTACAAAGAAATTAATAAACGTGTAAAGGATCAGTTAGCTACTGATAAGAATCTTTGGCTTGATGGCCTGGCTGACAAAGCTGAGGAAGCAGTTAGACAGCACAACAGCAGAGAGCTGTACCAGATAGTTAATGTTTTGTGTGGTAGAAAACGAACAGGTATACAAGGATTGAAGGATAAACAAGGTAAGGTTATAGAAGGTGAGGATTCTGTCATGGCTAGGTGGGCTGAGCATTTCAGTGATGTTCTAAACAATGTGGTTAATTCTACTCCCATTGTTTGCAATGATGATAAATGCTTTGTTGGCTTTAACGTTGGCCCTATAACACAATCTGAAGTTAGTTTGGCTATTTCTAAACTTAAACTTCATAAATCCCCAGGGGTGGATGAAATTACTACAGAAATGCTTAGAGCTGGGAATGTTTCAGTTACCATTTCGATGACTGAAATTTTGAATAACTTTTATGATAAAGGCATGGTACCTAAAGATTTTACCAGAGCTATTAGTATCCCTATTTTCAAAAAAGGTGATCGCAATTCTTGTGATAACTATAGGGGTATCAGCCTACTCTCTGTTCCAGGTAAAGTTCTTTCCATGATTGTGCTTAATAGAATTAAGAATCTGGTTGACAGGCAATTGCGTGATGAGCAATGTGGATTCAGAAGTGGTAGGGGATGTGTGGATCAGATATTTTCACTTAGGCAGATTCTTGAGAAATGTTTAGAGTTTCAGAAACATTTGGTTGCTAGCTTTGTTGATTTCAAAAAGGCTTTCGACTCTGTTGATTGTCATAATTTGTGGTTGATTGTGAATTCATATGGTATACCAGACAAGTTAGTTAACATAATGAAAGCTCTGTATAATAACACTGAGTCATGTGTGAGAGTTGGTAAGTCTTGTAGCAATTGGTTTAGCATTACTTCTGGTGTTCGACAAGGGTGCATTTTGTCTCCTTTTCTCTTTAGTTTGGTTGTTGATTATGTTATGCGAAATTCACTTCAAGGGAAAGCTTTTGGCTTTAAATGGGCTGGAGATAAGGAAATTTCTGATTTAGATTATGCTGATGATTTAGCCCTTTTGGCAAATGATGTTGATGAGATGAACTCTTTCATTCAAGCTGTTGATGAGACTGGTAGTACAGTAGGTTTGGTTATAAACAGAGAGAAAACTAAAGTGATGAAAATTGGTCAGGCAGCTTGTGATTCAGTTAATCTGAATGGTTGCAGTCTTGAGCAGGTGTCACAGTTTAATTATCTTGGGAGCTGCGTAACTGATACTGGTGATGTGCGGCATGAGATTAACAGACGAATAGGTATTGCTGCCGGGACTTTTAAGAATCTATGGAGATTGTGTAGAAATAGGCATATACACCTAAAGACTAAAATTAGACTGTATAATAGTTTGGTTCTTTCTAGGGTTAGTTATGGCAGTGAAACTTGGACACTTTGTAAACAAGATAACAGGAAACTAGATGCTTTTGATTCTAGATGCTTACGCAGTATCTTGGGTATTAGGTGGTTTAACTTTGTAACTAATGATGAGGTTAGGCAAAGGAGTCTGCAACCTCCTTTAAGCAGCATATTGTGCAGAGAGAGACTCCGCTGGTTTGGCCATGTTGCCCGTATGGATAATTATAGATTGGCGAATAGGGTTATGAACAGTGTGCCTAGAGGCCTCAGAAGGAGGGGGAGACCTAGGATGCGGTGGGCAGACAATGTCAAACAGGACCTTGTTAGAATTGGTGTACAGTGGCCGGATGCAGCAGATGTAGCTCAGGACAGATATGCTTGGAGAATTAAACTACGCGGTCTGGTTGGACCTCCGTAGCCCATGGCTGCTTGAGGAGGATGATGATGATGAACCATTTTAGAAAATCCCATGAATGTGAGAAGGCCAAGTCACATTGTATAACACTGGCCATGTTTAAAATATACGGTACTCAAAAGAATCATTAAAAGAAATAAAAATCATATTTCAGGTTGAATATTATATTATTCAAAAGTAAATTTCCTTTTGATAAATATATAATTTAACTAATTCAGCAGGTTTTCCAAAGTGAAGCCTTAATTGTATAGTGCAATCTTTTTTTTACCATATCACATTGAAAAAAAATTATTAAAATCAATATGCTTGCAAATTTGTTTATATTATTTATTTTCATAAAATTCGCAATTAAATTCTGTTTAATTTGGTATATAACATTACCTATTTCCATTGTTTGGTTATTTTTCAAATTCTAAAGTTGACTTGTTTATCTGACTCAGCACAGTTGGCTCAAAGCCTGGAATTTTCTCAAAGTATGGTACCAAGAAAAAAATTTACAAAACAAGAAAGATATTTACTTAAAACCAAAAAAGTAATTTTTTTGTTATTCAGAAATATATAGTCATTCTATTCATGTGCATTGTAATCATTTGTCTGTTAGTTTTTTTTTTTAAATAAATTTTTATTTGTGTTGCCAGGTGCATTTTTTCACTACATGACTCCAAAAAAGTTCATTAAAATAGAGCACATCATCTTTTTTGTTAAATACTTTATTTTCAGAAAATCCAAAATGAAATGCTGATTAATTTGGCATACAACATGCCATAATTCCTTTCATTAATTATTTGGCAAAATAGTTCTACAGTTAAAGTTTTTTTTTTGGCTGAGCATAGGCAGAAAATAGCTTGGCCCCTGGATAGAAACCCATTTTTCAGGCTGGACACTGGAAGGGTTAATATGCACATGGTATGGCTCTCCTGCATATGGGCCACAACTTAACGTACCATCCGACATACAGCAGTCTTTCCAAGCCATTCAGTGTCCCCTACTGACCATGGACAGGGCGAGGGGTTTTGGAGGAGATAAATCTCAATGCTGGCCCAGAGGGGACTTGAACCTGGGAAATACAGATTAAGAGCCTGGCGCTACCAACTGAGCCACCCCCACCCCTTATGATGTGATGAGTGTTATAGGCTATAAACATTTACCCCCTAATAGGGAAAATGTGAAAATCATTCTTGAACTATACCTTCTGAATATGTGGACACAGAGTTATGAGTTAGGTTTTCAAATGAAAGCTTCTCACGTGAGGACTGTTATAGGCAACTTCAAATTTTCCTTCCCATCCTTCTTCCCACAGAATAAAATTCTGTAGTGCCTATACATGATAGTGCTGCATCTTATGGGTGGGCACAGTGTTTGACCATCTACTATCATAAAAATCATTCAAAACTTAAATAAAAGCATTTAAGCTGTGAGGATAGCAAGGACTTGTCATTATGACTTAGACCAGTGGTTCTCAACCTTTTGTGCTTCACGTACCCCCTGGAAATGTGTATATAACTGGCGTACCCCTTGTATAGTAAGATAAAACTATAGTTATAGTATAATAATGGGAATAGAGTAAAACATATATATATATATCATATATCTAGCAACTTTTGAGCTCTCATGGCATACCCCAAAAATTTTACTGCATACCCCACATTGAGAACCCCTAACCTAGACTATTACATCAAAAAATCAGGTTTTGTCTATTTATCAATCATTAAGGTGCAGTGTGAAGTCCTTTTTAAATTTTGTGCAATGTCTAAATAACAGGACCAAAATATTGTATTTGCAACAATTTAAAGCTAATAAATATGCCAAACTTGTAAGTCAAACTTAAAAAATTCCATAAATTTTGAATTGCAAAGCTTAAGTAAAATCCCTCATTATAGCGCAGTTCACTGAGTGCTAATTCACTATAACGCTGTCACTGTATTGTAACTATACCTCACAATAGTGCTGTCTCATCTTGCTATAATGCTCATAACTCTCTCACAACATATTAAAAAAATAACAATTGCTATAATAAATAATAATAATTGCTGTGGATCTGGCAACAGAACTGAAGCCTTCTAATTTCATAAAAATGAATCTGCCATGCATCACTTCACCCTTAATGTGCATTTTAGCACTTTTTCTCAAACATGATTAATTAGTAATTAGTATGTTTTTTAAGTTGTGGCAATGGGTGATAAGAATGCAAGAGCATGAATTTCTAATATCAGTATGAAGAAAAGGAAAGCCTGAATTTAGAAACTAAATTAGATGTTTTGAAAAGAATTGATTAAGGTGAATGGCAAGTCAATGTTTGAAATAATTTATGACTAGCAACTTAAACAATAAGAACAATTAAAAAATTAATAAAGAATCAATTTCAGCAGTGAAAAAGTTAGTTGTTCCACTGCAAGCAACAAAATGAACTAGGGCCAGGCCAGTTATTTCTAGTGAAATGGAGCAACTTCTAAATATTTTTATTGATGATAATATCCAATGTAAAATTTTGTTAAGTTCAACTATTATTCAAGAAAAGACTTATAAGAAGAATTGGACTATATGAAGATATGGATAAAACTCTATATGCTCTATGTGAAAAATCTGTTTGTTGTTTGGGTTTTATGGTGCACTGACAACTAATGCTATAATGCACCAAACAAGATGCAAAGAATGAAATGTAAAAAACATAAAAGTTATGCAACCCACAACCAAAAAAATATATTTGCAAAACATGTACACTGTGTTGTCATATCTGATAATAATCCACAATACAAAGCAAGAGTTCAGAAATTTTGCTAAAGAATATGAATTTGAGCATATTACATTGTCCTCATTATCCAAGATCTAATGGACGAGCTGAAAAAAAAAGGTGTAAAAATAGTCAAATGATTATTAAAGAAAGCTAGAAATTCTGGAACTGATTGGGAACTTGCACTGTTAAATTATATAGCACAACACAGAATTATAGTAAATCACCAGGTGAACATCTGATGGGATGTAAAATCAGATGAAAACTTCCATCACTTAAAATGGAGAGACCATCTACTGTGTTCTCTGGGAATAGAAGGCTCAGCAGGCCTAAACTTTCCTCTATCCTGCTTTCCTCAAACCTGAGAGCATTGGTAAGCTGACAATAGGAAGAAAGCTATATGCAAAATAAAACAATAAATACTTTGGTGACAGTCACACATTTCTAATTTCTTCATCTAGTATAATGCATATCATAATTCATTACCTTTCTCAGCATTAGACATCTCTACTTTCTTATTCAATACTACTCTTGCGTAGTGGCCAGTTGCTACAGCATCGGCTTTCAGACGTTGAATGGCATGATTAAAGAAAGCATCGAATTTAATTAACTTATTGCATAAAATATCAGGATTAGGGGTTAAGCCACTTTTGTAATCTTTCACAAGGTCACTAAAAGGGGGAAAAAAACATTAATATATTAGTTAATAAAGATGAATTTGTATATGCAAGGGCATATCAAAAAGTAAGTTGCACTCCTACACTCATAACAAACAATAAAGTGTATGAGAATGGCAATATATTAGGGTGGAGATAAAACCTGAATTTGCTTCTTCACTTGGTTGCCTAGGTTATATAAATACTTATCCGAATGTGCGATTAATTTGTCCATTCCCTGAGCATACATATCTGCTCCAATGTCCAACTAGGTCAAAACCATTTCTTTGACTTCGTCTGACAAAACCCTCTGTCTTTCCATATGCTCTTTCAATTTACTGAACAAATGGTAGTTACCTTTTCCTTAATTTCAATTTGACAATTATCCTGAATCATCTCATTAACACACAAAACATGAGCCATAGTGATGGATGTTGATTGTCTATCTCTGCAGTATTCATCTGTCAAATCTGCATGGCAATATTCAAACTGTTAGCACCACTCAATGATAATCTGATGAGACATTGTATTCTCTTGTATATGGCAGATATTTCTTCATAGATTTCTGTACATCATCATCATCCTCAAGCAGCCATGGGCTACGGAGGTCCAACCAGACCATGCAATTTAGTTCTCCAAGCAAGTCTGTCCTGAGCTACATCTACTGCATCTGGCCACTGCACACCAATTCTAATAGGTCCTGTTTGACATTGTCTGCCCACCACATCCTAGGTCTCCCCTTCTTTCTGAGACCTTTAGGCACACTGTTCATAACCCTATTCACCAATCTATAATTATCCATACGGGCAACATGGCCAAACCAACGGAGTTTCTCTCTGCACAGTATGCTGCTTAAAGGAGGTTGCAAACTCCTTTGCCTAACCTCATCATTAGTTACAAAGTTGAACCACCTAATGCCCAAGATACTTCATAAGCATCTGGAATCAAAAGCATCTAGTTTCCTGTTATCTTGTTTACAAAGTGTCCAAGTTTCACTGCCATAACTAACCCTAGAAAGAACCAAACTATTATACAGTCTAATTTTAGTCTTTAGGTGTATACGCCTATTTCTCCACACACTCCATAGATTTTTAAAAGTCCTGGCAGCAATCCCTATTCGTCTGTTAATCTCACGCCACACATCACCATTATCTGTTACATAGCTCCCAAGATAATTAAACTGTGACTCCTGCTCAAGACTGCAACCATTCATAATTAACTCAATCACAGCCTGCCTGACCAATTTTCATCGCTTTAGTTTTCTCTCTGTTTATAGCCAAACCTACTCTACTACCAGTTTCATCAAGAGCTCGAATGAAAGAGTTCATCTCATCAACATCATTTGCCAAAAGGGCTAAATCATCAGCATAATCTAAATCAGAAATTTTCATATCTCCAGTCAATTTAAGGCCAAAATCTTTCCCTTGAAGTGAATTTCGCATAACATAATCAATAACCAAGCTAAAGAGAAAAGAGACAAAATGCACCCTTGTCGAACACCAGAATTAATGCTAAACCAATTGCTACAAGACTTACCAACTCTCACCCACGACTCAGTGTTATTATAGAGAGCTTTCATTATGTTAACTAACTTGTCTGGTATACCATATGATCTCACAATCAACCACAAATTATGACGATCAACAGAGTCGAAAGCCTTTTTGAAATCAACGAAGCTAGTAACCAAAGGTTTCTGAAACTCTAAACATTTCTCAAGAATCTGCCTAAGTGAAAATATTTGATCCACACATCCCCTACCACTTCTGAATCCACATTGCTCATCACGCAATTGACTGTCAACCAGATTCTTAATTCTATTAAGCACAATCATGGAAAGAACTTTACCTGGAACAGAGAGTAGGCTGATACCCCTATAGTTATCACAAGAACTGTGATCACCATTTTTAAAAATAGGGTTAATAATAGCTCTGGTAAAATCCCTAGGAACCATGCCTTTATCATAAAAGATATTCAAAATTTCAGTCATCCATGTGGTAACAGTAACATTCCCAGCTCTAAGCATTTCTGTAGTAATTTCATCTACTCCTGGGGATTTATGTAGTTTAAGTTTAGAAACAGCCAAAATAACTTCAGATTGTGTTATAGGGCTAACATTAAAGCCACCAATGCATCTATCCTCATTGCAAACCATGGGAATAGAACTAACCACACTGTTTAGAACATCACTGAAATGCTCAGCCCACCTAGCCATGACAGAATCCTCATCTTCTATAACCTTACCTTGTTTATCCTTCAATCCCTGTATACCTGTCCGTTTTGTACCACATAAAACATTAACTATGTGGTATACAGCTCTCTGCTGTTGTGCTGTTTAACTGCTTCCTTGGCTTTGTCTGCCAAGCCATCAAGTCAAAGATTCTTATCAGCAGCTAACTGATCCTTTACACATTTATTAAGCTCCCTGTAATGCTTTCTATTTCTGTACAATTAAAGTTTTTCATTTTTACACACAAAAAATGAACTGTTTAACAGACTTTTAAATTTGGATAGCAATTGAGTTGATACACCATCATCATTCATGAACAACAGAAATACACTATGCACATTTGCATGTTACAACTGCTCCGGTCAGATGGTTGCACTATGTCATACATTCCTTCCCAGCACAAATGTTGTTTCCTTACTATGACGACAGGTAGTAACTGAGTGCAACCTACTTTTTGATACACCTACATACTTACATCATCATCATTCAGTGACAATAGTCTTTTTTTGATTTCAAATATATTACATGTTATATTGTTGAAACACACTAATTTGTATAAGCAAATGTGAAAAATCTTCCTGGAAGTGCTATAATTATCAACAAGTAAAAGATGTATTAGTATAATCAAGATGAATTAGTATATGCAAATCAATGTGCAATAAATACAAAAGTCCAAAAGAGTTAAAACAATACCCTTATATACATTGTTTACTTGTAATATACAACTCAAGGTTTCTTACATACACTTACACTTCAATGGCATTTATATTGATACACACAGTCTTCATGATACAAGTCTATTGAGGGTAGGGTGGCAATGATACAAGTTTCACTTCCATTTCATCAGTGTTCATGTATTATGTACACCTAATCCCCAACTAACATGATATATGCATTCTTAAAAAAATTCATGTCTGGTGAAATCACATTAGTCAGACATATTTCTCATAAAAAACAACATAAAGGGGGGGGATGCATTCCAAAATCATGACCTGGCATATTTTTTATTTTATTCCGTTATTATGATTATACTTTCGTTGCTTTGTATTTATTTGTTTATGTATACTTCATACATGTAACTCATTTTAATGGAAAAGAAACAATAATAAAGGTAGAAATAAAAGAAGGCTAAATGCAGCTTTATTTTAATATATGGCACTGTGTATTTACATTGGTAAGAATTTAAACACAACTGTTTACAATTTTTTACCCTTCGAATAACGAAGATTGTAAATATAAATTGATTGTTGCAAAAACTGTTTTCTAGTAATGAGGATGACTAAATATATGTTTGCAAGCATTTCTACTCTATACACAACAAGTTATAATCTTTAATTGGGATAATTTGTACATATGTACTTTGTCATTGACAATAAAAATGTCCTTTATTATTTTGCATATATATTATGTATTATAGTTGTTTAAACACACAATTTGCATATGCAAATGTGAAAAATGTTTCTGAAAATGCTGAAATTATCAACAAGATAGGCCAAATAGGTGAGACAAAGAAAGCACATTGATCGGTTGAGGTTTTTATGATGCAACAGCAACTAAGGCTATATGTCAAACAACAGCAAAAGAAACAGATAAAAGAAATGGAAACTACAACCAAGTTTAAAGTCACTATACAATAAAAGTATAAGTTGGGTTGTTTTACCTCTGAGCAGCACTTTTCTGCACACAATGGGCTAAATGGCCAGGTCACATGGACCCCGAAGGCTCAGTGAAGGTTGGGGGAGGGGACCCACTGGAACAGCTGTTGGGAGACAGATGGTAGCCTCCCATCAAGGCCATCCAGCGTGTTCTTTAACGTGCACAGGGTATGGCTCTCCCGCACACGGAGCCACGGCTTAACGTCCCATCCGACTGACGGCGGCCTTTCCAAGCCCATCGGTGTCCCCTACTGA
Source organism: Ryuthela nishihirai (assembly GCA_038380435.1). NCBI lineage: Eukaryota > Metazoa > Arthropoda > Arachnida > Araneae > Heptathelidae > Ryuthela > Ryuthela nishihirai. The sequence continues at coordinate 1,973,416 of JAWZYU010000023.1, read as the reverse complement.
CCGTGGGCAGGGCGGGGAATTTTTGCGGAGATAAATCTCAATGCTGACTCAGCTGGGACTTGAACCTGGGAACTACAGATTACGAGCCTGGCGCGCTACCGACTGAGCCACCTCTGCCCCAAAAGTATAAGTAACAATAACAATACTAAACAGATGTATAAAGGAAAACATCTAGTGTATATGACCCACATAGAAAAATGAAAATTAATAAACATAAAAGGTAAAGAACACATGTTGAAAGCAAAAATCAATGTGCAAAACACACAACTAAAACATTAAGTATGGTTAAAGCAGTCAGTATATCTTTAAAAAACTGAAAAACATATGGTAAAACCAAATTATTGGATAAAAGATGTCCAAGTGTAAAGGGCTCAAATAATAAAGAATGAAAACTGCAATATATACATTATTCAAGAATAAAATATGTTTAACAGTTAAAATGGTGTCACAAAACTCACACATAGGTTGGTTGTCCACTGAAAGGAATCCATGACATATGCAGAGTCATGCAAATACAATTTCATCTTTGTGATTCTGGCAAAAAATGATTGCCATGGTTTGAGAATAGGCTTGATCTGGATATGCTTGTTATTTACCTGTTCTGACCAAGATCTTTGCCACTGTGCCTGGAGCTTGATGAAAAAACACCACTGGAAGTCAAATATGGAACCAGCAGCAAAGAGGGGAATAACCAGACAAAAACCATCCAAGATGTCTGCTTATACGACAAATAATGTAAATCATCATAGATAGGTAATGGAGAAATCAAGTTAAATTGAATGACTAGTCTTGTTAGTCAAAAATCAGTTTAAAAATGGTTTTAAACCACAATCATGTTGCTAGATTCCCCATTAGTAAGGGACTAGGTGTATCCAGTCCTGAGCAAGAAACTTTGGCACTGAATACTGATTAAAGTTTCAATGTGTGTAGACCATGTGTTTCTTTGCTCTGCAATTTACCTACCAGTTTTGAAATATAGATGGCTAGAATAACCACATAATTTGGTGATTTTTTTCTATCAATTCCCTTCTGGAAGGGGATGGCTGCCAGATAAGTGCAACTTACTAATCTGACCATTTATGGCCACTTTTTCTTTTCTCTCTGTTGATGAGAATTCAACTTCACAGGGTTCTGGTGCTGACCATTTATACCCAATGGACTGGTTTATGACTTTGAGCTTGATTAAGGTTCTGGGTTTGCTACCCTGATGGGCTTCGGTTGAAAGAAAATCTGCTGTTTTTTCGTTTGCCTGTGGGTTTCCAGTCATAAGTCAGCAGAGACACAGGATACCTTATATCATCTGGTGGATAATCCTGATCAGAGGTGATCACAGTACCTTAAATCCTTACTAAGTAGTTGGGCATTGCCAATCCTACTCCATGTTTGTGCCTCAAGCAGGTCAGTTTCTATCTCGATTCTGGTTCTTGAAAGAGTCCATTTCAAAAGATGGTGTCTAAAGTTCCTACCAGCATGAGTGGCTTCAACCTTTAGCAGTAGAGGAATGGGACTTTGTCTTATGCTTGCAATTAGTGGGCTGTTTGATATTGTTGGTGTTATCTCTCTCTCAATAAACCCAGTTTCTTTAAAAATCTTACTAAACATTTTCTCTCTGCAGGTACATGGAATGTAAAGACATTTCTTTAGATGTAATTTTCTTGATGTCCTCACATAGGAATTCCAGCATTATAACCTAGATATTTTGGGCTTGCGTGAGACCAGATGGATAGGTAAATGTCAGACAGACTTAAAAATATTTTTTTTATTTCTTTTTTTCAGATAGGGAGGATGAAAATTATCTCCAAGGTGCAGGTTTGCTTCTAGGCAGAGACACCAGTGATGCTCTTCTAGAATATGACTGTTTTAATGAAAAATTTCTTAAAGCTAAGTTTAAAACTAAGATTAAAGACTTGAATGTTATCAGTTGTTATTATGCCCCTACATAGGACTCACAAGGATAAGATAAGTTTTACAGACAACTTCAGGATATTTTGAATTCTGTCAAGAAAGGAGACATTTCTCTTGTGTTAAGTGTTGTCTTGTGCCAATGCTAAAGTTGGTAATGACTCTGACATTTGGGCAGGGTATTAGGTCCCTTTGGTATTGGCAGTCCAGTCTCCTTTCTGTTAGTTTGAGTTGCACTTGGTAATTCATTTTGATTGATGGCCACTAAACACCAATATCAAGGTCACGTCATCATCAAAGCTTGATTATTTATGCAAATATGGCCCATGGATGTGTTTGCAGACACATGCCAGCATTTGCATTAAGCCAGTGTGAGGTTAGTTGAAATTCGTTTAGAGTTGTGAAGTTTGTAGTGGATAGGTGTAGAAATTGTAGAGGGGTAGACTTTTTGTGAGGTGAGGAGCTCAAGTTAGGTGCTTGCTCTTTTTATAAATTGACCTGTATGTAGTTGGGTGAGTTAAAATCAATAAAATTTTATTTTTATGAATATGCTTTTGACTTTTTTTTTTCTCTGGAGTAGAGAGTAGATTTATTTTAAGTTAGTTGTATTTTATACTGGACAAGTTCACAACTTTTAAGTGAAAATTTTACCATTCATGTTCCAGAACAAAAAAAAAATTAATTATTTGGCGAGTTTATTGCCTTCTGCCTAAAATCCTGAGTATCCAGCAGATAGGATCTTAAGATTTGTAAGTGTTACACTGGGACTGTAAAACACTTTGGAGAGTGTAGGAAAACAGGCATATACACCTAAAGATTAAAATTAGGCTGTATATTATATTTAATTTAAACACAGCTAACAGTAGTTAAAATTTAATAAAACATGATTAAGCTGTTACATTTGGTAGCACAGTGTATTACAATCCTAGCATGCGAAGCGCATATTGTTTCCCACACAAGCTGGAAACCAAATAACCAAGATATATTGTTATTTCAGTAACTTAAAAGTCATAATTGTAATCTTAAAACTATGTGAAGTTACATAAGACCTTAAAGTAAACAAAGGATAGTTACCACTTTGTAGTAGCTGGTACAATTACTTGAACGTAGGCAATCAAAGACGAGATGATGCAATTCTTACAGCCCCGATGTAAGCTAGCAGTCCTAAGGAGATGAACCGGCTGTATAATGCTGGTCACAGAAAGATAATGTGCCACTGATGACTTCCAGCATGTTAATTATTACAGTCACCCTCTTGTCACTACATTAGGATACAAGCTTTAAGTAGATGGACACATGAGTTGATGGTATTCTATTACTATTCAGCTGATATCCCATATAGGTCATATACAAAACCTTGGCACCACCATTTTCTGAGTCCAGGACATCTTTAGTCCTGTGCGTATAAAAGCTGATATATGCTGAATACGATATTGACTTTAGAAGCTCCTATGCTTCGAATAATAACTACTGTTACATTCATTGTCAATATATGTCAATTTAATTTAATAAAATTTAATAAATTGTCAATATATGTCAATAAAAAATTACATTCATATGTCAATTTTAACACTAGTTGTAACGACATCTTCATATCAGCGAAGCAGACATAAGCACAGATCCAAATGTTGTCCAAGTCATTATACAGTTCCAGTTAACGATCTTAAGTGGGTAATATCCAAGGCTATCGAAGTTTTGCATCTTACACACATTAGCAACTTATTACAACTCAGCTATCCAAATTGTCAAAGTAAAAACAGACTAACATTTAAAAGACTAACTTGTTGCTCAGGGTTGCCTTGATGCAGGCTGGACTTCACATAGTTTCAAGATTACAATTATGACTTTTAAGTTACTGAAATAACAATATATCTTGGTTATTTGGTTCCCAGCTTATGTGGGAAATAATATGCGCTTTGCATGCTAGGATTGTAATACACTGTGCTACCAAATGTAACAGCTTAATTGTGTTTTATTAAATTTTAATTAGGCTGCATAATAGTTTGGTTCTCTCTAGTTATGGTAGTGAAAAACTTAGATTAGATGGTAGTGAAACTTAAATTCTATGTAATAAAGGTAATAGAAAACTTGATGCCTTTGATTCTAGATGTTTACACAATATCTTGGGCATTAGGTGGTTTGACTTTGTAAGCAATGATGAGGTTAGGCAAAGTAGGAGACAACCTCCTTTGAGCAGCTTATTGTGCAAAGAGAGACTGCACTGGTTTGGCCATGTTGCCCATATGCATAGCTGTAGATTGTCAAGTAGATGAACATCTACAGCTATGCAGTGTGCCTAAAGACATCAGGAAAAGGGGAGAGACCATGGATGCAATGGGCAGACAATATCAATCAGGACCTTATTAGAATTAGCCTGCAGTGGTCAAATGCAAGAGCTGTAGCTCAGGACAGATGTTTAGAGAACAAAACTGCAGTCTGGTTGGTGCTCTGTAGCCAATAGCTGCATAAGGATTTTTTCTGTAAGAGTTGCAATTCTCAGTGTATATACAATAAAGATGCAAATAGTAAAAAAACATATCAAAACACTGATAGAAATTTTTACATGATGTAGATTAATTTTCTTGTTTGGTAAAAATGCAATTATAAAGTCAACGAAGAAAACATTTGGCAATAGTCCAATTTAATATCCTGTAGAGATGCACTTACAGTTCTGAAAACTAGATTGGTGAAAAGCACAAATTTGATATAAAATCTAGATAAATAGTAATCTTCTTTCAACAGGGGAAATCTTGATCAGTGGCTGATTGGGTTGTTTCACATCTGAGCAGCACTTTTTTCGCACACAATGGGCTAAATGACCAGGTCACAAGGACCCCGAGGGCTCAGAGAAAATTGGGGGATGGGGACCCACTGGACAGCTGTTAGAAGACAGCCTCCCATCAAGGCCATTGTGTATTAGTTAATGTGCACAGGGTATGGCTCTCCCACACACGGGGCCATTTCTTAGCATCCCATCCAACAAATAGCAGACTTCCAAACCCCAATTGTGTTCCCTACTGACCAAGGTAGGGGCAGTTTGTGGAGATAAATCTCATCACTGGTTCATGTAGGACTTGGACCTGGGAATTGCAGCTTATGAGCCTGACACGTTACCAACTGAGCCACCCCCACCCTGATCAGTGGCCAGTAGCTCAGCAGTCAGAGTATCTGACATTTTATCAGGAGGTCATGGGTTAGAACCCCACCTGGCACAAGACAATTTCCCCACTATATACATTGATACCTGAACACAATAGCAAAGATGTGGCTTCATATAAACTTGATAATAGCATTGAATATTACCAAAGATTTAACATCACAGTCAGATTACACACACTGTATGAACAAGATTGGTTAAATTCACATATTAGAAATTGAATGTAGCAATATATTTTGCATATATATATATATTAATATATATATAGTATACAATATTTACCAATAAATCAGCACTTTGAAGTCGATTCAAATTTTAGAGGAAAAATTGTCTTGAGCCGGGTGGGATACGAACCCACGACCTAATGATAACACGTCAGGTGCTCTGGACCACTGAGCTACTGGCCGCCAATCAAGATCTAGTCTAATTAACGCTATGAACATTTCTATTATGTCACATATAGGCTCTATTCAGGCAATCTAGCCACAAGCGGCTTCTATTTGCCATATAGATGGAAAGCATGTCTTACAAGTATGCTAGTGATAAATGATGAAATAAACTACAAACAGTTTATTTCATCATTTATCACTAGCATACCATAGATGTACCGGACTTCGAGCCGTCTGTGAAGACAGGCAAGAAGTTCAGGTACTCTGCACAATGGGTGGCAGAGTTGCTGATACACACAGTAGGGTGTAAAGGACGTCCCCGTCCTACAAAGAGAGAAATCACAGGAAGGGGAAATAGCAAGCCACGGTGGAAGTGACTCAGCTGTCAACTGTGAGATGCTATCAAGACTGGTGTTAATGTCTCACAGGCAACCTTGGACACGCAAACTGAGAGGACGAATGGTAGTGGCTGATTCTGGAATAATATTTGCCACTGGGGATTGAAAATGCAGTCCCAAGTGGAATGGCCTGGCAGGGATCGCAATTTCGCTGTGTACTGCAGGGATCGCAATTTCACTGTGTACTGCAGGGACAACCGCTGACGGCAAATAGATAACAAAGACTTGTGAGTCTCAACATAGAGATTCTGGACCTGTGAAGTGTGGAAGGCCTAATGGTGCAGGGGGTCCAGCACCTTCAATACTGAATCCCGGGCAAATTGGTACACCTGAGATCTGTAGTCCAGTTTCGACCGGACAAGTGCACGGTAGAGGCAGAGCAATGAACATTGGTGCGCTCACCAAGAGAGGGAGGAGAGGACCTTGAGGATGCTCAATACCCTCATGCACTTGAACCTGCGATGTCGAAGATGAGGTAAAAAGGTCAATTTACAGTCGAAAATGAGACCGAGAAACTTGGTCTCCGCCACAACTGGAATGATGTTACCCCAGAGCCACAATTCAGGGTCCAGATGATTATGCTTGTGGCAAAAGTGCACACAAGCGGTCTTCTGTGAGAATAAACCCATTGGCTGTCACCAAAACCGAGAGATTGTTCAGGGCAGTTTGCAGTTGTCACTCAATGATCCTCATGTTGGACAACGAGCAAAAGATGCTAAAGTCATCAACATAGAGAGCATTGCCAAGAGTTGGAGGAAGTTGCCGGTAATGAAATTTATCTTGGCAGCGAAAAGTGTGACACTCAGGACGCAGCCTTGTGACAGCCCCTGTTCTTGGGGGAAAGGCTGCGATAGTGTTGCTGACATGAACTCGAAAAGTACGAGACGATAAAAAATTTGCAATGAAGATTGGCATGTGACCTTGCAAGGTGAAGCTATGGAGGTCACAAAGAATGCTGAATCTCCATGAAATGTCACAGGTTTTTCAATGTTGAAGATAATGGGCACCAGGTGCTCTCAATATAAAAAGGAATTCCTGATCAATTCAAGGCGGATCAGGTGGTCTAAAGTAGATCTGTGCCTGTGAAAGCTACACTGGGTGTTGGAAAGAAGGCTGTGATGTTCCAAATACTAGGCCAGCCTGGTATTTACTACTCTTTCCAACACCTTACAGATGCAGCTCGTCCATGCAATCGGATGATAATTTGAAGGAATCTTGGGATCTTTTATTGGTTTGGAGAAGGCCAACACAATAACCTCCTGCCAGGAGTCTGGAAACTGCTTCTCAATGAAAATACAGTTGAAGAGTTGGAGCAGCCAATCCTTACTTGATGGTGAGAGGATGTTAGAGCATAGCATAACGGACACTGTCCAGTCCAACAACAGATGCACGAGAAGTGTGCAGAGGAAGGCGAAGTTCCTCCACTGTGAATGGCCTGTTGTAAGGCTCCAGGCCATTTGAGTGGAAGGAAAGCAGAGAGCATTTGGCCTTGCTCTTCTGGGCCAGAAACTCAGGGGAATAAGAACACAAACACGAGATGGAGGAGAATGACACCCCCAGATGTTGGCAACTGCTTGTGGATCAGCAATTGCCTGTCCATTGTGCTCCAGGATCGATAATGAATGGGACATGTACTTTCCACCCATCTTCCGGACCTTATCCCACATGACCTTAGAACTGGTCATGCGGGTGATAAAAGACGTATATATTTGATCCAAGATTCCTTCTTGTTTTGGTGCCAGACAAAAAGTGCTTTTGCCCTGGTGCATTTGAATGCTTCAAGGTTGGGGGCTGTCAGATATCTCTGAAACACCCCCCAAGCCTTGTTCTGAGCCTTATGAGCTGTGATGAAGTTAAGGATTCCACCACAGTTTTGGGAACCATGGAAACCTAGTCAAGGTCTGAGGCAGCTGCATGGACGATGCAGTCTGTCATCTCCACCACTGCAACACTGATTGGTTCCTGGCAACAGAGTGTTCCTCGAGATCAGACAGGAGCTCGAAGCCTCTCCAGTCAGCCCGATCAAGCAAATGAAGGGCTGCAAGGTGCACATCGTGGGGAGGTGATCACTTCCATAGGGATTGTCCTCAACCTCCCATGTAAAGAGTGGATGGATCGAGGAGGAGGAGCAGATAATCAGATCAATGGCAGTGAAGGTGCGAGTCAGGAAGTGGAAGTAGGTGCTGACACCCATGTACAACAGGGAGAGTGAAGGATCCAAAAGTCACTGCTCCAGGACCCCACCCCTCCCATTGGTGTCAGCAGCCGCTGACAGCAAAGTGGACTGTGTCTGTTGAAATCCCCCATGATGAGAAAGTGGCTTCTGTGGCAGTGCAAACAGTAATCAGCATACACCCATCAGAATCTTTCTCACCCACAGCGAATTATCTTCTTACTCAGGCAAAGCCGAAGTCAGTGTCCATTGCAAGAAATGGGGGACAGCAGCTGCAAGACGAGGTCATCGAGGTCTTCCCGGAATATAAGACTCCCAGGTAGTAGGTAGACTGCCACTAAGTTGGTGATGAGAGGCATGACCTGGAATGGAGAATGGTTGTTCATGAGGATGGTGACCCCCACCCCCACAAGCTGGACCATCTCTGTCCTGGTCCCAGTAAACGAGAGAGAAGTGTCGGATAGTGGAACCATAGGCTCTCTGCAGGTTGTCTCCTGTGGACGGGCTCATGTGCCCTCAGGAGGATCTTGATGTCAATATGCCTCTGGAATCCACAACAATTGCATTGTAGGAGGGTGGCCTTCTTGTGTCTTAGAAGATTTGACAGACTTGCGATTTTTTTTTAACCGTCGCCAGCAATGTCGCTGGCGACGGATCCATATCCCCAGAGTCATCTGAGTGACATGGATCAGAGACCACTGAACAGGAGGGGTTAAAGGCTTCTTTTTAGGCCATGATGGGGGCCCTTTTGGGTTTCGAAGGTCTTGCTGTCTGTGGGCAGGATTTGGGTTGTTTTACCTCTGAGCGGCACTTTTTGCACACCATGGGCTAAATGGCCAGGTCACAAGGACCCCGATGGCTCAAAGAAGGTTGGGGAAGGGGACCCACTGGACGGCTGTTGGGAGACAGATGGTAGCCTACCATCAAGGCCATCCAGTGTGTTCTTTAACGTGTACAGGGTATGGCTCTCCCGCACACGGGGCCATGGCTTAGCATCCCATCTGATAGACGGCAGGCTTTCCAAGCCCATTGGTGTTCCCTACTGACCGTGGGCAGGGAGGGGAATTTTGCGGAGATAAATCTCAACGCTGACTGAGCTGGGACTCAAACCTGGGAACTACCCTGCTATCGACTGAGCCACCCCCACCCCAGGGCAGGAAGGAAGGGCCCTTACAGAAGTGGAAAGTGCCTCAGCAGGAATGGAAACTGGAGTTGATGCTGCAATTGACATTGACTTTGGCTTCGCCTGAGTAAGGAGGTAATTCACTGTGGACGAGAAAGATTCCGATGGTGGTACACTGATAACCATCTGCACTACCACGAAAGCCATCACAAGGATGAGCTATCCGAGAACCGCATTGGAATGATTAACCATGCCAGGTGGGGCAGGCAGTGCAGCAAGCTTTCACACCTCTGGATAAGCCATGGCCCACACACAGACCATGGCTTAACATCCCATCTGATGGATGGCGGCCTTTTCAAGCCTATCAGTGTCCTCTACTAACTGTGGGCAGGGAATTTTGCGGAGATAAATCTCAGCGCTGACCCAGCTGGGACTTGAACCTGGGAACTGCAGATTGCGAGTTTGGCCCACTACCTACAGCCACCCCATCCCCAACATGCATCAGCTGTAGCTTAGACTAACTGTCTAAGGAAACTATCTAAACGTGTCTTTGAGAACTAAACTGCACAGTCTGGTTGGACCTCAGTAGCCTATGGCTGCATGAGGATTCTCTAGGCATTTCCATTCTACTCTATATTAGCAGCAGATCTTCAGCAGTCTCATTTGGTACCAGCCAACAATCAGATGTAGAAATATTACATTGTACTATGAAATTATTTTATATAATCATTTACAAAAAAATCAAAATAAAACTGTTAAAAGGTTACAAAAAACTGAAACCAATTCCTCTGTTAGAGTGTGTCTTTTGATAGCAGAGCTACAGAAGTTAACAAAGAGCAGTGTCTACACTCATAAATTTATTCACATATTCCTTCATGTCAGGCATGTTTGTTGCTCCAGCTGAAGGTTGATGTAGCTAGCAAGATAGCCTTTTGATAGCACATCTTTAGTTTTCTGCAAGCACAGAATTTGCAAATTCTTCCAGTCGGCTGTAGCAGAGAACTTAAAATAGTGCCAGACCAAGACATTTTGCTGCCCATATTTGGTTTTTCAAGCAAATAAATAAGAAAAACATTGTGAAAATTGCAATATTAGTGTGTTGCAACAGAGAACGCTATTGGCATACAGTAATGGTACTGTTTATGCTAGTTTGATGAATTTGTACATCACTGAAATGCCTACTTGTAGTAAGTTGTATATAGTTTTTAAATAGTCTTTCTTTTGAATAACTTCTCAATATGGCAACCTCTAATGGTGAAACTATATGTTCAAAGAATTTTTCATTTTGGCCCACAGATGTTATCAGTATGCAATATTTCATAGCAAACAATAGAAGTCCTCATTTACAGACTCAAAATTAAATTACTCAAAATAAGACTTATAACCTTAACTTTATGAAGGGCATGAAATTTAGTCACATTAGCATTGTAAGGATGCAGAAACTTCTTTAATCCTGAGTGACCTTATGATTTCATTCCCACTAAAAATAGCTGAGTTTTTCACAACTTGTAAATCACTGAGACAAATTATCAGGGAATTTTTTTTTATAAGACAATGAAAAAATCCATAAAAATCATTATCAAATGTCTAATTTAATATATATATATTAAATATATATATATTTAACTGACCTAAATACATTATTCCAATATTCTTTGACAAAATTTACTTCATGAAACTGGATTCCAATTTTTCTGCAAACATATTCTGCATCTTCTTTGTCTTTATCAACTAAACAATATCCTGCTTCATCAGAAATATCCCAGTTTCTCATAAATACACCTAAAACCTGGTAACCTAGAAAAACAAAGAAAATAAACTACAATTGGCTCTCAATACATACTGGGATTGAGTTCTTAAAAATGGCCACATAGATCAAAAATGTGTAAATGAAGCATAATTTTTTCTGTAATAAAGCAAATGGCATAGATAGTGTGGAAGCACTGCCTCAAAACTCAAACATATTTTTCCTCCACTATTTTATTTTTCATGGTACAGTATTTATAGTATATAGACATCACAGTAACACTCAAATTAGAAAAATACAGCTTATATGCAATAAGAATATAGTAACTGTGTATGAAAAAAAAATTAATGCTACATCCAACTTATGCTTAGCACTGTTTCTGATGGCATGCTGCTTCAGATTGTGGTGGGAATGGAAGAAAGTGCGAGTTACAGGGTTAAGGCGCCATCCAGATAAAATGACCAAGTATACAAAGGTAAGATGCTTCCTCACCTACTGGCAGCTGTTGGACTGATATATATGGTTGAGGTTCAAAATTTTACTTTCTTTTTTCTTTAGGTAGGGAAGCAACTATGTTTGAGAGATTTTCATTTTCTTTCACAATTTCTCTGCTCAAATGTTCCAAAAAGAAAAAAAAACATGTACATTAAAAAAGGTGCAAATACAGTGACCATGTTATTCTGAAAACACATTAACTAAATCTGCATACATCGAGAACCAACTGTATTTTATCTTAGGTAAGAAATAATATAAATTAAACTGACATCAAGGGATATTAATGAATTAAAACATCCCATATACCATTTGCAGTGTATTCCATACACAATTTATTGTCATATACTTCAATAACACTGGAGTTCAAGATCCAGTTGACTCAATAGATTTGTCAAAAAATAATATACACTGCTGGCCATTAAAAATGCAACACCAGGATGAACTCATCAGATTGTCCTGAAATATGTAAGACTGATAGTCCATGAGAGAACATGCAAATGATTCAAACAGCACATATGCACATCATGTGTGACAGTAATGCCCCCTGTAAGTGGTATAAGGAGATTACAAAGAGCTGATGTAAAGCACTGGAATTGTGTTTTTTCGCAGTTCTTACGCACTAAAGGATCAAGTATACCCTGTCGATGAACACGACATACATATGACCAGGTTTCTGGCTTTGATTGAGGGAGAATTGTGGAATTACAGGAAGGCAGATTATCATACCAAGACATCGGTGCTAGTGTTGGGTAGAATGCTACCACAGTGATGAGAATATGGGGTCAGTGGGTAGAGGAGAAACGAATTCACCGGATTGAGGGATCTCAACGGCCCTGCCACATAAACTAATGAGAGGACAGACATCTTGTGTGCATGGCTTTGAATGATTGTACAGCTGCATCAAACACCTTAGTCAACAGTTAGAGTGTTTTGCACATCAACCAGTGTCCGCACGTACGGTTCAACATCATCAGCAGCATCAGGACATCTTTTCAAGGTGGCATTGCTTCGGCTACCATTGATTACAACACAGGTGTAATGTCACACACATGGATGTGCAAATGGCATCGTATCGTCTTTTCAGACGAATCCCCCTTCAGTATGCAGCACCATAATGGACAAATCCGTATCTGGTGGTACTTTGGCGACAGGCTTAGTGAGACATGCATGATGCAGTGCCATACAGGTCCAGTCCCTGGTGTTATGGTATGAGGTGCCATTGGATTCCACTCACGCACATGCCTCATACGCATTACTGGTACTTTGAACAGTCAGTGTTACAACAATGAACTGTTGGAGCATGTGGTTGTACTTATCTTCAAGAGCTCTCTGGTGCCATTTAACAAGGACAATGCCTGACCACATGTGGCATGCATCATCCAACAATTCCTGGTTAGCCACGATATGACACTTGTGTATTGGCCTGCATGTTCACCAGATCTGTCCCTAATTGAACATGTCTGGTCCATGATCTCACGACAACTAGCACACCAGCAGCTGCTACAACATATGAACTTTGGCTGTGTATCAAAACTGTACTCCATTGTTTTTCAAGTGCACTGAAGTTATATTTTTTCACCAAGCACACACATAAAACATTAAAACACTGTGCATTTAAAATAATATATATGCACACATATCAAAAATGTTAAAAAAATGGGCATTTAAAAATTTCAGTTAAAATTTATATAACTTTAAAACTTAAAAAAAAAACACCTGACCAATGCATTTCAATCCCACTGGGGTTGTTATCATGGCCACTTCTGAGTGCACAATCATTTGTCTTATGTAAGTTACTGCTAAGTTGTCTAAAAACTACTTTCTTGTTTCTGAAGAAATTAATAAAAATAAGAATTTTTATGAAAGGCTAAAAAATGTTTCTAAATATTTTACTATGGCTCAGTGGTTAGCATGCTTGATTATTAATTGAAGTGAACTTGGTTAAAGCCCTGGGTAAGGCATAAATGTTTGTGTTCTGCTGAGGTCATGCCATTCTCACAGACCTACTAGTGTATAAACTGACAGACTTCTTCGGCCCTCTGTGGCAAGCAGCTGCTTGAGGGAGCATTGTTTTAAATTAAACTACACATACCAGCCACTGAATTAGAAACCTTTATGCAGATGTACATAAACGTCACTTGCACAGCTTATGTTCATAATACGTGGTCACATGTATCACAACATGATCTAGGCAACTATTTAAGATTGCTGCTCATCAGTAGTGTTGATCACAATAGGAAAAACAAAGGATCTTTCGGGGTTCAATATAGGGCTTATTGTGAGTGCCCATCTGGCTGGAGTGACAATTTTAAAAACAGCAGAGCTGACTGGTTTCTCAAAAGGTGAAATATCTTGGGTTTTTTAATCAGTGGAAAAATAACCCACACTGCTTGTCTAAGAGGCATAAGTGTGGCATGATGACAATATGTTAGGAACAAGATTGCTGTAGTCTGAGAAGGTTTGTACGGAGAAACAGGACTTCCTGTATGCAGCAATTGACTGAAGCATTCAATGAAGGCTGTTCCCAACCCATGTCTAAACAAACTATGTGCAGGGAACTGAAGAGGATTGGTATTAGCAGTCGCATGCCTATACGGAAACCACCAATTTCTGTGAAGAACCAGAAAGTTCATATACAGTGGTGTCAGGAACACCATGACTGAACACTGGAAAAAAGTCATGTAGCTTGACATGTCATGGTACACCTTGTTCTGTACTGACAGTAGGCAGAGAGTTTGGCGAGAGCCCCATGAAGTAATGGACCCAGCTTGCCTTGTAAACACAACTCAAGGCTCTGGAGCGATGTCATGATGTGAGGCACATTCTGTTGGTACGGAACAGGTCCCCTGATATTGCTGGAAGGTCGGGTTATCTGAACATTGTTGCCAATGAAGGATTATCTGAACATTGTTGCCAATGAAGTTCATCCTGCAATGTTGACTTTTTATCCAGCAGGTGACGGCTATTTCATGGGCAACAATGCTACTGTCCATCGTGCAAGATGTGTTCAGCAGTGGTTCAGCGAGCATGACAGCGACTTTCACCATCTTCTCTGGCCACCACAAAACCAGGATGTGAATCCCATTAAGAATGCATGGGATATGTTATCTATATATCTGGGAGCAAAGTCCTCTTCCATCAAATTTCAGCCAGTTAAAGGACTGTTGGTGAATGCCTAGTATGCTGGAAATATAAAGGCACTACAACACCTTGTGTAGTCTGTGCCAAACCACATATGTGCTGTAATTCAGGCTAAAGGAGGTCTAACTTGATATTTAATAAAGGTTTCTAATTCAGTGGCCTCTAAACCTCAATTCTTTATAAAGGATATAATGAATAGAGGTTTTTAGGATATTCAACTCAATTGATGCTTTTCTAATTGACTTTTTAAGGCTGTTGTGAAATGATTTCAACATCATTCACCCTTTCATTTGACTTTCTTGACCTTCCAAATTTCCTCTTTAGGACAGAACCTGTAGTTTCATACTTATATACCCACTTTTGTTATGATGTGTCATTCAGGTCCATTAAACTCTACTCAACCAAAAAAAGACAAAATACTTAATAAGGTTTCAAATACAGCAATTGGTTAAATTAATTTAATTTACCACAATAACACTGTCATATAAGGTTACTTGCTTATAAACGAAATCTTATGTGGCAATGTTATCATGGTAAATTAAATCAAAAAGACAAAAGATGGGCATCCTAAAAACAGTAGTCATCAGGGCCTACCGATATTCAACCCACTCAAGATTGCTACTTAAGGAAAAGAAATAACTGAGCCAAATAGCAATAACAGTGGGCTATCCCAAAGCAGTAAATGACTTAACATATAAAGAGGGAAAATTAAAAGTAATGCCTACACAAAGCGACATTTCAGACTATGTTTACCCTCCATCCTAAATACCTTTGGTTCAGTGGCGGGGGTGGCTCAGTCATTAACGTGCCAGGCTCGTAATCTGCAGTTCCCAAGTTCAGGTCCCAGCTTGGGTCAGCGTCGAGATTTATCTCCACAAAATCGCCACCCTGTTAACGGTCAGTAGGGACACCGATGGGCATGAAAAGGCTGCCATCCATCAGAAGGGATGTTAAGCTGATTATCAGTTTACACTAATGCGAATGCACTGGTGACTGCCACTACTATATCACATGTCTTAGTGCTTATGAGTGAATTTGCAGCTAGATTTAACAGATTTTTTTTTAATAAAGTATATAATTCTAGTATAATCATGTAATTCTAGTATAATTTATTATTTTATTTGTTAATTTATGCTTAGCTGGTCAAGCAATGGTAAATCAATATTATGACTTATGTAGTATGGTCAATTGCGAAATATTTTCAGTCTTAAAAGTTGATCGCAGAGTCCAAAAGTTTGGCCCTCTCTGCCATAAGTAACAGCAGGATCCTACACAGGCAAGAGAAACAAAACATGACAGAGTCATATGAAAAGCCTATTACATGGCAGACCTCAGGAGACCAATAAGAAGGCCAGCAAGCAAGGCAGAAGAAATGAATGGTAATATTACACCATTCAGGTATATTAAGCAATGCAATTCAACACAGCAAAAACCACCTAACATGCGTTAACAGCGGAACTAGTTGGGTGTTGATGGTGTAGATTTTAGCAGTTTTAATTCTGAAGTTTTTTTTGACATTAATAAAATTTTAATTATCCAGTAAATAGTTAAATATTCTAGTCTTATTACATGGTGTACTCAAGTGTTTGCTGGAAGACAAAGGACTGTGAGGTCAGGATTCCAGCAATGAGTTACAAGGATACCAAAAAGGAAAAATGATAAAACAAGATTATCCATTAACAAACAAAAACAGGATAACTATCCTGGACTTGAGATGAGGTAACTACTGGAGAACTCATCATGAGATATGCTGTAAATTTATTACTCTGAAAAAATAAGGTTATCAAAATACAACTTGATAGTGAACACTTAAAAATAAAAATTATTGTATAATTTTAACCTTTTGGATAAAATTAAAACTTTTTAGGCAAAACTCATACAGACATTTATTCAAAAAGAAACAGACACAATGGCTAAAAAAATGCCTATCTCTTTTGACAAAATAGAAACTACATATAGCCTTCATCCCAAATATCCGTTGGCTTGCAGCAAAAAATAGCTTGATAGTAACACTTAACTTAGCTTCCATAGCTGCTTATCAGCTTACACTACTACGAACGTACTGGTCACTGCCACTACTGCACAAGTCAGTGTTTGTGAGAGACTTTTGCAGTTAGATTTCACAGATTTTTTTAAATAAAGCGAATAATAATATAATTTCCATTTTGTTATTTTATACATCTGGACAACTATAGCTACTCTTTTTTTTCTACCCTAATCAGGAGTGGTCAACCACACAGGGTCCTGGTGCTGACCATATAAACCTACTGGACTGGAATAAGATGCCGAGCTTGATTACATATCCTGAATTTGCTGCACTGGTGGGCTTCTGTAGAGGGAAAATCTTCCGCTGTGTTTTCTGTTTGTTTGTGGGTTGACAACCCCAAGTGAATAGATTCACAGGATATGTTTTTATCAGCTGGTGGATAATCCTGAGAAGAGGTCATCGCAGGCACCTGAACTCTTTGCTTCTACTAGCATCATCAAATTCAACAATGGAGGAAGTCTTCCAGTTAGATGGCTTCAGCCTTTAGTGGTGGGGGAACGTGTCTTTGCCCCATGTCTGCAATTAGGGGGCTGTTTGATATTGTTGGCATTCCCTCTCTCAATAAACATAGTTTCTTTAAACATTCCACTAACCATTTTCTCTCCATAGGTAGTTGCAATGTGAGGACTCTGCACAGAGCTTTTTCTCTTCATGACCTCACACAAAAATTCCACCATCATAGTTTAGATATTCCCGGCTTGCAAGAGACCAGATGGACAGATAAAGGTCAGATTCTTAAAAATAAGCTAAATTTCTCTTTTCAGGGAGGGATGACAATAAGCATCACTAAGGAGTGGGTTTGCTTCTCAGCAGATACGCTATTGATGCTCTTCTAGGATATGAGTGCATTAATGAAAGGTTTCTTACAGCAAAATTTCAGACAAACGTTAAAGACTTCAATGTTATCTGCTGTTATGCCCCCACTGAAGATGCTGATGAGGATCAGAAGGATTGGTTTTACGGACAACTTCATTATATTTTGAATTCTGTCAAGAAAGGAGATATAACCTTGTTGTAGATGACTTCAATGCCAAAGTTGGTACTGACTCTGACTTTTGGGGAGGGGTGATAGGCCCTTTTGGTATTGGTAGCTGCAATGGCAATGGGCAATGTCTCCTACAGGGAAGTAAACTCAATGGATTCAGAATAACCAACACTTATTACAAACACTGCGACATACATAAGTACACATGGGTTTCACCTGATGGGCTGCATAAGAATATGTTTGATTATATATTAATTAACAGCAAATGGGCTAGTTCTGTTAGGAATGCCAGGTCACATAGGGAAGCTGAAATTCGATCTGACCATTACCTTGTTAAAAGTGTCTTGCAGTTTAAACTTAAAAAGTGTTATGCTAAGGTTAAAAATTTTACCTTTAATTCTGAAGCTCTGAAAGACCCAGTTATCGCTAAAGCTTACTATGACAGGTTACTTAATCATAATGAAGTCATGGTTTTCTTACTACTGAAGTTGAGGAATAATGGGACAGTTTTAAACAGGCTTTTCTGGAAACAGTACTCTTTTAGAAAAAAAAGAGCAGAGAAAGCAGAATTATTTGAGTGATAAGGCACTTGAGCTTATTTCAGAAAGAAAGAACCGCAGGAATGTCCTTATCAATACCCTACTAGTCCTAAGAGAAAAACTAGTAGAGAAAATTAATTATAATACATATGAATATAAAGGCTATTTTTTTCTGAATAATAGAAAAATAAATTTTAACTTAAAACCAGAAAACTACTCACTTCTAATATTATTCTTAGTACTATTTTTAAAGTTCAAGCTTTTTACCAATAGTGCTGAATCAAATAAGTCAACCTTAGAATTTTTTTTAACAACTAACCAATCAACACAAATAGGTCATTTTTTTTAAATGAAAAATTTAAGCAAATTTACAAATGGTTAATTTTCATCATCATCATCATCCTCAAGCAGCCATGGGCTATGGAGGTCCAACCAGACCATGCAATTTAGTTCTCCAAGCAAGTCTATCCTGAGCTACATCTACTGCATCTGGCCACTGCACACCAATTCTAACAAGGTCCTGTTTGACATTGTCTGTCCACCGCATCCTTGGTCTCCCCCTCCTTCTGAGGCCTTTAGGCACACTGTTCATAACCCTATTCGCCAATCTATAATTATTCATACGTGCAACATGGCCAAACCAACGGAGTCTCTCTCTGCACAATATGCTGCTTAAAGGAGGTTGCAAACTCCTTTGCCTAATCTCATCATTAGTTACAAAGTTGAACCACCTAATGCCCAAGATACTGCGTAAGCATCTGGAATCAAAAGCATCTAGTTTCCTCTTATCTTGTTTACAAAGTGTCCAAGTTTCACTACCATAACTAACCCTAGACTATTATACAGCCTAATTTTAGTCTCATCGGCATCCTCAGTGGGGGTATAACAGCAGATAACATTCAAGCCTTTAACGCTTGTCTGAAATTTTGCTGTAAGAAACCTTTCATTAATGCACTCATATCCTAGAAGAGCATCACTAGCGTGTCTGCTGAGAAGCAGACCCACGCCTTGGTGATGCTTATTGTCGTCCCTCCCTGAAAAGAGAAATTTAAGATTATTTTTAAGAATCTGACCTTTATCTGTCCATCTGGTCTCTTGCAAGCCGAGAATATCTAAATTATAATGGTGGAATTCTTGTGTGAGGACATCAAGAGAAAAAGCTCTGTGCAGAGTCCTCACATTCCAACTACCTATGGAGAGAAAATGGTTAGTGGGATGTTTAAAGAAACTATGTTTATTGAGAGAGGGAATGCCGACAATATCAAACAGCCCCCTAATCGCAGACATGGGGCAAAGACCCGTTCCCCCACTACTAAAGGCTGAAGCCATCTACACTGGAAGACTTCCTCCAATGTAGAATTTGACGATGCCAATAGAAGCAAAGAGTTCAGGTGCCTGCGATGACTTCTGCTCAGGATTATCCACCAGCTGATAAACATATC
The DNA here is from genome assembly GCA_038380435.1 of Ryuthela nishihirai. Taxonomy (NCBI): domain Eukaryota; kingdom Metazoa; phylum Arthropoda; class Arachnida; order Araneae; family Heptathelidae; genus Ryuthela; species Ryuthela nishihirai. The sequence goes on along the minus strand of JAWZYU010000023.1, from coordinate 1,953,878 downwards.
CTGTGAATCTATTCACTTGGGGCTGTCAACCCACAAACAAACAGAAAACACAGCGGAAGATTTTCCCTCCACAGAAGCCCACCAGTGCAGCAAAATCAGGATCCATAATCAAGCTCAGAGCCATATATCTGTCCAGTCCAGTAGGTTTATATGGTCAGCACCAGGACCCTGTGTGGTTGACCACTCCTCAGCAGGGTAGAAAAAAAAGAAAAGTAGCCATAGTTGTCCAGATCAGTAGGCCACACTAATCTGGCAGCCCTCCCCTTCCATTCACTTCCACAAGAGAGTATCTCTTTTGAAAGTTACTAACGGTCCACACCACGAGAAGGCGGGGTCGGACATTAGGTGCTAGGCCTGGCCGGTTCTATGCATCATCACAGGGGATTGGTGCATAGCTCTCCTTCCAGTGACTACCTAGCTACCATTTACAGACCATGCCGATGAGGATAAGAAGGATAGGTTTTATGAACAACTTCAGGATATTTTGAATTCTGTCAAAAAAGGAGATATTACCCTTGTTCTTGGTGACTTCAATGCCAAAGTTGGTACTGACTTTGACCTTTGGGGAGGAGTAATAGGCCCTTTTGGTATTGGTAGCTGCAATGGCAAAGGGCAATGTCTCCTACAGGTAAGTAAACTCAATGGATTCAGAATAACTAACACTTATTACAAACACCGCGACATACATAAGTACACATGGGTTTCACCTGATGGGCTGCATAAGAATATGATTGATTACATATTAATTAACAGCAAATGGGCTAGTTCTGTTAGGAATACCAGGGCATATAGGGGAGCTGAAATTGGATCTGATCATTACCTTGTTAAAAGTGTGTTGCAACTTAAACTTAAAAAGTGTTGTGCTAGGGTTAAAAAATTTACTTTTAATACTGAAGCTCTGAAAGATCCAGTTATAGCCAAAGCTTACCATGATAGGTTACTTAGTCATTATGACAGTCATGGTTTGCTTACTACTGAAGTTGAGGAAGAATGGGATCATTTTAAACAGGCTTTTATGGACACTAACAGTAGTCTTTTAGGAAAAAAGGAGCAGAAGAGGCAAAATTATCAGAGTGATAAGGCACTTGAGCTTATTTCGGAAAGAAAGAACTGCAGGAATGTCTTTAATCAATACCCTACTAGTCCTAATAGAAAGCATTACAGACAGCTTCATAAAGGTGTAAAAGATCAGTTAGCTGCTGATAAGAATCTTTGGCTTGATGGTTTGGCGGACAAAGCCGAGGAAGCAGTTAGACAGCACAACAGCAGAGAGCTGTACCAGATACTTAATGTTTTGTGTGGTAGAAAACGGACAGGCATACAAGGATTGAAGGATAAACATGGTAAGGTTATAGAAGGGGAGGATTTTGTCATGGCTAGGTGGGCTGAGCATTTCAGTGATGTTCTAAACAATGTGGTTAGTTCTACTCCCATTGTTTGCAATGATGATAGATGCATTGGTGGCTTCAATGTTGCCCTATAACAATATCTGAAGTTATTGTGGCTGTTTCTAAACTTAAACTACATAAATCCCCAGGGGTAGATGAAATTACTACCGAAATGCTTAGAGCTGGGAATGTTTCGGTTACCACTTGGATGACTGAAATTCTGAATAACTTTTATGAAAAAGGCATGATTCCTAAAGATTTTACCAGAGCTATTGTTATCCCAATTTTCAAAAAAGGTGATCGCAGTTCTTGTGATAACTATAGGGGTATCAGCCTACTCTCTGTTCTAGGTAAAGTTCTTTCCATGATTGTGCTTAATAGAATTAAGAATCTGGTTGACAGTCAATTGTGTGATGAGCAATGTGGATTCAGAAGTGGTAGGGGATGTGTGGATCAGATATTTTCACTTAGGCAGATTCTTGAGAAATGTTTAGAGTTTCAGAAACCTTTGGTTGCTAGCTTTGTTGATTTCAAAAAGGCTTTCGACTCTGTTGATCGTCATAATTTGTGGTTGATTGTGAGATCATATGGTATACCAGACAAGTTAGTTAACATTATGAAAGCTCTCTATAATAACACTGAGTCGTGTGTGAGAGTTGGTAAGGCTTGTAGCAATTGGTTTAGCATTACTTCTGGTGTTCGACAAGGGTGCATTTTGTCTCCTTTTCTCTTTAGCTTGGTTATTGATTATGTTATGCGAAATTCACTTCAAGGGAAAGATTTTGGCCTTAAATGGGCTGGAGATACTAAAATTTCTGATTTAGATTATGCTGATGATTTAGCCCTTTTGGCAAATGATGTTGATGAGATGAACTCTTTCTTTCGAGCTGTTGATAAGACTGGTAGTAGAGTAGGTTTGGTTATAAACAGAGAGAAAACTAAAGTGATGAAAATTGGTCAGGCAGGCTGTGATTCAGTTAATCTGAATGGTTGCAGTCTTGAGCAGGTGTCACAGTTTAATTATCTTGGGAGCTATGTAACAGATAATGGTGATGTGCGGCATGAGATTAACAGACGAATAGGGATTGCTGCCAGGACATTTAAGAATCTATGGAGATTGTGGAGAAATAGGCGTATACACCTAAAGACTAAAATTATACTGTATAATAGTTTGGTTCTTTCTAGGGTTAGTTATGGTAGTGAAACTTGGACACTTTGTAAACAAGATAACAGGAAACTAGATGCTTTTGATTCCAGATGCTTACGCAGTATCTTGGGCATTAGGTGGTTCAACTTCGTAACTAATGATGAGGTTAGGCAAAGTAGTTTGTAACTTCCTTTAAGCAGCATATTGTGCAGAGAGAGACTCCGTTGGTTTGGCCATGTTGCCTGTATGAATAATTATAGAGTGGCGAATAGGGTTATGAACAGTGTGCCTAAAGGCCTCAGAAAGAAGGGGAGACCTAGGATGCGGTGGGCAGACAATATCAAACAGGACCTTGTTAGAATTGGTGTGCAGTGGCCAGATGTAGTAGATGTAGCTCAGGATAGACTTGCTTGGAGAACTAAATTGCACAGTCAGGTTGGACCTCCGTAGCCCATGGCTGCTTGAGGATGATGATGATGAATTTTAGTTTTTAGGTGTATACGTCTATTTCTCCACAATCTCCATAGATTCTTAAAAGTCCCGGCAGCAATCCCTATTCGTCTGTTAATCTCATGCCGTACATCACCATTATCTGTTACATAGCTCCCAAGATAATTAAACTGTGACACCTGCTCAAGACTGCAACCATTCAGATTAACTGAATCACAGCCTGCCTGACCAATTTTCATCACTTTCAGTTTTCTCACTGTTTATAACCAAACCTACTCTACTACCAGTCTCATCAACAGCTCGAATGAAAGAGTTCATCTCATCAACATCATTTGCCAAAAGGGCTAAATCATCAGCATAATCTAAATCAGAAATTTTCGTATCTCCAGCCCATTTAAGGACAAAATCTTTCCCTTGAAGTGAATTTCGCATAACATAATCAACAACCACACTAAAGAGAAAAGGAGACAAGATGCACCCTTGTCGAACACCAGACGTAATGCTAAACCAATTGCTACAAGCCTTATCAACTCTCACACACGACTCAGTGTTATTATAGAGAGCTTTCATAATGTTAACTAACTTGTCTGGTATACCATATGATCTCACAATCAACCACAAATTATGACGATCAACAGAGTCGAAAGCCTTTTTGAAATCAACAAAGCTAGCAACCAAAGGTTTCTGAAACTCTAAACATTTCTCAAGAATCTGCCTAAGTGAAAATATCTGATCCACATATCCCCTACCACTTCTGAATCCACATTGCTCATCATGCAATTGACTGTCAACCAGATTCTTAATTCTATTAAGCACAATCATGGAAAGAACTTTACCTGGAACAGAGAGTAGGCTGAAACCCCTATAGTTATCACAAGAACTGCGATCACCTTTTTTGAAAATAGGGATAACAATAGCTCTGGTAAAATCCTTAGGAACCATGCCTTTATCATAAAAGATATTCAGAATTTCAGTCATCCAAGTGGTAACCGAAACATTCCCAGCTCTAAGCATTTCCATAGTAATTTCATCTACCCCTGGGGATTTATGAAGTTTAAGTTTAGAAACAGCCAAAATAACTTCAGATTGTGTTATAGGGCCAACATTAAAGCCACCAATGCATCTATCATCATTGCAAACAATTGAAGTAGAACTAACTACATTGTTTAGAACATCACTGAAATGCTCAGCCCACCTAGCCATGACAGAATCCTCCCCTTCTATAACCTTACCTTGTTTATCCTTCAATCCTTGTATGCCTTTCCGTTTTCTACCACACAAAACATTAACTATCTGGTACAGCTCTCTGCTGTTGTGCTGTCTAACTGCTTCCTCGGCTTTGTCAGCCAAACCACCAAGCCAAAGATTCTTATCAGTAGCTAACTGATCCTTTACAAGTTTATTAAGGTCTCTGTAATGCTTTCTATTAGGACTACTAGGGTATTGATTAAGGGCATTCCTGCAGTTCTTTCTTTCCGAAATAAGCTCAAGTGCCTTATCACTCTGATAATTTTGCCTCTTCTGCTCCTTTTTTCCTAAAAGACTACTGTTAGTGTTCAAAAAAGCCTGTTTAAAATGATCCCATTCTTCTTCAACTTCAGTAGTAAGCAAATCATGACTGTCATAATGACTAAGTAACCTATCATGGTAAGCTTTGGCTATAACTGGATCTTTCAGAGCTTCAGTATTAAAAGTAAATTTTTTAACCCTAACACAACACTTTTTAAGTTTAAGTTGCAACACACTTTCAACAAGGTAATGGTCAGATCCAATTTCAGCTCCCCTATATGCCCTGGTATTCCTAACAGAACTAGCCCATTTGCTGTTAATTAATATGTAATCAATCATATTCTTATGCAGCCCATCAGGTGAAACCCATGTGTACTTATGTATGTCGCAGTGTTTGTAATAAGTGTTAGTTATTCTGAATCCATTCAGTTTACTTACCTGTAGGAGACGTTGCCCATTGCCATTGCAGCTACCAATACCAAAAGGGCCTATTACTCCTCCCCAAAGGTCAGAGTCAGTACCAACTTTGGCATTGAAGTCACCAAGAACAAGGGTAATATCTCCTTTCTTGACAGAATTCAAAATATCCTGAAGTTGTTCATAAAACCTATCCTTCTCAACCTCATCGGCATCCTCAGTGGGGACATAACAGCAGATAACATTCAAGTCTTTAACGCTTGTCTGAAATTTTGCTGTAAGAAACCTTTCATTAATGCACTCATATCCTAGAAGAGCATCACTAGCGTGTCTGCTGAGAAGCAGACCCACGCCTTGGTGATGTTTATTGTCGTCCCTCCCTAAAAAGAGAAATTTAAGATTATTTTTAAGAATCTGACCTTTATCTGTCCATCTGGTCTCTTGCAAGCCGAGAATATCTAAATTATAACGGTGGAATTCTTGTGTGAGGACATCAAGAGAAAAAGCTCTGTGCAGAGTCCTCACATTCCAACTACCTATGGAGAGAAAATGGTTAGTGGGATGTTTGAAGAAACTATGTTTATTGAGAGAGGGAATGCCGACAATATCAAACAGCCCCCTAATCGCAGACATGGGGCAAAGACCCGTTCCCCCACTACTAAAGGCTGAAGCCATCTACACTGGAAGACTTCCTCCAATGTAGAATTTGACGATGCCAATAGAAGCAAAGAGTTCAGGTGCCTGCGATGACTTCTGCTCAGGATTATCCACCAGCTGATAAACATATCCTGTGAATCTATTCACTTGGGGCTGTCAACCCACAAACAAACAGAAAACACAGCAGAAGATTTTCCCTCCACAGAAGCCCACCAGTGCAGCAAAATCAGGATCCATAATCAAGCTCAGAGCCATATATCTGTCCAGTCCAGTAGGTTTATATGGTCAGCACCAGGACCCTGTGTGGTTGACCACTCCTCAGCAGGGTAGAAAAAAAAGTAGCCATAGTTGTCCAGTTCAGTAGGCCACACTAATCTGGCAGCCCTCCCCTTCCGTTCACTTCCACAAGAGAGTATCTCTTTTGAAAGTTACTAACGGTCCGCACCACGAGAAGGCGGGGTCGGACATTAGGTGCTAGGCCTGGCCGGTTCTATGCATCATCACAGGGGATTAATGTGATGTAATGAAAATATTGATCTGACTATGAAATTCATGTTTAATTTATGAAAATCTGATTAATGAAAACAGTTAAATTATGTATTAATTGAAAGGAAATTTTTACTTAATGTAATATTTACCTGAAACATGATTTTTGTTTCCTTCAATGATTCTTTCAATATGTTATATTTTAAAAAGTGAGCCATTGTTACATTACAGAATAAGTAGCTAGCACAGGTAGATGACATCCTTATACGCCTATTTTTGGCATAAAATCAATGCTGGCACTCCTTCTGAGCATTGGCCCAACCATTGTTGTCCCAAGAATTTTGTTACACCCTTAATGGTGCCATCCTTCCAGCTCTTCACTTTCTTTTACTCACTACTGTTAACACTTTTTTTTTTTGCATAAAAATGCTTCTTCTCCAGATGTGAAATGAAAATCTCTGTTTTGAGCTAATAAACAAAAGAATATATGTGTGGTAAGGTTTTTTGGTGCTCGGTAATTCTGAACAAGTTCATATTTTATTAATTTTTAATATATTTGAGGGAGTTTGTCTTTCATTTAGCTTAATACACAACACATATACATATAACAGAGTGAGTATAAAGGCTTCTAACCCCTTGGTGCTAACTCCTGTATGTGGTAAGGGGACCACCCTGTGAAGTTTCTGCTAGTTCAGGTACCTATACTAGGTCCCAAATGCTGGCTTTCATTTTGCTGTGTGCTGTGACCCTTTGCAGTTCTTTCTTTCTGAAATAAGCTCAAGTGCCTTATCACTCAAATAATCCTGCTTTCTCTGCTCCTTTTTTCCTTAAAGAGTACTGTTTCCAGAAAAGCCTGTTTGAAACTGTCCCATTATTCCTCAACTTCAGTAGTAAGAAAACCACGACTTCATTATGACTAAGTAACCTATCATAGTAAGCTTTAGCGATAACTGGGTCTTTCAGAGCTTCAGAATTCAAGGTAAAATTTTTAACCTTAATGGTCAGATCGAATTTCAGCTTCCCTATGTGACCTGGCATTCCTAACAGAACTAGCCCATTTGCTGTTAATTAATATATAATCAAACATATTCTTATGCAGCCCATCAGGTGAAACCCATGTGTATTTATGTATGTTGCAGTGTTTGTAATAAGTGTTGGTTATTCTGAATCCATTGAGTTTACTTCCCTGTAGGAGACATTGCCCATTGCCATTGCAGCTACCAATACCAAAAGGGCCTATCACCCCTCCCCAAAAGTTAGAGTCAGTACCAACTTTGGCATTGAAGTCATCTACAACAAGGTTATATCTCCTTTCTTGACAGAATTCAAAATATAATGAAGTAGTCCGTAAAACCAATCCTTCTCATCCTCATCAGCATCTTCAGTGGGAGCATAACAGCAGATAAAGTCTTTAATGTTTGTCTGAAATTTTGCTGTAAGAAACCTTTCATTAATGCACTCATATCCTAGAAGAGCATCAATAGCGTATCTGCTGAGAAGCAAAACCCACTCCTCAGTGATGCTTATTGTCGTCCCTCCCTGAAAAGAGAAATTTAAGCTTATTTTTAAGAATCTGACCTTTATCTGTCCATCTGGTCTCTTGCAAGCCGGGAATATCTAAACTATATGGTGGAATTCTTGTGTGAGGACATGAAGAGAAAAAGCTCTGTGCAGAGTCCTCATATTCCAACTACCTATGGAGAGAAAATGGTTAGTGGGATGTTTAAAGAAACTATGTTTATTGAGAGAGGGAATGCCAACAATATCAAACAGCCCCCTAATTGCAGACATGGGGCAAAGACACGTTCCCCCACCACTAAAGGCTGAAGCCATCTAACTGGAAGACTTCCTTCAATGTTGAATTTGATGATGCTAGTAGAAGCAAAGAGTTCAGGTGCCTGCGATGACCTCTTCTCAGGATTATCCACCAGCTGCTAAACATATCCTGTGAATCTATTCACTTGGGGTTGTCAACCCAGAAACAAACCTACGAGTGGCACTTTTTTGCACACCATGGGCTAAATGGCCAGGTCACAAGGACCCCAAAGGCTCAGAGAAGGCTGGGGCAGGGGACCCACTGGAACAGCTGTTGGGACACAGATGATAGCCTCCTGTCAAGGCCATCCAGTGTGTTCTTTAACGTGTACAAGGTATACCTTGACCTATGGGCTAGTGAGGGTCGGATGGCAGCCTTTCCAAGCCCATTGGTGTCTATTTACCTGTAGGTAGGGTGAGGAGTTTAGTGGAGATAAATCTCAATGCTGATTCAGCTGGGACTCGAACCCGAGAACTGCAGATTACGAGCCTGGAGCGCTACCAACTGAGCCATCCCCGCCCCAAGCACTGAGTGTATATCTTAATTATAAAAAAAAAAACAATTTCAACTTTACAAATTAAAAGAGTTCACAAGATGGGGTGGAGAAAAGATTGTAACTTTAGCAGAACTCAAAGTACTAAATTAATGGCAATTGTTTTCTAAAATAATGATGATGTATCCATGGCATACCCAGAAAGTTTGAATGGGGAGTCAGTTTTGAAAGTTTGAATCTATTGGGAGAGTTTGGAACAATTGCGTTTTTTATCGATTACACTAAAAATACGTTAAACTCTCAAGGTAAAGGATATAAGATCCTCCCTCAAGAATGCCACTGATGTTTACATTAAGAAACTAGAAAAAAATATATTACCTTGCTTCTAAGACACTTGACATTAAAAAGACTTTGTTGCTCAGATAATAATTAAAATAATTTAAAGTTTTGTATTGCTGAGCAATAAAATTTTGAAGTTCATCCTTCAAACTATTAGCACATTAAAAAGTATTTAGCAGCAAATTGGAGCTTTTCAGAGCAAGGTCAGTGCTTTGTCTTCAGTGAAGGGACAAAATGTGGTGACTTTAGAGGACTGTTGAGAACTTCTTTACACGTGCCGTGAAGGGATTCCAGTGTTTCAGTTGGGGACAAACAAGGTCTTTATTTCAATAGCCTCACAGACAGTTCCCATAGTAAGTGAATGCACGTGTCAGCAGTGTGGCACGCTTCATCTATGGTAGCTGCCTGTTGTATTGGCCAGCTCAGCAACAGCAATCATTAGTTTGTTTTGACTGACATCAGCCTGATGTACTATGAACCTCTCCTATAGAGAACATATGGTTTTTCCAATTTAATAAACAAAAAGCTTCTGAGTTTGCTCCTGAAAACTTTTTAATATGCAAATAGTTTGAAGGGCAAACTTCAAACATCTATTCCTCAGTGAGATCAAATTGCTTCTAAAGTTATGCAAAATAATACACATACCTTTTCTTTTTAATATTAATGCAGCAACACTACTGTCAACACCACCAGATATAGCACAAACAATTCTTTTCATTGCCTTCATTCTTAATAATGTCAAAGTAGGAAATTGATATCTTTTGGAATATCTAAGAAAACATATAGATAAAATTAAATGACACTATTTCAACAACACAGACGAGCAAAATTATAACATGATTAAAAAAACTGGAAATAGCCCAACCCTTCCAGGGTCAAGGGCATATATAGATGTTTTTTGTACAACATATGAAACTTCGATTAAAAAAAATTTTACTGGACTGGAATAAGACTGAGCTTGATTACAGATCCTGAATTTGCTGCACTGGTGGGCTTCTGTAGAGGGAAAATCTTCTGTGTTTTCTGTTTGTTTGTGGGTTGACAGCCCCAAGTGAATAGATTCACAGCATATGTTTATCAGCTGGTGGATAATCCTGAGCAGAGGTCATCGCAGGCACCTGAACTCTTTGCTTCTATTGGCATCATCAAATTCTACATTGGAGGAAGTCTTCCAGTGTAGATGGCTTCAGCCTTTAGTAGTGGGGGAACGGGTCTTTGCCCCATGTCTGCGATTAGGGGGCTGTTTGATATTGACGGCATTCCCTCTCTCAATAAACATAGTTTCTTTAAACATCCCACTAACCATTTTCTCTCCATAGGTAGTTGGAATGTGAGGACTCTGCACAGAGCTTTTTCTCTTGGTGTCCTCACACAAGAATTCCACCATTATAATTTAGATATTCTCGGCTTGCAAGAGACGAGATGGGCAGATAAAGGTCAGATTATTAAAAATAATCTTAAATTTCTCTTTTCAGGGAGGGACAACAATAAGCATCACCAAGGTGTGGGTCTGTTTCTCAGCAGACATGCTAGTGATGCATTGGGTTGTTTTACCTCTGAGTGGCACTTTTTTGCACACCATGGGCTAAATAGATGTTGGGAGACAGATGGTAGCCTCCCGTCATGGCCATCCAGCGTGTTCTTTAATGTGCACAGGGTATGGCTCTCCCACACACGGGGCCATGGCTTAAAGTCCCATCCGACGGACGGCAGCCTTTCCTAAGCCCATCAGTTTCCCCTACTGACCGTGGGCAGGGCAGGGAATTTTGCGGAGATAATTCTCAATGCTGACCCAGCTGGGACTCGAACCTGGGAACTACAGATTACGAGCCTGGCGCGCTACCGATTGAGCCACCTTCGCCCCTGCTCGTGATGCTCTTCTAGGATATGAATGCATTAAAGGTTTCTTAAGCAAAATTTCAGACAAGTGTTAAAGACTTGAATGTTATCTGCTGCTATGCCCCCACTGAGGATGACGATGAGAAGTATTGATTTTACAGCCAAATTCATGGATATTTTGAATACTATCAAGAAAGGAGATGTTACCCTTGTTCTAGGTGACTTCAATGCCAAAGTTGGTACTGACTCTGACATTTGGGGAGGAGTGATAGGCCCTTTTGGTATTGGTAGCTGAAATGGCAATGGGCAACGTCTCCTACAGGTAAGTAAACCCAATGGTTTCAGAAAAACTAAGACATATTACAAACACTGCGATATACATAATGTATACATGGGTTTCACCAGATGGGCTGCATAAAAATATGATTGATTATATATTAACAGAAAATGGACTAGTTCTGTTAGGAATGCCAGGTCACATAGAGAAGCTGAAATTCGATCTGACCATTACCTTGTTAAAAGTGTCTTGCACTTTAAACTTAAAAAGTGTTATGCTAAGGTTAAAAATTTTACCTTTAATTCTGAAAGACCCAGTTATTGCTTAAGCTTACTACGATAGGTTACTTAGTCATAATGAAGTCGTGGTTTTTTCAGAGAAAGCAGAATTATTTGAGTGATAAGGCACTTGAGCTTATTTCAGAAAGAAAGGGATGTCCTTAACACCCTACTAGTCCTAATAGAAAAACAGCTTAATAAACATGTAAAAGATCAGTTAGCTGCTACTAAGAATCTTTGGCTTGATGGCTTGGCTGAGAGGGCTGAGGAAACAGACAGCACAACAACAGACAGCTGTACTACATAGTTAATGTTTTGTGTGGTAGAAAACAGACAGGTATATAGGGATTGAAGGATAAAGGTAAGGTAAGGTTATAGAAGGGGAGGATTCTGTCATGGCAAGGTGGGCAGAGCATTTCAGTGGTGTTCTAAACAATGTGGTTAGTTCTACTCCCATTGTTTGCAATGATTATAGATGCATTGGTGGCTTTAATGTTGGCCCTATAACGCAATCTGAAGTTATTTTGGCTATTTCTAAATTTACCCAGGGGTAGATGAAATTACTACAGATATGCTCAGAGCTGGGAATGTTTCGGTTACCACTTAGATGACTGAAATTTTGAATAACTTTTATGATAAAGGCATGGTTCCTAAGGATTTTACCAGAGCTATTATTATCCCTATTTTCAAAAAAGGTGATCGCAGTTCTTGTGATAACTATAGGGGTATCAGCCTACTCTCTGTTCCAGGTAAAGTTCTTTCCATGATTGTGCTTAATAGAATTAAGAATCTGGTTGACAGGCAATTGCGTGATGAGCAATGTGGATTCAAAAGTGGTAGGGGATGTGCAGATCAGATATTTTCACTTAGGCAGATTCTTGAGAAATGTTTAGAGTTTCAGAAACCTTTGGTTGATAGCTTTGTTGATTTCAAAAAGGCTTTCGACTCTGTTGATCGTCATAATTTGTGGTTGATTGTGAGATCATATAGTATGCCAGACAAGTTAGTTAACATAATGAAAGCTCTCTACAATAACACCGAGTCGTATGTGAGAGTTGGTAAGGCTTGTAGCAATTGGTTTAGCATTACTTCTGGTGTTCGACAAGGGTGCATTTTGTCTCCTTTTCTCTTTAGTTTGGTTATTGATTACGTTATGCGAAATTCATTGCAAGGGAAAGATTTTGGCCTTAAATGGTCTGGAGATACTAAAATTTCTGATTTAGATTATGCTGATGATTTAGCCCTTTTGGCAAATGATGTTGATGAGATGAACTCTTTCATTCGAGCTGTTGATGAGACTGGTAGTAGAGTAGGTTTGGTTATAAACAGAGAGAAAACTAAAGTGATGAAAATTGGTCAGGCAGGCTGCGATTCAATTAATCTGAATGATTGCAGTCTTGAGCAGGTGTCACAGTTTAATTATCTTGGGAGCTATGCAACAGATACTGGTGATATGCGGCATGAGATTAACAGACGAATAGGGATTGCTGCCAGGACATTTAAGAATCTATGGAGATTGTGGAGAAAGAGGCGTATACACCTAAAGACTAAAATTAGACTGTATAATAGTTTGGTTCTTTCTAGGGTTAGTTATGGTAGTTGTTGGGTTGGGTTGTTTTACCTCTGAGCGGCACTTTTTTGCACACAATGGGCTAAATGGCCAGGTCACATGAACCCCGAAGGCTCAGAGAAGGTTGGGGGAGGGGACCCACTGGAACAGCTGTTGGGAGACAGATGGTAGCCTCCCGTCAAGGCCATCCAGTGTGTTCTTTAATGTGCACAGGGTATGTCTTTCCCGCACACGTGGCCACGGCTTAACGTCCCATCCGACGGACAGCGGCCTTTCCAAGCCCATCGGTGTCCCCTACTGACTGTGGGCAGGGCGGGGAATTTTGCGGAGATAAATCTCAATGCTGACCCAGCTGGGACTCGAACCTGGGAACTACAGATTACGAGCCTGGCGCGCTACCGACTGAGCCACCCCCGCCCCAGTTATGGTAGTGAAACTTGGACAATGTTTAAACAAAATAACAGGAAAATAGATGGTTTTGATTCTAGATGCTTACGTAATATCTTGGGTATTAGGTGGTTTAACTTTGTAAGTAATGATGAGGTTAGGCAAAGGAGTCTGCAACCTCCTTTAAGAGGGCATATTGTGCAGAGAGAGACTCCGCTGGTTTGGCCATGTTGCCCATATGGATAATTATAGATTGGTGAATCGGGTTATGAACAGTGTGCCTAAGGGCCTCAGAAAGAGGGGGAGACCTAGAATGTGGTGGGCAATGTCAAACAGGACCTTATTAGAATTGGTGTGCACTGGCCAGATGCAGCAGATATAACTCAGGACAGATATGCTTGGAGAACTAAACTGCATGGTCTGGTTGGACATCCATAGCCCATGGCTGTTTGAGGATGATAATGATGATAAATAATTCGATAAAGCCATCTGATTGCCAAAATGTAGAATCATTACATAGTATTGCCAATTTGTTTGTTAACATTACTCAGTATTGAAGTAATCGCCTGATTTACGCTCACAAATTTGATTTGAACTATGTATTATCAACATATTTTTCAATAAATTTTGAAAATCTAAAAATTAACAAAAAAAAACTGCTATTTTCAAAAACAGATAATTTTGGAAGTAATTATGAAGCATGTACCTATTTATTTCATATACCACTGTAAAAATTGTTATTAAAATTAATGTTACTAAAATGCTGTTTTTTTTTACTTCAATAAAATTCAGGATAGAATTCTCTTTAATTTGGTATACAGGGTGATTCAGTTAAGTGTGTACGAACTTCTGGGAAGGGTAGGTTGCGCAAAGATGAATCGGAATCGTGTAGCAATGCAGGGTCGGTAACGGCATCTTCATGCTGCAGATGGCGTTGTTCGACACAGTAAATGGCATTGTACGGCTGTGGGACTGCACAACGGCCACGCAGGTAACTGTCATTCGCAAACCGCCCTCAGAGGTAGTAGGATGGCTGATTACACAAACGCGGAGTTGGCCGATATGCATCTCGCATAAGGGGATGTGGACTGCAACGGGCGAGCCGCTGTGCGCGTGTATCAGGAATGGTACCCAATGAGGCGTACTCCCAACCACCAGATGTTTGCATGGCTGCATCATTGGTTATGTGACACTGGTTCCTTCCAGAGACCTGCCAGGAGTCGGGAACGATGGGCACGGACCCCTGACATGGAGGAGAATGTGCTACATCATACGGAAGACACTCCAAGTGCCAGTACTCGAGCAATCGCCCACCGGGTCGGTCATTCCCAATCCACCGTATGGAGGATTATGCACGATAACCAATTGCATCCATGTCATGTGCAGCGCGTCTAGACACTGAAGCCTGGAGATTACCCACAGCGCATTGCATTTGCACAATGGTACCTGCAGAAGAGTGAGGCGGAACCACAATATCCTGCTTCTGTGCTGTTCACAGACGAGGCATGCTTTTCACGGGAAGGTAGCTTCAATGCACATAACACGCATGCATGGGCGGTGGAGACCCCGCATGTTACACGAACACGTGCAGCACAAAACCGTTTTGCTGTAAATATTTGGTCTGGCATTGTCGGGGACCACTTAATAGGCTCATGCCTGTTCATCTGGACTGAAGGAGTTAACGGATATTTCTGGAGGACGTCTTGCCAGAACTTTTGGATGAACAACAGGTTCCTCAGTCGCTCTGCCATGCAATGTGGTTCCAGCACGATGGGGCCTCTGCCCATTTCAGCCATGAAGTTCGTCAACACTTAAATGTGACATTTGGACAACAGTGGATCAGGTGTGGTGGTCCCGTTCATTGGCCTGCAAGATTGCTGGACTTATCATGCCTTGATTTCTTCTTCTGGGGTTATATCAAAGGACTGGTGTTCAACACCCCCGTTGAAAGTACTGAGAACCTTGTCGTACGCATCTCCGTAGCTGCCTCGGAAGTCTGAGACGCGCTAGGAATCTTCCAGAATGTATTCCATTAGCTATGTCAGGCATGTGTTACAGCTCGTGGTCGCAACTTCAAACACCTTCTGTGACCTCTGTGCATTTCGCAAATGTACATATTGTGATTAATAAAAAGCATTTTGTTCACTTAAGTGCTGCTCTTTCATTCACATCCTCTCTGTACACTAGCACATGTTAATGCCGTTACCGACCCTGCATTGCTATATGATTCCGATTTGTCTTTGTGCAACCTACCCCTCCCAGAAGTTTGCACACGCTTAACTGAATCACCCTGTATATATAACATGACTTTTTCTATTGATTAGTTATTTATTAAATATATTCTAAAGTTGACTTCTTTATTGGACTCTGCAACAAGCCTGTACTTTTCTTAAAGAATGGTACAGAGAAAAAAAATTACAAATGTTTACATTAAAAAAGGTAATTTTTTTATTATTCAGAAATAGCCTTTCTATTCATGTGCATTATAATCGTTTCTGTGTATTGTTCTTTAAATAAATTTTTATTGACAGATGCAGTTTTTGAACTATACAACTCTAAAAAAGTTCTATTAAAATAAAACTGGTTGTTTTTTTTGTCAAATATTTTATTTTTAGAAAAACCAGAATTAAATGCTTATTAATTTGGCATATAGCATAATTCCTTTCATTAATTATTTTGCAAAAAAGTTCTAAAGTTTTTTTTTTTTGCTTGATCAGAGTGAAAAAAATAGCTGTACCTAGGAAGGCAGTACTGCGGTGCACTGGGATTGTCACGCATTATTACGTTGTACCTAGGAAGGGTTAAAAATTTGAGTAGATAGCATGCTTGGCTGCTGATTTAATGGACCTGGGTTCAAGCCCCAGGCCATGGATGTACGGGTCGTTTTTCTGCTGAGGTTTTGCCATCCTCAGACCTTCTACTATGGCACATATTTTGACAGGCTCCTGTCAGAACTCTGTGGCAAGCAGCTGCATAAGGGGATATTTATTTATTATTATTTTTACAATGAAAAAGATAAGAAAAATAATCCAACATAAAATTACTATACCATTCTACTTATATACCATTTAAGATATACACTGGTGGAAATTGAAAAAAGAACACCCAGAAGGAATTCCTTCAGGAACGTCATATATGTTAATAGTTAAGGAAGCAGAAACAGTGATCCACAATTGAAAGTTATTGGATGAAATAATGACGTCACTGAAGACAGCAACATGCAAATGTACGCTTGAACAACTGAACAAGAACAAGACGAATAACTTCTTTCATGCAATGAAAGAAGTTATTCGTCTTGTTCAGTGCTCTTTGAAGAAGATACCATGCCTGGACATCACAGGCACACATTTCTTCAGTTAGTAGAGTTTGAGCGAGGTCCTATAGCGGGTCTTTGGGAAGCAGGTTGGTCTTTTCATCATATTGCACATCGTGTTAGACGAGTGGTATCAGCTGTGGTACCATGGTGGCGTTGATGGTCAGAAGAACATTAGCACACTCACAGACAGGTTCTGGGTAACACAGACTTATGGACGCATGAGAGGATCAGCATATCATGAAGGGCAGCTGTGGCATCACAAATTCGTTCCTCTGTCGTACCAAGTGTGTCTACAAGAATGATATGCAATCGCATTTTGTAAGCAGGACTACAGGCACACATGCTGCTAGCACAGGTACCACTGTCACCTCATCACTGTCAGGCACATGTGTACTGGTATCAAGAACGAGTTCATTGGAGGGAAGAATGGCAGTCTGTGGTCTTCTGTGATGAAAGCTAATTCTGCTTAAGAGCATCTGATGGTCGTTTACACATCCAAAGGAGACAAGGTGAGCGGTTTCTTACATCGTGCATCCACTAACGCACAGGGCCCACACTGAGCATCGTGGTGTGGGGGAGTGATTAGCTATTATTCTCATACATCTGGTGTTTGTACAGGGCACACTGAATAGCAATATGTACGTCAGCGACATCGTACAGTCAGTCATCCTGCTATATCTGAGTGTAATCCCAAATGCAATATTCCAGCAGGATAACGCCCACCTGGGCAACTCAACATGCTCTTCAGGCAATGTGCCAACTCCCTAGGCCAGCACATTCTCTGGATTCATCTCCACTCAAGCATGTCTGGGACTGGATCAGAGAAAGGCTATTCCGTGGACCGTGGCAGGCAATGATCATCACTCAATTATGCATCCAAGTTGAAAATGCATGGAATGGTATCCCCCAGTGTGATATCCAGCATTTGTACAACCAATTGCATGCCAGATTGGAAGCTTGTATTTCTGCTTGAGGAGGTTCAACACCTTAATAAAATGTGCCTTCTGTAAAATGCAATACTCATTAAAAGGTACACTAAACATTGAATCACTTCAGACATGTGATCACAGTCCTTTCTCAACATATTGTTTCTACTAAATAAATGTCATAGATTATGCTTCAATTGTTAATGCTCTTTTTTCAATTTCAGCCAGTGTACTAAACACCAGAGCCAAAATACTATGTGGTTGAATCAGTGGCATAGTGTCCATGAAAGAAAGGGAAGCACTGCTTCCCTTTCATGGTGACTTCAACCATTAGAGGTGGGGGAATGAGTCTTTTCCCCATACCTGTGGTCAGGGAGCTGTTTGGTATCGTTGGCCCTACCTCTCTCAATAAACCTAGTTTCTTTAAAAATCCTACTAATCCTTTTCTCTCTGTAGGTTGTGAAATGTGAGGATGTTACATAGAGATTATTCTCCTGATGTCCTCACACCGGAATTCCAGCTTTATAATCTATATATTTTAAGCTTGCAAGAGATCAGATGGACAGGTAAAGGTGAGATACTTAAAAATAATCTTATTCTTTTAAGGGAGGGAGGGTGGAAAGCATCTCCAAAGTGTAGGTTTGTTTCTCAGCAGATACGCCATTGATACTCTTCTAGGACACTCAGAAGACATACCAGTGATGCATTAATGAAAGATTTCTTACAACAAAATTTAAAACAAAAATTAAAGAATTGAATGTCATCTGTTGTTACACCCCCACAGAGGACTCTGACGAGAATGAGAAGGATAAGTTTTACAGACAGCTTCAGGATATTTTGAATTCTGTGGAGATATTTCTCTTGTTTTAGGTGACTTCATGCTAATGTTGATACTGACTGTGACATTTGGGCAGGAGTTTTAGGTCCCTTTGGCATTGGTTGTTTCAATGGAAATGGGGAATGTCTCCTACAGGTAAGTAAATTTAGTGGTTTGCGAATAACTAACACATACTACTAACACTGGGCATTAAAAATACACATGGGTTTCATCTGATGGGTCTGATGGGTTGCACAGGAATATGATAGATTATATTTTAATTAACAGCAAATGGGCTGGTTCAGTTAGGAATTGGAGCAAATGGGCTGGTTCAGTTAGGAAAATTGGGTCTAACCATTACCTGGTCAAACATGTCTTGCAATTGAAGCATAAGAAAAGCTGTGCTAAGATTAAGAAAATTTCCTTTTAAATTAAATGTCTGAAAATCCAGATATAGTCAAAGCATACCATGATAGGCTACTTAGTCATTATGACAAGCGTGGTTTGCTTACTGCTGAAGTTGAGAAAGAATGGGATCAGTTTAAATAGGCTTTTCTTGAAACTTAACAATGCTCTTTTGGATAAAAGTGAACAGAGGAAACAAAATTATTTGAGTGATAAGGCCATGGAACTTATTTCTGAAAGGAAGTGCAGAATTAATATTAATCAATACCCTACTAGTCCTAACAGAAGGCATTACAATGAGCTTAATAAACATGTAAAGGATCAATTAACAGCTGATAAAAATCTTTGGCTTGATAGCTTGGCTGACAAAGCAGAGGAAGCAATTAGACAGCACAACAACAGGGAGTTGTACCAGATTGTTAATGTTTCATGTGGGAAGAAACGGGGAGGTACACAGGAATTGAGGGAATAAATATGGTAAGGTGGTTGAAGGTGAAGATTCTGTGATGGCTAGGTGGGCTGAGCATCTCAGAGATGTTCTAAACAATGTGATTATTTCTACTCCCATTGTTTGTAATAAGGATAGATGCATTACTGACTTTAATGTTAGCCCTATATCAAATGGCGTCACCCCAATTATTAACAACTGGCTTCCATACCGAGGGGGAGGAGTATCTGTATGAATCTGCAATTTAGTTTGCTAGACACTGGTACCACATTCTGGGGCGGAATCCCCCCCAAAATCCTCCCCTGGAAAAAACGTTTGATAATATTACATTTGAGATTGCATGATAGGTAAGTATCAATATATTCTAACTTTAACTACAAAAGTTGTATCTCAAATAAAGCATCACACAAAATGCAGAGCCTATCTAAAAATATTAAAAACTAACTCCTACCAGGATAAACCTGCAATTAGTGGCAGTGATTCTGTAAATAAAAAAAATAACTATAGATAAGAGCAATATATTTTATTTTTCATGCAACTGTAGGATACATAAGGAAAACATAATATACATAAGTGATTAAAGCAAACTCCAAATTACCAGCTGATTTTCAGAATTGTTTTCATATTTTTTGTTTTCTGATTCTCATGTTGTTTGCTGAATGATGACCCCGATCTCACATTTGGCATTGCATCCCAGTCAGAAATTGGTTTACCAAAAAGTTTGACTGTCATTATACTTGATATATTTTTAATAAGTAGTGCATGTCTTTGCTCAGTGCATATATTATTCATTAAACTAAATGATCATTCAGCTTCCGCTGAACTGACAGTAATGACTTTAAATTTTTTTTTGGCATCTTTAATACTTTTTTTTTTTGCCTTAATACTTTTGGGAACCTGATAGAATGGAAAAATCTCTTGCACCCACGAAAATCATTAACAGATAATATAAATTTCATTAGTTTACTTAATTCTAGAAGTTTTTTCTCCCCATCAAACTAGGGGAGATTGCAATACCTTTTGGCCAAGTTGAAGTATCAAGTTAAAATAGAGTTACCAAATTTGTATATTCTTCATTTTCATTATTTAAGAGTCTAGAATTCATATTTGATTATGCTCTGAATTAGTCAGCATCTTGGTAAGTGGTGTGTGCTTACCAAGATGCTTGTTCGACACAAATGTTCAATGTTCACCAAAAATGTTATTTTAAGTTCGGATTTACAGTACTGTGCGAACTAGTTGGGACAAGAGAAGCCTGGAGAACCTCTTCGATCTGGCCACATCCAGCAATCCCCCAAACACCCACCCAAGGTCATGTTTTGGGAATGTTTCACAGCTTCTGGACCACAGACACTTCACCCCATTGAAGGAATGATGAACAGCAAAAAGTATATATGCGTTCGGGGGGCGAAAATGGTCCCAACACTGCAGAAGCTGTTTCCTAACGGCGATGGGGTATTTCAACAGGATCTGGCTCCATGCCACAATTCTAAGCTTGCTAAGAGCTTCTTTACCCAGCAACATTTGAAGGTATTGGAGTGGCCAGGAAATTCACCCGATCTAAACTGCATTGAAAATTTGTAGGCCATTATTAAAGCGCGCATATCTAAGATGGATTGCACGACGAAAACCAAAATGATAGAAAGTGTCATGAAAGTGTGGTACCACGACCCTGAAGTGAAAGAGTTGTGTGGGAAGCTAGTGGTATCAATGGTTGAGAGGATGAAAGAAGTAATGAAATCTAAGGGGGGTCACATCATGGAGGTAGGAAGATAAGAGGAGGAGCCCTAAGCACTTGAAAATGATGCTTCAGCAACTGCGTGGCAGCCATGTTGTTCTATTCAAAACATTGATCAGTAGTATAGGTGAGTAACGAAGTGTTCGCTATAAAAATTTAATTTTTTTCGACATTTGTCCTATCAGAAAAGAATAGAACCCTATCAGAAAAACTCTCCTCTCCTCTTCGTGCAGCCTGTTCAGCTTACGGCTGCACGAATCGCCGTTCAAAAAAGATACCAGGAATTACCTTTCATCGGTAAGTTTGTCATTTTTATAAAAGTTTAAATAATTATATAACGATACAAGCAACTTCAAGTTGAAATTACACCGCTATGAAATCGGTTTTATTTCGAGTTACAAACTTCGATTTTTCCCAGATTTTTTTTTTTTATTTTCTTCGGATTGTATTCAGTGATAAGTGTGAAGATGTACTTCTTATATTGATTGATTCATTGATTGATTTTACGTTACACTTATTTGAGAATTCCTTCTGCAGGCTTTCTCAGTTTAAAACTTTTGTTGGCTGTAATTGAATATTAGTGTGTATTCTATTTAATGGATGATGAATTTACATACTTTTAAATAGAGGTGATTAAAATATCAAGGAGTTTCTTTTTTGTTTTTTATTTTATTTTAGGTGGAACTATTAGATATTATTTTGTTTAAATGTTTCAGTGTTTAAATTCTTCTCTCTTCATGATTTAATAATTCAGTGTAAGAAGGGAAAAGTAAATTACAATAAAGTATTTTCATAAGGTGAGAAATATAACCTTTCTTTTTTTTAAATTTGGATAGCATTTAAGGGTTTTGTTTAAATGCCACCTTTTTTTTCTTGGATTGAAGTCTTATATTTTTGAATTTCTTTTTAGATTAATTTAATGTATATGGTGTAAATTGTCATAGGTGAGTAACAGCAATCATTAGTTAGGGTGAAAATTTTTCAAATTGTTTAAATAATTTTAGTTAAAAGAGGAGAGGAGAGTTTTTCTGATAGGGTTCTAATTGTCCCTTTTAAGGTGAATACTGAATTTATTTAATTCTGTATGGATTTCAAATAGAGCGAGTTCATTGCTTGTAGTTATTTTATTTTTACTTTGGTTGATGGATGTTTACAACATTTGAAGGTATTGGAGTGGCCAGGAAATTCACCTGATCTAAACCCCATTGAAAATTTGTGGGCCATTATTAAAGTGCACATACTAAGATGATTGCACAACGAAAACCAAAATGATAGAAAGTGTCATGAAAGTGTGGTACCACGACCATGAAGTGAAGGAGATGTGTGGAAAGCTAGTGACATCAATGGTTGAGAAGGTGAAAGAAGAAATTAAAGCTAAGAGGGTCACATTCACTATTAACTACACTATTAAACAAATAAATATTTCAGTTGTTCCTTTGTTACTGTATTTTCCTATTGTCCCAACTAATTTGCACAGTACTGTAATTATAGAAGGAACAAGTTATTCATATTTTCCTTCATGTTCTTTTATAAAATAAAGAGTTCTTACACATATGAGGATTAATCTATCTGCTTTTACAAGAGTAATGTCATGGTTTTGTGTAGCATGTGACAGAAAATTCTTCAAAAATATCTATAATTAAGGCCAAGTCCTCAAAAAAAATGTATATTTCCATTCTCTGCTTCATGCCACTCAAGTTATTTTTACAAAAATGTTCCTGCAGTGCTGGATATGCTTGCCACATAGCTTTAGTTGCTCAAACACGGCAAGTTGTCCATCAAGTTCCCAAAACTTTGCCAATTTTTAAAATTTCTATGTGTCGTTTTTTCTGCCAAGGCCTTGCCATCCTCTCAGACCTTCTACTATAGCATATAAACTGACAGGCTCCTGTCAGACCTCTGTGGCAAACAGCTGCTTGAGGGGGTATTTATTTATTTTTTTTATTTCTAAGTCTTAAGCTATACTTTTTAGCTCTATTTGGTTTTTATAAGATGTATGGTATAGACCAGTGATTCTCAACCTTTTATGCTTCACATACCCCCTGGAAATATGCATGTAACTGGCGCACTCCTTGTATAGATAGATAAAACTATATAGTTGGGTTGTTTTACCTCTGAGTGGTACTTTTTTGCACACAATGGGCTAAATGGTCAGGGCGAGGTCACAAAGACCCCAAAGGCTCAAAGAAAGTTGGGAGAGGGGACCCACTGGAACAGCTGTTGAGAGACAGATGGTAGCCTCCCATCAAGGCCATCCAGTGTGTTCTTTAATGTGCACAGGGTATGGTTCTCCCACACACGTTGTCACGGCTTAATATCCCATCCGATGGACAGTGACCTTTACCAAACCCATCAGTGTCCCCTTACTGACTGAGAGCAGGGCGGTGAATTTTGCGGAGATAAATCTGAACACTGGTGCAGGCGGGACTCGAACCTGGGAACTACAGATTACGAGCCTGGCGCACTACCGAGTGAGCCATCCCCACCCCTATATAATTATATACTGCTCATAAAAATTAGGGGATATATTATCGCTTCATATTCATTTTGAAATATCCCCTAATTTTTGTGAGCAGTGTAGTATAACAATGAGAATAAAATACAACATATATGTATATGCACATTATTAAGCAACTTTTGAACTCTCACGGCATACCTCAAAAAGTTTTACCGCATACTCACAGGGGTACGGGTACCCCACATTGAGAACCCCTAGTATAGACAATAGATTTTTGTCACGAAACGCCTTGAAATGATTAACTTGAGAAATAGATTTAATCGCATCATCCAATGCCAACTGAATCCTATGACTTAAGCAGTGCCAGATTATTAAACCCAGGAACCGAGTTGTTAGCCTAGTTGATACTCATGATTTTTTACCCAACGTAGTACTAGCTCCGTGGGCACAAAAACCAATTAAATGTTCTTTTAGGTAGCTCTCAGTAAATCCGTGCATTTCTAGTGTAGAAAGGAGAGTGTTACAAATGGATTCTGCATTTGTGGAATTCAATTCTTTTAAATCTATAATTTATTGGTTCTTCATATTTTTCAATGCTGCATCATAAAAAAAAGAAGGCATTTTTTTTTTATTTTGTGTTTGCCTCATCAAGAATTATACAAATTTTTGCTCAATTATTTTGACAAAAACTTGATTTCTTAATTCAGTGGCTATGTGTTGTACAATAAACATAGCTATTTGCCGCAAATGTAAGGAAATTCCCATGTCTACACAGTTTTTTTCTTGTAGTTTTATTTTTTCTTCTATGTCCATCATTGACAATTGCATTTTACAAGACCGTGAACTGTGTTGAAAACATGAACTGTTGAAGTTAAATATTGTTCGTTAACTTTATCTATGGCTACAACTAATTGATTTTTTTTTATATTTTTCTAATAATTGTATAACTTTACCATGGGGTGTTGTTAATGAAAGTTCAGTAATTTTTTTACAAATAGACGATAGCTGAATTTGTTTGGTTGAACCATTCGCAATAACTTTTGCATTGCACCACTCTGTTGATATGTGAAAATGTTTGTGAGCTTCTACATTCAAAGATGTGAACTGAGCATACAGTTTACAACCAACAGTGTTGAACTGTGTAGTCAATAGCCATGGATACCTATTCAAAAAGAATTCATGAGTTTTTTCAGACCAAATGTATAATCTATTTTCAATATTCAAACTTACAGTCTCTGTAGCTGTCTTTTTTGATGCACTTGGGCCAGGTTCTTTCATTTCTTGAAGATCATCTTCCTCTTTAGCTTGCTTTGCTTTAATAAAAAAGTTTTTTATGCTGCAGTGCAATTTCATCACTGCTAATTACTTACTTATGGTTAAAAACTATTAATAAAACCACTCAGTGTAAACAAGCACGGTTAAAAACAAAATGCATTGGAATTAAACAGAGCGTTCAAAAACAAAATACCTTTGAACCAATGTTCCCCCTGATTTTTTTACTTGCTGCGCGGAATAAAATATTTCTGCACAGCAAAGTTTTAACAGTTTTGACGAAAGCATTTTCCGAAATTCAATCGGGTTTATCATCCAGCGAGTTCTCAAAAAAATTTATTTTGTAGGTTTACAGCACGTAATATTATGCTACAATATTGAAAAATAGCCTTTTTAAAAGACTGCAAGGTAATTAACACCATAATTATACAAATTTTAATAAAATAAACGCAAAATAAAATCATCACATTTTAGTCTATGGAACTACTTTTCTTCTTTTTCAAACACGGATGCCACATGGTGATGTAAGCAACAATTATTATGGTCCAGGGTCAAGATACTTGTACTTAAAATTCTTCGTAACAATTGGTTTTTTTTTGTGCAGTGTCAAATCTTTGAGAAATTTTCGATGTTTTAATGTTTATTTTGTCAGAATGATATGCAGAGAATTCTGTGTAGTGCGCGGCAATATTTCACAAGCAGTGCAGTTTCCTGAAATCGGCGTAAATTTTAACAACAGGTTTCCGGAAACTGGCTAGATGACACCACTGCCTATATCACATTCCAAAGTCGCTTTGGCTATCTCTATTTTAAAACTGCATAAATCACCAAGTGTGGATGAAATCACTACTAAAATGCTTAGAGCTGGGAAATTTGTGTTGTTACATGGCTGACTGAAATTTTGAATATTTTTTATGATAAAGGTGTCGTTCCTAACAGGGCAAGGCTTACACATAAGCTAAACACGCTACAGCTTAGCCTCATGATTATAAGGAGCCTCAGAAAATTACGTTTGAAGTTTACTGTGACACAAATTATTTTTTAATATTTAAATTATCTACCGTGTAAACACTGTTCATCTTAGTTGTACCCTGGCTGTACACAGTCATTGTATACCAATGGTAGTAAAATGTTTTCACCACAGCTATTCGCTTCAATGAGAATAAATCTATATTTTGACCAGACCAGGATCTAGGAAAAGGGGGAGGGATGTGATGCAACTGAGCTAGAAAATTTTATAAAAATTGACCATGAGACTAAATTTCTTTTGCAGTATAACAATTTCCCCTTAGTTTTAAAATATTTAAAAGATTTGTTGGAAATAGTGAAACATGCACAAGTTTAATAATGTTTTGCCTCCATTACCCTTAGTATCATTCTCAAAGCGGTGATATTGGGGGGGGGGGGGATGCTCACCTTCCAGATTCGGCAGTGATTTGGACTTTAGAATTTTTCGGACCTCTTAAACTTACCATAATAGCTTGGGGCCTCAAACTTGTCACAGTTTAGGGCCTCAGAAGCTCAAAGTCCAGCCCCAGTTCCTAGGGATTTTACTACAGCTATTATTATTCCTATTTTTGAAAAAGGTGATCATAGTTCTTGTGATAATTATAGGATAATTAGTTTACTTTCTGTTCTAGGCAAAGTTCTTGGCATCATTATACTTAATAGAATTAAGAATTTGGTTGATGAACAACTGCATGATGAACAGTGTGGATTCAGAAGTGGTAGGAGATGTATTGATCAAATATTTTCACTTAGGCAGATTCTTGAGAAATGTTCAGAGTTTCAAAAACCTGTGGTTATTAGCTTTATAGATTTTAAAAAGGCTTTCGACTCTGTTGATCATCATAATTTACTTTAAAATTTTAACAAGCTTAATTGCTTCCACTGTTTTAGACAAAAAATAAACAGCAAAAGGTACTATGAAACAATATTTCTTAAATTTTTTCTAGTGCTTATATTGAATACACAATGAGCACTCTTATATGTGATTTAAAGTTACTAAAATGGTATACTTGTCTTTTACTTTAAGCATGATAGTACCATTTTCAAACATTGTTAAATGACTATATTCAAATTTTACACTCCACAGTATAAAAGTGTGCAAAATAATTGCATCCACCTGCCCACAAGCCTACTTTCCAATGATATCTTGGAGAAAAGGATGCTTCCACTGATTCAAAATCTATCTACCTCTTGGCTATCATGATTACACCTAATTAACCGTTTAGTTTCAGATCCAATTTGTCACCTTCGCACATTATTAGATCATAACACAATTGGTGGTTAATGAGGTTTCACTGGTGAGTAAGCTGAAAGACTGAAGAGAATGAGAAATTATACTCCTTACGTAAAAAAAAATACTCCCTCAAGCAGCTGTTTGCCACAAAGTCTGACAGGAAAAATACTAATTATATTAAAATGCAATTTTAAATGTTATCACTATTTAAAATTGCATTTTATTTACCAACTAAACACTAATATATGTGATAGAAGCAAAATATACTTTTAATGTAGTTTTATAATAAAATTATCTAGTCATAAAATTACAAATATTTTCTAACTAAGCATAATAAATGTAATGCACATCTCATTTACAATATAAATATCATCATCATCCTCAGGCAGCCATGGGCTACAGAGGTCCAACCAGATCGTGCAATTTAGTTCTTCAAGCATATCTGCCCTGAGCCACATCTGCTGCATTTCGGCCACTGCACACCAATTGTAATAAAGTCATATTTGATATTGTCTGCCCACCATATCCTAGGTCTCCCCCTCTTTCTGAGGCCTTTAGGCACACTGTTCATAACCTATTCGCCAATATATAATTATTCATATGGGCAACATGACCAAACCAATGGAGTCTCTCTCTGCCCATATCCTGCTTAAAGAAGGTTGAAGACTCCTTCTTCTAACCTCATCATTACTTACAAAGTTGAACCACCTAATGCCCAAGATACTGTGTAAGCATCTAATTTCCTGTTATCTTGTTTACAAAGCATCCAAGTTTCACTAACATAACTAACTCTAAAAAAACCAAACTATTACAGTCTAAATTTAGTCTTTAGGTGCATACGCCTATTTCTCCACACTCTCCATAGATTCTTAAAAGTCCTGGCAAACCTAATCTACTACCAGTCTCATCAACAGCTCGAATGAAAGAGTTCATCTCATCAACATCGTTTGCCAAAAGGGCTAAATCATCAGCCTAATCTAAATCAGAAGTTTTCGTATCTCCAGCCCATTTAAGGCCAAAATCTTTCCCTTGAAGTGAATTTCACATAACATAATCAATAACCAAGCTAAAGAGAAAAGGGGACAAAATGCACCCTTGTCGAACACCAGAAGTAATGCTAAACAATTGCTACAAGATTTACCAACTCTCACACACGACTCAGTGTTATTATAGAGAGCTTTCATTATGTTAACTAACTTGTCTGGTATACCATATGATCTCACAATCAACCACAAATTATGACGATCAACAGAGTCGAAAGCCTTTCTGAAATCAACAAAGCTAGCAACCAAAGGTTTCTGAAACTCTAAACATTTCTCAAGAATCTGCCTAAGTGAAAATATCTGATCCACACATCCCCTACCACTGAATCTGAATCCACATTGCTCATCATGCAATTGACTGTCAACCAGATTCTTAATTCTATTAAGCACAATCATGGAAAGAACTTTACCTGCAACGGAGAGTAGGCTGATACCCCTATAGTTATCACAAGAACTGCGATCACCTTTTTGAAAATAGGGATAACAATAGCTCTGGTAAAATCCTTAGGAACCATGCTTTTATCATAAAAGATATTCAAAATTTCAGTCATCCATGTAGTAACAGTAACATTCCCAGCTCTAAGCATTTCCATAGTAATTTCATCTACCCCTGAGGATTTATGAAGTTTAAGTTTAGAAACAGCCAAAATAACTTCAGATTGTGTTATAGGGCCAACATTAAAGCCACCAATGCATCTATCATCATTGCAAACCATGGGAATAGAACTAACCACATTGTTTAGAACATCACTGAAATGCTCAGCCCACCTAGCCATGACAGAATCCTCACCTTCTATTGCCTTGTTTATCCTTCAATCCCTGTATACTAGTTCGTTTTATACCACACAAAACATTAACTATCTGGTACAGCTCTCTGCTGTTGTGCTGTCTAACTGCTTCCTAGGCTTTGTCAGCCAAGCCAATCAAGCCAAAGATTCTTATCAGCACCTAACTGATAATTTATATGTTTATTAAGCTCTCTGTAATGCTTTCTATTAGGACTAGTAGGGTATTGATTAAGGACATTCCTGCAGTTCTTTCTTTCTGAAATAAGCTCAAGTGCCTTATCACTCAAATAATTCTGTCTCCTCTGCTTCCTTTTTTCCTAAAAGAGTACCGTTAGTTTTAAGAAGAGCCTGTTTAAAATGGCCCCATTCTTCAACTTCAGTAGTAAACAAACAATGACTGTCAAAATGACTAAGTAACCTATCATGGTATACTTTAGTAATAACTAAGTCTTTCAGAGCTTCAGAATTAAAGGTAAATTTTTTTAAAATCAGCACAATACTTCTTAAGTTTAAATTGAAGACACTTTTAACAAGGTAATGGTCAGATCCAATTTCAGCTGCCCTATGTGACCTGGTATTCCTAACAGAACTAGCCCATTAACTGTTAATATATAATCTATCATATTCTTATGAAGCCCACATGTATGTACGTATGTCGCAGTATTTTTAATAAGTGTTAGTTATTCTCAAACTGTTAAGCTTACTTATTTGTAGAAGACATTGCAGCTACCAATACCAAAAGAGCCTATCACCCCTCCCCAAAGGTCAGAGTCAGTACCAACTTTGGCACTGAAGTCACCTAGAACAAGGGTAATATCTCCTTTCTTGACAGAAATCAAAATATTCTGAAGTTGTCCGTAAAACCTATCCTTCTCATCCTCATTCTCAGTGGGGGCATAACAGCAGATAATATTCAAGTCTTTAACGCTTGTCCAAAATTTTGCTGTAAGAAACCTTTCATTAATGCACTCGTATCCTAGAAGAGCATCACTAGTGTGTTTGCCGAGAAGCAGACCCACACCTTGGTAATGCTTATTGTTGTCCCTCCCTGAAAAGAGAAATTTAAGATTATTTTTAAGAATCTGACCTTTATCTGTCCATCTGGTCTCTTGCAAGCCGAGAATAATTAAATTATACCTATGGAGACAAAATTGTTAGTGGGATGTTTAAAGAAACTATGATTATTGAGATAGGGAATGCCGACAATATCAAACAGCCCCCTAATCACAGGCATGGTGGCAAAGACCAGTCAAACCAAAAACAGAAAACACAGATTTTCCCTCCACAGAAGCCCAACAGGCAGCAAATTAGGGTCCATAATCAAGCTCAGTGCCTTATTTCAGTCCAGTGGGTTGATATGGCCAGGACCGTGTGTTTGACCACTCCTCAGCAGGGTAGAAAAAAAAGTAGCCGCAGTTGTCCAGATCAGTAAGCCACACTAATCTGGCAACCCTCCTCTTTCGTTCACTGCCACTAGGAAGTATCTCTTTTGAAAGGTACTAACGGCCTGCACCACAAAAACGTTTGTCAGACATTAGGTGCTAGGCCTGTCTGGTTCTATGCATCATCATAAAGGATTGGTGCATAGCTCTCCTTCCAGTTAGCTACCATTTACTACTAATAATTTATATTAAACAGGCTCAGATGCAGGGGGACCCTGCAATCACCCACAGATGAGAGTACATTGATAACTCCCATAGACCCCAAGGTTATAAGAAATGATCGCAGCACCTATATGAACAAGGCCCAGAAGGTACCACGAAAAAAAAAGAAATGCTCCCCACTGCCAGTTTTCGAACTGGAGACCTCTGTGTTGCCAATCTAGCAATGTTGCACAATGCCAAGGGTTACTTGCTGAATTTTTTTTTACTATAATATTTGTTTCACTATAAACTAAATGCCAAATATACTATTGTGTTTTCATAATTCAGTTTGTTTTTGTGTTATAGTAAGACTGAGATTGTATGAGCGAATGTAAAAAAATGGACATACTACTTTGGTAAGATGTTTCCGCTACTTCAACATTTAACGGCACTCAACACTGAGTACTATTTAGCCTTTTTCCTAGTAGTAAGAGTGTGATTTGCATATTCATTTTTACATATTTCTGAACTAGTTAAAAACTTTTCCTTTCCTGATATTTTATGGTATATCAACACATTTTTTTGTTCTTCTGTTGAAAGTTACAAAACGCGACCAATGGGTTTTAACAAGGCAAGAACTGGGAAAATGAGTAATTCACCTCACATTAGGTAGTGCTGCAGTACATTGAAAGAGTTGCCTATCTTTCTTCTCCTTTACTTGAATTGAAATTTGAAATTTTTGAAAGAGTTGAAAGAGTTGCCTATCTTTCTTCTCCTTTACTTGTGGCAAATCACCTGGCGAAGGGACCAAATAGGTCATTGTCAAATGCACAAGACAGTAAATTGCCAAAATACTATAAATTGTTTGTATTGTATAATTTACAAATTTAAAAAAAAGGAAGGTATTTCCCTACATAAAGGATGGAAATAACCTAGAAGCTATACCATGTAGAACATGTAGGGCTAGGGGCAAAAATATGTAATTAAACCACAATCATTAAAATACACGTCACAATCAAGTACATTTACTTTAATAAACGATAGAAAATTAGTTTTTAAATTAAATATCTATATGGCTTTCAAAGTACGGGCCTTGTGATTCTACATTGAATATTGGCTTACATTTAGATATTACGGGTAAAAAAGAAACATGAAAAATGAAGTATCTAATAAAAATTCAGCCATGGTCGGATTCAAAAGGAATATCTTTCAATCACGAAAAAAATTAAATACTACATCAAACTTCACTTATATACAAATCTTATTTGCATCTTAGTGCAATACTTTCCTGTGATATTTTCATACTGAATTTGTTTCAAAATGCAATTAAGACTAAAATTCAAACTTTTACCATGTAACTAAAGTAATTCTCTTTTACGATTTCAATGCTTCATGGTATCTCGCTGTACTTCCTAAAACAATAAAAAATTCAGTTCCATGATGAGGCTAGATAAGCCTCACATCTTTGGACTTCTTGCACTTGCACATGTTATAAGATTTCAAACTAAACTTATTACTTGACCATCACACATTCCTAGAGATAAGGCCAAGGAACTCTTTTGCCGGAAGAGCAGTGTCGTCAAGAACATTGGTGGTCCGGTCGTCATTTTTGAATATCTTTAGTTTCGATCGAGTTACGCTGGGGGAGTTGATAAGTATTTTACAGTACTGTGAAAATTAGTTGGGACAATAGGAAAATGAAGTAGCAAAGACACAACTAAAATATTTATTTGTTTAATAGTGTAGTTAATAGTGAATGTGACCCATGGAGGTAGGAAGATAAGGAGACGCCCTAACGCGCTTTCCCTGTCCAAGGAAAATGATGCTCAGGCAGCAGGGCGGTAGCCATATTTTTGCATTCAAAACAAACCGTCTGCCGCTGCAATCAAGCCTACTTTTCACGTGTTATACTCAGTTTTATTCTGCGTTATATACGGGAAGATTATTTTTTTTACAACTAAGAGAAAGCCCATTTAAGCTTTTTGGAATTTATATTATTTTTTTCAGTGCAATGAATATTTCAATACAGAATTACTGTATAGCAGAACTATTTATGTATTTCGTTGAATACGACAATAACAAACAATTAGCAGATTTTGAAAGTCTATTTATACTGCACTGAAAACAGTAAAACACATTTTATGGATAAAACCCTAAACATTATATGCAATAGCAGCATTTACACTGCAAAAAAATCACATTTGTAAGATTCAGAAAAATAGATGTTTTACGTTAAAAAAATTCTCATTCCACAAAAATAAAAAAAATTTGCTTAACAAAACAAAACAAAGCCAATAGTATAAGAAGTAAAAAAAAAAGAACTAAAAAAATATATATATTTATACAAAAAAAAAACGGCCCAGATGGTGGCTCGAACCCACCAGCTCTATGTTTGTACCCTCAGCTTCACATCTCTCCCCCATCTTATGCTCATTCTCCTCCCTCAACCAGAGTTAAAAATCAATGCAAAATACACAATTATTACAATCTCTCAAAAAAAAAAAATCTCATAAGGATTGAAATACATCCTTCCTCAGCCACAAAGGAAAATTTCAAAATAATATCTGAAAAACTATATGAAAAAAAAGCAACTAAAAATTATACTAAGCAAAAATAATAAAAATTTTTAAAAATATAAGAAACAGAAAAAAAAATACATCCACAGGGTGAAGGGAATATAATATCCATTTAAAAAAAAAAGGCAACGTTCCAGAGAGTGGCTTCAACCAGACATCTCAGTGCCTGACTCCTCAGTCTCTCATACCTATCTTCATGTATGCCTAACCTACCCCTCAACCAAATTAAAAATAAAATAACTACAAGCAATGAACTCGCTCTATTTGAAATCCATACAGAATTAAATAAATTCAGTATTCACCTTAAACGGACAATTAGAACCCTATCAGAAAAACTCTCCTCTCCTCTTTTAACTAAAATTATTTAAACAATTTGAAAAATTTTCACCCTAACTAATGATTGCTGTTACTCACCTATGACAATTTACACCATATACATTAAATTAATCTAAAAAGAAATTCAAAAATATAAGACTTCAATCCAAGAAAAAAAAGGGGGCATTTAAACAAAACCCTTAAATGCTATCCAAATTTTAAAAAAAGAAAGGTTATATTTCTCACCTTATGAAAACACTTTATTGTAATTTACTTTTCCTTTCTTACACTGAATTATTAAATCATGAAGAGAGAGGAATTTAAACACTGAAACATTTAAACAAAATAATATCTAATACTTCCACCTAAAATAAAATAAAAAACAAAAAAGAAACTCCTTGATATTTTAATCACCTCTATTTAAAAGTATGTAAATTCATCATCCATTAAATAGAATACACACTAATATTCAATTACAGCCAACAAAAGTTTTAAACTGAGAAATCCTGCAGAAGGAATTCTCAAATAAGTGTAATGTAAAATCAATCAATGAATCAATCAATATAAGAAGTACATCTTCACATTTATCACTGAATACAATCCGAAGAAAATAAAAAAAAAAATCTGGGAAAAATCGAAGTTTGTAACTCGAAATAAAACCGATTTCATAGCGGTGTAATTTCAACTCGAAGTTGCTTGTATCGTTATATAATTATTTAAACTTTTATAAAAATGACAAACTTACCGATGAAAGGTAATTCCTGGTATCTTTTTTGAACGGCGATTCGTGCAGCCGTAAGCTGAACAGGCTGTCATAATACAAATGTCGAAAAAAATTAAATTTTTATAGCGAACACTTCGTTACTCACCTATACTACTGATCAATGTTTTGAATAGAACAACATGGCTGCCACGCAGTCGCCGAAGCATCATTTTCAAGTGCTTAGGGCTCCTCTTCTTATCTCCCTACCTCCATGATGTGACCCCCCTTAGATTTCATTACTTCTTTCACCCTCTCAACCATTGATGCCACTAGCTTCCCACACAACTCTTTCACTTCAGGGTCGTGGTACCACACTTTCATGACACTTTCTATCATTTTGGTTTTCGTCGTGCAATCCATCTTAGATATGCCCGCTTTAATAATGGCCCACAAATTTTCAATGCGGTTTAGATCGGGTGAATTTCCTGGCCACTCCAATACCTTCAAATGTTGCTGGGTAAAGAAGCTCTTAGCAAGCTTAGAATTGTGGCATGGAGCCAGATCCTGTTGAAATACCCCATCGCCGTTAGGAAACAGGTTCTGCAGTGTTGGGATCATTTTCGTCTCCAGAACGCCTATATACATTTTGCTGTCCATCATTCCTTCAATGGGATGCAGCGTCTATGGCCCGGAAGCTGTGAAACATTCCCAAAACATGACCCTTGGTGGTACTAACAAGTTTAGACTTGCTGAAGTTTAGACTCTGCAGCGGAAGGGACTTAGCGTTACTTCGCTTGTCTTACAGCCTGCTGAAGTTTTTTTTTCTAGTTTGCTCTGGATAAAATTATACTATGGCTTCGACAAATGATGTGCCGCTTACTGTTAAATGTGCAACGTCTAGGGTATCTCAGATTAGTACCCTACAGGCGATGGAAAAAGCCTTAGGAGTAGGCTGTTTTAAAGCGATCGAAGCTTGGAACGCACAAACGCTCTTCGTCACCATGAAGAGCATGGATATGATGGCCAAAGTTCTGGCACTTGGCGAACTAGAGGTGGAGAAGAGACTTGTCAACATCTCTCGTGCCGGAGGTAACGTTATCACGGTGATGGTGCATAGAGTACTCTACGAGATCTCTAATGAAGTGGTGGCGGCCAACTTGGCGCCGTACGGGAAAATAATTAGTATCGAGTACGAATTAAAGAAGGATGGGCCCTACAAGGGATATCCAACTGGGTCCCGTAGGGTAGTCATGGATATGGCTAGTAAGGTACCCAATACAATGTCTATAGCACGATGCAATGCCGTCATCGCATACGAGGGCGTCATTGTGACGTGCAAGAAGTGCCACCTTCAAGGGCTTTGTTGTTGTTGTTGTTTTACCTCTGAGCGGCACTTTTTTGCACACCATGGGCTAAATGGCCAGATCACATGGACCCGAAGGCTCAGAGAAGGCTGGGGGAGGGGACCCACTAGAACAGCTGTTGGGAGACAGATGGTAGCCTCCCGTCAAGGCCATCCAGCGTGTTCTTTAACGTGCACAGGGTATGGCTCTCCCGCACACGGGACCTTCAGGACACTTTGCTGCCAACTGTTCAGTGATCATGTGTAAAAATTGCAGATCAAACTCACACCTGGAAAAGGACTGTGCGCTGGCCTGCAAGAAGTGCACCCAAGATGGTCATATTATAAGTTCTTGCCAGACGAAATCATTCGCGGATGCAGTCAGTCAGAAGCCGACGGCAGCCGCCGCCGCCCCTAGTGAGGAGCCGGCGGTTACGTCAACTCCAGTTACGGCCGCCGTTGCGGCCGAAACTAGCTCTGGTCCAACGTTGACGACAGGAAAGCCTAAAATCCCAGACAACACACTACCCATAGCAGTGCCTTCTAATTCGGGGGTGAAGAAACAAGGAAAAGCTGCAGAAACCGTCAAAGCGCCAATTTTTGTTCCCGCAGCAGTAGAGAAGAAAGTAGCCACAGCGTCCGGAAAACACAGCGTAACGAGCAGGAAACCGACGCAAGCGCCGCCTAGAAAGTCGAAAGTGACCACATCAGCAGCCGAAGTGGCCGCTCCGGTAACGGACACGCCGGTCCTGGCCACTTTGGCAATAGAGGTCACCGTGTTAGCAGAAAATATGGACTTTGAAACTGTTTCGACCTCTGAACTCTTGGAGGACATTCTTTCCTCCGCGACAGAAAGAGGTCCAATGCTGTCAGACACTGACAGCGACGTAAGGTGCGAGTAAGCTCTCCGGCTCGGTTGGTAGTACTGGGTGCGCTTTTGCGCCTCCCCCCCCCGGTAAATTCCTTTTGTTTATTTGTTGTTGGTTGCTTTTGTTTTTTGTGGGTGCCTTTTTTCTTCTTCTTCACAATGGGACCCTCTTTAAATATTGCTTGCCTTAACATCCACGGTGCTCGCTCGGGCCATATACAAGAGTGGGTCCGTGGATACATGGACCTGAACGATGTTGATTTAATGCTACTGCAAGAAACGCACATCGACTCAGAGAAATGGGCAAAATGTCTCTTGAGAAGAGATGAGAAAAGATCACAGTTTTCCTTCGGAGATACCAACAGCAGAGGATTCGTTACTATTTGCGACCAGAAGTCCATGTTTCACATCATTAAGTATACATGTGACACAGATGGCCGCCTTGTTAAAACTATTATTCAGTTGAATTCGGTGAAAATCTGTATTGTTAATATTTACTGCCCTGACCGCCAGTCAGACAGGGTGGTCTTCTTTGAGAATCTTGAGTATTTTTTATGTGATAATTATGACATATTGGTACTGGCTAGAAATTTTAATTCAGTCGTGGACCCGGAACTAGACGTGGTGGGCGGATCTGACTCCCAGGCTGACAGCAGTAGAAAGAAGCTGATAAGCCTGTTGGACAGATTCGATCTCGCCGATGTCTGGCGACGGCAACACGATGGTCAATTCGAGGCTACCTGGACGGGGCAACTCGACCAGATCAAGCGTCGAATTGACCGAATTTATGTCTCCGGCCGGTACATTAATCACTGCCATAATTTTGAGATTGCTGACGTAAATAGCCAGAATATATTACGTCAGCGACCATCGGATAATTTCAGGACGTATCACCATTCCATGGGTCGAAGGAAGGGAAAAGGGATTGTGGAAAATGAACATTTCCCATTTGGAAAATGAAAATTTGAAGCAGTCCCTATCTGAGCTTATTAGCTCTGATATCGCGATACCATCCGACTTTTCGGGCTCTCGGTGGGAGCGGCTGAAGGGAAAGATCCGCGATTTCTGAAAAATAGAGGGAAAGAGATTAGCGCGAGAAAAAAGGTCAATGTTAAACTTCGTGAAAGGAGTCCATCTGGCTCTCAACAGAGGGGGATGCCAGACTACGACTCAAAACCAACTTTTGCAATCTGTTCGCTCACAAATAAATGATATCTATTTGACTACTGGTGTCCGAGCAAAACAGAATTCAGTAATGAATAAATACAGATGGAGGATAATTTTTCCTCTGTGTTTGAATTTGCTGCCCCTGAAAGAAAAGATGTTACCTCCATCACTTCTATCGTTAGTGGTTTTTTTTGCTCCGACAATCTCCAAGAAGACATGCTGGCTTGGCTGCAACACAGCCCAAGCATTAGCGAGACCACTAAACTGCAGCTCGACGCTCCCATCACACCGGCAGAAGTAAGAACAAGCAGTACGCCGCATGCGCAACGGAAGCGCAGCTGGTACGGATGGACTGCCGGTAGAATTCTATAAACATTTTATTGTTCTGCTAAAGGCCCCTTTGGCCGAATTATTCAATGATTGTATTCGCAATGGTGAAATGTCAATTAATATGAGGAGAGCTAGGATTACACTGATTGGGAAAAAATCCGATGGTTGTAACGTAACCGTTAATGATTGGAGACCTATTTCTGTATTGAATAGTGATTATAAGATTTTTGCGAAGGTTGTCATGATCAGATTAAGCAAAGTACTTTCGGACCTGACTGGGCCTACACAGACCTGCTTTGTTGTGGGGGGGGGGAGGAAAATCTCTCAAAATTTAAGTACGATTGCTGACGTAATAGACTACGTCAATTTCAAACATAGCAAATGTTTACTTTCTGTTGATCAAAATAAGGCCTTCGATAGAGTGTCGCATAATTTCTTGTGGCACCTATTTAAGGCCCATAACTTTGGTAACTACTTTATAAACATTATTAAATGCATGTATAACAATATTGAAAGTAGTGTCAGTGTGAATGGGAGCATTTCTGACTTCTTCCCGATCTCCAAGAGAGTAAGACAGGGATGCCTTCTGTCACCTCTGGTTCCCGTTTTGACCATTGAAACTTTAGCTAGGAAAATTCAAGCTGACTCGCTTTTCCAGGGAATTCCATTGCTTGGAAAATGAGCTCCCAGCTCAAATATGTCGCCTATGCAGACGACATATATTTCTTGTTCGAGAATGAATTTTCTCTACAGAAGTTTTTTAATGTATTCAAAATTTATTCGAAAGCCACTGGTGCAGAGCTTAACCTGGATAAGACAAAAGCTCTGACAAGGGGTAACTGGAATAGTAATCCAAATAATATTATTGTGCCAATCACGATTCCTATCAAAATATTAGGCGTTTATTTTGATAGGAAATGATGCCATAAGAAAACGTGGAAGGAACTACTTGCCTCAGCCAAGTTAGAAAGCGAAGCTTGGAAAAATAATAATTTTTTCCTTCGCTAACCGTGCCAAATTGGCAAACAGTATTTTGGTATCAAAATTCACCTTTGCAGGAGGCGTTTTCAGACCACCTGCTTCCTTTTATTCGGATTTTCACAAATTAATGTTTTCATTCTTTTGGCAGGACTCTCACGAATCAATTAAGAGATTATTGATTCACAGACCTTGTGATGAAGGTGGTTAAAATATGAAACACCTTCCCTCGTGGCAGAAAGCAGTTTTCCTGCAAGAGACCATGAATAATATTAAATGTTTAGAACATCCAGGTGCTGCTTTCAGTCAGTACTTGGGCTGGAAGTTCTGCGAGATGACAGGCCAAAGTGCAGTTTATGGTAACCCAAAAGCTGCGAAGAAGTCCCATCGTTACGTAGAGCTGGCGGACTTGTACAGATTGTGCGAGAGGCCCAGTAACGCTACTGCGGTACGTGACATGCCTCTCAGCGATCTGTACATGTCATTTCAGCCGCTCTGGGTGACCCTCGTCTCACTTCGAGAACCTCAACTCGATTGGAAAAAAGCCTGGGACAATATTAATAAATGTAGTGTTGTCTCAGATGTAAAAGACATTGTGTCAATATTGGCAATGTAAAAGACATTGCCAATATTGCGGCAGAACGGAAGACATTGGACACGTTATGTATTACTGCCCATTTGCGGCAGAGGTTTGGAGGGACATATGTCAATGGATGAAAATCCAGTCTCACGCTACACAATGTCTTGTTCCATGTAAATATTCCAGAAAGTAATTTGTATGCATACAACATTGTAATCGCAACAACCAAAGCTTTCCTTTGGAAGGGAAGGAATTACTGGCAGTTTAATAACGTGTATTGGGATCCTAGTACTACCAGCCGAGTGATTAGTAAATGCATGGAGGTAGGAAGATAAGGAGAGGCCCTAACGCGCTTTCCCTGTGCAAGGAAAATGATGCGTTGGCAGCAGGGCGGTAGCCATATTGTTGCATTCAAAACAAACCGTCTGCCGCTGCAATCAAGCCTACTTTTCACGTGCCATACTCAGTTTTACTGTGCGTTATATACGGGAAGATTATTTTTTTACGACTAGGAGAAAGCCCATTTAAGCTATTTGGAATTTATATTGCTTTTTTTTAATGCAATGAATATTTCCATATAGAATTACTGTATAGCAGAACTATTTATGTATTTCGTTGAATACGACAATAACAAACAATTACCAGATTTTGAAAGTTTATTTATACTGCACTGATAATAGCACAAAACATTTTATGGATAAAACACTAAACATTACATGCAATAACAGC
This sequence comes from Ryuthela nishihirai, assembly GCA_038380435.1. Taxonomy (NCBI): domain Eukaryota; kingdom Metazoa; phylum Arthropoda; class Arachnida; order Araneae; family Heptathelidae; genus Ryuthela; species Ryuthela nishihirai. The sequence goes on along the minus strand of JAWZYU010000023.1, from coordinate 1,914,201 downwards.
ATTTAAACTGCAAAAAATCATATTTGTAAGATTCAGAAAATAACTGTTTTACGTTAAAAAAATTCTCATTCCACAAAAATAAAAAAAAATTTGCATAACAAAACTAAATAAAGCCAATAGTGTAGGAGCCAAAATGGTTGATTTCAAAAACACTTTAAACTTTGGTGGATAAATCATGTATAACACCCCTACATTAAAATGCTTTCCTGTGATTTCTCACAATATTAATGATTCAACTCCAAAAAAATTTTAATAAGTTATGACACCCACTATTATGACAATTATGTTATTCAAAAATTTGTCACCTTAAAAGCCTCATTCATAAACTGTTTTAAATAAAAAAAAATCCAAAACTACATTAAAATAAAAGTAGTCAATTTAAATATAAATCTTATTTAGAATATAAATAATCAGACCATTTTCTCTATTGGATTTGAAAGGACTATATTCTGCAATTCCAGATTGAAATGGAAATACCTTTAATACTAATATCTATTTTATGTTACAATTAATACTGAAATATCATATATACTTTAATAATGAACAAAATTTTTTATTATTAAACAAAAATATATACAGGTAGGTTTTTTAGACACAAAAGTCACTTGAGGAAAAAAAACTTCATTTTCTCACATAAAGTATCTCATTAAATATCAATCCAAAGAAAATGCTTTCATAAACAGTAAATACATTTATGTACAGTGGGTTCTGAATTTGAAATTTGCATACTTTATTACTTTTTATATATTAAATTACACCTCATACCTTAAATGAAGATTCTCAACAATCAAACAGTCCTCATACTCTCAAATAAGAAATTTATCAAAAAACAAATATGGCAGCTATTTGATTTTTTCTGACTTATGATTAATTTGGGTGCCAACAGATCAGTTGCTAGAGTACATGGTATGTAACTAAGATGTTATTGATTCAAGTCTTACTAAGTTGAACAAAATCAATTATTATTACAACTGTAGTTTAATTACAAGATTACAGACTAAAATTAGGTTACATAATAGTTTGGTCCTTTCTAAAAATTTGCTATGTTAGTGAAACCTGGACCCTCTTTAAGCAAGGTAAACTGACACTTGATGCCCTTGATTCTACATGCTTATAACACAGTATCTTGGGTATTAGTTAGTTTGAACTAAGCAAAGATGATGCTAGGCAGAAATCCCTTAGAGCAGCAGTGTACAAGAGATTGGTCATTTGTTCAGCTATGTTGCCCACATACAAACTTTAGATTACAATGAGTTGGAAGTTTCAAACTAACCTCATTAAAATTAATCTGCAGTGGCCAAATGATATTTGGAGGACTAAATAACATTCTTTAAATACACAATTGAAAAGACCTAGCTCAGAAACTAACATAAATTAAAATTTTTTGTCATTGAGCAATAAATTTTTTAAGTTTTTGCTTCAAACTAATTGCATGTTTGAGGTTTTAGGAGAATACTCGGAAGCTTTTCAGAGCAAGGACAATGCTCCTTGTTCAGTGAAGTACCACTATGTGAAAAGGTGAATGAAGATGGACACTATGAGAATACCTTATGTGACTAAAGTAGTCACCACATACTGTCACCTCACTGAAGGAGCACTGTCATTGCTCCTGAAAGCTTCCGAGTTTTCCCCTAAAACCTTTTAACATGAATATGGTTTGAAGGATAAACTTAAAAATTTTGATTTATTTTAACACTGGTCTGACCTTGATAATCCATAGCCGCTTGAGGCCACGCTAAAGTTATCATATAACTTCTGTATATCCCAGTATTTTTAAATTTTTTAAGTTACATTAAAAATTTTCAAACATAACCAATTAGCAACTAGATTTGTTAATTTAAAAGATCACCAATTTTCAGAAAAACATTGGATGAAATGAATGTACTGAAATATATAGTCCTAAATTTTATAGAAATACAGATTCTGAAAAACATTCATTGCCGACACGGTGGGTATTGAACCCGCATGTCTCCAGATTCATGCCAGAGCGCACTACCATCATACCACACATCTGACGCGTGGTACAATGGTAGCACACTTTGACACGAATCTGGAGAGATGCGGGTTCAATACCCACTGTGTCGGCAATGAATTTTTTTCAGAATCTATTAATTAATGTTTGATGTCTATCTTAACAGGGAATACTGTGCATTCACTTTGGATTGATAGAAATACATTCAATACAAGTCATTTTATTAACTCATTTGAAAATCTGAGTTGGTTAGTTGGGTTTTAAGTAAAAATACAACAGTTAACCAATTTGCAATAATAGTAGCCAAATTCATAATGACTTACAAATGTTTAAACATATCACACAGTTTTTGAAAGATATCAATATTAACACTATATAAATTAGTTTATAATTATGATTCTCCACATTTTCAGCTTGGGTATATAATACATTAATACATTGTTATATCAATCTAACTTCAAAGCTCTATAACTTCTAAAATATTCTTTTAATGAAAAAATGCAACTGTTGGAAAATTAAAGATCATAATTTAACCTGTTTTTTCAACAATATTAATTTAGTGTTTAAAGTTATGGAAGTTGGAATATTAAACACAGTAATGCATCATAAAAATTTACCTCACAAAATAAATATTTTGGAAAATATTATTTAATTAACAAAATATATATTTTAAAAGTTTGTGTGATGATATTTTCATTAAGAATTCTTTTTAACTTTGATAATACAAGCATTTTTTTTATTAAATGCATACTGTAGAAGTTATTGATCTTTTAGGTAAGATATTTTAATTCTCTAATATTTAGGTAAGGCACTGTATGAGGATTATCAAGTAATGCTATTACATAGGTCTGAAAACCAGTTTGAAAACATGAATAACACAATGACTCAAAAACAAGTACATAAAAGATAAAAAAAAAAACTTTTATCTAGTTCTATTGACCTTTAAATAATATCATCTTTGTGTACAGTTGTCTCATTGAATTTGAGTTGTTTACAACACTTTTGGCCCAGTACATATATCTAATATGCAAATAATTTTGTACTACAGCACGGATTAAATGAATATAATGATTTTCCAGTGGAGACGTGTCATGCATATGAAAATCCAAGGAGGTAAAAAGATTTTGGCCTGCAACTGCTTCTAAAACCTGATTTGATGTATATAACATACCATATTTTGTGCTTAAGTGTTTTCCTCCACTTAAATTGACATTTTTACGAAAAGCAGATTCACTCTTTTTACATATCAAAAATACATCTTTGGAGGGGTGAATTAAGCCACCATTACTCTTGTAGCTTACTAATGACTGTCTAAAATATGGCGTTGTTGCCTGAAGTGCTTCTATACATATTTCACATTTTAATTTTAAAGACAGTTTCCTAACAATATAGCCAGCTATATAATACACAATATGTTCAGCACACTGACTTAATGAACTAGCATTAAATAAATAATCATGACCATTAAAATCATCTTTATCATCTAAATTGTTACCACTATCACAATAAATTGCCTGATATCCATTAGATGATGAATTAATGATACTTTCTGATGATTGTGTACTAGTAACATTTAATATACTTAACTCATCAAGAGGCACACAATTACCAGATATTGAATTTGTAATCTCTGATTTGATGAGCAACTTTTTGTAGGCAGCCCTAAATTGTCTGGCTGTTGGATTGTTATTACATCCACCATGAAATCTAACAGCTTGGAAAAATAATTCAATGTGATCTTGACTTATCTTGTACAAAGGCAAGTAAGCCAAGCCTGGATGTTCTGTTAGTACTAGAGACTGGAACATAGTTTTCAAACTTTGAATACAAACAAGAAATCCTAAGAAACCAGTTTTCCTATTGGATGATAAAATTTTATCACCATTTCTGCTCACTTGCAGAGATGTTATATAAATTTCAATGACACTAAGCAAATTAAATACACTTTCATAATTGCTTTTGCACAATGCCTTTTTTAAGCCATATTGTTTGACATTCCTAGAGTTTAGAATGTCAAACAAGTTGTTGATTATTCTGATGAATGCAACAGTGGCTTCAGATCCTCTAAATTGTGGTAATTTTAATTCTACATTGCAGAATTCTATTGCATCTGCCACAGATTTGCTTAAAAGTTGAGTAGCCAACCTTACTTTCATTTTTTGTTTCCAAAATTGTATGTGAGCAGCTTTTAACTTATTTCCTAGATTCAAGCCTTCACCTTCTTGCAGTTCATGAAGGGCTGATATATACTTCCATTCGATAAAATTGTTATCCGGATCAACTATTACTTTTTTCTCTGCCAAAGTATTCCTTACCAACTTAAGCATATGGCAAGGATCCAAGAAAACTGATATTGTTTCTCCAGTATCCAAATTTGTGAAGGTTGTATTTAATGCTTTTGGATCGAGTGAGCAGCCTAAATGTTTGGCCATGCTTAGATTTGCTGCTAATCCATCAAAGGTGAGAGAAGCTATTTTTATCTTTGCTGCATGCAGCAAATTCAGACATTGCTTAACAAGATTTGCTCTTTGTACTGATGTCATACCATCAATAAGAAAATATCCTACTGGTACTTTCCATCTGCTGTTTATGCAAACAACCATGAAAACCAATGCTTCCTTGGCTATTGGAAGAGAGTCATCATCCAATTCTGATCCTACACTAATGTAGCCATGAAACACATGTCCATCATATTCAACATGCTGACGAATTGCCATTTCATCTATCATTAAAGAAAACACCAGAGGATATTGACTACTGATGACTACATTTGTTAAAGCTGCAAAGGCTTCAGAAGTGAAGCCTGGTGCAGCATCAACATGTTTGTACCATTTTGAAATGGTTCTAGGATGAGGAAGGCAAGAATTAAAAGTGTTTCTCACATAACAATAAGCCCTCGGTGAGTAAAAATTAAGTGTGAGTGCAAATGCTCTTAATTCAGCAGAATATTTTTTGGATTGCTTTCTGTCCTGAGCTTTTGCAAGCTGACGAGCCAGCAATTCTTGATTAGGACCTGATGCTTTGCTTAAAATCTCTAATGTGTCTTCCTCCATAAGTTTTTTTTTCTCAATATCTTTCAGAACTAACTTCAGGTTTTTAATTTTCTTCTTGTTTCTGCGTTTTGTTTGCTGAAGTAGCCTGATTTTTTTAACACATCTTTCATTAATTTTCTCAGATTCATCCAATCGTCTCTTAAGTTCCTCTTTGCTAGGTGACTGGCATATGATTTCAGAGCAAACAGATGAATTTGCTACTTCACTGCAGCTATCTGTGCTTAAATTAAGATCTACAGTTGTTGAACTTTTACTACGATCTGCTGGAAGTTTTCTCTGTTTTTTAACCTGCAAATAAAATATGGGTTTATCAGAAGGCCTTCATTATACTATATCATGTTTTTTGTTATTATATGAGCAAATCAGCATTTCAACAGCTAAGCTCATAGAAAATACAAAATTCACCTAACCCTTAACCCAGGAGGTGCTTTAATTTATATACTAACTGAAAGGACTAAAGTGTTATACCCTTAATATTTTGGCAACCACTGTTAATTTCTAAATTTATTTTTTCGTTCTTCCCCTAGAAACATGATTCTGAGCTTTAGCAAAATATTTCTTATTCCATTTTTTTTAGAAATCAAAAGTAATCCAAAAGTGAAATACAGAATTCCAAGAATTTAAACTTTTATTTCAAAATGGTTAAAAATGAACAGTTGGGTTGTTTTACATTGATTTCCTTCTGATAAGGCCATCTAGTATGTTACTCAACATACACATGGTATGTATCTCCTACATGGGATGGCCAGCCTTAAACTCCATATGACAGAAAATGGCTTTTCCAAGCTTCACAAAATTTCTTTCCAATTGTACACTTGTTTTAATTTAAATGAGCAATGTGATTTGCAATATTATGTCTAATCCCGAGTTATTTGGAAACTGTGAATACAATATGAAGATTTCTTTAGCTTATTACATTCTTGTATTCAGGGCTGGACTTACGCCTAAGCTAACCAAACTACAATTTAGTGTCTTGCAATATGAGGGGCCTCAAAGAAATACATTTCACGTTTTACTGTTAGAAAAAATTAGAGTAAATATATATTACTACAATAGAGTAAATATATATTTACTCTATTGTGCAAACATTCTTCACCATAACTTAGCACTGCAGGAATAATGTTCTCACATCAATTTCCTGTTAAATTTTTACTGCTCCTTTCAATCAGAATAAATGAATATATATTTCAACTTTTGAATTTTCCAGGCCTCTTAAATTTGTATATCTTAAATAAAAATAATAAATACCCCCCTCACACAGCTGCTTGCCACAGAGGTCTGACAGGAGCCTGTCAGTTTATATGCCATAGTAGAAGGTCTGTGAGGATGGCAGGACATCAACAGGAAAACAACATAAACATCCATGCCTTACCCAGGATTTGAACCTAGGTCCTTTAGATCAGCAGCCAAGCATGCTAACCACTCGTATATGATGGCGTGTATAGCTTAGGGTCTCAGAAGTTCAAAGTCCAGCCCTGCCTGTACTCCTATAGTGTTGGAACTATGAATTCTGAAACCTGGGGCAAAAAATATGACACCACATACACAGTCAATCATTGTCTGTGGTCCACCATAAAATTTCATGCCCCCACTTATCCCATCCTACTTCTAGATTTCTTGTTTAAAACCATAAATGCTAGATATATGTATATATATAAGAGTCAAGGAAATTATATTGTAATATGATAAGATTATATTTAATTGGTAATGGCCAAAGATAGTGGTGGTTTCTGGGTTTATAATTGTGTAAGTAGATGGAGAAATATCTAGAAAATTGAAAATATTTCTATAACATTAATAACTACAACCTGCTGTTAACATATATTTACTGGAAAAAAAATATTGTATTTTCACAAAATTCATTTAAACAAAACTTTTTCTTGATTTATTGACTTGAAAGTCAACAGGTATACTGAAGATAGACTAAAGGTTGGGCACCACTGCTTTAAGTATTGACATGTGGTCTTGGATATAATTAACCACTTAATGGCCACTCTGCATTACTATTTATATTCCCACAATTGAAGATAACTACTATTCTCAAAACCTTTCACTGGAAATGTGCAAAAGGTTATTTTTGTCATCATGAGCAAGACAACAAAGGTCTCACTTCCTCTAATTCAGGCATGTCTAACCTGCAGGCCATATGCGGCCCTGGAAGCTGATAATGTGCCTAACAAAATCGTAAAGTTTATGTGTTTACCACATAAGCTTTCAACATGATTATGTGAATTTCAGCGAGTTCTTTCGTGACTCAATGGCGAAGGGCAGTGCTAACGATGCCTGCCAGACACGGTCAGTCAAATCGAATCCGAAGTGTGCATTAGACGTGACGTGCTTGTGGTGACTTGGCAAATAAAATTTTATTTTATAACAAAAAGCATGGGAAAATAAATGAAACTGCACATATTACAAGACAATTTTAAAACTTTGTGCTCAGTTTGTTTAAGATTTTCTAATATTTCTGATAATGGATAAAGGTACAATTCCATCTATCCCAGATATTTTTTGATAGATGAGGAACTTAACATCTTCTAGAGACAAAGTGTGTCATCACCTGTTATCTATAATGTTTATATCCAATTTATAAAAAAGAGAAATAGTAGAACAGCAAATGTACAAGTTTGTGTATTGGAATGTTCAGAAGAATGCTGAATCAGCATATTCTGTAGGGTAGTTTTTGAATTTCATATGTTGAATTAATATACCTTAGGAATTTGGTAAATAACAAAAGGTATATAATGGATTAAGGAATGTGAGATTGTTCAAAAGTATTTTGCTCTCATTGTATAAATCCATTAATATATCTTCTACATTCAAACAATTAGTGCAGTTAAAAAAAATACTTACATTTTGAAGGTAACTTGGGAATGACTCGAATATATTGGGTATTGCAGTATCCCTTAATCGAACATAGCACAGAGATGTTCTGTCAATTTGATCTTCTGTAAAATGTGCAGAACACAATGTACTACATTTTGATGGTTCCCAATGTTCTCTTCTTACAGCTTTCACCCATGCTTCTCGTCTCTCTTTATTTAATGGAAAGCTGAAATAAAAGATAATTTCTATGTATTGGTCATCAGCTGACAGTGCATTTTAGTTTACTGTGCAAAAAATAAAGCATCTTTTCAAGAAATTTATTTTGAAAAAAAAAAACAGTATCGAACAGTAAACCATAGAATTCAGTTTGAAATAAATTTGTAAAATTTCTAACACACCTCTAAACTTATAAAAGGGAAAAAAATTTCTCTAGTGTGATAACACTCCCATTTTTAGAGGTAGCTACACCCCTGAATTTGTGCTTATTTATAAATATATTGCTGTTGCTAGTATAAGAAGTACATTTTGATATTTATCACTGAATACATCCTAAGAAAATAAAAAAAATCTGGTGAAGAATCGAGGTTTGTAACTCGAAATAAAACCGATTTCATAGCGGCATAATTTCCACACGAAGTTGCTTGTATCATTATATAATTATTGAAACTTTTATACAAATTACAAACTTACCGATGAAAGGTAATTCCTGGTATCTTTTTTGAAGGTCGATTCGTGCAGCCGTAAGCGGAACAGGCTGCCATAATACAAATGTCGAAAAAAATTAAATTTTTATAACGCAACACCTCGTTACTCACCTATACTACTGATCAATGTTTTGAATAGAACAACATGGCTGCCGCGCAGTCGCCGAAGCATCATTTTCAAGAGCTTAGGGCTCCTCCTCTTATCTTCCTACCTCCATGAGTAAATGCGTGTTTCTCCGGCGCCAACAGGATAGGGATTTCAAAAGAAATTCCCTATTCTGGAAGCAATGGAGAGACTTCACTTTTTTGATGCCAATTATGTAACTTAGCACGGTGGGGATAACGGGAGCGCCATCTATCGGGCATGTCTCCTCTTTCGGTATTGCGGCCGCTTTGTGTAAGTGTCCTATTTTATTCCTGTGTCTGACTCTTCCTGTCAGCTATTGGATGAATACTTGCTTTTCTCTGATATGACTGCAGTGTGAAGAGCGGTCGGTCCGGCTGACGTAACGCATTTAGCGATACGGTCGATGGACGCTCAGATTATTGATTAAACATAAGGTGAGTGGTGAGGGTTGTGTGAGAGCCCTGACCAGCAGCACTCCTCCCAAGCCAGGTTCTACCCTACTTAAAGACCTTTAATTGACCTCAAATTGGCAATCGGGAATTCTTGTGTCCATTTCAATCGGAAACCTGGTGTCCATTTTCCTTGACATTGAAATAGCAACATTGCTTGGAGATAGCCATTCTTGGTGACTACCATGCCTGTGGCTTAATAGCTCGTCATTAGGTGATATGCCACTCTTCATCTCCAACTTTTTAACTTCCTGCTCTTTTCATGTCCGTGTCAGCCACGTGTTGCATTTCCCCCAAGATCGGGATACCACAAAGCTGTGCCTTGCGTGTACCCTGGTGACCAGAAATGCTTCATTCGCAATGAGAATAAATCCTTAGATAAAGTACATATTGATAATTGCGACTTGTAAAAATCTAAATGCGAGGTCTCAATTAATGAAGGAAACAAAGTTGAAAATAAGATCGGCAATAAATGTAATTTGCTTAGCGAGAGACGAAATTAAAGCAAATGTTTCATGAAAAGTCTCCTGCAGTTTGAAAAATGCTGTTCTAGATGGCAAGCCATGGATTTTATAAGTGGTGATAAAATTAATCATAGGGCTCAGTGAACTTCACAGAGAACTGGAGTCATTAGAGATTATGTATAATCAGACACAAGGTAATGGAGTTTAAATATAATTGTGTGTATTTATGAAAATGAGGAAGCGAAAGGAATATCAGTGGCAGATGAGAGTAGCGTTCACAATGTCCCTTGTAAAGGAAATGGTTTTCAAAATAGGCTCTGTTGTAATGGTTATATTGAAAGCGTTAGTTCACGACCAGTCAAGCAGGGGTGGCTCAGTAACGCGCCATGCTCGTAATCTGCAGTTCCCAGGTTCGAGTCCCAGCTGGGTCTGCGTTGAGATTTATGTCCACAAAACTCCCTACCCTGCCCAGTCAGTAGGGGACACCGATGGGCTTTAAAAGGTCGCCATCCTTCGGATATGTTAAGCCGTGTTTCCTTGTGTGGGATAGCCATACCCTATGCGCGTTAAAGAACACACTGAATGGCCTTGATGGGAGGCTACCATCTCTCCCAACAGGTGTTCCCTCCCCCAACCTTCTCTGAGCCTTCGGGATCCTTGTGACCCGTCCATTTAGCCAATTGTGTGCAAAAAAGTGCCGATCAGAGGTAAAACATCTCAACCAATGCGAGTTTAGTGCCGAGGCTGCAGGCATCACAAGTGGTTATATAATTTGCTGTATGTGTGGATTTCAGGTACCCATTGCTCCTATTTTACCAAAATGGCTCGGCCTGCACTACAGCAGATGTGCATATTCATAGCAGAGGACTGGCCGCAAATCGACAGATTTCAACGCCAATGCTTTTGCTGATGTACAAACAGCATACAACCACATGGGGTTTGACACAGTAGGAGGCGGTGCATGGACTACTGTGGTATGGGAAACTGTTTTCTGCATCCTGGGGAGCTCAAGAGATGGAGGCCATGCTTTCTGCTGTATTCAGCACAGACTTTCTAATTTCGCAGTTCAACGCTACTGGCAGCAAGAGTTATCTATTTTTATAAAATTTTGCGTCTTACGCCAATGAAATACAACAGAAGAAAGAGTAGAACCAGATGTCTAAATTGACATATTCGTGTTTAACCCCCCCCCCCCCCTAAAAAAATGGAAATGAAAAAACATAACTAAAAATATTTCCTTTTCCTCCGGTTTAACGCCACCGCAACTAAGAGCTTCAACTCACTGAGCAATGCGTGTATACTGTGCTGGTACAGTGCAGATTCTAAATGAGTTAGAGGAAATCTCACCGATGAAAACTCTGCATCAATGAGTGGCTGCTGATTGTGCTACTGTGCTCGTCATTTTTTTTCAAAATTCAACACTTTTTTTTAATTCAGTGTTTTTGCTTTTCACATGAACTTTGAACATTCAAACACGGTGATTATTTTTCTTTCATTCGTGAACAATGAGGAACTTTCTATAAATGAATTGCCAATATAGAATATCGGATTTCCAGTCCATCGATAGGAGACCAGGACGAAGTTGAGACATAGTTCTGTATGAAAATCTAAATGGATGGGGGCGAGTAAGAATCAGGCATTCCTCAGGGGTTGAAGAATGAGTTGCCACTACACAGATTTACTCCGACATTCCTGTAACCAGCAAAGAAAACTGAATATTGTGGAACAGGTTGAGATCCATCTCCAACCGAAGTGTTTGGCTGCTCAAAACGAGCATTCCTCTCCCTGTCCACGTCACGTGAGCTGATTGTGGAGAGCTGGAGTTTTCCAACAAAGGTAATCTATAAAAAACTGCGACTCTGCATAAATAATGAGAGGCATCCATCTTTTCTCTTTGTGAAGGAATATCCATTCGATTCCAGAGTCCCACAGTTTGTAACTGGCCTATTAGTGTACGACTGAGATGATTTAGTTTAGGCTCTATATATATATACGCTATCTGATCAAAAGTATCTGGACACCCCTTCTGAGTAGTGTATTCACCCATATACGCGATGGCCCAAACTGATAAAAGGACGCATGCGCCTGGCAAACCTCATAGACATGCACGAACAGGAGAGTGGGCCGTACTGCAGAACTTGGCGTTTTTCAATGTGGCACAGTCATAGGATGCACTTTTGTAACAAGTCAGTTCGGGACAATTCGGCCCTGTTGCCCCGATCAATGTAAGTGGTTATTCTGAAGTGGAAATGCCTAGGAGCAACAACAGCACAATCGCGAATTGGTAGGCCACGTAAAATGACAGAGCGAGAAGTCAAGTGCTGAAGGGGTTGGTGTCCACGGTTGCAATTCTCATCAGTTTCAAAATACCTCTGGAAAGAAAAAAATCTCTGGATACATAGTTGGTCGCAAGCTGCAGGGGATGGGTTTCCATGGCCGATCCTTCATGAAACCTCTCAAGTAGCTTCTTGCCACTGAGGTAGTAAACATGAGCCTGGCAGTTTAATAAGTGCAGATTAAAATATTTTTATGTAGATCAGTGCAAATGTATAATAGACAGATAACTAACCCCAAATATCACAGAAGAGTAATGGGGGCTTGGTGGTGGAGTGACGGAAGTGCAATGACCATTTGCTTCATTGAGCATATGGTGAACGGGCAGCTTTGCCCAGAATGGTGACTAATGAGCAACATTCCCATTTGAAACAGTTCTGAAAATACGCTTATAGCTATGTACAATCACAATAAATAAGAAAATAAATTTGAGGGACAAAACATCAGGCAGGCTAACGATTGAGCCTCCCCACCCCTCATTGCTTTAGTCAGGTGAAGGGAGAACAGAGTGCAGCTCTAGATGTAATTGCTGGATTGGCAGATGGCCCATTGAACATAGCGATTGCATATGCGACTTTTCAACTACACATTCATATATAAAGACGTGTATAACATAGAATACAGGATATTAGGATTTGTAGTATTACACCAATACTACAGAATAAAGAGTAGAACCAGATGTCTAAATTGACACATTCGTGTTTAAACCCCTCCCCCCCGCCAAAAAAAAAATGGAAATGAAAAAACATAACTAAAAATATTTCCTTTTCCTCCGGTTTTCACTCAACCATCAACTTGTAAGTTTCTATAATCCACCAGAATTTCTCTAACCATTTTTCACTTCTCTTTAGTTGTTATGCAAAATATTAATCACTGTAGATGTGTGGCTTTAGCTTTAAATATGCTAATTTATCATCCAGACCTATATCATTATGTAATATAAATAAAAATATAATAAATACTCCCTCAAGAGATGCGTAAATTATGTTAAATAGATTTCGATAAAGTAAAAAGATGGTCTTTGACATTTCTTCGACTGGGAATCCCTCGGATTAGGGGTTTTCAATGTGGGGTTTGCGTACCCCTTGGGGGTACACGTAAAATGTTTTGGGGTAGCCGTGAGAACTCAAAAATCGCTAGATATATGTTATATATATATATGTTTTATTTTATACCCATTATTATACTATAATTATAGTTTTATCTATCTACACAAGGGGCACGCCAGTCACATACACATTTCCAGAGAGCACGTGAAGCATAGAAGGTTGAGAACCACTGGCCCAGATCATCCTAACATTAATATGTGCGTTATTTTCCAACGGCTCTGAACAAATAAGAATTGAAGATTCTCCAATCAATGAGGTCAGCAGTGGTGTTCAAGGATCCGTTCTTGGGCCTGTACTTTTCGCATTCTACATATTTGCTGATGACATTAAATTTTATTCCAATTCTGCTTCTTTAGACATTTGTCGTTCCATTCAGCTTGCATGCTACAGCATCGATGATTGGAGTTTATCATACCAGTTTCTGCAGACAAAACAATTATCATGCACTTGGGTTGCAGCAATCAGAAGCAAAATTGTTATCAGTGGTTACCGAATCATCAGTGTATCATCTCAGTCAGATTAGGGCGTTACATTTCTTTTTCTTTACACTACCAAAACATCACCAAAAAAGCCAATCATGTCGCCTTCACGATTTTGCTTTGCTATAGGAAGTGCAACAGGTCCACTCTTTTCAAGGCATTCAAAACTTTTGTTTCGCCTATTCTTGAATATGAATCTCCTATCTGGTCTCCCCAATGATCTCTGACATTGGTCTAGATGAACGTCCACTCAGATGGTTTAGTAAGAGACTACCTGGACTGTCCAACGGAAACTACGAGGAGCGACTGAAAGTGGATGGAGGTTAGTTCACAATCTAAAAATCTGTTATAAAATCATTAACAACCTTCTCTATTCAAATCCTACCGTGCCGTTAATTCGTATCTTGGATCCTAGCAGAACAAGGAAGCATCCTCAGTGTATACATACTCTTCATGTAAGAACAAACTGTAAATATCATTCCTTCATATGCTGAGTTGGTCCTATTTGGAACTCTCTGCCCCCCGATTTTTTGTTGTCCCAACTTTGCGTATTTCCAAAGATCGACTATATCATCATCATCCTCAAGCAGCCATGGGCTACGGAGGTCCAACCAGACCGCGCAGTTTAATTCTCCAAGCATATCTGTCCTGAGCTACATCTGCTGCATCCGGCCACTGCACACCGATTCTAACAAGGTCCTGTTTGACATTGTCTGCCCACCGCATCCTAAGTCTCCCCCTCCTTCTGAGGCCTCTTAGGTACACTGTTCATAACCCTATTCGCCAATCTATAATTATCCATACGGGCAACATGGCCAAACCAGCGGAGTCTCTCTCTGCACAATATGCTGCTTAAAGGAGGTTGCAGACTCCTTTGCCTAATCTCATCATTAGTTACAAAGTTAAACCACCTAATACCCAAGATACTATGTAAGCATCTAGAATCAAAAGCATCTAGTTTCCTGTTATCTTGTTTACACAGCGTCCAAGTTTCACTACCATAACTAACCCTAAAAAGAACCAAACTATTATACAGTCTAATTTTAGTCTTTAGGTGTATACGTCTATTTCTCCACAATCTCCATAGATTCTTAAAAGTCCCGGCAGCAATACCTATTCGTCTGTTAATCTCATGCCGCACATCACCAGTATCAGTTACGTAGCTCCCAAGGTAATTAAACTGTGACACCTGCTCAAGACTGCAACCATTCAGATTAACTGAATCACAACCTGCCTGACCAATTTTCATCACATTAGTTTTCTCTCTGTTTATAACCAAACCTACTCTACTACCAGTCTCATCAACAGCTCGAATGAAAGAGTTCATCTCATCAACATCATTTGCCAAAAGGGCTAAATCATCAGCATAATATAAATCAGAAATTTTCGTATCTCCAGCCCATTTAAAGCCAAAAGCTTTCCCTTGAAGTGAATTTCGCATAACATAATCAACAACCAAACTAAAAAGGAGACAAAATGCACCCTTTTCGAACACCAGAAGTAATGCTAAACCAATCGTGTGAGACTTACCAACTCTCACACATGACTCAGTGTTATTATAGAGAGCTTTCATTATGTTAACTAACTTGTCTGGTATACCATATGATCTCACAATCAACCACAAATTATGACGATCAACAGAGTTGAAAGCCTTTTTGAAATCAACAAAGCTAGCAACCAAAGGTTTCTGAAATTCTAAACATTTTTCAAGAATCTGCCTAAGTGAAAATATCTGATCTACACATCCACTACCACTTCTGAATCCACATTGCTCATCACGCAATTGTCTGTCAATCAGATTCTTAATTCTATTAAGCACAATCATGGAAAGAACTTTACCTGGAACAGAGAGTAGGCTAATACCCCTATAGTTATCACAAGAACTGCAATCACCTTTTTTGAAAATAGGGATAATAATAGCTCTGGTAAAATCTTTAGGAACCATGCCTTTATCATAAAAGTTATTCAAAATTTCAGTCATCCAAGTGATAACTGAAACATTCCCAGCTCTAAGCATTTCCGTAGTAATTTCATCCACCCCTGGGGATTTATGAAGTTTAAGTTTAGAAGTAGCCAAACTAACTTCAGATTGTTATAGGGCCAACATTAAAGGCACCAATGCATCTATCATCATTGCAAACAATGGGAATAGAACTAACCACATTGTTTAGAATATCACTGAAATACTCAGCCCACCTAGCCATGACAGATTCCTCACCTTCAATAACCTTACCTTGTTTATCCTTCAATCCCTGTATACTAGTTCGTTTTCTACCACATAAAACATTAACTATCTGGTACAGTCTCTGCTGTTGTGCTGTCTAACTGCTTCCTCAGCTTTGTCAGCCAGGCCATCAAGCCAAAGATTCTTATCAGTAGCTAACTGATCCTTTACACGTTTATTAAGTTCTTTGTAATGCTTTCTATTAGGAATAGTAGGGTACTGATTAAGGATATTCCTGCAGTTCCTTCTTTCTGAAATAAGCTCAAGTGCTTTATCACTTAAATAATTCTGCCTCCTCTGCTCCTTTTTCCCTAAAAGAGTACTGTTAGTTTCCAAAAAAGCCTGTTTAAAATGGCCCCATTCTTCCTCAACTTCAGTATTAAGGAAACCATGACTGTCATAATGACTAAGTAACCTATCATGGTAAGTTTTAGCTATAACTGTTTTTTTAGAGCTTCAGTATTAAAGGTAAATTTTTTAACCCTAGCACAACATTTTTTAAGTTTAAGTTGCAAGACACTTTTCACAAGGTAATGGTCAGATCCAATTTCAGCTCCCCTATATGCCCTGGTATTTCTAACAGAACTAGCCCATTTGCTGTTAATTAATATATAATCAATCATATTCCTACGCAGCCCATCAGGTGAAACCCATGTGTATTTATCTACGTCACTGTGTTTGTATTATGTGTTAGTTATTCTGAAACCATTGAGTTCACTTACCTGCAGGAGACGTTGCCGATTGCCATTGCAGCTACCAATACCAAAAGGGCCTATTACTCCTCCCCAAAGGTCAGAGTCGGTACCAACTTTGGCATTGAAGTCACCAAGAACAAGGGTAATATCTCCTTTCTTGACAGAATTCAAAATATCCTGAAGTTGTCCGTAAAACCTATCCTTCTCATCCTCATCAGAATCCTCAGTGGGGGCATAACAGCAGATAACATTCAAGTCTTTAATGCTTGTCTGAAATTTTGCTGTAAGAAACCTTTTATTAATGTACTCATATCCTAGAAGAGCATTACTAGCATGTCTGCTGAGCAGCAGACCCACGCCTTGGTGATGATTTCCATCCTCCCTCCCTGTAAAGAGAAATTTAAAGTTATGTTTAAGTATCTCACCTTTACCTGTCCATCTGGTCTCTTGCAAGCCTAGAATATCTAGGTTATAGTGCTGGAATTCCTGCATGAGGACATCTACAGCTTATTCAGTACATTTGTTGCCGTAACTTGTTAAAAAATGTTTTAAAATTTTAAGTATTTTTTTGCGTTTTTTTTTATATGATTCTGACCTTTAACAGAACAGTGAAAAAATTTATTTTTGCCTAACCTTGGTAGAAATGTTGATGGAAACAAGATTAAGAATTTTTCTCTTCAAGCTCAAATTTGGCAACACCTTTTTAACAGCTAAAACTCTTACAAATTCAAATATTCGATATTTAAAAACACTCTGTAAATGGTAGCTAGGCGTAAACTGGAAGGAGAGCTGTGTACCAATCCCTAGTGATGATGCACAGAACCGGCCGGGTCTAGCGCCTAATGTCCGACCCTGCCTTCTCGTGGTGCAGGCCGTTAGTACCTTTCAAAAGAGATACTCTCTTTTGGAAGGGAACGGAAGGGGAGGGCTGCCAGTTCAGTATGGCCTACTGATCTGGTCATCTATGGCCACTTTTTTTTCAACCCTGCTGAGGAGTGGTCAACTTCACAGGGTCCTGGTGCTGACCATTTATACCTACTAGACTGGACTTGTTTATGGATTTGGGCTTGATTGATCCTGGACTTGCTGCACTGGTGGGCCTCTGTTGAGGGAGAGTCTGCTGCAGTGTTTTCTGTTTGCTTCTGGGTTGCCACTCTAAGTGAAATGAGGCATGGGATACCTTATATCAGCTGGTGGATAATCCTAATCAGAGGCCATCGCAGGTACCTGAACCTTACTTAGCTAGTTGGGCATCGTCAAGCCTAAACTGGAATAATGTGTCTCAGGCAGGCCATATGGCTCTTGAAAAAGTCCACTTGAAAAGGTGGTGCCTGAAGTTCCTATCAGCATCGGTGAATTCAGCCTTTAGCGGAGGAGGAACAGGTCTTTGCCCCATGCCTGCGATCAGGGGGCTGTTTGATATTGTTGGCCCTATCAATCTCAATAAATCTAATTTCTTTAAAAATCCTACTAATCATTTTCTCTCTGCAGGAACGTGGAACGTGAGGACATTACATAGATATTATTCTCTTGATGTCCTCATTCAGGAATTCCAGCGCTATAACCTAGATATTCTAGGCTTGCAAGAGACCAGATGGACAGGTAAAGGTGAGATACTTAAGAATAACTTTAAATTTCTCTTTACAGGGAGGGAGGATGGAAAGTATCACCAAGGCGTGGGTCTGCTGCTCAGCAGACATGCTAGTGATGCTCTTCTAGGATATGAGTGCATTAATGAAAGGTTTCTTACAGCAAAATTTCAGACAAGCGTTAAAGACTTGAATGTTATTTGCTGTTATGCCCCCACTGAGGATGCCGATGAGGATCAGAAGGATAGGTTTTACAGACAACTTCAGGATATTTTGAATTCTGTCAAGAAAGGAGATATTACCCTTGTTCTTGGTGACTTCAATGCCAAAGTTGGTACCGACTCTGACCTTTGGGGAGAAGTAATAGGCCCTTTTGGTATTCGTAGCTGCAATGGACGTCTCCTACAGGTAAGTAAACTCAATGGTTTCAGAATAACTAACACATATTACAAACACAGCGACATACATAAATACACATGGGTTTCACCTGATGGGCTGCATAGGAATTGGATTGATTATATATTAATTAACAGCAAATGTGATAGTTCTGTTAGAAACACCAGGGCATATAGGAGCTGAAATTGGATCCGACCATTACCTTGTTAAAAGTGTCTTGCAACTTAAACTTAAAAAGTGTTGTGCTAAGATTAAAAAATTTACCTTTAATTCTGAAGCTCTAAAAAAAAACAGTTATAGCTAAAACTTACCACGATAGGTTACTTAGTCATTATGACAGTCATGGTTTGCTTAATACTGAAGTTGAGGAAGAATGGAATCATTTTAAACAGGCTTTTTTGGACACTAATAGGACTCTTTTAGGAAAAAAGGAGCAGAGGAGGCAGAATTATTTAAGTGATAAGGCACTTGAGGTTATTTCAGAAAGAAGGAACTGCAGGAATGTTCTTAATCAGTACCCTACTAGTCCTAATAGAAAGGATTACAGAGAGCTTAATAAACGTGTAAAGGATCAGTTAACTACTGATAAGAATCTTTGGCTTGATGGCTTGGCTGACAAAGCCGAGGAAGCAGTTAGACAGCACAACAGCAGCGAACTGTACCAGAGAGTTAATGTTTTGTGTGGTAGAAAACGGACAGGCATACAAGGATTGAAGGATAAGCGAGGTAAGGTTATAGAAGGGGAGGATTCTGTCATGGTTAGGTGGGCTGAGCATTTCAGTGATGTTCTAAACCATGTGGTTAGTTCTACTCCCATTGTTTGCAATGATTATAGATGCATTGGTGCTTTAATGCTGGACCTATAACGCAACCTGAAGTTATTTTGGCTATTTCTAAACTTACCCAGGGGTAGATGAAATTACTACAGAAATGCTCAGAGCTGGGAGTGTTTCGGTTACCACTTGGATGACTGAAATTTCTAATAACTTATAAAATAAAGGCATGGTTCCTAAGGATTTTACCAGAGCTATTATTATCCCTATTTTCAAAAAAGGTGATCGCAGTTCTTGTGATAACTATAGGGGTATCAGCCTACTCTCTGTTCCAGGTAAAGTTCTTTCCATGATTGTACTTAATAGAATTAAGAATCTGGTTGACAGGCAATTGCGTGATGAGCAATGTGGATTCAGAAGTGGTAGGGGATGTGCAGATCAGATATTTTCACTTAGGCAGATTCTTGAGATGTTTAGAGTTTCAGAAACCTTTGGTTGACAGCTTTGTTGATTTCAAAAAGGCTTTCGACTCTGTTGATCGTCATAATTTGTGGTTGATTGTGAGATCATATAGTATGCCAGACAAGTTAGTTAACATAATGAAAGCTCTCTACAATAACACCGAGTCGTATGCGAGAGTTGGTAAGGCTTGTAGCAATTGGTTTAGCATTACTTCTGGTGTTCGACAAGGGTGCATTTTGTCACCTTTTCTCTTTAGTTTGGTTATTGATTACGTTATACGAAATTCATTGCAAGGGAAAGATTTTGGCCTTAAATGGTCTGGAGATACTAAAATTTCTGATTTAGATTATGCTGATGATTAGCCCTTTTGGCAAATGATGTTGATGAGATGAACTCTTTCATTCGAGCTGTTGATGAGACTGGTAGTAGAGTAGGTTTGGTTATAAACAGAGAGAAAACTAAAGTGATGAAAATTGGTCAGGCAGGTAGTGATTCAGTTAATCTGAATGGTTGCAGTCTTGAGCAGGTGTCGCAGTTTAATTAACTTGGGAGCTATGTAACAGATACTGGTGATGTGCGGCATGATATTAACAGACGAATAGGGATTGCTGCCGGGACTTTTAAGAATCTATGGAGATTGTGGAGAAATAGACGTATACACCTAAAGACTAAAATTAGACTGTATAATAGTTTGGTTCTTTCTAGGGTTAGTTATGGTAATGAAACTTGGACGCTTTGTAAACAACAGGAAACTAGATGCTTTTGATTCTAGATGCTTACGCAGTATCTTGGGTATTAGGTGGTTTAACTTTGTAACTAATGATGAGATTAGGCAAAGGAGTCTGCAACCTCCTTTAAGCAGCATATTGTGCAGAGAGAGACTCCGCTGGTTTGGCCATGTTGCCCGTATGGATAATTATAGATTGGCGAATAGGGTTATGAACAGTGTGCCTAAGAGGCCTCAGAAGGAGGGGAAGACTTAGGATGCGGTGGGCAGACAATGTCAAACAGGACTTTGTTAGAATTGGTGTACAGTGGCCGGATGCAGCAGATGTAGCTCAGGACAGATATGCTTGGGAAATTAAACTGCGCGGTCTGGTTGGACCTCCGTAGCCCATGGCTGCTTGAGTATGATACGATAATCAAGATTTCGAATAATGTTAGTTGATGATGACCGAGTATTTAATAGCTCGGAGTAACGACAGCATTATCTTTCCATGTTTTGTCAACGGGAATCTAACTGCGAAGCTCTGTAAATTTTAAAATATGCATTTAATGAAAAAATGTGACCGAAGATTGTAAAAGGATGTGTCCTATGACCTGTCAGGGCTAGGTTCTTTTCCAGCCGGTCTTGTATTTGTGTGCAGAAAGGTACTTCTCTCTATCTTGTCAGGATGTTGCTGATATCTAGGTGGTTGATAAACACAAACTCAGATTTTACATATACACACTTTAGGCATTTAATGAAAAATAATGTTTCAAGATAAATTAAAGATCATAATCAAATTTATTTAAATCTATCATCGATATTCGTTGTTTTAAAGAGTTATGAAGCTGGACTATTTAACAATAAATTATCTTGTTTTATAAAATTTGCTCATAATTATCTCGTATCAAAATAATCATTATAAAAACTTTCAAAATGTATATTTTATTAAATGATTTGAAACATACTTATTATTTAAGTTTAATTAATATTTGAAATAAATTATTATGACCCATTACTATTGTGAAATATTCTAGCTTCCACAATTTCTTAAATACTAGACGAATGCTGTTGAAAATCGAGATTAAAATAGATAAGATTATGATCTTCAATTAATTTTCAGCAACATTTTTCTACTAAATGCATATTTTAAAAGTTATAGAGCTTGAAAGTCAGATTCCTATTAACATGGAAATTCCACAATATTTTGTTAGGGCAGTGTAACTCAGTTCTGTTTATTGTAAAGATTATTCACCGTTTTGAGCTATTGGGAATAACTTTCCCTTGCTCACAATTCCTGTGATCCAAAGTATTATTTATTCAAAAATGATCTGAAATTTTTTCCAATTGCAATGTCAAGCCACCTGTTTCACAGATCCAGTTTGGAAGGGATTCTATAGAATCTGAATTTTGCATTTTGTTTCCTTCTGCAAAGCAGCACTACATCATCGATTACATTTCCAGTAAAAACGGCAGGAGACAAAAAGAACAGTAAATAAATCACTTATGAACAAATCCGTATTGGTATCCAATTTTGAAACTAGCAGTAAACAACGTCATAACGTACTGTTACGAAGCAAGTAGCAAGCAAAACAGCAGATTGCCAGCGCCACAGCAGACGAAATGTAACTAGCGCTGCTGTCGCTTCGTGTCTTGAAATCGGCAGGCAATCCCATTACGTAGGCTCTGGTATCGCTGTCAATCACCAATGCCCATTCATGAGTCTAGGACTTTTTTTCACTGTTTCTTGTATTTTTATGGTACTCAGAGCTCTGTGTCAGACTTGGTGTTATTTCCACATCTTCTTTAATACTTTCAAAGTAAATTGCATTATAATGGCCCCCTAAAACTGAAAAGCAGGAAAGGATTTGAAGACTAAATTAGAAATTATTGAAAAGCATGAAAAGGAGAGCAAAATACATGAACTTGTGAATGAGAACAGTCCAACCAACTCTACTGTGTTTACCATATTACAAAAATGTTACTTTATTACTTTTATGCATTATATTTCTATTTACTATGTTTCTATTTTTTTTTACGTTTTATTGCATTTAGAATAGATTTATCTATAAAAACATAGGTTTTAAATGTTGTGAAGTAATGCTTTTAGGTATAAAAAGGTCACATTCTTGGGCTCCAGGAACAGATGCAATTTAAGATGTAATTCCTATACCTGCATCACAAATGATTTGCTTAATCCTCATTTTGGAATGGATTATGGTCTTTATGTGAGGTTCTACTATATTTCTATATTTCATCAGTTTCAGAAAAGAACTTGAAGCACCCTCTGTACAAGACATGAATATTTCCAGCAGTCAAACATATGACAAAGAATAAGTTCAGTATTGACTCCTGGTTTACTGAAAGTGCAGCAAAATTTATGCTGCCTAGAGTCAACATTTATTCTAGGAGGCTCCAATAATTTTAATAGAAACTACACATACTTTATTTGTGATTAACTGACCTTCATTAAAATACTTGAATATTAATTACTGAAAAGCAATAAGGTGTTACATGTTCACATCATCAATTATACATTATAAAGAAGAAATGTTTGCTAGGGATAATATCTGGATATATCCATTGCTTTTAATATCAGAGATTAAGAGCTTGTGATCCAAATGGTATTTATCCTTTATTAAAACATCTAATGATTAAGGAGGGCATTCAAAAAAGTTCTTGACACATCTCTAGATTTGAAATTCGTTCCTCTGAACTAAATGAGCTACAACTTGCTCAAAGGCTTGTCTAAACTTATCATTATGTGTTAAAAACAAAAGTTGTATCTTCATTTTTTTCTATGCTGGTGGTGTGTAAAGTTTGGTATGCGAAATCTGTGCATTGTTGCTATGGATATGGTTCTATGCCTACTAAAGACATAGAAAGCTTCCAAAGATCTGTGCCAAATGTACCCACAAACTGACGACTCATGCAAAGCGATGCTGGGAATGTATGAACATAGTTGCCCTAAATGGTTAACAGACATTGCCATAGGCTTTATTACAACTCCCAGAAAGATCAATAACTATGTTGTACGGAAGATGAACCACATTCCTAAATCCTCCGACAAGACTTACCTGGAAAAATGTCTATAAATAGCCAATACTACACCAACATTGTTTTGCCCAAAATGGTTAAGGAGATGAAAGAGCAGTATTCAACAACAGGGGTGTCAAGGATTCTCCTTCTTCATGCCAATGATAGTACTCACAAAACCAGGCAAGTTAGTCTATCTGGAGCAGGAAAAACTCGAACTACCCCATCCTACATATTCACCAATCTTGCACCATACAATTTTTTTTCCCCCCCAAAAAAAACTTGCTGTGAAGCCTTTTTTACGAGTGGAAGACCTTGCAAAATACATTCATTCAGAGTTGCGAAGCATTTCCCAACATAAGTACAACCAAGTGTTCCAGAATTGACATAGATGTCTTGAACTTTGCATAGATGTTGGGAGGTGGGAGGAGTACTTTGTAGGACAGCAAAAGTTTTGTTGAGGTAAGTACAATGATTTTTGTTCTGCAGATGTATTTCAAGAACTTTTTTTATACCTTATATCATTTTCATTTTATGAACATAATTAATGTGACTATAAAACGCTTTAAGAGATTATAGAAATTATGCTATTTTAACCAAATCAATATCTTTAATATACACATCTACTATGTATTCGTAACAAGCAAATTTAATTATACAGCAATGAAACCCTTTAAAAGAAGTAATAGGTTAATCGATGGATTTCAAGACAAGCAAAACTACGATTTCTAAATATTTAATCACAGTTATTTTTTCTATCTTCCTCTTCAAGTATTTATAATACATAAACATTCATACAAACAAAATTCTCATGCAGCCATGAGCTATGAAGGTCTAACCAGACTGTGTAATTTTCCTCTCCAGACGTGTCTGTTCTGAGCAGTTGCTGCTGCATTTGGCCACTCTACACCAATCCTAGCAAGGTCCTGTTTGACATTGTCTGCCCATCACTTCCTAGGTCTTCCCCTTTTTCTGATACCCTTATGCACACTGTTTATAATCCTGTTTGCTAATTTGCAGCTCTGCATACAGTGTGATGGTCCACCCATTCACTTTTACTTAACCAGTTTTGCTTTATTTACCATATATTTATCATTTTGGGGTTTATTTAAAATTTTTTGGACTGATCTCAATTCTTGTTTCCGAGCTGTAGGAGTTGTGCATGCACAACTCCAACCTTTTGATTGTCAACCACTAAAGCACGTGTAGGATACGTCATAGCTAGCGCGATCGTCATATTATGCAAATGTCTTTCCTGGCGTGCAATACACCCATGCTGGACTTGCATGCATGATATAACTAAGTGACGTTAGGTCACAAGAAGAAGAGTAGAGTGTGTTGTAAGTGGAGTGGTGGCGTTGGGCCACGGAAAGTGCTGTTAGTGGAAGCCGAGATGATGTTACTTTAAATAGAAGTTGTTAGTAACCCAATTTTGTATTCTTCCATTGAACTGGGTGAGTCCGGATTTTTTGGAAATAAACTTTGTTTGTTATAGACATTTTTGAATTTTTGGCATTTTTCTCTTGAGAAACGTTGATTGATTTTTGAATTCTTACTCAATAAGTAACACCTGATATTATACATTAACAAACCCTATTTCAACTTTATTTGGCAAGTAATAATTGCCTAGCATTACAACAGGCAACATGGGCAAACCAACACAGACCACCTAATGCCCAAGATACTGCATAAGCATCTAGAATCAAAGGCATCAAGTTTCTTGTTATCCTGCTTACAAAGGATCCATGTTTCACTACCATATAAAAACTTAGAAAGAACCAAACTATTATACAGCCTAATTTTAGTCTTCAGGTGTACATGCCTATTTTTACACACTCTCCATAGATTCTTAAAAGTCCCAGCGGCAATCCCTATTCTTCCATTTATCTCATGCCATACATCACCAGTATCTGTTACATAGCTCCCAAGGTAATTAAACTGAGACACTTGCTCAATAGTACAGTCATTCAAAGCAACTAAAGCACCATCTGCCTGACCAATTTTCATCACTTTAGTTTTTTCTCTGTTTATCACCAAACTTACTCTATTACCATTCTAATAAACAGCCCTAATGAAAGAATTCATCTCATTAACATCATTAGTCAACAAGACCAAATCATTTGCATAATCTAAATCAGAAATTTTGAAATCTCTAGACCATTTAAGGCCAAAATTTTTTCCTTGCAAAGAATTTCACATTACATAATCAATAACAAAAGAGAAAAGTAGACAAAATGCACCATTGTCTAACTCCATTAGCAATGCTAAACCAATCGCTGCAAGACGTACCAACTCTCACACGACTCAGTGTTATTATAGAGAGCTCTCATTACATAACTTATCAGGTATCCCATATGATCTAACAATCAACCACAAATTATGTCGATCAACAGAGTCAAAAGCCTTTTCGAAATCTATAAAGCTAAAAACCACAGGTTTCTGAAACTCTAAACATTTCTCAAGAATCTGCTAAAGTAAAAATATTTGATCAATACATTCCCTACCACTTCTGAATTCACACTGTTCATCACGCAGTTGTCCATCTACCAAATTCTTAATTCTATTAAGTATAATCATGCAGACAACTGTACCTGGAACAGAAAGTAAACTAATTCCCCTATAATTATCAAAGAACTGCAATCATCTTTTCTAAATACTAGGACAATGATAGCTCTAGTGAAATCCTTAGGAACAACACCTTTATCATAAAAAATATTCAAAATTTCAGTCAGCCATGTGACAACACAAATGTTCCCAGCTCTAAGCATTTCAGTGGTGATTTCATCCACCCCTGGGGATTTATGCAGTTTTAACTTAGAGATAGCCAAAGTGACTTCAGAATGTGACATAGGGCCATCATTAAAGCCAGTAATGCATCTATCCTCATTTATACACACCATCATATCACAAACAATGGGATTAGAAATAATCACATTATTTAGAACATCTCTGAAATGCTCAGCCCACCTAGTCATCACAGAATCCTCACCTTCAACCACCCTGCCATGTTTATCCCTCAATCCCTGTGTACCTGTCTCTTCCCACATAAACAATTTGGTACAACCCGCTGCTGTTGTGCTGCTTCCTCTGTTTTGTCAGCCAAGCAATCAAGCCAAAGATTCTTATCAGCTGTTAACTGATCCTTTACACGTTTATTAAACTCATTGTAATGACTTCTGTTAGGACTAGTAGGGTGTTGATTCATATTAATTCTGCACTTCCTTCTTTCAGAAATAAGTTCCATAGTCTTATCACACAAATAATTTTGTTTCCTCTGTTTGCTTTTACCCAAAAGAGCACTGTTAAGTTTCAAGAAAAGCCTGTTTAAACTGATCCCATTCTTTCTCAACTTCAACAGTAAGCAAACCACGCTTGTCATAATGACTAAGTAGCCTATCATGGTATGCTTCGACTATATCTGGATTTTCAGACATTTAATTTTAAAGGCAATTTTCTTAATCTTAGCACAGCTTTTCTTATGCTTCAATTGCAAGACATGTTTGACCAGGTAATGGTCAGACCCAATTTTGGCTCCCCTGTATGATATGGTATTTAAAATATAATCTATCATATTCCTGTGCAACCCATCAGATGAAACCCATGTGTATTTTTTAATGCCCAGTGTTTGTAGTACGTGTTAGTTATTCGCAAACCATTAAATTTACTTACCTGTAGGAGACATTTCCATTGAAACAACCAATGCCAAAGGGACCTAAAACTCCCGCCCAAAGGTCAGAGTTAGTACCAACTTTAGTATTGAAGTCACCTAGTACAAGAGAAATATTTCTTTTCTTCACAGAATTCAAAATATCCTGAAGTTGGCTGTAAAATGTATCTTTCTTGTATGAGTCCTGTGTGGGGGCATAACTACAGATGACATTCAAGTTTTTATTTTTTGTTTTAAATTTTGCCGTAAGAAATCTTTCATTAATGCAGTCATATCTGCTGAGAAGCAAACCTACATCTTGGAGATGCTTTCCATCCTCCCTACCTCAAAAGAGAAATTTAAAGTTATTTTTAAGTATCTCACCTTTACCTGTCAATCTGGTTTCTTTCAAGCTTAGAATATCTAGGTTATAATGCTGGAATTCTTCCTTGAGGACATGAAGAGAATAATCTATATGTAAAGTCCTCACATTCCACGTTCCCGCAGAGAGAAAATGATTAGAGGATTTTTAAAGAAACTAGGTTTATTGAGAGAGGTAGGGGCAAAACAATACCAAATAGCTCCCTGATTGCAGGCATGGGACAAAGACCTGTCCCTCCTCCACTAAAGGCTAAAGCCACTGATGCTGGTAGGAACTTCAGGCACTACCTTTTTAAGTGGACCTTTTCAAGAACAGTATGGCCTGCCTGACACACATTACTCAAGTTTAGGATTGACAATGCCCAACTATCTAAGTTAGGCTTCAGGTACCTGTGATGGCCTCTGATCAGGATTATCCACCAGCTGATATAAGGCATCCTGGGCATCTGTATTTAGGGCTGGCCACCCACAAGCAAACAGAAAAGACAGCTGCAGATTCTCCCTCAACAGAGGTCCACCAGTGAAGCAAGTTCAGGATCCATAATCAAGCTCAAATCCTTAAACCAGTCCAGTCTAGTGGGTATAAATGATCAGCACCAGGACCCTGTGAAGTTGACTACTCCTCAGCAGGACTGAAAATAGAAAAGGTGGCCACAGTTGACCAGATCAGTAGGCCACATTGAGCTGGCAGTCCTCCGCTTCTGTTCCCTTCTAAAAGAGAACATCTCTTTTGAAAGGTACTAATGGCCTGCACCATGAGAAGGTGGGGTCGGACATTAGGTGCTAGACCTGGCCAGCTGTGTGCATCATCACTGGGGACTGGTATACAGCTCTCCTTCCAGTTTATGCCTAGCTACCATTTACAGACCATTTACAATTAGTACAGAAAAATAAGAAAAGTATACAATTTTTTATTCCCCTTTGTAAACATGAAGAAGACACCATTAAATAAAACTATTGGTTCTGTCTAAGACGTCTACACTGTAGATACATATTATATATAGTGATAAATGTTCCATATTGTACTATTCAGTAAATTTCACAAAGGCATGGTAAACTAACTTTTACTATCCTTATTATTACAGTACTATGACTAGTGTTATATTGTTTGCATGTGAAATTTATGAAAATATCTTCATACCATTTAAGCAAACCCAAAGTTCATGTATGATTTTTTACCACTACTATATGTATCTAAAAAGGAAAATAAAAGTCACTACAAAAACCTTCATAGGAATTTTTTTTTTACAATATGCAATCATTTGCTGCATTTTAATGAGGAAATACAGTTCACTCTAAATCATCTGGGTAATAGAGAAAAGTGAGGCATGGATAATGCAAAGCATATGAAAGTTTTGTACATTTCTGAAAAAAACTTAAAAAGCTAAGAAGTCAATTTTTACATAATACTATAAAGCCACACATCTGTATACATGATAAGGCTTTGGTAAAATAATCATTTAGTTTTCTGTTTTGCATTTTGCTTGTGGGATCCTCCAGATGGCAGCCCAGTTAATCTTCAATCGAGGTAATTGCAAATGAACTGTATTTATATTAAATAAAATTCACAAATTATAATACAACACTTTTCTTGTAGATTTTGCAAATCTTATTGAATGTATGATATTTTTAATAGAAAAAGTATATGCTAGAAACTAAAACTTTAACTTGTTTAAAAGGAATTATGTCTGATTTTCATATTACAATAATTATGTTTGTTGTAGTCTGAAATTGAGAAATGTGTGTTAAGGAACATATAGTTAAAATTACAATTATGCCTCACTGATTTAGAATCTAAGTTAGACTTATATGGTTTGACATCATAGATCTGGAGGAGAATCATCTGATGTTTCTCCATTGACAAATTCTACCCTGCTAAGAAACGCAGTAGGCACTCCAACTTCTAATAACTGCTGTGGACTTAGCTGTGCAATATGCGGGATGTAATACATAACAGCTTGCCAGCACATTTCTTTTAAGGAAGCCACTTTCAACCACACTGAATAAAGCTCATTACTTCGTGTATTCTGTTGGATGTTGGTGACCCCACCAAATATGAACATTTGTCCAACCTGGAAAAAAAAATCCAGTCTTAAGAAAAAATGCATTTTATACATTTATTATTCTCTATACCTCAATTTTTAACTCTATATATTATTACTTAAGAAATAAAACTATTTACCAATACAGAAAAAATGGCTTCAAAAGATTTAGGCCACATTAGAAAAATCTTTTTTTTCCTATAAATACAATGCTCAATATTGAAAGTGCCCCACCCAGAAGGACATGCCTTACAAACATGCAAATAGATGGGTGTGCATAGTTGAGATATGCAAATGATGATAATCTGGAGCCAATGATGTGTATTGGCTCAAGAGCAATGTGCAAGAAGAAACACGGATGATATTGCGTTTATGCAGGTGCAAGTCGTGCAAATGGTTGAGATTAGATGGTGCCACTTGTAAATTGTTCAGTGAAGGATAAAAATGCTTGGTGCACGCCATCGGCAGGTTTATCGCCATTTGGATGCTTTTGAGAGAGGAAGAATTATAGGCCTATGTGAAGTTGGATTGGACTACACGTCATGTCTCTGCCCATGTTCATCAGGATGCACGAACTGTTGAACACTGTTGGCAACAGTGGGAAAATGAAGGTTTTAGCGTGCTTCGCAGAGGGAGTGGTGTCGTCTGATAGACGTCAGCACAACTTGATAGCCACTTTGTTTGACATACTCGTTCAGTCACCACAGAGCACTGAAGGCGATATTTGGCGGGCTGTGTCAGCAGCCATGGACATCCCCATAATGACCCGAACGGTAAACTTAAGGTTTCATGAGGCACACCTGCGCTCTAGGCAACTGTTACGTAAACTGCCAATGACTGCAAGCAATCACAGTGCTCCCTCTCGCGCAGCTCTCCTCTCTCAGTGCATCTGGCTTGGTGCTGAAGTCGTGCGAACTGGGGTCACAAATAGAACACCGTTGTGTTTAATGATGAATCTCATTTTTGTCTGGGTGCTGACGATCGACGGATCCGTGTATGGTGACAACTTGGCAAGAGAACAGATCCAGCTTTTGTTCATGATTGGTTAACCACTCATCAGCTAGGCATAATGGTATGGGGTGCTATTGGATATGACAACAGGTCATCTCTTGTCCACATCATGGAAACACTGACAGCTGCATGATACATTAGTGCGGTCCTGCAGCCCGTTTTGTTACCATTCCTGGGAGCCATGCAGCAGCCCATTTTCCAGCATAACAATGCCTGTGTACACACTATTAGGGTCTCCAACATGTTCAAGTATAGCCATGGCCAGCAGGATCTCCAGATTTATTCCCAATAGAAAATCTGTGGGATCACATTGGACATGTGCAATCCTCTCACCAGCTGGTGCAGAATCTCGAATTATGGGAGCAAGTCAACGCTGCTTGGTGTGCAATTCCTCAGGACTATATCTGTCGACTGTATGACTCCATGCCACGTCGTATTGCTGTTCACAGTGGTGCAACCACCTACTGAGGCAGTCACATTGTGCTGCATTACCTCATCTTCTAATCACTGTAAGTGGCTGCAAATTAATCATGGTATGCCAATGTGTATTGCTATGTGTGTGTTACATTTCACCCTTATCCCCTTCACTCCTTCTGGGTGGTGCAATTTCAATTCCGTGCAGTGTATTTATTGATTTGTATCTCAATAGGTAATTCTGTCCAGGAACAACTCAAGCAAAGTATGTTTGCACTTTCTCCTGATGCAAAGTCCCTTTTTGGCATCCTTTTTCAGACATTTTACAGCAGTCATTTTCTTGAAAGCATCCCTTTGGAGAAGGTGCTATGATGCAGTGCTTACCTTGCTTGCTGGTTTGAGCTGGCCCCAATTCTGTTTATTACTATTGATCGATTATTTCATTAATAATGTTTTAGTGGGGTGACTTTCTTATTTATGTCTTATTCAGAACAACAATGGAAAATGAAGTTGTCTTCCCCAATCATAGATAGCGAGAAGTTCAGTAAGATTTATAAGTCATGTTAGTGAATAAATGACAGAGCTGGTGCTAGTTTTGTAGTTAGAATGTTCTGGCATGAATTTGGAAAGATGTGAATTTTGAGTCTCGTGCATTAGCAATAGTAATTTTTTTCACATAAATATAAAACTACATAAAGAAATATAATTAAAAATCCATTAAATGCCAATTTTTGTACTCATCTCCAATATTTATAAGATCAACAAGCTGAAAGGCCATTTGTTCAGTCCTATTTCGTTAAAATGCACCTTTTCCCAAAACTGTTCTAATGTACCAACTGTATAATAGTGTGGGAATAATGTTGATATTCATATGGAATATGATCACACTAAAATTAATCTAGACCACTTACAGCACATGAATAATATAATCAGTAGTATAAAATTTATAATAGAATGTGAGCAACGAAAGAAGCTACTACTCATTGATATTTTGGTGCAAAAATGAGAACCTTGGATATACTCAGGTAAACACTGCCAATGATCCAATACCATTTGATTAATACCATCAAATCCATAATAAAAAAGCAGCTATTCAAGAGATATTCTTAAGAAACAACATCTATGTTGTTATGGTGACAAGATTCAATGAAAAAGAAACTGAGTTTTTTTAAATTCAGATGATTGACCCAGATATCCCTGGACAATAGGTATGTCTGGTCACCCTAGTCTGATAGCTTGCAACTGACGACATTCATTATAAAATTCTAGACTCAATTTTTCAGTCACATTATCAACTGAATTTTTTTTACAAAATGTTGCTTCTAGTTTTCTACTAGTAAAAGATCTCATGTTGTACAATTAAATATATCTAAAAACAATTTCTGGGGATGTTTATTTGTTGGGGACAAAGTGTTTCATCCAAGTACAGTTCCCCATAAAACCGATATGCTTCAACAGTAAGGCATATATATTATATAGAAACAATTAATATCTATAAAGTAACAAAATGGCAGATCAACAAAATTTGCAACTAAGAGCAAACAATGGCATCAGTAACATCTCAAATATACATACAGCATAATGAATGCCCCATGTTACAAAAATGTTGAATATCTTAAAAACATACAACAGAAGGACATCAGCAATGGCCTAAAGCCAATGCCACAAATGCAGAAACGAGATGGTTAAAAAAATGAGAAGATGGTACCAAATACAGCCAATAAATTCAGTGTGCAATAGTATATAACCTTATTTTGGCAAAACGAAAATAACACTAATCTGATTTAAAGAACACCAAAGTGATATAAAAAAAAAGACTGGAGTTCAAACATGCAATGATAAGGGTGGCTTGAAAAACCACTACCAACTAGACTTTGTAGGCTAAATAGTGATACACTAGCAGAAAGATATATGCTACGATAGCAAACAGATTGATTTCCACCCATGGAAGAGAGTACTCCATAAACAGGATATTAATTGGAAAAAAAAAACTTCAGAAGAGGTTTAGGAATCCAACTGGAAGAATATCATCCCTCTCCATTTGACACGTGACACAAAGAACAGTGCGACTATAGTTGACACAAAATTTTATAAATATGACTGTTGAGCAAGGTGCTACTCATTTTTGAGTAAACCCACTGATCATAAGTTGTGAAGAGTCAAAACATGTCTGGATATCACTGGTTAATTTTTTGAGGTTTGTTGGATATTAAATTTTTAATATGCAAAACTTCTTAAAGATAAACCACAAAATTTCATTGCTCAATGACAGAGAACTTTCAGTTATTATAATAGTTTTAAGTGCTTAAGGAGAAAAAAACTTTATCCTATACTTGTGTCAACACTAATATTGAGTAAGTGAGGTATTTAGTAAAATGAATAACATGCATTTACAAGGATTGCCAGGAAAAGTGCTCACA
The DNA here is from genome assembly GCA_038380435.1 of Ryuthela nishihirai. Lineage (NCBI taxonomy): Eukaryota > Metazoa > Arthropoda > Arachnida > Araneae > Heptathelidae > Ryuthela > Ryuthela nishihirai. The sequence goes on along the minus strand of JAWZYU010000023.1, from coordinate 1,880,892 downwards.
GCTAGGAGGAGGCTCGAAGATTCAAGGACTGAATGTGCACAAGTGATAGGAACAAGCAAAAAGATAAATGCTGTGTCTGCAACAATGAAGGGGAAATGAAGGTTGGAAGATTCAAGGACTGAGTGTGTAGGCTAAATAGTGATACACTAGCAGAACGATATATGCTATGATAGCAAACAGATGGATTTCCACCCATGGAAGATAGTATTCCATAAACAGGATATTAATTGAAAAAAAAAAAACTTCAGAAGAAGTTTAGGAATCCAACTGGAAGAATATCATCCCTCTCCCATCTGACATGTCACACTAAAGAACAAGGACTGAGTGTTTGACATGTGATACTAAAGAATAATTCAAGGACTGAGTGTGCACAAGCTACAGGAACAGGCAAATGCTCTGTCTGAAGAGGAATGAATAACTCAGAGTGACTGGGAAAACAGTTAGGAGGCTGGAAAATTCAAGGACCAGGTGTGCTCCTTAACTTGAGAATCATGCCTCCTATAGCTAGGAGGAAGTTGATACAATTTTTTTCAAGGCAATTTACCCCTCTCTCCCTTCTACACCATTATGATGAGGGAGTTTTAGAGAATTCCATTTTGTAAAATTTTATTTTAATCCATTCACTACTATACAGGCCCACATTGTAGGAGAGAGTAATAAGGAGGAAAGAATAGCACTGATTTGATGAGTTCATTTAAAATCTCGGCAATTTTGGGCTGGTATGGTAGTGAAATGGTTAAAGAAATTGTAGTTTGGCTGATATGCATGATTCGAACCATGTCTACAGATTCATGCCAGTGTTCTAAGACCACTAAACTAATGCCAGCTCGTCTTTTTTCCACAATGTGACCTGTCAATCTCCCGTCATTGTTGCTGCAGATGCCACTATGATCAGGAAAGGTTACTTTTTAATGTTGCACTTTGTAAGATGTAAATAAATAAGTAAGTCACTCACAATAAAGCATTATTAATGAAAAAAATAAATAAATAATAAATCACAGAGTTGCCTGTTGACTTCGAATAAATGGTTTTGTGGGAAAAATGAGTTTTATGGGAGTGCTGGATTCGAACCCATGTCTTTCCAGATTTACACCAGTGTTCTAAGACCACTTAACTAATGCCAACTCATTCTTTTTCCACTAATGTGACTAAAAGACCTGGTGTCCTCTATGATTGTGGAATGTAGCTTTACTCTGTGAATAACTGTGACTTTACTATTTATTGATTCCTTAATAACACTTTAGCATGAGTAATGTACTTATTTATTTACATCTTACAAAGTGCAACAATAAAAAGTTAAGTTGCCTTCCCAGATCATAGATGATAGCAGCAGCAACAATGATGGGAGATTGATATGTCAATTAGTGGAAAAAAGACTTAGGTGGCATTATTTTAGTGGTCTTAGAACACTTTGGCAGAAATCTGGAGAGACATGGGTTTGAATCCAGCACATAGGCAAAACTCATTTTTTCCACAAAACTATTTATTGACTTCAAAGTAAACAGGTAACTCTGTGAATTTACTATTTATTGATTAAAAAAATTATACATTTATATTGGGTAATTTAAAAAGAGGTTACTCCCTCCTCCCTCCAGTGTTTTGGCTTTGCCACTCTAAGGGTTGGGTTGTTTTACTTCTGAGTGGCACTTTTTTGTACACAATGAGCTAAATGGACAGGTCACAGGGATTCTAAAGACTCAGAAGGTTAGGGGAAGGGACACACTGGACAGTTGTTGAGACACATCATAGCCTCCCATTCAAGGTTATCCAGTGTGTTCTTTAATGTGCACAGGGTATGGCTCTCTTTCATACAAAGAACCATGGCTTAACATCTCATCCGATGGACAGCGTTCTTTCCAAGCCTACCATTGTACCCTACTAACCATGGGAAGGGTAGGGAGTTTTGTGGAGATAAATCTCAGTGCTAGCTGAGATTGGACCTGAACCTGGGAACTGTAGATTACAAGCCTGGTGTGCTACTGACTGAGTCACCCTCACCCTGCCACTCTGAGTATAATAAATTTTATTTTGTCATAGTGCACCAACTCTTGCCAAGATCCTCAAAATGCAACATCGAAAGATAAAAATTCACAGCATTCAACACCACCACCACCACCAAAAAAAAAAATTCCCTCACTTTGATACATAGGATAGAAAATTCCATGAATGAGAAGTGGCAAATCACCTTTTGTAACACTAGCCCATGTTTTAAAATACACCATACTGAAATGAATTATACATAGCGTGATCATTTAATTCATGGACAGAGCAAAAAGTTATATTAAATATCATCCTCTGAATCTTCCTGGCATTTGTCTTTCTCAAAATACTCTCCCTTGAACATCACATATTTTTGCCATCATTGTACCCATGCATTAAAAGTATCTTTGAAGCCATTTTTTGAAAGTGTGCGAAGTGCTGTCATTGTGGCTCTGCAAGGTTCGTCGTCGGATGCAAAATGTTTCCCTTTCAAAGATTTCTTCAGTTGTGGAAAGAGGAAAAAATCGCAGGGTACTAACTCATGGGGAATATGGAGGACGTGGCAGAACCTCAGCACCTATGGCAGTGATACTGGCTGCACATTATTAGCCGTATGGGGCCTGGCTTTGTCATGATAAAGAAACCAAGTCACACCAGAAAGTTCCGAACATTTTTCACGAATGGCACGCTGAAGTTTGGTTCTGAGAACCTTAGAGTAGGCTTCCTTATTCCTGGTTGCTCCACTAGGCACAAAGTGAGTAACGAGAACACCTTTGATGTCAAAAAACACAAGAGCCATTTGTTTCCCAGCTGAATGAGAAACCCAAATTTTCTTGGGTCTCAGTGAATTGGGATGCTTCCATTGACTTGACTGTTGTTTTGTTTCAGGATCATAGTGAAACATCCAAGTTTCATTGCAAGTCACAATTCGACTCATGAAGGTTGAACCCTGGCTTTCAAAATGATTAAGCATCTCCTTGAACAGCTGTACCCTTTTTGGTTTTTGTTCTGGAGTCAAACTGTGTGGAATTCATTGAGCACAGATTCATGACATTTTCAGATGGGTTTTCACAATTGCATGAGCGTTTCCGTATGAAACTGACATTTTCACAGCCACTTCACCAAGTGTTATTCGTCTGTCTTCATTCAGGATTGCCAGGGCCCTTTCGATTTGCTCAGGAGTTATTGAGGAAGAAGGCTTGCCAGGTCTTGGGTCATCGGCAACAAATTTGCATCCTTCTTTGAATCGCTTATGCTACTTAAAAATAGCAGACCTACAAAAATAGTCATCACCATAGGTTTCACTCATCTCTTCAACAGTCACAGCAGCACTTAGGCCTCGCCTAACACAATAACAAATGACATACCGCTGTTCTGTCTGAATTTTCAACATTCTGAATGAACATTTATGACACCCAACCCAAATCACAGTCTTATCACAACAGCAGTCGACGCCAAATCACCTAGGCACATGGAGTCTCCTTCACAGCGGTCATACAGCACCCATCTAGTGTTACTTTGGAAAAAGTGCTACATACAAGTACTTAAACTAAGTCCACAAATTAAATTATCACCCCTCATAAAAAGAAGTTAAAATCACCTTTCAGGTAAATGTATTATTCAGAAAGAAATTTCCTTTACATTGATATATAATTTAGCTGTTTTTATTCATCGGTTTTTCCATTATCAAGCCTTAACCCTTCCAGTGTCTGGCCTGAAAAACAGGTTTCCATCCAGAGGCCAAGCTATTTTCTCCCTATGCTCAGCCAAAAAAAAACTTTCACTTTAAAACTTTTTTTTGCCAAATAACTAATGAAAGGAATTATGGCATGTTGTATGCCAAATTAATCAGCAATTCTGTTTTTTTTGAAAATAAAGTATTTAACAAAAAAAGACAATATGTTTTATTTTAATAGGACTTTTTTAGAGCCGTGTAGTAAAAAATGTATCTGAAAACACAAATAAAAATTTATTAAAAAAAAAAACTAATAGACAGAAATGATTACAATGCACATGAATAGAATGATTATATATTATATATAGAATAATATAGAATAATTAACCTAATGGGATGTTAAATAAAATATCTGCGAAACTTTTAAATTAATTTGCTTCTATAATCAAGATCTATGAAAAAAAAACAATACCTATCAATTGGCCAAAAGATCGCTAATTTCCGAAAATAAATTACTGAAATGAAAACTAAGGTTTAAATATAAAAAAAGTAAATACTAACTTTACAAAGGGTATCCAATATGCAGGTCATAAACACTATATAGCACAAGGAACAGAGATAGCATGTGTTAGCCATCTGCATCTTGTTTGCCTCAATGAAGCCTAACTACCATATATTTCCGCAGATAAGACGATAGTTGAATCATAAAAAAAGGCCCCCAAAATCCAGGTCGTCTTATAGAACAGATACAAAAAAATTAGATTGAAATTTATATAAATTGAAACCATTATAAAATAAAACAAATCACTCACCAATGTATTTAAAATCCTGCAAAATCCTCACATTCATCATCTAAGGCAAATAGCTCCTCAAATACATCCTCACTTTCGTTGTTGAGAAGCTCGTCATTTGGGTCCCATTCGACACTTATGTGAATAGTCAAGGTCATTACCCGAATCAGTGCGAATGTTTGTGAATAGGACATAATTCCGTATACGCTATACAGTATTATAATCCAGATGATGATCGCCGATCTAAACTAAATTCATAGGCCGTTGATAGTTTGGGGTTGTCTTATAGGACAGATATATGCTAAAACTATAAAACTTTGACAAAAATTTATACCTCATCTTATCTGAAGTTATCTGCGGAAATGATAATTAATTAGGATAATTAAATGCAGCTGCAACCAGAATTATATAATTAATTTGCAGCTGCAACCAGAATTTATAAGGATGGGTTTACTTCCAGTTTCGATTTTAAGATGGGAAAGATGCATAGAATGCTGGGAAAAATGATAAAAAATAACTTGGGAATACTGAAATAGGTTTATGACAGAAAAGAGTGTGAAATGGAGGAAAAAATGGCAGTACGTATTTTGTAATTAGTTCCAAAATCTACCGTTTCTAAAAATAGAAGTTTTTTTGTTAATTTTTAGATTTGCGAAAATTTAAGGAAAAATTTGTTGATAATAGTTCAAATCAAACTTGTGAGCTTAATTCAGAAGGTTGCTTCAGGAAATAGGAACGTTAACAAGCAAATCGGCAATACCATTTAGTGCTTCTAAGAAATGACAATCAGATGGCTTTATAAAGTTATTTATATTGCAGTTTAATAAAAATATGCATCAAATTAAAAAACAAAATATTATTTTTGTAGCCTAACATATATTTTTATAAAATATATAATTTAATTTTATATTTTAATATAATAATTTTTTATTATTAAAGTCTGGATATTCCTCAAAGTACATCATTGAAAAGAATGATTTTTTTCAATTGAAGCAAAAATTTATTTTTCAATTATTGGGAAAAAGTTTTCTTCCTATTCATATGTATTGCATTTATTTTGTTCCATTAGTTTTTATTTAAATAAATTTTTATTTGCACTGCTAAGTTCTCTTTTAAATTACCCTAAAAAGTTCTATTAAAATTAATATTATCCTCTATATAAAACATTTTATTTCCATAAAATTAAATGCTGTTTAATTTGGACATGCCTTATTTCCTTTCATCAATTATTTGGCAAAGAAAGCCTAAATTTTTTTTTGTTGAGCACAGTGGAAAAAAAATTGCTTGGTCTATGGTTCATTCCAGGTTTTCAGACTGGACATTGGATGGATTAATAAACAAGTAACTTATGTTTATATTTGAGTCATGAATCTTTTGCATTTCCCTGCAAATAAAGAATCAAACACACCTTATTCTCATACTCCTTTAGTTTTAATATTTGTGATATTTTCAAGGCCTGTTATCTCCAGAAATAGTGAAGGCTTAACATTCTAACTTACATGCAAATTTACTTACTGGGGACAATGCTGCAGAATGAAAATATACTGGTCTTGGCAAGATGCAATTTAACTTCTTCCACTGTAATGTTTTCAAGTTAATTCTCCACAAATCAGGAAATATCATCTCTCCATCATGACCACCACAAATATATACATCTGTAGACAGATTTTATTTTAAATAAGTTACAGGAAAATTACTTCAATGATTAAAATATAACTATAGATTTCAAATCAACAGCATATTTTATGTCTGACAATAAAAACAGATTTGAAAAACAACAATAAATCCGGAACAGCAATCCGGAATTTGAATAAATTTGGATCAGACAAAAGGTTCAACTTTAAAAGTTAAATAATCTTTGGAGTGTTACAGAGTGTGGAAAGAAAGTGGCACACCAAAAAACAGGGACTGTATATATATATATGTATAAATTGTATATCTAATGTGATTGTCAAAGTTAACAATTTTTTGAGCTCATTAGTTATATGTACTATTCATAGATTTAACAGCAGCTTAAGCCAAAATTTTTTGTTGAGCAAGAAGCTTAAGTTTTGTGTATTAGTCAAAGGTACTGAAGTTTCAGTGCAGTTATTGCTGATAGTTAAGATCTTTATTGTATGTATGCAAAGATTAGAAGTGCCCAGACACATGATAGATAAACTTTTTGATAAGCAAGTTTATTTTTGCAAGCTTAGTATAGCTTTAGTATTGTATTGTTGTATAGCAGTACCTTTGAACGGTGCTCAAGATAAAAAAAGTTTAAAAATTTCCAAAATTCAAAATTTTTGCAGACTGCTAAACATGTCTGCTAGTAATGCGGCCGATTCTGCCATAATGACTCCCCAGAAAGTAAAAGATAGGTTGCAGGATGTGATGAAAGAAGCAGAAGTGTTAATGATTCTGCTTAATGAGACTTGAGAGAAAAGGGGAATGACAAAAAGCCCTAAATTTGCTGACAATGCTATGTCAGTTCACCAACATACAAATTTTGAACGTAAGGTTCCATTTTTTGTTCCGTCAGAAGCAAGTGATAGAACAGAGCATTATGAACCGCCACAATGATGAGTTGCCAATCCATTTATTAACTATAGTTTTTACGTTAATTGGCCTTTACCTGAGATAAGGTTCGACGGTTCTAAATGTCAGTCATTGTGGACATTTGTCAAGTCCATGGAAGAGCATTTCCATGCCCGGCATCAAAAAGGTGGTTTTAGCATTATCTTGTCTAATTGGATGTGCTAAGCCAGGCATGGCCAACATACGGCCCGCGTAATGAATTTATGTGGCCCGCGAACAATTTTTCAATATTAGCATTTAACTTCTAGTAATTAATCGAATGAATTCTCGATACTTCTATTTTTTTTTAAAAAAGATTCCGTAATAAAGAATTAAAACTTTTATACTCATCTGTACTCAATATGATCTGTTTGATGTTCAAGCGACGTTGCCAGCAGGCGAGTTGACTGGAACAAAAGGCAGGTGCTGCACGCGCCAGAGGCAAGTGCTGCACATGCACAATTCTGTCCACTGATGTGAAACCCCACTCTTTAGGTGGAGCTTGCTGTGCAGTACCCAAAGTCAGGCAATTTATTATTAAACGGTATGTTATTTTATTTTTGTTTTTAAAAATATTGTATATTAAGAAACTTTTTCACTCCAGGGATGGCTTCCAAAAAATGAAAAGTAGATTCAGAATGCCATATATTTAATGAAGAATGGAGGTGGAAATATTTTTTTGCAATGTACAATAATAAGGCAGTTTGTCTTATTTGTAACTCGAGCGTGGCAGTTTTAAAAGAATACAACTTGAGAAGACATTTTGAAACCAAACATGCAAGTTACGCACAAAATTTAAACGAAGAAAGCCGAAAAAAAAAAAACCCCGCAGATCTGGTAGTAAAATTGACTTGATAGCAAAATGTATTTTTAAAGCAAAATCGCTTACAAGAATCTGTTACTGAAGCAAGTTTTTTAGTAGCAAAATGTATTGCTCAATGTGGAAAACCTTTTGCTGAAGGAGAATTTGTAAAACAGTGCATGTTGGATGTTTGCGATGTGATGTGTCCAGAAGTTAAAAATAAATTTGAAAATATAAGCCTGTCTTGGCAAACTATTGCTAGAATAGAAAATTTAAATGCTAATATAAATAATCAGTTATTACATAATTTAAAATCGGCCAATTTTTATGCAATAGCTCTGGACGAAAGTTGCGATGTAAAAGATACTGCTCAGTTGTTAATTTTTATCAGAGCTATCACCGAAGATTTTCAAATTTCGGAAGAACTTTTATCAATTGTTCCGATGAAAGGTACAACAAAGGGAGAAGATCTTTTCCGAGAGATTGAAAAGTGTTTTTTGGAGTACAATATTGACTGGAAAAAATTGGTGAATGTTGCAACAGGTGGATCACCAAACATGATCGGAAAAAAAATTGGGCTCATCAAACGCATTGAAGATAAAATTTTCGAAATCGATCCAAATCATAAAATTATACCCATACACTGCATTATTCATCAACACACACTATGCAAAAATATTTAAAAAATCGATCATGTTACAAATGTAGTTGTGAAATTAGTGAATTTCCTACGATCAAAAGGATTAAATCACAGGCAATTTATTGATCTCCTTGAAGAACTAAATACCAGTCATTTAGATGTACTATATCACAATAAAATCCGTTGGTTAAGTTTGGGAAAAGTTTTAAGACGTGTGTGGGACCTTCAAGAGGAAATAAAAATATTTTTAATGCTTAAAGAAAATGAGGATTTTCCTGAATTATTAGATCCAAATTGGATTTGTGATTTAGCATTTTCTTTGGATATTCTCACACATTTGAACGAATTTAACACATGTTTACAAGGAAAAAATTTATTTGCTCATGATTTAATACAGAAATTAAGAGCTTTTAAAATGAAGCTTAGCCTTTTTCTACAAATCTGGCTGAATGTAAATTTGATCATTTTCCAACGTTACAGACCATATCTTTAAATATTTTAAAACGAAAGGTTAAAACATTTAATAAAAACATCCTTGCACTAATGACAGATTTCGAGCAGAGATTCGATTGCTTAAAAAAAATTGATAAAATTTTATCTATTATCCGAAATCCATTTTCTGTACAAGTTGATGACGTTCCTGTTGATATACAATTAGAAATAATTAATTTACAATGTGATGAATTATTACATGAGAAATATCGAGAAGAGCAAGAAAATTTGTGTAATTTTTATAAGCAATTGAATAATGAAAAATATGGAAATTTAAAAAAACTTGCCAAGACGTATTTAGTAATCTTTAGCTCAACTTATATTTGTGAGCAAACCTTTTCTTTAATGAATCTAAATAAAAGTACAAGATCAAGATTGAATGATTTACATTTGGAGGCTGTGTTAAGAATAGCTACTACAAGTATAGAACCAGATATTAAAAAAATAATAAGCGATAAAAACCGCTTCAACACGTTGCATTAGTTATTATGTTAATTTGTTGTATTGATTTACTTACAATTATTCATAAACAAATTTCATAATAAAATTTTGTTTACTTAAAGAAATAAGTGTTTTGCTTAACATTTTTCAATTTTAATATTTCGTCCGGCCCGTGAAAATATTTTTTTTCTCAATCCAGCCTGGGGGCAAAAACAGTTGGCCATGCCTGTGCTAAGCAATGGTAGAATAACATAGGATGTTGTCATGGAATAGAGTTTTGGGAAGATTTTAAAAGGGAACTCCTGGAAATCTATCCAGCTTATAGTGACTTTACACAGTTAGCTACAGAACTGTTTTCAAGGAGACAAAGAGAAGGAGATGATATCGAAAAATTCATTTGGGGTACAGTAGAGTTATACCAATTGTACGATGCTGATGCCGCCGAAATTGACATTATAAACTGCATATTGCCCCAATTACTTTTGCCCATTAGGGAATTCTTAGAAGTACAAAATGTAAATTGAATTTCACCTTTAGTCAAATTGGCTTAGCAGTACACTACAAGAAGAGAATCTGCAGAAACTGCATTAAACCAATAATGGATACAATTCTCACCAAAGCAGTGCTATCAGGTTGAGTCTCACAAAATGACTCCCGCACGAACGGAAGTTACATGGTCTCATGTGCCGAACGCACCTATAATGATGCAGAACGAATGAAGCAGAGAATTTGTTCTGCATCAAGCTTCAAACGTTGAATCTAGACCTAAAACTTTTGCCAAGAATAGTAGAAAGACTTTCAGATGTAACTTTTGTGGCTGACTATCACACAGAGCAATATTGCTACAGAAAAAACGGCAATTCAGGAAACTTAAATTAAGATCTTTGAAGCGAGAAGCCAAAGTTTTTCAAGAAAAGCCCTCTCATGAGTCAAGTCTTGCTACTGTTGGTATATAATAATGTCCTACATTTTACCTTTTGTGAAGTCTTTACCATGACAAAACTGAATTCACAGCTTATATCGACACAAGAGCTGATATTACATGTCTACATAAGAAAGTATGGGATAATATTCAGAAAAGTTGTAAACTGAAATTGCAGCCGTGGTCCCGTGGACCTTTGAACTTAGCTTGTGCTCCCAAGCAGAGTTTTCCACAAGGAACTGTTGAGTTACCTATCAATTTAAATAATGTGGAGATAAGAATTGAATTTTTAATAATAATGACTCCTTGATAGGAATAGATGTGATACGAAAACACTTGATTCAATTTGATTTTGCTAATAATACTATTTTGCTGAAAGCAACAATGAAAGGAAAACTTGATGTCGATCAGATAAAATCGGATATTAGAAAACATGCTGACAGCGCTCATTTAGATAGTAATAAGAGAGTTAAGTTAGAAGCTCTGCTCAATGCTAATTACGAACTTTTTAACAAGAAGCCTGGCAGATTTCAGATTTTGGAGCATCATATCGACATGGGCAATAGTAGACCTGTTTATAGCAAACCATACAATTATCCTCCCAGTAGAGAAGAAATAATCTCTACACAAATTAAAGAAATGTTAAAGGATAGTATAACAGAACCAAGTTTTAACCCACGGGCTTCACCGGTTGTCCTAGCTAAAAACTGACGATTTGAGATTCTGTGTGGACTATCGAAAACTAAATGCTGTTACAGTGCCTGATATCCATTTCCTATTATTCAGAATTTACTAACACAACTGGCTGGCAAGAAATTTATTAGCACACTAGATTTGTCTTCAAGATATTGGCAGGTGTCTGTATATCCACCAGATCGACCTGAAACAGCTTTCCTCAAAAAAGATGGATTATTTCAATTTTGTTGTTTACCATTTGGCTTATCTGGAGCACCCATCATGTTTCAACATCTTATGTCCATGGTTCTGGGTGATCTGAAAGGAAAAATTTGTGAAGTGTGCTTATATGACATAGTTATTTTTTCCATTGATTTTTCTGAGCATCTGCGTGATTTAGATTTGGTATTCTCAAGGTTAAGAAAATAAAATTACCATAAAATTATCTAAATGCACATTTCTACGATAAGACATTCAATACCTCAGTTTTACGGTTAATGCAGATGGAGTAAGAACATTACCTAATGAGGTCGAAGCCATAGAACGATTTCCCACACCATGCAATTCAAAACAACTTAGTATATTTCTAGGAATATGTGTTTGGTACTGACAATTTGTACCTAATTTTGGTAATTTGGCTGAACCTTTATGTAAATTATGCAGAAAGCAAAAACGGTTCCATTAGACACCTGTTTGTGACACAGCATTTCAGACCTTAAAAGATGCATTGTGTCTGTCATGCTCCCGTGTTGGCCTTGCCGCAGTCAGGCAAACCTTTTAAGATCTACACTGATGCTTCTGATGTTGGTTTCGGTGCTATGCTTAGTCAAATACAGGATGACAATTGTGAATGTCATCATGTATGCCAGTCGCAGTTTGAGTCACACTGAAAGAAATTATACAGTGACTGAAAAAGAATGTCTAAGCATAATATGGGCTCTAGAAAAATTTAAAGTGCAATGAGACAAGTCCGATATTACTATTTTTACCGACCATGCTGCTTTACAATGGTTACAGGCATCCACCAATTTAACAGGTCGTCTAATGCACTGGGCATTTCAATTACAAGAATTCAATTTCAAGGTTGAGCACCGAAAGGGAAGTGCACATCGGCTACCAGATTATCTCGTGCTCCCCTGTGGCCGGTAGAAGTTATGGCAGAGCTGGAGGATATGCCTTTTGCTCCCTTGCTCACCATAATAGTTCCTGTCGAATACAAGGAACACTTAAGTAACGAACAACAAAAAGATTTTAAACATGGAAATGTATACCATTATTTGAAAACTGATGAATTACCTCTAGATCCTAGTATAGCTTCAAATATTGTTGGAAGAGCTAGACATTTTAGACTAATTAATGATATTTTGTACTACTGCAGACGACCGAGTCAAACAGGCACTTATTGCCCATTAATTCCCAAGAATTTAAGAGAGTAAGCATTCCAAGAATTGCACGATGTACCTTCAGCAGGACATTTAGGTACACGAAAAACATATCAGAAGGTAGCATATTGGCCAGCTTTGAAAAGGACGTCAAAACCTATGTATAAACATGCTAATTTGTCCCCACAAAATTCGATCAGAACCATCCTTATGGTCTTATGAAATGCACAACCTCCAACGAACCCATGGATTTAGTAGGCATGGAGTTAATGGGCCTGTATCCACAAACACAAGCGGGATCCCAATACATTCTGGTGTTAGTAAATTACTTTTCAAAATGGGTTGAAATATTTCCCATTAGAAATGCAACGGCAACAATTGTAGAAAAGAAGTTTATAAATGAATTTATATGCAGTTATGGGGTACCCAAGAGTATAGTTTTGAACAATGGGCCCCAATTCATTTCAAATGTGATTGCTGAAGTATGTGAAACATTTCAAATAAAACATATATACAACTCCATATCATCCACAATAAAATTTAACCAAAAGAATTAATCAAAATATTGGTAGAATGAAAGATACATATATTCAAAATGGAAATAGGAGCTGGGGATAAACTCTTTCAACAGTTTTCCTTTGCTCTATGCACTTCATTACATGAAACAACTAAATTCACGCCTTCAAGGATATTTATAGGAAGAGAGTTGACATTACCCTGGGACAGACTCATTGGCCAACCTGCATCTCTACAATCCATTTCAAAGGCACAAGATATTTCCCTATGAGCACAACAAAAGCAACGAGAGGATTATAACAAAAGACGACGACATATGGAATTTAAAATAGGTGATAAGGTCTTGTTTAAAACACATCATAAAAGTGATAAAGAAATTTTCACCATTATATGCTGGACCATATATTGTAAAGAAAAAACTTTCACATTCGTTACATGAACAGCCAATATATCCTCAATATGATACTTTAATATCATGAATATTAAACAGTATAAAAGTTCCATAGAATTTTCCAGATCAAAAGTCTCAAATGAACTAGATGCTCCACAACAAAACCAGGAAAATGATGTCTCTGATAATGATGAACCACTACCATGCAGACAGGAGAAGAAAAGATTGGATTATAACCTATTACATACAACAGGAAAAAAGATAATAAAGCCAGATTCAGCTGTTCCATCAACATTAAGAGTGTAATGAGATGTCAACGAAATGACCACAGCCTGCAGAGCAACAACAGGCAACAAAGTAGTCAACATAGAATAGATGACATGACCGAGATCTTCAGCAGTGTCTAGCGTATCGATCGATGAGGGAAGGATGTCACCGGAAAATGACTGGATGATGATTTATTGCAACAGAGTGCCAACAATGAAAATTTAAGTATACTATTATTCTTTCACTGTGGCACTAATGATTTATAATGTTTTATTTCTTTTCCCTGGAATAGATGAAGATGGAGAAGTTTGAAGTCGAATTATTGTGATTTATACTTACATTTTGAAATGTTTCATTTCTTGTCGAAATTTTGAAGTATTGATATTGATTTTTTTTTTCAAAGTAAATTTAGTATTCAAGGTGTGAATTTATAATGTGATGTGAATAGAATTTTTTTTTTTGTATTCTTGTTCACCTGAAGTTCTATTTGTTATATTGTATTAACATGATTTAAAGTGTATTTTTGCAGATTTTTTTTCGTTTCAGCTGAATGAAAGCTGAAAATGTTGTAAGTTTACATTGGGAAATTTAGAAATTGTAAAATGATTATGGTAACAAATGATGAGAATAAAAGAGAATTTCTAAATATTACGAGGCACAATAGGATAAAACACTTTTAATAAAACACGAATAAATACAATACAATAAGTCTCGATGTCTAATTCTGCCACTATTTACCAGTACACCGCACTGAGTATTACATTTGTTGTATACCTTAATCTGACCATGACAATTCTATGTCACTCGCCCAATTTAGGTGCAGACATTTAATATACTATCATAAATTTCAGATGTCGATATACCTTCTTTATACAATATCATAAACTTAGTACTAGCAACTAAATACCTTCTTTAACCTATCTTAAAGAGTACTAGTTAGCAAATAAAAAAGGTAATATTATCGCACACTTGTAAAAGGCTGGAACAACAACTGCATCATTTGATGTTAGTCTGTTAGTCTCGACAACATTGTCGTGGTTTCTAACACATGCTACCAGTCCTGTTTTATCGGAGATATCAGCAATGATGGATAAACGTACATCAGATTTCCACTGTAGATCTTAATTTGCATTATCAGTCCTGTTATTTCAACACCAGTGACGATAAATATTCATATAGCAGATTTCCACTATCTCTTAACATGGGATTGATCGGACATGAGTCCGTCGTAATAATGATACAATCGTTTTGCTATTATCTGCTCTGTTTGTAGTGGATTAACATTAATCTGCTGTACATGCATTAAAGTTTTAATGGCTGTTGCAGGAAGTTGTAAGTCTGCTTATAATAGTGCCACGGCGACCAGTGCAGGGCAGTGAGTATGGAAAACAGAGAAAAACGTGATACCAGCAATGTATACAACAAATGTAATACTCAATGCGGTGTACTGGTAAATAGTGGCAGAATTAGACATCGAGACTTATTGTACAGTATTTATTCATGTTTTATTAAAAGAAAAGAGAATTTATACAGTGATTAAATATTTTGCATTTTTGAGAAATATTTTGTATTTTGAAGTGAATTTTTGTACGCAAAATATATTTTTATGTAAAAAGTGAATGGAATTGTATTGGATGAAATGTTATCATCATATATTATAAATTATTGATACAACTTTTTCTTTACTCATATATGATGTATGTATATATGTGTTTAAATCTGTTCAGTGTCATCAGTGATATTTATGCATCAATGATGCGTAATTATTGGGATGACATTGACAGCATTTATTTGTATATATATGTGCTGACCATGATGCCTGGGAATTTTTTTTTTTTTTTTTTTACCCATTTAGAGCTGTCTCCAACAGCATAATCTGGTGACCGACAGTTACCAGAATAACTCCTTTGGGAGGGGGAGGTAAAGCTCTATGAGGGGAGGTAACTAATGCTTCTTTTATTTCAGTTAACTTGCAATTATTGTGTCTAGGTGAAGAATTAGCAGATGATTACACTCCCACTTGTTTGTAAAATTTGGAATTTCTTAGATTTGCATGTTTAATATAGTTAGGAGGATTTAATGGTGTTCCATTACCTGTTTTTTATGCATGGTAGGAGAAGATTTATCTTTCACATATTTGAATTGTGGTTAGGGGATAAGCGAAAGCTCTGTACCCTGCTTGATACATCTGTAATTATATTCTTTGAAAGAGCAGAATTTCATGTAAATTGAATTTTTTTCTTTAACCTTTTTAGAACTTAAGAGGATAGGAGTAATATTAACCAGCTTTTTGTACAGGTTATTGTACGCAACTTTTGAAGTTTGTATCAGAATGTGACACTAGGTAGTCCGATAATGATAGTATGCAGTTAACTGCCACAGCCATTGGTATATATATATATACACTCTTGATAGGTGGATTGGGAGAAGGTACCTTTGGTTGTGATGGAAAATTGTGTCGAAATGAGAGTAGATCATTTTATCAAAATTTGTGTAAGCAACTTTTACTTTATGTTCAACTATGTCTAAATGACATGAGAAGTGTTCTATTACTCTAAATTTGCTTGTCAAAATCTGTTAGGTCAAATTTTGACTCCCTTTGGGAGGGGGAGTTGTGATGGTCCACCCATTCACGTTTACTTTTCCTTAACCAGTTTCCCTTTATTTATGTTATATTTATCATTTTGAGGATTATTTAATTTCTTTGGACTGATCGCAATTCTCATTTCCTAGATGTAAGAGTTTGCATATGCACAACTCTGATCTTTTGATTGTCAACCACTAAAGTGCATGTAGGACATGACCCCTCTTGCGTCATAGCTAGCGTGTTTGTCAGATTATGCAAATGTCTTTTCCTGCGTGTAATAGACGTGTCGGATTTGTATGCCTTAGGTCACAGAGTTAGAATGAGAGTATGTTGTGAGTAGAGTGGTGGCATTGGGCCATGGAGAGCACTGTTAGTGGTAGTTGAGATGATGTTACTTTAGATAGAAGGAGTTGTTAGTATTCCAACTTTTGTATTGAATTGGGTGAGTTTTTGAATTTTTTTGGAAATAAACTTTGTTTTAGAAACTTTTGAATTTTTGCTATTTTTCTCTTCAGCAAAGTTGTGACACATTACTCCCATCACCAGCATTCTAATTATGGGCGAATTATGCCACAATATCCCTTCTGTTGGATAGCACTATATAGGATAGCCTTTGCTCACCTCTAGCATCAATGAGCTGTGGTCGGCCCACACCTTGCCGGTGGTTTGTGGTTTTTCCCTCCTGGACCACTTTTTGAAGGTACAAACCATGGCTGACTGTGAGCACCCCACAACCTTGCCATCTTGGAAATGCTCTGACCCAGTCGTCTAGCATCACAATTTGGCCTTTTGTCAAACTCACTTAAGTCTGCTGCCTTCCCCATCTGAAGAACAAGAACAACACTGATTAACAGTATTCAGTATCAGGTGTTATTTATACCCTTTCATGACCTTCACACATACCATTGTTTACCTGTAGTTGCTTTGATTTGCATAAAGATGTGCTGGTCATAATGCTTTGGCTTTTCGGAGCATAAGGTAAACAACAGAGGTAAAAGACCCATGTAGAAATCGAAAAACGGCAAGTGTAAAATACAAAACATTAAATACAGTTAGCCATTATATTTCAAAAAGTTAAAAACAGATGAAAAAAGGAATGATCAGATAAAAGGCATCTCATCAGTACAAGAGGTTCGGACTGTAGATTATGAGAGCTAAAATATAAACATCATTCAAGGTTAAAAGCAATGCATTCAATTAAAATATGTTTCACAGTTAAAATGGTGCTGCAAAATTTGCAGATAGGTTGATTGTTTGCCTGTAGAAGATAAAATGAGATCTCTTATTTATATCTTCTTGATGTTGCTTATTTTATACTATATAATTTCATCAAAGTCTTATTTATCTTAATATATGTATATTTTATATAAGTATAGATTTCCTTACCATTATCCATTTGAACACAACCATGGCACCGTCTTGCTGCTGGATAATCTAAAAAAAAAATGCATGATTTATTTTAAAACTTGTTAAAAAATTAATTCATTGATCATCATCCCCTAAAATAAATAAATAAAATATAAAAATTCCAGTACATTCTTTTTCAGATAAAAATTTATAATAAAAGTTACTTGTTCTTGTAAGACATAACAGACAAAACATCTAATCTGATGGACAAAGAGAAAAAAAAAATATGAAATACATGCAAAATTTACTTATGTGTAATCAACGTGTAATACACTTCCAGAGTATAAGAACATTATAACTATTTTGGTGAAACAATAATTTCTAAATTTCATTTAAAAATTACATATATTTTATTGCATGTTTCAAATTCTTTGGTTGATCCAATATTGCCCTTTATCCATTAAAAAAAACTGATTTTTTTTTATCACACAATATCCTGTTTCTTAGTAGTATAATAGAAAATGATGATATTAGTGAATTCTCATATTTTAATGAAAAAATATTATGAGAAAATATTCATACTTAAAAATCAAACCTATACCAATATAATTAATATATATTAACTAGAAAGACACATATCACATCTGGCAGTAATATTTCATTAGTACCAATCAAACTAAAATAAACTCTAATTATCATTTTCATTGTTTCCAAATGAAACTTTATGAGGTTCACATTCCACTACCAAAATTTCATATTAATATCATCAATATCTTGTTTCAATATTCATTTAAAATTTTAGAATTTTCAATTTTTTTTTTCACCATTAGAGGGCACAATTACTGTGTTTGAATGATTACAAAAGTGTGAATCATAATATTTCATCAATTCCTATCTAACCCTAAAAAGATATTTTCATTTATCTCTAAATACAAACAATAATCTGCTAAAACAAAATATTGTGTTTTCCCAACCCCCTGGGTCTAAGAGGTCAATTTGTTGTTGCCAATGTAAACATCATGGTGTTCACATTCCACCACCAAAATTTAAAACTTCTAGCTTAATATGTTGCTTGAAAAATAAAAATCAAACGATGTATTTACTCTCTACTTCCCACTACGTTGCGAAAGCAATTAACTGCCATGATGAGGGAGAATGAAAACTGTGGTACAGCACCTGTGCTAACACCATTTTTCTTGTCAGTCATGTGGTACAGAAGCTGTACAGCTATAACGAAAAGGTTTACAGCTAAGCCTTCTACCCTTCATAAATTTTTATTACCCTTCACATCATTTTCACTACAAAAACGAAGTTCTTAACTCACATACACTCCTGTTCTCCTAATCCAGGCCTCTTCAATTCGTACGGTTACCTTCAGTTAGATATTCATTTAAGTACTTTAAACTATCACATCTCTTTATTGCATTTAATCATAAAAATTGAAGTGCATTAACGATGATTTTAAAATTGGCGATCACATTTATAACTTCGTACATGAAACAAACATTACTCAAAATTTAGCTGTCATGAATTTGGAATGTGATAAAGCGGAATCATTTCAATTACAAATGCTTCCAACGTTTCTCGTGTTGATATCACCTACCTCTATGATAGTTTCCAAAGGGTTCAATTTTAGTGATCCTATAAGGACAAAATTTATATACTCTGTTATACTTATTATTTATTTTTGTCTTCGAAAAAGATTTTGGGCTACCATCACTAATCAAAATGCTCTTGTTTTCCATGGCTCTTATCGTATCATTTTTTCCCAATGATGTTCTTAAGAATTTCGTCGTTTAACAGTTACGGACCAAACCATTATATTGCTCCATAATACAGTCAAATTGCCGTCCCGTGGCCGAGTGGTTAGCGCACTTCGCTACTGATCTACGGGACCTGGGTTCGACCCACGGATAAGGATGGATATATGTGTCGTTTTTCTGCTGAAATCCTGCCATCCTCACAAACCTTCTACTATGGCATATAAACTGACAGGCTCCTGTCAGACCTCTGTGGCAAGCAGCTGCTTGAGGAGGGTATTTATTTTTGCCGTCCCATAACCGAGTGGTTAGCGCGCTTTGCTACTGATCTAAAGGACCTGGGTTCGAGCCTCAGGTGTTCGTGTTGTTTTTCTGCTGAGGTCCTGCCAGCCTCACAGACCTTCTACTATGGCATATAAACTGACGGGCTCCTGTCAGACCTCTGTGGCAAGCAGCTGCTTGAGGGGGTATTTATTATTATTATAATTATAGCTTTGGGAGAGTCTGAAAGTGCAAATCATATTTCATCAGTACCTATCCAGCCCAAAAAGAATTTTTAAATTATCTCTAAAAACAAATAATTAACTCTTAACCCTTCCAGGGCCCAGCCTGAAAAACAGATTTACATCCAGAGGCCAAGCTATTTTTTCATATGGTGTCAGCCAAGAAAAAAAAAAATAATTTCAGAACTTTTCTGCCAGAGTAATCAGCATTTGAAACTGTATTTTTCTGAAAATAAAATATTTAACAAAAAGGGCAACTAGTTTTATTTTAATAGGTTTTTTAGTCATGCAGTAAAAAAATTGCATCTGGCAATATAAATAAAAATTTTAAAAAATCTAATAGCCAAAAATAATTATAATGCATATGAATGGAAAGACTATTTATTTCTGAATAACAGAAAAAGTTTTAGTTGAAAAAGAAAATTATTCTCTCTTTCAAAATTTTTTCTCAGTACCATACTTTGAGAAAAGTCCAAGCTTGTTAGCAAATCAACTTTAGAATATTTTAACAAATAACTAATAGACAGAAATAGTTTGTGCTGTATACCAAAACTGAACAGAATTTATTTATGAATTCATTAAAATAAAAAATTTCAACAAATGTTGACACATATTAATTTTAATAAGTCTTTATACAGTGATATAGTGAAAAAATAGGTATGTACTTGATAATTACTTCAAAATTTCCATTTTTAAAAATAGCAGTTTTTTTCATAAATTAAAACACAGCTACAGTAATAATAAATTTAATCCACGATTAAAGCTGTATTACATCTAAAAGTACATTAAAACTCAATATAAGGATGAGGTGTGCTAACAAAGTTCTGCAGTTCAAGCTGTATTTAGCAGTGGCCATAAATCTAAGCTTTTCCCTTGCTTTGTTATTTGACATTTGCGATTGTCTTAACTCACATTATTATCCTTTACTATTGTATATATATATTGTTATGGCCAAGAGCTAACAGCTTGAACTGCAGAACTTTGTTAGCACACCTCATCCTTATGTTGAGTTTTTAATGTATTTTTAGATGTAATACAGCTTTAATCATTGATTAAATTTATATATAGGTTTTTTGTTAATTTTCAGAAGATTTTTGAAACTTTAAGGAAAAATTTGTTGATAATAGTTCAAATCAAACTTGGGCACTTAAATCAGGGGATTGCCTCAGCATAGAGTAATGTTAACAAACAAATCAGCAATACTGTACATTACTTCTAAAAAATTGCAATGAGATGACTTCAACAAATTATTTATCTCATAGTTTAAAAAATATGAATCAAATGGAAAAAGAAAGTATTATTTTTCAAGCATTAATAATGTATTTTTTATAAGACATATAAAAAAACTTCAAATTGAAATTTTTTTTAAAGTTGAAGTTTCATGTGTTGTACTAAAAACTGCTATAGGTGTCAGTCTCTCACATTTCAGATTCTGTCAACTTGTATACAAGACATGGGCCCTGGAAATGTTAAAATACAAAAGTTGTACACTGAATTTAGTTCTTGCCATATTACTGTTTGTTGCTCTTTACCTTTTCCCAAAATATAATCTTGATAATAAATAGCAAATTGACAATATTCCCAATAAAGTTCTTTGGCATTAATGTTGGTGGTTTGACCAATTTAATTAAACCATCATCTTCATCTGTTCAGTTTTTGGTGTTTTCAAAATTATTGGGATCCAATGAAACAATTTCCTTCGTATTCTTCATTAGAGTGAATTACTATTTCTTGTGTGCAATGTCATTAATAAAGTTAAAAACACTGATTTCAAAGTTCTTAAATAGAGTTGCTCAAATTTGTCTAGTTTCATAAATAATTAGTTCACCTGAACATTTTATACTACCAGAATTTGTTTATTGATATAATCTCTAGGCAAATATCTTGTTCAAAAGGGATTCAAAAATTTATTATTCTTATGATGCTTATCAGTTGGTGGTGCCAATTTGCTAATGGCCCCAGTAATAACTGCTGACTGGGGCAGTCTGCCCCTGTAAGGGGTCAACTCATTGTTGCCAATGAAAATTTCACGACCTTCACATTCCAGCAAAATTTCACATTTCTAGCATAATTACAATATTTGCAATGTTCGTTTTTAATTTTGAATTTTTCTGCTTTTTTCATCATTAGATGGCACAATTTCAGTTTTTAGATTTGGAAAGTTAAGGAGTAATTTTTCATCAATACCTATCCAATCTACAAAGAATTTTTAATTTATCTCTAAAAAACAATTATCTTTAAAACAAAAAAGTTGTATTTCCAACCCAACCCTGGGTCTACAGGCTCAACTCATTGTTGGCAATGGAAACTTTGTGCCTTTTACATTCCACCATCAAAACTTTTCCACTATAACTACATCATTTGCAGTCATTTGAAATTTTCAACTTTTTTTCCACCATTATAAGGTGCAATTATAGCTTTTGGAAGATCTGGAATGGGCAAATAATATTTCATCTCTTTTTTTTTATCTCCATAAACTAAAAATTTCGATGTCTATAGACAAATAACAAAGTTGAACTATATCTCTCTCTTTTTAATGAGATTAAAGTGTCTAAAACCAAATGCAACACAAAATAAACTGCAAAATAGCATTTGCTACACTGAGCTGATTTTTATCAACTGCATATTCAAATTCAAATGAAAACAAACAACCCTTTTAAGTTTAGAACTGGTTTTGAATCATCAGGTATTGGTTCTGACATCTAGTGAAGAGTTTTCAAAGAAAAAAGATTATTTTGATTGCTTTTGCCTTGTCATAGATTAGTTCGCATTCTTCATTAAATCCTTGTGCAGTGCTGGATATCATTGGTTACTAATAAGGCTATTCAGATTCCACAAATTATTAGGAATGGCTTCATAAAAATCTATACCATCTAGGTAACTTGCCCATAGTATAGGTAGAGAAAGGGCATTAAAATATCTGTTATCCACTATTTTCTGTTCTACATGTTGCATAGCTATTTCAGTGATAGGCCTGATAAAGGTGAAATCATCAGTACACCTCGGATTTGCTTGTACATCCTGTGGTTTTTCTCAAAGAAATTTGTTCTCTGTAACCAAGTGCAGTGCATTTGAGACACAGCAAGTTTCTACTGGTGCCACACCCTTCTGAAGAAACCTTCGGGAATAAAATGCAAAGATTTTTAACTCAGACTCTATAGGAGTAAACTGAGCTTATAGTTGGAAGTTAGGAAAAATGGCTAATTGTACAATGCTTAAATAATAAAAATTCCACAAATAACACCGGTATAAGTTAGCATTGTACAAAAGATGATAAAGAGTGTTTTAAATTGATGTCAACAAATAATGTGTGCAAAGTCATGAACAAGGATTGAATTGTAAATTTCCATTTTTAATTGATATCTTGATAATACATGTACAGATTTCTTCAAAAAATTTCATTTATTAATTCATGGATTTTTCATACAATACAGAAACATTGTTTATATAACACATTTATCATTACAGTTTTTCCAGATACATTTCCAGTGCATTTCCAGGCACTTGTACAGTTTTTTAATAGATGGAGATGGAGCACAAAAAAGTACAATATCTGATGATAATGTAGAAACTTACACATATTCACACGTGGAAGCAAAAGTAAATGTGCATTGATTATAGAATCACAATATATGGAATTTGCATACAAAAGAATCGCAAGATGGTAAGAAGTAAATACACACACTTTACTGTTGGCAAATCATCAACATAGAGGCATTGCCTATAGTTGGAAGCTATTTAGTGATAGAATTAATCTTGACAACAAAAAAATTTACCTTTAAGATGCAGTCTTGAGGGAAAGGCCATGACAGAGTATAACCAACATGAACATGAAAAGAACAAGGAGAGCAAATTGGAAATGAAGGTTGGAATGTGACCTTGCAAGTCAAATGCATGAAGTTCACAAAGAATGCCAAATTGGTCATGCCAAATCACAGGGATGTACCCAGAATATAGTTTTTTTTTTTTTTTTTTTTTTTTTGGGGGGGGGGGGGGGGTGGATATTGGACTAAAATAAAATTATACAAAGACAACTGATTTGGATTTCAAATTTTTTTTAATTTTTCAAAATTTCTGACCACCTGGTATGCTCTTGCCAAGTCATGTTTTTTTATGCTGAGCATATGTCAGACCCTTTTATGTAAAAAAGAATTCCTGATAGCGATTTCAAGGCATATCAGGTGATACAGGGTAGACCACTGACTTTGAAAGCCACACTGGGTATTGGAAAGATCGCTGCTCTTCAAATTCCAGATGAGTCTGGCATTGATCATTCTCTACAATACCTTTTCACACACAGCTCATCCATCTATTGTATAGAAATTTGAAGGAATGCTGGAATCCTTGCCTTGGGGGAAGAATTGGCCTGCCCTGGAATCCTTGGAATGGGAGAATGCCAAGACGGATAGCCTCCAGCTTGAAGTTTAGAAACTGCTCCTTAAGAAAAATAGTTGGAGCAGCTGATCCTTATTTGACAGTAAGAGATTTTGGAGCATGGCATAATGAACTCTTGGAAAGACACTTCTTTCCACTCTAATGACTCATTGAAGAACAAGACCACTCTTAGAGTGGTCTTGTTCTTCAATGAGTCAACATTTCTTTTGTATAATGCTGATAGAGAAGAAAAGATGGAAGATTCTCCTAGAATAATGGAAATTTCCTGGGGATCAGCAAATGCTGTCCATTTTGTTCCATGATCAATAATAAGTGAGATGACAATATCTCACATGAACTTATAATTGGTAGTGCAGGTGATAGAATATGAATACTTGATCCATGATTTCTTCGGGCTTTCCTGCTGGATGAAACAGGCTTTTGTCCTGTCATGCTTGAATGCTTCAAACCTCGAGAATGTCAGATATTTACAAAATACCCGCAAGACTTGTTCTGAGCCTTATGAGCTGCAGTGTAGTCTGGATTCCACCATGGCTTCAGGAAAAGAAACAATGTTGAATTCCGTGGAATGATAGTGGCAGCAGCTTGGACGACACAGTAAACCACCTCCACCATTGCAACACTGATCGAATCCTGGCCAACTGAGTGTTGGTCAAAATCACAGAGCAATGGAAAACTACTCTAGTCAGCCAATCAATTCTCCACTATGATACACATGAAGAGTCATAATGCCCCACCACGGGAGATGTAACACACAACACACATGGCAAGGTAATCACTTCCATATGGGTTATCCTTGACCCCCCCCCCCCTCCTCCCCATTTAGAGAGTAGAAGGAGATGAGGAGCAGATGGGATGATCAATGACAAACATAATAAAATCCCAGAATACATGTCATAAATTGAATAAAACTCTAAAACACTATATATGTTATACAAAGAAAAACATAACAGAAGTAGAGCAGTATATTTAATAAATATAGAGGAAAAAATTGTCATTAGCTGAGTGGGATCTGAATCCATGACCTCCTGTTATAAGGTTATCAGGTCAAGATTTTAAAAGATAGATAAAGACGTATTTGTCTATATTTCACGTACAGAGGTATCTCCTTGATATAGATTGAGCATTTCTGCATCTCCACAGAATGAAATTCTTTAAGAGAGATGATAACAATATTGAGTGTTTATAGATAAAGATAAATACCATGCAAAGCAAGTTATGTTTTGATATTCTTACAGTTCAATGATTAATTTCAAGTGCACAAGCAGGGCTAGCCAAGCATGGTTTGATATTATAAAATCTGAGTGCAAAGAACAGTTCTAAGTTAGTTGTCTACTTTACCTGAACAAATTACCTTACTTGACCAAATTACCTTACCCAATTCCTGACTTGTGCTACCAATTTTTACAGGACTAGACTCATTTGAGCATATGCAGACACCACATAACATATTACAATATATATTTTATATTTTCTTTTTTACTGAAATTAATGTTTATTGTATTATTTTAAGATATTTAGTGAAAAAAGATTTCAATAAATATTTTGTGGAAAAAATTTCGCTGACGTACAGGACTTGAATTTGCATCTCTCCAGAAACCTGCCAGAGTGTTCTTGTCAATTGAACTAATGCCGGCTCATCTTTTTTCGACTAATTTAAGACTTTAAACTTTTCACTGATGATTTTTGGTGCCAACCATTGGCACCATTTATGATCACCGGGTGGCAACAACTCCTTTATGTCACCCAGGTAACGCTGTGATTGTCACCTATGTTTAAATCATAAATAATGCTAAATAGTGTGAAGATACTTTATTATTTCCACTCACTCAGAATAATATAAAAAGGAATTGTTGCCACTCGTTGATCATAGTGGCGCCAATGATTGGATTGGTGCCAAAAATCATCAGTGAAAAGTTTAAAGTCTTAAATTATTGGAAAAAAGATGAGTTGGCATTAGTTCAATTAGTAAGAATACTCTCGAATGTTTCTGGAGTGATGCAGGTTCAAGTCCTGTATGTCGGTAAAATTTTTTCCACAAAATATTTATTGATATATTGACGTTAAAATGTCACCCAGGTAATGCTGTGATTGTCACCTATGTTGAAAAAAGATTTTACTGCTAGATGTATTATCTGCTATGGTCCTGGGTGTGTTTTCATGGTCTATTAGTTTGACCACTTCTTCGGTAGGCAAGTGAAGAAAGGATGCCATTGACTCACATAAGGCTGGTACTGTATTAATTTACATACACATCACAGCTGGTTTTGAGGGGGCGGGGGTGGCTCAGTCGGTAGCGCGCCAGGCTCGTAATCTGTAGTTCCCAGGTTCGAGTCCCAGCTGGGTCAGCGTTGAGATTTATCTCCGCAAAATTCCCCGTCCTGCCCACGGTCAGTAGGGGACACCGATGGGCTTGGAAAGGTCACCATCCGTAGGATGGGACGTTAAGCCGTGGCCCCGTGTGCGGGAGAGCCATACCCTGTGCACGTTAAAGAACACGCTGGATGGCCTTGACGGGAAGGCTGCCATCTGTCTCCCAACAGCTGTTCCAGTGGGTCCCCAACCTTCTCTGAGCCTTCGGGGTCCATGTGACCTGGCCATTTAGCCCATGGTATGCAAAAAAGTGCCGCTCAGAGGTAAAACAACCCAACCCAACCCAGTTGGTTTTGAAGGGAGCTGATAGTCTCGGAGTAATAGTTTCCATGATGATGGCAATGGATGAATCTCCACATTACAGAGGATATGCTGATTAAAATTTTCATGTAAATCAGATTTTTTTTTTTTTTGGGGGGGGGGGGGGTGATAATTATTTTATTTTCTGTAATAGAACTGGGTAGTTTATTATTAATAATGATTTGAGCTAAAGGAGTATTAGGTTTTCGCATTTTTAAATCAGTATCACGTTCCTTTAATGTAAGATAAAAAAGTTGGTATGTTTTTCCTACATATTCAGTTTGTGGGAAGATTTTTGAGTAAGGGGTCTTGTATTTTAATACAATATATGCCTCTTGAAGTGGGATAAGATCCTTACAGATGATATTAAATATAGTGGGCAGACAATGTCAAACAGGACCTTGTTAGAATTGGTGTGCAGTGGCCGGATGCAGAGATGTAGCTCAGGACAGATATGCCTGGAGAATTAAACTGCACGGTCTGGTTGGACCTCCGTAGCCCATGGCTGCTTGAGGATGATGATAGTGTGTTGCATAGTATTAGGGACTATATATCCATAAGAGGACATTATGTTATTTACGGTGGGTGTTAACATATTGATATATGGGTTGGCTTGGTCTGTAAATGGTAGCTAGGTAGTCAATGGAAGGGAAGCTATGCACCAATACCTTGTGATGATGCATAGAACCGACCAGGCCTAGTGCCTAATGTCCAACCCCGCCTTCTCGTGGTGCGGACCATTAGTAACTTTCAAAAGAGATACTCTCTTGCGGAAGTGAACGGAAGGGGAGGGCTGCCAGATTAGTGCGGCCCACTGATCTGGACAACTATGGCTACTTTTATTTTTTTTTCTACCCTGCTGAGGAGTGGTCAACCACACAGGGTCCGGTTGCTGACCATATAAACCTACTGGACTGGACAGATATATGGCTCTGAGCTTGATTATGGATCCTGATTTTGCTGCACTGGTGGGCATCTGTGGAGGAAAAGTCTTCCACTGTGTTTTCTGTTTGTTTGTGGGCTGACAGCCCCAAGTGAATAGATTCATAGGATATGTTTATCAGCTGGTGGATAATCCTGAGCAGAAGTCATCGCAGGCACCTGAACTCTTTGCTTCTATTGGCATCGTCAAATTCTACATTGGAGGAAGTCTTCCAGTGTAGATGGCTTCAGCCTTTAGTAGTGGGGGAACGGGTCTTTGCCCCATGTCTGCGATTAGGGGGCTGTTTGATATTGTCGGCATTCATTCTCTCAATAAACATAGTTTCTTTAAACATCCCACTAACCATTTTATCTCCATAGGTAATTGGAATGTAAGGACTCTGCACAGAGCTTTTTCTCTTGATGTCCTCACACAAGAATTCCACCATTATAATTTAGATATTCTCGGCTTGCAAGAGACCAGATGGACAGATAAAGGTCAGATTCTTAAAAATAATCTTAAATTTCTCTTTTCAGGGAGGGACGACAATAAGCATCACCAAGGCGTGGGTCTGCTTCTCAGCAGACATGCTAGCGATGTTCTTCTAGGATATGAGTGCATTAATGAAAGGTTTCTTACAGCAAAATTTCAGAAGGAGATATTACCCTTGTTCTTGTTGACTTCAATGCCAAAGTTGGTACTGATTCTGACTTTTGGGGAGGAGTAATAGGCCCTTTTGGTATTGGTAGTTGCAATGGCAATGGGCAACGTCTCCTACAGGAAAGTAAACTCAATGGATTCAGAATAAATAACACTAATTACAAACACCGCGACATACATAAGTACACATGGGTTTCACCTGATGGGCTGCATAAGAATATGATTGATTACATATTAATTAACAGCAAATGGGCTAGTTCTGTTAGGAATACCAGGGCATATAGGGGAGCTGAAATTGGATCTGACCATTACCTTGTTAAAAGTGTGTTGCAACTTAAACTTAAAAAGTGTTGTGCTAGGGTTAAAAAATTTACTTTTAATACTGAAGCTCTGAAAGATCCAGTTATAGCCAAAGCTTACCATGATAGGTTACTTAGTCATTATGACAGTCATGGTTTGCTTACTACTGAAGTTGAGGAAGAATGGGATCATTTTAAACAGGCTTTTTTGGACACTAACAGTACTCTTTTAGGAAAAAAGGAGCAGAAGAGGCAGAATTATCTGAGTGATAAGGCACTTGAGCTTATTTCGGAAAGAAAGAACTGCAGGAATGTCTTTAATCAATACCCTACTAGTCCTAATAGAAAGCATTACAGAGAACTTAATAAATGTGTAAAAGATCAGTTAGCTGCTGATAAGAATCTTTGGCTTGATGGTTTGGCTGACAAAGCCGAGGAAGCAGTTAGACAGCACAACAGCAGAGAGCTGTACCAGATAGTTAATGTTTTGTGTGGTTTAAACGGACAGGCATACAAGGATTGAAGGATAAACAAGGTAAGGTTATAGAAGGGGAGGATTCTGTCATGGCTAAGTGGGCTGAGCATTTCAGTGATGTTCTAAACAATGTAGTTAGTTTTACTCCCATTGTTTGCAATGATGATAGATGCATTGGTGGCTTTAATGTTGGCCCTATAACACAATCTGAAGTTATTTTGGCTGTTTCTAAACTTAAACTTCATAAATCCCCAGGGGTAGATGAAATTACTACGGAAATGCTTAGAGCTGGGAATGTTTCGGTTACCACTTGGATGACTGAAATTCTGAATATCTTTTATGATAAAGGCTGGTTCCTAAGGATTTCACCAGAGCTATTGTTATCCCTATTTTCAAAAAAGGTGATCGCAGTTCTTGTGATAACTATAGGGGTATCAGCCTACTCTCTGTTCCAGGTAAAGTTCTTTCCATGATTGTGCTTAATAGAATTAAGAATCTGGTTGACAGTCAATTGCGTGATGAGCAATGTGGATTCCGAAGTGGTAGGGGATGTGTGGATCAGATATTTTCACTTAGACAGATTCTTGAGAAATGTTTAGAGTTTCAGAAACCTTTGGTTGCTAGCTTTGTTGATTTCAAAAAGGCTTTTGACTCTGTTGATCGTCATAATTTGTGGTTGATTGTGAAATCATATGGTATACCTGACAAGTTAGTTAACATTATGAAAGCTCTCTATAATAACACTGAGTCGTGTGTGAGAGTTGGTAAGACTTGTAGCAATTGGTTTAGCATTACTTCTGGTGTTCAACAAAGGTGCATTTTGTCTCCTTTTCTCTGTAGCTTGGTTATTGATTATGTTATGCGAAATTCACTTCAAGGGAAAGATTTTGGCCTTAAATGGGCTGGAGATATGAAAATTTCTGATTTAGATTATGCTGATGATTTAGCCCTTTTGGCAAATGATGTTGATGAGATGAACTCTTTCATTTGAGCTGTTGATGAGACTGGTAGTAGAGTAGGTTTGGTTATAAACAGTGAGAAAACTAAAGTGATGAAAATTGGTCAGGCAGGCTGTGATTCAGTTAATCTGAATGGTTGCAGTCTTGAGCAGGTGTCACAGTTTAATTATCTTGGGAGCTATGTAACAGATAATGGTGATGTGCAGCATGAGATTAACAGACGAATAGGGATTGCTGCCGGGACTTATAAGAATCTATGGAGAGTGTGGAGAAATAGGCGTATACACCTAAAGACTAAAATTAGACTGTATAATAGTTTGGTTCTTTCTAGGGTTAGTTATGGTAGTGAAACTTGGACACTTTGTAAACAAGATAACAGGAAACTAGATGCTTTTGATTCCAGATGCTTACGCAGTATCTTGGGCATTAGGTGGTTCAACTTTGTAACTAATGATGAGGTTAGGCAAAGGAGTTTGCAGCCTCCTTTAAGCAGCATATTGTGCAGAGAGAGACTCCGTTGGTTTGGCCATGTTGCCTGTATGAATAATTATAGATTGGCGAATAAGGTTATGAACAGTGTGCCTAAAGGCTTCAGAAAGAAGGGGAGACCTAGGATGCGGTGGGCAGACAATGTCAAACAGGACCTTGTTAGAATTTGGTGTGCAGTGGCCAGATGCAGTAGATGTAGCTCAGGATAGACTTGCTTGGAGAACTAAATTGCACGGTCTGGTTGGACCTCCGTAGCCCATGGCTGCTTGAGGATGATGATGATGATGTTTTACCTCTGAGTACCCCTAGAGGGAATTGATTTTGATTTAGATTTTACTGTGAGTTTTGTGTGCTATAACAAAAGAATATAAAGGATAAAAATCATTGGCCAGTTGTTTCTTCATTTGTGCAATCAGAACCAATTCATCGAGAGAAGACCTTGTCATGGTCTAGGGGCTCCCTCCTTTGAGGAAGGTCTAACACTCTTCTGAGAAGAAAGAAGTGGCCACCGGGTGTGAACCCCAGGGTACCAGGTGGCAATGGCTAGAGAAGCGAGTGAAGTGAATGAAATGGCCTCTCAAGTGAAGTATAATAAATAAAACTAGTGAACTGCTCGGAGAATTGGACTCTATTTTAGGTAGCAGTGTTAGCAAGGTTACTAAGCAGCAAGCTGCTGAAATTAGAAACTTATTTGGTAAACTACAAGATGTAGTTCATGACCAAGAATTGAAAATCAGCAACCTCAAGGGAAGGTTAGCTGAAAGAGATATGACAGGCAAAAAAAGGTGTTAACTTCTAAAAGTTATGCAGAAGTGGTGAAAAGGTCTACAATTCCAAAGCCTAGGAAACAAGACCAACAACACATAATGTTGATATATCCCCAAGATGAAGGAAAGAGTTCATAGGAACTCAAGAAGGATCTTCTAAATAATTTAGATCCAACAAAAATGAAAATTGGCATTAAAAATGTCAAAAAGATATCGAAAGGAGGAGTATTGATAGAGTGAACAGATGAATTTGATAAAAAGATTCCGAAAACAGAAATTCAGAGAAGTGCAGTTTTAAACGACAAAGTTGAAGCAAGAGAACCAAAAAAGAAACTGCCACAGATTATTATTTATGATGCAGATGGAGATATTGAGAAAGATTCTTTAGTAGAAAGAATCAAAGCACAGAATACAGCTTTGATGGGTTGGGTTGTTTTACCTCTGAGCGGCACTTTTTTGCACACCATGGGCTAAATGGTCAGGTCACATGGACCCCGAAGGTTCAGAGAAGGTTGGGGGAGGGGACCCACTGGAACAGCTGTTGGGAGACAGATGGTAGCCTCCCGTCAGAGCCATCCAGTGTGTTCTTTAACGTGCACAGGGTATGGCTCTCCCATACATGGGGCCATGGCTTAACGTCCCATCTGACGGATGGCAGCCTTTCCAAGCCCATCAGTGTCCCCTACTGACCGTGGGCAGGGCGGGGAATTTTGCGGAGATAAATCTCAACGCTGACCCAGCTGGGACTCGAACCTGGGAACTACAAATTACGAGCCTGGCACGCTATCGACTGAGCCACCCCCACCCCCAGCTTTGATGGAATCCTCAATGGAGGCTAAGTTCTCAATAAAAAGTAAAAATAATAAGAAGCACTGGATAGTGCAAATAGACTCTGAAAGTTTTAAAACTTTAATGAAAGAGAAAAAGGTTAATGTGAGATGGTCCTGCTTAAATGTTAAAGAATATTTGAAGGTTGTAAAGATGCTTTAAATGCAATATATATGGTCATTTTCAGATAAATTGCACAGAAGATCAAACCTGTAGTAAATGTGGTCAGAAAGACCACAAACATTGGGACTGTAAAACAACGGTCCTCTCTTGTGTAAATTGTAAAGCAGCTAATGACAAATTCAAATTAAAACTAAATGTCCAGCATTCCAGTTTGGATGTGGACTGTTCTTGTTATAAAAGAGAGCTTGATTTATTAAACGCATTCAATACTGATATGCATTCATCGAAAATAGTTCAAATAAATCTACATCATGCCAGAGCTGCTACAAATAGACTTGTGTTATAAATAACACAAGTCTATTTGTAGTAGGAAGAAAATGAAATTGAAATGGCATTGATTCAAGAACCTTATACTTAAAAGAAAAAAATAAGAGGTATTCCAGCTAGATGGAGGCTTTTTAATGCACCTCATCCACAGCCAAGAAGCGCAATTATAATTGGAAAGAGAAACATAAGTGCTACAGAAATATATACTTCTTGAGATGTAATAATCATCTCAGTCGAAAAAGGAGATAGAAAATGCGTTCTGATCTCATTACATTGTCCGCCAAAAGAGCCTCTTGAAGAGAACTTTCAGAAAATTACAAATATTGTTAAAATTTTCCCTGATTGGGACTAGTCCTAGGAGGGGACTTTAATGCAAGGAACAGATTATGGAGTCCTCTTATGGAGGACCGAAGAGGAAAATAAGTCCTGGAATTAATAAACCAAAGTGAATCTTCAATTTTAAATGAATAGTGATTCTATTTTCACTGGTAGTCTTGGTGATGGCTGAATTGATCTCACATTGCATAAAGTGATAGATCAATAGATCAGGACTTCGTGAAAGAGTGGACAATAGAAGAAGAGATCAGCTGTAGTGATCATGCATATATTAGTTTCAAACTTCTCTTTTCCAAAACTAAGACAATTACACAACAAACGTTTTCTATTAAAAACCTTGATTGGCTGGAGTTTAGAAGAGAACTTTCAGAAAACTTTTCGACTATCTCTCTGAAAGAGGTTGAAGATCAAATCAATATTGATAAAAATGCCAAAAATTAGTATATTCACGATAATTGCTGTACAAGAATTTGTCTAAAATTACTTATTCCCAAACATGAGTAGTGCAGATGCTCTTACAAGTTGTTATAATTCCTATATTACAATCACAAGTGATTCAGTAAAAGTATCAATTAATCTAAATATTACCTTATAACTACATAAAGCATATTAGAACAATTGACAATATAGTTATATTTACCAATGATTGTAGGCTGGTACATCTACTTTTTTGGGCGCATTTGATGTTAACACTGAAACGTCATTGTCTTTCACAAATTTGATATAGTCAGCACAGTCTGACGACAGATATATCATATGTTGTAGACAGTCCTTTGATGATCAGGTGTGCGGTCAGGATGCCTTTACAAGAAACCAGTCATTTCACAAGTACGTGCATTTATAGATATCATTTCAGCACTTAAAAAAACAAATTCCTAATATAGCATACGCTCAAGAAATAATAGAATATAATATTCAAATAAATAAAGTAGAATACAAACCTTTAACAGATCCAAAAACTAAGTTCCAACTGAATTACGCTGAAAAAATGCTAATTTATTCACAACGCAATAATTTATGCAACACTGACATAGCCCCTGTCCCATCTGCATGGAACCTTCTGATACACACCCAATCACCAAACACTACGTAACATCACCCGACTATCGACGTAATACGTGAGATACATATAAGAAAGATGCTATTCCTGACACTGCTAGAGCCTGATGATGCTGTAATATGAGATAACAGTGAAACGCGTAGCTCATGAGATGATTCGAGTGCTGATACGTTTTATGCTTCTTCAACACCCAAAGCATCGGTATGAGAGCAATTTTTAAACTTGTTTTTATATCTAAGTTAATCGGTTTTTTAATGTTTAAAGTATGCAGTTATATCTCAAATATTGAGGAAAGTGCAATTGCTGGAACTTTCTGTGATATATGCCAATGAACTTGAAGCAAGTGCTGCAAATAATTACAATTGGTTATAACATCTATAAAGTACAACTAATAATACTATTAAAACATCAGGCACTCCATAACATCAAATAATATCAATAAATCAATCAATCAATAATCAATCATCAATAAATGAAGCTCGGCATAACCGGAATTAAACCGGCAATTGCTTGTCAGTTTAATTCCAGCAAAAAATGCAATGACACATATTGTGTCATTACCTGCAAGGGGTAAAGTGCTACCATCGTGATACCTATCTGTTATTGTGCTGAAATGATATCTATAAATGAACGTACTTGTGAAATGACTGGTTTCTTGTAAAGGCATCCTGACCGCACACCTGATCATCATAGGACTGTCTACAACATATGATATATCTGTCGTCAGACTACGTGCTGATTATATCAAATTTGTGAAAGACAATGACGTTTCAGTGTTAACATCAAATGCGCCCAAAAAAGTAGATGTACCAGCCTACAATCATTGGTAAATATAACTATATTGTCAATTGTTCTAGTATGCTTTATGTAGTTATAAGTTAATATTTAGATTAGTTGATGCTTTTACTGGATTACTTGTGATTGTAATATAGGAATTATAACAACTTGTAAGAGCATCTGCACTACTCACGTTTGAGAATAAGTAATTTTAGACAAATTCTTGTACAGCAATTTTAGTGAATATACTAATTTTTATCTTACAAGTGGTGTTGAAAATTATTTTAAAGATAAATATATTATAAAATACCTAAGATATTACAGAAATTATGTCAGGATAATTTGAAACACGAAAATCAAGAATCAAAGTCAGGCTATAGAAAAGTCCCATGGTGGAATAAAGAATTGACAGAACTCAGAAAAGAAGTTAAAAATAAAAGGAGGAGATTTCAAAGATGTTATTCAAATGAAATCCAAAGGAAGATATTAAGAGAAGAGTTTAAATTATGGGAAGCCAAATACAAAAGGAGTATAAATTTGGCTAAAAATAATAGCTGGAAAAAGCTATGTGATGAAGTTATAAAAGAACAACCATTTGGAGTTCACTTCAAAGTGACAAAAGTCCAGATGCAAGTCCCAGATGCACCTCAGCATATGGCTGCACACCATCTATAGGGAGAATGCCATAATCTCCACTACCTACAGTTGAGAGCAAGACAACACCATATATAGATGCAGCTCGCCCCACGACTACCTAATGGCGAACAGTCCTATAGAAGGAAAGCTCATCCATCGGTCAAAACCTAAATTTAATCTTTTCTCCAGTTAGCCACAGAAAAAGAAATACAATCCAGATTGCCTCGGCTCCCGGGGTGGAGACTCTTAGTTTGGCTTGTCCATCGATAAGCCTGTCAACCGGGTCCATACTCACAGTCGCAAGCCCTCAACTTCATCCTCTCCATCAGAGCCACATACCCGAGGCCCACAGAAGCAGTCTGTACCCCAACTTCACCGAGGCTGCACCGATGAGACCACCAGACTGGGTTCCTCAAGCCCAGTCCACAGAACTCTCAGCCACAGCCCCTCCATCGGGGCTGCAACCTAAAGCTTCACTGAGACAAGTCAATAAGCCCACTAGACTGGCGGCTCACAAACCAGTCCGCAGGCCTTCAACAGGCTCTGCCACCAAATGCTACATCCCATCGTGCAAATGAGGAACCAATGAGCCGTGACCCTACTTCACAGAGGCACCACTAAGCCCCCCACCACATCAAGGTGGTCCCATTTCAGGGGGGCACTAGGTGGAACAGTAAGAATGCTTAGAAAATTGCAGCAAATCCAAAGATTAACCCTATTGGGGATTACAAGATATTTCAAAACAACATCTACATCTGCTCTTCAAGTTTTAGCTGGAACACTTCCTTTAGAACTTGTTATTGAACAAAAGGCAGCAATCTATAAAAGTTTCACATTGGGACAAAATGTGGAATTATAAGAAGAGAATCGATAATGAACTTTTAGAAAAACAAGTAAATAAGTGAGCAATACACCCAGCGAAACAATGTCAAATCAGGTGGGACAAGGTCCCACCTGAGGATACAGATAATGATTTAAAAGTATATACTGATGGTTCTAGAATGGAGGAACACACAGGAGCGTCCATGTGTATTTTCAAGGGTGAGATGCCTATTGTTCAAGAAGACTTTAGATTGTCAGATTCGGCCACGGTATTCCAGGCTGAACTATTTGCGATTTTAAAAGCAGTAAGATGGTTTGCAATTACTAATTCTGATAAACAAGTAGACATATATTCTGATAGTCAATCAGCACTATATGCTTTGCAAAGGATAAATCACAAAAATCCAACAGTAGATAAAATTAAACGAATGGTAACTGAATTAGAAAGTGATAGGAAGATATGTTTCCATTGGATTAAAAGTCATCAAGGTTGTCCAGGAAACAAAATAGCTGCTGAACAAGCTAAGAATGTATGTAGAAAATCTCAAGTTGATGTAGAAGTTCTCATCTCTAAGGAGAGTATAAAAACGAAACTAAAACATAAAAGTTTAAGAATATGGCAATCAAGTTGGGAACAAGAGGACACTACAGGATAACATAAATATAAATTTATAAGAAAAGTATCTATAAAAAGAACTTCAACAGACTTCTACCTAAATCAGATGTTATCAGATCATGGAAACTTTCCAAAGTACTTTAATCGTTTTAATCTCAAAAACAGCTCATATATTTGCGGGAGCATTGCATTATGTATTAGATTGTCCACAACTTGTGACAATCAGAAACAACTATAAACCGAGTGGGTCTCGATAGATTAAACCTGTATGGGAAATGGAGTCTTTAAGATCTCAAGTTCGAGATCTTATGAAACATGTGTATAATAATAGTCACAATCTTTTCATTTCAGACTAAAAGGAGGGGATAAGGCTCCCCTCCAAGTGGACTGAGAGAATACATCACTTCAATTTGATTAAATTTCAAGGGAGAAGATAAAAGAAGAAGACTTCGCAGCCTGAAGCATTATTATTTATTTATTTGCCAATGTATATTTAACCATTTCTTCCCAAGTGTTGTGTTTACGCAACACTGGGAAGAAATGGGTTAATTGTATCTAATTTTGTTATGGGTACCTGCGTGTACCCTTTTGCATACAGGGTGTCTCAATAATATAGGTACAAACTTTTAGGGGAGGTAGATAACATCTAAAGGAATGAGAATTGCATTAGGAACCCATAACCAGAAATGTCATGGGAAAGTGGTAGCAGAGGTACAAGATCTGAAAGGACACAAAGACAGTGATTAATGAAAAAACATTTATTGGACATAATTATTACAAATGGAGTACTAGATGGCCTGCCCTCACTTCTGCTACCTCTCAATGACCCATAATCGCACAAATTTTGATGCGCACGTGCAAACAAACAGTGGCCCGGTACATGTCTGTGTGGGAAGCATTTTTCATACATTCATTGAGCGGCTCGTCCGTTGCCCTCAGCTATTCCATACACTAAGTGCATGTCTGCCAGCTCCCTATTTGAATACCTTTGCACGCTCTTCGTCAGCCAACTACTGCTAGAATGAGGAAATCCAAAATTTCCCCTCTAGGCACTGATGAACAGTGCCACCTATTGACACATGGTGATGTTTCCGGTTATGGGTTTCTATGCAATTCTTATTCCTTTAGATGTTATCTACCTCCCCTAAAAGTATGTACCTTTATTTTTGAGACACCCTGTATATTTGTATATATGTTTAATAGTTCAATAAAGAAAGATGTCAAAAGAAAAATGACGGTTCTTCAAATGGACCTTTGAGGGGGTGGCGAAGAACCAAAATTGAGTAGTCCCATTTAGCCTGTAGTGCCATTTTTGGCGGGGCAGGCATTTATAATAACTAGAGTCTCTTACCTCTGAGCAGAACTCTTTTTTTTGCACACCATGGGTGAAATGGCCAGGTCACAAGGACCCCAAAGGCTCAGAGAAGATTGGGGCAGGGGACCCACTGGAACAGCTGTTGGGAGACAGATGGTAGCCTCCTGTCAAGGCCATCCAGCATGTTCTTTAACATGCACAGGGTATGGCTCTCCTGCACACAGAGCCATGGCTTAACTTCCCATCTGAAAGATGGCGGCCTTTCTAAGCCCATTCTAAGTCACCTTTAGTGACCTGCAATTTGATTCAATTGTTTACAAATTACTGTCATTTTAGAATTTAATAGCTGTTAGTACATATACTTTGCCATAAAAAACAATAAAAAAATGTTGCAGAGGACTGTGCTACAGTACTTTAATGCCCTTTCATTGAATGTTACTTGGAGTGGCATAGCCTGCTATTTAAATAGTTTTTTGTTCACAGTTGGATTTTAAGAAGAAACGCACTTTCAAGGAAAACTTCTTAAATCAAAAATATTGTCTGGCACATGATATTCTACATACCATTGTTTTAAAAATGCATTTTTTTCCAGGCAATGCAAGATAAGTTGACAGCTACATTTGATTACAAATTAATACAAGTGTATCATTTCTAAATAAGAATTAGCACCTAAAGGCCTCAGAAAGAGGGGGAGACCTAGGATGTGGTGGGCAGACAATGTCACACAGGACCTTATCAGAATTGGTGTGCAGTGGCCAGATGCAGTGGATGTAGCTCAGGACAAACTTGCTTGGAGAACTAAATTGCACAGTCTGGTTAGGTCTCCATAGCCCATGGCTGCTTGAGGATGATGATGATCTCTTGAGCCTCCTGTTAAGGCCTTTAAATTTTTTCTCAAAGGCCTTTAAATTTTTGTAAATATCAATTAATATAAATATATTCTTTTTTATATTTAATTATTTGTTTGTCCAACGTATTGGAATAGATTATTTTGGAATTTATGTGTAAGAGATCTCATCTCTGACAACATCTAAAGGAATGTGGATGATGAGTAGAATAACATAGTATCTAAATACATTTTTCAGTTTATAGTTTGATTTTATGCAGAAATGCTCTTCTCAGAACAATTATTAAATCCAAAACATTACCAACCAACAAAATTTTACATGTATGAAAAAACATTCAAATTGAGCATATATATTCTATTTTCTAAAAAACAAAAAACATTTAAAAAGCAGAGTAATGCCAGGAAAATTTGCGACAAAATGTTTTATTTAATATAACTCAGATTATGTCACAATATTTTCTGCCCCACAAAAAGGGGCAAGTAAATTACTATATTAGTCATTTACTATATATTAATAGCTGAGCAATACAATGCAATTCTTCTCATGAGCAATAAATGCTTTGTGTTCCAATTTCAACATTAACCTACTCTCACTAACAAAAATCTAGATATTAACATAATAATCCCCTTTTTATTACTCCACTTCCAAATAGTTAATTATCATTAAAAGCATTATTAAGATAAAACTGATTTAACTTTACTCCATCATTTTTCATCATTAATGTAACTCTTTTGTAATAGATTATTAGTTTCTGGTATATCCAGTCAAACTGCAAAAAATGCCCATGTGACTGAATTAAAAATATTTTTCATCAACATAGAATTTTTCCATTATTATAAATAATTCTGATGCAAAAGAAATAAAAAGAAAATACCTTCTGAAGTTGTCAGAGTCTTCCAAATTTGATTTTCTATATTGAACACTGGAATCTATAAAAATGCATGTAAACGACATATAAATATAAATATTGAAAAGCACTGAAAGTCACGATGAGTATTAACAACAGATTAATAATGCATTTGTATTTATGGAATACTATTATAA
Organism: Ryuthela nishihirai; assembly: GCA_038380435.1. Lineage (NCBI taxonomy): Eukaryota > Metazoa > Arthropoda > Arachnida > Araneae > Heptathelidae > Ryuthela > Ryuthela nishihirai. The sequence continues at coordinate 1,840,794 of JAWZYU010000023.1, read as the reverse complement.
CTATAAAAAAAAGTTCATCTCGAATGATTGCTGGAAATAAAAAATTCACAAAATAGGCTTCTTTATTTAATGATCCTCTCTACTGTACAACTGACTGCATAGTATGTATCGAAGGCCACCTTTATACTTAACGAATTAAGTATTTTAAATCCAATTCAAATACTACTACTATATTTACATACTCATCAGTTTTGCACAGAACAAGACTTTTTAAAAATTATTTAAATTGAGATATATTCAATCAGCAATTTCTCACCTAACTTTTCTATATTTCTGTTTTGAAAATGTAAATCATTTAAAAGATAAATATTGTTTCCTGAAGAAAACATTATAATAATAGAAGAATTCAAGCGATCTTAAGGATAAATGTACTTAACAAGAAAATTCAGTTGGGTTGTTTTACCTCTGAGCAGCATTTTTTGCACAGAATACGGAGAAAATATATTGGCCTTTGGATGGAAACCTGTTTTTCAGGCTGGACACTGGAAGGGTTAATAAGCCTTTTTCAATGTGATATGATGAAAACAATAGATTGGACTATAAAATTAAAGTTTAATTTTGGAAAACCTGATGGGAAAAAAATAGTTAAATTATATATTAATCAAAAGGAAATTTCCCCCTGAATAATGTAATATTTAACCTGAAACACAAATTTATTTTTAATGAAACATTTCAGTACTGTATATTTTAAGCATGGCCAGTGTTATACAAAGTGACATGGACTTCTCATATTCTTGGGATTTTCTGAACTGGTTATGAAATGGAAAAAAAATTTCTTAGCTGCTTTTTTTTTACTAAACATAATTAAGAATTTTTTCTTTGGGTGTTGAAATTTGGTGATCTTAGTTAAGTGCAGAAAGGTTTGTGCACCAAAGCAAAAAAAAAAATGTTATATCATCAAGTAGCCAAGACAATGTGTGTGTGTGTGTGTGTGTGGAGGGGGGGATGTAAAATCATTCAATGTAAACATAAAAACTCATAATTTTTTTTTTCTTTAATGAAAATTTTCTGGGAAGATAAAAACCCTTCCTGAAATTGTCCTCCCATATGAGGACTGATTTCCATGCTAAGGAAGTTCTCTTTGATTCCGTATCCAAGACCTCATTTATTTTCATCAAATGATACAAAATTGAATTTTCGTACTGGAGAATGAAATAATAAAGTTAAAAATAACATATAACCTAATGCAATGTTAAAATATCCACAGCAAAAAGTTGTAAGCTAACCATCCAATGTAGCATAACTCTGATATCAATCGGCCAAAAAAATCTATAACTTATGGAAATAAAATCCATGGAAATGAAAACTAAGGTTTAATTATAAAAGGAAATGAAATACTAACTTTATGAAAGTTTATTCTTGCTTTCAGTTTCGATCTGAAGGGCTGGAAAGACACATAGAATGCTGGGATAAACAATAAAAATAATTCTAGCAATAGTGAAATATTTAAGGCAGAAAAGAGTGTAAAATGGAAAAAAAACAGAGGTGCATACTTTGCAATTACTTCCAAAATCTTCCGTTTTTAAAAATAGCAGTAATTTGTTAATTTTTAGATTTTCGAAAATTTAAGGGTGTTGATAATAGTTCAAATCAAACTTGTGAGCTTAAATTTGGTGATTGCTTCAATACAGAGTAACATTAACAAACAAATCAGCAATACCATACAACTACTATATATATATACTAAAATATAGCAATCAGATGGCTTCATCAAATTATTTATATTGTAGTTTAATAAAATATGAATGAAATGAAGAAAGAAAATATTATTTTTCAAGCTCAAATTACATATATTTAAAAGATATATAATAATTTAAGAAAATTTTCAAAAGGTAATTTTTGAAAAAAATCGAAGTTTTATGTGCTGTACAAAAAACGTCTATAGATGTCATTGATCTGGGAAGAGTTAATACCATTTCAGTCTTCATTTAAGTCTTATCACAGACCTAGCTCATCTTAGCAGATATTGGAGCACTTGATGTCAAGCATGATGTATTTTTCTCTTTGAATCTTGATGGCATGGATGCTAGATTCATTGCAGCCATATTTATGCACCACATTGGAGATCTATAATATTTTTAAACTGCTGTGATGAACTTACTGTGAGACTGTGTATAGCTGTACATGGTCTCTCAGTCCATCTCCTAAAGATTTTCCTCCGATGTTAGAGCAGATTTGTATTTTATTGGTGGAGCATAGGGGGCAATGTTGTATGAAAATAAGCGTCTTTAAATACCAGAACACACTCAATGCAACAAGATGTTCACTCTATGAGAGGCATGCAGCAACTGGAACCAGAGGGAACAGCAGATCCGTATTGCACTAAGTTTTGCATCTCACACTCATTCTGTGAGTACTAATTAAGTGGAATGATGAGTGAAATCACTCACACTAAATTGTTATTTTTCTCTTTTATTTTTGCTGAGCACATATAGTTGAATTCATGCAAGTTACATACATATATGATATGACTCCACTACACAGGTTCAAAACATTTATCACAGTGCACAGTTTACGAAACTAAAATTTCAAAAGTCATTAAAATCCATGCCTAAAAACAAAGCACTAGGAAAAAACAAAATTAATATTTAAACTGTGCAAGGAATAAATTCGACCATACCAGAAATTCTAAAAGATCTTTACAATACATGCCATAACTTAGAATTCTTCCCTACAGTTTGGAAAACTGCAAAAGTTGTTTTATTCAATAACAAGGTAAAGATATTAGCAAGGCAAAATCTTTCATGCAAATCTGCCTATTATCATCACCGAATAAAGAATTAGATAAATTAATTAAAAAAAGCGTTTCTATCATTTCAAAGAATCTCAGCGAACAAGGGAAAAGTGCCAAATCATGGGATAGGTGGTTGTCTGTAAGTATGTCTTTTGCAGGCACATGCAGATAGACTTGTATGCCCGAAGGAGTACCTTGATGTCGTCATGATTACTTTGGAATCCATGACAATCCTATAGGAATGTGGCCATTGCAGATCTTAGAGGAGTTGGTGGACGATGATTTTTGATTTATTTTAATCATCACAGACAATGGTTTTGGGAATTGAGGGTGGTTTGTGTCCATTCCTCAGAATCATCTGAGGAACAAAGATTCTAATCTGAGATTGTCACTCAAGAAGAAGTCCAGATTTTTTTCTTCGGCCTCAATAGGAGCTCCTTAAGTTTGGAAGGTATGGCTGTCTGCGGATGTGAAAGATGTGGCCTTCCAGAGGTGGAACTGGAAGGTACTGAACCAATATTGATGTTGATGTCAACACCAACCTGAGTGTTGACATCAACAGCCACAAGCGAGAAAGATTCAGATGGTGGTAAGCTGATATTCATCTGCACTGCCATGGAAGTCATTGGAATGATAGGCTTTCCAATAACAGCACTGGCATATGGAACCTTGTCTTGTGGGCAGGCAGTGCAGCCAGCTTTCTCACTTCAGGATAGGAGATATTGTTCACTGTTATCAGGCATTGTACCTCCTTATCCATCAGCCACTTTCAGGGGAGAATGATGGATGATCTCCACTGCAGTTCATGCAGCTTGCCTTTTCTGCTGCGCAGTCAAAATTAAGGTGATCCTGGCTGCCACAACAAGCACAGGCAGATTTGCCCCAGCAAGTTGTGAGGGCACTATGTACCTCTGGCATTGAAAATAATGCAGAAGGTTTGGAATGTATGGATATACCTCGCAATGAAGGTAACCTGCCTTGATGGAGCAGGCATGATATATAGAACATTAAAATTAGTACCAGGGTGGGTAGTAACATCCATCGGGATATTGCAAAACCCAGTGGACTGCTGTCATTCCCTGGGAGGAGAGCTCTGAGAGAATTTCTTCCTCAGACACCAGGAGGAAGCCCCACTTGGAAATCACAAACTGGGAGAAATTAAGCAATTTGTGGTGTGTATCGGTAACCACCACCCCACCAATTGCTGTCACTTTCAGCAGTAGCTCTGAATCTTGAGTGCAAGAAGTTTCCATCAGCAAGTTGCTTATCTTAGGCACTTGACTGATTCCAGAACTCTTGTAATATCTTCCAGACCTTTACTGATGAGAAAAGGGTACGTCCCCAATTAAATGATCACCCATTAATTTAAACCCCACCAAGATAATTAACATCTTTCAAATGCTGATTTCCAATCCTATGCCTAGTGGCAGGTTTGAATGAATAACTCACCTATAAAAGGATTTCATTAAAATAGAAGGATTTCAAATAAAGGAATAAAATAAAGAGGATTTCACTGGAGATATGTACTGCTGCTTGGAGATACGAAAATTTCTGATTTAGATTATGCTGATGATTTAGCCCTTTTGGCAAATGATGTTGATGAGATGAACTCTTTCATTTGAGCTGTTGATGAGACTGGTAGTAGAGTAGGTTTGGTTATAAACAGAGAAAACTAAAGTGATGAAAATTAGTCAGGCAGGCTGTGATTCAGTTAATCTGAATGGTTGCAGTCTTGAGCAGGTGTCACAGTTTAATTATCTTGGGAGCTATGTAACATATAATGGTGATGTGCAGCACGAGATTAACAGACGAATAGGGATTGCTGCCGGGACTTTTAAGAATCTATGGAGAGTGTGGAGAAATAGGCGTATACACCTAAAGACTAAAATTAGACTGTATAATAGTCTAGGGTTAGTTATGGTAGTGAAACTTGGACACTTTGTAAACAAGATAACAGGAAACTAGATGCTTTTGATTCCAGATGCTTACGCAGTATCTTGGGCATTAGGTGGTTCAACTTTTAACTAATGATGAAGTTAGGCAAAGGAGTTTGCAACCTCCTTTAAGCAGAATATTGTGCAGAGAGAGACTCTGTTGGTTTGGCCATGTTGCCCGTATGAATAATTATAGATTGGCGAATAGGGTTATGAACAGTGTGCCTAAAGGCCTCAGAAAGAAGGGGAGTTGGGTTGTTTTACTCTGAGCGGCACTTTTTTGCACACCATGGGCTAAATGTCCAGGTCACAGGGACCCCGAAGGCTCAGAGAAGTTTGGGGGAGGGGACCCACTGGAACAGCTGTTGGGAGACAGATGGTAGCCTCCCGTCAAGGCCATCCAGCGTGTTCTTTAATGTGCACAGGGTATGGCTCTCCCGCACACAGGACCACGGCTTAACGTCCCATCCGACGGAGGCGGCCTTTCTAAGCTCATCGGTGTCTCCTACTGACCGTAGGCAGGGCGGAGAATTTAGCGGAGATAAATCTCAACACTGACCCAGCTGGGACTCGAATCTGGGAACTGCAGATTACGAGCCTGGCGCACTACCGACTGAGCCACCCCCGCCCCAAAGAAGGGGAGACCTAAGATGCGGTGGGCAGACAATGTCAAACAGGACCTTGTTAGAATTGGTGTGCAGTGGCCAGATGCAGTAGATATAGCTCAGGATAGACTTGCTTGGAGAACTAAATTGCACGGTCTGGTTGGACCTCCGTAGCCCATGGCTGCTTGAGGAGGAGGATGATGATGATGCTTGAGCCAATAGTGGCAGCACATTAAAGGTGATCAGGTTACAAAAAAGCACGAGGATGCCTATGTAATATTGCACCAGGCATTCAATAGCTCCCCTCTGACCACTGTGGCATTTCACTGTGCATAATTACCCATAAATTGTGCTCTCCTGAATGCTTCTCTCTCTGCATTCACCTGGTTTTTGATTGGCTGGCCAGAGAACTTGTACCTGTGCTCCATTCTTGGATGGCGATTGGACAAAGACTGAAAGACTGAAGTGGAGCTTGTATGTGCTTGCATGGGACTGCAATGTCAGTCTCCTATTATGAAATAGGAAATTTAATTCATAATCAGTTAATGGGTATCATACACTAGCCAATGCATCACTAAATTCTGATCATTTGAATGGAAGGCCTATTTTGGTTTCACCTATAATGCATTGGCTTACAAGGTGGCAAGGGACTTATGACAATAGCAGCTTTCAGCAGGCACTTGACCCAAGTCTATCATGTGACACTTGACCCAAGTCTATCAAGTATATCATGTGTACATTTTAATATTATGGAAAAATAAACTTAATCTTTAATGGAAATTTAACTTAATTGCTACTAATAACACTGGTTTAAAAGGTTTTTAACATGAACAATTGTAGCTGCCTTTAACAACTTTTCAGGTGCTGCTTTCAGATCTGGCCTTAAAAAATGGCTAGCACGTCACATTTTTATGTTATTGGTCATTTTAACTCCTATTAAGATCTTCCTATACCTACACCTCCAGACAACTGGGAGGATACTAGATTTTTACTTTTTGTGGCTGGCAACACTGATTGCCAAGTGGGAGAAAACATGTAATAGTAACCTAACCTCAGACCGACATTCTGTTATTTTCATTGTAGGAGGAATACGTGCTGTAGGTTGAAGAATGAATTTTGGCATTTAAATGGCACAACAGCAGCATCACGGATGTGTTAATGTGCCAGATAAATTTTGTTATGTGCGTGGATATTATATTTTAAAATCCCAGATTCGTTCTTTGACACAGATTGTGAAGAAAACCTATAACTTGTATTTTGGATGTCATGTTGGAGATCAGGAAAAAACATGGGCTCCACGTGTGTGCTGCATTTTGTGCTTTGTTGGCCTGAGTGAATGGTGGTAAGGTAAAATGCATGTCCTTTGCAGTTCTAATGGTTTGGCATGAGCCAACTAGTCACTTGCATGATTACTATTTTTGTTTAAATAAAGTGTCAGGCTTTTCAAAAAAAAAGAACAAAAGTAAAATACAATATCCAAATGTGCCTTCAGTCATAAGGCCAACTCCTCATGGAGAAGATCTTCCTATACCAACCAACTGAGATGGATTCATATTCATCAGAGGAAGACTTTGAGGCACATACAGATCCTGATCCTACATACACCCCTAAAAAGTTAGACTGTAAAAAATCATCTGATTCAGTAAAATGAATTAAATGAACTTGCTTGAGACCTAGGACTTTCCAAACAATAAGCTCAGGTTTTAGGTTTAAGCCTTCAAGAGTGGAATCTTCTGGGCAAGGGTACCAGAGTTTCTCTTCAGAAAGAAATTTGGCTTTATCTGCTTTTAACAAGGTGTAAGATGGTTTGTGTTTCTCCACAGATATTTCAGGGCTGATGGAAGAAATTGGAACAATTCACAACCCTAGGGAATGGCGTCTATTTAAATATTCATCAAAATTTAGCTTAAAAGCTGTCCAGGAAACCAAAAATCTTCCATTCCAATGACATGCTGTGGTAATGAAGGAAACTTATGAAAGCATAAGACCAGTTTGAGTGGACAATATGTGATGACCTAAAAGTAATATCTCTCTTGCTTGGGGTTCAAGGAGGCTTCACAAAATTTTGCTGTTTCCTGTGTTTGTGGCACAATAGGGCGAGAAAGGAACACTATAAAACAAAAGAATGGCCCAAAAGAGATGCTTTTATTCCTGGAAAGAGTAATGTGAGGTATAAGCTCTAGTTGACCCCTCATATGTTCTGCTCCCACCACTACATATCAAACTGGGCTTATGAAAAACTCTGTCCAGAGCACCTGACATGTTATCAGGAGGTTGTAGGTTTGTATCCCACCCGGCTAAAGACAATTTTTCCTCTAAAATTGATTGATGTTAACTTCAGAGTAATATCTTCCTTAATATTCATTAAATACGTCAAAAAATATCTCTTCAATTTAAACAATTGTACTCTCAGAATGTACTTACCATCTTCATGACGTACTTGTCATTGTTTCTTGAGGATGAGAGCGGCTGGGAAAAATACCTTCATGAGACACGAAGAATTGTGGTCCGTGGAAGAAAGTCCATAGCATCAATTAGGGGAGATCTTGATTGGTGGCCGGTAGTTCAGTGGTCCAGAGCACCTGATATGTTATCAGGAGGTCGTGGGTTCATATCCCACCCAGCTCAAGACAATTTTTCCTCTAAAATTGATCGACATTAACTTCAGAGTGATATCTTCTTTAATATTCATTAAAAATAACTTAAAATTTAAGTTATTTTTAATTAATTTCTGAGCAAGGTCTTTTTAATTGTGTACTTAATATTCATTAAATACGTCGAAAAATATCTCTTCAATTTAAACTTTGTAAAGGCTATGGAAAAAACTGGTAGAAGGTTTTTGCACTTGAAGGAAAAATTTCCAAAATTAAGTGATGCCATACTCAAAGAAGGGATCTTTGTTGGTCCTCAGATCAGGAAGCTACTGAATGATACTGTCTTTGAAGAAAAACTGAATATGAAGGTACACACTGTGTGGAAATCCTTCACATCTGTAGTCCAGTTTTCTGGGGAATCACAAAGAGGAAAACACCACCAGCTCATTCAAAATCTTCTCAAAAACTATGAAAATTTTGGCTGCCAAATGTCTTTGAAGATCCATTTCTTGCACTTGCATCTTCTTTCTCAAGAACTTAGGAGCTGTCAGTGATGAGCAAGGGGAAAGATTTCACCAGGATATCCAAACCATGGAAGAGAGATATCAAGGCAGGTGGGACCCAGCATTGATGGGTGACTACTATTGGTTCTTGCAGAAGGAAGATACTGCAGTACATAAAAAACAAAAATGAACTTCTTGTAAGTATAAAAGATCCTTACCCATGTTTTCTTATTTTGCATTTCAATATTATTTCATTTGTTACTTTAAATTCAGTGGTCTATAAATATGACGTTTCAATTTTTTTTCACTGTAATCATGTCATTAATTAATGAATTTTAAGTTGCAATTTAATAAAATAATCACATTTATTTTCATTTTCCAGATATGCATATTCATTGAAATTTGAAATATATCAAAAAATTGTATGTGCTGCAGATTTTTCACAGCCATATTTGAATTCAGCACCCCAAAATTAGTTAAAAACATCCTATTTGACCAATGTTATAAAAAAAAAAGTTTAAATTTGTTATCTAGTTTAATTAGTAGCATCAGTAGGCATCAATCACTAATTAATAATCAATTAACACAGTAGGAAATACAAGAAATGTGACTGTTCATGATTTTTGAGAAAGTGTTCGGATCAGCAGTGGCAACTTCTGGTATGTGGGCATGGCAATGCAGTGATGGCTGAAATCTGCGATTTGTATACTTTTAATATTATTGAAATTTAATCATGAATAAGTAATAACCAATAATCAATATTCATCACGTTTTGATTAATGCTTTGCTTAATAAATGAATAAATTACATAAACTGCACTAAATACTGGAATTATTAGTTTGCATAAGGAGCTTGTAATTGCTCTGAATATTCATTCTTCCAACTTGTAATTTTCACTTTGTAACATTGGTAGCTCTGCATAAATGACACCATATTTGGCATTGCTAAGTTTATGAAATGATCGGGAATCTAAAATGGAAAGGTTTGAAGGATATTTCATCTAAAAATTAGGAAAACATCACTACCGAGTTCATGTTACAGAATAATTCAATGAGAATGATCTGTTTTCATACTGTACTAGAGAATTTGAAGAATGTAACAAATTGCAAATGTACTTTTCAGAAGAAAATGTAGAACTTTCAGATTTTTTTTTGTCAGTAATCAATATACCAAATCGGAATAAAAGAAAAGAGTTTGCTCTTCAAACTAAATGATGACAAGATAACTACTAATAGCACTCCAAAATACTATATTAAAAAACACTTTTGAAAAACTCACTTCTTTAAAACCAAAACTGTCTGTTGCTGTACCACCACCAAACACAAATAGCTGTTTGCCTTCAAGAGCTATTTCATGCCGGTACCTGAAATAAGATATAAGATCATACAACCAAATAGGGTAAACAGTTAAAAAAGATATCTCATAAAAATTTCAAAGATAATAAAAAGTATATATAATTTATTCTAACAAAGACAATTATGATGGTGTACACATTTATAAAGCATATAAGACAACTCACATTTTACAAAGTGTAGCGGATGCTTTTCCACCTGGTTGGTTTTTTAAAGTCAATATTGCTATCCTGAAGAAGCCGAGTGACAAACCACATTGTCATGTGTCTAGTGGCAGCATGAATCCATTCTCCAGCCTTCCACAATGTCTCTCCCCACTCAGTTCCTTCAGTAAGCCAATATTCGACCAAAACACAATTACCAGATCTGGAACATCCATCTTACTCACCCGATCTTGCACAATGTGAGTTTTTCCTGTTCCCAAAACTGGAAACTCAATGGAAACGCCTCTCATTTTGGATTAATTGAAAACATTGAGATCAGTGTGATCAGGTTCCCAGTAATGGGTTGGGTTGTTTTACCTCTGAGCGGCACTTTTTTGCACACCATGGGCTAAATGGCCAGATCACATGGACCCCGAAGGCTCAGAGAAGGTTGGGGGAGGGGACCCACTGGAACAGCTGTTGGGAGACAGATGGTAGCCTCCCGTCAAGGCCACCCAGCGTGTTCTTTAACGTGCACAGGGTATGGCTCTCCCGCACACGGGGCGACGGCTTAACGTCCCATCCGACGGACGGCGGCCTTTCCAATCCCATCGGTGTCCCCTACTGACTGTGGGCAGGGAGGGGAATTTTGCGGAGATAAATCTCAACGCTGATCCAGCTGGGACTCGAACCTGGGAACTACAGATTACGAGCCTGGCGCGCTACCGACTGAGCCACCCCCACCCGTCCCAGTATTGGATATGTATATATAATCAAAAGGAAAGTTCTTTAAAGGTGACCACATGTACTAAATATTAGTGATAGAATACTCATTACTTTATTATCAAACTAGAAACATGAAAAAAATGTAGGAAATAAATTTAAGATTACTGCTATTGAAAGCAGAACTGCAATCATACAGGCTAAAATAATCCTGATAAACATGAATTCCCAAGATGTAATGCCAGATTTGAGATTTATCTCGGCATGAAAAAGGAAACACTAGCAGGATTGAAAAGGCCATCATCCATTGAATGGGACATTAAGATGTGGCCCTGTGTACTGGAGAGCCATACTCTGTGCAAAATAAAGAACACACTGGATGGCCTTGATAGGAGGCTACCATGTCTCCTAATAGCTCTCCAGTAAGTTCCCATCTTTAGTCGAGTCCTTGTGACCCGGCAATTTAGTCCATTGTGTGCAAAAAAAAAGTTCAGAGCCACTCAGAGGTAAAAACAACCCAAAAGTCTAAACAATTTTGTCAACTAAAATTTAATTTAAATTATTTAACATTTTATTTCTAATTACTCTAATAGCATTTACACACCAAGCAACCACTGACTGTTCATTTCAACCACGAATACTAATGTATGCTCTGAATGCACATGTTTTACCAATTGTCCAAGATCTCTAATTCATAATTTGATGAATTACTGATTACATTAAAAATATAAATTAAAAAATATCCATCTTTCTTATATGAACCTTAAGAAGTAAAAAATAAAACTAAAGCATACTGAAGGTGAAAATATTTAATTATTATTCACTTCAAAGGAGGATATGGTGATGACAATTTGTGTTCAATACATAAATTCGTTTTTGCCCACCCCCCATCTTCCTTAAAAATGAATATGTATTCAGTATGTGATTCATGACTGATATTCTTCAGTTTTTAGTTTTACTTTTTTAGAGTGCATAATAGGACAATAGACATTTTAATTCTTTTAATTTATAATTTTACTTATCTTAAGAGGAGAAAATTGCTACATTGCTACTGTCCACATGCTTTCATTTGAAATACCTCAAACATGATTCCAAAAGGATCTCGATGTTTATGAGTCATATATCAAAGTTTTTAAAAGTAGGCGTTTTTAGTTACAAAGAAAAAATATAAATAAATTAAAAAATACCTGTCTTCCTATAAATAAAAATAATAAAATAAATACCCCGTCAAGCAGCTGCTTGCCACAGAGGTCTGACAGGAGCCTGCCAGTTTATATGCCACAGTAGGAGATCTGAGAGGATGGCAGGACCTCAGCAGAAAAACGAAACACACACATCCATGCCTAATCCGGGGCTCGAACCCAGGTCCCTTAGATCAGTAGCCAAGCGTGCTTCCTATATAGGTCATAAAAGCAAAAAATAAACCTAAAGCATATTGATGGTGCAATCAGTCACTGAGTTCATATTCACTTCAAAGGAAGATAGTATGCCGATTTACCTACACAACAAGAGTGCCGGAGCCCTATCTTCCTTTGAAGTGAATATGAACTCACTGACTAATTACACCATCGATATGCTTTTGGTTTACTTTCTACTTTTAGGGTCTACATAAGGAAGATAAGTATTTTAAATTTTTTTCCCTATGCTCAGCCAAAACTTTAGAATTTTTTTGCTAAATAAATAATGAAAGGAATTATGTTATATGCTAAATTAATCAGGCATTTAATTCTAGATTTTCCAAAAATAAATTATATAACAAAAAAATTGCATTTTTAATAAGATTACTAGACAGAAATGATTATAATGCACATGAAAAGAAAGACTATTTCTTTCAAACAAAAACAAAATTACTTGAAACAAGAAAATTGTGCTTATTTGCTATTTTTTGCTAGGCTTTTTGTAAACTGTGCTGAGTCAAATAAACAAGTCAACTTCAAATGTTTTTCAAACAAATAATCAATCAACTGAAATAGATCATGTTATAAACCAAATTAAACAGAATTTATAAACATTAATTTTGATTACTTTTTTTATTTACAGTTTTATAGTGAAAAATTAGATTTGACTAAGTAATTGAAGCTAAATTTTAGAAAACCTGAGCAATAGAAAGAATTATATATATATTAATCAAAAGGAGTGGTGGTGGGGTGTAACACCTTCAACAAAATTGCCCTTTCATAACCTAATTTGATATTAAAATACATCTGCAGCAAAGGGTTGTAAGATGGCCACTGTCAAGATCATTATTCTGTAGCTAAAAATCCTGCAGCCGGAAATTGTCCAGCAATGTATCATAACTCTAAAAGATTGATAACAACATATAAATACACAGGAATAAAATCAATAAACCAATAGCGGTAAAAATGAACTAAGTTGTAAGCCAACCATTGTTAAAATTAGGGATGTAACATAACTCTGAAAAGTTATGGGAATAAATTCTATAAATCAATAGAAGTAAAAATGAAGCGAGTTGTAAGGCAGCCATTATCATGACTAGCAATTGTAAGCCAACCATTGTTACAATAGGGATGTAACATAACTCTAAAAAGCTATGGGAATAAATTCTATAAATCAATAGAAGTAAAAATGAAGCGAGTTGTAAGGCAGCCATTATCATGACTAGCAATTGTAAGCCAACCATTGTTACAATAGGGATGTAACATAACTCTAAAAAGCTATGGGAATAAATTCTATAAATCAATAGAAGTAAAAACGAAGCAAGTTGTAAGGTAGCCATTGTCATGACTAGCAATGTAGCATAACTCCCAAAGATTGATACACATAAATCTACAGAAATTAAATCATAATAGATCTATAGAAATAAAAACAAATTTTAATTATAAAAGTACAAATGAAATACTAGCTGAATTCAAAAGTTATCCAATGTTGATGACACCATAGGCAGCACACAATGCACATGGGCTGACACTTGCTACTAATTACTGCCATCTAGTCTTGCTGGACCATGATGCAGTTTACCAGCAGGCTGTCACAAGCAATGTTTAGTTATGATTTGGGTTGTGAAAAAAAAGAGAGGTACATACTTTATTGAAGAAATTACTAGACATTTTTGTTCAACTGTCAAGGAAGGTATCACTCTTAGTTCAATGTCAATATCAAATTCTGAAGAAAAATTGCCTTGAGGAACCAGTTGACATATGAACTCATGAACTGATTTTTCCTCTGAACTGATATCAATGTTGAGCTACTTTCTTGACACTTACTTAATAATAACTTATAAAATCTTCCTATTTTTAAAGAGAAATGTTTGGTTAATTTTTTGGGAGAATTTTATAACTTTATGGAAAATTTTCTTTATAACAGTTCAAATCAAACTTGTGAGCTTAAATCAGGGGATTGCTTCAGTACTGAATAATATTAACAAAAAAATTAGAAATCTCATATATTGCTTGTAAATAATGTAATTCAGATGGCTCTAACCAATTATTCATATTCTAGCTTAATGCATCAAATGATATAAGAAAATATTATTTTTCAAGCTTGATTTGCACATTTTCATAAGACATATGTAAGAAAATTTCAAATAACAGTTTCTATTTTAAGAAAATAGAAGTTCATTGTGTTGTACTAAAAACTGACAGACATCTTGGGCCTCTCATTTCAGATTCTATCAATGAGTATAATCAACAGGGACTCGTCATTCCTAAGGGTTAGAAAATACAAAATTTAATCTCAATATGCAAATTATCTGTTAATAGTGCCATTGTTGGGTGTATACATGTCAATGGTGGCTGACTATTTCCCTGCCATTATGCAAAACAATGGAGGCATCATCACAAGTTAATTGCATAGGTGCACCCCAAAAAATCTTTAGCAAAAAAGTTCCACTAGCAGATACTTGCCATTTTTCTCTTTGCATTCTTTTCATAAAACATATCCAATAATAGAAAAAAAAAAAATAGAAACATGAAAATAGTTTTTAACCACAGAATGTATTAAAATGATGTAAAAATATATACAGCTGTATTTTTGTGCAAATCATTGAAATCCTCCAAAAAAAAAAAGGTTCCCTTGCATCTGACTTCATTTTATTGATAACATAGAGGGACATATTTTTAGTAAACAACGATTAATTTGCTGGAGTTGTCAGCCAGCTAGTGGGAGAATGTTCAAAATATAGAACAGCAGCTATGGAGAAGCCATAATCTGGACTGTGCTAATGGTAGTTTCAAAAAGTGTATTTTTTCTTTTACTTCCTGAAGCATCAAGTTGAGGAATAAACTGAAAACATTTACAATATTTAGGATTTCTAAAATGTCAATTTTAAATATATATATATATGTAAAAGTTAGCTAAAAATTTAATATTTTTAAAAAATAATTATTTTATGGTATTAATTACAGATCATAGTCACATATGCAGGCTTCATAAAATGGATTTTCATGATCATGGCACAAGGTACCTCTCTTACACATAGGACCATGGCTTTCAATCTCATCCAACAAAAAGCAGCCTTTCCAAGCCCATCAGTATCTTTTTTATGACATAGGGCAGGGTGGGGGCTTAGGGGAGACAATCTCGCTGCTGGCACAGATGGGACTCCAACATAGGAGCAGCAGATTATGAGCCTGGCACACTACCTAATGAACCAACCCCTGCCTCGCTTTGAGTTCTTTATCTGAATTACTATTTTCCTAACATGTAACGGTACCTAATCAAGTGGCCTCTAAATATATACCTACATCAATAATAACAAAAAGAGATGTGTGGTCTGTGTCAGTCATAACTCATCAGGAAATCATGGTAGATACTACAAATTTTCAGACTGTTTTCTGGTTGTCATTTCAGTTGCAGTGATGAATTTAAAATAGAAATTCCAAAAAGGGGGCTTAAGACAAGAAGCAAAAAATATTTACTCGTTATTCCTACAGGAAATTTAAGTCACTGCCAAATCTATTGTTGACATTACGTTCCCCAACTGTGAACACGTAAATCAAAACCACATTTAAAGCTGCTGCCATTGCCAGATTTCCCATATTTCCAAAGGTATTATTATTAATGTATCCTAATACAGGTAGGAACCTTTTTTTTAACCCAACATGGTGTTACACAAGTGGAGCCCATGTCAGAAATTTTGAACTGCTCAGTAAAGTACTTTGGGAACCGCAGAGTACCAAAATCTGATGAAAGAGAAATAAAAACCTCGATAATTTGTATAGAAATGAAGCCACAGGCTGTGAGAGTGCAATACTGGGCAATTTTTTTTTTTTTGCTGAATTGTAGCTAAAGGAGAGGGTGTGGGGGGGGGGGGGGGGGGGGGGGGGGGCTGTGCTCACACTAACTTACAGTGCAGTGAAAATCAGAATACACAGATTAAAAGTGAGACCTGGGCAGTACTGGGTGCCATTCAACTAGTCTTCGAGTCATTCCATGTCAAATGAATTAAAATTTTGGGAAAAGCTCACCATTGATAACAGATTTCAATAATCTTTGTCATAAATGTTAGTACACGTAAGATGTCTGATTGTCCAAATATTTTGAGTCGAAAACTTTTTTTGAAAGGGGTTATAATCACTTAAACCTAAGAGGAAAGTATACAAATTGTGATTGTGACTAAAATTTTTTTCTTTATTTTTTTTTTGCTTCTATGGGATTCTGTGGTAGATGAGAAGACCAAACTTGATGCTGTAGATTTTTATTATTAATTCAATAAAAAACATATATGCAAAATGTATTACGGTTTTGAAAAATTAAAAAAAACTGAAAATTCTAAATTGTGAAAAAATGCGATGTGGCCCTATAAATAAAAAATTAATACTGACATGTTGTACACTACATTACACAGAAATGTACAAAATTTGGAGTATGATCATTTCTTTGATAACAAGAAGTAAAATATTGAAGTTGTGCCTATGTTATTACTAATGATGCACTTCAGGGGGCTGCAATGACACTCTTGCACCTGTACAGCTTCCAGTGTGCTTTGATACTGCACTCAAATGTGACTTTGTAACTCCAACTGCCATTT
The DNA here is from genome assembly GCA_038380435.1 of Ryuthela nishihirai. NCBI lineage: Eukaryota > Metazoa > Arthropoda > Arachnida > Araneae > Heptathelidae > Ryuthela > Ryuthela nishihirai. Next base: position 1,824,217 of record JAWZYU010000023.1, on the reverse strand, counting down.
GGCTGCTACTCACAGCTATAATGCTACTTTTGATAAAGTTTGTATCTTTTGGTAAAGACGAGCAAACAAAAAAGCCCAGTTTTTGAGAGAATAAATTTAGTAATACAAATGTTGAGTGATGCATATGGTGGCAAGATTTCAATTTGTAAATATCAGGACAAGTTATTAAATGTTCCAATTTGTGTTTGAATAACTGGAAAAGGGGAAATTATGCTTTATTTTTGGTCAATTGTTCTATAAAAAAAAAAAATTATTCTGAAACGTGGGAACTGTGTGTGTGTAACCGTGATTACCCTCCATTTTTGTAAATCTTTAAGGAAAGTAAGAACAGTGGCTGTGCCAAGGAATGTGTCATAGCCCAGGGTGTAAATGGCAAAGGGGCACAGCAACAAGTTTAATCAAATAAGAGAAACTGCATTGTTTTTCATTTACTATACTTCACAATATTAATTCAAGTTGTATAGTACTCATACTTGACATTTCTGAAATATATTAAAATATAAAATCATAATTCTCTTGATGACTATGTTGGCAACTTAGCCTTTTCAGTTTAAAATATTACATATTCTCTTCTAATTATTTATGACTAAATTGTTTATTATTAACATATTTATAACATTTATTTTGTCAACAATGAATACAATTTCATTAAATTGAATTAAATTTAAACTTGGGTAAGTGCAATTTTTTCCATTTATTAAAAATTCAAAGGAGCATTACAGTACCAAATAATTTTCTTGCTGGGTGCTTGGTTTTTTGTTTATTTGGACTACACTAGCCCAGCATCACGGCTAGAAATTCGGTTTCATTTTACCACAAGAATGTCTAGTGTTTCTGGGATATGTGTTGGCTTTCAGCTGAAGTTCTCCTTTTCTCCATTACTGTTACTGTATTTGAAATTGCAAGAAGGGAAAATGAAGACTGCTATCTTTCTTATTACAGAATGTTCCCTAATGAAGTAGAATAGAAAACAGAATGATTACTATAGCAACCACTGAAGTAAGATTTTCCTCTCTATGCACCACTTTAAGTAACGCCATTGTAGGAAATAATAACTATTCTTTCTGGTTGAACTAGAGCAATAAATCAGTATACTGAAGTCAGCTGCATGTAACACATGTGAAAGCAAACCAAAAACCAATGCAATAACATGCATGCAGCAACCTTAGTGACCAGATTTTTTCCTATAATTGGTTAACAACATTCAGTATACCTTCATCAGAATAACCAAAACATCACTGCAGGATCAATATACCGATGATTTGGAAAAGATGAATAGAGCAATTGCTAGGGTCTCCAGTGTGTTAAGCACTTTTACAGCAATCTAATCACATGTAAAAATTGAAATGTGATATTTTTTTAGAAGAAATGCCACTCTAAAGTACTTCAGACAGCTGCTGCTTTTGTAGAGAAATTTAAATATTTTTAATGGTCATAATTACAGAGGGAAAAAATACTATACGGATCAATTTCCCATGCATTATTCCATTAATGGAATAGTAAGTATGATAAATACAAGTCAGATCCTATTATTCAAACTTTCTGAAAACCACATATTTAACCAATATTACAAAATATTGCAACATACATTATTTTTCTTCCATAACCATTTTTTCCATTTTCATGCCCCCGCCCCCAGATATGAGTTATACATATTATGACCAATTTGTCTCCAAATTGCACAGATGACTTCAGGCAGGCTCTGAATAATTGAAATTACAAATATTCCTTGCAGTTGTAAAAAAAAATAAAAATAAATATTTTTCAAGTATAATTTTAACCTTTTAGTCAATCTTTAGCAATTAAAAATAAGTACCATGTGGTTATTGATTATTTTTTACATATTCCCTATCTTTAACAAATGAATGCTCTTTGCATTTATAATGATGTTACCCATAAAGTTTTGGTTATTACTATCAGGTTTTCATCGCCTGTGATCATCAACTTCAACAATGGATCGATGCCGTTTGTTTCAACAAAGAATCGCAAGCAGAAATTCAGTCTATCAAATTTTTTTCCTGACAACTTATGTGGCACCCATACATCAGCCTTGCTTGCAGCCCCTCAAGCTGTTGTAATCACCTCGAGACTGTTGATTAATGCCAAATATTTATGTGATCTCTCAAGTCATTCAGTGTTGGTTGCTTTCAATCAAAACAGAGATTTCATCGCTGTCAGTCTGCTGTCCAGAATGTTGCACATTGTCAAGGTCAAAATTTTCTTTGCAAAAATGTCTGAACCCATGTCTTCTGGAAACATGCCAGGAGATGTGTCTTTGAATCCCACTCACAGTAAAACCAAACTTTTTCAGCTTATTATTTCATGAATTCCATGTCTACAGGACACATCCTATGATTCTATACTACTGAATTATTGATTTAATGACATGTGTGAGTGACAAATATTAAATTCCATCTCTAAGTTACACATTGTTGTCCATATCCTGACAGATGGTGCCACTGTACAAACAAATGAAAACAAGAGAAAGTTTGTCACACCACCTGAAGAAAACACATTAGCTGATGATGGTGTAGTGGTTAGCATAACTGGCATGTTTCCAAAACTGTATCTTTGAGTCTGTGATGCAATCTTGCATTTCCAGAAATAAAAGAGCATGATATGCTGAAAATGCTCCTTATTTTCTGCCATCTTCACAATTTTATAAAATGCACAACATACAACTAATCACGACTGTCCATTTCCTGACAGATGGTGCCACTGCGCAAAACAAATGAAAATGAGAGAAAGTTTGTCATACCAGCTGAAGAAAACATGTTAGCCGATGATGGTGTAGTGGCTAGAATAACTGGCATGTTTCCAGGAGAAGTGTAGTGGTTAGCATAACCGACATGTTTCCAGGAGAAATGTTGTGGTTAGCATAACTGTCATGTTTCCAGGAGAAGTGTAGTGGTTAGCATAACAGGCATGTTTCCAGAACTGCATCTTTGAGTCTGCGATGCAATCTTGCCTTTCCAGAAATAAAAGAGCACGATACACTGAAAATGCTCCTTATTTTCTGCCATCTTCACAATTTTATAAAATGCACAAGATACAACTAATCATGACAAGTTTTTGTTTTAAATGCTCGGTGAAATGTCACCTTTCAAATGGCATATAAATGTTACATGTTCGAAGTAGTTAACAGGTCAATTTTGCGACATTTTTGTGATTGCCAAATGGGACAAAGTTTTGCATTAACACAATAGTATTTCTATTTATATAATGATGCATTAGAGATTTTTTTTTTCCAAAATCAAGTTTGTGCTGAACAATTTGTCTGTAGTTCGGGCAGACTCAAACAATTGACCCACCCCCCTGCCAAAAACAATTTTTTTTCTTGTTATCAAAGAAATGACCATACTACAAATTTCGTACAACATTTCTATGGAGTATAGTATGCAACATATGTTAATTTTTTATCTATAGGGCCACATCACTTGATTCACAATTCAGAATTTTCAGTTTCTTAATTTTTTTTTCAAAACTGTAATACATCTGTTCTTTTATTGAATTAATAATAAAAATCTAGATCAGAACATCAAGTTTGGTTTTGTCATCTTCCATAAAAGCAAAAGAAAAAAGAAAATATTTTACTCACAAAAAGATAGTGATTTAAGTCACATTGCTGATCTAAAATTATTAAATTTTCTCTATATCACTGTAATTGGTGGAAAAGCTGAGACAATTAGATGGAATTATTATTCCTAGATAATAATTTCATTTAACTGTCTCAGCTTTTCCATCAATTACAGTGATACATAGAAAATTTAATAATTTTTAGTCACAATCCCAATTTGTATATTTTCCTCTTAGGTTAAACGATTATAACTCCTTATAAAAAATTTTTGGACTCAAAATATTTTGGCCAATTAAACATCTTATGTTTACTAACATTTATGACAAAGATAAGAAATCTGTGATGGGTGGTGAACTGGCCTGGTTGAATTGACATGGAATGCCTCCTATAATAATAAAAGGATATGTCTTCTCTGTGCCAGCCATACTCATAGGAAAATCGTGGTAGACGCTTTAAAATTTCAGGGTGTTTCTGATTGTCAATTGAGTTGCAATGGCAAATTTCAAGTCAAAATTCCGAAAGGAGGACTTGCTATAAGCAAAAATATTTATGTTGCTTTTCCTACGGGACACCGCTGATAAATCCATTTACTGTTCCCTAACTGTGAATGTAAGCATTATACATGCAAATCTGCTGCACTTGCTAATTCCCCCACATTTCCAGAGGAATTATTTTGAGGTATCCCATTTCAGATGGGAACTTGATTTCTTTAACCCAAAGTGGAGTCACACAGGGAGAACCCACACGTGAAATTTGGAAAAATTCAGTCAAGTATCCCAGGAACCACAGGGTACCAAAATCTGTAGAACAGAAATAAAAATCTTGATAGTTTGCATAGATATGAAGTCAAGCACTACAAGAGTACACCCTGACATCAACAATGCCATGCAATTTTCAAATATTGAATCTGCTGCTAATGGGGTAGCTGCTAATGGTCACAAACATAACCTTTAGTAAGGTGAAAATTGGAATATACATATTAAAAGTGAGTACTGGTCTGTAAATGGTAGCTAGGCATGAACTGGAAGGAGAGCTGTGTACCAATCCCCAGTGATGATGCGCTGAACCGGCCAGGTCTAACACCTAATGTTCGACCCTGCCTTCTCATGGTACAGGCCGTTAGTACCTTTCAAAAGAGATACTACTCTCTTTTGGAAGGGAATGAAATGGGAGGGCTGCCAGATTAGTGTGGCCTACTGACCTGGACAACTCTGGCTACTTTTCTTTTTTTCTACCCTGCTGAGGAGTGGTCAACCACACAGGGTCCTGGTGCTGACCATATAAACCCACTGGACTGGACAGATATATGGCTCTGAGCTTGATTATGGATCCTGATTTTGCTGCACTGGTGGGCTTCTGTGGAGGGAAAATCTTCCGCTGTGTTTTCTGTTTGTTTGTGGGTTGAGAGCCCCCAAGTGAATAGATTCACAGGATATGTTTATCAGCTGGTTGATAATCCTGAGCAGAAGTCATCGCAGGCACCTGAACTCTTTGCTTCTACTAGCATCATCAAATTCAACATTGGAGGAAGTTTTCCAGTGTAGATGGCTTCAGCCTTTAGTGGTGGGGGAACGGGTCTTTGCCCCATGCCTGCGATTAGGGGGCTGTATGATATTGCCGCCATTTCCTCTCTCAATAAACACAGTTTCTTTAAACATCCCACTAACCATTTTCTCTCCATAGGTAGTTGGAATGCGAGGACTCTGCACAGAGCTTTTTCTCTTGATGTCCTCACACAAGAATTCCACAGTTATAATTTAGATATTCTCAGCTTGCAACAGACCAGATGGACAGATAAAGGTCAGATTCTTAAAAATAATCTTAAATTTCTCTTTTCAGGGAGGGACAACAATAAGCATCACCAAAGGCATGGGTCTGCTTCTCAGCAGACACACTAGTGATGCTCTTCTAGGATATGAGTGCATTAATGAAAGGTTTCTTACAGCAAAATTTCAGACAAGCATTAAAGACTTGAATGTTATCTGCTGTTATGCCCCCACTGAGGATGCCGATGAGGATGAGAAGGATAGGTTTTATGGACAACTTCAGGATATTTTAAATTCAGTCAAGAAAGGAGATATTACCCTTGTTCTAGGTGACTTCAATGCCAAAGTTAGTACTGACTCTGACCTTTGGGGAGGAGTAATAGTCCCTTTTGATATTGGTAGCTGCAATGGCAATGGGCAACGTCTCCTACAGGTAAGTAAACTCAATGGATTCAGAATAACTAACACTTATTACAAACACCTCGACATACTTAAGTACACATGGGTTTCACCCGATGGGCTGCATAAGAATATGACTGATTATATATTAACAGCAAATGGGCTAGTTCTGTTAGGAATACCAGGATATATAGGGAAGCTGAAATTGCATCTGACCATTACCTTGTTAAAAGTGTCTTGCAACTTAAACTTAAAAAGTGTTGTGCTAAGGTTAAAAAAATTGCCTTTAATACTGAAGCTCTTAAAGACCCAGTTATAGCTAAAGTTTACCATGATAGGTTATACTTAGTCATTATGACAGTCATAGTTTGTTTACTACTGAAGTTGAGGAAGAATGAGGCCATTTTAAACAGGCTTTTTTGGAAACTAACAGTATTCTTTTAGGAAAAAAGGAGCAGAAGAGGCAGAATTATTTGAGTGATAAGGCACTTGAGCTTATTTCAGAAAGAAAGAACTGCAGGAATGTCCTTAATCAGTACCCTACTAGTCCTAATAGAAAGGATTATAGAGAGCTTAATAAAACGTGTAAAGGATCAGTTAGCTACTGATGAGATACTTTGACTGACAAAGCCGAGGAAGCAGTTAGACAGCACAAGAGCAGAGAGTTGTACCAGATAGTTAATGTTTTGTGTGGTAGAAAACAGACAAGTATACAGGATTAAAGGATAAACAAGGTAAGGTTACAGAAGGTGAGGATTCTGTCATGGCTAGGTGGGATGTGCATTTCAGTGATGTTCTAAACAATGTGGTTAGTTCTACTCCCATTGTTTGCAATGATGATAGATGCATTGGTGGCTTTAATGTTGACCCTATAACACAATCTGAAGTTATTTTGGCTGTTTCTAAACTTAAACTTCATAAATCCCCAGGTGTAGAGGAAATTATTACAGAAATGCTTAGAGCTGGGAATGTTTCTGTTACCACTTGGATGACTGAAATTTTGAATATCTTTTATGATAAAGGCATGGTTCCTAAGGATTTTACCAGAGCGTTATTATCCCTATTTTCAAAAAAGGTGATCGCAGTTCTTGTGATAACTATAGGGGTATCAGCCTACTTCCTGTTCCAGGGAATGTTCTTTGCATGATTGTGCTTAATAGAATTAAGAATCTGGTTGACAGACAATTGCGTGATGAGCAATGTGGTTTCAGAAGTGGTAGGGGATGTGTGGATCAGATATTTTCACTTAGGCAGATTCTTGAGAAATGTTTAGAGTTTCAGAAACTTTTGGTTGCTAGCTTTGTTGATTTCAAAAAGGTTTTCGACTCTGTTGATCATCATAATTTGTGGTTGATTGTGAGATCATATGGTATACCAGACAAGTTAGTTAACATAATGAAAGCTCTCTATAATAACACTGAGTTATGTGTGAGAGTTGGTAAGTCCTGTAGCAATTGGTTTAGCATTACTTCTGGTGTTCAACAAGGGTGCATGTTGCCTCCCTTTCTCTTTAGTTTGGTTATTGATTATGTTATGCGAAATTCACTTCAAGGGAAAGATTTTAGCCTTAAATGGGCTGGAGATATGAAAATTTTTGATTTAGATTATGCTGATGATTTGGCCCTTTTGGCAGGTGATGTTGATGAGATGAACTCTTTCATTTGAGCTGTTGATGAGACTGGTAGTAGAGCAGGCTTGGTTATAAACAGAGAGAAAACTAAAGTGATGAAAATTGGTCAGGCAGGCTATGATTCAGTTAATCTGAATGGTTGCAGTCTTAAGCAGCTGTCACAGTTTAATTATCTTGGGAGCTATGTAACAGATACTGGTGATGTGCGGCATGAGATTAACAGACGGATAGGGATTGCTGCCGGGACTTTTAAGAATTTATGGAGAGTGTGGAGAAATAGGCGTATTCACCTAAAGACTAAAATTAGACTGTATAATAGTTTGGTTTTTTCACGGTTAGTTATGGTAGTGAAACTTGAACACTTTGTAAATAATATACAGCTTTGTAAATAATAACAGGAAACTAGATGCTTTTGATTCCAGATGCTTATGCAGTATCTTGGGCATTAGGTGGTTCAACTTTGTAACTAATGATGAGGTTAGGCAAAGGAGTTTGCTACCTCCTTTAAGCAGCATATTGTGCAGATAGAGACACCGTTGGTTTGAACATGTGGCCCGTATGGATAATTATAGATTGGCGAATACGGTTACGAACTGTGTGACAGGACAGACTTGCTTGGAGAACTAAATTGCACGGTCTGGTTGGACCTCTGTAGCCCATGGCTGCTTTAGGATGATGATCATGACTGGGTGCCATTCAGCTAGTATATAATATATAAAAAGCCAAAAATCCTTATAACATGGATACAATATCTTTTATTGCTACAATCCATGACATTACCACTTTTATATTGCAGAGGTGCAATAAATCTATTTTGATTTCAGGGGGTGGCCATCCATCACATTACTGAACATATTTTAAATGTTATTGACAATTTTCTGACAGTGTTTGTATGGCAGATAACATGTCTTTGACTCTACCTGCCAACACCCAAGATTATAACTTTGAAGAACACTGAATTTATGTATACCTTGGATCAGGATGCAATTTTGTACTAAGTTCACTCCACTCTTTAGTAGCAAGGTTGAGATGATGGACACTCATAGAATACTCAAATCCAGTAGTGCCGCCTACCACAAAAAGTCCTTTTTGATGAACTGCAATAGCCTACAAATCATATGAAAGAAAAACTTGTTCACTAAGAACATTAACATTATACAGGACATATAATTTCCAAAATTAAAAATTTTAAACTTCTTAAAATACATTAAAGGAGGTAGAAAATAAAATAAAAGATACAGGTAAAAAAACACTCTTATTGTATGAATGATAAGTATGCCTTAAATTTTGAAGCTCAAAAAAATTAAATTGCTACTTGCTTTAACACTTAGCTATAGCATAGCTCCATTAATTCCCATTCTTCCCTCAATGAGAACGGCGGAAACCAATGGACTTGGAAAAGCTACCATCTGTCATATAGGAAATTAAGTTAAGGTCCTGTGTGTAAAAGAGCATACCCCATGATCAGGGCCTTTTTTTTTTTTGAAGTGGGGCATTTTGATCTGGGCCTTCCATGAGGACTATTTGGCCAGGGCCTGAAGCTTAATGGGGGAGGGGTCTCAAATTTAGACAGTTATTAATTTTTTGATGGTCTGTAAAAGATAGCTAGGCATAAAGTGGGAGGAGAGCTATGTACCAATTTCCATTGATGATGCACAGAATGGACCAGGCCTAACACTTATTGTCTGACCCTCCATCTCATGGTGAAAGCCATTAGTACCTTCAAAAGCGATATTCTCTTTCAGAAGGGAATGAAAGGAGGGGGCTGCTAGATCACTGTGGTCTACTGATCTTGTCATACACTTTTTTCTTTTCTTCTGCCCTACTGAAGACTGGTTGATTTCACATGATCATGGTGCTGACCATTTATACCCACTAGATTGGCTGATTTATGGCAGTGATCTTGATTATGAATCCTGGACTTGCTGCACTGGCAGGCCTCTGTTGAGTACCACTGTGCTTTCTGTTTGCAACAGTGGATTGTCAGCCTTAAATGAACAGAGGCATAGGATACCTTAAATCAGCTGGTGGATAATCCTGATCAGAGGCCATTGCAAGTACAGGGGTTTATCAAAATAATGGAAACTCCGATGGCAACTGGAGTACATGCAATGCGCTGTAAGCATATCACAGGGACGATGTCACCCCAATGTGAGGTATATAATAGGGAGAAGTACGATGTCGTCTATCACATAGCAGTGCCACAGGCGAAACAGTTGTTGTGGTGTAATTGTTGACAATAACATCTCAATTACCTCCAAAAAGGAATGATCATTGGTGCACGTCTTGCAGGAGCTTCAGTAACCCCAATGGCAGAAATAGTAGGTGTAATACGAGGAACTGTATCGAAGATTGTGACTACCTACAGAAAAGGACAGGGTTGTTGCCTTCCAAATGTGCAAACTGTGGATGCCAAATGTAGTTGTCAGATAGGGATGTGAACATTGACACTGATTGTCCAATGGAAGCACAAGACCACAGCACTGCAAATAGCAGCAGAGTTGAACACCAGCTGGAATGATCCCATTTCCATCAAAACAGTTCATTGGGAACTTCATCATGCTGGTATTTATGAGCGTGCTGCAATTCAGAAATCTCTGGTTATTAACATCAATGCAACAAAACATGTAAGGTGGTGCAAAGCACATAAAAGCTGGGATTCTAAAGACTGGCAACATGTCATCTGGTCTAATGAATCATGATACATATTGTTTCCCACCACTGGTAGAGTGTATACGTCTGGCGAAACCTAAGAAGCATACCCCAACTGTGATGCATGTAGGTGAATCCCTGATGCTGTGGGGAGCCATATCATGGTATTCCTTAGGGCCATTAGTTATTTTGCAGGGTTATGTCACATTCGCAATGAACGGATCCATTCTTGGGGACTACCTGCACCCAATGTTGCGGGCATTGTTCCCTAATGACCATCCCTGGTTTCAAGTGGATAATGCACCTGTACATTGTGCGAAATGTGTCAAGTTGTGGTTTGCAAAGGATGAGGTACAGCAGCTACCCTGACCACCTCAATCTCCAGACTTCAATATTAATGAACATTTGTGGGAATATCTGGAGCGCAAGGTCAGATCACACTTTCCACCTCCAGTATCACTGGCACAGTTGAGCCATATTTTAAAGGAAGAATGGTCCCACATTCCATTACCGTATGTGCATGACTTGTATAAGTCTATTCCATGTCAAACTGTGTCAGTTCTAAATGTCTGAGGTGGGCCTACAGCTTATCAATAAAATGTTCTCTGCAAACAATATGTGTTTCAATTGTTTTGATAAACTCCTGTACCTGAACCTTCACTTACCTAGTTGGCCATCACCAATCCTACACTGGAGTAATGTGTCTCAGACAGGTCAGTTTCTGGTTCTTGAAAAAGCCCACTTGAAAAGGTGGTGCCTAAAGTTCCTACCAGCATGGGTGGCTTCAGCCTTTAGTAATGGGGGAATGGGTCTTTGCCCCATGCCTTGATTAGGGGGCCATTTCATATTGTTGGCCATATCTCTCTCAATAAACATAGTTTCTTTAAAAAAAAACCTACTAATTATTTTCTCTCTCTGCAAGTACATGATATGACAACTTGATGTATGATAACTTGAGGGCGTTAGATAAAGATTTTTTATCTTGACATCCTGACACAGGATTCCAGTGTTATAAGCTAGATATTTTAGGCTTGCAAGAGACCAGATGGCAGGAAAAGGTGAGATGCTTAAAAATAATTTTAAATTTCTCTTTTCAGGAGAGAAGATGGAAAGTATCTCCAAGGTGTAGGTTTGCTTCTCAGCAGACATGCCAGTTATGTGTCTCTATGATATGATGGTGGCTCAGTGATGGCCTGGGGTGTCTTCAGTTGGATGTCTGTGGGACCTTTCGTAAGTGTAACAATGACTCTCAATACATCCCAGTATATAGAACTCATGGTTGACCATTTACACCCATTTATGGCAATCAAGCATCCCAATGGATATGGTATCTACCAGTAAGACAACTGTTAATCTTGCAGGTCCAGGTTGGCTACTGCATGATTGCAGGAGCATTCTGCTGACTTTGAAATAATGAAATAGCCACCTAGAAGCCCAGATTTAAATCCCATCAAAAATCATTGGGATACTGTCGAGCATTGTGTTCAGGCCTGTGTCCCATCAGCGATGACTTTGAGAGAATTGTGGACAGCTCTGGAGGATGCATGGGTCGCCATACCTGTGGAACATTTACGCAAGCTTGTAGAGTCCTTGCCTTGTTGTGTGGCAGCTGTTATCAGGACCAGAGGGGCATCCAACATATTACTAGGTTGCTATCCCTAATTCAATGGTACTTCAGTGTATTACAGCATGATTTTCCTCTGAACAGTATAGATGATTATGTGAATTCAAATTAACATCTCCTGCAAATATTGCTTCATCTGTAAATAATAAACTTTAAAAAAGAAAAAATTTGGACCAAACAATGCAATAGTCATTCACAGAACTGTTATCATGGATGATAATCTGCTAGGGTGAGCACTTGAATATTTTTCAGAGCAACTGAAGGAGGCAAAGCTATTGAGCATGAAAAGTGTGCCAAACTGTCATGTGGTTCATGCCAGTTGAAATTAGTTGGGCTGGTGTAGGGAGCCCCACATTGGAGGCTAATTTCCCCATGTTCTGACAACAATTTGAACCTTGAATTAGTTGGGTATTTGTCACTGGAGTGCTTTCTACCATTTGAGGAATTTGGTCTTCAGTGTTCATATTGTGGTATCGCATCCATGTTGCCCTGGATGACATTGATTGCCATAGCTGTTTTTATGCTGTCTATCAGATGATTGCCTTGCTTGAACTACATTTCCTAGAGCCTGCACTTACATAAGATGCATATCTGCATACTCAAAATGCATGATGTCAGCAATGATTGGAATGCAAGGAGCATACTATGATTGTTTACTGACAACCAATGTCTAATGACAAGCAAGTTGCAAACCTTTTTGCCAGTGCACTTTGCAGTATCTCAATAATTATCATCCAACACAGGTGCTGCAATCTGCTGCCTTAGAAATATATCTAAAAATGTTCTAATTTCCTGTTCTAGCTTGTTTGATTGTATCATATAATCACAAAGATATAATATGTGGAGTGCCTACATATGCATTATATGTACATTAGGCTTGGGGGCAATGCAGTATAACAGAGCTATTTGAACAATTGTAAAATAAACTTATAAGCCATCACTTCCAAATAAAGCATTTCCAGACATGAAAATTTCACTGCTTGATTATTTAATATAGGTATCAAATTTAATAAAACCACTATAAAACACTATGCAAAAGCATTACAATATGAGATTATCGGTAGCTTCTACTCATGGAGAGATGGTATAAAATTTCTTTAATTTATTCAAGTTCCTACATAAAATTTGAAAGCATTTAACAAATTGTCCTGATCGAATAACTGATGAGTTGAAATGAATCGTTACAAAGTGTAGGACTGTTATAGGTTTGCAATATGATAGTCCAAGTAGAATTCACTCATTTGTAGATAAAAAAAAAGGTGCAAGATGTCATAGTAAAGGGACCAGGTGATAATATTTGCAATGATGAGACCTACATCATGGGTGCAATACTAATAACTCTACTAGTTATTAGTATTACTACAAGTTATAACTAGTAGAGGTGCTTTTATTTTACTAATATTTTTAGTTTAAAAATTCCTGAGCTCTTGGCTTACTCACAGACCTTCTCTATGGCTTACTATAGTGACAGGTTCTTGTCAGACTTCTGTGGCAAGCAGCTTCTTGACAGTTTTTTTTTCATTTTTGTCTTTTAAAGTTTCAGTTGTTACTCTGAAACACAAAAGACATTGTAATGATTTGCTTAGATCTAATGTAAAAAAAAGGCTCTTAGTCATTAGTTACTGATGTTAGAATCCAGTAGCATTACTTACTTGAAATTGAATGCAACTTAGCACTGACATAAATATATTTATATTAGAAATCCATTCTTAATAAATACAGTCAGTTTATATGCCATAGTAGAAGGTCTGAGAGGATGGCAAGACCTCAGCAGAAAAACAACACACACAACCATGCCTTACCCAGGGCTCGAACCCAGGTCCCTTAGATCAGTAGCCAAGCGTGCTAACCACTCGGCCATGGGATGGCTTTCAATAAATACCCATGTAAAAAAAAATATTGCCGATGGGGGAAGAATTGAAACCAGCAACTCTCCAGATACATGCCTGAGTACTGAAATACTCTCAAGATTCAGTGAAAGATTTATAGGTCCCATCATGGAAGCAAGATATCATATGATGGGTGGTTTAACAGTAAAGCACTCTGGCATGTGTCTGGAGAGTTGTGAGTTTGATTCCCACCCCATCGACAATATTTTTTTCATGAGTATTTATATTTATATTAATTTATGATTGAACAATATAACTGAAATACACTTTTACCTGTCCATACTGCTGAAGGGGAGGCTGCCCTGTGGTTTTAATATGAGTCCAATCTAATGTCTTTAGATTGCAGACATGAACATTATTGCTACTACTCATTCCAAAAGGCACACCAGTTCCTCCAAATACTAACATGTGGTCTTCTAGCAATACAGCTGAAATTAAACCAAGGAATTATTTATTGGAAAATAATAATTAAAATCTTTGCTTTTCCTTATATAATATGTGATATTAAATCATCCCTTTCTTATAGCTGTTAAAGTTGGTTTATCTACTATTTTTCAGGAACCAATTGGTTATCACTATTAAATGCTAAATGGTCATGACAGAGTAAATTCAATGTTGACCAAAAGCACTCTCTATGATTGGTAACCCTTGCACTTAATGACTGTGGCAAACATGGTTTCTACAAAGTAGTGGTAAGCCAACTTTAACAGCTATTAAAAAGTGTTACACTCTGCACCACTTTTAAAATAAAATAAATAAATACCTCCTCAAGCAGCTGCTTGCTACAGAGGTCTGACAGGAGCCTATCAGTTTACATGTTAAGAATGTTTTAATACTTTTTTTTACAAAAGAATTACCTAAAATATTCAGAAAAATTTCAAATATGCATGATCTAATGTTTTTAAATTCTTCAAACATTTTCAAAAAGCTCTAGCACCAATTTCATTTCTATGTTTACCTCATGCTGTATATTCAAAATAAAATATCTTGGCTAAGTTATATTACTACATTTATTACAGATTCAAAATGCAGACTTTATCTAGGTAAAGAGCAGAAAGCCTTTTCAGAGTATGAGCACCACTGAAAAATTCAATCTTGTTAAGGGTTGCTTTGGAAAATTTAATCTTAATTGCAAGCTGGTTATTTAGCCTTAGATGTGGCACTTCTATTAAATTTTTAAACCTAAAGGATGGCAAAACCTACCTGAGTTAAGCCTTTTTGTATTGTTGCAAGTAGTTTATACCCTCTTCTACAATGCATGACTTAAGTGACTTAACAGCCAAGGAAAATGGACATTCCCATTTAGTAATCAATCAAGTCAAAGCTTTCCCCTGACCACAGCCAAAGCTCTGCTTCAAGCAAACTAACAGTGTCTACAGCAAAAACACCATTATTTCATATTATTGCTTTAGTTACCTCTGGCCCATTGTGGTTACTAGCACTCCCAAAGGGGTGGCATGATACAGACCTCTGTGCCTTCCCACCCCCTCTGAATCTGTAATAAATGTAGGAATCCACAGATACAGCCCTAGATTGAAATATTCTTTTTAGTCACATTTTTCTATAAATAGCTTATTTTAGAAGTTACAGAATTTCAAAGTTAGCTTCCCATTAATATAACACAGTCTTATATTAATTTTTAGACACCAGTCCTTGAACTTGAAGAAACTGTTTTCAATCATTTTAGTTTTCTCTATATTTATCACCAAAGCTGCCCCTTTTACCAGCTTCATCAACAGTTCTAATAAAAGAATTCATTCCATGAACATCATCTGACAAGGGAGACAAATCCTCAGCATAACCTAAGTCAGTTATTTTAAGTTTCTGGACTAGGAGTTTCCCCACTGCGTTCTGCAAGAGCATGATGCTGATGAGGTTTCGTAAGAGACTAAGGAAAATTAGGTGATTCAATGCTTGCCTGACTTGTGCACATAACATTACACTTCAACACTACAACTTCATAACACTTCAACAGAAATATTACATTTTTTTCACAAATCTTTCATTGCATCAAGTAATGTATCTCTGAATTACCATTAAAAAAAAAATGGTATTTTAACTGATTTCACATTAAAAAAAAACAAAGTTTGATTAGGTGAAAATCCCTAATTTCTAAATTTTAAACAAATATTCTGAAACTGTCACTCAAGTTTTGAAATAGATTATGTCTTTTCTAACAACATATTTCTTTGAGCTATCCTTCTCTCTCTGTAGCAAACAGCAAACAATATGGAAAATACTTGAAACAGATGCTCTCTGTTTGCAATTAACAATTGTTCCAAATGTTATAATTTATTCCATGGCAGGAAATTAAAGCCAATATACAGGAAATTTTAGAAAATACCTTAGATGTTCAAGTGGATTGATATCCTTTATGCTGAACTCTTTTGCAGAGAAAAAACACACACACACACCACTAATGCTTTTTTTTTTTGTAAAATACTAAAACTCCTACTATCTAAATATGGAATTAAAATATATGTTTTGGGAAAATATTAAAAATAAAGCTTCCCTTGGTTCAAAAAGTTTGAAAAGCAACACAGAAGACACATCTTTCTTAACTACAAGCATGCATGTATATATGGGAGGAGTTAGTTCAGTCGGTAGCATTCTGGGCTCATAATCTGAAATTCTACTCTTTACAGATTAAGCATTATTTGCAGGAGATGTTAATTTGTATTCACATAATCACCTATACTGTTCAGAGGGAAATCATGCTGTAATACACTGATGTGCCATTGAATTAGGGATAGCAACCAAGTAACGTGTTGGACCCCCTCTGGCTCTGATAACAGCTGCCACACAATGAGGCAAGGACTCCATAAGCTTGAATAAATGTTCCATAGGTAGGACGATGTGATGCCCCCTCATTCACTTTTACTTTACCTTAACCAGTTTTGTTTAATTTACGTTATATTTATCATTTTGGGGATTTTTATTTCATTTTTGGCATCACAGTGCTCGTTTCCAAGAGTTAGGAGTTGCGCAGGTGCAACTCCGAACTTTCGACTGTCACCCAGTAAAGTGCATTTACAAGGACACTCCCTATCTTGCGTCATAGCTTGCGTCGCTCGTCAATTTATGCAAATGTCTTTCCCGCTGTGCAACATGACATGCGCGGGCTTTGTACCTCTTGTTATAGCCTGGTGACATGTCACAATAGACAGAAGAGAGTGTGATAGTAAGCACGGAGGAGCACAGTTAGTGCAGTGTGTACAGTCAAAGTTGAGAAATGATGTATCTTCTTCATTGAAGTTTTGGTGAGTGTTTTTTGGAAATAAATTGTTTTGTTATTTAAACCTTTTTGAATCTTTACTAATTTTTTCTCTTTAGCAATGTTAATTGTTTGATTAGAATTTATCTTTACATTTTGACAATCGTTTAATATTTTTGAATTCTTGCTCATTAACGCTTGCTGGTATTTTGAACCCTAATTTAACTTTATTCTTTTGGCAATTTGTTAATTATTGCCTGGTGCCCGACTCAACTATCCGGAGCATAAAAATAATTGGATCAGACAAAGGGTCCAAACTTTAAAAGTAATTCATTTCTTAGGAGCGTTACAGAGACAAATAAAAGAAGTGGCGCAACGAACAGGGACGTGCCAGTAGTAAAAGATAGTGGTCCAAGAATAGGGACTGTATATTTGTGTATCAATTGTGTATGTTATTTAACGTGATTGTCAAAGATAGTAATTTTTGAGCTCATTAGTTGTATGTACTATTTATAGATTTAACGGCAGCTTAAGCCGAAAATTTTTGTTGAGCAAGAAGCTTAACTTTTTTGTGTATTAGTCAAAAGTACTGAAGTTTCAGCGCAGTTATTGCTGATAGTTAAGATATTCATTGTATGTAAAGATTAGAAGTGTACGGACACACATGTACATAGGCACGATAGAAAAACTTTTTTGATAAGCAAACTTATATTTTTTGCAAGTTTAGTTGTAGCTTTAGTATTGTTGTATAGCAGTACCTTTGAGCGCTGCTCAAGATTAAAAAAAAAAAGGTTTCAAAATTTCCAAAATTCAAAATTTTGGCAGACTGCTAAACATGTCTGCTAGCAATATGGCTGATTCTGCCATAATGACTCCCGACTTAAAAAGAGTAAAGTGTAGGTTGCAGGATGTAATGATGGAAGCAGAAGTGCTAATGAATCTGCTTGATGATCATTGGGAGAAAAGGGGAACGACAACTCCTCCTAAAATTGCTGACAATGCTACATCAGCTCACCAACATAGAAACTTTGAACGTAAGGTTCCATTTTCTGTTCCGTCAGAAGCAAGTTATAGAGCAGAGTATTATCAACCGCCACAATGACGAGTTGCCAATCCATCTATTAACTATAGTCCTTATGTTAATTGGCCTTTACCTGAGATAAGGTTCAACAGTTCGAAATATCCGTCATCGTGGACATTTGTCAAGTCCATGGAGGAGCACTTCCATTTACATGAAGTGCCCAGCAACAAAAAGATGGTTTTTAGCAGTATCTTGTCTAATTGGATGTGCTAAGCAATGGTGGAATAACGTAGGATGTCGTCATGGAATTGAATATTGGGAAGAATTTAAACATGAAATCATGGACATATATCCGGCTTATAATGATTTTACAGAACTAGCTACAGAGTTGTTTTCACAAAGACAAAGGGAAAGAGATGATATAGAAAAATTTATCTGGGGTACAGTAGAGTTGTACCAGCTGTACGATGCTGATGCCACTGAAATTGATATTGTAAATTGCATATTGTCTCAATTGCTTTTGCACATTAGAGAATTCCTAGAAGTACAAAACGTGAACTCAATTTCAGATTTCGTCAAATTGGCTCGGCAATATACTGCAAGAAGAGAATCTGCAGCAACTGCATTAAACCAACAATGGATGCAATCCCTGCCAAAGCAGTGCTATCAGGTTGAGTCTCATAGAATGACTCCTGCACGACCGGAAGTTACACGGTCCCGACAATTTGCGCCGAACGCGCCTAAAACGATGCAGAATGAATGAAGAAGAGAATTTGTTCCACGTCAAGCTTTGAACAATGACACTAGACCTAAAACTTTTTTTAAGAACAATAGAGAAACTTTCAGATGTGATTTTTTTGGCCGACTAGGACACACGGAGCAATATTGTTATCGAAGGAATAAAAATTCGGGAAACTTGAATTAGGATCTTTGAAGCGAGAGGAAAAAGTTCCTCAAGAAAAGCTCTTTCATGAGTTAAGTCTTGCTACTGTGGGTATACATAATGTCCTACATTTACCTTTTGTGAAGCTTTATCACGATAAGACTGAATTCATAGCTCGCATTGATACAGGAGCTGATATTACATGTCTACAAAAGAAAGTATGGGATAAAATTCGAAAAGTTGTAAACTGAAATTTCAGCTGTGGTCCGGTGGACCTTTGAACTTAGCTTGTGCTTCCAAGCAATGTTTTCTGCAAGGAATTGTTGAGTTATGTGTCAGCAAGCATATAATAAGTGAATAAGTTGTATAATAAGTCGTATATTAAGTGAATTATTATACGACTCTTTAATAGGAATAGATGCGATACGAAAACACTTGATTGAATTTGATTTTGCCAATAATACTATTTCACTGAAAGCAACAATGAAAGAAAAACTTGATCTCGATCAGATAAAATCAGATATTAGAAATGCTGACAGTGCTCATTTGGATAATAGCGAGAGAGTTAAATTAGAATATGAAAAAAAAGAGATTCACGTAAAAAGTGATTGGCTGAAATGCTATCGTTGCATATTATAAATTATTTACACATTTTTTTTCTTTATTCTTAGATACGATGTTATGTATATGTGTTTAAATCTGTTCAGTGTCATCAGTGATATTTATGTGTCAATGATGCATAATTTTTGGGATGACATTGGCAGCATTTATTTGTATATATATGAGCTGACCATGATGATGACTGCAGAATTTTTTTTTTTTGTGTACCTTTTTGGAGCTGTCCCCAAATGGCCAAGTCTGGTGACCGAGTTGTTACCAGCATAACTCCTTTGGGAGGGGGACGTTAGCTCTGAAGGGGAGGAAGCTAATTATTGTTTTATTTCAGCTAGCTTGTGATTGCTGTGTATAGGAGAATTAGCGGATGATTACAATCCCGCTTGTTTGCAAAATTTGAATTTTCTTAGCTTCGTGTGTTTGATGTAATTAGGAGGAGATAATGGTGTTCGAATACCCTTTTTTTATGTGATTTAGAAAAATTTAGCTTTCACATATTTTTGATTGTGGTTAGGAGAGAAGCGGAAGTTATCACCCCACTAAGCAACGTACGTAATCGAAATTATTTTCTTTTCATGTCTTTAACCTTTCTAGAAGTTAAGAAAGCTAGGAGTGTATTAACCTGTTTTCACTGTGAAGTTAAAGTTATGCCAATTTTGAGTTTGTATCAGAATATGATACTAGGTAGGCCGATAATGCTAGTATACAGTTAACTGTCATAGCCATTGGTATATATTTACACTAGGATAGCTGCAACACACTTTTGTTAGGAGAATTGGGAGGAGGTACCTTTGGTTGTGCTGGAAAATTGTGTCAAAGTGAGAATATTTACTTATTAATTTTACTTATTTATGTTCAGCATGTGTAAATGACGTGAGATGTGTCCTTTATTCAAAATTTGCTCGTCAAAATCTGTAGGTCAAATCTTTTGACTCCCTTTGGAAGGGGGAGTTGTGATGCCCCTCATTCACTTTTACTTTACCTTAACCAGTTTTGCTTAATTTATGTTATATTTATCATTTTGGGGATTTTTATTTCCTTTTTGGCATCACAGCACTCGTTTCCAAGAGTTAGGAGTTGCACATGCGCAACTCCAAACTTTCGACTGTCACCCGCTAAAGTGCGTGTACAAGGACACGCCCCCTCTTGCGTCATAGCTTGCGTCGCTCGTCAATTTATGCAAATGTCTTTCCCGCTGTGCAACATGACATGCGCGGGCTTTGTACCTCTTGTTATAGCCTGGTGACATGTCACAATAGACAGAAGAGAGTGTGATAGTAAGCACGGAGGAGCACAGTTAGTGCAGTGTGTACAGTCAAAGTTGAGAAATGATGTATCTTCTTCATTGAAGTTTTGGTGAGTGTTTTTTGGAAATAAATTGTTTTGTTATTTAAACCTTTTTGAATCTTTACTAATTTTTTCTCTTTAGCAATGTTAATTGTTTGATTAGAATTTATCTTTACATTTTGACAATCGTTTAATATTTTTGAATTCTTGCTCATTAACGCTTGCTGGTATTTTGAACCCTAATTTAACTTTATTCTTTTGGCAATTTGTTAATTATTGCCTGGCGTTCGATTCAACTATCCGGAGCATAAAAATAATCAGACAAAGGGTCCAAACTTTAAAAGTAATTCATTTCTTAGGAGCGTTACAACGACTCATGCATCCTCCATGTCTGCCCACAATTCTCTCAAGGTTGTCGCTGATGGGACACAGGCCCGAATACTCTGCTCAATGGTATCCCAAAGATTTTCGATGGGATTTAAATCTCGGCTTCTAGGTGGCCAATTCATTATTTCAAAGTCAGCAGAATGCTCCTGCAACTGCCCAGTAGCCAACCTGGACCTGTGAGATGAACAGTTGTCTTATGGTAAATGCCATCTCCACTGGGACGCATGATGGCCATAAATGGGTGTAAATGGTCAGTCATGGGTTCTATGTATCAGAATGCATTGAGAGTCATCAGTACACATACGAAACGTCCCACAAACATCCAACTGAAGAACCCCAGACCATCACTGAGTCACCAACAGCTTGTACTGTTCCCAGCTGACATGCAGGATCCATGGCTTCCTGGGGTTGGTGACATACCCTCAGTCTCCCATTGGCATGATGAAGTTTAAATCAGGATTCATTACTCCAGGCTATCCGTTGCCAATTTTCGATGGTCCAGTTTTGATGTTCTTTAGCCCAGGCAAGGCATTGAGCTCAGTGTTGTGCCTTTAGAAATGGGGCTCTTGTAGGTCAGCAGCTCCCGAAGTGAGCGTTGCACGGTCCGTACACTGACTTCCCAGTTGGAACCTGCGTTCAGATAGGAGGTGATTTCAGATAATGTCTGATCCCTATTGGTCCGTAGAATGTGGGTCAGACAGCGAAGCCCACGATCATTCAAGGCTGGTTGTCCTTTGCAGTTTGTCTGGATGCTTGTTTTTTTGCCAGAATTTTCATATTCCCGGAACACTCTTTAAACTGTCATACGAGAAAATCAAAGTTCGTTGACAATTTCGAAGATCGAGTGTCCCATCTGTCGGGCACCTACAATCTGCCCTCTGTCAAATGCATCTAAATCCTATGCCTTTCCCATTATGCTTCTCATGATGAATGTTTGGTGAAGCCAAAGCTGACAGCTATATGTGACCAGAGTTTCAGCGACTCATGCGTGCAAATGCGGGACTTGTGGTACTGAATTTGGATAACGTTTCCTATCCCTAATTCAATGGCACTTCAGTATATATGGTCAGCACCAGGAACCTGTGAGGTTGACCACTCCTCAGCAGGGTATTAACAAAAAAAGAAAAGTAGCCACAGTAGTCCAGATCAGTATACCACACTGATCTAGCAGCCCTTCCACAAGAGAGTTCTCTTTCGAAAGGTACTTAACAGTCTGCACCACAAGAAGGCAGGGTCGGACTAAGTGGTAGGGCTGGCCGTTCTGTGCATCATCACAGGGGACCGGTGCATAGCTCTCCTTCCAGTGATATAATAATAATATACCACCAGATTATAAGTTTCTAATATCAAAGTATTACACCTAATAATATAAGAGCAGCAGTTGCTTGTTTAAGAATAAATAACTACTACTAATTTAAGAATACTACTACTGTATGGAGAATTAAAATATCGATAATCAGTTTAATGCTACTTTCTTTTGGGCAATATTTTGCATTTTTATATTTTCTTGTACTCACCATGGTCAAGGAGAATTTCTTCAACCTGCTGAGCCTATACACCCGAGGGATTTTAACATGAACGTGCTTAAACTATCTGTTTATGGATTGCATCATCTATTTGAGATCTTGAGATTATCATTCAGTAGTGTGCCACGTTTGCAATCTAATATTCCAATGTTTGCATTTTCATGACTGTACTGACAATTTTCCCCTTAATTCCCACTCTGCCCTCAGTGAAAAAGGGAATAGTGATAAATTAGAAAAAGCCATCATCCAACGCTAAGGTCATATGTGCAGCAACAACCGAGCACAACCAATCACTGCCATATCCTCTGCATATTAAAGAATATGTTGTAGACTTTGACATGGGGTTTCCATTGGTTTCCTAGCAGCTGCCTGCTCTTATACACGTATAATAGTATTATAATGGTAAGCTGTGAAAGGCAATTTCAATTTTTACAGTTTGTGAATGGAATAGCAACCACACACAATATTTGATATAGTTAAATGACAAGCTGCATTTTCCTACATAAAAAATTAAAGTGTTCAAATCCTGCAGATATTGAAATGGTTGTTTGAAGAAAACTGAGACTTTTTGCTAATTTTTCATACTTAGAAGTAACAAAATTTATGCAGAAACCATAGCTGTTTTGTTTTATGTACTTACTGCCAAGTATTTTCATTTCTGCTAAAAAGCATTATAAGTTCTATTCACATTCAATGCAAAAATCAAAATGCATTACCAGTTTTCACATTTTTTGCTTAAAAAATACTGACTGCATCAGTTTTGGCTAAATTATTTCTCTGACACCACTGTTTTGAAAAATCAGTGAAGTGTTTCATATGTCTATAGATACAACACCCAAAACATTTTACAAAAATAAGTAGTACTGAAGAAGCTGAAACTTAGAACAGTTTAAAAGTCAAAATATGATTCATGGTACCCTCTTTTACAAACAGTATGGAATCAAAACTTTATATTATGATATATCTTAAGTTCATGATGGATTAATTAACCATTAAACCTCCATATTTGTAAATTGAATTATATGCTTGCAACTGTTTAACTTACAAAAATTATGCAAAATTTCAGATCATTTAAAATTTAATAGTTTTATGCATACAACTTGAGAGGCAAAATAAAGTAAAATACATATTTTATATAGTAAGGAAATGAAGCATTTTTGAACTTCTGTATAATATTAGTATAGTCCATTCTTATATTTACCGGCATGGGAGGCTAATTCTTCAGGCATAATTCCTTGTGTCTTCAACTTTGTCCACGTTTGAGAGGCTATGTTGAATTTCCAAAGCTGTAAGATACTTATTCTTAATACTTTAAAAAAAGAGAGTGCAAATATTACTATGACTCAAGTATGAAAGTATTGCAAATAAGGATTAAAATATGACACAGAGCTATGATAATTCCAAACAACTTTTCTTTTTCTTATTTATGCAATAGAAATCTATTTGTTCTAATTTGATAGTTAGTAGGGTGCCAGGCCTGTAACTGATTCATAGGTTCAATCCACAATTTTGCAGGACTATGTCCTAAAGCATTAATAACTCAGTAGTAAGAATCAGATAGTTGAAACACACTTTATACACTCTGATGAAACAGTTGAGTTGGCAAACAGTTCACAATGACACATCCGATATTTTTATGGGTAGGAATATAAGTAGGGTGACAATACATCCCCATTTTCTGGGGACAGTCCCTGGATGAAGAGCTCTATTTCTGATGAATAAATGTTACAAAAGTGTCCAAGGAATTTATTTTTGAATATAATTTTAACTTAACTGTACAACATGAGCAGATCTTTTACTTATAGAACAGTAATGTCAATAGTTATAAAACATTTTGGTCTGCAATGTAGGTAATTGAAAAATTGAGACTAGAATTTTGTATTTAAATTTACCAGTTTCAAGTTGTGAAACAAAATCAAAAAGGTGATCATGTCTCTGGAAAACAGGAATGTCTGGTCACCATAGTTGACAGCTTAGCAACTGAATTCAAACTGAATTTTTAAATGTTCCCAGATCTTCTTCTGTAAATCTGGTCACCCTAATGTAAGCATAGAACAAAAAAGTCATTCTATCATCTAGATATCAGTAGAAACTTCTCTTAACCAGTTTTTAGTGAATGAAGAAATCTACATGTTTGAGAACCACAAAAAATAAATTTTCAAAAGCATTAAACAACTCACAAATAAGGATATATATACATATTCTAATAATCACAATTTCAGATTTGTAAAAATATATTGATCATAATGTTTCACAATTCCAATTTGAAGGTTATAATGTGTTGTGAAATCTTTAAAGTGGGTTTGCACATTATAGCTATGCTTATTTTATTGTTGTTGCAATCATTCATTGTAGTTTATGGAATGTTTACCACAATGTGCAAATTTTGTTTCTTGAGCTTTAGTGGTAAAAATTACATGTTGATATTTATTCATGCTGATAATTATTTTTCATAAGATTTTACAAAAAGAATAGGACTTTGCTCAGATTGTTTAAATAATATTTTTCAAGATGTGTGAATGGTAAAAATATCAATATTGCAAAAGTGACTCCGTTGGTTTGGCCATGTTGCCCATATGCATAACTATAGATTAGTGAATAGGGTTATGAACAATGTGCCTAAATACCTAAGAAAGAGGAGACCCAAGATGCAGTGGGCAGACATTGTCAAACAGGACCTTGTTAGAATTGGTCTAGTGGCCAGATGCAGAAGATGTAGCTCTGGACAGACGTGTTTAGAGACCTAAATTACCCAATCTGGTTGGACCTCCGTAACCCATGGCACTTGAGCATGATGATGAAAAGTTCATTTCATTGCTAAAGATTCAGTATATTTTAATGTGGATAAAGAGTAGGTAACAAAAATTGTGATGAAAATGAACATTTTTAGTCTTTGTTAGTTACTTGTTATTTTCAAATTAACTTTCTTTGTTTCAGACATTTCAATATGGAATTTTACCTATCATTGTGAAATGACACCCTAAATATGAAAATAATAAAAGTCATCACTTTAATAGGTGTTTTTAGCCCATTTTCAAAAAAAATAAGTAAATGTTTTCACTTTGCATTTCAGTCTGGCTCTAGACATTCAACTGTTTTGTTTTTAAAGATAATTTCAAAAAACTTTTAGAGATGGATAGGTACTAATGTAATATTGCATACAACCTGAGATTTAATATTACAAGGTAGTAAAAAATGCATCTGGTAATGCAAATTAAAATTTATTTAAAAAAATTAATAAACAGAAATAATTATAATACATATGAAGGAAAAGGCTATTTATTTCTGAAAAATAGAAAAATAAATTTTTTACTTGAAACATAATATTACTCTCTTTTTACAACTTTTTTTTTTTAGTACTACTTTGAAAGTAAGGTACTACTTTTGATATACTTTGAAAAAAAGTCCAGGCTTCTTTTTTCCCAACTGTGCTGAGTCAAATAAACAAGTCCACTTTAGAATTTTTTTAACAAATAATCAATCAGCTGAAATAGGTTGTGTTATATTACCATATTAAACAGAATTACATTCTGAATTTTATGAAAATAAAAAAAAACTAGACAAATTTACAAAGATATTAACTTTATTAATGCTCTTTTCCCAGTGATATAGTGAAACTTGATTTTCATTTCTTTTTATAATTCTTTCCATTATGGTATATTTTAAAACACAGCCCAGTGTGCCTTGGACTATTCACATTCATGGCATTTCTGTCCTGTTTATGAAGTGGGAACTAGATGCTTTTGATTCCAGATGCTTACGCGGTATCTTGGGCATTAGGTGGTTCAACTTTGTAACTAATGATGAGGTTAGGCAAAGGAGTTTGCAACCTCCTTTAAGCAGCATATTGTGCAGAGAGAGAGACTCCGTTGGTTTGGCCATGTTGCCCGTATGAATAATTATAGATTGGCGAATAGGGTTATGAACAGTGTGCCTAAAGGCCTCAGAAAGAAGGGGAGACCTAGGATGCGGTGGGCAGACAATGTCAAACAGGACCTTGTTAGAATTGGTGTGCAGTGGCCAGATGCAGTAGATGTAGCTCAGGATAGACTTGCTTGGAGAACTAAATTGCACAGTCTGGTTGGAACTCCGTAGCCCATGGCTGCTTGAGGATGATGATGATGATTATGAAGTGGAGGAACAATTTATGGCAAAGTACTGAAAAGTTCTGTGATGAATGATAAAAATAATTCTAGGCATACTGAAATAATTTTAAAGCAGAAAAGAGAACATAAAATTGAAAAAAAAACAGAGATATGTAATTACTTTCAAAACCTTCCAATTTTAAAATAGCAATTTTTGGTTAATTTTCAGGAGAATTTCAAAGCTTGAAGGAAAAATTTGTTGATAATAATTCAAATCCAACTTATGAGCTTGAATTAGGGGGTTGCTTCAGAACAAGGTAATGTTAACCCTTTCAGGACTATAAGGTTTCTAAGAGTAAATATTAGTATGTAACTGTTTATTTTAGTTTGTTTAGACGTAAAATAAATAAAAATCATAAGAAAAATACATAACAATGTGTAGTTTTTTTGGAATTTTATGGGAAATATTTTTCCCAATGGACTATAAAGGTAACACAAATTATAGTTAGGCTCATTATACAATGTCTTTTATTTATTGGTTTATTAGAACAAAATGTTAACTAAAATAATACAAAATTATGAAATAAAATTACTATACAAAATGATGTGCTAATTATGATATTCTGCAAAGCAATTTCTTTTGGTAGTGAGGCAAAGATGGACATTGCACATAGTACATATATTATGCGTCCTGACAGTTCTGTTTTTGTTTTCTAAACGTTCGGCATACGTTCTATTTTGACATTCTGTATAAAAAATGCAGATAAGGTTATAATTAAATATGACAATCACCATTTTTAAAATGGGAAAAATGTTTCCCTTGGTCGTGAAAGGGTTAACAAGCAAATTGGAAATCCTATATATCACATTTAAAATATGGCAATCTTATGGCATTAACAAATTATTTATATCCTAGCTAAGTAAAATATGCACCAAATGAAAAAAAGAAAGTTATTTTTCAAGCTTAATTACATACTTTTATGAGAAATAGTAAGAAAATTTTCAAACTGCAATTTCTATTTTTTAAAAATTGAGGTTCATATGTATTAAAAACTGACAGACATCCCAGACCCTCAAATTTCGGATTCTGTCAATGTGTATAATCCAATAGGACCCTGTAAGGACTAAGCTCATCAGTAGTATTATAATAGTGCTGCTGTGAAAGTCTCCTTTATGAAACCCTACAGGAAATTATCACATACTGACAGGTCTGAGCTTTGAAGTGGCCAGTGAAATAGGAAGCATTGAGACCCACAGCTAATTCAACATTCTAGGGAAAACCTTACTAAGCTATTCTTGAACAAGACATCCTTATTACCAAGATTTATCTGCTGTGGCAGAACCAATTTTGCAACACGTTCATATAAATGAGCTAATTAACTGCACCATTGAAGAAATACAGTCTGAAGAGTCATTTACTATCCATCCCAGGCCCTGCTGTTTTGTGATTGAAGCACATTCATCAGTGAATATAACCTTTCTGCATTTTGGTATTGTATCAAATGTCTGAAGCATTCTTGCATGTGTATCCCTTCTGTGGTTCATATCTATGTCTGTTAACTCCTGAATGAACATTGGTTATATAGGTGCAAGTTTAGGTAATTTTCAAATATTTTTCCATTGTTGAGCTGGGATTCTAAACTCTCGTAATCATTTATCAGTCAACTTATAAGGTGCTGTGGCCACAGATTCCTCAATTAATTAACCCTGCAGACCTCGGACAGATGGCCCTCCAGTTTTTGGCTATTTTTTATGTTGCCTGTTGCAAAGAGCTTATGTTTCCATTGCAGAAGTGTCTATTTTCGACGAAGTGTGTCAGAATCACAGACTTAGGTACCCAGGGATTAGGCCACTATCCAACTATCACTTCAAGTCTGGAGTTATGGTGATGCTAAAATATGAACAAATGGATGAAGTTTAGCTCTCAAATGTAAACCTTCCACAGCAAGATTAATAAACTTAATCCTACTACTAGACATATTGAGGCATCAGAGCTAAGGTGGTTGCTTTGTTTCTGACAATCCTGATCCCAGACAGACTGTGTGCTCTGGTTCTAGTTTCTGTACAGTATATAAGGGAACTTGAGGAGTTCAGTCTTTTGCCTTAAGCATTATTCAATTTGATTCTTGTGACTTAAAATTTAACTTTTTCATACTAGCTGTGCAGTTTCAAAGTAAAACGATTCATTATCAATTTCAGTGCTTCAGTTAAATTTTAAATGCTTTGAAATATTTTTATTAGATTTTTTTCAGCCTTCTTTATCCCCTTTTTTGATATATTTTTCAGTTTCAATTAAATTTATTTTGTTCTTAAAGCAAAATTTTTTATGACAATGCTTTCCTTAGGCTTAAATTTTGCTGATCACCACAAATCTAAGCTTTGGTTGCTTGAGTGGGGTTTAATGGGGAAAGAGCAGCTATGCCACATCACACTAAATAAGACAAACAGAAAATAAAGAGGAGGGGGGAATCACAGAAACCCACAATCAAGGTTAAAATGTGAAATGCAAAAAACGCAACACACTATGAAGAGGTAATAAAATGGGCATGAACGACTCAGGTAAAAAGAAAGAACAGGTGTAAAGTGCAAAAATCAACAATGGGTGTAAAAGGCCCAAGTCAAAAGCAAAAATAAGTGTAAAATACAGAGGTCAAAGGTAAAAATCATAAGATGCATAACTGGTAAAAAGTCAAAGACAGGTGGTAAAGAAGAATCAGATAAAAGGTGTCTGAGTTTAAGAGGATAGGATGTAAAATCATATAAGTTAAAATACATACCTCGCTAAAAGTTAAAACAGGCACAATGAATTAAAATATGCTTAACAGTTAAATTGGTGTCATATTTGATAATGAGTGGGATGAGTAGTTCTCACCCATTTTCTGAACTTTATCCTACACAACCTTAAAACTTCAATTGTTTGCCTGTAGAAGAAATGAATGTGTAATAAGTAAATGACCTTGGAGCTAAGCAGGTACAACTTCTTCCTTGCATTCCTGCAAAAACATGATTGCCACAGTTTGACAAGGCTTCATCTCGAAAAGTTTGTTACCAATCTATTCAAACAAAAATTTCTGCCACTGTGCCCAGAACTCGATGGAGAAAGCTACCAGAGTTTCAAATATGGAATCGGAAATGGAGAATCAGACAGGGGTGTAGCCAACTTAGCAAAGGCATCTACCAAGTCATTATCCCTGATGCCAACATGACCAGCACCCAACAGAAGAGAATGGTGATGGCTGCCAGACATTGGAGCTGTTGGCTGATCTTGAAAAGAACAGGCTGATGCCTCACTAAGATCAAAGCCTGTAGCGAGCTAAGCAAGCAGTGTAAAAGGGTACACAAACAACAATACTTACTGCTATGTGGTCCAAGGCAAGACTGATAGTGTGCAACTCTGCAGTGAAGATGGAACACTGTGGTGGGATCTGGTCTGCAATGATAATATCACAGCAGAATATGGCCAATCCCACAGATGTGCTGAACTTCAAGACACCTGTGAAGACAAGCAAGAAATCTGGATGATCAGCATGATGGCTAGCAAAGAGTTTTGGCAAATGAAGTTGGGTGTAAAGATCTTCCCCATCCTGCACAAAGGGAAACGTCACAGGAAAGGGAAACAGGGTGATTATGATAAAGCATCCTCCACTAACGATTGAAAACGCAGTCCCAAGTGAAATGGTCTGACAGGGATTGCAATTTTGATGCATACTATAGGAACAACTGCTGACAACAAATAGATAAGGACGATTCAGTCTCCACATAAAGACTCTGGACTTGTTAGGTACAGAATACCCCATGCATAAATAGAGGGCTTGATGGTGGAGAGGGTCCAGCACCTTCCCCACCAAATCACGGATGGAATAGTACACCTGGGATCCATAATCCAGTTTCAACACAACAAGCACATGGTACAGGCAGAGCAAGGAACTTCAGTCCACTTCACGTGAGAGGGTGGGATGTTTAATGCCCACATGCACTTAGACCTGAAATGATGTATGTATGGCAAAAAGGACAATTTCCGGTTGAAGATGAGACTGAGAAACTTGGTCTCTGTCACAATTGGAATGATGGTGAACTAGAGCCTGGAGTCCAGATGAAGATTATGTTTGTGGGAAAAACTACACACAAGTGGTCTTTTGCAGGCAGAACCAAAACCCATTGGCCATCGTCCAAACTGAAAGATTGTTCAGGACAGTTTGAAGTTATCATTTAATGACCTCATGCTGGAAGATGAGTAGAAGATGGTAAAATCATCAACATAGAGGGCATTGCCTACAGTCAGAGGAAGCTTTGAGTTAAAATTGATCTTGCCAGTGAAAAGCTTAACACTTAAGATGCAGCCTTGTGGTACTCTCTGGTCTTAAGGGGAAAGTCTACAACAGAATGTTGCAACATGGGCACAAAAAGTATGTGAAGATAAAAAGTGGCAAATGAAGATTTAGCAAGTGACCTCTCAAGCTTAAGGCATGGAGATTACAAAGAATACCGAATATCCAAGCCACGCGAATACCTTTTCAATGTTGAAGAATAAGGATACCAGGTGCTTCCTGTACAAAAAAAAGTTTCAGATTGCTGATTTGAGACAGATCAGGTGGTCAAGGGTTGACCATTGCCTGCAAAAGCCACACTCGGTGTTGGAAAGAAACTTGTGATGTTTTAAATACCAGATCAGCTTGGCATTTACCATTCTTTCCAACACCTTGCACATGCAGCTCATCAATACCATTAGATAATAATGCAAAGGATTATTGGGATATTTCCTCACTTGGGGAAAGCCAAGACAATAGCCTCCTACCAGGAGTCCAGAAACTGCTTCTCTAGAAAAATGCAATTAAAAAGTTGGAGCAGCCTATCCTTACTTGAAGGTGAGAGATGTTCGAGCATGACATAATGTGTACTGTCTGGCCCTACAGCAGATGTACAAGAGAGCAAGGCAAAGTTCCTCTGCTGTGAATAGCCTGTTATAAGGCTCTAGGCCATTCGAGTGGAAGGACAGTGGAGAGTGTCTGGTCTTCTCTTCAGGGCCAAAAACTCAGAGGAATATGATGACAAAGAAGAGTTGGAAGAAAATGATTCCCCCCAGAGTGTTTTCTCAGGGGATCAGTATTTGCCTCTCCATTGTGCTCCATATTCGATAATGAGTGGGATGAGTAGTTCTCACCCATTTTCTGAATTTTATCCTACACAACCTTAGAACTGATCTTGCAGGTGATAAAAGATGTCTATTTGATCCTAGATTCCTTCTAGCTCTGGCACTGGATGAAACAGACTTTCACTCAGGCATGTTTGAACACTTTAAGGTTGTGGGACATCATCACACAGACAATAAGCCAAGCCCTCACAAATAAATAGAAGTAAAAATAAAAGAGAAGTGTGAAAAACCAAACTTCCTCACAAAATAGATATGAACAAAAGAAAAAAAAATGTCTGAAGAAACTCATAAACCTATACCTGGATATGGGCAAGCCACTCACCACATTGCATAGTTGGCCCTAGCAGGTCCAGCCCACCAGCTGATTTATCATGGAGGGGCCACCCAGGATTTCCTACT
Source organism: Ryuthela nishihirai (assembly GCA_038380435.1). Lineage (NCBI taxonomy): Eukaryota > Metazoa > Arthropoda > Arachnida > Araneae > Heptathelidae > Ryuthela > Ryuthela nishihirai. The sequence goes on along the minus strand of JAWZYU010000023.1, from coordinate 1,792,111 downwards.
TATCTGAAGCACAGGGCAAAGCAGTGTGTATCAGCGACCAATGAAACTGCTACCCAGCTCTGCTATGAGCAGGCTCCCCAACAGCAAGACAAGCCAAAGGGGCCCCATCCAGTCATGAGCTGAAGAGAGCAGATGAGGACACCCAAGCAACTACCAGGATCCTCCTTTTCAAGGTCACAGCACGCAGCAAAAATGAAGGCGTGTTTAGGACCCTGTGTAGGTACCTGAACCAGCATAACCTTTACATGGTGGTTCCCTCATCATGGACATGAGCTTGCACCAAGGGGCCAAAAATCTAACATGCATTACATGTTTTAAAATAATTTAAAATTCTCTGTCATTGAGCAATAAAATTTTAGAGTTTATCCTTCAAACTATTTGCATGTTGAAAGTTCTTTCTCCTAAGAACTTTCAACATGCAAATTGTTTGAAGGATAAACTCTAAAATTTTATTGCTCAATGACAGAGAATTTTAAATTACTTTAAATTAATTTTTGAGCAAGAAGGTCTTTTTAATTGTATGCATTACATGTATTAAAAAAGTAAATTTAGAAAAAATGGAAATGAATAGTTTGTAAGTTTTACTGAAGTTAAAGTGGAAAAAAATACAACAAAATTTTGCTGTAAAAATAAATGTAATAATAAATGCTTAAAAAACTTACCCCACCCCCCATAAAATTTTCCTCATTCTCAATTAAATGCTCTTTTCTCCTTTCTATATAACATGACTATTTCCCTCTTCATTAGTTATTTCAGAATGAGGTTCTAAAATAGTGCATTTTATTTTCTCAAAATACTTCAAAATTCACTTGGCCACCAGAGTAGGTCCAGTTTCAGAAACTTGACACTTTAAAGGTTAAACGATGTCTTCAAAATAAGTAAAATACATTAGCAATAATCCGAATGTCCTTTGGAACACAAGATAAATTTATTTCACAATGCATAAAGTATTCAGAAAAATGCATCATTCCCTGAACATATAAAATCAATGGTATAAACTAATTACAAAAACTTACTATAATTTCAGAAGGCTTTCATTGAGCAAAGATATTTATGCATACACTTATTTTTACATAATCTATAAATTACCACTGAAGTTGACTCAAATTTTTAGAGGAAAAATTGTCTTGAGCTGGGTAGGATACAAACCCACGACCTCCTGATAACATTTCAGGTCCTCTGGACCATTGAACTACCGACCACTGATCAATATCTCCTCTAATTGATGATATGAACCTTTTCAACCTACAGTACATCATATATAGGGAGAGTTCCGGCAATATCGCCACAAGTGGCAGACACGTGCCATGTAGATGGAAAGTATTTTCGTACAAGTAATACAGTTCATAAATTTTTCCTCTAAAAATCTGAATCGACTTCGAAGTGGTAATTTATAGGCAAATACCAAATAATATGTCGAGTTTATTCATTATTTATCAACTGTATTACTTGTAAGAAAATAAATAATAAATAAACTCGACATACTTGGTATTAACCTATAAATTACCACTCTGAAGTCGATTTAAATTTTAGAGGAAAAATTGTCTTTCCACTAAAATTTAAATCGACTTCAAAGTTGTAAGAAAATACTTTCCATCTATATAACACGTGTCTGTGCTTGTGGCGATATTGCCAGAACACTCCCTACATATGATGTAATGTAGGTTGAAAAGGTTCATATCATCAATTAGAGATCTTAATCGGCAGCTGATAGCTCAGTGGTCCAGAGCACCTGACATGTTATCATGAGGTTGTGGGTTCGTATCCCACCCGGCTCAAGACAATTTTTCCTCTAAAAATTTGAATCGACTTCAAAGTGGTAATTTATAGGTAAATACCAAATATGTCAAGTTTATTCATTATTTATCTTACATAATCTCCACAGAATCTTAAAAGTACCATCAGTAATGCCTATTCTCCTGTTTATCTCATGTCATAAATTATCAGTATCTTCTCACACAACTCCCAAAATAATAATTGAGAATATTACTCAAGAGCCCATGGATTGGGGGTGTTCAGTTCAGTCAGTAGTGCTGCTAGGCTCAAAATTTGCAGTTCTCAAATGAGTCCATGCTGGGCCTGCATTCAGATTTATCTTCTCAAAACTCCCTACCCTGCCCTCAGTCAGTAAAGGACACTGATGGGATTGGAAAGGCCACCATCCATCAGATGGGACATTAAGTCATGGCCAGGAGAGTCATACCCTGTGCACATTAAAGAACACGCTAAATGACCTTAACAAGAAACTAGAGTCTGTCTCCTAACAACTGTCAAATAGTGCCCTCTCTCCAACCTTTGTTTAGCCCATTGTGGACGAAAAAAGTGCTGCTCAGAAGTAAAATAACCCAATCCAACTCAAGAACATAGCCACTCAAAAGAACTGAAGAGATGATTTGACCAACTTCCATTACTTTAGTTTTATCTCCATTTATTGCCAAACCTATTCTATTACCAGTCTGATCAATAGCTTTAATGAAAGAGTTCATCTCATCAACATCATCTGCCCAGAGGGCAAATCTTTAGTATAAGTGAGTCAGATATTTTCATAACTATACAATAGGGGTTCTCAAACATGGGGTACGCAATAAAATATTTTGGGGTACGCTGTGAGAGCTCAAAAGTCGCTAGATCTAGTAACAAAGTAAAAATAACCATTGTTATACTATAACTGTAGTTTTATCTATCTATACAAGGGATACATCAGTTACATGCACATTTCTAGGGGTTACATGAAGCATAAAAGGTTGAGAACCACTGGTCTAGAGTAAGACTATTGCCTGCAAGAGCTACACTGGGTATTGGAAAGTATGTTGTTAGTCGGTAAATACAAATAATCTGGCAATTACCACTCTTTCCAACACCTAACACATAAAGCTCATCAATGCAACAGGGAAATAATTAGAAGGAATCTTGGAATCCTTTGCTGGCTTGTGGAAACGAACATGATAACCTCCGTGCCAGGAGTCCAGAAAATGCACTTTGAGAAAAATATGATTGAAAAGTTGGAGCAGTCAATCCTTATTTGATGGTGAGAGATGTTGGAGCTTCAAATAATGGACAATTCCTGACCTAAGAGCAGAAGCAATAGATGAGAGCAGAGAAAGCTGTGAATGGCCTGTTGTAAGGCTCCAGGTCATTTGAATGGAAGGGCATAAGATCAAGATTTCTTCATTAATGACTATTAAATGTCAAAATGCATTCTATAAGTATTGTTAACCTCTTGACTTTTTCAAACTCTTAACTTTTTAAATGTTTTAAGAGTGTTTTTCAGCATTTTGTTTCCATTAAATATTTATTATTATGCTATCTACAGAAGGGCAACTTCACTACAGTGAGATACAAGGTACTGAGAGAGAAGACTGATAGGAAGTGAGTTATTGATATATAATTGATAGGAAGTGAGTACTTTGCCTAAGTTGGCACAATCCAACTAAGTCAAAGGATATAAGCACCATCTAACCACATGCAGCTTAGTAAATATAGTGTTATCAGATTCATTTTCTGCAAGCACAGACCCAAGATAGCCAAGATGTGTTAGCAATGAATGTTTCACCCCATGATTTACTGTACTACTCTACAGAACCCAGGTACTACTATGGCAGCCAGTGGTGAACATAACATGTGGCAACTTGTGCAATGATTATTTGAATCTTCATCGATTTTGACTAGTATTAACAGAATAAGCTATGCTATCATTAATCACGTTTCAAGGGGGTGCGTGAAGCATGAGGCTGAGAACCACTGCTTTAGAACATCTAAGGCCATCTTTCACGTGCAAGGAATAACTCATAGTATAATCAATAAACAAACTGATAAGAAAAACTACAGAAAGACTAAGACAAACTGACAGAATACAGGCTGTGCAAAATGCTCTTATGCACAGTCTCTGCTTACCTCTGCTTTAACCTTTCCAGTGTCTAGCCAGAGGCCAAGCTATTTTCTTCCTATGCTCAGCCAAAAAAATTAACTTTAGAACTTTTTTTTGCCAAATAACTAACGAAAGGAATTATGGCATGTTATATATCAAATTAATTAGCATTTAATTTTGGATTTTCTAAAAATAAAATATTTAACTAAAAAAGATGACAAATTTTATTTTAATGACTTTTTAGATTTTAGAGTCATGTAGTAAAAAATGCATCTGGCAACACAATAAAAATTTATAAAAAAATAATAGACAGAAATTATTATAATGGCACACATTCTGAATAACAAAAAAAAAATATTTTTTTTGGTTTCAAGGAAATATTTCTCTTGTTTTGTAATTTTTTTCTCGGTACTATACTTGGGAAAAATTCCAGGCTTTTAGCCAATTGTCCTAAGTCAGATAAACAAATTAACTTTAGAATTTTTTTTTAAAAATAAGTAATCAATGAAAACAGGTCATGTTATGTTACCAAATTAAAAGAGAATTTAATTATGAATTTTATTAAAATAAATAATATAAACAAATTTGCAAGCATATTGATTTTAATAAGCCTTTTTCAATGTGATATGGTGAAGAAAAAAGATCGCACTGTATAATTAAGGCTTCATTTTGGAAACATTGATGAATAAAAATAGTAAAATTATATATTACCCTGCTGAGGAGTGGTCAACTTCACAGGGTCCTGGTGCTGACCATTTATACTACTAGACTGGACTTGTTTATGGATTTGAGCTTGATTATTGATCCTGGACTTGCTGCACTGGTGGGCCTCTGTTGAGGGAGAGTCTGCAGCAGTGTTTTCTGTTTGCTTCTGGCTTGCCAGCTCTAAGTGAACAGAGGCATGGGATACCTTATATCAGCTGGTGGATAATCCTAATCAGAGGCCATCGCAGGTACCTGAACCTTACTTAGCTAGTTGGGCATCGTCAAGCCTAAACTGGAGTAATGTGTCTCAGGCAGGCCATATGGCTCTTGAAAAAGGCCACTTGAAAAGGTGGTGCCTGAAGTTCCTACCAGCATTGGTGACTTCAGCCTTTAGAAGAGAAGGAACAGTCTTTGCCCCATGCCTGCGATCAGGGGGCTGTTTGATATTGTTGGCCCTATCAATCTCAATAAATCTAATTTCTTTAAAAATCCTACTAATCATTTTCTTTCTGCAGGAACGTGGAACGTGAGGACATTACATAGAGATTATTCTCTTGATGTCCTCATGCAGGAATTCCAGCGCTATAACCTAGATATTCTAGGCTTGCAAGAGACCAGATGGACAGGTAAAGGTGAGATACTTAAAAATAACTTTATATTTCTCTTTACAGGGAGGGAGGATGGAAAGCATCACCAAGGTGTGGGTCTGCTGCTCAGCAGACATACTAGTGATGCTCTTCTAGGATATGAGTGCATTAATGAAAGGTTTCTTACAGCAAAATTTCAGACAAGCATTAAAGACTTGAATGTTATCTGCTGTTATGCCCCCACAGAGGATCCTGATGAGGATGAGAAGGATAGGTTTTACAGACAACTTCAGGATATTTTGAATTCTGTCAAGAAAGGACATATTACCCTTGTTCTAGGTGACTTCAATGCCAAAGTTGGTACTGACTCTGATCTTTGGGGAGGGGTGATAGGCCCTATTGGTAGCTGCAATGGCAATGGGCAACATCTCCTACAGGTAAGTAAACTTAATGGTTTGAAAATAACTAACACATATTACAAACACCGCGACATACATAAATACACATGGGTTTCACCTGATGGGCTGCATAGGAATATGATTGATTATATATTAATTAACAGCAAATGGCTAGTTCTGTTAGAAATACCAGGGCATATAGGGGAGCTGAAATTGGATCTGACCATTACCTTGTTAAAAGTGTCTTGCAACTTAAACTTAAAAAGTGTTGTGCTAGGGTTAAAGCTTACCATGATAGGTTACTTAGTGATTATGACAGTCATGGTTTGTTTAATACTGAAGTTGAGGATGAATGGGGCCATTTTAAACAGGCTTTTTTGGAAACTAACAGTACTCTTTTAGGAAAAAAGGAGCAGAGGAGGCAGAATTATTTAAGTGATAAGGCACTTGAGCTTATTTCAGAAAGAAGGAACTGCAGGAATATCCTTAATCAGTACCCTACTAGTCCTAATAGAAAGGATTACAGAGAGCTTAATAAACGTGTAAAGGATCAGTTAGCTACTGATAAGAATCTTTGGCTTGATGGTTTGGCTGACAAAGCTGAGGAAGCAGATAGGCAGCACAACAGCAGAGAGCTGTACTAGATAGTTAATGTTTTATGTGGTAGAAAACGAACAGGATACAAGGATTGAAGGATAAACAAGGTAAGGTTATAGAAGGTGAGGATTCTGTCATGGCTAGGTGGGCTGAGCATTTCAGTGATATTCTAAACAATGTGGTTAGTTCTATTCCCATGGTTTGCAATGATGATAGATGCATTGGTGGCTTTAATGTTGGCCCTATAACACAATCTGAAGTTATTTTGGCTGTTTCTAAACTTAAACTTCATAAATCCCCAGATCTGGATGAAATTACGACAGAAATGCTTGAGCTGGGAATGTTTCGGTTAACACCTAGATGACTGAAATTTTGAATAACTTTTATGATAAAGGCATGATTCCTAAAGATTTTACCAGAGCTATTATTATCCCTATTTTCAAAAAAGGTGATCGCAGTTCTTGTGATAACTATAGAGGTATCAGCCTACTCTCTGTTCCAGGTAAAGTTCTTTGCATGATTGTGCTTAATAGAATTAAGAATCTGGTTGATAGGCAATTGCATGATGAGCAATGTGGATTCAGAAGTGGTAGAGGATGTGTAGATCAGATAATTTCACTTATGCAGATTCTTGAGAAATGTTTAGAGTTTCAGAAACCTTTGGTTGCTAGCTACGTTGATTTCAAAAAGGCTTTCGACTCTGTTGATCGTCATAATTTGTGGTTGATTGTGAAATCATATGGTATACCAGACAAGTTAGTCAACATAATGAAAGCTCTCTATAATAACACTGAGTCATGTGCGAGAGTTGGTAAGTCTTGTAGCAATTGGTTTAGCATTACGTCTGGCATTCGACAAGGGTGCATTTTGTCTCCTTTTCTCTTTAGTTTGGTTGTTGATTATGTTATGCGAAATTCACTTCAAGGGAAAGATTTTGGCCTTAAATGGGCTGGAGATACGAAAATTTCTGATTTAGATTATGCTGATGATTTAGCCCTTTTGGCAAATTATGTTGATGAGATGAACTCTTTCATTCGAGCTGTTGATGAGACTGGTAGTAGAGTAGGTTTGGTTATAAACATAGAGAAAACTAAAGTGATGAAAATTGGTCAGGTAGGTTGTGATTCAGTTAATCTGAATGGTTGCAGTCTTGAGCAGGTGTCACAGTTTAATTACCTTGGGAGCTATGTAACAGATACTGGTGATGTGCGGCATGAGATTAACAGACGAATAGGGATTGCTGCCGGGACTTTTAAGAATCTATGGAGATTGTGGAGAAATAGGCGTATACACCTAAAGACTAAAATTAGACTGTATAATAGTTTGGTTCTTTCTAGGGTTAGTTATGGTAGTGAAACTTGGACGCTGTGTAAACAAGATAACAGGAAACTAGATGCTTTTGATTCTAGATGCTTACGCAGTATCTTGGGTATTAGGTGGTTTAACTTTGTAACTAATGATGAGGTTAGGCAAAGGAGTCTGCAACCTCCTTTAAGCAGCATATTGTGCAGAGAGAGACTCCGCTGGTTTGGCCATGTTGCCCGTATGGATAATTATAGATTGGCGATAGGGTTATGAACAGTGTGCCTAGAGGCTTCAGAAGGAGGGGGAGACCTAAGATGCGGTGGGCAGACAATGTCAAACAGGACCTTGTTAGAATTGGTGTGCAGTGGCCGGATGCAGCAGATGTAGCTCAGGACAGATATGCTTGGAGAATTAAACTGCGTGGTCTGGTTGGACCTCCGTAGCCAATGGCTGCTTGAGGATGTTGATGATATATTAATTGAAAGAAAATTTCCTCCTGAATAATATAATATTTAACCTGAAATATGATTTTTATTTCTTTTAATGTTTCTTTTCAGTATTGTTATTTTAAACACAGCCAGTGTTATACAACATGACTTGGACTTCTCACATTCACGGGATTTTCTGAAATGGTTATGAAGTAAAAAAAAATCCAAATTTTTACAACTCACCTGGATTGTACAAAGTCACTACAAATTTTGCCAACTCCGATTTACTCTGGGGGGAGCTCCCCCCCATCCCTGAATATGCTTTGCATTTCTTCAAACTTCCATTAAGAGAGTCCAATTACAGCATTCCTACAGCTGATATCCCAGATAATAAACATAGATGATAATCGCAGCATGACCTGATGCTCTTTTGGCATTGATAAATCAATAAATATTTAGTAGAAAAAATTTTTTCGCCGACATATGGGAATCGAACACCCATCTCTCCAGAAACATGCTAGAGTGTTCTTACCAGTTGAACTAATGCCAGCTCGTCTTTTTTCCGCTTATTTTCAGACTAAACTCATCCTCAAGATTTGTGAGCCAACCATTGGTGCCATCTATGATCTTGGGTGGCAATCTTTACCGATATATTGCACAGAGTGAGATGGAAATAAATAATAGTCTCATCATGCTATTTAGCATTATTAATGATTTAAACATAGATGATAATCACAGCATGACCTGATGCTCTTTCGGCATTGATAAATCAATAAATATTTAGAGAAAGAAATTTTCGCCGACATACGGGAATCGAACACCCATCTCTCCAGAAACATGCCAGAGTGTTCTTACCAGTTGAACTAATGCCAGCTCGTCTTTTTTCCGCTTATTTGAAGACTAAACTCATCCTCAAGATTTGTGGGCCTAGCATTAGCGCCATCTATGATCTTGGGTGGCAATCATTACCGATATATTGCACAGAGATGGAAATAAATAATATAATAATAATGATAGATGGCACCAATGGTGGTTGGCCCACAAATCTTGAGGATGAGTTTAGTCTTAAAATAAGTGGAAAAAAGATGAGCTGGCATTAGTTCAACTGGTAAGAACACTCTGGCATGTTTCTGGAGAGATGTGGGTTCGATTCCTGCATGTCGGCAAAATTTTTTTCTGCTAAATATTTATTGATTTATCAATGCCAAAAGGACATCAGGTCATGCTGCGATTATCATCTATGTTTAAATCATTAATAATGCTAAATAGCATGATGAGACTATTATTTATTTCCATCTCACTCTGTGCAATATATCGGTAATGAATGCCACCCAAGATCATAGATGGTGCCAGTGGTTGGCCCACAAATCTTGAGGATGAATTTAGTCTGAAAATAAGCAGAAAAAAGACGAGCTGGCATTAGTTCAACTGGTAAGAACACTCTGGCATGTTTCTGGAGAGATGAGGGTTCGATTCCCGTATGTCGTCAAAAAAATTTTCCGCTAAATATTTATTGATTTATCAATCCCACATAATGCTGGGGTGTACTACAAACAACTAACAGCTCCAGTGAGTTAATTGACTTGTTAAAGTACACCCACATATGTTTTGCTTCACTATAGTACATTTTGTAATTTAAAACTGTTTTAATTTTCTAAACTATTTTCATCTGTTATTAGATATATTTTGCAAAACAAATACAAAAGAAAAAAAGGCAATTTTTTTTTATCTGGATTTACAACATCTGGTTTTGGTAGAAAACTTGCAGTGTGAATGTTGTGTGTTAACTCGAATGGATACATCTTTTTGCAACTAATTTCTCATCAATTATAATTTTAAAAAGATATTTTGGATAAAGTAGAAGAGAAAAATCATAATTTTCGAGAAATACTTTAGGTTAACCTTATTTAGAAATGGAATATCAGTTCCAAGTGAATATGATATTAGTGACGTGTATTTTTCACTATACTTCTACAATTATTCATATTGCTTCTCAAATATACAATGCAATTCAAAAGAATAATTGTTTGAAATTTGATTGAAAATGAAATGATTAGGTGTACATGAATCAAATGGAGGCTATTAATAAAACATTATAATGAAGTACAATTTTTAAAAGACAGTGTTTTACTACTATTTTTAATTAAACTGAAGTAGTTTCATAATTTTTCCAAAGCAATATTTAATGCAAATGATCTGGAATTGTTCAATCTAAATTTTACTAGTTTAATTAAATTTTATATACTTTGAAATGCTTTCATAGAAAATTTAATTTTTTCACAGCTCTTTACCTTATTTCAGTTATTCAGTTGAACTTGGTTGTAAAGAGCATGGAAATAATGAGATCACTGCTGTAATGAGCAAAAAGCCATAACGATTTTAATTTACACATATTCCCATACAATTGCTCACTTTTATATATCCAGATATACCACACAAATTTTAATAACTATGGAAACGTGAACATTCTGAATTGCTTTGGTAGTCGGAAATAGTACCCGATTCTTGGAAGAGACAAAAATGAAATGGATGACTTAGCTTTTATGACCACCTGCATCGAGTTACAGGTCAGTTTATGATTTAACCTTGTAGTTGGGGACCATCCACACTCTACCTATGTAGCTCTCCATTGTATATCCTCTGGCCCTGCTCCAACAAATCCACTGTATCCAAACACCACCATGATTGCAAAATCAGTTAGAAATGAACCCTTTCGTAGAGACATGCTTCCTAACAAAAGAATCTCAATTTGTGAAAAAGTCGAAATTATTCGTGAGTTAGAACATGGTGTGAAAAAGGCTGAAGTGAAAACACGGTGTGAAAAGGAAAAGTTTTCTTTGTCCTCTTCAACAACATCAACATTGTGGAAGAATAAAGATGTTTACATATCGGCACTGGAAAACAACATAACCAAAACAAAAAAATTTAGAAAGTGAGAGCTTACAAACGTCAATGGAAGAATTGCTTCAATGGTTCACTACAAATTTTAATTCACAACAAAAATTATGGACAAATATATTGTGTTTAATATTAAGGGTATTGTAGTTTATACAAGCATATTAATACAAATAATATGTAAGTATGCAATTATATTACCTTTTTCTCTATAATATTTCCTTTGTTTTTTGAATTTATCCTTTTATCAAGACATTGAGAATTAAAAAAAATAGGAGGCAGATTTAACTCATCACTGATATAGTGAGTGTTATGAGCCAGTGGTAAGGGAAAGACACAGATTTTTAGTTCATCACGTGAAATTAGATATTCTGTTTGAACTGTGCCGAATGTGGTGGGCAGTGATGGGATACAATTAACCACTCTATAGTAGAGGAGGATCAATTAATCCCTTGATTAGATTCACCATTGATTAGATGAAATAACAGGTTCACGGATTGTTACAATTGTACCGACGTATGCCTCAGACTTGCTGCGCCAAGTCCAACAATTCATGCACAAGAGTTGTATAGGGATGACACAGTTTATTCACATTTATATACAATCACATGCTGGGGATGTGCTTGACTCCATAGGCCTCTGCTGCTGGCAAACAATTATGAAATGAGGTGGAGAACCGCACTTTGCAGATTCTCGCTTTACTGACCTCAAACTCGGCAAAAGGATGTCTCTTGCCTACAATGTAGTTTACACAGAACTCACTTCAATACCATAGAACTGTACTTGGTTTATAGAGCCATATCTAGGTTCTCACTTAGAACCGAACCCTCTCCTTAAAAGTTCTGAGTAAGAGTGACGTCCCTTGATGTGTTCAAACGTCCTTCCTGTTTGACAGCGATGCTCAAGACTGTTGTTTACTCTCGCTGCTGTAGTCTCCAGCGCCACACTCGCACCCTAGGCTATTTGTAAAAGGCAGTAAAAGGGTTTTTTGGATTCATCAGCATGTGCAGGCAGCCAGTTCAGACCCTTAAACATCTATGAGTCACATCCCCACAATAGAACTTCCAAAAACACACTTAATACATAAAAATATATACAACAAAAATACAATAAAATGCAACAATAAAAATAAATAAATTAGAGGGACATGACAGTGTGTAATGGTTATAACGAGGAAATTTTGTCGGTCCTCTGGTACTTGTTATAACCAAGTTCGACTGCATATTTTTCAGTTTTGATTTATACCGTTTTCCTGGGTTCAAGCCCCGGGTAAGGCATGGATGTATGTGTCGTTTTTCTGCTGAGGTCCTGTCATCCTCTCAGATCTACTTTGGCATATAAACTTACAGGCTCCTGTCAGACCTCTGTGGCAAGCAGCTGCTTGAGGGGGGTATTTATTTTTTTATTTTCTTTAAAGCAAAATAAATTTTTGCGAAATTACTGCCATAGTCTTTGAGTTTCAATTAAGATTATAAATCTTAATATATCCATATCAATCTTACTTTAATTCTGCACATTATGTTTGTACCTTTTATTATTAATTATAGGTTTTGGAGTTTGTCAATTGCCAAAAAAATCCAAGCATATGCATATTACTGTGTATATGAATAAAAAATTAAGTAAAAACAAAATAAATGAAAGACTTAGGTAATAATGGAAATATTATGAATTATTTTTGTTAAAATAATGGAAAACTAAAACAAGATGGTAAAAAAAAAATATTTTATCAAAGTTAAAATAAAGAAAATACAACTCTGCAATTTTGAAAAAAAAAAAATGCTTTCTTTTGGTATAAAACAACCCATTTCTCTTGATTGGTTACTTAGTAAAAAAAATTCTAAAGTTCACTCATCTATTTGGCTGAGACCAGTTGACAAAAAGCCATTTTTAAATGTGGATCACTGAAGAAAAAATTACACCAAATAGTGGATTTTATGTATGAATCAAAAATTTATTTTTCTCTTCCAAATTTATATGCATTATAATTATTTTTTCCTATTAGCTTTTTTTAAACAAATTTTTATTTGCACTGCCAGATGTTTTTACTACATGACTCTAAAAAAAAAATACCCCCTCAAGCAGCTGCTTGCCACAGAGGTCTGACAGGAGCCTGTCAGTTTATATGCCACAGTAGAAGATCTGAGAGGATGGCAGGACCTGAGCAGAAAAACAACACATACATCCATGCCTTACCCGGGGCTCGAACCCAGGTCCCTTAGAGCAGTAGCCAGCGCGCTAACCACTCGGCCATGGGACGGCGACTCTAAAAAGCCAAATTAAAATTTAACTTATCATTTTTGCTAACTATTTCATTTTTTATAAAATTCAGAAAATTAAATGTTGATTAATTTGGTATATAGCATATCATAATTCCTTTCATTAGTTATTTGGCAAAAAAAAAGTCCGAAGTTCACATTTCTTTGAACTGAATACAGTTGAAAAAATAGCCTGGTACAATGAAGTTTTTCAGGTCTGGCATGGTAAGGATACATTCTGAGTAGAGACTGTGCAGAATGAGATTGAGTGATCTATTGAACACAGATGGTAAGAGTTCTATGTCACCCCCATAGAACATTAATAACCAGAACTGTGGTAAAAGTATTAACATATATTGCATATATTTTGCAAAAAAAAATGTAAATACCACTAATGAAAAGATAAAAATTAAATATTAGAATGGCATTCCAGTTTGCTCCAGTTACTTGGACCCTCTCTACCCTATTTGTTTTCTCAAATTTAGGGATTGGCAATGACATAAAGATCCCTATGAGAATTGACTTTCAGCTATTGCTCATCATAGATATATCTGTTGAACATATTACATGGTCTTGGAAGGTAAAACATTTAATCTGAGAAATTAATATTGCAAAAAACAGTTTTCCAAATTTGAAAATAAACTAAAATAAGTATTATACAAACTTCTGAAATTACTTTTTTAAAATAAGCAATATATAACAGTTTTAACAATCTTCCAATATAAATCCTTAGGACTACTCATTAATACAATCTAAGATAACTTCATAAATTTCAGTACTTAAAATGTTTTTTACTCACTTCTTTAAACAATAGACATGAATTCATCCATACTACATCACCACGTAAATCTTCATCATCCACCTCAATATTAGGGTTGTAACCCCCAAATGAATAGATACTAGCATTATCAGCAACAATGCGATGGCCACTTCTAGCTTTTGGACATTTTAAACCTAGAAACAAAACACATTTAATGTGTAATTCAAAAATTTCCTCAAAACAAGATATAACCTATGACTGGAACATAAAAAATAAATTACCCCTCAAGCAGCTGCTTGCCACAGAGGACTGACAGGAGCTTGTCTGTTTAATCTGCACAGAAAAGAATCTGTGAGGAAGGCAAGATCTCAGCAGAAGAAAACAAACCTGGGACTCAAACCTAGGTCCCTTTGATCAGTAGCTAAACATGTTAACCACTCTATCATTGGTACCTTGACAAGCCTAGACTTTTTGGAACCTGAGGCTAGATAAAAATCATTTTGTTCCAAAACCCAATGAACATATGTTAGGGTAAAATATAGGGTCATTTCAAAAGCGTACTCATATTTAAAAGGGTTATATTTTACAACTAATTTAGTAAAAAAACAAATTTTGTGTCCAAAATGACAAAAAAAAAAAACTCTCAAAGTTTTTTTTTATGACAATATGGAATTTGTATTACAGGTGGTGTTAGTGTCACATGTAATGTGTTAAATGCTAAATTTCCAAAATCACTGGATTGTTAGAAGTAGATTGATCTTGTGGCCCCCAACCAGACCCAATTTGACACTATTGCACTTCTCTTGTAATTTACAGAGATGAAAGGAATGAATCAATGCGGCTGTTGCAAGTGTTACATCACACATGCTAAAGCAAGTATGGACAGAAGTTGAATATCACGGCAGCAATGGAGTCCATAATGATGTGGCCTGATTTCCATATTAGGAAAATTTGTCCTCATCTGAGGGCAGGAAAGGACAGTAAGTCCATACAGGTTTGCCATGTTGAGGCTAATGAACCTGAAGACAAGAAGCTTCTTTTTGGAAAAACAGCAGTATACACCACAGTAACTGCAGACAATTTTATAGTGGAAGGTAGGGGATGCAACTTGAAACCTGCTAAAGTAACAATAATATTCCCATAGTGTGTGGATTTAAATCTTTAAGTGGTGGCAGTGGTGGCACAGGAATAAATTTGATTAGGTCCAAGTATGTATTATGCAAATGAAAATAGCCTTGCGGAAGGATACAGCTCCGGTCTGCTTTCGGGGTGAATGAAGAGGAAGGTGTCTGGACATATCCTGATATTAAAGTCACCTGTGGAATTACAAATAAATTAGTTTCTGTGGCATTGATTACAAAGATAGCAAGCTCATATTTTGTTGAGCATGAAGACATAGCCAGCAAGTTGACAGGTGTCAGTGCAAGATATGCTGAGCATAAGAAATAGACAAAACCATGAAAGCAGAGTTGCAGCCAGGAACATGTGGCAGAAAGCATGAGAGGCAAAACCGTAAGTCCTTTGCAGTGTGCATGCATGAAGAAAGCACTAGCAGCAGACAAGCTGGGAAAGGCAGCTGGTGTACAGAACTATGCCAGTAAAGAAATTATCATGCAGAAATTGTAAGGGTTTCCACAATTATGATTGTGTTTAAGCGAAGATATGGATTTCTGTCTCTGCACAATAATTGGCATGAAAGTAACCAGTTGTCATCATGTGGGAGACTAAGGTTTTTCAAATGCATGATGGCGGCATATTCGGGTTCGAGCTATTGCAGATGTCGTAGGCAGTCTCCCTGCATATCAGAAGATGTAGGAAAAGATGAGGGACACCAGTATAATTCACTTCATTACAATAATGAAGAGGTAGAGAATGCATAAGGGGAAGCAATGGGCCCACTGCTGTCTTGCAAAGAAGCTTGATAATAATGTTGTCCATGACAAATCACAGCAGACAGTGTTGACTGTGTTCCCACTTTGAGAAATCGTTGAAATAAAAGCACAGAACTGTTTATGAACTTGCATCAGTACTGTCAGAGGTGCAACGGTGTGGCACCTCATAGACTGAGAGATAGCAGTTGTAGCAATTAGTGGGCAGTTTTGTTCTCCCATTCAAGTGTTTGGGTTCTTGAGGCTGTACTGGTATACAAGAACTTGGGGAAGGGAGGTGTCATGCTTCCAATGTGACGTCCCCTCCTTCCTTCTCATTTTATAAAATATCAATTCTTGGAGATCTCCTCTCCAGCTGCAACAGCAAGCACATTTAGTCATTAACAAGGGGGGAGACGACAGCTTTATGGGAAACAGATGGTGGTCAGTTCTCGTGTTCCCCTACAAACGTTTTCAGTGTCAGTGTGAACTGTTGGACCACACTATGTGTGGTTCAATTCTAAACATGTCGCTAAAACAGTCACTGCCAATTCTAAACATGTCTTATTTCATTAAAATATTGTGAAACAGATTTTAGCATCAATATATTTCAGTATTTATTACAACTTTAGAAAGAGAGTATATATATATAGCTTGTTACATATGACAATTTTTTCAAAAATAGGAATTTACTATTATCTATTTATTCTTAAAAGGATAGCAACTAAAACAACTTAGGTGATTTTACTTTGGTAAAACTCAGTCTAATAATCTCCCTTGACACTTATGCCATTTCTATTTCATAATATGTATTATATCTATATAAATAAAAAATAACAAATCCTTACCATGTAAAATCAAGTCTATCATTGGGTACAATGAAACTGGTTGCATTTTCTTGACTGTGAAAAAAACAGTCTGGTTGCATTTTCTTCACCATGTAAAGAACGTATTGTGTAAGTCGAGGGATGGGCATACTTGCAAATATATATAATGTAAAAAAGTGCATGCATGTTTTATGAAATTGGACTTTTATGCCAGAATGAACATCTATCATGACACTATGAAATTTACTGTAATTTCATTTGCTTGCTAACATTTTTTACATTAGTGTAAAGGGATATTTCAAAGAAATCAACGAAACAAAATTGGTTTAAAAATACCAAAACATAGAATTGTCCTCAAAATAACTGTGAATAAATAATGAATAAAAAACTGCACATAGACCTATCAATTAAAATAATCAGCATCACACTATATAGTGAGGGATTTAAAACCTGCATTAGGATATCTTTCACTTATAATGTTCAGTATGCAAGAAGGAATTACTTTCCTAATTTTCTTTTACAGGGATTTCCATGTATTCCCACAATATACAAGCTGTATACAAGGGATCTCCAAACTTCATTTGTATCATTATATAATCTTCTTTTCCTTCTATGTTCTACATAAACACATGGAGTTCCTAATGTATCAAAATTTATAACACTCTCAAATAAGTAACTGTTTAAACAAAATAATAATTGCAAATAAACATCCAGTTAAGAAGAGCAACAGCAAACATGAGCAGTAATATTTTCTGCAACTTAAACCTTTTCCTCAATAGCAAAAAGAAAAAAACTGGTTTTTAAAAAACTGCATGGTGCATTTATAATGAACTGCTTAGTATTATGACATTAAAAAAAAGAAAAACTAAGAAAAACTCCAAGCACACTTATGGACCTTTTATAGTGCAACAGTGAAATAAAACTATACAGTGAATAAGAACAGAAAAATTCCCTGATAAAACAAGAAACCTCCAAATGCAGATCTAAAAACAATGCCACTTTGAAGACCTGGATTTTGATAATATTCTGCAATAGTGTTGTCATAAACTTACCTGCCAAGTGGTATGCAGTGCTGAATATGGAGCAGAATATTCATCTTTTGAACAGATTTAATGAAATATGGTGAACTCTGGTACCTTGGATAAATCACTAAAACTGCTGAACTTAGATAATAAGAATATTAATTTCTTTGTCAGGATACACCAACAATTACCCCAGAGATTGTTATTCTCCAAACACATCTTTCATTCTAATTCCCTTAAGGGCTACAGAGCAGACCAAGAAACAGAAGAAATCCCAATTGTGTCTTTTTTATTGTTCTCAACCCCTTTTTACAGATGGGACTTCCTTTATCTTTTCTGCCCTCAGTGTGGTCATCACAGAATGCAGTAAGGGCTATGAATTCCCTGCTCCTGTAGATATAGAAAGAAATGGCGGTTCCAGCTGATACCCCACATCATCATCATCCTCAACCAGTCATGGAGTATGGAGGTCTAACCAGATTGTGCAAATTAGTTCTCCAAACATGTCTATCCTGAGCTACATCTACTGCATCTGGCTACTGTAGACCAATTCTAACAAGTTCCTGTTTGACATTGCCTGCCCACTGCATCCTAGGTCTACCCCTCTTTCTGAGGCCTTTAGGCACACTTTTCATAATCCTATTCAATAATCTATAATAATCCGTACGACAACATGGCTAAACCAATGGAGTCTCTCACTGCACAATATGCTGCTCAAAGGAGGTTGCCAACTCCTTTGCCTAACCTCATCATTACTTACAGAGTTGAACCACCTAAATGCCCAAGATATTGTGTAAGTATCTAGTATCAAATTATCTTCTTAAATATAATCATAATATATGATACAATAAATCAAAAATTCTTCTTAAATATAATAAGAAACCCAAGAAAGATTACATAATAAATTATATAATCTTCTTGGGTTAATTTTAAATTCTTAATTATATAAAAACATCAATTTCCAATCTTGTTCACAAAGCATCGAAGTTTCACTACCATAACCCTAGAAAGAACCAAACTATTATACAGTCTAATTTTAGTTTTTAGGTGTGTATGCCTATTTCTTCACACTCTCCATAGATTCTTAAAAGTCCCGGCAGCAATCCCTATTCGTCTGTTAATCTCATGCCACACATCACCAGCATTTGTTACATAGCTCCCAAGATAATTAAACTGAGACACCTTCTCAAGAGTGCAGCCATTCAGATTAACTCAACCACAGTCTGCCTGACCAATTTTCATCACTTTAGTTTTCTCTCTGCTTATAACCAAACCTACTCTACTACCAGTCTCATCAACAGCTCGAATGAAAGAGTTCATCTCATCATCATTAGCCAAATCAACTGCATAATCTAAATCAGAAATTTTCAGATCTCTAGACCATTTAAAGCCTAAAATCTTTCCCTTGCAGAGAATTTCGCATAACATAATCAATAACCAAACTAAAGAGGAAAATAGACAAAATGTACCCTTTCAAACAGTAGAAGCAATACTAAACCAATTGCTATAAACTTCACCAACTCTCCACATGATTCACTGCTATTATCCCTTACAGGATCCAGCCTGAAAATTTGAATTATATCCAGAGGTCCAGCTATTTTTTCACCTCTGATCAGGCAAAAAAAAAAATTAACTTAGAACTTTTTTGCCAAATAACTAATGAAAGGAATTACGGCATATTATATGCCAGATTAATCAGCATTTAATTCTGGATTTTCTGAAAAAAAAATTTAGCAAAAAATGCATCTGGCAACACAAATAAAAATTAATTTAAAAAAAAATCTAATAGGCAGAAGTGATTATAATATACATGAATAGAAAGGATATTTCTGAATAACAAAAAAAAAAAAATTATTGTCTCAAGAAAAAAACATACCTGGATCTGATATATTATACATTTGGATTGTATACAATTAAAAGACCTTCTTGCTCAAAAATTAATTTAAAATAATTTAAAATTCTCTGTTATTGTTGCTCAATGACAGAGAATTTTAAATTATTTTAAACATTTGGATTGACATTGATTTTAAATTCCTAACAGTTTCTAAATTTTGTACTCCCCCCCCCCCCCAATATGAAAATCCTGCATAACCACTGATATCAGTGTATGCTTTTTGATGTGTCAGAAAAAATACAATGAAATTTAAAATGAATTAGACTGCAGTTATGTTATGAAAGAAGCTTTCCTCTGTGTGAGAAAGAATACACTGAAATATTGCACATACAAATGACATGATTATAGGCTGTTGATACTTGAGAAAAACACATAATAAAAAACCAAATGAACTACAGATGTGATGAAGGAAACATTTATTCACCATCATATAGTTTGTTCTAGAATGGGGGGAATCCAAAAATAAGTTTACAAGGTATATAATATCATTGCAATTGGTCCTAGACTGATTGGACATATTACAGTGATTGGTTATTTGCATTTGGCAATACTTTCATTGAAAATTATCACTCTACACTATATGCTGTGCAGTGAAGTTAGGAACATACCCAGGGGGTCCCCTCCCCCCAAAAAAACATACGAAATCTGAAACTTGTCTACCTGCTTTGAAATTCAAAAGAGTTGTATACATACAATTCCATTTTAGTCAATATTTTATAAAATAAATATATAAATAAATACTCCCTCAAGTAGCTGCTTGCCACAGAGGTCTAACAGGAGCCTGTCAGTTTATATGCCATAGTAGAAGGTCTGAGAGGATGGCAGGACCTCAGCAGAAAAACGACACATACATCATGCCTTACTGGGGCTCGAACCCAGGTCCCTTAGATCAGTAGCCAAGTGCGCTAACCACTCGGCCATGGGACAGCTGCCCAACACTTAAAATAGATAAAAGAAAAAACTATAAAATTTAGTAAAGAGGTGGAATATCACTTTAACTTTTCCTATGGGTGAAATATTTTAGTAATTTGGAAATCTTACACAAGCCTTATTTTCAGACCCCCCCCCCCCCAACAAAAAAAAAACACACACATACATGAAACTGAATTCTCAAACCTTCCCCAAAGCTAAATTGTCAGACCTCCCCAAAAACTAAATCCTAGGTATACATCCCTCACAACAGTAATCAGTTAAACTTGGCAACTTAACTGGAACAGTGGTCCAAGCACAAGGTATGGATAGTAATTCAGTTTCTGAAAAATAAAAGGAATGTGTCTGCAGCAGAAATTCATCATCAGCTGGTTGAAGTTTATAGGAAGAATGTGATGAGCAGGCAGAGTGCAGCATGGTGGTGTGCACACTTTAGAACTGGTTGACACAGTACAGATTATTGTAAGCAGCAGCAGACCAACAACAGCAAGCACACCAGACAACAAGATGTATGGAAATGCAATTCTTGAAAATAGGTGACTTACAGTGAGTGAACTGCAACACGACTTGAGTCTGTCACATGGAACAATTGTCAGGATTCCATAAGGTGTGTGTGCAATGGGTCCCATGAACACTATAGGAAGACCACATGGTACAAAGGATAGCTTGTAACCTGTCAATTCTGCAACAATATGCCATTAGTGGCCACAAATTTCTCGAGTGCATTATGATTGGAGACAAGACATGGGTTCATCAGCACACCCAGGAGAGACAACATGGAGCGGAAACCATGAGTGAAGAAGTTCAAGGTTGAGAAGTCTACCGGATAGCATGTTTTGGGACCTTAAAGGTGTAGTTGGTAGACTTCATGCAACAGGGAACTACAATCAGTTCTGCTGAATACCACACAACAATGGAAAGGTTAAGAGTTGTCATTATATGAAAATGCCCTGGGTTGTTTACGAAAAGTGTTTTGCTTCTGTAGCACAATGCTCAGCTGCACAGTGCCAATGCAACTTGCTCCTTCAGCATTTCTAGTGGGATATCTTGGAACATCCAATGAAAACCTCTGATCTGGCACTGAGTGACTACCATCTCTTTCCTGCTTAAAGGATCATCTTAGTAACCACATATTTCAAAATAATAACTATGTGAAGACAGCTTTGATACAGTGGTTGAAATTGTAGAACAGACTTTTATAAACAGGGAATGTCATCAACAGTGGCATTCATAATATTACATGTATATTGTTTTCGTTAGACTTAGAAATAAACAGTCCAGAATATATGACTTGTAAACCTACTTTTGGACTGCCCCTCATATCTTAGTAAATCAGTATTATAAGTTTGTTTAGTCTTGCCTATCTCCTATCTACCTTACATCCTCAACCAACCACCTGGCTACTGAGGTCCACCAAGTAATTTAATCCCCCGAATGTGTTTTTCATGAGTCATGTTATAACAAAAACATTCCCAGCTCTAACCATTTCTATAGTAACTTCATCTACCCCTGGTTACTTTTTAGTTTCAATTTTGAGACAGCGAAAGAGAAACTACTCTTTGACTATCTCAAAATTGAAATTAAAAAGTAACCAGGGCAAATATTATAGCCAGTAATATACCTATCCTCATTACAATGAGAATAGAACTAACCACATAGTTAGGCATCTCAGAAATGTAAACTCCAACTTGCTACAACAGAATCCTCACCTTCAATAGCCTCACCATACTTATCCCTTAATCCCTGTGTGCCAGTCTGTATTTTTTTCCATAGAAAATATTTACTATCTGGTACAACTTTTGTTTTTGTCAGCTATGTGCTGCACACAACTAATCGACCCTTAATATATTTATTAAGCTCTCTGTTATGAATGGTAGAGTATTGATTCAAATTAAAGTTTTTTAATTCTTAATGACACTGTTAAATGTTTTAAGCACTTCAACACATGAACTATGCTATTAAGTATCAACAATTATTAAGGAGAGATTTACGTACCATGCCATAGAGGATGGGTAGTAACAGGAACTTCCAAGATGCTTTTGGTGACAAATTTAACAATTGACATTCTTGCTGGCAAGTGACATCTCAGTGGAGATTAACAGAAGGATAAAGGTGGAGATTAACAGTGGAGATTAACAGAAGGCTGCCAATGGTCTACTTGTAGATTGCTTAAAAAAGTTTTGGATCCATGATGAGCGTTTCGTGCCCTTCCTTTCGGCGCTTTGTCAGGTGGGAAGTGAGGAGCTTAAGCTAATGCACGAGGCAGTTGAGCAGAGGGGAGGGGTGCCATCAACCAACTGCTACTCCTACATTAGCTTAAGATCCTCACTTCCCACCTGACAAAGCGCCGAAAGGGTGCGAAACATGCATCGTGGATCAAAAATTTTTTTAGCACTCTATGCTACCAAAAGTATAAATGGTTATCTCCTTCGCCAAGGCAGGTAGACCACTGGCAGCCGTTATCTTTCTTTTAATCTCCACCGAGATGTTACTTGCCAGCAAGAACGTCGATTGTTAAATTTGTCACTGAAAACATCCTGTAAGTTCCTGTTACTACCCATCCTCTATGGCATGGTACATAAATCTCTCCTTAATAACTGTTAATACTTGATAGCATAAGTCCACATCTCTCCAGATTCATGCCAGAGTGCGCTAACCATTGCACCATGCGTCGGACAACGAATATTTTCAGAATATGACCTTTTAAGTTTTTCTTCTTGAGACGTGACTGAGACAGCGCCATCTATACTCAAGGAGATGCAACGTTTACAGTTGTTGCATTTGATTATCAGATGTTAATGAGAAAGTCGCTAACGCTACTGTGTTAAATATATAACTGAAATCCATTTTTTCAGAATCTATTAATTATTGTTTCTTAACAGGGAATACTGTGTATTCACTTTGGATTTCAAGCATAAGTCCAAGTGTTGAAGTGCTTAAAAACATTTAAGTGTCATAGAGAATTAAATAACTTTAATTTTAATTACCACATTGTGTACCTCTACTCTAATTTTTAGCATTAATTCAGTTTATTCCACAATTCTTTCAGAAATAAACCTTATTTGTATTTACCCAAATGACTGTCTCCTCTACTTGTTTTTACCCAGAAGAGTTGATCGTTTCAAAAATAGCCTGTTTAAAATGAACTGACTTTTGATCTTGAAAAGTAAGTAAACCACAATTGTCATAATAACTAAGTAACCTGTCATAGTAAGCTTTGACTATATGTGGGCCTTTCAGAGCTTGAGTGTTAGAGGTAATTCTCTTAATCATAGCAAATTTCTTAACCCTTCCAAGATCTTGCTTGAAAAACTGGTTTACATCCAGAGGCCCAGTTATTTTTTTGACTATGCTCAGCCAAAAAAATTAACTTTGGAACTTTTCCGCTAACTAATTAAAGGAATGGCATATTATAGGCCAAATTAATTAGCATTCTGGATTTTCTAAAACAATATTTACACAACTAAAAAGACCTTGCTCAGAAAATAATTAAAATATTTAAAGTTCTCTGTCATTGGCAATAAAATTATTAAGTTTATCCTTCAAATTAATTATGTCTGAGCAGCACTTTTTTTGCACACAATGGGCTAAATGGCCAGATCATAAAGACTCCAAAGGCTCAGAGAAGGTTGGGAAGGGGATTCACTGGAACAGCTGTTTGAAGACAGATGGTAGTCTGCCATCAAGTCCATCCACAATGTTCTTTAATGTGCACGGGTATGACTCTCCTGCACATGAGGCCATGGCTTAATGTTCCATCCGACAAACAGGGGCCTTTCCAAGCCCATTGGTGGTACCTACTGACATCAGTGATGCTGACCAGCTGGGACTCAAACTGGGAAACTGCAGATTACGAGCCTGGCACGTTACCAACTGAGCCACCCCCACCCCTAATAGCACTCTATCTTCAGTGAAATGGGGGCAGGGGTGTCTCAGTCAGTAGCGCACCAGGCTCGTAATCTGTAGCTCCCAGGTTCGAGTCCCAGCTGGGTCAGTGTTGAGATTTATCTCCGCAAAATTCCCCGCCCTGCCCGCGGTCAGTAGGGGACACCGATGGGCTTGAAAAGTCCATCGGATGAGACATTAAGCTGTGGCCTCGTGTGCAGGAGAGCCATACCCTGTGCACGTTAAACACACTGGATGGCTTTGAGGGGAGGTTACCATCTATCTCCCAACAACTTTTCCAGTGGGTCTCCTGCCCCAACCTTCTCTGAGCCTTCGGGGTTCATGTGACCTGGCCATTTCGCCCATGGTGTGCAAAAAAGTGCCACTCAGAGGTAACCCAACTCTTCAGTGAAATGACACTATACGATGAAGTAAGGGCAGTTAAGAGTTTCTTTCCACGTGTTGCAAAGGGTGATTCCAATGTCTTGGTTACAGGTGGGGATGGGCAAAGTCATTACTTGAATAACCTCATGGACAGTGGTTCCATAGTAAGTGGATGCATGTGCTACTAATGTGACATGCTCCCAGATTATGATAGCTGTGTGTTGTATTGCCAGCTCAGCAGTGGCAGTAGTTAGCTTGTTTTGGCCGAGATCTGTCTGATGCTCTATGAATCTCTTCTGTAGAGAATATATGTTTTTTCTGATATAGTAAACAATGGAATTATCCAGCAAATGGAGGTTCAAAAGTTGAGAGTTTATTTTCAGAAAAAGGGCGAGTAATTCCTATAATTTTATCTTTTTAAATGCAATTTGGATTTGATTCCTATATATAAATGTAGCATAGAGGTATAAATTTTGCCTCAGGTAAATAATGAAAGTTGCAGATGATTTATGATATTTAAGTTAACGCATACTCCCTATTATTATGCTAATCATGTGTTAAGTGGGAAATGGGAAGATTTCTTCTTTAGCAATATGTTCTGCTTAAAATGGTTGTCTCCAATAAGATTATCTTGTTCTGGAGTTTTTTTTTTTCCTTTATTAAAATAAACAGCTGGCAGTACATTCTTTACGATAATTTGTGATTTTTAGGCTTGTTGTCTCTGATGGGATTATTTAGTTCTGAGGGCTTTTTTCATACTGCTAATCAGCAGTGAATTGTTTACAATTTTGTTTTAGGCTTGTTAAAAGATTGGCTTGTTCTGGAAGGTGGGTAAAAAGGGTAGAACAATTCTTTGTTGTTTAGCAGTATGTTCAGGCCAAAATGGTGGTCTCTGATAATTTTGTTCTGGGTTTTTCTTAAATTGTGGAAAGTAATTCACTGTTTAAGTAGGATTAAGTGTTGTTAGAATAGCAGTCTCCAATGAGACTGATTTTTGCAACTTTTTTTAAATTATGGAATGAACATTCGTTTGTTAGTGTTAATAAGCTGTTGAAACATATAGCCTCAGATGGCTTATAATGGATAATTAGGACTTCATCATATTACGATATATGCAGTTATGAAAAATTGCTCTGAATATTATTACTTCAGGTGGTTTTCTTTTATATATGCAACGCATTACTGCTTTGTATTAAAAAATATTCGCCTGAGTGCCATAACTGAAGATCACCATTTTATCTAATTATGCATTAGAGAACTGTTTTCTCTGAATCAGACTTTATAATTGTCAAAGTGGTTCAGACTCAAAAAATTAAGCCCCAATTCAACTCTAGTAGGAGAGGATAGGCTGCACCTGCATGGTTTTGTCGCCATTGAGCTGTTGGACCAAAATGATCTCACATACCTAGTTATCTTTAGACATCAATGCTTCACACTGTTTCACTCCCAGAAACAGGGTGTTGAAGTACCATTACAATTCTACTCATCCTCCTACAATAGTCTGCCACCACTCTGCACTGAGACAAAATTATAGCTGCATAGAGGTAACTGATAGTTTGCTCTAATTCAACTTTAAGAAAATGGTGCGGAAGGGTGGATCTTTGAGTAGTGTGTCATATGCTAACAAGTGAAACTCTCTACTTCCCACTACGTTGCGAAAGCAATTAACTGCCATGATGAGGGAGAATGAAAACTGTGGTACAGCACCTGTGCTAACACCATTTTTCTTGTCAGTCATGTGGTACAGAAGCTGTACAGCTATAACGAAAAGGTTTACAGCTAAGCCTTCTACCCTTCATAAATTTTTATTACCCTTCACATCATTTTCACTACAAAAACGAAGTTCTTAACTCACATACACTCCTGTTCTCCTAATCCAGGCCTCTTCAATTCGTACGGTTACCTTCAGTTATATATTCATTTAAGTACTTTAAATTATCACATCTCTTTATTGCATTTAATCATAAAAATTGAAGTGCATTAACGATGATTTTAAAATTGGCGATCACATTTATAACTTCGTACATGAAACAAACATTACTCAAAATTTAGCTGTCATGAATTTGGAATGTGATAAAGCGGAATCATTTCAATTACAAATGCTTCCAGCGTTTCTCGTGTTGATATCACCTACCTCTACGATAGTTTCCAAAGGGTTCAATTTTAGTGATCCTATAAGGACAAAATTTATATACTCTGTTATACTTATTATTTATTTTTGTCTTCGAAAAGGATTTTGGGCTACCATCACTAATCAAAATGCTCTTGTTTTCCATGGCTCTTATCGTATCATTTTTTCCCAACGATGTTCTTAAAAATTTCGTCGTTTAACAGTTACGGACCAAACCATTATATTGCTCCATAATACAGTCAAATTGCCGAACCGTGGCCGAGTGGTTAGCGCACTTCACTACTGATCTATGGGACCTGGGTTCGACCCACGGATAAGGATGGATATATGTGTCGCTTTTCTGCTGAAATCCTGCCATCCTTACAAACCTTCTATTATGGCATATAAACTGATAGGCTCCTGTCAGACCTCTGTGGCAAGCAGCTGCTTCAGAGGGTATTTATTTATTTTTTTAGTAAAGTCAAATAGTGTTCCCTAACCTTTTTCGATACACTTTGAAAAATTCATTTCTGTGTCAGCTTTTTGTTTATTATAATCACTGAAATTTCAAATTATTTGAACAAACATTTTCAACGTGCTAAACTCAATACTTAAAAAAAAAAGGTTATAAAGTTTGTAAAAATAATAAAGTGGAAATGTTTATGCAGTATTATGTTTTTTCGTAAATTTTCGCAACACATCTGCACTATAGACATTTAAAAGTAGTACAAAAAGTGTTCCCTGAAAATATCACGAAACATGTGCACATGAAAAAACGTGACATTCTAAAGCGCTTAAAATATTTCGTTAATTTTCTCATCATCATCATCCTCAAGCAGCCATGGGCTACGGAGGTCCAACCAGACCACGCAGTTTAATTCTCCAAGCATATCTGTCCTGAGCTACATCTGCTGCATCCGGCCACTGCACACCAATTCTAACAAGGTCCTGTTTGACATTGTCTGCCCACCGCATCTTAGGTCTCCCCCTCCTTCTGAAGCCTCCATGCACACTGTTCATAACCCTATTCGCCAATCTATAATTATCCATACGGGCAACATGGCCAAACCAGCGGAGTCTCTCTCTGCACAATATGCTGCTTAAAGGAGGTTGCAGACTCCTTTGCCTAACCTCATCATTAGTTACAAAGTTAAACCACCTAATACCCAAGATACTGCGTAAGCATCTAGAATCAAAAGCATCTAGTTTCCTGTTATCTTGTTTACACAGCGTCCAAGTTTCACTACCATAACTAACCCTAGAAAGAACCAAACTATTATACAGTCTAATTTTAGTCTTTAGGTGTATACGCCTATTTCTCCACAATCTCCATAGATTCTTAAAAGTCCCGGCAGCAATACCTATTCGTCTGTTAATCTCATGCCGCACATCACCAGTATCAGTTACATAGCTCCCAAGATAATTAAACTGTGACACCTGCTCAAGACTGCAACCATTCAGATTAAATGAATCACAACCTGCCTGACCAATTTTCATCACTTTAGTTTTCTCTCTGTTTATAACCAAACCTACTCCACTACCAGTCTCATTAACAGCTCGAATGAAAGAGTTCATCTCATCAACATCATTTGCCAAAAGGGCTAAATCATCAGCATAATCTAAATCAGAAATTTTCGTATCTCCAGCCCATTTAAGCCAAAATCTTTCCCTCGAAGTGAATTTCGCATAACATAATCAACAACGAAACTAAAGAGAAAAGGAGACAAAATGCACCCTTGTCGAACACCAGAAGCAATGCTAAACCAATTGCTACAAGACTTACCAACTCTCACACACGACTCAGTGTTAATATAGAGAACTTTCATTATGTTAACTAACTTGTCTGGTATACCATATGATCTAACAATCAACCACAAATTATAACGATCAACAGAGTCGAAAGCCTTTTTGAAATCAACAAAGCTAGCAACCAAAGGTTTCTGAAACTCTAAACATTTCTCAAGAATCAGCCTAAGTGAAAATATCTGATCTACACATCCCCTACCACTTCTGAATCCACATTGCTCATCACGCAATTGCCTGTCAACCAGATTCTTAATTCTATTAAGCACAATCATGGAAAGAACTTGACCTGGAACAGAGAGTAGGCTGATACCCCTATAGTTATCACAAGAACTGCGATCACCTTTTTTGAAAATGGGGATAATAATAGCTCTGGTAAAATCTTTAGGAACCATACCTTTATCATAAAAGTTATTCAAAATTTCAGTCATCCAAGTGATAACCAAAACATTCCCAGCTCTGAGCATTTCTGTAGTAATTTCATCTACCCCTGGGGATTTATGAAGTTTCAATTTAGAGATAGCCAAACTAACTTCAGATTGTGTTATAGGGCCAACATTAAAGCTGCCAATGCATCTATCATCATTACAAACAATGGGAGTAGAACTAACCACATTGTTTAGAACATCACTGAAATGCTCAGCCCACCTAGCCATGAGAGAATCCTCACCTTCTATAACCTTACCTTATTTATCCTTCAATCCCTGTATGCCTGTCCGTTTTCTACCACATAAAACATTAACTATCTGGTACAGCTCTCTGCTGCCTAACTGCTTCCTCAGCTTTGTCAGCCAAGCTATCAAGCCAAAGATTTTTATCAGTAGCTAACTGATCCTTTACACGTTTATTAAGCTCTCTGTAATCTTTTCTATTAGGACTAGTAGGGTACTGATTAAGGACATTCCTTCTTTCTGAAATAAGCTCAATTGCCTTGTCACTTAAATAATTCTGCCTCCTCTGCTGCTTTTTTCCTAAAAGAGTACTGTTAGTTTCCAAAAAAAGCCTGTTTAAAATGGCCCCATTCTTCCTCAACTTCAGTATTAAGCAAACCATGACAGTCATAATGACTAAGTAACCTATCATGGTAAGCTTTAGCTATAACTGGGTCATTCAGAGCTTCAGTATTAAAGGTAAATTTTTTAACCCTAGCACAACACTTTTTAAGTTGCAAGACACTTTTAACAAGGTAATGGTCAGATCCAATTTCAGCTCCCCTATATGCCCTGGTATTTCTAACAGAACTAGCCCATTTGCTGTTAATTAATATATAATCAATCATATTCCTATGCAGCCCATCAGGTGAAACCCATGTGTATTTATGTATGTCGCGGTGTTTGTAATATGTGTTAGTTATTTTCAAACCATTAAGTTTACTTACCTGTAGGAGATGTTGCCCATTGCCATTGCAGCTACCAATAGGGCCTATCACCCCTCCCCAAAGATCAGAGTCAGTACCAACTTTGGCATTGAAGTCACCTAGAACAAGGATAATATCTCCTTTCTTGACAGAATTCAAAATGTCCTGAAGTTGTCTGTAAAACCTATCCTTCTCATCAGCATCCTCAGTGGGGGCATAACAGCAGATAACATTCAAGTTTTTAATGCTTGTCTGAAATTTTGCTGTAAGAAACCTTTCATTAATGCACTCATATCCTAGAAGAGCATCACTAGCATGTCTGCTGAGCAGCAGACCCACGCCTTGGTGATGCTTTCCATCCTCCCTCCCTGTAAAGAGAAATTTAAAGTTATTTTTAAGTATCTCACCTTTACCTGTCCATCTGGTCTCTTGCAAGCCTAGAATATATAGGTTATAGCACTGGAATTCCTGCATGACATCAAGAGAATAATCTCTATGTAATGTCCTCACGTTCCACGTTCCTGCAGAGAGAAAATTATTAGTAGGATTTTTAAAGAAATTAGGTTTATTGAGATTGGTAGGGCCAACAATATCAAACAGCCCCCTGATCGCAGGCATGGGGCAAAGACCCGTTCCTCCTCCGCTAAAGTCACCGATGCTGGTAGGAGCTTCAGGCACCACCTTTTCAAGTGGACTTTTTCAAGAGCCACATGGCCTGCCCGATACGCATTACTCCAGTTTAGGCTTGACGATGCCCAACTAGCTAAGTAAGGTTCAGGTACCTGCGATGGCCTCTGATTAGGATTATCCACCAGCTGATATAAGGTATCCCATGCCTCTGTTCACTTAGAGCTGGCAACCCAGAAGCAAACAGAAAACACAGCGGCAGACTCTCCCTCAACAGAGGCCCACCAGTGCAGCAAGTCCAGGATCCATAATGAAGCTGAAATCCATAAACAAGTCCAATCTAGTAGGTATAAATGGTCAGCACCAGGACCCTGTGAAGTTGACCACTCCTCAGCAGGGTTGAAAAAAAAGAAAAAGTGGCCGTAGATGACCAGATCAGCAGGCCATACTGAACTGGCAGCTCTCCCCTTCCAAAAGAGAATATCTCTTTTGAAAGGTACTAACGGCCTGCACCACGAGAAGGCGGGGTCGGACATTAGGTGCTAGACCTGGCCGGTTCTGTGCATCATCACTAGGGATTGGTACACAGCTCTCCTTCCAGTTTACGCCTAGCTACCATTTACAGGCGTTAATTTTTTCTATTGGAATTCAAATATTAACAATTAAGTTAAAGAATAGAAAATTGTTTTGCTCACGCAGCCGATGTTCAAGAATTGGAGATGTCTACTTGATTCTTACTTGGGTAACTAAAAACTTTGTAAGTACGTATAAAGAAATTTGAGAAATTAATATATAAGCATATGTTATCGTTTATGAAATTTACCAGTTCTTACAAGGCACTGTTTGACACATAGTCTGCCCACCGTATCCTAGTCTTTCGATCTTTCTGAGATCTTTAGGCTCTTCGAAACATTATTGGAAAACGTTATTGTAAAAATAAATAAATACCCGCTCAAGCAGCTGCTTGCCACAGACGACTGACAGGAGCCTGTCAGGTTATATGTCGAAGTAGATCTGAGAGGATGGCAGGACCTCAGCAGAAAAACGACACATACATCCATGCCTTACCCGGGGCTGGAACCCAGGTCCTTAGATCAGTAGCCAAGCGCGATAACCATTCGACCACGGGTACGTAACGAAATTTTTTTTTTTAATAAAGTTACGAAAACGATAACAGAATTTCAAAATATTTATAATGATAAAACGTAAGAAATAACGAAAAAAATATTTCCCAGTTTCTGTGTTTTGATATATTTTCGATTATTCCTTCATAAGATATATTTAGAAACTTGTGTGACACAGACAGATGTACAATTTTCTTTTATGATCAACGAACAAAGCCCTTCATTGGCACATTCCAAAAGAATTTGCGAAGCACCTGTCTTAGCCACCTTCATTGCAATTGGCAGTCAGAGAAAATGCTTTGTGATAGCCAGGTAGTGGGGAAAAAAAAGTCTCCATTCATGCAGAAGGTAAACAGGACAACTATAAATAGGGCCAGTCGTCTTAAAATTCAATATGCCAGGTAAATAATTTCCTGTGATCGGCTTAGAGATTTAGAAAAGGAACTATTAGGTGGGATAACTTGGTATAGGCAGAGGCGTAGGAACGTGTTGGCATCGGGGCAGTTTGCCAAGGGTGCCGGAATCACAGGGCGGTGCTGGGGCGGCACGAGCTGTTCCACGATATCTGACGCTTATGTGTAAAAATCGAATGATTAGCCGTCCGTACTGCGTTGAATTTTAATACGTATTGTTTATACCATCGTATCGTCAAGAGAGCTTACTATAAATTTTCGTTACTTCGTACAGAAAATTTTGCAAGTTTTATCGGCGGACAATTTAGCCGCCCCTTCCCCCCGCATGCCATATCTTTGGGGCGCAATTTCCAACTGCTCATCTTGCTTTTACAAATCATGCCGCTACGAAATAAAAATTTTTACCAGCATGATTTTTTTTTCTTTGAGCGGGAGTTCATATTTTGTATATTGTTATTGATTTCCTGACTGTAGAAGTGCTACCTTCATTAACAAGTGAAGATTTGGAAACCAAGGGTGTTTCATTATCAAAAAAGTATCCTGAAAAAAATGGAGATCAATTAACAATTGAGATAAAATATTTAAAAAACCAAAAATATCAAATTTTGAGAGTGGAAAATCCATCTAAATTGTATCACTTGGATGTATTATACTTGGCAAATGGGAATTACACGAAACTTACCCAAATGTAATAGTTGCTCTAAAAATATTCTTGACCATGCCAACAACAGTGGCTACAGCCGAAAGACGTTTCAGCAAATTAAAATTTGTTAAAAATTATTTAAGATCAACATCAGGATGGGAGCGTACATCCTCACTTTGTTTCCTATCAATCGAGCGAGAACTGACTCAAAAAATTAATTTTCATGAGATTATTAACGGTTTTGCCAACGAAAAAGTAAATTACTTTAAAAAATAATTACTTGCAAAATTAATTGCAATTTCTTTTGCAATTAATATTTATTCATGTAACTGTTTTAAAATAATGACAATAAATATGTAAAATATAAATAACGTATTTTTTTTTGTCAATAACTGAAGGGCAGACATTTACAAATTTGCCAACGGTGCCAAAAGCCTAGCTGTGCCTCTAGGTATATGATAGAGATTCGTATACCCAGAGGGACCATTAATTTATTAAAAAATAAATACCCCCTCAAGCAGCTGCTTGCCACAGAGTTCTGACAGGAACCTGTCAGTTTATATGCCACAGCAGGTCTGAGAGGATGACAGGACCTCAGCAGAAAAACGACACACATATCCATGCCTTACCCGGGGCTCGAACCCAGGTCCCTTAGATCAGTAGCCAAGAATGCTAACCACTCTGCCACATAAATAGTAGAAATTTTCGGTTTTGATCTTCTCACCAAACCATAGACTTCCCCCTCGAAACATTTTCGTCGTTTATGTTTGCAAATCCGTTAACAATAAACATCACCTTGTCATATGTTGAGAAAAATAAAGGAGGCAATTCTCATGTTTGAATTTTGCAGTGACGACGACGCGTATCTTGCATTTCTCTGCAGCTCTTTTAAGAAGAGACTACATAAAGTTAAATAGGTAATAGTTTCAATTTCTTTACTTTATATTTATTCATTAGATTTTTTTATTGTATTTGCAGCCTGTTTCAGAGAAAACCCATTTAATAATTTTGCATGAGCTCTTCTATAGGAAAGCATTCGATAAAAATAGTTTGGTGTCATCAAACGATTTAACAAGTGATTAACTAGAAGTCTGTTTTGATAAAACTGAAAAATTGGAGGAAAAAGTAAATAAAATTTAATTTTCAAGAAATGAATTTGAAACAGCAAACAGAATTTCTACAAAGGATATTTTTCCCTACTGGAAAAATCAACACAAATCATTCCAAAAGTAATGTTCTAGTAGTTAGCATGCTTGGGTACTGACGTAAGGGATGTGGGTTCAAGCCCAGAGTAAGGCATGGATGTTTATTTGTTTTTCTGTTGAGGTCCTACCATCCTCACAGACCTACCATGGCATATCAACTGACAGGTCCCTGTCAGATATATGTGGCAAGCAGCTGCTTGCGGGGGTATTTATTTATACTCAGGTATCTAGATGAAGATCCAATATCAGCTCCCTAGGATTGGTTATAAACAGAGCGAAAACTAAAGTGATGAAAATTGGTCAGGCAGGCTTGATTCACTTAATCTGAATGGTTGCAGTCTTGAACAGGTGTCACAGTTTAATTATCTTGGGAGCTATGTAACAGATACTGGTGAAGTGCGACATGAGATAAACAGAAGGATCGGGATTGCTGCTGGGACTTTTAAGAATCTATGGAGTGTGGAGAAATAGGCGTATACACTTAAAGACTAAATTTAGACTGTATAATAGTTTGGTTCTTTCTAGGGTTAGTTATGACAGTGAAAGGTTTTGTAGTAAATTACTTGTTTTTAAACAACACGAAACTAGATGCTTACGCTGCATCTTGGGAATTAAATGGTTAAACTTTGTAACTAATAATGAGATTAGGCAAAGGTGTTGGTAACCTCCTTTAAGCAGCATATTGTGCAGAGACTCTGTTGGTTTGGCCATGTTGCCCTTATGGATAATTATAAATTGGCGAATAGGGTTATGAACAGTGTGCTTAGTCCTCAGAAAGAAGGGGAGACCTAGGATGCAGTGGGCAGGCAATGTCCAGATGTAGCTTAGAACAGATATACTTGGAGAAGTAAATTGCACTGTCTTGTTGAACCTCCTGTAGCCCACGACTGCTTGAGGATGAGGATTATGATGATATGCCCTGGTATTCCTAACCAAACTAGTCCATTTGTTGTTAATTAATATATAATCATTCATATTCCTATGCAGCACATCAGGTGAAACCCACGTGTACTTATGTATGTTGCAGTGTTTGTAATAAGTGTTATTCTGAAACCATTGAGTTCACTTACCTGTAGGAGACATTGCCGATTGCAGCTACCAATACCAAAAGGGCTTATCACCCCTCCCCAAAGGTCAGAGTCAATACCAAAGTTGTCACTGAAGTCACCTAGAACAAGGATATCTCCTTTCTTGACAGAATTCAAAATATCCTGAAGTTGTCCGTAAACCTAGCCTTATCCTCGTCGCCATCCTCAGTGGGGTCATAACAACAGATAACATTCAAGTTTTAATGCTTGTCTGAAATTTTGCTGTAAGCCTTTCATTGATGCATCCATATCCTAGAAGAGCATCACTAGCATGTCTGCTGAGCAGACACACACCTTGATGATTCTTTCCATCCTCCCTCCCTGTAAAGAGAAATTTAAAGTTATTTTTAATTATCTCTCTCCATCTGGTATCTTGCAAGCTTAAAATATCTATTATAACGATGGAATTCTGGCATGAAGACATCAAGAAAATAATCTCTATGTAATGTCCTCATGTACCACATTACTGCAGAGAGAAAATGATTAGTAGGATTTTTAAAGAAACTAGGTTTACTGATAGCTAGGGCCAACGATATCAAACCCCCTGATCGCAGGCATGGGCATCCTCCGCTAAAGGCTGAAGTCACCTATGCTGGTAGGAACTTCAGGCACCACCTTTTCAAGAGCCATATGGCCTGCCTGAGATACATTACTCCAGTTTAGGATTGACGATGCCCAACTAGCTAAGTGTGGTTCAGGTACCTGCGATGGCCGCTGATCAGGATTATCCACCAGCTGATATACGGTAGTCCATGTCTCTGTTCACTTAGGGCTGGCAACCCAGAAACAAACAGAAAATTTTACCTGAATATCCTCTTACAGGCTTTAATAATTTAAGATATAATTATTGTTGAAATATTATTAAATGATTATGATGATGGTAAAATTAAATACGTAAAGAATAAGATATGTAATAAGTTAGGTTACCTCTGAGTAGCACTTTTTTTGCACACAATCGGCCTAAATGGCTAGGTCACAAAAGTGCAGAGGTTGGGGGAGGGGACAAACAGGAAGAGCTGTTGTGACATAGATGGTAGCCTCCTGTAATGGCCATCCAGAGTGTTCTTTAACGTACACAGGTTATGGCTCTCCCACACATGCGGCCATAACTTAACGTCCCATCAGATGGACATTTTGCAGAGATAAATCTCAATACGGACCCAGTTGGGACTCGAACCTTGGAACTGCAGATTTGGAGTCTGGCGTTCTTTCGACTGAGTCAATCCCACCCCTATGCATATAGAAATTTCCTAAATAAATTTTTATCTTATTTAATCCACTTAATTTTACAATGATCATACGCTTGACTAGAAGCGAAAAATCTCTCACAACCTTGAATTATGCTGCGGTTACCAGGGGCGTAACTACAGGTGGAGCCCCCCTCCCCAAAGTTAATCATCATCATCCTCAAGCAGCCATGGGCTATGGAGGTCCAACCAGACCGTGCAATTTAGTTCTCCAAGCAAATCTATCCTGAGCTACATCTACTGCATCTGGCCACTGCACACCAATTCTAACAAGGTTCTGTTTGACATTGTCTGCCCACCGCATCCTAGGTCTCCCCTTTTTTCTGAGGCCTTTAGGCACACTGTTCATAACCCTATTCGCCAATCTATAATTATTCATACAGGCAACATGGCCAAACCAACCGAGTCTCTCTCTGCACAATATGCTGCTTAAAGGAGGTTGCAAACTCCTTTGCCTAGCCTCATCATTAGTTACAAAGTTGAACCACCTAATACCCAAGATACTGCGTAAGCATCTAGAATCAAAAGCATCTAGTTTCCTGTTATCTTGTTTACAAAGTGTCCAAGTTTCACTACCATAACTAACCCTAGAAAGAACCAAACTATTATACAGTCTAATTTTAGTCTTTAGGTGTATACGCCTATTTCTCCACAATCTCCATAGATTCTTAAAAGTCCCGGCAGCAATCCCTATCCGTCTGTTAATCTCATGCCGCACATCACCAGTATCTGTTACATAGCTCCCAAGATAATTAAACTGTGACACCTGCTCAAGGGTGCAACCATTCAGATAAACTGAATCACAGACCGCCTGACCAATTTTCATCACTTTAGTTTTCTCTCTGTTTATAACCAAACCTACTCTACTACCAATCTCATCAACAGCTCGAATGAAAGAGTTCATCTCACCAACCTCATTTGCCAAAAGGGCTAAATCATCAGCATAATCTAAATCAGAAAATTTCAATAAAAAGTTAATCAGATTGACAAAATTCTGAGCGACTTTGTAAAATCCAGATGAATTCTGAAAAATTGGGATTTTACTTTTCTAAAATTAAGAGTTGGAAAATCTAGGGTAGTTGTCGAAATTCAAAGCCAATTATTAAAATAAAGATGAATTAGCAAAATCTTGGGGAACTGATAAAATTGGGACAATTTGGCAAAATCTTGGAGATATGTAAAAGTTGAATTTTTATTCGATTTGCGAGTTGGCAAAATTCAGGTGAGATGTGAATTTGGTATTTTCTTCTGTAAAATTATGACGAGTTGGCAAAATCAAGGGCAGTTAACAAAATTCGAAAACTCTTGGTAAAATACAGGCGAGTTGTGAAATTTTTTTATGAAATTAAGGATAATTGGCAAAATCTAGGGAAGTTGTCAAATTTCAAAGTGACGTTAAAATTCAGGTGAGTTGTAAAAATTGGGATGTTTTCTGCAAAATTATGGCAAGTTGGTAAAATGCATGTGTGTTGTGAAAATTGGGATTGGTTTTGTGAAATATAGAATTGGCAAAATCTAGGGGAGTTAGCCAAATCTAAGTAACTTGACAAAATATAGGGCAGTTCGCGAAATTCGTAGCCACTTTGTAAAATGCAGGCGAGTTCTGAAAATTGGGATTTGTGTTATAAAAATAAAGTTGGGAAAATCGATAAAACTTGGCATAATGTAGGGAACGCCAAAATTCTAAGTGAATTGGTAAAATTCAGGGATTTAAAATTAGGTAGTCATTTTGTAAAAATCATGGTGAAGTTGCAAAATCTAGGCACTCAGTAAAATTATGGTAACTCCACCCCTCATGGAGAGAAATTCTTTGTACATCCCAGACATAGATAAAATTTATGTAAAGTCCTTATTTTCTCGGTAAAATTTGATTTCCGATTTGGAATATTTTCATTCTCTTCACATCCGGCCACAATTCTCGCTACGCCCCTGGTGGTTACCATCGTTTACGGGACCGAATGCCGCCGCCTTCAATTACTGGTAAGTATGGGGTATGGGTCATGGTGTTGGCAGGAACCAATAACGGCTTCCCCCTACCCACAATGTAAATTAGACTTGAATGCTTTTAAAGGGAGAAACGAAAACCTCAGTAATTTATTTATGTTTGAGTTTAATCAGAAATTCTAATATTACTCTTAGAAATTCTCATCTTAACTACACTGTACAAAAGACAGTTAATTGGGAAAAGTACCACATATAATTGGCCACATAAAATGACAGATCAGGATGCCAAGTGCTGAAGCAGGTGGTGTGACAAAATCGCCTGTACTCAGTTAGCACACTCACCATCAAATTCCAAAAGGCCTCTGGAAGCAACGCCAGCACCATAACAGTTGGTTGCAAGCTGCAGGTTATGGGTTTCCATTGCCAAGTAGTTACACAAGTCTAGCAAAGCCAAGTGTCGTTTTGGGTGGTGTAAAGTATGGTGTCAGTGAATTCTTCAGCAGTGGAATCACGTTCTCTGGTGTGATGAATCACACTTTACCGTCTGGCAGTCCAATGCACGAGTCTGAGTGTGGAGGATGCCTAGTAACTGCTACTTGCAAACTGTGAAGTTTGGTGGAGGAGGCATCACGATCTAGGTCAGTTCTTCATCATTCAGGTTGGGCCCCCTAGGTCCAGTGACCCGCAACTGTCGACACTTTGCTGACAGCTGTTCTGGAATCATGGGCAGCAATATCACCCAAACATTTTCAACACCTGGGAGTATACATGTCACAATGAGATGCTGATGTGAAGGAGAAAAGTGGACACACAAGTTATTGGGGTTTTTTTATGTACAATAAATTGTCCTTTCAGTGTATATCTAATGAAAATAATGATCTTAATTCTCATGTTTATTAAATAGTGTAGAATTTTGCTTACAGTTTTATAAAACAATTCTTCAAATAAACAATACAAAAGAGAAAAGTGAATAACTATACAGATATGTGCTTGTTATTGTTGAGCACAATTGCTATTGTCATTTGACATAGTTATAGTTGGGGCAGTTACTTTCCTACCACTCTTTCTTATTTTCAGATCAGATCTAAAACTACTGTTCAACACTTCTGTCTTTAGTTGGTCCCTTCCATCATGAATGGTAACAGTGTTAGATATGGAAACTGTTTTCTTCTCTGTAGCTGATTTCTGCTCTTTTTGTAAACTGATTTTAACCATTGAAGGGTTCTCTTTACACACAACTACAAATGAGTTTTCTTTGCACTGCTCTTTCTCTTTTAAACAGACATTGGGTTCTTTGTTTTCTTTATCTTCTAGTTTTTCAAAACCTGGTATAATTTCCGATTTTGAAATAGATTTTGAAAGAGGTTTAGACTTTTCTGAAAAACAAAAACGTTACAATGTAGTTTTCTTTATAAACTGGTTGACAAATTAAGGTAACATTAACAAAATGTGGCATAATGTTTTTATTGTATGATGTAATGAAATGAAATTTTGTATGAATAAAGAATATAAGAAATATATTTTAGTATGACAAAATAAGCAGAAAACAAGAACTCTCACACCTGAAATGAATGTAATTACAATGACGTCGTTAAAATAATAAAACATTATGTATCACACAAGTTGATTTCAGGTACTCCAAAATATGCACATATAGCTTTAAAATGGGTTATGATCCCCTCTGCTGGCTAAACAGGCCTGACAGCAAGATCCATGCTCAATATAAGATTGTTCAGAAGGACCAAAGGCA
This sequence comes from Ryuthela nishihirai, assembly GCA_038380435.1. Classification (NCBI taxonomy): domain Eukaryota; kingdom Metazoa; phylum Arthropoda; class Arachnida; order Araneae; family Heptathelidae; genus Ryuthela; species Ryuthela nishihirai. Next base: position 1,752,192 of record JAWZYU010000023.1, on the reverse strand, counting down.
ACAAATCACATTCTTCCACAAGTAAAAATTACTTTGCAGAGTGACTGAGAGGTGTCTTGACAGTTTGCAATGTGTCACCCTAAGGCATCATCCCATACACGTTCAATGGGTTTTAGGTCTGGTGACCTTGTTGGTCAGGTCATTCATTGTATATCTTTCAAGTACTTCTGCACCAGATTAACTTTGTATGTAGGGCACTGTCATCCATAAATTGGAAATCACCAACTGCAACCCTTAAAAAGTTGCATGATTCAAGAATCTCTTCTCTGTACCTCTGAGAAGTTATGGAGCTTCCATCAAACACATGCAGAGGAGGTACATCCATTGATGTTTATGCCACCCCAGAAAAGCACACCACTTCCACCATAAGTATTCCTGTCTCTGATATTGGAAGGATGATATTGCATTCCTAGTTTTCTCGAGATTAAACGTTTACAATCTGGCTCTAGGCAAACAGAGGCTCATCAGAAATTAGCCCATTGTTTAGGGCTCCAAGTGACATGTTTGCTACACCAGTTTATACGAGGTTTTAGGCAGTTGTGGGTTACTGGAACATACACCACTGGCCTCCTGGCACAGAGCCATTTGGATTAAGCATTTGTGACACTGTTCTGCAGGAAATCATTTCACCCATGACAGCAAAAATCTCAAAAGGCAGTTGATGTGGAGTCATTGCATTGTTCCATCTTGCCATTAGACCCAGATAATAACTAGTTCATGTTGAATGACTCTCCAGTGACCTTGGCCAGCTCTTCTGGTAATTGGCCCTGTCTCCTGAAACTGTTGCACACTGATTGGCATAGTTTGCAACTTTGGTGTGCAGGGTATGATTCCCAAGCTATGATCATAGCCATCTTTTGGCCCTTTCTATTTGCCCATTGCCATTTTTGCAGTTGGTTAGTTTCTCTGCATTTGGTGATGAAGCCAACAAAGCACAGCTGCAACACCAGTTAACAAACATGGACAAAATAAAGTTGTTCACATGCCAAGCAAGCATCATGGAAAAACATCGAAAATATAAGCACATGATCATATGGCTCTACTGAGAAACAGAAGTTTACATAAAGATAAGGCAGCAGAACATGAGAGTTTATATTAAAAAATTAGATAATTAATATTAACATCTACTGACAAATTATGAGATGCTGAATGTAAACATAAAAATCCCAATGCTATTTTGAAATATTCTAAATGAAAAAAGGTAAAAATTTTTAGTAAAGAGAACATATTATTGAATGCCAAAATTCTCAACTGAAATACTAAGATAGTACATAGTAAATGCAATGTGATATAAATATATTAAGATTAGCAGATTAAGGAAGAAAGAAGGCATTATGGTTTATGTCAATGTATTATGCTCTCCTGCAGATAAGCTGTTACCTTTGTGGGACATCTGTAAATAAGGAATGATTTACTTGAAGTTGTCTCAAAATTGATTAAAAAATAATAAACTATAAAAATCTAGTGTACATTTTGCATGAACAGGAAGCAGAGCAAGACATGACAATCAAATTGATCCTAGAGGCACACAATGGGCTAATAACTTTAATGACTTGAGTCAAGGCACTGACAAAAAGTAGCGATCCCCCCCCCCCCTCTTCAAGCACAGCTAAGCAGCACTTAGCAAGGGCATGGAACATGACAAACAAATGACTCGATTCCCCAATATACCCTCGTCACCCACCAGTCCAGCATGTCTTGTACACAGAATTGTCTTGACCAGAGCAGTGGCCAAAGTCAGTGTTCCAGTGTCAGGAGTGTCTTTCATAGTAGAACTGAGGTAAAGCTTGGGGGGGGGGGGGGGGGGGGGAGGGGGAGGCATAGATGCAGTTAGGGAGCAGAACAGTGTAACAAATTCTTAGAAACAGCATTTCCTCATATATTTAGGGCAGGAGCTTCCAGTCCTTTGAAACAATCGATTATACTTCTGGAACTTTCCGATAAACTTGGAACTTTGGAGCAATAAGGAATCATACCTAAGCAGGACTCTCAAGTTTTAATAACCCACTTAAAAACCTGCCACAAGTTCAACTCATCATTGGGTCTGCTGAGATTTAGCTTATGCTCCCTAATGAGAGTGCTACCTCAGCATTAATACCCTCCTTTGCGACACAGGAAAATTACAACTGAGAGATAGCTTGACTCCACCATTTTTTGTACAGCTATAGTGGAATTCCTACCACAGTTCTCCACCTCAGTTTTACACCTTAGTTTTCTGCCTCATGTCATTCCAGTCTCCAAATCAGTATAAGAAATCCTTATCCTTTCCCAGTTTTGCTAGCTCCATCATGAAAGACAGTGTCACAGTAAACAGTGCAGTGTTTCCAGCTAGAATGGAATCTTTCACAGTGCCTCAACCCCGTGTAAAGTGTATGTAGCTAGTAAAGGCTAATTTATCTCTCATACTGTGATTGTCCACCTATTCACTTATTCATGTGTTCACTTATTCACAGTGTTACAATACCTTGCACATTCTCTTTTTATATGTAGTGTAGTGAAATAAGAGTTAGTTTTGCCTAGGAGTTTAGTTAGATTTGCTTAGGAGTTTTTAATTAAATACATGTGATTATAGAATTGCATTAAGCAATGAACACTCTTTATAGTTAGGAGTGCATACCTCTGTATTTTCTCTTCTGTTGTATTGGAGAATTCATCAATCATCTTTCAGGGTGAAACTGTCCCCAATTTTTGCATTTAAAATTTTGCCTGTAATCAGCTACTCTCTGCTAGCTATGCTTCCCCACATCATGGAAAACAGCCAGAGTTATTTCATTTAACAAGCCAGGAAAAGATGAAAGTAAGCCAATCCCAAGGTCCTCCTGACCTCGCTCAGAAAAATCTTAGACAAGTAAATAACCAGAAGAATTTATTTCCATCTTTCCAAGACCATCAGACATGCTGAGCAATACGGTTTCAGATCCAACAAGTCCTGTAATTCAGCATTTTACAAGCTCTACAAGAAGATAGAAGAAAATAAATCTAACAAACTACACACTGCTATAATCTCATTAGATATCAGTGGGGCCTTCCATATAGTATGGTGGGAGACAATACTGCAGGAATTAGAAACAAAGATTTCTTAAAAATTTATATAAATTAATTGAAAGAAGTATAATTTATAAAATGCACACATTTCAACATATAAAGAAGATAAGTAGAGGTTGCCCTCTGGGCTCATGTAGCCATCCCTTATACTGGAATTTGATTGCAGATAAAGCTCTGTCATTAACATACCCACAAAATGTTAAGATTCCGTCCTAAGCGGACAGCTTATTGGAATAAATAGATATCTCGAAGAAACAGGTAAAGAAACGATAAAAATATTAACAGAATAGCATACAAGTAATAAGCTACGTTATAGCAGTGAATAAAGTCAAGCGATGACAGTAACATTATATAAAAGGATGATAAGACTACCAACATTGAAATTGGAAAAATAAAACAATTAAAAATGTCAAGGAAATAAAAATATTAGTTCTCATCAATGATCAATTAAAATTTTACAGACATTTCAGCGTATTAAAAGATAATATCTCAGAAACCATGTATAGTTTATTGAGAGTCAAATGAGAGCTATATGACAAGAGAAGAGATATTTTGAAACAAATATACAAAAGAAGTGCAGAAAGAATCATAGTTTGTGGTCACAAAATTTGGTGAAACAGAGTGGAAAAAGGTAAAATTATGCAGCTGCATACTTAATGCCCAGCACCAGCCTGCAATATTAATTAGAAGAACATACAAGACTGTATCGACAGATGCAACCCTAGCACGGGGAGGGGGGGATTAATCTCTGCACACCTCAAGGCATTAGAAAAATTTAATCTATTCAAACTGACAGCAGCAAAAGAAAATACAATGATAGTAAATCTACAAATTAATGTACAAGAGATTGGACAGCTAGGAAAACCAATGGCTTACACACCCAGCTTACAGATATACAATTCCATTCAACATGGAACAGTGCAAAGATATAGGAATCGAGATCTACACAGACAGTTTGAAGAAGAAAAAACGTGGGCATGGCTTTCAATTGCAATAAACTATGATTCTTTCTGCACTTCTTTTGTATATTGTATTATGGAATCGCGATCCACTGAGATGAATTCTGACTGAGAGATGATATTTTCTATTAACCTATAAATTACCACTTTGAAATCGATTTAAATTTTAGAGGAAAAATTGTCTTGAGCAGGGTGGGATATGAACCCACGACATCTCACGAAAATTTTTCCTCTAAAATTTAAACCAACTTCAAAGTGGTAATTTATAGGTTTATTTATTATTTATCAGATGATGCTTCAAACTACCAAGCAGAAATGTTTGCTATTTTAAAAGCCCTTGATTATGCCCAACAGAGAAGAGCAACAGAAGATATTACTATCTACAGTGACTTTCTTTCAGCCCTTTAGGACTTAGGGAAAAGTGAAAATAGAAATAAGATCATAACTGAAATCAAAAGGAAATACACAAGAATCAGAAATACAAAAACCATAAATCTGCCCTGGATTCGAGCTCACATTGGCTGGGAAACGAATTAGCAGATAAAAAAGCCAAGAAAGCAAATAGATTAGAAAATTTTACTAATATAATTCCCTTGCTCCTAAGGCACATCAAAAACAAACAACAGAAAATAACAGAAAACTGTTTACATACTTAAAGGTAACAAAAGAATCAAATAACTATTGCAATCATTATGAAAACCAAATTCTGATAGGACAACGAAAATTTACAGAGTATTTTGCAAGATAAGGAAATCAGACAATACTCTATATAGATGTGGAAGACAAGGGGATAGTAAATACTACCTATTAGAATGTGGTATCTTGAAATTAAAGAATAAGATAAATAACATTAATCAAGCTAACCAAGATTATACAAATATAATGTTGACAGAAAACATAATTATCATCTCTCAAGCTATGAAGATCCTAACAGAACTCTTTAAGATGGACAAGATATTTAACACCTTTCCAACTCTGAGACATAACTGTAATCCGATTCTCTCTGTATGGCAGTCACACAGATCCATTCATAGACAGTTTGTAGCAGTGTAGCACTTCAAGCCTGGTCAGGGCACCATAGCAGTGTCCCCGGCTCAACAAACAGAAAGAAAGAAGGATGGTAAAAAAAAAGTATAAATATTTATATTATATAAAAATTTATACTTTTTTTTTATAAAAAGACTAAAATTTTATTTATAAAATTTTTTAAAATTTATATAAAAACTTAAAAAATTTTGTGCTGTTTGTGTAAATGCATTATGTGTAAGCACACTGTGCCATTATGTCTGGCGATGCCTTTCTATAATTATTCTAACCAGTAATAAACCTCATTCTCAATTTTTCTACTCTTGCATTTCTCATGTGTTGTCTTATACACTCTTATGTGTCTGTGTATTTTGTGTTCATCTTTAGTGATGTGTCATGTCTAAGAAACAAAATAGAAAAAAAATCATATAAAAAATATTATATTAAAATAAAAATTTTGGAAAATAATTAGAAAAGGGGGAAAAACAGTAAAACTATATAAAAAATTTCTGTTGCATTTACATACATGTATAATCGTAATATATTTGTTGTATATAATATAAATAACTAACACAACTGACTAATTTCAATACATAACTATTAATATTTGAATTCTCAAAGGTGTGGCCAACTGCAATGAGGTATTATTTTAAAATAAGTATTCCAGTTTGGCTGTCTGGAAATAATATCACTATTACATTAAGTTAATCTTCCTCAGGCCAGATATGAACCATGAGCTTGCGGATGCATCCCCCCTCCTCTCTTCTCTCTCTTGCTGCCTACTCTTCACTCTCAATTTTCCACACAATCTTAACCATGATGAATTTCTACACAATTGTTATTTATTATAAAGGTGGCAAAATTTTTGTTAAAAAAATCACAATTTCTTAACATTAATTAGCATATTTCGTTAAAATATCATTAAAATTATCGCTAAAATAAGTTATACTTTTTAAAAATCACTCTTTTAAGCAAACTGCGTAATCTACAATTCTTTCGATATCAGCCATTAGAGATCACTAGTGGTTTCATTTTCGATCATTTCAAATGAAGTATCTTTCATAATTGCAGTTTACATTTGAAATGCAGTAAAAAATAATTCCAATAGCACCAGAGTAAAAGGAAAAAAGCTGTCTCTGAAATTGAAAGTCCGTTACAATACTGATTGAAAGTATTCTGCAAAGTTCTGGGATGACGCTATTCCCAGTAGTAATAAAATCAATAACTTACGTTAAAAGTTTAGAAAGCATTACAACTCAACTACAGCTATAATTAGGCGAACATCTGAAAATCAAAAACCAATCGATAATCTACTATGGTAAGGTAGAATAAAGGTTTAAACTAAATCGTTGTTACTTAATGCTATTTATGGTTATTCAACATGTGCGTAAAATCACTAAAGGCTCAAATAATTTTTTTTAAACTTTTTCCTAATTTTTTCAAGCAGAATCAACAAGCAAAACTATACATCATTGCTGATATGATATTTTCAAGATTTGATTAGAGACAGTTAAAAAAAATGTCGATTTCTGTTTAGAAAAAAATAAATAAAATTTACGATCTTGCATTATGGAACGTAGATTGACTCTGGATCGCTGGAATCAGAAAAGTGAAAAAGTTATACCAGCTTAGACATGCAAAAGGTTAAACTATAACCATTCAGTGTAAACAAAGGCATTTTTTAAATAAAATTTTAATGAGATAAGGGATTATGATTAAACCTCCCTTGGTGTAGCAGCAGAGAGTAAACCTCCTTAACATTGCATTGCCATCCCCTTTCAATTGCCTGAGGGGGCTGATTTCTGAGACCACATTCAGTTTTTAAAAAATAATAAAAGTTTGGAGTTTTTTTTTCCCTTGAAAATTGAAAAATAATAATAAAATTAAGCATTCCTCTATGGATGCCCAGCTTTTGGACCACAATAGGGTTAAAAACTATATTTTAAAAAGCCTGGCAACTAAATTACAACCCCTTCCCTACCAAAACAGATGAATATACAATGCTACTGGTTAGAGGAATAATTTGTTTTAATTATTTGTTGTGACAGAACCTAGCATTTCTTTTTAAAGCCATAATATATAAATGTATACATTAAATAAATATAATTTCACATGTGAGCACTAAACAACACCATAAATATATATTTACAAGTCACCAAAAGAGCTACCATTTAGCCTCTGATTAAAAAAAAATGCTTCTTGCCCTTTATTAAACAAAAAACAATAAAAGACATTTTTCTGATAGCTATATTCACAAATTTGTTGTTTAAGAGTAAATCCTCTAGCATGGATATTCTTTGAAGTAATAATCTAACATTTAACAGAATTTCAATAATCTCTTAAGCAAAATATCTGTGGCTTCAAAGAAGTAACAAAAGAACTGAATAATCACTACAGCTGCCAAAACATATGATAACTGTTACTACTGAATGAAAGCTAAACATTTTACCAGCCTGAAAAGTTAAGAGAGAAAAATTATAATTTTTGCATACAGATCAGATTCAAAAACTTATTTCTTATTTTGTGAATAAAGGAAACTGGTAAGTTTTCTAAGCTGAGAGAAAAAATTCAGAATTTTGCATTCAGTCCAATATTTACTATAATAAATATGATCATTTGTTACACTGTTTTCAATAAAAAAACAAAAACTCACTATTACCAACAGCAGAAAAATAAATATACATAAACACACATGCAGCATAGATATGACTTATAACATATGCTTACCATTAAATTTCATCTTGAGTTCATTGAGACTTAATTTCATTTGAAGTATTTCTCCTTGTAAAGACTGAACAGTTTTTTCTGACTGATACAGACTGTGCTGAGTCTGCATTAGTTTGTCACTATCAGCTAATCTGCATAATCGTAGAGCCAATAATTCCTTTTCTAAGATTTTTATTCTATTTCTGAAAATAAAATTAAAATTTTATTTCGTAAGAGTGAAAAATAAGATTTTCATATTATCTCAAGCACAATGAAACACTGATAAGAATTAGTTCTAAAATTTAAAAAAAATATAGTCGAAATTGGTTGTAACAAGCACAGAAATAACAAGTTCACGACTGTAATGAGCAAAAACCCATAATGATTTTAATTTACGCATATTCCCATACAATTGCTCACTTTTATAACGAGCATACTACACGGATATATAGCGTACAGATTTTGGTAACTATGGAAACATGCAAACATTCTTAATTGCTCAGGTAGTTGGGGAAAAAGATGATAAAGATGACTGATGATGACAAGTGAATTAAAATTAGTGCTGACAATCTCCAAGCTCAAGGTACAATGGACACAGTCAATTCATTTGAAGGAACTGAGGAAAAATAATGAGACTTTTAATGTGAGTGTTTTAAGGGGAAATTTGAGAAATATCAGTGAAATCTTTAAAACAAACATCAATTTTAAGATTCATAAATAAAAAGGCTAATTGGAATAGTGTTTATTATTAATTAGTATTGTTTTTAATTATGGAGAAATAAATTGTGTTTAGTATTGAGTATGGTTTTAAAATTACAGACAAATAAATTGTGTTTAACCCTTTGCACTCCAGATGTTTTTATAGTATGACATACCAGTAACTCCAAAGGATTTTAAGCAAATTTAAGAAAAAAAAATTAGGCTATTTATAAAATTTTTATAAAAAAGAAAAAATGATAAGATGATGAAAAAATGACATACAACTAATAGAAATATGTTTTTTATTTTATTTTTATGACAATATGAAGATCTTTATTCAAAAATTTTTATATTTTATAATTGTTTAATGTATGGTATCTGTAAAAACAGTCTCCCATGTGCATCCTTGGTTTATTGGGACAAGCGTCACAACATTCGCTTGTTTCACATCTTCTGCCTTTTTGAGCATACCATACAATCCCTCTTTGGGCCTCTCCTTAAGACATGAAGTTTGCTATTCAATCAAGTTTCAGATGAAGAAGTTGAAGCTCTACTATGATGTTCTTGAAAATCTTCAACCAGAAATAAAATTACAATATGCAATATGTTAAATTACTTTTTATATAATTAAATTACAATATGTAATATGCAATGCAACACACACGACTGCACAGCAGTAGTAAATGTAGAACTGATGTGACAATGTTTGTACCTGCTCAAAAAGAGTATTAGGACCTTTTTTCAATAAACAATAGACCTATTGTTTGTGTCACCACTACGGCGCCATCGGAGTTGTTAAATAGTATTAGTATGTTGCCGTAGCAGCGCCTATGGAGTGCAAAGGGTTAATATTAAGTGTATTGCAGTTTATACAAAAAATATCGATACAAATAATATGTAGATATGCAATTATTTTTCTCTCTCTAATATTTCTCTTGTTTTTTGAATGTATCCTTTTATCATGATTTTGAGAATTAAAAAAAATAAGAGGTAGATTCCTCTTTAACTCATCACTGATATAGTGAGTAATGGTTATAACAAGGAACTTTTGTCAACCCCTGGTGCTAACCAAGTTCGATTGTATATAAAAAAAAACTCCTAAAAAGCAAAAAAAAAATGCTTTACCATGATGAATTCATTTTAATTTTCAAGGAAGGGTAGAGCATTATTCTTTTGATGGGTGAAACCAAAATAGGTTTTGGCAGCCTATCTTTTAAATTAATATTAATTGAGCATATGATTTTGTAGCAACCAATATGCTGATATTATTTTTTACTTTTTGGGGCACATATATGAAAATATTTTTCTAATTTAATTTTTTGCTTTTTAGTGACAACTTTGTAGAGGATGATGCCATTAAAAACATATATTTTTCTATTGCTTTGGAAAGGGAAACTATGATATTCCCCATTGACACAATGAATATTTCAAGCATTGACTGACAAAACTTATTTGAATTACTCTTGTGGTTGGGGAAATATAATAAAAGCTTATAAGCTGCCTCCCCTCCATCCCTGCAAGGCTGAGGGCAAAGGTTTCGTAACAAGTGATACTTCTCAAATCATAATCTTCCATACGACAAAAATTTGTCGTATCAGCCCTCATGAAACTACACCTTTTAGAAAGGAACCAAAGGGGCTTTTTTTCCTAAAAGACAAAAGAACTTCAAGCATTTCTGAACTTCACCTATTGTGGGTAGTTAGGGTCACCAAAGGGTTAGCACACTTAGCTACTGATTAAAGCAATCTGTGTTCAAGCTGCTGATAAGATATAGATGTTTCTTTTCCATGTTTTCTTTATGTTGAGCTCTCATATTTTTCAGAGATCTCTGACAGGCTCCTATCAGACTTCTCTGGCAAGTAGCTACTTGACGGGTAATTTAACTATGTAAAGAAAGACAAATATTTCATGCATCTATTTCTCTCCTACATCATAAGCTTTCATTAGGAAAATAACTCATTATAACACATCCCCATTTCAGAGAGATATATAACTTACACCTCCTCCCAACTTTTATAGGGATCAATATTATAGGTATACAAAACAATTGTTTTGTATGCCTATAATATTCGTATGTCAGAAGTTTTCACTTCATATGTGTTGTTATAACCACTTATCATACGAGTGAAAAAATTGCAAAACTATTTTAATAGATCATCTAATTAACTGAGAAACAATAAGCAAAACTACAAGAGTAAAATATCATCTCTGACGAATATGAGATGCTCATTTTCAGAGAAAATGGAATTTTCTATTTTCCAACTTTTGCACTCTTTAATAATAGTAAGTTATACTAATGGGTGATTGCAAAATGCAAATGGTAATACACTATATGATCAAAAATACCTGGGCACCCCTTCTGAGTAGTGAATTTGCCCATATATGCTACAGCCATGGCCTAAACAGGTATAAGAGGGCACATGTGGCCTAGCAAACCTCATAGACAAGCACGGGAGGAGAATGGGCCGTATGGCAGAGCTCAGTGACTTTCAACGTGGCACAGTTATAGGATGCCACCTAGCAACATGTCAGTTCGGGACATTTCGGCCCTGCTGCAGCTGCCCCAGTTAACAGTAAGTGACAATATTGTGAAGTTGAAACACCTAGGAGCAACAATAGCACGATCATGACCTGGTAGGCCACTTAAAATGACAAAGCGGGACAGCCAAGTGCTGAAGTGGGTAGTGTGACAAATTCACCTGTCCTCGATTGCAACACTCACTACTGAGTTAAAAAATGCCTCTGGAAGCAAAACCAGCACCACAACAGTTTGTTGTGAGATGCAGAAAATGGGTTTCTGCAGCTGAAAAGCCCCACGCAAGCCTGACATCAACATGATCAACAGCAAGTGTCAGTTGGAGTAGTGTAAAGCACAGCGCCAGTGGACTCTTGAGTAGTAGAACCGCATTCTCAGGAGTGATGAATCACTTTTCACCATCTGGCAGTCCAACAGATGAGTATGGGTATGGAGGATACCAGGTGAACACTACCTGCCTGACTCTATTGTGCCAACTGTGAAGTTTGGTGGAGGAGACATCATGCTCTGGGTCTGTTTTTCATGGTTCAGGCTGGGCCCCCAAGTTCCAGTGAATTGGACTCTGAATGCTGCGGCCTTTAATGATATTCTCTACAATTCTATGCTCCCAACTTTATGGGAACAATTTGGTAAAGACCCTTTCCTGTAACCAATATTACAATGCCTCCATTCACAAAGAGAGGACTGTGCAGGAATGGTTTGATGAGATGGGTTTGTCAGTTGTTTGTTTGAGGTTTAATGGCACATTGGCTCCTCAGGCCATAATGCACCAAACAAATGATAAAATAAACATTAAAAGTCCAAAAAATCACAACCAGAAGTTAAAAGAACAACAAAGAGTCAGAAATATACAAAAGATGGAAACAACAAACAACAAGTTTATATAATATAAACACAAAATAAAATATGCCACGTGTAAGAGACCTGGGATGTATAATATGAAAACAACAGCAATGTAAAATCAAACTCTATTAAAATATCCAGAATATCGCAAAAAAGTCAATGACAGGGGTGAAACTACAATGATTTGCTTAAAAGACGTCCAAGTGCCCACCTGACAACATGCCAAAGCAGACAATACGAACTGCATTGCAATGCCTGGTCACCAACATCTCGCATAAGCAACTGGCTCAGCACACTAACAGGAGCATGAAGTTTAGAATGACACCCAGTGACTCATACCACAGAGGCAGCAAAGTGCAGATTAGCAACACCACTGCACATAAGAACTCTATCACCAAGTGAGAGGCAACAGTACCAGACCTGTGAAAACATCAGCTATCGAGAACAGCAAACAACACGGAACTGTCCTCCATGTACAACCTACAAAGCTACCTCTAGAAGAAAGAAGAAAATGCATGTATGATTACTTAACCTAAACTTCACCACACCGAGCTATGATTATCAATTACCCCATTAGTGTCAATGAGCTGATTGTTTGTCGCAATACCATGTAACTAGTCCAGCACCTACTACAGTGTTTATAGAATTAACTTAATCTATATTCAGCACACTGTTTTCTTAATTTCATATTTATATGTTTAATGTCTAAAATGGTGTCATAAAACTCACACTTTCATCATCTGCCCTTAGAGGAAATAAATGAGTAAGAAAAGAATGACTTAAGTTGAGACAAGCAAATACGACTTCCTCCTTGTGATTCCTATGAAAGCATGACTGCCACATGATTTAATAATAGGTTTGATCTCAAAGAACTTGTTGATAACCTGTTCTGACCAAGATCTCTGCCACTGTGCCCAGAGCTCAATGGCAAAACGATGCCAGAAATCCAGATATGGAACTGGCAACAGAGAGATGGACAAAGGCGTGGCTGATTTCGCTGCAGTGTCTGCCATGTTGGTCATGAAGAATACCGAATCTATAAGCTGTGTCGTATGCTTTTTCGATGTCAAAGAAAATTGACACCAGGTACTCTCTACATAAAAATGAATTTATGATAGACAATTCAAGGCATATCAGATAGTCAAGAGTTTATTAAAATATTCAAGCCCATCTGTGTCTGCAATCATTGCCTGCGAAAGCCACACTGGGTTTCGAAAAGAAGGTTGTGGTTTCTAAATATCAAATGAGTCTGGCATTTACCATTCTTTCCAATATCTTGACCAGACCTGTCAGTAGAACAGACCTGTCAGTGAACCAGACTTGTCAGTAGAAATCTTGCACATGCAGCTCATCAACACAATGGGGCGATAATTAGAAGGAATCTTGGAATCCTTTCCAAGCTTCAGGAAGCCCAAGACAATGGCCTCCTGCCAGGAGAATGGAAACTGCTCCTTGCGAAGAATGTGATTCAAAAGATGGAGCAGCTGATCCTTACTCAATGGTGAGAGATGTTGGAGCATGACATAATGGACATTGTCTGCCGAACAGCAGATGCACAAGGTGTGCAGAGCAAGGCAAAACTCCTCTGGTGTGAATGGCCTGTTGTAAAGCTTTGGGTTGGGTTGTTTTACCTATGAGCAGCACTTTTTTGCACACCATGGGCTAAATGTCCAGGTCAAATGGACCCAGAAGGCTCAGAGAAGGTTGGGGGAGGGGACCTACTGGAACAGCTGTTGGGAGACAGATGGTAGCCTCCTGTCAATGCCATGCAGCATGTTCTTTAACATGCACAAGGTATGGCTCTCTCGCACAAGGGGCCATGGCTTAATGTTCTATCCGACGGACAAAGGCCTTTCCAAGCCCATCGGTGTCCCCTACTGACCATAGACAAGGCGGGGAAATTTGCGGAGATATATCTCAACGCTGACCTAGCTGGGACTTGAACCTGACAACTACAGATTATGAGCCTGGCACGCTACTGACTGAGCCACCCCTGCCCCTGTTGTAAAGCTCCAGGCCATTTGAGTGAAAGGACAGCAGAGAGTTAAGTCTTGCTCTTCTGATCCAGAAACTCGGGAGAATAAGAGAGCTGCAAAGAGATGGGGGAAAATGATTCTCCCAGAGTGTCAGCAATTGCCTGTCCATTGTGATCCAAGATTGACAATAAGTGGGGCGTATAGTTCCCACCCAACATCTGGACTTTATCCTACATGACCTTAGAACTGGTCATGCAGGTGATAGAACATGGGTATTTGATCAAGATTCCTTCTGGTTTTGGTGCTGGATGAAATGGGCATTTGCCCTGGCACATTTGAATGCCTCAAAGGTGGGGGACATTGGATATCTCCAAAATACACCCCAAACCTTATGAGCTGCAGTACAATCTGGATTCCACCACGTTGCTGGTTGTTTAGAGTTTTATGGCACATTAGCATCAATGGATATAATGCACCAAACAAATGTCCATAAAAAAAGATAAAAGTCGTGGTACCCTTAACCAAATTTAAAAATAAACTACAAATGTAAAACAATAAAATCGAACATATTGGACAATAATGAACAAAGGTATAAATATGTTATATATATAAATAAAAGTAACCCAGGTGTAAACAACCTGGGTTAAACACATAGAATAATAAACAGGGGAGTAAAATATCCGGGGAGTAAAATATCCAGTATATCGTAAAAATTTAAATACAGACAATAATAAGGACATGCCCCTCTTGCACATAGCTTGCCCGAGCACACAAACATAAGTTTTATGTAAATGCACTTCCCAGCATGCAACACACACGTGTCAGTTGCATGACACATGTAAGTGACGTTAAGTTACTTGGGTTGACAGCCCCAAGTGAATAGATTCACAGGATATGTTTATCAGCTGGTGGATAATCCTGAGCAGAAGTCATCGCAGGCACTTGAACTCTTTGCTTCTACTGGCATCGTCAAATTTTACATTGGAGGAAGTCTTCCATTGTAGATGGCTTCAGCCTTTAGTGGTGGGGGAATGGGTCTTTGCCCCATGTCTGTGATTAGGGGGTTGTTTGATATTGTCAGCATTCCCACTCTCAGTAAACATAGTTTCTTTAAACATCCCACTAACCATTTTCTCTCCATAGGTAGTAGGAACGTGAGGACTCTGCACAGAGCTTTTTCTCTTGATGTCCTCACACAAGAATTCCACCATTATAATTTAGATATTCTCGGCTTGCAAAGAGACCAGATGGACAGATAAAGGTCAGATTCTTAAAAATAATCTTAAATTTCTCTTTTCAGGGAGGGAAGACAATAAGCATCACCAAGGCGTGGGTCTGCTTCTCAGCAGACACGCTAGTGATGCTCTTCTAGGATATGAGTGCATTAATGAAAGGTTTCTTACAGCAAAATTTCAGACAAGCGTTAAAGACCTGAATATTATCTGCTGTTATGCCCCCACAGAGGATGCCGATGAGGATGAGAAGGATAGGTTTTATGAACAACTTCAGGATATATTGAATTCTGTCAAGAAAGGAGATATTACCCTTGTTCTTGGTGACTTCAATGCCAAAGTTGGTACTGACTCTGACCTTTGGGGAGGAGTAATAGGCCCTTTTGGTATTGGTAGCTGCAATGGCAATGGGCAACGTCTCCTACAGGTAAGTAAACTCAATGGATTCAGAATAACTAACACTTATTACAAACACCGTGACATACATAAGTACACATGGGTTTCACTTGATGGGCTGCATAAGAATATGACTGATTATATATTAATTAACAGCAAATGGGCTAGTTCTGTTAGGAATACCAGGTCATATAGGAGAGCTGAAGTTGAATATGACCATTACCTTGTTAAAAGTGTCTTGCAACTTAAACTTAAGAAGTGTTGTGCTAATTTTAAAAAAAATTACCTTTAACCCTTCCAGTGTCCACGTTGTCTGTATATGTTTGGAGAAAGTGAATTGGGGTACCAAGGACATATGTATACATTTTTAGTACAACAAAAAAATATCGATTCAAAAAAAAGTAAAAATTGCTGCTGTAATTCTTTATATATATATCTCATAAAAATATATAATTCAGGCTTCAAAAATAATATTTTATTAAACTACAATATAAATAATTTTATAAAGCCACCTGATTGTCATTTCATAGAAGCACTAAATGGTATTGCCGATTTGCTTGTTAACATTCCTATTTGCTGAAGCAACCTTCTGATTTAAGCTCACAAGTTTGATTTGAGCTATTATGAAAAAATTTTTCCTCAAATTTTCGAAAATCTCCTAAAAATTAACAAAAAAACTGTTATTTTTAAAAATAGTAGATTTTGAAAGTAATTACAAAATATGTACTGCCAGTTTTTTCCCTGTTTCACACTCTTTCCTGTCATACATCTTTTTCAGTATTCCCAAGTTATTTTTATCATTTTTCTCAGCATTCTATGCATCTTTCCCCATCTTCAAAGTCGAAACTGGAAGTAAACACATCATTCTTAGAAATTCTGGTTGCAGCTGCATTTAATTAGCTATACTTCACTGACACATGCAATCTCCATTGCATGTGCTATAAGTGTTGTTTACAGTTTTGGTCCAGCATATGAGATACCCTTTGTAAATTAGTATTTTTTTATATTTAAACGTTAGCTTTTCATTTCAGTAGATTTATTTTGGGAAATTAGTGATTTTTTTGGCTGATTGATAAGTATTGATTTTTTTTCATAGTTATGCTACATTGTATGGCCAGTTTACAATTTCTTGCTGTGGATATTTTAACCTCACATTAGGTTACATGTTAATTTTTATTATATTATTTACTTTTCCAGTAAAACTTTGATCTAGTATCTTTTTCTGAAAATAAATGAGGTCTTGGATATGGAAGGAAATTAATATCTGTAGATTTACTTTGGCTAGTTAGTGATCTTTCGATTGGCTGATTTATTGATCTTTCTGAGTTATGCTAGATCAGAGGCCGGCTTAAGAGTTGTTGCGGATATTTTATTTAACATCCCATTAGGTAATATGTAATTTTTCTAAAACTTTTTTAAGCACTCTATGCTATCAAAGGTATAAATAATTATTTCCTTCACCAAGGCAGGTAGACCATTGGCAGCTGTTATCCTTCCTTTAAACCTCACTGAGACATCACTTGTCGGCAAGAACGTCGAATAATAAATTTGTCACTGAAAGACTCCCGGACATTCCTGTTACTACCTATCCTCTACAGCATGGTACGTAAATCTCTCCCACCTAGAAAAATGATTTTTTTAGAGTTTTTGTTTATATTCAATGATTTTAAAGGCACCCCATCCCCCCCTCAGTACCCCTCTGACGATAAACTTTTTTTTGTTCGGTGCACAAATCTTTCTGCATTTAGACAAGATCACCAAACTTCAACACCCAGAGAAAAAATTCATAATGTTTAGTCATAATCCCAAGTCACTTTCTATAACACTGGTCATGTTTAAAATATATGATACTGAAAAGAATCATTAAAAGAAATAAAAATCATATTTCAGGTTGAATATTATATTATTTGGGAGGAAATTTCCTTTCGATAAACATATAATCTAACTAATTTTATTCATCAGGTTTTCCAAAATGAAGCATTAATTGTACAGTGGGATCTTTTTTTTTCCACCATATCACATTGAAAAAGGCTTATTAAAATAAATATGCTTGTAAATTTCTTTCTATTATTTATTTTCATAAAATTCGTAATTAAATTCTGTTTAATTTGATATAAAACGCTACCTATTTTCGTTCATTGGCTATTTTTTATTTCTAAAGTTGACTTTTTTATGTGACTCAGTACAAAAGGGTAAAAGCTTGGAATTTTCTCAAAGTATGGTACTGAGGAAAAAAAAATACAAAAAGAGAGAAATATTTCGTCATCATTATCATCCTCAAGCAGCCATGGGCTACGGAGATCCAACCAGACCGTGCAATTTAGTTCTCCAAGCAAGTCTGTCCTGAGCAACATCTACTGCATCTGGCCACTGCACACCAATTCTAACAAGGTCCTGTTTGACATTGTCTGCCCACCACATCCTAGGACTCCCCTTCTTTCTGAGACCTTTAGGAACACTGTTCATAACCCTAATCGCCAATCTATAATTATTCATACAGGCAACATGGCCAAACCAACGGAGTCTCACTCTGCACAATATGGCTGCTTAAAGGAGGTTGCAAACTTCTTTGCCTAACCTCATCATTAGTTACAAAGTTGAACCACCTAATGCCTAAGATACTTTCTTAAGCATTTGGAATCAAAAGCATCAAAGTTTCCTGTTATCTTGTTTACAGAGTGTCCAAGTTTCACTACCATAACTAACCCTAGAAAGAACCAAACTATTACACAGTCTAATTACACAGTCCTATTTTTGTCCTATTACACAGTCCTATTTTTGCACACTCTCCATAGATTCTTAAAAGTCCCGGCAGCAATCCCTATCCGTCTGTTAATCTCATGCCGCACATCACCAGCATCTGTTACATAGCTCCCAAGATAATTAAACTGTGACACCTGCTCAAGGCTGCAACCATTCAGATTAACTGAATCACAGCCTGCCTGACCAATTTTCATCACTTTAGTTTTCTCTCTGTTTATAACCAAACCTACTCTACTACCAATCTCATCAACAGCTCGAATGAAAGAGTTCATCTCATCAACATCATTTGCCAAAAGGGCTAAATCATCAGCATAATCTAAATAAGAAATTTTCGTATCTCCAGTCCATTTAAGGCAAAAAATCTTTCCCTTGAAGTGAATTTCGCATAACATAATCAATAACCAAGCTAAAGAGAAAAGGAGACAAAATGCACCCTTGTCGAACACCAGAAGTAATGCTAAACCAATTGCTACAAGCTTACCAACTCTCACACATGACTCAGTGTTATTACAGAGAGTTTTCATTATGTTAACTAACTTGTCTGGTATACCATATGATCTTACAATCAACCACAAATTATGTCGATCAACAGGGTCGAAAGCCTTTTTGAAATCAACAAAGCTAACAACCAAAGATTTCTGAAACTCTAAACATTTCTCAAGAATTTGCCTAAGTGAAAATATCTGACCCACACATCCCCTACTACTTCTGAATCCACATTGCTCAGCACACAAATGCCTGTCAACCAGATTCTTAATTTTAGTAAACACAATCATGCAAATAACTTTACTTTGAACAGAGAGTAGGCTGATACCCCTATAGTTATCACAAGTACTGCGATCACCTTTTTTGAAAATAGGAATAACAATAGCTCGTAAAATCCTTAGGAACCATGCCTTTATCATAAAAGATATTTAAAATTTCAGTCATCCAAGTGGTAACAGAAACATTCCCAGCTCTAAGCATTTCCGTAGTAGTTTCATCTCCCCTGGTAATTTATGAAGTTTAATTGTAGAAATAGCCAAAATAACTTCAGATTGTGTTATAGGGCCAACATTAAAACCAGTAATGCATCTATCATCATTAAGAACAATGGGAGTAGAACTAACCACATTGTTTAGAATGTCACTCAAATGCTCAGTCCACCTATCCATGACAGAATCCTCACCTTCTATAACCTTACCTTGTTTATCCTTCAAACCCTGTATACCTGTCTGTTTCCTACCACACAAAATAGTAACTATCTGGTACAGCTCTCTGCTGTTGTGCTGTCTAACTGCTTCCTTGACTTGGTCAGCCAAGCCAAAGATTCTTATCAGCAGCTAACTGATCCTTTAAACGTTTATTAAACTCTCTGTAATGCTTTCTATTAGGACTAGTAGGGTATTGATTAAGGACATTCCTGCAGTTCTTTCTTTCTGAAATAAGCTCAAGTGCCTTATCACTCAAATAATTCTGCCTCCTCTGCTCCTTTTTCCCTAAAAGAGTACTGTTAGTTTGCAAAAAAGCCTGTTTAAAATGGCCCCATTCTTCCTCAACTTCAGTAGTAAGCAAACCATGATTGTCATATTGACTAAGTAACTTATCACGGTAAGCTTTAGCTATAACTGGTCTTTCAGAGCTTCATATTGAAGGTAAAATTTTTAAACCTAACACAACACTTTTTAAGTTTAAGTTGCAAGACACTTTTAACAAGATAATGGTCAGATCCAATTTCAGCTCCCTTATAAGTCCTGGTATTCCTAATGGAATTAGCCCATTTGCTGTTAACTAATATATATTCAATTGTATTCTTATGCAACCCATCAGGTGAAACCCGTGTGTACTTATATATGTCGCAGTGTTACTAATAAGTGTTAGTTATTCTGAATCCATTGAGTTTACTTACCTGTAGGAGATGTTCCCCATTGCCATTGCAGCTACCAATAACAAAAGGGCTTATCACCCCTCCCCAAAGGTCAGAGTCAGTACCATCTTTGGCATTGAAGTCACCAAGAACAAGGGTAACATCTCCTTTCTTGACGGAATCCAAAATATCCTGAAGTTGTCCGTAAAACCTATCCTTCTCATCCGCATCCTCAGTGGGGGCATAACAGCAGATAACATTCATGTCTTTAACGCTTGTCTAAAATTTTGCTGTAAGAAACCTTTCATTAATGCACTCATATCCTAGAAGAGCATCACTAGCGTGTCTGCTGAGAAGCAGACCCACGCTTTGGTGATGCTTATTGTCGTCCTTTCCTGAAAAGAGAAATTTAAGATTATTTTTAAGAATCAGACTTTTATCTGTCCATCTGGTCTCTTGCAAGCCGAGAATATCTAAATTATAATGGTGGAATTCTTGTGTGAGACATCAAGAGAAAAAGCTCTGTGCAGAGTCTCCACATTCCAACTACCTATGGAGAGAAAATGGTTAATGGGATGTTTATAGAAACTATATTTATTGAGAGAAGGAATGCTGACAATATCAACAGCCCCCTAATCGCAGACATGGGGCAAAGACCCGTTCCCCTACCACTAAAGGCTGAAGCCGTCTGAAAGACTTCCCACAGTAGCCGTGTGATTCCTGGTAACAATGTGGGACAGTCTGTGTGCATCTTGAGAGTCAATTGCACATTTACATCAACATAAATAAGACATTTCCCCTTTCAATTGGTTTTTGGAAGACTTCCCCCAATGTAGAATTTGACGATGCCAGTAGAAGCAAAGAGTTCAGGTGCCTGCAATGACCTCTGCTCAGGATTATCCACCAAACTAAAAAAAATTTTTTTGTTATTCAGAAATATATAGCTATTCTATTCATATGCATTGTAATCATTTCTGTCTATTAGTTTCTTTTTTAAATAAATTTTTATTTGCACTGACAGATGCATTTTTTTACTACATGACTATAAAAAAAGTCATATTAAAATAAAACTTATCTATTTTATTAAATACTTTATTTTCAGAAAATCCAGAATTAAATGGTGATTAATTTGGCATACAACATGCCATAATTCCTTTCATTAGTCATTTGGCAAAAAAAGTTTTAAAGTTTTTTTTTTTTTTTTTGGGGGGGGGGGGGGGGTGAGAATAGAGATTAAATAGCTTGGCCTCTGGATGGAAACCTGTTCTTCAGGCTGGACATTGAAAGAGTTAAAAAAGATGATCACACTTCTTATGATAACTATAGGAGTATCAGTTCTGTTGCAGGAAAAGTTCTTTGCATAATAGAATTAAGTATCTGGTTAATGGGCAATTGTGTGATTCGGATTCTGACAAAGACTTCGGCTTGACAGCGTAACAGTAGAGAGTGTAGTAGGATATTAATGGTCACGGTTCAGAACAAGAGGGATGTGTACATCAGATATTTTCACTTAGGCAGATTGTTGATCATTATAATTTGTTGTTGATCACTGGATCATATGGAATACCTGAGAAGTTAGAATAATGAAAGCTCTCTATAATAATATTAAGTTGTGTGTGAGTTGAAAAGACAAACAAACTTCCCTTTTTATATATTACACACTGAACACACAATTTTTATATACACCTACCTAATAACCTGTTGCTCCACCTTATGCCCTCACAACAGCAGTTAGCCATCTTGGTAAAAACTCAATGAGGTTTTGAAAACACGGACATGGTATTGCTGCCCATGAAGCAAGGATTGCCTCTCATAGAGCATCCACAGTTGCCAGTGGGGGTTGGCAGGCTCGAACAGATCTTTCCAATTCATCCACAAATTCTCAATGGGGTTGAGGTCTGGCGATAGAGGGGACCATTTGAATGTGGTAAACTCACTTGAATGCTCCTGGAGCCAATTGGTCACCACTCATGAAGTATGCAGTGTGGAGCTGTCCCATTGAAAGATGATGTCATGGTGTGGGAAGAGAACTGTTACAAATGGGTGTAGATGGTTGGTGAGGATGTTCACATACCTTGTGCTGGTGATGGAGGTCTCAATGGGTATGAGGGACCCCAAGGACTTGGCAAGCTGGGTCCATCGCTTCATATGGTTCATGCCATACATGCACCCTCCCATCAGCATGAATAGATGTTGAAACTGTGATTAGTCAGACCAGATTATGGTTTACAGTCCTCCGCACTCCAGTTGTGATAGAACTTTATAAACTGCAGTCAACAAGGAGACATGATGTGTACATCAACTGCCATAGCCTATTTTCTCCATGGTATGACAGTCTTTTAGTGCATAAGCTTATGGACACTCCCCCATTCAATTCCGACATTATCTGCTCCACAGTAGCCGTGTGATTCCTCGTAACAATGTGGGACAGTCTGTGCACATCTTGAGAGTCAATTGCACATTTACTTCAACATTAATCCTGCTAGTTGGAAGTTTTGTTGTATTTCACATAGTCTTGGTATACATGTGAGATGGTCTGATGTTGAAATTCAAATAGTTCACCAGTTGTGGTGATGAATATCTGGCCTTCTGCGCACCTACTATCTGGCCATGGTCAAACTCACTTATGTCACTGCCTTTACCCATGAGTACTTCTCCATGACTGATTTCCAATGTGTAGAGATCTGCTCTATTTATAGGCATTGCCAGTTTCAGTATCCCACGTGACTGGACGCGATATTTCTGTTTTGCATATTGTTATTGGAAAGTATATAATAATTTGTCCTTTTAGTGTATATGAGACATTATCTTTTATGCTGAATGTAACATTTCAGCATATAGATCTATCTAATAGTTTACAAGTAAATCAAGTATACTATCTATCTCATATTTACATAAAGCAGGAACTTGTCATATCAGTCAGTACATCCAGTTCGTATTGAGTTCTACATAAAACTGAAGTTTGCCTGTCCATTTATGCTGAAAGATAGTATCCAGTTTCAGCTAATTTATAGTTTCCTGAAGGAACACCCTCTTGATATTTATTGAAGCAGCAGTTGTTACCTTCTGTGGATCCACAGTCCGTAGATGTTGACTTCTGCAGATTGTCAAAAGGACTCACTTCAGTCCATTTACAGGATAGCCTTTTAATGATAATTCTATTATAGATCTAAGCATTCACTTATGAAATAATAATATCATCTACATCTTCTATCTATGATGATATTGTAGGGCCTACAATATCATCATAGGCTATTAAAATGAAATGACAGTGGAGAGTGTTTGGCCTTGCTCTTCAGGATGAGAAACCTGGGAGAATAGGAGAGATGGAGGAAAATGATTCCCCCAGAGTGTTGGTAACTGCTGGTCCATTGTACTCCAGGGTTGATAATGAGTGAGATGTGTAGCTCCCACATATCTTCAGAACTCATCCCACACAACCTTAGAACTCGTTGTGTAGTCCACCATCTCTGCCACTGCAATGCTGACTGGCTGAGTGGTGGCCAAACTTGCAAAGGAGCTCGAAACTATCCCATTCAGCCTGATTAAGCTTCTATCATAACAAACATGAAGGATCACAAGGCCCACATGACAAATGGTATATATGACAAGAAGGTGATCACTTCTATAAAGGTTGTCCTAGACCTCCCAAGTAAAACATGGAAGGATCAAAGACGAGCAATTGGAAAGTTCAATGGAAATGAAAGTGCTGGTTGGGGAATGAAAATGTATATTGATTGTGTTCTACACAGAGAGCAAGGGATCCAAAAGCCATTGCTTGAGGACCCATCTCCCGTTAGTGTCAGTAGAGCTCTAAAGTATAGCTGTGTGTGTGTTGAAGTCTCCCATGATGAGAAAAGGAATATTTCCAGAAGATGCCAATTCCTGGCAAAAGATAAACAGAGCAGACAGTCAAAGAAAACCCCACAAAGATGGCAATCACTTCTATGTTGGTGGTGAGGGGTATGGCTTAGTATGGAGAATGGTGGCTTACAAGGAAGGCAACACTTCCCAAAGCTGGACCATTTCCATCCGAGTCCCTGTGAAAAAGTGAAAAATGCTTGATAATGGGATCAGTGGCTGTCTGCAAGTGTATCTCCTACAGGCACATGCCTAAAGGAGAACCTTGATGTTGTCAAGATTCCTCTGGAATCTATGACAATTCCATTGTAGGAGTCTGGCCATCTCAGATCTTAGAAAAATGGGCAGACAACAATCCTAAAATTAAAATAACAGTCACAGAGGATAGCTTCTGAAAATTAGGGTAATCAGTATCCATGCCTGCCAAATGAGAAGATGCTAATATCTTTCTTGAGTCCTACATGGGGGAAGGGAGAGCTTTGGTTTGAAAAGTCCAGCTGTCTGGGGTTGAAAAGGGCGCTTCCAGTGGTGGAAGAGGAAGGCACCAAAGCTGGAATGAAAACTGGAATCAATGTAAAAGTGGCGACTGACAACAGTTCAGCACACTCCAAGAAGTACTGAGCAGCTGGCAAGAAAGACTCAGTGGGCGGAACACTGATAACTGTTGACTTTGCACTGCCACAGGTGCTGTGGGAACGATAAGCTTCCCAGCAACCACACACACATAGGACAGTTTGCCAAGTATAAGAGTAGAGATGGCAGAGCAACGATCTTCTTCACTTGTGGATGCACAATGTTCTGTATCATTTTGACACACAGACCTCTTTTACCTCCTTCCATTTTAGACAGTCACAAGAGTACACCAGATGGGCACCACTGCAGTTTACACAGCTTGATATCTCACTGTGCAGTCCATATCAGGTGATCTGCACTGCCTCAGCAAGCACATGTAGGATCACAATGACAAGTTCTGTGGGCATGACCATATCTCTTGCATTGAAAACAGTGGAGCAGAGGTGCCTCAGTTGGTAATGCACCAGGCTCATAATCTACAGTTCCAAGGTTCAAGTTCCACCTGGGCCAGTGTTGAGATTTATCTCTGCAAAACTCCCCACCCTGCCCTGTCAGTATGGGATGCCAATGAGCTTGGAAAGACTGCCATCCATTAGATGGGGCATAAAGCTTTGATCCCATGCGTGGGAGTGTCATACCTTGTGAAAATTAAAAACACACTGGATAATCTTGATTGGAGGCTACCATCAGTCTCCTAACAGCTGTCCAGTTCCCCAACCTTCTCTGAAACCTTGTGACCTGGCCATTTAGTCCATTGTGTGCAAAAGAGTGTCACTCAGAGGTAAAACAACCCAACTGGAAACAGTGCAGAGAGTTGGGTATATTACACTTGGTTTATTTTACCTCTGAGCAGCACTTTTTTGCACACAATGGGCTAAATGGTCAGGTCACAAGAACCCTGAAGTCTCAGAGAAAGTTGGGGGAGGGGACCCACTGGAACAGCTGTTGGGAGACAGATGGTAGCCTCCCGTCAAGGCCTCCAACGTGTTCTTTAACATGCCCAGGGTATGGCTCTCCCACACATGGGGCCACGGCTTAACATCCCATATGACAGAAGGCGGCCTTTCCAAGCCCATCATTGTTCCCTACTGATCCTGGGCAGGGTGGAGAGTTTTGCGGAGATAAATCTCAACGCTGACCCAGCTGGGACTCGAACCTGGGAACTGCAGATTATGAGCCTAGGGTGCTACCAACTGTGCCACCCCCCACCCCTGGGTATTTCACAGATTAAGCAGCAAGCACAGATAGAAGACTTCCATAGAAGCCCACTGTAACACAAAATCGATGCTAGCATTCTTATTGAGCATCTCCTCAACTAAATTTGTTCCAAATAATAATATATGACTATGATTTTAAAATTATACAAGTATGGATTATTTTCTAAAAAGGCTTTCTAAAATATATTTATTTAGATTATATAAGAATATTATTGAATAATCTAAAATTATCTATTTATTTTAGACTATTCAATAATATTCTTATATAATCTAAGTAAATATATTTTCCGATTTCCTATTTTTTCTAAAAGACAATAAATGTCAGATACAAATTGAAAAGCAAGTGTCTGGACAATTTGAATTAGTTGGAAAATGTGAATTATGGCTCATTACACTGCCAGCAGTGGTCTTAAGTAATCTATTTGTGCTAGCTCATTATTCTGTGGGGTATATATAGTTGCATCTTGCAATGTAAATACCCTGTTTTTATGGTGGTAGGTAGGAGTTGTGTGTTGGAAGTTAAAATTAGCACCCTAGTGGTTAACAATTTTCCATATTGATGAACCAAAACCCAGTGAACTGCAGCTACTCTCTGGGCAGAAAGCTCCAAATCTCCTCCTCAGATAAGTTAAGGTAGCCCCCCTTGGAGGTCATCCCACATGAGGAGTTCAGCAATTTGTGGCAAGATATGGTGATGGCTACCCCACCAATTGCTGTTCCTTCAGGAAGAGTTCTGAATGTTATGAGCAGTTTCAACTAATGAGATCTGAGGGGCTTGACTGATTTTGATGTTCCTTCAAAACTTTCCAAGCCCTTATTGATAAAAAAAAAAGACAGGTACCCAAGCATCTGTTCAGTCCTGGAATGGATGATCATGAACCAGGTAGCAGAAGAAACAGACAATGATGTAGAAGAAGAGGATGATGAGGGTGAATTCTCATGTTGAAACCACTCCCCAGGCAGAGAGCTCCAAGAGAATCTCCTCCTCAGATATGTTGAGGAAGCCCCATAGAGAACATCCCATATGACGAATTCAGCAATTTGTGGTGCGATATGGTGACAACCTCCCACCAATCACCGTTCCTTCAGAAGTTTTGAATGTTTGGGGCACAATTTCCACCAATAAATCACCAGATCTGAGGTGCTTGACTGATTTCAATGTTCCCATGAGACCTTCCTAACCCTTATTGATAAAAAAAAAAGTAGAATATAAAACTAAACACATCGATGGTGCAATCAGTCACTGACTTCATATTCACTTCAAATGAAGATAGGGCACTGGCAATTTTGTTGAGTATGTAAATCGACGCCCTATCTTCCTTTGATGTGAATATGAATTCAGTGACTAATTGCACCATCAATATGCTTTAGTTTTATTTCTACTTTTTAGAGTGCATGTGGGAAGATACGTATTTTAAAATATTCTTTTAATTTACATATATATATTTTGGTCACTAAAAGCACCTACCATCAGAAACTTTCCTTTGATATATAACTCACAAACATCTACCACATTTTTCCTTCCCCTGTTTTTGAAGTCGTGTTTAAGGTAGCCCATGATATTGAAGACATCACAAACTTCAATTTGAGATATAACTTGTTGTTCGAAAATCTACCTTTTTTGCGAGGGTGGAGAAGGTGGTGGTGGTGTGTGTGTGTGTGTGGGGGGGGGGGGGTAAAATTGAAACAGTCTATGGCAGTCCTCTAGGAGGTTTTATTTGACACCTAACTCTTAACTGTAGCCCCTAGTATTTGAAAGATATAGCAGAATACTAGTTTTCATATATTTCTCCTTTTGCAGGGGGGGGGGGGGCAGAAATGTTCTCACCTGTAACATCACCCATGTCATAAGTTTTCATTTTATGCATAGCTTGTTACTTTCGGACCTCACATTCCAAGATACAGAAGAACAATTGGCTTCATATTTCTACTGTTAAGGGGGAGGGAGAAAAGAGGGGATTGGAAATTTTTAACTTGTAACATTCCCCATGGCACAAGCTTTCATTTGACACATAGCTTGTTACTTTCCATCATCGCATTCCGAAGATACAGCAGAACAATCATTTTCAATTTTCCCCCTTTTTTTGTGGAGGAAGACAGTAAGGGGTTGGGTTGTTTTACCTCTGAATGACACTTTTTTGCACATCATGGGCTAAATGGCCAGGTCATATGGACCCCGAAGGCTCAGAGAAGGTTGGAGGGGGGACCCACTGGAACAGCTGTTGGGAGACAGATGGTAGACTCCCATCAAGGCCAGAGTGTAAGGGGGAGGGGTAATTTTGTATAGTCTATGACACTCCCACATCACAAGTTTTCATTTAATACATAGCTTGTTACTTGTTCAGGAGATATAGCAGAACGATTGCTTTTATATTTCCCCATTTTAGGGGAGAAGAAAGCATGGGGTGGTGTAACGCTCCAAAGATTTAAATACTTTTAACGTTTTGGACCCTTTGATCCAATATTTATTCAAGCTTCGGATAGCTAAATCGGGTGCCAGGCAATAATTAACAAATTGCCAAATAAAGTTCAATTAGGGTTCAAATACCAGCGAGCATTACTTAGTGAGTAAGAATTCAAAAATTAAATGAATGTCAATGTAATTAATTTATAATCAAAACTTATCAAATAACGTTACTCAAGAGAAGGAATAGCAAAGGTTCAAAAAGTTTCTATAACAAACAAATTTATTTCCAAAATTATTTTAAACACTCACCAACGTAAATGACAACGTCGTCTACAACATCACTATCTAGCTGCTACTTTACTAACTTCTACTCACAACTCTTCTACTCTGTGACTAACACCAACTCTTCACAACTCTACTCTTACTACAACTCTCTGACTGACTCTTACTAACTTCTGTGACTACATGTCACGGTTATAACAAGCATACAGACTCAGCAACATGTGGCTGTTGCACTGGTAAAGACATTTGCATAAAATGACAAGTACGCAAACTATGACGGAAGAGGGACGTGTCCTTGTACATGTGCGCTTTAGGGGTGACAATCGAAAGTTCGGAGCTGCGCATGCACAACTCCTATGCTCTTGGAAATGGGCGCTGTGATGCCAAAAATGAAATTAAATCCCCAAAATGATAAATATAACGTAAATTAAGCAAAACTGGTTAAGGTAAAGTAAAAGTGAATGAGGGGGCATCACAGTGGGGGTAAATTTTTTATAGCCTATGACACTCACTGCATCACAAGCTTTCATTTGACACATAAATCATTAAGTTTGTCTGTCACATTCGAAAGATATGGTGGAACAACTATTTCGACAAGTCCACAAACCAACAACTGACAAATGTCAAGCAAAGAGCAATAGGAAGATACTTAAAAAAAGAGACTAGTACCCAAGCACCTACTCATCGTGTAATGGATGTTCAGGAACCAGGTAGTAAAAGAAATAGACAATGATGTAGAGAAAGAGAATGATTAGGGTGGATTCTCATGCTGAAACCTCTTAGCAGACAAGACAGAAGAAATTTTGATTACACATTTGTTGATTTGTGGTTCAGTACCCATGGTCACAACCCACCATGGAGCCCAGCAAGGGGATACCCAATCAGGCACCAGGGTTGCATGGGTGCCATATCTATACAGCCAGTGAGGGCCGAGTCCTCATGAAATAAAAATGGGAAAAATAAAGAAGTGTGAGGAAATTCGTACATCGGTACCCAGACAGGGCAAGGTACTCACCATATTGCACAGTCAGCCCAAACAAGTCCAGTCTACCAGCTGAATGATACTGGGAAGGGCCACCTCAGAACCTACCACTCACCTAAACCAGAGGCCCTCTAAAGCACTGCCTAGCCCCACAGCAGACTCCCCAAGGGAAGACAGACCAAAGGGTATCCCACAAGTCATGAGCTGAGAAGAGCAGCAGAGAACCCACAACCAACAACCAGAATCCTTTTTTCCAGGGACAAAGGTCACAATACATGGCAAACATGCAGGTGAGAATTCAGGATCCCTGTAAAGGTACCCAAACCAGGACCTTCATCAAGGATAGGAGCTCACACCTAGGGGACAGTCAAGCTCTATGAGGAAGAGCATTAACTTCCTGTAAATTGTAAAGTGAAATTGTCCTTTATTACAACTGCATAAGGATGCACTGAGCATTTGAAAACTTCATCTCTATACCCCAGAGCAGTCATCATGACAGTATGAACCACATAATTATATGTGCAAACGCATTCATTGTCTCCTCTCCCCACTCCAAAACCTCAAGTTACTTTCTGTGAAACCCTCGAAATTTTCGCCTTCTGAGACAGATATTGCAACTTTAACACACCCCTTCCACCTGCAGCTTGATGCATCTTGCTATGTGACTTCCCACCACCAATGGCCAACTGGCCACACCCCTCCTCTTCGCTGCACAAGACATTCGACACTTCAATGCACAGCACTTTTCCACTGAAGTTAGTGACCAGCATGTGGGAAAATGGCTTACTGCTTTGCACTCTCACTACTAAGAAGGGATTACATCTAAGTGATAATGGCAAAGCACCAAACTGCTGTTACCTAATGACTTTTACTCTATTAACATGCTGAAACTTCCTTCTGCTGCAGGACTCTCATCAGTGAAGATGTCTGCAAAAAAAAAGGTATTTTGCTTAATCTAACCTATCACCAACAATCCACCTCTCCAAGGAACTGTACGCCGCCCTGAAGATGACTGCTGAGTACAGTTGAAAGCGCTCGGCTCCTACAACCATGTAAATAGAACATTGCAGTATTTGTGTAAATAAATCTAACTGGCAAAAAAAGCGTTATACATTCTTATGAGTCATAATTCTGCATAACTTGCAGAAGAAGCAGCAAATCCGTTCTTCATGGCTCTGTATCTCTTCCCACTCAGAAAAACCAGCCCTAATGATGCATTGGGTTGGCTCCCAGATCAACCCACTTCCATCCAAATTGAGAGGGAAGTGTAGACAAAGTTGCGACCAGTTAATGTAATGTTATAAACAAATATTATGCACAACACAGAGACAAGCAAAGCAAATCATGCTAGATTCTTTGTATTAGGAAATAAAATTTTAAATTAACTAATCAATCATATACATACACATTTCTGCAAATTTTTTTTTTATAAAAGCTTTAAATTATAATTATTTTTATTCAAATAAAACATCTGATACAAAGAAAAAAATATTGAAAAGATTAATAAGATATGCAAAAGGCAAGCAAATAATGAAATACTCCTTTTAACCCTTCCAGGGTCCTTCCTGAAAAACTGGTTTACATCCAGAGGCACAGCTATTTCTTCACTCTGATCAGCCAAAAAAAAATTAACTTTATAACTTTTTTCTTCTTCCAAATAACTAATGAAAGAAATTATGACTTGTTATATGCCAAATTATTCAGCATTTAATTCTGGATTTCCTGAAAATAAAATATTTTACAAAAAAATGACTAATTTTATTTTAATAGGGCATTTTTTAGAATCATGTAGTAAAAAATGCACCTGGCAATGCAAATAAAAATTTATTTAAGAAAAACTAATACAGATATAATTATAATGTACATGAATAGAAAGGTTATTTATTTCTAAATAACAAAAAAAATATGTACTTGAAGCATGAAAATTACTCCCTTTTTGTAAATTTTTTTTTTTGGTACCATACTTTGAGAGAAGTCCAGACTTTTTTGCCATCTGTGCTGTCTTATAAGCAAGTCAACTTCAGAACTTTGTTTAAAAATAAACAATCAACTGAAATAAGTCATGAATATACCAAATTACACAGAATTTAACTCCAAATCCTATGAAAATAAAAAATTTAAACAAATTTGCAAGCATATTAACTTTAATAAGACATTTTCACGATGATATAGTGAAAAAATAGATTGGCTATGAAATTAGGTTTAATTTTGTAAAACCTAACGAATAAAAACTGTTAAATTATATATTCAATGAAAGTAAATTTCTTCCCAAATAATATAATATTTACATGAAACATGATTTTTATTTCTTTTAATAATTCCTTTCAGCGTTGTATATTTTAAAACATGGGCCACCTTATACAAGGTGACTTGGATTGCTCACACAATGGAATTTTCTGTCCTGTTTATGAAATGGAGGAACACTTCTTGGCTGCGTTTTTTTTTTTATTAACCATTACGAATTTTTTTCTTTGGGTGTTGAATTTTAGAGATTTTGGCTAAGTGCTTAAAAGTTAGTGCACCAAAGCAAAAAAAAAGTTATATCATCAGAGTTATTCATCTTGGGCCTCTCATTTCGGATTCTGTCAACATCTATGTTCATCAGAGACCTTGAAAGGGTTAAAAGTAGAAATTCGTTTAAAAAGGGTCTCACCAAACACACCTACCACATTAAATGGCGGTTACTGTATCAATTATCTTATCTGTGATATATAGAGATTGCTTTTGAGTAAAATTTCACTACAGAGAATTCTACTGTCATACACTTTAAGCACAGAATTTCTTTCAACATTTAACTGTTTAACTCATTAGAGTACTTAACAAAACAGTTTTACAACTTAGCTCTGCACTTTACTGTAAACATCAACTTCAGAGATTTATTCCCATATATCTCATTAAAGTAGCATTTAAAAATAATTACATTATGCAACAATGCTTGCAGCATGAGAGCTTAAAACTAATTTTTGCTGAATGAACCATGATGCAGTGCACTGAAATATGGAAAATAGCCACTTTGCATGTATAAAAAATCTACTATACAGCACCAACTCTAAACATAAATTTTCACATACTATATTACATAGCTTAACACAAAATGCATAATGCTCTCAGAATAGTCTTCACAAAATAAGATACTTTCCCTCTATTCATGTCTCCTGATGCTGCGAAATTAATACTACAGAAAAAAAAAAATTCGACCACCAGAGAACTTATTTTAATAATTAACTGCACATGTGAAATATACTGGCAATTTTTTTTCCTACTAATATATACTGCACACAAGAAAAATACTAGCTTACATACTCTAAAAACCAAATGTAAACTTTTACTATTATAGAAAAAAATTACCACAATCTACATATAACAATAAACTCATACTAGTCAAATACTACAATATGACATTATTGCTACTAGGCCAAACCTTCCCAAAAGTCATAACATTACTAATTTATGAAATATTCCAAATAATAAAACTCATATATTGTCATGTTCGATTCACTAGAATTACAAAATCTCGGTCACTAGAACAGCTTGTTTTGAGGGGATTTTCTCTATTTTTATATTTTACTCTACAATGGACTCTTAAAATTATGTTTGCCATACTCTCTTCATTTTCATTTTAACTGACTATGGTAATACAAATACATATATTAAGTTGTATCAGTTTTGTAAACTAATTTGTAGAATGCTTTAGACTCATAACCATAACATTCAGGGGCGGGGGTAGCTCAGTCAATAGTACGCCAGGCTCGTAATCTATAGTTCCCAGGTTCGAGTCCCAGCTGGGTCAGCGTTGAGATTTATCTCTGCAAAATTCCCCGCCCTGCCCACGGTCAGTAAGGGACACCGATGGGCTTGGAAAGGCCACCGTCCGTCGGATGGGACGTTAAGCCGTGGCCCCGTGTGCGGGAGAGCCATACTCCTTCATTTTAAATAACACGCTGTGCACCCAGTGTGTGCACGTTAAATAACACGCTGGATGGCCTTGACGGGAGGCTACCATCTGTCTCCCAACAGCTGTTCCAGTGGGTCCCCTCCCCCAACCTTCTCTGAGCCTTCGGGGGTCCATGTGACCTGGCCATTTAGGCCATGGTGTGCAAAAAAGTGCCGCTCAGAGATAACCCAACCCATAACATTTATTATAAACCCAGTTGTCAGCATGACCCACAATACTCTGTAAAAAATGGTCAACTATAAAATAACAGAGACTTCTATCTTTTAACAATAAAGAAATCAACATTAATTTACATTCCTTCATGACAGCAAATCCAACTCTCTAGGTAAAAAAAAAACCTTGGCCAAAACATTTAAATTAATTGATATCTTTTAATTCTGGCACAATAATCATATGGATCACTGGCAGACCAAAAACCCCTTGCCCATAGATTTTACAAATGATAAATCATCAGACTCTTATGTCAGACAACTGGTGGAGTGCACTGCGTTAGGAAGCAAGGCATTGGAGCCTATTGGGACAGATGAGGCTGGTAGCATTTTCTGGGAACATATTAATGACTGTTACCACTGTAGCATTCTTAACTCTCCAATGACCACAAGCAGACCATTCTCAAAATCTTTTTCTCATCCCAGAAAACAAAGGGGTATAATCTGTTCCCTAATGGTTTGAATCAGCAATAAGTGGGACAACGCAGTGATGGCCACCCCAACAATCATACCTGAAGGAACAGCTCAGAATGTTTTGAGTAAGCACTTTCCATTAGCAGGTCTTTGACTTAATAGTGGGGGAAAAAACTTCAATCTTAGATGCTTGACTGATTTAAAAAAACTCACAAGATCTTCCAAATCATTGTTAATGAAAAAGGAAGACATATCCCCAATTACCTGATCACTTGTGAAATGGATGAAGATGGTTGGGTTGTTTTACCTCTGAGCGGCACTTTTTTGCACGCCATGGGCTAAATGGCCAGGTCATATGGACCCTGAAGGCTCAGAGAAGGTTGGGGGAGGGGACCCACTGGAACAGCTGTTGAGAGACAGATGGTGGTCTCCCGTCAAAGCCATCCAGCATGTTCTTTAACGTGCACGGTATGACTCTCCCGCACAGGGGGCCAGAAGAAGATGGTGAAGAAACTGATGATGATGATGAGCCTTTCTGACATGCCCTTTTTGTGCTCAAGGTACATAAATGATTTTGGGAACCCATGATTAAATTATTAACCCTTCTAGGTTCCAGCCTGAAAAATTGGTTTACATCCAGAGGCCTAGTTTTTTTTACTACAATAATTTTTCACTACATTTTTTTATTTAATAAAATATTCATCAAATGGAAAAAGTATTATTTTTCAAGTTTGAATTATTTATTTTTATAAGATATATCTGAAAATTTTCAAACTGCGATTACTATTTTCAAAAAATTGGTTGTACTAAAAAACGAATATAGCTGTCTTAGGCCTTTCATTTCAGATTTTATCAACATGCATAATCAGCATGGATCCTAGAAGGGTTAATGGTTCAATGCCCACATATTTCCTCACCCACCATAGAGCCCATGGATAGTCCTCACTGATCAGTTGAAAGCTGGCTTCCTGCTTACCTGGAACAGAGACTAAAGTAGTGTTTAGCAATGACCCTGTAAAGCACAGCCCCATGATGAAAAGGCTCCCCAATGGCAAAACAAGCCAGAGAGAACACAGCTAGCTACAAGCTGAGGAGAGCAGAACAGGACCCTTGAACAACTACCGGGATCCTCTTTTCCAGAGACATGGGTCGCCTCATAAGACAAACATGCAATAAGCGTTTAGTACCCTATGAAATTACCCAAACCAGTAATTAAGTATACACAGGATGGTTCTCTCACTGCTGACAGGAGCTCATATCAAGGGAAACTATACAATCAACAAAAAAAAAAAAGCTTCAGACCAATACTTTAAGTGTTAAGTATTACAAGTTCATTTTCCAAAATTCAGAATTTTTTTCCTAATTAATTTGCTCCCTTCTCAAATAAACAACACAGATTTTTATTTGTAATGCATAGGACAGAGAAGAATCCTAGAAACTACTCCTAGCTTTTACAGGCCTTCTCATACAAGGACATGCTCTATTAACCATTCCCAAGTTTTTTATACAAACCATAAAACTTCCAATTTTTTTTAAATTGCTGTTTGAAAATGCTTTTACATATATCTTTTAAAAATATGCAATTTAAGCTTGAAAAATAATATTTTCTTTTGCATTTGATACATATTTCAATAAATAATTCAATAAAGCCATCTGATTGCCATATTTTAGAAGCGTTATACAATATTGCTGATTTGTTTGTTAATGTTGCTCTGTATTGAAGCAATCACCTGATTTAAGCTCACAAGTTTGATATGAACTATTATCAACATATTTTTCCTTACATTTTTGAAAATCTCTTAAAAATTAACAAAACACTGCTATTTTTAAAAACAGCAGATTTTGGAAGTAATTACAAAGTACACAGCCTTGCCTCCCGCCCCCCCATTTTACACTACTTTCTGTATAAATCTATTTCAGTATTCCCAGAATTATTTTTATCATTTCTCCCAGAATTCTATGCATCTTCCTGCTTTTAAAATCGAAACTGGAAATGAAAACATCTTTCCTGGGTGCAGCTATACTTAATTACATTATGACTCACTGAACAAGAGGCAAGTGACTCACACAAGCTATCTCTGTTCTGTGTATTATAAGTGGCTGCATAATGGATTGTTTACAATTTTGGTCCAGCATATTGGATACCCTTTGTAAAGCTAGTGTTTATTTTTATTTAAATCTTAGTTTTCATTTCAGTAGATTTATTTTCGGAAATTATCAAATCGATTTTTCATACTTATGCCACATCGGATGACTGGCCTACAACTTGTTGCTGTGGATATTTTATTTAACATCGCATTAGATTATATGTTAATTTTTATTTTGTTATTTCTGTAGATTTACTTCCATAAGTTAGCTATCTTTCTGAGACTACATCAGATGGCTGGCTTACAACATTTTGCTGTGGATATTTTAACTTTACACTAGGTTATTTTTAACTTTACTATTTCTTTGTTTTCCTGTAAAAAAAAATCGATTTTCTTTTTCCTTTGCTGAAAATAAATGAGATCTTATATACAGAAGCAAAAAAGAACTTCCTTGGCATGAAAATCAGTCATGTGGGAGGGCAATTTCAGGAAAGTATTTTTTTTTCAACCCTCCCCCCATATCCACTAAACTCACAGCGAAGATTTCACTCCCCCCCCCCTTCCAAGAAAATTACAACTTTCACATTGAATAATTTAACCCCCCCTCCCTCCAGCATCTTGGCTGTGCGGCTCTAATAATATATATTTTTTTTTTGTTTCGGTGCACAAACCTTTCTGCACTTAGCCAAGTTCACCAAACATCAACACCCAAAGAAAAAATTCTTAACGTTTGGTAAAAAAAAGTCAAAAGTTTTTTCCATTTCATAACCAGTTAAGAAAATCTTGTGAATATTCCAAGTCACTTTGTATAACACTGGCCATGTTTAAAATATACAATACTGAAAAGAATAATTAAAAGAAACAAAAATTGTGTTTCAGTTTAAATATTGTATTATTCAGGAAGAAATTTCCTTTTGATTAATACATAATTTAACTATTTTTTTTCATTATGTTTCCAAAAATAAGCCTTAATTGTATAGCCCAATCTATTTTTTCACCATATCACATTGAAAGAGGTCTGCCCTGCTGGAACAGTACCACTATGCCAGTTAAGGCAGATTTTTAAACTTTATAATTATCAATACTCAACTGTGATTGCTGTAACAAAGTTCTCAGATAATTGTATCCATCTTCTGTGGGTGTTATCTGTTCAGCAACAGTATTCAAAGCTGATGATATTAGATCCAGTTGTGTTTTTTGTACTTCAGATAGACGATTATTAAGTTGTTCAATTTCTTTCTGTGATCCACATAACTCCTTTTCTAGTTTCTCAATATAACTGATATCAACTTTTTGTGATGTCATACTTAGAAGAGCTGCCACTTGATGCTGAAAAACAGATATATAAGGTAATGAATATTTAAACAAAGTAATTTCACAACTTTTTTCTTAATATTTAGGCAAGTAAGTAATTTTGGACTATTAACACTTACAGTCTCAGGGTTTTTTTTTTTCTCTAAAAGTGCAATTCAACTTCTAAGTCTTATTATGAAACAACTCATGAATGAAATAGTTTACATTTCTTATAAAAAGCAAAAGCATTTAATTCTGAACAAAAAAAATTAAAAGGGGGAAAAAATGGTAGTCAAGGATTAAAAAACCATGTTTAAAGTTCATAGGTAGGGATTTTTGAAAACTGATTAATGAGCTTCCAACACTTAAAGGGTTAAAGCTGTAGACCAGTTTAAAGGTATACACCCATTTTATTCGTCTTTAAAAAATTTCTTGTAAAACGCATGAAATATAAATAGGTTTAATAATTTTTTCCTCTGTTACCTTTACTAACATTCGGGAAAAAAAAGGGGGGGGGGGAAGCAAACCCTCTTGCCCCTCCCCTAGATCTGGTTCTGCACCTGTATTGTTTAAATGCATAGATATAATTATACACTATTGCAGAACATTGCCAAAATTCAGTTCTTCGGAGCAGCATTGTTTCGAAATATGCAGTTGCAGATTCCTTGCTTCAAGGCTTATCACAGCCCTTTTCATTGTTTCACAAGGAAGTCCAGATGTGTGATTGGAGTTTCCTTCTGTTTCCATTTTTTTAAATGGAAAACAGCACTATACAATTTATTATAAATAAATAATGTAGTTTTTTTTTAAAGTA
The DNA here is from genome assembly GCA_038380435.1 of Ryuthela nishihirai. NCBI lineage: Eukaryota > Metazoa > Arthropoda > Arachnida > Araneae > Heptathelidae > Ryuthela > Ryuthela nishihirai. Next base: position 1,714,071 of record JAWZYU010000023.1, on the reverse strand, counting down.
CAAACCAGTTTTTTCATTTTACTATTCTAGACAAAAATAAACTACTTTAAGATTACTGCTAAAATTTGTTATTGATCTTAACTGGGTTTTTATTTGCAAATATTTCTTACTGTGTGGACCATTTTGACCGGTTTGAGATCTCATGACTATGACTTGTCACGAGCACCAGTTGTTTGCAGTTGTAGAAGACTATATCACTTGATCAGTGTAATGCATGCGTTTGTACTTTTTCCTTCTATAGTCATCTTGATGCTATTTAGGGCAATTTCACTGCTTTGTGGTGAAATGGAGCTGCCATCTTCTTCTTGTTTGTTAGCATTATTATACAAGCTGAACACTTTACCTGTTTGTTTATTGCTAGATTTTGGAATATTTTGCATTTCACTCAAGTAGAAGCTTTCATGGCACTGGAAGATTATCTATTCCATCATTGTAGCATTGGTTTCTATTTTGATATATTTCTAGTTGTTCTGTGATGTTTAGCTGAAAGTTTGTTGGTGGTGCTATGATAATTTGTGCTTCATGGAAATCAGCAATTATTATGTATTGTTTATGGAGTGGACTAATGCAGTATTTTGCTTTCTCATTCTTATATCTCAAATGTGTTCATTGAGATGTACTTTTCATTTTTCCAAAATAGGGTTTATTGAGCTTCACTGGGATTCTATAAATACCTCCATTTTGATTTTGGAACTCTGCTGGCTTTAATTTGCTTCAGAACGGTATTATTGCTGAAGATGAGTAATTTATATCCATACAGTTTCCTCATAATTTGCATGATATTAGTCAGCCTTGGTAATTGGGAATGCTTTTGCTGTATTGGATGTTATTTATCTTCTTTACATAGCAGGAATGGTTGGGTGGGTTTATTCATATTCTTGTAGCGATTTTTTTCAATTTTATTCATCTATTTATTTCATGGCTGTCTTGGTACCCTAGTGGTTATTGCATTTGGCTGCTGATGAAAGGAACCTGGGTTCTAGCCCCAAATAAGGCATGGATGTTTGTGTTGCCTTTCTGCTTAGGTCTCACTTTCCTCACAGATCTTCCCTAAGGTGTATTAACTTGATATACTCCTGTCAGACCTCTATACTAAGCAGCTGCTTGACCTAATATATCAAACATTAAGATATAATACTAAAATCAAATCTACATAATAATATGGACAGGCTCACTGCAATGCACGATTCATCTACAGACTTATTCAGGCATTGTACAAATCATATGGTAGTATGGAATTTTAAATGATGATCCATTTAACCCTTCAAAGGCCCAAGTCTTGTATATAAGTTGACAGAATCCGTAATGAGAGACCAAGGACACCTGTACCAGTTTTTAATGCAACAAATGAAACTTCAATATCTTTTTTTTAATTTGCCATTTGAAAATTTTCTTACATATATCTTATAAAACACATTTTTAATGCTTGAAAAATAATCCTTCTTTCCCATTTGATGTATATTTTATTAAACTATGACATAAATATTTTGTTGAAGCCATCTGATTGCCATTTCTCAGAAGCGATATACGGCATTGCTGATTTGTTTGTAAATTTACTCTATGCTGAAGTATACACTGGTTTCCATAAATTACGGAAAATCCCTATATTAAGTCAATGGAAAGCTAATGTCAAAGCTCTATAACTTCTAAAATAAGTTTTTTTGCTTTGAAAAATGTGATTGCAGATAAAAATCTCAATCAAACAAATCAATATCTAGATTTTCAACAATATTTGTTCAGCACTTAATGAGTCATGGAAGTTCAATTATTTAGCAATAACAATGACAGCCATAAAAATTGACTTCAGAAGTTAATTAAAACTTAATAATAAGGATTGTATCAAAGTGCTTAATAAAATAAGTTTGTATTTTAGAACTTGTGTAAATTGTTTCACTATTCTTCAGTTTTGTATAAATTTCTTAAGACTGGCACTGCTGTTGTTAACTATTCAAACTTCGATAACTCATTAAATACTGAACGAATATTGTTGAAAATCGAGATATTGATTTATTTGATTGAGATCTTTAACTGCAATCACATTTTTCAAAACAAACAAAAAAAAACTTATTTTAGAAGTTATAGAGCTTTGACGTTAGCTTCCCATTGACTTAACATAGGGATTTTTCTTAATTCATCGAAACCAGTATATTATCAACAAATGTTTCCTTAAAATTTCAAAAAACTCCTGAAAATTCATAAAAAAAACTTTTTTTTTTAAAATGGAACATTTTGAATAATTACAAAATACCTCTTTGTGGTTGTTTTATTTTTTACCACTTTACACTCTTTTCTGCCTAAACCAATTTTAATATTCCGAGAATTATTTTTATGATTTATCCCATAATTTTATGTGTTGTTCCCACTATTGAAATCGAAACTATAACTAAAAGAGCCTTCTTAGCTAAAGCTTGCTGTTCAAGACTAGATGCAGCATAAACTATGTCATGGCAGAGCAGGTGTAGTGACCTAGTTAATTGCTGACATGTGCGAGTCTAATGGCTGCAAAGTGGATTGTTTAGAGCACTGTTGCTACACATTGGATATCATCATCATTCATCCAGTAGTATTTTTTTAATACTTTTATATCGCAAATAGTAGCTAGGTAGTCATTGGAAGGAGAGCTATGCACCAATCCCCTGTGATGATGCTTAGAACTGGTCAGGCCTAGCACCTAATGTCCGACCCTGCCTTCTCGTGTGCTTCTGCTATGCTTTCTGTTTGTTTGTGAGTTGACAGCCCCAAGTGAATAGATTCACAGGATATGTTTATCAGCTAGTGAAAAATCCTGAGCAGAGGTCATAGCAGACACCTGAATTCTTTGCTTCTACTGGCATTAAATTCTACATTGGAGGAAGTCTTCCAGTGCAGATGGATGGCTTCAGCTTTTTTTTAGTAGTGGGAGAACAGGTCTTTGCCCCATGTCTGCGATTAGGGGGCTGTTTGATATTGTCAGCATTCCCTCTCTCAATAAATATAGCTTCTTTAAACATCTCACTAACCATTTTCTCTCCATAGGTAGTTGGAATGTGAGGACTCTGCACAGAGCTTTTTCTCGAGGTCCTCACACAAGAATTCCACCACTACAATTTATATATTCTCGGCTTGCAAGAGACCAGATGGACAGATAAAGGTCAGATTCTTAAAAATAATCTTAAATTTCTCTTTTCAGGGAGGGACGATAACAAACATCACCAAGGTGTGGATCTGCTTCACAGCAGACACACTAGTAATGCTCTTCTAGGATATGAGTGCATTAATGAAAGATTTCTTACAGCAAAATTTCAGACAAGCATTATAGACTTGAATGTTATCTACTGTTATGCCCCCACTGAGGATGAGAAGGATAGGTTTTACAGACAACTTCAGGATATTTTGAATTCTGTCAAGAAAGGAGATATTACCCTTGTCCTAGGTGACTTCAATGCCAAAGATGGTACTGACTTTGACCTTTGGGGAGGAGTGATAGGCCCTTTTGGTATTGGTAGCTGCAATGGCATGGGCAATGTCTTCTACAGGTAAGTAAACTCAATGGTTCCAGAATAACTAACACTTATTGGTAACACTGCGACATATATAAATACTCATGGGTTTCACCTGATGGGCTGCATAAGAATATGATTCATTATATATTAATTAACAGCAAATGGGCTAATTCTGTTAGGAATATCAGGTCATATAGGGGAGCTGAAATTGGATCTGACCATTACCTTGTTAAAAGTGTCTTGCAACTTAAACTTAAAAAGTGTTGTGCTAAGGTTAAAAAAATTACCTTTAATACTGAAGCTCTTAAAGACCCAGTTATAGCTAAAGTTTATCATGATAGGTTACTTAGTCATTATGACAGTCATAGTTTGTTTACTACTGAAGTTGAGGAAGAATGGGGCCATTTTAAACAGGCTTTTTTGGAAACTAACAGTATTCTTTTAGGAAAAAAGGCGCAGAGGAGGCAGAATTATTTGAGTGATAAGGCACTTGAGCTTATTTCAGAAAGAAAGAACTGCAGGAATGTCCTTAATCAGTACCCTACTAGTCCTAATAGAAAGGATTACAGAGAGCTTAATAAAACATGTAAAGGATCAGTTAGCTACTGATAAGAATCTTTGGCTTGATGGTTTGGCTGACAAAGCTGAGGAAGCAGTTAGGCAGCACAACAGCAGAGAGCTGTACTAGATAGTTAATGTTTTATGTGGTAGAAAACGAACAGGCATACAAGGATTGAAGGATAAACAAGGTAAGGTTATAGAAGGTGAGGATTCTGTCATGGATAGGTGGGCTGAGCATTTGAGTGACATTCTAAACAATGTGGTTAGTTCTAATCCCATTGTTCTTAATGATGATAGATGCATTACTGGTTTTAATGTTGGCCCTATAACACAATCTGAAGTTATTTTGGCTATTTCTAAAATTAAACTTCATAAATCACCAGGGGAGATGAAACTACTACGGAAATGCTTAGAGCTGGGAATGTTTCGGTTACACTTGGATGACTGAAATTTTGAATATCTTTTATGATAAAGGCATGGTTCCTAAGATTTTACCAGAGCTATTATTATCCCTATTTTCAAAAAAGGTGATCGCAGTTCTTGTGATAACTATAGGGGTATCAGCCTACTCTCTGTTCCAGGTAAATTTCTTTGCATGATTGTGCTTAATAGAATTAAGAATCTGGTTGACAGGCAAATTGTAGTGAAGGTTTCAAAATTGCGTGATGAGCAATGTGGATTCAGAAATGGTAGGGGATGTGTGGATCATATATTTTCACTTAGGGTATTTCCATTCCTTCCAACAATATTCGTTCAATATTAAATTGTAGTGAAGGTTTCAAAATTGCGTGATGAGCAATGTGGATTCAGAAATGGTAGGGGATGTGTGAATCAGATATTTTCAATTAGGGTATTTCCTTTCCTTTCTTTTAGTGAAGGCCTCAAAATTGCGTGATGAGCAATGTGGATTCAGAAATGGTAGGGGATGTGTGGATCATATATTTTCACTTAGGCAGATTCTTGAGAAATGTTTAGAGTTTCAGAAACGTTTGGTTGCTAGCTTTGTTGATTTCAAAAATGCTTTTGACTCTGTTGATTGTCATAATTTGCAGTTGATCATTAGATCTTATTGCACACTAAACAAGCTATTAGCATAGTGAAAGTTCTTTATAATAACACTGAGTCATGTGTGAGAGTTGGCTTGTAGCAATTGGTTTAACATTACTTCTGGTGTTCGACAAGGGTTGAACAATTAGTTGGAATTATTATCTACTAATTGTCTCAGCTTTTCCAACAATCACAGTGATATAAAAAAAAACTTAATATTGAAAAGAATTATAAAAAGAAATAAAAACTTTTGAAAGTACTAGTTTGCGCTTCCAAAAAACCATACATTAAAAAAGAAATTGTATAGTGCTTTTGGACAATTAAAAAAAAACAGGAGGAAGTTCCAATAACTAACCTGGCCTTTTCTTGAAACAGTAAAATTGAGTTTTTTTTACCTCTGAGTGGCACTTTTTTTACACACAAATGGGCTAAATGGCCAAGTGGCAAAGACTCCGAGGGCTCAAAAGAAGGTTAGAGGAAGGGATACATTGCACAGCTGTTAGCAGACAGATGGTAGCCTCCTGTGAAGGCCATCCAGTATATTTTTTAACGTGCACAGGGTATGGCTCTTCCATACATGGAGACACATCATTTTGTTCCATCTGATGGATGGCAGCCTTTCCAAGCCCAACAGTGTCCCCTACTGTTTGAGGGCAGGGCGGGGAGTTTTGCAGAGATAAATCTCATGGAACTGCAGATTATGAGTCTGGCAGGCTACTGACTGAGCCACCTCTGCCCTCAAACAGTGAAATTGAGCTACACTGTGAATCAAGAACTGAAAAGTATTGTTATAAACCTTGAAATAAGGAACCTATAACTGCACATCTTAAAAAAACCCTGTTCTGAAGAACTGGATTTTGACAATATTCTGTGATGTCTAAAGGTATTTATAGTTATGTATTTAAACAATGCACAGCTGTATATATTTAAATTGCCCTCATCATCATCATCATCCTCATCCTCAAGCAGCCATGGGCTACGGAGGTCCAACCAGACCACACAGTTTAATTCTCCAAGCATATCTGTCCTGAGCTACATCAGCTGCATCCGGCCACTGTACACCAATTCTAACAAGGTCCTGTTTGACATTGTCTGCCCACCGCATCCTAGGTCTCCCCCTCCTTCTGAGGTCTCTAGGCACACTGTTCATAACCCTATTCGCCAATCTATAATTATCCATACGGGCAACATGGCCAAACCAGCGGAGTCTCTCTCTGCACAATATGCTGGTTAAAGGAGGTTGCAGACTCCTTTGCCTAACCTCATCATTAGTTACAAAGTTAAACCACCTAATACCCAAGATACTGCGTAAGCATCTAGAATCAAAAGCATCTAGTTTCCTATTATCTTGTTTACACAGCGTCCAAGTTTCACTACCATAACCAACCCTAGAAAGAACCAAACTATTATACAGTCTAATTTTAGTCTTTAGGTGTATACGCCTATTTCTCCACAATCTCCATAGATTCTTAAAAATCCCTGCAGCAATACCTATTCGTCTGTTAATCTCATGCTGCACATCACCAGTATCAGTTACATAGCTCCCAAGGTAATTAAACTGTGACACCTGCTCAAGACTGCAACCAATCAGATTAACTGAATCACAACCTTCCTGACCAATTTTCATCACTTTAGTTTTCTCTCTGTTTATAACCAAACCTACTCTACTACCAGTCTCATCAACAGCTTGAATGAAAGAGTTCATCTCATCAACATCATTTGCCAAAAGGGCTAAATCATCAGCATAATCTAAATCAGAAATTTTCGTATCTCCAGCACATTTAAGGTCAAAAGCTTTCCCTTGAAGTGAATTTCGCATAACATAATCAACAACCAAACTAAAGAGAAAAGGAGACAAAATGCACCCTTGTCGAACACCAGAAGTAATGCTAAACCAATTGCTACAAGACTTACCAACTCTCACACATGACTCAGTGTTATTATAGAGAGCTTTCATTATGTTAACTAACTTGTCAGGTATACCATATGATTTCACAATCAACCACAAATTATGACGATCAACAGAGTCGAAAGCCTTTTGGAATCAACAAAGCTAGCAACCAAAGGTTTCTGAAACTCTAAACATTTCTCAAGAATCTGCCTAAGTGAAAATATCTGATCTACACATCCCCTACCACTTCTGAATCCACATTGCTCATCACGCAATTGCCTGTCAACCAGATTCTTAATTCTATTAAGCACAATCATGGAAAGAACTTGACCTGGAACAGAGAGTAGGCTGATACCCCTATAGTTATCACAAGAACTGCGATCACCTTTTTTGAAAATAGGGACAATAATAGCTCTGGTAAAATCTTTAGGAACCATGCCTTTATCATAAAAGTTGTTCAAAATTTCAGTCATCCAAATGGTAAATGAAACATTCCCAGCTCTAAGCATTTCCGTAGTAATTTCATCCACCCCTGGGGATTTATGAAGTTTAAGTTTAGAAATAGCCAAATTAACTTCATATTGTGTTATAGGGCCAACATTAAAGTCAACAATGCATCTATCATCATTGCAAACAATGGGAGTAGAATTAACCACATTGTTTAGAACATCACTGAAATGCTCAGCCCACCTAGCCATGACAGAATCCTCACCTTCTATAACCTCACCTTGTTTATCCTTCAATCCCTGTATACCTGTTCGTTTTCTACCACACAAAACATTAACTATCTAGTACAGCTCTCTGCTGTTGTGCTGTCTAACAGCTTCCTCGACTTTGTCAGCCAAGCCATCAAGCCAAAGATTCTTATCAGTAGCTAACTGATCCTTTACACGTTTATTGAGCTCTTTGTAATGCTTTCTATTAGGACTAGTAGGGTACTGATTAAGGACATTCCTGCAGTTCCTTCTTTCTGAAATAAGCTCAAGTGCCTTATCACTTAAATAATTCTGCCTCCTCTGCTCCTTTTTCCCTAAAAGAGTACTGTTAGTTTCCAAAAAAGCCTGTTTAAAATGGTCCCATTCTTCCTCAACTTCAGTATTAAGCAAACCATGACTGTCATAATGACTAAGTAACCTATCATGGTAAGCTTTAGCTATAACTGGGTCTTTCAGAGCTTCAGTATTAAAGGTAAATTTTTTAACCCTAGCACAACACTTTTTAAGTTTAAGTTGCAAGACACTTTTAACAAGGTAATGGTCAGATCCAATTTCAGCTCCCCTATATGCCCTGGTATTTCTAACAGAACTAGCCCATTTGCTGTTAATTAATATATAATCAATCATATTTCTATGCAGCCCATCAGGTGAAACCCATGTGTATTTATGTATGTTGCGGTGTTTGTAATATGTATTAGTTATTCTGAAACCATTGAGTTTACTTACCTGTAGGAGACGTTGCCCATTGCAGCTACCAATACCAAAAGGGCCTATTACTCCTCCCCAAAGGTCAGAGTCGGTACCAACTTTGGCATTGAAGTCACCAAGAACAAGGGTAATAACTCCTTTCTTGACAGAATTCAAAATATCCTGAAGTTGTCCGTAAAACCTAGCCTTCTCATCCTCATCAGAATCCTCAGTGGGGGCATAACAGCAGATAACATTCAAGTCTTTAATGCTTGTCTGAAATTTTGCTGTAAGAAACCTTTCATTAATGCACTCATATCCTAGAAGAGCATCACTAGCATGTCTGCTGAGCAGCAGACCCATGCCTTGGTGATGCTTTCCATCCTCCCTCCCTGTAAAGAGAAATTTAAAGTTATTTTTAAGTATCTCACCTTTACCTGTCCATCTGGTCTCTTGCAAGCCTAGAATATCTAGGTTATAGCGCTGGAATTCCTGCATGAGGACATCAAGAGAATAATCTCTATGTAATGTCCTCACGTTCCATGTTCCTGCAGAGAGAAAATGATTAGTAGGATTTTTAAAGAAATTAGGTTTATTGAGATTGGTAGGGCCAACAATATCAAACAGTCCCCTGATCCCAGGCATGGGGCAAAGACCTGTTCCTCCTCCACTAAAGGCTGAAGTCACCGATGCTGGTAGGGACTTCAGGCTCCACCTTTTCAAGTGGCCTTTTTCAAGAGCCATATGGCCAGCCTGAGACACATTACTCCAGTTTAGGCTTGACGATGCCCAACTAGCAAAGTAAGGTTCAGGTACCTGCGATGGCCTCTGATTAGGATTATCCACCAGCTGATATAAGGTATCCCATGCCTCTGTTCACTTAGAGCTGGCAACCCAGAAGCAAACAGAAAACACAGCAGCAGATTCTCCCCCAACAGAGGCCCACCAGTGCAGCAAGTCCAGGATCCATAATCAAGCTCAAATCCATAAACAAGTCCAGTCTAGTAGGTATAAATGGTCAGCACCAGAACCCTGTGAAGTTGACCACTTCTCAGCAGGGTTGAAAAAAAAGAAAAAAGTGGCCATAGATGACCAGATCAGTAGGCCATACTGAACTGGCAGCCCTCCCCTTCCGTTCCCTTCCAAAAGAGAATATCTCTTTTGAAAGGTACTAACGGCTTGCACCACGAGAAGGTGGGGTCGGACATTAGGTGCTAGACCTGGCCGGTTCTGTGCATCATCACTAAGTAATTGGTACACAACTCTCCTTCCAGTTTACGCCTAGCTACCATTTACAGGCCTAAATTGCCCTAGAGCTTAAATAATAGATAATTGCTTACTTCTCTAAATGTTGCTCATTTTATGTGTTTTTCAATACAAAGTGCATATAATTATAATTCTCAATTTTTATGTTCATTTTAATTGCTTTCTGAGGTTTCTTAATTTTGCCACTTTTGGATCAGTTTTTAATGCGTGTAATGTCTGAAAATGTAGTTAGGTAGTCACTGGAAGGAAAGCTATGTACTGATCCCTGTGTTGATGCATAGAACTGGCCAGGCCTGGCACTTGATGTCCAACCTCACCTTCTTGTAGTGAAGGCCATTAGTACCTTTCAAAAGAGATATCTTCTTGTGGAAGGGAACAGTAGGGGAGGGTTGCCAGATCAATGTGGCCTACAGATCTGGACAACTATGGCTACTTTTTTTCTACCCTGCTGAGGAGTGGTCAACCACACAGGGTCCTTGATGGTGGCCATATAAATCAACTAGAACTGAACAGTAGATAATGGCTCTGAACTTGATTACGGATCCTGAATTTGCTTCACTGGTGAACTTCTATGGAGAGAAAATATTCTGCTGTTTTTTCTTTGTGGGTTAACAGCCCCAAGTGAATCGATCCACAGGATATGTTTTATCAGCTGGTGGATAATCCTGAGCACAGGCCATCGTAGGTGCCTGAACTCTTGCTTCTATGGGTGTCATGAAATCCTACATTGGAGGAAGTCTTCCAGTATAGATGGTTTTAGCCTTTAATAGTGGGGGACAGGTCTTTGCCCATGCTTGCGATTATGGGGCTTTATGGATTATACGGATTATGTTTGATGTAGTCAGCATTTCTTCTCTCAATAAACATAGCTTCTTTAAACACCCCACTAACAATTTTCTCTCCTTAAGTAGTAGCAATCTGAGGACTGCACAGAGATCATTCTCTTGATGTCATCACACAAGAATTCCCCATTATAATTTAGATATTCTCAGCTTGCAAGAGACCAGACGGACAGATTCTAAAAAACAATCTTAGATTTCTATTTTTAGGAAGAGAAGATAAGCAACACCAAGGTGTAGGTTTGTTTCTCAGCAGACACACGCTAGTGATGCTCTTCTAGGATATGAGTGCATTAATGAAAGTTTCCTCACAGCTAAATTTCAGACAAGCATTAAAGACTTGAATGTTATCTGTTGTAATGCCCCAACTGAGGTTGCTGATGAGGATGATAAATATATGTTTTATGAACAACTTCAGGATATTTTGAATTCTGTGAAGAAAGGAGATATTACTCTTGTTCTAGGTGACTTCAATGCCAAAGTTGGTACTGACTCTGACCTTTGGGGAGGGGTGATAGGCCCTTTTGGTATTGGTAGCTGCAATGGGCAATGTCTCCTACAGGTAAGTAAACTTAATGGTTTGAGAATAACTACTGGGTTTTGCCAGATGGGCTACATGAGAATATGATTGATTATATGTTAACAGAAAATGGGCTAGCTCTGTTAGGAATACAAAGTCGTATAGGGGAGCTGAAATTGGATCTGACCATACCTTGTTAAAAGTATCTTGCAACATAAAATTAAGAAGTGTTGTGCTAAGGTTAAAAAATTTACCTTTAACCCTTCCAGTGTCCACGTTGTCTGTATATGTTTGGAGAAAATGAATTAGTATACTGGACTGGAATAAAGCTCTGAGCTTGATTATGGATCCTGATTTTGCTGCACTGGTGGGCTTCTGTGGAGGGAAAAATCTTCTGCTGTGTTTTCTGTTTGTTTGTGGATTGACAGCCCCAAGCAAATAGATTCACGAGCTACGCTTTATCAGCTGGTGGGTAATCCTGGGCAGAGGTCATCGCAGGCACCTACCTGAACTCTTGCTTCTATGGGCATCGTCAAATTCTACACTAGAGGAAGTCTTCCTGCATAGATGGCTTCAGCCTTTAGTGGTGGGGGAATGGGTTTTGCCCCAAGCCTGTAATTAGGGGGCTGTTTGATATTGTCGGCATTCCCTCTCTCAATAAACATAGTTTCTTTAAACAACTCACTAACCATTTTCTCTCCATAGGTAGTTGGAATGTGAGGACTCTGCACAGAGCTTATTCTCTTGAGGTCCTCATACAAGAATTCCACAGCTACAGTATAGATATTCTCGGCTTGCAAGAGACCAGATGGAAAGATAAAAGCGAGATTCTTAAAAATAATCTTAAAATTCTCTTCTCAGGGAGGGAAGACAATAAGCATCACCAAGGCATAGGTCTGCTTCTCAGCAGAGTTGGGTTATTTTACCTCTGAGCGGCACTTTTTTTGCACATCATGGGCTAAATGGCCAGGTCAAAAAAAAACCCCGAAGGCTCAGAGAAGGTTGGGGGAAGGGGACCCACTGGAACAGCTGTTGGGAGACAAAGGTAGTCTCACATCTAAGGAAACGTTCTGTAATGTGTACAGGGTAAGGATCTCCCGTATACGGGGCCACGGCTTAACATCCCATCCGACAGACAGCAGCCTTTCGAAGCAAATCAGTGTCCTCTACTAACCATGGGCAGTTTTGCAGAGCTAAGCCTCAATGCTGACCCAGCTGGGACTCGAACCTGGGAACTGCAGATTATGAGCCTGGAGCGCTACCGACCGAGTCATCCATGCTTCACTTCTCAGCCAGGGCTGTTCTTCTTGGATATGAGTGCATTAATGTAAGGTTTCTTACAGCAAAATTTCAGACAAGGATTAAAAACTTGAATGTCATTAAATAATCCTCAGTGGGGGCATATTAATGCCCCCACTGATAATCTACTTATCTTCTAAAAAGGTTAAAGAAAAAAATTCAATTACATCAAATTCTGCCCTTTCACAGAATATAAATATAGATGAATCAAGCAGGGTACATAACTTCCACTTATTCCCCTAACAACAATTAAAGTGCGCAAAATCTAATTTTCTTCCTCCTACCATACATAAAAAAAGGGTATCGGTATTTCATTAAATCCTCATAACTACAAGCAAATACACAAAGCTAAAAATTTTATTTTAGAAACAAGTGGGAGCATAATCATCCATTAAAACTTCACCTAAACACAATAAATTACAAGCTAGCTGAAATAAAAAAAAGTCTTAATTACCTCCCGTCATCAAGCTTTTCATCCCCCTCCCAAAGGAGTTTTGCTAGTGACTGTCTCAGTTAACTGGGGCGGGGGTGGCTCAGTCGGTAGTGCGCCAGGCTCGTAATCTGTAGTTCCCAGGTTCGAGTCCCAGCTGGGTCAGCGTTGAGATTTATCTCCGCAAAATTTCCCGCCCTGCCCACGGTCAGTAGGGGACACCGATGGGCTTGGAAAGGCCGCCGTCCGTCGGATGGGACGTTAAGCCGTGGCCCCGTGTGCGGGAGAGCCATACCTTGTGCACGTTAAAGAACACGCTGGATGGCCTTGATGGGAGGCTACCATCTGTCTCCCAACAGCTGTTCCAGTGGGTCCCCTCCCCCAACCTTCTCTGAGCCTTCGGGGTCCATGCGACCTGGCCATTTAGCCCATGGTGTGCAAAAAAGTGCCGCTCAGAGGTAAAACAACCCAACCCAACTCAGTTAACTAGGCTTTGCCCTTGGGGAGAGCTCAAAGAAGGTACAAAAACTTCAAGACATCATGGTCAGCTCATATATATTCAAACAAATGCTGCTCGATAATTATGCATCATTGATGCATCAATATCACTGATGACACCAAACAGATTTAAACACATATATATATATTTAAAATAGATGGATCACATTGATTTGGTTTTCTAATGGATTGCATTGATTTGGTTAATATATGCAGCTATCATTCTACTAATATTTCATTTAAAATATGATTTATCACATTGGATTTGGTTTTCTAAGAGTAAAGAAAAGCTATATCAATAATTTATCATATACGATGCTAATATTTCATTCAATACAATTCCATCCAAATTTTACAATAAGAATCCATTTAAATACAAAATGTACTTCGAATACAAAAATACACTTAAAATACAATTTATACAATCACTGTATACTAAATTCTCTTTCATTCTTATCATTAACATCTATATGTATTTTTATAATTCCTAAATTTCTAAACTTGCAACACTCAATTCAGCTTTCAGTCAGCTGAAACAAAAAAAAAACTACAAAAATTTATAAACACACTTGAAATCATGTTAATATGATATATAACTCTTTATGATTCAAATAAAACTTGATAAACCAGAATATATAAAACAAATTCACTTAAAAAAAAAAAATCGAAACTCTAAAGTTATAACATTAAATTAAACATTTCAAAATCTCTAAGTATAAACAATAATAAATAATCTTCAATCATCTCTGTCTTCATCCATTTCAGCGAAAAGAATAAAACATCAGAAATAATTAGTGCCACAGTGGAAAAATAATAATATACTTAAATTCTAATTGTTGGCACTCCATTGTGATAAATCATCATCCAGTCATTTCCCGGTTACTTCACACCCACGTCAATCGATAAGCTAGGTGTAGATGTTCTGAAGATCTCATTGGTGATGTCATCTATTCTATGTTAACTATTTTGTTGCCGGTTGTCACTCTAAAGGCTGTGGTTGTCTAGTTGGCATCTCGTTGCTCTTGACATCGAAGGAACAGCTGAATCTGGTTTTACTATTTTTTTTCCTGTTGTATGCAATAGATTATAATCCAATATTTTCTTCTCTCATCTGATTGATAGTGGTTAATCATCCTCAGAGACATCATTTTCCTAGTTTTGTTGTAGAGCATCCAGATAATTTCAGAGTTCTGATCTGAAAAATTCTGTAGAACTTTTATATGGTTTAATGTTTACTAAATTGTAATATCTTATTCAGGTATTAGTGGTTATGTCGGCTAGTTCATATAACAAACGTGAAAGTTTTTTCTTTACAATATATGGTCCAGCATATAAAGTGCAAATTACTTCATGAATCCGCTTTATCACTTTTATATGGTGCATTTTAATCAAGACCTTATCACCAATTTTAAATTCCATATGCTGTCGTCTTTTGTTAATAATCTTTCTCACTGCTTCTGTTGTGCTCGTAGGGAATTAGCTTGTATCTTTGAAATGGCTTAAATATGCTGTTCCTTTCTAAATTCAATGATTTGTGGAGATGCAGGTTGACCAATGAGTCTGTCTCTGGGTAATGTCAACTCTCTTCCTATAAATATCCTTGAAGGCGTGAATTTAGCTGTTTCGTGTAATGAAGTACGTAGAGCAAAGGAAAACTGTTGAAAGAGTTTATCCCCAGCTCCTATATCTATTTTCAATATATGCAGCTATCATTCTACCAATATTTCAATTAATTCTTTTGGTTAAATTAGATTGTGAATGATACAGAGTTATATATATGTGTTTTATTTTAAACATTTCACATACTTCAGCAAGCACATTTGAAATGAATTGGGACCACTGTCAAAAACTATACACTTGGGTACCCTGTACCTACATGTAAATTCATTTATAAACTTCTTTGCTACAATTGTTGCCATTGCATTTCTAATGGGAAATATTTCAACCCATTTTGAAAAATTGGGTTGAAATATTTCCAAGATTAGATTTCCCAAATACAAAATTGGGTTGAAATATTTCCCATTAGATCAAATTGGGATCTTGCTTGCATTTGTGGATACGGACCCATTAAATCCATGCCCACTAATTCCATGGGTTCATTGGAGATTGTGCTTTTTTTCGTAAGACCATAAGGACGGTTCTGATCAAATTTTGTGGTTTGACAAATTAAGCATGTTTCTACACAGGTTTTTATGTCCTTTTTCAAAGCTCACCAATATGCTCTTTTGGCTACCTTCTGATATGTTTTATGTGTACCTAGATGTCCTGCTGAAGGTACATCATCTAATTCTTGGAGTGCGTACTCTCTTAAATTCTTAGGAATAAATGGGTGATAACTGCCTGCTTCACTCATTTGTCTGCAGTAGTACAAAACATCATTAATTAGTCTAAAATGTCTGGCCCTTCCAACAATACTTGAAGTTATACTAGGATCTAGAAGTAATTCATCAGTTTTCAAACAATGGTATAAATTTCCATATTCTAAATATTTTTGTTGTTTTTTAACTGTGTTTCTTGTATTCTATGGGAACTATTGTGGCGAGCGAGGGAACTAAAGGCTTATACTCCAGCTCTGGTATAACTTCTGCTGGCCACATGGGACAATGGATCTGGCAGCTGATGTGTACTCCCCTTTCGATGCTCAACCTTGAAATTTAATTCTTGAAGGCACAATGCCCAGCGCATTAGACGAGATGTTAAATTGGTGGATATCTGCAATCATTGTAAAGCAGCATGGTCAGTAAAAATGGTAATGTCAGAAGTGTTTAATTACACATTTATTATGACAAATTACAACAACTTATTACACAAATTTCTCTAGAGTTCATATTACGCTTAAGCATTCTTTTTCAGTCACTGTATAATTTCTTTTAGTGTGACTCAAACTACGACTGACATACATAATGACGTGTTCACAACTGTCATCCTGAATTTGGCTGAGCATAGCAGAGAGACCAACATCAGAAACATCAGTGTAGATCTTGAAAGGTTTGCCTGACTGTGACAAGGCCAACATGAGAGCATGACACAATGCATCTTTTAATGTCTGAAACGCTGTGTCACAAACAGGTGTCTACTGAAACCATTTTCACTTTCGGCATAATTCACATAAAGGTTCAGCCAAATTTGCAAAATTAGGTACAAATTGATGGTACCAGCCACACATTCCTAGAAATCTGCTAAGTTGCTTTGAATTGTGTGGTGTGGGAAATTGTTCTATGGCTTCAACCTTATTAGGTAATGTTCTTACTTCATCTGCATTAACCATAAAACAGAGGTATTAATTGTTTTCTCGGAGAACTGTGCATTTAGATAATTTTATTGTGAGCCTAGCTTCTCTTAACCTTGAGAAAACCAAATCTAAATCATGCAGATGCTCAGAAAAATCAGTGGAGAAAATAACTATGTCATGTATGTAGACTTCGCAAAAATTTCCTTTCAGATCGCCTAGAACAATGGACATAAGACACTGAAACATGGCTGGTGCTCCGAATAAGTCAAAATGGTAAACAGTGAAATTGAAATAATCCATCTTTTGTGAGGAAAGCTGTTTTGGGCCGATCTGGTGGATATACAGACACTTGCCAATATCCTGAAGACAAATCTAGTGAGCTTACAAATTTCTTGCCAGCAAGTTGTGTCAGTAGATTCTGAAAAATAGGTAGTGGATATGTATCGAGGACTGACAGTATTTAGTTTTTGATAGTCCACACAAAATCTCAAATCTCCAGTTTTCTTTTTAATGAGGATGACTGGTAAAACCCAAGGGCTAAAACTTGGATCAATTATCCCACCTTTAACATTTCCTTAATTTGCTCAAAGTTTATTTCTTCTTTATTTAGAGGATAATTGTATGGTTTACTATTACCTATGTCGATATAATGCTGCAAAATTTGACTTTTGTAGTTTGTGGTTAGAATTTAGAAGAACTTCTTAACTATCTCGTCATGATCTAAGTGAGTGCCGTCAGATTGTTTTCTAATATCCGATTTTATCGGGGTTGATATTAATTTTTTCTTTGATTGTTGCTTTCAATGAAATAGTATTATTAACAAAATCAAATTCTATCTAGTGTTTTCGTATTGCATCCATTCCTATCAAGGAGTCATATAATAACTCATTTATTACAACAAATTCAAATCTTATCTCCACATTGTTTAAAGTGATAGGTAATTCAATAGTTCCTTGTGGAAAATACTGCTTGGGACCACAAGCTAAGTTGAAAGGTCCATGGGACCATGGCTGCAATTTCAGTTTACAACTTCTCTGAATTTTATCCCATACTTTCTTATGTAGACATGGAAATATCAGCTCCTGTGTTGATACGAGCTATGAATTCAAATTTTTCATGATAAAACTTCACAAAAGGTAAATCTAGAACATTATGTGTACCCACAGTGGCAAGACATAACTCATGAGAGGGCTTTTCTTGAGGAACTTTGGCCTCTCGCTTCAAAGATTCTAATTTAAGTTTCCCGAATTGCCATTTTTTCTATAGCAATATTGCTCCATGTGTCCTAGTTGGCCACAAAAATTACATCTGAAAGTCTTTCTAATATTTGCAACAAAAGTTTTGGTCTAATTTCACTGTTGAAATCTTGACACGGAATAATATCTGCTTCGTTCATTCTGCATCGTGGTAGGTGTGTTCGGCACAAATTGTCAGGACTGTGTAATTTCCGGTCATGTGGGAGTCAATCTGATATCTCTGCTTTGGTGAGGATTGCATCCATTGTTGATTTAATGCAGTTTTTGCATATTATTTTCTTGCAGTGCATTGCCAAGCCAATTTGACTAAGTTGAAATTGAATTTACATTTCGTACTTCTAAAAATTCTCTTATGGGCAAAAGTAATTGAGACATAATGCAGTTTGCTATTTCAATTTTGGTAGTATCAGCATCATACAGCTGGTATAACTCTACTGTACCCCAGATGATATCGTCTCCTTCCCTTTGTCTTTGTGAAAACAATTTCTGCAGTTAGATGTGTAAATTCATCATAAGGTGGGTAGATTTCCAAAACTCGTTTTTAAAGTCTTCCCAAAATTTTATGCCATGACGACCTCCTATGTTATTCCACCATTGCTTAGCACATCCAATTAAACAAGATACTGCGAAAAGCACCTTTTTATTGCTGGGCACTTCATGTAAATGGAAATGTTCTTCCATGAACCTGACAAATGTCCACGATGATGGATGTTTCGAACCGTCAAACTTTACCTCAGGTAAAGGCCAATTAACGTAAGGACTACAGTTAGTAAATGGATTGGTAACTCATCATTGAGGCGATTGATAATACTCTGTTCTATCACTTCTTCTGATGGAACAAAAAATGGAACTTTATGTTCAAAGTTTATATGTTTGTGAACTGATGTAGCACTGTCAGCAAATTTAGGAGTTGTTGTTCCCCTTTTCTACTGGGCATCTTTAAGCATATTCATTAACACTTCTGCTTCTTTCATCACATCCTGCAACTTATCTTTTACTTTTTCTAAGTCAGGAGATATTATAGTGGAATCGGCCATATAATTAGCAGACATGTTTTGCGATCTGCCAAAATTTTGGAAATTTTGAAACTTTTTTTTATCTTGTGCAGCACTCAAAGGTATTGCTATACAACAATACCAAAGCCATACTAAGCTTGCAAAAAACTTGCTCAACAAAAAGTTTATCTATCGTGTCATTTCTAATCTTTACATACATACAATAAAGATCTTATCAATCAGCAATAACTGCGCTGAAACTTCAGTACCTTTGACTAACACAAAAGTTAAGCTTCTTGCTCAACAAAAATTTTGGCTTAAACTGCCATTAAATCTATGATTAGTATAACTAATGAACTCAAAAATTTGTTAACTTTGACAATCACATTAAATAACATGTAATTTATACATATATACACAGTCCCTATTCTCAGTGAGCCACTTTTTTTACTGGTGCTGTAATGCTCCAAAAGATTGTTAAACTTCTTTACTTTGGACCTTTCGTCTGGTTCAGATTAAATTAAAACTCTGGATAGCATATCAGGCACCAGGCAACATTAACTTGCCAAATAAAGTCAAATGACGGTTCAGTAAGTACATGGGCATTATTTATTGAGTAAGAAATAAAAAAAATTGTCAAAATATTAAGGTCATAAATCTTAATCAAAATCAATTATTGTTGCTCAAGAAAAAATAGAAAAGTCAAATATATATATAACAAAGTTTATTTCGAAAAAATGCAAGACTCACCACAAATACTGATGACTACAAAAGCCAGAGTAACTAAAAAGAACTCCATCTCTAAATATAAGTCCAAAAAAACTGACTACTAGCATCTCCCTCCTTTACCACCTTCCAACTAACATTTCTCATTCTGACTACCAACGTCTTCCTCCATCTACTGACTCTTAGCTTCCTAACTCCATACTGACTCTGTGACCTATCATCACTTACTATACATGCAGCATACAACTGACATGTGTGTGTTGTATGCTGGGAAAACATTTGCATAATGTGATGATCACGCTAGCTATGATGCAAGAGTGGGTGTGTCCTAAACTTGTGCATTAGGGGCTGTCAATCAAAAGTCGGAGTTGTGCATGTGTAACTCCTTCAGCAGTTCGGAATGAATAAAAATGATGGTCAACAAAAATATAAAAGCCCCAAAATAATAAATATAACGTAAATAAAGTAAAACTAGTTAAGGAAAAGTAAAAGTGAATGAGTGGACCATCACAACAACTGGCTTTGATGTTGGCCCTATAACACAGTCTGAAATTATTTTAGCTGTTTCTAAACTTAAACTACATAAATCCCCAAGGGTAGATGAAATTACTACAGAAATACTTAGAGCTGGGAATGTTTAGGTTACCACTTGGATGACTGAAATTTTGAATATCTTTTATGATAAAGGTATGGTTCCTAAGAATTTTACCAGAGCTATTGTTATCCCTATTTTTAAAAAAGGTGATTGCAGTGTGATGCCCCATCGTTCACTTTTGCTTTACCTTAACCAGTTTTGTTTAATTTACGTTATATTTATCATTTTGGGGATTTTTATTTCCTTTTTGGCATCACAGCACTCGCTTTCAAGATTCTAGGAGTTGCGCATGCGCCGCAACTCCGATCTTCCGACTGTACCGCTAAAGCGCGTGCCAAGGACACGCCCCCTCTTGCGTCATAGCTTTTGCGTCATTCGTCATAGTATGTAAATGTCTTTCCCAGCATGCGCCAGCTATTGTCAAAAACCGGTGACCTGCAAGTCACATAAGCACTAAGCATAAGCACAAGTGAGTGAACGAGCACAAGGTGCGTAGCACCAAGCACAGTGCGTGTAGCACAGGAGTTGGAGTTGTGTTTTCTTCATTGATGTCTTGGTGAGTTGAATTATTTTGGAAATAAATCTGTTTTGTTATATTTAAAACCTTTTGAGTCTGTACAGTTTTTTTCTCTTGAGCAACGTGAATTAAGGATTTTTGAATTATATTTAAAATTACTTGACAATCATTTTGATTCTTACTCATTAATGCTCGCTGGTATTTGAACCCTAAATCAACTTATTATCAACTTATTCTACTTTTGGCAATTTGTTAAGTATTGCCTGGTGCTCGTCTAAGCTATCCGGAGCATAAAACTTCAAGTATTTTGCATTTGTTTGGAGCGTTACAGAGTCCATGAAAAGAAGTGGCGCAGCAAACAGGGACTCGACAGTATTTAAAGATAGTATATATATTTGTGGATAAATTTTGTATGATTGTCAAAGATAGTAATTTTTTGAGCTCAGTAGTTGTATGTACTATTTATAGATTTAACGGCAGCTTAAGCCAAGAATTTTTGTTGAGCAAGTAGCTTAACATTTTTTGTGTATTATTCAAAGGTACTGAAGTTTCAGCGTAGATATTGCTGAATATTTAAGATATTTGTTGTATGTAATGATTAGAAGTGACCGGGCACACATGTATCTAGGCACGATAAGAAAAATCTTTTTTGATAAGCAAATTTATATTTTTGTAAGCTTAGTTATAGCTTTAGTATTGTTGTATAGCAGTACCTTTGAGCGCTGCTCAAGATTAAAAAAGGTTTTCAAAATTTCGGCAGACCGCTAAACATGTCTGCTAACAATATGGCCGATTCCGCCATAATGACTCCCGACATAGAAAGAGTAAAGGGTAGATTGCAAGATGTAATGATGGAAGCAGAAGTGCTAATGAATCTGCTTGATGATAATCGGGAGAAAAGGGGAACGACAACAACCCCTAAATTTGCTGACAATGCTACGTCAGTTCACCGACGAAGAAACTTTGAACGTAAGGTTCCATTTTCTGTTCCGCCAGAAGCAAGCGATAGAACAGAGTATTTTCAACCGCCACAACGACGATTTGCCAACCCATCCATTAACTATAGTCCTTATGTTAATTGGCCTTTACCTGAGATAAGGTTCGACGGTTCGAAACGTCCGTCATCGTGGACATTTGTCAAGTCTATGGAGGAGCACTTCCGTTTACATGAAGTGCCAAGCAACAAAAAAGTTGTTTTAGCAGTATCTTGCCTAATTGGATGTGCTAAGCAATGGTGGAATAACGTAGGATGTCGTCACGGCATAGAACTTTGGGAAGAATTCAAAAGTGAAATCATGGACATATATCCGGCTTATAATGATTTTACAGAACTAGCTACAGAGTTGTTTTCACGAAGACAAAGGGAAAGAGATGACATAGAAAAATTTATATGGGGTACAGTAGAGTTATACCAGCTGTACGATGCTGATGCCGCTGAAATTGATATTGTAAATTGCATTTTGCCTCAATTGCTTTTACCCATTAGAGAATTCCCAGAAGTACGAAACATGAATTCAATTGCAGAGTTAGTCAAATTGGCTCGGCAATACACTGCAAGAAGAGAATCTGCAGCAAATACACAACAATGGATGCCATTCCCGCCAAAGCAGCGATATCAGGTTGAGTCTCGTAGAACGACTCCCGCACGACCGGAAGTTACACGGTCCCGACAATTTGCGCCGAACGCGCCTAGAACTATAGAATATGAACGTAGTAGAGACTTTGTGCCACGTCAAGCTTCGAACCATAACACTAGACCTAAAACTTTGGTTAAACAAAAGCGAGAAACTATCACTTGTAATTTTTGTGGCCGACTAGGACACACCGGAAAATATTGTTATCAAAGGAATGAAAATTCGGGAAACTTTCATCGGGATCTTTGAAGCGAGAGGCCAAAGTTCCTCAAGAAAAGCCCTCTCATGAGTTAAGTCTTGCTACTGTGGGTATACATAATGTCCTACATTTACCTTTTGTGAACTTTATCACGATAAGACCGAATTCATAGCTCGCATTGATACAGGAGCTGATATTAGATGTCTGCATAAAAAAGTATGGGATAAAATTCAGAAAAATTGTAAACTGAATTTGCAGCCATGCTCCGGTGGACCTTTGAACTTAGCTTGTGCTTCCAAACAGAGTTTTCCACAAGGAACTGTTGAGTTACCTATCACTTTAAATAATGTGGAGATAAGACTTGAATTCTTAGTAATAAGTGAATTATTATATGACTCTTTAATAGGAATAGATGCGATACGAAAACACTTGATTGAATTTGATTTTGCCAATAATACTATTTCATTAAAAGCAACCATGAAAGAAAAACTTGATATCGATCAGATAAAATCAGACGTTAGAAAACATGCTAACAACGCTCATTTGGAAAATAGCGAGAGAGTTAAGTTAGAAACTCTGCTCAATGCTAATTAAGAACTTTTTAACAACAAGCCTGGTAGATGTCAGATTTTAGAACATCATATCGACACCGGCAATAATAGACCTGTTTACAGCAAACCATATAATTATCCTCCCAGTAAAGAAGAGATAATTTCAACACAAATTAAAGAAATGTTAGAGGATGGAATAATAGAGCCAAGTTTTAGCCCTTGGGCTTCACCGGTTGTGCTCGTTAAAAAGAAAACTGGTGATTTGAGATTTTGTGTAGACTATCGAAAATTAAATGCTGTTACAGTCCCCGACAGATATCCTCTACCTATTATTCAGAATCTACTAACACAACTGGCTGGCAAGAAATTTATTAGCACACTAGATTTGTCTTCAGGATATTGGCAGGTGTCCATATATCCACCAGATCGACCCAAAACAGCATTCCTCACAAAAGATGGATTATTCCAATTTCGTTGCTTACCATTTGGCTTATCAGGAGCACCCGCCATGTTTCAACGTCTTATGTCCGTAGTTCTGGGTGACCTAAAAGGAAAAATTTGTGAAGTATACTTAGACGACATAGTCATTTTTTCTACTGATTTTTCAGAGCATCTACATGATTTGAATTTGGTATTTGCAAGGTTAAGAGAAGCCGGACTCACCATAAAGTTGTCCAAATGCACATTCCTCCGAGAGGACGTTCAATACCTCGGTTTCAATGTTAATAAAGATGGAGTAAGAACATTACCTAATAAGGTCGAAGCCATAGAACGATTTCCCACACAGCGCAATTTGAAACAACTTAGTAGATTTTTAGGAATGTGTGGATGGTACCAACAATTTGTACCCAATTTTGCTAATTTGGCCGAACCTTTGTGTGAATTACGTCGAAAGCGAAAGCGGTTTCACTGGACACCTGTTTGCGATACAGCATTTCAGACATTAAAAGATGCATTGTGTCATGCTCCCGTGTTGGCCTTACCACAGTTAGGCAAACCTTTTTACATCTACACTGATGCTTCCGATGTCGGTCTCGGCGCCGTGCTGAGCCAAGTACAGAATGACAATTGTGAACACGTTATCATGTATGCCAGTCGCAGTTTGAGTCATACTGAAAGAAACTATACAGTGACTGAAAAAGAATGTCTAAGCGTAATATGGGCTCTAGAAAAATTTAAAGTACAATTAGACACGTCCGACATTACTATTTTTACTGACCATGCTGCTTTACAATGGTTTCAGACATCTACCAATCTAACAGGTCGTCTAATGTGCTGGGCATTACGCCTACAAGAATTTAATTTCAAGGTCGAGCATCGAAAGGGAAGTGCACATCAGCTACCAGATGCATTATCCCGTGCTCCCGTGTGGCCGGCAGAAGTTACGCCAGAGCTCAAAGATAAGCCTTTTGCTTCCTCACTCGCCACAATAGTTCCCATCGAATACAAGGAACTTTTAATTACTGAACAACAAAGCGATTTAGAATATGGAAACGTGTATCATTATTTGAAAACTGATGAATTACCTCTAGATCCTAGTATAGCTTCAAGTATTGTTGGAAGTGCCAGACATTTCAGATTAATTAACGATATTTTGTACTACTGCAGACGACCGAGTCAAACAGGCAGTTATCGCCCATTTATTCCCAAGAATTTAAGAGAGTACGTACTCCGAGAATTACATGATGAACCTTCAGCTGGACATTTAGGTACACGGAAAACCTATCAGAAAGTGGCCAAAAGATCATATTGGCCAGCTTTGAAAAAAGACGTAAAAACCTATGTAGAAACATGCCTAATTTGTCAAACCACGAAATTCGATCAAAACCGTCCTTGTGGTCTTATGAAAAGCACTATCTCCAATGAACCCATGGAATTAGTTGGCATGGATTTAATGGGCCCGTATCCACAAACACAAGCGGGATCCCAATATATTCTGGTCTTAGTAGATTATTTTTCGAAATGGGTCGAAATATTTCCTGTTAGAAATGCAACAGCAACAATCGTAGCAAAGAAATTTGTAAATGAATTTATATGCAGATACGGGGTACCCAAGAGTATAGTTTCGGACAATGGGCCCCAATTCATTTCCAATGTGCTTGCTGAAGTATGTGAAACGTTCCAAATAAAACACATATATACAACTCCATATCATCCACAATCAAATTTGACAGAAAGAATTAACCGAAATATTGGCAGAATGATAGCTGCTTACGTTGAAAATAGACATAGTACATGGGATAAATATTTGCAACAGTTTTCCTTTGCTTTACGCACTTCATTACATGAAACCACCAAATTCACGCCTTCAAGGATATTTCTTGGAAGAGAACTAACATTACCCTGGGACAGACTCATTGGCCAACCCGCATCTCCACAATCCATTGAGTTTAGGACGGAACAGCATATTAGAGCCATTTCAAAGGCACAAGATAATTCTCTACGAGCACAACAAAAGCAACGAGAGGATTATAATAAAAGACGACGACATATGGAATTTAAAGTAGGTGAGAAGGTCTTGATTAAAACACATCATAAGAGTGATAAAGAAAGAGGATTCATCAAGAAATTTGCACCATTATATGCTGGACCATATGTTATAAGGAAGAAACTTTCTCCACTTCTGTATGAATTGGCCAATATGACCACTAATGCCTCAGTAGGATACTTTAATGTTGTGAATATAAAATTATATAAAACGTCTATAGAATTTTCTAGATCAGAAGTAGATGCTCCACAACAAACCCAGGAGAAAGAATGCTCTGATGATGATGATGAACCTTTACCAAGCAGAAGAGAAAAGAACAGATTAGATTATCACCTACTGCACACAACAGGACAAAGACTGACAAAGACAGATTCAGCTGTTCCATCGACGTCAAGAGTATGACGAAAGGCCGACGAAACGCAAATCCTGCAGAGCGACAACCGGCAGCGAACATCGGGAAGATGACGTCACGAGAGAGATCTACAGCGACAACTTGACTTGAACGAGATCTTCAGTAACAACTTTACGTGAAGCCACCCAACGACGACGGAAGGATGTTATCGGAAACAGACTAGATGATTTATCGCCACGGAGTGCCAACAATGAAATTTAAGCATATTTTTCTTTCACTTGGCACTTGTTGATTTATATAAATGTTCTCTTTTTTTCGGAATAGATGAAGACGAAGAAGCTTATTGTGATTTATATAGTTAGCAATGTTTGAATTCGTGTTGAAACTTTGGAGTTCGATATTTATTTTTGGAAAGTGAAATTATTGTAGTTCGAGTTTATACTGTGTGAATAGAATTTTTTTTTGCATTCTTGTTCATCGAAGTTCTAGTTATTGTATTTACGTGAGTTAAAATGTATTTTTGTAGATTTTTTCGCTTCAGCTGACTGATAGCTGAAAATTTTGTAAGTAGATATTGGAAAGTTTAGAAATTGTAAAATGTTTATGGATATGAATGAGAAGAGTGAAAGAGAATTTGTGATTTAATATTTTTTATGTTTAAGAATTTGTATTGTAAAATAACGTGCATTCCAAAGTGAATTTATGTAAAAAAAAAAAGAGATTCATGTAAAAGTTATTGGATGAAATGTTATCATCGTATATTATAAATTATTTACACTCTTTTTTCTTTATTCTTAGATACGATTTATGTATGTGTTTAAATCTGTTCAGTGTCATCAGTGACATTTATGTGTCAATGATACGTAATTTTTGGGATGACATTGGCAGTATTTATTGGTATATATAGATGATGACCATGATGATGACTGCAGAATTTTGTTTTTTTTTGTGTACCTTTTTGGAGCTGTCCCCAAATGGCATAGTCTGATAACCGAGTTGTTACCAGCATAACTCCTTTGGGAGGGGGACGTTAGCTCTGAAGGGGGAGGTAACTAATGATTTTTTATTTCAGCTAGATCGCGATTTCTGTGAATAGGAGAAGAATTAGCGGATGATTACATTCCTGCTTGTTGGTAAATTTTGAATTTTTTTACCTTTGCGTATTTGAATGTAATTAGGAGGAGATAACAGTGTTCGAATACCCGTTTTTTTATGTGATTTAGGAGAAGAATTAGCTTTCATGAATTTTTTATTGTGGTTAGGGGAAAAGCGGAAGTTATCACCCCGCTAGCAACAATGTAATAATTTTTTCTTTTCAGCTATTAACACTATAGACTTAGTAAGATTAGGAGTTTATTAACCTATTTTTTCTGTACAGTTCAAGATATGCCAATTTCGAGTTTGTATCAGAATGTGATACTAGATAGACCGATGATGCTAGTATACAGTTAACTGTCACAGCCACTGGTATATATTGACACTAGGTTAGCTGTTAATTACATACTTTTGTCAGGAGGAAAAGGGAGGAGGTACCTTTGGTTGTGTTGGAAAATTGTGTCAAAGTGAGAATAGTTCATCGTATCAAAATTTGCGCTAGCATACTTTTACTTATTTATGTTCAGCCATGTGTAAATGACGTAAGATGTGTCCTTTATTCAAAATTGCTCGTCAAAATTTGTTAGGTCAAATCTTTTGACTCCCTTTGGAAAGGGGAGGTGTGATGCCCCATCGTTCACTTTTGCTTTACCTTAACCAGTTTTGTTTAATTTACGTTATATTTATCATTTTGGGGATTTTTATTTCCTTTTTGGCATCACAGCACTCGTTTTCAAGATTCTAGGAGTTGCGCATGCGCCACAACTCCGATCTTCTGACTGTACCGCTAAAGCGCATGCCAAAGACACGCCCCCTCTTGCGTCATAGCTTTTGCGTCGTTCGTCATAGTATGTAAATGTCTTTCCCAGCATGCGCCGGCTATTGTCAAAAACCGGTGACCTGTGAGTCACATAAGCACAAGGTGCGTAGCACCAAGCACAGTGCGTGTAGCACAGGAGTTGGAGTTGTGTTTTCTTCATTGATGTCTTGGTGAGTTGAATTATTTTGGAAATAAATCTGTTTTGTTATATTTAAAACCTTTTGAGTCTGTACAGTTTTTTTCTCTTGAGCAACGAGAATTAAGGATTTTTGAATTATATTTAAAATTACTTGACAATCATTTTGATTCTTATTCATTAACGCTCGCTGGTATTTGAACCCTAAATCAACTTATTATCAACTTATTCTACTTTTGGCAATTTGCTAGGTATTGCCTGGCGCCCGTCTAAGCTATCCGGAGCATAAAACTTCAAGTATTTTGCATTTGTTTGGAGCGTTGCAGCAGTCCTTGTGATAACTATCAGCTTACTTTCTATTCCAGGTAAAGTTCTTTCCATGATTGTGCTTAATAGAATTAAGAATCTGGTTGACAGACAGTTGCATGTTGAGCAGGTTATAAGATCAGATTTTTTCACTGGCAGATTCTTGAGAAATGTTTAGTGTCTTAGAAACATTTGGTTACTAGATTTGTTGATTTCAAAACAGCTTTTGACTCTGTTTATCATCATAATTGGTGGTTGATTGTGAGAACGTTTGGCATACCAGACAACTTAGTTAACATAATGAAAACTCACTATATTAACACTGAGACACATGCAAGACTGGTAAGGTGTGTGTAGCAATTGATTCAGTATTGCTTCTGGTATTTGACAAGGGTGCATTTTTCCTCCTTTTCTCTTTAGCTTGGTTGTTGATTATGTTATGCGAAATTCACTGCAAGGGAAAGTTTTTGACCTTAAATGGACTGGAGATACAAAAATTCTGATTTAGATTATGCTGATGATTTAGCCCTTTTGGCAAATGATGTTGATGAGATGAACTCTTTCATTCGAGCTGTTGATGAGACTGGTAGTAGAGTAGGTTTGGTCATAAACAGAGAGAAAACTAAAGTGATGAAAATTAGTCAGGCAGGCTGTGGTTCAGTTAATCTGAATAGTTCCACTCTCGAGCAGGTGTCTCACTTTAATTATCTTGGGAGCTATGCAATTGCTACTGATGATGTGTGGCATGAGATTAACAGAAGAATCGGGATTGCTGCTGAACTTTTAAGAATCTATTGAGTCTGGAGAAACACGCTGATACACCTAAAGACTAAAATTAGACTGTATAATAGCTTGGTTCTTTCTAGGGTTAGTTATAGTAGTGAAACTTGGATGCTTTGTAAATAAGATAACAGGAAACTTGATGCTTTTGATTTTAGATGCTTACAATCTATCTTGGGCATTAGGTGGTTCAACTTTGTAAGTAATGATGAGGTTGTGCAAAGGAGTTAATAACTGCTTTGAGCAGCATATTGTGCAGAGAGAGACTCCATTGGTTTGGCCATGTTGCCTATATGCATAATTATAGATTGGTTAATAGGTTATGAACAGTGTGCCTAAAGGTCTCAGAAAGAGGGGAAGACCTAGGATACAGTGGGAAGATAATGTGAGGTAGGACCTTGTTAGAATTCTTGTACAATGGCTTGATGCAGCAGATGTAGCTCAGGACACATATGCTTGGAGAACTAAATTGCACAATATGATTGGGCCTCTGTAGCCCATGAGTGCTTGAGGATGATGATGATGAATGTACATGTTGAATTTCTGTGAAATGATGTTAAAAAAAATTTTTTTTGCATATTCTTATTCTTTTGGTCATATATAAAGCACATTTATATGGAAACTTTTTTTTTTCTATCAACAAAAATTTAGGTTTTAAGTGGTTAAGACTATGGGAGGTTTATAGTTATGTTATCTCACTGAGTTGAACCTGGATCTTTAAATTAATATTGTTGTAGACATCTTAAGAGTATGAAAGATGGATACTATCAAGCTTTTTATATGCCAGATAGTCCAACAATATATTGGTGAACAAGTAAGGGTAGTGGAAGAATCTGTTGAAGGAATTTGCCAGTCCATGTAAGTATTCCTCTTATTCAATCAAAAAAAAAAAAATCAAAAAAAAATTACAGGTTTATACAACTATTGCTATGGAAATATGCATAGGCAATACTTCATGAAGATGTTAAAAAAGAACCAGTGACAGCATACGACACTGTACATGCAGATGTCAAAAGCGCCAGCTTATTTTAAAATCGGTAAACTAAGAGAGAAAAAAATTAAGGTTAAAAAGATGGTGATGCTGTGGCACATTTCACAGCACACATAATGAATTTATCATTGCCCAATAAAGTAGTTAATAATAAATGTTATTTATTAAGTTTAAATGATGAATAACTTAATTCAAATTTTTTTTAAAGTATGTATCATATGAGTTAGCTGAAAAAGTCATGTGAGTTAGCTAGCCTTTTGCAGCATAGAGGACTATACCCAGAAACTCCTATGGTTCTCATTCATGCAAAAAGCAATTTTTTTCACCTAACTATTTACTTCTTCACAGTTCTACGGAATATTTACCTGTTAGTTATTATAATTTCATGCATCATTGTAATAACTCTGCATTACACATTTGAATATTGGGGAAAAAAATCAAAATGCTTACTTTACTCTTTTGGAGTTGTTGGAAACTCAGTTCATATCTTTCCTTCATGCTTTTATAAGAAGCTCTTAAAGTTATTAACTCTTTTTCCACTGCTTTCCTACGATCTTCTAGTTCACCAAAAATGGAATTTCCTCGACGGTTAACATCTGTCTGCTGCATCTTAAGAATTTCTATTTCTGCCTCTAGATCAGATGATTCTTCTTTTGCTTTCTAAAATAAATAATTAAAATATATTTAAAGACAAATGAGTACTAAAACAGATTCATATCTAAACATATTAAGCTTTTGTTTCCATGTGCAAAACAAATTAAGAACTTATACTATTAGCTCCAAAACTGCTGTGGTACATGCAATATGTATATCAAAAAAAAAAAAAAAAAAATCTAAATGGTTACTTTTTTGGAGTTGTTGGAAATTTATTAAAAATGACTTAAAATTCTCTGTCATTAAGCAATAAAATTTCAAAGTTTATCCTTCAAACTATTTGCATATAAAAAGTTTTTAGGGGAAAACTCAGAAGCTTTTCGGAGCAAAGACAATGCTCCGTCTTCAGTAAAGTGATGTTATGTGGCGATGTTAGGTCTGTTTAGACAAAGAGCTCCCTTCCACATATCGTGAAGGGCGATTCCAGTGTCTTGGTTGCAGATGAGGATGGACGAGGTCATTATTTCAATATCCTCGTGGACTATGGTTCCGTAGAAAGTGGACACACGTGCAAGCAGTGTGGCATGCTCCCAGTCTATTGTTGCCGTGTGTTGTACTGCTAGCTTGGTGGTGGCTGTCGTTAGCTTCTTTTGGCTGACATCAGTTTGGTGTTCTGCAAACCTCTCCTGTAAAGAGTGAATGTCAGTCAAAAGAAGCTAACGACGGGTGCTGGCGAGCTAGCAGTACAACACACAGCAACAACAGATTGGGAGCACGCTACACTGTGTGCACGTGAGTCCACTTTCTACAGAACCATAGTCCACGAGGCTATTGAAATAATGACCTTATCCGTACCCACTGCAACTGAGACACTGGAATCGCCCTTCACAACATGTGGAAAGAAGCTCTTTGTCTAAACAGACCTAACATCGCCACATAGCATCAGTTCACTGAAGACAGAGCACTGTCTTTGCTCCGAAAAGCTTCCGAGTTTTCTCCTAAAAACTTTTAATATGCAAATAGTTTGAAGGATAAACTTTAAAATTTTATTGCTTAATGACAGAGAATTTTAAGTTATTTTTAATTAATTTCCGAGCAAGAAGGACCTTTTAATTGTGTTGAAAATTCAGTTCGTATCTTTCCTTCATACTTTTATAAAAAGCTCTCAAAATTATTTGTTGGCATATGTAAGTTATATAAGCTGTATATAGCATATGTAATATATCTGGTGATCAAAAAATGGTTTATATGGCTTTTCTCAATGTTATCATTTAAATGAAAATTACATGAGCACAGTTGTAGGTGGCACACATGTATCAATACACAGTTGGAAGCACATGTTACAGTGAGTCAGTTAATACCTAGGAAGTGTGAAAGGTGGTTTGGTTTAATGTGGACGATGAAACCCTTCATTTGCATTAGCTAGGAAAAGTCTGAAATTGAGCAAATGGGTTCCACATGAACTGAATGTCAATGTTTAACAAACTCCAGAAGTTTTTAATTTTTGTTACATATTTTACTTTAAAAAAATATGGAATCAAATGATATTTACTTTGGTACATAATGCAAACCTATTTCTGTTGATGGGTTGTTTGGCAACAAAATTCTAAAGTACTTTTTTATTTGGCTAAGCACAGATGACAAAAAAAACTGGACCTATCTCACAGTATATCACTTGGAAAAAATTACAGAAATGAGTAATATTCCTGTTTCAAGTAAAATATATTTTCCTGTTATTGAAAAAGAAATGTCATTTCTATTCATATATGCTATAAGTATTTTGTTCCTTTCTTTAAATAAATTTTTGTCTTGAAAGATCTTTTTTGCTATATCACTCTTAAAATGTCTTATTAAATTAATATTTCTCATTTCTTTAATATTTAATTTTTACAAAACCCAGAATTAAATGTTGTGTAAGTTGGAACATAACATGACCTATTTCTGTTCATCAGTTATTTGGCAAAAAAGGTCAGAGGTTTTAATCCTGTCTCCCTGATTTCACAAAAGGAGGCACCGGTGACAACAAATTTGACTTTTATCTCAATCCATTAACCAGTTTCTCTTTGATGGAAAGATCCACTATCACTATCCTTTTTGACACTGATAAAGTTTTGACTATCTTTTTAAACTCTGTTATCTTGAGGTTTGAAGAACTTGAAGTAAATGATAACATTCCTGGTTGAAGTCCTTTCTGATCACACTTTAAAACGAAATTTGATAATCAACCAGAGTTCCCAAGACGGAGTCCTTAGCCCCATGCTATGAACATTTCTCTCTCTGACATTCTTTTTAGATTAGAAGCATAGATATGTATTCCTAACAATGCTGATAACATCTGTCTATAGTTCTCCACTGAAGGCCCAGTTATACTGAGATCAGAATCAAATAAGAAGTAAACAGCATCAGCAATTTTCTATCTGTCAGTATATATAACTATAGTCATGGTCTTTAACACAAGTGCCAATATCCAGGTTAATGTTAATAAGATATAAATTAGATTAAATACATAGTGATATATAGTTCAAATACTTTAATCACAAAATCACTGTTAAAATAATTTCCAATGCCCTTCAGTTTAGACATGAGGTTTAGCCTTTCTAATTGAATCGTTGTACAATACAACATGGAGTTATAATACTCCATGGAGTTTAATCTTAATAATATATCACTTCAGGAATTAGATTGATCTGTGAAACTATATATATTACTGAATCTTTACTGAGAAAACAAAACAGCTATGTTCCAATTATTTAGATAGCCAATGTTATTCAAGTATACAAAATAGACATAAATTTCAATCTAAAGTGATCAATATTTTTTTTTAGATTTAATTAATTTTATTAAAAACAGAGTGTCTGAAAAATAATGTTGAAGTTTCAAGAACTAATATGCAGGAAAATAATATATATGTTTAAGAAAGTACTATTTTAATTGAAAGCATACTTCAGATAGTTTTGAACATAATCAGTGGCTTTCCACAGGTGCAATGTTCGTGACCCTGCATATGTCAATGGGTATTCCACTTTTTCCATACATGTTGTAGCTTATCTCTTGTTGCTTGCTCAGTTTCTCCTCTTATTATGGATTTAAAATGATTCAGGTCTCGAATTTTGTGCAAAGTCCCACAAAAAATATATATATATATCAAGGGGTGTTATATCAAGGCTCCTTGGTTTGCACGAGATCGTGTAACCTCTGGTGGAGGGGCCTGCAGACTGGTTTAAGAGGGGCCAGTCTAGTGGGTTTATTGACTTGTCCCCTGAGAAGCTCTGGGTTGCAGCCCCAGTGGAGGGGCTGTGGCTGAGGGATTACTTAATGTTAATGTTAAATTATGTTCAAAACTATTTGAGGCACACTTTTAATTAAAATAATACTTTCTTGAATGTGTATATTATTTTCCTACATATTGGTTCTCAAAATTTCACCATTATTTTCCAAACACCTATATATAATTTAAATTAACCATCCTGGAAATGGTTGATTAGCACACTTGACTACTGATCACAAGGATCTTGGATTTGAGCCGCAGATAAGGTATGGACTTTACTGTTATCATTCTGATGTCTCACCTTCTTCAGATCCCTACAGTATATTAAACTGGTGGGCCACTGTCACACCTCTGTGGCAAGTGACTGCTTGAGGGGTAAAAATTAAATATTTTTTATAATTCAAATTATATGTACTTCAAAACTATTTTTACTTTTTTGTCAAGTCAATGTTTTCAATATAAAATTTTGGCCTTTATTGCTAGATGACATATATGGAACATCTTTTTACCATTTCCCATAAAAGTTTCTTTGTGTATTATGTTCAATTTGCATTATCAAAAATAAAAACATTATAATTATGATATTACTTGTCAATTTTGAGCATTTCTTTTAACTAAAATTTGTTAAAACTGTTACCTCAGACAGTGCCAAATACACAGTCAGTTCACTTTCCTTTTCATGCAGTTTCTCCTGAAGATTTTCAATCACACGAGCTAACTTCAATTCTTTTTTGCTTGATTGAGATAGTTCATTATGCATTTCAGATACAGCATCTTGCAATGCTTGCTGCAAAATAACAACAGGGTGAGTAGTATCAATAACAATTACTATAACGGTATAATCTATTAATAAAATATTATATTAGTTTATAGTAAATAATAAAGAGTAGATGTCAAAACAATTTTTTTTAATCACAGTTTGGTAAAAGTTGCTATACATCATATCGCAAATAATTCTTTTTCCAACTGAACTTTAAGAATCTTTAGAAATTCTGCATCTTAGAAATCTGCGTAAAACAAAAATTATGATACACAATGGAAAATCATAATACAAGACTATCCATCAATTTGCAAAAACACAGCTGATAGAAAGCATTAACTCTCGAATACAACAGATGATATCAAAAACATGTAACAGGAAAAGCATTCTATTTCATTACCTCACATACAATGAATTCCAGTTGTGTGTACTAATTTAATTTTCCCATATCTAGCTTTTTTTTTTTTAATTTAAATTTTTTCCCCATTAATTCTTCTAGTGCCCAGATTGAAAAACTGGATAGAATACACATACATACCAAATAATTTTTGCACTGTGCTGCACCAAAAATAAAACAACTTTAGAACCTTTTGCCATATAACTAATGAGAGGAATAAGATGTTATAAGAGTGATTCAAAATATGCACAACCCAAAATGTAGATGCTTATTATTTTGTGCCAACTGAACGGAATAAAAACCGATTCTAATGTTGACAACCCTGCAGTCACTGACATATGCAACACTGTTTAGTTCTCATGTTGTCAGTTCTTTGTTGGTGATGTGCATTGTACTAGTTGCCCATAATGAAATTTTCCCAGGCAGAATGTGTATGCATAGTCAAACATTATTTAACAACCAAATCATTTTTAACTATTAAAGCCGACTTCAATGAACAGTTTCCTGATTCACTTTCAACATTATTGTAATCCTTTGTTAACAATTTGTAAACGTAAATTGGGAATAAAAATTATCTAACATGGGTTGTGTGAATTTTGAATCACTCTGTATAACAAATTAAAGAACATTTAACTCTGGATGCCAAGAAAATAGAATATTTAAGAAAATTCACAATAGTATTAATTTTAATGACTTTTTTTTAAAAGTGATATAGTACAAAAAAGCCTCTGGCAATGCAAATATAAATTTATTAAAAACAAATAATGGACCAAAATAATTATGATACATATGAATAGGAAGGAAAGGTCTTTCTTAACAATAGCAATATAAATTTTTTACTTTAAATTGAAAATTCACTCTTTTCTTCACCCTTTCTCAGTGATATACTTTGAGGAATTTAAACATAGATGACAATCACAGCCATTACCTGTTGACTTTCAAGATATTGATTTATTTGATTGAGATCTTTATGTGCAATCACATTTTTCAAAACAAAAAAACTTATTTTAGAAATTATAGAGCTTTGACGTTAGCTTTCCATTGACTTAACATAGGAATTTTTCTTAATTTATGGGTTGTTGGGTTGTTTTACCTCTGAGCGGCACTTTTTTGCACACCATGGGCTAAATGGCCAGGTCACATGGACCCCGAAGGCTCAGAGAAGGTTGGGGGAGGGGACCCACTGGAACAGCTGTTGGGAGACAGATGGCTTAATTTATGGAAACAAGTGTATGTTGCATTCTGTAAACTTCATAATATGATTTATATCTAAAATGCAGAACAGCTCTAGCAAATGAAATGCTATTTCTATCAAATCTTTCATCATAACCAAAAGGAGCGTGTCACCTTTAAGGTAAAGCGCACACTTGTCAGTATTGAACTTGTGGCACTGGCCGCATGGATCATCATTTCCTCTCCTACACTGCACACTAGTAGTTTCACTGTCACAATTTCAGATCTTTCTAGATGTGGGCACATCAAAAGTCATGGTAGAGAGGCAATCGAAACCTTTTTAGTTCATTCAAAGGGAATAGGTTTGGATGAAAGGTAGATTTTTTAAAAATTTTTTATTTAAATAAAAAAAATTAAGTGAAAAATGAATGTTTCTGTTGAAGAATTGTTTGTTTTCACTTCAGTGTTTGAAGAAAAAACCTAGAGGGTTAAATTAAAGACTCTAATTTTTGCTAAGCAAAATATAAATACATTTTTTTGGGGTACACAATATTATTTGTAAAAAAAATAAGGTTTGGGAAATATCACAGTTTGTTCAGAAATTTAGTTCACAATGACTACAAACACTTAAAAGTTAGAAGAGCGCATATCGCCTCTGCCAAATATAGGAATCTTGTTTTCAAAGAGAATGAAGTTTTCCATTTACGTACTTTTTGTACTCTTCAAAAGTTTCAATTGGAACTAATGGATGATTGGGAAAATGCAAATAGTAGTATTTTATTAGTATTTATACAACATAAAAAGTATTTACCTTCATCCCTTAAATTTAAAGTTAATTTTCTCTCATCTCTTGACAAAAGAGGGGAGAATGTTGTTGTTATTGGAATATCTTTTGATACTCTATCATTGAAATTTAAAATTTCATCCATAAACCAATCACTTGCAACATTGATTAAAAGTTTCTTTTTTTTCATATTTAGTAATCTCTAATGATGTTTAAACTGTCAAAGGATCTGAAAAATGCGAATTATAATAATTCATTACTACCAATTGAACTAAAGAAGAATTTTTGAGTTATTGCTTAAAACAAAAAAAGTTGCATTCTCCATCCTGACCTTGGGGAAGAGCCCAACTCATTATTCTAAATACAAATTCCATGACCTGCACATTTTACCACTTAAATTTCGAATTTCTAGCACAAATACATCATTTGCATATTCATTCAAAATTTTTATTCTTCAAAAATTTCCATCATTAGATGGCGTAATTTAAACTTTTGTGAGATTCAGAAAGTGCAAATCACAATATATTATCAATACCCATCCAACCTAAATAGAAATTTTAATTTATCTCTAAAAACTAAAAAGTTCAATGTCTAAAGAAGGACAGACAGACAAAGTGAAAATATTACCTCGTTTTCTTTTTCCAAAATGGGATGAAAATCAGTAATGTAAGACAATCATAAACACATTGGTTGATTGGTTGTTTGGGGTTTTATGGTCCAAGAACAGCTAGAACTATATTGTGCCAAACAAAAGTACATAAATAGATAAAAGATCTTAAACCCACAACCAAAGTTAAAATAAACATAAAAACGGTAAACAATGACACAGAAACAAAACAATACAAGAAAGATAGGATAAAAAGAACCAAGTGTGTAAGTCAACTATAACAATGGGGGTATAGGACCAATTTAAAATCAGGAATAAGAGTAAAATCTAGAACAATGTATAATATCAAAAACAGGTAAAATAACCAGTAAAACATAAATATTCGAAGACAGGAGTTAAAAACGATTCATCACATAAAAGATGTCCAAGTGCAAGGAGCTCGGACGTAAAATCGTGAAAGGTAAAATATAAATGTCTGTCTAGGTTAAAAGCTGGACAATTGATTAAAATGTGTTTAATAGTTAAAATGGTGTCACAAAACTCGCACTTAGGTTCATCAACTGCCTGAAGAAGAAAAGAATGAGTCATAAATGAATGACCTAAGCGGAGCTGAACAAAAACAACTTCCTCCTTTCAATTCCTGTGAAAACAAGACTGCCAGGGTTTGACGATAGGCTTCATCTCAAAAAGCTTGTTACCAATCTGTTCAGACCAAGATATCTGCCACAGTGCCTGGAGCTCGATGGAAAAGCACTGCCAGAAGTCCAAGTATGGAACCGGCAGCAAAGAGTCAGATAGGGGTATGGCTGACTTGGCAACAGCATCTGCCAAGTCACTGCCCCTTATTCCAACATGACCGGGCACCCAACAGAAGAGTTCAGTAGTGGAAGCTGCCAGACTATGGAGTTTGCTGGCAGATTTTGTAGATAACAGGGTGAGGCTGATGCCTCACTGAGATCAAAGACTGTAGCAAGCTAAGTGAGTCGGTGTAGAGGTCACACCGAAGATGATGTTTAGGTGCTATGTGGTCCAAGCAATGCTGATAGCATGCAACTCAGCAGTGAATTTG
This sequence comes from Ryuthela nishihirai, assembly GCA_038380435.1. Lineage (NCBI taxonomy): Eukaryota > Metazoa > Arthropoda > Arachnida > Araneae > Heptathelidae > Ryuthela > Ryuthela nishihirai. Next base: position 1,675,510 of record JAWZYU010000023.1, on the reverse strand, counting down.
GAACACTATTGTGGGATCTGGTCTGCAATGATGACATCACAGCAGATGCCATTAAAGTGCTGGACTTCGAGCCATCTGCGAAGACAAGCAAGAAGTCCAGGTGCTCAGCACAATGGCTGGCAAAGAGTTGCTAATACACACAGTTAGGTGTAAAGGCCTTTCCCATCCTGCAAAGAGAAAGTCACAGGAAGGGGAAGCAGTGAGCCACAGTGGGAATGGCTTGGCTGTCGACTCTGAGACGCTATCGAGATAGGTGTTAATTTTGCCCAGGCAACCTTGGACAATTCGTCCTTTCAACCTTTGCAAGCTGAAAGGATGAATGGTAGTCAGCCAATTCGGGCATAACATTTTCCACTGGGGACTGAAAATGCAGCCCCAAGAAGGATGGTGAGGCAGGGATCACAATTTTGCAGCATACTATAGGGACAACTGCTGATGGTGAACAGATAATGAAGGTTTGTCAGTCTCAACATAAAGACTTTGGACTGGTGAAGTGCAGAAGGCCCCCATTCAAACATGGAGGGCCTGATGGTGCAGGGGGTCCAGAACCTTCACCACTGAATCCCAGGCGGAATGGTACACCTAGGATCAGTAGTCCAGTTTCGACCAAACAAGTGCATGGTAAAGGCAAAGCATAGAACATCGATCTGCCCCCCAAAAGATATAGGAGAGGACCTTGAGGATGTTCAATGCCTGTTATGCACTTGGACCTGAGATGTTGGATGTGTGATAAAAATGTCAATTTCCAGTCAAAGATAAAACCAAGAAACTTCGTCTCTGCCACAACTGGAATGATGTTACTTCTGAGCTGCAACTCGGGGTCCAGATGAAGATTATGCTTGCTGCAAAAGTGCACACAAATGCATGTATGCACTCCATGGTTGGGCACATATAGGTCTTCTGTAGCGCAAATGGTCTTCTGTAGGGAGAACCGAAACCCATTGGCTGTCGCCCAAATCAAGAGATTGTTCAGGGTAGTTTGCAGTTATCGTTCAATGACTCTCATGTTGAACGACGAGCAAACGATGCTAAAGTCATCAACATAGAGGGCATTGCCTAGAGCCGGAGGAAGTTGTAGTGTAATGGAATTTATCTCGACAGCAAACAGCTTAACACTCAGCCTTATGGCAACCCCTGTTCTTGGGGGAAAGGCTGTGACAGTGCTGCTGACACAAACTCGAAAGGTATGAGAGGATAAAAAATTTGCAATGAAGTTTGACATGTGACCTCTCAAGCTGAAGCTATGGAGGTCACGAAGAATGCCGAATCTCCACTACTTCGATGTCAAAGAAAATGGACACCAGATGCTCTTGATGTAAAAACGAATTCCTGATCGCAGATTTGAGGCGGATCAAGTGGTCTATTGCAGACCATTGCCTGCGAAAGCCACACTGGGTATTGGACACCTTGCATCCTTGGATTCTTTATAAGGATTTTTCTTTGGAAACAATGCATTCTTTTCAAGATTCTTTGAAAACCTTGTATTCTTTTCAAAGATTTTCCTTTGAAAGTCTTGAATTTTGGATTCTTTCCAACACTTTGCAGAGGCAGCTCGTCAATGTAATTGGATGATAATTTGAAGGAATCTTGGGATGTTTGGCTTGGGGAAGGCCAAAACAATAGCCTCCTGCCAGAAGTCTGGAAAATGTTCCTCGATGAAAATGTAGTTGAAGAGGCGGAGCAGCCGATCTTTACAGGATGGGAAGAGATGTTGGAGCATTGTATACTGGACATTGTCTGGCCCAACAGCAGATGCACAAGAAATATGCAGAGAAAGGCAAAGCTCCTCTGCTGTCAGTGGCCTGTTGTAAGGCTCCAGGCCATTTGAGTGAAAGGACAGCGGTGAGCGTTCAGCCTTGCTCTTCAGGGCCAGAAACTCAGAGAGAGTAAGAAGATAAAGAGGAGATGGAGGAGAACGACTCCCTCAGAGTGTCGGCAATTACTTATGGATCAGTAATTGACTGTCCATTGTGCTCCAGGATCGATAATGAGTGGGAGGTGTACTTCCCACCCATCTTTTGGACTTAATCCCACACGACCTTAGAACTGGTCCTGCGGGTAATAGAAGACTTATATATTTGATCCAAGATTCCTTCTGGCTCTGGTGCCGGACGAAATGGGCTTTCACCCTGACACATTTGAATGCTTCAAGGTTGGGGGACGTTGGATATCTCTGAAACACCCCCCCAAGCCTTGTTCTGAGCCTTACAAGCTGCGGTGCAATCTGGATTCCACCACAATTTCAGAAAACAAGGAAACCATGTTAAAGTTTGAGGAAACGTTGATGCAGCTGCATCTACGATATAGTCCGTTATCTCCGCTACTGCCACATTGATAGGCTCGTGGCTGACAGAGTGGTTATCGAGCTCAGAGAGCAGCTCAAAGCCACTACAGTCAGCCCAATCAAGCCTCCACTGTGAGACTTGTGAAGGGCTGCAAGGCCTCCCACGGGAGATGGTGCGCACCACCTGTAGGTGATCACTACCATAAAGGTTGTCCTTGACCTCCCGGGTAAAGAGTGGAAGGATTGAGGAGGAGCAGATGGTAAGGTGAATGGCAGTGAAAGTGGGAGTTGGGAAGTGAAAGTGAGTACTGACACCGGTGTTCAAAACGGAGAGAGAAGGATCCAGGAGCCACTGCTCCAGTACCCCGCCCTTCCTTTGGTGTCAGCACTGTCCCATAATGGACTGTGTCCATTGAAGTCCCCCATGATGTGGAAGGGGGACGGCAGCTGAGAGATGAGGTCATCAAGGTCTTCCTAGAACATGTTGCTCCCAGATGGAAGATATACAGAGCAGAGAGAACCCCATGAAAAGGCAGATGGCTACCGCCTCTAAGTTCGTGGTGAGGGGTAACATCCTGGAATGGAGAATGGTTGCTCATGAGGATGGATACACCCCCGCGAGCTGGACCATCTCCATCCCGATCCTGGCAAATGAAAGAGAAGTGCCAGATAGTGGGATCGTTGGCTGGCTGCAAGTACATCTCCTGCAGGCACACACAGATGGCTCATGTGCTCCGAGGAGGACCTTGATGTCATCAGTATTCCTCTGGAATCCACGACAATTCCATTGAAGAAGTTTGGCTATCAGGTCTTTGGAGTTTGGGCGGACAATTTACAATTGATTTTAACCATCACCAGCAATGATTTCAGAAAAATGGGGTGGTCTGTGTCCACGTCCTGGGAGTCATCCAAGTGACACGGATCAGAGACTGCCGAACGAGGAGTTGTTAAAAGTCAGGATTGGAAGGTCTTGCGTCTGTGGGCAGGAAGGAGGGGACATTCCAGAGATGGGAGTAGAAGGCACAGATGCAGGAATAGAAACCGAAGTTGATGTCGAGATCATCACCAGCTTCGTCTCTGTCAAGAGGTAGTTGGCAGCAGGTGAGAAAGATTCAGCAGGTGGAAATCTGATGTCGATCTGTACTGCCATAGAAGCCATCGCAACAATGTGCTTTCCAATGACTGCAATGGCATAGGAAACCTTGCCAGGTGTGGCAGGCAGTGTAGCCAACTTTCTCGCTTCTGCATAAGAGATATTATTAGGGTCTTTAGCCTCTGTACTTCATTTTCCTCCAGCCACTTTGGGCAGTCATGGGAGTACACTGGATGCTCGCTACTATAGTTCACGCTGCATGCCTTTTCCGCTGTGCAGTCAGGATTGAGGTGGGTTGGGTTGTTTTACCTCTGAGCGGCACTTTTTTGCATACTACGGGCTAAATGGCCAGATCACATGGACCCCGAAGGCTCACAGAAGGTTGGGGAGGGGACCCAATGGAAAGCTGTTGGGAGACAGATGGAAGCCTCCCATCAAGGCCTTTAAGCGTGTTCTTTAAAATGCACAGGGTATGGCTCTCCCGCACACGGAGCCATGTCTTAACGTCCCATCCGACGGACGGCGGCCTTTTCAAGCCCGTCGGTGTCCCCTACTGACCGTGGGTAGGGCGGGGAATTTTGTGGAGATAAATCTCGACGCTGACCCAGCTGGGACTCGAACCTGGGAACTACAGATTACAAGCCTGGTGAGCTACCGACTGCGCCATCTCCGCCCCCAGGATTGAGGTGATCCTGGCTGCCACAAGCACAGGTGAGTTTACCAGCAGCATGCTGTACGGGTATGGATGAACCTCTGACACTGAAAGCAGTGCAGGGGGTTTGGAATGTATGGCCATAACTTTTAGTGAAGGTAACCTGCCTTGATGGAAGTAGGTGGACTGCTATCACCCTTGGATGACAGTTAAGAGAGGATTTCTTCCTCAGAAACCTTGAGGTGGCCCCACTTGGAGATCACATCCCAGGAGGAATTAAGCATTTTGTGTGGAGTGATGGTGACTGCCACTCCACCAATCACTGTTACGTTTAAGAGCAGCTGAGAACATTTTGAGCAAGCAGTTTCCACCTGCAAGTCACCAGATCTTAGGTGCTTGACTGATAATGGTTGTCCCGCAAGACCTTTCAATCCCTTATTGATAAAAAAAATGGGGACATCCCCCCAATCACCAATATGGTTTTATCACCCATAGAGTGGATGACCAGGAACCTTGGATATGGAGAAATGACACAAGACAGGAGCTTGTGCTGAGCTCCTTTTGCAGCATTTGCTGAAGAAGTTTCATTTTTGGAACTTATGGTTGTGGCTTGTGGTTCAGTGCCAGTTGTCCCTACCCACCATGGAGTCCAACATGGGGATGCCAAATCAGATGCCAGGGCATCATACACCACAGCCAGTGAGCCAAGCCCTCACAACTAAAGAAAAGGAAAATTAAAAGAGAAATGTAAGAATCTCATCTGAGGTCTCACAAAAGAAGCAGAAAAATAAAGAAAAGTGAGAAATAACTCATTCTCACAAATGAAAGAAAACTATAAAATTGGAAAATGTGGGGAAACTCGCAAACCATTGCCTGGACATGGGCAAGGTTATGCACCACTCTGCACAGTTGACCCTAGTAGGACCAGCCCACCAGCTGATTGATCCTGAGGGAGCCACTCCAGGACCTCCCATTTACCTGAAGCAGAGGCCAAAGCAGTATATAGCAGTGGCCTCAAAATTCGCAACCAGCCCTGCGACTGACAGGCTCCCCAATGGCAAGATAGCCAAAGGGGACCCTGTCAGTCATGAGCTGGGGAGAGAAGGGGACCTCCGAGCAACTGCCAGGATTCTCCTTTTCAGGAACACGGGTCTCCGCACATGGCAAACATGCAGGTGAGCGTTCAGAACCCTGTGTAGGTACTTGAGCCAGCAGAACCTTCACAGGGTGGTCTTCACACCATAGACAAGAGCTTGCACTGAGGGGCAATCATAAACACATTTCTTCCTTTTGTTTTGTATTATTATTATTGTTAAAGTAATATGATTTCAATAAAAGAATATATTCTGTGAACACATATCTGACTGGGAGGCAGGGTAATATGGGCGGGCTCTTTGTTTTAAATACTCTAGGTGCTACAATTTTTGTTATAATTATCTCTCATACAATAAGCTCGGGCCAGTGCTCAATCGGTAGCAGTCCAGGCTCCTAATCTACAGTTCACCCATTTTGCTGTTAATAAGAAAGGGGAAATCGATGGACTTGGAAAGGCTACACCTGTCACATGGGGCTTTAAGCCATGGAGCCCTGTTCAAGTGAGACATACCACCTGAATGGCCTTGATGAGGAGGCTACCATCTGTCTCCTAACAGCCTGTACAGTGGATTAACTTCCCCAATCTTCTCCAAGCCCTCAGGGACCTTGTGACCTAGCCATTTAGTCCATTTTATGCAAAAACATGCCACTCAGAGGTAAAACAACTTAACCAGTGGAGGATTACCACATAAGAACATGAGGCACTCCAATATTCATAGGGGAGGATTCAAAATAATCAATATTCATAGGGGAGGATTCAAAATAATCAATATTCAGTTATTCAACATTTTAGTAAAATGTTTCACAATCAGTATAGTCAGTTTAAAAGTTCAACAGAAAAAATTTATGGACACATCTTGTGTTTTTTGACAAAATTTCGTTTTTAATATTAAATATATGACTTTTGTAAAATTCACTACAAAGAACAGGTATTTATTTTTGTTCATTTTCTAGTATGTGAAATTTATATAATACATATTAAATTCTTTTATGCATTTCTGTAATTTATTTCATTTAACCTGCTACATATTTTTTTTTTCATTTGTAAGCTGCAAAACTTTTTCTAGAATGAGTAAATCCCCATCCCTTCCAACAGCTGGCGTCCACTCAAATCTTTTGCACCTGGGGTTTAAAGATAAATAAATCTATTACTGAACTCATCATATAACTGGCTGTTCCATAACTTCTATTTTTGCACAGATATTATTTCTGTGCAGTTGACTGCTATAATTAGCAGTTTTAACTTTATAAATTTCATTGTCCTGATCTAACAATAAAATCGACTTCTTGGTGTTCATATTTAAGTTTAACTTCATTGAACATTTTAAGGGTAAAATTCCTTTGGACAAAGCCACAAGAACTCTGTCTACTGACCCTGGATGGTCGAATAAGGCAGACAGGATAGACAGGATAATTACTGTCTGAAAAAAAAAATGTTTAAATATTATTTTGCATAAATGATGAACACTACTAAACCCACAAAGTGTTCCTTTCTAATCAATAATAATAAAGTTTTTGAAATCAATTTATGAATAAAACATAATCAATTTCTATCCTCTAAAGGACCTTGTTTATAGATGTACATAAACAAAATTATCAGAAATTTTGTCACAGCAAAGCTCGGTTAAATAATATATGAGGGTCACCTCTATTATACAACTGACTCAAAAAATCTTTTTTAAAAGGTACTAAAAATCTTCAGTGTTCTTATTTTACCATTCAATCGATTACACAATCTAGGACCAATGTACATAGTACTTTGTTTCAATTTTTTTTAAATATCCCGGGTACTACAATTTTGTTTATAATTATCTCACAAAATTAAATAATATAACTGCCTTGTAATCAGTAAAATGTCGGAAATGTAAATTAAATTAAAAAAAAAACATACAATTTTTCTTTTAAAGGTAAAACCTGAATTTCCAAAACATTTATTTGCAATATGTGCCAATATACACTGCTCACAAAAATTAGGGGATATTTCAAAATGAATATGAAGCGATAAAAAAAAGAAGCATTTGAATTTTTTTTTAAACAAGAACATCAGAAAAGCAAACGACAATACAAAGAAAGTTGTTCGATTATGCAAATGAGATGGAAAACCAACTTTCATGTCATTGGTGAAAATGCACTATACAAAAGGCTGAAAGTACTGGAGTATCTGCATGTTCCCTGATCTTGAAAGTGCACATCCTGCAATTTCCCAGCCCTTGCAACACGATTTGCCCGAATGCGAAGCCTGGAGAGCCATAGGACGTCTTGAAGCTGGTCAAACACAGACGACAGTGGCAACAGCACTTGGAATATCCCAAAGCGTGATTAGCAGACTGTGGAATCGCTTTCAAGAGACTGGCACAGTACGAAGAAGATGAGAGCAGGGTCGCCCATCTGCCACAACAGCAAGAGATGACCACTACTTGACCTTATTGGCAAGAAGGAACAGGCGCAGCAATGCAACAGAGCTGCAGGGACAGTTTCTTGCTGCCACTAGACAACGGATATGCACCCAGACCATACGAAATGGGCTTCATCGTGGTGGACTGCATGATCGGCGACCAATGGTATGCATTCCGTTATCTGCTGAACACCATAGAACCCGTAGAAGGTGGGCTGATGAGCATCATCATTGGACCCGTGATGAGTGGTCAACTGTCCTTTTCTCTGATGAGTCACGGTTCAGTCTGCAGCCTGACAATCACCGTGTCCTGATCTGGCATGAACGAGGAACACGGGAGAATCCACATTTCATGCGAGAAAGGGACTCCTTTGGTGGTGGTGGAATCATGGTGTGGGCTAGCATCAGCATTGGTGGTCATACCGACCTCCACGTCATCAGAAACAGATCGCTGACCGCTGTCAGATATCGAGATGAGGTCCTGCACCCTATGCTGGAGCAGTTGGAAACAACTTTCTTTTAATGGACGATAATGCAAGGCCCCACCTTGCATATCGCATCAACAACATGCTTCAGGAGGCAGGAATCGAACGCATGGACTGGCCTTCACGTTCTCCAGACCTGAATCCCATTGAACATGCTTAGGATGCACTAGGAAGACGTCTGGCAAAAAGTCCAATGCCTCCCACAACACTTCTTGAGCTGAAAGTCGTCCTGGAGCAAGAGTGGCAGAGGATCCCACAAGAAGTGCTGGACATTCTGATCCTGTACATGACCCATGGCTGTCAGTGTGTTTTGGCAGTCTTGGGTGACCATACACCCTACTGAACAGTCAATGTGTGGCACTCTCGTCCAGTTTGACATGCTTCTGTTCACCCCGACTAATATGCCATTTGCTACTCAATCACAACAATTGAGTTTGCATCTCATTTGCATAATTGAACAACTTTCTTTGACTTGTCGTTTGCTTTTCTGATCTTCTGGTTTAACAAAAAAAAATTCAAATGCTTCTTTTTCATATTTGCTCATATTCATTTTGAAATATCCCCTAATTTTTGTGAGCAGTGTATTTTTTTCATCATTATTCTCACAATAAATTTTTGCAATACCTTTAACCTGTCTAACATTGTTTTGCCAGCTCCCCCCATATAGGAAGTGTATGTTGTATACAAGATTGTACATGAGCATAATAAATTATTTTTAGTTTCTAAATTCAAAAAATCTCTTAAAATCAAGAATTTAACAGCTGATTTTAGTTTTTGAGTTACATGATCTATATCATCATCATCCTCAAGCAGCCACGGGATACGGAGGTCCAACCAGACCGTGCAATTTAGTTCTCCAAGCAAGTCTATCCTGAGCTACATCTACTGCATCTGGCCACTGCGCACCAATTCTAACAAGGACCTGTTTGACATTGTCTGCCCACCGCATCCTAGGTCTCCCCCTCTTTCTGAGTCCTATAGGCACAATGTTCATAACCCTAATCGCCAATCTATAATTATTCATACGGGCAACATGGCCAAACCAACAGAGTCTCACCCTGCACAATATGCTGCTTAAAGGAGGTTGCAAACTCCTTTGCCTAACCTCATCATTAGTTACAAAGTTGAACCACCTAATGCCCAAGATACTGCTTAAGCATCTAGTTTCCTGTTATCTCATTTACAAAGTGTCCAAGTTTCACTACCATAACTAACCCTAGAAAGAACCAAACTATTATACAGTCTAATTTTAGTCTTTAGGTGTATACACCTATTTCTCCACACTCTCCATAGATTCTTAAAAGTCCCGGCAGCAATCCCATTTCGTCTGTTAATCTCAGGCCGCACATCGCCAGTATCTGTTACTTAGCTCCCAAGATAATTAAACTGAGACACCTTCTCAAGAGTGCAACCATTCAGATTAACTGAATCACAGCCTGAATGACCAATTTTCATCACTTTAGTTTTCTCTCTGTTTATAACCAAACCTACTCTACTACCAGTTTCATCAACAGCTCGAATGAAAGAGTTCATCTCATCAACATCATTTGCCAAAAGGGCTAAATCATCAGCATAATCTAAATCAGAAATTTTCATATCTCCAGTCCATTTAAGGCCAAAATCTTTCCCTTGAAGTGAATTTTGCATAACATAATCAATAACCAAGCTAAAGAGAAAAGGAGACAAAATGCACCCTTGTCGAACACCAGAAGTAATGCTAAACCAATTGCTACAAGCCTTACCAACTCTCACACACGACTCAGTGTTATTATAGCGAGCTTTCATTATGTTAACTAACTTGTCTGGTATACCATATGATCTCACAATCAACCACAAATTATGACGATCAACAGAGTCCAAAGCCTTTTTGAAATCAACAAAGCTAGCAACCAAAGGTTTCTGAAACTCTAAACATTTCTCAAGAATCTGCCTAAGTGAAAATATCTGATCCAACATCCCCTACTACTTCTGAATCCATATTGCTCATCACGCAATTGACTGTCAACCAGATTCTTAATTCTATTAAGCACAATCATGGAAAGAACTTTACTTTGAACAGAGAGTAGGCTGATACCCCTATAGTTATCAAAAGAACTGCGATCACCTTTTTTGAAAATAGGGATAACAATAGCTCTGGTAAAATCCTTAGGAACCATGCCTTTATCATAAAAGATATTCAGAATTTCAGTCATCCAAGTGGTAACCGAAACATTCCCAGCTCTAAGCATTTCTGTAGTAATTTCATCTACCCCTGGGGATTTATGAAGTTTAAGTTTAGAAATAGACAAAATAACTTCAGATTCTGTTATAGGGCCAACATTAAAGCCACCAATGCATCGCATCTATCATCATTGCAAACAATGGGAATAGAACTAACCACATTCTTTAGAATATCACTGAAATGCTCAGCCCACCTAGCCATGACAGAATCCTCACCTTCTATAACCTTACCTTGTTTATCCTTCAATCCTTGTATGCCTGTCCGTTTTCTACCACATAAAACATTAACTATCTGGTACAGCTCTCTGCTGTTGTGCTGTCTAACAGCTTCCTCGACTTTGTCAGCCAAGCCATCAAGCCAAAGATTCTTATCAGTAGCTAACTGATACTTTACACGTTTATTAAGCTCTCTGTAATCCTTTCTATTAGGAGTAGTACGGTATTGATTAAGAACATTCCTGCAGTTCTTTCTTTCCGAAATAAGCTCAAGTGCCTTATCACTCAGATAATTCTGCCTCTTCTGCTCCTTTTTTCCTAAAAGAGTACTGTTAGTGTCCAAAAAAGCCTGTTTAAAATGATCCCATTCTTCCTCAACTTCAGTAGTAAGCAAACCATGACTGTCATAATGACTAAGTAACCTATCATGGTAAGCTTTGGCTATAACTGGATCTTTCAGAGCTTCAATATTAAAAGTAAATTTTTTAACTCTAGCACAACACTTTTTAAGTTTAAGTTGCAAGACACTTTTAACTAGGTAATGATCAGATCCAGTTTCAGCTCCCCTATATGACCTGGTATTCCTAACAGAACTAGCCCATTTGCTGTTAATTAATATATAATCAATCATATTTTTATGCAGCCCATCAGGTGAAACCCATGAGTACTTATGTATGTCACAGTGTTTGTAATAAGTGTTAGTTATTCTGAAACCATTAAGTTTACTTACCTGTAGGAGACTTTGCCCATTGCCATTGCAGCTACCGATACCAAAAGGGCCTATCACCCCTCCCCAAAGATCAAAGTCAGTACCATCTTTGACACTGAAGTCACCAAGAACAAGGGTAATATCTCCTTTCTTGACAGAATTCAAAATATCCTGAAGATGTTCATAAAACCTATCCTTCACATCCTCAGTGGGGGCATAACAGCAGATAACATTCAGGTCTTTAACGCTTGTCTGAAATCTTGCTGTAAGAAACCTTTCATTAATGCACTCATATCCTAGAAGAGCATCACTAGCATGTCTGCTGAGAAGCAGACCCACGCCTTGGTGATGCTTATTGTCGTCCCTCCCTGAAAAGAGAAATTTAAGATTATTTTTAAGAATCTGACCTTTATCTGTCCATCTGGTCTCTTGCAAGCCAAGAATATCTAAATTATAATGGTGGAATTCCTGTGTGAGGATATCAAGAGAAAAAGCTCTGTGCAGAGTCCTCACATTCCAACTACCTATGGAGAGAAAATGGTTAGTGGGATGTTTAAAGAAACTATGTTTATTGAGAGAGGGAATGCCGACAATATCAAACAGCCCCCTAATCGCAGACATGGGGCAAAGACCCGTTGCACCACTAAAGGCTGAAGCCATCTACACTGGAAGACTTCCTCCAATGTAGAATTTGACGATGCCAATAGAAGCAAAGAGTTCAGGTGCCTGCGATGACCTCTGCTCAGGATTATCCACCAGCTGATAAACATATCCTGTGAATCTATTCACTTGGGGCTGTCAACCCAAGTAACTTAACGTCACTTACATGTGGCATGCAACTGACACGTGTGTGTTGCATGCTGGGAAGTGCATTTACATAAAACTTATGTTTGTGTGCTCGGGAAAGCTATGTGCAAGAGGGGCATGTCCTTATGTATGCATTAGTGGCTGTCAATCAAAATATTGGAGTTGCACATGCGCAATTCCTTTTGCAGATTTGAGTGAGTAAAAATGATTATGCCAACTGAAAATAAATATCCCAAAATGATAAATATAACATAAATAAAGTAAAACTGGTTAAGGAAAAGTAAAAGTGAATGGGTGGACTAAAACAATCGCAGCTTTTATCTGGCTACTGCACTTGGAGTAACTTGAAGACTGCACTTGGATGCAACTGCACTTGGATGGGTGATGCTCTAATTAATTTTACAATAAAATCAAAGGCAATGCTCCATTGTTGTATGAAATCAATAGTATGAGAAAAATACAAGCTGTATCATAAACCAAAGGGTAATGGAGATTAACAATTATGAATTTTTCACTTACTTATTATTCTTGATTTGGACTAACATTTTTGTTTTGCATGTGACTAAATTTACCTGTTTACATGTCCAAAATTATTTATATTTCAGTTTTATCCATGCATGCTGTATATGTTTGGATTGTAGCATATATTAAATATTATGTTTTTGTGTTATTATTTCATATTTCAATTATTTTTTTTCATTTCAGAATTAAATATTAATACTATTTCAAGTTATGAAGACATTTTTAATTTTGTGGGCTTACAGAAAAAATTGACCAAGTAAATTGACAAAATTCAGGTGATATAACCAAGGATGTTTCAAAAATGCAAAAATAAATATTTCCTTACCCTTGTCTGTCAGGTTCATATCAAATTTGACAAAATTATAAACATTGAAAACCTGATTTTTCACAGATTATTTCATATTCAAATGCATTTGCATTTTCCTATGATTACGATAAACCCTATCTATATATTGAGGGGTGTCTATGGGGGGGATAGAGGGGCTCCCCCCTAAGGTAAACTGGAGTTGGCAAAATTCGAAGTGACTTGGTAAAATTTAGGTAAGATGTAAAAAAATTAGGATTTTTTTTTTGCAAATATTAATGGTGAGTTGGCATAATTTGAAGTCACTCGGTAAAATTCAGGTGAGATGTAAAAATTGTGTTTTTTTTTGTGTAAAATTATGGTGAGTTTGTGAAATCGAGGCAACTTGGCAAATTTTAGGGGAGATGACAAAATTCGAAGCCAGTTGGTAAAATTCAGGTGAGATGTAAAAATTGGGATTTTTTTGTATAAATATGGCGAATTGGCAAAATCGAGGCAATATGGCAAAATTCAAAGCCACTTGGCAAAATACAGGTGAGTTGTGAAAATTCAGATGGTTTCTGGAAATTATGGAGAGCTGGCAAAATTTGAAAGGATTTAGCAAAATTCAGGTAAGATGTAAAAATTGGTATTTTTTTTGTAAAACGCTGGTGAGTTGGAAAAATCTTGGTGTGCTGAGGTATCACAGACCATGCGTCATTGACTTCTGTCTATAATTCATCAGCATTGCAAGGCATGAAGTTGTCTGCCAATGACATCCCATGTGTTCTCTATTAGGGAGAAGTCTGGGTTTGCAATGGTCAAGGCAGCACCTAGACACCTTGTAGGCACTGTCTGCTGATGTTGGCAGTGTGCGGGTGGGCATTATCATGTTGAAACTGGGCATTGCAGATACCACAGAGATATGCCAACAAAATGGGATGGAGCACCACATTGACATATCAACATGCTGTCGTTGCACCCATTATGCGGAGAGCAGTGAAAGGCTGTTGAAATTGATAGTGCTTCAAACCATGATACCAGATTAAGGAGCCATATGACACTCATGGATGACAGCAAGATCAGTCCAGTGACCAATTGTCTCCAGACTTTCAATCAGCGATAGTTCCATTCGTCCTGCCACACATTGTAACCATGAGCAATGATGTACTGCGGTGAGTGGCAACCATCACAATGGCTAATAAGAGTGCAAAAACATGCCTCAGCCAATCTGCGATTCACAGTCCTAGTTGATACAAGATTGTCTGTAGCTGCCTGCACACCATATCGAATATTGTTTGCTATGGATTGTGGAGCTGCTACGGTTTGATGTGGAATGTGGCAATCAAGATGTTTGGATGTCCACCTACATGCACCAGTCCCACTAAGGTGATGCATGTTACCTTCCACCAACTGCTGTTGCCAAATTCGGCTGACATTTCCGATGCATGTCCACCACGACGTGATGCAGGGACCAGCCAGCTGTACATAGCCCTATGATAAAGCCTCTGGTAAAGGTGTCCGTGTGATGATAGGATTACCGATGATGTCGCCTAGGCATTCTCACTCCTTACATGTGCTTTTGTCCCCGAGATCACTTTGACACAGTGGTCCACATGCCCAGGTGAGGATTACCATACTTAGCTATGTCGGGCCATTTTGCCCTGTTATCAATCTCACCTAACACATGATTGGTTCACAACTGCACTCGTTTCCATAACTTGATCGTCAACACATACCCACCTATTTGCATGGCACTCTGACAAATACTACCTGGTGTGGCATGTGTATATCCATAAAAATAAAAATGAAAGTTTAATTATAAAAGTATAAATAAAATACTAACTGAATGGAGATGATATCGAAAGGAAATGGAGCCAATGTTATAAACATACCAGTACACACAATGCACATATAACCAATTAGTAGCATCTGCATCTTGCAGTGGCCATCACCTAGTTTCCCTAGTTTGCACACTCACAGAATTTACTAACAACTCTTGACAGGGGAGGTCTGAACCTCCAAAACCACATTTGAATCTCCAAAACCACCCCTTTATATATGCCCCTAGATAGATTCATAACATAAAGCAGTTTCAATTTGAAATGTGGCTGTATTATAGCATAGGAAAGGCTTTAATTTTTAATGCATCTAGAGTGAATGAGGTAAACATGAAAGTTTTAGCACAACAGAGGGTGGCATTAGAAAATCTGTATACAAAATTTGGTACAGGGCAGCATTTGTGAAGTTATAGGGGATGTGTCCAACATAATTAAAATGAGAGCAACCTTTTCTGCATCAAGTGGCATGCCAGAAATGGGCATATCCCATGTAAAAATGGCCCAGGCACTGCATCAAAATGCACTGTCAGAAGGAAATATGATTATTATTTATTTGATTATGAGATTTCATTTGCTATTGAAACACTCTTTTTCTCTTGTTCAAAAAGTTGCATCGAAAAGCATATTTCCACATGAGCAGAATCGACATGTCTATATCATTCAATAAATATGTCCTTTGTGTTGTTGAAGCCATGATATATGGGACTGCTTCAAAGAACAATGCAATGATGAAGAAAAACACAGAGTGAAACAGGGACAATGCCATTTTTAATAAGTTTCTAGCTTTTCTGACTTG
This sequence comes from Ryuthela nishihirai, assembly GCA_038380435.1. Classification (NCBI taxonomy): domain Eukaryota; kingdom Metazoa; phylum Arthropoda; class Arachnida; order Araneae; family Heptathelidae; genus Ryuthela; species Ryuthela nishihirai. The sequence continues at coordinate 1,660,112 of JAWZYU010000023.1, read as the reverse complement.
TAAATATACCTAAGCATACCTGAAATGAGAGCTGTGAACTATTCCTCTGTCATGATGCACAGAACTGGACAAACATAGCACCTAAAGTGGTGCAGGCCTTTAGTACCTTTTAAGGAGACATACTCTCTCTTGAAGGTCAACAGAAGGGCTGACAGATCAGTTTCTCTGACTGATATGGACTTCTGCACCCACATTTTGTGTTTGTTTCACCCCTGCAGAAAAGTGGTCAACTTTATAGGGCCTCAACGATATGCACAGTTAGGAAAATATGTCTGAGATACTGTACTTCTGGGGTTTTTCTTTTTATTTGCGAAACAAAATTCTGTGCTTAAGAATAAATGTTTTATGATTATATACTTTACTCAACATGTTCTTGTATGGCCTATTCACTGCTAGTAATATGATTGTTTAGGTTATTATTTGTAGAACTTTCCAAGAAGTTTAATATGTAGCTCAGGATAGACTTGCTTGGAGAACTAAATTGCATGGTCTGGTCTCCGTAGCCCATGGCTGCTTGATGATGATGATGATGGCGGCGGCGGTGGTGAAGAAGAAGAAGAAGAAGGTTGACAGCTCTGCGATATGTGTAAGTTGTCAACCATGCTAGCGGGACCATCTTTACAAACCAACTGTCTATGATTTTGATTATAAATTATGGACTTCAATGCATGGTGGAATTCTGTTAAAGGTGAATTTACTGCTGTTTTTCCGCTTGTTTGTGGGTTTCCAAGCACAGCTGAACAGATAAATAGGATACTTTATATATCAGCTAGCAGATGACATTGATTTAAAGCCATCACAGGTACCTTAATTTGAAACTAATTCTTGCATCACCAATCCTAAACTGGAGTAATGTGTCTCAGACACTGGCTTACTCATAAAGGTGCAATGGTTTCCAGTGGTAAAGAACTGCATTATTTATCTGAAATCCCGCTAGCATGGTTGACAACTTAAGCATATCACAAAGCTGGCAACCTTGCATGATGAAAAATATGATTTGGAGGAATGAAAAATCGGAGGAAATTGGAGCACTGCAGTTCTGCAGTTTTGTGTACTCAGGCGCAATTTTTTTTAGCATAACACAATAATGAATTACATCTTGATGGAACACTCGACTCCTGGACTCATAGTGGCAAGGAAAATTTTAATTCTTCCAGAATTATACCAAGTTTCTTAAAATTACTTCCATAAAAAGCCTCACTAAATAGGGGGCGGGGGTGGCTCAGTCAGTAGCGCGCCAGGCTCGTAATCTGCAATTCCCAGGTTCGAGTCCCAGCTGGGTCAGCGTTTAGATTTACCTCCGCAAAATTCCCCACCCTGCCCACGGTCAGTGGGGGACACCGATGGGCTTGGAAAGGCCGCCGTCCGTCGGATGGGACGTTAAGCCGTGGTCTCGTGTGCGGGAGAGCCATACCCTGTGCATGTTAAAGAACACGCTGGATGGCTTGACGGGAGGCTACCATCTGTCTCCCCAACAGCTGTTCCAGTGGGTCCCCTCCCCCAACCTTCTCTGAGCCTTCGGGGTCCATGTGACCTGGCCATTCAGCCCATGGTGTGCAAAAAAGTGCCGCTCAGAGGTAAAACAACCCTCACTAAATATGAATGAAAAATGTGTTTCAACATCACACTAAAAAGAATATTAAACTTCTTGGAAAGTTCTACAAATAATAACCTAAACAATCATATTACTAGCAGTGAAAAAACCATACAAGAACATGTTGAGTAAAGTATATAATCATAAAACATTTATTCCTAAGCACAGAATTTTGCTTCGCAAATAAAAAGAAAACCCCCAGAAGTACAGTATCTCAGGCATATTTTCCTAACTGTGCATATCGTTATACAACGAATGTTGGTGAGTACCATCCGAGGCTATTTGTTTCAACAGCCTATTGTCACTAACAAAAAAATTTCATTCCAAAATTTAAAAACACTTGCAAAAGTCGATGATTTTATCGGAGAAGGATGTTCTAACAAGCACATACAGCTAAACAACAAATTGTCATTCCAAAATTTAAGAAAACCCCAGAACAAAATTACCAGAGATAACCATTTTAACCTGAACAATGAGCCACCATTCTGCCCTTTTTACCCACCCCCCAGAACACATTAATCTTATGACAAGCCTAAAAACCAAAATCGTAAGCAATTCACCACTGATCCGCAGTATAAAAAAATTCTCAGGAACTAATCCCATCAGAGACAACAAGTTTAAAAAACACAAATTATCGCAAACAACTTGCAGCAGATCCTCAATATAAAAAATAGGCCCCAGAACTAAATAATCCCATCAGAGAAATCAAGCCTAAATAAATACACGAATTATTGTAAACAATTTACCGCCAATCCACAGCATAAAAATGCCTCCTAAACAAAATAATGCCATCAGAGACAAGTCTAAAAAACACGAAATATTGTAAATAATGCACTGCCATCCACATAATTAATAAAAAAAACACTAGATAAGGTTATGTCATCGGAGACAACCACTTCAAACAGAACATATTGCTAAAGAAGAAATCATCCCATTTACTGCTCAATACAATAATAGCATTATTGCATTAACTAAATATCATAAATTGTCTGCAACTTCCAGAACTTACTTTTTAAATTTACACCATTATGCTACATTGTATGAGAATTAGATCCAGATTGCATTAAAAAATACATTTATATGAACAGTCCACCCCTTCCAGTTCAACTCATAACTTTTATTCACCTTAAAAGGAGAGACCAGAAAAAAAAAACTCCAAAAACCAGAAGCCATACGAAACATTTCAAAAGATAATCCAATAAATTGTTTGATACGATGAAAAGCAATTATACTGTAAGTTATTCACTTACATTATACACTTAAGAAATTTGTTATTACTCGTAACACCATCTAGTGAGTGAATGCAGTAAACTGCAGGTTACTCGCTTATTTTAGTGATTAAAATATATTTACATAACATAAAAAACAGTCTCGGCACCTTGTGAGCGCTAATCTACTATGGGAGAAAACAAACAAATTTCCCCTCCCATTCAAGCAATCTGAGTTTAGCAATGATCATTTTATCATACCCATTAACTGATGATGGATTTTGACAAAAAGCTTAAATCAGTTTAGTTACATTTTTGGCATGTGTGCATCTTCGTATTAACGAAATTTAACTTAATCACTAATAATCGACAATATGTAGTAGGCATCATCCAATGATTAACAATAGATATATTACAAAAGTTAGCATTTACAATATAGAGAGAAGTGCTTGGATTGTCGGCAGTAGCAAGCTTTGTATGCAGCATAGGAAATGGTGCTTGACACAGCTAACTGAACTGCACTGAGCATTTTACCCAGAAGAGTTTTTGATATTAACGAAAATGAACTTAAATGCTAATAATTAATATTCAATAAGTAGGCATCATCCCCATTTCAACCAATATATTTCAAAAGTCAGCATTACAATACATCGGCAATAACAACAAAATGTTAATAGACTTTTTTCGAAAGTGCTTGGGCGGGATGGGAAGCAATAGCTTAACGCACACTGCATCAGTACATTTTGATATTAACGAAAGTTAACCTAATAGCCAATTATTAATGACTAAAAATCAATATGTAAATATCATTAATTAATTAATAATTGACTAAATGCATCTGAGTGCCATTTTCATGCAGATCGGAGGTAAAACAATCATACATACCTCTTGTGATCAGCAGCTGGGTTATGAAGTGATGGTGAAACAAAACTGATATCAACCAACAAATGACAAGCGAAATGCAATGGGAAGATAAGTAACATAAAGTGTGTAATTGATTATAATTGAAAGTGCCTCAACTTTAGTGAAAGAAAAGTTTTCATCTTTATCAACCCAACAGCCCAACTCAGATAACAATAGACATGCACGAGACCCATTCGAGTTGTAATGTCAATCACAGCCCACAGAGATCAAGGAAGTTCTCTAATCTGTATTTTCTCCTTCACTCTGAAGTTGCTGATTCTAAGTATTCCAAATTAGCGTTTAGTTGGCCAGAGCCAGGAAAGTTTGGTATAGGTTCAATAAACATTGAACCTATACCAAACTTTCCTGGAAAAACAATCTATGACCTTTTTAGAAACAATCTATGACCTTCAGCTCTGTAAAAGAACTTAAGTGTGGACTCCGCTGTTTTTTCTGTTTGTTTGTGGCTTGACAACCCCAAGTGAATAGATTCATGGGATATGATTATCAGCTGGTGTATAATACTAGGCAGAGGTCATCGCAGTCACCTGAACTCTTTGCTTCTACTGGCATCGTCGAATTCTACACTGGAGGAAGTCTTCCAGTGTAGATGGCTCAGCCTTTAGTAGTGGGGAAATGGATCTTTGCCCCATGCCTGCGATCGAGGGGCTGTTCGATATTGTCGGCATTCCCTCTCTCAATAAACAGTTTCTTAAAACATCCCACTAACCATTCTCTTTCCAAACATAGTTAGAATGTGAGGATTCTGCACAGAGATTATTCTCTTGATGTCCTCACAAAAGAATTCCACCACTGTAATATTCTTGACTTGCACTGCTATAATGTTTGGCTTTTTGGCAAATGATGTTGATGAGATGAACTCTTTCATTCGAGCCGTTGATGAGACTGGTAGTAGAGTAGGTTTGGTTATAAACAGAGAGAAAACTAAAGTGATGAAAATTGGTCAGGCAGGCTGTGATTCAGTTAATCTGAATGGTTGCAGTCTTGAGCAGGTGTCACAGTTTAATTATCTTGGGAGCTATATAACAGATAATAGTGATGTGCGGCATGAGATTAACAGACGAATACGATTGCTGCTGGGACTTTTAAGAATCTAAGGAGAGTGTGGAGAAATAGGCGTATACACCTAAAGACTAAAATTAGACTGTATAATAGTTTGGTTCTTTCTAGGGTTAGTTATGGTAGTGAAACCTGGACACTTTGTAAATGAGATAACAGGAAACTAGATGCTTACGCAGTATCTTGGGAATTAGGTGGTTCAACTTTGTAACTAATGATGAGGTTAAGCAAAGGAGTCAGCAACCTCCTTTAAGCAGCATATTGTGCAAAGAGAGACTGTTGGTTTGACCATGTTGCCCATATGGATGATTTTAGATTGGCGAATAGGGTTATGAATAGTGTGCCCAAAGGCCTCAGAAAGAGGGGGAGACCTAGAATATGGTGGGCAGACAATGTCAAACAGGATCTTGTTAGAATTGGTGTGCAGTGGCCAGAAGCAGCAAATGTAGCTAAGAACGTATGCTTAGAGAACTAAATTGCACCGTCTGGTTGGAGCTCCATAGCCCAGGCTCGCTTGAGGATGATGATGATGATGATGATGGGTGCAATTATAGTGTTTAAAAGATTCCGAATGTGTGAATCATAATATTTTATCAATTCCTATCTAACCCTAAAAAGATTTTTTTTTTGTCTCTAAATACAATTATCTGCTAAAACAAAAAAAAAAAAACTGTGTCCCCCCCCCCCCTGGTCTAAGAGGTCAATTCACTTTTGCCAATGGAAACATCATGGCATTCTCATTCCACCACTAAATTCTAGCTTAAATAAATAAATTAAAATATTATTACTTAAATGTTAACTAAAATTTCTAGCTTAAATAAATCATTTGCAATTTTTTTGAAATTTTGGAATTTGCAAATTTTTTTACTGTTAGAGGGTGCAAGTATGGTTTTTGGAAGATTTAAAAAGTGTGAATTATAATTTTCATCAATTCCTATCTAATCCAAAAGAATTTTTTATTTATCTCTAAAAACAATTATCTGCTAAAACTAAAAGGAGTGTTTTCTCACTCCCTCTGGGTCTAATGGGCCAACTCATTGCTGGCAATGAAAACTTTATGACCTTCACATTCCACCACCAAAATTTCAAACCTCTAAATATTTCTTAAATACATCGTTCACAATATTTGTTTGAAACTTTTGAATTTTCAACTTTTTCCACCACTAGAGGGCATAATTAGAGCTTCAGGGAGACTCGGAAAGTGCATATCATAATAGTTCATCAATTCTTATCCAACAGAAGAAGAATTTTTAATTGATCTCTGCAAACAGATAAGTTCGATGTCTACAAACAGACATTAAAGCGAAACTTTTATCTCGTTTCCTTTAAAAACGATATAAAAAATCAGATCCATTACTTACAATGTGTAGGAAACAGGTCATATTTTCTCGCTTTATTTCATTCATATTATGGTGAGTTGTTTTAAATTAAAAACACTACACATTGGAAAATATTTTAATTCATAGGAAGTATTTGCATATGTTCAAAGAATAAAAACTGCAATATAAATTTAAAATTAAGTAGACTCACAGCTATAGATTGTAAAAATTTAATATACACGATATTAGTGTATTTACATTTAAGAATTAAAACTCTTGAGGAGAGCTTAAGTTGCTCGTGTAGAGAAATGAAGAGTGAATTGCCACATGGCGCAATATGCTTATTACCTCTGCTACAACTCGACTATCTTTCATGTGCCTATTCCTAGTAAAGGCTCTCAAGAGTAAGAAGGGAATAATTACCAGTCTGTTGAGCTTAAATATCTTGTTGGTTCGGACAACAGCTGATTATGAGGATTGTACGTCCCTAGTTTCACTGGTCCAGGGTATTCGATGTTGAGTTGAATTGGTGGTGTGTGTCATCATAGCTGTGGTTACCAGTCCTGGTTTAATTGAAGAAATGTTGAAGTCATCAGGTTTTCATGAAAACATCCATTGCTAACAAGCACTGACTTCTGCTGGTAATTCGTTTTTCATGTTGTTATGAAAAACGATTAAATAAAACCATTAATAAATGATAAATAAAACGATAAAAAATGATAATAAATGATAAAAAAATAATGATAATAAATTTACCATTCAATCCATTGTGTGAAACTGTTCAAGTTTCACACAGTGGATTAAATGTTTCATATACATAGGTAAAACGTATCATACGTATTAGTAACATGCACAGTCGTATCAGAATAATATGACCACATACCTAATAATGGGAATAACCACCCTTGGCCCGGATGACAGTGGCGAGACGGTGAGGCATGGATGCAATGAGGCCCTAGAAGATTGCCAGAGGCACACATGCCCATTTGGACTCCAGCAGAGCATGGAGGTTCAGATGATGTGGAAATATGGTTGAGTGATGCCATCCGATGCTCCACTATGCAGGATAGTACTACATCTAATGGAAGGTATCACACCTGTCACTCTCGTGTGCTGATCGACACATAAAGAAAACTGACATTATTGCAGCGAAGCAGCAGAAATGGAACCTATCAAAAAGATCTGTACTATGCAATAGTTTTCTAAATCTATTTGCATATTCATTTAAAAAAAAAGGAAACTTTTGAATTTTGAGCTGTGCCAAGTAATTATTGCCAATAGGATTTTGGTAGTGATAAATTCAGAATATGTACTGTAAATCTCTAATAGAGTTGTGCCCAGAGATGACTATTTTCAAATTGGGAGTTTCGAGGGTTTTTTTCTTTATATTATAAAAAAAAAGATTATCGCTACCAAAAGATCAAATAGTTGGGACTAATGTCCACGTTCAAAGCTCTCGTGAGTGTAAGGATGGTTGGGAGAAGGGACCCACTGGACAGCTGTTGAGAAAAAGGTGTCAGCCTCCCGTCAAGGCCATCCAGTGTGTTCTTTAAAGTGCATGGGGTGTGCCTCTCCCATATGCGGGACTACGGCTTAATGTCCCATCCGACGGATGGTGGCCTTTTCAAACCCAACAGTGACCCCTATTCACTGTAGGCAGGGCGGAGAGTTGGCAGAGAAAAATCTCTTCTCCTACCCAGTTGGAACCTGAACCTGAGAATTGCAGATTACGAGCCTGGCACGCTACCAACTGAACCTCCCCTGCCCCCATAATAAAAAAAAGAGAATAATAAAAACAGAAAGAAGGAGGGAAAAGGAAAAGAGAAATGGTGACAAAAAATAGGTGAGGATATAGAAAAGAGGCAGAATGAAGTGATAACATTATAGTGATAAAAAATATATATAAGTAAAGGGAGGGGGAGAAAGGGGGATGGAAATAGTGAGAGATAAAATAGGAAAGATATTGATAGGAAAAAAAAAATAGATATAAAATTACAATTGAAGTCCAGACAGTGTTTCATTTTGTTTCGTGTTTATGGATAGAATTGTTGATCATGAGAATATATTTAAGTTTTAAGAAATATTTATTTTTGATATAATTAATTTAAATTTTGGAAGAGTACGAAGTATAGTAAAGGCTTAAAGGTGGAAGGCGAAAGAGTTCGCAAAATCCGTCTCTATGCGGATTGGTGCAGCCCCAAACAACGAAGCATGCTAAACTGAAGTGAGGGATGGATGCCTCAGCGCTCTGCAACTTGTAGCATATCGGAGATTCCTCAGGCGTCCTTGGGTTGAACAGTCATGTGGAGGATGGCACAAGTCGAGGCAATCCCCGACACGGGTTGTCCGACCTTGACTGTGGAGACTACATTGAGCTGCATTCCAAGGATAGGTGGGGGGGGGGGGGGAGAGAAATAAGATCCTGCTAGAATTTTAAGATCCTGCTAGAATTTAAACATAGAAAATGGCTGTCATGTAAAGATACTATACTTTTGGATCTTTGGGAAGAGGCAAAACTCGAAGACAAATTGAATATTCTAAAAATTAAAGTTACATTACAATTAAAAAAAATACGAGACATACACTCATATTGTATTATTTGTTATTAGTATTATTTCCCTACCTATAATGAAAGTAAATTGATAATAATAACGAAATAAATAAGGAGGGAAAAAAGAAGGGACATGTAGGGGTAAAAAATATATAGGTGAAGGAAATAGAGATAAGACAAAATTAAAATGATAAGATAATAGTGATTAAAAAACAATAAGTTAAAAGATGGGGGATGGAAACTGAGAGATATAATAGGAAAGATGGGGGAGAGAAAAAAAGAATAGATATAAAATCTTGATTAATTTTAAGTTTTAGTTTAAGTTTTAAGGAATATTTGGTATTATTATTGATATAATTAATTTTAATTCTGGAAGAATGCAAAGTATGGTAAGTGTAAAGGGGGGGGGGGGCAAAAGAGTTAGCAAAGTCCGTCCCTATGTGGATTGGTGTGGCCCTGAATATCGAAACACGCAAAACAGAGATGAGGGCCGGACGCATCAGCGCTCTGCAAGCCATGGCATATCGGAGATTGCACGGCGTCCCGGGGTCGAGCAGTCCACATTGAGTCGCATTCCGAGGACAGACGGGAAATGGTGGCCAGGGGGGGGGGGAGGAAATAATGTGGTTGTGGATCTGCACGCCGAACCTGTTGATCCAAATGGTCCCACATGTGCTCTATGGGATTAAGGTCGCGCAATTTTGCCAGCCAAGGGAGAAAGAAGACATTGCTGTCGTGTTCATTGTTGTGGGTGTTCCTGGAATCAGTCACGCACCACCTTAGTGACATGGCAGGGTGCATTGTCCTGTTGGTAGTCACCATCACCACCAGGGTAAACGTCCAACATGAAGAGATGCATGTGGTCAGCGAGGATGGACAGGTAGCTATTGGTATTCAGGGACCATCCAGTGGTACCAGCAGTCCCAGGTCCTTCCATGAAAATATCCCCCAGACATGCACACTGCTACCGCTGGCCTGTACTTGACTGACAAGTATGTCCAGGTGTTGGTTCTCGTGTGTCTGACGCTGTATATGCTACCGCTCATCACTTCTATGGAGTAGAAACCTCGATTCATTGGAGAAGGCAACCTTTTTCCACTTTTCCACTGTCCAATGACAGTCCCGTGTGAACTGCAGTCGTCGCTACCAATGGACCTTGGTTAACATGGGTGCCTTTACACAGCGTTGACTCCAGAGACCCATGTGTAACAGGGTTCACTCTACTGTTATCGGGGACACGTACCTGGGTGCCCCAGTGTTCAGTTGAGTGGTCAATTACTGCACTGTTGTGTGTTGATTGCCCTTTACCAGTCGACCTTCTCCTCTGGGGTCGATGGCCTTTGGGGCTCCACTGGAGGTACTTGGTGTTCCAGCAGTCCATTCTTGGTACACCCTTAATACAGCACCTCGTGAACAGCCCATGAAGTCTGCTGTTTCCAAGATTCTTCCACCCTTGGCGCGGTAGCCAATCATTCCTTTTTGAACGTCCATCAAATCAATACCTCTGCCCATTGTGCTCACATTACGCACTATGGCTCATCTGTCCTGGCTGGCCGCTTATATCTCCGTGTGGTTGACCTTGTCATGCACACTCTGTGATGCGCCTGGGCAGGTACACTGTGATTCCGTGGGTGGTCTTATTATTCTGATACAACTGTATATGTATGAACATCAACAAGATATTAAAAATAAAAAGCCTAATACAGCATTAGCACAAAGTGTAATAGGCAATAATTTAGAAATAAATAATCCAACACCCAAACCTATAATAACACCACAAATCAAATTATGCAGAATCCATTATGATTAATTTACACAGGCATATGCTCTGCAACATGGAGATACCACCCCTGTCGGTGGCATGGAATCTCCTATTATGCATGCAAACATATACACCCACTGCATGAGCAGAGATAACATCATAGGGGAGACTCCTATATAATTGCTTACTATCATCTCATATGGACTTGATGAAACTATTAGATGGATGCAGTGTTGAAAAGTGTTGCTGGAGGAACTTTATTGGTGTTTTAAGAGTTTTTAAGGGTTTTTAAAACATTTAAAACTTTTAGTTCTGCAGTTAATTTGTATTAGTTTTTAATTCTTGAGGATGTGCTTGATACTGTCAACTTGCTCAATGTGTGAAACCATCCAAGAGCATAACAAGATGAAAAACAAATTACTAGTAGAAATCAGTGCTTGTTAGCAACAACTGTTTTCATGAAAACCCAACAACTTCAATGTTTCTTCAATTAAACCAGGACTGGAAACCACAGCTATGATGCCGCACACCACCAACGTCAACTCAACATCGAATACATTTGACCAGCGAAAAAAGGGACAGACAACCTTCATACTAAGCTGTCATCTGAACCAGCAAGGTATTTAAGCTCAATGGACAGGTAATTATTCCTTTCTTACTCTTGACAGCCTAGGAAAAGGCACATGAAAGATAGTCAAGCAGTAGCAGAGGTAATAAGCATATTGCACCAGGTGGCAATTTATGCTTCATTTCTCTACATGAGCAACTTAAGCTCACCTCAAGTTTTAATTCTTAAATGTAAATACAGCTAATATCATGTATATTAAATTTTACTGCAATATAAAGATAATAAGAAAAAAACAGAATAACAAATCATCTTTGATGATGATGATCATGTAACGTTCATTTTTTAAAGAGTATGAAGGCTATTAAATCTTGATTTTATCACTCTCTTAATGGCAAAATTTTGAACTAAGATGTTTTGGAAAGTACAAGGAATATTTCACTATATTCTGTTTATCATGAGATGGCAGAGAGTGGTTCACCTTTATGTATTACAATATTGGCTTATTAATATGATGGGTGTGTTAATTTGGTTCTTTGAAAAATCAGTCATGTCAATAGTTTGCAACCAATATTATCTAAACTTTGTTTTCACATATTACAATAGTGTAGCTTATTACATTTAAATTATTACACTGAAACGTACATAAAATATAAAATTCCATTAAAAATATTACTTTTTCTATTTCATTAAAAGCTTGTTTTGTATATGAGGGGAGTTTCAAACGTAGAGATTGGCAACACTGCTCGTATTCAGTGGCTTTGATTGAGATATGCACTATGTTGCTTCCTCAAGTTTGGTTACCTACTAGTGTAAATTAATATTTTTTTCATAATGCATATTCCAAAGAGCTTTTGTAAGAAACCTGCTTCGTAATGGCAGAATAGACTAATTTTACACAGAAATATAAAATAGAATTTTTGTGAAGCCAGGAAAAATGGGTCCAGAAATTAACAGTCAAACAAAGGTAAGCCCTGTAGGTAGGACAATCTCAAGTATAGGGGGAAAATTGTCTTGAGCTGGGTGGGATCCAAACCCAAGACCACATAATGGCTCATTAGGTGCTCTGACTGCTGAGCAAGATCTCCTCTACTGATGGCTTTAAACTTTCTACCATGAGATCAGTTATTAAAATTGTCTTGACTGCAACTGAAGATTCAGATCAATAGAGAGCTTCCCATATGTGCACTAGACCACTCACCATCAAAGTATCTGACATATTTTTAAGCCAATCACTCCTTATCAAGTGTACAGATATGATTACAAACAGGTAAGCAAGCAGCTGTGGGATGAAAAATCTCAAGTATAGAAAAAAAATTCTCTTGAGCCTTCTGTCTTTTGCCTGTTAGTTCTGGTCTGTAAATGGTAGCTAGGTAGTCACTGGAAGGAGAGCTATGCACCAATCCCCTGTGATGATGCATAGAACCGGCCAGGCCTAGCACCTAATGTCCGACCCCGCCTTCTCGTGGTGCGGACCGTTAGTAACTTTCAAAAGAGATACTCTCTTGTGGAAGTGAACGGAAGGGGAGGGCTGCAGATTAGTGTGGCCTACTGATCTGGACAACTATGGCTACTTTTCTTTTCTTTTCTACCCTGCTGAGGAGTGGTCAACCACACAGGGTCCTGGTGCTGACCATATAAACCTACTGGACTGATATATGGCTCTGAGCTTGATTATGGATCCTGATTTTGCTGCACTGGTGGGCTTCTGTGGAGGGAAAATCTTCCGCTGTGTTTTCTGTTTGTTTGTGGGTTGACAGCCCCATGTGAATAGATTCACAGGATATGTTTACAGCTGGTGGATAATCCTGAGCAGAAGTCATCGCAGGCACCTGAACTCTTTGCTTCTATTGGCATCGTCAAATTCTACATTGGAGGAAATCTTCCACTGTAGGTGGCTTCAGCCTTTAGTGGTGGAGGAACGGGTCTTTGCCCCATGTCTGCGATTAGGGGGCTGTTTGATATTGTCGGCATTCCCTCTCTCAATAAACATAGTTTCTTTAAACATCCCACTAACCATTTTCTCTCCATAGGTAGTTGGAATGTGAGGACTCTGCACAGAGCTTTTTCACTTGATGTCCTCACACAAGAATTCCACCGTTATAATTTAGATATTCTTGGCTTGCAAGAGACCAGATGGACAGATAAAGGTCAGATTCTTAAAAATAATCTTAAATTTCTCTTTTCAGGGAGGGAAGACAATAAGCATCACCAAGGCGTGGGTCTGCTTCTCAGCAGACACGCTAGCGATGCTCTTCTAGGATATGAGTGCATTAATGAAAGGTTTCTTACAGCAAAATTTCAGACAAACGTTAAAGACTTGAATGTTATCTGCTGTTATGCCCCCACTGAGGATGCCGATGAGGATAGGTTTTATGAACAACTTCAGGATATTTTGAATTCTGTCAAGAAAGGAGATATTACCCTTGTTCTTGGTGACTTCAATGCCAAAGTTGGTACTGACTCTGACCTTTGGGGAGGAGTAATAGGCCCTTTTGGTATTGGTAGCTGCAATGGCAATGGGCAACGTCTCCTACAGGTAAGTAAACTCAATGGATTCAGAATAACTAACACTTATTACAAACACTGCGACATACATAAGTACACATGGGTTTCACCTGATGGGCTGCATAAGAATATGATTGATTACATATTAATTAACAGCAAATGGGCTAGTTCTGTTAGGAATACCAGGGCATATAGGGGAGCTGAAATTGGATCTGACCATTACCTTGTTAAAAGTGTGTTGCAACTTAAACTTAAAAAGTGTTGTGCTAGGGTTAAAAAATTTACTTTTAATAATGAAGCTCTGAAAGATCCAGTTATAGCCAAAGCTTACCATGATAGGTTACTTAGTCATTATGACAGTCATGGTTTGCTTACTACTGAAGTTGAGGAAGAATGGGATCATTTTAAACAGGCTTTTTTGGACACTAACAGTACTCTTTTAGGAAAAAAGGAGCAGAAGAGGCAGAATTATCTGAGTGATAAGGCACTTGAGCTTATTTCAGAAAGAAAGAACTGCAGGAATGTCTTTAATCAATACCCTACTAGTCCTAATAGAAAGCATTACAGAGAACTTAATAAACGTGTAAAAGATCAGTTAGCTGCTGATAAGAATCTTTGGCTTGATGGTTTGGCTGACAAAGCCGAGGAAGCAGTTAGACAGCACAACAGCAGAGAGCTGTACCAGATAGTTAATGTTTTATGTGGTAGAAAACGGAAAGGCATACAAGGATTGAAGGATAAACAAGGTAAGGTTATAGAAGGGGAGGATTCTGTCATGGCTAGGTGGGCTGAGCATTTCAGCGATGTTCTAAACAATATAGTTGGTTCTGCTCCCATTGTTTGCAGTGATGATGGATGCATTGGTGGCTTTAATGTTGGCCCTATAACACAATCTGAAATTATTTTGGCTGTTTCCAAACTTAAACTACATAAATCCCCAGGGGTAGATGAAATTACTACCGAAATGCTTAGAGCTGGGAATGTTTCGGTTACCACTTGGATGACTGAAATTCTGAATATCTTTTATGATAAAGGCATGGTTCCTAAGGATTTTACCAGAGCTATTGTTATCCCTATTTTCAAAAAAGGTGATCGCAGTTCTTGTGATAACTATAGAGGTATCAGCCTACTCTCTGTTCCAGGTAAAGTTCTTTGCATGATTGTGCTTAATAGAATTAAGAATCTGGTTGACAGTCAATTGCATGATGAGCAATGTGGATTCAGAAGTGGTAGGGGATGTGTGGATCAGATATTTTCACTTAGGCAGATTCTTGAGAAATGTTTAGAGTTTCAGAAACCTTTGGTTGCTAGCTTTGTTGATTTCAAAAAGGCTTTGGACTCTGTTGATCGTCATAATTTGTGGTTGATTGTGAGATCATATGGTATACCTGACAAGTTAGTTAACATAATGAAAGCTCTCTATAATAACACTGAGTCGTGTGTGAGAGTTGGTAAGGCTTGTAGCAATTGGTTTAGCATTACTTCTGGTGTTCGACAAGGGTGCATTTTGTCCCCTTTTCTCTTTAGCTTGGTTATTGATTATGCTATGCGAAATTCACTTCAAGGGAAAGATTTTGGCATTAAATGGGCTGGAGATACGAAAATTTATGATTTAGATTATGCTGATGATTTAGCCCTTTTGGCAAATGATGTTGATGAGATGAACTCTTTCATTCGAGCCGTTGATGAGACTGGTAGTAGAGTAGGTTTGGTTATAAATAGAGAGAAAACTAAAGTGATGAAAATTGGTCAGGCAGGCTGTGATTCAGTTAATCTGAATGGTTGCAGTCTTGAGCAGGTGTCACAGTTTAATTATCTTGGGAGCTATGTAACAGATAATGGTGATGTGCGGCATGAGATTAACAGACAAATAGGGATTGCTGCCGGGACTTTTAAGAATCTATGGAGAGTGTGGAGAAATAGGCGTATACACCTAAAGACTAAAATTAGACTGTATAATAGTTTGGTTATTTCTAGGGTTAGTTATGGTAGTGAAACTTGGACACTTTGTAAACAAGATAACAGGAAACTAGATGCTTTTGATTCCAGATGCTTACGCAGTATCTTGGGCATTAGGTGGTTCAACTTTGTAACTAATGATGAGGTTAGGCAAAGGAGTTTGCAACCTCCTTTTAAGCAGCATATTGTGCAGAGAGAGACTCCGTTGGTTTGGCCATGTTGCCCGTATGAATAATTATAGATTGGCGAATAGGGTTATGAACAGTGTGCCTAAAGGCCTCAGAAAGAAGGGGAGACCTAGGATGCGGTGGGCAGACAATGTCAAACAGGACCTTGTTAGAATTGGTGTGCAGTGGCCAGATGCAGTAGATGTAGCTCAGGATAGACTGGCTTGGAGAACTAAATTGCACGGTCTGGTTGGACCTCCGTAGCCCATGGCTGCTTGAGGATGATGATGAATTACATTCTTATGTTTGATAAAGCATGATTGGATAAAAAAAATACATACCAAGTTAGATAACACTTGAGGTATCTGTGGTCTAGTGCACAAATCTAGGAAGTGCTATACTGCTCTGAATATTCAGCTCCAATAAAGACAATTTCTAATGACTGATTCCATGGTAGAAAGTTAAAGTCATTAATAGAGATCTTGATCAGTGGATGGTAACTCAGCTGGTCAGTGCATCTGACATGTCATCAGTTGTTCTGACCTAAATGATTTTTTTTTATTAGGTCATGGGTTCGGCTCCCACCTGACTCAAGACAATTTTTTCTCTACACTTAAGTCTAGTTTAAGAAAGGTTAAAAAATGCATATGGAAGAGAAGCAATGAGCTGAGGTAGTGTTTCGGTGGTGGAAGCATTTTAAAAATAGGCAGAAATTCTGCATTCAAACAGAAGTGAAAAAAAGCCACCACCATTACCCTACACAAGATGCATGAAAATGGCTTACCACACATTTCAGAAGTGAATGGAGTGCCGAAAAAATGTGTAGCATGTGAAGAGCAATACTTTAAAAAAGAAATAATGTCCATGCCTCAGTACTGGCAGTGTAAGTAATCTCATTACCTTTCAAATTCTCTTCATATAGTAAAAATTTAAAAGTGCTAAATACTGTTTTAGTTTAATATTTTGGACTATTTTATTTCTTATACATGAACAAAAATTAGAGTAGAGGTACACAGTAATTAAAACTAAAGTTTTTAATTCTCTATGACACTGTTAAATGTTTTTAAGCACTTCAACACATGAACTATGCTATCAAGAATCAAAAGTTATTAAGGAGAGATTTATGTACCGTACTGCAGAGGATGGGTAGTAACAGGAACCTGTGGTACAGTACGTAAATCTCTCCTTAATAACTTTTGATATTTAATAGCATAGTCCCAATAGGAACCTGCGGTATGGTATGTAAATCTCTCCTTAATAACTTTTGATTGGGTTGTTTTACCTCTGAGCGGCACTTTTTTGCACATCATGGGCTAAATGGCCAGGTCACATGGACCCCGAAGGCTCAGAGAAGGTTGGAGGGAGAGGACCCACTGGAACAGCTGTTGGGAGACAGATGGTAGCTTCCCGTCAAGGCCATCCAGCGCGTTCTTTAATGTGCACAGGGTATGGCTCTCCCGCACACGGGGCCGCAGCTTAACGTCCCATCCGACGGACGGCAGCGTTTCCAAGCCCATCGGTGTCCCCTACTGACCGTGGGCAGGGGGGAATTTTGCGGAGATAAATCTCAATGCTGACCCAGCTGGGACTCGAACCTGGGATCTACAGATTACGAGCCATAACAATAACTTTTGATACTTGATAGCATAGTCCATGTATTGAAGTGCTTAAAAACATTTAACAGTGTCATAGAGAATTAAAAACTTTAATCTTATACATGAATTCATGGCAATTTGCTTATATTGAATCATTTCACTTTCCCTTCAAATCCCTCTATAATCTCCCACTGCTAATAGAATTTTTTAAACATGTGAAAAAAACTTTTACACTCTATGTTGATTTGTTAGCTGAGAGCTATAAATATATCAAGAAAATTGGTAATATTTACAAATAAAATGTTAATATTCTTAGCTTAATAAATTCACACATTATACTTACCTTCTCTTTAATACAAATATGAATCTCATTTTGCAGTCTTTGGATGTCATCATTACTTGTTTCATTAAGGAAAGAGTTCTGCATTTGCTCTTCAACTTCCTGTAACTGTTCCTCAAGCAATTTAATTCTTTTTCTACATGCACTTTCATTTTGACTAATTTCTTCTTGTGTCTTCTTTAATTCATCATTCTAAATTAGAAACAAATATTGTTAATATCATGGTTTTTTGAACCAATGAACCATAATATAGTATTCAAAAAATAAGGCAAACTTTTAAATATCACCATTTAGAAGATTACATATCACTTCTGGAAAACATGGGATGCTCGTTTTGAAAGAGAATGAAGTTTCCTTTCAAAAAGGAAACTTCATTCTCTTCTCAGCGTGTTAGTAATTAGTTATGGATCAGTAGTATTCTTCTTCAGCGTGTTAGTAATTAGTTATGGATCAGTAGTTTGAAAGAGAATGAAGTTTTAATTTTCTGACTTTTGCACTTTCTAATAGTGGAAATTCAAAGGAATGGATGATGGGAAAATGCAAACAGTCTTATTTTATTAGCACACATAAAAGAACAAAATAACTTCATAATCTCTGAAAACAAAACAGCTGCATCTTCAAGAAAGAACATTCAACTAGTGCTCATATAGTCACTCTGAGTTAACCTAAAGCTATGAAATAGGTCCAGAACCTATTGTATGATATTGTCATCTGCAGAGTATGCTTCTAATGTGGGAAATATACTAGTTTTCAGGAAAGATACATATGTCAAGGGTTAAAGTATTTTAAAAACAAAAGGTCACCCACACCTTGGATTAGGTCACCACCATACAAAGAGAAAAGGTGAATAACAGCTGCCATATGGATGGAAAACACCATCCCAAATGAGATGGCCTGGCAGATATTTCATTTATTACATGCATTCTGTAGGAACAACTGTTGACGGTAGAAAGATAAAAAATGTTCATTGGCTTCAAAGACTCTGAACTGATGAGGTTCAGACCCCCCCCCCCCCCCCCACACACACACACACAGAGGGTCTGATGGCAGAATGAGGGAGGGGATCCAGCACCTTCATTTATCTAATCTCAGTGCAGAATCATACATCTGGGATTGGTAGTCTAGTTTCAACCAGGCAAATGCATGGTGCAAGCAGGGCAAATTATATCAGTCTGCTCTCCAGGAGAGAGATGAGAGAACTGTGATGATGTTAAATGCCCACATGCACTTGAATCTGAAGTGACACATGTGAGGTAAAAAGATCAATTTTTGGTCAAAGTTGAGAATAAGAAATTGGTCTCTTTCACAGAATGATGGAATTTCTGAGCCACAACTCAGGGTCAAGAGGAAGATAACACTTGTAGTAAAAGTGCATGCAAGTGGTCTTCTGTGGGAGAACTGACCTAATGTTGTAAGAACATACAATTCCAAAATTATCAGCATAAAGGACATTGCTGACAGTTGGAAGAAGTTGTCTAGTAATAGATTTAATCTTCACAGCAAAAAGCATACACTCAAGAGCCCTGAGGGAAGAAAGGCTGTGACAGTGTTACTGACATGGACACAAACAGAATGAGGAGAAAATTTCCAATAAAGAGGAGAGGCATGTGACCTCTGAAGCTAAAGGCATGGTGTTCACAAAGAATGCTGAATCTCCACACTATGTCATATACTTTTTTTTTATGTCAAAGAAAATAGACACTAGGTGCTCTCGACATGAAACAAATTCCTGATCACTGTTTTGAGGTGGATCAGGTGGTCAACAATTAGCATTCAACAAGTGTTGACTGTTTGCCTAAGAAAGCCACAGTGGATGTTGGAAAGAAAGTTGTTGGTTCCTAAATTTCAGATGAGTTTGGCATTTATCATTCTTCCCAGCATTATACATGCAGCTTGTCAACACGATAATGAAAGGAATCTTGGAAGCCTTTCCTGACTTCAGGAAGGCCAAGACAATAGCCTCTTGACAGAAGTTCAGAAATTTCTCCTCAAGAGAAATACAGTTGAAAAGTTGAAGCAGTTGATCTTTACTCGAATGTAAGAATGTTGGAATATGGCATAATGAACATTATCTGGCCAAACAGCATATGCACAAGACGGTTCAGAATAAAACACATTCACAGTGTAGGCGAAGCTTCTACACTGTGAATGGTCTGTTGTATGATTGTAGGCCATTGAAACGAAAAGAGAGTAGAGAGCATTCAGCCTTGCTGTTTTGGGGTAGAAACTCGAGGGAATAATAATAATAAGACATGAAGGAAAACGATTCCCTCAGCGTGTTAGTAATTACTTATGGATCAGAAGTTGCATGTCCCTTGTGTTCCAAGATCAATAATGAGTGGGACATGTAATTCCATTGTGAAGAATGTTGCTACTCAGGTCTTTTGATTGCAGAGCAGGTGACAATTTCTTTTTTAAAATTATTTTCACTGATAACAGCCATGGCAAGCTGTATGGGCTGGCCATATTGTTGACAATAAAAAAAATGCAGATGGTTGAGTATGAATGGCTGCATTGAAAGAAGCAGGCACACAGTGTACCAAAATCCATCTGACTGCAGCTACTCTCTGTTGGATTAACTCTAAGTAGAGTTCCTGCTCAAAAACAATGAGAAAGCTCTACTCTGAGAACACCCACAATAAGAATTCAGCAACTATTAAGTGACACCAAAATGAGCACTCCACCAATGACTGTGATACTCAAGCAAAGTTCAGAATATTTACACATGTAGGCACAAGTCGTTGAATTGTAGGCGCTTAACGAATTTTGGTGAATCCACAAGGTCTTCCAAACCATTCTGAATGAAAAATGGAGACATTGCCAAATTACCTTGGAAAAAATGACGAGGAAGTTGAGGATGAAGAAGACCGAGATGGGTCTTCACATGCCCTTTTTGCACTCAAGGCTGATGTTTTGTGCACAAGAATTCATCTATATATATATATTGCAACATTCAGTGCTCACGGTCTTCACCCACAAATGGAACCCAACAAGGGAATGTCAGATCAGGCCAGATGGGATGCAATGACACCCATAACCATACAGACAGTGAGTGCAATTCTTCCAAAAAATAAACAAAATATGAAATATATAAATAAAAATAAAATTGCAAGGAAACTTATAAACCTATAACTAGACATGGGCCAAGTATTGACAAACCTGTAACTGGACATGGGCAAGGTACTCACCACACTGTATGATTGGTTTCCCAGAAGCTCCAACTTACCTGAAACAGAGGCCAAAGCAGAGTGTAGTGGTGGCCTTCTAAAGCACTGCTCAGGCCCAGGAGAAACAGGCTCCCCAATGGCAAGACAGGGTAAAGGGGACCCCACCAGTCATGAGCTAAGAAGAGAAGAAGTGTCTCCTGAGCAACTACCAGGAACAGATAGACAACTGAACACCACTGCTTGCAGCACCATCTTTAGTGATTGGCCATAATTCTCATTTTCCCCACCAACTTTCAAAGTGGTGGATGTCTTGCTTTGCATCCATTCCTTGCTTTGAAGTTCCATATCTAATCATTTATTTTTTTTAATTGATTTTTTTCTTACTTGACTGCTTTGATCATATTTTTGGATATGCCTGGCAATGGTATTCATCATTCTGGTGCAGAGTTTTGTCAAAATACTTCACTTAATTGCATGTTCTTTAAAGTTCCATCTAATAATGAAAGGTAATTGGTTGCTCTCAATTACAAATATAATTTTCGATTCTTACACACGCATACTTGTTGCCATTTCTTCTGTTCATTTCATCCAACTGGAAATTAGCATTATCGCTAAGATGCTATTTATGTTTAGAAAAATTTTGTGCAGGGGGAAAAAAAAAAGATTCACATAAGTGAATATACAAAATCAAAAGAACTGGTTGGGTGGTGGCATCAACCCTTCCAGGATCCAGCCTGAAAAATTGGTTAACATCCAGAGGCCCAGCAAATTTTTCACTATGCTCAGCCACAAAAATTAACATCAGAACTATTTTTCCCCAAATAACTAATGAAAGGAATCGGGACATGTTGTATGTCAAATTAATCATTTAATTCTGGATTTTCTAAAAATAAAATATTTAACGAAAAAGACAACTAGTTTTATTTTAATAGGGCCTTTTCAGTCATATAGTTAAAGAAGGCTTCTCACAATGCAAATAAAAAAAAAATTGACAAAAAGAATTACAATCTATATGAAAGAAAAAAGCTATATCTGAATAACAGAAAAATGAATTTTTATTTAAAACAAGAAAATTGTAATCTTTTTATAACTTTTTCTGAGAATTACATAAAGATTATTCTCTTGATGTCCTCATGCAGGAATTCCAGCGCTTTAACCTAGATATTCTAGGCTTGCAAGAGACCAGATGGACAGGTAAAGGTGAGATACTTAAAAATAACTTTAAATTTCTCTTTTCAGGGAGGGAGGATGGAAAGTATCTCCAAGGTGTAGGTTTGCTTCTCAGCAGACATGCCAGTGATGATCTTCTAGGATATGACTGCATTAATAAAAGATTTCTTAGAGCAAAATTTAAAACAAAAATTAAAAAGACTTGAATGTCATCTGTTGTTATGCCCCCACAGAGGACTGATGAGAATGAGAAGGATATGTTTTACAGCCAGCTTCAGGATATTTGGAATTCTGTGAAGGAGATATTTCTCTTGTGCTAGGTGACTTCAATGCTAAAGTTGGAATTGACTCTGACCTTTGGGCAGGAGTTTTAGGTCCCTTTGGCATTGGTAGTTCCAATGGCAATGGGGAACGTCTTTTACAGGTGGTAAACTTAATGGTTTCTGAATAACTAACACATATTACAAACATTGGGACATTTATAAATATACATGGGTTTCACCTGATGGGTTGCACGAGAATATGATAGATTATATTTTAATTAACAGCAAATGGGCCCATTCAGTTAGGAATACCAGATCATACAGGGGAACTGAAATTGGATCTTACCATTACTTGGTCAAAGGTGTCTTTGCAGCTGAAGCTTAAAAAATGTTGTGCTAAGGTTACGAAAATTACCTTCAACACTGAAGGTCTGAAAGATCCAGATATAGTCAAAGCATACCATGATAGGATACTTAGTCATTATGACAATTGCAGTTTGCTTGCTGAAGTTGAGAACGAATAGGAACAGTTTAAACAGACTTTTCTTGAAACCAACAGTACTCTTTTGGGTAAAAGGGAACAGAGGAAACAAAATTACTTGAGTGATAAGGCTATGAAACTTATTTCTGAAAGTAGGAAGTGCAGGATTAATAGGAATCAACACCCTACTAGTCCTAACAGAAGGTATTACAACGAGCTTAATAAATGTGTAGAGAATAAATTAACCACTGATAAAAATTTTTGGCTTGATAGCTTGGCTAATAAAGCAGAGGAAGCAATTAGATAGCACAACAGCAGGGGATTGTTCCAGACTGTTAAAGTTTTGTATGGGAAAAAACAGACAAGTATACAGGGATCGATGGATAAACATGGCAAGGTGGTTGAAGGTGAGGATTCTGTGATGGCTAGGTGGGCTGAGCATTTCAGAGATGTTCTAAATAATACAATTATTTCTATTCTTATTGTTTGTAATGATGATAGATGTATTACTGGCTTTAATGATGGCTCTATATCACATTCCAAAAGTCACTTTGGCTATCTCTATATTAAAACTGCATAAATCTCCAGGGGTAGATGAAATCGCCACTGAAATGCTTAAAGCTGGGAACATTTGTGTTGTCACATGGCTGACCAAAAGTTTCAATATTTTTTTTATGATAAAGGTGTTGTTCCTAAGAATTTTATTAGAGCTATTAATTGTCCCATTTTTTTGAAAAAGCTGATCACAGTTCTTGTAATAATCATAGGGGAATTAGTTTACTTTCGGTTCCAGGTAAAGTTCTTTGCATTATTATACTTAACAGAATTAAGAATTTGGTTGATGGACAACTGTGTGATGAACAATGTGGATTCAAAAGTGATAGGGGATGTATTGATCAAATATTTTCACTTAGGCAGATTCTTGAGAAATGTTTAGAGTTTCAGAAACCTGTGGTTGCTAGCTTTATAGATTTCAAAAAGGTTTTTGACTCTGTTGATCGATATAATTTGTGGTTGATTGTTAGATCATATGGAATACCTGGTAAGTTAGTGTAATGAGAGCTCTCTATAATAACACTGAGTCGTGTGTGAGAGTTGGTATGCCTTGCAGCGATTAGCATTGCTAGTGGAGTTAGACAAGTGTGCATTTTGTCTCCTTTTCTCTTTCGTTTAGTTATAGATTATGTAATGCAAAATTCTTTACAAGGCAAAAATTTTGGCCTTAAATGGTCTAGAGATTTCAAAATTTTTAATTTAGATTATTCAGATGATTTGGCCCTGTTGGCTAATGATATTGATGAGATGAATTATTTTATTAGGGCTGTTCATGAGAATGGTAATAGAGTAGGTTTGATGATATATAGAGAAAAAACTAAAGTGATGAAAATTGGTCAGGCAAATAGTGCTTTAGTTGTTTTTGAATAGCTGCACTCTTCAGTTAGAGTCTCAGTTTAATTTTCTTGTGAGCTACGTAACAGATACTGGTGATATGTGGTTTGAGATAAATAGAACAATAGAGATTGCCACTGGAACTTTAAAGAATCTATGGAGAGTATGGAAAAATGGCTAAAGACTAAAATTAGGCTGTATACTACTTTGGTTCTTTCTAAGGTTAGTTATGGTAGTGAAACATGGATCCTTTGTAAGAAGGATAACAAGAAACTTGATGCCTTTGATTCTAGATGCTTATGCAGTATCTTGGGCATTAGGTGGTTTGACTTTGTAAGTAATGATGAGGTTAGGAGTCATCAACCTCCTTTGAGCAGCATATTGTGCAGAGAGAGACTGTGTTGGTTTGGCCATGTTGCACTTATGCATAGCTGCCCTGTTGATCGACATAATTTGTGGCTGATTGTGAGATCATATGGTATACCAGAAAAGTTAGTTAACATAATGAAAGCTCTCTATAATAACACTGAGTTGTGAGTGAGAGTTGGTAAGGCTTGTAGCAATTGGTTTAGCATTGCTAGTGGAGTTGACAAGGGTGCATTATGTCTCCTTTTCTGTTTTATTTGGTTATTGATTATGTTATGTGAAATTCTTTGGAAGGGAAAGATAATGGCCTAAAATAATCTAGAAATTTCAAAATTTCTGATTTAGATTATGCAGATGATTTGGCCCTGTTAGCTAATGATGTTGATGAGATGAATTCTTTCATTAGGACTGTTCACAAGAATGGTTACAGAGTAGGTTTAAACAATAATTGATAATCTCAGCATTACCTGTAAACGTTTAAATGTCTATAAATCAATAAATCCTTTCGTGGAAAAAATTTTGGCATAAGGGTGGGCATAAGGTGGTTTGACTTTGTAAGTAATGATGAGGTTAGAAGGAGTCATCCTCCTCCTTTGAGCAGCATACTGTACAGAGAAAGACTGCATTGATTTGGCCATGTTTCCCATATGCAAAGCTGCAGATTGGCAAACAGAATTATGAACAGTGAGCCTAAGGGTTTCAGAAAAAGGAGGAGACCTAGGATGCAATGGGCAGACAATGTCAAACAGGACCTTGCTAGAATTGGCATAGAGTGGCTAAATGTAGCAGCAGTAGCTCAGAGCAGACACGCCTGGAGAAGAAAATTACACAGTCTAGTTGGACCTCCGTAGCCCATGGCTGCACAAGGATTTTGTATGTATGTATTATGAAATAACACAATCAGCAAAATTACCCTCTCAACCACAGGACTGATTTCCATGCCAATACTTCTTTATCCAAGAATTCACTCATTTTCATGAATGCAGTTTTCATCTAATGCAATGTTAAAAAAAATATCTGCAGCAACTGGTTGCAAGACAGCCATTGCCATAATCAGTGATATAACTCTGAAAGATTAATAATTATATAAATACATATAAAAGAATAAAATCAATAAATTGGCAGAAGTAAAAATGAAACAAGTTGAAAGCCAGTCATTCTCACAACCAGTGATGTAACATAATTCCAAAAGATCTATGGGAATAAAATCAATATATAGATAGTACTAAAAATGAAACAAGTTGTAAGCTGACAATCATCATAACTAGTGATGTAGCAAAACTCTGAAAAAATTATACATTTTTACAATAAAATCATGATAGATCTGTAGAAATAAAAACAAAGAACAAATAAAATACTAACTGAATTGAAATGATATCTAATGTTGATGACATTATACACAGCATATGTGTAGACCATCAGTACTAATTACTGTATCTGTGTCTTGCTGAGTGTAACCTAGTTTACCAGCAGTTTTGCACAAGCAAAAAAATTTTTCTTTCTTCATCTAAATATTTTACAGTTTTTATTTACAGTTTTTATTTAGATCTGATTTTGGTTTAAGTAGATGGACGTCATGATTGAATGCTGGGATGAATGATAAAAATAATCTAGGCATATTTTTTTTACATATTCTTTTTAAAGACCTGAAAATGGAGGGGGAAATTTTATACTGCATTGGAAAACCAGTCTCTTGCCCCCCCCCCCCCCCCCCCCCCCCCCCCCCCCCCCCCCCCCCCCCCACCCACCCACCCACCCACCCACCCTTGATTTCTTTCTAGATCCAGGCCTGGTTAAGGTAATAAGGAAAATCAGTGGCAAAGCATCCATGGATGCAAGGAAAGCAATGGTTCTGCTAAAATTAACATAAACCAAAAAAATATATATAAATATATACAAATGCCGCTTGTGGCTAGAAATATTGCCTGAACAGCGCTTATATGAAACATAAAGGGAATGTTCATAGCGCTAGTTAGAGGAGATCTTGATCGGCGGCTGGTAGCTCAGTGGTCCAGAGCACCTGACATATTATCAGGAGGTCGTGGGTTCGTATCCAACCCAGCTCAAGGGTTTTCCTAAAATTTTTCCTAAAATTTAAATCGACGCTAAAGTGCCTATTTACTATGACTGATATAAATGTTTTAACATAAAAGTATTTTCTTAACTTTAACAAGTTTATTCTAACATAAAATTCATATTTATATAATATTCTTCGAGTTTCTCTGTTACATTATACTGTATAATTAACAGAAGTACCAATTTGCCAGGCTAGTTGAGCTAGGAGTGTATAACAAACCTCATTTCATCACTACTGCATTGCGCACAATGGAAGACCCAATTTTCCATATTCAACCAGCAGAAATTTTTCTTATGGACTCAACATATCTTGTTGCTTTTTAGCATTACATCATACCTTTCTCACTAACCACTAGAGGTCACTAAAGGGCTTCCACCATTATCACACTTGATCAATCATCAACTTCAAGTCAATCAAAGTATGTGTAATCATTTTTAATTATTTTTCAGAAAAAATAAAGAGTAATCTTTGTTTATCCTTAACCACCATATGTCCAACTTTCACTCATTACAAATTATAAAAATATTTCTTAATTAGTAAGGTTTTGTCAGCAAAAGTAAATCACGCTTTTTTCGTTCAGATACCATCTAACCCAACTGCCTCGATGGCTATTTACTGAAGAGATACTTTATTACTACATTTTATTCTTCTCATCATTACCGCAATAACTAGATATATTTTTATTACTATGATAGATATAATAGAAAACATAGAAAATATTGATATAATTTTTTTAAGGACAAAGTGAAGTAACTTACTAACACTACAGTTCATCAAGGCTATCCTCAGTATATGAAAAATATAACTTGTGAAACATTCCACTCACATCAAGATTATAAGTGTGTTATAAGTCACATCAAGATTATAATGCACTATCACTATATAAAGTGATAGGGGCTTATAATAGCTATATTGCTATCATAAGCTTAATGTTGTATCGCTGTACCCACTGTATTACACTACATTCAACTCTATATCCTATTAGATGCACTGAAAGTTTTAAAAGTGTAATAGAAGCATGTGAAAACAAATTTAAAACTTGAAAGTTATGTAAAAACTCATTGAAATATATTTATAAATAAATCTAACAAAGCTACAAAGAATATTAGTTTAATTCACGATTTAAGCTGTAGTACAATTTAAAAGTACATTAAAATATTCAATCAAAAGAATGAGGTGCACATTAACAAGATTTGGTGATTATGCCATGCTGTTAAGCCCAATGGCCAGAATCATGCATTTCACCTTTTCTTAGGTAGCATATATTCAGATTATCTAAATTATTTTATTTATTAACCTTTGAGGTTATACAAAGGGAATATAGAGTAATGATAAAAGGCAGTTACCAGAAGTAGTTGGCTGGCACAACGGCATTGGATATCAACGTTTGCTGGATGTTAATGTCAGCTGTATGTTCACTGTTGAGACTGCATTTCTTAACATCATGCTGTTTTCTACATGGACTGGTAACGCTTGGAAAATGCATTCTCAACAGTGAACATCATACAGCTGACTTTAAAGGTTAATAAATAAAATAATTTAGATATCTGAATATATGCTACCTAAGAAAAGGTGAAATGCATGATTCTGGCCATTGGGCTTAACAGCATGGCATAATCACCAAATCTTGTTAATGTGCACCTCATTCTTTTGATTGAATATTTTAATGTACTTTTAAATTGTACTACAGCTTAAATCGTGAATTAAACTAATATCACTGAAATATTTCAAAATGATTACAGGCAGTGCTCTAATACAAATTTATTAACCACCATGTTTGTACAAATGTAATTTTTTACTTTACTATTATTTTAATGAAGAAATACACAAAACGCATCCAATGAATCTTTTTGTATGCAAAATCAGCTTTCAGCTATGTTGATATACTTCTTGTAAATGACATGTGCCACACACTGGCTGATACTGCCCAATATTGTGTGGAAACTTTTGATACTAAAGTAACAAATTTATAACAGAATTGTGCATCATTTCGCTTTTTTTCTTTCAGTATTCATGGGTTGGGTTGTTTTACCTCTGAGCGGCACTTTTTTGCACACCATGGGCTAAATGGCCAGGCCATAAGGACCCTGAAGGCTCAGAGAAGGTTGTTGGAGGGAACCCACTGGAACAGCTGATGGGAGACAGATGGTAGCCTCCCATCAAGGTCATCCAGCATGTTCTTTAACATGCAGAGGATATGGCTCTCCCACACACGGGGCCATGGCTTAACGGCCCATCTGATAGACGGCGGCCTTTTCAAGCCCATTGATGTCCCCTACTGACCATAGGCAGGGCAGGGAGTTTTGCAGAGATAAGTCTCAACACTGACCCTGCTAGGACTCAAACCTGGGAACTGCAGATTATGAGCCAGGCATGCTATCGACTGAGCTACCCCCACCCCATTCAGTATTCATGAATTACTATTGAGCGAACATACTGTATGATGTGATATAATTTAATTGGCAATTTTTTTAAACACACAGATATAATGTTGGGTTAGCATTACCTAAAATTCTAATATTAAACTATTTAAACAATGTTTGCTTATACCGATGTTTTCCAGAAATGCAGTGTTCAGCATAAGCTGCATTGTACCATCTTAAAAATTCAATTCATTACCTATAATAGAATCAAGTTAAACTTGAAACTAGTTCAAACATGATGTAAATTCTAAAGGAGCAAAATATCAAAGTGGCAGGAAAGTTTAAAACAGTTCATAGAAAAAATTCTGCCACATTTCAAAAGTGATTGTTCATAGTGAAATTATAAAATATTAATATTTATCATTGAGTTTTCAAGAGGCATTCAACTAGTATGATTCGTTTTTTTTTTTTTTTTTTCAAATATATAATAAACAAAAAAAATAGTCACTGGTAGGGGCCCTCATTAACCATTTCAAAAGTAAATAACTTATCATTCCCTTGTATCTCTCAAACATAGGGAATCTTCAAACAGTTTATATCAGGGCTACCAAGTAGCTGCTACTGTAATGCTCCAAAAGTACGTTAAATTTCTTCTCTTTGGATCTTTCTTTTAACTGATCCAAATTAAACTAATTTTCCAGATAACATCAGGCACCAATCAATTAATCTTGCCAAATAAAGTTAAATGAGGGTTCACCAAGTATATAGGCGTTACTTAGTCACAAAGAATTTAATTCAAAAAGATAGTTAAATTATTTAAGTTTAAATCTAATCAAAGTCAATTATCATTGCTTAGGAGAAAAAAATAGAAAAGTCAAAATTATTCATAAAGCAAAGTTTATTTCCAAAAAATCAAGACTACCAAATAAACTGATGAATACAATATTCTGAGCAACTAAAAGCTCACATCAAAACATCTCAACTACTGCATCTGTACTATAGCAACTTTCTCCAACTACATCTCTACTCAACAACAAAAATAAAATTTTGAAATCTGCTGACTTCAAAAACTTTTCTTGACTCACTCCGTGACCTAACGTCACTTAATATATATGCAACGTGAAACACATGTGAGTGTTGCACGCTGGGAAATACATTTGTATATTCTTATGATCGCATGCTCACACTAGCTGACACAAGAGGGGGCATGTCCATACATGCGCATTAATGGCCGCCATTCAAAAGTCGGAGTTGTGCATGCACAACTCCTTTAGCAGTCTTGGGTAAGAGAAACAATGTCCAAATGAAGAATAAACCCCAAAATGATAAATATAACATAGAGTAAAAACTGATTAAGGAAAAGTAAAAGTGAATGGGTAAACCATCACACTACGGTGTAACAAATGTATTCTTTAGCCCTTGAAAAATTCTGAAAAATATAAAAATTGAGTATTTTTTCAAAATGAACTATTAAAAACAAATGGCTGGAAATTGTGGAACATTAAATGAATGCTATTTTATTACAAATTTCAGCTTTTGCATTCAAACCATAATTTTTTTGGCTTTTTTTTCCTATTTTGCACTCAAGTCATATATCTTTTGGCTTTTTCTTTCCTATTTACTGAGATAACAAGTTTATTCGAGGTTAACAATATATTAGTGCTTTTGCACAGTATTCAATGTATTAATTTTAGAAGATTAAATTTAGGCTAAATAAAATGAGAATCAAATTAATTCTCTGTCATTTCTTCTTAATTTTGGAATGGCCACACTCAAAGCTATACAATGCAAACATATGTACCCTTCTCGCTAGTGATGAGTTCTGGTTCAAACTTCATTGGGCTGAGTTCAGGCACAAATAGCGCAGACGACTACAGGCTCAGAATAATATAAAGTTCATTTTTTTTTTTTGAATGGTAGAAATATAAAATATTTTTTATTCTAATTTCAACCTTTTAATCAGTCTTTAGTAATTAAAAACAAGCAAACAGCCAATAACTTTCTTTTTTTGCGTATTCTCTTATTTTTAACAAATTAATGGCTCTTTGCATTTGTAATGATGATACCCATGAAATTTGTTGCTAGAGTATTTTTCATTCCAAATAGCATTAACATTCAATTTTATCAAAAAAACGATTCTAATTAATATTATAAGAATAAAATAACTGATTAGCAACATTCATTTCAGTATATATATTTTATGATGCATCTGAATTTCTTTTTCTCAAAGCGGGCTCAGGAAGGTGTGGATTTGAAAAACTGAGCCTTAAAAATCGTCTCCACTTTTCACTAAATGGTATCCTTTGATATTTTGCAAAAAAAATTATCTGATTTCCGAATCAAAAGTCGTGATAATAGCCTATGCATTTAGGCATATGATTAAGGGTGTTATTTTGTAGCATGCCAGACTAGTTTTCTGACATTTCTAAGCTCGAGTCCTTTAACTCACATCTAGCTCTTGGTGAGAAAGGGGATACCAATAGACACACAGAAAAACTGCCATCCATCGAATGAAGGGTTAAGTCATTACTCTGTGTTCAGGTTATGTTATTTTACCTCTGAGTGGCACTTTTTTTGCATACAATGGAATAAATGGCCAGGTCACAAGGACCCCGAAGGCTCAGAAAAGGTAGTGGACCCATTGGACAGCTGTTGGGAAACAGTAGCCTCCCATCAAGAGTGTTCTTTAATGTAAACAGGGTATGGCTCTCCCCACACAAGGCCATGGCTTAATGTCCCAACTGATGGATGGCAGGCTTTCCAATCCCATGGGTGTTCTCTAGTGACTGAGAGCAGGATGGGGAGTTTTGCAGAGATAAATCTCAATGCTGGCCCAAGTGGGAGATTCAAACCTGGAAACTGCAGATTAGAATCCTTGAGTGCTACTGACTGAGCCATCCCCCACTCCAAGTTCATGCAAGCCCTACTATGATGAGTACATTAAAGGAGACGCTACATGAATTTCATGAGACTTCCACTTGTCTCCTCACTGGTGTCCATGGATTCCCTTCTACTTCTCAACTCTGAACCGTGGGAGTATCGGGTCCTTGTGACCTAAACTTTTAAGTCCATTGCATATAAAAAAGTGCTGCTCAGAGGTAAAGCTTATCAAAACTGGCATAGCAATGATGGGCATACCTGTTTTCCAAATGGCAACAAAATTCACATCTTCCACATGTCTGTTTATAGAATTCAATATCGGAAGGAGAAATTATAGATAATAATAATGCACTAATAAATCGGCACTTTGACGTCGATTCTAATTTTAGAGGAAAAATTGTCAAGCCAAGTGGGATACGAACCCACGACCTCCTGATAACATGTCAGGTGCTCTGGGCCACTGAGCTACCGGTCGCCGATCAAGATCTCCTCTAATTAATGCTACGAACATTCCCTTTATGTCACTCATATATGTGACATAAAGGGAATGTTCATAGCATATATGTGGCATAAAGGGAATGTTCATAGTGTTAATTAGAGGAGATCTTGATTGGCAGCCGGTAGCTCAGTGGTCCAGAGCATCTGACATGTTATCAGGAGGTCGTGGGTTCGTATCTCACCAGGCTCGAGACAATTTTTCCTCTAAAATTACAATCGACGTCAAAGTGCTGATTTATTAGTGTATGCTAAACAGTCAAGTTTATCTCATTATCTATCATCATAATAATAATGCCTTTACTCAAGTGCAAATACAATATCAATTAAATGAAAAATAACCAGAATGAAATTTAGGAATTACACATAATTCTTTTATATACAATCAGTGGCATAGCCAAGATTAACCAAAATATTTCTAATTAAAGATTAAATTACCTCTATAAACAGTGTAGGTGCTGGACTAGTTACGTGGTACGGCGACAGTGTTTACAAAGAGTAACTTAATCTTTATTTAATATTTCTAAATTCTATTTCTAATTTTATTTAATTTCTCTAATTCATGTTTGTTACAGCGCAAGAAACCTAAGGATCAGAATTTAAAACAAAGAAATAATCACTGAGGCTGTGTGTACAAATGCTGCAGGTACATACAAACTTCCTCTTTTTGCAATTGGGAAATCAGCAAAACCCCAAACATTCAAATTTAGCTGCTGTGCCAGTTTACTACAAAGCTCAAAAGTCTGAATGGATAGACTCATATTTGTTTAGAGTGATTCTCGACAGAATTTGTTCCAAAAGTAAAAAAACGCTTGACAAGTCTTAAAATGCCTGTAAAAGCCCTACTCATTCTCGACAATGCCCCAACACACCAAAGTGAACTCATTTCTCTGACAACATAAAAGCCATTTTTTTGCCACCTAATGTAACATCTTTAGTGCAACCAATGGATCAAGGTGTGGTTGTAAGTTTAAAAAGGCGATACAGGAAAAAGCTTCTTTAAAGAATTCTATAGCAAACCAAAAATGATGGAATAGAATTTTTAAATATTTTGAAAACAATAAATATCAAGGATGTGATCTACATGTTGGCAAGAACTTTCAAAGAAATCCCTCGTGCATTTGTGAAGTCATGGAGAAAACTTTGGCCCGAAGTTGAAAACGAGAAAGTACCAAAGACAACAACACAAAAGTATCTAATGAGCCTGTGCCTGCCGAAGATATGACGGATAATGACAATATTTCACTGCTTAATGACTTTACACTGCTGCCTGGATGTGACACATTTGAAGAAGATGACATTGAAAATGGTTAAAAGGTGATGAACAGTTGGAAAATGAAACACTGAATGATGAAATAATCAATGCAGTCTGCCAAGAAGGGAAAGTTAACCATATTGAAGGAAAAGAAGCTTTTGATGTTGCAATAAGATACATTGAACAACATCAGGCCTCATCTGTGATTGATGTGATGTTTATTAAAAAATGACAAGACTTTGCAGGTAAAAATGTTCAAAGAAACAAAAGAAAAATCATGGAATTTTTCAAGTGAGTGCAAGTAAATTGTTAATATTGTAAATAGATTATTAATTAAAATACAGTACAGTTAGTATTTTTGTCATTTGCCATTTACATCTATTTTCTGACACAATTTTCGGATTAACTGGCCTTTCGTTCATCCGGCCAGGGGTCCAGTCTCGTAAGGGCGGATAAGTGGGAGTCTACTGTAATTGGAATGGTTATAGTCAAAAATAAAATTTCCACCAGAATCAATAAGAGATTCAACAAAAGCAGACATTTTATCTATACTGATATTTCTAATTCTCACAAACCTTGATGATTCCTCTTTCCTGATAAAAAAAACCCTTTCCATCTTTTGTCCATATGAATTTGTAACCATTCTCAGCTTGAATTGTTTAGCTTCAAAGCAAATTTTTTTGGTTTGGTTGATAAAAGATGTTCATTGACAAAGTTTTCGGTACGCTGGAACTTTTCATTAATATCAGATGTGCACAATATTTTAGTTTAGCAACTTTCAGAAATTTATTTTGCTTATCCCTCTATTTGAATTGTGCTATAATAGGTTTGATTTTTTTCCAATCATTGTCAGCACTTTGTAAATTGCAGATACACTGCTTAAAGTGGAAATTGCAACTCCACAAATGTATATGTCCAAAACTGATAGGATGGAAGCTATGAGAGTAGATGTGGAAATATCAAACAACAGAACGTAAGAACTCAAGGTACATGTGTTTATTGCATGTTTATCAGTACATAGTATGCCCACCTCAGGTGGTAATACAAGCCTATAGATATCTCAGCATTCCATCAATCAGATGGTTAATGGTGTCCTGAGGTATGGTATTTCAAACAGCATGCAACTGTACCAAGGTCATCGCTGAGAGGAGCTGGCAAAGGTGGCGGCCCATAAGGTCCAACACATGCTCAATGGGCAACAAAGTCCAGGCAGTATATTGGTCATGGGACAATGTCCATTATTGCACACTAAGTGTGTGAGGTGGCATTGTCTTCTGCAGAATCAGTCTAGGCATGATGGTAAGGAAGCATCATGCCACAGGATTAACAATATTATCGATGTAACATCTCACCATTAGTGTGCCAGAAACGTGGAGAAGGGGTGTCTGATGATCATTGCTGACATTGACATGAAGACAAATAGCCATCTGGGATGCCGAAACAGAATCGAGACTCGTCTGTGAACACTATCCTCCATAGTCCAATGTTGCCTCACTTGACACCAGTGGAGATGGAGTAATGAGTGATGTCACTGCAAAGACAGATGCCAGACTGGAAGTCTCACCTTCATTCCTGTATCATGCAAACATTGTCTAATGGTTTGCATGGAGACCACTATACCCACAGTGGTCCACAAATCACTCTGCAGCACAGTCGCTGTGCTGAAAGGGTAGTGAATGGCTCTCCTATGGAGCACACATTCTTTATGTCCTGTGACGCAGCAAGCTGGCCCCGTACCTGTCCTTCATGCCATTTGGTGCTCTATAATGTTGCATGTGACACACCATTGTACTGTGCTCACATTACGCCCCAAGTGTGTGATCACTGGAAGGATTAATCTGAGCTCTTGCATATCGATGATTCGCTTTCTCTCTCAGAAGGCATCAATTGCATAAGGGTCCCGCCGGTATCTCCAAGACATGCCAAGGCACATTCCAAACATTTTTGCAGCATGCATTTCAAACTTGCTGTTGGTTGTGCTACGATAAAAGCTCTAGAAGCCTGGTATTTAAACACAGCTTGGCTGGGTGTCACATGTCCATTCGTAATGTTTAGTTGCTTGTTCATATTTTCAACTATTTCTGTTAAATTTCTTCTCTATCTTCTGGATGCCAACAAATTCAAAGTTCCAATTTCTGGAATATTGTTAGATGTCATTCATTTGTACCTAAGTAGTTCTACTTTTAAATTATTGCTGACGGTGCGAGATCAGAACCCGCAACTCTCTAGATACATGTCAGAGTGCTCTACCAGCTAAAATAACCATCAGGCAATAATTTGTTTCCAGAATGTGGCCTTTACTTTTTCGCTGAATGTGGCAGACCTTGTGCTGTCTATAATCAGCAAAGGCAACTTATTTTTTAATTGTTGCTAAAGAATAAGATGTTAATCAGAAAGTCATTCATGCTTAAGTGTTTTTAATGAAAAATCTATCATAGTAAATACACTGATTACCAGTAGATGTATAATTCAATAAATAATTATATATCTACAGGTAATATGTGCATTTACTATGGGTTGAGTACTACTTCTTGTAACAGATTACTGCTATTAAGCTTTACAAACAGATTTTCTTTCATAAGGTGTACACTTACTTTTTTCATATTGTCAATAGTGCTCATTAACTATTGCATATATTCTGATTCAAAGTTAAGAGTTTCTTTTATCTGGAACAAATGATCAAATATTTCTTTATTACAAATTTTTAGCTGTTCTTATATACATTTTCTTATCATACTGGGAAGAGAAGATTCACTCACATTATGAACAATATTGTCTTCTAATACTCCAGCATCATTATCAATTCAACACCAGATAGCATGGTATTACAACAAGATACCTCATTGCACTTATGAGAAGTCCAGTTGTTTTTCTTCTCCTGAGTAAATCTCTCACAACTTTTTTTCTTATATGCCATTACAGTAATAATGGTACTTATTATATCCCATCAGCAAGAATATCTTTATCTTACACAAGTGATTTAGAACATTCTTTTATTTATTTCTACTTCTTGATAACTTAATAAATAAGGTAAACTCTTTAATTTGCGACTCTAATACTGAAATATTTAAGCTATCTCCACTAAAAGAAAAATTGGTAAGAAAATGATAAAATAACAAAAAACGAAACAAACTAGGGCAATAAAATTTATTACATATTATAAGGCACACAACGTTGCCTTTTTTTATGCACGACATCCTTTCTAGGTTGGGCAATTTTTTAATGAGAAGTGTAATTGCTACTGTATAAAACTAGCTTAACCCTTACAGTATTTGGTTTTTGAAACTGAAGTCACTATGGTGGTAAGATTCATTTTAGTGTTTTCAGAAAATAAAAAAAACTTTAGAACCTCATCCTTAAGTAACTTAATGAATGGAAATATGTTACATACCAAAAGAAAGAGAATTTAATTGTGATTAATAAAATAGCAAAAATTCTAGAAAAACAGGTAAGGTAAATTTTTTATGAATTTTTTTAAATATTGCAAAATTCTACTTATTTTTTTCCTTTTGATAAAATTTAAAAAAAATTCCCATTTCTTCTAAACTATTTTATTATTCTAATATGAACAGTTCATAATTTCTATTAATGTGCTAATCTTTCATTTAATTTCTTCCTAAACTTTTTAGTCATTTATGCAAATAATGCATAAGGGTTGGGTTGGGTTGTTTTACCTCTGAGCGGCACTTTTTTGCACACCATGGGCTAAATGGCCAGGTCACATGGACCCCGAAGGCTCAGAGAAGGTTGGGGGAGGGGACCCACTGGAACAGCTGTTGGGAGACAGATGGTAGCCTCCCGTCAAGGCCATCCAGCGTGTTCTTTAACGTGCACAGGGTATGGCTCTCCCGCACACGGGGCCACGGCTTAACGTCCCATCCGACGGACGGCGGCCTTTCCAAGCCCATCGGTGTACCCTACTGACCGTGGGCAGGACGGGGAATTTTGCGGAGAATGCATAAGGCATATGCATAGATATTTGGTGATCAACAAACTCTAAGCCTAAAGAAAGTAGTGTCAAAAAAATCATTCTGCTTTAAAAATAAGATAATTTAAATAAAAACCCAACTTTGGACTTCATGCATTGGTGGGCTTCTGTTGATGGAGAACCTTACCACTGTTTTCTGATTTTTTTTTGTGGGTTGCCAACCCCAACTGAATATATATACAAGATACTTTATATCAGTTGACAGATGATTCTGATCAGAAGCCAACACAGGTGCCTAAACTCTTGAAACTAGTTCTGGTACCCCAAAACCTAAACTGGAGTAATGTTGTGATGGTCCACCCATTCACTTTTACTTTTCCTTACTTTTCCTTTATTTACATTATATTTATCATTTTGGGGATTATTCCTCATTTGGATCATCATTTTTCCTCATCCAGACTGCAAAAGGATAAAGGAGTTGCGCATGTCCGACTCCAACTTTTAATTGACAGCCACTAATGAGTGTTAAAAACACACACCCTTTTGTGTCATAGCTAGCGTGAGATCGTCAGATTATGCCAATGTATTTCCCAGCATGCAACACACAGGTGTCAGTTGCATGCTGCATGTATAGTAAGTGATGTTAGGTCACAGAGTTTGAAGTTAGTAGTTTTTGTTGTTGAGTAGAGATGGAGTCAGAAGAGAGAGCTAGTAGTTGAGAGTATGTGAGCTTTTAGTTGCTCAGACTATTTTGTATACATATTTATTTAGTGAGTCTCGATTTTTTGGAAATAAACTTCGTTTCATAAAATATTTCACCTTTTCTATTTTTTTCTCTTGAGCAGGATAATTGATTAGATTTAAACTTTAATAATTTGACAATCTTTTGAATACTTTTCATGTTAACTAAGTAAAGCCTCTATACTTAGCAAACCCTTATTTAACTTCATTTGGCAAGATTAATTGCCTGGTGCCCGATGCTATCTGGAAGTTTAATTTGGATCAGACAAAAGGTCCAAAGAGAAGTTTAACATAATTTTGGAGCGTTACAATGTGTCTTAGATACCTTTATCAATAAATTAGATACCTGCTTAATGGCACTCGAAAGTGTAGGATGAATATTGGTGGGTTGATGGTTAAAGAACTCCATTATTTGTCTGAGTTCTTACCAGCATGATGGCTTCTGCTCCTAATAAACAGGGAATGGGTCTTTTTCCCCAATCCTATGATCAGGGTGCTGATAGGTGATTAGGGAATTCTCGATATATTTAATTAAATATCCTCAATAAATTGGATCTTTATTGAGAGAAAAAATAGCTCAGTAAAATATAAATTGATTAAAGACTCACAACCATTTCTGGTACAAGTTAACAGAAACACTCAATTTGCATAGTTTCCTATTTATGTCGTGACTTCCTCAAACAATAAAAAAAACATTTTAAATATGACTTGAAAGTACCATATACTAAAAGAACAATATTAAAAAACTATTAATAAATAGAGATAAAATTAAACCATCAGGCAGCATTCATAATGTTGAAATCCAAGACCTAGAATATAAATTACAAGTTAAAAATAAATATGCCAGCAAAACATCAAACTATAAACCAAAGATTAGCAGAGTATCACAGGAATATTCCAAAATGAGTGAGGTTTTGTTAGTAAGTAAACCAAAGATTAGCAGAGCATCACAGGATATTCCAAAATGAGTGAGGTTTCGTTTGTGGAAGTTGAAAATTTACCAATTACATTGCTAACAGTATTCCCAACAAAGTTTTTCAGTTATCTAGAGAACATTTTAATAAATTTACATAAAGAGCATATATGCAATACCGATGTAATGCCCCTTCTGGCAGCATTGGGACCTTCTCCTTAGTAAGAAAGGCACTGGCAACAATCATCGCACCAGGGGAGAATATCCTAAATTGAGTCTCACAGCTAACACCTTTGTCAGATGTAGCCTTGTAAGTGCCAAGGCAAAACATGTCACCAGCATTTAACATAAATTTTTAACATTTAAATTATTTTAAATTATATCTTAAACCTGTAGCTAAATAAGCAAGTTTCCAAAGTTGGGTAGTGCACAATATAATAAAATCACAGTGTATCATAAATTTAATAAAATTCTACAACACTGTATGACATATATATAAAAGATAGCAGAAGGCCATATAATCTAACAGTAATGGTAACAATGGCATATCAGGATACAGGGTAACAAGAATTTACCAGATGGATACCAAAATGGCATATAAGAAATATTTGTCTATATTTCAGGTACAGAGGTATCTCCTTGACATAGAATGAACATTTCCATATCTCTATAGAATAAAATTCTTTGAGAGAGATAATAACAATATTTGGGATTTTTAGATAAATACCATGCAAGGAGAGTTGTTATGCATTGCTGTTTTTACAGTTCAAAGATTAATTTCAAATGCACAAATAGCACTAACCAAAAAGGTCAGTAGCTTTGATATTATAAAGTCTGAGTGCACAGAACTGTTCTAAGTTGGTGATCTACTTTACCTGACAAAAATACTTTATCATACCAAGGTCTATTTACCTGACCTATTATATTACCTTATCCAGTTCCTGATTTGCACTACCAATTTTTACAGGACTAGACTAGTAGCTAGTCATTGGAGCTTATGCAGACACTTGATAACGTATTACAATATATTTTATATTTTCTCTTTTACTAAAATTAATGCTAATTGTAGTATTTAGTTGAAAAATAATATATTTAATTAAAAACAGATATTATACTTTACCATTTTGCTGCTAGACTTATCTGCTATGCTATGGTCCTAGACACATTTCACTATCTATTAGTTTGACAACATCTTCAGTAGGCCTTGTCATCGCAAAAACACAGTTGTTACACAACTAGATGGACTAGTATCCAGGAAAACAACAGATTAACAATGCCTGACACCAAGAAAATCAGGTGCATCAAGGTAGCTGTCAACTAAACCAAGTGAGCCAGCTATTGAAAAGAACTTAATGCTATGGTAAAGTCCTTTAAACCTTCCATTTTAAACATAAGAACTTTAACTAAGTGAAGATCATCATATTTAAATCAAGTGTTATGAGACCACCATCTTTTATACTTAAGAACTTTTATTTCGCAAAAGATTCCAAGTTTAATTAATTATTCCTACAGGAATTACAACTATTGCCACTGTGGCAAAAAGAGATGGTAAACTCAGAGAAATGCATACTTGCTCATAGGGCATTATTTTAATTACAGTATTATCATGTTGAATTAAATTAAACTACTGTGTTTTTCATATTAATATAAATTGACAGGTAACACTTCATCGTTAGTGTTAAGAACTTCACCA
Organism: Ryuthela nishihirai; assembly: GCA_038380435.1. Classification (NCBI taxonomy): domain Eukaryota; kingdom Metazoa; phylum Arthropoda; class Arachnida; order Araneae; family Heptathelidae; genus Ryuthela; species Ryuthela nishihirai. The sequence continues at coordinate 1,619,380 of JAWZYU010000023.1, read as the reverse complement.
GTTACAAGTTACCAGCTTCATGCTTGATTATAAGTTTTTAAGAAGACCTGCTTTACAGCATAAAAATTTTATATTTCATCATGTAGAGTGATTGAACATCATAAAACTGAGTAGCAAAAACATTAATAAATAATTCTATTTACCTCTATTATTACATCTTGGACCTTCCTATTTATTTGCAAATTTTCTTTTTTCAGTTGTTCACATGAAAGAGTTAATTTTTCAAGATTTTCTTTCAATGTTTCTGTCTCTGCTGCTTGATTCTGCACAATTTGCATTTTAGCATCCAACTGTAGTTGTACTGAATGCTTTTCTTGTTCAAGAAACTAGAATAAAAACAGAAAGAATTTCACCAATATTTAAGGAAGATTTGCCAAGTTTCAGTTTTGCAAATGCAGGTCATGTAAAGAAGTCTTATCATAACATGAAACAGATAAGGGACAAGTAAGTGGTAAAAAAAATCTAGAGTATGAGATCTATAACTAGCATCTATTTTAAATTTTTAAGGCTTCATAAAAAAATAAAGCATGATAAAATTGCATGTAGATATATCATATCTACACTCTATAGTGAATACGGTAATCTTGCTTTCAAAGAGAATGAAGTTTTTCATTTACCAACTTTTTGCATTCCTTAGAAGTTTTAATTTGAACTAATATATGATTGGAATAATGCAAATAGTAGTGTTTTCTTAATATTGGGTTGATGCAAACTTTCATTCCTCTTTTTACTAAAATTCCATTCTGCCAGTTATGAGACACCCATACATCAGCCTTGCAGACCATCCCAAGCTGTCATAATTGCCTCAAAATGGTTGATTGATTAATGCCAAGTATTTCTGCGATCTCTCGAGTTGTTTGATGCCAGTCACTTTCAATCAAAGCCAAGATTTTATTGCTGTCAGTCTCAGTTGGCCATCCAGAAAATGCATATCGCCGAAGTCAAAAATTTTTTTCACAAAAACATCTGAACCCACATCTTCTGGAAACATGCCAGGAGACATGGGTTCAAATCCACTCATGGCAAAACGAAATTTTTTTCAGCTTATTATTTCATGAACTCCATGTCTATAGGACACATCCTGTGATTCTTTACTACTGAATTATTGATTTAATGCCATGAGCATGAGTGACAAATATTAAATCTCATTTCTAAGTGATACATTGTTGTCCATTTTCTGACAGATGGTGCCACTGTGCGAAACAAATGAAAATGCGAGAAAGTTTATATCACACCAGCTAAAGAAAAAACATTAACCGATGATGGTGTAGTGTTTAGCATAACTGGCATGTTTCCAGGATAAGTGGATTCAAATCCCACTCATGGCAAAACCATTTTTTTTAGCTTATTATACATGTTTGTTTTTTATTACTTCTTCATTTTTGAATCAAAAAGCTTATCTTTTTTTATCTCCTGAAAATGAATGAAGGTTTTGGATATGGAAGCAAAATGGACTTACTTGGCATGGAAATCAGTCCTCCTATAGTTGGGAGAGTAGTTTTGTCAATGACGTTTTAAACCCCATCCCCCTGCTTTGCTGCTATTCTAAGGGGTTTTAACCTTACTTCCACTGGTAAAATTGTATTTCATAAAAATTAGAATTTATTGAATAGCCCCAAAGTTCTTGGCTATGCTTCTCTGAGGATATTGAAATTTTTTTTCCTTAGTGGACTGGCTTTTCAGCATTTTGCCCAGGATCGCAAAAATACACCACCCAAAAAAATACATGGTGTCAAAAAAAAAAATGCCAAGAAAGTGTTCCTCCACTTACATAAACAAGACAGATAAGTCCCATTAATTATGAACAATGCAAAGTCACTTTCTAAAATTCTGGCCTGTGTTTTAAAGTATTACAAAAACAACAGTTGCAAACAAATAAGTCAAGTTTTAGGGGGATTTTTTCATTATACACTGCTGGCCTTTAAAAGTGCAACACCAGGAAAAACTCATCAGATTGTCCCGAAATATGCAAGATGGGTAGCCCATGGGAGAACATGCAAATGATTCAAAGCGCAACACATATGCACATCATGTGTGACAGTAACGCCACCTGGAGTGGTATAAGAGGAGATTACAAAGAGCCGGTGTAAAGCACTGGAATTGTGTTTGCTCACAGTTCTTGTGCATTAAAGGACCGAGTATGCCCCGTCGAAGAACATGGCATCCATACGACCAGGTTTCCGACTTTGATCGAGGGAGAATTGCGAAATTACGGGAAGGCGGATTATTGTACCAAGACATTGGTGCTCATGTTGAACAGAATGCCACAGTGATGAGAATATGGCATCAGTGGGTAGAGGAAGAACGAACACATCGATGTAACGGATATCAATGGCCGTCACATAAACGAACAAGAGGACAGACATCTCATGCACATGGCTATGAATGATCATACAGCCACATCAAACACCTTAGCTCAACAGTTAGGGTGTGCTGCACATCAACCAGTGTCTGCACATATGGTTCAACGTTGTCTGCAGCATAGGGGCATCTTTGCTAGGCGATCATTGCTTCGGCTACCATTGACTCTACAACACAGGGGTACGCAACTGCAATGGTGCCACAAATGGATGTGCGAATGGCATCACATCGTCTTTTCATACAAATCCCACATCATTGGACTCCACTCATGCATGTACCTCGTATGCATTAGGTACTTTGAACAGCCAGTGTTACATCATGTAACAGGCCAAAGATTAATAACTTTTAAAGTTTGGACCTTTTTTTCTGATCCAATTTATCCAAACTCCGGATAACTCTTTCGGATGCCAGGCAATAATACCTTTCCAAATAAAGTTGAAATAGAGTTCGGTAAAGAACTGCCATTACTTATCGAGTAAGAATTTAAAAATGATTGTCAAGTTTAAATATTAAATACAATCAAAAAATAATTAACGTTGTTCAAGAGAAAAAATAGCAAAGATTCAAAAGTTTCTAAAACAAAGCTTATTTCCAAAAAAATTCAACTCCCCAACATCAAATGAAAATGTTGATTACATCTCAACTCATCACTATTTCACTACACCAACTCCAACTCACTCTTCTACTACTAACTTCTACTAACAACTCTCATCTTTCCTCTGCTTCCTTCTACTAACTCTGTGACCTAATGTCATTGTTATATCGTGCATTGTACAAAAGTCCGCACGTGTCATGTTGCATGTTGGGAAAGACATTTACATAAACTGACGAGCGTGCAAACTATGACGCAAGAGAGGGTGTGTTCAAAAATTTTCGCGACTGCAATGGTGAACATGCGCTTTAGCGGTTGACAAAAGGTCAGAGTTGCGCATGCACAACTCCTGCAGCTTGGAGGAAGATCAGGACAGCCTACCAAAAATAAATTAAAATCCCCAAACTGATAAATATAATGTAAATAAACCAAAACTGGTTAAGGAAAAGTAAAAGTGAATGGGTGGACCATCACAATCACTGAGGTATTGGACCTGTGGTCGTACCTTATCTTCAGGGGCTCTCTGGTGCCATTTACCAAGAGGACAATGCCCAACCACATGTGGCATGCATTGTCCAACAATTCCTGGACAGCCACCATGTGACATTTCTGCCTTGGCTTGCGTGTTCACTGGATCTGTCCCCAACTGAACATGCTTGGTCCATGATCTCACTATGACTAGCACACCAGACACCAGCAGCTGCTACAACAGATGAACTTTGACTACATATCGAAACTGCATGGGCGACATTCCGCAAACACGCATCCAAAATCTCATCTTCTCAATGCCGGACATACAGCAGCAATTATTACTGTTCATAGTGGTTACACACGATACTGATTTTTGTTTCCACGAGTCTAACCGAGCTGCATCTGTAATCATTTGATCCTTGTAACATAAGCTATGTATTCACTAAATATGGCTTTGATATCTCTTGTCTTTCCTGGTGTTGCACTTTCAATGGCCAGCAGTGTATTATTCAGAAAGAAATTTCCTTTCCATTGATATACAGGGCGATTCAGTTAAGCGTGTACAAACTTCTGGGAGGGGTAGGTTGCACAAAGATGAATCGGAATCATATAGCAATGCAGGGTCGGTAACAGCATCAACATGTGCTAGTGTACAGAGAGGACGTGAATGAAAGGGCAGCAAGTAAGTGAACAAAATGCTTTTTACTAATCACAATAGGTACATTTGCGAAATGCACAGAAGGTGTTCGAAGTTGTGACCACGAGCTGTAACATAGGCCTGACATCGTCAGTGCATGGAATCACGTACATTCTGGAAGATTCCTGGCGTGTCTCCGACTTCCAAGGCAGCTATGGAGATGCGTACGACAAGGTCCTCAGCACTTTCAATGGGGGTGTTGAACACCAGTCCTTTGATGTAACCCCAAAAGAAGTAATCAAGGCATGATAGGTCTGGCAATCTTGCAGGCCAATGAAAGGGACCACCATGCCCAATCCACTTTTGTCCAAATGTCACATTTAAGTGTTGACGAACTTCATGGCTGAAATGGGCGGGGGCCCCATCGTGCTGGAACCACATTGCACAGTGCAGTGACTGAGGGACCTGTTGTTCATACAAAAGTTCTGGCAAGACGCCCTCCAGAAATATCCGGTAACTCTTTCCGTCCAGACGAACAAGCATGAGGTATAGGCCTATTAAGTGGTCCCCGGCAATGTCAGACCAAACATTTACAGCAAAGGTTTTGTGCTGCAGGTGTTCGTGTAGCATGGGGGTTCTCCATCGCCCATGCATGTGCGTTATGTGCATTGAAGCTACCTTCCCATGTAAAGTATGCCTCGTCTGTGAACAGCATAGAAGTAGGAAATTGGGGTTCTGCCGCACTCTTCTGCAGGGGCAATTGCGCAAATGCAATGCACTGTGGATAACCATCATGCTTCAGTGTCAACACGCTGCACATAATATGAATGCAATTGGTTATCGTGCATAATCCTCCATACAGTGGATTGGGAAAGACCGACCTGGTGGGCATTTGCTCGAGTACTGGCACTTGGAGTGTTTTCTGTATGACGTAGCACATTCTCCTCCATGTCATGGGTCTGTGCCCATCGATCCCGACTCCTGACAGGTCTCTGGAAGGAACCAGTGTCACATAATCTCTGATGCAGCGCTGCAAACATCTGGTGGTTGGGAGTACGTCCCATCAGGTACCGTTCATGGTACACGCGCACAGCGGCTCACCCATTGCAGTCCGCAGCCCTGTATGCAAGATGTATATCGGCCAACTCCACGTTTGTGTAATCCGCCATCCTACCTCTGCGGGCAGTTCGCGAATGACGGTTACCTGCGAGGACGTTGTGCAGTCCCGCAGCAGTACGATGCCATCTACCGTATGAAGATGCCATTACCGACCCTGCATTGCTATATGATTCAAATTCGTCTTTGTGCAGCCTACCCCTCCCAGAAGTTTGTACACACTTAACTGAATCATCCTGTATAATTTAACTGTTTTTATTCAACAGGTTTTTCAAAATTAACCCTTTAATCACCTAGTAAGATCTATTTTTATCTCGCTTTCAAAGAAAATGAGATAATAGTTTACTATGTCATCTGTCTGTCTGTCTGTCCATCTATATCTGTCCGTCAGTCTGTAGACATTGAACATTTTGTTTATAGAGATAAATTAAAAGAATCTTTTTGTGTTGGATAGGTATTAATGAAATATTACAATATGCACTTTCCAAATCTCCCTAAAGCTACAATTGAGCCCTCTATAATGGTGGGATAGGTTTATAAAGGCAAGAAAAATTACTTTATCATAAAAGATATTTAAAATTTCAGTCAGCCATGTGGTAACAGAAACATTCCCAGCTCTAAGCATTTCAAGTGACAACAAATAAAAACATAAATTAAAAAATTTAAAAATGCCTATCTTCCTATAGGGCCATATAACGTAGAAAATAAATCTAAAGCATATTGATGGTGCAATCAGTCACTGAATTCGAATTCACCTCAAAGGAAGATAGGGTGCCGATTTACCTACTTGACAAGATTGCCAGCACCCTATCTTCTTTCGAAGTGAATAAGAATTCTGCGACTGATTGCACCATCGACATGCTTTAGGTTTATTTTCTACTTTTTAGGGCACTATATAAAGATTTTTTTTTTAATTTTTAATTTATTCATTTTTAAAAATAGTGATAATAATAAATAAAAAAAAATAAATACCCCCTCAAGCAGCTGCTTGCCACAGAGGTCTGACAGGAGCCTGTCAGTTTATATGCCAAAGTAGAAGGTCTGTGAGGATGGCAGGACCTCAGCAGAAAAACCACACACACATCCATGCCTTACCTGGGACTCGAACCCAGGTCACTTAGATCAGTAGCCAAGTGTGCTAACCACTCAGCCATGGGACAGGCTACCTCTTATAAAATCCTTAAGAAAAATTACTTGATCATAAAAGATATTTAAAATTTCAGTCAGGCATGTGGTAACAGAAACACTCCCAGCTCTAAGCATTTCAGTAGTAATTTCATCTACTCCTGAGGATTTATGCAGTTTAATTTTAGAAATAGACAAAATAACTTCAAACTGTGATATAGGGCCAACATTAAATGCGGTAATGATATATCACCACTACAAACAATAGGACTAGTACTAACCACATTGTTTAGAACATCACTGAAATGCTCAGCCCACCTAGCCATGACAGAATCCTCACTTTCCATAACTTTACCTTGTTTATCCTTCAATCCCTGTATACCTGTTTTTTTATACCACATAAGACATTAACTATCTGGTACAGCTCTCTGCTGTTGTGCTGTCTAACTGCTTCCTTGGCTTTCTCAGCCAAGTCATCAAACCAAAGATTCTTATCAGCTGCTAACATCCTTTACATGTATATTAAGTTCTTTGTAACACTTTCTGTTAGGACTAGTAGAGTACTGATTAAGGTCATTTCTGCAGTTCTTTCTTTCCAAAATAAGCTCCAGTCAGGGGCAGATTGGGCTGCTGGGTTGTTTTACCTAAAGCTGGAGGAGGGGATCCACTGGAACAGCTATAAAAAAATTGGGAGACAGATGGTAGCCTCCCGTCAAGGCCATCCAGTGTGTTCTTTAATGTGCACAAGTTTTGGCTCTCCTGCACACGGGCCACAGTTTAACGTCCATCCGATGAACGGCAGCCTTTCCAAGCCCTTTGGTGTCCCTACTGACCATGGACAGGGTGGGGAGTTTTGCTGAGACAAATCTCAACACTGACCCAGCTGGGACTCGAACCTGGGAACTACAGATTATGAGCCTTGCATCTTACCAACTGAGCCACCCCCTCCCCTAGGTTGCCGGGACCATCATGTCTCCATATCCCCGAATTTTAATTACTAAGAGGGCACCAGGCAGTATCCTGATGGGCCAGTCAAATTTGAGTTACTTGATGTAACATATCTTGCATTTTCTAAAAACTTCTCGTAAGTTTTTTGCTTGTTAATACAATACTATTTCCCTTTCTTATTTTCATCTTGATAAAACATGTGCATATTTTAAGTTTTCTTTCAACAACAAACAATACAGTCTAGAGTTTCCTTCCTAGTAACATTCAGAAGAACCCTCTTAGTAATTAAAATTCGGGGATATGGAGACATGATGGTTATAAAGCAGCTGCGAACTACAGAAGAACAAATATCACACCAGAAGTAGGTTGAAAATGAGGCAATTGAGCAGTCAAATCCCAGATGTTTTACAATTACCCCTCAGAAATCTTTCAAACATGTGGAGAAGGGCTGGATACATGAAGAATGGACTTTGTAGACTGTTTGATGACAGGTTGCAACCATGTTGCTGTCTGAAGCCACTAATTGTTGCCAAAAGGTGTCCACAGTCGATAGCAGTTCCCTTTAATCTTGAATGACAAGGTGACCTCACTAAATGGTAGACTTCAATTTACAGAAATTGGCTTCATTGATGGGGGGGCATTTGCTCAACAGATAACAGATGACAGATATAATGAGGATTGACTTTCAGTGAATGATTATTTTTGGTGCATGAGAGACTGGGGCGAGTTAGGAGTGCTGCTGGAGGTAGTGTGGGGTATAGACAGGGCCTCCACATCCTGAAGCAGGGCCCCCAGGCCAGGATCATTGGTGGGGGGCCCCTACCTACCACTAAGGTTAAGGGCAGCGTGCTGCTCTACAGGATTTAAGATAAAATATGTCAGTTTAAATGATGACACAGAAGTAATATTTATATTTATTAAAAAAATATATGGATTTACATGATAAAAACTTACAATAATATATCTAAAATTGTCTCAAAGTATATTTTCTAGCTTTGGTCATCGCAAATGTTTTAATAACTTCAGTAAAATTAATTTGCTTAGCTAAATCATTTTCGATGCACAAAATTGCTACATGATTAAGTCACTCTTGACTAGTCGTGTTTCTTTGCCATGTTTTCAATGAATTTGCCAGTCTGCTGACTGATCTTTCAGCTGAAGAAACAATAACTGGTACTGTACAAAACAGTTTAATAGCGAGGCAGATATTGGCAAATATACCTTGCAGTTTTTTGTTGTAAATTGCATTCAGAAGTCTAATCGGGCTTCTTTCAGTGCTGAAAACTGTCTTGTGAATACATTTAAGGTGAAGGATTTCGTGCAGTAAGTCTTCTGACAGATCTTTCTCATTTGTATTTACAAATTTTGCAGTAAGTTGACCATCGTCTAAGTTCTGGAAGTTCAAAATGGGTGAGAATAATTCACATATGGTATCTGCTGCTTCAAATATTGTCTTTAAATCATTGATAATAAAATCTAATACTGGATAAACTGGGTAAAATCCAATACTGGGCTACACTAGACACCTGTGTCACAGTCTAAATAAATTGTGTGCTTGGTGTAGAGAGTTCATTTTGCCTTGTTCACCTGTTCAAGCCTGTGACAACAAAGTTCAAAGACACTGCATGCCTGGTAATCGCTTTCTGTCGCGTGCCGCATTTTTAATTGTGTATACGAATTTGAGCTTAAATCAAATAAAAAAAGATTTACTTTTTAAATGTATCAAAACAGGCACGTGTTGTCCATCGGGCATAAATAAGAGTATGAATGGCGATAAATCACCAAGACGAAACAAAAAGCAGCCAGGTGGTATATGAATTCACAATCTCCTGGAAGCATTTTACCATGAGGTTATGGGTTCATATCCCACGCAAATCAAGATAAGTTTTCCTCTAACTTTCAGTTTGATGTTCATGAATATTTTCATCAAATTTTAGTTGGATATCAGATCCCAGGCATAAAAAATGTCCACCATTAACTGTATACCTATAGGGATGTTACTTTTGTGAAATCCTAATAGTTAAATTTCACATTTCAGTTAATCAGAAAGAGTAAAATTCTATAAAATTTCATATGTAGCAGCATTACTGTAATTAACACAGCATTTGATTGCATGTATTTTCCATCTCATTAACTACTAATAAAACATAGTGTTATAAAAAAGGAAATTCTATTTTAAGATACAAATTTATATTTACTTATAAACATATACATTAATCATTGCCTATATGAGTTCTCTCATTTTTTCTAACCTTCTAATCCTTCATACAATGAAAAACTAAATATGAGTATAAATTAAAGCACAGTAACTTCTTAAGATTTTGCACAAATATTTGGCTGAAGAGATAAATATCTTAATCAGATTTATCTAAATATGAATCTTTAATAATATCTGTTTGGTATTGTAAAGTTGGTACTTAAAGAGTTATTAAAATTGAAACAAGAACAGTGTAGCTTGTTCTACAAAAAATATTTAAATTGACATAAATCATCATTCCACAACCTGTTAAATATGTGCTTCAACTTTTTAGTAACGTCTAAATGTAATGATTATTTTTTTCTTCAATTTGAGTTAACTTTTGGATAGAGTTAGCACCATCAAACCATTTCAAGTGCAGAGAGTTAAAAAGTTACTGAAAGCTATTTCATGTATGGTCATTATAAAAAATATTAAAGTACTATATTTCATTAACAACTAATTAACAAAAGTAATTTTGTGTATACAAAATGTCAAGAAATGCTCAATATTTCCTATGGTAGCATGAGGGTGCCAGATTAGTGTGACCTACTGATCTGGAAAACTCTGGCTACTTTTGTTTTTTTTTCTACCCTGCTAAGGAGTGGTCAACCACAAAGGGTCCTGGTGCTGACCATATAAACCCACTGGACTAGACTGAATTATGGCTCTGAGCTTGATTATGGATCCTGAATTTGCTGCACTAGTGGGCTTCTGTGGAGGGAAAATCTTCCGCTGTGTTTTCTGTTTGTGGGTGACAGCCCCAAGTGAATAGATTCACAGGATATGTTTATCAGCTGGTGGATAATCCTGAGCAGAGGTCATCGCAGGCACCTGAACTATTTGCTTCTACTGACATCGTCAAATTCTGCATTGGGGGAAGTCTTCCAGTGTAGATGGCTTCAACCATTAGTGATGGGGAAACGGGTCTTTGCCCCATGTCTGTGATTAGGGGGCTGTTTGATATTGTTGGTATTTCCTCTCTCAATAAACATAGTTTCTTTAAACAACCCACTAACCATTTTCTCTCCACAGGTAGTTGGAATGTGAAGACTCTGAACACAGCCTTTTCTCTTGATGTCTTCACACAAGAATTCCACCGTTATAATTTAGATATTCTCGGCTTGCTTGAGACCAGATGGACAGGTAAAGGTCAGATTCTGAAAAATAATCTTAAATTTCTCTTTTCAGGGAGGGACGACAATAAGCATCACCAAGGCGTGGGTCTGCTTCTCAGCAGACATGCTAGTGATGCTCTTCTAGGATATGAGTGCATTAATGAAAGGTTTCTTACAGCAAAATTTCAGACAAGCGTTAAAGACCTGAATGTTATCTGCTGTTATGCCCCCACTGAGGATGCCGATGAGGATGAGAAGGATAGGTTTTATGAACAACTTCATGATATTTTGAATTCTGTCAAGAAAGGAGATATTACCCTTGTTCTTGGTGACTTCAATGCCAAAGTTAGTACTGACTGTGATCTTTGGGGAGGAGTAATAGGCCCTTTTGGTATTGGTAGCTGCAATGGCAATGGGCAACGTCTCCTACAGGTAAGTAAACTCAATGGATTCAGAATAACTAACACTTATTACAAACACCGCAACATACATAAATAAGTACACATGGGTTTCATCTGATGGACTGCATAAGAATATGATTGATTATATATTAAATAAAAAAAATAAAAATAAAAATAATGAATACCCCCTCAAGCAGCTGCTCGCCACAGATGTCTGACAGGTCCCTGTCAGTTTATATGCCAAAGTAAAAGATCTGAGAGGATGGCAGGATCTCAACAGAAAAACGACACATACATCCATGCCTTACCTGGGGTTCGAACCCAGGTCCCTTAGATCCGTAGCCAAGGCCGAGCGCTAACCACTCGGCCATGGGAAGGCTAATTAACAGTAAATGGGCTAGTTCTGTTAGGAATACCAGGTAATATAGGGGAGCTGAAATTGGATCTGACCATTACCTTGTTAAAACTTGTTAAAAGTGTCTTTGTTTTGAAAACTTGTTAAAAGTGTCTTGCAATTTAAACTTAAAAAGTGTTGTGCTAAGGATAAAAAATTTATCTTTAATACTGAAGCTCTGAAAGACCCAGTTATAGCTAAAGCTTACCATGATAGCTTACTTAGTCATTATGACGGTCATGGTTTGCTTACTACTGAAGTTGAGGAAGAATGGGACCATTTTAAACAGGCTTTTTTGGAAACTAACATTACTCTTTTAGGGAAAAAGGAGCAGAGGAGGCAGAATTATTTGAGTGATAAGGCACTTGAGCTTATTTCAGAAAGAAAGAACTGCAGGAATGTCCTTAATCAATACCCTACGTCCTAATAGAAAGCATTACAGACAGCTTAATAAACGTGTAAAAGATCAGTTAGCTGCTGATAAGAATCTTTGGCTTGATGGCTTGGCTCACAAAGCCGAGGAAGCAGTTAGACAGCACAACAGCAGAGAGCCGTACCAGATAGTTAATGTTTTGTGTGGTAGAAAACGGACAGGTATACAGGGATTGAAGGATAAACAAGGTAAGGTTATAGAAGGGGAGGATTCTGTCATGGCTAGGTGGGCTGAGCATTTCAGTGATGTTCTAAACAATGTGGTTAGTTCTACTCCCATTGTTTAGAATGATGATAGATGAATTGGTGGCTTTAATGTTTGCTCCATAACACAATCTGAAGTTATTTTGGCTATTTCTAAACTTAAACTTCATAAATCTCCAGGGGTAGATGAAATTACTACAGAAATGCTTAGAGCTGGGAATATTTCGGTTACCACTTGGATGACTGAAATTTTGAATATCTTTTATGATAAAGTCATGATTCCTAAAGATTTTACATGAGCTATTATTATCCCTATTTTCAAAAAAGTTGATCGCAGTTCTTGTGATAACTATAGGGGTATCAGCCTACTCTCTGTTCCAGGTAAAGTTCTTTGCATGATTGTGCTTAATAGAATTAAGAATCTGGTTGATAGGCAATTGCGTGATGAGCAATATGGATTCAGAAGTGGTAGGGGATGTGTGGATCAGATATTTTCACTTCGGCAGTTTCTTGAGAAATGTTTACAGTTTCAAAAACCTTTGGTAGCTAGCTTTGTTGATTTCAAAAAGGCTTTCAATTCTGTTGATCGTCATAATTTGTGGTTGATTGTGAGATCAGATGGTATACCAGACAAGTTAGTTAACATAATGAAAGCTCTCTGTAATAACACTGAGTCGTGTGTGATGAGAGTTGATAAGTCTTGTAGCAATTGGTTTAGCATTACTTCTGGTGTTCGACAAGGCTGCATTTTGTCTCCTTTTCTCCTTAGCTTGGTTATTGATTATGTTAAGCGAAATTCACCTCAAGGGAAAGATTTTGGCCTTAAATGGACTGGAGATACAAAAATTTCTGATTTAGATTATGCCGATGATTTAGCCCTTTTGGCAAATGAGTTGATGAGATGAACTCCGTCATTCCAGCTGTTGATGAAACTGGTACTAGAGTAGGTTGGTTATAAATAGTGAGAAAACTAAAGTGATGAAAACTGGTCAGGCAGGCTGTGATTCAGTTAATCTGAATGGTTGCAATCTTGAACAGGTGTCACTGTTTAATTATCTTGTGAGCTATGCAACAGATACTGGTGATGTGCGGCATGAGATTAATAGACGAATAGGGATTGCTGCTGGGACTTTTAAGAATCTATGGAGAGAGTGGAGAAATAGGTGTATATACCTAAAGACTAAAATTAGACTGTATAATAGTTTGGTTCTTGCTAGGGTTAGTTATGATTGGATACTTTGTAAACGAGATAACAGGAAACTAGATGCTTACACAGTATCTTGGGCATTAGGTGGTTCAACTTTGTAACTAATGATGAGGTTAGGCAAAAGGAGTCAGCAACCTCCTTTAAGCAGCATATTGTGCAGAGAGAGACTCCTTTGGTTTGCCATGTTGCCCGTATGGATAATTATAGATTGGCGAATAGGGTTATGAACAGTGTGTCTAAAGGCTTCAGAAAGAGGGGGAGACCAAGGATGCAGTGGGCAGACAATGTCAAACAGGACCTTATTAGAATTGGTGTGCAGTGGCGAGATGCAGCAGATGTAGCTCAGGACAGACTTGCTTGAAGAACTAAATTGCATGTTCTGGTTGGACCTCTGTAGCCCATGGCTGTGCTTCATGATGATGATGAGATGGACAAAACAAATATCAATAGTTTATAAAGTCGCTTTTTGTCTTCTGTTCATCTAACTTAGCTGGGCGACCCATCACGCAAGGCCTCCCCTAATCACGGGCCCCCAGCCTAGAGCCCCTCCTTTGTGGGGGCCATGGGGGTAGGTCATATTAACCCTTAAATCATTTCAAATAGGATAAACACTCTTTCAGTTATAGTAGCTGTTAACTCTGTCAGTAGAGTTAGATATGAATCCAAGGTAGTGATAATTTTAGTTTAGGATGTTTTTTATTCCCACATCGTGAACCAACGACAGTCAGTAACATTATACAGAAGAATCTGTGTAATAATTATATTGTACAGTAATTATACTGGAATCATAACTAGAACTACACAAACAGCATATAGGTAAATACTAAACTTTTTGATTTTTTTCAATAGATTTATTTTTGTGACATTTTTGCAAAAACAGGATGAATATTTTTTTTTCAAAACTGTGATTGGAATTTATGCTATCATATGAAATATCTTTCACCCTTTGTGAATCAAATTGTATTTTTTTTTATGAACAATGTCCAAGCAAAAAAATTAATATGAAGAACCAAAACATATTGAAGACTGGATTTTAAATATTTGGCCATTAACTGATATTTCAAGAGATTTTTAAAAAATTCCAAGCTATTTTATACTGCCTTAATTTTTTATCATAGCAGTCTTATGTAAACCAACTTTGGAAATATATATACACATTTTTTATAAAACAACTTTTCTTGCACTCTATATGTTGAAATTCCAGAATACCAAGTATCATACCAAATACCACACTGAGCTGGCAGCTCAGTGTGGCCTACTGATCTGGTCATCTATGCTCAATTTCTCTTTTTTTTTTTCAACCCTGCTAAGGAGTGGTCAACTTCACAGGGTCCCAGTGCTGACCATCTATACCCACTAGAGTGGATTGGTTTATGGATTTGAGCTTGATTATGCATCCTGAACTTGCTGCACTGATGAGCCTCTGTTGAGGGAGAATCTGCCACTGTGTTTTCTGTTTGCTTGTGGGTTGCCAGCCCTAAGTGAAGAGAGGCACAAATACCTTATATCAGCTAGTGAACAATCCTGATCAGAGGCCATTGCAGGTACCTGAACACTCACTTAGCTAGTTGGGCATTGTCAATCCTAAACTGGAGTAATGTGTCTCAGGCAGGCCATATGGCTCTTGAAAAGGTCCACTTGAAAAAGTGGTACCTGAAGTTCCTACCAGCATTGGTGACTTTATCCTTTAGCAGAGGAGGGACACATCTTTGCCCCCATGCCTGCAATCAGGGGGCTGTTTGATATTGTTGGCCCTACCTCTCTCAATAAACCTAGTTTCTTTAAATATCCTACTAATCATTTTCTCTCTGCAGGAATGTGGTACATGAGGACATTACATAGAAATTATTTTCTTGATGTCCTCATGCCAGAATTCCAGCATTATAACCTAGATATTCTAGGCTTGCAAGATACCAGATGGACAGGTAAAGGTGAGATACTTAAAAATAACTTTAAATTTCTCTTTTCTGGCAGGGAGGATGGAAAGCATCTAAAAGGTGTAGGTTTGCTTCTCAACAGACACACAAGTGATACTCTTCTAGGATATGACTACATTAATAAAAGATTTCTTCCTGCAAAATTTAAAACAAAAATTAAAGATTTAATTGTCATCTATTGTTATGTCCCCATTGGTACTGACCCTAATCTTTGGACAGGAGTTTTAGGTCCCTTTGGCATTGGTTGTTCCAAAGTGCAATGGGGAATGTCTTCTACAGATAAGTAAATTTAATGTTTTGCAAATAACTAACACATACTACAAACACTGGGACATTTATATATATATGGGTTTCACCTGATGGGTTGCATAGAAATATGAGTGATATTTTAATTAATAGCAAACGAGCTAGTTCAGTTAGGAATACCAGATCATACAGAGGAGCTGAAATTGTGTCTGAGCATTACCTAATCAAAAGTATCCTGCAGCTGAAGCTTAAGAAATGTTGTGCTAAGATTAAGAAAATTACCTTTAACAATGAAGGTCTGAAAGAAAGAATTAGCTGTAGATTGGCAAACATGATTATGAACAGTGTGCTTAAGGGTTTCAGAAAAAGGGGGAGATCTAGATGCGATGGGCAGACAATGTCAAACAGGACCTTGTTAGAAATGGCATAGAGGAGGCAAATGCAGCAGCTGTAACTCAGAACAGATATGTCTGGAGAGGAAAATTACACAGTCTGGTTGGACCTCCATAGTCCATGGCTGCATGAGGATTTTGATGTATATATATATATTACTTAGGCTTAGAGTTTGCCAATCATCAAAAGTCTAAGAATATGCATTATATGCATAAATGACTAAATAATAATAATAAAAAAAAACGAAATATATAAGATTTAAGTAATAATCAAAATATTATGAACTGTTTATATTAAAATAATAAAATAATATAAAAAAAGGGTAAAATTTATTTTTGAAATTTTATTAAAGATAAAGTGGAAAAAATATACAGTAAAATTTTGCAATGTTTTGAAAAATGCTTAAAAATTTAGCCTACCATTTTTTCTTTGAATTTTTGCAATTTTATTAAACAATTAAATGCTCTTTCCTTTGGTATGTAACACAACATATTTCTGTTCATTAGTTACTTCAGGATGAGGTTCTAAAGTTGTTTATTTTTTATTTTCTGAAAACGCTTTAAAATAAATTTGGCCACCACAGTGAGTTCAGTTTCAGAAACCCAATACGTAAGGGTTAATGCCCTTACTGCATGCATATCTCCTAGTATTTGATACTGGTTTCAGAGTAAAACGTTTTTCTGATAACTTTCCAAAACATATGAGACAAGTTTATCCAGAAAAAAAAGCATGCAGTTGTTGTACCACATTGAAAATACTTGTCACTTGTATAGAACTTTTGGCAGTTGCATTTCCAATGGATTGCAAAAGAAATAAATTCTCCTGATGGTTATTTTAAAACATTTGGAGGGAATACGTGAATCTACATTTTTCCTTAATCATCAGGCTTGTGTCAAAAATAAAACATTTGCCTCCATAAGCAATGGAAATGTTCAAAGCATTATCATAACTTTGATTCCTACACTTTTTTATATTTATTTTGAAGCCATTCCATGTTAATGGTTTTTTAAAAAATAATATAGCTATAGATAAAATGGGTAGAAATATTTCATATACTTTACTGTGCAGGGCATAACAAACCATTAGAGTCAATATGACTGACATTGGATGTAATATCAACAATTGTTGAAAAAAAAAATTTTTTTTTCAGTTCTTTCACATTATTTTCTATTTTGTCCCTAAGTAATAAATTTGTTTCAAATAAAGACAAATGATGAAACTTTTTTTCCCACTAAGCATTATTATTTAAATGTGTTCAGAGAAATAGGTCAAATTCCCCAAAATACTGAAATAATTTCCTCGGGGTTCATTATGAAAAGATTGTTTTCCCATGAAAAACTAACAACATAAGCGAAATAATAATATATAATTGAATAATTGTAGTGATAACTCATTCCAGTATTTCTCTCCAGTACTGGCATTCCCTGTGTAGTGCTATTACAAGAAATCAAGACTTACAGTTCTAGCAATAAAAGTGCATACAGATGATATATGGTCCAACTAGGTTTCGACAGTTTGTTAAAAATATTTTTTCAGTCACTGGATCATTGATAGTTTTTCAAAAAATCATTGATAGTTTTTAAAGATATATTTTACAAATACAGAATATACTGCTTTGGGTTGTTTTACCTCTGAACGGCACTTTTTTGCACACCATGGGCTAAATGGCCAGGTCACATGGACACCGAAGGCTCAGAGAAGGTTGGGGGAGGGGACCCACTGGAACAGCTGTTGGGAGACAGATGGTAGCCTCCCGTCAAGGCCATCCAGTGTGTTCTTTAATGTGCACAGGGTATGGCTCTCCCGCACACAGGGTCACGGCTTAACGTCCCATCCGACGGACGGCAGCCTTTCCAAGTCCATCGGTGTCCCCTACTGACCGTGGGCAGGACGGGGAATTTTGCGGAGATAAATCTCAACGCTGACCCAGCTGGGACTCGAACCTGGGAACTACAGATTACGAGCCTGGCGCGCTACTGACTGAGCCACCCCCGCCCCCTCAAAACCAGCTGTGATGTGTATGTAAATTAATACAGTACCAGCCTTATGTGAGTCGATGGCATCCTTTCTTCACTTGCCTACCGAAGAAGTGGTCAAACTAATAGACTATGAAAACACACCCAGGACCATAGCAGATAATACATCTAGCAGTAAAATCTTTTTTCAACATAGGTGACAATCACAGCATTACCTGGGTGACATTTTAACGTCAATATATCACTAAATATTTTGTGGAAAAATTTTTACCGACATACAGGACTTGAACCTGCATCACTCCAGAAACATTCGAGAGTATTCTTACCAATTGAACTAATGCCAACTCATCTTTTTTCCAATAATTTAAGACTTTAAACTTTTCACTGATGATTTTTGGCACCAATCCAATCATTGGCGCCACTATGATCAACGAGTGGCAACAATTCCTTTTTATATTATGCTGAGTGAGATGGAAATAATAAAGTATCTTCACACTATTTAGCGTTATTAATGATTTAAACATAGGTGACAATCACAGCGTTACCTGGGTGACATAAAGGAGTTGTTGCCACCCGGTGATCATAAATGGTGCCAATGGTTGGCACCAAAAATCATCAGTGAAAAGTTTAAAGTCTTAAATTAGTCGAAAAAAGATGAGCCGGCATTAGTTCAATTGACAAGAACACTCTGGCATGTTTCTGGAGAGATGCAAATTCAAGTCCTGTACGTCAGCGAAATTTTTTCCACAAAATATTTATTGAAATCTTTTTTCACTAAATATCTTAAAATAATACAATAAACATTAATTTCAGTAAAAAAGAAAATATAAAATATATATTGTAATATGTTATGTGGTGTCTGCATATGCTCAAATGACTAGCCACTAGTCTAGTCCTGTAAAAATTGGTAGCACAAGTCAGGAATTGGGTAAGGTAATTTGGTCAAGTAAGGTAATTTGTTCAGGTAAAGTAGACAACTAACTTAGAACTGTTCTTTGCACTCAGATTTTATAATATCAAACCATGCTTGGCTAGCCCTGCTTGTGCACTTGAAATTAATCATTGAACTGTAAGAATATCAAAACATAACTTGCTTTGCATGTATTTATCTTTATCTATAAACACTCAATATTGTTATCATCTCTCTTAAAGAATTTCATTCTGTGGAGATGCAGAAATGCTCAATCTATATCAAGGAGATACCTCTGTACGTGAAATATAGACAAATACGTCTTTATCTATCTTTTAAAATCTTGACCTCCTGATAACCTTATAACAGGAGGTCATGGATTCAGATCCCACTCAGCTAATGACAATTTTTTCCTCTATATTTATTAAATATACTGCTCTACTTCTGTTATGTTTTTCTTTGTATAACATATATAGTGTTTTAGAGTTTTATTCAATTTATGACATGTATTCTGGGATTTTATTATGTTGTCATTGATCATCCCATCTGCTCCTCATCTCCTTCTACTCTCTAAATGGGGAGGAGGGGGGGGGGGTCAAGGATAACCCATATGGAAGTGATTACCTTGCCATGTGTGTTGTGTGTTACATCTCCCGTGGTGGGGCATTATGACTCTTCATGTGTATCATAGTGGAGAATTGATTGGCTGACTAGAGTAGTTTTCCATTGCTCTGTGATTTTGACCAACACTCAGTTGGCCAGGATTCGATCAGTGTTGCAATGGTGGAGGTGGTTTACTGTGTCGTCCAAGCTGCTGCCACTATCATTCCACGGAATTCAACATTGTTTCTTTTCCTGAAGCCATGGTGGAATCCAGACTACACTGCAGCTCATAAGGCTCAGAACAAGTCTTGCGGGTATTTTGTAAATATCTGACATTCTTGAGGTTTGAAGCATTCAAGCATGACAGGACAAAAGCCTGTTTCATCCAGCAGGAAAGCCCGAAGAAATCATGGATCAAGTATTCATATTCTATCACCTGCACTACCATCATAAGTTCATGTGAGATATTGTCATCTCACTTATTATTGATCATGGAACAAAATGGACAGCATTTGCTGATCCCCAGGAAATTTCCATTATTCTAGGAGAATCTTCCATCTTTTCTTCTCTATCAGCATTATACAAAAGAAATGTTGACTCATTGAAGAACAAGACCACTCAAGAGTGGTCTTGTTCTTCAATGAGTCATTAGAGTGGAAAGAAGTGTCTTTCCAAGAGTTCATTATGCCATGCTCCAAAATCTCTTACTGTCAAATAAGGATCAGCTGCTCCAACTATTTTTCTTAAGGAGCAGGGAACCTGGGAACTACAGATTATGAGCCTGGTGCGCTACCGACTGAGCCACCCCCGCCCCATAGAATATACTGCAACATCATGTTATGATGTAGCAAAAATAGTTCAAAACTGTCAGATAGCAGAAACAACTACTATACATTCATTCGATGTCGTATTGCTGTAATGTAATACTCCAGTGGTGAATGGAGAAAAAATGGCTGAGGGAGGCCAGGCCCATGGCAAAGGAGTATTTTAGTGTGCATGATGCCCTGGACCTGGCCACCAATCAAATTAGTTTCAGGTTAATGGTCGCACATGGTCCAGACCAAGGGGGTGCCAATGGAATCACCACTGTTTGGACTCATGGCAGATATTGTCCTCTGACATATTGAAACCAAGGCATTAAAGTTGGAACAATATAAACCACATCTGTATATATGGTACATCGATGATGTACAATTATTCTGGGATTATGATTCCAATAAATTACAAACCTTACTTAATACCTTTAATAGTACACTACATGCCATCAAGTTAACTCACAAGAAAGAGATTGAAAAGTAGTTACCATACTTAGATATTCCGATCAGTGTAATAACCAGTGTAATATATATAATGTGAAAGAACAGTTTATAGAAAACCAAAATATATAATGAACACAATTTCTGAAAACTCAACCCATCCTGGACATTACAAGAAATCGGCTTTTAACTCTCATTTTCTGAGAGCATATAGATATTGTTCCATGAAAGAAGCCTTAGATACAGAACTTAATTATATTTATAAAATAGGCACACAGGCAGAATATCAAAAAGAATATCTTTAAAAAAAAAATGAGAAAAAAAATTAAGTATAAACACTTTACAACTACACAAATATTACCAACTCAATTACCCCAGCCAAATACAATATATGCAATAGCCTTTCCTACATCCCTGGTTTTTCGTATGTACTAGGAAAAATATTTAAAAAATATGATATAAGATTACCTTTAAAAATAGTTAATAATGAATAAACATTAGTGGTTAATGATAGGGACCAAAGTATACCTATGGGGGGAGTTTATTTAATACAAATTGAAGATGTAAAGAAGTAATTGATAATATTAAATACACTAGGAAAACATACCGACAGATGGAAGCATAAATGGCTGAGCACTGATATGACTTAAACCAATGAATTAGGAAAAACAGCATTAACTCAAACCATTCTACAGGCTAATTTGCATAACTATACATTAAAATGGAAAATAATTGCCTCACCAGAACAAAAACCCAACTATATTATATGGAGTATTTAATTACAACTTAAATCAGAATAATTTATGTAACACCGATATCAAACTGAAACTCTTGGCTTGGAAATTAATTTTAAATCACTTAACAGGATATGCACTGGGTATCGCTAGAGGGACTGCCTTATATAAGAGTGTAATGTATCAGAATGAGTACACTGCCTATGAAGTTTATGTGAAATGCACATAACAGTGCTTTCAATGGAGGGTTTTTTTAGTGTTTTGAGTTTTTTTGGAATGTCAACTTTTTGTTGTTTAATAGGGGTTGTAAAATCCCACAAAGAGGCTGATGGCAACCGCCTCTAAGTTTGTGGTTAGGGGAATCACCTGGAATGGAGAATGGTTGCTCACGAGGATGGCGATACCCCCGCGAGCTGGACCATCTCCATCCCAGTCCCAGCGAACAAGAGAGAAGTGCCAGATAGTGGGATTTTGGTTGTCTGCAAGAATGTCTCCAGTAGGCACACGCAAATGGGTTCGCGTGCCTTTAGGAAGACCTTGATATCGTCAATATTCCTCTGGAATCCACGACAGTTCCATTGTAGGAGTGTGGCCCATCTCAGGTCTTGGAAGAATTGGCAAACGACTTACGATTTATTTTAACCGTCGCCAGCAACAGTTTTGGAAAAATGGGGCGGTCTGTGTCCCTGTCCTCGGAGTCATCTGAGTGACACAGATCAGAGGCCACTGAACGAGGATGTGTCATAATTTTCTTTTTGAGGCCCCTTGGGCTTGGAAGGTCTTGCTGTCTGTGGATGGGGTGGAGGATACCGTCCAGAGGTGGAAGTGGAAGGCACAGATGCAGGAATAGACACCGGAGTCGATGTCAAGATCGACACAGACTGCAGCTTCGTCAGGGTCGAGGTACTTGGCAGCAGGCGAGAAAGAGTCAGCTGGTGGGACACTGATGTTGGTCTGCACCACTACAGAAGCCATCTTAACAACAGGCTTTCCGATGACCGCGCATTTATATGATGACAAAGGAGATGTTGTCAGGTGGGGGCAGGCAGTGCAGCAAGCTTCCTCACATCTGGATAACTGATGCTATGGAGGGTCTTTAGGTGCTGTACCTCTTTCTCTTCCAGCCACTTTGGACAGTCATGGGTTTAAGCCGGATGTTCGCCCCGGTAATTTAAACAGCGTGCTTTTTCTGCTGTGCAGTCAGGTTCAAGAAGATTCTGATTGCCACAACGAGCACAGGTGAACTTGCCCCAGCATGCAGTGATGGCCATACCTCTGGCATTGAAAACAATGCAGAGGATTTTGGTATAAATGATTGTACTTCGCAATGTAAATATCCTGCCTTGATGGAAGAAGGCAGGCATGGCGTGTTGAAAGTAAGTATTAGTACCAGAGTGGGTACTAACTTTCCATCACGGCTTGTTGAAACCCGGTGGACTGCTATCACTTCCTGGGCTGAAAGCTCTCAGAGGATTTCATCCTCAGAAACTTTGAAGCCCCACTCAGAGATCACGCCTGGGAGAAATTGAGCATCTTGTGTGGAGTGACTTCGACTGCCACTCCACCAATCACTGTTACCTTCAAAAGGAGCTCTGAATGTTTGGAGCAGGCAGTTTCCACCTGCAAGTCACTGGATCTAAGGCGCTTGACAGATTTCAGTTCTCCCGCAAGACCTTTGATATCCTTGTTAATAAAAAATGGGGACATGACTCAAAGCACCTGCACCCGTAGAGTGGATGACTAGGAACCTCAGAGAGACACACAAAGACAATGGCGAAGACACAGAAGATGGGGGTTCATGGCGAGCCCTCTTGGCGGCATTGGCTGGTGAATATTGAGTTGTAGAACTCATGGTTGTTTTTTGGGATTCAGTGCCCGTTGTCCCCACCCACCACGGAGTCCAACGAGGGGATGCCCAATCGGGCACAAGGGCTTCCCGGGTACCATACTCACACAGCCAGTGAGCCAAGCCCTCACAACTAAACAAAAGGAAAATGAAAAGAGAAATGTGAGAATTCCAACCTAGGTTTCACAAAAGAAAAGAAGCATAAAAATAAAGAAAACTGAGAAGCAATTCGTTCTCACATATGAAAGAAAACTACAAAATTAATAAATCCGTGGGGAAACTTGTAAACGGTTGCCCAGACGTGGACAAGGTTACTCACCGTTCTGCACAGATGATCCTAGCAGAACCTACCCACCAGCCAATTGATCCTGAGGGGGCCGTTCCAGGACTCCTGTTTACCTGAAGCAGAGGCCAAAGTAGTGGTCCCTGAATTCACTGCCCAGCCCCGCGACAGACAAGCTCCCCAGTGGCAAAACGGCAAAAGGGGACCCCACCAATTGTGAGCCGGGGAGAGAAGACAGGGACCCCCTGAGCAACTGCCAGGATCCTCCTTTCCAGGGACACGAGTCTCCACACATGGCAAACATGCGGGTGAACGTTTAGGACCCTGTGAAGGTAACCGAGCCAGCGGAATCTTCACAGGGTGGTCCCCTTATGATGGACATGAGCTCGCACTGAGGGGTAAGAAGAGTGATAAGTACCACAGAATAACTGAGTGCACATGTTACAACAGTGTTGACTTAGTCAAAAGTCTGTAAACAGGACTGGCATCTCAACAAGTGATAGACCACAAATATCAGCGTGTCTCAATGAGTGCATCAGCCTGCAAACTCCAAGGACTTCACACCACAAAACTTGGACAAGGAAGTATAAAACATCTTTCCTCTCTAACCACTTTAAAAATAATTTAGAGTGTATTCAACTGTGATATAATTGACTGTCACCTATCTCGTGTAATGATATTGAGGTGGATATCGTTTTTTTTAAAGGTTTACTTCACTAGGCTGAAGTGATTATGTGTAAAAACTAAATGTTAAATATGTTTTAAATTTCTTTTCTAAAGGCTCTCTTTTTCTTTTGTACTTTCACTAAGTGCTTATAAAAAAACTTTTAATACAGTTAAATAAATGTAAAAAAGAGGAGTAGGTACAGTTTCTTATGTTCATTTATATGATGACAGTCTATACAGCGATAGTGTTTTATAAGTAGAAATAATTTTGAGAATAATATGTTTGAATAGTTATGTCAGTTTGACAGATGTTATATTCCATCTTCAGTAAGAGTGTAGTCTATACAGCAAGGCAATGAACATTCATATTTTCATATGACATAAACAGACTTACAAATTGAAACAATAATATTTACTTTGTTTATGGGAATTTATTCATTAATGAATAAAATCGTTTATAATTAATGAATAAAATATTTATTCATTAATGAATAAAATCGTAATGAATAAAATCGAATTTATTCATTAATGAATAAAATTAAGAGCAGGTACCTATTTAGTCAAGTTAAAAATTAAAAGTAATTTTAATGAGAAAATGAGGGATTTTTCTGTTATACCCCCACTGGTACTTTTCAAATGTCATCGAGGAAGTTTGTATGCTAGAAAGGTCAGAGTTCTAACCTAATGAACCTATATTTTTGATGGGTAATAAAAAAGTTTCTAAAGTGTGTAAAGTACCAATCAATAATTGACTACAAATGGGAAGGGGGGATATAACAAAAAAGAACTGAAAATGCATGCAGACCTAACTCTAGCATAGGATTTTTTACTGTATTGAAGAAATCTTTTCATCCTCTAATTTGCAGTTTTGCTAATGAGACTTATTACCTGAACTTCTAAAGCAAAACGAATATACACAGAATATTTTAGTTGCTACTCATTTGTTAAAAGTTAGCTGGGCAAATTGAAAGAATACGATTTTGAACTCCCTTCTAAATCTGTCTGAAAAGTGACAATAGGTAAAAAAAATTATAGTTGATAAAATGATAGAGAAGATTTGATTACAACATAATTAATAAAAATTCAAAAGTTTCTAAAACAAACAAAGCTTATTTCCAAAAAATTCAAAGACTCACCAAATTAAATGGAATACAAAAGTTGGAGTACTAGCAACTCACATCTATCTACACAACACATACTTTTCACACTTCTGACCCCTACATCTCTACTAATTATACGGTCAATTCTACTATTCACAATCTCATTCTAAATACACCATTTCACAAAAACTGACTCTGTGGCCTAACGTCACTTAGTTATAACATGCTGCGTACAAATCCGGCACATGCATAATCTGACGATTGTGCTAGCTATGACACAAGAGGGGTCATGTCCTACACGTGCACATTAGCGACTGACAATCAAAAGGTCGCAGTTGTGCATGCGCAACTCCTATGGCTCGGAAACGAGAACTGCAATGTCCAAAAAATAATAATCCCCAAAATGATAAATATAACATAAATAAAGCAAAACTGGTTAAGGAAAAGTAAAAGTGAATGGGTGGACCATCACAATTTTTTCCATAGATACAAGTTTCCTACGAAACAATGCATTTTGAGCTACCAATAGCTTCTCTTCCCAACACAGCATGTTACTGGAGTACACATTTAGTGTTTAAAGCAGGGATGGGCAACCTTTTCTCACCAGTGGGACAGATGGTGGTTTTTCAGTTCCATGAGCCAAAATCATACCTATTGCATTAAACACTCTAAACTTACCCCCCCCCCCCCCAATGTCCTGGGTAGACAATATGCATAAACAATAAAAAAAACATGTACTTTTTTTTAACTTTAGTGAAAAAAGCTATTACTTTTAATTAAAACTAGGATTAACCACACAAGAAATTGATAGTAAACAGCATTAGATAATAAAGAAATGCATTTTAATGCAAATTAACATCAACTCCATATACAAATACCACTAATTAAGTTGTGTCAGAAATATTGGTACTTTCATTAAAATAATTTAATGCACAATTATGCTGTTTAAAAGGGTGTGAGCTCAAAAGTTGCTATCTCACAATACACTGAGACTGTATCATATAGTCTAGGTATAAGTTCTAGTATCATATAGTCTAGGTATAAGTTAAGGTATAAGTTGCATGTTCTAACGAACATGGCAAGACTTAAGGTAGTTTTAAGTACAGTAAAAGTTCCCAAACAAGGTTGTAAAATATTACCATTTGAAGAATAGTCCTGCTGGCTTCAGCTGGTTGTGCATGTTTATAACATTCTTCTGTGATTCTTCTTCAAGTTGCCATTTGAAGAGTTGTTGTTGTTTCACAGATGATTTGAGCAATGATGTAGTTGCTAAGCACTCCAGATACCAGTCCAGGATCATTTTGTTGAATTCACTAATTCCATAGTGTTGTAGCAATAATGGTAATGTTGCACATGACTTCTTTTAACAACTTATTTATGTGAAAAACTGTGTGCTCACAAAGCTATTCCATGTATAATGTCCAAATGTATTGCACTTTCAACATATTCAAAGTTGTTTAAAAAACGCCTTTGGAACAACATATTCAGTGCTTATTTCAAACAAAAAACTACTAAAATCTGAACATTAAGATGTTAAAACAAGGAAGTGCCCTTCGATCAAAGCTATCATAGCGACTAGTTTCACCCCGATGCATGCAGGGCTTCATCAAGCAATGTGAACCGCAATGGTAAGTGTTTAAATAGGAATGTTCCTCTATCGGCTATTTACTAAATTTGAATGTTGCTCACGCAGCAGGAGGTTCCACGCTGCCAGTAGGGGTGGAATCTCCGTGTTGCACAAGCAATCTTTATAGAAGTTAATTAAGATATTTTCTGTGTAATGTAATTGAAATTTATTAGGTGGAGCCAATAAAGGCTTATATGTCACATTATTAACATGTATTTGGTTTTGTTTAATTGTCTGTGATAAAGCAGTATTATCAGTTTTATTTTTTATATCCAATTGATGTTCTGTCATGCATTGGTCGTATTTGCTGTATGTTTTTCCTATGCAAAAGTCCCCCCCCCCCCCCAGTTTCTCTTCCACATAGGGTATTTCTATTTCATACTCCCCTGTTGGTTTACATATATCTCTATCATTGATAATTAGATTTTTAATTGTATTATGAACTTTGTATGGCACATTTAAATGATATTTTAATTGTTTTTGATACTCCAGATATAAATGGGAAGCTATGTGTATATCGAATTTTTTCATTTATTTGTGCAGGGTTAGGTTGAGACGTTTGTTGTGTATTAAATCTGGCTGTTTTTTTAATTTTACTAACAAATTTATCAGGATATCAGCTAATCTCGTTATATCATATATTACATTTAATTCTTTATATAATATAGTTTTATTGGATGAATATCTATAAGCACGCAGAAAGTATGCTTTTATAGCTGACTTTTTATATCCAATTGGATGTGCCGAATTATACGAAATTAGGTTAGGTGTAAATGTAGGCTTTCGGTAAATGGCTGTAGTACAACTTAATTAATTACGTTTTATTAATATGTCCAGAAATGGTAATTCACTATTCTTTGAAGATTCATGGGTGAATTTTATGGTTGGCATAATGCTATTGAATGTGTCAATTAATTTATTAAGTTCAGATATAGAATAATTCCAAAAAAATTAGTGCATTATTGACGTAACAAAGATATAATAGAGGTTTATATTGAGCATTTTTTCAGAGCGGTTTCTTCGACATCATGCATCACAATGTCGGCCATAAGTCCAGACAGAGGGGATCACATTTGGACCCCCTCAGTCTTCACCCAGGGTTGACCACCTACAACAAACTAATTAGATGAGGTAGCCAGGTCCAGGGCTTCATATACACTAAAGTAGTGTTGGGCCGTGGGCCTGGCAACCCATAGCCACTCTGCTTTCAGTCACATCATGGCATCCAAAATGGGTGTATTCGGGTACAGCAATACAACGTCAAGGGAGTGGATGGTTGTTGTATCAGTAATGCATGTTTGTTGTATATATTTAATAGCATCCTGACATGATGTTTACATGTGTTGTGTTGGTGGAAAGTATGGGCTGAAAAAGTTATAAACACGCACAACCAGCTAAAGCCAGCAGGGATTTTCTTCAAATGGTAATATTTTACAACCTTACTTGGGAACTTTAATGATGTTACAACTAAAGTAAGTTAAGCCTTGCCATGTTCTAACAACTTATACCTAGACTATGTGATACAGTCTGTGTATCATGAGATAGCAACTTTTGAGCTCACATCCTTTTAAACAGCATAATCGTGCATTAAATTATTTTAATCAGATTGCTGGGTAATTACAATTAATGGTACTTTCATCATGAGCCAAAGAAAAGTATCCAAATTTTGATGCAAACTCTGTAAAAGGTATACAGTAACTGTATTGCCACCAGTCCTATACAAATTCACCATAAGAGTAATTTTTGTAATATTTTGCGATTTTCTCACTAATAACAAAACTTGCAGGCACAATAGCATCAGAGTCTTTACACCTAAGGGTAAATAATGTTTTTTCTTTCATGTTTAATGCAGTCATTAGTTTCACAAATGTTTCTGTGTGGGCTTCGATAACTTTCATAAATAGAATGAATAGAAGAAATATTTAAATTAGAATGTTAACTGATATAGTGTCTGTTTAGGTGAGAGATGAGCTCTTTAATTGGGAATTGAATAATATATTGAGAATACCAGATAAACTCCTCTGTCATGTGGGTCGATGTCATAAATTAAATTTAGGATACTAAAGGTAAATTGGGAAATAAAAATTGACATTCCACAAAGTACTTTAAGAATAAGAGATAAATTTAATGATCTGAATGGCAATATTCACGGGCCACTTGAAAAGTGTCCACGGGCCATGGCTGATTAAAGAGTATAGAAATATGCTGTATGATAAAGGATTGGGACAATTAGTTTTTCACATGTGCATTTTTAAGGATCATAGTTCCAATTTTCATTTTTCACAAAATAATAAAATCCACTACTATTCTTCAAGCACTCTGACCCCATATTGTAGCCCTCGCATTTACGGGTCCTAGGCATGTGCCTAGTTTGCCTACGTGAAGATGTGGCCCTGTATGGAAATAATCCAGAAAAAATAATTAAGATGATATGAACATATCAAATCAATAGAAGAATATCTAAAATGATTCCAGAATGGAATCCTGAAGGAAGAAAAGTTAAAAAAAAACATCAAGCAGTTGTTTGCCACAGAGGTCTGACAGGAGTCCGTCAGCTTATATGCAATAAGGTCTGTGAGGAACACAAGACTTCAGCAGACTGATAAAAAAATAACTATGCCATGAACCCAAGTCCCTTTAATCAGCAGTCAAGCACACTGGCCAAGGTATGGCTTAGATGAGTTAGAGGTAGATAAAAAAAAAATCATGAAGAAATAAGGAGAGTGATGGAAAAATTAAATTTGAGATGTAGATTGTATTAATAGAATGAGGAAAAACAATTACGTATGCATTTTTAAGTTTGCAAAATACCATGTAACGTGGAAAATTCTGAATGATAAAAATCAAATTTTTTTTATGCAGCGTTTTTTAAATACATTAAATATCTATTCTTATTCTTCACACTCACAATAGTATAAATATCCTGCTTGAGTTAGTGTGAATATAAGCATACACTTATATTCACACTCACTCAAACAGGAGCCTGTCAGTCTCTGATGATCTCAGTTCTACATTTATTATTCATTCAAAGTGGCTGCCTCTGGTTTGATACCATTACCTCACACTCTTTGAAAAATTGAAAATATATATATATATCCTCTCAAGCTGCTGCTTGCCACAGAGGTCTGACAAGAGCCTGCCACAGTCTCTGATGATCTCTGTTCTACATTTATTATTCATTCAAAGTGGCGGCCTCTGGTTTGATATCATTACCTCACTCTCTTTGAAAAATTGTAACGAAATAAGCATAGAAAAAAATCACACTTCAGAAGAGTAGAGACCTGCAGTAGGAGCATGGAACTTTTTTGGTCCAACCAACGACCCACAAAAAACAACTTTAACATTATAATCTATTAGAGCATAAGTTAAAAACACTTACCTCAATTTGTGATAGATATATTTCATGCTTTTCACTTAGTTTATTATTCTCCTCCAACAGACTTTTCCCAATTATTGCAGCCAACTGTATATCATGGTCTTTGTGTTCAAGTTCTTGTTTCAAAGTTTCAATTATTTCTAAATGATCTTCCATATCACTAAAATAAAATACAAGCAGAAAATAAATTATTTACTATATGGCTTATAAATGGCACTTCTACAGAACTTTAAATAGCACTGCAATTATACAGAGTCCTACCAAATCATTAGATAATCTAAACATCCTGGTTTACTACTGATGTTGAAGATCATCATCATCATCAAGCAGCCATGGGCTACAGAAGTGCAACCAGACTGTGTAGTTTAATTCTCCAAGCATATCTGTCCTGAGCTATATCTGCTGCATCTGGCCACTATACACTAATTCTAACAAGGTCCTGTTTGACATTGTCTGCCCATTGCATCCTAGGTCACCTCTCTTTCTGAGGCCTTTAGGCACACTGTTCATAACCCTATTTGCTAATATATAATTATCCATATAGGCAACATGGCCAAACCAATGGAGTCTCTCTCTGCACAATATGCTACTTAAAGGAGGTTGCCAAATCCTTTGCCTAACCTCATCATTATTTACCACCTAAATGCCCAAGATACTGCATAAGCATCTAGAATCAAAAGTATCAAATTTCCTGTAATTGTTTACAAAGTATCCCAAGTTAAACTACCATAAATAACACTAGAAAGAACCAAACTATTATACACTCTAATTTTAGTCTTTAGGTTTATATGCCTATTTCTCCACACTCTCCATAGATTCTTAAAAGTCCTGGCAGCAATCCATATTAGTCTGTTAATCTAATGCCACACATCATCTATATCTCTTACATAGCTCGCAAGATAATTAAATTATGACACCTGCTTAAGACTACAACCATTCAAATTAACTGAATCACAGCCTACTTGACTAATTTTCATCACTTTAGTTTCCTTCAGCTACCAGTCTCATTAACAGCTCGAATGAAAAAGTTCCTCTCATCAACATCATTTGTCAAAAGTGCTAAATCATCATCATAATTCTCAAGCACCCATGGGTAACGGAGGTCCAACCAGACCATGCAATTTAGTTCTCTAATCAAGTCTGTCCTGAGCTACATCTACTGCATCTGTCCACTGCACACCAATTCTAACAAGGTCCTGTTTGACATTGTCTGCCCACCGCATCCTAGGTCTCCCCCTCTTTCTGAGGCCTTTAGGCACATTGTTCATAACCCTATTCGCTAATCTATAATTATTCATACGGGCAACATGGTCAAACCAATGGAGTCTTTCTCTGCACAATATGCTGCTTAAAGGAGGTTGCTGACTCCTTTGCCTAACCTCATCATTAGTTACAAAGTTGAACCACCTAACGCCCAAGATACTACATAAGCATCTATAATCAAAAGCATCTAGTTTCCTGTTATCATGTTTACACAGCGTCCAAGTTTCACTATCATAACTAACCCTAGAAAGAACCAAACTATTATACAATCTAATTTTAGTCTTTAGGTGTATACGCCTATTTCTCCACATCTCCATAGATTCTTAAGAGTCCCAGCAGCAATCCCTATTTGTCTGTTAATCTCATGCTGCATATCACCAGTATCTGTTACATAGCTCGCAAGGTAATTAAACTGTGACACCTGCTCAAGACTGCAACCATTCAGATTAACTGAATCACAACCTGCCTGACCAATTTTCATCACTTTAGTTTTCTCTAAGTTTATAACCAAACCTACTCTACTACCAATTTCATTAACACCTTGAATGAAAGAGTTCATCTCATCAACATCATTTGCCAAAAGGGCTAAATCATCAGCATAATCTAAATCAGAAATTTTCGTATCTCCAGTCCATTTAAGGCCAAAATCTTTTCCTTGAAGTGAATTTCGAATAACATAATCAATAACTAAGCTAAAGAGAAAAGGAGACAAAATGCACCCTTGTCGAACACCAGAAGTAATGCTAAACCAATTGCTACAAGACTTACCAACTCTCATACACGACTCAGTGTTATTATAGAGAGCTTTCATTATGTTAACTAACTTGTCTGGTATGCCATATGATCTCACAATCAACCACAAATTATGACGATCAACAGAGTCGAAAGCCTTTCTGAAATCAACAAAGCTAGCAACCAAAGGTTTCTGAAACTCTAAATATTTCTCAAGAATCTGCCTAAGTGAAAATATCTGATATACATATCCCCTACCACTTCTGAATCCACATTGCTCATCATGCAATCGCCTGTTAACCAGATTCTTAATTCCATTAAGCACAATAATGCAAAGAACTTTTCCTGGAATAAAGAATAGGCTAAAACCCTTATAGTTATCACAAGAACTGAGATCACCTTTTTTGAAAATAGAGATAATAATAGCTGTTGTAAAATCCTTAAGAATCGTGCCTTTATCATAAAAGATATTCAAAATTTCAGTCATCCATGTAGTAACCGAAACATTCCCACCTCTAAGAATTTCTGTAGTAATTTCATCTACATCTGGGGATTTATGAATTTTAAGTTTAGAAATAGACAAAATAACTGCAGATTGTGTTATAAGGCCAACATTAAAGCCACCAATGCATCTGTCATCATTGCAAACAATGGGAGTAGAACTAACCACATTGTTTAGAAACATCACTGAAATGCTCAGTCTACCTAGCCATGACAGAATCAACTTCTATAACCTTACTTTGTTTATCCTTCAGTCCCTGTATACCTGCCCGTTTTCTACAACACAAAACGTTAATTATCTGGACAGGTATACAGGGATTGAAGAATAAACAAGGTAAGGTTATAGAAGGGGAGTGTTCTGTCATGGCTAGATGGGCTGAGCATTTCAGTGATGTTCTAAACAATGTGGTTCTACTCCCATTGTTTGTAATGATGATAGATGTATTGGTGGCTTTAATGTTGGCCCTATAATACAATCTGAAGTTATTTTGGCTATTTCTAAACTTAAACTACATAAATTCCCAGGAGTAGATGAAATTACTACAGAAATGCTTAGAGCTGGGAATATTTCAGTTACCATTTGGATGACTGATATTTTGAATAACTTTTATGATAAAGGCATGGTTCCTAAGGATTTTACCAGAGCTATTGTTATCTCTATTTTCAAAAACGGTGATCGCAGTTCTTGTGATAACTATAGGGGTATCAGCCTACTCTCTGTTCCAGGTAAAGTTCTTTCCACGATTGTGCTTAATAGAATTAAGAATCTGGTTGATAGTCAATTGCGTGATGAGCAATATGGATTCAGAAGTGGTAGGGGATGTGTGGATCAGATATTTTCACTTAGGCAGATTCTTGAGAAATGTTTAGTTTCAGAAACCTTTGGTGGCTAGCTTTGCTGATTTCAAAAAGGCTTTCGACTGTTGATCGTCATAATTTGTGGTTGATTGTGAGATCATATGGTATACCAGACAAGTTAGTTAACATAATGAAAGCTCTCTATAATAACACTGAGTCATGTGTGAGAGTTCGTAAGTTGGTTGGTTAGTTGTTTGGGTTTTAATGGCGCATTAGCAACTAAGGCTATAATGCACCATACGAATGTCCAGAAGAAAAAAGATAAAAGTCGTGTAACCCTTAACCGAATTTTAAAAGAAACCACAAACATATACTAAGAATGTAAAGCAATAAAAAGAAACATAATTGATAACAAGAAACAAATGTATAAATAAGTTATAAATATAAAAGTAACCCAGGTGTAAGCAACCTGGGTTAAATATTGGAATAAAACTATATTCGAGTAAAATATCCTGTAAAAAGTATATATTCAAATACAGCGTTAAAACAACAATGATCAGATAACAAACGTCCGAGTGTAAGGGGCTCGGACGTAAAATCATGAAATGTAAAATACAAACGTCGTTCAAAGTTAAAACATGGACATGATATTAAAATGTGTTTGATAGTTAAAATGGTGTCACAAAACTCACACTTAGGTACGTCGTCCGCCCGTAGAAGAAACAAATGACCTAAGCGGAGCCGAGCAAGTACAAATTCCTCCTTGCGATTCCTACAGTAACAAGACTGTCATGGTTTGATGATAGGTTTGATCTCAAATAGCTTGTTCGTAAGCTGTTCCGACCAAGATCTCTGCCACTGTGCCCAGAGCTCGTTGGCAAAACACTGCCAGAAATCCAGATTTGGAACCGGCAGCAGAGAGTCGGGAAAGGGCGTGGCTGACTTGGCAGCAGCGTCTGTCAAGTCACTGCCCCTGATCCCGACATGATCAGGAACCCAACAGAAAAGAACATTGGTTGTGGCTGCCAGACGATGTAGCTGCTGGCAGATCTTAGTAAGAACTGGGTGAGGTCGATGTCTCACCGAGATCAAAGCCTGTAGCAAGCTAAGCGAGTCGGTGTAAAGCACACACATCGATGAGATTGTTTAGCCGCAATGTGGTTCAAGGCAAGACCGATAACTTGCAACTCTGAAGTGAAGATGGAACACTGCAGTGGTATCTGGTCTGCAATGATTACATCACAGCACACCATGGCTGATCCCACTGATGTGCCAGACTTCGAGCCATCTGTAAAGACAGGCAAGAAAAAGAGAGCATCTGTAAAGACAGACGGCTGGCAAAGAGGTGCCGGTACACACAGTCAGGTGTAAAGGCTTTCCGTCCTGCACAGGGAAAAATCACAGGAAGGGGAAACAGCAAGCCATGGTGGAAGTGGCTCAGCTGTCGACTGTGCGATGCTATCGAGACTGGTGTTGATGTCTCTGAGGTAGCCTCGGACTCGCAAACCAAAAGGACGAATGGCAGTCGGCCGATTATTGTAAAGCATTTCCCACTTCGAACTGAAAACGCAGTCCCAAGTGGGATGGCCAGGCAGGGATCGCAATTTAGAAGCATATTGTAGGGATAACTGCTGACGGCGAAGAGATAAAGAAGGTTCGTCGGTCTCAACGTAAAGACTCTGGACCGGTGAAGTGCAGAAGGCTCCCGTGCAAACACAGAGGGCCTGATGATGGAGGGGGTCCAGCATCTTCACCACCGAATCCCGGGCCGAGTCGTACACCTGGGATCCGTAGTCCAGTTTCGATCGGACAAGTGCACGGTAGAGGCGGAGCAAAGAACATCGGTCCGCCCCCCAAGAGAGGGAGGAGAGGACCTTGACGATGTTCAATGCCCACGTGCACTTGGACCTGAGATGACGTATGTAAGGTAAAAAGGTCAATTTCCGATCGAATATGAGACCGAGAAACTTGGTATCCGCCACAACTGGAATGATGTTACCCCCGAGCCGCAGCTCGGGATCCAGATGAAGATTACGCTTGTGGCAAAAGTGCACACAAGCGGTCTTCTGTGGGGAAAACCGAAACCCGTTTGCCGTCGCCCAAACCGAAAGATTGTTCAGGGCAATTTGCAGTTGTCTTTCAATGACCCTCATGCTGGACGATGAGCAAAAGATGCTAAAGTCATCAACATAGAGGGCATTGCCTACTGATGGAGGAAGTTGTCTAGTTATAGAATTAATCTTGACAGCGAAAAGCGTAACACTCAGAACGCAGCCTTGTGGCACCCCCTGTTCTTGGGGGTACGGCCGCGAGAGAGTGTTACCGACACGGACACGAAAAGAGCGTGTCGATAAGAAAGATAAGAAGTTGGAGATGAAGATCGGCATGTGACCTCTCAAGCCGAAGCTGTGGAGGTCACGAAGAATGCCGAATCTCCAAGCCGTGTCGTACGCTTTTTCGATGTCGAAGAAAATTGACACCAGGTGCTCTCTACGTAAAAAAGAATTTCTGATAGCCGATTCGAGGCGTATCAGATGGTCAAGAGTTGATCGTTGCCTGCGAAAGCCACACTGGGTGTTGGAAAGAAGGTTGTGATGTTCTAAATACCAGATGAGTCTGGCATTTACCATTCTTTCCAACACCTTGCACACGCAGCTCGTCAATGCGATGGGATGATAATTGGAAGGAATCTTGGGATCTTTGCCTGGCTTGGGGAAGGCCAAGACGATGGCCTCCCGCCAGGAGTCCGGAAACTGCTCCTCGAGAAAAATGCGATTGAAGAGATGGAGCAGCCGATCCTTACTCGATGGTGAAAGATGTTGGAGCATGGCATAATGGACATTGTCCGGCCCTACAGCAGAGGCACGAGAAGAGTGCAGAGCAAGGCGAAGCTCCTCCGCTGTGAATGGCCTGTTGTAAGGCTCCAGGCCATTCGAGTGGAAAGACAGCGGAGAGCGCTCCGCCCTGCCCTTCTGGGCCAGAAACTCGGGGGAGTAAGATGAAGACGAAGAGAATGACTCCCCCAGAGTGTCGGCAATTGCTTTGGGATCAGCAATTGCCTGTCCATTGTGCTCCAGGATCGATAACGAGTGGGACGTGTAGTTCCCACTGATCTTCCGGACTAGTCACGACCTTTGAACTAGTCGTGCGGGTGATGGAAGACGTATACTTGATCCAAGATTCCTTCTGGCTCTGGCGTCGGACGAAACGTGCTTTTGCCCTGGCGCGTTTGAAATTTTTAAGGTTGGGGGACGTCGGATATCTTCGAAACACCCCCCAAGCCTTGTTCTGAGCCTTACGAGCTGCAGTGCATTATGGATTCCACCACGGTTTTGGAAAGCGAGGAAACCGTGTAGAAGTTTGAGGAATCGTTGATGCAGCTGCATCTACGATACAGTCCGTTATCTCCACTACTGCCACATTGATGGGCTCCTGGCTGACAGAGCGGTCGTCGAGCTCAGAGAGCAGCTCGAAACCACCCCAGTCAGCCTGATCGAGCCTCCACCGTGAGACGCGTGAAGGGCTGCAAGGCCCCACGGGAGATGGTGCACACCACGGGGAGGTGATCGCTTCCATAGGGGTTGTCCTCGACATCCCATGTAAAGAGTGGAAGGATCGAGGAGGGACAGATGGTAAGGTCAATGGCAGTGAAAGAGCGGGTTGGGGAGTGAAAGTAAGTACTGACACCGGTGTTCAATAGGGAGAGAAAAGGATCCAGGAGCCACTGCTCCAGGACCCCGCCCCTCCCGTTGGTGTCAGCACTGCCCCAAAGTGGACTGTGTCCGTTGAGGTCTCCCATAATGAGGAAGGGGGACGGCAGATGCGAGAGGAGATCATCAAGGTCTTCCTGGAAGACGATGCTCCCAGGTGGAAGATATACAGAGCAGACAGTCGGTGAGAAACCCACGAAGAGACGGATGGCTACCGCCTCTAAGTTGGTGGTGAGGGGTACGACCTGGAATGGAGAATGGTTGCTCACGAGGATGGCGACACCCCCATGAGCTGGACCATCTCCATCCCGGTCCCGGCGAACCAGTGAAAAGTGCCGGATCGTGGGATCTGTGACTGGCTGCAAGTATGTCTCCTGCAGGCACACACAGATGGGCTGGTGTGCCTGAAGGAGGGCCTTGATGTCTTCAAGATTCCTCTGGAATCCACGACAATTCCATTGTAGGAGTGTGGCCATCTCAGGACTTAGAAGAGTGGGCGGATGACGTATTCCTATTCAACTTCACCGCCGCGGAGGACGGTTTAGTGAATAGGGGGCGGTATCCATGTCCTCGGAATCGTCTGAGGGGCATGGATCGGTGACCGCCCTTTGTGGTGCTGTTATTTTCTTTTTTGGCCCCGGTGGGGGCCCCTTTGGTTTGGAAGGTCTTGCTGTCTGAGGACGGGAAGAAGGAGGCCTTCCGGTGGAGGTGGAAGGCTGAGCTGCAAGAATGGAAACCGGGGTTGATGTCGAAGTCAACACCACCCTCGGTCTCGCCTGCGTGAGGAGGTACTTCGCAGCTGGCGAGAAAGACTCAGTAGGTGGTACACTGATGTCAGTCTGCACCGCAACCGAAGTCATCGGAATGATGGGCTTTCCAATGACTGCACTGGCATAGGAAACCTTGCCAGGCGGGGCGGGCGGTGCAGCAAGCTTTCTCGCTTCAGCATAAGAAATGTTGTTTACTACTTTCAAGCGTTGCACCTCCTTTTCCTCCTTCCACTTCGGACAGTCACGGGAGTACGCCGGATGTTCGCCACTGCAGTTCACACAGCATGCCTTTTCTGCTGTGCAGTCAGGATCGAGATGATCCTTACTCCCACAGCAAGCACAGGTGGGCTTGCCCCTGCATGCTGTGCGGGCATGACCGTATATCTGACACTGAAAATAGCGCAGAGGGTTTGGGATATACGGCCAAACCTCACAATGTAAGTAACCTGCCTTGATGGAAGAAGGCAGGCGTGGTGTGTTGAATGTCACAATCAGCACCCAGGTGGGTGTTAATTTCCCATCATGGCGTGTCGAAACCCGATGGACCGCTGTTACTCCTTTAAGTGTGAGTTCCGAGAAGATTTCCTCCTCAGTGACTTTGAGGAGGCCCCACTCGGTGATAACACCCGGAGAGGAATTCAAAGTTTTATGGGGAGTGACTTCGACAGCCACCCCACCAATTACTTTAACTTTCAGGAGCAGTTCCAGGTGTATGGAACAAGCGGTCTCAACTTGTAAGTCGCCAGATCGTAAGCGCTTTACGGA
Organism: Ryuthela nishihirai; assembly: GCA_038380435.1. Taxonomy (NCBI): domain Eukaryota; kingdom Metazoa; phylum Arthropoda; class Arachnida; order Araneae; family Heptathelidae; genus Ryuthela; species Ryuthela nishihirai. The sequence continues at coordinate 1,580,646 of JAWZYU010000023.1, read as the reverse complement.
TTTCGGCTCTCCCGCAAGACCTTTCAAACCTTTATTTACAAAAAATGGGGACGTCCCCAAGTACCTGATCACCCGTGGAGTGGATGATCAGGAACTTTGGGAACGAAGACACAGACACAGAAGACGACGGCAGAGATAACAAAGACAACGAGGAAGATGGGGGCTCATGTCAAGCCCTCTTGTTGGCAGCGATCGCATTATTTTCTTCATTCACTCTCATGTTTTTTTTGTGTGGTTCAGTGCCCGCTGTCCCCACCCTCCATGGAGCCCAACAAGGGGACGCCCAGTCGGGCGCCAGGGCTACGCAGGCACTATACCCACACAGACAGTGAGCCAAGCCCTCACAAATAAATAGAAGGAAAATAAAAAGAGAAATGTGCAGAACAAAAACGTTCTACACAAATGAAACAAAGCGTAAACTAACAAAATTGTGAATGGCCAAACTGGCCTCACAAAGAAAGGATAACTACAAAAGGAAAAGAAGCTGTGAGGAACTTGTAAACCTGTACCCGGACCGTGGGCAAGGTTACTCACCGCTCTGCACGGTTGACCCTAGCAGGACCTGCCCACCAGCCGATTGCTCCTGGGGGGAGCCACCCCAGGAGCTCCCGTTTACTGGAAGCAGAGGCCAAAGCAGTGTATAGAAGAGGCCCCGGAATCCGCTGCCCAGCCCCGCGACGGACAGGCTCCCCAATGGCAAGACAGCCAATGGGGACCCCGCCAATCACGAGCTGAGGAGAGAAGACGGGGACCTCCAAGCAACTACCAGGATCCTCCTTTCCTGGGACATGGGTCTCCGCGCACGGCAAACACGCGGGCGAGCGTTTAGGACCCTGCGAAGGTAACCGAGCCGGCGGAACCTTCACAGGGTGGTCCCCCTCACCGCATACAGAGTTCGTAAGGCTTGTAGCAATTGCTTTAGCATTACTTCTGGTGTTCGACAAGAGTGCATTTTGTCTCCTATTCTCTTTAGTTTGGTTACTGATTACGTTATGCGAAATCCATTGCAAGAGAAAGATTTTGACCTTAAATGGCCTGGAGATACTATAATTTGTGATTTAGATTATGCTGATGATTTAGCCCTTTTGGCAAATGATGTTGATGAGACTGGTAGTAGAGTAGGTTTGGTTATAAACAGAGAGAAAACTAAAGTGATGAAAATTGGCCAGGCAGGTTGTGATTCAGTTCATCTGAATGGTTGCAGTCTTGAGCAGGTGTCACAGTTTAATTACCTTGGGAGCTATGTAACAGATACTGGTGATATGCGGCATGAGATTAACAGACGTATAGTTATTGTTGCCGGGACTCTTAAGAATCTATGAAGATCGTGGAGAAATAGGCGTATACACCTAAAGACTAAAATTAGATTGTATAATAGTTTGGTTCTTTCTAGGGTTAGTTATGATAGTGAAACTTGGATGCTATGTAAACATGATAACAGGAAACTAGATGCTTTTGATTCTAGATGCTTAAGCAGTATCTTGGGCGTTAGGTGGTTCCTTTGTAACTAATGATGAGGTTAGGCAAAGGAGTCTGCAACCTCCTTTAAGCAGCATATTGTGCAGAGAGAGACTCCGCTGGTTTGGTCATGTTGCCCGTATGGATAATTATAGATTGGCGAATAGGGTTTTGAACAGTGTGCCTAGAGGTCTCAGAAGGAGGGGAAGACCTAGAATGCAGTGGGCAGACAATGTCAAACAGGACCTTGTTAGAATTGGTGTGCAGTGGCCGAATGCAGCAGATGTAGCTCAGGACAGATATGGTTGGAGAATTAAACTGCACAGTCTGGTTGGACCTCAGTAGCCCATGGCTGCTTGATGATGATGACGATGATAGCTCTCTGCTGTTGTGCTGTCTAACTGCTTCCTCGGCTTTGTCAGCCAAGCGATCAAGCCAAAGAATATCAGCAACTAACTGATCCTTTACATGTTTATTAAGTTCTTGGTAATGCTTTCTATTAGTACTAGTAGGGTATTGATTAAGGACATTCCTGCAGTTATTTCTTTCCGAAATAAGCTAAAGTGCGTTATAACTCAGATAATTCTGCCTCTTCTGCTCCTTTTTTCCCTAAAGAGTACTGTTAGTGTCCAAAAAAGCCTGTTTAAAATGATCCCATTCTTCCTTAACTTCAGTAGTAAGCATACCATGACTGTCATAATGACTAAGTAACCTATCATGGCAAGCTTTAGCTATAACTGGGTCTTTCAGAGCTCCAGTATTAATAGCAAATTTTTTAACCCTAGCAAAATACTTTTTTTTAAGTTGCAAGACACTTTTGACAAGGTAATGGTCAATTTCAGCTCCCCTATATGCCCTGGTATTCCTAACAGAACTAGCCCATTTGCTGTAAATTAATATATAATCAGTCATATTCTTATGCAGCCCATCGGGTGAAACCCATGTGTACTTATGTATGTTGCTGTGTTTGTAATAAATGTTACTTATTCTGAATCCATTGAGTTTACTTACCTGTAAGAGACGTTGTCCATTGCCATTGCAGTTACCAACACCAAAAGTTCCTATCACTCCTCCCCAAAGGTAAGAGTCAGTACCAACTTTGGCATTGAAGTCACCTAGAACAAAGGTAATATCTCCTTTCTTGACAGAATTCAAAATATCCTGAAGTTGTCCGTAAAACCTATTCTTCTCATCCTCATCAGCATCCTCAGTGGGGGCATAACAGCAGATAACATTCAAGTTTTTAATGCTTATCTGAAAATTTGCTGTAAGAAACCTTTCATTAATGCACTCATATCCTAGAAGAGCATCGCTAGCATGTCTGCTGAGAAGCAGACCCACACCTTGGTGATGGTTATTGTCTTCTCTCCCTAAAAAGAGAAATTTAAGATTATTTTTCAGAATTTCACATTTATCTGTCCATCTGGTCTCTTGCAAGCCAAGAATATCTAAATTATAACAGTGGAATTCTTCTGTGAGGACATCAAGAGGAAAAGCTTTGTGCAGAGTCCTCACATTCCAACTTCCTATGGAGAGAAAATTGATAGTGGGATGTTTAACCCATTAACTGCCAATTTTTTTTTTTAGAATTTTTTTGATATTTGTTTAGATATAGTCTCAAATAAGTACTAAAAAATGTTTAAAAAAATATAAGTCATACAAATGTTATTAAAAATTACATTATATTTTTGGTAGTCATTTGAGGCCCATGGCAGTTACAGTGAACGTTATGTGTTACCAGTAAGCAAGCAATTATTTCAAATCTTATGGTTCAGAATTCGAATTTCAAGTATGGTTTTAATAATTTAATGCAAGTATAACATAACATTTAATACAAGTTATTTACTATTTACATGCACCTAATGTCCGACCCCGCCTTCTCGTGGTGCGGACCGTTAGTAACTTTCAAAAGAGATACTCTCTTGTGGAAGTGAACGGAAGGGGAGGGCTGCCAGATTAGTGTGGCCTACTGATCTGGACAACTATGGCTACTTTTCTTTCTTTTTCTACCCTGCTGAGGAGTGGTCAACCACACAGGGTCCTGGTGCTGACCATATAAACCTACTGGACTGATATATGGCTCTGAGCTTGATTATGGATCCTGATTTTGCTGCACTGGTGGGCTTCTGTGGAGGGAAAATCTTCCGCTGTGTTTTCTGTTTGTTTGTGGGTTGACAGAACCAAGTGAATAGATTCACAGGATATGTTTATCAGCTGGTGGATAATCCTGAGCAGAAGTCATCGCAGGCACCTGAACTCTTTGCTTCTATTGGCATCGTCAAATTCTACATTGGAGGAAGTCTTCCAGTGTAGATGGCTTCAGCCTTTAGTAGTGGGGGAACGGGTCTTTGCCCCATGTCTGCGATTAGGGGGCTGTTTGATATTGTCGGCATTCCCTCTCTCAATAAACATAGTTTCTTTAAACATCCCACTAACCATTTTCTCTCCATAGGTAGTTGGAATGTGAGGACTCTGCACAGAGCTTTTTCTCTTGATGTCCTCACACAAGAATTCCACCGTTATAATTTAGATATTCTCGGCTTGCAAGAGACCAGATGGACAGGTAAAGGTCAGATTCTTAAAAATAATCTTAAATTTCTCTTTTCAGGGAGGGACGACAATAAGCATCACCAAGGTGTGGGTCTGCTTCTCAGCAGACACGCTAGCGATGCTCTTCTAGGATATGAGTGCATTAATGAAAGGTTTCTTACAGCAAAATTTCAGACAAGCATTAAAGACTTGAATGTTATCTGCTGTTATGCCCCCACTGAGGATGCCGATGAGGATGAGAAGGATAGGTTTTATGAACAACTTCAGGATATTCTGAATTCTGTCAAGAAAGGAGATATTACCCTTGTTCTTGGTGACTTCAATGCCAAAGTTGGTACTGACTCTGACCTTTGGGGAGGAGTAATAGGCCCTTTTGGTATTGGTAGCTGCAATGGCAATGGGCAACATCTCCTACAGGTAAGTAAACTCAATGGATTCAGAATAACTAACACTTATTACAAACACCGCGACATACATAAGTACACATGGGTATCACCTGATGGGCTGCATAAGAATATGATTGATTACATATTAATTAACAGCAAATGGGCTAGTTCTGTTAGGAATACCAGGGCATATAGGGGAGCTGAAATTGGATCTGACCATTACCTTGTTAAAAGTGTGTTGCAACTTAAACTTAAAAAGTGTTGTGCTAGGGTTAAAAATTTTACTTTTAATACTGAAGCTCTGAAAGATCCAGTTATAGCCAAAGCTTACCATGATAGGTTACTTAGTCATTATGACAGTCATGGTTTGCTTACTACTGAAGTTGAGGAAGAATGGGATCATTTTAAACAGGCTTTTTTGGACACTAACAGTACTCTTTTAGGAAAAAAGGAGCAGAAGAGGCAGAATTATCTGAGTGATAAGGCACTTGAGCTTATTTCGGAAAGAAAGAACTGCAGGAATGTCCTTAATCAATACCCTACTAGTCCTAATAGAAAGCATTACAGAGAACTTAATAAACGTGTAAAAGATCAGTTAGCTGCTGATAAGAATCTTTGGCTTGATGGTTTGGCTGACAAAGCCGAGGAAGCAGTTAGACAACACAACAGCAGAGAGCTGTACCAGATAGTTAATGTTTTGTGTGGTAGAAAACGGACAGGCATACAAGGATTGAAGGATAAAGAAGGTAAGGTTATAGAAGGGGAGGATTCTGTCATGGCTAGGTGGGCTGAGCATTTCAGTGATGCTCTAAACAACGTAGTTAGTTCTACTCCCATTGTTTGCAACGATGATAGATGCATTGGTGGCTTTAATGTTGGCTCTATAACACAATCTGAAGTTATTTTGGCTATTTCTAAACTTAAACTACATAAATCCCCAGGGGTAGATGAAATTACTACAGAAACGCTTAGAGCTGGGAATGTTTCGGTTACCACTTGGATGACTGAAATTCTGAATATCTTTTATGATAAAGGCATGGTTCCTAAGGATTTTACCAGAGCTATTGTTATTCCTATTTTCAAAAAAGGTGATTGCAGTTCTTGTGATAACTATAGGGGTATCAGCCTACTCTCTGTTCCATGTAAAATTCTTTCCATGATTGTGCTTAATAGAATTAAGAATCTGGTTGACAGTCAATTGCGTGATGAGCAATGTGGATTCAGAAGTGGTAGGGGATGTGTGGATCAGATATTTTCACTTAAGCAGATTCTTGAGAAATGTTTAGAGTTTCAGAAACCTTTGGTTGCTAGCTTCGTTGATTTCAAAAAGGCTTTGGACTCTGTTGATCGTCATAATTTGTGGTTGATTGTGAGATCATATGGTATACCAGACAAGTTAGTTAACATTATGAAAGCTCTCTATAATAACACTGAGTCGTGTGTGAGAGTTGGTAAGGCTTGTAGCAATTGGTTTAGCATTACTTCTGGTGTTCGACAAGGGTGCATTTTGTCTCCTTTTCTCTTTAGCTTGGTTATTGATTATGTTATGCGAAATTCACTTCAAGGGAAAGATTTTGGCCTTAAATTGTCTGTAGATACGAAAATTTCTGATTTAGATTATGCTGATGATTTAGCCCTTTTGGCAAATGATGTTGATGAGATGAACTCTTTCATTCAAGCTGCTGATGAGACTGGTAGTAGAGTAGGTTTGGTTATAAACAGAGAGAAAATTAAAGTGATGGAAATTGGTCAGGCAGGCTGTGATTCAGTTAATCTGAATGGTTGCAGTCTTGAGCAGGTGTCACAGTTTAATTATCTTGGGAGCTATGCAACAGATAATGGTGATGTGCGGCATGAGATTAACAGACGAATAGGGATTGCTGCCGGGACTTTTAAGAATATATGGAGAGTGTGGAGAAATAGGCGTATACACCTAAAGACTAAAATTAGACTGTATAATAGTTTGGTTCTTTCTAGGGTTAGTTATGGTAGTGAAACTTGGACACTTTGTAAACAAGATAACAGGAAACTAGATGCTTTTGATTCCAGATGCTTACGCAGTATCTTGGGCATTAGGTGGTTCAACTTTGTAACTAATGATGATATTAGGCAAAGAAGTTTGCAACCTCCTTTAAGCAGCACATTGTGTTGAGAGAGACTGTTGGTTTCGCCATGTTGCCCGTATGAATGATTATAGATTGGCGAATAGGGTTATGAACAGTGTGCCTAAAGGCCTCATAAAGAAGGGGAGACCTAGGATGCGGTGGGCAGACAATGTCAAACAGGACCTTGTTAGAATTGGTGTGCAGTGGCCAGATGCAGTAGATGTAGCTCAGGATAGACTTGCTTGGAGAACTAAATTGCACGGTCTGGTTGGACCTCCGTAGCCCATGGCTGCTTGAGGATGATGATGATGATATTATAAAAACAATACAATCATTTTTTAGTATGCCAAATGGGAAAACACTCTAAATGTAGGCCCACGTTGCATTTACAGCATTTTTTTCTTACATGACTTTTGCATAAAGCACATTTATGGTGTTTACCCTCTAATGTTCTCTCCAAAATATGACCAGTAGGATCATACCGTATTTCATGTGGTATACGACTGCTTATAATTGCACTTGGACATCCTGGATTTTTAGGATTAGAAATTGATTCTTTTTTGAGATATACTCTTGTAATTTGCATTCTAAAGCTTAGAAGAGGTATGTTTTCATTTGCCATTGTATAAAGTACATATGCACTGTAAACAGCAACATCAATTGCATTTGTAAATAATGGAAAATACCACTTTTTACCTCTGAATTTAATGCGATATTTTTGTACACTCAAATTTAATTTATCAACACCTCCCATGTAGCAGTTATACTGTCCAATAGCAGAAGGGCGATTTATTTGAATATATTTCTTCTCCGATTTAGACCTCCTTTTCACCTAATCTAAAGGCTCCAATCCTAAATGGTTCGATATTATTTTCACAGCATTATTATCATTCCATGTCACAGCAAAAATTTTATTTTTTGTGTCATGTCCCATGGCCGAGTGGTTAGCACGCTTGGCTACTGATCTAAGGGACCTGGGTTCGAGCCCCGGGTAAGGCATGGATGTATGTGTCATTTTTCTGCTGAGGCCTGCCATCCTCTCAGACCTTCTACTATGGCATATAAACTGACAGGCTCCTGTCAGACCTCTGTGGCAAGCAGCTGCTTGAGGGGGTATTTATTTATTATTATTATCTATAGTCATATACACCCCGATTTTCTTTCATTTCATTATCACTATGCATCATTACAGGGAATTGGTGTATAGCTCTAAATGGGTCTATTTTAAACAAGTTAATTTTGAAATCAACCATAGTCTTCTCTGTAAAAAAGCACAGAGGTAACAAAGTCATTTGAATGATAAGGCAATGGAGCTTAACTCTGAAATAAAGAATTATAGGGATAAATTGAATCAAAACTCTACTAGTCCTAATAAAATCACTAAAGGGAGCTTACAAACATGTAAAGAATCAGATGACCTCCCCCCCCACCCCATATGTATTTTGGCTTAATAATTTGGGTGACAATAGCAGAGAGTACCAGATAGTAACATTTTTGCATATAATTTCTTCACCTTATTGTGAATAGAATTAAAAATTTGATTGATGGATAATTACTACTAGAGTTCAACAATAGCAAACTTTATCTACTTATCTCTTTACTTTTGTTCTCAGGTATATTTATGGGAGATGATTTGGAGGTCCTCCCCAAATGTATACTTTTCAACCATTTAGTAACTCCTAAACATCAACGCAAAATATACCATTGATTTTTAATTACTGGTTGGCTTTTTCAATACTTATTTATTGATTACCTATTTTTTAATCTTTGGAAAGAAATCAAATCCTCCCCAAACATATTTTCAAAATACACCACTAATGTGGTTATTGATTATGTGGAATTCCCATTACAATGGGGTGATCAGGACCTTAAATGGTCTAGAGCAGTGGTTCCCATTCTTTTTGGCACCATGAACCCCTATGAAATCTTTCTGTGTAACCCTCTACCCAATCTCCTTCTGCAGACCATCTTTGCATTATTACGATACATTTTAACTGAAATATAGATCTTGGCAAAGTGGACTCCATAAAAGTTCCAAGAAATTGTTATATCTTCAGTTCTTTTTCTGCTGTTAAGTAATGCTATGATAAATTTGTTCATCAGCTGTAATCTGAATATAAGCATATGAGGGGAAATTCAATGCTCCATAAATTATCAACAGACAATTTCATTTTGTGATCAGCATGAGATAGCCAATATTGCCACATTAAACTGACATAATTGCCAAAAGCAATCAAACATAACACATTTGTGTAACTGTGATAAATACACTATTTACATTAGAACTTTCTGAAATACTGAAAATAGCACAAAGACTCCTTATGTAGACTTTACCATGATTATTACCTTCACAGATCCTTAGGGGGTCCATAAGGGTAACCACTTGTATAGAGTTCTGAAATTCCTTTTCATTTAGATTATGCTGATGATTTGGTCTTTTTGGAAAACAATGTTAACAAGATGAACTCTTTCATTAGGGCTGTTGTTGATGACACTGGTAATAAGAATAGATTTGGTTATAAACAGAGATAATTAAAGTGACAAAAATTTGTCAAGTTGGTGGTATTCAGTTCCTTTGTACAACAGCATCTTTGAGCAAGTTTCTCAGTTTAATTATGGGAGTTGAGTAACATTAAACATAGCAGAAAAACAAGGGAGATTAAACTTAGATAAATAGAACTGGAATTGCTGCTGAAATTTCTGAATCTATGGAGAATATGGAAAAATAAGTATATACTCTTAATGACTAATATCAGGTTATTAATAGTTTGGTCCTTCTAAAGTTAGTTATGGTAGTGAAACTTGAATCCTTTGTAAGCCAAGTTACATGAAACATGCCTTTAATTCCAGATGCTTATGCAGTATCTTGGGCTGGTTGGTTGGTTGTTGGGGTTTTATGGCGCATCAGCTGCTAAGGCCATAATGCGCCAAGCAAATCTTGGGCATTAGGCGGCTTGACTTTGTAAGTAATGACAAGGTTAAATGAAGTAGTCAGCAATAATTTTTGAGCAACATATTATGCAAGATCACTGATAAGGCCATGTTATTTATATGCTTAATATATATTAGCCAATAGAGTTAGATCTGAACTGAAATACTGTTCCAGTACTTGATACTTTTGAATCAGTTAACTAAACACTATTTTATTATATGATTATTGATTGTCAGTAATGTTTATATTTATCCTCTGGTTTCAATTTACTGCACATTTCTAACTGTCATGGCTATTTTCTTCTGCATTGAACATGTCATTCCTAGAACCAAAAGTTTTAACTACAGTTCTGTATGTTTCTGATTGAATGAATATTGTTTTTAAATCCACAAAACTAATCTAATATATAAAACCAATTAACTCTGGAAAGGATACAGGAATTATGCATAACCCTGCAGTATACTTCAAGTTTGGTTGTGCCCAATCTGCGAGGTATTCTAACATAAATAAGTCAACTTTGCAATTTTGTTTAAAAATAACCAATCAACTGAAATAGGTCATGCTATATTCAAATTATTAGTGAGGTTAGGTAGTATCAAGTCTTGGTGCAAAAATTAAAATTTGCTAAAATGTTTTCGAATTTTTATTAGTTTGGAGTGAAAGGTAACCCCTTTATATTGCTGTATAAATGTAAGCTTGAAAAAAAAAGCTTAATAATAATAGTAAAATTCAGTGATCCTGGATTTGAGCACAATTTGTCGAGAAATGTGAAACTGATGATGCAAATATTCTTAATAGTGGCTTTGAAGACTATGTTTTTGGTAGTCTCAATACAATAGTGTAAGAAATAACTTTGTGGAAAAAATGATTCACCGATGTGAGAATTGAATCCTACTCATTGGCAAATAATTTTTTCAACAAAATTATTTCTTGAATTATAACCAACAGGTAATCTGTGAATTTATTATACAATAGTGTAATTTCTAATAGTGATGTATTTGATACAAGTTTTCTGATACCCACAATTCATATAATCAAAGGCAATAATAGTCACATATGAAGCAATAAAGAATATCCTACTACTCACAAACCAAAGCAGAATATTATTTTAAGATTGTGGAGGAAAAGAGATCACCAAAAAAGTTTCCATGAACTAGGATTCCTGGAAAGTTCTTTTAGATTATTCTATGATAGCAAAAATTACCACATACACAAAGGAAAGAAAAATATACAATGTTAGATATGTTGGCACTACAGACTCTGTAGATATATTAGCTTTTATTGTAATGCTGTATATATCCAACTGTTGCAAAGATGAACATGACTATTCAGAAATGTTTTTCAAATATGGCTCATCTATATACCAATGTATGATGAACAAAAGCTGATTCAAATTTTTGGTGAACCATATATGATTTGATGATAAAATTGTTAGAAATCATGATAACAAATTTGCTCCCATTTGTGAACTAGAACCTCTTTTATATCTAACTGCACTGCAAATATATAGATCATGGTGTTTTCAGTAACCTCACATATCCTTTAACCCTTCCAGGGTCCCACCTGATTTACATCCAGAGGCCCAGCTATTTTTACACTATGATAATCCAAAAAAAAAACTTTAGAAATTTTTTTCCAAATAACTAATGAAAGGAATTATGGCATGTCATATGTTAAATTAATCAGTATTTAGACCCTACCTGATCTAGTGGTTAGCATACCTGACTACTAAGACCAGCTTGGCTTGTTTTTCTGTGTTTGTATGTTGTACGAGAAATCAGGACAAGCTGAGCTAGCTTCTAGGTTATCTCGATCCTTTGTGTAGTGAAATACCTTCTTCCTTTTTAAAATTAAAAAAAAATTAATTTAATCTAGATTTTGTGAAAATAAAAAAAACCACTAGTTTTATTTTAATATGGCTTTTATAGAAGCATGGAGTAAAAAATGCATCAGGAAATGCAAATAAAAAATTATTTAAATAAAACTAATAGACAGATGTGGTTATAATGCCCATATAGAAATATTATTAAATAACATAAAAAAAAATTACTCTAAACAAGAAAATTACCCGTTTTGTATTTTTTTTCTCAGCACACTTTGAGAAAAGTTGAGGCTTTTTTCCAAGTGCTGAGTCATATCAATAAGTCAACTTTGGAATTTTTAATAAATATTCTGCGGAAAAATTTTCGAAACCATACGGGATACGAACCCGCATCTCTCCAGAAACATGCCAGAGTATTCTTTCAGTTGAACTAATGCCAGCTCGTCTTTTTTCCACTAATTTTAAGACTTAACTCTACACGGAGTTTTTTCCGCTGAATATTTATTGATTTATCAATGCCAAATGAGCAACAGGTAATGCTGTGATTATCATCTATGTTTGGAAATTTTTTTTAAATAACCAATCAACTGAAATATGTCATGTTATATACCAAATTAAAAAGAATTTAATTATGAATTTTAATAAAATATTTAATGTATTAATTTTAAGGCATTTTTAGTGATATAGTGAAAAAATATATGGGAATATGTAATTAAGACTTAATTTTGGAAAACCTGATGAATAAAAAAAAAGTTAAATTATATATGAATCGAAAGTAAATTTCTTACCAAATAATATTTACTTCAAACGTGATTTTTTCTAATAATTCTTTTCAGTGTGGTACATTTTAAAATATGGGCCACTGTTATACAAGATGACTTGTTTGCTTGCATTAATCAGATTGCCTGCCCTGTTTATGAAATGGAAATTTTTTTTTTCCTCTCTAATTTTTCCTTTTTATGGAACTTTAAACCGCATGCCTACCAGTTCAAATTTTTCTCACAACATAACTTCCCTATAAGATAAAAAAAAATATATAAAAAAAACACTCACATAACATAAAACACACCCTATAAATACAACCAGTCCAAAACCAAAAAAAAATACTACTGATATGGTGAATTGAACCCACTATCCCAACATCCAACATAAAAGGGCCTTTCAACTTTAACATATGGTAGACTCCATTTCAGGCAACATTAGCTTCAATTAAGGGGGAACCCCATCCTGAGCGCTCTAAAAATAATCAAATTTTGAGAATTTGTTTTGGGTATAATAAACAATTCAATGACTGCAAACTTTTTGCATGTTGTTAAGGCATGTTTATTGTACAAAAAAATTTAAGTAAAAATATTGTAACGGTCGTCCTGTGACTCCTTATTGGTTGACCTCTGCTTGAAAGACGCGCCCTCCTGGTAGAGTGCACGGTACATCGCAGGAACATCTGAGAACAAAATTATTAACAGTTTTACAAACTTTGAGACATTGGCTATAGCGCAGCGTATGATTTTTTCAAATTTCGAAAAATTGAAAAAATAATGGCATTTTGAAAAAAAAAAGTGATTTTTTCCCTTTAAAAAAAATGGCACTAAATTGCTCAGTAAAAATCGAATAATTAAAATATCAAAAAAAAACTACGCTAGGTTTTAGATAATTCATTTCTACGCATTGAAAAAAAAAAGTATGTAAATCGGATGAATGATTCCAGAGATCCACACTCCACCAGTTCAAAAAATGTTGTTTCGAGAAAAACACGTTTAAAGATTTAAGTAACATTTACTCACTTATTGACACGACCTTTATTTGTTGCTGTAACTTCGTAAGGAGTTCAAATTTTGAAAAACTGTTTCAGGACCATATTTTACACTTCATAAACTTTCAAAAAATGCAAAAAAAAAAAACGTTTTTTTTTTAACCCTTAGGGTGGGGTCCCCCCTTACGAGAATAATTAAAAAATATAAAAAAAATGAAAACATGAACAAAACATAAAATGTACTCTAATAACACAACCACTCCAAAACCCCAAAAAAAATTATTTTCCCTTTTTCAAAAAAACTCCTGATATGGTGAATTGAACCCACTATCCCAACATCTAACACAAAGGGCCCTTCAACTTTAACATATGGTGGCCTCCATCCCAGGCAACAATAATAAAATAAATAAATACCCCCTCAAGCAGCTGCTTGCCACAGAGGTCTGACAGGAGCCTGTCAGTTTATATGCCATAGTAGAAGGTCTGAGAGGATAGCAGGGCCTCAGCAGAAAAACGACACATACATCCATGCCTTACCCGGGGCTCGAACTCAGGTCCCTTAGATCAGTAGCCAAGCGCGCTAACCACTCGGCCCTGGGACGGCAAGGCAACAATAGCTTCAATCAAAAGAAAAACCACCTGCACACACTATTATTAACCTAAATATATATGTACTTTTAAAACATTACAAATAAAAATAAATAGCCCCTCAAGCAGCTGCTTGCTACAGAGGTCTGACAGGAGCCTGTCAGTTTATGTCATAGTAGAGGGTCTGTGAGGATGGCAGGACCTCAGCAGAAAAACAACACGACATCCATGCCTTCCACGAGACTTGAACCCAGGTCCCTTAGATCAGAAGCCAAGCGTGCTAACCCTCAGCCACGTGGTTAGCGCACTTGGCTTCTGACCTAAAAGAAAAAAATTTAAAAAATTAAAAACCTTAAAACCAAAACCTATACCACTATATAAAACAAAAAAAGGTACTTACGTATTAACGCCACTGCTGGCGTTAATACGTAAGTACCCAAATCTATTACAAAATAATGTTATATTAATGTTCATTTTTACTGCTGAACTGAAATTTGAGATATCTACTGTAAATATATGTTACCGCTAAAGCTCGAAAGCCGTTAATGTGCACATTACCTAGCTAATCTGCAGATTAACTGATTTGCTCCGTTAAAGTGCGGAATCAAAAGTTTTCTGCATTTTACCTAGGTAATGTGCACATTAACGGCTTCCGTATCGTTAAAGTTCAAAAGTAAAAAAAAAAGACTATTTCTAGTGTCCGAGAGTAGAGTTGAAACCAGGTCATCCCTCTGTCAACATGAATCAGTCGTCCGAATTGTAAAAAACGCCCCCAAAATGAGCAGGCCAAGTGAGAACGAATCACTTTACTGATTCGTTCTCACTTGGCCTCCACTCATCCGGGGCGTTTTTTATAATGCGGACGAGTGAATCATGTGACACGAAGATTCATATTCAAGAGATTCACCACTTTACGGATTCGTTCTTACTTGGCCTTCGCACATTAGGGCAATTCCAAATGCCATTTTAGTAATCCCTGTTGTAACAAATGATTTTATTGCGTCTATATAAATAACATTTAGTATGCTGTATAATTCAGTCAGATTGTTTATTTTACACTTTAATTGTCTATCATTAGTTATTTCATAGAATAACTAGTTAAAGTGTGGAATTATTAATTTATTACACGCTGCGGTGGCGTTAATACGTAAGTACCAAAAAAAACAATGAATAAACCTTTTTTTTTCTCTATTGTGCTCAAAAATATAAAAACTTAAAAAATCATAAATTTAAAAAATAAAAAAATTGTCTTTAAAAAAAACATTTATCACAAAAAAAATTCATAACCCATAAATAAAAATATTAAGATTTAAAATATATTACTAATCCAAAATAAAGAAATCATTTAATATTCTCAAAAATTTTAAAATAAATTAAATATAACTGTGTTCCATAAAACAAAACACTTAACCCAAAATTTAAATCGCAACCCCCACATTACAATCTACAATCACAATTGTATGGACGAATTACATACATTTCTCAAACGTTCAAAAAGCTAAAATTATTAATCCCACACAAAAAAAATCACTTCGGATACAGCCTTAAAAATTAACTTCTACAAATTACTAATTTCCGTTTTCAAATATCAACAAAATAGTTTACTGAAAAATCCTGAAGAAGGGGTTCTCATATATACATAACGTTAAATCATCAATCAATTCTTGGCTGCTTTTTTATTACACATTTATGTTTTTTTTTGGGGGGGAGAGGGGTGAAGTTTGGCTATTTTGGCTAAACCATTAAGTTTACTTACCTGTAGAAGACTTATTCCATTGCCATTGGAGCTACCAATGCCAAAGGGACCTAAAACTCCTGCCCAAAAATCAGTCAGTACCAACTTTAGCATTGAAGTCACCTAGCACAAATGTCTCCTTGCTTGATAGAATTCAAAATATCAGAAGTTGCCTGTAAATGTTCCTTCTCATTAGAATTCTCGATGGGGGCTTAACAGATGACATTCAAGTCTAATTTTTGTCTTAAATTTTGCCATAGGAAATCTTTCATTAATGCAGCCATATTCTAGAAGAGCATTGCTGGCATCTCTGCTGAGAAGCAAACCTACACCTTGGAGATGCTTTCCATCCTCCCTCCCTGAAAAGAGAAATTTAGCTATTTCTAAGTATCTCATGTTTACCTGCCATCTGGTCTCTTACAAGCCTAGAATACCTAGATTATAAAGCTGGAATTCCTGCACGAGGACGTCAAGAGAAAAATCTCTATATAACATCCTCATGTTCCATGTAACTGTAGAGAGATAATGATTAGTAGAATTTTTAAAAGAACTAGGTTCACTGAGAGAGGGAGGGCCAACAATAATAAAACAGCCCCCAGATTGCAGGCATGGGGCAAAGACCTGTTCCTCTTCCATTAAAAGCTGAAGTCACCCAAGTTGGTAGGAACTTCAGGCACCATCTTTTCAAGAGCCATAAGATCTGCCTTAGACACATTACTCCAGTTTAGGATTGGTGATGCCCAACTAGCTAAGTGAGGGTTCAGGTAACTTTGATGACCTCTGATCAAGATTATCCACCAGCTGATATAAGGTATCTAGTGCCTCTGTTTCTTAGGGCTGGCAACCCACAAGCAAGCAGAAAATACAGCTGCAGATTCTCCCTCAATAGAGGCCCACCAGTGCATCAAGTTCAGGATTCATAATTACACTCAAATTCATTTACTAGTCATCTAGTGGGGGTAAAATGGTCAGCACCAACACCCTGTGAAGGTTGACCACTCCTCAGTAGGGTTGAAAAAAAAAAGGTGGCCATAGATGGCCAGATCAGTAGGCCACACTGAACTGGCAGCCCTCCCTTTCCGCTCCCTTCCAGTATCTTGTGCATTGTGGTTCAATTTTTTAAATAATGATGAGGTTAGGCAAAGGAGTCTGCAATCTAAAGGCCTCAGAAAGAGGGGGAAACTAAGGATGCGATGGGCAGTGTCAAATAGGACTTTGTTAGAATTGGTGTGCAGTGGCCTGATGCAGCAGATGTAACCCAGGACAGATATGCTTGCAGAATGAAAATGCATGGTCAGGTTCGACCTCTGTGGCCCATGGCTGCTTGAGGATGATCATGGGAGAATATGGGGAAATGAAGTGGTAAAAAGTAAGTTTTTAAAGGAGTGTTATATTGCGCAGAGAGAGACTGCGTTGGTTTGGCCATGTTGCCCATATGCATAGCTGCAGATTGGCAAAGAGGATTATTAACAGTGTATTTAAGGGTATCAGAAAAAGGGGAAGACCTAGGATGCAATGGACAAACAATGTCAAACAGGGCCTTGCCAGAATTGGCCTAGAGTGGCCAAATGCAGCAGCTGTAGCTCAAAAGAGACACGTCTGGAGAGCAAAATTAGTCTGGTGGGACTTCTGTAGCCCATGGCTGCATGAGGATTTTGTATGTGTGTTTAAGGAGAATAATTTTTGGTGAAATGTGTACAGTGGATTTTCAGAGAATTCTAATATAATGGGGGTGGTGTATAGAGAAAGAAGTTTTTGTGTGTGGGAGTGAACATGGCAGTTGTAATGAACACATGCATCTCATTACAATAGTTTTAGATGAATTATGTGACTGTTAAGTAATGTATAGTATAATAATTATTATTGTATTATAGTGATATATTAATTTTGTTAGATATTTATTAAATTTTTCAGCTATTAATACGATTTCTTGGGAATGGTTGGATAGCATCTTTTTATACATAGAAATTTCGGATGTAAAATTGTCAATGTAGGAAAATCGCAATTCATAATGGAGGCAGGAACACTAAAGCATTATTTAAGGCAGATTTAATTTTTTTCAGAATATGAATTGTTTTTTAATGGATGGTCTGTAGTTTTTTTGATAGCTTAATTCAGTGTGCTTTATGCATGCTTTTAGTACTATTTCTGGTAATGAATATTAATATAGTGATAGTATTTATACATTTGGTTATGGAATTGAATATCTGCTTTTAATTTTATTATAGTCTGTGTATTACGAAGTTTCATACAGATACATAATTAATGAAATGATGGTTAATATATTAATGGCTACATAAATGTGATTAGCACTGTGCTAGATATTGCAGGTAGGAATAATGTTGGGTATATGGTTTTTTTGTATGTGATGGTATTATTTAGTTCCAGGTTTTTTCATATATATATATATCAGCGGTGCAGTTTCTGATTTTCTTGTCTTTTGGTATGTGGTGCGTCTAATGAGATTATTTAGTTTCAGGACTTTTTTTTATAATGCCAATCAGCAGTGCATTATTTATGATCTTCTTGTTTGATATTTGTGTTCAATTTGATTAATTCTGGTGATTTTGGTTCATTTTTGTATATTTCACTTGATTTCTTAGTATATGAAAATATATTTATGGAGAATTTTAAATATAGGGAAAAAGATGGGAGATTGCAGGAATTTGTACTATGTGGAAAGGCAAGTGTGTTGTCTTGGTTTGTGTTTATGGGTTTTTTTTTAAGAATTTTAATCCTTTTATTAACTTGTCGTTGTGAGGGATGTTTTTACGGGAATCGGTTTTTTTCTATGTTGCATTTGTTTAAAAAATATATTTCTTCTAGAAACCCATTTGGGTTAAGGTCTGGGAATCATTCAAATGGGTATGTTTGTTGTTGTGTTAAAAAAAAAGCGGCCAAGGCCTGTGGTGTGCATTGTTGCCTATTTTAGTAATTGGGAAATTACTCAAATCTTCATCTCGGTCCTCCCCACTGCATTACACCCCTTACCAGCGAAACAAAGTTCTAAATTTTCATCCCATTCCCGAAACTAAATTCTTACGATTAGGATCCCCCCCCCCCGACAGACACACTTAGTTATTTTCCACTTTAGATTACTTTAGAAACTTTAGGTACCAGCTTAGGCTACGTCCTGTCTCTGTTAACGGACTTCGGACCGACATCTGCCCCCAAGCTGAACAAAACCACTAACAACTTCATTCCAGATATGTTTCTATATTTATAAAACTGAAAAATATTAACGAGGCATCTTTCAAATTTATATGGTTGAGTTAGATTGCAATTATTTCTTTCATATTAACTTACCATAACCACTTTTCTGATAACCGCTTTCAACCAGTAATCTAATCAAGTTTCAGTTTTGATATATTTAAGCGGCATCTTTCGAATTTGATTAAAATTTGTTTTTTTCCTTCTCTTCAAAGGTATCAATCTGTACTCTATTGGTCTCGCAAGCGCAACTAAATCTTTCCTTATGAGCAAGAGCAAATTATCCCTATAAAAGTAATATTGAAATAACCTCAGAGATAGTGCTTATATGCTTATTGTTATCATAAGAAGTTAAAAATGGTAACTAACGCCACTGATAAGGTGCATTATCTTAATAAGAACATTACTTAATACGCGAAGAGCTCTATAGTGTAAAAGATATGAGTGTAAATTGTAAAAACTCACTGGTGTTTCCTATGGTTGCTTAAGGGTAACAGATAGTTAAATCCATTGAGGAAGTAAATACTACAGACGGGACTTCGATTTCCATACCATTGGCAGCCATGATCACAGGCAGACTGCTTAAGAAGGCAAGAATACCCATGATGCCTTGTGAATGGCTGGTAAACGACGATGAATGAACGACGACCAAATGATTGAATGGTTTTTATTTCAATGACGTTATTCTAGTGTATTAATTAAAACAACAAAATAGATTTAATTAATACACACTTATTGATTTATATCGGATGAAAAGCGAAGACGCTGGAAACTGCTTCTCTTTCAAATTGAGGTTTTGTATGGAAATTTAGAAAAAATTCGATATGCTCTTAATATGTCATTAAAGCTGAACTATAGTGCCTATAAGTAGTTCAGCTTTAATCACATATTAAGAGCATAGGCACTATAAATGAACTAAACTGACTGTAAACTTAGCAGACGTCAATTTGAGATTGTTTAAAACAGGGACAATGGTAAACATATTTTAAAATCCAATATATGATCAAATCTTTTAGCTTAAGCAAAAGACCGCAAAATTTATAGATCTTAATTGTGCAAATCCGCGCCGCATTTAAAAAAACAACATGAAAAGTCAAATTTATTTTCTTCTTTCATTCAAAAATATTAATTTTATTAAAAATTAAAATAATCAAATAGCGTAAACTTCTTTTAATTCAGATGAGGCAGGAAACCAAATCTGCCATCAACAAATGACATAATTAATTTCATGCTATAAAAAAACCCAAATATTGTAAATATGTTGTTTCAGCTGAAGCAGAAAGAAATTCAAGCCCCCTCCACACACACAAAGAATGACATAATTCAAATTTGATGCTATGAAAAAACAAATATTGTAAATTTTCATTTCAGCTATGGCAGAAGGAAAAGAAAGGTCTCTCTCTTACACACACAGAAATGACATAATTAGAATTTCATGCTACTTATATAAAAAACAAAATAATTTACACTTAATCTCATTTCAACTGAGGCAGAAGGAAAGGCAAGCCCTCCCCCTCAAACACAAATGACATGATTGAAATTTCATGCAACAAAAAAAATTGTAAATTTTATATCAGCTAGGGCAGAAGGAAATCCAAGGTCACACAAACACACACAAATGACATAGTTAAGATTTCATGCTATAAAAGAAAGAAGAAAAATGCAATTTATTTTCATTTCAGCTGAGGCAGTAGGAAATTCATATCACACACACAGAATATAAGAAATGAAGTTACTGCAAAGTATATTTTTGTCATTGTGTTTTGAACAAATTTAAATATTTGCTCTGATATTGATGCCTTTCAGTGAAAAGCGAAGATGCTGGAAACTGCTTCTCTTTCAAATTGAGGTTCTGTATGGAAATTTAGAAAAAAATTTGATATGCTCTTAATATGTGATTAAAGCTCAAATTTTCAGTTGCCAGCCCTAAGTGAACAGAGGCATGTGGATACCTTATATCAGCTGGTGGATAATCCTAATCAGAGGCCATCGCAGGTTCCTAGTTTCTTTAAAAAACCTACTAATCATTTTCTCTCTGCAGGAACGTGGAACGTGAGGACATTATATAGAGATTATTCTCTTGATGTCCTCACGCAGAAATTCCAGCGCTGTAACCTAGAAACTTAAAATTCTCTTTACAGGGAGGGAGGATGTAAAGCATCACCAAGGCGTGGGTCTGCTGACAATGACTCCTACAGGTAAGTAAACTCAATGTTTTCAGAATAACTAACACTTATTACAATACCTGATGGGCTGCATAAGAATATGATTGATTATATATTAATTAACAGCCAATGGGCTAGTTCTGTTAGGAATACTAGGTCATATAGGGGAGCTGAAATTGGATCTGACCATTACCTTGTCAAAAGTGTCTTGCAACTTAAACTTAAAAAGTATTGTGCTAGGGTTAAAATATTTGCTAATAATACTGGAGCTCTGAAAGACCCAGTTATAGCTAAAGCTTGCCATGATAGGTTACTTAGTCATTATGACAGTCATGGTATGCTTACTACTGAAGTTGAGGAAGAATGGGATCATTTTAAACAGGCTTTTTTGGACACTAACACTACTCTTTTAGGAAAAAAGGAGCACAGGTGGCAGAATTATTTGAGTGATAAGGCACTTGAGCTTATTTCAGAAAGAAAGAACTGCAGGAATGTCCTTAATCAATACCGTACTACTCCTAATAGAAAGCATTACAGAGAGCTTAATAAACGTGTAAAGGATCAGTTAGCTACTGATAAGAATCTTTGGCTTGATGGCTTGGCTGAGAAAGCCGAGGAAGCTGTTAGACAGCACAACAGCAGAGAGCTGTACCAGATAGTTAATGTTTTATGTGGTAGAAAACGGACAGGCATACAAGGATTGAAGGATAAACAAGGTAAGGTTATAGAAGGTGAAAATTCTGTCATGGCTAAGTGTGCTGAGCATTTCAATGATGTTCTAAACAATGTGGTTAGTTCTACTCCCATTGTTTGTAATGATAATAAATGTATTGAGGGCGTTAATGTTAGCTCTATAGCACAATCTGAAGTTATTTTGGCTATTTCCAAACTTAAACTTCATAAATCCCCAGGGGTAGATGAAATTACTACAGAAATGCTTAGAGATGGGAATGTTTTGATTACCACTTGGATGACTGAAATTTTCAATATGTTATATGATAAAGGCCTAAGGATTTTACCAGAGCTACTATTATCCCTATTTTCAAAAAAGGTGATCGCAGTTCTTGTGATAACTATAGGTGTATCAGCCTACTCTCTAATCCAGGAAACGTTCTTTTCATGATTGTGCTTAATAGAATTAAGAATCTGGTTGACAGACAATTGCGTGATGAGCAATGTGGATTCAGAAGTGGTAGGGGATGTGTGGATCAGATATTTTCACTTAGACAGATTCTTGAGAAATGTTTAGAGTTTCAGAAACCTTTGGTTGCTAGTTTTGTTGATTTCAAAAAGGCTTTCGACTCTGTTGATGTCATAATTTGTGGTTGATTGTGAGATCATATGGTATAACAGACAAGTTAGATAAAATAATGAAAGCTCTGTATAATAACACTGAGTCGTGTGTGAGAGTTGGTAAGGCTTGTAGCAATTGGTTTAGCATTACTTCTGCTGTTCGAGAAGGGTGCATTTTGTCTCCTTTTCTATTTAGCTTGGTTACTGATTATATCATACGAAATTCACTTCAAGGGAAAGATTTTGGCCTTATATAGACTGGAGATACGAAAATTTCTGATTTAGATTACGCTGATGACTTAGCCCTTTTGGCAAATGATGTTGATGAGACGAACTCTTTCATTCAAGCTGTTGGTGAAATTGGTAGTAGAGTAGTTTTGGTTATAAACAGAGAGAAAACTAAAGTGATGAAAATTGGTCAGGCAGGCTGTGATTCAGTTAATCTGAATGGTTGGAATCTTGAACAGGTGTCACAGTTTAATTATCTTGGGAGCTATGTAACAGATACTGGTGATGTGCGGCATGAGATTAATAGATGAATAGGGATTGCTGCTGGGACTTTTAAGAATCTATGGAGAGTGTGGAGAAATAAGCGTATACACCTAAAGACTAAAATTAGACTGTATAATAGTTTGGTTCTTTCTAGGGTTAGTTATGGTAGTGAAACTTGGACACTGTAAATGAGATAACAGGAAACTAGATGCTTATGCAGTATCTTAGGCATTAGATGGTTCAACTTTGTAACTAATGATGAGGTTAGGCAAAGGAGTTTTCAACCTCCTTTAAGCAGCATATTGTGCAGAGAGAGACTCTGCTGGTTTGGCCATGTTGCCCATATGAAAAATTATAGATTGGCGAATAGGGTTATGAACAGTGTGCCTAGCGGCCTCAGAAGGAGGGGGAGACTTAGGATGCGGTGGACTGTGCAGTCTGGTTGGACCTCTGTAGCCCATGGCTGCTTGATGATGATGATGATGATGATGATGATGATGACGACGACGACGACGACGACGACGACGACGACGGTGATGATGATGATGATGATGATGATGATGATGATGATGATGATGATGATGATGATGATGATGATGATGATGATGATGATGATGATGATGATGATGATGATGATGATGATGGTTTTTTCTGTCATTTGTGTCTCTAAATAGAGAAGTCTTATTTTAGCATTTTCTTTCGTAATGTTTCTTTTTAATATTATACACATAATTGTCAACTTCCACATCCAGTTCCCTCTTAGTGATATGACTATCTAATGATTTGAGCACCAACATGCATTGAAGCCTATTAGGGCATTAACTCGAATTTTTTAATCAGGTATGAAATGGTTGTTGAGAATATAAAATTTTCTCCTGGAAGACACTGTTCAATAATTTTTGCAATTGCACACACATACTGTAAGAAGGGCAAAAAAGAAACTCAATTTTTTAATATTAACCTTTAAAGTGACAGATGCTGGTTAATCAGTTTCCAAAAATCCCCACAAAAGAATCTGCAACATGCTTTTTTATGCTTCTCTACCAATTTTTTCCTTTTATTACTTTTTTCCAGAATTAAATGCTTTTTCTTTTCATATATAATTTATAATGTGGACATTCATTAATTTTTCATAATAAGACTCAAAAGTTATTGGTTATTAAAGAAAAAAAATTGTCCCTGTAAGTGTTAATAAGCGCAGACACAAAAGATTGCATTAGGTCAGAGTCAATTAATGCTAATTTACATTCTATGCAAGGAATGCTTCATAATTTTTTTTTCCTATAAAGACAGCTTATAATGACATTTTCCAATTTCAGAGAAAATAGACACAATAACTTTCATTGCTTTACTGTGATTACTGGATATTACCTACATATGAAACACTAAAAACGTCACTGGGCATTTCATGATTGCTACAAATGATTTTAAATTCATTAGAAGTCAAACAATTGCCATTTTTCTTATTAATTATCAGTCAGTTAATTATTAACTGCATGTGTGCACTTTGGAACTAAAAATAATTGTTACAGTTTCCCTCTTTTGCTCTTATAACTTAAAAAAAAAAAGCAAAATATGGTCCAAATTACACATATCTTTTACACTATAGGGCTCTTCGCGTATTAAGTAATGTTCTTATTAAGATAATACACCTTATCAGTGGCGTTAGTTGCCATTTCTAACTTCTTATGATAACAATAAGCATATTTATTAATTAAGCACTATCTCTGAGGTTATTTCAATATTACTTTTATAGGGATAATTTGCTCTTGCTCATAAGGAAAGATTTAGTTGCGCTTGCGAGACCAATAGAGTACAGATTGATACTTTCGAAGAGAAGGAAGAAAACAAATTTTAATCAAATTCGAAAGATGCCACTTAAATATATCAAAACTGAAACTTGATTAGATTACTGGTTGAAAGCGGTTATGAGAAAGTGGTTGTGGTAAGTTAATATGAAAGAAATAATTGCAATCTAACTCAACCATATAAATTTGAAAGATACCTCGTTAATATTTTTCACAGTTTTATAAATATAAAAACTAATATCTGGAATGAAATTGTTAGCGGTTTTGCTCAGCTTGGAAGCAGATGATGTCCGTGAGCAGATGCACTTAAATTAATAATTCACATTGACTGCGTTTTTGTAGCGGTTGATATCTTGGCTTCTTGCCGCATACCAATTATTTTAACCCTTCGTCGGTTGCAAGGACGTACTCGGGGGGGGGGAGACTTTCATTTTGCTTGCAGTCTACATGGTTTGAAATCCGGTTATTTTGGAAATATAGGTTTCAATTTAGGTTACACCCTTTTGCTATTAACCTGCTTCGCTGCAATACTTCGTTCGTATTATAAAAATAACACATAAGGAAATTATATAATTCTGGATCTTTTTTTATGTAATTCCGTGAGTTATATCTGAGAAATGGAAAAATCGGTAGGAATGTAAAAAAAAAAGTGCTTTAGATGCTGTCTGATGATGGCGGCCGTTGTACATTTTTTGTGACCGCCAATTTATGCATTTTCAAGGCCAACATTGATTTCAACAATTATTCTTTGTCGCATTATTAAAAAAGCCAAAAAAAAAAAAAATTCCAGGGAAAGAGTTATACATTCGTGGAAAGCAAAGACCAACTGGCTTATCTAAAAATAAAAGACAGGGAAGAGGTTTTTACATATCAGGAAAACAAATAGCTCAGGTATAGTGCCTATAAATACATAATGTGGCAATCGTCAATAGCCCAATCATTAAAAAGTGGTCCAAAAAATGGTCCCCTACCGACAGGGGGACTGGAATCGAAATATAACTTCGTGCATGTGCAGTGAAAAGATATTGATATAGTACCGTTTTATGCTAAATTACCCGATCGTAAGTAGCTCTAGATAGAAAAAAAGAAGTTCTACATAAAAAATAATGTCGCGAAACATTGTGGGCATGTAAAAACCTGGTACTCTATAAACAGCTAAAATTTTTCGTTAGTTTCCTCCTGAAATTTAAATCTTATCATCATCATCATCATCATCATCATCCTCAAGCAGCCATGGGCTACGGAGGTCCAACCAGACCGCGCAGTTTAATTCTCCAAGCGTATCTGTCCTGAGTTACATCTGCTGCATCCAGCCACTGCACACCAATTCTAACAAGGTCCTGTTTGACATTGTCTGCCCACCGCATCCTAGGTCTCATCCTCCTTCTGAGGCCTCTAGGCACACTGTTCATAACCCTATTCACCAATCTATAATTATCCATATGGCCAACATGGCCAAACCAACGGAGGCTCTCTCTGCACAATAGGCTGCTTAAAGGAGGTTGCAGACTCCTTTGCCTAACCTCATCATTAGTTACAAAGTTAAACCACTTAATACCCAAGATACTGCGTAAGCATCTAGAATCAAAATCATCTAGTTTCCTGTTATCTTGTTTACACAGCGTCCAAGTTTCACTACCATAACTAACCCTAGAAAGAACCAAACTATTATACAGTCTAATTTTAGTCTTTAGGTGTATACGCCTATTTCTCCACACTCTCCATAGATTCTTAAAAGTCCCGGCAGCAATACCTATTCGTCTGTTAATCTCATGCCGCACATCACCAGTATCAGTTACGTAGCTCCCAAGGTAATTAAACTGTGACACCTGCTCAAGACTGCAACCATTCAGATTAACTGAATCACAACCTGCCTGACCAATTTTCATCACTTTAGTTTTCTCTCTGTTTATAACCAAACCTACTCTACTACCAGTCTCTTCAACAGCTCGAATGAAAGAGTTCATCTCATCAACATCATTTGCCAAAAGGGCTAAATCATCAGCGTAATCTAAATCAGATATTTGCGTATCTCCAGCCCATTTAAGGCCAAAATCTTTCCCTTGAAGTGAATTTCGCCTAACATAATCAACAACCAAACTAAAGAGAAAAGGAGACAAAATGCACCCTTGTCGAACACCAGATGTAATGCTAAACCAATTGCTACAAGACTTACCAACTCTCACACATGACTCAGTGTTATTATAGAGAGCTTTCATTATGTTAACTAACTTGTCTGGTATACCATATGATCTCACAATCAACTACAAAATATGACGATCAACAGATTCGAAAGCCTTTTTGAAATCAAGAAAGCTAGCAACCAAAGGTTTCTGAAACTCTAAACATTTCTCAAGAATCTGCCTAAGTGAAAATATCTGATCTACACATCCCCTACCACTTCTGAATCCACATTGCTCATCGCGCAATTGCCTGTCAACCAGATTCTTAATTCTATTAAGCACAATCATGGAAAGAACTTTACCTGGAACAGAGAGTAGGCTGATACCCCTATAGTTATCACAAGAACTGCGATCACCTTTTTCGAAAATAGGGATAATAATAGCTCTGGTAAAATATTTAGGAACCATGCCTTTATCAAAAAAGTTATTCAAAATTTCAGTCATCCAAGTGGTAACCGAAACATTCCCAGCTCTGAGCATTTCTGTAGTAATTTCATCTACCCCTGGGGATTTATGAAGTTTAAGTTTAGAGATAGCCAAAATAACTTCAGATTGTGTTATAGGGCCAACATTAAAGCTGCCAATGCATCTATCATCATTACAAACAATGGGAATAGAACTAACCACATTGTTTAGAACATCACTGAAATGCTCAGCCCACCTAGCCATGACAGAATCCTCACCTTCTATAACCTTACCTTGTTTATCCTTCAATCCCTGTATACCTGTCCGTTTTCTACCACACAAAACATTAACTATCTGGTACAGCTCTCTGCTGTTGTGCTGTCTAACTGCTTCCTCTGCTTTGTCAGCCAAACCATCAAGCCAAAGATTCTTATCAGCAGCTAACTGATCTTTTACACGTTTATTAAGTTCTCTGTAATGCTTTCTATTAGGACTAGTAGGGTATTGATTAAGAACATTCCTGCAGTTCTTTCTTTCCGAAATAAGCTCAAGTGCCTTATCACTCAGATAATTCTGCCTCTTCTGCTCCTTTTTTCCTAAAAGGGTACTGTTAGTTTCCAAAAAAGCCTGTTTAAAATGGCCCCATTCATCCTCAACTTCAGTATTAAGCAAACCATGACTGTCATAATGACTAAGTAACCTATCATGGCAAGCTTTAGCTATAACTGGGTCTTTCAGAGCTTCAGTATTAAAGGTAAATTTTTTAACCCTAGCACAACACTTTTTAAGTTTAAGTTGCAAGACACTTTTAACAAGGTAATGGTCAGATCCAATTTCAGCTCCCCTATATGCCCTGGTATTTCTAACAGAACTAGCCCATTTGCTGTTAATTAATATATAATCAATCATATTCTTATGTAGCCCATCAGGTAATGTAATAAGTGTTAGTTATTCTGAAAACATTGAGTTTACTTACCTGTAGGAGACATTGATATTGCAGCTACCAATAGGGCCTGTCACCCCTCCCCAAATGTCAGAGTCAGTACCAACTTTGGCATTGAAGTCACCTATAACAAGGATAATATCTCCTTTCTTGACAGATTTCAAAATATCCTGAAGTTGTCCGTAAAATCTATCCTTCTCATCCTCAGTGGGGGCATAACAGCAGATAACATTCAAGTCTTTAACGCTTGTCTGAAATTTTGCTGTAAGAAACCTTTCATTAATGCACTCATATCCTAGAAGAGCATCACTAGCATATCTGCTGAGCAGCAGACCCACACCTTGGTGATGCTTTCCATCCTCCCTCCCTGTAAAGAGAAATTTAAAGTTATTTTTAAGTATCTCACCTTTACCTGTCCATCTGGTCTCTTGCAAGCCTAGAATATCTATGTTATAGCGCTGGAATTCCTGCATGAGGACATCAAGAGAATAATCTCTATGTAATGTCCTCACGTTCCACCTTCCTGCAGAGAGAAAATGATTAGTAGGTTTTTTAAAGAAATTAGGTTTATTGAGATTGGTAGGACCAACAATATCAAACAGCCCCCTGATCGCAGGCATGGGGCAAAGACCTGTTCCTCCTCTGCTAAAGGCTGAAGTCACCGATGCTGGTAGGAACTTCAGGCACCACCTTTTCAAGTGGACTTTTTCAAGAGCCACATGGCCTGCCTGAGACACATTACTCCAGTTTAGGCTTGACGATGCCCAACTAGGTAAGAAAGGTTCAAGTACCTGCGATGGCCTCTGATTAGGATTATCCACCAGCTGATATAAGGTATCCCATGCCTCTGTTCACTTAGAGCTGGCAACCCAGAAGCAAACAGAAAACACAGCGGCAGACTCTCCCTCAACAGAGGCCCACCAGTGCAGCAAGTCCAGGATCAATAATCAAGCTCAAATCCATAAACAAGTCCAGTCTAGTAGGTATAAATGGTCAGCACCAGGACAGAATTACAATAAAAAATAGAAAATTGTGTCATTGGAATGGCATTCCCACTCCTACATCATGGCTGCTGGACAACTCAACTTTCAAAAGTTTAATATACCCTCTAATGGTGGAAAATGGCAAAGTTTAAACAAATATTTCAAATCTATTTGAGCCAGAAATTTTACACCCTATTCTTTTCGTTTTGAGAAAAATCAAAAATTCCTTGTATGCTAGGCACTAGCGAAATTTTATTATTTGCATTTCTCCGTTATTATTTGGATTCACGTCGAATTTTCACTGGCAGAGATTGCTAGCGGCTGAAAAAAATGTTAAAAAAAAAACCCTCAATATTTCCCTCTAACGGTGGAAGTTGTAAAATGTCAAAACTTTAAACGAATATTGCAAACTCTATTCACGCTAGAAATTCAGTATTCGGGTGGTGGGATGTGAGAGTCAATAGACTTATATCGATGATTTTTCCCCCTTACCTTAGGAGGGGTAAGAGAAAAGAAATCTTTTAATTTAAGAATGAATAAAAAATTATTTTTGTGTCATTTGAAACTCTCATCATGGCTCTAAGACATGATGAGAGAAAACTGTATGTCAAATTCGGTGAACATAGCTCTTACCGTTTAGGAAAAATTCTTTTCTCGGTTTTATGTAGAGGGGCTTTTCAGTTGGGAAAGGTTGGGAGATGGAATCCTGATTGCTTAAAGTAAGGATAAGAGGAAGCTGTATACCAAATTTGGTTACCCTTTAATGTTTAGCGAATGAAAATTTGGGAGCGTGTTTTGGGGGAGAGGGAAAGAAGCTGGGGAGGTTTAATCCTACGTTTCTTTAACTTGCTATGACTGGAAGTTGTATACCGAATTCGATAATCACGGTTCTTAGGTTTGTTTTTTTTTTTTTTTTATCATAGCTCGTACTTTTAATTAAGTTTAAATTATTAAAGAGAAATCCTTTTTACCTTTTTTTTTAAACAAAAATAACTTCCGGAGATCTATTGTGGTTGTTGTTGTTGTTTTTTTTGAGGGGAGAATAAATATTGAGGGCCAAACTTTTTCACTACTTTAAGTTGTGGTTTGAGGACACTGTGTAGTGAATTTTGTGGTTAAAGCTCTTATCATTTAGAAGCAGTTCTTACCATATTTTTTTCGATGGGAGCATATCTATGGGAATGAAATGTTTTTTGTCCTAATCCTGACATTCTCCAGATAGAATTCATAAATTCTCTAATCGATTCATCCATTAGAGGATGCTGCATACTAAATTTGCTGGCTCTAATCATTTAGAAGCAGTTTCTTCTACTTCTTCGGTGGGGGTGAGAGAAAGAAATGTTTGGGAGATCCTAATCGTTGATCTAAGTGGCAATTAGAGGAAATTGCATTTAGAAACAGTTTCTGCCATTGTTTAAAGGAATTAGTATATTTTCTTTTGTGGGGAGGGAATATTTGTGTGTCCAACCTACTTACAATGATCTAGTTATGATTCGAGGAAGCAAGCTGCTGAGTTTGGCGGTTCTAGATCTTACCATTTAAAAACGGTTCCTATCTCTTTTTAAGGGGAGTGAGAAATTTTGTCAATCCTGAAAAGAGAGAAACAGAAATAACGAGAAAATGACAAGCAGACCCTCTCAGATATCTAGTAGAATCTTTTCTTGTCTGGAATTTAGAAATGGTTTGAAGTCATTCACAAGTAGAGCTAGATCTAGTCTCCCACCCACTCCCCTCCTTCAAAATGCTAGTAGGGTTAATAGAACCAAAAAATTATGAGCCTTATTTAAATTCAATGCATTTTACAAGAAATGTTTTAAAGAACTGTTAAACGGAGGTTGAAGTGTTATACAGCATTGAAAATCCAGCCTCTCCCTCACCCACCAATATTTTTCTAGATCCGGTATTGTTCACAAGTATAAAACTGTGAAATATTGGTTACTGAAAGAATAAAAAAGATTTATTTAGAGCTTAAAATAGATTATGTACATCAATGATAAGATTATGCTTAAAATTTGTAAAAAAGCTTCATAAAATAAAAAACTATATACAGGTATTAAAAGTTAAGAAATATATCATGGGTCTCTCCTAACCAATGTGACAATATGTGTTATACAACAGAGTGCGACAGACAAAAGGTTAAAAGCAGTGTATGACATTGGAATCTGCAAGACATAAAAGTTATTTAAATAACAGAACCATGCAAAAAATTTCTACAAGAAATGTACCAAAATTTACCAAAAAAATGCATATGTTGTTCAGTTTGCTTTATCATCATCATCATCATCCCCAAGCAGGCATGGGCTATGGAGGTCCAACCAGACCGTACAATTTAGTTCTCCAAGCAAGGCTATCCTGAGCTACATCTACTGCATCTGGCCACTGCACACCAATTCTAACAAGGTCCTGTTTGTCATTGTCTGCCCACCGCATCCTAGGTCTCCCCCTCCTTCTGAGGCCGCTAGGCAGACTGCTCGTAACCCTATTCGCCAATCTATAATTATCCATACAGGCAACATGGTCAAACCAGGAGAGTCTCTCTCTGCACAATATGCTGCTTAAAGGAGGTTGCAAACTCCTTTGCCTAACCTCATCATTAGTTACAAAGTTGAACCACCTAATGCCCAAGATACTGTGTAAGCATCTAGAATCAAAAGCATCTAGTTTCCTGTTATCTTGTTTACAAAATGTCCAAGTTTCACTACCATAACTAACCCTAGAAAGAACCAAACTATTATACAGTCTAATTTTAGTCTTTAAGTGTATACGCCTATTTCTCCACACTCTCCACAGATTCTTGAAAGTCCCGGCAGCAATCCCTATTCGTCTGTTAATCTCATGCTGCACATCACCATTATCTGTTACATAGCTCCCAAGATAATTAAACTGTGACACCTGCTCAAGACTGCAACCATTCAGATTAACTGAATCACAGCCTGCCTGACCAATTTTCATCACTTTAGTTTTCTCTCTGTTTATAACCAAACCTACTCTAGTACCAGTTTCATCAACAGCTTGAATGAAAGAGTTCATCTCATCAACATCATCTGCCAAAAGGGCTAAATCATCAGCATAATCCAAATCAGGAATTTTCGTATCTCCAGCCCATTTAAGGCCAAAATCTTTCCCTTGAAGTGAATTTCGCATAACATAATCAATAACCAAGTTAAAGAGAAAAGGAGACAAAATGCACCCCTGTCGAACACCAGAAGTAATGCTAAACCAATTGCTACAAGCCTTACCAACTCTCACATACGACTCAGTGTTGTTATAAAGAACTTTAACTATGCTAATAACTCGTCTGCTGTGCAATAAGATCTAATGATCAACCACAAATTTTGACAATCAACAGAGTCAGAAGGTAAATTTTTTATCCTTAGCACAGCACTTTAAGTTTAAGTTGCAAGACACTTTTAACAATGTAATGGTCAGATCCAATTTCCGCTCCCCTATATGCCCTGGTATTCCTAACAGAATTAGCCCATTTGCTGTTAATTAATGTATAATAATCATTTTTATGCAGCGGTGAACCCATGTGTACTTATGTATGTCGCAGTGTTTGTAATAAGTGTTAGTTATTCTGAAACCACTAAGTTTACTTACCTGTAGGAAACGTTGCCCATTGCATCTCCAATACCAAAACGGCCTATCACCCCTCCCCAAAGGTCAGAGTGAATACCAACTTTGGCATTGAAGTCACCTAAAGAAGGGTATATCTCCTTTCTTCAGAGAATTCAAAATATCCTGACGTTGTCCGTAAAACCTATATTTATCATCCTCATCAGCAATCTCAGTGGGGGCATAAAAACAGATAACATTCATGTCTTTAGTGATTGTCTGAAATTTAGCTGTAAGAAAACTATCATTAATACACTCATATCCTAGAAGAGCATCAGTAGCGTGTGTCTGCTGCGAAGCAAACCTACACCTTGAAGATGCTTCTTATCTTCCCTCCCTGAAAAAAGAAATCTAAGGTTACATTTTAGAATATGTCCATCTGGTCTCATGCAAGCTGAGAATATCTAAATTACAATGGGGAATTCTTGTGTGAGGACATCAAGAGTGCAGTCCTCACATTGCTACTACTTAAGGAGAGAAAATGGTTAGTGGGATGTTTATAGAAACTAGGTTTATTGAGATAGCTAGGGCCAACAATATGAAACAGCCCCCCTGATCGCAAGGCATGGGACAACGACCTGTTCCCCCTCCGCTAAAGGCAAAAGTCACCGATGCTGGTAAGAACATCAGGCACCACCTTCTCAAGTGGACTTTTTCAAGAGCCATATGGCCTGCCTGAGACATATTACTCCAGTTTAGGCTTGACGTTGCCCAACTAGCTAAGTGAGGTTCAGGAGACCCACACCTTGGTGATGCTTTCCATCCTCCCTCCCCATAAAGAGAAATTTAAAGTTATTTTTAAGTATCTCACCTTTACCTGTCCATCTGGTCTCTTACAAGCTTAGAATATCTAGGTTATAGAGCTGGAATTCCTTCTTGAGGACATCAAGAGAATAATCTCTATGTAATGTCCTCATGTTCCACATTCCTGCAGAGAGAAAATGATTAGTAGGATTTCTAAAGAAACTAGGTTTATTGAGATAGGTAGGGCCAGCAATATCAAACAGCTCCCTGATCGCTGGCATGGTGCAAAGACCTGTTCCCTCTCGGCTAAAGGCTGAAGTCACCAATGCCGGTAGGATTTTCAGGCATCACCTTTTCAAGCGGACTTTTTCAAGAGCCATATGGCCTGCCTGAGACACATTACTCCAGTTTAGGCTTGACGATGCCCAACTAGCTGCTAAGTAAGTTTCAGGTACCTGCGATGGCCTCTGATTACGATTATCCACCAGCTGATATAAGGTATCCCATGCCTCTGCTCACTTAGATCTGGCAACCTAGAAAGCAAACAGAAAACACAGCAGCAGATTCTCCCTCAGCAGAAGCCCACCAGTGCAGCAAGTCCTGGATCCATAATTAAGCTTAAATCCATAAACAAGTGCAAACTAGTAGGTATAAATGGTGTGAAGTTAACCACTCAGCAGGGTTGAAAAAAAGAAAAAAAAAAGTGGCCATAGATGACCAGATCAGTAGGCTATACTGAACTGGCAGCCCTCCCCTTCCGTTCCCTTCCAAAAGAGAATATCTCTTTTGAAAGGTACTAACGGCCTGCACCACGAGAAGGCGGGGTCGGACATCAGATGCTAGAACTGCCCGGTTCTGTGCGTTATCACTGGGGATTGGCACATAGCTCTCCTTCCAGTTTATGCCTAGCTACCATACAAATACTGGACTGAAAAATGGAAATAGTTCCATGTTATATCTATAGATAATCTCATTCAGAATTCAATAACTTCAATATGATTATTTAGTGAAAAATATGTTTAAAATAAATTTAAGACCTCAATCAAAACTGCCTAAAACCAGATTTTAAACTTTTTTTTTTCAGCAGTCAGAGTTATGAACGTTTGAATATTTAATAGGCTACAAAAAAATTGACCCCAAATTTAATCAATACATTTAAAGAGCTCGAGGGATCAGTAACGGGTGCAATGCACTCTGCGCTCTACTACAGTCAACCATGATCTCTGATCTCTTAGCCTGTTTTAATTATATTTTGGGATCTATTTTAATTTTTTGTAACTTGTTAAATATATTCCAAAGTTCATAACTCTTTGATTATTGAACAAATATTGTTAAAATCGTTTTTAGACAGAATTTATTGGGGTTTTTAATTTTAGACATATATTTTTTTAAACAGCAGTATGTGAAGAAGTTATTGAGCTGTGAATATGAATTTCTATTGAGATAACAAGGAACTGTTTCGATATTTCTGTCCAATACTTGAATACAAAATTTTAT
Organism: Ryuthela nishihirai; assembly: GCA_038380435.1. Lineage (NCBI taxonomy): Eukaryota > Metazoa > Arthropoda > Arachnida > Araneae > Heptathelidae > Ryuthela > Ryuthela nishihirai. Next base: position 1,545,979 of record JAWZYU010000023.1, on the reverse strand, counting down.
GTTCCGAGGATAAGCAGGAGTAGTTTAGTGCCACCATACCGTTCCCACTTTGCACAGTGCTTTCCCCCCTATGACGTCATCGACCGGAAATTGACCTGTGTTGGTCCACGTTGCCTTCTGAACTCTGGGGCCCTATGTTGCAATCAACAGGAAATTGACCCCGGTGTTGCAACTGTCGTGGCGCTCCTTATTAATAATTAATAATTCATAATTAAAAATTCCTCCCCCTTTTAACCCCTGGCGCTATCTAGTGCCTATGAGGAATACTATTTTCCCAAAAAATCTAATTTTAAGCCCTCTTCTCTAATTTAAAGCCCTCCTTCTCGAATAGTCTCGATTTTTCTTTATTTCAGACTCCCAAATGGTTGACCTATATTTTAAACCCTCCTCTTGCAGACCCCCTGGTTGACCTATATTTTAACTCCCCCTTCTCGAATAGTCTCGATTTTTCTTGATTTCAGACCCCCTGGTTCACCTACCTATATTTTAAGCCCCCCCCTTCTCGAATAGTCTCGATTTTTCTTTACTTCAGACTCACCTTTTATTTTAAAACCTCGATTTTGCAAACCCCCTGGTTGACCCACCTATATTTTAAGCCCTCCTTCTCCAATAGTCTCGATTTTTCTCTATTTCAGACTCACCTATATTTTAAGCCCTGGATTTTGCAGACCCTCCTGGTTGACCTATATTTTAAGCCACGGATTTTGCAAACCACCTGGTTGTGCTATATTTTAAGTCATGGATTTTGCAAACCCCCTGGTCGACCCACCTATATTTTAAGCTCCCCTTCTCGAATAGTCTCGATTTTTCTTTATTTCAGACTCACCTATATTTTAAGCCCTGGATTTTGTAGACCCCCTGGTTGACCTATATTTTAAGCCCTACTTATATTTTAAGCCCTCTCCTTCCCTCGGATTACAAGTCTCAGAATAATTCCACAGAAAAGGATGACACAAGTCTCAATTGTAAAAATCAACTCTCAAAGTTGTATTCTTATTAATTAAAACCCTTTCTATTAAAAGTTACCTCTATTAAAAATCTTTTGGTGTTCATTTTGCCAGGACTGCTAAACGATTCCCTTTTATTAAATTTCAATTCTTTGGGATTCATTTTTTCCAATCCTGTTAATCGATCCCCTAGTAAATAAAAACTCTCACTCACCTTTATTAAAATCATCCAGCGCTCGTAATAAATCAGTTTACTCTAGATGTGTTTAATCGGGAAAAAAAATCATTCCATTGCTAAGCGTGATTCGGTACCTCCACGTTAATTTCGGGAAAAAGCTTCATCGGATCCAAGGTCCACGTATTTTACTAGAAGAATGACACAGTAACTGTTCAACAGAAAATTAATAAAATCTGGTTTAAATTATTCGTAGGACTTGTATATAAGACCTACCTTGCAATAGACGTTCAGCATCGTGCTTTATTGTGTTTGCATTTGACACTGATAAGGTTTAAAAATAGATGCTGTCAACAGCAACAACCTTGTTGTTTCCTAGAACCCACATCACGCGATATGGTGCAATCCTTTATCAGCGGGGAGGTCAAGAGGACGAGTGTCCAACTTCCGGATAGTGTTATGTTGCAACTGTCCGCGTTGCCTTCTCAGATTGAACTTTGACCCCTGTGTCGCAATCGACTGGAAATTGACCTGTGTTGGTCCACGTTGCCTTCTCAGATTGGACTTTGACCCCTATGTCGCAACCGACCATATTTTAAGTCCTCTTCATAGACCCCCTGATCCACCTATATTTTAAGCCCTCTTTAACCATATCGGTTTTTTAAACCTCTCTTTAACCATATCAGTTTTTTACGCATTTAATCGGTGTCATCCAACGTCCATATTATTTTTAGTACGTCTCCTGTATTTAAAAAAAAAAAATTTGCTTTCGTAGTCGTATTTGAACGCGCTACCTCAGTGCCGATAGCTGAAGATATCAACCGCTACAAAAACGCAGTCAATGTGAATTATTAATTTAAGTGCATCTGCTCACGGACATCTTTGTTTCAAAAAAGATGCTTCTTTTTTGAAACAAGGATTTTTTCAGTAGTATTACGTTTTATCACCCTTCTTCCCCTTGCGCGAAACAACAGGATTTCGATCGCTTCAGGTCATGTTTCAGCTGTTAGTATCCCTCCACTTCGTTCTTAACGCATCAGGATGTTGTGTTATTCTAAGTTTGAAATATTCTCGGTTGAATGTCCTCTTCTGTATTAGCAAAACACACACACACGCTTTGTTCGTTACGAGACATCTGACAGGGAACGTAACGTAAGACGTAACGTAAGACAGTCGTGTTTAAAAAATATTCGAACGTGTTGAAGAAAAATACTTACATCTCCTGAAATATGAGTATTCAAGTTAAGATCTGTGATGAAATATTTTGCATAACCACTAGTCTCGTTTTAAATCGTTAGCTTCTTCTGTAGCAAGCAAGTGTCCGTAAGACAATATATTTATTCTTGCATATGAACAAACACACACACACATACGATAACATATACACATAAAGATGAAACACATACAGACACTTTAACACACACACACACACAGAGAGAAACAAACATGAAGACGTATACACATACAGAGAAACGCCTATGTGCACACAGACATCTTAACACATACGCACGAAAACATATACATATAAAGAAACATATTAACATACATGAACATATATACACACACACACCTAGAGAGAAACAAACATGCAGACACAGTTACATCTTGACATATATGCACACATCTACACGTACACACATTTCGTAGTAACATACATATTTACACATAGACACAAACACACACACACACACAGAGAGAGAGAGAGAAACAAACATACAGACCGACATACGTACAAGACAGTGTGCTTTAGTGTAATGCGGTGCCCTGTGAACTAAAGAATCTTTCTCAAACGCTAACTGTATAACTTTCACGTAGGTTCTGATATCAAAGTTAATGTGCTTTCCTGCAGTGCAGCACCCCCATGGGCTAAAAATCTTTCTCAAATCCAATCGAAGTGTGTTTCTTCACAGATGTGTTCCATGGGTAGTGATCGTTATCTCTATAGATTTAAATATGAAGCATAGAGTGCGTATCTCTTTGTATGAAATCGCTTATAATGAGACAATATTTCCTTTAAAAGTGTGCTGGAGATGACTCAGGCCACACATTTAAGGTATTTTTATGTTTTGAAAGCAATTCTGTCTTTCCCGGTGTGTGTTTACCTAATTTTTTACAGTTGTTTTTTCAGCTATTGGAACTTATTTTGAAGTTATTCTGTCATGCGTCCACTGCATTTGAAGATATATTGTCGTCTAAACAAACATGAAATCCCATGTTAGAATGTAGTGAAACACCTTATCTTTGTCGAAAAACTTGTGTTTGCAGCGAAAAATAGCCATCTTCACCCACACTTATGCGCTTATTCATGCGGTGTCCTGTGAACTAAAGAATCTTTCTCAAACGCTAACTGTATAACTTTCACGTAGGTTCTGATATCAAAGTTAATGTGCTTTCCTGCAGTGCAGCACCCCCATGGGCTAAAAATCTTTCTCAAATCCAATCGAAGCGTGTTTTTTCACAGATGTGTTCCATGGGTAGTGATCGCTATCTCTATAGATTTAAATGTGAAGCATAGAGTGCGTATCTCTTTGTATGAAATCGCTTATAATGAGACAATATTTCCTTTAAAAGTTAGAAGTTATTAGTATGAACTAAAAAAGTGGTGATGTATACACTATCTGATCGTTAAAATCAAACTTCAGCAAGTTAATATATCGTTCTCTAGCTAGCGAGTCCGAAATTAGTGTGTCTTTGCTTTAAAAATAAATACGCCTTCACGCAGCTAATTGTCGTAACAGTTACAGGATTTTTTCATACGACCCAGTAGAAGGTGGTGAGAGGTCCTTCGTTCCCTTGCGCGAAACAACAGGATTTCGATCGTTTCAGATCATTTTCCAGCTGTTAGTATCACTCCGCTTCGTTCTTAACGCATCAGGATGTTGTGTTATTCTAAGTTTGAAATATTCTCGGTTGAATGTCCTCTTCTGTATTGTAAAAAAACACACACACACACGCTTTCTTCGTTACGAGGCATCTGACAGGAAACGTAACGTAAGACAGTCGTGCTCAAAAAATATTCGAACGTGCTAAAGAAAAATCCTTACACCTCCTGAAATATGAGTATTCAAGTTAAGATCTGTGATGAAATATTTTGCATAACCACTAGTCTCGTTTTAAATCGTTAGCTTCTTCTGTAGCAAGCAAGTGTCCGTAAGACAATATATTTTTTCTTGCATATGAACAAACACACACACACATACGATAACATATACACATAAAGATGAAACACATACAGACACTTTAACACACACACACACAGAGAAACAAACATGAAGACGTATACACATACAGAGAAACGACTATGTGCATACAGACATCTTAACACATACGCACACGTACGAAAACTTATACATATAAAGAAACAAATTAACATACATGAACATACACAACTCACATACGCACACATACAAGATTCATTGAAACACACACACACACACACATCTACAGAGAAACAAACATGAAGACACAGTTACATCTTGACATAAATGCACATACCTACACACATTTCGTAGTAACATACATATTTACACATAGACACAAACACACACACACACATACAGAGACAGAGACAAACAAACATACAGACAGACATACGTACAAGACAATGTGCTTTACTGTAATGCGGTGTCCTGTGAACTAAATAATCTTTCTCAAACCCAAACAGTATAACTTTCATGTAGGTTCTGATATCAAAGATAATGTGCTATCCTGTAGTGCAGCACCCCCATGGGCTAAAAATCTTTCTCAAATCCAATCGAAGCGTGTTTTTTCACAGATGTGTTCCATGGGTAGTGACCGTTATCTCTATAGATTTAAATGTGAAGCATAGAGTGCGTATCTCTTTGTATGAAATCGCTTATAATGAGATAATATTTCCTTTAAAAGTTAGAAGATATTAGTATGAACTAAAAAAGTGGTGATGTATACACTATCTGATCGTTAAAATCAAACTTCAGCAAGTTAATATATCGTTCTCTAGCTAGCGATTCAGAAATTAGTGTGTCTTTGCTTTAAAAATAAATACGCCTTCACGCAGCTAATTCTCGTAACAGTTACAGGATTTTTTCATACGACCCAGTAGAAGGGGGTGAGAGGATGTCTGGATCTTGGTAGGAAAACAACACAAACGTTCATGTCTTACTATGGATCTCAAACCTTGGCTTTGTTAGATCCGAAGTAACTAACCTGCTGTCTATGAGATTGATTAGAAATATTCTCATGCAAGAAAAATAACTAAACACACATGAAATCCAATGTTAGATTGTAGTGAAACACCCTATCTTTGTCGAAAAACTTGTGTTTGCAGCGAAAAATAGCCATTTTCACCCACACTTATGCGCTTATTCAAACGTACCGAGGGGACCAGAAACTCTGAAAAGAGATAGCGGCTTGGGATAACCGACGAGAGAGCTTACATTACGTTTTATCGGTGGTTGAAGTCAGAGAATGCAAAGTCAGGTCTAGCGGATCGATTCTTGGACTCAACTTTTCATGGAAATATTGAAAATATTGTTGTTTTCTTATAAACACTGAGTTTTCAGATTTTAAATTTCCAAACTTCTGTGGTTCTTTGCTGATGTTTTCTATATGCAAAATATTTTGTGATATTCGTCCATCCGTGTGTACGCAATGTAGTATAGAAATGTGTATTCTCATGCAGGAAAAATAACTAATAGTGAAAACAACTTGTGTTTGCAACGAAAAATAGCCAACTACACCCACACTTATGCGCTACGTACCAGGGAACTATAGAACCAGGAAATCTGAAAAGAGCGTGAGATAGCAGCTTGGAATAACCGTCGAATAGTCGTTTTTTTCTATCTTTCAGTATTTGCGTTGTAATTTTCTGTTTTGAAGCGTTTTTTTACAACCATCCCACTACATTTTTATACTTTCTCTCTCGTCACAGTATGTTTTACAGTTATTGTGCCTTCCACTTCCAAAGAATTGTGAAAATATTCACCTATCCACTGAAATGTGTGTGCATTTACAGATATTCCAACACTCTTCCCATTTTAGTGATTCTCATTGAATTTACCAAGCCTTTCGTTGTTTTTCTAATTTTCGTTTATGCATGTAATTTGATTTAACGACCTAGTCACATGGTGTATCATGGGTAAAGTACTATACATTTCATCTCTTTTCAGGTTTGTATGACAGTAAAGCAAACTTGCAATCAGTTTTACATTCTAAATGCTTGTTGTCTGCATATCACCGAAATTCCTCCTGGTATGCCTTCCAAAAAGATACATTGTAGGTTATCAACTCTAGTATTTGTCATCTTCAGGTATGAAGGCAGGAGCTGTGTAAACATAGCAGGGGTCAGTATCTGCCACCAAACACATCAGCTAAGAGGAGCACGTCAGTGTACGCGATATTGGCGTAAGTTTTTTTTATGTCGAATGAATATTTTCATTACACGGGTATAGTCTTCTACCCGCTAGCGCTTCTCCGAGGAACTAATGTGTGTCATCTCAATTTTAAGCGTTCTAATAAGATTATTTCATAACCTAAAGGACATCCATCTGCAAGGAATCGGTATTCCCTATAATATGGAAAACAGCATTCTCCCTTTGAATTTCATAGAAACAAATTCTTAATGGAACAATAATGCTGCTTTTCATCGTCTGATAACAGTAGGAGATTTGCGTGCGCTTTAAATCTGAATGGTGTGATGTAGAGTGGGAACATCTCTTTCTCGTATCCAACAAAAATGTTAATTTTTTCGAATTTAGATATTTGATTTATTGTTAAAGGGAAAATTAGACCTGATGTGTTTTCTTCTAAATGTATATAGTTGTTAAGGTGTTCAGTGTTTCCTATTGTAGGATACAAAGTGGCTAAAATAGACAAAACATTTTTTGTCGGAATTACATACATTAACAATAGCACGTTTTCATTAGTAATTCTCTTGGAGTAGGGATATAATTAGGTCCCGCAAGAGGCCAAAGTTCATTTCACTATGGAGTACATATCCACTATGTGCTCCTTCAAATGAGATTTTGATCTTTTTGCACACTGAATCTGATTCTCTGTTTAGGGATGATGTAGGAAGACTTGTGACACAGTTACTTCGGAAAAACGGGGTGCAGTGTTCGAAGAGGAGGCTTTTCGCCTGAAGCGCACTTGCACTGTAAGGTACCATTTAACAACTATTTTAAACTTTGTCCACTAAATTATTTTTCTGATCGTAATACATGCAATTGAATTTCGTTGAAACATATTTCTTCCCGACACTGTACCATAATTGTGTATTCTTATGGAAGTTGAGTGATTCAAGTCACTGGTTCATTTCTAACAATAGTTTTTCAAGTAAGCTGAAATCTGGAGAGGTTTTAGCACGAAATCAGTTTGGGTTCTTCCCAGTGTTTTCCCATTATTTAATTAGTTTCTATTTTTAATGACGGAAATCGTTTTATCAGTAGCAAATATTGTCGAGCGGATAGCAGGGCCAGAGTTGAGATTTATCTCCGCAAAACTCCCCGCCCTGGCGATAACGCTTCAGCTATCGGCACTGAGGTAGCGCGTTCAAATACGACTACGAAAGCAAATTTTTTTTTTTTAAATACAGGAGACGTACTAAAAATAGTATGGACGTTGGATGACACCGATTAAATGCGTAAAAAACTGATATGGTTAAAGAGAGGTTTAAAAAACCGATATGGTTAAAGAGGGCTTAAAATATAGGTGGATCAACAGGGGGGTCTATGAAGAGGGGAGGGCTTAAAATATGGGTTAAACAGGGGAAAAATAAGAAAATTCGAGAAGGGGACTTAAAATATAGGTCAATCAGGGGGTCTATGAAGAGGACTTAAAATATGGTCGGTTGCGACATAGGGGTCAAAGTCCAATCTGAGAAGGCAACGTGGACCAACACAGGTCAATTTCCAGTCGATTGCGACACAGGGGTCAAAGTTCAATCTGAGAAGGCAACGTGGACAGTTGCAACATAACACTATCCGGAAGTTGGACACTCGTCCTCTTGACCTCCCCGCTGATAAAGAATTGCACCATATCACGTGATGTGGGTTCTAGGAAACAACAAGGTTGTTGCTGTTGACAGCATCTATTTTTAAACCTTATCAGTGTCAAATGCAAACACAATAAAGCACGATGCTGAACGTCTATTGCAAGGTAGGTCTTATATACAAGTCCTACGAATAATTTAAACCAGATTTTATTAATTTTCTGTTGAACAGTTACTGTGTCATTCTTCTAGTAAAATACGTGGACCTTGGATCCGATGAAGCTTTTTCCCGAAATTAACGTGGAGGTACCGAATCACGCTTAGCAATGGAATGATTTTTTTTCCCGATTAAACACATCTAGAGTAAACTGATTTATTACGAGCGCTGGATGATTTTAATAAAGGTGAGTGAGAGTTTTTATTTACTAGGGGATCGATTAACAGGATTGGAAAAAATGAATCCCAAAGAATTGAAATTTAATAAAAGGGAATCGTTTAGCAGTCCTGGCAAAATGAACACCAAAAGATTTTTAATAGAGGTAACTTTTAATAGAAAGGGTTTTAATTAATAAGAATACAACTTTGAGAGTTGATTTTTACAATTGAGACTTGTGTCATCCTTTTCTGTGGAATTATTCTGAGACTTGTAATCCGAGGGAAGGAGAGGGCTTAAAATATAAGTAGGGCTTAAAATACAGGTCAACCAGGGGGTCTACAAAATCCAGGGCTTAAAATATAGGTGAGTCTGAAATAAAGAAAAATCGAGACTATTCGAGAAGGGGAGCTTAAAATATAGGTGGGTCGACCAGGGGGTTTGCAAAATCCATGACTTAAAATATAGCACAACCAGGTGGTTTGCAAAATCCGTGGCTTAAAATATAGGTCAACCAGGAGGGTCTGCAAAATCCAGGGCTTAAAATATAGGTGAGTCTGAAATAGAGAAAAATCGAGACTATTGGAGAAGGAGGGCTTAAAATATAGGTGGGTCAACCAGGGGGTTTGCAAAATCGAGGTTTTAAAATAAAAGGTGAGTCTGAAGTAAAGAAAAATCGAGACTATTCGAGAAGGGTGGGCTTAAAATATAGGTAGGTGAACCAGGGGGTCTGAAATCAAGAAAAATCGAGACTATTCGAGAAGGGGGAGTTAAAATATAGGTCAACCAGGGGGTCTGCAAGAGGAGGGTTTAAAATATAGGTCAACCATTTGGGAGTCTGAAATAAAGAAAAATCGAGACTATTCGAGAAGGAGGGCTTAAAATTAGAGTTAAAATAAGTATTTTTTGGGAAAATAGTGTTCCTCATAGGCACTAGATAGCGCCAGGGGTAAAAGGGGGAGGAATTTTTAATTATGAATTATTAATTATTAATAAGGAGCGCCACGACAGTTGCGACACCGGGGTCAATTTCCTGTTGATTGCAACATAGGGCCCCAGAGTTCAGAAGGCAACGTGGACCAACACAGGTCAATTTCCGGTCGATGACGTCATAGGGGGGAAAGCACTGTGCAAAGGGGGAACGGTATGGTGGCACTAAACTACTAGCAGGTATGCCCCGTACCCTGACCTGTTTTCATCAGTATAAGAATCAGATTTGATTATTTTCTTTAGTTAAGATTTTTTTAATAAAAGATTTTTAAAATACACGATATTTTTCTTTACGCCATTTTCAGGTCCTTAGCTGCAATGGGACGCCTTAATAGTGCGTTTGAAAATGTGGGGATCTGGCAACGGCAGCAGATTCAAATGTTATTTAACTAATTTAATTCTAACGTTCCCAGTTAGAGAGAGTTAAAGGCAATAATAAATTTGACAACAATTATCGTTTCCCGTAGGAATAGCAGGGAAAATATTTTTGCTTCTAGCAAGTCCCCATTTTGAGCTTTCGACATGAAATTTCACACTGTAACCCGGATCACAAGCAGACACATTTTCTGAAAATTCGAAGCGTCTATGTTGCTTTACTGATTAGTTATGGCTGCCACAGGCATCTTTTATTATATAGATATGTTTAACTTCTTTCATGCGCAGGGGCGGGGGTGGCTCAGTCGGTAGCGCGCCAGGCTCGTAATCTGTAGTTCCCAGGTTCGAGTCCCAGCTGGGTCAGCATTGAGATTTATCTCCGCAAAATTCCCCGCCCTGCCCACGGTCAGTAGGGGACACCGATGGGCTTGGAAAGGCTGCCGTCCGTCGGATGGGACGTTAAGCCGTGACCCCCGTGTGTGGGAGAGCCATACCCTGTGCACGTTAAAGAACACGCTGGATGGCCTTGATGGGAGGTTACCATCTGTCTCCCAACAGCTGTTCCAATGCGTCCCCTCCCCCAACCTTCTCTGAGCCTTCGAGGTCCATGTGACCTGGCCATTTAGCCCATGGTGTGCAAAAAAGTGCCGCTCAGAGGTAAAACAACCCAACCCAACTCTTTCATGCGTTTGGACCATTTACTGAACCTCCTGCCCCCCCAACTCTCAAAATAACATTGTTGCAAGACCGCAGCATCCCACATTTTTTCCTAGAAAAGACGCTATGCATAATACTAATTTCTTATAATATTTGATTTAAAAAGCATAGAACTATTTTCAATCATATATTACGAAACAAAGTACCGGACCATCGATCCTGTTCAATAATTCGGAAGCATCGAGCGCCGGAAAGGCGTTCCGGTTCAGTAATTTAAAAACATCGGTACTGGAGCGACATTGCTTCTCTTACTCCAAATCTCATGCCTCGCCACTGGCTAGCAGATAAGTATCTTTGGTTTGATAGTTTAGCCGACAAAGCCAAAGAAGCAACTAGAGCTAGACTGCAGAAAGGTGTACCAGGTAGTTATTGATTTATAAGGGAAGAAACGGGCAGGTATACCGGGATTGAAGAATAAACAAGGTTAAGAAAGGTGAGGATTCTGTCATGGCTACGTGAGCTGAGTATTTCAGTGATGTTCTAAACAACGTGGTTAGTTCTATTCCCACTGTTTGAAATAATGACTGATGCTTTACTGGCTTTATTGTTGGCCCTATATCACAATCTGAAGTTATTTCGGCACTTTCTAAACTGAAACCCCCAGAGGGTAGATGAAATTATTACTGAAATCCTTAGAGCTGGGAATGTTTCGGTTATCACATGGATGACTACGATTTTTAATATCTGACATTTAATATTTGACAAATATGCATTTTGTCCCCTTTCCTGTTTGGTTATTGATTATGCAAAATTCACTGCAAGGGAAAGTTTTTGGGCTTAAATTGTCTAAAAATTTCTGATTTATATTATGCTGATAATTTGGCCCTTTTGGCACCCTTTTGGCTTTTTGCAATTCTTTCATTCGAGCTGTTGATGAGACTGGTAATAGAGTAGGGTTGGGTTGTTTTACCTCTGAGCGGCACTTTTTTGCACACCATGGGCTAAATGGCCAGGTCACATGGACCCCGAAGGCTCAGAGAAGGTTGAGGGGAGGAGACCCACTGGAACAGCTGTTGGGAGACAGATGGTAGCCTCCCGTCAAGGCCATCCAGCGTGTTCTTTAACGTGCACAGGGTATGGCTCTCCCGCACACGGGGCCACGGCTTAACGTCCCATCCGACAGACGGTGGCCTTTCCAAGCCCATCGGTGTCCCCTACTGACCGTGGGCAGGGCGGGGAATTTTGCGGAAATAAATCTCAACGCTGACCCAGCTGGGACTCGAACCTGGGAACTGCAGATTACGAGCCTGGTGCGCTACCGACTCAGCCACCCCCGCCCCAGGTAATAGAGTAGGTTTCGTTATAAACAAAGAAAACTAAAGGGATGAAAACTGGTCAGGAAGACTGGTTCAGTTAATCTGAATGGTTGCACCCTTCAATAGGTGTCGAAGTGTAATTATCTTGGGAGCTATGTAACAGATACTGGTGATGTGCAGCAAGAAATTAACAGACCAATAGCAATTGTTGCTGGTATCTTTTGAGAATCTATGGAGAGTGTGGAGATATAGGTGTATACACCTAAAGACTAAAATTAGACTGTATAATAGTTTGGTTCTTTCTAGGGTTAGTTATTGTAGTGAAACTTGGACGCTGTGTAAACAAGATAACAGGAAACTAGATGCTTTTGATTCTAGATGCTTATGTAGTATCTTGGGCATTAGGTGCTTCAACTTTGCAATATTGAAGTTAGGGATAGTAGTCTGTAACCTCCTTTGAGCAGCGTATAGTAGCTAGGTAGTCACTGGAAGGAGAGCTATGCACCAATCCCCTGTGATGATGCATAGAACCGGCCAGACCTAGCACCTAATGTCCGACCCCGCCTTCTCGTGGTGCAGACCGTTAGTACCTTTCAAAAGAGATACTCTCTTGTGGAAGTGAACGGAAGGGGAGGGCTACCAGATTAGTGTGGCCTACTGATCTGGACAACTACGGCTACTTTTCTTTCTTTTCTACCCTGCTGAGGAGTGGTAAACCACACAGGGTCCTGGTGCTGAGCATATAAACCCACTGGACTGGACAGATATATGGCTCTGAGCTTGATTATGGATCCTGATTTTGCTGCACTGGTGGGCTTCTATGGAGGGAAAATCTTCTGCTGTGTTTTCTGTTTGTTTGTGGGTTGACAGCCCCAAGTGAATAGATTCACAGGATATGTTTATCAGCTGGTGGATTATCCTGAGCAGAGGTCATCGCAGGCACCTGAACTCTTTGCTTCTATTGGCATCGTCAAATTCTACATTGGAGGAAGTCTTCCAGTGTAGATGGCTTCAGCCTTTAGTGGTAGGGGAACGGGTTTTGACCCATGTCTGCGATTAGGGGGCTGTTTGATATTGTCGGCATTCCCTCTCTCAATAAACATAGTTTCTATAAACATCCCACTAACCATTTTCTCTCCATAGGTAGTTGGAATGTGAAGACTGCACAGAACTTTTTCTTTTGATGTCTCACACAAGAATTCCACCATTATAATTTAGATATTCTCGGCTTGCAAGAGACCAGATGGACAGATAAAGGTCAGATTCTTAAAAAATAATCTTAAATTTCTCTTTTCAGGGAGGGATGACAATAAGCATCACCAAGGCATGGGTCTGCTTCTCAGCAGACATGCTAGTGATGCTCTTCTAGGATATGAGTGCATTAATGAAAGGTTTCTTACAGCAAAATTTCACACAAGCGTTAAAGACTTGAATGTTATCTGCTGTTATGCCCCCACTGAGGATACCGATGAGGATGAGAAGGATAGGTTTTATGAACAACTTCAGGATATTTTGAATTCTGTCAAGAAAGGAGATATTACCCTTGTTCTTGGTGACTTCAATGCCAAAGTTGGTACTGACTGTGACCTTTGGGGAGGAGTAATAGGCCCTTTTGTTATTGGTAGCTGCAATGGTAATGGGAAACGTCTCCTACAGGTAAGTAAACTCAATGGATTCAGAATAACTAACATTTATTACAACATTTTACACTAACATTATTAACAACTTCAGAATAACTAAAATTTATTACAAACACCGCGACATAAATAAGTACACATGGGTTTCACCTGATGGGCTGCATAAGAATATGATTGATTACATATTAATTAACAGCAAATGGGCTAGTTCTGTTAGGAATACCAGGGCATATAGGGGAGCTGAAATTGACCATTACCTTGTCAAAAGTGTCTTGCAACTTAAACTTAACAAGTATTGTGCTAGGGTTAAAAAATTTGCTATTAATACTGGAGCTCTGAAAGACCCAGTTATAGCTAAAGCTTACCATGATAGGTTACTTAGTCATTATGACAGTCATGGTATGCTTACTACTGAAGTTGAGGAAGAATGGGATCATTTTAAACAGGCTTTTTTGGACACTAGCAGTACTCTTTTAGGAAAAAAGGAGCAGAAGAGACATAATTATCTGAGTGATAAGGCACTTGAGCTTATTTCGGTAAGAAAGAACTGCAGGAATGTCCTGAATTAGTACCCTACTAGTCCTAATAGAAAGGATTACAGAGAGCTTAATAAACGTGCAAAGGATCAGTTAGCTACTGATAAGAATCTTTGGCTTGATGGCTTGGCTGACAAAGCCGAGGAAGCTGTTAGACAGCACAACAGCAGAGAGCTGTACCAGATAGTTAATGTTTTATGTGGTAGAAAACGGACAGGCATACAAGGATTGAAGGATAAACAAGGTAAGGTTATAGAAGATGAAAATTCTGTCATGGCTAGGTGTGCTGAGCATTTCAATGATGTTCTAAACAATGTGGTTAGTTCTACTCCCATTGTTTGTAATGATGATAAATGTATTGTGGGTGTTAATGTTAACTCTATAGCACAATCTGAAGTTATTTTGGCTATTTCTAAACTTAAACTTCATAAATCCCCAGGGGTAGATGAAATTACTACAGAAATGCTTAGAGATGGGAATGTTTTGGTTACCAATCGGATGACTGAAATTTTGAATATGTTTTATGATAAAGGCATGGTTCCTAAGGATTTTACCAGAGCTATTGTTATCCCTATTTTCAAAAACGGTGATCGCAGTTCTTGTGATAACTATAGGGGTATCAGCCTACTCTTTGTTCCAGGTAAAGTTCTTTCCATGATTGTGCTTAATAGAATTAAGAATCTGGTTGATAGTCAATTGCGTGATGAGCAATATGGATTCAGATGTGGTAGGGGATGTGTGGATCAGATATTTTCACTTAGGCAGATTCTTGAGAAATGTTTAGAGTTTCAGAAACCTTTGGTTGCTAGCTTTGTTGATTTCAAAAAGGCTTTCGACTCTGTTGATCGTCATGATTTGTGGTTGATTGTGAGATCATATGGTATACCAGACAAGTTAGTTAACATAATGAAAGCTCTCTACAATAACACTGAGTCGTGTGTGAGAGTTGGTAAGTCTTGTAGCAATTGGTTTAGCATTACTTCTGGTGTTCGACATGGGTGCATTTTGTCTCCTTTTCTCTTTAACTTGGTTATTGATTATGTTATTCGAAATTCACTTCAGAAAAGATTTTGGCTTTAAATGGGCTGGAGATACGAAAATTTCTGATTTAGATTATGCTGATGATTTAGCCCTGTTGGCAAATTATGTTGATGAGATGAACTCTTTCATTCGAGCTGTTGATGAGACTGGTAGTAGAGTAGGTTTGGTTATAAACAGAGAGAAAACTAAAGTGATGAAAATTGGTCAGGCAGGCTGTGATTCAGTTAATCTGAATGGTTGCAGTCTTGTGCAGGTGTCACATTTTAATTACCTTGCGAGCTATGTAACAGATACTGGTGATATGCAGCATGAGATTAACAGACGAATAGGGATTGCTGCCGGGACTCTTAAGAATCTATGGAGAGTGTGGAGAAATAGGCGTATACACCTAAAGACTAAAATTAGGCTGTATAATAGTTTGGTTCTTTCTAGGGTTAGTTATGGTAGTGAAACTTGGACACTTTGTAAACAAGATAACAGGAAACTAGATGCTTTTGATTCCAGATGCTTACGCAGTATCTTGGGCATTAGGTGGTTCAACTTTGTAACTAATGATGATATTAGGCAAAGAAGTTTGCAACCTCCTTTAAGCAGCACATTGTGTTGAGAGAGACTGTTGGTTTCGCCATGTTGCCCGTATGAATGATTATAGATTGGCGAATAGGGTTATGAACAGTGTGCCTAAAGGCCTCATAAAGAAGGGGAGACCTAGGATGCGGTGGGCAGACAATGTCAAACAGGACCTTGTTAGAATTGGTGTGCAGTGGCCAGATGCAGTAGATGTAGCTCAGGATAGACTTGCTTGGAGAACTAAATTGCACGATCTGGTTGGACCTCCGTAGCCCATGGCTGCTTGAGGATGAGGATGATTATTGTGCAGATACAGAGACTGTTGGCTTAGCCATATTGTCCGTATGCGTAATATTAGATTAGCAAATACAGTTATGAACATGTGCCTAAAGGCCCCAGAAAGAGGGTAAGACCTAGGATGCAGTGGGCAGACAATGCAAACAGGACCTTAGTAGAATTGTTGTACAATGGCCTAATGTAGCCCATGGCTGTTTGAGGATGATGCAAAATAAAATATTTATAAGTATTGTAAAATAAAAACAAAATAGACAACTGCTCAAAGGGCAATTTACGACAAATAAATAACGAAATAGTATTTTAAAATACTACTAGAACAGAGATAAAAATACATCTATCTAGGCAATTTTTTACACAAGGTCAAATTATTGAAATAGGTTGCACAAGAACATTCTTCAGATTTTTTTTAAACTCTTGCTGAATATTTCGATGTAGCTGAAAAAAAGAATAAAGTCGCGTCACACGTGAATTTCACTTATGCAAATTCAATTACACGCGCTCGGCAAAAAAATCTCAATATTAAGTAATAGACTTTCCATTCAATCAGCGGCCTCCGAATGAGAGATGACAAATGTGAATCTGCTGTTCCCTCCATCTGCCTCGGTTCCTGCGTACCTCTCGTATAGTGAGTATCCTGCCGCACAGTGTTACATATATACGTATTTTTGGTACAATGCAAGCTGCATCTGGTGCGCATCCGAATAGAGATGTTCTAACGCTAAGGAAACGCTGGCCTTTTTAAGAGACGGTACGTCGGTCTCCAACGTGGCAGGTAAATATGGTAGCAAAGAATCTTACATTCGGCCATCAAGATTTGACAAGGATAAATTCGCAAAGCCGTGGTACCTAGTGTTGTAATAACCGATAAGGTAACGAACTAAGTGCTTGATAAGACCTTAATGGACTAAAAAGGTATTAAACATATGGCTCGAAGCGGTGCCTACGTAATGTGAATGCCTGCCGATTTCAAGACGTGAAGTGACAGCAGCGCTAATTACATTTTCGTGCACTTGGCGCTGGCGATCCGCTTGTTACTTGCTTCGTAGCAGTATAGATTATTACGCTGTTTACCGCTTGCTTCAAAATTGGATTCTGATACAGATTTGTTCGTTCATGTGCGATTATTTACTATTCCGTCTACTTTCTGCTGTTTCTAACTCGAAGTCTCAACGATGATGCAGTATTGTGTGATGTTTTGCAGAAGCGAAACTCATTTTCTATCGAATCTATTCCAAATTGGATCTGCAAGACACGTGGCTGCATCAATATGTCGGCAAAGTAACGATGACATGAGTAATTGGAAAAAATTTCTGAGATCACTTTTGAATAAACAATATTTTGGAATCGAAGGAATTGTAAACAAGGTAAAGTTATTCCCATTAGATCAAAACGATGAATATTTTTACAATATATGGACCTGAGTTACAAATATTATTTTGGAATCGAATATATATTTTGAATATCTTACTATTAATTCAAGATTATAATTTTATCTATTTAAATCTCGATTTTCGGCAGCATTTGTCTAGTATTTAAGGATTCATTCTTCCCATTTGTATCTCTGAGAAAGATTCTAGTGTATTGTACTTGATTAGCCATTTGATTCTTTACCATATGACTTCGACCAAATCGCTATATACTTACCATTAGCGTAGGTTAGCTTATCGCGGAACGGTGCTGCCCTCATGTGCGCGCTTGCTAACATGGAGAATCGCGGAAATCGGCAGGCATTCCCATTACGTAGGCACCGCTGGAAGATACGTACCTCGAACCTATGCCTACAGATGGCAACACTTTGTAAAGCTCTTAGCAAACCTTCACAGTCGAGGGACAACCTTCTGTTGAGTGAGAATTTTGCGAGTTTTAAATGTTTCAACCTCAAAAACTTATTCTTCCTCTCTCTTATGCAATTAAAAATATTGTAAAAATGTTTAACACATTTTACTCTACACAAAATCATGTTTACTGTGCTTTATGGGAGATTTAAGGTAATTTTAGATTTCGTCCTTTATTATGCAACTCCATTGAATGATTTATGGAACATCTTTCTAATCCGTTCAGTTCTATACAGGCATCTGCCAGGGTTTTTTTCCGTACATCTAGGGCAGTAACCAATCCCCCAGAACCTGCACCTTTAAATACACTTATCCGAGCCCTGCCGAAGCTAAGTACCCAAACTAAGATTTGTCATGAGCCGCCACTCTCATCAGAAGAGCATAGGATTAATTTTTTGTCTCCCCCCCTCCCAGATATGGCTCTCCTAAATATTTATTTTAAACCATTATCTTATATTAGTCACTAACTCTCCAGACTACGCGATATTAGGTAACCAAATGAGTTCATGATTTTTCAACGTTATAATTTCAACGAAGTGTCTGAGCACAATTGCAGTGGTGCGCATGCGTCGATACAGACAAAAGCTCCGTCACGCAGAGTCAGTTGATGGGTAGCAAGCGTGAAAAGAGGTTCGATGAAATTGGAGTGACGAAAACGGTGACTGACAAAAACTGAAGGCCAGCATCGAGTTGGAGTTACGTCAAACGTGCAGAGTTTGCAGAAAGGTTCCAAGCAAGTAACAACCATTCGTTTGCATTCTGAGCAGCTTACGATCCAATCGTCGCTGCTTTCACGCGAAGAATGAGCCATTGACAGGTTGCTGACGTCCAATGAAAAATGGATTGTCTACAGGAACACCAAACGTTCGTATTATTGGTTGTCGTCCAGTGAACTTGTATCGCACACAACAAATCACAGGATCCACCAATAGGAAATTTTGTTATCTTGGTCATTACAGCTGGTATCTTCCATCGAGTTTCTTGTCACTGGTCAATCACTACAGTCATCTACTAGGCACAGCTACAATGGATTCGCGCACTTGTTCATCGCAAAGGTGTTGTGGCACTTAGAGGCAATATTTGCCCTCACACAGCACAAATGACTCGAGACAAGCTTCACATGCTGTGGCACTTAAGGGGCAATATTCGCCCTCACACAGCACAAGTGACTCGAGACAAGCTTCACTGCCTTATTTGGAAAATTCTACCCTATCCTCCGTACTCCTCAGGAATCGCGCCATCCGAATCTTTTCTTGAGGCAGGACAATTTCGAAACCGAGAAGCCCTGGAAACGGAGTTAGCCTTTTCCTAACGAGATATTGGTTTCTAAAGGTTATAGATTTGCTGATGCTCACGTTCCTGAATATCTTTATTCACTTTTTGCGTATGTTTTAATTTTACCCTGAAAAACCGCACGAACTTTTTTGGTTACCTGATATATTCTGTGTAGAATATATCAGGTAATATATACTGAAAATGCAATAACAAAGGAAGCGTGTTTACTTTCAAAAACTATGCAAAATAGGTGAAAATCGTGAAATATATTGCAAAATATGTATTTTATTAGTCATTCTGGTTGTTTGCATTCAAATCAAAATTATTGACTTTTTAACATTTGCCAGATAAGGTACTTTCCACAATATTAGAAATTTATTTTTTTTTCAAACTTGTTTGTTATGGATTATCAATAGAATACCGCTAATAACGAAATCGCGGGGTGGATAAGGTCAACGAAGGATATAGGATAACAGGCTCTCGAATATCGAAACGAAAGTTGACTGTATATATATGATTTGCAGACGAGTTCTTTTGTAAACATTTTACTGTGAAATACAATAGACAGCACCAGACTACCTGAGTTTCAAGTATGTGATGACGTCATTGCTGCTAACTCTCCGTAAGTTTAAGTCGAAAATGAAGCGCACAAAAGTTTCAATATTCCTATAGCATTAACATGGTAATAAAATCTGTGTAATAAAACAATTCGACATAAAAAATATACTAAAGAATCAATAGATTAATAATATTTAATAAACATTACATTTAAAAAGTGCTGATGTATGGTTGCTTTCATTTTTATACAGTTTGCTTTATAATACTTCTAATGTCATGAACTGCTCTTTGATGTCCAGTGAAGGCCACGACAATGAAATTTATAGTATATACATAATATTAAATAAAACGAAGGTGCAAATAGTTTTTTTTTACCTTTTCTTCTGAAAACAACCTTGTTATAACTCAAACTTTGGAAATGTACTGCATATAAAATTTCAAAATACAAAAATGTAGTTCTTGTATTAATATAAACGATGATGTTCCATTTATGAATCAGTAATTAATAAATAATTATTGTGGTATTTAGTTATTTCGCTTCAATCTATTATACAAAATGTATACAACTATTCTGTTTAAGTGGTTGATGGTTTCACATCCATCAATGACATGTATAAACTCGCACTTACTATTTTAAAACAAATGCTGTATATCTTAAATAACATTCTACCGATTTACAACCAAATGAGAAAGAATCCTATGAAAAGCATGCACAATTGCAAGCACAGACATATATACAGATACACATGAATTAGCTTTTAATAAATATTCGTTTTCCTTAATATACTCATGGACATAGATTTCAGTAGCAGTTTTTTGAATCTTTATAAATTTTTATGGGATCGTGACCTTCCTAAGTGGTGAAGGTAAAATATTTTTCGGTGAATACACCAATGATTGGTAGATGATGTAATGACAAGTAGTCTATCAACAACATCGCTAGCAAACTTCCTTAAGTCTGTCCGTTTACAAGATACTAAGCAACAGATGGATGGTGGTGGAGAGTTAAAATGTGGTTTAAAACGAAAACTTTTAGAATAGTTGCAGTAAGTGGGGACACACTTCCCTCCACCTTTGAGGCTTCAGTAACAAATATTTCTTAAAGTTCAGTTCACAGTGGCACCAAAAAGTTGGGACTTTCCAACTTTAAATTTTTCATGCATGCATAGTTTGATTCGACGTTTACATTAAGACAGTTACTTATTGGCAGCAATGATCCATATCAATGTAAACTAACCTGTGGTCAGTCCTAGAAAATCATTGATTCATGCCAATAAACTCATCCCCCACTGGATGTTTCTGGGTAAGCTATTCGTTGCAGTTACACGTTGCTATCGTTTTAGTTCATTACAAACACATGACCCGATGTTGCAATTCTTTCCCAAATACGGTAAGCGTTTAAAATTTTGACATTTAAATCTTGTAGATTACAATATTGTTTGCATTTGTTACTGAAAGAAGGTACAATTATTTTACATTTTGCTTTATATTAATAATTTCACAAATAGGTTGTCATTGAAAATACTAACCTTTCTCAACACTTAAAAAGGAAATACCCTATGTTCACACTGGGGGAAAGGCACGTACCCAGAATTTAATTTCAGGGAAGGGGCGGTCTGAGAATGACAAGTAGGGTTTCTCAATTACTAAAATATTCTATATGGAATAAAATCTAATATGTAGTATCGGACGCAGGGACAACTCGACTTAAGGGCCAGGCTCCACCATTTCTGTTATACACTAAAATAAACTCCGAACTAGAATAAAAAAAAAATATTTTACATGGGTATTTGTTTTGTGCTCAGAAACCATAACCTTATACTCTTGGGTACAATATCATATCTTTCTGGCAAATCCGTTTTATTTATGCATAGGAATTCAAACAGGATAGATGCCATATTTTATCAGTAATTGCAAGCAAAACGTAAATCATTAATATTTAAATAACCTTTCATCTTTTATTATACTAATACAACTCACATTTAAAATATTGTAAAGGACAATTCTGAAACTTGTTTGGAATAGCTTACCAACGTTTTCAAGTGTTTTGGTGTATTTCAGATGTGTAAAAATGAATGGGTTACCATTAGTTATACAATTCGGAAAACCTTTGCAACAGATTCATTATCGCTGTAGAACAGTTAATTTGATGCGTATTCTACGGATCTGTGCGTTTTTACGTTAATGTCACACTAATACGGTTCCTCGAGTTATTCAAGGTATTCTGTAAATTTGTGTTCGTTGTCTTTAATAACAAGAACATTATTCTGGAATAAACTGTTTCATTAAAACAGTTTATCCAGATAATCGTTAATAAGGTGTAACGATTGGATTATTTAGTCTCTGACTGGAATTTTCTGATTTGATGTCAACGCAGCTCCGTTCCACACTTAAAACCACCGAGACCCTATATCAATCTTTAGGACATTAAAGGTTTTCCCCAAATAATAAAAGCAACGAGTAAATGCTCTTTAAATCATCACAGGCATTAATGTAAATTTAGATTTTCTTTCGTAATAATCAGTACCCTTAAAGTAACAGGCCAGAGGTTAGCGTACAGGTTTTTCCTTTTTCTCTACAGCTAGCTTTATATCATCGAATCTAGTGGGAGACGGTCCTATTACATCCCCCCCCCCCAACACACTTTCACCACTGGTGGTAATAACTGAACCAAATGTAAAACTATGCAACCCCGTTTCCTGTACAAATCATCTTCATGCGCTTAAACCAACTTAAATCCCAAGCACAGCAGTATTTGATTTCTTAAAATCGCAAGTTATATTTAAAACAGGTCTATTTTCAGAGGAATTAAAATTATTCCTACAGAAAACGAGTTGATAGATGCATCAAATACCTACACAGGAGGACGGAAACGCAACACGGAAATATTGTAACGAAATACAATTCTATAATTTGTTTGGAATAGCTTACCGATGTTTTCAAGTGTTCGGTGCCACAATGGAAAGTTGTGTAAATATACAATATTTTGATAATTTCACCTAAATTCGAATGCGATATTATATAATACCGTAAATGAATAAACTATATATATATATACAGGGTGTCCATAAATTATTCACCCCATTTTAAGCCTTCCTATTTTATTTATTATTTATTTTAATAGGACTTTTTTAGTCACATAGTAAAAAAATGCATCTGATAACACAAAAAAAAGACTAATAGACAGAAATGATTACAATGCACATGAATAGAATGACTATATATTTCTGAATAACAAAAAACTTTTGGTTTTAAGTAAATATTTCTCTCGTTTTGCAAATTTTTTTTCTCAGTACCATACTTTGAGAAAATTCCAGGCTTTCATAGTTTGGATGAATAAAAATAGTTAAATTATATATTTAGCGAAAGGAAATTTCCTCCTGAATAATATTCAATCTGAAATATGACTTATTTCTTTTAACGATTGTTTTCAGTATCGTATATTTTAAATACGGCTAGTGTTATACAAACCACATCTCCAATTTCTATACAGAGACAATTTCAGAAAAAATATCAGAAAACTCCAACAATCACTTATGCGATGGCTGAAACAATTTCAAGAAACTGGCAGTGTGCTACTTCGTAAAGGAGCTGGTAGGTCTAGTGTCTGAAAATAGCAGAAATTCAGATTGCTTAATTGACGTCCTCAAAAAAAAAAGTCAGCGAACTGCAAATACCACGTTCAACAGTGCGTAAAGTGGCTCACAAGAGGTTAAAATTTTATGCCTACAAATCTTGCAGAAACTTCGACCAAATTACAAACACCAAAGTTTGCTATTAATATTCTTCACCGTATTGAAGATGAGCACTTTTTTTTAACAGTCGTTTTCAGTGATGAAGCGGCATTCCATCTGTCTGGTAAAGTCAGCAAACACAATTACCGTATATGGAGATAGGAAATCAGCATCAATTTATTGAACGTGACAGTCCTAAGATAAACGTTTGGTCTCCCTCCCGTACCCGTGATAGGACAATTTTTCTTCAGTGAGAACACTAAAGATTAAATTACCGATGTGCTGCACCTCAGCTTGAGGATATAAAAAAAGCCCAATGTGTTCTATCAGAAAATTGGGGGCCGCCATACTGGGTTCGCGTAGGTTCCTCAATGAAAAGTTTCTTTCTCGTTGGATTGGGTGAGTAGCCCTATTTTCCATGCCTCCTCTGGATTTCTTTTTTAGGGCTATGTTAATTACAGAGTGTATGCAAAAAAGAATAATAACCACAGAATTGAAGAGCCTTTAGCTATCTACGCACCTAACGTTTGGAACGAAATCATCTATCGCCTCGATGTTCTGCGTACTACTAATGGGGCTCACGTGGAAGTTTACTGAAATATTGAACGAACTGTAGTAGTCTATTTAATTAAAACAAAAGTATCTACAGCTGTTAATTATTGCAAACCATCCTAAAATAACGAATTAAGGCTTATAACTGAAGTGAATAATTTATGGACACCCTGCATATATACAAAACGAAAAAAAATATATTTCCCCCTTCCCCCGAAAAATACATGAAATCTAAAACTTCTCGAACCTCCTGCTTGACGAGTCTCAAGGGGAGACCTGATGGCCCACTATGTATATCCTTGATTTTAATTTGCAAATATTTATGAAACGAAACTACCAACTCTTTATATTCTGAAGACTTTGCTTTTGGAAGCACTTGTAAATGTTTGAAATAGTCTCTCGTTCCCTTTGCTATTCTGCGGTTCATAACAATAAATTTTTATAAAAAAATTTCCGAGTGAAAATTTTAAAACGCTTTAGATAGAATTTTAAGGTTACAACCATAAGAATCTAATATAAATAATAGTGGTGACAGAGTACCTTTGTGCTACGTTCGCGATAATGAGTGTCGAGATAAACGTCGAAATTATCATACAGGACACTCCCAGTGGAAGTGTGAGCTTAATTCACTTCTTTTTAAAACAGAATTTTACCTTTATAATTCGCCAAATACTTGACCATTTAGTCTCAAATTTTGTACAAGGTGCCACACTGTATATTTTATTAAAACTTTGCGTTCATACCTATAATAAAACTATTTCGAACTTCAGACTCCCTATTCTACATTATCATTTGCCGTTCCAATTATTAACATTTTACGACCACCACTTTCTGTAGCTTTCCAAACATCTGACTACCTTGGTCCAAAATTTCTCGTGCTGCTTTTCCAATGCTATTGTTCTGAGAAAGAGGCCATAAACATAGTTGCATATAGAGCATTCACGAGTTTTATAAATTTTCGCAACTAAAGGGAATAATATATTTAATCAACTCATCTAAGTTGAGTATAAATCATAAAGAGGGATGGTAAAAAAAAACTGAAGCAAGTGCTTGTGAGAGAGATCCGATACGAGCAAGTCAACATCTGTTAAAACAAAATGTCATTATAATATTAGAGAATGTCTTCCTCCTACCACAATTCTTTTGGGGGTAAGTTCAACCATCAGTGATGTTAATTACACTGTTCCTTATGCTGAATCTATTTTTTATACATAATGTTCTACCTTGAGAGTGCATTGGTTTGGCTATGATGCACGTATGCATAGCTGCAGACTGGCGTATAGGGTTATGAACAATGTGCCTAAACGTCTCAGGAAAATGGGGAGACCTACGATGCTGGGACAGACAATACATAACAAGACCTTCCTAGAATTGGCCAAATGCAGCAGCAGCAGCTGTAGCTCAGGACAGAACAAAATTAGTCTGTTTGGACCACCAAAGATGCAGTTGCAAGTCCTACTCAGCAAGACACTTCCATTCATTTGAAAATTCGGTACACATCCATAAGGTTTCAATTTCACCAAGACATCAAAATTTCTTTTCCTATTCCTCACCTCACGTTTATAGCCGATGCATTTCATCTACCATAAATGGTACAACTTATTGAATTATTCAATTAGGTATTATATCGAGGTTATTTATTTTTAATTGCACGAAGTGATTAATTTGTACTTAAATTGCTAGTTCCAAAGGCTAGGAGGAAAGGTAACTGGGAAAATTACAAATGCAGAGCTGATGGAATCTATATTGAAAATGAAAAGATTTGGGTTGTTTTGCTTCTGAATGGGTTTTTTTTGGCACCCAATGGGTTAGCCACGTCGCAAGGACCCCGAGAGCTCAGAGAAGGTTGGGAAGAGGGAACCCACTGAACAGCTGTTGGCCTTTCGTCAAGAACATCCAGTGAGTTCTTTAAACATGCATTAGGGTTTGGTTTTTCACAATGGATGACTACAGCTTAACTTCCCATCCCAAGCCCATTGGCGTCTCCTAACGCTATCAGGACCATAAGGTTTCTAAGAGTAAATATTAGTATGTAACTTTATTTTAGTTTAGACGTAAAATAAATAAAAATCATAAGAAAAATACATAACAATGTGTAGTTTTTTTTTTTGGAATTTTATGGGAAATATTTTTCCCAATGGACTATAAAGGTAACACAAATTATAGTTAGGCTTATTATGCAATGTCTTTTATTTATTGGTTTATTAGAACAAAATGTTAACTAAAATAATAAAAAATTATGAAATAAAATTACTATACAAAATGATGTGCTAATTATGATATTCTGCGAAGCAATTTCTTTTGGTAGTGAGGCAAAGATGGACATTGCACATAGTACATATATTATGCGTCCTGACAGTTCTGTTTTTGTTTTCTAAACATTCCCGTTTACGTAATTGCGTTCGGCATACGTTCTATTTTGACATTCTGTATAAAAAATGCAGATAAGGTTATAATTAAATACCACAATCACCAATTTTAAAATGGGAAAAATGTTTCCCTTGGTCGTGAAAGGGCTAAGCAGAGAGTTTTGTGGAGATAAATTTCAATGCCGGTCATGGTGCGACTCAAACCTGGAAAATGCAGATTACAAGCCTGGCACCACTACCGACCGAGCCACACACGCCCCTAAACTGAAAAGGAATTAACCTTAGAAACAGGTGAAGAATATTTGACATTTTTTGTTAAGAACTTCCTCGGTTGTTGAAAAATTCTATACTTGCCAACACTAGAGTTAAGGAAACTACTAGCACTTGTCATCTGGGAGGAATTCACATCGATGACCCTTAGTTTTTTTCTTTCGCAGTTGCTGAATGTCCTTGTATGAATTAAAAATTAACATATTTGGTAAGATAAAATTTTACTAGTGATAGAATGTTGGTTTTGTAACGTAGGTGATCATAATCATTCAACAGCAAACCAAGACCAGTCTTCTTAGCAATTGTTGAGATTTTCCTTGAACAACTTGTAGAATAAATATTTTAAAATTTCTTCCAGATATGTTTACTATATTCATAAATCTTATATCATAAAAATGCATAATTAAATGAAAAACTATAAAATCAAATGCATTATTATAAACAAATACTTTAAAGACAAAATGCCTGCTTTTCAATTCGATTCTTTGCATTGTTTCATTATCCAGGATATGCTACTAGTATCTTTTTGTCATCTAAAGCATGGTTAAACGAGTCTAACGATTCTGCTGCATATGAGAAGTCAGAGGAATGCAAATTACAAAGTTTTTAGTCCATTAAGTAGTTTGTAATAATGCATGAATCTTTTGTGGAATCTAAGTAACACGTCTGAAAACCTCTGCTCTAAAAAAGTAAGAAATAAAAATCAAGAAAACTTATCAATGATTAAGTTATTTCTTTCACATTTGTCTGCAATACAAAATTTTTCTCGTTATTAAAAAAGTCACTTAGATGTCCTATTCCCTTTGGAATTAATAATTTTACTGACTTTTTAGAGTTTATTTACAGGTTTTTTCTAAGGTTTGCCATGGTAGTGAAATAGATCATTTGTAAACAAGATAACAAAAAACTTTAATGATGGGATTAGATGGAGTAATCAACCACCATTGAGTAGCATCCTAAGTAGGGAGAAACTTGCATTGGTTTGGATCATGTTGCCTACATGCAGACCTACAGATCAGTGAAAAGTGTTATGAACAGTGTAACTAAAGGCCTTAGAAAAAGAGGAACTAGAATGAAATGGATGGACAGCTCATGACAGTTATGTATGGATAACTAAACTGCAGTCCAGTTGGACCTCTGTAGCCCCTGACTGCTTCAAGATTATTTATATGTGTGTATAATGTCACAGAAACACCTATCACTTTGAAGAAGTGGAGTTATACCTTATTGCCATAAGCTTTTAACTGATATATCTCATTAGGATCAGATCCTGGATTGGAGAGACATTGAATAACTGTGTACAAACTCTTTTTAGCTGTCCCATGGCCGAGTGGATAGCATGCTTGGCTACTGGTCTAAGAGACCTGGGTTCGAGCCTAGGGTAAGGCATAGTTGTGTGTGTTGTTTTTCTGCTGAGGTCCTGCCATCCTCACAGACCTTCTACTATGGCATATAAACTGACAGGCTCCTGTCAGACCTCTCTGGGAAGCAGCTGCTTGAGAGAGTATTTATTATTTTTAACTCTTTTTGGGAGGAGGGATGAGAAAGGGTGATGTATATTCTTTGCCTTAATCACTATTCATATCATAAGGGTACATTTGATACACGACTGATTATGATTTCCCACTGTGTTGGGGAGATACACTGGCAAAAAAAAAGCTTTGGGAAATCTACAAATGATAATCAAAAAAAAAAATTCATTCAATCATGCTTTAAAGACTCAAATATCCATTCTCAACTTATGTTTGTGGACTGAATTTTTGTAGATTTAATTGTTTATTACAGAATATGATAACATACAATAATAAATACCAGTTCATTGGTTTCATGTTACAAGTTTCTGAAAAGGTTGTTTCAACTGAGAAGAAATTCTATTCATGGAGTTGAAGGAACAAGGTGTTTTCAAGAGACCAAAGGATAAATCAATTTAAGATACAGGGTGTCCCTGTATTCATGGCCCAAACGTGAGATGGTAGTACACACCAAACCCACCAATATTTGTCATAGAACATGCGGCCACAAACGCAGCCCAGTGCGAGTAGGGGGCGCAGATGAGGCGGCACAACTTAAAAGCGCTGGATTGGTCAAACCCCCGCATTCTCAGCCGCCAATGTGTGCAACAAGCCCGGTGTTTACGAGCAGGTACGCCGATCACTACTCCGCTGTTGTGCCGCCTGTATCAATGTTGGTGGACGGACATTTGAGCATTTGTTGTAATGATCTCCAATAAATGTCACTCTGGAAACCTCTGTCCTTCATTTCCAACTCCTCACTGCGTTTGCGGCCGCATATTCTATGACAAATATTGGTGGGTTCTGTGTGTACTACCATCCCCTCACGTTTGGGCCATGAATTCAGGGACACCCTGCATTTTTAACTGATATCACAAGGTACCCAAATGAACTTACTGATATATGAAAGAAAGTTTTTATATCTCTATAAAAAGACATTGTCAAAAATACAAAAATTTGGTTTGGTCAAATTTGGTTGGTACAAAAATTTGGTTTGGTCAAAAATACAAAACCAAAACACAAAATTATGGTTTTGGAAAACCGAAATGGTGTTCTGGTTTTGCATATTTTGAGAGTTGAAAATACCCCCACTAATAGTTAGATTAATTTGATGTTCCATTAAGTGCCTTCAGAGTTCTGCCGTCTCACTGCCTAATCTAAACCTTGAAAATACCAAAGATAACTGAAATACAATGTCATCAATTTTCCCAAAAGATTACTGAATTTGGTGTGTCAAACTTTTATTCATAT
The DNA here is from genome assembly GCA_038380435.1 of Ryuthela nishihirai. Taxonomy (NCBI): domain Eukaryota; kingdom Metazoa; phylum Arthropoda; class Arachnida; order Araneae; family Heptathelidae; genus Ryuthela; species Ryuthela nishihirai. The sequence continues at coordinate 1,516,743 of JAWZYU010000023.1, read as the reverse complement.
TTGCCTGTAGAACAATTCCAAAAGAGTAAAAGTTTGTTAGATCCAGTGTTTGGCAGCATGTATTTCTATGAACTGTACATTTTTCTTTAATGAAAAGGAACAAAAGTTGCAAGAGATTTGATTATGAAAGTGGTATACACAAAGAACTGAAACATATTTGCAAAGAGCTAATCAAAAATATACACATTCGTGTTTTCTTTACAGAACATCTAAACACATATAAAGGTTATTTGTCAAATAAGGTAAGTGTTTATTGCAATGAAGCATTTACTCCAAACACAAAGATTATTATAGTCTTCTATTAGAGAATTCCTATGTTATGCTAATAGACAACCACATTAGAAACAAACTCTTCAATACACTTTTTATAGCAGTATGGTTGTAGATAAATTAAAGATCTAAACGAAGTCTATCTAAATCATCACCACCAAACTGGTCACCTCTGATTTAGAAAATAGATATGACAACACTGGAATGCCAAAATTCTTCAAATATATCAGGAGTAATTATCTAAATATATAAAAGCCATTGTGCAACGATTCTATCCATGTTCAAAAATACCTACATACAGTTATACAGTACCTACATACTATGAAAGCACCTAAATAGAGTTGTTTTCCATTATATAACTGAATAAAGTGAAATACTACTTCCAGTTACTGAATAATGAAATATTTTTGTTTTTCAATTTCGAATTTAAAACAAAATTTCCAATATCATACATGTTTGTATTATGTTATGTGCTTTTGCCAAATTCAGTAAAACTAATGAAAGTTTGATTATATTTCTGGCAGTTTAATTTTCTTACATACAGCCCACGTTACATACATGATCCCCAGAAGCATTTCAATTTCCAACCACCACATCTAAATTTTTGATTTCAGCAATATTTATGTAGCATTGAAAGAGTGATGACAGCTGGAATATTTTACAGAAACATTTGCCACTCATAAGTGTAAATGGTAGCTAGATAGTCTTTGGAAGGAGAGCTATGCACCAATTCCTTGTGATGATTCACAGAACCAGTCATGCCTACCACCTAAAGTTTGATCCTGCCTTCTCGTGGTGCAGACCATAGTATCTTTCAAGAGATATACTTTCTTGTGGAAGGGAAGGGCTGCCAGATCTCAGTATAGCCTACTGGATCTGGACTATTGTGGCTACTTGTCTTTTTTTTTCTACCCTGCTGAGAAGTGGTCAACCACACAGGTCCTGGTACTGATGATATACACCAACGAGAATGGAATAATGGCTCTGAGCTTGATTATGGATCCTGATTTTGCTGCACTGGTGGGCTTCCGTGAAAGGAAAATCTTCCACTGTATTTTCTGTTTATTTGTGGGTTGGGTTGTTTTACCTATGAGCGGCACTTTTTTGCACACCATGGGCTAAATAGCCAGGTCACACGGACCCCGAAGGCTCAGAGAAGGTTGGGGGAGAGGACCCACTGGAACAGCTGTTGGGAGACAAATTGTAGCCTCCCATCAAGGCCATCCAGCATGTTCTTTAACATGCACAGGGTGTGGCTCTCCCGCACACAGGGTCATGGCTTAATGTCCCATCTGATGGACAGCGGCCTTTCCAAGCCCATTGGTGTCCCCTACTGACTAGAGGCAGGGAAATATTTGTGGGTTGACAGCCCCATGTGAATAGATTCACAGGATACATTTTATCAGCTGGTGGATAATCCTGATCAGAGGTCATTACAGGTACCTGAACTCTTGCTTCTACGGGCATCATCACACCTACAGGCCATCTACCGTACAGTTCTGATCTGGCCTTTTAGACTTCCACCTCTTTGATGTCATGAAACATCTAGCAGGCCACTGGTGTACTGCTGACAATGCAGTGATGTTTAAACCTGATTATTTGAATAATACTAAGTTTTACTACATGGGTGTGAAAATCACCCACCATATGCAGGGCTGGATTAAGGGGTTGTAGGGCCTATGCACTTCTGTTTCATGCATTTTTTATGAGTGTATCGATTTCAATAGGTGATCAAAATTCTCCTGAATAATTCTTTTCAGATAGTAGTAAAACGATATATAACAGGTGATTTGATTGTTATTTATTCAAGAAGAAATTTTTGTTAGTTTTTTTCATATAAAAAAAAGTGGCTTTTTTGTAGGACTTAGGAACAGTGCTTATTGGATAAAAAGGCCTGATCACATGGTGGAATAAGTGCTTGAATTGGTATAGTGGCTATGTCAAGAAGCAATCTTTATATTATGCTTTTTTCATTTGCAATATCACTGTATTCAGAACAAATGCCTTCTCAAAATAAACTATGCTGCCTTATATATCAACAGCTTGGTATATCATTCTATGTTCTAAATAACATGCATTTTTAATCACTCTAAAACACTTAACTGGAAGTTAAATAACATCTCTTAAGTCTGCTATTTTGGTGAAATAAAATCATAATTTTACTGATGGTGCTCTTGGAACACCTATAATATGTATTGCTGATACATGATTGACATATTTACATTAGTTATACTATTAATATTATTAGATGACAGTGAATAATTGCTGCCATAATCAGGATAAAAACATCAAATAAGATAGAATACAATCAATGAACAACAGGCTGAGCAATGAAAAAAAAAGGCATGATCATGTAATATCACTTCAAGGGTTCACTATAAAATTGGACATATGGTCGTCGGTTTATTTACTCAGGACTGCCCAACCCGAAGTTAGTGAAAGACCACTAGGAAAAAAAAAACTATATTCTTAAACAGCTTGAAGAAAAATTCTCTATTTAAACACAAAAACATACATTCCTTAATGACCAATGAATTGGGGGAAAAAGAAAAACTATATTTTTAAGGACTTGGAGAAAATACATCAAAGGCAAAATATATATATCATACACTTTTAATGAGTGCTATGAATTAGCAAAATTGTTGCACCTAAAAATTTCTGGTAAAAAAACTGGAAGAAATGGGCCACATTCAGTATATTATTTGTTTTATGAACTATGAGTTGGAAGGGCCTGCTTTTACTGGTATTACAAGCTAAATGAAAACAAGCTACATGCTTATGGATATTATGCAGATATGTAACCTAGGTTCAAATATTTAAAAACGCTATAATTTTTTTAATAATACTTCAACATTATACATAAACTTAACAAATTTTATGATTCCTAGCAAGTAGCTGCTTGAAGGGATATTTATTTTTATTTTATTTAAACAGTTATCTGATAATGGTTGTTCGAATGAAAAGTGGGCAACCTGCATATATTGGCAATGGACTAAGTGATCTTTGTGTTCTCCCAAGGAGGAAATGTGGATACAAAAAAAAAACTCGCAAACACCAGAATTAGTGGCTTGGACTGTTAACTTTCTGAGCATCACTTTTTTTGCACACAATGGGCTATGGCTGGTCAGCTCTCCTGCACATGGGGCCATGGCTTAACATTCCATTTGCAGACAGCAGCCTTTCCAAGCCCATTGGTGTCCTCTTTCTCACTGGGGACAGGTTAGTGGAAATAAATCTCAACACTGGAACATTCAAGATTCAAAGCTGAGAATTGCAGATTATGAGCCTGTAGTGCTCTCAACTGAGGTGACTTCCAAAATCCAATTCCAAGAATTGGTGAAATAAAATCATTATTTTACTGATGGTGCTCTTGAAACACCTATAATCTGTGTTGATACATCATTGAGTTGGGTTGTTTTACCTCTGAGCGGCACTTTTTTGCACACCATGGGCTAAATGGCCAGGTCACATGGACCCCGAAGGCTCAGAGAAGGTTGGAGGAGGGGACCCACTGGAACAGCTGTTGGGAGACAGATGGTAGCCTCCCGTCAAGGCCATCCAGCGTGTTCTTTAACGTGCACAGGGTATGGCTCTCCCCGCACACGGGGCCACGGCTTAACGTCCCATCCGACGGACGGCGGCCTTTCCAAGCCCATCGGTGTCCCCTACTGACCGTGGGCAGGGCGGGGAATTTTGCGGAGATAAATCTCAACGCTGACCCAGCTGGGACTCGAACCTGGGAACTACAGATTACGAGCCTGGCGCGCTACCGACTGAGCCACCCCCGCCCCTGATACATCATTGATATATTTACATTAGTTATACTATCAATATTATTATATGACTCTGAAATGATGACACTTGAATATGGCAGATGTTATGCAAATTCCAGACAAACTATTCATGGAAGTTTCCAAAGTTGAATAATATGTAGTATGTTAACATTTCATTTTATCAGGAACCATTGTCAATTTTTTGCACCTTCATCTTGTAATGATAGTGTGGAATTTTGTGCAGTTTAAGGAAAGCAATAAAGTTGATGCACCCAGATTCTTGAACAGGAAAGCTGTTTTGTTCCATAACAATACCCACTCCATCACAGCTGCAGTTAACAGTAACAATGCAAAATAGATTCACTGAGAGTACCTAGAACACCTTCCCTACAGTACTGACCTCTCCCTGTGATTTTCATGTTTTAGATCTTTCAAAAAAGTCACAAAAGGAAGTTTGAGTTGGCAAAGAAGTAGTGTATAATCACAGAATTCCTAAAAAAAAGTAGCCATTGTCATTTTATGAACAGGGTAACATGTTGCTAACTTCATATTGGGGCAAAAGTCTCAATAGACATGGACAATATCTGTAAGTAATAAATCTTTTATGCTTTATTTCTGACTTACCACTTTCCATTTAAATGACTCTTATACATAAATGAAAATTACATATCACTTTTAATATCCTTAAAAAAAAATCAATTTAAATCATTTTGGTACTTAAAACTTTTGTGGTGCAGCATATAATCCAGCTTGTGTAGAATCACTGGTTTATCTCAGAATTAACTTCTTAAGTAACATCATGTGGTTCCAGGGACCACCAAGCATCAAATTTTGAATATCTCCACCATCACCAGGCTCCCCCTCATTTAGTCCATTAGCAACACAGATACCACACATCAGATGTACTGTTTCTCCTGTTATATATTTTGCTCCTATGTGGTGTGTGGGACCAAATGATATCACTAACATTACGATAAATAATAATGTCTACAACATTTTTGGATTATTTTATTATATAATACATTTTTATCATAAAAGGATTCAAATTACTGAACATATGCTTTGCAAAAAAAACGAGAGAGAGAGAACGAAAAACCTTTACAAGATGGCAATATTTGTATTGCAGACAAAACTTTTATTTTTTTTATTAACCTGTATATTGATTTTGAAATTAAACAAATTTACTGTTTTTTTCTCTGTGGTCCTAATAAATATTAAAGAATTATCTCTCTGGCTTCCACTTTTTTCTTTTAATGTTGTAAATAAGCATTTTTTTTAAAGCTGGAAAGAATTTAAAGTGGAGAAATAATGGTAACTGTTAACTTCTGGTGAAGAAATGTACACTTGAAAACCATCATATTCTATACCCAATCAGTTTGGAAATACATGTTACAATCTTAGTTTTCAACTATATTTAACTCACATTTTCACTGCAAAAAAAGCATTAAAATCCACCTAAAATTAGCCCTTTTTGTAAATTCATTACTCAAAATTATTTTTTTAAATTATAATTTTATTAATATTTAAAATATTTCTCACAAACAACAGTTAAAATGGTACTGAATTATATTATTTTAAAGAATGTGTTGTATAAAAATAATATGATCTCACAGATATACATCTGGTAGTTACACGTTAGATAAATATAGAGCAAAAATTGCTGGGTAGGATCTGAACCCACGATCTCCTGATAATATGTTAAGTGCTCTAACTGCTCACCTACTAGATGTCGAACAATCATCCTCTATTAGTGGTTTTAAGCATTATACAATAGAATTAGTCATTGGAAATGTAGATGTCAGATAATGGACAGAATTGAAAAATTTATAATACATTGTTTGCTCTGTTAACTGTATCACTCCAAGCCCTAAACTCAAAGGTATACTATGTTATTTCTTACAGTGCAAAAGGCATAAAAAAAGCATTCAATTCTGCCTGTAAAATGCTAGTATTTAATCTCTCAGGTTCTGATTTCTTAACTATTTTTGTCTAACTACCTCAATATATATTTCAAAAAGAGTTAAAGTAAAAAAAGGTTAAGGTTTTCTGAAAATTAACAAATTTTAAAATTTTTGCATTTTCAGTTTCAATATCTATATTCATAAATATTTTTGGACAGCCTTACTTTAACCCTTTGCACCTGAGGTCGCCATCTTGACTTTATAGTAAAACTTGTGAAAACCAGAGCAGCGACACACTATGTTCAGTCTGGCGCTAATGTCCGTAGCATATGGTTGTGTGTTATATCTGTGCTCTGTATTATTATTTGTGATCATAATTTTTACTCATAAACATGGCAGATAAAATAAATACCACTAATAGAAGTTATAGTGTGATTGATAGCAGTGACGGTGAATTTGTTTTCAACAACTATGATGAAAGTGGGAAAACACATTAAAAATTTATAAGTTGTAAGTTTTTTTTTTGAGTAGGCATTTTTTTTATTGTTCTTTTTCATCATGTTTGTTTCGTATTTATTTTTTGTAAATCACTGTTATATTTGTACCATAAATATGTATAAAAGTCCTTATCAATAAAAATTTTTTTGCAGGCAAGTATTTTGATATTTATTTTAAAAAAAATTCAAAGCTACAATATGAAAAAGCTATTTTTATTTATCAACATTGCTTTGAGTAACTGGTAATACCTATAAAAAAATCTTTGAATGCAAAGAAATAAAACATAACATATTAGTTTCCAACTATACTTATTAACACTTTCACTGCAAAAAATATTAAATCCTCCTATAATCATTACCTTATTAGTTCCCAATAGGAGGCATTACAGAGAGCTTAATAATAAACTTGCAAAGGATCAATTAGCAACTGATCAGATTTTTTTTTGGCTTGATGGCATGGCTGACAAATTGAGGAAGCAGTTAGACAACATATAGCAGAGAGCTCTATCAGATAATTAATGTTTTCTATGGTAGAAAACAGACAGGTACAGAAGGATAAACAAGGTAAGGTTGAGGAAGGTGAGTATTCTGTCATGGCTAGGCATGGTGGGCTGAGCATTTCAGTGATGTTCTCTAAACAATGCCGTTAGTTCTGCTCCCATTGTTTGTAATGATGGTAGATGCATTAATAGCTTTAATGTTGGCCCTATAATACAGTCTGAAGTTATTTTGGCAATTGTAAACTCAAATTACATAAATCTCCATGGGTAGATGAAATTACTACGGAAATGCTTAGAGCTGGGAATGTTTCTGTTACCACATGGATCACTGAAATTTTGAATATCTTTTATGATAAATGAATGGTTCCTAAGGATTTTTACCAGAGCTATTATTATTCCTATTTTTTAAAAAAGGTACTCTCTGTTCCAGGTAAAGTTCTTTGCACAATTGTGCCTAATAGAATTAAGAATCTGGTTGACAGTCAATTGCGTGATGAGCAATGTGGATTCAGAAGTGGTAGGGGATGTGTGGATCAGATATTTTCACTTAGACAGATTCTTGAGAAATGTTTAGAGTTTCAGAAACCTTTGGTTGCTAGCTTTGTTGATTTCAAAAACGCTTTTGACCCTGTTGATTGTCATAATTTGTAGTTGATCATTAGATATTATTGCACACCAGACAAATTATTAGCATAGTGAAAGTTCTTTATAATAACACTGAGTCATGTGTGAGAGTTGATAAGGTTTGTAGCAATTGGTTTAGCATTGCTTCTTGTGTTCAACAAGGGTGCATTTTGTCTCCCTTTCTCTTTAGTTTGGTTATAAATTATGTTATGCAAAATTCACTGCAAAGGAAAGATTTTGACCTTAAAATGATCTGGAGATCTGAAAATTTCTGATTTCAGATTATACTGATAATTTATCCCTTGGCCGAGTGGTTAGCACGCTTGGCTACTGACTTAAGGGACCTAGGTTCGAGCCCCGGGTAAGGCATGGTTGTGTGTGTTGTTTTTCTGCTGAGGTCCTGCCATCCTCACAGACCTACTACTTTGGTATATAAACTGACAGGCTCCTGTCAGACCTCTGTGGCAAGCAGCTGCTTGAGGGGGTATTTATTATTTTTTATTTATTGATTTGGCAAATAATGTTGATCAGATGAACTCTTTCATTGATGAGACTGGTAATAGAGTAGGTTTGGTGATAAACAGAGAGAAAACTAAAGTGATGAAAATTGGTCAGGCTGTGGTTCAGTTAATCTGAATGGTTGAAGTCTTAAGCAGGTGTCACAGTTTAATTATCTTGAGAGCTATGTAACAGATACTGGTAATGTGTGGCATGAGATTAACCGATGAATAGCGATTGCTGCCAGGAGTTTTAAGAATCTATGTAGAGTGTGGAGAAATAGGTGTATACAACCTAAAGACTAAAATTAGACTGTATAATAGATATTTTTCAGAAAAAATTTCGCTGACATACGGGACTAGAACCCGCATCTCTCCAGAAACATGCCAGAGTATTCTATCATTTAACTGATGCCAGCTGTCTTTTTCTGCTAAATGAAGACTTGTGATTTATGTTTAGACTGTATATTAGTTTGGTTCTTTCTAGGATTAGTTATGGGAATGAAATTTGGATGCTTTTTAAACAAGATAACAGGGAACTTTATGCTTTTGATTCCAGATGCTTATGCAATGTCTTAGGCATATGGTGGTTCAACTTTGTAAATAATGATGAGGTTAGCCAAAGGAGTTGGCAACTCCTTTGGCTAACCTCATCATTATTTACAAAGATGAAACTCTGAACAGTATAATGTGCAAAGAGAGACTCCATTGTTTTGGTCATGTTGCTTGTATGGATAATTATAGATTAGCGAATAAGGTTATGAACAGTGTGCCTAAAGCCACTGAAAGAAAGAGGGAGAGACCTAGGATGCAGTGGGCAGACAATGTCAAACAGGACCTTGTTAAAATTGGTATGCAGTGGCCAGATGTAGCTCAGGACAGATACGTTTGGAAAACTAAATTGCACAATCTGGTTGGACTTCTGAGCCCATTGCTGCCTGAGGATGAAAATTAGCCCTTCTTGCAATTTCAATACCCAAATTATTTTTTTAAATTATAATTAATATTAAAAATTGGCATTGAAAAAGAAAAAACCAGTGTATCTGAAGGAAATACTTATTTCCAATAAACATTACTGCTACTTTACTTAACACTTTAAGTGCAGAGCTTTGTGTATAAAGTGAGAAAGCAATTTGATTAACATTATGTAAAGTGGCAAACATTAAGTTTCTAAAAAAAATCATTAGCTACATTCACGATGCAACCATTTCACAAGCCATTTTTTGTTACAGATGCACATATATTACTTCAGTATTGGTTAATGTACCATGAGAATATACACATTCATATTTCATTAAAACACAATTGTAGACTCTGAAAAAAAAAAAGTCATAAATAGTAAAATATATAAACTGAGCATCTCCTACATTACAATAATTCAATATTCTACAAAATTTATCCAAAGTTTATATAACATGAGATGTCCCATTTCATTAGATGAAGAATAGTCGATATGATGAAATATGAGCTGTGGCTGATCAGTTCAGAACAACAAAGGACACAATGACAATCACAACTTAAAAAATACATCCTTACTGTACACTTCTTAAGAGGTCAATGTAAACAGTCTATCAGGAGTTATGGCTATCTGGTACAGTTATTGCCATGATACAAACATCTTGCATTTTATCTGATGAAGGATGTTAATGGCAATAGCACAGTAGTACCTATTCTCACATAACTTATGCTGTGCATAGAAAACAATCCCACCACACAACATGTTAAAACTTACACAGGTTGCAATGTCAGTAATGCTCTCTACTTCTGTACATCATGTGAATAAAGAACACACTAAATAAAAGCAACCATAATATATTTCACAGACTAATGCCATCTTATCATCTACGATCAGACTGAATGTCTCCATTTCGAACATCACTATGGCTGGCCGAATCTGATTGACTGCTGTCTGTGCTGTTGCCACTACTGCTGTGTGGTCCATTTGTGGCATTATCAGATGATAAGCGACGTTTTGGTTGGAATTCAGTTATAATAACAGTAACATTATTAACTGTAACAGCCTTCTGTTGTGCACTACTGCGATCTATATTCTTCAATCTGGGCCTATAAAATTAAATTTTGCTCACAAAATCCCTTAATGGACAGTAAACACATCAAAAACACAATGTCATCAATTACAAATAAACTAGATTTTTACATTATGGTAGTAACTTTTATTACATAATTATATATATACAAAAAAAAAATAATCTCAGTGTAAAAGGTATTACTCAATTAAAAAATTTAATCATCCATAACACTATAAATCAATGGTTAAAGCACTTATAACTTAGAACATCCCCTCTAGCGAATATTGGGTGATAGTTTGATTTGAACTAACAATTTAATATTTTCATGATAATGCTGTTATACATAAATTATCAGAAATCCTTAAACTAAAATATTTCCAAATTTAGAGGAGTGCTTAGCCTTAATAATTAGCTACACAAAAAACCTGCCCTATTGGCCTAGCGGTTCGGAACTTTCGATGTTCCATTAAAACCCTACGTTACAATTCGACTCTACATAACGTTTTTTACAAAGGCAAATTAGAGTAAAAGAAAACCATATAAAGTTTTCTTTTCACTCTAATTTGCCTTTGTAAAATTCCATTTTATTACCAGTATTCTTGAGGCTGGTACAGTTGCATTTATTTGGTATTCTTGAGGCTGGTAGAGTTGCATTTATTTGGTATTCTTGAGGCTGGTATAGTTGCATTTATTTGCCACAACCAGTTGAATTTGTTGGCGATGTTTAGCTGAATGCTACCAGTCCTTAAGATTGAGCACATTATTTTTAGCACATGCTGTATACAGTGGCTGTTAGATGGTTCCTCCTCCTTTTGTACAGTTATTAAGATTGCAGTCAGCACTTATAGTTGACATCTACATCGCCAACAAATCCAACTGTTTATGCCAAATAATGCAACTGTACCAGCCTCAAGAATACTGGTAAATACTCTTATTTGGTTTTCTTTTCACTCTAATTTGCCTTTGTTTGTAAAAAACGTTATGTAGAGTCAAATTGTAACACAGTGTGATGCCCCCTCATTCACTTTTGCTTTACCTTAACCAGTTTTGCTCAATTTACGTTATATTTATCATTTTGGGGATTTTTATTTCCTTTTTGGCATCACAGCACTTGTTTCCAAGAGTTAGGAGTTGCGCATGCGCAACTCCGATCTTCCGACTGTCACCCGCTAAAGCGCGTGCACAAGGACACGCCCCCTCTTGCCACTCACCAGTTTATGTAAATGTCTTTCCCGGCGTACAACATGACACGTTGGGCTCTTGTTAATGTCTGATGACATGTTGTCACAGTAGCACACAGTAAATGCACATAGTACAGAGTCAGAGTTAGTAGTCAGTTAGAGAGAGCACAGCATAAGTATGTAGCACAGCACATAGTGAGTGCACATAGAGCACAGTAAGAGAGCTCAGTTGAGCGCACAGTTAGTGCGTGATGTATCTTCTTCATTGAAGTTTTGGTGAGTGATTTTTGGAAATAAATTTGTTTGTTATTTAAACCTTTTGAGTCTTTACTAATTTTTTCTCTTGAGAAACGTTATTTGGTTGATTAGTATTTAACATTTACGTTTTGACAATCATTTTTGAATTCTTACTCATTAACGTTCATTGGTATTTTGAACCCTAATTTAACTTTATTTATTTATTTGGCAATTTGTTAATTATTGCCTGGCGGCCGACTGAACTATTCGGACCATAAACCTAATTGAATCAGAAAAAGGGTCCAAACTTATAAATATTTTGCATTTCTTTGTAGCATTACAATAGAGTGTTAATGGGACATCATAAGTTCCAAACCACTAGGCCAGGTTTTTTGTGTAGTTAATTATTAAGGCTAAGCACTCCTCTAAATTTGGAAATATTTTAGTTTAAGGATTTCTGATAATTTATGTATAACAGCATTATGGTGAAAATATTAAATTGTTACCAAAGTAGCTGTGTCTAATAACATCATTTTATTATTGATTTGAACTATTATCAACAAATTTTCCATTAAATTTTTGAAAATCTCCTAACAATTAAAAAAATTGCTTATTTTTAAAAACAATAGATTTTGGAATTGCAAAATATGTACAGCAATTTTCCCCCGCAATTTTTCCCCCATTTCACACTCTTTTCTGTCATAAACCTGTTTCAGTATTCCCAAGTTATTTTTATCATTTTTCCCAGCATTCTATGCATCTTTCCTACCTTCAAATTGAAACTGAAAGTAAACACATCCTTCTTAGAAATTCTGGTTGCACCTGCATTTAATTAGTTATGCTTCACTGAGTCAAACAAAACACAGAGTGCTGACACATGCTATCTCTGTTCTGTGTGCTATGTGTTTTCTTACAGTTTTGGTCCAGCATATTGGATACTATTTGTAAAGTTAGTATTTTTTTTATATTTAAACCTTAGTTTTCATTTCACTTGATATATTTTCGGAAATTAGCAATCTTTTGGCCGATCGATAAGTATTGATTTTTTCATAGTTATGTTATATCGTATGGCTGGCCTACAACTTGTTGCTGTGGATATTTTAACATTGCATTAGGCTATATGTTAATTTCTATTTTGTTATTTATTACTTTTCTAGTAAAACTTTGATATAGTGTCATTTTCTGAAAATAAATGAGATTTTGGATATGAAAGCAAATTCATTTCTGTATATTTACTTCCGTTAGTTAGCGATCTTCAATCGGCTGATTTATCGATCTTTCCCAAGTTATGCTAGATTGTAGGCCTGCTTAAAATTTGTTGTGGATATTTTATTCAACACCCAATTAGGTTATCTGTAATTTTTTTTTATTATTATTTCTTGTTTTTTTTAATAAAAAAAAAGTTTGAGTTTGTACCGTTTTCTGAAATTGAAATGTCTTGGATACGGAAGCAAAATAGACTTCCTTGCTATGGAAATCGGCTATCATTTTGGAGAGCAGTTTTGGGAAGGGCTGCTAGGTAGTAACTGGAAGGAGAGCTATGCACCAATCCCCTGTGATGATGTACAGAACTGGCCAGGCCTAGCACCTAATGTCCGACCCCACCTTCTCGTGTTGCAGACCGTTAGTACCTTTCAAAAGAGATCTCTCTTGTGGAAGTGAACGGAAGGGGAGGGCTGACAGATTAGTGTGGCCTACTGATCTGGACAACTATGGCTACTTTTCTTTTTTTCCTACCCTGCTGAGGAGTGGTCAACCACACAGGGTCCTGGTGCTGACCCTATAAACCCACTGGACAGATATATGGCTCTGAGCTTGATTATGGATCCTGATTTTGCTGCACTGGTGGGCTTCTGTGGAGGGAAAATCTTCTGCTGTGTTTTCTGTTTGTTTGTGGGTTGACAGCCCCAAGTGAAAAGATTCACAGGATATGTTTATCAGCTGGTGGATAATCCTGAGTAGAGGTCATCGCAGGCACCTGAACTCTTTGCTTCTATTGGCATCTACAAATTTTACATTGGAGGAAGTCTTCCAGTATAGATGGCTTCAGCCTTTAGTGGTAGGGGCCCCATGCCTGCGATTAGGGGACTGTTTGATATTGTCGCCATTTCCTCTCTCAATAAACATAGTTTCTTTAAACATCCCACTAACCATTTTCTCTCCATAGGTAGTTGGAATGTGAGGACTCTGCACAGAGCTTTTTCTCTTGATGTCCTCACACAAGAATTCCACCATTATAATTTAGATATTCTCGGCTTGCAAGAGACCAGATGGACAGATAAAGGTCAGATTCTTAAAAAATAATCTTAAATTTCTCTTTTCAGGGAGGGACGACAATAAGCATCACCAAGGCGTGGGTCTGCTTCTCAGCAGACACGCTAGCGATGCTCTTCTAGGATACGAGTGCATTAATGAAAGGTTTCTTACAGCAAAATTTCAGACAAGCGTTAAAGACTTGAATGTTATCTGCTGTTATGCCCCCACTGAGGATGAGAAGGATAGATTTTACGGACAACTTCAGGATATTTTGAAATCTGTCAAGAAAGGAGATATTATCCTTGTTATAGGTGACTTCAATGCCAAAGTTGGTACTGACTCTGACATTTGGGGAGGGGTGACAGGCCCTATTGGTAGCTGCAATGACAATGTCTCCTACAGGTAAGTAAACTCAATGTTTTCAGAATAACTAACACTTATTACATTACCTGATGGGCTACATAAGAATATGATTGATTATATATTAATTAACAGCCAATGGGCTAGTTCTGTTAGGAATACCAGGTCATATAGGGGAGCTGAAATTGGATCTGACCATCATCTTGTTAAAATTGTCTTGCAACTTAAACTTAAAAAGTGTTGTGCTAGCTTTAAAAATTTTACCTTTAATACTGAAGCTCTGAAAGACCCAGTTATAGCTAAAGCTTACCATGATAGCTTACTTAGTCATAATGACAGTCATGGTTTGCTTACTACTGAAGTTGAGGAAGAATGGGACCATTTTAAACAGGCTTTTTTGGAAACTAACAGTACTCTTTCAGGGAAAAGGAGCAGAGGAGGCAGAATTATTTGAGTGATAAGGCACTTGAGCTCATTACTGAAAGAAAGAACTGCAGGAATGTCCTTAATCAATACCGTACTAGTCCTAATAGAAAGGATTACAGAGAGCTTAATAAACGTGTAAAGGATCAGTTAGCTACTGATAAGAATCTTTGGCTTGATGGCTTCGCTGAGAAAGTCGAGGAAGCAGTTAGACAGCACAACAGCAGAGAACTGTACCAGATAGTTAATGTTTTGTGTGGTAGAAAACGGACAGGTATACAGGGATTGAAGGATAAACAAGGTATGGTTATAGAACGTGAGGATTCTGTCATGGCGAGGTGGGCTGAGCATTTCAGTGATGTTCTAAACAATGCAGTTAGTTCTATTCCCATTGTTTGCAATGATTATAGATGCATTGGTGGCTTTAATGTTCGCCCTATAACATAATCTGAAGTTATTTTGGCTGTTTCTAAACTTAAACTTCATAAATCCCCAGATCTGGATGAAATTACGACAGAAATGCTTGAGCTGGGAATGTTTCAGTTAACACCTGGATGACTGAAATTCTGAATATCTTTTATGATAAAGGCATGGTTCCTAAGGATTTTACTAGAGCTATTGTTATCCCAATTTTCAAAAAAGGTGATCACAGTTCTTGTGATAACTATAGGGGTATCAGCCTACTCTCTGTTCCAGGGAAAGTTCTTTCCATGATTATGCTTAATAGAATTAAGAATCTGGTTGACAGTCAATTGTGTGATGAGCAATGTGGATTCAGAAGTGGTAGGGGATGTGTGGATCAGCTATTTTAACTTAGGCAGATTCTTGAGAAATGTTTAGAATTTCAGAAACCTTTGGTTGCTAATTTTGTTGATTTCAAAAAGGCTATCGACTCTGTTGATCGTCATAATTTGTGGTTGATTGTGAGATCATATGGTATACCAGACAAGTTAGTTAACATAATGAAAGCTCTCTATAATAACACTGAGTTGTGTGTGAGAGTTGGTAAGTCTTGTAGCAATTGATTTAGCATTACTTCTGGTTTTCAACAAGGGTGCATTTTGTCTCCTTTTCTCTTTAGTTTGGTTATTGATTAAGTTATGCGAAATTCACTTCAAGGGCAAGATTTTGGCCTTAAATGGGCTGGAGATACGAAAATTCCTGATTTGGATTATGCTGATGATTTAGCCCTTTTGGTAGATGATGTTGATGAGATGAACTCTTTCATTCAAGCTGTTGATGAAACTGGTACTAGAGTATGTTTGGTTATAAACAGAGAGAAAACTAAAGTGATGAAAATTTGTCAGGCAGGCTGTGATTCAGTTAATCTGAATGGTTGCATTCTTGAACTGGTGTCACAGTTTAATTATCTTGGGAGGTACATAACAGATACTGGTAATGTGCGGCATGAGATTAACAGACAAATAGGGATTGCTGCCGGGACTTTTAAGAATATATGGAGAGTGTGGAGAAATAGGCGTATACACCTAAAGAATAAAATTAGACTGTATAATAGTTTGGTTCTATCTAGGGTTAGTTATGGTAGTGATACTTGGACACTTTGTAAACAAGATAACAGGAAACTAGATGCTTTTGATTCCAGATGCTTATGCAGTATCTTGGGCATTAGGTGGTTCAACTTTGTAACTAATGATGAGGTTAGGCAAAGGAGTTTGCAACCTCCTTTAAGCAGCATATTGTGCAGAGAGAGACTCCGTTGGTTTGGTCATGTTGCCTGTATGAATAATTATAGATTGGCGAATAGGGTTATGAACAGTGTGCCTAAAGACCTCAGAAAGAAGGGGAGACCTAGGATGCGGTGGGCAGACAATGTCAAACAGGACCTTGTTAGAATTGGTGTGCAGTGGCCAGATGCAGTAGATGTAGCTCAAGATAGACTTGCTTGGAGAACTAAATTGCACAGTCTGGTTGGACCTCCGTAGCCCATGGCTCCTTGAGTTTGATGACGATGACGACGATGACTAAATGAAGTCACTTAATATGTTTATCATTTACCGTTAGAATATGTTGCATTATTATCAGAATTATACAGTATTATCAAAACTATAAAGTTAATTCACATGGCTTTCGATTGGCTGCCTACTGAAACATATTTACCATATCAAAGAGACTGTTAATTGGGGAAGACGGATTCTTTTATTTTAATGAGTGATGGCTTTTAGAAAAGTTGCCCTCTTATGCACTGCTTTGAACGTAACAGTTTCCTCTTGTTGATGCTCATACACATATATATGAAATGTCACCATCCTCACATGCATAATTTGTAATGTAGCATTTGTACAAAGAACAAAACCTTTAAACGAGAAACAATTGCATCAAAGGCCTGCCAAAGGTGTTAATGAAGAAAAGTAGCACCAGATAAAAGTAGTTTTTCTATCAGAACTCTGTTATTCCAGTGCCATTTGATTAACATTTATAAGAAATGGTCTGCCATAAGCAAGAAGCATGTGTTCCTTATTTCCCAGAAATTTCTGTTTCATATACTTAGGGTGCATCTGTTTTGTAACTGAAACAGCTAACACACGATAGTAGATAATTTTAATTTTGGTTAATTCTAGTCTTCACCAAGTTACATTTATTTCACTGCAGCAATGCAAATCTTCGTATTTATTTTTGCTGTTAAATTTCATTTATAAGTTTTAATCTGGGAAAATTTCCAAAATTGCTAAATAATATTATTACCGCTATTGTAAATGGTAGCTAGGTAGTCACTGGAAGGAGAGCTATGCACCAATCCCCTGTGATTATGCATAGAACCGGCCAGGCCTAGCACCTAATGTCCGACCCCGCCTTCTCGTGGTGCAGACCGTTAGTACCTTTCAAAAGAGATACTCTCTTGTGGAAGTGAACGGAAGGGGAGGGCTGACAGATTAGTGTGGACTACTGATCTGGACAACTATGGCTACTTTTCTTTTTTTCCTACCCCGCTGAGGAGTGGTCAACCACACAGGGTCCTGGTGCTGACCCTATAAACCCACTGGACACATGATGAGGTCATAACCTCATCATTATCTCAGAATAGAAGTTTGAATGATGATGATAATGTATGCATCATCATCATCATCAAGAAGCCATGGCTACAGAGGTCCAACCAGACTGCAATTTAGTTCTCCAAGCATATCTGTCCTGAGCTACATCTTCTGCATACACACCAATTCTAACAAGGTCCTCTTTGACATTGTCTGCCCACTGCATCCTCTTTCTTTCAGTGGCCTTTAGGCACACTATTCATAACCCTATTTGTTAATCTATAATTATCCATATTGGCAACATAGCCAAAGCAATGAAGTCTCTCTCTGCACATTATGCCGCTCAAAGGAAGTTGCAGACTCTTTTGCCTAACCACATCATTACTTACAAAGTTGAACCACCAAATGCCTAAGACATTGCACAAGCATCTAGGATCAAACACATCAAGTTTCCTGTTATCTTGTTTAAAAAGCATCCAAGTTTCATTACCATAATTAACCCTAGAAAGAACCAAACTATTATACAGACTAAAAATAAATCACAAGTCTTAAATTAGTGGAAAAAGACAGATGGCATTAGTTAAATGGTAGACTACTCTGGCATGTTTCTGGAGAGATGTGGGTTCAAGTCCCATATGTCGGTGAAATTTTTTCTCCAAAATATCTATTATAGACCCTAATTTTAATCTTTAGGGTGTATACGCCTATTTCTCCATAGATTCCTAAAAGTCCCGGCAGCAATCCCTATTTGTCTGTTAAGTCACCACATAGTCCCGATTTGGTCCATCCAATCTCATGTCGCACACGACATGTATCAGTTACATAGCTCCCAAGATAAATAAACTGAGACACCTACTAAAGATCATCTGAACCACAGCCTTCCAAACCAATTTTCATCACTTTAGTTTTCTCTCTGTTTAAACCAAACCTACTCTATTACCAGTCTTATCAACAGCTCAAATGAACGAGTTCATCTCATCAACATCATTTGCCAAATGGGCTAAATCATCAGCATGATCTAAACAGAAATTTTCAGATTCCCAGACAACTTAAGGAGAAAATCTTCCTCTTGTGGCAACTTTTGTATAACATATTCAATAACCAAACTAAAGAGAAAAGGAGACAAAATGCACCCTTATCGAACACAATATGCAATGCTAAACCAATTGGTACAAATTTTACCAACTCTCAAACACGACTCAGTGTTATTATAGAGAGCTTTCATTATGTTAACTAACTTGTCTGGTATACCATATGATCTCACAATCAACCACAAATTATAACGATCAACAGAGTCGAAAGCCTTTTTGAAATCAACAAAGCTAGCAACCAAAGGTTTCTGAAACTCTAAACATTTCTCAAGAATCTGCCTAAGTGAAAATATCTGATCTACACATCCCCTATCACTTCTGAATCCACATTGCTCATCATGCAATTGCTTGTCAACCAGGGGTGCGGTAGCGTGCCAGGTTTGTAATCTGCACTTCCCAGGTTCTAGTCCCAGCTGGGTCAGCGTTAAGATTTATCTCCGCAAAATTCTCTGCCCTGCCCATGGTCAGTAGGGGAACTGATGGGCTTGGAAAGGCCGCCATCCGTCGGATGGGACATTAAGCCATGGCCCCATGTACAGGAGAGTCATACCCTGTGCACGTTAAAGAACACATTGGATGGCCTTGATGGGAGGCTACCACTGACTCCCAACAGCTGTTCCAGTGGGTTCCCTCCCCCAACTTTCTCTGAGTTTTCGGGGTCCATGTGACCTGGCCGTTTAGCCCATTGTGTGCAAAAAAGTTTTGCTCAGAGGTAAAACAACCCAGCGCTGCCAACTAGATTTTTAATTCTATTAAGCACAATTATGGAACGAACTATTTCCTGGGATGGAAAGTAGGCTGATACCCCTATAGTTAGCACAAGAACTGTGATCAATTTTTTTAAAAATAGGGATGATAATAGCTCTGGTAAAATCCTTAGGAACCATGCCTTTATCATAAAAGATACTCAAAATTTCAGTCATCCATGAGGTAACCAAAACATTCCCAGCTCTAAACATTTCCATAGTAATTTCATCTACCTGGTGATTTATGTAGTTTAAGTTTAGAAATAGTCAAAATAACTTCAGACTGTGTTATAGGGCCAACATTAAAGCCAGTAATGCATCTATTCTTTATTATTACTTAAGACATTATTACTTATATGTATATATTCTACTATAAGGAATGAGAACTAAAGGAATGAGAACTGCATAGGAACCCATAACCGGAAACATAGGACCCATAACCGGAAACGGAACATAGGAACCCATAACCATACCCATAACCGGAAAAGCATCCAAGTTTCATTACCATAATTAACCCATAACCATGGGAAAGTGGTAGCAGAGGTACAAGATCTGAAAGGACACAAGACAGTGATTAACGGAAAAACATTTATTGGACATAATTATTACAAATGGCATATTAGATGATATATTTCATAATGTTACAGCAGATGCTCGAAGTTTCCACCATGAAACACGATGCATGCGTGACACCGACGGAGCATTGATTGCTGGACACAGTCGAACACACCTGGAGTTTCTTTGATAGTAGCAGCAGCACAGACGAGCCTTGCCACGAGATCCATGTCAGACTCCACAAGTGATTCATACACGGTAGCTTTGAGGGCCCCCCACAGAAAGAAATCAACGCTTGTTAAATCAGGTGAGTGTGGGGGCCAGGAAACTAGTGCAGCACGCCCAATCCATTGTTGCCCCCCCCCCCAAAAAAAAAAATAAATACCCCCTCAAGCAGCTGCTTGCTACAGAGGTCTGACAGGAGCCTGTCAGTTTACATGCCACAGTAGAAGATCTGAGAGGATGGCAGGACCTCAGCAGAAAACAACACGAACATCCATGCCTTACCCGGGGCTCGAACCCAGGTCCCGTAGATCAGTAGCCAAGCGCGCTAACCACTCGGCCACGGGACGGCTAAAAAAACCTTGCAGTGTTCAAATGCGCACAAACACACCTTCCATAATGGGGAGGTGCCCCATCATGTTGAAACCACATGTTGCATCTCACATTTACTGGAACATGGGAAGTAAGCCTGGTAGAACCTGTTCCAGAAAGATCAGATACTTTGCGGAGGTCATGCAGGATGGTAAAAGGTATGGCCTGACTAAGCAGTTGCCGACCAAACCTGCCCATATATTTACTGCGAAACGATGTTGTGCCGCATGGGTGCACACACTGTGGGAGTTCTCGTGAGCCCACAAATGCACATTGTGCTGATTGAATACGCCATCCCAAGTGAAACTGGCCTCATCAGTAAACAAAACATAAGATCGGAAATTCACATCTTGGGTACTTTCTTGGAGATACCACTGCACAAAATGCACACGTGCAGGATGATCTGCGGGGAGAAGTAACTGAACCCTTTGGAGATGAAAGGAGTGTAAGGACTTGCCGTGCAAAACACGCTGTACACTGCAATGAGATACTCCTAAAGCAGAGGCAACGGCAAGCGTGCTGGTACTAGGATTAGTCTCCACGGCATCCAACACACTTTCTTCCATGGTGGGAGTATGCGTCGATCGTGGCCTGCCCTCACTTCTGCTACCTCTTAATGACCCATAATTGCACAAATTTTGATGCACATGTGCAAACAAACAGTGGCCCAGTACATGTCTGTATGGGAAGCGTTCTTGATACATTCGTTGAGCGGCTCGTCCGTTGCCCTCAGCTATTCCATACACTAAGTGCATATCTGCCAGCTCCCTCTTCGAATACCTTTGCATGCACTTCGTAAGCCGACTACTGCTCGAATGAGGAAATCCGAAATTTCCCCTCTAGCGCACTGATGAACAGCGCCGCCTATGGACTTACGGTGACGTTTCCGGTTATAGGTTCCTATGCAATTCTCATTCCTTTAGATCTTATCTACCTCCCCTAAAAGTTTGTACCTATATTTTTGAGACACCCTGTATATACTTATATAGTAGAATATTTGTAATAAATAACTAATCAACAGCAATAGATCATGTTATATACCAAATTCAAGGGAATTTCATTCTGAAAGTAGAATTAACCCCATTGTTTAGAACATCACTGAAATGCTCAGCCCATCTAGCCATGACAGAATACTCACCTATAACCTTACCCTGTCTATCCTTCAATTGCTGTATATCTGTCCGTTTTCTACCACACAAAACATTAACTATCTGATACAGCTGTTTAACTGCTTCCTTGGTTTTGTCTGCCAAGCCATCAAGACAAAGATTCTTATCAGCTGCTTCCTTTACATGTTTATTAAGTATACAATTAAAAGACCTTCTTGCTCAAAAATTAATTTAAAATAATTTAAAATTCTCTGTCACTGAGCAATAAAATTTCAGAGTTTATCCTTCAAACTATTTGGATGTTGAAAGTTTTTAGGAGAAAACTCTCAGAAGCTTTTCGGAGCAAAGACAGCGCTCCATCTTCAGTGAAGTGATGATATGTACTGATGTTGGGTCCGTTTAGACAAAGAGCCTCTTTCCACATGTCGTGTAGGGTGATTGCAGTGTCTCGGTTGCAGGTGGGGATGGACGAGGTCATTATTTCAATAGCCTCGTGGACTATGGTTCCGTAGAAAGTGGATGCGTGCGCAAGAAGTGTGGCATGCTTCTTGCGTGCGCATCCACTTTCTACGGAACCATAGTCCGCGAGGCTATTGAAATAATGACCTCGTCCGTCCCCACCTGCAACCGAGACACTGGAATCACCCTACACGACATGTGGAAAGAGGCTCTTTGTCTAAACGGACCCAACATCAGTACATATCATCACTTCACTGAAGATGGAGCGCTGTCTTTGCTCCGAAAAGCTTCTGAGAGTTTTCTCCTAAGAACTTTCAACATCCAAATAGTTTGAAGGATAAACTCTGAAATTTTATTGCTCAATGACAGAGAATTTTAAATTATTTTAAATGTTTATTAAGCTGTTTGCAACACTTTATATTAGGACTATAAGGGTATTTGATTAAGGAAATTCCTGCAGTTCTTTGTTTCTGAAATACACTCAAGTGCCTTATCACTCAAATTATTTTACCTCCTCTGCTCCGTTTTTTTTTCTAAAAGAATACTGCTAATTTTCAAGAAAAGCCTGTTTAAAATGGTTCAATTCTTCTTCAACTTCAGTAGTAAGTAAAGCATGAATGTCATAATATCTATGCAACCTATCATGGTAAGCTTTAGTTATAACTGGGTCTTTCAGAGCTTCAGAATTAAACATAATTTTTTAATCTTAGCACAATATTTCTTAACTTTAAGTTGCAAGGCACTTTTAACACGATAATAGTCAGATCTAATTTCAGCTCTTCTATATGACCTGGTATTCCTAACAGAACTAGTCCATTTGCTGTTATTTAATATATAATCAATCATATTCTTATGCAGCTTATCTGGTGACACCCATGTGTAATTATGTATGTCACAGTGTTTTTAATAAGTGTTAGCTATTCTGAAACCATTAACCCTAATAATGTCTAGCCAGAAAAATTGGTTTCCATCAAGGGGCCAAACTATTTTCTCCCTATGCTCAACCAAAAAAAATTTCAATTTAGAACTTTTTTTTTGCCAAATAACTAATGAAAGGTCATGTTATATGCCAAATTAATCAGAATTCTGGATTTTTGAAAATATAATATTTAACAAAAAAGGTGACAAGTTTTATTTTAATGGGCCTTTTTTAGAATCATGTAATAAAAAAATGCATCTGGCAACACATAAAAATTTATTTAAAAACATTAATAGATAGAAATGATTATAATGCACACGAGTAGAAGGGCTATTATTTCTGAATAACAAAAAAAATTAATTTTCTTGTTTAAAGTAAACATTTCTTCCGTTTTGTTTTTTCTATGTACCATTCTTTAAGAAAAGTTCAGGCTTGCTGCAGAGTCCAATAAACAAGTCAACTTTAGAATATTTTTAATAAATAACTAATCAACAGCAATAGATCATGTTATATACCAAATTCAAGGGAATTTAATTCTGAATTTTATAAAAGTAAAAAAATGAAATGTTGTAGAAACAGATTAATTTTAATAAGACTTTTTACAGGTGTGTATACCAAAAAAATTGGTACATATTTCATAATTACTTACAAAATATTCCATTTTTAAAAACAGCAGTTTTTTCTTTGTTAATTATCAGGAGTTTTTAGAAACTTTAAGGAAATATTTGTTGATAATAGTTCAAATCAAACTTCTGAGTTTGATGCGGGGATTGCTTCAGCATAATAGTAATGTCAACAAACAAATTGGCAATATCTTATCGCTTCTAAGAAACAGCAATTCGATGGCTATAACAAGTCATTTATATTGTAGTTTAATAAAATGTGCATCAAATGAAAAAAGAAAATATTATTTATTAAGCCTAAATTATATATTTTTATAAAATATGCATAAAAATTTTTAAAAACAGTAATTTATATTTTTTAAAAATCTTTTTTTTTTTATTTTTATTTTTTTGTTGTTGTACTAAAAACAGATATATACATCCTTGGCAAAATCTGCGAAAGTATACAGACATCCTGGGCACTGGAAGGGTTTACTTACCTGTAGGAGATGTTGTCCATTGCCATTGCAGCTATCAATACCAAAAGAGCCTATCACCACACCCTAATGGTCAGAGTCAGTACTAACTTTGGCATTGAAGTCACCCAGAACAAAGGTAATATATTTCTTGACAGGATTCAAAATATCCTGAAGTTATCCATAAAATATATTTTATGAGGATGATACATCCTCATTGGCATCCTCAGGGGGGCATATCAACAGATAACATTCATATCTTTATGCTTGTCTGAAATTTTGCTGTAAGGAACCTTTCATTAATGCACCCATATTGTTACGACAGAAGGAATCTGGCAACCGAAAGCAAAAAGTTTCAGCCAACGAATAAGAACGTTGGGAGAATTTGGAGAAGAAGAGTGGAGCGTTAACGGTCGTTGTGTTGTAACGGTCGTTGTGTTGTAACGGTCGAAGAGTTCGAAAATGGCCGGTGGGCTGTTCTGAGACAGTGCGCGTAAGTATCAAGAAGTAACTTGATGTGTTGTGTATACGCGGAAGGATAAAAGTGGAAACTTTTATGGCTAACTTCGAATGTCTACACGGACTGTCTTTTTGTTCGGCTAGTGTGTGAAAAGTTATTAGCACAGGACGAGAATTGGTTTACGAGTGAAGATCTTCGGGTGACCTGGTAAATCAAGTAAAAGGTAGTATTTAGTAAAATACACAGAGCTGATATTGTGTGCTCTACGCAGGAAGATTGATGACTTGTGCATGTTAATAGTTGATTTGTTAATAAGATACTTCATCCATATTTCCTTTGTAACAATTTACCTTGTATTGAATTTGGTTTTGAAATATAGCTTTTAATACTCACGCTCAGTGGCTATCCATTTTTGTGATCCGCAACATTTGGTGTCAGAAGTGGGATAATTTATTGAATGCCGTTAACTAGAAGTATGGATGAATTAGTAAAGTTGATAAATGACTTGAAAGCCGATATTAAAAGTGATCTAGCTGCCCTAAGCGATAAAATAGGTGACCTGGCCGCACGAAATAATGAGTTGAGGACTGAGATAGTTTCTCAAAAAGATGACTTGAAAGCCGAAATGGCCGCACAAAATACTGAGATGAGAGCTGAAGTGGCTTCTCGAGTTGGTAAGATTATTGATCACTTCAAGGATCATAAAACCGAACTCAATAGACAATGCAATAGTTTAAATGTTGAATTTGTCAGTGAAAAAGATGATCTTGATAGTGTTAAGTTAGATTGTAAACATGGAAAAGAAAAAGAGAAAGGCAACGCATATAAAAATGTGGATCTGCTACTGGAAATCAAGAATCGTAGAGATAGCGCAGATAATGCCTTTGACCACGCAACTACTGGTAATGCATGGCAGAGTGTCTATGTCGCTGGTGACATGTCTAGGAACTGTGAAGAACAATCACACAGATCAGAGAGCTGTGAGACTATACAGTACGCTTTGCACTTCAAAATACCTAGGTATACAAGTCTGGCACGATCTGAAGAGAGATCCACACGAAAGGTATTCTATTCCTCGCTCTCAGCAAAATGCGTCATGGACAATTATCGCAAAGGCAGAGTAACGAGTGGTAATGAAGGGGAACGAAACAGAGTTTACGTTTCGCAGAGTGGTCCGAGTAAAGAAGAGGCGTCCATTCATCATAGATACAAAGTGCCATTCGACTTTACCGCGGAAGTCGGAGAGATTTTACCGAAGCATATAGCCACACTCGAATCGTTTATAGAAAGTGGGGATTTAAGAAAGAAGAATTCCGAAGAATGGCTTAGAAGCGTAACAGGTAATGCTAGTAAAGGAGCTTCAGGCAGAGACAG
Organism: Ryuthela nishihirai; assembly: GCA_038380435.1. Taxonomy (NCBI): domain Eukaryota; kingdom Metazoa; phylum Arthropoda; class Arachnida; order Araneae; family Heptathelidae; genus Ryuthela; species Ryuthela nishihirai. The sequence goes on along the minus strand of JAWZYU010000023.1, from coordinate 1,490,819 downwards.
TACTTCAAAGACTAACTTTCTGGATGAAACTAAGCCTCAGAGTTACGATCAGAGAGAAGTGAATCCCTCAGATAATTTCAACGTAGCCACGCTGAATTTCTTCTCTGAACAGTCAATGTGCAGATTTGGGCATTATAACCATTTAGATTATAAGGATATAGAAAAGTTTTATCACGACTACAAGAGCTCTAAAGTGGACAATATGTTACAAAACTCGTCGCTGATCTCCAGAATGAACAATTTGGCAATCATGACTGATATTTCCCTGGCTAATTACAATGAGAGCTCCAAGAAAGTGAATTCGGAAGAAACAGCAAATATGACCTCCTCGGGTCATGTGTTTTGCTGGAGACCCGAGTGGCGCCATCGGATGGTAGATAAAAACAGCACAGGAGGTGTCGGCAACAAAGTGAGTCTTGTCTTGGCTCCTGCACTTGCTGCTTTAGGTCTCAAGGTCCCTATGATCTCCGGTCGTGCTCTCCAATTGACGGGAGATACTCTGGACAAATTGGAATCCATCCCTGGCTTCACAGTCGACTGCACTAAAGATAAAATCGAGCAGATGATGGAAGACGTCGGATGCTGCATCGTAGGACAGACAGAGGAGCTGGTGCCAACAGATAAGGAGATTTACCGCTGCAAGGATCTGACGGCTACCGTAGATAGCGTTCCTCTAAGGAGATGCTCAATTGTGTCCAAAAAGCTGGCTGAAGGAGTGTGCGCTTTGGTTTATGATGTTGAATTCGGAAAAGGAGCTATTGATCTCATCAGTACAGAAGATGTTGCTGTTGATTTAGTTAAGAAAATGGTTGCAGCATCACAAGCTCGTGGAATGAAGAGTTTGAGTTGTTCAGCTGTTATCAGCAACATGGATTCACCTCTTGAAAACTCTGTTGACAACTCTCTGGAAGTGATGGAAGCTGTTCAGTGTTTCCTTGGTGACGGATCCTTGGAACTGCAAGAGCTCGTCGAAGAGTTAGGAGGAGAACTTATGCGTTTGGTGAACATTGTGGATAATAGGGTAGATGAAGCATCACGTGTCCGCAAGGTTCTGCATAACGGCAATGCTTTGAACAAGTTTCGTAACATGTTAATAGAACAAGGAGTATCTGAAGATGTTGCAAGCTGGCTATGTGAAGATAAAACAGAAAAAATATTGCTAGCAGCCCGACACATCACTGATTTCACTTATACAGGAGAAACAGGTAAGGTTGTCGGATTAGAAGCTGCAGTCCTAGCAAGAGTATGGAAGGAGGAGATGGACCGAAGCGCTAAAAAGAATTATGGAGCTGATATAATTGTGAAGCACCTTGGGGATCAAATTGAATCAGGTGAAATATGGCTGAAGGTTCATCACGACAGTTCTGAATTAAGTGAAAGTCAACTGACAAAAGGGTCAGACTGGAGGATGAAACTCCTCCCTAGATTTTATGTCACTAATGACTTTCATTCCTTGTTACTGTTGATAGAAGTAAAAATCCAAAGAAGAAAACTTTCGACAAAGAAGAAAACTTTTTACAGGTTTTGCACGAAAACTCTTAGTCGATTCTTCTCCCTGCGGAGACATAAACGTGTTCACAAGGGCTATAGGCCTTACACGTATTATATTTGTGGACGAGGCTTCAGTCAGAAAAGAAATCTAAGTCATAATGAGATTCGCTTTCATTTTGACACAGACGTGGAATATCGCATTCGTCGACGTCCAGCTACAAAGTGCAAGGTGGTTCACGTGGATCGTTTGGCCCCGTTTCATCGAAGAACTGAAGAAACTTTGGAATCCAGAATTGTTCGGGACGAACAAGACCTAGGAAGGGGGCAGTGTTACGACAGAAGGAATCTGGCAACCGAAAGCAAAAAGTTTCAGCCAACGAATAAGAACGTTGGGAGAATTTGGAGAAGAAGAGTGGAGCGTTAACGGTCGTTGTGTTGTAACGGTCGAAGAGTTCGAAAATGGCCGGTGGGCTGTTCTGAGACAGTGCGCGTAAGTATCAAGAAGTAACTTGATGTGTTGTGTATACGCGGAAGGATAAAAGTGGGATCTTTTATCGTTAAGTATCAAGAAGTAACTTGATGTGTTGTGTATACGCGGAAGTATAAAAGTGGGAACTTTTATGGCTAACTTCGAATGTCTACACGGACTGTCTTTTTGTTCGGCTAGTGTGTGAAAAGTTATTAGCACAGGACGAGAATTGGTTTACGAGTGAAGATCTTCGGGTGACCTGGTAAATCAAGTAAAAGGTAGTATTTAGTAAAATACACAGAGCTGATATTGTGTGCTCTACGCAGGAAGATTGATGACTTGTGCATGTTAATAGTTGATTTGTTAATAAGATACTTCATCCATATTTCCTTTGTAACAATTTACCTTGTATTGAATTTGGTTTTGAAATATAGCTTTTAATACTCACGCTCAGTGGCTATCCATTTTTGTGATCCGCAACAATATCTTAGAAGAGCATTTACTAGCATGTCTGCTGAGAAGCAAACCTATGTCTTGGTGGCTTGATTTGGTGATGCTTTTTTTTTTATCTTCCTTCCCTGAAAAGAGAAATTTAAGATTATTTTTAAGAATCTGACCTTTATCTGTCCATCCAGTCTCTTGCAAGCCAAGAATATCTAAATTATAACGGTGCAATTCTTGTGTGAGGACATCAAGAGAAAAGCTCATTGCAGAGTCCTCACATTCCAACTACCTATGGAGAGAAAATGGTTAGTGGAATGTTTAAACAAACTATGTTTATTGAGAGAGAGAATGCCAACAATATCAAACAGCCTCCTAATAACAGGCATGGGGCAAAGACCCATTCCCCCACCACTAAATGCTGAAACCACTACACTGGAAGACTTCCTCCAATGTAGGATTTGATGATGCCTGTAAAAGCAAGAGTTCAGGTGTCTGTAATGACCTTTGCTCAGGTTTATCCACCAGCTGATAAAACATATCCTGTGAATCTATTCACTTGGGGCTGTAAACCCTCAAACAAACAGAAAACACAGTGGAAGATTTTTCCCTCCACAGAAGCCCAGCAGCAAATTCAGGATCCATAATCAAGCTCACAGTCTTAAGTTTCACTACTGTACACTTTAGAAAGGACCAAAATATTATTTAGCCTAATTTTAGTGTTTAGATGTATGTATCCATTTTTACCCTGAAAAGCAGCTGGAGTTTTAAAACCCTGAGCAGCTCTATTCTGTTCATCTCATGATGCAAATACACCAGTATGGGGAGGGGGCAAGAAACACAATCAAGCCAAAAAATGCAGGGGAGAGGTATTTTTTTGCCACTTTTTTGCACGCCATGGGGCTAAATGGCCAGGTCACAAAGGGCCCCCGAGGGCTAAGAGAAGGTTGGGGGAGGGGACTCATTGGAACAGCTGTTGGGAGACAGATGGTAAGCTCCCATCAAGGCCATCCAGCATGTCCTTTGAAGTGCACAGGGTTTGGCTCTCTCGCACGTGACCCTCAGCTTAACGTCCCATCCGATGGATGATGGCCTTTCCAAACCTGTCGGTGTCCCCTATTGACTGTGGGCAGGGTGGAGATTTTTGCTGAGATAAGGGGGGGGGGGGGGGGAGAGACTGGATTCCCAATGCAGTATAACATTTTCCCATCCGTTTTTTACAGGTCTGTAAATAATTACTTGAAAATGTAGGAAATATAAATAAGTTTCGTAATTTTTTTTCTTTCCATTAGCAGCATTCTGAAAGTGTGTGTGTGTGGGGGGGGGGGGGGGGGGGGGGCATATATAAGTGCACATGGGTTTCACCAGATAGGCTGCATAAGAATGATTGATTATGTATTAATTAACAGCAAATGGGCTAGTTCTGTTAGGAATACCAGGTCATATAGAAGAGCTGAAATTAGATCAGTGCCTTACAAGTTAAACTTAAGAAATATTGTGCTAAGGTTAAAAAATTATGTTTAATTCTGAAGCTCTGAAATACCTAGTTATAACTAAAGTCTACCGTGATAGGTTGCATAGATATTATGACATTCATGCTTTACTTACTGCTGAAGTTGAGGAAGAATTGGACCATTTTAAACAGGCTTTTCTTGAAACTAGCAGTACTCTTTTAGAAAAAAAGAAGCAGAGGAGGTAAAACAATTTGAGTGATAAGGCACTTGAGTTTATTTCAGAAAGAAAGAACTGCAGGAATTTCCTTAATCAAATACCCTTATAGTCCCAATAGAAAGTGCTGCAAACAGCTTAATAAACATGCAAAGGAAGCAGCTGATAAGAATCTTTGGCTTGATGGCTTAGCAGACAAAGCCAAGGAAGCAGTTAAACAGCTGTATCAGATAGTTAATGTTTTGTGTGGTAGAAAACGGACGGATATACAGCAAATGAAGATAAACAATGTAAGATTATTGAAGGTGACGATTCTGGCATGGCCAGGGGAACTGGGCATTTTAGTGATGTTCTAAACAATGTGGTTAGTTCTACTCCAATTGTTTGAAATGATGAAAGATGCTTTACTAGCTCTAATTTTGGCCCTAATCACAGTCTGAAGTTATTTTGGCTATTTCAAAACTTAAACTACATAAATCCCCAGGGGTAAATGAAATTATTACTGAAATGCTTAAAGCTGGGAATCTTTCGGTTACCACATGGCTGACTGAAATTTTAATATCTTTTATGATAAAGGCACTGTTCCTAAGAATTTTACCAGAGCTATTATTATCCCTATTTTTTTTTAAAAGGTGATCGCAGTTCTTGTAGTAACTATAGGCATATCAGTCTGTTCCAAGTAAAGTTCTTTGCATGATTGTGTGTAATAGAATTAAGAATCTGGTTAACCAAGAACTATGTGATGAGCAATGTGGATTTAGAAGTGGTAGAGAATATGGAGATGAGAATTTTTCACTTAGTCAGATCCTTGAGAAATGTTTAGAGTTTCAGAAACCTGTGGTTACTAGTTTTGTAGATGTTAAAATGGGTTCTGACTCTGTTGTCCATCATAATTTGTGGTTGATCACGAGATCTTATGGAATACCAGACCAGTTAGTTAATATAACGAAAGTTCTCTATGATAATGCTGAATCATGTATGTGTTGGTAAAGCTTGTAGTAATTGCTTTAGCAATGCTTCTGGTGTTCGACAAGGGTGCAATTTGTCTGCTTTCCTCTTTAATTTGGTTATTGGTCATGTTATGTGAAATTCACTTCAAGTGAAAGATTTTGCACTTAAATGGTCAAGAGATTTGAAATTTATGATTTAGATTATGCAAATGATATTGAAGAGATGAACTTTCATTAGAATTGTTGATGTGAGTAGCAGTAGAGTAGGTTTGGTGATAAACAGAGAGAAAATGGAATTGATGAAAACTGATAAGGCACACTGTGGTTCAGTTAATCTGAATGGTTGCGCTCTTGAGCAGGTGTCTCAACTTTATTAGTTTGCGAGCTATGTAACAGATACTGGTGTCATGTGGCATGAGATAAACAAATAGGGATTGCTGCTGGGACTTTTAAGAATCTATAGAGGGTGGAGAAATAGGCATATAAGCTAAAGACTAAAGTTAGACTATATAATTGTTTGGTTCTATCTAGAGTTAGTTACAGTAGTGGAACTTGGACCCTTTGTAAACAAGGTAACAGGAAACTTTATGCTTTTGACTCTAGATACTTAAACAGTATCTTGGACATTAGGTAGTTGAACTTTATAAGTAATTAAGAGGTTAGGCAAAAGTGTCGGCAACCTCCTTTGAGCAGCATATTGTGCAGAGAAATTTCGTTGGTTTGACCATGTTGCCCAAATTCATAATTATTGATTAGTGAATAGTGTTAAAATAAATGTGTCTAAAGGCATCAGAAAGAGAATTAGACCTAGGATGCAGTGGGCAGACAATGTCAAACAGGACCTTGTTAGAATTGGTCTACAGTAGCAAGATGCTGCAGATGTAGTTCAGGAGAAATGTGTTTGAAGAACTAAATGCACAATCTAGTTAGACTTCTATAGCCCATGCCTTATTATGTTTATTACCAGGCTAAATCTAGTCTTTTTGCCTTTGCTTCATACAAGTCAATTTATGAATGTCAGGTTATAATTTTATTGTTACAAGATAACCAGGCTTTTTAGGCTATAATCTTTAAAATAAGACCACTTTTTGTCCTTGATTTGTTTGAATGATGAAAAGGCTTGTTCACATAGATAAGTACTTGCAAATGGTAGATATATCACTGCACCAATTTTCTGAGATTATTAAAAATCTTTAATTACTTCTATTTACATATTTGGCGGCATATTTCTTATGTTTTCATTTCGAAATTTGCGATTAAACCCACAAAGCTACTAGCTTATCTGCAGGTTATGTATGACAGAACAAATGAATATGCCGGGACTCAAACCAGGACTCAAAAGTTGCGAACAAACAAGATACCACAGCACCACTGGGCATGCAGTGGAATTCTGACAGCTTCATATGTCGCCATTTTTAGGGTCATGATATGCCATGTGTTGGTACTACTGCTTCGAATGCTGGAACTCTTATGAAAAATATGTTTTAATAATATGTACCTCAGTTCACATTCATTTAGTTGGTTATTGTATAACAAAATACATATCAAAATTTAAAATTTGAAACAAAAATACCTAATTTTCTTTGTTGCTTTATCAGGAATGGATTTTTTATCCCTTTCAGGTTTAGGTGTAATCTTCTGTTTTGGCTGTGCTTGGGTATACTGTTGAGCCACTTGTTGTGCTACCAATTGAGGATTTATTCTAGGTTTCCTAAGTAAAATAAATATTAGATTTCAAAATACACAGAAATATTAAATATGCAAGGGGAAAAAACATAACTGCTATCAACTTCTTTACAAAATGTACAAAAAAAAATGAGAATACAAATCTAACTGCTGATCTCTTTAACAGAACAATTAAATTCAAAAATAGCTTTACAAGGTCTATAGAAGCCTGGACCATATTATGATTTCAATTTATTCTCACTGTTTCAATTACATTCAAAAGGGCAAATTATACTAATAGAGAGTAGTTAGCATTATTACAAGTTTAAGAATATTTTGGAGGAAGGAATATCAAAATTCTACCAAAAATATCCTGAAATGTCTGAAAAAGGGGAAAAAATTAAAATTTTTTTAAATTATCTTTCAAGCAGCTGCTTGCTACAAAGGCCTGACAGGAGCCTGTCACTATAATATAACCACAGAAAAGATTTGTGAGGAAGATCAAAGCAGAAAAAACACGAAATGAAATGTCCGTGTCTTATTTAGGACTCAAACCTATGTTCCGTTGTTCCATAACAAAACATACTAACCCCTTAGTTCCCGAGACTTAATGTAGTTGGAAAAAGGTTGGATTGTTTTACCTCTGAGCAGCAAGTTTGAAAAGTTTTAACGAAATTATTAAAAAAAGTGCATTTGGAAGGCTACAAAATAGTTTTTTCAATGTTATGATGTTCCAATAATATAATGTAACAATGTCCAACAAAAAATATATCAATAAGTGCAAGAGGATTCTCATCACTAAGTAAAATAAAAATCAAAGATTGGTATTGTCACCATTGTGCTTGATCATATTTTAATGTTGCCATGACAATATAATCTAATAAAAAAATCTGCTAACAAAAATGCGAGTGATATACACATTAACTGTAGCAATTGCCATTTTCTGGCAACTCAAGCCACAAAATGCAGAATGAGCATCTTGCATGCTGATGGTGAAGAAACAAACTTGTAAATTACACTGCAACTCAGTGGTATTGCGATGCCCAGGCCTAGCCACTGGATATCTAATTTTTGGTATTTGGCTAGCATGTGGTTCTTTCACCATGACAGAAAGCCAAGAGAGCATCTGGCAGTGAGGAGTGAGAAATAGACTTTTAACCTGGACAACATAGAAATACAATTTGGAATTCACAACTCACATCTATTTTCTGAGGTCAGTTATAACTTCAGCATTTTATATATTGATTGGTTTTGCAGGTAAGACATCATGCTTGATAGTGAGGCACTTGTGATACATCCAGTGGCAAACAAGTTAGTAACCAGTAAACTGGAAACAGAGTGACAAGTTTTTCTGATATGAAGAAAATGTCCAGAAGAAAAATTTTTCTTCTATTTTGTTAAAAGTGAAATTGAATGAAAATTGCTTTTTATTATCTGCTATAGTATTTTTACTAATGGTTTCATGTCATTTTTGAATGTGCTGGAACCCCATAACATACAAATCAATTAGCTTTTTTGATATGTCACTAGATTTACTTGCTGCTATCCACCAAGTCACAGGATTTAGGCTTCTTCAGATACCCTTGGAAAAGTATCATTTTAAATGTAAAATGCAGCAATAAAATATAGTACATAACAGTTTCTTCTATCCATTTTCTTATTTTTTTTCCCCCTTCTGCTAATGGTTAATCATTTTTCTTCTTCTATGCAAAATACACTATTTGCACAAACATGTGCAGTGGGAAAATGGCTTTACTGAACATAACAGATGTGTGGCTCCAACTCCTTTGTTCCTAAAAAGCCATGACATGCATCTTTTTTTGTCTTTTTGTAAAGCATCTAATGCAGTAATAATTTTTTTACTTAGCTTTGTACATTCAAGATTCTAATAAGTTTGACACTGAGATCCATCCATTTAGGATGGCCATTTGCTATCCTCAGATATGATATCTCAAAAACGTTTTTATGCTAACTGTAGGGACAGCTCATATATTATTTATTATACCCATCCCACCAAAAAGCAATAATTATATATTAAACATATTAAGTTTAATATTAATTATTTGTCTGTTGTGTGAACTATCATTAATAACATTGAGTTTGGGAATCAGTATTATTTGTAATTTATACAACACTACAATCATTTAACATTGTGTATGGTGCTTACAAATGAACTCCACTAAACATTTGCCATTCAATTATATTTTTAAGTCTTGAGGCACTGTTTGATGGTGATCAAGGGTGGTCATAAGTCTCCAGTCTGCGGGGGGCCATTTAGGGAAGTATGAAGGATTTTTCCCTAACCATGCCTTACCCAGGGCTCAAACCAGATCCCTTAGATCAGTAGCCAAGCACACTAACCACTAACTATTAGTTACAAAAGTCAGAGCAGCAACCCACCTATCAATGCCTCAATTCTAATGAAAGAAAGGTTTTAATCCTTTATCAACCATTAGTTCAACCCAGATAACAATAGACATACATGAGACCCATTCAAGTTGAAATGTCAATCATGGTCCATATATCAAGGAAGTTCTCTAATCTGTATTACCTCCTTCATTCTGAAGTTTCCGATTCTAAATAATCCAATTAGCGTTTAATTGGCTGGAGCTGGCAGATTTGGGTATAAGGTTCAATAAACACCCATTTAGAAACAATCTACGACCTTCAACTGTGTAAAAGAATTTAAGTGTGGACTTTGCCATGTGTACAGTTCAGAAATGGTCAGCTGGAATATTATAAATTTCCTCTGATTGATGCATCCATAAGCAAACACATATTAGGGAATGGGGACACAGCTGCACCTTTAGTACAGTAAAAGAGCTAAATTGGACACTATTCTTCCCTTTAACATTCTCCTATTAGGAAAAGGACAAAAATATTGTATAATTGGAGGCAGATTTTTGTAAGAGTAAAACTGAAAAAAAAATACCCCCTCAAGCAGCTGCTTGCCACAGAGGTCTGACAGGAACCTGTCAGTTTATATGCCATAGTAGAAAGTCTGAGAGGATGGCAGGGCTTCGGCAGAAAAACAACACACACAACCATGCCTTACCCGGGGCTCGAACCCAGGTCCCTTAGATCAGTAGCCAAGCGCGCTAACCACTCGGCCATGAACCCAAAAATAAATGTTTTTGTGGAAAACATTTTGCCAACATATGGGATTCGAACCCATATCTCTCCAGAAACATGCCAGCGTATTCTAACCTGTTGACTAATAGTTCAACAGATTAGAATACTCTGGCATGTTTTCTGGAGAGATGTGGGTTTGAATCCCATATGTCAGCGATTCTTTTTTCAGAAAAACATTTATTGATTTATAGATGCTTAAACATCAGCAGGTAATGCTGAGATTATCAACTATTGTTTAAAACCCAAAAATCAGATTTCAATGACCAATTTGGATGTTTGGATTTTAAACCAAAAATCAGAGTAGTTGGCAGCTCTGCCAAACTAATGCAGTCTCTTTACCCAATAAGCTGCACAAAGGAGGCTGCCTAATCTTTTGCCTAACATCATTACTACTTACAAAGTCAAACCACTAATACCCAAGATACTGTGTAAGCATATAGAATCAAAGGCATTATTTCCTATTATCTTCCTTACAAAGGAAGTCATGCTCCACTACCAAAATTAATTATAGACATAACAAAACTATTGTATAGCCTAATTTTAGTCTTTAGATGTGTATTTTTCCACATTCTGCATAAATTCTTAAAAGTTCCAGCAGTAATCATTATTCATCTGTTTATCTCATGCCACACATCACTAGTATCTGTTCCATAGCTCCCAAGATAATTAAACTGAGACACCTGCTCAAAAGTGCAACCATTCAGATTAACTAAACACTGACCAATTTTCATCACTTTAGTTTTCTTTCTGTTTATCATCAAGCCTACTCTACTACCAGTCTCATCAACAGCTCTAATGAAAGAGTTCATCTCTTCAACATCATTTGAATAATCTAAATAATAAATTTCAAATCTCTAGACTAGGGGTTCTCAACATGAGGTATGTGGTAAAATTTTCAGGGGTACACCGTGAGAGCTCAAAAGTTGCTAGATCTAGTAACAAAGTCGCTAAGTTGGCATTATTATACTATAACTATAGTTTTATCTATCTATATAAGGAGTATGCCAGTTACATACACATTTCCAGGGGGTACATGAAGCATAAAAGGTTGAGAACCACTACTCTAGACCATTTAAGACTAAAATCTTCCCTTTGCACTGAATTCCACGACATAATCATATCCAAACAAAAGAGAAAAGGAGACAAAATGCAGCCTTGTCAAACACCAGAAGAAATGCTAAACCAATTGCTACAAGCTTTACCAACTCTCACGACTTGGTATTATTATAGAGAGCTTTGATTTCGTTAACTAACTTGTTTGGTATGCCATATGATCTCATGATCAACCACATATTAGGGTGATCAACAGTCTTTTTAAAATCAACAATGCTACATGGAAATTGCAACATTAAGAAGGAATGGAAGTAGAGATGTGTAGTTCACAGGAGGCAATCGGCCATATGAGATATGAAAAATGACCAAAGTTGCACAGCAAATGGACACATGACACCCAGCCAAGCAGTGGATAAATATCAGGCACCCATGAGCTATGGTGTATTATAGCACATTTATCCTTCAATTCCTGTATCCTTAGTGTATCATAGAATGACTGACAGTGAGGTTGGAGTACATGTTGTAAAAACGTTTGGAACATGTCTTGGAGACATTGGCAGGACCCTTATGCGCAACTGACGCTTTCTGAGACTGAATCATCGATATGCGAGAGCTGGGATTGAGCCTTCGAGCAATCGCCACATGCATGGGTTGCAATGTGAGCACTATGCAGTGGTGCATCGGACACAACATCATGGAGCACTAAATGACACAGAAGGTATAGGACCAGCATGTTGCACCACAGGACATAAAGACTGCACACTCCATAGGACAGCTGTTTGCGACCCTTTCACCACAGTGACTGTGCTGCAGAATGATTTGCAGCCTGCTACAGGTACTATAGTCCCCATGCAAACCATTAGACAATGTTTGCACAAAGCAGCAATAAGGGCAAGATGTCCAGTCCAGCTTCTACCATTGCAGAGACATCACCGGTGACCCCGTATCCACTGGTGTCAAAGCGAGGCAATACTGGACTATGGAATGGAGGAATGTTGTTCACAGATGAGTTGCAATTCTGTTTCGTCATGCCAGATGGTTGTCTGCATGGCATCAGCAACATAAGGAGCTCTACTACCAGTCTACTCTACTACCAGTCTACTACAATCACATGGCAGCTGGACACATCTGCTCCATGTTACTGGTGTGCTATTGGTGAGATGTTACATTGATGACATCATTAATCCTGTGGCAGACCCTTACCACCATGCTTGGACTGATTCTGCAACAGGACAATGCCACATTGCACATGCAGTGATGGACAGTCTCCAAGGTATGAGCATTCACCCATGGCTGTCATACTTCCCAGACTTGTTACCCATTGAGCACATGTGCAAACTAATGGGTTGCCACCTTCACCAGCTCACTCCAGTGGTGAACCTGGACAGTTGCATGCCCAATTGGATAATGTTTGGAAAGCCATACCTCAGGATACCATTAACGATCTGATTGATGGAATGGCGAAATGTCTACAGCTTGTATAACCATCCAAGGTGAGCCTACTATGTACTGATGAATCTGCAATAGATGTACGTATCTTGTGTTATTTGTTGAGCAAATGAAATAATGTAGATGGTTTTATAGTAACAGCTTATATTCGTGTATTGTTAAATTTACATCATTATGCATGCCAACTCAGTGGAATCTATCCATTTCAACAGCTAACATCCTGATAAGTGAATGATAGTCAAATTTCAGTTTTAAAATAGTAATTTTTGTTTCTAACTATAACATCCAGTTGTGCTTTCAGTCACCGTACCCCTGTGAAGTCTATTTTCAGAAATGAACCGACTTTAACCTGTCCTAGGTCTGCTACAAGCATTCCTTAGAAGTATTCTGAAAACCTACAGAACTCCCTACTTGTATGACCACTGCTTCCAGTCTCAGCATTGATGATAGCGTAAAATTACTGTGTATTGTATTTTCCTGTATAGAATCTCATCATTATGGCAAATGGCAATCTGAATGATAATCCAGTGCTTTTCCATCAGTGTATTAACATTATGTCACAGATTGAGAATGTGTTTGCTTTTAATAAAATCTGTGATAAAAAATCTGCTAACCAGAATTTCTGGGAATTGTATAGCAATAAAACCATGTCTCATCACCATTGGCAGTGTCTTTTAACCATTTCGGGCACTAGGTTCAAACATTGCCAGCATATCCTTGCACATGTTAACTCTAGACCTGTTTTGCTGTTCTGTTAGTTTGTGGGATACCCATTTGGCACATTTCTTTCAGAACTTTAAACATTGATGAATAATTGTTTCCACACTGTCAACAGATACACTGACATCTGAACTTATTACCTGAAAGCAATGTGTGGGTTTTCCTTAACGAATTCACAACAGCAGCGATGGTTCTCTTGTTCATGGACTTCTTCGGTCTTTGTGTATGAGGGGTCTTTGAAGCTTTGCCATCCTTCTCTGAATTTGCTCATACATCCCATAACAGTGCCATATGAACAAGCATCCCCATATGCTTGTGATAAATCGACATGGATTTTTTTCATGTTGTCCCCAAGCTGCATCCGTGTGAAAATGTAAAATCTCTCCGTCTTTAGTTGGCTTCATAGCAACAATGCACAGATTTCACACACCGAGCTTTACATACCACCAGTGAAGAAAGAGAAATGATGATATGGCCTTTGTTTTTAACATGTAATGGCAAGTTTAGACAAGCTTTCAGACAAGTCCTAGATCGTTAACTTCAGGAAAACGAGTTCAAATCTACAAATACATGTGAAGAACTTTTTGAATGCCCTTCATAAAATCCATTCAACTAGCTCAAAATTATTCATACTGGATCTTCAAAACTTTTCCGATGTCACTGTGGTGAGTAATCCCAAGAAAAAGCGAATTTTAGTCAATAGATTTAGCCCTAATACTATTGAAAGTGACATTGTTAATATGCTTAACAACACAGACATTACTTAGGAATGTGAAAAATTCAGAAAAAAAAATTGATCTCTATGCCTCTTTTGTCATTACCTTTAGTAATTAAAATCTGGATTACTTTTAAATCTGAATTTGTGGCCAAGAGGAACTTTTATTACTGAGTTTAGAGGGATACCACTGCATGCTATTTCTAAGTAACTCTCCTATCAAACACCTGCTGCTTTTAGTTCACAATCCAACAACCAATGACTTCCTAATGATTTCAAGTGCTGTATAGCTATTTTTATCAATCCACATAGAATGTGCTACAAAATTCATTCTTATCATTTTATCTTTGCTCATGACTTGGATATATTACGTGTCAAGGAGAGTTGGCTTGAAGATAGCTAATATGACAGTTTTGTGTGCTCAAAAGGACATTTTATATTTTGTATTGATAGACTGAATGCTAAAGGTGGTGGAGACCGTATATTCATAAAAAATTCATGTCATTTTCCTGTAATACCAATGCCTCTTCATTTCAGCAAATATAAAATTATCAGTATTGACATTTCTTCCTCTCACAATTGCATGTTTTGTACTCATAGCCTACCCACCATCTAATTCTAGCAACCATACTTATATAGATGGCATCCTTAACTGTATAGAATACATTACTAGTGTAAATATTCGTTTGGTTCTCACTGAAGACTTTTATTTTCCCAGTATCAACTGGACAACTCCATTTTCTACAAATAATGTTCAAGGGCTTGCTATCTCATGATTAAATTTTCTAGAATTTCAACTATTTGTTAACTTTCCCCCACGACATGAAAATTACTTTGACCTGTTCTTCTGCAATCACGATACATTCATGTTTGGAATCATGATACATTCATTGAAGCATTCTGCCTTTTTCCACCAGTGATACACCTCCTCATATTCCTGTAGCTTTTAACCTCGATCTTTGCCCTTCCACACAAGTCTATCCCAAGATACTGGATTTTGTAAAATGCAGAAGGTCTGTAAAATAGCAGCTATGTGTAAACTGGAAGGAGAGCTATGTACTAATCCCCGAATAATACACAGAATCGGCCAGGTCTAGCACGTAATGTCTGACCCAGCCTTCTCATGATGCAGGCTGTTACTACCTTTCAAAAGAGATACTCTCTTTAGGAAGGGAACAGAAGGAGAAGGCTGCCATATCAGTATGGCCTACTTATCTGGTAATCTATGGCCACTTTTTTCTTTTTCTTTCTGCCCTGCTGAGGAATGGTCAACTTCACAGGGTCCTGGTGCTGACCATTTATACTCACAAGACTGTACTGGTTTATGGCTTTGAGCTGGATTATGAATCCTGGACTGCTGCACTGGTGGGTCTCCGCTGAGGGAAAAACTGCCACTGTATTATCTGTTTGCTTGTGGGTTGCCAGCCCTAAGTGAACAGAGACATGGGATACCTTACATCAGCTGGTGGATAATCCTGATCAGAGGCCATCACAGGTACCTGAACCCTCACTTAGTTAGTTGTGGATTGCCAATCCTAAATTGGAGTAAGTGTCTCAGGCAGGTCATATGGCTCTTGAAAAGGACCACTTAAAAAGGTGGTGCCTGAAGTTCCTACCAGCATCGTGACTTCAGCCTTTAGTTGAGGAGGGATAGGTCTTTCCCCATGCTTGCGACCAGTGGGTTGTTTGATATTGTTGGCCTTACCTCTCTCAATAAACCCAGTTTCTTTAAAAATCCTACTAATCATTTTCTCTCTGCAGGTATGTGGAACATGAGGACGTTATATAGAAATTATTCTCTTGATATCCTCAAGCAGGAATTCCAGCATTATAACAGATATTCTATGCTTGCAAGAGACCATATGGATAGGTAAAGGTGAGATACTTTAAAATAACTTTAAATTTCTCTTTTGAGGCAGGGAGGATGGAAAGCATCTCAAAGCTGTAGGTTTGCTTCTCAACAGATATGCCAATGATGCTCTTCTAGGATATGACTGCATTAATGAAAGATTTTTACAGCAAAATTTAAAACTAAAATTAAAGACTTGAATTTTATCTGTTGTTATGCCACTACAAAGGACTTTGATGAGAATGAGAAGGATAAGTTTTAATTTTTAATTTTTTTTTTAATTTACTACATGTAGGCAACGCTCTTGGCTACTGATCTAAGGGACCTGGGTTCAAGCCCCGGGTAAGGCATGGATGTATGTGTCATTTTTCTGCTGAGGTCCTGCCATCCTCTCAGATCTTCTACTTTGGCATATAAACTGACAGGCTCCTGTCAGACCTCTGTGGCAAGCAGCTGCTTGAGGGGGTATTTATTTTTTTTTTATTTATAGGCAGAGAAGAATCCTAGAAGCTACTCCTAGCTTTTAAAGGCCTTCTCATACAAAGACATGCCCTACTAAGCCCAAATTGCCTGTTGACCACTGCCTCAGATAGAGCTAACACAACAAAGTTTGCCTTATTGGAACAGTTGCTGGCTCCCTAACCACTTTGCCAGTTAAGGCTTACAGTTAAGACTTTTACAGACAGCTTTGGGATATTTTGAATTCTGTGAAGGAGATATTTCTCTTGCACTTGGTGATCAACAATGCTAAAGTTACCGACTCTGATCTTTGAGCAGGAGTTTAAGGTCCCTTTGTCATTGGTAGTTCCAATGGCAATGGGGAATGTTTTCTACAGATACATAAACTTAATGGTTTGCAAATAACTAATACATATTATAAACACCAGGACATTTATAAATACAAATGGGTTTCACCTGATGGGTTGCATACGAATATGATGTTATATTTTAATTAACAGAAAATGGGCTAGTTCAGTTAGGAATACCAGATCTTGCAGGAGAGCTGAAATTAGGTCTGATCATTACTTAGTCAAAAGTGTCTTGCAATTGAAGCTTAAGAAATGTTGTGCTAAGGTTAAGAAAATTACCTTTAACAAAGGTCTAAAAAAATCCAGATATACCCAAAGCATACCATGACAGACTAGTCATTATGACAATCATGTTTTGCTTACTACTAAAGTTGAGAAAGAATGGAATCAGTATAGGCAGGCTTTTCTTCAAACCAACAGTACTCTTTTGGGTAAAAGGGAACAGAAGAAACAAAATTATTTGAGTAATAAAGCTATGGAACTTATTTCTGAAAGAAGGAAGTGCAGGATTAACTCAACTTCAACTTCCTACGAGAAGGCATTACAATGAGCTTAATAAATGTGCAATGGATCAGTTAACAGATAAGAATCTTTGGCTTGATGATGCACAGGAAGCAGCTAGACATCACAACAGCAGGGGGTGGTATCAGATTGTTAATGTTTTGTGTGGGAAGAAACAGACAGGTACACAGGGATTGAAGGATAAACATAGCGAGATGATTGAAGGTGAGGATTCTGTAAAGGCTTGGTGGGCTAAGCATTTCAGAGATGTTCTAAATAATGTGATTATTTCTACTCCCATTGTTTGCAATGAGGATAGATGCATTACTGGCATTAATGTTGGCCCTATATCACATTCCAAAGTCGTTTTAATGCTTAGAGCTTGGAACTCTTGTGTTGTCACAAGGCTGATATGAAATTCTGAATATTTTTATGATAAAGGTATTGTTCCTAAGGATTTTACTAGAGCTATTAATATCCCAATTTTTAAAAAAGGTGTTCACAGTTCTCATGATAATTATAGGGGAATCAGTTACTTTCTATTCCAGGGAAAGTTCTTTGCATTATTATACTTAACAGAATTAAGAATTTGGTTGATGGGCAATGACGTGATGAACAGTGTGGATTCAGAAGTGGTAGGGGATGCATTGATCAAATATTTTCACTCAGGCAGATTCTAAAGAAATGTTTAGAGTTTCAGAAACCTGGAATACCTGACAAATGACAATGGAATACCTGACAAATTAATGTAATGAAAGCTCTCTATAATAACACTGAGTCATGTGTGAGTGTTGGTAAGGTTTGTAGTGATCGGTTTAGTATTGCTATTGTAGTTACACAAGGGTACATTTTTGTCTCCTTTTCTCTTTAGTTTGGTTATTGATTGTGCAGAGAGAGACTGTATTGTTTGACTGTGTTGCCCGTATGCATAGCTGCAGGCTGGCAAATAGGATTATGAACAGTGTTCCCAAAAGCTTCAGGAAAAGGGGGAGACCTAGGATGCGATGGATAGACAATATCGAACAGGGACTTTGCCAGAATTGGCTTATAGTGGCCAAATGTAGGAGCTGTAACTTTGAACAGACATATCTGAAGAGAAAAATTACACAATCTGGTAGGACTTCTGTAGCCCATGTAGTAGTTCAAAATATCACTGCATTAGGATTCCGTCTATCCGTCTGTCTGTCTCTAGAGTTTGATATTTTATCTGAGTTGGCCATTAACATCTTCACTTGTCATAGTTCTCATTCTCAATTCTTTTACCAACTGACAGTTGTTTTCTCTAAAGTTATCCATTCATGTCTGAAATTAATTCCAGGTATTTCTGCTAAATAGTAAGACCTACAACACTCACCTAATGAAAATTAGCCAAACTTAAATTACAAGCATGGAGACTGCTTACAAATGATAACATTCTATCAATAAAACAAATTACAATGAGGCATCCAAGATATATTCAGATATTTCACTAAAATGTGCCTCTAAACATCTTCAGTTTTGCAACACTAAAAACTGAAATGCATTTTACAAGATGCAAGACAAGCTATCCCTTCTTTGACACAACATGATGGTTCCATTGATACTTCAAACTACAAAAAGGCTTCACTACTTGTGACTATTTTTGCTTTCATTTTTATTGCATATATATGAACAATATTTACTTCTTGAGACCAATCAATCGATTCTTTGTTCTCTGGCCTGTTAGACCTACGAAATGTCAGCACTGCTATTTCATTATTTCCTACCAAAGCACCATTTGGACCAGACAAAATCCCACCAACTTTTTATAAGTGGCTACACACTATTGTTTGCAAAAAATTATCTATCCTCTTCAACTCCTGTGTGGAATCTGGCTAGGTTCCCCCTGACTCAAGCCATAGTCCAATTTACAATGGGGCAGGGGTGGCTCAGTCGGTAGCACGCTAGGCTCGTAATCTGTAGTTTCCAGGTTCGAGTCCCAGCTGGGTCAGCGTTGAGACTTATCTCTGCAAAACTCCCTGCCCTGCCTATGGTCAATAGGGGACATCAATTGGCTTGGAAAGGCCACCATCTGTCAGATGGGACGTTAAGCCATGGCCCCATGTGCAGGAGAGCCATACCCTCTGCATGTTAAAGAACATGCTGGATGGCCTTGACAGGAGTCTACCACCTGTCTCCCATCAGCTGTTCCAGTGGGTCCCCAACCTTCTCTGAGCCTTCAGGGTCCTTATGACCTGGCCATTTAGCCCACAGTGTGCAAAAAAGTGCCGCTCAGGGGTAAAACAACCCAACCCAATTTACAAGAGGAAAGATGGTCCCACTAATCCTACTAATTACCATCCAATCTCTCTGATGGATATTGTTCCCAAAATAATGGAATAGTGTACATAGTAAGGTCTAAAAGTTTCTGGCCCAAGGGTATTAAAGAGGTAATAGAATCAAACAATAATTTTTATTTTTAAATATAATCACCCTTTATTTCAATACATTTTTTAGAATGGCTAATTAACTTTTCCATACCACTTAAAAAATAACCTGAATTTTTGTCCTTAAAATGGTCTAAAACTGCAGAAATTACTTCATCACTTGTAAATTTTTTCCCCACGCAGATCAGACTTCAATTTTGAAAACTAAAAATAGTCGCTAGGGGTTAGGTCAGAGTTGTATGGTGGGTGATTTAATTCCTGGAAACCAGCAACTTAAGCAAGCACTGGTGAATTGCTGCGCAATAACCTCACTCCCTGGGACAAGGGGCGGGGGTGGCTCAGTCGGTAGCGCACCAGGCTCGTAATCTGTAGTTCCCAGGTTCGAGTCCCAGCTGGGTCAGCGTTGAGATTTATCTACACAAAATTCCCCGCCCTGCCCATGGTCAGTAGGGGGGACCGATGGGCTTGGAAAGGCCGCCGTCCGTCGGATGGGACGTTAAGCCGTGGCCCCGTGTGCGGGAGAGCCATACCCTGTGCATGTTAAAGAACACGCTGGATGGCCTTGACAGGAGGCTACCATCTGTCTCCCAACAGCTGTTCCAGTGGGTCCCCTCCCCCTACCTTCTCTGAGCCTTCGGGGTCCATGTGACCTGGCCATTTAGCCCATGGTGTGCAAAAAAGTGCCGCTCAGAGGTAAAACAACCCAACCCTGGGGCAACTTTCCTCGGCGTTTCTCTTTGATGGTATCCTTCAATTTGTACATTAATGATGCATAATATTCACCAGTAACTGTAGTATTTTGTTCCTTAAAGTTGACTAGCAGAATCCCCTGAGAATCCTAAAAGATGGTGGCCATGATTTTTTTGGGGATTGTGTCACTTTTGCCACCATTCCATAGATTCCCATTTAGACAGGGGATCATGGTACAGAACCATACTTTCATCTCCATGACAATTGAATCGATCACTTCTTTTTCTTGCTCCTCACAGAGTGCTAAAAATTCAGCACAGCATTCCATGTGTTGTTGTTTTTGGACAACACTCAAAAGTTTTGGGACCCATCTTGCACTCACTTTGTTCATACCAAGATGGTCGTGTAAAATTCAAAGCACTGTGGTTTTTGAAAGTCCACACCTTGCTGATAATTCTTTAGTTTTCAGTCGCCTATCCTTTAGCACCTCTTCTTGCACCAGCACAATTGTTTCCAGAGTGAGTGTTTGCAGGTCTGCCTTGACGAGGTTCATCTTCAATCGAATCTCTCCCTAAGTGAAACTGCTTATCCCATTCTTTAACCGTTGAATATTACGGGGGAAGATTCACCACACACACTATCTAAATGTTTAATTTCTGCTAGGCTTTCACCTTCTTTTGTTAAAAATTTAATGACTGCACGATACTCAAGTTTAAACATTTTAAAATACTGGGCAACAGCACTTCTATCTGCAATACTAGCTGGAGTGCTACTGATGCTAGAGCTGCAAAATTTTAACTACAGTGCAACAAAACATAGTGTGGGGGGTTGACAGAGTTAGACTTGTCAATTCTTGTTCTAACATGTTCGGTCCAGAAACTTTCGAATCTTACTACATATATTATTCCACATTAACAGTTCAATTTCATGGCAGGTCACTCCTCTACAGCGCAATTATTTCACTGTATTAATAATTGGGCTACATCAATCGACACTGGCCTTTCAATGGTGTGATCTATATAGATTTCCAAAAGCATTCAATAAGGTAAAGAGATCACTCATCTTTGAAACACTTTATACACTCAGAATTCCCCAGATCATTGTAAGATTAATCTGAGCATTGTTCTCTAACCATTCTCAACAAATCTGAGTCGAAGATGCTCTTTTTCCAATCAAGGATGTCAGCAGCGGTTCATCCAAGGATCTGTTCTGGAGTCTATACTTTTTGCATTGTTCACCTTAAACATACCTTCTGTTCTACAACCACTCACCTGCTACCACTAAACTCACCTGTATTTGCCATAACATTAAATTTTACGTCACTTCTACTTGTTTAGGCAATTGTCATTCCATTCAGTTTGCATGAGACAATATCGAAGATTGAAGCTTATCCACTGAGTTACTAATATCTGCAGGCAAGCAACTATCATGCAACCGAGTCATTGCAATCAGAAACAGAATTATGCTATCATTAGTTCCCCAATCATCAATACATCATCTCCATTAGATTTGGGTGCTATCATTTCTCCCAAACTCTCATTTTCCTTACTCTGACAAACATCACCAAAAAAGACTACACTTTTCAAGGCATTCTCAACTTTTGTTTTGCCTATTCTTGAATATGCATCTTCTATCTGGTCTCAAATATGGTCTCATCACTCTAGTTGAATGTACACTCAGGTGGTTTAATAAGACACTACCTGGACTTTCCCACTCAGCTATGAGAAATTATTAAAAGTTCTCAACATCCAGTGAGGCTTAAATCCAGTGAGGCAAAAAGTATAGACTCCATCCTTTGGTATGGAGGAGGTTATTTCATGATTTAAAAAACTACTATAAAATCATAATCTCATCTATTCAAATTCAGCTGAGCATTTAATTCATAACTTGGACTTTAGGAGTACAAAGTAGCACCCACTGTATATTCACATTCCTCATGCTAGAACTGCAAGCATAATTCCTTCAAATGCTGATAGTTCAGAAGTCCCAGTGTGTAAAATGTAAAATACAAGAATAAAATCACTTTAAAAACACTGGTATAAATTGATATATGCTATGAAAGCTTCTTGTTTAGAAGTGCACAGATGAGACAAGTGAAGACAATTCAGCAAAGTTCAGTTTAATGAAGTAGTAGCTACACTTACAGTTCCAAATAGATGGAAAGGAAGTGGCTTCTTAATGAATGAACTTCATGGTAAAATTGCACACAATATTAAATAATACAAAATTGATGAAGCATATCATATAATGTAGTATGATCAAGGTATCAGTATGATATGATAAAATCAGGGTCTAGATTGAAACATACAATACATTCTTCTTCAGCAAAATGGTGGTAGCTTCTGTGTTAAACTACATTGTGAAAAGGTATATTTGAAAAAATGTTGATATAAGAGTAATATTATTATTGAGATGCATATGCCTGAGATGTAGTATCAGATAATATGCATGATGGCACATTTTCATTGTGTTTTATTAGAAAATTGGTGGTACTTTTTGTTGTTAATGAGGATGTTTGGATTAGGGTAGTCTTTTAGTAGAAGTCTCTAGGCTGTTGGTAAAATCGGTAGTTCGTCATTACAGCAGAAAATCTTTGTTGATATGAATTATTATTTTTTCACTATATGAAAGTATAAACTTAGTATTAGGATTTGAAATAATTCTGGTTTCTTTGAAGATTGGAGTTGCATTGTTGTTGATAACAATGCTAGATAAAGCTGTTGTTAATTTTTTTTTTCTTGATATCATATTGAGGTTCTATATATATTTATAATTATCAAATTACATTGTATACAATAGTATGACCAAGTTCTGTCAATTAAGCCTCACTGGACAAAATATTAGTCATCTCCCATTGTACGAGGGTTACATCAGTTAGAGTAACAGAGGGCGCACCAGTAATAAACGTCCTACAAATAGCTGTGTCGTGCGCTACGGGGTTCATACAGTGAGAAGTGGTTGTGTGCCACGTGTTAGTCGCTCCATGAAACATAGGTCACGTCAAAGATGTGAATGAGTGGCAAAAAGGTGTTATTGCATTTGGCCGAGCCAAAGGGAATAGTGTACAAGAAGTTGCTGCCTTTGCAGGTGTGTTGAAATGTACTGTCCAAAGGGTCTTCCAGCAGTGATGTAAATTGCAGTCCACCACTAATCGTCACCAGAACTGCAGCAGAAAGACTGTGCTCACCAATAGGGACTGCTACAATATGTCATCCACTGTTAGGGCAAACCGTTTTGCAACGAGGCAGGAATTGCTCCAGTCAGTCAATGCAGGCCTACAAGCTGTTTCCGAATGAACACTTTGAAGGGAACTGCATGCCATGGATATCTGGAGTAGAGTACCGCGGAAGAGACCCATGTTAACAGCTCTGCAAAAGGCTGCACACCTACAGTGGGCACAGTACCACAAAGATGGACTGTCAACTCTTGGAAGCGTGTGATCTGGTCAGACGAGTCATGTTTCTGCTTGTACTTGAATGATGCAAGGCAACAGGTGAATCGTAAGCCACATGAAGTCTTCCATGCGAACTGCATGCAAGGTTCTGTTCGAGCTGGAGGAGGTTCTGTGATGTTCTGGGGGTGTATCACGTACAAGGAAATGGGTCCTTCGGTTGCGGTGATATCACACTTGAACCACAAGGGCTATATGGAGCTACTGAATGACCACATGTTGCCTTTTGTGCAGCATCTCCACAATGAACACCAGAAGCATATGTCTTCCAAGACAACAATTTTCATGTGCACAGGGCTCGAAGTGTGTCAGATTGGCACAATGAGAATTCTGAAGCCTTCAAACATCTCGACTGGCCCACCAAATCCCTGGATTTGAATCCCATAGAGAACTTGAGGGACTATTTGGGGCAACAGGTCAAGCGCTGTCCCAGTCATCAGGTCAATCTTGCCAAACTGGGGCATTTGCTGCTGGAAGAGTATGTGAATATTAATGTGCACTACATCCACACATTCGTGGCATCCATGCCAGACAGGATTTCGGCTCTATGTGCTATTAAGTGACATTCTACCAGGGGTGACTAATTTTTTGTCCAGTGAGCTTATTTCGTCAGGATAAAATTCTACAGTTCTTTAAATTTTCATACTGAACAGAAATGATAATTCAGCAGTTTAAGGGTTACTGATATGAACTACTGTACTTTATGTATATTGCAAGTAAAATAGTTCATATTATGTCATTAATTGAAGGAGGTTACAGATTATTATCCCCATCCAACTCGAGATAATTTTTCTTCTAAATAATGATATCAATGTTGAGAATGACTTCATGGCCTTTCAAATGATGAAACATCGAGAAATCTATTAAGTAATTCAGTACATTCATGGCATACACCATTTACTTCAGAAGTAAACAAGACACTGCCTTCAAGTGACACAGTTATTTAATTGTGTACTGCAGGTAAAATGGTTCATATCAGTAGAGAGCTATCTTGATAGACATCAGATAGCTCAGTAGTCAGAGCATTTGATATGGTATCTGAAGGCCATGGGTTTGTAATCCATATGGCCAAAGGCAATTTTCCCCCTAAATTGGATATCAATACTAAGAGTGACTTTATGCCTAGTTAACAAATAATTGATACTTATTCAAAAACAATGAATGATGAAATTTATACCTTTTAATATTCTGTAAACTATGTGTACAAGTATATCTGAGCATGGTAAATTTTTCCTAATTAACTAAGCAAATGTTGTTCAAACTATTTATTATCTGAACTAAACTGATATCAAGACAATCTGTCCAATAAAAATACCAATTTAAAGTGAAATACTTTTACAAATACATCTTTCAATACTAATAGTTCTACATCACTGTTAATTGAGTTTTGTGATTATCACATAGTTGCAATAATATTACATAAAGTCCCGTAGGTTTCAATAATAGTGAGAATGATAAACAATGTTAATACTCACCTTGTTGATGTTCCTTTTCGCACATCACACATTAAGCACTTGAATGCCTCAGCAGAATTCCTGTAGGTGCAGACACTACAATCCCAGTAGTTTTCTTCTGCCCCTTTAGATGATCGTTTTGTTCTCCTGGGATTAAATTGAAAAAAATATTAATGTAATTATCTTTAAATAAAGTTTTGTACATTTCAGCAACAGAGAAACAACAGAAACATAATAAGCAACATCAACAGAAACATTTAAGCTTTAAGCTATAAAGACACAACTAAAACAATGAAACTTTAAGCTATTTGATACAACTAATAATAAAAAATGAAATTTCCCTATAGAATAAAAAAAAGATTCACTTACATACGAATAAACACTACTAATATTTCAATCCCTTGTCTTCAGAGAGTTCACAATGCTGTTAGAATACTCCAATAGTATTGTGATGAACCCCTTTTTGAAGGTTAAGGGTATAAAATAAAAAATTATTATTCATTCCATGTCAAATCAACCAAAATTTTGGAAAAAGTTCACCAACCATCAAGATTTAAATGATCTTTTGGCATAAATGTTAGTACACATCTGTCTAAAATACTGAGTAAAAATAAAAATTGCAACTTCTCTGCCTTTTTCTTAGCTTCCAAGATAGATGAACACACCAACTTGGTGATCCGATACAGATTTGGATTATAAATTGTTTAAAAAAACATCAAAATTTCAAAATGCATTCATCATCATCCTCAAGCATAATAAATATTGAGATAAACTCAACAGTTCAACATCCAGTAATGAATAGGCACTTTTGACATAGATTTCAATTTTAGAGGAAAAATTCTCTGAGCCAGGTGGGATATGAACCCACGACCTCCTGATAACATGCCAGGTGCTCTGGACCACTGAGCTACTGGCTGCCAATCAAGATTTCCTCTAATTAACGCTATGAATATTCCCTTTTATGTCACATGTAGGTATTATTTTTAGCCAATTTTTAGCCTTAGCGGCTTTTTTTATTTGCCAATAGATGGAAAGCATGCCTTACCAAGTATGCTAATGATAATAAATATTGAGATAAACTCAGATAAACTCGACAGTTAAACATCTAGTAATAAATAGGCACTTTTGACGTCGATTTCAATTGTAGAGGAAAAATTGAGCCGGGTGGGATATGAACCCACGACCTCCTGATAACATGTCAGGTGCTCTGAACCACTGAGCTACCGGCCGCCAATCAAGATTTCCTCTAATTAACGTTATGAACATTCCCTTTTATGTCACGTGTAGGCGTTATTTTTAGGCAATTTTTAGCCCTAGTGGCTTTTTTTTATTTCCCAATAGATGGAAAGCATACTTTAAGAGTATGCTAATGATAATAAATATTGAGATAAACTCAGATAAACTCGACAGTTCAACATCTAGTAATAAATAGCCACTTTTGACGTTGATTTCAATTTTAGAGGAAAAATTGTCTGAGCTGGGTGGGATATAAACCCACGACCTCCTGATAACATGTCAGGTGCTCTGGACGACTGAGCTACCAGCTGCCGATCAAGATTTCCTCTAATTAACTAAAAATTGCCTAAAAATAACGCCTACATGTGACATAAAAAGGAATGTTCATAGCGTTAATTAGAGGAAATCTTGACCGGCGGCCGGTAGCTCAGTGGTCCAGAGCACCTAACATGTTATCAGGAGATCGTGGGTTCATATCCCACCTGGCTCAGACAATTTTTCCTCTAAAATTTAAATCGACGTCAAAAGTGCCTATTTATTACTGGATCCTCAAGCAGCCATGGGCTACAGAGGTCCAACCAGAACGTGCAATTTAGTTCTTCAAGCAAGTCTGTCCTGAGCTACATCTGGCCACTGCACACCAATTCTAATAAGGTCCTGTTTGACATTGTCTGCCCACCACATCCTAGGTCTCCCCCTCTTTCTGAGGCCTTTAGGCACACTATTCATAACCCTATTCGTCAATTTATAATTATCCATATGGGCAACATGATCAAACCAATGGAGTCTCTCTCTGCACAATATGCTGCTAAAAGGAGGTTGCCAACTCCTTTGCCTAAACTCATCATTAGTTACAAAGTTGAATCACCTAATGCCCAAGATACTGTGTAAGCATCTAGAATCAAAAACATCTAGTTTCCTGTTATCTTGTTCACAAAGTGTCCAAGTTTCACTACCATAACTAACACTAGAAAGAACCAAACTATTATATTATGGTTCTGAAAAAAAATTTTTTTTTAAGAACTAAAAACTTTAAAATGTGAAAAAAAAAAACATTTTTTGATAATGAGAAAAAAATATTGAATTTGTACCATTGTTATCGCTAATGATGCACTTCAGGGAATCGCACTGACACTCTTGTGCATGCACTCAACCACAACTTTGTAACTTGCATTTAGCTACTACTTACAGCTATAATGCTTCTATTGATAAAAGTTCATATCCTTTTTAAAGAAGAGCAAACGAAAAAGCCCAATATTTAGAGGAAACAAATTTAGCAATACAAATGTTGGGTGATACATAGGGTGACCAGATTGCGATCAGTAAAAACCAGGACATGTTATTAAATGTTCAGACTTCAGTTCGTATGACTTAAAAATGGTAAATTGTGCTTTTTGATCAATTGTTCTATAATAATTAATGAAGTGCTTAATGGGCTAGTGTAGTCCAAATAAGCAAGAACTAAGCAGTGCCATTAGTAGCTCTTTTGGCACCCTGGGCAAGAAAAAGATGTTCCTTGGAATTTAATGAGTAGAAAAAACTGCACATACGAAAGTTGGAATTTACTTCATTTTAATGAAGTCGTATTCATTGCTGATGAAATATATGCTGTCGTAAAATATGTTGATAATAAAGAATTTAGTCATAAATAATTAGAATATATAATCAATTAAACTGAAAAGGTGAAAAGAGAATTGATTTTGTATTTTAATACATTTTATAAGTACCAAGTACTATGCAACTTGAATTAATTTTGTGAAGTATAGTAAATGAAAACAATTATAGTTTCTATTATTGGATTAAATCATCTGGTGCCCACTTCTGCCTTGCACAGTTCTTAAGATAATATCAGCAAAGAAATATTTTTCCTCGAAGATTAAAAAATGGGGGTAGTCACGATTACACTATCAGTTTTCACATTTTGAAATAAAATTTTTTCCTTAATTATTATACAACAGTTGATCAAAAATAAAGCATAACTTACTGTTTTTACCCAAGGCTCAGAGAAGGTTGGGGGTGGGGACCCAGGTGGTAGAATTCCCATCAAGGCTATCCAGCATATTCTTTAATATGCACAGGGTATGGCTCTCCACCACACAGAACCATAGCTAACTTTCCATTCAAAGGACGACTGCCTTTCCAAGGTCATTGGTATCCCCTACTGACCAAGGACAACAGGACAGGGAGTTTTGTACAGATAAATCTCAATGCTAGCACAGGTGGTACTCGAACCTGGGAATTGCAGATTACAAGTATGGCACACTACTGACTGAGCTACCTCCAACCCTCTACAGTTTAATAATGACACAAAAATAGTCATGTATATCTGATGAAAAGGAAAACTAATGGAGGGCAACAACAAACTAATAGGAAAAGATAAACTAATGGACTAGATGGCAGTAGTGTCCTAGTTTTTGTTTTGACAACCAAATGCCTCCATTGGGTACCACTGATGTATATAATGATGCTTGAAGAAGTCAACAACTGCTTTTAAGCAGAATCTTGTGCAGAGATTGCATTGATTTGGTCAAGTTGCCCATATGCAGAATAGCTGGTTAGAAAATAGTTATGAGCAAGAAGTGTGCATGAAGGCTCAGAGCAAGGTGCGGGCCTATAATGAGGTGGGTTGACAGTCTCAAACAGAACCTTATTAGGATTTGCATGAAGTATCCAAATGCAGTAGCTGCTGCTTAGAACAGATATGTTTGGAGAACTAAATCATACAAAACTATTCATATGAACATTGTGGCCAGTAGTAACCAATTGATCCACTTTTACAAAGTGAAATAGTACAGCTTTCACACTTAATTTAAATGAGTCACTAAAAAGATACTTTTCATGGGGATTACAATTGAAACTCAGACATAAAACATTTTATGTCATTAGAATAACATATTTTGCACTCATAGCACAAATTTAGACAAGCTTTTTCAAGGTTTTTCAAAGGTTTCGTGCAAGAAAATTTCCTCCTTGTTACTTGGATCAAAGTTCTGCTTGACACTCAGAAATATTTAAAATTCTGACATTATTCAGTCCAGCTATTTGATAAGATGTGGTTCAGTGGAGCTATCTTAAATTCTGTATCTATATACAAGATAATTCTGTGAATCACAATTAATAGATCTTTCGATTTCTGTGAATTTACTAATAGACAATGTATTTTCAAGGTTTATGTAGTGTTGTGATGCCCCACCGTTCACTTTTGCTTTACCTTAACCAGTTTTGTTTAATTTACGTTATATTTATCATTTTGGGGATTTTTTATTTCCTTTTCGGCATCACAGCACTCGTTTTCAAGTTTCTAGGAGTTGCGCATGCGCCGCAACTCCGATCTTCCGACTGTACCGTTAAAGCGCGTGCCAAGGACACGCCCCCTCTTGCGTCATAGCTTGCATCGTTCGTCATAGTATGCAAATGTCTTTCCCGGCATGCGCCGGCTCATTGTCAAAACCTGTGACCTGCGAGTCACTAGAGAGACTGAGAGAAGGAGAGAGATGTAGTAAGGTGCGTAGCACCAAGCACCGTGCGTGTAGCACAAGAGTTATGTTTTTTCATTGATGTCTTGGTGAGTTAATTATTTTGGAAATAAATCTATTTTGTTTTGTTATAAAACTTTTGAGTCTGTAGTTTTTTTTATCTTGAGCAACGCTAATTAAGGATCTTTTTTACATTAATTCTTATTAGTTGACAATCATTTTTGATTCTTACTTATGAACGCTCGCTGGTATTTGAACCCTAAATCAACTTATTCTACTTTTGGCAATTTGTTAATTATTGCCTGGCACCAGTCTAAGCTATCCAGAGCATAAAACTTAAAGTATTTTGCATTTGTTTGGAGCGTTACAGTGTATTCAGTCCCACTGGGACTGTTTTGAAGCAAACTGCTAATAAACATATTGCCCTATGTATGCATCATTGTTTTTATATTATTCAGTTCATTTCTTGACGCACTGTGCAGGATGGGTTTTAGGGTTAAAATTTACTGTTTATTGAAATATAAATATTTCATTAGATGAGTATCTGCACTTATTCATAGTAGTTTCAAAAACTGGAATATGAAATAGTTCTTTTGGTGGAGCAGTACTACTCTACAGTTTAAGAACGATTAAATGCAATTTAATGTCAACAACTTCATTGTTTAGTTAAATTAATTTTTTTAGTTTAAAAACTAATTTTCATCAATCTACAGCTTTTGAGTGCTCTTAATTCAAAGGGGTGCAGGTTTATTATTTAATTCTTCAGGGGTCTATGCCCTGAACTACTACAGCAAGAAATTAAATATATATACAGTCGAACAAGGGACAGGTTTTAATTGGAAGCAGATCGAAAAGTTCCATAGAAGAGTCAAATTTAAATTACACCACAACACCCTACCGACCCCAATGCAGATTTCCCCTCAATACACTACAGACTTACATTATGACTTTACACACAGAATCCAGCATATATTACCACCATATAACTTTAGAATACCAATCAACATCACCTCTAACATTAAACAATTAATTATGAATGAATGAGATGTACTACCACCAACAGTGGCATATACAAAATTAAGACAGATGACACTAACCACTTTTTCCAATACAAAAAGTTGTGTTTGGCACAACCTACAGAAGTTTTAACACAAGACTTAGCAAACAACAATCCAAACATAGCATTAACCCAAGCCATAATTACTAATAATCTATCCAAAATTTTTCTAAAAACAAAAATAATTGCCTCCCTCAAAACCTGATTTCAACTCAATTATGTGGGAAACCTACTAATTAATGTCAATCCAGAAATATTTTATAGGACAGATATTCACCTTTACCCCCATCCTGGAGATTACTATTATGCAGCTATGAAATGTTGTTTCAGAAAACACTGATAGAGGGACAGAACTATTTAACACACGGAGTAAGTACTCCCTTTAGTCACCTGAAGATGCTGTAAGTAAAAGCAGCAAAACACGTCATGGCAAATATATTTTTTAAAACCTGTTTAAAGTCCTTCAAAAACTTTTAAACTATACTAATCTTGAGCAAAGAACTCTATATTCACAAGCTTCCCTCTATTACTGCTGCCAAGAAACTGGAGAACCATGCATCTTGCAACCCTGTAAGTTAATTTAATGAACTGTCACCACACCTCTGCAGCAATGCTAAAACTGCTTCCAAACCAACAATGACATCTCCACACTGGCTCCACTCCTCCTCTCTTGCGCTCATCAACCCAAACCAACTTCAGACATCTGCGACAATGGCAACCACTGTGCCAGCAGATAAACAACACATATGAACGGACTCTGTAGACCCCACAAAATTCAACAAATAGTTTTTCATGAAATTACATATTTGTTAGAACCAGCTAAAGACCACAGGGACAATACATAAAAATAATGAGAAAAAGTCTCATAAGAATTAGCCGGAAACTTGTGATCACACTCTGAAAAGTGTGTGGGAGAGCCATACCCTGTGCACATTAAACAACATGCTGGATGGCCTTGACGGGGGCTACCATCTGTCTCCCAACAGCTGTTCCAGTGGGTCCCCTCCCCCAATCTTCTCTGAGCCTTCGAGGTCCATGTGACCTGGCCATTTAGCCCATGGTATGCAAAAAAGTGCCGCTCAGAGGTAAAACAACCCAACAACAACATTCTGAAAAATCAGAAGCTGCCAATCACAACCCCTTCATGTAAGTGCAAAAACTAACACAAACTTTCAACAAGGCCCCTGAACAATTAAATAATAAACCTGCACCCCTGTGAACTAAGAGCACTCAAAAACTGTAGATTAGCAAAAATTGATTTTAATTCTCCAACACAAAGTGACAGGACCCTGTGTAGTTGACCACTCCTCAACAGGGTCCTTCTGTCAAGGCCACACAGTGTGGTCTTTAACATGCACAGGGTATGACCAAGGAGTGTCTAAGGGAAAAGAGAGCAACCTTCCATAGGCGAAATGTAAACTTTTCTAATGCAGCTGGTTACGTGGTTAGTACCTTAAACGTTAATAATTAATAACGTTATTGGTTAGTAATAATGTGGTTAGTACCTTTACACGTGGCAAATTTGTGCATTACAGTGAAGCCACCTAAACAGGGGCACTAATGAGTTCTCTGTGTTATTTTCACTGCCGAACAAAGTTTACACCATGACTGATTTTACATACAATTTAAATCTGAAAAATGTTCATTTCATAAATGCCACATTCATGATAATTTTCTTTTTGTTTAGAGTGAAAATAATGAATCGTGAGAATTATTTTTCTTCATAAAATCCTATTTTTTAAAACAGGGAGTAGCTGTGTTAAACAAGAAAATATTAATTACTGAACACTCTACAACATTTACTGTAACATTTTGAGAATTACATTTCTGTGTATGATAGTAGTTTTAAAATATTAAGTATTGTAAAATTAAACAATTTCAAGTAAATCATATCGAGTTTCTTACTTGTATAAACGTTAATAGATAGCAGTAGATACTTCTCATACCAACCATAAAAAAGAACTACACTGTTAGAATGAAATGCAGAAACCTATATTCATCGATATGCTCCAGGGAGCACAAAACTGCAGTATATATTGATTATATATTTGCAAGATAATTAAATATATTAAATTACATATTAATTTTAAAAATTCTGCAAAATCACTCAAACTAACCTACTACTGTTTTGCAACTATCGTAAAATGAACTCCTGCGCTTTAATTTGTGTAATTACTCAAAGGTAATTAGTGTGAAACACTAATTAAATCACATTAAATATTTGAAGAGTAAGACACCAAAGCTGCAGTGGGCTAAAATGATTCCACTGTACATGTGCAGATCGCCCCTTAAGTTGTTTTCGTGACTGCACACCAATTTGCCATGTTCGGCTTCGGAAAAATTTCGAAGAGTGGTGCCATTTATGCTTGTGCGAAGCTGACCAATGGTAGGTTGGGAATTTTTGGAGAAACTATGTTTATTGAGAGAGAGGTATGGACAACATTATCAAACAGTCTCCTAATTGCAGGCATGGGACAAAGACCTATTCCCATACTGCTAAAAGAATTAAGCCACCAATGCTGGTAGGAACTTGAAGCACCACCTTTGCAATTAGACCTCTTTAAGAACCAGAATCGAAATTGAAACTGACCTAAGATACAATACTCAAAGGTAGGTTTGGTATGGTCATAAAAGGGTCCAGATACCTGGATTGACTTTTGATCAAGATTAATTCACCAACTCATATAAGGTACAATGAAGAGCCTAAACGTTATGACCAGCGCGTCCTTATACAAATCGAAGCAACTGCAGGTAAACAACAGCACATGTGAAGGTCATGAAATGGTATAAATAACACCTGATATTGAGCTGTTAACCAGCATTATTCTTGTTCTTCAGATGGGAAAGGCAGCGGACTTAAGCGAGTTTGACAAAGACCAAATTATAATGGCCAGACCACTGGGTCAGAGTATTTACAAGATGGCAAGCTTGTGGGGTGCTCATGGTCAGCCACTGCTCATTGACGCTAGAGGTGAGCGAAGGCTATCTTTATCTTGCATGAGCCAACCAAAGGGATACTGCGGTGCAACTCGCCCATAATTTGAATGCTGATGACAGGAGTAATGTGCCACAACACACAGTACATCAAACCCTGCTGAAAATGGGGTTGTGTAGCCAAAAGCCACTCCGAGTGCCCATGCTAACCTCAGTTCACTGTTGAAAGCGCCTACAATGGGCATGCGAGCATCAAAACTGGACCTTAAATGATTGGAAAAAGATCATGTGGTCCAATGAATCTCGTTTCCTGTTGCACCATGTGGACAGCCATATACGTGTGCATCATTCACCTGATGAAGTGTTGGAACCAGAATGCACCATGGAACCAAAACAAGCCAGTGGAGGAAGTGTAATGGCAATATTCTGCTTGGACCCTGGGTTATTGGACAATGTTCTGCTGGAAACCCTGGGTCATCATTCATATGCAGGAACTATGACATCTAGAACCTACCTAAGCATCATTGCAGACCAGGTACATCCCTTTCACGATAATGGTATATATCTCTAGTAGTGCTGTCTTTCACTACCATAAATAATGTGCCATGCCACACTGCCCAGATTGTTTGAGAATGGTTTGCGAACATTAGGAAGACTTCCAGGTATTGCCCTGGCCTCCAAATTCCCCAGACATCAATCCAATCAAGCATCTGTGGTTTGTACAGGAACAGCATAACCGATCTGCAGCAGCTCAACCACGTAACTTACAAGAGTTAAAGGATCTGCTGGTAGCAAGTTGGTACCAGATACCACAAGACACCTTCTAGCATCCATGTCTCACCAGGTAAGAGCTGTTTTAGTGACACATGAAGGACAACATCATATTAGGCAGATGATCATAATGTTTTGGCTCTTCAGTGTATACTATGCATCTGTTTACTCAGGGCTAACAACTCATGCACAAAGAAAAAAACTATGGTAGAGTTCCCTCAACAGAGGTGCACCAGTGTAATAAATCCAGGATAAGTAATCAATGTTTAACCAGTCTAGTATTTTAATAGGTAAACACCAAAACCGTATGAAGTTATGTCTGGGAAATGAAGCTGATCATTCCTCAGCAGGGCAGAAGAAACGAATATGAAGTCAGAGAAAACCAGATTAATATATGACACATTGAATGGCAAGCTTTCCTCTTCTATTCACTTCCAGAAAAGAATCTTCTGTCTTGAAAAGTACTAATTGCCTGCACCCGAAAAAGGTGAGTTTGGACTTTAGGTGCTCGCCTGGCTGGTTCTGGCATCATCAGAGGGAGTTGGTACAAATATCAAAGGGCATAATGGAAGCTAAAATCAGCCCAAGCAAATTCTTGGAAAACAGCCCTTATAGCTAAGTTGTCTTATGGCCATTCACTGGAAAGCAGCCCAACTGCAGACCAACTGATGCCCCAGGAAAGAAGTACTCTTGGGCATATATCATTCTCACCTGCTATTCATTTGAAGATTTGAATAGGATTTTCCAATTACTAAAATACTCCACATGACAGGAAATATTAAAATGATATTCCATATGGAATAACAATTTACAATTTAGTTTTTTTTTTAATTTATTTTTAATGTTGGGCATATAAACATGGGCTAAAATGAAATTATCAAAACAGGTAGACAAGTTTTAGATTTTGCATAAGACAGGATTTCAGGGGGGGGGGGGAGCTGGACCCCTAGGTACACCCTTGTGTTAAGCTCCACCTAACCACTTCTGAGCCCACACTGTTAATCACAGAGTTGCCCATGAACCAAATTCTTTATTCTATTACGCATAGTAGTGGAAAGAACTTTACCTGGCACAGAAATTAGATTGATTTCCCTATAATTATCACAAAAGCTGTGTTCGCCTTTCTTAAAAGTATTGATGATAAAAGTTCTGGTAAAATCACTTTGATTGATTTTAATTATATGTTTAACGCAGTAGCGACCTTCTCATTAACATCTGATAATCAAATGCAACGACTGAAAACGTTGCATCTCCTTGAGTATAGATGGCGCTGTCTCAGTCACGTCTCAAGAAGATTTAAAAGGTCGTATTCTGAAAATATTCGTTGTCCGACGCGTGGTGCAATGGTTAGCACGCTCTGGCATGAATCTGAAGACATGCGGATTCGATTCCCGCCGTGACAGCGATGAATTTTTTTCAGAATCTATTAATTAATGTTTCTTAACAGGGAATACTGTGCATTCACTTTGGATTGATTTTAATGAATGGTGACTTTATCATAAAAAATATTCAATATTTCGGTCAGCCAGGTAACAATAGAAACATTTCAACTCTAAGCATTTCAGTAGTAATTTCACATATTTCTGAGAATTTATGCAATTTTAATTTAATGATAGCAATTCTGATTGTGATGTAGGCCAACTTTGAAGCCAGTAATGAATCTATATCATCATTACAATGGGAGAACAGAACATCACTGAAATGCTCAGGCCACCTTGAAATGGCAGAATCCACCTTCAATAACCTTACCATATTTATCCCTCAATCCCTACGTATTTCTGTTTCTTCCCAG
This sequence comes from Ryuthela nishihirai, assembly GCA_038380435.1. Classification (NCBI taxonomy): domain Eukaryota; kingdom Metazoa; phylum Arthropoda; class Arachnida; order Araneae; family Heptathelidae; genus Ryuthela; species Ryuthela nishihirai. Next base: position 1,454,641 of record JAWZYU010000023.1, on the reverse strand, counting down.
ACAAAAGATAAACTATCTGATGCGGTCCAATCAGATTGTGTAATTTAGTTCTCCAAGCACATCTGGCCACTATACACCAATTTTTAAAGTCCTGTTTGACATTGTCTGCCATCCTAGATGTAAAGGATAAGGAGAGATGCGTGTAAAGGCCCTCTTTCTCAGGCCTTTACACGCTGTTTATAATCCTATTCGTTAATCAACAATTACCCATACGGGCCAACAGTCTCTCTTTCTGCAAATACACTGCTCAGAGGAGATTCCTGACTCCTTTGCCTAACCTCATCATTAGTTACAAAGCTGAACCACCTAATGCCCAAGATCCTGCATAAGCATCTAGAATCAAAAGCATCTAGTTTCCTGTTATCTTGTTTACAAAGTGTCCAGGTTTCACTACCATAACTAACCCTAGAAAGAACCAAACTATTATACAGTCTAATTTTAGTCTTTAGGTGTATACACCTATTTCTCCACAGATTCTTAAAAGTCCCGGCAGCAATCCCTATTCATCTGTTAATCTCATGCCGCACATCACCAGTATCTGTTACATAGCTCCCAAGATAATTAAACTGTGACACCTGCTCAAGACTGCAACCATTCAGATTAACTGAATCATAGCCTGCCTGACCAATTTTCATCAATTTAGTTTTCTCTCTGTTTATAACCAAACCTAGTCTACTAACAATTTCATCAACAGCTCAAATGAAAGAGTTCATCTCATCAACATCATTTGCCAAAAGGGCTAAATCATCAGCATAATCTAAATCAGAAATTTTGAAATCTCTAGACAATTTAAGGCCAAAATCTTTCTCTTGCAAAGAATTTCACACAACATAATCAATAAGCAAACTAAAGAGAAAAGGGGACAAAATGCACGCTTGTCAAACACCAGAAGCCATGCTAAACTGATTTATGGAAAAGTGGCCCCTCGCATTTCTGCCCCCACATTTTGCCCCCTGTAGATAATGAGTAGGTTACAAAAATGTAAATACAGTCAACTCTCAATAACTCGAATTTTTATTAAGTCCAGCTTCTTTAGTAGAGATTCAATGTTAAACTCTCTCGATTGCTCGAACTGAACTTACAATAACTCTAAACTTTTCTGAACAAATTTTCAAAATTACATTCGTGCACAAATTGTCACGTAGCTTTTAAACTTATTTCTCCCCTTTTGAATGTCTTCAGGATTCTCTTTCATTGTGAAAGAATTTAACTGAAACTGTTCCCTACATTTTTGTAGCCTACTCATCATCTACAAGGGGCAAAATGTGCTGGGGGCGAAATGCGAAGGGCCACTTTTCTGGATCCCTGCTAAACCAATTGCTATAAGCCTTACCAACTCTCAAACACGACTCGGTGTTATTATAGAGCTTTCATTATGTTAACTAACCTGTCTGGTATACCATATGATTTCAAAATCAACCACAAATTATGACGATCAACAGAGTCGAAAGCCTTTTTGAAATCAACAAAGCTAGCAACCAAAGGTTTCTGAAACTATAAACATTTCTCAAGAATCTGCCTAAGTGAAAATATCTGATCCACACATCCCCTACCACTTCTGAATCCACATTGCTCATCACGCAATTGACTGTCAACCAAGATTCTTAATTCTATTAAGCACAATAATGGAAAGAACTTTACCTGGAACAGAGTAGGCTGATACTCCTATAGTTATCACAAGAACTGTGATCACCTTTTTTCAAAATAGGGATAATAATAGCTCTGGTAAAAATCCTTAGGAACCATGCCTTTATCATAAAAGATATTCAAAATTTCAGTCATCCTAGTAATAACTTAAACATTTCCAGCTTTAAGCATTTCTGTAGTAATTTCATCTACCCCTGGGAATTTATTAAGTTTAAGTTTAGAAATAGCCAAAATAACTTCAGATTGTGCTATAGGGCCAATATTAAAGCCAGTAATGCAACTATCATCATTACAAACAATGGTAGTAGAACTAACCATATTGTTTAGATCATCACTGAAATGCTCAGCCCACCTAGCCATGACAGAATTCTCACTTTCTATAAACTTACCTTGTTTATTCTTTTTTCCCTGTATACTGTCCGTTTTGTACCACAAAAAACATTAACTATCTGGTACAGCTGTCTAACTGCTTCCTCGGCTTTATCGGCCAAGCCAAAGATTCTTATCAGCTGCTAACTGATCCTTTACACATTTTTTAAGCTCTCTGTAATGTGTTCTATTAGGATTAGTAGGGTGTTGATAAAAGACATTTCTGCAGTTTTCTTTCTCAAATAAGCTCAAATCACTCAAATAATTTTGCCCCCTCTGTTTCTTTTTACTTAAAAGAATACTGTTAGTTTCAAGAAAAGCCTGTTTAAAATGGTTCCATTCTTCCTAAACTTCAGTAATAAGTACACAATGACTAACGTATCATGGTAAGCTTTAGCAAGTGGGTCTTTCAGAGTTTCAAAATTAAAGGTAAAATTTTTAACCTTAGCATAATACTTCTTAAGTTTAAGTTTCAAAACACTTTTAACAAGGTAATTTTTTCACCTTTGTTTTTAAGTTAATTGATTGTGGTTACAGCTTTCTGATGGTTGTGTTAATTTTGTGCATATTGATTTCTATTATTTATTCGGGTTTGTTATGATTATTTTATCAATAGAACTGAAGATTGGTTCATTAATATGCAAGATGTGCTTTAAGTTTTGAACTGTTTTATAATTGCTACAAAATAGTTTGTTTCCAATATTACTCAAAAGAGAAATAATAATACATAATAAACGTAATATATAATACTGTAATAATAATACATAATAAACATAATACATAATACTGTAATAATAATACATAATAAACATAATACATAATACTGTATTATGTTTTAAACTGACTTCAGAATGAATATATGTGATATTCTTACTTCCTCATGCTTATATGTCATCGCGTGTCAGTAGCTCAGAACTCATTATTTCGTCAATATATTTTCAATTGTTGTAAACTAATGATATTCTGACTTTGTGGAAATTATATAACTTCAATGATAATGTTTAGTGCATACATTTCACTTGAAAAGTACTTTTAAGATAACTGCTTTGTTAAAAAAGAATTTGTAAAATGCATTTCTCAAGCAAACTTTCTCCCTGGCATTATTCTGATACAGATATAAGATGTATAGAAACTCATTATAATGACAATCTAAACTAGTAACAAAATAAAAATTAAAAATAATTCAAAACCACATACAGTTGTTTCTCATAACAGTTTTGTACTGACGAATGACATTACTGATTGTATACTTGAAGAATTTGTCAAAAATAACAAATATATAAAGGAAGGATTTGAAGAACTTAAATAATACTTAGAATTCAATTCTGATTATATACTGGAATTAAACAAAACTATCAATGAATTAAAATCTAAAATTAAGAAAAGAAATAAAATTTCAGCCTAAAAAATGAAAATTTACAATTAAAGGATGAAAGCACAATTAAATGATCTGGAACAATATTTCAAAAAGTCTAATATTGAAATATTGGGTGTTCCAGAAGACAGAAATGAAAATATATGATATTTTTAAATCTATAAAAAATCATCTTAACATTAAAGAAGAATTTGTTATTGAGAGAATGCACAGAGTTCCAACGAAAGTAAAAAATAAAATTAAGCCCATTATTAAAATCAATCCAAAGTGAATGCACAGAATTCCCTGTTAAGAAACATTAATTAATAGATTCTGAAAAAAATTCATCGCCGCTACGACGGGAATCGAACCTGCATCTCTCCAGATTCATGCCAGAGCACGCTAACCATTGCACCACGCGTCGGACAACGAATATTTTCAGAATATGCTCTTTAAAATCTTCTTCTTGAGACGTGACTGAGACAGCACCATCTATACTCAAGGAGATGCAACGTTTTCAGTCATTGCATTTGATTATCAGATGTTAATGAGAAGGTCGCTAACGCTACCGCGTTAAATATATAATTAAAATCAATCCAAAGTGAATGCACAGTGTTCCTTGTTAAGAAACATTAATTAATAGATTCTGAGAAAAAGGAGGGATGCTGGTTCGATTCCCGTCGTGGCGGCGATGAATTTTTTTCACAATCTATTAAGCCCATTATAGTTAAGTTCAAGTGCAAAGACCAAAGAAACAAATTTCTTCAATCTGCTAAAAAGAAGAAAAAAAAAGAAATGCTAATGAGATCTCTTCCAGATTTATGAAAACAAAAATCTTTATTAACGAACATTTAACCCAGCTAAATAAGAAACTATTTTATGAGATTAAACAGTTTGGTTATGAGCACAATTACAAATATATATGGACTAAAGAAGGAAAAGTATGTATATAAGAAAAAATGACAATTCTGGAGTGTTACGTATAGCAAATGTTAATGATTTAATTAATATTCCTTACATTATGAATAATTCACATCATATAAATTATAACATTTTTCCATTCTATGATAAGTGTTCGAAATTTGACAATATAGTGGACTTTGGTAATTTCATTACACATAATTTATACAATTGCTTTAATATAATTCACCTAAATATTCGTAGTTTAAGGGCACATTTTGATGAATTATTAATTTTATTGTCTACTGTTAATTACAACTTAGATGTATAATATTAAGTGAAATTTGGGTGAAGGATGATGAAATCAGTTTATTTAATATAATAGGATTTCCAATGTTTTTTAAATGTAGAGACTACAATAAATCAGGTGGTATAATCTTTTATTTTATGAAAGAATTGTTTGATTTTCATCATATTAACATTGAAATGAATACTGCTGATAATATAAATGCATAAGATAAAAATAAATGATCTTTATATTATGGCATTATATAGGGATCATAATTATTCAATTCTTCATTATCTGGAAGAACTAGATTCAATTTTATATACTATTAAATACAAAAATGTCTAATTTATTGGAGAAATCAATATTGATATAAGTAATGATAACAATCATACTAATGAATATTTCAATATATTATCAGCAAATGGATTTGAGTCTTTCATAAACAACTATACAAGAATTTATAATCAATCTAACAGTCGCATTGATCATATCTTTATTAGAGAAAGTAAGATATATGATTACAAATGTGCACTATTTCTAAATGATGTAATAGATCACTATACTTTAATTTTAAAAATTCTTAAGCCTAATAAAAAATAAAACACCTCAAAGAACTAGTATCAGTTTTAAAAAGTTAAAATCTAAGATAAAATATTTAAATTTTATATTAGTTGAAATTGATAATTCAGATATTAATGATATATATCAAACTTTTATAGTTAGTTAATCATGCAATATTAAACAGCACACACACACACACATGGTATTGATGATAGAAACATAAAAATTAATGGTATCCTTGGATAACTAATAAAATAATAAATTTGATTAAAAAAAAAGAGAAAAAAAATTCCATATATATTGCAATATAATGATGAATATAAAACAATTAGAAACAGCATAGTTTCAAAAATAAGATATTTTAAAAATAAATATTATGAAACTGAATTTAAAAAATGCAAAATGGATGCAAGAAAATGGAAATGTGTAAAAATTTTAAATGAAAAAACTTCTGATTCAACATTACCAGTGTATACTGATGCAGTAAAATTAACTAATGACTTTAATTATCATTTCATTAATGTTAATAATTATAATAATGACACAAATATTAACTTTCGTAACTATCCCTCTATCTTAACAAAAATTCCATGTTTTTAAAAGAGACAGATGAAACTGAATTGAAGGATATTATAAACAATTTAGATGATTTATGTTCATAAAGCTTATGCCATCCCATGGCTGAGTGGTTAGCATGCTTGGCTACTGATCTAAGGGACCTGGGTTTGAGCCCCGGGTAAGGCATGGCTGTTTGTGTCGTTAATCTGCAGAGGTCCTACCATCCTCACAGACTCTACTAAGGTGTATAAACTGACAGGCTCCTGTCAGACCTCTGTGGCAAGCAGCTGCTTGAGGGGGTATTTTTTTTAAAGCTTATGGATATGTTAATACAAGTTCCAAAATATTAAAAATCATTAATACCATGCAACATTTTAAACACAAATCATAAACGTATCATTAAATTTCGTATTTTTATAAACCAACTGAAAATTGCTATTGTAAAGTCTATATGCAAAAAATGAGAAAATATTTTAAATAATTATAGACCAATATTTTAAATAATTATAGACCTATCCCTATATTACATATTTTTTTTAAAGTTTTCAAAACAACAATGAAAAACAGACATGAAATTTTTAAATAATTCATCATTTGTTTTATAAATCACAATTTGGGTTTAGAGAACATGAGTACAGACCATGCAGTGTTGGAAATGACCACTACTGTTTTACATGGAATAAATAATTTTCAAAAAACTATGGTAATTTTTTCAGACATTGCAAAAGCGTTTGATACTGTAAATCATGAAATCCTATTGCAGAAACTAAATTACATTGGTATTAGAGGAAATAGGCTAAAATGGTTTAAGTCATATATTACACATAGAAAACAAATTGTAGACATAAAAAAATACAAAATGCTCACCCTTATTGCTTACTAAAGGAGTGCCTCAGGACTCAGTTTTAGGACCTATTTTGTTCCTGATTTATTTAAATGATTATTTCTTTAATAACTTAATAGGATATCCTATATCCTATGCTGATGATACTGCTATAGTATATAGAAGTAATAATTTTGAAGAATTGAAATAGAGTATATCTCAAGATTTAAAACAATGGTTTCATCAAAATCATCTTACACTAAATATCGATAAATCATATTCAGTGTATTTCAGTCTCACTAACAAGAATTATTTCAAAGAAAAAAATCATATATCCTAGATTTACTTGTAATAATAATATTGTCTGTACATGTGCAGAAATCAAACAGATTAAAACATACAAATATTTGGGAATTACTATTGATAGTAATTTGAAGTGGAATAGTCATACAATTATAATTGCAAAACATTTAAGATATTTCCTAATTCGAATATATCATCTAAAGAAAATTTTAAGTACTACCTTTCTCATAACTCTTTATTATTCATGGATTCAATCTACTTTACAATATTGTTTAATTAGTTGGGAAGGAACACATTTAAATTCTTTAAATAAATTAATAACATTACAAAACAGAATTCTAAAGGTTATTATGAATTTATTACAAAATTAAAAAATACGATAATTGAAAATAAAATTTTGGATTTAAGACAATATATTTATAAAATTCTTATGTTTGTATTTAAAAACCCAGATTTCTTAAAATTGCAAAATACAAAAATAAATCTTAGAAATAGAGAACTTTATTATGTACCTTTTTCAAGAAAAGAAATTATCCATAAACATTTCATGATTCTAGCTCCACAAAATTTTATTAAATTACTAAAGAGTATAAGGGAAGAAAAAAAAAAGGAAATATCTTTAAAATAAAAATTAGGCAAAGATTTACACAAACAATTTTGAGTCTTTATTTCATTGTTAAGTGCCTTACCTCATTTCATGTCATTAATGAATAAATCTAAAATTATTAATTTTTTCCACTCTTAAACCTTTAAATCTGTGTTATAAAAATGCATATCGATAAAAAAAATATGACAAACTGTAAGAGCACAAAGTTCATTGGTTGTTCTTACATGGGTTCAATTTTATTGCATTTCATTTCACAGTAAATATTTTACATTACATGGGTTTATGTTCAATTTTATATATTTATTCATACCAAATTGTGGATATATGTTTTAACTCATTATTTCTGTGTAAGCATTATTTATTTACACAGGTTCTCGTATGATCCCCGAAGTTAAGCAGCTTTGGGCGCGGTCAGTACTTGGGAAGGTGACCACCTGGGAACACCGCTTGCAGTTGACAATTTTAAGCCGTCCCGTGGCCGAGTGGTTAGCGCGCTTGGCTATTGATCTACGGGACCTGGGTTTGAGCCCCGGGTAAGGCATGGATGTTCGTGTTGTTTTTCTGCTGAGGTCCTGCCATCCTCTCAGACCTTCTACTCTGGCATATAAACTGACAGGCTCCTGTCAGACCTCTGTGGCAAGCAGCTGCTTGAGGGGGTATTTATTTTTTTTTATTTATTAAGTGTATTATATGTTATATATGGTCAATATATATAGTCAATAATGGTCAGATCCAATTCGAGCTTCCCTATATACCTGATATTCCTAATGGAACTACCCCATTTGCTGTAAATTAATATATAATCTATCATATTATTATGCAGTCCATCTGGTGAAACCCATGTGTACTTATGTATGTTGCAGTGTTTGTAATAAGTGTTATTCTCAAACCATTCAGTTTATTTAGCTGTAGGAGATGTAGCTCATTGCAGCTACCAATATGAAAGTACTTTGACAAATTTCAAAAGATTCTGAAGTTGTCCATAAAACCTATCTTTATCATCCTCATCAGCATCCTCAGTGAGGGCATAACAACAGATAACTGTCAAGTTTTTAATGCTTATCTGAAATTCAGATGAGAGGAAACCTTTCATTAATGCACAGATATCCTAGAAGAGAATCACTAGTGTGTCTGCTGAGCAGCAAACCTGTAGCTTCTTGGAGATGCTTTTTATCTTCCCTCCCTGAAAAGAGAAATTTAAGATTGAAGAAGCTGACCTTTGTCCATCTAGTCTTTTGCAAGCTCATATAGAGGTTCTTTATAGGTCGCAGACCTATTGATATATATTTTTCATTTTTCATACACTATTCTAATGCAACCACTTAATGTCTGACAGGGACGTCAAGTAACTGATGTTAGGCAGACCCCATTTTATTCTGGGATATTCGGTTTCATCCATTTCGGTTGATGCTCTCAGCAAAATTGCTTTGTTGGTTGGCTTGTTTTACCTCTGGGTGGCACTTTTTTGCACACTATGGGCGGCCAGGTCACATGGACCCCAAAAGCTCAGAGAAGGTTGGGTGAGGGGATCCAATGGAACAGCTGTTGGGAGACAGATGGTATCCTCCCGTCAAGGCCATCCAGTGTGTTCTTTAGTGTGCACAGTGCATGGCTCTCTTGCACATGGGCCACAGCTTAATGTCCCCTCTGACAGATGGTGGCCTTTCCAAAAGCCCATGGGTGTCCCCTACTGACTGTGGGCAGGGCGAGTTTTGTGGAGATAAATCTCAACGCTGACCCAGCCTCAAACCTGAGAACTACAGATTACGAGCCTGGTGCGCTACCAACTGAGCCACACCCATCCCTCACTTTGTGGGTATTAAAACAGCAGGTAGTCTAACTTTGTACAGCATAACTTGGCATAACTTCAATTTTTGCAAGACTGAGCATTAATCTTCAGATGGAGTGCCATTTCTTTGCACCAGGATTCCATTTCACTCATCAAACATGGCAATGGATGTTGTCTTTTCCCCAGGGATTGCATCTGATTGGCCTATTGGGTTGGATGATTCCCAGGGTTGGCAGAATGATACAGCCACACTTCAACCAGAGGAAAGATTCGGTGTGGATAATCATGCTTAATGTGTTAAACTATTACGAATATGTACAGTAAGTTGTGTTCCAATTAGTTTATGCCATCCTTTTTAAGTTCAAAAATTGATGTTTTCTTCTACAACCTTATCATCAAGAAATAAATTAATCTTATGCTCCTACAGACATTTTGACTTTCCTGATGTATTACTTTTATCTCGTGAGAATCATTTTTCATGTGACATTTAATAACTTCTTTGCTGGTATCAGTGAAAAAGTGTATATATCTACATTTGAATATTGGGCTTTATGGGCTTCCTGAATTGCGTCTAGTAGCAAATAGTACTAAATTACTGTGACCATATACTAAATAATATAGGACATTCATATGAAGGTTAAAGAATAATAAATCAGTAGCATAATTTAAAATTTACACTCTCAGTGAGATCAAGCTTCTCTGCATTATGGACTTTTCAGTAGGGTAAGAGACCAGACATAATACTTTTAACATATTGAATACCACAGATTTCATTTATGAATGACGCGAATAGTTCGACCGGTGCCATGTCATACATATATGTGACAGTTTTTGTTTGAAGCCATGTCATACACATGTGACTCTGTGTTTTTGTTTGGAGCCATGTCATATGAATGTCATATATAATTGAATGATGTGTCCACACAGGTTAAAATTTTCATAAGGGGTCATGTCATTTATATATAACAAAATATTTTAGAGGATTTTACATCACAAGTGATAAATTAACAAAAAATGACATTTAAAGGTAGAAGTGATGACAATTGATGAAAACAGTTGCATGACCCCAGTGAAATCAGCTTGGCACATGTGTTAATGGGATTATTCAATTTTTCCATGAAGTGTAAACATGAATGAAAAGTGTGACAAATGGCACTCATTAAACAATTTAATAGCATGCCATTTGTTCCTTTTATTTTTGCGATTGGTTTAGAAACATAATGCTTAGTTTAAAAAAAAAAGGTAAAAAATGACATATTTTACAATAACATGCATGATAAAAGCTTTGTTCTCAGTGGCAGAGTGGTTAGCGTGCTCATGTTTTTTACTTCTGAATATTTTTCTGTATCTCCTTTTTTCTAAGAATAAATTCAAAATGTCCTGTTTTAATTTTTAAATCTAGCCTTCCTTATAAAACAAAAATTGTCCTGGTTACTCAAAGCCACTATGGAATTTATTAATGAAAGCCTTGCAAAGCTGCTTACCACCAATCTTACAGGAATCCATCACTAAACAATCTCTTAAGAACTATTATACTTAGGCAAAAACGCTACATCATAAAGAACATGTGCTTAATCATGATTCACATCCAGGAATACTTCCTCTGTAGCCAAACATGCTAACTACTTAGCAACCACTATAAACACAAAAATTTAATATCATTCGTATTGGGCAAAGGGAAATGGAGTATGCATATACTGCTGGTAATATATTGGGTGGCTGCCAGCAGTATCAACAGTCACTTTAGTATTCCCTGCTGTATTCATACCATCTTACATACAGCCTTTTAATATGGAAGTTCACTATTGGTCACAGGTCAGTCGGTAAGGAATGGACACAGTCATTTAAAAGTTCACCTTTCAATTATTTCTTTGATATCATTTTCAGCTATTAGCATTAAACAAGAATCGTAATATTATAATTTATATTTTCCCACATGCCAAAAACACTAAGAAAAATATATACTTAACGTAACAAACTTTTTTTAGTACTATTTTTTCAAACTATATTAAAATGGTAATGACATTTAACTTGCAATTTCTTTCTTATTACTAGTATAAAACACAAGTCTTCTAAAGTGTAAAATATTTTCATAAATGGAAAATTACCTATTAAGGTTCTTCTTAGCATCCATAACCTGAACAAAAATAATATTGTGAATTTTATTTTGTTAATAACTATTTACCTAACGATAACTACAGCACAATATAATCCCTTGGTGTCCTGTGCTCTACCCCTGCCTCTACCGTAATTCACTAAGATGGCGGAATAGAGTCACGTGATTCTATAAGGTTTAAGCACCAGTACCTTGTTGTTGACCAAGCCAGTACAGAACATCAAGATATTCTTTGCTAAACACTAACCGTTAACACTAATTCGTTGAACAGCCAAACAAACTTCTCAAGGGAAAAACCTACTGACGACCAATAAATTCATAGTTTTGTTCCCAAAATATTGCCTAATCTTTAAGCACGTCAATTCTGATCAACAGTAATGCATTTAATCTTTGAAAGTTAATTGTAATAACTCGGGGGCATGTGGCCGAGTGGTTAGCATTCATGGCTACTGATCTAAGGGACCTGGGTCCAGCCATCCTCTCAGACCCTCTACTCTGGCATATAAACTGACAGGCTCCTGTCAGACCTCTTTGGTAACCAGCTGCTTGAAGGGATATTTATTTATTTTGTATTATATGATAATTAGTTTGGGCGCTGGTCTTATGGGGCCACACAGAATCACTTTTTTGAAGTCAATAAAAAAAACATTCACTGGTCATTTAATCTTTGTTAAATTTGTAAAGATTCTTATTTGAATTTGTGACAAATAATTGGACGATTTTCCTAACCTTTAGCCTCTATTTGAGCTATTTAACCATTGAATTTTGCCTATTTAGCATAATTAACTCACGTCTGTATTAAAATGTATTAATTAAATTAGTATTAATTAAAATGTATTAATTAAGCATTGATTCTCTCAACAACATATATCCATAATACAGAATAATATTTTAGGTACGATAAAAATTCAATTCGTTTGGGAATGTTTACTAATTTATTTAACAAAGGTTATTGTGAACAACATCTTCTAGTTTTCTGAAAAAAGAAGGGCTCCCTGCAAAGAGCCTATCAGTACGACTGTGACTTATAGTAAGTTTTTCGTTTGTATCATGTAACTGTTATGCATTTTGCAGAAATAAACAGTTGACTGCTTAACCTGAAATCGCAACTCTCGAACTTTTCTGCCTCTAATTAGGGTTACCATATACTTTTGTCATAAATGGAGGACAAAGGAGGATATGCTTGTTTGTCCTCCATTTGTAAAATACGTTTTTCCTACTAAGTTTAATTTTAATTATCCACTATTAGTTGAAACAGATAAAGGCATAATACTTATTAAATATACTTTAAAATATATGATGTGCCGTTTTTTATACCAACTTGATAAGCGATCAAGAATTATTTTTCCTTAAGTGGCATAATGGTTAGTAACTATCTGCTGCTGAAGAAGCCAAATATTGTGTCATTTCATTAATTCTGACTGAGAGAGTGGTCAACAGTGATTTCGATCTTGTACGGCATGCTCTTGTATGAAAAGGTTCTCACAAACTAGGAGTAGTCCTTAATTTCTTCGCTGTCTTTTGTGTTGCAATAAAAAGTAAACTTGCTCTCAACTTTCTTTGCTCCACCTGTCCGTGAGCAGAAACAAATTTTTTTGCCGTTTTCGAAAGCGCATACTTTTTTCAATCTGGTATATAAATTATTAATGTTGAGATTACAAACAATAGTAACTTTTACAACATTAATAGAGTTAATTTAGCATTCACAATTTGTGTTTACAGTAAATTATTTCACAGTTAACAGTAAATTATATTGTAGTCAACGAGTTTCAAGTTTCAAGGTGTTGTAAGTTCGTGGTGAAATTAGCTTCCAATTAGGGACTCCCTACACCAGTCACACAGAAGGGCGAGAAAGAGTCAGAAGGGACTGCCTCTCAGCTATCTCTCGGGACTAATAAGAATACTAATCTCTTAGAAGAAAGAAAACAGGAAAACATTAGACCTTGCAGAGGAAGCCAATGTTCTGAAAGAAATCAGTGACAAGTCGGATGCCTGTTCACTGCAACTTCAGATTGTGGTGGTTATCAAGTAGGGAGGTGATGGAGTACTCAGTGGTTGCGATAGCATCCTGGAATCTACCTAACGATCTTCCTGGAACAAAGCTTTTCTTTAGCGGAAGCAGATGAGCAGAACATCAGATACAGTCTCAGGAGTGCTGCATATGGCACAGTTGGACTGTACGCTCTGCCGAGTGTAAAGCGTAGAATTGTTGTAGATGACACTAGCTCGGAGACGATGAAGGACGGTCACCTCAGATCTGCGGAGGTTAGGAGCAGTGAGAGAGGGGTCAACGAGGTACCTGATGAGGAACAGTTGGAGTCCTTCTGCCACTAGGCAAGACGGTACTGGCTCATCAATGAGACAAAACTCTTGCAGTCGCTGAGAGAGAGAGGATATATAGGTATATACCTTTGATTCTCAAGCGCCTTCTTCATGGTGCGATCAGCAAGATCATTGCCAGGTATCCCTACATGGGAAGGGATCAACTGGAAATCAAGTGATTCCGGCAGAAGTGACCATGGAGCATGTCTCCATGATCTTCTGGATGAGGAAGGGGTTGCAGCTCTTGCTGTCTCCCTTCTGAACAGCTTTCAAGGCTGACTTGGAGTCGCAGAGCATGACAAGGGTTCAGGGTGTTGTAAATATGGTGAAATTAGCCTACAAATAAAGGGCTCCCTACACCAGTCACAATAGAAGGGCGAGGTAGCGGATGCAAAAAAAACTGCCTCTCAGCTATCTCTAAGGAAAAAAAATGGCACTAGTCAGGAGAAAGAAAAATAGAGAACATTAGACCTTGCAGAAAAGGCCAGTGTTCTGAAAGAAGCCAGTGACCTTACGGAAGCACGCTCGCAGCAGCTTCATATTATGGTTGCTGCCAGAAGGCAGGTGATGGAGTAGTCAGTGATTCCGATAGCATGAAGATGCAGGAAAAAACGGCATTGTAGCGGGAGCAGAATGTGGGATATAGTCTCAGGTGTGCTCCAAGTGGCACAGTCTGGACTTTTAGCTCTGCCAAGTGTGTGAAGTGTAGAGTTGCTGTAGATGACATCAACTCGGATACGATGAAGGAGGGTCTCCTCAGATCTGAGATTACCGAGATTAGGAGCAGTGAGAGAAGGTTCAACCAGGTACCTGAAGGAGGAACAGCTGCTGTCCTTCTGCCACTGAGCAAGACGATACTTTCTCATCAGATGTGAGACAGAACTCTTGCAGTCGCTCAGAGAGAGAGGGTAATTAGTTACACACCTCTGATTCTCCAGAGCTTCCTTCGTGGTGTGATCAGCAAGCTCATTGCCAGCTATCCCTATATTGCAAGGGATCAACTGGAAATGAACCGATTCCGGCAGAAATGACAATAGAGAAGTCTCCATGATCTTCTGGATGAGGAAAGGGTTGCAGCTCTTCCTGTCTCGCTTCCGGAGAGCTTCCAAGGCTGACTTGCAGTCACAGAGGATGACAATGTTGCCACTCTCGAGGCTGAGGATGAAAAGTTCAGCCTCAAGAATAGCATGAAGCTTTGCACAGGTGGAGGGGGTAAAATACGGGAGACGGAAACCTCGCGATGGTTGGCAAAGGCAGCACGTTGCCTCTCCTGCTCCACAGATCCATCAGTGTATCTCTCATATCGTTCAGTGACATAGGAGGTGGAGAGAAGCCTGATGGCCAATGGATCCGAGTCGCTCTTCCAACCAAGAGAAGGGATAGTAACATTGATAATAAAATCACTGTTCCTGCATGGAGGAAGGTCGGGAAAGAGAGTATCGCCAGCATCTGTCCCTGCCAGCTTGAGCGTCTGGAGCTGACAGGAAGGACTTGATCATAAAAGTCCTTGGCGGATAGGGCGATGTCAGAGTGAGGCCTGTCAAGCAACTTCTCGAGATCATGGTTATGGTGCAGGGAATGGAGCCTCGAGAGATGACACAGTATATCTCTTTCAGTGCAGATGTAAAGGCCTGTCATCAGCCTCTGCAATGACAGATGCATTGGGTGTGTTATGGCAGAGAGATAGAGATATAGAGGTAGAGATATAGTGTGGACAGTGGCCAACTTGCTGAGCATGTATTATGACGATCAACAGAGTCGAAAGCCTTTTTGAAATCAACAAAGCTAGCAACCAAAGGTTTTTGAAACTCTAAACATTTCTCAAGAATCTGCCTAAGTGAAAATATCTGATCCACACATCCCCTACCACTTCTGAATCCACGTTGCTCATCACGCAATTGACTGTCAACCAGATTCTTAATTCTATTAAGCACAATCATGGAAAGAAATTTCCCAGGAACAGAGAGTAGGCTAATACCCCTATAGTTATCACAAGAACTGCGATTACCTTTTTTGAAAATAGGGATAACAATAGCTCTGGTAAAATCCTTAGGAACCATGCCTTTATCATAAAAGATATTCAGAATTTCAGTCATCCAAGTGGTAACCGAAACATTTCCAGCTCTAAGCATTTCCGTAGTAATTTCATCTACCCGTGGGGATTTATGAAGTTTAAGTTTAGAAACAGCCAAAATAACTTCAGATTGTGTTATAGGGCCAACATTAAAGCCACCAATGCATCTATCATCATTGCAAACAATGGGAATAGAACTAACCGCATTGTTTAGAACATCACTGAAAATGGGAAATATTCTTTTCCTTTATATTAGTGCCTAAATACAGTGTTATTTCTGCATTCTATACATTAGTGATAGGGATGCGACTAATTCAATAAGTACAAAAATTATGCTTAAGACTTTTTCCACAATCAAAACAAAATAATTTATAAACCATTCATCAGAGCATAAATGTTGTAAGCTTATTATATTTTGCTATCATAAGGATGAATAAACACTATAAGGTAGTCGAAGATCTTGTGATTGCTAGTTGGATTGAAAATTCAGAGATGTTCTAAACAGTGATTATTTCTACATCCATCGTTTGTAATGAGCATAGAAATATCACTGGCTTTAATGGCAAACATACAAGTTAATGCGTGCACAAAATCTAATCTATAAAAGCGATAGCTCTAGGAATGTTTTTATTATTTTTATGTGCTTCGTCGTGATAAATAGTCGTGAGTGATAAGTGTTAGAAATCATTATAAACATTATTTTTATAACTATCTATAAATCTGTTGAGAAGTTAATTTGTATTCGAAAACGTCTGAATCTACATCTAAAAAGAAATGCCGGCAGTACAGTATTGAGTATTTGAAATATGGATTTTACGTACTCTCCTACAAACCAATCATTACCTATGTGTTTAATTTGCCGAAAAGTTTTTTCAAATGAAGCTATGAAATCTTCTAGGCTACAAGAGCATTTAAATAAAATGCATGCTGATAAGAAGAACAAAGATTTATCCTATTTTAAAGAACTGGAAAAGCAATATTTAAAACAGCCAACTATGTCAAACCTTTTTGCGTCGTCTTCTAAACAAGATGATGATGGACTACGAGCCTCATATAATGTTTCAACGTTAATCGCAAAAGCAGGAAAACCACACACAATTGGCGAGGAATTAATTTTGCCGACAGTCAAAGAGACATTAAAAACTGTTCTTCATCATAAGACACCGTCAGATATCATCAAAAAAATTCCTCTCAGTAATAATTCAGTGCAAAGAAGAATAGATGAAATGGCAAAAGACGTTGAAATATCATTATGTGATTACTTAAAGACTTGCAAATTTTTCATTCAACTCGATGAATCAACTCTACCAAATAACGATGCTGTACTCTTATCATACGTACGATTTATAAAAGAAGAAAAAATTCATGAAGAGTTATTATTTGCTAAAATTTGGAATCTGATACAAAGGGTGAATCTATATTTAATACCATGCAAAAGTTTTTTCAAGAGAAAGAAATTGCTATTTGCAGTATTTTGTCTGCTGCTACTGATGGTGCTCCAGCAATGACAGGGCGTCATAAGGGTTTCCTAGCGCATTCGAAACAAGCAGTACCAAAAGTACTCGCTGTACATTGTATTATTCATCGTCAGCATTTGGTTGCAAAAATTTGAATGAACGTCTGCATACGTCGCTCCATTACGTTATTAAAGCAATCAATAAGATTAGAAGCAATTCATTGAATGACCGATTATTTGGTAAGCTTTATAATGAAAATGATGAAAATTACAATCGCTTGCTGCTGCACACAGAAGTACGTTGGCTCTCTAAAGGTGTTTGTCTGAATCGTTTTTTCAATCTATTTGACTCAGTACTGGACTTTCTTGAAGACAGAGGCGAAAAATTGCGCGAAAACCTGATTACGTCAAAAAATGACATCGCTTATTTGACAGACCTGTTTAAAATATTACTATTCACACTCAATTACCTTATTTATACTGATGGAAAAAATTTACTACCTCATATAATTAATTATAAAGTATAATAATTGACACCATTAAAATTAAAAAAATTACATAACATTAAAATTCTTTGTCATTGAGCAATAAAATTTTGAGTTCACTTTTGAAACTGCACTGCTCAGCATGGAAAATGTACATCACGAAGGAATGCACGAAATGAGACAAAACTTATCACACATGTAGCCAAATAGGTGGGAAAGAAGTGATTTAACTTTTGAGGGATTACAGAATGTGATGGGTCAGGAGGCAGTATAATGTGGCCCGAGTCAGTAGGTCATATGTTCGCCATGGTGGGCTATACATTTGGCAACATAGCATGACATCAAGTGTAAAGATCCCTGGATGGTGTGCTGGGACCATGGCCATTGACATGTGACCATAATTCATCAACATTGCAAGGGAGTCGTACAGATATGAAGTCATCTGCCAATGATGTCCCACACATCCTCTTGGGAAGAAATCTGAGTATAACACTGCTAAGGCAGCACCTGGACACCTTGTAAGCACTGTCTGCTGATGTGGGCAGCTGTTATGTTGAAACTGGGCATCAGGAATATCATGGAGATATAGCAACAAAATGAGCTGCAGCACTTCATCGACATATCATCATGCTATCATTATACCTACTATGCATATGAGCAATGAATGGCTGTTGAAACTGATAATGCCCCAAACCATGTCACCAGGCGGAGGAGTCGTACGACACTCATGGATGGCAGCAAATCAGCCCAGTGGTGTCATCTCCCGACTCTCGATTGGAAATTGTTGGCATTGAGACAGAAGTGAGACTTGTAGCTGAATACAACATGGTACTATTTGTCCACTATACCTCTGGTACCACTGCATCCTTGTGTGACATGCTGTAATGAGTGGCAATTGTCGCAATGGCTGACAAGAGTGCAAACCTGCCTAAGCCAATCTGCGATTCATAGTCTGTCAATGCAGGAATGCCTGTAGCTGCCTGTACGCTGCATCGTCGTCCACGGTAGATTGTGGAGCTGCTACGGCTTGCAATCAAATGCGGCGATCGAAGTATTCAGACATCCACTTACGTGCACCTGTCTCACTATGGCAATGCATGTTACCTTCTTCCAAACACTGTCACCAAATTCAGACAACAGTTGTTGCATCCCAATGTGATGCAAGGACCAACCATCCATACACAGCCCTATGATGAAGACTCTGGTAAAGGTGTCTGTGTGATGGTAGGATTCCTGATGATGTTGCCCAGGCATTCTTACTCCTTACACATGCTTTTGCAACCAAGATCACTCCGATGCAATGGTCCATACACCCAGGTGAGGATGGTCAAACCGTTTTGCCATTATTTCCCTCACCTATCATGTGATTAGTTTGTAACTGCATTCATTTACATAACACAACTGTTGACACATACCCACCTATTTGCATGGCACTCCAACAAATACTTCCTGGTGTGGCATTTTCTACATCAAGCAGAGTATTTGTATGTTAAAAAAAGGAGAAAACACAGAAGCTTTTCGGATTGAGAACAGAGGTTGCAGATGGAGATTACCTATCTTTAATAAAAGAAACTTTTTTGGGTGTTTTTCTTTTTAGAAAAACAAATTGATAGCTATCATGTTTTAAAAATATAAGCACATTCTTCAAAGCCAACCTTCATGTACAAGTCACTGAATAAAAGCACATTTTTTTTATGGAGTAAAGGCTCCACCTGGAAATTCTGGGGCAGGAACAAAAAAATATAGGTTTATAATTATAAAAATAACGTGTGTATTGTTTTTAACTTACTATTCCACTACATAAATCATATACTTTTCCAAAAGTAAATAAAACCATTGCACCTATATTGTCATTGATTATTTACCACTGACCCACAAAATATAATCCAGTATACACCCCTCTTTGTAAAAACAAATGCCACACTTGAATGAATTAATCAAATTCTAAACTTACAATATGGCAGGTAGCATTAATTAATGACTTCCTCTCTTTCGAAAATATTTTTGTCTATAAGGATATTAATCAATACCTATAAACTTCCAACTGAAACTAGCATAAAACGTTTTGGAGTGTATTCTATAATAAATCACTATGATAAGTAAAATAGTGTTATGTGCAATGTGTTTTTCCAAGGAATAAAAAAATAACAAATCTATTTGCATATGCTTCTTATAAGATTTGTTTACTATCATTCTCTTTTGCTGTGACATAAAAAAAACTCCTAGCAAATAGCCATCAAGAAATGCTCCCTTGTGCAGTGGCACCATCCTACCTTCATTCATCCTGCATGATACTAGCCCATACATTGACTCTCAAATGGACCCGTTTCTTGATGATGTAGAAGTTCTCATGTAACCATAAATGACTGTTAAGGATTCCCTGGCATGCACAACTCATTGGTCCAGAGTATCCACCTTATTTAACCCTTTCATCCCAAATGATACACATACACAGTCGTATCAGAATAATATGACCACCTACCATTGTATGGTAGGTGGTCATATTATTCTGATGTGACTGTGTATGTAGCACTAATATTTTAATACATCTGAAAGCTATATTAAACATTTTAGAAAACTGAGAATTGTACCATACCGGAATTTTGAGATTCAGTTCTGTGCCTGATTACAAACATGCAGCTGATTTTGAGGTTATGGTTGTTTTTATTGAGTAGGTGTAAGCATATTTTTTTGCAAATAAAGCATTCTAGTGCAATAACACAACTAAATATATTGTTTATTTTGTTGTACCACCAGGTTTGTAAATCTACTTAATTTTATTTTAGCATTAAGATGATTGACGACCATTGACTCATCAGGAGTTGGAAAATCTTACTGAAGAGCTGTTGGAAGGAGAATCCTTTTCTTCTGGATCTAGCAACAATTATGAGCCCAGTGTTGATGGTGAATCAGATAGTGATTCATCTGAGATGAACAATTCAGGAGTTAGCAAAAAATCTTCAATTATAATAACTGAGAAAGAAACACATAATTCTGAATGAAGTTCATCCATTGATTCTGAACTAGAGCATCAGGTGAATGCTAGTCAAAATGAAATAAATCGCATTCTTGAATGGACTATCCCGGATGTTACATTTGAGCCATCTAAAATTCTTCCACCTGAGAGAGCTTGTAAGCTTAGTGAAGATATTACGAAACAGTTGAATCCAATGCAACTTTTTTCATGAAGTATTTCCCCATTCACTTTACATACAAATAGTTGACTGTACTAATCAGTGTCTTGATCAATTGAATAAATGTAAAAAAATGTAAGAAAAAGATGACAAATAAAGGAGAAATTCAAAAATTAATTGGATGCATGTTTATAATGTCATACAATCAACTACCAGGCCTGAAACACTACTGGAGCCAAAAAGAGTCCATGGGAAATTGCACAATCGAAAAGGCGATTTCTCATGATCAATTTATGATCTTGGCCCTAAAACTTAATTTTTCTATACCAGAAAAAACCATCGAACGCATCAAAAACTTATTATGTAGACAAACTGATATCATGTTTGAAATATACATACTCTAAATGTCATCAAGGTAGTCAATATTAAAATATTGACGAGTCTATGATAAATTTCAAAGGGCGCTCATCACTGAAACAATACATGCCTCTCAAGCCAACTAAATGAGGAATCAAGTTCATTGCG
This sequence comes from Ryuthela nishihirai, assembly GCA_038380435.1. Taxonomy (NCBI): domain Eukaryota; kingdom Metazoa; phylum Arthropoda; class Arachnida; order Araneae; family Heptathelidae; genus Ryuthela; species Ryuthela nishihirai. The sequence continues at coordinate 1,433,329 of JAWZYU010000023.1, read as the reverse complement.
ATGCTGATTCTGGGTACGCATATAATATCAACATTTACTCTGGTAAAGGATCCCCCATTTCAGGGAAGGATGAATCATTGACTCTTGGAGAACTGGTTGTCAAATCACTTGCTTTGACAATCAAAGCTGACAATGTAGTACTGGGCTTCAACCTATTTTTCACAAGTGTAAATTTATCCGAGACACTAAATTACACTGCATTGGGTACCTGCATGACTAACTGAAAACATGTACCCACTATGGCAGCCAAACTGCGAGGGCAATCTGCATTCAGATGTACCACTACAGGATTGTTATGTGTGAAACGGCAAGATACTAAAGAAATATTGGTAATGAGTAATTGCCACAGGCCTGATTTGGCCAGTTACTAAAAAGAATAAAACTGGTCAACAAGAGACAAATGATTCCCCAGAAGCCATCACATTCTATTGGCAGAAAATGGGAAGAGTTGATCGGGCAGATCAATTCATAGGATAAACATAGATGATAATCATAGCATTACCTTCTGTTTTTTTGCGTTGATAGATCAATAAATATTTTGCGGAAAAATTTTTTGCCGACACATGGGATTTGAACCCGCATTTCTCCAGAAACATGCCAGAGTATTCTTCCAGTTGAACTAATGCCAGCTCTGTCTTTTTTCAGCTAATTTTAAGACTAAACTCTATCACCGAGATTTTCGGGCCAATCATTGGCACCATCTATGATCTCGGTGGCAACTATTACCTTTATATTGCACAGAGTAAGATGGAAATAAATAATAGTCTCATCACGCTATTTAGTGGTATTAATGGTTTAAACATAGATGATAATCACAGCATTACCTGCTGCTCTTTTGGCGTCGATAAATCAATAAAGAGCAGCACGTAACGCTGTGATTATCATCTTGTTTAAACCATTAATATTGCTAAACAGCGTGATGAGACTATTATTTATTTCCATCTTACTCTGTGCAATATAAAGATAATAGTTGCCATCCGAGATCATAGATGACGTCAATGGTTGGCCCAAATATCTCGGTGATGGAGTTTAGTCTTAAAATTTGCGGAAAAAAGGCAGAGCTGGCAGTAGTTCAACTGGAAGAATACTCTGGCATGTTTCTGGAGAGATGCGGGTTCAAATCCCGTATGTCAGCAAAAATGTTTTCTGTAAAATATTTATTAATTCATAGGATTCTAAGATCATGACAGAAAATCCAATGAATGGAAGAAAAAAAGGGTTTTATACATGTCTCAGTATCTCTGCAATAAATGAATGGATCATGTATAATAATTTGAGATGCAAGAGTGAAAAAATTCCTCACCTTTTTTTCTTAATAACTCTTGCTGAAGAATTAATCGCCGAGGGCATGAAAAATACCTCCTTGCCACCACCAAAAAGGAAGATCTTCTAAGAACACTTTTTGGAATAACATCTTTGCATCTTCCCAAAGGTCAAACAAGAAAGATATGTGCACAATGTACAGAGGAAAAGCATCAGAAAAAGGACAAAAACCATTTGCCAAGAATGCAATATTCCTTTGTGCAAAGATTGTTTCATGTTATACCACGCAAAATAGTGAATTATTGATTTTATTTTGAATAAATTTTACATCTAGCAAAATATTCTTGAAATTCTTATTATTTATTTGGTACTTGATGATACATATATGTACCACAAAATAACCCAGTTGGTATACATGTGTACCATACTCCCCCACCGCCCTCCCAACAGATTTTTTCATGTTTAGGAGCAAAATCCTATTAGTTGGCATTACATTAACAAAACCATATTTAACTTTTTATCTGAAACACATTACTTGTATTCAAGGACGAAAGGGTTAAGAATATGATATAATCATGAAATCCATAATATCTATATGCACCGAAAGGTACATTCTCATAAATTAAATTTATTGATCATTATAAGTGACACTGTCTCAGAAATATAGACATATATTCATAAATTACATATTTGTAAAATTTTATAAAGCATAAATGTATATTAACATTTATGGTACTTTTCGGTTATCTCCGGTCACATTTTCTTGGCAACGAAAGAGACATCCTTGGTGCCATTTGCACGACTGATATATGCTGTTTAGAATAGTTCTCTCTAATGAGATTATTTGTTTTCAAGGCTTTTCTTAAGTTCATTCTTTAGCGATGAGTGTTATTAAGGAAATTTATTTTTAATATTTATTTTAGAGGCTTTTTTTAAATGCAAAAATGAAGTTTCATTGTTTAATGAAAAGAGTTGTTAATAAATTCTAATTTTACTACTGCCCTCAAACCAATTCTTAACATGAAGACCAGATTTTTGTCGGCAGCCCCTTATGCTGCACTGCCATGTGTTTTCCTTACCTAAACTTAGCTTCATCATGTGGCCATTTTGGAAAGTTTTTGCCTTAGGAAGGATACCAAACTCCTGAAAAACAGCTATAGCTTCTGGCTCCATCCGCAGCAAATTCTTTAAGCTATACTTACTTCTGGTCGTCATTACTAAACTTTCTTTTGTCGCCAAAAAAAAGTGACCGAAGATAAACGAAAAGTACCACATTTACTGCCTGACTAGTTACAAACATAATAGTCTGCTATTACAACTATTTGGAGTTAGTGTAAAGTTTATAAACACTTTTGTGCAAAACAATATAAGCATTTAGTTTTAGAGCCAAAATGCAATCCATACTGAAACACCTTTCAGGGGTTAAACTTCTTAAGCAGCTGCTTGCCATAGAGGTTTAACAAGAATTTCTCAGTGTAATACACCACAGAAAAAATCTTAAGAATGGGAGACCTCAGCAGAAAGACAACACATAAAAGAACATTTATCTATGATTTATCCAGGTTCCAGTGTACAGTAGCCAAGCATGCTAAATGCTCTGCCATTAAAAAGCCTATTTATAATTTTTTCACATTTGATATTCAAAGCATAGTAATTACAAATATTATTGCTTTTATTTTTTAGTTTTGTAATATAGGTAATAATCAAGATAACTATTTATGTCAATAATCTTTTTCTCAAAAGTTGATACTTACAATAATGTATATTAATAATTAAACTTTTACTTGACTATATCTTTGAAAGCCTCAAGAAGCACAACCACACTATATGCTATAGATCAGACATACTTATAGTTTAGTGGTTAAAGCAGCAAGATTTCTAATCACATCATGTTCAGGCATTCCTTGGGTTTGGTACATTCTTCCTTGGCCATCATTCTTTAATATTTTGAGCTCGGTGGATGGGCAGATACTATCAGTCTCATTTTACCCGGATACCATACATTATGCGAATGAAATCTAAACTTTAAAAAATCATTTTAATACTTTGCGTTCATGGTTGTTTCTTTACTACCTGTGTCCTTTTTGTCAAGAATTGCACAAATACTAACTGGTACAATTCCCAGTGTCTTGGCAAAATAAGATAGATGGTTGTAATATCAATGTCAGGCTCAAAGCATTAATCAACAGCAAAAGTTCTCAAGAATTTTGAAGTTAGAAATAAGAACTTTATTAATTTACTTTACTACATAGCATCAAAATGAAATCTATAAGCATCTTGCATTTTTTCTCTTCTGTCTTCTCTTCTTTCTCTCCAATGGAGAACACCAACAACAACTGCTATGAAGCCACATGTGCCAACAAGTGCAATAAAAGTCATAAGAACCAAATGACTTGGAGTCACAAATAACTTATTAACCCATTTTTGATAATTTTGTGGAGGATGAGGTATAACAACCATTTGTGAATTAGGTATAATCTGGGTCCATTCATGTTTCTGCACTTTGTTGTTTGTTACTTTTGGGATTGCTATAGTAAGACTATCTACAAAGTTTGGTGTTTGGCCAAGTCCAAAAACAGAATAAGGAAGCTGAAGTGGAAAATGTGCTGATTGAGACATTTGTACAGCACAACTGATTTGAGGCTCCCCATTTGGTTTAGTTGTATTATACCTAATCATAGGACCTGGTTGATTTGTACCATATGGGATGTGATTTGCTGGACAGTCTGTGTAACACAAGCCACTCAATACTAATACTTTAATAAAGCAGGCATCATATGCACCAATGTTTTGTAGAGCATGCATTTTCCACATTCCATCTGTATTACTTGCTACAAGAATATCCATTCTCCCATCTTCAAATATATCATAAAAAGCACCAATTTGAACATTGGGAATATTACTCAAACCAGGAACTTTCCACTGTATTTGTAAACTTCTCCCCAGTGGACACTTGGGGCATGGTATATTATGAAGGATTACTGCTTTAGTTTCGCTTTTTGAATTTTGTAATACAACTATAAAATCAGGATAACCATCCATGTCAAAATCACCAGCGCGGAGTGTTACAGGTAATGATGCTTTTTCAAGCACATTTCCTGTAAGTGGTCGAAAGCCCCAAGTTGCATTTTCAAATGCAAATTTGTCTAACACAGTTGTCCAATTCAGTGTCCTTTCATCCATTAATTTAATTACTGATGATTTACAATTGATATCATTGCAAATGGGCATAATGTGATCTAATTTGCCATCAGAATTAAAATCTACAAAAGTAGATTGGCCACAAACTGAAGCTCCTTCAGGATAATCTAAATATTTTCCAAAAGTGAAATTTTCTCCTTCATTCAACCACTGTTCAATATTGTTTTGACCAGTGATAACTATATCTGATGCTAAATCATTATTTAGATCTAACACTGAAGATGAATGTGGTATTCTAAATGGCTGTAGAGTCATTTGTGATTTTACAGGTACTCTTGTAAAATTTTTGCTTTTGCTTGCTAACCAAACATACCTCTGTTTATCTTCACCATCTCCCATCAAATCAGGTATCATATCACCATTATAATCAACAACTAAGGGCTGTCCAAATACTGTAAAAGATGTGTTACTGGCACAGTTGACATGATCATAAAATCCCCATAATACTTTCACTTCATTCATAAATTCCTCTTTTTCACGTTTCTGAATGGTTATCATTATATCCATCATTGAATCACCATTAAAATCTGCTGGCATTACACTTGTAATGACATTTGTCATCATACATATTATGCCAGAAGTTCTAAGATATGGCTTATTTTCGTTCGCTAGCAAAACCTCCAACGTTCTTTGCTCTTTTATGTAAAATGTATCAGTAAGTTTATCGGAGTTGAAGTCTCCGAATGCTGCTATAACCCCAAGGTATTGGCCATTCTCATAAATGTCCGTAGTTAAATCTTGAAATTCCACTGCACTTCCAGACATCGTGAAAAGAAACAAGACATGTAAAGTGCCGACTAGAATACTTCCAAATCGCACACTAATCATAGTTAGGGCAGTATGCGTTATAAGGAATAAAGTATCAATCCCAATTCCATATAATCAACAGAATGTTTCCTCACGATACTATACACGAACTGTCCCAAAATTTAAAACACCAACACAACACTCACTTAGAACATGAAGCATTACGCAGTATTTTTTTAAAATTAGAATTAAATGCTATAGATTTCTTCAAAACGTGTCTGTTTTTATATAATCCAGAATCCAATATATCACATTCACAGCATGGAACGGCAGTTGGTTAGCTGTGGCTGTTGCCATCCAACTACTCAGGTAACCTTGGCCAACAATGATAGACTACAGGCCTGCGCCATTGCTCGAAAAAGACACCTTTACGCGAACCTCCTATTTCGTTTTTTATTCCGTTTTCGTGTAAAAGTAGCGAGGAAAAACTTCAAATTTGGTGAATGTAAAGAATAATAATGCATAAAAATATGCTATATTTATGTTTGTAACTTACATGTTGCTAACATTTTTAAACGGAAGGTGTTTTTAGGAAGAAAAATCGTATAGATTTAGATTAAAAAAATCATCATAAGTTTGGTGATTTCGCTTCTGTATGCCGTAATAATGAACTAAAATACCAAGGTTGTTTTAAATTTTTACAAAAGATGTATGATTAGATATTCGAAATTATGGTGGTGGAAAGTGAACGTCTTGAAGTTTTTATAGGAAACAATTAATTCACCTCTTAGACCCAGGGTGGGTGGAAAATTGCAATTGTTTTACTTCCATAATATTCCAGCAAAGTGTCATTTCAGAATTCCACGATGAGATTTCTTGCGGCTCTCATCAGTTTAATCTAAAACAAGCCAACTTATGACATTACCAAACAATGTGTTCAAATGAGTCTAACACCAAATCACACGCTGATATCTGAGAATCTCAAGATCTCAATATCTGAGATCTCAAGGAATTTGCTTAAACCACGTTAGTCTCCAATGCTCTGGCTTTGCACAGAAGGCAGCTGCCTGAATTATTATCAAAATAGTATATTTCATGGGCCTTTCCTTTCTACTATGAGTTTTTCTAAAAATGAAAAGTAAATTTTATCGCACATTCTTTAAAATAATTTAATGCAATTGGCATCTAGATATTTTTGATTATAATTAATATAAACTTTAGCACAAATTATAAAATATGATTGCTTTTACACTGTTTTAATTGTAAAACAAATTTGAAGCACTAGAGCTCTATCATATCTTTTTTTATGAAAAAATATTACTCAGATGACTTCAAAGATTTAAGAAAAATCTATTTCAATACCTGATTTTCTACATTTTCGCTACTTTTCTACCATTTTCGAATTTCAGATTTTTATACTATATTAGTCAAGGCAATTCTTCTACTGTACTCCCCAACACGGGTGGATAATAAAAAGTTATTTAATACATAAAGACGATTGTGAATGATTGATTGACCAAGTGATAGGGGTTTCCAGGTCACAAAACTGGGGAAAAGTCTGAATTTTTTACCACTCGAATCCACTTGGTAAAATATAGGCGAGTTGCGAAAATTGAGATTTGTTTTGTGAAATTAAGGAGTGTTGGACAAACCGAGGAAACTTAACAAGATCTACGGCAGTTGGCAAAATTCGAATCCACTTGGAAAATACGTGTGAGTTGTGATAACTGAGTTTGTGAAATTAAGGAGTTGACAAAATCGAGAAAACGACAAAATCTTGTGAAGTGACTTGGAAAATTTTGGAGAGATGTAAAGATTGGAATTGGATTGTAAATAAGCCCCTGAGCTTAGGCAAAGGAGTCAGCAACCTCCTTTAAGCAGCATATTGTAGATGCGTATTGCCAGATGCAGCAGATGTAGCTCAGGACAGATATGCTTGGATGCTTGGAGAACTAAATTGCATGGTCTGGTTGGACCTCCGTAGTCCATGGTTGTTGAGGATGATGATGATGTTTGTTTTATTCACTAAAGACATCAAACGATTCTTGAACAATGCATTACTTTAAAACTTACTTTCTTGGCCATACGTTACATAACATTTTTCTCCATTGCTGCAAACACCTTTATAAGTTTCTTCAATATGCTCATATGTCTCATTAGGAATATTACTTAAAACATTTTTCATATCCCAATACTCATCACTTAGTCTATCCTTTTTTTCAATTTCGAGTGACCTTAGGAACCGAATTTCGCAATTAATTTGTTCAACCTTTGCATTAAACCGATTAATTTCCTCAATTCCTTTGTGCAAGGCAAATCTGAGCATTATTTTCTCATTCTCCAATGTCTTTATTCTGTGCCGCAAATGCGACAATTCCAAGTACAGCAAATCGCGCATCTGCATTTGTTCAAGGGAACACTGAGCTATTCTGCGAACTAGTGGATTCCCATTATTGGCATCTCCTGCCAAACCAGATCCCTATCCTCCATATTTTCCTATGATATCCGAATGTTCTGTCGCGTTGTAACTTAACATTGCTCTCGCACGCCCACACATATTGTATCAAATAGCACAGAATAATAATAAAAAAAAAACTCGTCTACAGGATAGCACTCACTATACCCAAGCAAAGTTCTCGGAGATCTCTTGACAATGGCTCAATATGATGCATCCTCATAGCTCAGAAGTAGATGGCACATTACTCCTCAAAGCTGCTAGATCCAATCTGTAGCTGAGAGATGTTCCTGAGTCGTTTTATCGAAATCATAGTTTTTGTTCTGCCGAAACAGTTCTTTAGGTCAATAGTTCTTGATCACATTATTTCACATTGATGCCTCAGTCTTTCCTCCTTGCACTTGGCAGTTGCAAATTAACACACACACTGTCCATCACTGGAACTCAACTAAAAAAGCTTCTCTTTCTCACACACACATTCCACTTCTTGACACCAGTTTAAGAGCTTGTTCTTCCTTTGCCCCATGTGTGTGAGCTTTTTACCTCTGAGTTCATTCACTAATAATTATGTCAGGATGGCACTACTCGTACTCTTAAATAATCGAACTCATATGTATATTATTTACATATCTACATTTATTTCCACTTCAGCAGCAATATAGTGGACAGGCAAATAAGCTCACTGGAAATAAAATTAGTCATCTCCTGCCATAAGAGGGTTGCAGCCGTTCGACAGCTACAGAGAGCGCATCAGTAATAAATGCATCCTACATATACCTGTGCTGTGTGCTACAGGGTTCATACAGTGACAAGAAGTGGTTGTATGCTACGTGTGTGTTAGTCGCTCTGTGAAATATGGGTCGCACCAAAGATGTGAATGAGTGGCAAGAAGGTGTTATTACGTTTGGCCGAGGCAAAGGGCATGGTGTACAAGAAGTTGCTACCTTTGCAGATGTGTCGAAACGTACAGTCCAAAGGGTCTTCCAGCAGTGGAATACATCACAGTCCACCGCTAATCGTCACCAGAACTGCGGTAGAAAGACTATGGTCACCAATAGGGACCGCCACAGTGTGTCAAGCACTCTTAGGGCAAACCATTTTGCAACGAGGCAAGAATTGCTCCAGTAAGTCAATGCAGGCCTACAACAAGCTGTTTCCCGAATGAACAATCAAATGGGAACTGCATGCCATGGATATCTGGAGCAGAATACTGTGAAAGAGACCATGTTAACAGCTCTGCACAAGGCTGCATGGCTATAGTGGGAACGGTGCCACAAAGACTGGACTGTCGATTCTTGAAAGTGTGTGATGTGGTCGGATGAGTCACGTTTTTGTTTTCACTGGAATGATGCGAGGATACATCGTAAGCCGCATGAAGCCTTCCATGCAGACTGTAAGGTGCTGTTCAAGCTGGAGGAGGCTCTGTGATGTTTTCGGGTGTTGCATGTATGAGAAAATGGGTCCTTCAGTAGTGGTGACATCACACTTGAACCAGAAGGGCTATATGGAGCTACTGGGCGACTATATGTTGTCTTTCATGCAGCATCTCCACAGTGAACACTAGAAGGATACCCCAGTCTTCCAAGATGACAATTCTCGCATGCACAGGGCTCGACGTGTGTCAGATTGGCACGACGTGCATTCTGAAGCCTTCGAACATCTTAACTGACACACGAAATCCCCAGATTTGAATCCCATAGGACAATTGTGGGACTCTTTGGGGCAACGAGTCAAGCACCATCCTAGCCATCTTTCCAATTTGACTGAACTGCGGCATTTGCTGCTGGAAGAGTGGATGAATATTGATGTGCACTACATCCACACACTGATGGCATCCATGCCAGACAGGATTTCGGTTGTTCTTCGGTCGCACGGAGGAGTTATACGCTATTAAGTGACATTCAGCCCGGGGTGACTAATATTTTGTCCAGTGAGCTTATACATATAAGCTACAATAACAGCTGCAAAGCAAGTTATTCCAACAAGACAACAGGATTCCCATCCTACTTGCAAGGCTTTATTAACCAAGTTTTTCGGTGTTCCCAAAATCATTATTAAGGAAAAATGCTAATAGGGCGAAGTCTTCATGACCATTCCCTACCAGAGTCCAAAATGCAACTCTTTATCCATCGAAACTCTCCCGCCAAGTGCAGTCACATGATGTCCACTGGGCATGCAAGGGTCCATCAGCAATGTCCACATCTTATTCGTGTGACCAAAACTTCCTGACCTCAGCAGTCTTTCGGTACATTTCTCATCCCGTGCCCTAAATTGAACTGGCTCCAACGCTCTTGCTAGATGAAGAGATCTTCCACAATAGCGCTCATGGTTTCCACCCCTTCGCCCTGGCTTAATCGAATCCTTACAGTCACATTCTAACCAGTGTCCACTATCATACAACAAGGCAGTCTGTTCATGGTTCCATCAGCTACCAATCTGTTGTTTTCACCATGCAGTGTTGAAACTGGGCGACTTCCCCTGTGGCTAACCAATCAACAGTCAACAGCCAGCCTTTGTCCCTCACTTTCCTCACGCTGGTGTTGCTGTCTGTTAGATGTGCTTGAACTTCGCACCCACCACTGTTTGTAGTTGGCTCGAATATGTCCAGTCTTGCCACAATTCCAATACTGAACGTCTGTGGAAATCCTTGAGGTGAAACCTTTAACCACTTTTGAAACAGATAATACGGCTTTGGTTGTGATGGTCCACTCATTCACTTTTACTTTCCTTTAACCAGTTGTACTTTATTTAAGATATATTCATCATTTTGGGGATTATTAGTTGATTATTAGTTAATTTTTCGGACTGATCACAATTCTTGCTTCTGAAGCAGCATAAGAGTTGCCCATGCACAACTCCGACTTTGATTGTCAGAAGCTAATGCGCACGTGTAGGACACGACCTCTCTTGCATCATAGCTAGCACGATCACAGATGATGCAAATGTTTTCCTGGCGTGCAAACAGACACGTGCTGGATTTCTACACTGCAGGTTATAACTAAGTGAAGTTATGTCACAGAAATAGTAGAGATGTAGATGTGAGAATTAGTAGTGTGTTGAGTAAGGAGGAGTATTGTTATGAGTCAGCTGAAATATGTTGAAGTAGTATGTTGAATCAGCATGAGTTGTGCAGATAGAAGGAGTTGTTAGTAGAGATTTAGATAGGTGTGAGTTGTTTATACTCCAACTTTTTGTGTTCATCAATTGAATTGGTGAGTGTTTGAATTTTTTAGTCATAAACTTTCTTTTAGAAATTTTTGAATTTTTGCTATTTTTCTCTTGAGCAACGTTAATTGATTTTTGATTAGATTTAAACTTTAATTAAATTTGACAATCCTTTTTGAATTCTTACTCGATAAGTAACGCGAGACAAATACCTAAAGAACACTATTTCAACTTTATTTGGCAGTTTAATATTGCCTGGTGCCCAACAAGCTATCCGGAATTTTGAATAAATTTGGATCAGACGTTCTGCTGGAATAGACTGTAAAACTTCAGCATCAGCATTTATTAAGGGAGATGCAAGAAAACTGGCCTTCTGTAATTCATTCCACTCATTGGCTCTAGCGATGACTTCGAATTGTGTTTGAAAAACAGCTGAATATGACTGGCATCAAATGTGGAATGTTTAGTTGTACTATTAACAATATGTGTAAACACATTATTGTCACTAACATTACCATTATCACAAGAGGGTAACATTTCATTTATTAAAACCTGAAACTGGTGTTCACAATCTGTTTTACACTATCAATTTTATGCTTGCAATCTATCTTAACATTATAAAGTTCGGTGTTCAAATCACAAGTGATTTCATTTACGTTACACTTTACACGATCAATATCATATTTACACCATCAATTTCAACCTTTAAACTATCACACTGTCTGTTGAGTTCGGTCTTAATCTCTGTTCACTGATCAGTAATCTTACTAATTTGAAAAGCCACTTCGGTTCTCAATTCGTTATCTTGTGTAGCCATTTCAGCTTTCAACTCGCTATTTTGATTAACTATATCACCAATTTTACTACTTTGACTACTTATTCCACTTCTTATATCAGTTATAAGTTTTACTAACTCATCCATGCTTCTAGTAAAAGGCATTCAATATATTAAACCACTCCTGACTCCAAATGTTATGAATTTTCCATAGAAAATCTTGCACGTGAGTTAAAAAGAATTCTTACCAACAAAAATTATAAATGTGTTAGTTTAATTGCACAGGCAACCAGATCACAAACGAACACAACAATATAATCTAAACGCAAATGTCTGTTATCAGTACGAAATCAAACCATCAATAGAAAGCTTCACACTTCTTGACTACGTTTAAAATAGTTGTATTACAATTCTTATAGTCTCTTTTCAAAGGATAAAGAAAAACTTTTACAACATTTAATAAGTGTCACAAATATCTTTGAGAATAAAACTGTAAATTACCAAGATTAACCTTATTTATTCATTTACATATTAAGTTCACCATGCACCAGACGAATAACTCTTCCTACAGAGAAGGTCAGCTCTGCTTGATCGACTAGCATATTGCCTCTTTCGTTTGGTTGTCAAGATGCCTGAACAACTTTCCTAAGATTAACTTAATACTAATTCACTACAGGAAAATTGAATATACACTTTCAGCTGCTACCACCAGTTTTTCAATTCTCTCGTTTCTTAATACCATTAAATATTCAGGTTTTTTTGTTCCAATCAGCTAGTGACTCGATTGTCAGCTAGACACATGAGCGTCAATGACACATAAATCATGGTTTTATTGTAGCACGTTCATTTGTCGTAACAATATACAGGGTGTACAAAACTCTGTACAGATTTCAATGGGAGATAGGGAACACCAAGATAAACGTTTTTCGTCTATGAATGTATGTCTGCTGATACAACCCTTCGGTGCTAGATGGCGCTGGCAGAAATATCGGTGGAACTGGTACATAAATAAATGGAAACAAGTGTGAACAACATGTTTATTTAAAGAAGGTGCTCAAAGTTTCAACTGGCAACTGCATTGTGTGCATGATAGCGTTGAAGCCTTGATTGCCGTACACGTTCAAAGATTTCCGGAATTTCGCGATCAGTTGCAGTGGTGACAGCGATGTCTTCATTTGAGTTAATGGGAGTCTCGTACATGAGGTTCTTCATGTGTCCTGAGCGGAAGAAATCGATACATGTTAAATCAGGAGATCTTGGTGGCCAGGCGATGGGTCCACCCTGGTCTATTCATCGGCTCCCAAAAGTGGCGTTCAGATAATCCCACACATCATTGCTGAAGTGTGCTTGTCCCCCATCATGTTGAAACCACATTCGTCTGTGAATAGCCACGGGAACATCTTCAAGCACTCCCTGCAACGTTTCGTCAAGAAATACCTGATAAATCTGCCCAATGAATCGGGGAGGCAGCAGGTACGGTCCAATCAAAATGTTACGGACGAATCCTGCCGAAACATTGATGGCGAACCATTGTTGATGACCATGTGCCATTGTGGCATTTGGATTTTCGTTCGCCCAAACGTGAGAATTGTGCACATTGAACACACCCTCACGTGGGAAAGAGGCCTCATCTGAGAAGAGCACATGATCTGGAAAATCAGGCTGCACCACGGTCTGCTTCAAGAACCAAGACACGAATTCCACACAAAGAAGGTAATCCGGAGGCTGCAATGTCTGGACTATAACAATGAAATGGATGTAACTGCTGCTCGTGCAACACTCTCCACATGAGGGCGTGGTTCATACCGAGACTACATGCAACAGCTTGCATGCTTCTGCCTCGATTGTCCTCAATCCACCATAGGATCTCTTTTTCTAAGTCAGGAGTGCGCATGGTTCTCTCCCGACCACTGTCATGCATGTTTGCATGGAATGTTTCAGTTTCTCACAGTTGTTAGTGCAAGCACCCAAATGTTTGGTGGTTTGGCACATGTCTGTTTGGTAAGTGCTCTCAGTACAACCTCACAGCTGCTCTTTCGTTTCCATTGGCAGTCCTATATGCCAAACGCCATCTCAGCAGTCGCAAAACATTCCATGTTACACATAATGTGCCTGATTTACGAATGCCAACAGCAAAGACAAGTCCGTTCTCCATTCCCACTTCGCCCCTCAAGCCAATTTCACGGCCACCAAACAGCGCTCTCTAGCAATGAAAAAGGCTATGTCAGCGGACATACATTCATAGACGAAAAAGGTGTCTTTGTGTTCTCGATCTTCCATTGAAATTGTACAGAGTTTTGAAACACCCTGCATTTGTACAGTGGCTGAAATTGGAAAAAAACACCATTGACAATTGAAGTGTAATCTACGAGATTTATTTAGCAGAAAAAACTTGAGAAAGGACAGTGATCACATGTGTGAAGTGATTCAACCTTTATTTGTTTTATGTTATTTTATTATTTTTTTTTGTTTATTGTACCTTTTAATGAATATTACATTTTACAGAAAGCACATTTTAATAAGGTTTTGAACCTCCTCAAGCAGCAATACAAGATTCCAATCTGGCATGGAATCGATTGTACAAATGCTGGATATCACGCTGGGGGATACCATTCCATAAGCTTTCCACTTGGATGTGTATTGGACTTTGATTTTCAGTGATGGTCGCAGCCTGCCGAGATCTGCAGAAGTCTTTGTCTGATCCAGTCCCAGATATGCTCCATTGGCGATAAGTCTGGAGAGCTTGCTGGCCAAGGGAGTTGGTGCACTGCCTGAAGAGCATTTTGAGTTGCCCGGGTGTAGTGTGGGCAGGTTTATCCTGCTGGAATTTTGTATTTGGGATTACACTCAAATATCGCAGGATGACCGGCTGTATAATGTTGCTGATGTACGTATTGCTATTCAGTGTACCCTGTAAAAATACCAGACACGTACAAGAATGATAGCTAATCACTCCCCACACCATGGTGCCTGGTGTGTCGCTGGCAAATGCAAGAAGCCACTCACCTTGTCGCCTTTGGACGTGTAAACGACCATCAGATGCTCCTAAGCAGAATTGGCTTTCAACACTGAAGACCATAGACTGCCATTCTTTCCTCCTATGAACTCGTTCTTGACACCACTGCAAACGTGCTAGACAGTGAGGAGGTGACAGTGGTAACTGTGCCAGTGGCATGCGTGCCTGTAGTCCTGCTTCCAAATTGCACATCGTTCTTGGACACCCTTGGTATGACAGGTTTTATTGACATGGTTTATTTACACACTTGGTATGACAGGTTTTATGACACCCATGAATTTGTGATGCCATAGCCATCCGCTCTGCCACCACCGCCCTCCTGATATGGCAATTGTCTCATGCATCCGTAACTCTGTGTTGCCCGGAACCACATCTCCGAGTGTGCAAATGCTCTTCTGACCATCGATGCCACCGTCGTATCACTGCTGATACCTTTCATCCAACACGGTGTGCAATATGATGAAAAGACCAACCTGCTACCTGAAGACCCCCTATACGACCTCAATTGTCTCGTGCATCCGTAACTCTGTGTTGCCCGGAACCACATCTCGAGTTTGCAAATGCTCTTCTGACCATCGATGCCACCGTCGTATCACTGCTGATACCTTTCATCCAACACGGTGTGCAATATGATGAAAAGACCAACCTGCTACCCCCTCCCTATACGACCTCGCTCAAACTCCACTAACTGAACAAATGTTATGCATCTGCATCGTTCCAGCATGGTAGCTTCTTCAAAGAGCACTGAACAACACGACACAAGACGAATAACTTCTTTCTTTACGCCCTAGTGCTTAAATATGTGTTGTGTACATTTGCATGTTGTTGTCTTCAGTGACGTCATTATTTCATCCAATGACTTTCAATCTTGGATCACAGTTTCTGCTGCTCTTAACTATTAATATATTATAATTAGACGTTCCTAATCGTACTCCTTCTGGGTGTTCGTTTTTCAATTTCGATCAATTTATTTATATAATACCCCTCAAGCAGCTGCTTGCCACAGAGGTCTGACAGGAGCATCAGTTATTGTGCCAGTTTATATGCCACAGTAGAATATCTGAGAGGATGACAGGACCTCAGCAGAAAAACAACACGAACATCCACGACTTATCCGGGGCTCGAACCCAGGTACTATAGATCAGCAGCCAAGCATGCTAACCACTCGGCCACGGGATGGCTAATGTATTTAAACCTTCCATAATTCTAGTGGAAATGAGGAAGCAAATTGAAAAATGTATCTGTGTACACTCTCCATGCTGTTGTTAAAATTGGAAATATTTATTTAAGCTTTTCACTCTCAGCTCATTGTCAATCGTCCATTGCATTAACCCATTCCTTGCATTCCTCCAGAGGCACGAAAAAAATCGAAATCTGTTTTTTTTTTTTATCACAGTCCTATTTCCCCCCCTCTGTGTAGTGTCCCTGAAAAATAAGTCCCCAGTCCACCCCTGAACAGACAAACTTCTTTTAGAAGTCAGCGATATTTTAAGGTTGAGAATTTCACAATTGTGACAGACAGAAAGGAGATACATTCTTTTAACATTCAAAAACTCAGAGAATTTCTAAATCTTAAGAGTAGAAATTTATTCAACTGATGATTCCAAAAGATATTGATCAACATCTCTTGGAAGAACGAGGTTGCCAATTGGACCACCACAGCAGATATTTGACAATTCACAATGGCTGGTATTTACAACATACGTCATCATCATCGTAATGGCCAAACAGGAGTTTTAACACTCCCATTACTGCACTATGTTAGAAAGGGTAACCAGATTCTTCCATGCTATTTGAATGGAAAGCTACATCCAAAGGGTCCTAACTTTAAAAAAAAAATTGATGGGCTAATTCATATCTCCCTAAATTTCAATTTTGGACAACATTCGCTTAATATTTAAAGACTAGTTATACCCACGCCAAATGTTTGGGGGAAAGGGATCGATAAGTTCATTAACATTTTTCCATCACTCCAACCGCAATTCCCGCCAAAAGTACGTCGATCGATAACTTTATTAATGGCTTTCCATTGCATATTTTACTACTCCAAAGGTAGGAGACGGCAGCGCCCCGAAAATCTTGGACGCTTTCCGAGGGATCACTCCAGACCGATGGCAGCTAGGAACCCCCATATTTCAGTCCAAGAGGGTCAAAAATAAGCATGACCGATCGCTGAAGTAGACGCGGAACCACAGATGCAGATGGCAGAAACACTGGCTCCCGGTAACAAAGAAGAGCGCGAAAAGAAGCGTGTTTTTCAGACTTTTTTGTAATTTAATAAGTGCAAAATATAGTATACCATAGATATTGATATTTTTAATGATAATAATTTCTCATTCAATTGTCAATGGACATATTGATGATATTTGTGGCCATTTTGTTCTTGTGGTATGGTTGTTGCCTGTGGCTATTTTTGTTGGCTGGGAACGTGGAGTCGATGACACTGCAACTAGTGCACGAAATGAATCGAAAATGTGTGAAAACCTAGGTGATCCACTTTCTATGAGGATAGGAAAGAAAGCCACTGTCACTGTCGGTGGCTGCGACGAGGCACCCTCCTCCACCTCTTGCTCGCTCTCAAGGTGTTGGCCACTGGATGAAATTTCATGGCATTGCACTGTGTGGTGCTGCCGGTGAGAGCTGTCGCCACTTTGGGAGCATAAATGGCAGGAGAGAAATGGGAGCAAGAGGAACGGGGAGACTGGTCAAGATATTGAGAGGTGCGTTTCTGGGGAGCCTGAGATTCTGAAGGTCTCAGGGTAGAGTTAGATTCAACCCTAAGAATAGTCTGTGTGACTGAGTAACTAGAGGTCTGTGTGATCACATTTAGTATCAAAGGTCTGTGTGACTAATCCTATCAGTTTGTGTGAGTACAGAGAACGAAAGATATCCTTAAGATAAAACAGACAACTTCCTAAGGCGTAACCTGGAGAAGGATATAATGTTCATGTTAAATTTGCAACAAGTGTCTTCTAATTATTCATCGATCAAAGGCGACTATACAGTGGTGCAATATTAATTCCTCTCAAAGGTTGAATACTATTGGGGGGAACTATTGTCGTGCTCACATTTATTTTAAAATGTGGACACGATGTATCTGTACGGCTAGGCCCCGTCCGCCATTTTGCACTAGTCTATGGTGCCCACCTTTTTCTGCCATTTTGGCTCTGAAGTTCTACCACAGAGAAGGGGCCTCAGGCCCAAGGATGCAGACACTCGACCAGGAATGCACCCCAGATGGCCTGGTATACGTGACCCAAAATGAGGTAAATAAGTGCCAACTAGGTCCAGAAATTCACACGTCGACCCTCGCAACCAATGACGATCGGCCACGGAAATACAGATGGCAGAAACACTGGTCCCCGGTGACAATGAAGAGCGCGAAAAGAAACGAGTTTTACCGACTATTGCTGAAGTTGTTGTAGGAGAAGGACATAGCCAGTAGTCCTCGGAAAGTGCTGCTAAAAACTGCTGATGCACCGGGCTAGAGCAGCCCATCTGACTGACGAATAAGCCAGGCAAGGCGATATAGCAGTGGCCGACCTCGTAGACCAGCCTAGGAAGGGCAAAACACTGTCCGAAGCTGTTTAGCGAGCAAGCTTTCTTCTTCTCCCACATTATGGTATGAGGTAGGGGTCATTTCTCTGGTGTCCATCGTATGTTAAGTATTAATTGTCGCCACCACGCTGGCTAACATTAAACGCCACGCTAGCCTAAGTAAGAAAAATATCAACTTTGTCTCTACATGTTGAAATTTACAAGCTCCTCACAAAGGAAAGATATTGATCTGAATTGTAATGTTGTTATGAAGTATTAAATAAATATGTTCTTTTGAAACTGAGTGCTGCTAAGATTTCGTGGCCAGCGTTAGCCCCTTGGTCTGTAAATGGTAGCTAGGTAGTCACTGGAAGGAGAGCTATGCACCAAACCCCTGTGATGATGCATAGAACCGGCCAGGCCTAGCACCTAATGTCCGACCCCGCCTTCTCGTGGTGCGGACCGTTAGTAACTTTCAAAAGAGATACTCTCTTGTGGAAGTGAACGGAAGGGGAGGGCTGCCAGATTAGTGTGGCCTACTGATCTGGACAACTATGGCTACTTTTCTTTTTTTTCTATCCTGCTGAGGAGTGGTCAACCACACAGGGTCCTGGTGCTGACCATATAAACCTACTGGACTGGACAGATATATGGCTCTGAGCTTGATTATGGATCCTGATTTTGCTGCACTGGTGGGCTTCTGTGGAGGGAAAATCTTCCGCTGTGTTTTCTGTTTGTTTGTGGGTTGACAGCCCCAAGTGAATAGATTCACAGGATATGTTTATCAGCTGGTGGATAATCCTGAGCAGAAGTCATCGCAGGCACCTGAACTCTTTGCTTCTATTGGCATCGTCAAATTCTACATTGGAGGAAGTCTTCCAGTGTAGATGGCTTCAGCCTTTAGTAGTGGGGGAACGGGTCTTTGCCCCATGTCTGCGATTAGGGGGCTGTTTGATATTGTCGGCATTCCCTCCATCAATAAACATAGTTTCTTTAAACATCCCACTAACCATTTTCTCTCCATAGGTAGTTGGAATGTGAGGACTCTGCACAGAGCTTTTTCTCTTGATGTCCTCACACAAGAATTCCACCGCTATAATTTAGATATTCTCGGCTTGCAAGAGACCAGATGGACAGGTAAAGGTCAGATTCTTAAAAATAATCTTAAATTTCTCTTTTCAGGGAGGGACGACAATAAGCATCACCAAGGCGTGGGTCTGCTTCTCAGCAGACACGCTAGCGATGCTCTTCTAGGATATGAGTGCAGTAATGAAAGGTTTCTTACAGCAAAATTTCAGACAAGCGTTAAAGACCTGAATGTTATCTGCTGTTATGCCCCCACTGAGGATGCCGATGAGGATGAGAAGGATAGGTTTTATGAACAACTTCAGGATATTTTGAATTCTGTCAAGAAAGGAGATATTACCCTTGTTCTTGGTGACTTCAATGCCAAAGTTGGTACTGACTCTGACCTTTGGGGAGGAGTAATAGGCCCTTTTGGTATTGGTAGCTGCAATGGGCAACGTCTTCTACAGGTAAGTAAACTCAATGGATTCAGAATAACTAACACTTATTACAAACACCACGACATACATAAGTATACATGAGTTTCACCTGATGGGCTGCATAAGAATATTATTGATTACATATTAATTAACAGCAAATGGGCTAGTTCTGTTAGGAATACCAGGGCATACAGGGGAGCTGAAATTGGATCTGACCATTACCTTGTTAAAAGTGTGTTGCAACTTAAAAAGTGTTGTGCTAGGGTTAAAAAATTTACTTTTAATACTGAAGCTCTGAAAGATCCAGTTACAGCCAAAGCTTACCATGATAGGTTACTTAGTCATTATGACAGTCATGGTTTGCTTACTACTGAAGTTGAGGAAGAATGGGATCATTTTAAACAGGCTTTTTTGGATACTAACAGTACTCTTTTAGGAAAAAAGGAGCAGAAGAGGCAAAATTATCTGAGTGATAAGGCACTTGAGCTTATTTCGGAAAGAAAGAACTGCAGGAATGCCCTTAATCAATACCCTACTAGTCCTAATAGAAAGCATTACAGAGACCTTAATAACCTTGCAAAGGATCAGTTAGCTGCTGATAAGAATCTTTGGCTTGATGGTTTGGCTGACAACGCCGAGGAAGCAGTTAGACAGCACAACAGCTGTACCAGATAATTAATGTTTTGTGTGGTAGAAAACGGACAGGCATACAAGGATTGAAGGATAAACAAGGTAAGGTTATAGAAGGGGAGGATTCTGTCATGGCTAGGTGGGCTGAGCATTTCAGTGATGTTCTAAACAATGTAGTTAGTTCTACTCCCATTGTTTGCAATGATGATAGATGCATTGGTGGCTTTAATGTTGGCCCTATAACACAATCTGAAGTTATTTTGACTGTTTCTAAACTTAAACTTCATAAATCCCCAGGGGTAGATGAAATTACTACGGAAATGCTTAGAGCTGGGAACATGGATGACTGAAATTCTGAATATCTTTTATGATAAAGGCATGGTTCCTAAGGAATTTACCAGAGCTATTGTTATCCCTATTTTCAAAAAAGGTGATCGCAGTTCTTGTGATAACTATAGGGGTATCAGCCTACTCTCTGTTCCAGGTAAAGTTCTTTCCATGATTGTGCTTAAGAGAATTAAGAATCTGGTTGACAGTCAATTGCGTGATGAGCAATGTGGATTCAGAAGTGGTAGGAGATGTGTGGATCAGATATTTTCACTTAGGCAGATTCTTGAGAAATGTTTAGAGTTTCAGAAACCTTTGGTTGCTAGCTTTGTTGATTTCAAAAAGGCTTTCGACTCTGTTGATCGTCATAATTTGTGGTTGATTGTGAAATCATATGGTATACCAGACAAGTTAGTTAACATTATGAAAGCTCTCTATAATAACACTGAGTCGTGTGCGAGAGTTGGTAAGGCTTGTAGCAATTGGTTTAGCATTACTTCTGGTGTTCGACAAGGGTGCATTTTGTCTCCTTTTCTCTTTAGCTTGGTTATTGATTATGTTATGCGAAATTCACTTCAAGGGAAAGATTTTGGCCTTAAATGGGCTGGAGATACGAAAATTTCTGATTTAGATTATGCTGATGATTTAGCCCTTTTGGCAAATGATGTTGATGAGATGAACTGTTTCATTCGAGCTGTTGATGAGACGTAGTAGAGTAGGTTTGGTTATAAACAGAGAGAAAACTAAAGTGATGAAAATTGGTCAGGCAGGTTGTGATTCAGTTAATCTGAATGGTTGCAGTCTTGAGCAGGTGTCACAGTTTAATTACCTTGGGAGCTATGTAACAGATTATGGTGATGTGCGGCATGAGATTAACAGACGAATAGGGATTGCTGCCGGGACTTTTAAGAACCTATGGAGAGCGTGGAGAAATAGGCGTATACACCTAAAGACTAAAATTAGACTGTATAATAGTTTGGTTCTTTCTAGGGTTAGTTATAGTAGTGAAACTTGGACACTTTGTAAACAAGATAACAGGAAACTAGATGCTTTTGATTCCAGATGCTTACGCAGTATCTTGGGGATTAGGTGGTTCAACTTTGTAACTAATGATGAGATTAGGGAAAGGAGTTTGCAACCTCCTTTAAGCAGCATATTGTGCAGAGACTCCGTTGGTTTGGCCATGATGCCCGTATGAATAATTATAGATTGGCGAATAGGGTTATGAACAGTGTGCCTAAAGGCCTCAGAAAGAAGGGGAGACCTAGGATGCGGTGGGCAGACAATGTCAAACAGGACCTTGTTAGAATTGGTGTGCAGTGTCCAGATGCAGTAGATGTAGCTCAGGATAGACTTGCTTGGAGAACTAAATTGCACGGTCTGGTTGGACCTCCATAGCCCATGGCTGCTTGAGGATAATGATGATGATGTTAGCCCTTAGGAATAGGCAGAGAGCCTAAGTGGAGATTGGTAAACGATTAACTCTCCCTGGAATAATTATTGCAGCATCAGGCTCAATATAGATAGAAGGCTGATTCTGATGGTCACAATGTTATTTTATCATATTCCCTTCTTTTTTATAAGTTCACCCCTAACGTAGAACCACCCCAAAAATACTAAGGGGTGGTCACGACACTATCAACTGGATAAACACTCTAAGACACTGACACTGGAATAAATAATCCTCGAACCTCAATGAAAATTTTAAGTGTTGCACGTCCCCTACCACTGAAGGCCAGAGAAGTGTTACATCAATTGATCTCGAGAGCAAACGGGATGCAACACCACTTCGAACGAACTTAACGTACAAATAAAGAATAAGAAAGTTGTAATTAGGAAGAATTTGCGTGAAGGAAAACGTAGTTTTTCTTAGTCTGTGCACTATAGTATAAAGAAGAAATGTTTTCATTTGGTATGTGCGTGGAAGGTTAAATATGTGCGTGAAGCATATCATGAATATTATTTTCTATTTCTTGTTTTAGAGAAGCGAGAACTTGAGGTAATAGAAAGACAACAATCATCTGCATGCATAAAAATATTGCAGTTGGTGGAGGATTCTAGATCATTAACAAAAATGTTGAAGTGGGCTAAAAATGGTTCCTTGAGGTACTACCCGATTTTTAAGAGGTGTAGAAATCTCATTAGCGTTTAATTTAGTTCGGATAACACGGTCATTGAGATAATTTTTTAAACCATTAAAGAGCAGAGGGCGATAGATTAAAATTATAGCCGAGTTTTTGCAAAATAAGTTTGTGTTCAACTGAATCAAATGCTTTTGAGATGTCAAGGGAAACGAGTCCGACAACAGTCTTCACTTTGCTGTCTAAAGCCAATCTTCACTGATTAACAAGAAGTCTTATGAGAGTTTCAGTTGACTTTTTCTCCTAAATCTAAATTGTGTGCACGAAAGTAAAGTTTTCAACAAAAGTCGATAATTGTCTCTCGATGACTTTTTCTGAAATTTTGCTTAAAGCACATGTAACTGAAATAGGTCGATAGTCCAGAGAGTTAGAAGGATTTGAAATTTTAGGTATAGGTGAGATGATGGCTTCTTCCCATAGAACTGAGAATTCATTAGAGTTAAATGAGCAATTAATTAGATCACAAAGGGGTGCAGAAAACAATGGAGAAATAATTTTTTAGAATAAAGACAGATTCCATCTAGTCCAACACTGCAAGTGTTTTTTAGCGAATTTATAAGGTTAAGAACTTCGATTACAGTACCATTTTTTAGCTTAAAAGTTTCCAGATTATTAAATGATTTATTGGAATGGGACAATGCTCGATTTGTATTTTCATGATATTCTGTAGAAGTGTAGGATTTATAGAATACATTATTCAAAACAGCAATGTTTTTATGGATCATAGCAGGAATTGTCATTGTAAACAATCTTAATTCTGCTTTGATATCTTAAGTTACTGGTAATAGAATCAAATTCGAAATATTTCATTACCATTTGGAAAATAATGAAAAGTCGATCAAGAAAATATAAACGCTTGGCATTTTTAATACTGTTGAAGATTACAGAAGGTTTCATAGTTCTCCCATGTGTAATTAGGATTAATAGCATTCTTAAAGTGTTTATTTTTTAATGTTATCATTTTCAGAAGCTCTTTTGCAATCCACGGCTTTCGAGAAGGGGGAACTCTGAAAGTTTTATAAGGAGCATAGGTATCAAGTGGAAAATAGATTAAACAGTAGAGATGTTCTTTTGAAGTAGGAGTTTGTGCATTCGGAAATACTCTTGTGGAAAGGGAGATATTTTGGAAAAACATCATTGTTAAAATTTTTAAAGGATCTTTTTTAAATTAAAACTTTAGGTGCACGAGGTGATAGCACAATACAGGTGTGATAATAATATGATCATTAATGTCTTCGAAGAGAGTAAGTGTATGCTTTTGAAGATCTATTGGAGAAAATCATATCAACTGATCACAGTGAACGGATTCACTGTGATCAGTAATGAGAGTGGGCAATTTGTTTAAACGAATATGTCCGAATGTTTTTGGGCAGATTTCAAGCTTGGAATACGCATAATTATGTTTTAGAGCATCGATATTAAAATCTTCGATAAAAATGGAAGTAATGCTGCAAGGGAAGCTTTCAAGGACCGAGTACAATGAATTAATAAAATCTTGAACATTGCTGTTCGGACGACGGTAAAGTGTGCCGATAATAAGAGTAGGATTTTGTTTATTGATAGGAGAGATTTTGACCCAGAGACCTTCGGAGCAAGAAGGAATAGGCATTACTTCAACATTAAAAGTTTCCCATACATAGAACGGAAGTCGTCCTCCTCCTGTGCCACTAGATCTGTCGATGCCCAATAGTTTATATCCTTCGAGTTCCAAAAAATTTTTGATTGACTATGAGATCGTATGGCATACCAGACAAGTTAGTTAACATAATGAAAGTTCTCTATAGCAACGTTGAGTCGCGTGTGAGAGTTGGTAAGGCTTGTAGCAATTGGTTTATCATTTCTTCTGGTGTTCGACAAGGGCGTTTTGTCTCCTTTTCTATTTAGCTTGGTTATTGATTATGTTATTCGAAATTCACTTCAAGGGAAAGATTTTGGCCTTAAATAGACTGGAGATATGAAAATTTCTGATTTAGATTATGCTGATGATTTAGCCCTTTTGGCAAATGATGTTGATGAGACGAACTCTTTCATTCAAGCTGTTGATGAAACTGGTAGTCGAGTAGGTTTGGTTATAAACAGAGAGAAAACTAAAGTGATGAAAATTGGTCAGGCAGGCTGTGATTCAGTTAATCTGAATGGTTGCAGTCTTGAGCAGGTGTCACAGTTTAATTATCTTGGGAGCTATGTAACAGATAATGGTGATGTGCGGCATGAGATTAACAGACGAATATGGATTGCTGCCGGGACTTTCAAGAATCTGTGGAGATTGTGGAGAAATAGGCGTATACACCTAAAGACTAAAATTAGACTGTATAATAGTTTGGTTCTTTCTAGGGTTAGTTATAGTAGTGAAACTTGGACACTTTGTAAACAAGATAACAGGAAACTAGATGGTTTTGATTCCAGATGCTTACGCAGTATCTTGGGCATTAGGTGGTTCAACTTTGTAACTAATGATGAGATTAGGGAAAGGAGTTTGCAACCTCCTTTAAGCAGCATATTGTGCAGAGAGACTCCGTTGGTTTGGCCATGTTGCCCGTATGAATTATAGATTGGCGAATAGGGTTATGAACAGTGTGCCTAAAGGCCTCAGAAAGAAGGGGAGACCTAGGATGCGGTGGGCAGACAATGTCAAACAGGACCTTGTTAGAATTGGTGTGCAGTGGCCAGATGTAGCTCAGATGTTTTGTTTTTATTACTATATGTTTGGAGAACTAAATTGTACAGTCTGGTTGGACTGCCATAGCCCATGGCTGCTTGAGAATGATGAGTCTGTATTATGTTACTCTACGAGTATTATCGTATTACTTCCTTATAAAATAACAATACATACAACACTATATTACTGTTGATAGAAAAAATTAAAGTCCTCGATCTTATGGACCATCGTTTATTCTGTACAACCCCCCACCCTCACCTTTATAGCCTTCAGAATCGTGGTTTTAGTGTAATTTACAGTGAAGCTTAAGGGACTAAATCATCTAAATTCACTGAACAATATTTCTAAAAGCGTGATACAAATTTAGAATGCCGGGAATATGGGAATATCTTGATTCGAATGTTTTGTTTTTTTGCTATTGAAATGAACCTTGGATTTTTTCTCGGAAACCTAACGATATTAATAATAATTCCTTTCATCACTGATAACTTTTGACTCCCACTCCTCACAAAAACCTCGTGCCGACATATTTTCAAAAGTTAATATTAATTAGTACTATAACAGAATGAAAGGAGAGTGAGTGACTTTCCCCGTGCAAATTCCCAGTTACGCGCTGGCCAAGCTCTGTCAATATCACACTGAAGCATTAGTCGCTTTTTGTTACACTGAAAATAAAAACGTTGTACTATATTTTTTACATATAAATGCAATTTTTAAAGAAAACTGAACAAAGGTGTGTATAAGTGCAATATAATCCGCTACAGATTTTTAACACAGATACTGTTGAGCCTAGAAAAATGAAAGAAGGGTTCTGCTATAGACATATTTTTTATTGTCTAGAATGTTTTAGTTTGTTACACTTTGGCAACTGCCAAGTTGAAGAAACAGACAGGTGACGGTAATTGCAAGACATCACGTGTGGACTACATTTTGCAGGAGAATAAAGGACATGAATTACGACGATTTCAATGGATTGCAGACACTGGGAGAATGAAGAAGGAACCTTTCATCCAAAACACATTTTGGAATGATCGTATATTTAAATTGCAGAACAAACGCAATCGCACATAAAAAAAAAAGGAAAAATTAATTCCGGCACCTCCGAAGGGCAGTCAGATACAAATAACTCTTGGGTGATAATAAAAACAAAACATGGAAATACAGAATCTGAATAGAGCACATACAGTATTTGCTGGTGCTGCGACGGCGGCAAATCTTAATTCTTGAAATCTTATTTCTTACAGAGATTAGTGGGTGCAACCGACATTTCTTTTTCAACTTTAAGATACAAATAATCGGAATAGATGGTGAGCACCAGCACTCCGCTTCTAATATGCAAATGCTGAATTGTCCATTTAGTAACTTTTACTCGCATTTCGCCTATCCAAAAGTAAAACGCATCCCCTTAAAAATTCGAACACCCTCCCTGATTTCATTCTTGAAGAAAACTTTGACAGGAAACTTATGATATTCGAAACTATTTCTACTTACACTTAAAACCTATAACAAATTCAAGTGCAATATAAGAACCCCCCCCCCCCCAAAAAAAAAAAAAATCTTTGGGAATGACATGTCAGTACCTAAAACACAAATCTCGGCCTTTAGCTTAAAACTTGCTAAAGAATTCTCCTCTAGCTTAAAACTTACTATAGAATTGAGAATCTAATTGACGGACAACTATGTGACGAGCAGTGTGGATTCAATGACGACGACATCCAAAAGTTTCAGAAAGATGTTTATGCCTAGTTTTTATTTTCACTTTTTCAAAAATTATCTATATTAAAAATATCCATTTCATTTTCCGTGATAAGTTATGAATTTTATTTATCTGGCCCCCATCCCCACTGCAAAAAATAAATACACGGTTTTTCACGGACAGATGATATACCAAATTAATGTTTACAACGACTCAAGAGTAACATTACAAAATAAACATCATTGTATTATACATAAATATACATTCCAGTTTATGCTTAACTTTTGAATACATTTTTAATAATTTGCATTAGAGGGGAGTACATAGCGTGTTTTTTAGTCATTTGACCTTTAGGTATTATCAGAAATTTCTACAGGAAACATATATCAAGAATAACTTCCTCCACAGTTTACAAATACATTATTTTATTAATTTATAGAGACAGTATTTTAATCATAGAGTTAGTAATTCATCACTGTAGTCTTGAAATAAAAGTCCTCCATTACATAAAAATCAGGGCCGTGCAGAGATAAGGGTGAATGGCTCTCTTTAAACTGTTCATACTCGCAACTGCAGTACTGGATATTAATTTAAAGAAGATTAAGATACTACTTATATTGGTATCAAGTAGAAAAATATTTTCATTTTTATGGAACAATTGTAAATGAAGTATTTTTAAATTTCAAAGGAATTTTTTTTAGGGCAGTCAGTTGGTGCCCTTATGTGCGTTTAACAAACTGTCACTTCTGGTGCTGTTTACTTTCCAAAAGATTTCTAATTATTACTGAACAATACAGCTTAGTGAACATAGCAGAAGTGTCGCCAGATGTGCAAAAGTTATCGTATTCATACAAACTCTTTATCTTTAAAATTTTACTACCGGTACAATGTATAATTTTAACTTAGGACTGCACATATAAAGTATGATTATTTTGAGGACGCCGACTAAATAAATGGAAGCGGTATGTTCGTCCTACGGATTGCGATTCCGATCAGCTTCTGTTAGTTTGCTCAGATGATTCAGTAGTATTGGTGAGCGAGGTGAGCCACCCGCCGGAACTGCTTTAATGCTTGGTGCCGGAGAGTGGATGGGGCATTTAATGGAGCTTTGCCCCCAGATACTTTTGCACAGCCCTGACCCAAATAAAGCCATAGTTCAAGGTTAAAATTTCATTGTAAAAAACATTGCTGACATTGCTATTATAAGACAAGTAGAATTTTTTCTTCTATTGGCTACTTTTTTTTACTAATATGC
This sequence comes from Ryuthela nishihirai, assembly GCA_038380435.1. Classification (NCBI taxonomy): domain Eukaryota; kingdom Metazoa; phylum Arthropoda; class Arachnida; order Araneae; family Heptathelidae; genus Ryuthela; species Ryuthela nishihirai. Next base: position 1,404,957 of record JAWZYU010000023.1, on the reverse strand, counting down.
TGATAAAGAGTTTGTAAACCAAAATTAATAATCGCTTTCACTAATGCAATGTTTAACTGACTCCCTTAAACCTAGGAGACTTATCAGTGTTCTGGAAAGAGGAGAGATTTTAGAAGCATCATTTTGCTATATATGCGAGGTAGCTTTTCAGATCTGATCAAAAGCAATATTCAAGCAACCATGGATTACAAAGAGTCAAAGTTTTACACTCCAAGTTGTTTAAAGTGTGAAATTTACTACTCTTCAGCAGAACGAGAACATGGGGCAAAATGGCCATAAAAGACCACATCAATAGGAAAAACCCGATTTTCCATTTGCCGCAACAGGAAAGAATATATCCCTTAAAAGGTATGAACGACCTGGACCAGAAGAAGGTAGGATCGAACTGTGGGTCTTATAACTGGCAGGTGCTATGCATCATCACAGAGGATTGGGGCACAGCTCCGATTCCAATTTTTCCAAGATAAATGTGTGGGGAGAAGGGATGGACAAAGCACGAGAAACATTTATCTTATACACTAAAATCTATTAATTATTCCCAAAAATTGTGGGATAACCTTTATTTCATAGAATCTTTGTTGTCATAAATATCCTTTCCTCCTTCCTGCTGACTGTAATAAAAGGTGGTTCCCTGGAAAATTTTTTCAACCTGATTCATTTTGGGATTTAATGACCCACTAGCAACTAAAGGCTACAGTGCTGTATTTTTGTCACAGAGATTGATGTCTATATTTTCGTGATTTACTGTTTTGCAGGAAAAAAATAAAGTTTAATGGCTCACTGCATTTATAACTTATGTAGGTGACCTAAACATTGCGAATGGATTATGCAATGTAAATAATGTTCTTACAATCTGAATAGGTCTGGGGGGGATTAAGATATTTGCATAAGCATTCTATATTTACAAATATATGAACTTCAGAACAATAGCGGCCACAGATTAACTGAAAATGACAGCAGAAAAAACCGAAATTTTAAAGTTTCAAGAAAACATTTATTTTTCTGACTTCAGTTACCTAATCGTATTATTGATTTTGAATAAGATCTAATTAGAACCAATCAGCAGAGGGGGAATTACTACAACGGCTAAGGATAAACGCTGAAATGGTTTACAATGGCATGGATTGCTGACGCCAGTTCATTGGTAAATAGCCAATTCAAAAGTGGTGCCAAAAGCATTTTCTTTCGCTACTTCAGGATTTGTTAAAAGCATCAACTTTTTTCACTCTAAACATCTGAGACTGGAGAATGAAACCTTATTCGACAAAACTATGCAGGGGGATTTATTCTTCCATTACCAACATTTTTTTGAATTTTTTTTATAGCTATTTCTCTTGTTGTTGAAAAGGCAAAGACTTTAGCAGCAGAAATAGCATATTGGAAGGAGGGTGAGGGCAGATATATGTACACTCGCGGGGAAATAATTTACATATTCCTAGGTTATTGGCGCGGAAACACTTTTCGCCCATGCTGCTAGTTTCCAGAGTGCTGTATTCTTTTTTACCTCTGAGGAGCACTTCTTAGCACACAATGGGATAAATGGTCAGGTCACAAGGACTCTGACGGCTCAGAGAAGGTTGGGGGAGGGTGCCCACTGGACAACTGTTAGGAGACAGATGGTTGCCTCCCGTCAAGACCAGCCAGCATGTTCTTTAATGTGCACGGGACACGTCTTAACGTCCCATCCGATGGATGGGTAATTTCCACAGGTATGCTTTTCTTCCATGGGAAGTTCACACCTAGGACTCCAAAGTCCATTGAGCCATCTTAATCTTGGACGAAACTCAACGAAACAAATGAATAGTTCCTCACTAAATATTTTTGCAACGAAAGATATATTTCCCCAATTAACCTATTACGATTTCTGTTTTCTCCATTCACGTACTTAAAAACAAAATAGGTGACTGGAGCAAACAGAGATATCTGTCAAAAAAAAATAATTCCATCCCATAAAGACTGATACATTTCATTCATTACCATATTCATTGATATGTATTACAATTCCAAAGAAGCCAACTTTTCCCTAAGTATGCTCTTTATTGAGCCAGTTAGCAAGTTTAAATTTGCCCTTTGCCATGACATACCAATTTGGTCACAAAAAAAAAATAAATAAATACCCCCTCAAGCAGCTGCTTGCCACAGAGATCTGACAGGAGCCTGTCAGTTTATATGCCAGAGTAGTAGGTCTGTGAGGATGACAGGATCTCAGCAGAAAAACGACACAAACAGCCATGCCTTACCCGGGGCTCGAACCCAGGTCCCTTAGATCAGTAGCCAAGCACGCTAACCACTCGGCAACTAAGCATATTGGAATTCGAGATTTTTCATTTAAATGTAATTTGAAATTTTAAAATGCTGCAAAATATAAACAACTCTAAAAAGCAGCGAAATAGGCAAGTCAAAAAACGTCAATTTTTTTACGATGACCGCAAAATTATTTTAGAATAACCGCAAAATTATTTTCCGTATGTCTTCCGTTGCTCTTGGAACTATTCTTACTTCCTGTTCAAATTTCTTCGAGTTCAGCAAAGGCTGTATTTCAACAATGAAAATCAACATAGCTATAAAAAGACACCATAAACAAGTTTCTAAATATGCCTAGAATGAATACATGATACGTTTCTGGGGTTGGACTGTCTAACCTAAGGGTTCTCAACGTGGGGTTCGCGGCAAAATTTTTTGGGGTACACCGTGAGAGCTCAAAAGTCGCTAGATCTAGTAACAAAGTCGCTAAGTTGGCAAAACTGCTACTGATTTGTTAAAACTGTTTTTTTTTGTGTTTATCGATATATGTAATTTATGAATACAAAATTTAATGTGTATATATATGATTTATTTTATTCCTATTGTTGTACGATAACTAGTTTTTCTATTTATACAGGGGGTACGCCAGTTACACATTTCCAGGAGGTACGTGAAGCATAGAAGGTTGAGAACCAATGGTCTAACCCACGACTAAGAGCAACAGAACCAATAACTAAATCTGGCACTCCTTCCAATTTTTTTGACCAAACTTTTTAGTCGCATAACTGAATGATTTTTGAGCAATTCACAATAGTCATCAAAAATGCATATTTTTTAATCAATATATTTTCCTGAATCCTTAAAAATATAGTTTTTTTTACCCCAATTCATTACTTATTAGAAATGTATATTTTCGTTTTTTAGTAGAGAATTTTTCCCTGGGATTGTTAATTGTAAAATAATAATTTATTAGTTAATATAATCTACTATTATTTAAAAAGAAGTAGCTATGCATATTTTTTTCCGGTGTGCCGTGAACTAAAAAATATTGGGAAGCACAAGGTGAAAGTAGAGAATTATGAAGGGTGTTCGTACAGGATTAAGAGCAGGCCCGGAATGAAGTAAGTTGAGAATGTGAAACATGAGCAAATTAGAATTGGGCTGGAGTCGCCAAACGAAGCAGCTGTTGCACTGGATAGATGAGTACAAAGAAAATTACAGTCTGCTTGAAATTCCTAGCCTATGGCTGCTTGAAGATTATGTATATATGTAGAACACATTTGAGCATTATTAAACATTTTATACACAAACGTATTTATTCTTGGATTTTAATTGACGGATGATACAGGAATACGATTATGTATTAATAGCAATAAAAACATGATCCTGCTTCTTTCCTTATGAGACAGAATGAGACATTTAAATGTTCAGGTGTTTGGACTAAGATTGCTGGCTGTATGAGGAATGCACTACAGATCACAGAGAAGGATTACTCTTCAGAATTGAATAAGTTTCGCCAAAATAATGAAACTGGGTATGATTTCCTCAGATATACAGTCTTATTTGGTTAATATTTTTATGTTAATAAAATCAAGTGGTAAGCTTTTACTAATTTAACTGTGATACAAAATCTTATTTTATCAGGCATCAGACAATTTAAATAAAAAGAAATAATTTTTAAGTATCTAGTAGTAGCGTGTTGGAGGGGAATGAAAAAAAGTACCTACTGCCGAAAACGGTATTTGTATAAGGCAACATGGGAGCTATTTTGCATCTGGCACAAGTCACCAACAGTGCCCTCCACTAAACAATGTTTATAACATATATACTGCACATCATCTGCATCTGTAATATATTGTCTGTATTTTGAAAGATAGATTCCAACCTATTTTAAGGAAAAATAAAACATAGATCACAGTGGCGCACTCCAGATTTAATCTTGGGGGGAGTCGAGGGGCCTGCTGGCCTGCCAATCGAAGTCTGTCTTCGTGCTACTTCGTTTGCCTTGTGTCCACAGCGACCGTGATTCCCGAGAGCTATAGGGTATTCCCACCTTATGTGATCGCTAATTCATAAGTAGTATAAAAATAGAAGACACGACACAACATAAATATTAAAATGGAATCTTAAAGAGGAAAATATTTTTTGAAAATTTACTAGTGTTTTTTTCCCTTTTTTTTGGGGGGGGGGGGGGGGGGTCATCATTCATTAGGATAATCATCCCAGGATTCAGCATGCATTTCCACTAAGAAATAAAATTTATTTTTTAATTTAGCTTACTTATTTAGTAATATTTTTAGGGGTCTTTTAGAAAAACACATCTACCAATTAATTTTAACGAATTTTAAACTATTTTTTCTAGTTTCAATATCAGCAGCAACATTTTAAGTTATTACATAATAAATTCCTGAGCATTTTTCAATTAACATTGTATTTAAGGATGGATATATATATTATAACAAATTTATATAACAATATTATAACAAAGGATGTAAGTCAGTGTCTTATACTTATGAATGCAAAGCTAATACAACAATTTACTACATATGACAATTTATGTAGTGAAAATAATAAATTGATCATTCAAATTAATAAGTTTATTTTTAGTTATTTGATTATTCTAAAATAATTACCTGATCAATAATTGAAAAAATTGAATTATCTCTTCGAACTAAATACACTGATACTTCGGATGTGTATGTTGCACTATGAGAGTTTATCAGATGCAGAATTATGTCAGTCATTGCGAAATTATTCATACTGGACTAAATATTATTTTTATAAATGTTTTTCTAGGCTGTAACAGGTATTGTTCACATAAGTTATGGTTGTCAAACATCAGGTTAGCGATAATTTTTGACATGAATACTACATGATCCAAGGTTTAACCGAAAATTTCGTAATTACGTCGAAAATTTAATCCCAGGAAATCTTAGAAAAGGTTACTATATTAACTATATGTATTATAGAGGAATTCACCGTCTGACTATCAAACTATTATTTACATAATTATGTTGTTTACGATGAGCAATTAAAATATTTACTTTGTTCAACTTAATTCGTCTAAAGGAGCTTAAATAAATTTATTTATGTGTACAAATATTTTATTTCACATTTTTTTACACAATATTAAGGTTACTATATGTTTGATCATCTATTAAAGGGAGTGATAAAATCTCTCTTATGTAGTAGCTATCTTTGTACAAAAGAACGTGCCAGGTGTTTCTCAATGAATATTAGAAACTAATGCTCACTTCAGTCACAGAATAAATTGCAGTAGTTATTAAATATTACTGTTATCTATAAGGCAAATTGCATAAACGCGGGCATTTTAATAGTTATTTCTCAGTAGCTCCATTTCACATTTTACACTTTACATAAATTATTGCAAGACGATTGCTTTAAATATATACAGTATTTTACGCCTGCTAATTATTATTTTAATTAATTTCTTAAAACTTAAGATTTTGAAATTTAAATTCTTAACCATTTTCAAAAACTTAGTACTTAAAGTCAACTTGATCTTCAGTATCCAATAGTTTAGGCAGTGGAATTAGTTTACAGGAAATATATTCTAGAAACATGGGACTTGAGAACTAATTTTTTTCCAGTAAATTTTTCATAGAGATCTTCAGGTATGGTACAATTTTTAACTTAAAGTATAAGCAAATTTCTTGATAATATGTTATTAGGAGGCACATGTTTGCACTTCATGATGTTGAAATTTAATTACAACTTGTTTCTCGATATTACAAAAAAATATTCATGCAATTTTCTGTCTACAAGCAATAACAGTAAAATTAGCGTACATTTAAAATTACCATTCGGTAAAATTCAAAAGCTTTATCGAGTGAAGAATGAATCGTGAATTTCTGTCATCAAAAAATAATACCAAATGAAGAAACGAAAAGCAATCCTTTACTAGTGACCTAGCATCAGGGGAGGAGACTATTACACTGTCTCCTCCTCAAACGAAAATTAACTATATCTTTTCGATAACATTTATTTTTAAGATTATTTATCAATTCTAACGAATTATGTTTCCATTATAATAATATAGCAATATTAATTTCTTTAAGTTCTATACTTCAGGTAAATATCCCAGGGAAGACGGAAATAAATCATTATATATTCTCGATATTTCTTAGGCAAAGTCGGATTAATTGGGGGGCCCAGGCTCCTTTTGCTACTAACATCTAACCTTATTTTAAGAAAAAAAAAAATATATATAATTTTGAATTTGTGTAAAATTTTAATGATATTCTGTTCAAAGAAAGCTGGTATAAGATCAATGCTCTTATTTATTTACTCATTTATGTTTAGCTTCTGATAATATAAGGAGGTCCCCAAAAATCTTTTAAGTACCCTGGGCTCCAAAATTCCTTAATCCAGCCCTGATTTTAGGGTAGACTGATGTGCCAGATATGAATTATTTTCATGTTGTTAGATATACTCTAGGACCAGGCCTATGTTACATCAATAGGAAGTTACATTCAGAGTTCAGTAACGTATTAAATAAATTTTTCACATAGAAATTTGTCTGACAATGCAGGTAAATTATTTATCTTACTACCTAGTTTAAAGGTCTCAATTCAATCCATTTAAATCTATAATTTTTTAGTGATATTCATTTAATATTTAGAGTTTTGGAAATGAAGATTTACCAACTTAGATCATTCTGCAAACTATTTCAAAACTGGCAATAAAATAATTACACAAACTGTTAAAAGTACCTTTATACATTTTAGTAAAGTTTAATATAATGGTGATTGCTTGTTAGAGTAAAATATTTTGGCTTTTATAACCCTTCAATAGGCTTCAGTTTAGCTTTTCTATTTCAAATTACAACTGAAGTTCTGCAGACACCCTGCTGGGTGATTTGATGCATTTCAATGTTTATTGCTTTTTATCAGTTCAGTGAAATATTGTTATTAATGCTTATATGCATTGCTCTTGAACCATTATCAAGTGAGATTTTTTAGATTCAGCAGTTTTCAGCTCGTCGACGGATTCATACGAAACAAGAAATCTTGATACCACACTTTACTAATTTGGGTTGGGTTGTTTTACCTCTAAGCGGCACATTTTTGCACACCATGGATTAAATGGCCAGGTCACATGAACCCCAAAGGCTCAGAGAAGGTTGGGTGAGAGGACCCACTGGAACAGCTGTTGGGAGACAGATGGTAGTTTCCCATCAAGGCTATCCAGCGTGTTCTTTAACATGCACAGGGTATGGCTCTCTCGCACACAGGGCCATGGCTTAACGTCCCATCTGACGGACGGTGGACTTTCCAAGCCCATCGGTGTCCCCTACTGATCGTAGGCAGGGTGGGGAGTTTTGCAGAGCTAAATCTCAATGCTGACCCAGCTGGGACTTGAATTTCGGAACTACAGATTACGAGCCTGGCGCATTACCGATTGAGCCCCTCCCCCAAACTTTACTAAGTCATTCCCTCTGTGATCTTACATATTTTGATAGCTCTTCATAATGTGGCTGACCAATTTGTATGAAACTAACAGAAATTTTGCATAAAACCAAAATTATTACACTTTGCTGCATAAAATACAAAGGTTGGGTTGCTTTACTCCTGAGAAGCACTTTTTTGAACACAGTGGGCTAAATGGCCAGGTCACAAGGACCCTGATGGCTCATAGGTTTTGGGGGAGGGGAGCCATTTGACAGTCCATCTGATGGACGGCTGCTTTTCCAAGCTGTTGGGAGACAGATGGTGGTCTGTCACAGCCATCCAGCATGTTTTTTAATGTGCACAGGGTATAGCTCTCCCATACACGGGCCCATGGCTTAACTCCCATTTGACGGATGAAGGCCTTTTCAAGCTCATCTGTATACCCTACTGACAGCAGACAGGGTGGCGAGTTTTGAGGTGATAAATCTTCTGGACCAGGAAGAGCTTGAACCTGGAAACTGCAGATTATGAACCTTGCGTGTTACCAACTGAGCCACCTCCACCTACATAAAATACAAATGTGGGCATTTTTATTCAAACGATTATCCTAATTTTATACCTATTTTAAATACCTATATAAAACACTTCTCCAAAAGTTAATCATAACATGTAAATTTGTTTCTTTGGAGAACTAAGGAAAGGGCTTTATGAAAAATGACTTCTGGCCGACAGGCAGCAAGGAGAAGAATTTCTAGTTGGGAAAAGGAAGGTGATTGTGCAAGATCCATTATTATCCATTCAAAGTTACAGAAAAAAAATTCTGGGATATTCCTTTAAATAATTGGTTATCGATTTTTCCCCCATCAGATTTTGTCAAAATGTATTTTTTTTTCAGAGCGCACCCAGGTTATTTTTTTTTTTTGGGGGGGGGGAGGAATTACTGAAATATTTTACCAACGGGAAAGGTTAAAATGGTATTCTGTATAGACCAAAACTTTACAATTGGTTTATAAATCTATTTTTAGTGTCAGACATAATATGGGGCAAAATTGAATTATACAAAGATAACTGTTTTGGATTTCAAAGCAAGAAGACAAGTTTGAGATTGAGATTCCGTATAAAACAACTGGTTTTTCGAAGTACGTGCCCACCCAACACTGCAGGGGTTGTGGAGCCTATCAGTGTGTGCATGAGAAATGCAATATCATTTTTGATATGATCTATGTCATAAAGGGTTTATGCATTGAAGTATAATAATTTTATGTAATAAACTTTTTATTCAACAAAGGGCACTGTAATATCTCTGTTGCACATGTTTTTTTTTTAAATTGGTAATTCAAATTGTTTGTGGACCTTTGGGATATCCTGCATAATTTGCAGTGGCATAGCATTAGAAAAACCCATGAGACAAAGCCTCCCCAATGGGTTAGATGAATTCAGAAGTATGCCTTTAAAGAATATAAATATTAAAAAAGTCCAGCAACTATAGTAAATTATATTCATATTACTTCAACAATATTGCATTAATCTGTAATATTTTCTGTCTCAAGATACTTTAATAAAATAAAAATGGCTATGCATCTAAAAGAAAAACCTTAAGCATTTTAGTCCATAAAAATTTGTGATCTTACCTGCCACTGCAGAACATTTACCAAATGGGTTTTTGACTGCTACATATATAATGCAGACTAGGTTCAATGTATTGTAACCTGAAAAATGCTCAGTTGAAGTTTCATCATTTGAATTTCTTTCTCTTATTTATAAAACCTAGCTTCACATAAAATATTAGTATTCAATAAAATAATATTGCTTAAAAAGCTAATCACCATTTTATATCTTACAGGATACAATTACACATCACTTTGTATAATTATTATGTGCATGCATTAATCATGATATTGACTAAAATTCATGCTATGTGGAAGTAGTTTTTTAACAGTTAGATTAACTTTAATAAGTGTTTATATAAAAGAAAAAGTTTCACTATAAACACAGTCCTTTATAAATTATTATATAATTAAACCTCTATTCAAGTTCAATAATATTTACATTCACATTAATAATATATGGGAGCAAGGCCAAATCTATCTCCCCCACTCCCTTTTTTTTTGAGAATGCAGGGTCAGCACTAGCTATTTTACCATTCAGAGTGAACTTTGAATTTGCTGCCCCTTTCTTCAAGTATTCCCTTTGATATTAATGATTAATTTAGCTAAATTTCATGTCATTTTTAAAAGCAATTGAGACTCCTCTGTTGAAAAATAGGCCATAATTACTCTACTCAACTTTACCTTATTAATGTGTTTAAAAATTTGGCATCCTTAAGAGAATTCCACCTGGTGCATATACACCTGTTGTAGGTGTGGTGGTGCTACCTCTGGGTTAATGGAGGCCAAAAATTAGTAAACTTGTGCATATTTTGTGCATTTTTCAGTAATTTTCTTTAAAACCTCTAAAATGAAGGGCAAAATGTTGCACTGCAATGGAAATCCAATACGTTGTCATCCCCTTTTACTGGCTAGATTGTTCTTGTGGACCCTCATCCCCTTTTTTTTCTACATCTGGGCTTGGTTCTGCCTGGTATCTAATTTCTCTTGCAGTTACTTCTGTAACCCACTAACAATTTGCTTATTGTGCTTGTTTTGCAATCACATTAAGCAGCAGAATAATTTTTTATCCTTCTATTAAAAAAAATTATCTTGTGGAAGAAACAAAAAATTGCTTTCTTGATGAAGGTTCTGAAGTCTTAATTGAAAAAGCTAATGCAGTCTATCCCATATTAAGTTTCACCAAGGAGGAGGAAGAAAATAGTGCTACTTGCCTACGTTCTGGTATGACAGTGTAAGAACACTAATCATATTTGCACACAAAGGAAACCAACCTAATCATCATATGGAATGATTAATTATTATAATGGTCTTACAAAATCTTAGCTTTCAAAACAGAGTAAGTTATAAAACATGGAGACTAGTACATTGGAATAATGCTTGCTGATGCATGACCTCTTGGAACAGGTTAACTGTATGAAAATGGGGTTAAGGGCACATCCACCTTAAACGAATATTTTGGAATTAATTTTCCTGATGATCAGAGGGAAATTTTCCAATGACTCCTAGTTTCAACATTTGGTATCTTTCACTAATGAAGAAGCACTATCCTTGCTCTGAAATGCTTTAGAGTCACTGTGTAGTAATTTAAAATAAATTCCATTGAAGGTTATTGCTCAGAGAACTATAGGTATTCTGCTAAAAAACTATTTCTTCATGCACACACATAGAAAAAGCAATTGCCTGTGAAGTAATGCTAATTTTTTATTATAATGCTGGTAAATAGGGATGTGTCCAATGCTTTCTGATCACCATGCATGGACATGGATTTCTTCATAGCTACTGTCAATGGAAAACATGAGCAGCAGCTCATTACATAACAACATTTAACAAGTTACCAAGAAAGTATGGTTACATATCCCACCAGGGTAAAAAACTGATTTTTATGCTATCATAAAAATTATAAACACAGAATAATTTGCATGTACATAATAGATTTTACATATACAAGTCATCAAATATGCTCCTTTGGCAATAATAGTGAGATTTATACTTTTAGTACTTCACATTAATTTAAATAAAGAACTCTTAACAAAGAAAAGTATTTTATTTAAATTATAATAACGCTGGCCTGAAATGATGCCACAATGAGAAAAAAACTTATTTAAAACAATTGAAACTATGAAAAACAAACGTGTAATCTTATACTTCAATGGACTTGCAACAAATTGAAATAATTGTTGAATGTTTCTTTATGCACAACATACAGGTAATGGACAGAAAAATGAAATTAATGGGGAGTCAAATTCAAAGATCCATAATTTCTACAATAAACACTTTACATGAAAATAGAACTGGATAAATTAAAATATTAAAATCTCTCTCAATATTGATTTTCAACAATATTCATTGCATATTTAAAGAGCTATGGAAGCTTGAATATTTAACAGCAGCACAGTCAGCACTAAGAAACTTATGCAAAACTGAAAATTATTGAAAGAATCATTTGCAGAAAATTCTAAACCATATGCTTATGCTATTAAACAGTTTGAAACAATACTTTTTTTAAAGTTTAAATTAACTTAAGGCAAATTCTTGTCTGACATCACCGTTGTTCAATATTCAAACTTCTATAACTCTTTAAAACCACTGAATATTGTTCAAAATCGAGATTTAGAGAGATTTTAACTTATATAAGCACTATTTTCCCATAAAGTGCGCTTATATTAGAAATTACGGAACTTGAAATTTGACTTTCTATTAGCTCAGGGATGTACTACCTGGCAGGTGAGATGTATAGGCATGCTCCCCCCCCCCCAAAAAAAAAAAAAAAAAAAAAAAAATTCTGGTTATCTTACACAAAATATCAAACTCATACACCTGCTTTGAAATCCAAAACAGTTGTCTTTATATAATTTATTTCAGCCCAACACTAAAAATAGATTAAAAAACCCTATAAAATCTTATACTATATAGAATATAATTTTAACCTTTCCTGTTCAGTGGAATATTTTAGTAATCTGGAAACCCTATGCAAGTCTTATTCTCCCCCACACCTCCCAAAAAAACTAAATTCTTGGGACCTAACCACACATATTTGGCAAACAGACAAATGTTCCAAATATAAATCATCCCAGCTGATGATGTTCTCTAGAGAGGATGGAAATGTTTTGCACATAACACATAAACAAATGCAGATGGGGGGGGGGGGTATTCTGTTAGCATAAATGTTTAAAATATATATTAGGATCAAGATAAAATATACCCAAGGCTCAAAGAAAAAATAACTTGGTATAGTTAAGTCTCTGCCAGACAGATGTGCAGCATGTACATGGCACATGAGTGATTTAAGTCATACAAATTCATAGGAATTCAATGGGTACAGCTATTAACTCCTTTTCACAATGGTGATCAAAAAAGTTTAAAGTAAGCTGACTGATGTAATATGATAGGTCAGGCAAAAAATTTTCTTACCAACTAGTGGAGTTCTTCTACACAATCAGTCAATTGAGAACTAAAGTTTTCACTTCCTTACATTGGCACTTATGTTGATAGGAGAAAGTTCCCATTATTGTCAAGTGCTTTGATGGCTACAATCTCAATACCAATGACTTTTTGTCTAGGTTCAAGGGTTATAGCTGTGTGTTACAGTTGATGTTGGAAAAGTTTATGGTTGTGGACCAAAAGTCTAGATCTTGTGACATCTGCAAAAAAAATAGTAACACTTCTTCTGCCCCTGTCAAAAAAGCGTTAGATGTATAATTAATCCATATTTTCAGCTAATTAAAATATTATGCGGCCCTTCCACATAGCAGCAATTAAATAAGTTGGGTTGTTTTACCTCTGAGCAGAACTTTTTTGAACACCATGGGCTAAATGGTCATGTCACATGGACCTCGAAGGCTCAGAGAAGGTTGGGGGAGGGGACCCACTGGAACAGCTGTTGGGAGACAGATGGTAACCTCCCATCAAGGCCATCCAGCGTGTTCATTAACGTGCACAGGGTATGGCTCTCCCGCACACGGGGCCACGGCTTAATGTCCCATCCGACGGACGACAGCCTTTCCAAGCCCATCAGTGTCCCCTACTGACCGTGGGCAGGGCAGGGAATTTTGCGGAGATAAATCTCAATGCTGACCCAGCTGGGACTCGAACCTGGGAACTACAGATTACGAGCCTGGCGCGCTACCGACTGAACCACCCCTGCCCCACAATTAAATACAATAGAACATTTTTCAATTTACACAACCAAAGATATGCCTTCAACAGTAACCTCAACCTTTTCCAATAATTTAGAGCAGGGGTGGCAATTTTTCAGAGGAAAAAAAGAGCCATTTTTGTATTCTTACCTTCAACCTATATATTTTGAGAGCCATAACCTAAATGGGCCAGTAGTGCCATTCAGCTGGTTAAATCAAATTGGTTGTTAAAAAAAAATAATTAGAAAGAAAACAAAATTATTATAATAAACAAAAATTATAATAAATTTAGACCCTACCTGATCTAGTAGTTGGTTAGCATACCTGACTACTAAGACCAGCAGGGCATGTCTTTGTGAAGTGTTTGTATGTTGTACGAGAGACTAGGACAAGCGTAATATCGTTTCTAGGTTATCTCTGTCCTTTGTGTAGGGAAGTACCTATTATTATTAAATAATAAAAAATAAATATAAAAAATTCACAGTATAAACAATTATTAATAATGAAACAAACATTACAGGAAGAACTGTTTCGTTTCCTCCTTCTTTTACTGACCCTTAAAAAGGTGATTTATCTATATGCATTTCATTATAATTTTACTTTAAAAAATATACATAATAAAATAAAAAATACAGTTTTAAAAATAGATAGTTAAGAAATTGGAATGACACCACTGCAAAGGACCTAATCTAAGTGTTGACGACTGGAAGTCAGTAAGTTACACAAATTGTGAATAGTAACCAGAATATTTTTATAAAATTATAGAAGATATCTGACTCTTTTATTCTATTAGTCATTATAGAATCTATCCTCAGTACTGAGGAGATTCTTTTCTAATAATATTTTTAATCTGACCATTACATTAAGCCTTCAAAACATATTAGCATTGTTATTATTCTATTGATAACCTGCACATACATCGACATCAATAGGGGCACATAGCTTTAACCTTTCGCTTCAGAAGTCCCCAGTCAATGAAAATTCAGCCAGGGTAGTCTTTGAAAATATTTGGCACTAATGAGAGATTCCTTTTGTGAAGATCAGTGCTAATGAAAGGAAGTGCAAACTTTAGTGTTCAACAAACTGATTGTGTTCAAGGCCATTATATGGTAAAAAAAAAATTATCCCAAATTTATCTTGCTGCATCAACCAGCTTACCTGGAACAAAGGAAAAATGACAATAGGTGCTATAATGATGAATTACTTAAAACTAGCTGAATGGCACCTGGCATTGTTAGGATCTCACTATTTATATGTGTATTCTATTTTTTGCTGCACTAAAGGTTAGTTACGAGTTGAAAGTTGAAGTTTCCACCAGTTGCAGCTGAAAGCAGGACAATAATGAAGTAAACAGAAGAGACCAATTGTTGATATTAGACCCGAATGTACATTTGTAAAACAAGAAATTGAAACATTCTATGCAAAAAAAGGGGCTTTACAGATAAATATAAAAATATAGAGTATTGGAAAAGTATTTTCTATGTACATTTCTGAAAAATTTATTGATCTAATACTATTTTACACATAAAAAGCAAATGATATTTGTATATCCTGCAATAACAAGGGCCCCAAGAAATATACTTTGATGGTGATACTGATTGAACTGAAATAAAAGTATTTATTTAAATTTTGTTGCTAATAGGGCAGTTTAGGAAATCCAGTGAAGATCAAGGTCATTTATTTAACTTAAATGATAATCTTCATAGACACACTTATTCCACTGCAGCAGGTCATGGCAGATTCAGAGAAATAATTAAATTTATTTACTTTCATGACTTGACAATGTGAGACTATAGTAGTGGTTCCCAATAATGGGTTCATGAAATCTTTTAGGGGGTTCACAGGAAATATTAGTAATGGTGTGTGTAATAAAAAATAGAACAAAATATTTCTGTGACATGTTATTGCTGCTTCCAGTTACCTAATTGCACGAGAAAGCATTTTCTTCTTACACTTATCAGAAAACCAAATACAAAAATAGACTATCTTTCTTCAGTGGTATCTTATTTTAAAAGCTCTGTGTCTGAAAATTCTGAAATTTTACTGTTTATACTAAATTGCAATTTCTGTTCTGTTCTCATCATCTGTAAGAAGGATCTACCTTATAACTCAATGACAATTTGTAAACAATTCTGGACTGAAACTTATTCAATGGACATTGTATTCTCTATCAGTGTAAACTGCATAAATATATTCAAAGTTTTAAGTTATTCAAGTAATAATTTAAAGAGTAGCAGTTATTTGTCACAGTAAGGAAATAAAACATTCAGTATGGTTTGTGCAGTCCAAAGGAGAAAATGTGACAGAGATTAAATTGTGACAAAGTCAAGCTCAAAACAATATTTGGCATACGACTTCAAGTAATGATTGCATTATTTGAATTACTAATAGGTAGGGGTATAGTACCTTTTCTTATTTGGTTAATGCAAGCTGAATTTTAACCTGAGGTGCCGAGTGAGTGAGTGCAGTTATGGCATTGTTAGCCAGCATTTGTCGCCATCAGTCATCATGTACTTAGTTTGAAATTTGCTCTATATTTTTTCCTGTTTTCAAATTAAACTTAATAGATTCAAATCATATATTGATTAAAAAACTAAAAACAGCTTTATCAGAGTTTGCTGCTATTTGAAATCCTTTCCTACAACTCAGTATGAAAAAATAACATAATCACTCCAAAATATTTTTGTAAGGGGGTTTGTGGATTATATATTACATTGAAAAGGGTTTGCCAGACAAAAAATTTGGAAACACTGCTCTAAAGGAATTTAAAGAAATTTATAAGCTCCTCTACACATAGTTCCTGAAAATTTTGCCTTTAATTCTAAAGGATCTTAAGAAACATCCTCTGTTAGCACTATAGATGTGGAAAAACAATTATTTTGTGGCTTTTGATCACTCGCAGTTTATGTAACAAACAACCAAGCAAAGATGGCATCAAAATAAGTGACTATACAATGTTGAGCATTCTACTGTTGCAACTTCAATGTTTATTAGTTAAAGTGGTATTCTAAAAGCAAATCAAGGGCCATGTGTTATAAAACATATCACAATTTTTTTGAAAACTCATAGTCAAATAATAGGAATGCAGTAAAAAACAAGTGAAATACAATCTTGCAATTTTTTCAATATTTTGAATTTATCATTAATTTGATTGAAGTTGAAAAAAAGCAATGCATTAAGTTAAAAGGCAAATAACGATTTGTTTAAAATACTATAATAAAATATTATCTTAAAAGTGAGGAATCTTTATGGTTCAAATATATGACATATATTTATACGATATTTGACAGCCACATTAAAAATTATTTCTGCTGCTTAAAGAGTAATGCATTTTATTTTCCGAGTTGGAAAATTGTGAATTTTTGAAAGAATTTTTGAAAGTATGCAATGTCTCCCTATCCAACCATGATTCCTTTACTAATGGACCTGGAGGGGACTTCAATCTTTCCCTAATGTCCATTTTGTACTGAACTTCTATAGTTCAATTGTGATATTTGTAATGTCTTTTAGCCTATTGTGCAACAAAAGTGTACTACTTAAACAATAACTGATAATCTCAGCATTACTTGTTGACATTTAAGTGTCCAAAAATTAATAAATGTTTTTTGTGGGAAAAATTTGACCGACATATGGGATTCGAACTTGCATCTCTCCAGAAACATGCCAGAGTATTCTAACCTGTTGAACTAAAATTTTCTCTTATTGCCAGCCAGTCTTTTTTCCACTAATAATGACTATCACTGTTCCCGTGAATTTTAGGTGCCTCCTTTTGGCACCATCTGTGATCTCAGGTGGCAACTATTTCATCTTACTCAGAGCACTAAAAAGAAATATCTGTTTTGAGCACTAAAAAGAAATATCTAAATACTACTCTTTGAATCTGATATTGTATTAACTAACTGCAGTATATTTGCTACATTATAATAATGCAATAAGAACAACATTTTGTTGAATTACAATTACATTTAAAAACATTTGAATTGCAATAACATTGTACAAGTAGCAAAAAAAAAAATCTTTAGGTAATACTGATATGAAATCAAATTGTGCTTTATCTAACTGCTACAAGAAAGATGGCTGATGATGAAAGCAAGCTAAATTATGAAAATTAATACATATAACATTAATAACTTATGAATAATTTTGTACAGATTTCTTTATATTTTCAGGTAGGTAGATCAGTCTTTTAAGAATTTAGTAGAGTTAGTATTAAAGAAACTTATATTTCATACACTTTTCAAAAGACAAATATTACAAAGTACTAATAACTTAGAAAACATACTCAACACTTTTCCTTCAAATGTAAATTAGAATGATATTTACAACTGATACAAAGTTGGTTACCTCATTGCAAAGAAATTTAGACAAATATAGTGAAGAGATGATGAACAAATGACTTTGGGTTCTACTCTTCATGGTTCAAGAAATTTGAATGTTTCAAAGCAAGAAAAGGTAACACAGTCAAAAGAGTCAATAACAGTGGCAAAGCATCCATGGAAGCAATGGTTTCCTTAAAATTCTCATGAATAAAAAGAAAAAAGATATATAAAATATATGTGTAAAAGATAAATATTTTAATTTAAAAAGTAAAAATATTTTCTGAACTTTAGTTAATTTGAAAAAAAAAAAACTATTTTAAAAATTACCTTAGGATTTCCCTGTAATATTACTCTATATAATAAACAGAAGTGCCAGTCTACCAGGCAAATCGAGCTTGGAATATATGAAAAATCTTGTTTCACTGCTACTGCCTTTGGTATAGCATCACACATCAGATAACTAAGTTTCTATCCTCAGCAAGCAGAAATTAATAAAGATGGAGGTGATGGGCACAGCCCCCCCCCCCCCAGTCAATATCAGCTCTAACACTCCCAAGTTCTGCTACAGATTACAGTGCATTCCCCAGACCTAGCTTGAAAAAACCAATCAACATTCTGTTGCAAGCCAAATTGGAATCTGTAATCACCATGAGGTTTTGGGACAACTATGAAAGAAAATATCAACAAAGTTGATTTTTGATATACATTATCATTTTTTTGTGTGTGTTGCTTGAACTGTATAATTTAAACTGGGAGAGATTATTGTCAAATCCCAGGAATATGTCATGTTTAATAAATAACTATATCATAAGCATCTTTGGAAGTTTTTGTTTCGATTTGCCTGAGTCAATTATCCCTGTAACATGTTTACTGAGGAAGGTGAGGTATTTATGGTAGTTCTCCAGACTCCCGATAAAAGGACGAGTTCCCTTTTTACTTCTACTATTTTATGTCTGACAGGGAAATATACTTGATACTCTACAATTTTCACTGATTCTAAATTAAACACAAATTAATTTTGATATACTGATTCAGTGGCAAACCTATTCATCACCATTGGCCTTCTCATGACACAGTCAGAAAGACAAGTTGGGGGAAAAAAAAAAGGTTGTTCTGACTGGGATTCGAACCCAGGTCTCCCAGAAACATGCTGGGTGTGCTTCTGGAAGACCTGGGTTTGAATCCCAGTCAGGACAACCAATTTTTTTTCAAGTCATTTTTTCAAGTGTTCCTTGTCTACAGGACTTTTCCTGTGATAATTTATCACTGAAAGATGACATTCATTGAAGTAATTTCTAACGTGCTTGAATATCTATTACTGCTGATTATTGCAGTAATAACTAGTAAGCATATTCTAATACTTGTATGCACATAATGGGAAGAGTATATAAAACAATTATCAGTGTAAAAAAAAACATAGGAACTTAATATAATCCATTAAGACTGTAGTTGTAAGTCAAATATGAAAGTTCTTACAATGCATTTCACTTGTTTCTTCAAAGTGAAGAAATTACAAAAGTATCTTCCAGCAATAGAGATAAGATAAAATATGAGAAGAATATTACTAACATATTTGTGAAAATTTTCTGTTATTGCATATGAACATAAAGTATTTTTAGTGCAATAAACTTTCTATGAGGTACAATGGCGAATCTTCCAATGGAAAGGGGTTGACATGTTTAATGCCATTTGGAGGGTGTGTGTGGAATGTGTCTGAGTCAGTTTTTCTAGTAAAATATATTAATTGAAGCCCTCAAGACAAGAGGTTTTATACCCCCCCCCCCCCTCACTTGGGTACACCACTATTGAGACATAATGTTCATGATTTCTAATTATTTGTTGTTAAACTTAATCCTCATGCCCTGTATTTTGTTTCTGTTTTAGTACTGATACACTTCTAATGCAAAACTAATATAAACTTTTTATGCATTTTGCATTATTATCATAAGATATGCATATTTGGTATTTAATTCACGTATTTAAGATAAAATATTATAGTTGTTAATAAATATTAATTGAGTTGTACCCTTAAATAGTTAAATAACCTTTGTTTTAAATATTGGGCCACAAGTTTTGGAAACAATCACAATTTTTCCAATGAAAAATAAAGATTTTTTTAAATGTTATTTTGCTTAGAGAACACCAAATGAGGTTAAATAGTTTCGTTCAAAACATGTTTTAAGTTTTGAAAATATTAGAGAAAATAAATTCTGCAAATTTCAAAGTCAAAAGTTACATATATATATTGTAAATATTAAAATATTTTAGAAAGAAGGCAGTGTTTTCATTCAAATTCAGAGATAATGTTTTCACTGAAATTCGTTAGCAACTGGGTCTTTTCAACTGTATCAATGTCCAACTACTACGAGTTAGTTCTTGTATACAAAATATGGCATGCACTAGCTTTGGTGAAGTTGAAACCGAAAATAATTGCCAGATTGTTAAGTTTATGTAGAAACTTTTGCTCTTAAGGTAACCAATTTATTCCAAATTGTGCATAATTCTGCTTCTTTGGTACTCATGAATTACTGTTTACAAATGTGTGTTGCATATGATTCAATTACGTATATTTTATTAATACATAAATATGATTTAGGGTCTAGAATGCAATTCCACTTTCTACTGAAATAAGACTTTGTATATGCCAATGTTTTCCAGGAAGGTGACAAAACATAAACTACCTCATACTCTATTGATTGGTTGGTTTTTGGGTTTTAATGGCGCATTAGCAACTAAGGCCATAATGCGCCATACGAATGTCCATAAGAAAAAAGATAAAAGTCGTGTAACTCTGAACCACATACTCTATTGAGAATTCAACTCTGTTATTATAGTAGAACTCAGGTTGGGATTTGCAACTAGTGTAAACTTTAATGTAACTTTAAAATAGAAATTGAAATATAAAGTATCGATATATTGAACTGGCAGGCACAATAGCAAGGCTGTATAACATAATAGTTCTAAATACTCTCAAGTTTCAAAATCCTTCATGTAGAATGAAAATACACATTTTTATCAAGATTTCACATTGAATTCCCAACAGGAATTTTACTAGTATGATATCAAATAAAAATATACTGTAGTTTGAAAGAAAAACTGTAAGTGGGAGGGGGCCCCTCTTGATCATTGGAATGGAAGAAAACTATGTATGTAGTATTCATTCAAAATGTTAAGATCTTTTAATGTTCATTCTCATCTCTAGAGTATGGGAAATGGAAAGTACATATCAGGTCTGGATCAAAAAATAAAGTAATGGGGGAGGGGAGAAAGTTATAGATCTTGCTGGTAGAAAAGTAAATTGAAAGGGGCAAGAGACTGGATTCCATTGCAGTAAATATTTTCACCTTAAGTTTTTTTTAACAAATTTCTTGAAAAATGCATGACACACATATATATATAAGTTTAATAATTTTTGCCTCTATTACCCATACTAGCATTCTCAAAGAGATGCACAGCCCCCTTGCTCCCCCTCTAAACATGGCCCTAGTACATATTATCTGAGCCATCCTGTGACTGAGTGGTTAGCATGCTTGGCTACTGATGAATGGTACCTAGGTTTAAGCCATGGGTGTTTGTGTTGTTCTTCTGCTGAGGTCCCGCCATCCTCACAGGCTTTCTACTTTGGCATAGAAATGGACAGGTTCCTGTCAGACATCTGTGGCAAGCAGCTGCTTGAGAAGATATTTATTTATTACATATTATCTTAATTTCAAATTTTAGCTTATATCTGAACCACTAAAATAGCCCCCCCCCCACCCCCAGAAGTATTCTGTGGCCTATGTAGCCTTTGAAAACTTCAAAAGAATTGTAATTACTTTCGAAAGTGAATTATGACAAATGTGTGTAAATTGTGAAACATTATGCAATTTTGCTATTAATTTGGTTTTTTGCATCAAACCCAAAATATCGTGGCTTTTCCATTATTGTTTCCTACAATAATTTAATTTCATCTTTGTTGTATAAGATGGTTTTTCACAATAGTTCAATGTAAAAGTATTCCCCCATTTTACACAGGAGATGTGTTTCGGGAAGATCCATCTTAAACGATGAAATTTTATTTGCTTGTTTTTTGCATATCTTATTGCTCTTTTGATATTTTTTTACCTGTATTATACTGCATGTTATTTTTTTCAGTAAAAATGATTGTAATTCACAATTTTTATTAAAAACAACATAAATGAATAACTGTATGAAATGTGTCATATATGATCCATTAGTTAATTTCACAATTTATTTCCTAATAAGGAAACCATCTAGTGTGATTTGTCTTTATTTTGTGTGTAATATTTGCAACATTCTCTATTAGAAAGAATAATTGGCAATAGCTAACTAGTATTGCTAATCATTTAAGCAATTAATTGTGGTTTTCTCGCAGAGATAAGATATTTATGAATGGAATTACATGTGTGATATTTATGAATGGAATCGCATGAAATGAGAAGCTTAGTTGATGCTTCTTTGACAAGCTCACAAAATTATGACAGGAAATATGCGAAAATTGTATATTCCTGTAAATGAAATATTTGTGTACATGCCATAACAAAGGGACAGACCTACACACAAAATATTTACACATATTTATATATGTATAAGATTTTCAGATTTTTAAAAGAAATTTCACAAAAAAGGGGAAAAGAAACCAAGTTATAGCCAATCTGTGTTAAACAGGTACCCATATAGTATATTAAGGTGTTACCTTTAATATACCTATATAGTATATTAAGGTGTTACCTTAATATACTATATGGGGCTGATTTAAGTGAAATTAAAATTAATAACTTTTTGTCAGATCCATTTAATTATGCCAATCAGAAGTCATCAAAATACCCTTAAGTTATTCCACTTAGCAGTGATAGAAAATTTCTAATAAGATAGAAAATTTCCTGTCCAGGAGGCGATGTTGTACAAGCAGAGAGACAAATACTCAAATATATATTAAATAATTCATTTGTTTCCTCATATACTCATATTTTTTTATACTTCTCAAAACAAATATGCAACCTTGACTTCCAATTTTTTCCTTAATGTCCCAGTTTGATTATATAAAAATATGGTAAGCCTATATACACACACATACATACAGATTGAAATATTTACTTTAAAAACTATAGAATTACCTGAACTCAGTGATTCGGAAACATGAAGTACCAGAACAGTGTTCTGTTCCAAATTTTTATTTGGAAAAGTAAATGAACACCGTTTCTGGTTCAATAATTTGAAAACATAAGTAATATAACAGAGTTTCACTTAATGAGTTTGAAATATAAGTAAGAAAGGCATTCTGGCTCAATGATTTGGAAGCATAAGTGCTAGAACAGAGTTCTGGTTTAATGCATAAGTACCAGAATGGTGTTCTGGTTAAATTTGGACAATGCTTTGAAAATTGCTTCCCCTATTCAAAAAGTCATGATTCGCCACTATTGATCTATAACTATCCAGTTTGATGGAGAACAGAGCAAGTTTCACTTGAAATGCATAATACTAACCATCAGAAATGCACCCTGATTGCAAGAGCACTTTTAATCTGGCCTTTGGGGCATGAAATTTGGAACTGATGAGGGTACTGTAGACAGCAGTGAGTGCATCTGTTTGACGTTTGCAATTTGTGTTACCAGAACTGCATAATTTTGAGGTCCCTGTGCAAAAAATTGCAATGAAGCCCTGCTCAAAATAATAAAAAACTATATATATATCATGCTGTACTCAGGTTTCAATCCTAATTCACAGGTATGATTTAAAGCAATAGTGGGCACTATAATACATATAAGTTATATTTTTACTACTTTTGATATCTTTTGGCCCCTCCAAAGTTTGGTCCTCTGACATACAGGCATGCCTCTCCATAATTCTATTACTTTGTGTTGGGGATGAAACATATTTGGTTCACCACATATTGGACATAGTCACATTTGACTGTGATACAGCTTTCTTGTTGTGAGTCATTCATAAGTTACCAGAATTTTGGATATTTAAATTGAAATACATTTATGTTATGTCATCATTGAATTTCTCTAGATTCCTTTTTTCTCACTTGATAACTAAACTTTACAATGCCTGTAAATATGTTATAATAATAGATTAGCATTACATTTTGTTTTTACTTCCCGTTAACATTTGTAAACATCTAATATTGCCCTCCAGAGGTGCAAACAAGAACTTGTTTGTAAAATATTTAAAATGAATTAAAATATGTATGAAATAAATACTCTGAGAAATATTTTAAACACAAATATATTTAATACAAAAAATAAATCAAAATCTTAATGACAGATATGAATAATTCACACCTATTAAGGAGAAACACGGTGAAAGAACATAGGGATATACACATGAAGTCACAATGGTGTTGGACCAGGTGAGGCATACTTGAATTAATACTGACCAAGAGAATGGTCAAAATTTCGTTGTTTACAGATTGCTGAGTTCAGCACCTTAGTATTATTTATATGAACACTGAGACACAGTTTCAACAATACTATACCTTACGTGGTGGGCTAACAAAACCACAACTTGTAAAAGTTGTTTCTGTGAAATATATATATATAAAGATTAATAGAAACTAATTTTTTCCAATTTCATACAAACTTAATATGCGACCATTTCACATAACACCTAAAATTGACTGTTATTTTCCACTTTCACTGCATAAGTATATAGCCAATTAATCCTACTGCAATCTTTCCAGAACTTCATGATTCCATGGCACTCAATAATTTCAACTACGTTAAAATTATGCTACATTTTATGATTTTCATTTTCACAGAATATATATTTTTATTAAGATAAGTTTAATTCATCAAAAACTATTACAATAATGTGAATATGCCTAGTAGAAACAGAATATATAGACAGTAACAATAAAAGGCAATTTGAGACACATAATGCACATATAGAAAGGGAAATATGCACAAGGAAACTTTTTGCTTTTATTTATTTGAAGTTTTTCACAAGGAAGGAAAAAATGCTATACTGATGTAGTGAGACTAGAATTCACAGACTGCACAGCATACCAAAGAGTCAATGGAACTACTACAGATGTGAAGTTCTATGCAAACTAACAAACAAGATCTCATGTGGAATTCACAAAGTATTAAAGAGTCACCCAATGAAAATGGGGAAAGCAGTTCCTAAAATAATGTTTTCCAAATAATTATAATATTACAGATTGCATTACAGTGTTCAGTCTCAAATACTGCAGTAATTCTGAAGGCTAGAGTGGGAGCGTACACTTGGTAGAAAGGGGAACAGAGAGATGCATAGTGACTAGATTCTCACTCCTCACTGCAACTGAGTGGGTATGAAGTTATTTGCTAAATAATGTGCCACTAATCTAGGGGCACTCTTGGCTTAGTTGCACATACGCCCTTTGCTTGATACTGACTATAACTGGCCTGGGCCTTGTTCTATGCTTGGTTTTATATTTTTTTTACCTATATTCCTAGGAGCAATTGTTAATATTACATTTTTTTTTAAATCCTCTATGTCATTTAAGACACTCAGGTAGCCATGTACTCTACAGCAAGTTTGTAAGACTAAATGTCTCTGATTGATAAAATAAAATCACACCACATTTACATTGTGAGAGTCATGAATAGTATTGGACTTCCTTCATCCTTAGTGAAAGAGGCCAGGCTCAGTTGAAAGCCAAAGACTCTGACAACAGCATTACAAGAATACAATTTAGAAGTTGAGGAAACCACCAGAAAATTTATTGGCTAAGCCACCCAGACCACCACGGCCAAGGTTGGATATGCGGCCAACAACATTCTGGGTCACATTTTTAATGCTGCTTACATAGCCTTCGGCACCTTCAGCTTCCCGAACTACTGCTTTGGTTTTACCTCCCTCCTCTATTCCTGTTTCTGGGTAATCTCTGGAAAAATAAAATCAAAATAGTTACAGCAAATGTCATTGCTATGAAACACATTTCAGAATACTGCTATTATCTAAGGTTTTTCACAGAATGAAAAAGAAGAAATGAAAATATGAAATCTACTGTATAACGTTTGAAACTTAAATTATTGGTTCAGTTTGGAGAATATTATAAATTTTCAATTCAAAAGTCTAAAAGAAAAATATATAGGTTTCATTTTTCATTCAAAACAGGCTCCCTAAGTATTTTTCACATTTCCCAAGAAAACGATAATGATCAGGTACTAATAAACTTAGTTAATAAGTCAAAAAGTCAGGACTACATGGCTATTTATTAGTGAGCTGCACCTTTATGAATTTTTAAGGATTTTATAAAGAATAAATCCAATACATGGTGCAGCAAAAATATTTGACAGTTTTAAAAATATAATAATTTTATTAAAAATAAAAGACATTTATTTCAAATTAATTATATAAATGTAACATGTTTAATTTGAAACAAATTATGTAAATGTAACATAACTGAAGTCTAACTAGATTGCAACACTACTTAAAAATAATATCTTTCAGATGACTCTTTTACATTTAATGTGTAGATGTAGAATAGAGTTCATTATCACTTGCTATGCATATTACCAGGCACATTTTGAACTTCTTGACAGTGCACCACTGCCCTTCCCACCAGTTATAGTCAATCAAGTAGATTTTGGTGGTCAGCAATGAGGCTCTATAAAGTCAACCACTTCTTGGCAGGGGTGAAAAAAAAAGTAAGAAAATGGTCACAGAAGTACAAATCAGCAGGGGCAAATTGATATAGCAGACCTCTCCTTCAGATGAGAGATTGGTTGGTTTGGTTGTTTGGAGTTTTATGGCTTAGAGGAACTGAGGCCATTATGCACCAAACAAAATATATGATAAAAACACGAAACCCACAACCAAATTTTAAAATGACACAAACATTGTAAAAACTTAAAACAACAAGAAAAACAATGACAGAAACAGATAATAAAATCAACCTGGATATAAAGGACCTGAGCTAAAGATAAATAACCAACATATGAGAGAATATCTGCCTGAAAAGTACTGCTAATGGCTTGCACCACAAGAAGGTGGGATTGGACTTTAGGCGCTATGCCTGTCCAGTTCTGTACTACATCACCACAGAGGATTAGTGCACAGCTCTCCTTCCAGTTATGCCTAGTTATCATATTTTAATTTCTCATAAAATAACTAAAAAAAATCCTATTATCATAAAATTTATAATAATAAATAGTGGTGTATTAGCCCATAATATATCTCAAAATCGTAGAAATGATTAATGTTATGAATGATACTAAAGTAAATTTGAATATTCTTGACTTCTCTGGTTCACAGATAGGGAAATACCACTCTTATGTCGATCCAATGTTTTTTAGAGGAAAAATTGACTTGAGCCAGGTGGGATACGAACCCATGACCTCCTGATAACATGTCAGGTGCTCTGGACAACTGAGCAACCAGCCGCCAATCAAATCTCCTATAATTGACATTATGAACATTTCTCCCTACAGTACACAATCAGTGTGCACTGTTCCAGCAATCAACCCTGAAGTGGCAGACAACAAGAATGCCACGAAAATGGAAAGTATATTCACAAGTATACAATTAATTAAATTTGAATATTCTTGACTTCTCTGGTTCACAGATTAGGGAAATACTACTCTTACATCATGGTTTCATATCCCACCTACTGAAGACAAATTTTCTTCTAAAAAATTGGATCGATGTAAGATTGGTATTTCTCTAATATATGAACCAAAGAAGTCCCAATTCTTCAAATTTAATCAATTGTATACTCGTGAATATACTTTCCATCTTCATGGCATTTTTGTTGTCTGCCACTTGAGGCTTGATTGCTGGAACAGTGCCTTCATGTAACATACTGATTGTGTTACTGTAGGTAGAAATGTTCGTAATATCAATTAGAGGAGATCTTGATCGGTGGCTAGTAGCTCAGTGGTCCAGACCACCTGATATTGTTATCAGGAGGTTGTGATGCCACATTGTACACTTTTACTTTACCTTAACCAGTTTTGCTTAATTTACGTTATATTTATCATTTTGGGGATTTTTATTTCCTTTTTGGCATCACAGCGCTTGTTTCCAAGTGTTAGGAGTTGCGCATGCGCAACTCCGATCTTCCGACTGTCACCCGCTAAAGCGCGTGCACAAGGACACGCCCCCTCTTGCGTCGCTCGTCGATTTATGTAAATGTCTTTCCTGGCATGCAACATGACACGTGCCGACTTTGTACCTCTTGTTAAAACCTGATGACATGTGGTCACAGCAGTTAAGCAGTGAGATAGTTCAGTTAGTAGAGAGTTGTAGCACATAGTAGAGCATAGAAGTCAGAGCAATAGCACAGCAAGTGCACTGCACATAGCACAGTGAGTTGTCACAGCACATAGTAAGAAGCATAGCACATAGTTGGAAGCATGTAGAGAAGTGAGTAAGCTCAGTTGAGCGCACAGTTAGTGCAGTGTATATCTTCTTCATTGAAGTTTTGGTGAGTGATTTTTGGAAATAAATTTGTTTGTTATTTAAACCTTTTGAGTCTTTACTAATTTTTTTCTCTTGAGCAACGTGAATTAAGTTTTGATTATATTTAGATATTTAACTTGACAATCATTTTTGGATTCTTACTCATTAATGCTCGCTGGTATTTTGAACCCTAATTTAACGTTATTTATTTTTTTGGCAATTTGTTAATTATTGCCTGGCGCCCGACTGACCTATCCGGAGCATAAACCTAATTGGATCAGAAAAAGGGTCCAAACTTAAAAGTATTTTGCATTTCTTAGGCCCGTTACAAGGTCATGGGTTCATATCCCACCTGGTTCAAGACAATTTTTCCTCTAAAAAAATTTGGATCAACATAAGAGTGGTATTTCCCTAAACTGTGAACCAGAGAAGTTGAGAATATTCAAATTTAATCAATTGCATATTTGTGAATATGTGATGGTCCACCCATTCACTTTTACTTTTCCTTAACCAGTTTTGCTTTATTCACATTATATTTACCACTTTGGGGATTTAATTTTTTTGTGGACTGATTTCAATTCTCGCTTCCAAGCGTAAGAGTTGTGCATGTGCAACTCTGACCTTTTGATTATTAAATACTAAAGTGCATGTAGGACATGACCCCTCTTGCACGATTGTCAGTTAATACAAATGTCTTTCCCGGCGTGTAATAAACACATGACGGCTTTGTACGCATATTATAACTAAGTGACGATAAGTCACAGAGTAGGAAGAGTGTGTTGTGAGTAGAGTGATGGCGTTGGGCCATGGAGAGTGCTGTTAGTGGAAGTTGAGATGATGTTACTTTAGATAGATGTGATTTGCTAATGTATTCTACCAATGAGTTTGGTGAGTTGAATTTTTTGGAAATAAACTTTGTTGTTTTTAGAAACTTTTGAATTTTTTGCTATTTTTCTCTTAAGCAACGTCAGTTGTTTTTTTAATGTATTTAAACTTTAAACTTGACAATCCTCTTTTTTTAAAAATTCTTAATAAGTAACGCTTTAATAAATACATTAACGAACCCTATTTCAACTTTACTTGGTAAGTTATTATTGAGTGGAGCCCAATACAGCTATCTGGAATTTGAATAAATTTGGATCAGACAAAAGGTCCAACTTTAAAAGTTAATATCCTATGGAGCGTTACAGAGGATAAAAGAAAGTGGCACCCGAACAGGGACTGTATATATATATGTGTATAAATTGTATATTATTTAACACGATTGTCAAAGTAACAAATTTTTGAGCTCATTAGTTATATGTACTATTCATAGATTTAATGGCTGCTTAAGCCGAAAATTTTTGTTGAGCAAGAAGTTTAACTTTTGTATATTAGTCAAAGGTACTGAAGTTTCAGCGCAGTTATTGCTGATAGTTAAGATCTTTATTGTATGTATGAAAAGATTAGAAGTGTCCAGACACACGATAGATAAACTTTTTGATAAGCAAGTTTATTTTTGCAAGCTTAGTATAGCTTTAGTATTGTATTGTTGTATAGCAGTACCTTTGAGCACTGCTCATGATAAAAATGTTTCAAAATTTTTGCACACCGCTATACATGTCTGCTAGTAATATGGCCGATTCTGCCATAATGACTCCTGATGAAGTAAAAGATAAGTTGCAGGATGTGATGAAAGAAGCAGAAGTGTTAATGAAACTGCTTAATGAGACTCGGGAGAAAAGGTGAACGACAGAAACCCCTAAATTTGCTGACAATGCTACGTCAGTTCACGAACGTATAAACTTTGAACATAAGGTTCCATTTTTTGTTCTGTCACAAGCAAGTAATAGAAGAGAGTATTATCAACCGCCACAATGACGAGTTGCCAATCCATTTACTAACTATAGTCCTTATGTTAACTGGCCTTTACCTGAGATAAGATTCGATGGTTCGAAACATCCGTCATTGACTTTTGGTCAATGACGGATGTTTCGAACCATTTCAAGTCCATGGAGGAGCATTTCCGTTTACATGATGTGCTTGGCAACAAAAAAGATGGTTTTAGCAATATCTTGTCTAGTTGGATGTGCTAAGTAATGGTGAAATAACATAGGATGTCATTATGGAATAGAGTTTTGGGAAGATTTTAAAAGTGAACTCTTGGAAATCTATTCAGCTTATAATGACTTTACACAGTTAGCTAAAGAACTGTTTTCATGAAGACAAAAAGAAGGAGATGATATCGAAAAATTCGTCTGGGGTACAGTAGAATTATACCAGCTGTATGATGCTGATGATGTCAAAATTGACATTATAAACTGCATATTGTCCCAATTACTTTTGCCCATTAGGGAATTCTTAGAAATATGAAACGTAAATTCTATTTCAACTTTAGTCAAATTGGCTCAGCAATATACTGGAAGAGAATCTGCAGAAACTGCATTAAACCAACAATGGATGCAATCCTCGCCAAAGCAGTGCTATCAGGTTGAGTCTCGCAAAATGACTCCCACATGACCAGAAGTTACATGGTCCTGACAATTTGCGGCGAATGCGACTACAACGATACAGAACGAACGAAGCAGAGAATTTCTTCCACGTCAAGCTTCAAAACACCTCAAGCTTCCGTCAAGCTTCGAACAATGACACTAGACTTAAAACTTTGCTATGAATAATAGAGAAACTTTCAGATGTAATTTTCGTGGCCTCAGAACAATACAGAATACAGAACAGGGTACACAGAACAATATTGCTATAGAAGAAATAACAATTCGCGAAACCTAAATTACGATCTTTGAAGCGAGAGACCAAAGTTCCTCAAGAAAAGCCCTCTCATGAGTTAAGTTTTGCCACTGTTGTTTTATCTTTCGTTAAGGCTTGTCACGAAGAAACTGAATTAATAGATTGTAACGATACAGAAGCCGATCTTTCATGTTCAAATGAACAGGTTTTAGATGACATTTATGACAATTGTCAATTGAAATTGCAGCTGCGGTCCAATGGACTTTTTGAGTTACCTTGTAGTCCAAAGCAGAATGCTCAAGAAGAACCTGTAAAATTAAATATTGAATAAACTCGACTTTCTTGGTATATACAACTAATTACCACTTTGTAAGTCGATTTTCCTCTAAAATGAAAATCAACTTACAAAGTGGTAATTAGTTGTATAAGAACCTGTAAAAATCCTTATTAGTGTAAATGTAAATTTAGGGAAACAAGTTGATTATGCAAAGCAAATTGATAATGAGAAATATGTTGATATAGATGTAGAGGAAAATAGTACAAAATTAGTTGATGAAAAAGTTTTTGAAGTAGAAGTTTTAAATGAAAATAGTGCTGAAACTGATAATGAGAAAAGTTTCAATTTGAGGTATTAAAGGAAAATGATCTGCTAAGCAACCCAGAAATTGTTCTGAGCACAAATAATCCTGATGAATCTAATAAGTTTAGAAGTTTTCAACTCTTGAAGCATCATTTAGAGGTGGACAGCATTAGACCAGGAAAGCACAAACCAAACTCTTCAAAGACAAGCATGTAGTGACGAGATGTTAATGAAATGACCACAGACTAATGAGCGGCAATGAAGCAGTCAACATAGAAAAGATGACGTCACCAACAAGATCTTCAACAATGCTTTCACCTAGCTTATCGATCGATGAGAGAAGGATGTCACCGGAAAATGACTGGATGATGATTTATCGCAACAGAGTGCCAACAATGAAAATTTAAGTATATTATTATTCTTCCACTGTGGAACTTAATGATTTATAATGTTTTATTTCTTTTCTCTGGAATAGATGATGACTGAGGAGTTTGAAGTCATATTATTGTGATCTCTTGTTCGAAATTAGTTTTTTTCCTTCTTCTGTGCTGTGTACTTCGAGAATTCGACTTGATATCACCTAGTATCGCCCACGATAGGCTTTCAAGCTGATTTTCTGCAGATCTCCAGTATCGTAAGATGGGCCAAAAAAAAAGATCGGCCAAACACAAAAGAACATCTGGAATACCAATTAAGTCTTCGGAAAAGGCCCAGCTCAACAAACTGGATCGTCATGTTCAGAAGATAATATCAAGATCTCTATCGGTCAACGACCTCACCTCACGTGACCCCCCAAAAAAAATATCTTTTGGAGAAACTGAAATGGAAAACGACGCTACTTGCAACCTAACTCTGAGACAAGGCCTCAATGAATCGACTCTATCGATCGCCGAATCCACTGACTCTACTTCATCATCTCAAACTGAGGAAGAAAATCTATCTCCACAATGCAAGAAAAATGACAATGACCTACAATATTTTGGAAAAAATATGAAAAACTCATCCAATACTCAACTAAACAGAAATGACGACTTATCGCTAATTTTCTTCAATTCGGAAACCAAACTTTCGGACTTAGACGATGGCGAGGTCACTGACTTTTTCTTTCGATACCTAAATAGAGATATTAAAGGAAGATATACCAGAAAAGGGGACATCATTGTTTTCCCCACGAATATTGAAGAATTCAACAAACTCCAAAAATTGACCTCCATTCTGGGAATTACTGTTGAGACCAGGATCCCGTCCAAGGAATTTTCCATGGGCATGCTGGTCAATGTACATCCGAAATATGAAGACGAATATCTTCTCAAGTGCCTTTCCAGTTATGGAATCTACAAAGTTAGACGAATGTACCAATTCACACCAAATGCTACAAATCATGGAGTTACCAAAACTGCCACCACAAATGTGATAATCTATGCCGAGACCCTCAAACTACCTACCAGTGTCGAAATCGGCTTTTCTCACTTTAAGGTGAGAGAATACTTCGGCTCACCCTCACTATGCAGCAAATGCTTTCGCTGGGGGTACATCGCCACTTACTGTCGTGGCAAACTCAGGTGCAAAAGGTGCGGAGGTGAACACTCGCACAAGGACTGTCACAGTCAAAATCTAAAATGACCCAACTGCAGAGGAGAACATCCAGCTACATACCATGGATGTCCTGTTAAACGCATAGCTTGTCGCGCCATGAGGATACAAGCCCAACTTCAGTGCAGCTGGTCAGCAGCCTTTGCGCAGGCAAAAAATGAATCCCACATGGATCCTCTGGCCACTCACCAACAGAGGACCACCAATGAACATCAACTTCATAGTGCCATATATACTAACTTTTCTTCATCTAACATAAAACAAAGTGACTGTGCCACCACAGATACTGAAGCAGTTCCAGAACTTTCAATCGAACATGCTTCCAGACCTTCCACCTCAGGCTACAAACAGGTAAATCCATCTACAAATTCTGTTAATCTCACCAGTTCCTACGCAAATAAGGCAAAAGGCAAAACCATTCGCAAACAAAATAGTATAGAAATGCCAATACTAACTCCAATAGAAATTAGAAAAAAAAATAATAATGATATAACCAGTAATCTAATTATAGACCTAATACTAAATCTCCTTAAGTACATCAGTTTCCAGGATGATGACCTCAAACTTTTGCAGCATGTTCTCTGTAAATTCAAAACTTAAGAATTTTTCCATTCCACAATGGAATTGCAGGAGTTTCCAATCCAAAAAACAGGATGTTCTGCTTCTTAGTAAATATAAGGGCATTGATATTTTTGCTCTACAGGAGATACGCTCTAAAAAACATTTCAACCTCCCTAATTATCTTTCCTATATTTATTTCTCCCCCCATAGTACCAATGGGGTTGGCTTCTTAATTAAAAAATCTATCAATCATAAAATCCAAAAAATTAATTACAATTTCCATAATCTGGAAATTATTGCAGTGCAGATAATTATTAATAATACTTCCTTTACTGTTTTTAATTTATATAACCCTGGTCTTGCTGTTAATAGTATCACATTTCAAAATATTTTTAAACAGATCCCTGAACCTCATATTATTTTAGGAGATTTCAATAGCCACCACACTTCATGGCACTCATACAAAATAAATCATGCAGGCAGGCTTCTTTCCCAATACGTTACAAATTCCAACCTGGTAATACTTAACTCAAAAGCCACCACACATGAAAACCCAAATAATAACCGATCAATCATTGACCTTACCTTCATATCTCCCCAACTCACTGAACTATTTAAATGGTCCATCTTACCTGACACCAGAGGTAGTGACCATCATCCTATCCTTTTGCAGGCCAATCTCCAATATAAATACAGGAAACTGATACATCTCAATAATTGGCCACTATTTAACAAAATTCTCACTCAATCACCCCCACCACATAACACAATTGATTATGACCATTTCATTCATGACATCATAGATATTACACATCCTGCCTTCACAATCATTCTCAACAAAATTCCAAAATTGACAAAAAATTTCTGGTACATGAACAAACTATCTGCAATCAGAAAAAAAGCTGAAAATAAAGCCAAACAGACAAGACATTTTGATGACATCAATAGATACAAAAAAAATAAATGCACAGGTCAGAAAAAAATTAAAAGAACTTTATAAGGACAATTGGCAAACTTTTACCAATCAACTCAGCACAATTACTACAGCTAAAAGTCTCTGGAAAACATACAAACACATTAATAATCCAAAATCACAAACAACCCCTGCCTCAGAAATTGCCATTCATAATAATATTACCCTCCTTGACACTGCCAATAAATTTTTGAACAATCTTAAAAATACACAAACAACAACCCTCACCAATTCTGAACTTAAATTCATAGATAATATAAACAAAAAATTACAAAATATATCACCTGCTTCCTTTATTATGGACCAACCTTTCTCTATGAAAGAATTAAACAATGCAATCAATAAGTTGAATCTAAAATCATCCCCTGGACATGATCAGATATCAAATAAATTCTTCAAATATCTCCCCTATCAATGGAAAGATAGACTTTTAAAAATATTTAATTCAATCTGGGTCTCACACAAACTTCCTGACAGCTGGCTACACATAATAATAATATTCTTGTTAAAATATGGCAAACCACCTTTTGAATTAAACTCATACAGACCCATATCACTCTTACCTAATCCACTAAAACTATTTGAAAGACTCCTCCACAGAAGATTGAACTGGTTTCTTGAACCTGGGAAAATTCTCCCCAATAATTTCTATGGTTTCAGAAAATTCAGATCCTCAAAGGACTGCATTTCACATCTTCTCACTGATATACACAAAGCCAATAAAAAGAAAAAATACATTATTGCCATTTCTGTGGACCTGTCCCAGGCATTTGACTCAGTCTGGATACACGGCCTCCTACACAAACTTTTATCCATAAATATACAGGGAAACCTCCTACATTTTCTACATTCCTTCCTCCTACACAGAACCTGCCAAGTCAGGATTAACGATACATCTTCTAACCAACTTCCTTTCATACAAGGCCTATCACAAGGCTCTATTCTATCTCCCACTCTATTTAATATTTACATTCATGACATCCACAAAATCTTCTATAGGAGGGTTACTTACACATGTTATGCAGATGATATAACTTTCTGGGCCACTGACAACTCTATACCCAATCTCCATATTTTATTGCAAAAACAGCTAAATAAATTATACACCTACTGTCAAAAATGGCACTTACAAATTAATCCTCAGAAGACATTTTGCATTCCTTTCCACCATAACAGAAACCCTAAACCAACACTGCATTTCACTATTAATAATGAGACTATCCTACAACATAATACATGCAAAATACTAGGCATAAACTTGGACTCAACACTCACCTGGACTCCCCATCTGGATTATTTACACACTCAGGGACTTAAACTAACAAATACACTTAAATACTTCACATTTATTAATAATGGCACACCACAATATCATATGATCAAACTATATACAAATCTCATTAGAGCAAAACTAGAATATGGTATGGAATTTTTATGTGGCATATCAGATACCAAAATACAAAAACTTAATGTAATCCAAAACAAATGCATCAAAATTGCAATTGGCCTCCCCTCCTTCACACCCACTCTCTCTATCATTGCAGAGACTTCCCTACCCCCCCCCCCCCCTCCAAATTAGACAAAAAATCCTTCTAATTAAATATTATATTAGACTACACTACAAACTTCCAAATCACCCTTTCCACACCCATTTTATAAGAAGCCCCTACTACAAGCACATTAAATCCACTCCTGACCTCCACACTTTAATGAAGAAACACCTACAGATCAAAAACTTTGGGGATATTCCCCCACTTATAGCAGACTGGAGCTTCATTAGTCCTACATTCTCCACCCACATACCCACTCTCACACATAAACATAACTTACCACATGATGCAGTAAAAACTCTCGCTGAAACATACTTTGACGCACAATACAATGAAAATATTAAAATTTATACTGATGGCTCTGTCATTCAAAACCCACCATCAACCAGTGCTGCTATTCATATCCCACAATACAATACTTCATTATCTTTCAAATTATCCCCAATCTGCACCATACTACATACTGAAATCTTTGCCATTATTGAGGCCTTGGAATGGACCCTTAAATATGTACACAACAAAAACATTACCATTTTTATAGATTCCAAAGGAGCCATACAAACCCTCTCACAGGAATTTCTATACACCTCATATAACTACTACATACATAAAATCCTCACTCTTACAACACATAACTTCCATACAAATAATAATACAATTATTTTACAATGGATTCCCAGCCACGTTGGAATTCACCATAATGAAACTGTTGATAATCTCGCTAAACTGGCACACAACCTCCACATAGTATCACCTACCTATCACTTTCATATCAATACTTCTCAGGAGATAAAACAACTTGAAGCACATCTCACCAATAAATACTTTCAGGTCCAGGCCTCTGTCCAAAACAACTTTCGATTTAATCTTAACCATAATATATCAACAATTGATAACCTCCCCTTCCCTAGAAAACACATCAAATTACTACACAGATTAAGAACCAACTCCACAATTCTTAATCCTACTCTACATAAATTCAAACCCACACATTCTCCTAACTGTAGACATTGTAAAGTTCCGGAGACGGTTCATCACATCCTACTTAACTGTGATAATACTGCCTCACACAGACAAACTTTCTTCAAATCACTCATTGACCTAAACATTTTGGATATTCAAACGAATGTAATTCTGGACCCCTCCCCCCCTCTAAACAAAAACAAAATTTACGAATCTCTCTTTTCTTTCCTTCTTTCCACCTCACTTTGGAACAGAATTTAGTCTACCTTTCCTTTACCCTCTACTATCTCGTCTCTTCATGTCCTTCATAAAGATTTTTCTTCAATTCTCAACTTACCTCTCGCATACATGTTCCCGAAGGGACCCTCACTCTGTTCTCTATCCAGACTCACACCAAAAATTCCATAAAATATAAATAAAAAAAAAAAAGAAAAATAATGGAGGGACTATAGAAATAAGGGAACAAATATATACATATCTAAAGTGGCTCAAATCCTTTAACTCAGGTCTTACTGGCCCAAATAACCACAAAACAGGGGATCAATAGTCTTCAACCTATCTCCATAACCCAAGAATAAATTAAAACCACTCAGGGAATAAAGAAAAATTATTAAATTGTAAATATAAGAATAATAATTAAAAAAAATGCACAATAATAATAATTAAAAAAAATATTAAATAATGAAATAAAAAAATAAAATAAATAATAATAAAAAATATCTTTATATATAAAATAATACATAATTAACAAAAAAAAATAAAAAGGAAAATTATATAAAAAATATTTAAAAAATGATAAAAATAAATAAATATATTATATAAAAAAAAAGCATAAAAAATAAAAAAAATAAATAAAACAAAAAACTAAAAGAATAATAACTAAAAAAAAGCATTAAAAAAAAACTAAAAAGAAAAATTAATTCTCCAAACAACTCTGAATGCTTCCCTGAAAGCATATACAAACATAAACACTCATAAAATCCTAAAATATCAATTTTCACTGGGCGACTATCTCTTACTGCTTTGCACGATATCAAATATAATTTTGATAACCAAAATATTAATATATACGCGAACCCTAAATTCAAAATAAAAAACATAATACCCACATACATTCAAAATTATCATTCTGAGAAAGCCTGTAGAAGGACCTCTCAATACCACGTAACGTTAAACAACAACAAAAACAAATAGAGATTTTGAAATGTTTAATTTCTTGTTGAAACTTTGGAGTTTCGATATTTATTTTTGAAAAGCGAATTCAAAGTCTATAGTTTGAATTTATAATGTGATGTGAATAGAATTTTTTGTGTATTCTTGTTCATCTGAAGTTCTAGTTGTTATATTGTATTAATGTGATTTAAAGTGTAATTTGGTAGATTTTTTCATTTTAGCTGACTGAAAGCTGAAAAGGTTGTAAGTTTAGAAATTGTAAAATGTTTATGGATACGAATGATGAGAATGAAAGAGAATTTAGTACAGTGATTAAATATTTTGCATTTTTGAGAAATATTTTGCACTTCTTAAAATATTGTGCATTTTGAAATGAATTTTTTGTATGCAAAGTGTATTTTTCTGAAAAAAGTGAATGGAATTGTATTGGATGAAATGTTATCGTCATATATTATAAATTATTGATACAACTTTTTCATTACTCTTAGATACAATGTATGTACATATATTTAAATATGTTTAGTGTCATCAGTAATATTTATGTGTCAATGATGCATAATTGTTGGGATGACATTGGCAGCATTTATTTGTATATATATGAGATAAACCATGATGTCTTGAAAAAAAAAATTTTTTTTGGTACCCAATTGGAGCTGTCCCCAACAGCCAAGTCTGTTGACTGAGCCAGTCACAAGCTTTTCTCCTTTGGCATAACTCCTTTTGGAGGGGGACGTAAAGCTTTAAAAGGGAAGGTAACGAATGTTTTTTTTTATTTCAGCTAGCTCACAATTATTGTGTCTAGGTGAAGAATTAGCAGATTATTACACTCCCACTTGTTTGTAAAATTTGGAATTTCCTAGATTCGCATGTTTGATATAGTTAGGAGGATTTAACAGTGTCCAGTACCTATTTTTTTTTTGTATGATAGGCACAGATGATTTAGATTTCACATATTTTGATTGTGGTTAAGGGATAAGCAGAAGATCTGTACCACACTTGATATGTTTGAAATTATATTCTGTGAAAGAGCAGAATTTATGTAACTATTTTTATTTCTTTAACCTTTTTAGATGTTAAGCAGGACAGAAGTGATATTAACCAGTTTTTGTACAGGTTATTGTATGCAAGTTTTGAAGTTTGCATCAGAATGTGATACTAGGTAGTCCAATAATGCTAGTATGCATTTAACTACCACAGCCATTGGTATGTGAAATACACTAGGTAGCTGTACACATTGATAGGTGGATTGGGAGGAGGTACCTTTGGTTGTGATGGAAAATTGTGTCGAAGTGAGAGTAGATCGTCTTATCAAAATTTGCGTAAGCATACTTTAATTTATGTTCAGCAATGTGTAAATGTTGTGAGAAGTGTCTTATTTTTCTAAATTTGCTCGTCAAAATCTGTTAGGTCAAATTTTGACTCTCTTTGAGAGGGGGAGTTGCGATTATCCACCCATTCACTTTTACTTTTCCTTAACCAGTTTTGCTTTATTTACATTATATTTATCACTTTGGGGATTATTATTTAATTTTTTTTGTGGACTGATTTCAATTCTCGCTTCCAAGCGTAGGAGTTGTGCCTGTGCAACTCTGACCTTTTGATTGCTAACCGTTAAAGTGCGTGTAGGACACGACCCCTCTTGCATCATAGCTTGTGTGATCATTAGTTTATGCAAATGTTTTTCCCAGTGTGCAATAAACACGTGCCGCTTTGTACGCATATCAACACCAAGTGATGATAAGTCACAGAGTACGAAGAGTGTGTTGCGAGTACAGTGGTGGCATTGGACCATGGAGAATGCTGTTAGTGGAAGTTGAGATGATGTTACTTTAGATAGTTGTGAGTTGCTAATGTATTCTACCATTGAGTTTAGTGAGTTGAATTATTTGGAAATAAACTTTGTTTCAGAAACTTTTGAAATTTTGCTATTTTTCTCTTGAGCAATGCTAGTTGATTTTTTTTTTTATTGTATTTAAATTTTAAACTTGACAATCCTCTTTTTTTAAATTCTTACTCGATAAGTAATGCTTTGATAAATACATTAACGAACCCTATTTCAACTTTAT
Source organism: Ryuthela nishihirai (assembly GCA_038380435.1). Taxonomy (NCBI): domain Eukaryota; kingdom Metazoa; phylum Arthropoda; class Arachnida; order Araneae; family Heptathelidae; genus Ryuthela; species Ryuthela nishihirai. The sequence continues at coordinate 1,364,662 of JAWZYU010000023.1, read as the reverse complement.
CTGGCAAGTTAGTTATTATTGCCTGGTGCCTGATACAGCTATCCGGAATTTGAATAAATTTGGATCACACAAAAGGTTCAACTTTAAAAGTTAATATTCTTTGGAGCATTATAAATATACTTTCCATCTTCAAGGCATTCTTGTTGTTTGTTGCTTGAGGGTTGATTGCTGGAATAGTGCCTTCAATGTGACACACTGATTGTGTACTGTATGGAGAAATGTTCATAATATCAATCGAGGAGATTTTGATTGGCGGCCAGTAGTTCAGTGGTCCAGAGCAACTGACATATTATCAGGAGGTCATGGGTTCATATCCTACCTAGCTCAAGACAATTTTTCCTCTAAAAGAACTGGATCGACGTAAGAGTGGTATAAATATAAGTTATATATTACGTATAAATAGAGAGTAAGAGTGTTATAAATATTATGTATTACAGATATAATTATTATTATATGTATAATACAAAATATATGTTACATTTTATGGTTTAATTATTATTAATAATGTTATCTGTAATAAGAGGATATGTGGTAAAAAATGTATAATAAATGTTCTGTAGTAGACATAATTTTTGAAAGGGGCTAGAAACCTGTAATTGTTGTAGATGATTAAATCAAACATCATTTTTTGGATACTCCCATAAAACGAATATATAATCAATATAATGTTTCTGGTTTTAAGAAATCTATTTTCAAGTACTTTATGTTCTGTATTTCTCATTATTATGTCAGCAAATAAACCTATAATGGTGAACTCATTGTTTTTTTGATAATCATGAACCATTGATCAAAAATTTGTTTATAAGGTTTATTATTTACTTTGAAATAACTGCTCTTTTTTAATGAATTTGTATACATAATTTGTTATTGCTTGGGTCTTAAGGTATAGAAAATGACTCAATGAAGCATGCTTCCACTCTACAAAGAACACAATAAGATGAACTCTGTGAGATTTTCCTCTACCTCTTTTGTGGGGCAGCAAATAGGGGACAATGAGTCAGAAAATAATCTGAGTTATATTAATTTTTCTCTCTGTTTATCACCAAACCTACTCTATTACCAGTCTCATCAACAGCTCGAATGAAAGAGTTCATCTCATCAACATCATTTTCCAAAAGGGCTAAATCATCAGCACAATTTAAATCAGAAATTTTCGCATTTCCAGCCCATTTAAGGCCAAAATCTTTCCCTTGCACTGAATTTCGCATAACATAATCAATAACCAAACTAAAGAGAAAAGGAGACAAAATGCACCCTTGTCGAACACCAGAAGTAATGTTAAACCAATTGCTACAAGCCTTACCAACTCTCACACACGACTCAATGTTATTATGGAGAGCTTTCATTATGTTAACTAACTTATCTGGTATACCATACAATCTCACAATCATCCACAAATTATGACGATCAACAGAGTCGAAAGCCTTTTTGAAATCAACGAAGTTAGCAACCAAAGGTTACTGAAACTCTAAACAGTTCTCAAGAATCTGCCTAACTGAAAATATCTGATCCACACATCCCCTACCACTTCTGAATCCACATTGCTCATCACGCAATTGACTGTCAACCAGATTCTTAATTCTATTAAGTACAATAATTGAAAGAACTTTACCTGGAACAGAAAGTAGGCTGATGCCCCTATGGTTATCAGAACTGCAATCACCTTTTTTAAAAACAGGGATAATAATAGCTCTGGTAAAATCTTTAGGAACCATGCCTTTATCATAAAAGATATTCAGAATTTCAGTCATCCAAGTGGCAACTGAAACACTCCCAGCTCTAAGAGTTTCTGTAGTAATTTCATCTACTCCTGTGGATTTATGAAGTTTATGTTTAGAAATAGCCAAAATAATTTCAGATTGTGTTATAGGGCCAACATTAAAGATACCAATGCATCTATCATCATTACAAACAATGGGAATAGAACTAAACACATTGTTTAGAACATCACTGAAATGCTCAGCCCACCTAGCCATGACAGAATCCTTCCCTTCTATAACCTTACCTTGTTTATCCTTCAATCCCTGTATACCTGTTCGTTTTCTACCATACAAAACATTAAATATCTGGTACAGCTCTCTGCTGTTGCACTGTCTAACTGCTTCCTCAGCTTTGTCAGCCAAGCCATCACGCCAAATATTCTCTTATCAGCAGCTAACTGATCTTTTACACGTTTATTAAGTTCTCTGTAATGCTTTCTATTAGGATTAGTAGGGTATTAAGGACATTCCTGCAGTTCTTTCTTTCCGAAATAAGCTCAAGTGCCTTATCACTCAAATAATTCTGTCTCTTCTGCACCTTTTTTCCTAAAAGAGTACTGTTAGTGTCCATAAAAGCCTGTTTAAAATGATCCCATTCTTCCTCAACTTCAGTAGTAAGCATACCATGACTGTCATAATGACTAAGTAACCTATCATGGTAAGCTTTGGCTATAACTGGATCTTTCAGAGCTTCAGCATTAAATCTAAATTTTTTAACCCAAGCACAACACTTAAGTTTGCAAGACACTTTTAACAAGGTAATGCTCAGATCCAATTTCAGCTCCCCTATATGACCTGGTATTCCTAACAGAACTAGCCCATTTGCTGTTAATTAATATATAATCAATCATATTCTAATGCAGCCCATCAGGTGAAACCCATGTGTACTTATGAATGTCGTGGTGTTTGTAATGTGTTAGTTATTCTGAAACCATTAAGTTTACCTACCTGTAGGAGATGTTGCCCATTTCAGTTACCAATACCAAAAGGGCCTATCACTCCTCCTCAAAGGTCAGTCAGTACCAACTTTGGCACTGAAGTCACCTAGAACAAGGGTAATATCTCCTTTCTTGACAGAATTCAAAATATCCTGAAGTTGTCCGTAAAACCAATCCTTCTCATCCTCATCCTCAGTGGGGGCATAACAGCAGATAACATTGAAGTCTTTAATGCCTGTCTGAAATTTTGCTGTAAGAAACCTTTCATTATCACACTCATATCCTAGAAGAGCATCACTAGCATGTCTGCTGAGAAGCAGACCCACGCCTTGGTGATGTTTATTGTCTTCCATCCCTGAAAAGAGAAATTTAAGATTATTTTTAAGAATCTGACCTTTATCTGTCCATCTGGTCTCTTGCAAGCCAAGAATATCTAAATTATAATAGTGGAAATTCTTGTGTGAGGACATCAAGAGAAAAATTTCTGTGCAGAGTCCTCACGTTCCTACTACCTATGGAGAGAAAATGGTTAGTGGGATGTTTAAAGAAACTATGTTTACTGAGAGTGGGAATGCTGACAATATCAAACAACCCCCTAATCACAGACATGGGGCAAAGACCCATTCCCCCACCACTAAAGGCTGAAGCCATCTACAATGGAAGACTTCCTCCAATGTAAAATTTGACGATGCCAGTAGAAGCAAAGAGTTCAAGTGCCTGCGATGACTTCTGCTCAGGATTATCCACCAGCTGATAAACATATCCTGTGAATCTATTCACTTGGGGCTGTCAACCCACAAACAAACAGAAAACACAGTAGATTTTCCCTCCACAGAAGCCCACCTGTGCAGCAAAATCAGGATCCATAATCAAGTTCAGAGCCATAATTCCAGTCAGGTTGGAACATATGGTCAGAACCAGGACCCTGTGTGGTTGACCACTCCTCAGCAGGGTAGAAAAAAAAAGAAAAGTAGCCGTAGTTGTCGAGATCAGTAGGCTACACTAATCTGGTAGCCCTCCCCTTCCGTTCACTTCCACAAGAGAGTATCTCTTTTGAAAGGTACTAACGGTTTGCACCACGAGAAGGTGAGATCGGACATTAGGTGCTAGGCCTGGCCAGTTCTATGCATCATCACAGGGGATTGGTGCATAGCTCTCCTTCCAGAGACTATCTATCTACCATTTACAGACAATATTTTTGATTTAAGAATTGTTCCTTAAAAAAATTTCTGCTTAAAACCCAACTGTGAACAAAATGTATTTAAGTAATAGGTTAGCAACTCATGAATAATTTTTGCTGAAAGAGTATTAATGTAAAACAGCATAACTTTATGCAACCACATTCTTTTGTTCCATTATGGCAAATTATGTGCATTAACTATTATTCAAAAATAAACCAAGAGTATTTTTTTAAACAATTGAAACAAGTTGCTCTTCATATGCAACATAGCACATTAGGGGAATGTTGCATATGAATAATAATAAATGTTATGTCATCACTTACTATTGGATAGATATCTGCTGATTGGTTATTTAAAAAAAAAAAATTATTTGACTTGTTCGACTAGTCACAGCAAGCAAATACGTAAAAAAAAAGGGGTGGTGGTGGTAGTGTCAATTCCCTCTCCACATAATAATAATAAAATTTATATGTTATTAGGATATATTATGTAATATTTTTGGAGTAATGCAATAAAAAAAAAGGATACTTTTCTGAGATTTGAATCTTATTTTAAAATAATTATATTATGAAATGAAGAATTACACAATCAGTTTTGTTTAAGTATTTTGCTTTATTTCTTTTCACAAATAAATGCTGTTTCTTTTGGTATATATTGTGGTATACTATGTTCAAAAACTACTTCATGGTAAGGTTCCATTTTTTGTATTGTTTTCTGCTGAAACTACATGAAAATTAATTCAGCCACCAGGTAGAGTTCAGTGTTAAAACTTAGTGGTTTGAGGGTTATGGAAAATAAGCAGAAATGTCAAACAGGATCTTATTAGAACAGATCTTCATAATCAAGTAGGGCCAAATGCAATAACTATTCCTCAAAACAGATACATTTTGGAATCTGGTTAGAGCCACAGTTATGGCTGCTAGAATGTATAATTATCTATGTGTTTATACTGCAAACCTGATGTGTTTTAATCACTGAGAAAGTTATTCTGTAAAGAATCAAATAGTTTGAATGATATAAATAACTTACTCTGAATCATCCTTTTCTCTGTGGCTGGGCTCATTTACTGATGCAGCAGCTTCTTCCATCTGGAGACGGCTAGTAATTGTCTGGTATGTTTTTGAATTTAGTTTCTCCTCTTCGATTCCTTGTAACTCAAAATCAGAATATAGTTTCTACATAAAAAATGAATAAAAATATGAACAAACAAGCCAACCAACAACCAAACAAAATCGTTTTACATAAGCAATTTTGTCTTTGCTTTTTGTAATCTGTATGGCTTAAAATTACAGTATATTGATGAAAACTATGCATAGTTAAAAGTTTACATTACTTGATAAATTGATGGCTGAGAGCAACTTATTTTAAACCAAGGTTAAACTACCTTAAAGTTGGAAAACACAAATATGAAATTAGATTATTTTGAAGTAATCTGAAGAGTGCATAGTTCTTAAAAATTCAGTAAGTTCTTATTCATTTCTGTATGAATAATATCATCATCATCATCCTCAAGCAGCCATGGGCTACGGAGGTCCAACCAGACCGTGCAATTTAGTTCTCCAAGCAAGTCTATCCTGAGCTACATCTACTGCATCTGGCCACTGCACACCAATTCTAACAAGGTCTTGTTTGACATTGTCTGCCCACCGCATCCTAGGTCTCCCCTTCTTTCTGAGGCCTTTAGGCACACTGTTCATAACCCTATTCGCCAATCTATAATTATTCATACGGGCAACATGGCCAAACCAACGGAGTCTCTCTCTGCACAATATGCTGCTTAAAAGAGGTTGCAAACTCCTTTGCCTAATCTCATCATTAGTTACAAAGTTGAACCACCTAATGCCCAAGATACTGCGTAAGCATCTAGTTTCCTGTTATCTTGTTTACAAAGTGTCCAAGTTTCACTACCATAACTAACCATAGAAAGAACCAAACTATTATACAGTCTAATTTTAGTCTTTAGGTGTATCCGCCTATTTCTCCACACTCTCCATAGGTTCTTAAAAGTTCCGACAGCAATCCCTATTCGTCTGTTAATCTCATGCCGCACATCACCATTATCTGTTACATAGCTCCCAAGATAATTAAACTGTGACACCTGCTCAAGACTGAAACCATTCAGATTAACTGAATCACAGCCTGCCTGACCAATTTTCATCACTTTAGTTTTCTCTCTGTTTATAACCAAACCTACTCTACTACAAGTCTCATCAACAGCTTGAATGAAAGAGTTCATTTCATCAACATCATTTGCCAAAAGGGCTAAATCATCAGCATAATCTAAATCAGAAATTTTCGTATCTCCAGCCCATTTAAGGCCAAAATCTTTCCCTTGAAGTGAATTTCGCATAACATAATCAATAACCAAGCTAAAGAGAAAAGGAGACAAAAATGCACCCTTGTTGAACACCAGAAGTAATGCTAAACCAATTGCTACAAGCCTTACCAACTCTCACAGACGACTCAGTGTTATTATAGAGAGCTTTCATTATGTTAACTAACTTGTCTGGTATACCATATGATTTCACAATCAACCACAAATTATGACGATCAACAGAGTCGAAAGCCTTTTTGAAATCAACAAAGCTAGCAACCAAAGGTTTCTGAAACTCAAAACATTTCTCAAGAATCTGCCTGAGTGAAAATATCTGATCCACACATCCCCTACCACTTCTGAATCCACATTGCTCATCACGCAATTGATTGTCAACCAGATTCTTAATTCTATTAAGCACAATCATGGAAAGAACTTTACCTGGAACAGAGAGTAGGCTGATACCCCTATAGTTATCACAAGTACTGCGATCACCTTTTTTGAAAATAGGGATAACAATAGCTCTGGTAAAATCCTTAGGAACCATGCCTTTATCATAAAAGATATTCAGAATTTCAGCCATCCAAGTGGTAACCGAAACATTCCCAGCTCTAAGCATTTCCGTAGTAATTTCATCTACCCCTGGGGATTTATGAAGTTTAAGTTTAGAAACAGCCAAAATAACTTCAGATTGCATTATAGGTCCAACATTAAAGCTGCCAATGCATCTATCATCATTGCAAACAATGGGAGTAGAACTAACTACATTGTTTAGAACATCACTGAAATGCTCAGCCCACCTAGCCATGACAGAAACCTCCCCTTCTATAACCTTACCTTGTTTATCCTTCAATCCTTGTATGCCTGTCCATTTTCTACCACACAAAACATTAACTACCTGGTACAGCTCTCTGCTGTTGTGCTGTCTAACTGCTTCCTCGGCTTTGTCAGCCAAACCATCAAGCCAAAGATTCTTATCAGCAGCTAACTGATCCTTTACAAGTTTATTAAGGTCTCTGTAATGCTTTCTATTAGGACTAGTAGGGTATTGATTAAGGGCATTCCTGCAGTTCTTTCTTTCCGAAATAAGCTCAAGTGCCTTATCACTCAGATAATTTTGCCTCTTCTGCTCCTTTTTTCCTAAAAGAGTACTGTTAGTATCCAAAAAAGCCTGTTTAAAATGATCCCATTCTTCATCAACTTCAGTAGTAAGCAAACCATGACTGTCATAATGACTAAGTAACCTATCATGGTAAGCTTTGGCTATAACTGGATCTTTCAGAGCTTCAGTATTAAAAGTAAATTTTTTAACCCTAGCACAACACTTTTTATGTTTAAGTTGCAACACACTTTTAACAAGGTAATGGTCAGATCCAATTTCAGCTCCCCTATATGCCCTGGTATTCCTAACAGAACTAGCCCATTTGCTGTTAATTAATATGTAATCAATCATATTCTTATGCAGCCCATCAGGTGAAACCCATGTGTACTTATGTATGTCGCGGTGTTTGTAATAAGTGTTAGTTATTCTGAATCCATTGAGTTTACTTACCTGTAGGAGATGTTGCCCATTGCCATTGCAGCTACCAATACAAAAAGGGCCTATTACTCCTCCCCAAAGGGCAGAGTCAGTACCAACTTTGGCATTGAAGTCACCTAGAACAAGGGTAATATCTCCTTTCTTGACAGAATTCAAAATATAATGAAGTTGTCCGTAAAACCTATCCTTCTCATCCTCATCGGCATCCTCAGTGGGGGCATAACAGCAGATAACATTCAAGTCATTAACGCTTGTCTGAAATTTTGCTGTAAGAAACCTTTCATTAATGCACTCATATCCTAGAAGAGCATCGCTAGCGTGTCTGCTGAGAAGCAGACCCACGCCTTGGTGATGCTTATTGTCGTCCCTCCCTGAAAAGAGAAATTTAAGATTATTTTTAAGAATCTGACCTTTATCTGTCCATCTGGTCTCTTGCAAGCCGAGAATATCTAAATTATAACGGTGGAATTCTTGTGTGAGGACATCAAGAGAAAAAGCTCTGTGCAGAGTCCTCACATTCCAACTACCTATGGAGAGAAAATGGTTAGTGGGATGTTTAAAGAAACTATGTTTATTGAGAGAGGGAATGCCGACAATATCAAACAGCCCCCTAATCGCAGACATGGGGCAAAGACCCGTTCCCCCACTACTAAAGGCTGAAGCCATCTACACTGGAAGACTTCCTCCAATGTAGAATTTGACGATGCCAATAGAAGCAAAGAGTTCAGGTGCCTGCGATGACTTCTGCTCAGGATTATCCACCAGCTGATAAACATATCCTGTGAATCTATTCACTTGGGGATGTCAACCCACAAACAAACAGAAAACACAGCGGAAGATTTTCCCTCCACAGAAGCCCACCAGTGCAGCAAAATCAGGATCCATAATCAAGCTCAGAGCCATATATCTGTCCAGTCCAGTAGGTTTATATGGTCAGCACCAGGACCCTGTGTGGTCGACCACTCCTCAGCAGGGTAGAAAAAAAGAAAAGTAGCCATGGTTGTCCAGATCAGTAGGCCACACTAATCTGGCAGCCCTCCCCTTCCGTTCACTTCCACAAGAGAGTATCTCTTTTGAAGAGTTCAATTAAAGTTTCAAGAAGAATGTAATATTTCTGAAATTCAAGAATTTGTAGGACTTGCAACTTTCAGGGAGATATTCTTTCATCTGAGGGGAATGGGAAGTTTGTCCAACTGATTTGGTTGGACTCCTGTGTGCATATATTTTTTTTCGTATCTGTTGAGGAGTCACCAATTTCATCTTTGTAGATGGAGGGAACCCCATCTACAAAGCATTTCATCCCTGTAGCATGGAGGGAACCTCAAAATCACATAAATAATAGCTACTTTTACTCAGTTATAATGCAAAAAACAATGTATAGTTTATCCTAATAATATTCTATATGTTATACAGCAGACATCAGTTGTTGATACCTTCCCCATGAGATATTTTGGAAAATCTGCTATCAGACTGTGAAGACCCTGTTTCAGAAGGTGAAACAGACATTTATGAACCAGAAATTTGCAGCAATATGCCACAGTCATTGTACAGAATCAGCTATCCCATCAAATAACTTTTGCAAAAATGCAAAGCGGTGTTATGTATTAACAGAAAGTGTGTTATTAATTGTAAACAGAAAGTGTGTTATCTCTATTAGAAACTCTAGGTTGTATAGAGAAACTAGATAGTGTGATGGTCCACCCTTTTACTTTTCCTTAACCAGTTTTACTTTATTTACATTATATTTATCATTTTGGGGATTATTATTTCTTTTTTTTTGGGACATTGCAATTTTCGTTCCCGAGTTGAAGGAGTTGCGCATGCACATCTCCAACCTTTTGATTGTCGGCTGCTAATGTGCGCGTGTAGGACATGACCCTTCTTGCGTCCTAGCAAGTGCAATCGTCAGATTATTCAAATGTTTTCCCAGCATGCAATAGACATGTGCCGGATTAGTACACCGCATGTTATAACTAAGTGACATTAGGTCTTAGAGTCAGTTAGAGAAGTAGAGTCAGAGGTAGAAGTGTAGTCATAGTTAGAATGAGTATTGTCAGTGGATATTTAGTATTGTAGTGGAGAGAAGTAGACTATTGTCAGTGGAGAGAGATGTAGTAGAGATTTAAATAGATGTGAGTTGTTAGTACTCGAACGTTTGTATTGAATTTGGTGAGTTTTTGAATTTTTTTGGAAGTAAACTTTGTTTTAGAAACTTCCGAATTTTTGCTATTTTTCTCTTGGGCAATGTTAATTGATTTTTGATTAGATTTAAACTTTAATTAAACTTGACAATCCTTTTTGAATTCTTACTCGATAAGTAATGCTAGACAAATACCTAACAAACTGTATTTCAACTTTAATTGGCAAGTTAAAATTACTGGCGCCCGACAAAACTATCTGGAATTTTGAATAAATTTGGATCAGACAAAAGGTCCAACTTGAAAAGTTAATAATCTTTGAAGAGTTACAATCAGATCTGTCTATTTATTACCTTGTTAAAAGTGGCTTGCAACTGAACAGAAGAAATGTTACAATATGGTTAAAGGAATTACTTTTAACACTGGAGCTTTGAAAGGCTTAATATAGAGAAAGATTACCATGAAAAGTTACTTACTCAGTCATTATAACAAATGTGGTTTATTCACTACTGAGGCTGAGGATGAATGGGACCATTTTAAACAGGCTATATTTGAAACCAACTGTACTGTGTTGGATAAAATGGAACATAAGAGGCAGAATTATCTAAGTGATAATACCAGGGGCAGCCCATAATTAGGGGCCAGAGGAGCCAGGCTCCACCAACATTTCTGTAATACTGTATTTCTTCGATTCTAAGACGCCATCAATTGTAAGACACACCTTAATTTCAGTACCACCAACAGAAAAAAAAGCTTTGACTCTAAGAAATAAATAAATAAATAAACGCTAAAATATATCTAACAAATATTTTTTATTATAATAGAATTTAATTTACTAACAGCAATAGTACCTATTTATCAGTAGATGTGTTATTCATCACTTCCTTCTGAATCAATATCAGAGTCTGATTCTTCTGAGCCATAGATATATGCATCTGAATCAATATCAGAGTCTACTTCACATTCAAAGTTTAATTTTTCTGAGCCGTATTTATCTTCATTATCCCATAATATATCATCTTCTGAGCCATCGAGAGCGTTATTGATGCAACATTTTTTAACTGAGAGCTGTACTATTCTTTCTGGGATTAGCTTCCAAGCTGTTGATACCCATTCCGTCAATTTTCATGCCAGCGCTTTCTTAATATTTCCGGAAGGTGTCAGTGGAAAGGTCCGGAAGGTGTCTGTAAATGGCAGCTAGGTAGTCACTGGAAGGAGAGCTATGCACCAATCCCCTGTGATGATGCATAGAACTGGCCAGGCCTAGCACCTAATGTCCGACCCCGCCTTCTCGTGGTGCGGACCGTTAGTAACTTTCACAAGAGATACTCTCTTGTGGAAGTGAACGGAAGGGGAGGGCTGCCAGATTAGTGTGGCCTACTGATCTGGACAACTATGGCTACTTTTCTTTTTTTTCTACCCTGCTGAGGAGTGGTCAACCACACAGGGTCCTGGTGCTGACCATATAAACCTACTGGACTGGACAGATATATGGCTCTGAGCTTGATTATGGATCCTGATTTTGCTGCACTGGTGGGCTTCTGTGGAGGGAAAATCTTCCGCTGTGTTTTCTGTTTGTTTGTGGGTTGACAGCCCCAAGTGAATAGATTCACAGGATATGTTTATCAGCTGGTGGATAATCCTGAGCAGAAGTCATCGCAGGTACCTGAACTCTTTGCTTCTATTGGCATCGTCAAATTCTACATTGGAGGAAGTCTTCCAGTGTAGATGGCTTCAGCCTTTAGTAGTGGGGGAACGGGTCTTTGCCCCATGTCTGCGATTAGGGGGCTGTTTGATATTGTTGGCATTCCCTCCATCAATAAACATAGTTTCTTTAAACATCCCACTAACCATTTTCTCTCCATAGGTAGTTGGAATGTGAGGACTCTGCACAGAGCTTTTTCTCTTGATGTCCTCACACAAGAATTCCACCATTATAATTTAGATATTCTCGGCTTGCAAGAGACCAGATGGACAGATAAAGGTCAGATTCTTAAAAATAATCTTAAATTTCTCTTTTCAGGGAGGGATGACAATAAGCATCACCAAGGCGTGGGTCTGCTTCTCAGCAGACACGCTAGCGATGCTCTTCTAGGATATGAGTGTATTAATGAAAGGTTTCTTACAGCAAAATTTCAGACAAGCGTTAAAGACTTGAATGTTATCTGCTGTTATGCCCCCACTGAGGATGCCGATGAGGATGAGAAGGATAGGTTTTATGAACAACTTCAGGATATTTTGAATTCTGTCAAGAAAGGAGATATTACCCTTGTTCTTGGTGACTTCAATGCCAAAGTTGGTACTGACTCTGACCTTTGGGGAGGAGTAATAGGCCCTTTTGGTATTGGTAGTTGCAATGGCAATGGGCAACGTCTCCTACAGGTAAGTAAACTCAATGGATTCAGAATAACTAACACTTATTACAAAACCACGACATACATAAGTACACATGGGTTTCACCTGATGGGCTGCATAAGAATATGATTGATTACATATTAATTAACAGCAAATGGGCTAGTTCTGTTAGGAATACCAGGGCATATAGGGGAGCTGAAATTGGATCTGACCATTACCTTGTTAAAAGTGTGTTGCAACTTAAACTTAAAAAGTGTTGTGCTAGGGTTAAAAAATTTACTTTTAATACTGAAGCTCTGAAAGATCCAGTTATAGCCAAAGCTTACCATGATAGGTTACTTAGTCATTATGACAGTCATGGTATGCTTACTACTGAAGTTGAGGAAGAATGGGATCATTTTAAACAGGCTTTTTTGTACACTAACAGTACTCTTTTAGGAAAAAAGGAGCAGAAGAGACAGAATTATCTGAGTGATAAGGCACTTGAGCTTATTTCGGAAAGAAAGAACTGCAGGAATGTCCTTAATCAATACCCTACTAGTCCTAATAGAAAGCATTACAGAGAACTTAATAAACGTGTAAAAGATCAGTTAGCTGCTGATAAGAATCTTTGGCTTGATGGTTTGGCTGACAAAGCCGAGGAAGCAGTTAGACAGCACAACGGCAGAGAGCTGTACCAGATAGTTAATGTTTTGTGTGGTAGAAAACGGACAGGCATACAAGGATTGAAGGATAAACAAGGTAAGATTATAGAAGGGGAGGATTCTGTCATGGCTAGGTGGGCTGAACATTTCAGTGATGTTCTAAACAATGTAGTTAGTTCTACTCCCATTGTTTGCAATGATGATAGATGCATTGGTGGCTTTAATGTTGGCCCTATAACACAATCTGAAGTTATTTTGGCTGTTTCTAAACTTAAACTTCATAAATCCACAGGAGTAGATGAAATTACTACGGAAATGCTTAGAGCTGGGAATGTTTCAGTTACCACTTGGATGACTGAAATTCTGAATATCTTTTATGATAAAGGCATGGTTTCTAAGGATTTTACCAGAGCTACTGTTATCCCTATTTTCAAAAAAGGTGATCGCAGTACTTGTGATAACTATAGGGGTATCAGTCTACTCTCTGTTCCAGGTAAAGTTCTTTCCATGATTGTGCTTAATAGAATTAAGAATCTGGTTGACAGTCAATTGCGTGATGAGCAATGTGGATTCAGAAGTGGTAGGGGATGTGTGGATCAGATATTGTCACTTAGGCAGATTCTTGAGAAATGTTTAGTTTCAGAAACCTTTGGTTGCTAGCTTCGTTGATTTCAAAAAGGCTTTCGACTCTGTTGATCGTCATAATTTGTGGTTGATTGTGAGATCATATGGTATACCAGACAAATTAGTTAACATTATGAAAGCTCTCTATAATAACACTGAGTCGTGTGTGAGCGTTGGTAAGGCTTGTAGCAATTGGTTTAGCATTACTTCTGGTGTTCGACAAGGGTGCATTTTGTCTCCTTTTCTCTTTAGCTTGGTTATTGATTATGTTATGCGAAATTCACTTCAAGGGAAAGATTTTGGCCTTAAATGGGCTGGAGATACGAAAATTTCTGATTTAGATTATGCTGATGATTTAGCCCTTTTGGCAAATGATGTTGATGAGATGAACTCTTTCATCCGAGCTGTTGATGAGACTGGTAGTAGAGTAGGTTTGGTTATAAACAGAGAGAAAACTAAAGTGATGAAAATTGGTCAGGCAGGCTGTGATTCAGTTAATCTGAATGGTTGCAGTCTCGAGCAGGTGTCACAGTTTAATTATCTTGGGAGCTATGTAACAGATAATGGTGATGTGCGGCATGAGATTAACAGATGAATAGGGATTGCTGCTGGGACTTTTAAGAATCTATGGAGAGTGTGGAGAAATAGGCGTATACACCTAAAGACTAAAATTAGACTGTATAATAGTTTGGTTCTTTCTAGGGTTAGTTATGGTAGTGAAACTTGGACACTTTGTAAACAAGATAACAGGAAACTAGATGCTTTTGATTCCAGATGCTTACGCAGTATCTTGGGCATTAGGTGGTTCAACTTTGTAACTAATGATGATATTAGGCAAAGAAGTTTGCAACCTCCTTTAAGCAGCACATTGTGTTGAGAAAGACTGTTGGTTTGGCCATGTTGCCCGTATGAATGATTATAGATTGGCGAATAGGGTTATGAACAGTGTGCCTAAAGGCCTCATAAAGAAGGGGAGACCTAGGATGCGGTTGGCAGACAATGTCAAACAGGACCTTGTTAGAATTGGTGTGCAGTGGCCAGATGCAGTAGATGTAGCTCAGGATAGACTTGCTTGGAGAACTAAATTGCACGGTCTGGTTGGACCTCCGTAGCCCATGGCTGCTTGAGGATGATGATGATGATGATGTCAGTGGAAGGTTGTCAGTCAATAGCCAGGTTCGAAGCTCACTATAATGAAATAACAGTGGCTTCACGTCTGGAAAGCATGGGAAAATACCCATGCCACTTTATTCTCCAATGGAATTGGAGAATGCAATAACGGTCAAACTTGGAGGTGGGGTTTCCATGTAAAAACAAAAAAACAAAACGTGTGGTTTTGGTTTAATGCGTGTGCAAAGCATGGGAAAAAAACAAACAAAAAAACTGATTCTAAGATGCATCCTGTTTTTAGAGATGTTTATATGGGGAAAAAAGTGCATCTTAGAGAATTGTAGAAATATGGTATATGCAAAAAAAATATTAAACTCCATTTTAAAATGAATAATAAAAATAATATTTTATGTGAATATTTAATATATCCATAAAAAATATTATTTTCCTATATTTTCCTAAAACATCTTGCCATTTTATTTCAAGCATTTACTGAGGTAATGCACTCAAAATATCTGCTTTCCATCACCTTAATTATAAGCATAAAAAAGTGGGATGTTATGAGGCAAACTTCAAGTATATCCAGAAATTTCCATTATTTATCATGCTAATGTCAATAATTTGCTACACTGCCTACTACAGTTTGCAAGTTAAAGCAAGGTCTGAGTGCTGTTAGGTGGGCCCACAACAATACCTAGAGATATATCACTGATTACAGCACCACTACTAGATGATTATTGGAAATTCAGTAGTCATGGAGCAGGCACAATTATCAGTGCCTTCAATTAAGTAGTAAAAATATATGTAACTACATATATTAGTAATATAGGTAGTAGTATACTTTAGGTAATGTATATATTATCAATTCAGTTGCCAGTGACAGTATTACAAGAAATAAAAAAAAATAAATATCCCCTCAGCATTATGAAACTTGAAATCATATTAATAGTGACAGTACTGTGTGAAGGAGTCATTGCCAATATGGCATCCCAACAAGTGATTTGCACTATATGAATGATGCTTACATTTGTTTTAATTATTGTACAGTATTTGAAGATGATGGACTATACAGTTCATCATCTCCGCCACTACAAAATTGATTGGTTCCTAGCTAACAGAGTGGTAGTCAAACTCGGAGAGGAATCTGAACCTAAACTGAAATCTACAATCAGCCTGATCAAGCCTCCATGCTGATATGGGTGAAGGGTCACAAAGTCCCCCAAGGAAGATGGTATATACCATGGGGAGGTGATCACTTCCATGTGGATTGTCCTTGACCTCCCATGTAAAGAGTGGAAGGACTGAGGAGGAGGAGCAGCAGATGGTGAGGTTGATGGTAATGAATGCGTGGGTTGGGGAGTGGAAATAAGTACTGACACCTGTGTTCAATAGGAGAGTAAAGGATTCAGGAACCATTGCTCAAAGACCCTACTCCCCGGTTGGTGCCAGCATTGCCCCGAAGTGGACTGCGTCTGTTGAAACCCTTCATGATGAGGAAGGGTGATGGCAGCTGCGAGAGAAAGTCATCAGTCTTCCCAGAAGGCGATGCTTCCAGGTGGAAGATATACAGAGCAGACAGTCAGTGAGAACCCCACGAAGAGGTGGATGGCTACTGCCTCTAAGTTGGTAGTGAAGGGATTGGGTAGTGAGGACCTGGAATGGAGAATGGTTGCTCATGAGAATGGCGACACCACCACGATCTGGACCATCTCCATCCCTGTCCTGATAAACTAGTGAAAAGTGCCAGATTGTGGGTTCTGTGATGGCTGGAAGTATGTCTCCTGGAGGCACATAACAGATGGGCTGGTGTGCCTGAAGGAGGACAATTAATGTCATCAAGATTCCTCTGCAATCTACAACAATTCCATTATAGGAGTGTTGCCATCTCAGGACATAGAAGAATGGGCAGAAGACAAATTCTTATTCAATTTAACCACTGCTGTGGATAGTTTTATGAATAGGAGACAATCTGTATCCATGTCCTTGGAATTGTCTGAGAGACATGGATCTGTTACCACCTTTTGTGGAGATAATAAAATTTTATTCTTTGGACTTAGTGGAGGCCCCTTTGGTTTGGAAGGTCTAACTGTCTGAGGAGAGTGAAGGAGGAGGCCTTCCAGAGTTGGAAGTGGAAGGCTGAGTAGCAGGAATGAAAACCGGGGTTGCTGTCGAAGTCGACACCAACATCAATTTTGCTTGCGTCAGGAGCTATTTAGCCACAGGAGAGAAAAATTTAGCAGGTGGTACACTGATACCAGTCTGCACTGCCACCAAAGTCATTGGAATGATGGACTTCCAACAACTGCACTGGCATAAGAAACCTTGTTGGGTTGGGCAGGAGGTACAGTGAGTTTTTTCGCCTCAGGATAAGAGATATTGTTCATCATTTTTCATGAGTTGTACTTCCTTTTCCTACTTCAATTTGGGACAGTCGCCACTACAGTCTGGTGGGTACCAATTTATCATAATGAAATGTCAAAACCCAATGAACCACTGTCACTCTTTGGAAAGATGAGTTCTGAGAAGATTTCCTCCTCAGTGACTTTGAGAAGTCCCCACTCAGAGATCACACCCTGTGAGGAATTCGGTGTTTTGTGGGGTATGACCATGACAGCCACACCACCAATTGCCATAACCTTAAGGAGCAGTTCCAAATGTTTGGAACAAGTGGCCTCAACCTGTAAGTTGCCAGATTGCAGGCATTTGATGGATTTTGGCAAACTTACAAGAGCTTTCAAACCTCCATGTACATAAAATGGGAACATGTTCCGAATTATCTCATCACCAGTGGAGTGGATGATTGTGAAACTTGGAGATGTCAAAACCCAATGAACCGCTGTCATTCTTTGGAAAGATGAGTTCTGAGAAGATTTCCTCCTCAGTGACTTTGAGAAGTCCCCACTCAGAGATCACACCCTGTGAGGAATTCGGTGTTTTGTGGGGTATGACCATGACAGCCACACCACCAATTGCCATAACCTTAAGGAGCAGTTCCAAGTGTTTGGAACAAGTGGTCTCAACCTGTAAGTTGCCAGATTGCAGGCACTTGATGGATTTTGGCAAACTTACAAGAGCTTTCAAACCTTCATGTACATAAAATGGGAACATGTTCCCAATTACCTCATCACCAGTGGAGTGGATGATTGGGAAACTTGGAGACTAAGACAGACAAAGAATAGAATGGCATAGATGAAAAAGATGGGGGCTCGTGTCGAGCCCTCTTGTCGGCAATGATCAAATCAATTGAATTAACTGATCTCATGACTATTTTTGTGTGGTTCAGTGCCCACTGTCCCACCCTCTATACAGAGCCCAATAAGGGGGCACCCAGTTGGGTGCCAGGGATGCACAGGCACTATACCCACACAGACAGTGAGCCAAAACTTCACAAATAAATAAAAGGAAACTGAAAAGAAAAGTGCAAGGTTGGGTTCTTTTACCTCTGAGTGGCATTTTTTTGCACACAACGGGTTAATGGCCAGGTCACAAGGACCCCAAATGTCTCAGAGAAGATTGGGGGAGGGAACCCACTGGAACAGCTATTGGGAGACAGATGGTAGCCCCTCATCAAAGCCATCCAGTTGCTCTTTAACTTGCACAGGGAACAGCTCTCCTGCACATGGGGCCACAGCATAATGTCCCATCTGATGAAAGAAATGTGAGGAAATAAACTTTCTTCACAAAAGAAACCAAGTCAGAAAATAACAAAATTGTGAAGAACCAAGCTGGTATCACAAAGAAAGGATAACTTCAAAATAATAAAAATGTGTGGGAAACTTGTAAACCTGTACATGGATGTGAGCAAGGTACTCACCATTCTGCATAGTTGTTTCTAGCAGGTTCAGTCCATTAGCCAATTGATCCTTGGGTGGGCCACCTCAAGAGCTCCCATTTACCAGAAGCAGAGGGCAAAGCAGTTTGTAGCAGCAGCCATGGAATTCGCTGCCCAGCACTGTGATTAACAGGCTTCCTAATGGCAAGACAGCTAAAGGGGACTCCACCATTCATGAGCTGAGGAGAGACAACGAGGATCCTCCTTTCCTATGACCAGCTCTCCGCGTAGGACAAACATGTTGGCAAGCATTCGGTACCCTGTGAAGGTACCCAAATCAATGGAACCTTCACAGTGCAGTCCCCTTACCAAGTACAGGAGCTTGTGCCAAGGGAACGCCCTGAGGCAATCACCTTGCACCAACATATATTAGACAGGTCCTAGTTGTATAAGTTTATGGCATCCTGAAAAAGGAACTATATAAAAATCTAGAAAATAAAGATGTTGCAGTATTGTGACAATTTTGTTTTATATCTGAATCACCTGAAAGTCCCTGTATACACTTTACACTTGGACCTGAGATGACTGATGTGTAATACAAAGGTCAATTTCTGGTCAAAGATGAGACCGAGAAACTATGTCTCCGACAGAACTGGAATGGTGGTACCCCAGAGCTGAAGCTTAGGTCCCAGATGAAAATTATGCTTGTGCCAAAAGCCACACAAGTGGTCTTCTTTGGGAAGAACCAAACCCATTAGCTGTTACCCAAACAGAAAGATTGTTCAGGGCAGTTTGCAGTTGTTGTTCAATGATCTTCATGCTGGACAAAGAGCAAAAGATGCTAAAATTGTCTTTCCCAGAATATCAGAAGAAATAAAATCAGATTTAATTTTGATTCCCAGATTGGAATTTTGAGGAAAAATACGTCATTGTTAAGATATAAAAATATTGCTGAAGCTTTTGAGCAATTTGATGTGTTTAAATCTTTGTGGTGTTCAGAGTTTTAAACTTTCAAATTTTTGTGTGTTTAGAAAATTTAAGATTTTGGAGTTACAATTGTTTGTTAATTGTTCCAGTTTAATAAATATTTGAGAGCTCATTAGTTGTTAGTGATTTTAGATTTATCATTAGTGATGATTAGATTAGTTTAATAGTGGCAGACTAAGCCGCCATTAATGGCAGACTAAGCCACTTGACATAGTATTAGGTCAAAGGTACTGAATAATTCAGTGCTGTAACTGCTGAATTAAATATTGCATCTATTGTATTTTGGAGTTATTGAAAAGTTTCCGGACACAAACTTTTCATAATCAATTTTTATCGCCAAGTTTATTACAAGCCTTTGAGATTTGTTGCTGAGTGTTGTTAATAGCACTCAGTAGAATATAATAGCTGCAAGCAAAATTTGAATGAAAGACTACTTTTAGTGATTAATTGTATCACAGCACCTTTGAGCACTGCTCAAGAAAAAGGAAGTTTCATAGGTGAAGTTTTTTTGCAGATTTCAACATGTTTGCTGCAAATTTAGCTGACTGTGTCATTATGACTCATGAAGTTGTACTAAGAGTAATGGAAAGGTTGCAGGAATTATTTAGAAGCAAAAATTTCAAAATACTTGTTTAATGAACATAGTCCTGCAAGGGGAATCAAAAATTTACCTGATAGTGCTAGATCAGCAAATGGACATTTAGCCTTTGAACAGTGTTTTTCAAATAATGTTCCTTCAGAAATTAGGAAAAGAACAAAATACTATTGACCATCTCAACAACAAGTTGTTGATCCATTTATTAGATGTAGCCTGGCAATATATTAGATGTAGGCAAATGTCTTCTATCACTCCACTTCTATCACCCACACAATGCATGAAGTCTAGAAGATGGGTGGGAACTACATGTCCCACTCTTTATTGATCCAGGAGAACAATGGACAGGCAATTGCTGATTCTCATTCAATTGGCAACACTCTGGGGAAAACCTCCTCCATCTCTGTCCTCTTATTCCTCCGAGTTTTTAGACCTGAAGAACAAGACTGAATGTTCGTCACTGTCTTTCCACTTCAATGGTCTACAGTCTTACAACAGACCATTCACAGTGGAGAAGCTTTGCTTTGTTCTGCACTCTTTTCTTGCATTTGCTGTTGTGGGAAGACGATTATACCTTATGCCATGCTCCATGTTGGAGCATGGCATAATATATTCTTTTCTTCCAACTTGTACATTATGCTATGCTCCAACATCTCTCACCATCAAGTAAATATTGACTTCTACAACTTTTCAATTGCGTTTCCTTCAAGGAACAGTTTCTGGACTCCTGGTGGGAGGCTTTCATCTTGGCCTTTCCCAAGATTCCATCCAATAATCATTGATGAGCTGTGTGTGTCATGTGTTGGAAAGAATGGTAAATACCAGACATCTGGTATTTAGAACATCACAACCTTCTTTCCTACACCCAGCATGGCTTTTTGCAGGAAACTACGATATGCCTGGAATCAGCCATCAGAAATTAATTTTTATACAGAGAGCACCTGGTGTTGTGTTTCTTCGACATCGAAAGAGCATACAACATAACTTGGAGATTCAGCATTCTTTGTGGTCTCTACAGTTTGGGTTTCAGAGGTCACATGACAATCTTCATCTTCAACTTCTTATCATCATGTTCTTTTTGTGTCTGTGTCGGCAACACTCTGTCATGGCCTTACCCACAAGAACAGGGGGTACCACAACACTGTATTCTGAGTGTTATGCCTTTCGCTGTCAAGATCAATTCTATTACTAGAAACTTACTCCATCCATAGGCAATGCCCTCAATGTTGACAATTTTAGCATCTTTTGCTCTTTGTCCAGCATGAAGATCATTGAACAACAACTGCAAACTGCCCTGAACAATCTTTCTGTTTGGGTAACAGCTAATGGGTTTTGTTTCTTCCCAAAGAACACCACTTGTGTGGCTTTTAGCACAAGCATAATCTTCATCTGGGACTTAAGCTTCAGCTCTGGGGTACCACCATTCCAGTTCTGAAGGAGATCAAGTTTTTTGGTCTCATCATCTCAGGTCCAAGCACAAAGGGGGCACTGAACATCCTCAAGGTCATCTCCTCCCTCTTGCAGGGAGAAGACTGTTTTTTGCTCTACTATGCACTTGTTCAGTTGAAACCAGACTACAGATCCCAGATGTATGACTCCGCTTGGGATTTGGTGAAGGTACTACCTGCTCTATGTTTGAAAGGGGGCCTTCCACATCTCACTGGTCCAGAGTCTTTAAATTGAGACTGGCGAACCATCTTTATTTTTCACCATTACAGTTGTACCTATAGTATGCATTGAAATTGAGATTCCTGCTGAGTTATTCCACTTGGGGTTGCATTTTTAGTCCTCAGTGGGAAATGCTTTACTAGAATCACCTGACTGCCATTCATGCTTTTGGTTTGCATGTCAAAGGTTACATCAAAGACATCAACATAAGTCTTGATAGCATTGTATAGTTGACATCTGAGCCAATTTTACCATGGCTCATTATTTTTCCTTCCTGCGATTTTCCCCTCTGCAGAATGGGGAAGGCCTTTACACCCAATTGCATGTATCAGCAGCTCTTTACCAGCCACCATGCTGAGCACCTAGAATTCATGCCTGTCTTCAGTGATGGCTCAAAGGCTAGCACTTCAAATGGGATCAGTCATGGTCTGCTGTGATACTATCATTGCAGACCAGATCCTGCAGCAGTGTTCCATCTTCACTGCAGAGTTGCACACTATCAGCCTAGCCAAGAACCACGTGGAGGCTAAGAATCATCGTCAGTGTGTTCTCTACACAGACTCACTCAGCTTGCTACAGGATACTTTGATCTCAGTGAAGTATCAGCATCACCCTGTTCTGTCCAAAATTATTCAGCAGCTCCATAGTGTGGCAGCCATTATCATTAAAACCACAATTCCTTTTGTTGGGTGCCAGGTCACATTGGGATCAGGAACAATTACTTGGCAGACATTGTTATCAAGTTGCCCATGCCCCTGTCTGACTCTCCATTGTTGGTTCCATACATGGACCTCATGCAGCATTTTTCTATTGAGTTCCAGACACAGTGGCAGACATTCTGGGCTGAATAGGCTGGTAAAAAAATTTTCGAGATGAAGCTCATTGTCAAACTATGGCAATCACGTTCTTACAGGAATTGAAAGGAGGAAGTTGTACTTGCTAGGCTCTACTTAGGTCATTTGTTTATTATGCATTAATTTTCTCTACAGGCAGACGACAAACTTAAGTGCGAGTTTTGTGACACCATTAAACCATTAAACATATTTTAACAGACTGTACTGATTTTAATCTTGAATGTCGTTTTTATTTTAGCTTTTACAATTTTATGTCTGAGCCCTTACACTTGGACAGCTTTTATCTGATGATTAGATTTTACCTGCTTTCGAATTTTATATTTAACCAACTATTTTACACAAATTTAATGGCTTTTTAACCTTTCGATCTTTAGACTCATTGTTCTTATTCGACAAGTCCTATATACCCATTGTTATTTTATTTTACAATTGTTGACTCTTTTTACCATGGTTTTATATGGTTTGTTTGTTCTGTATTTATCTTTCTTGTTGTGTGTTTGCCATTTTCATTGCTTTTGTCTTCTTTGTATGTTTCTTTTAGCTTTGGTTGTGGGTTTGATGTCTTTTATTTTTCATTTACCCATATTTGGTGCAAAATAGCCATTATTGCTCTTGCACCATAACATCAGCATTATATAGTTAGTACATCTCTACTGTGCCCCAAATAAATTTTTCAAAACTTTCTCCATCACATTGTAGTTGTTAAAAGAGCTCTGTGGCCAAACATTTATAATCATTGTAAGGAGGGTAAATTTCTGAAATTTCAATCTTAAAATCTTCACAATATTCTATCCCTTGTCGACATACTATTATATTATTCTAACACTGTTTGGCATATCCACTTGAACAGGAAGCCATACAAACTACTTTATTGTTTCATGGCACTTCATATATACCTAAGAGCCAAAAAATTATGACCAGCACGTCTTCATGCAAATCGAAGCAACTGCAGGTAAACGACGACACATGTGAAAGTCACGAAACAACATAAGTAACACCTGATACTGAGCTTTGTTAATCAGTGTTATTCTTGTTCTCCAGATGGGAAAGGCAGCAGACTTAAGTGAATTAGACAAAGGCCAAATTGTAATGGCCAGACAACTGGATCAGAGCATTTCCGAGAGTGGGTGCTCACAGCCAGCCATGGTTAGTACCTTCAAAAAGTAGTCTGAGGAGGGAAAAACCACAAACTGCTGGCAAGGTGTGGGCCGACCATGACTCATCGATGCTAGAGGTGAGTGAAAGCTATCCCGTATGG
Source organism: Ryuthela nishihirai (assembly GCA_038380435.1). Lineage (NCBI taxonomy): Eukaryota > Metazoa > Arthropoda > Arachnida > Araneae > Heptathelidae > Ryuthela > Ryuthela nishihirai. The sequence continues at coordinate 1,340,924 of JAWZYU010000023.1, read as the reverse complement.
TATGAGCCAACAGAAGGGATACTGTGGCACAACTCGCCCATAATTTGAATGCTGGTGATGGAAGTAATGTGTCACAACACATAGTACATCGAACCCTGCTGAAAATGGGACTACGTAGCCTCAGGCTGCTCCAAGTGCCCATGCTAACCTTGTTTCACCAGTGGAAGTGCCTACAATGGGCACGTGAGCATCAAAACTGGACCTTGAATGGCTGAAAGAAGGTCGTCTGGTCCGATGAATCTCATTTCCTTTTGTACCATGTGGATGGCTGGGTATGTGTGCATCATTAACCTGGAGAGGTGTTGGCACCAGGATGCATCATGGGATGAAAACAAGCTGGTGGAGGAAGTGTAATGATTTGGTTAATGTTCTATTGGGAAACCCTGGGTCCAGTCATTTGTGTGCAGGAAACTATGACATCTACCACCTACCTAAACATCATTGCAGATTAGATGCGTTCTTTCAAGACAACAGTATTTCCCTCTAGTAGTGCCTTCTTTCAGCAAGATAGTGCACCATACCACACTGCCGGATTGTTTGAGAATGGTTTGCAGAACATGAGGAATACTCCCAAGTATTGCCCTGGCTTCCAAATTCCCCCAGACATCAATCCAATCAAGCATCTGTGGTTTGTGTTGGAAAGCATATCCGATCTGCAGTGGCTCAACCATGTACTTACAAGAGTTAAGGGATCTGCTGGTAATGTGTTAGTATCAGATATCACAACTTACCTTTAGAAATCTTGTAGCGTCCATGCCTCACCAGGTAAGAGCTGTTTTGGCGGCACGTGGAGGACCAACATCATATTAGGCAGGTGGTCATAATGTTTTGGCTCTTTGATGTATATGGCAGTGCTTTTCATGGACTTGATAAGGTCCACGATGAGGCCAATGAACTGCTAGGCCTACATCTAATAACTGGGTCAACAACTTGTCATTGGGGTGGTTGATAGCATTTTGCTCTTTTGCTAGTCTCTGAAGGAACATTATTTGGAACCATCTGTTCAAATGTTCATTTGCTGATCTAGGACTATCAACTAAATTTTGATTTGGGGCTGTTATCATTCCCCTTGCAGGAAAATGTTCATTAACCCTTCCAGTGTCCAGTATGAAAAATTGGTTTACATCCAGAGACCAAGCTATTTTCTCCCTATGCTCAGTGGAAAAAAAATTACTTCATAATTTTTTTGTCAAGTAACTAATGAAAATAATTATGGCATGTTATATGCCAAATTAATCAGCATTTAATTCTTGATTTTCTGAAAATGAAATATTTAACAAAAAAGATGATTAGTTTTATTTTTATAGGACATTTTTAGAGTCATGTAGTAAAAAAATACATCTGGCAATGCAAATAAAAATTTAATATAAAAAAACTAAAAGACAGAAATAATTATAATGCATATGAATAAAAACAAATGACATGAAATAACTACAAAGTCTTAAATTTTCTTAACACAAAAAATTTTAAAGTTCAAAACTTCGAACACCACAAAGCTTTAAACATATCAAATTGTTCAAAACCTTAAGCAATATTTTAATATCTTAAAAATGATATATTTTTTCTCGAAATCTAGATCTGGGAATCAAAATTAAATCCGATTAATCTCATACAGTAACTTTCAGGAGATTCCGATATACAACAAAATTGTCACAATTTTAAACATATATGATAATCACAGTGTTACCTGTTGCTCATTTGGCATTGATAAATCAATAAATATTCAGCGGAAATTTTTTTGCCAACATACGGGATTTGAACCCACATCTCTCCAGAAACATGCCAGAGTATTCTTACAGTTGAACTAATGCCAGCTCGTCTTTTTTCTGATAATTTTAAGACTTAACTCTATCACATAATTTTTTGGGCAAACCATTGGTGCCACTATGATTTCCGGTGGCAATTATTTCCTTAATATTGCACAGAGTGAGATGGAAAATAAATAAGTCTCATGCAATATTAAGGAAATAACTGCCACCGGAGATCATAGATGGCGCCAATGGTTGGCCCAAAAAACTCCGTGATAGAGTTAAGTCTTAAAATTAGCAGAAAAAAGATGAGCTGGCATTAGTTCAACTGGAAGAATGCTCTGGCATGTTTCTGGAGAGATACGGGTTCAAATCCTGTATGTCAGCGAAAATTTTTTCCGCTGAATATTTATTGACTTATCAATGCCAAATGAACAACAGGTAACGCTGTGATTATCATCTATGTTTAAATCATTAATAACGCTAAATAGCGTGATGAGACTTATTTATTTTCCATCTCACTCTGTGCAATATTAAGGAAATAATTGCCACCGGAGATCATAGATGGCGCCAATGGTTGGCCTGAAAAACTCCATGATAGAGTTAAGTCTTAAAATTAGCGAAAAAAAGACGAGCTGGCATTAGTTCAGCTGGAAGAATACTCTGGCATGTTTCTGGAGTGATGCAGGTTCAAATCCCGTATGTTGGCAAAAACATTTCCGCTGAATATTTATTGATTGTCACAATATTGCAACTTCTTTACTTTTTAGATTTTTATGTAGTACTTTTTTCAAGATGCCATAAATTTGTATCTTATATAATCAGGGCTGATCCAAAAGGTGAGGCTGTAAAGGTAACTGTCTCAGAGTATTGCTTTTCAGAGGCACCAAAATTGAAATAACTACCAATACATTAAAAAGTAAAGTTGCCTTCCCCGATGATACACAGCACCAGCAGCAACAATTTAATGACTTCAAAGACAAGAGGTGACTCTGTGGATTTGCTGTTCATAATTTTTTGTTTATGTGATGTGTGTATTATCTGCTCAGTTAACATTAGTGAAAGTATCACTATCCACTAAGAAATATGAAGTTATTTTAATAGTGACATTCCAGGTGTCAAAACAATCACCACAAATATGGCTTTTCAACAAGAGTTGTCTAAAGCAATAAATACTATATTAATGAAGCTTGATATTTAAAAAAATAACAAAATTTAAAAATTATTACATTGTATTGTGTGTAGTACAAATACAAAGGTTTTAATGTTTGAGAAATTATGAATTAACGTTTCAGGTAACAGCTACTAATAAAACCATCTTGTTGGCTGCGTATTAATACATTTACAGAAAAAATAGCATTCGAATAGCAATCATACTGGCTTTCGATGAGAATTCAATATGGTGTACATAGTTATCTAATCAATCTGAATTTCTATGAGTCTGATAGAAATTTAAAATCGAATTTGCCATTCAAGAAATAAATGCTGAACACTGAGCTAAGTAATAGATGAGTGTAAATATTTAAGTCAAGCATCTAATACTAACTTATAGAAATAATTTAAAAATGAGAAAAAATACTTTCCACAATGAAACTAATTGAGCTGTTAATCTGTCAGTGCTTTACCAAAATATACAGAGAAATTTGAGTACTAGTACTGTTTATTAAAAAAAAAAAGCTTGCAATAAATCCAACATTAGTGTGATACTGATGAAATACAATATGTAAACTTAGGATTAGATGCATAATTTAAATATTTAGACTCATTTATTACTTAATTCAGTATTCAGTGTTTATTCTCTGAATGGGAAATTTGCTTTAAAATTTCTATTACACTCACAAAAATTTCAGTTAGGTAGCTGTACTTGATTCTTATCAAAAGCCAATATGATACTGAGTGGAGCATTATTTTCTCCTTCAGGCAAACATATTAATTAGCAGCAAAATGATTTTATTAGTAGCAATTAGTAAATTATATATCCATTTACATTAAAAGCAATGGTCAGAAATGTTAATACATAATTTCCCAAACACTAAAATCTCAGTTTTCATTTAAATTAACAGAAAATGCCCTTTAACAATTATAAAAAATGTAAGCTTCATTAATAGTGCAAATAATTTTAGACAGCTCTTGGTGGGAAGCCATACTGGTGATGACTCCTTCACTCTGCACTGTAACTATTAAAATCATTTCAAATTTCCTATTGCTTAGTAATATTCTCCCTGTCAGCTGAGTATATAATACACAGCCCAAACTAATATATACTACTAACAGTTTAAAAGTGATACATTTGCAACAAAAATATTTGTAAAACCCTACTAATTAGACATTATTATTTAAAAAACTGATTTTCAATGTTAAAAAAAAAGACAAAAGAATACCTTGGCGATGTGTGAGAGGGCAGCATATTGGAAAGAGTGAAGGCCATGATCCATCCTCTCTGAGAGCCATGTGCATAGCATGGTAATCTGGGCAGCATACCAATCCTGAAAAACACAATTTTTAATTTTTGTCAGAGAAACATGGCAAATGTTGCATGTAGTAAAACACCACAATTAAAATACCTTTTTGTTCAGAAAATAATAGGGATATAATAATAAAAAACCTTGCAGTGACTTCTTTCTTTATTTCCATCTTACTCAGCACAATAAAAAAGAAATAGTTACCACCTTCTGCCAATTCCTGTTCCTCTAGTTCCCTCTCAGTATGAAGCTTGGATGTAAATGCATACATTGAATCCCCATTTCTGCCTGATGCTGTAAGAATAATTTGTTTCTTCATTTTGACAAGTGTTTTTCACTTAATTTTTTGAAGCAAAAATAGAAGACCCTGCATTGTTGAGTTAATATGGACTAGGTTGTAAATTAGAAGTGCATCCTATGTTTCACTGCATTGGGGCTGGATGTCCCACTCACCCCTTCCTTGGCACAGCCCTGTATAGTATAATATGCATTTTAATTCTTGTATTATAATTTAGCTTATTTTTATAATAATAAATTTGTTTGAACTTAAAAAAATTGTTACCTCAAATAGGCTTAAAACCCATAATTCATCAGTAACCTTCTGGCGTAATTGCTCCATGCTATTGCGAGCAAAATTGATGTATGCTAATCCCACTTCTTTTCCAGAGCTTGATACACCTTGCTTGTACTAAAAAGTAAAAGATTATGAATAAATATTAGCTGTTAAACTGATCAGCATAGAAATAATTCTTTTTGGGGTGCCAGAAATTTAATTATATGCATAAAAAAAGGAGTTAGGGAGCACCCAATATTTTGTAAATAAAAAAAATATTTTGTAAAATATTAAACAATATCAAAATACAATTAACAATAAAGCAAATGAAAAATTTTAAAATAAATGTGTAAAATCATTGTCTAAAATTCTCTTATAAATGACTTTCCTACAATTGACATTTGCTGTACTCTGTTTTTTCATTTCAGTTTGAAAGAAAAAAAGATCAATCTGTTAAAAAAATGGATACAAGAAGTCATTTAGATTTTAGAATCACTTGAAGTAAATTAGTAGAATCAAAGGAGGTTACATTCAAAGACCAGTGACATTATGACTCGGTGTCTGTTCAAGTGTACTCTTTCAACTCTGGAATAGTTTCAAGAGACAGGTGATGTCAAAAAAAAAACCTCGAGCAGGCTGTCTATTAAACCCTTCCAGTGTCCAAGCTGTCTGTATAAATATGGAGAATCTGAATTGAGGGACGAATGACATATGTATATGTTTTTAGTACAACAAAAATATATCGTTTTTTTAAAAATTAAAATTGCCATTGTAATTTTTTATATATATATATCTTATAAAAATATATAATTCAGGTTTCAAAAATAATATTTTGTTTTTCAATTTGATGCATATTTTATTAAACTACAATATAAATAATTTTATAAAGCCATCTGATTGCCATTTCTTATCAGCACTAAACGGAATTGCCAATTTGCTTGTTAACATTCCTATTTGCTGAAGCAATCTTCTGATTTAAGTTCAGAAGTTTGATTTGGACTATTATCAACAATTTTTTCCTTAAATTTTCGAAAATCTCCTAAAAATTAACAAAAACACTGCTATTTTTAAAAATGATAGATTTTGGAAGTAATTACAAAATACATACCGCAATTTTTTTTTCTGTTTCACACTCCTTTCTGTCATAAACCCATTTCAGTATTCTCGAGTTATTTTTATCATTTTTCCCCGCATTCTATGCATCCTTCCCACCTTTAAATTGAAACTGAAAGTAAACACATCCTTCTTAGAAAGCACCTACATTTAATTAGTTATGCTTCACTGAGTCAAACAAGATGCAGATGGCTGACACATGCTCTCTCCATTCGCTGTGCTGTAAGTGTTTTTTATAGTTTTGGTCCAGCATATTGGACACTCTTTGTAAAGTCAGTACTTTTTTTTACATTTAAACCTTAGTTAGTTTTCATTTCAGTAGATTTATTTTCGGAAATTAGTGATCTTTCGGCTGATCAATAAGTATTGATATTTTTTTCAAAGTTATGTTATATTGTATGGCCGGCCTACAACTTGTTTCTGTGGATATTTTAACATTGCATTAGAAAAAAAAAATACCACCTCAAGCAGCTGCTTGCCACAGAAGTCTGACAGGAGCCTGTCAGTTTATATGCCATAGTAAAAGGTCTGTGAGGATGGCAGGACCTCAGCAGAAAACAACACGAACATCCATGCCTTAGTCCAGGGCTCGAACCCAGGTCCCTTAGATCACTAGCCAAGTGTGCTAAACACTTGGCCACTTAGGCTATACGTTTATTTTTATTTTATTATTTATTACTTTTCCAGTAAAACTTTGATATAGTATCATTTTCTGAAAATAAATGAGGTATTGGATATGAAAGCAAATTCATTTCTGAATTTGATACCTAAGATATCAGAAAAAGATGATGCCAACATTTTTTTTAAATTATACATAATGAACTTGGTGGAAGTCCATACAACTTGACAACATCACTTTCTTTTGACCTTTCTCAAATTTTTTATGATTTCACCTTTCTGTTCCACATCAAGAATTTTACATTTTTTGGCCTCTTAATGCCACTGACCATATCAGTGGATGCATAAATAAAAAATAAATTGCTCCTCAAACAGCTGCTTGCCACAGAGGTCTGGCAGAAGCCCATCAGTTTAATACACCATAGAGAAGATTTGTGAGAAAGGCAAGACCTCAGCAGAAAGACAACACAGAAAGTCCATACCTTTTCAGGAGCTTGAACCCAGTAGCCAAGTGTGTTAACCACTCAGCCACTGGGACAGTAAAGTTCTTAAAAAAATGCTTTGGTTTATTTTCTACCTTATACATCAAAGGGTAAAAATCAGAACAAGACATATAGCAAGAAACCTTTGGAGGAGGAGAGGGTAAAATAAATGGCAAGTAAAATAAATACAAGTGCAATTTTTTAAATACTAATCAAGTTTAAAAGAACATGCAATAGAATAACAAAGAAGATGAAAATTAATCATTACATAAAAAAATTCATTAAATTTTAATCTCAATTTTTAGTCATCTACAATTTTGAAGTTAAGAGACTTGCCCCATCTACCACTGGCTAAGTCTCAGAGTTAGAAAAATGAATTCACTAAGAGGAATTTTGATGTGTATTTTGAGATCTATGGCTAATGGACTTTTTTTGGCCATTAGAGTATTTGTAATAATAAGTACATACACCCATCCTATGATTTACACGGTAGATATGTTCCTAGAAATCGTTGTGTAAATCAAAATCAACAACTTTAAATAAAAATGGGGTAGGTTCTGAAAAAAAATCCTTGTTATGAATAAAACATACACTGAAAGTTTTATTTAATACACATTCCTTCCTGTGGCCAAGTGGTTAGTGTGCTTGTATACTGATAAAAGGGACCTGGGTTTGAGCACCAGGTAAGGCATGGATGTTTGTGTTGTTTTCTGCTGAGGTTAGCCTTCCTCAAAGACCTATAGAGTATAAACTGCAGGCTCCTATCAGACCTCTGTGGTAAGCAGCTGCTTGAGGGGGAGGAGTATTTAGTTTCATTTTATCTCAAATTTCAGTTCAGCAGTAATAGTAAGAATTTCCTGCTGAAGTTTGTTGTTGGCAGTCAGTTCATGTGAAACCCACTTGCTCAGCTTCCAACTTTTCCTAAGCAACGTAAATGTAAACGAATGGTTTTGTCACTTACATGGAACCTTTGTGCGAGCCCTTGGCATGTTTGATATGAATCCAACTGGATGCTGGCCTTCAGTTCATTGTCATCAATGACATCAGTCTTCCCTTGCAGAGTACATCTTCAAGTGTCTCACTGCCTAATGCAAATTTTCTGAACCACTTTTGGGCTGTTCATTCACCCACTGTGTTCTCTCCAAATGCCAAACATATCTTGTGGGCTGCTTGCACCACTTTAGTTCCCACTTTAAGCTAATAAAGTAAGCATGCTCAAATAACTGTATTCAACGCAGACATGTTTTCCTGTTTTCGTCACCCTTCCCAATTTTACTGCACCACTTTTCACGTTTGCTACACATCAACTGACTCAGCATGTCACATGCTTTCGACTGTGTATCAATGCATGTGCACCACTTGCAATTGTGCTCACATACTTTTCATTGAAATGATAACATTGAAAAACAGAATGAATTTATTTAGTTATCTGATATTTTAAGTGGCTCCATATAACACCAAATATATGATTACAGAATTTTTACAATGTAAAAGCAAAAAAAACAACAACAAAAAACAATGAAGATACTTACTGTGAGTGACAAAATTGGTGCCAGAAGACTACCTTCATCATATCGTGAAAGTTTATTCAAAGTTACTTCTAAGATACTAGTCAGCTGTATAAACAAAAAATAAAGGCTAGGAGCACTACACACAAAAAATATATACATCAACAAATTTCACAAATGATGTTTAATATTCATGAACATAGAATACAATTATTGGTTATTATAACTATCAGCAGAATAACAGAGAGAAAATATTTCTATGAAGGAGCAAGCGTTTATAATTATAAGACAAAAATATTTAACTATAGTCGAATAATTTATAATTGAAATCTATATCCCTTAATCCTATGTGGCCAAGTGTTGACATGCTTGACTAATGATCAAAGGATTTCAGTTTGAGCTTGGAATAAGGCATAGATGTTTCTTTTTCAGTGAAGTGAGCTCTTGCTTTCTTCACAGTTTTTTACTATGATGTAGTATACTAACAAGCTCCTATCAGACCTCTGTGGTGTATAGCTGTTTGGAGGGTAAAATTAAAAAACAAAATGGAATAATATGTTGCAAGGTAAACTCGCATTTTTCCATATGGTGAATTTGACAGATCTCTATATATTGTATATAATGAAAATGATAAAAATATGCATGATTTCCATTTCAAGATAAAAAAGACACACTTCTATTGAATGGAAGAAAGTATTTTATATGTTTCAAAGTTGTGAAAAGGAACAGGGAAAGTTGTATTAAATAATGCATTACAATAAGATAATCATAAATTTTAATATTATGATGATCTTACAAAATGTTCAAACATAGGTTTCATAAATAAAAATTCTACTTTAAAAAATTTTAAGATACAAATCACTTGTGATTAAAGAGTCCTGATATTTTGGTCCCCCACTAGGATTATCTTTATGTGGAGGCAGGTATTTGGTATATCTAGGACTTTTTAATCACAAGCAATTCATGTCTTAAGTTTTTATAAAAGTGAATTTAAATGAATAACCATTTTAAGACAGTCATGAATTTAACTGTTACTGATAGGTTTTCATGTTATTTAATTCACATTTTATGAATTCTGAAAAAAAAAATATATATATTTTAAATTTTGCTTTCCTAGAATTAAAAGGTATTTTGTTTTACTACAATAGAATGCCAATAATTCATCCCTGCTAATTTCAAAAGTTGAATAATTTTAGCTCAAAAATTTCAGATTTTTTCGAAACTAAAAAATTTAAAAATTACACAAATAACAATGAAAATGTAACAGTTTGCATGACCATATCATTTCATATACAATTAACATCACAATATTGCCTCAGGATCATCATCATCATCCTCAAGCAGCCATGGGCTATGGAGGTCCAACCAGACCGTGCAATTTAGTTCTCCAAGCAAGTCTATCCTGAGCTACATCTACTGCATCTGGCCACTGCACACCAATTCTAACAAGGTCCTGTTTGACAATGTCTGCCCACCGCATCCTAGGTCTCCCCTTCTTTATGAGGCCTTTAGGCACACTGTTCATAACCCTATTCGCCAATCTATAATCATTCATACGGGCAACATGGCCAAACCAACAGTCTCTCTCAACACAATGTGCTGCTTAAAGGAGGTTGCAAACTTCTTTGCCTAATCTCATCATTAGTTACAAAGTTGAACCACCTAATGCCCAAGATACTGCGTAAGCATCTGGAATCAAAAGCATCTAGTTTCCTGTTATCTTGTTTACAAAGTGTCCAAGTTTCACTACCATAACTAACCCTAGAATTGGTTGGTTGGTTGGGGTTTAATGGCGCATTAGCAACTAAGGCTATAATGCGCCAAACATATGTCCAATAGGTAAAAGGATAAAAATCACGTTACCCCTTAACCAAAGATAAAAATAAACTACAAAGACCAACAAAAATAGAAATTGCAGTAAAAAAGATCATGCAGAGCAACAATGAACAAATGTAAAAATATGTTATACGAATAAAAAAAAAAAAAAAAAAATAACCCAGCTGTAAGCAAACTGGGTTAAAGATGTAGAGAAATAAAAAGGGAGTAAAACTACAAGCGATTAAAATATCCAGTAAATTTTAAAAATTGAAAAACAGCGTTAAAACAACAATGATCTGATAAAAGATGTCCGAGTGTAAGGGGCTCGGACGTAAAATCGTGAAAGTTAAAAAACATACGACGTTCGATGTTAAAACAATGACATGAAATTAAAATATGTTTGATCGTTAAAAAGGTGTCACAAAACTCACACTTGGGTTCGTCGTCCGCCCGTAAGAGAAACGAATGAGTAATAAACGAATGACCCAAGCGGAGCCGAGCAAGTACAACTTCCTCCTTGCGATTCCTGCGGTAACAAGACTGCCATGGTTTGATGATAGGTTTGATCTCGAAGAGCTTGTTGGTAAGCTGTTCCGACCAAGACCTCTGCCACTGTGCCCGGAGCTCGGTGGAAAAACGCTGCCGGAAATCCAGATAGGGAACCGGCAACGGAGAGTTGGACAGGGGCGTGGCTGACCTGGCAGCAGAATCTGCCAAATCATTACCCCTGATTCCGACGTGACCGGGCACCCAACAGAAGAGAATCGTGGTGGTGGCTGCCAGACGATGGAGCTGCTGGCGGATCTTGGAGAGAACAGGGTGAGGCCGATGCCTCACTGAGATCAAAGCCTGTAGCGAGCTAAGCGAGTCGGTGTAAAGCACACACCGACGATGATGCTTAGTCGCCACGTGGTCCAAGGCGAGGCTGATAGCGTGCAACTCTGCAGTGAAGATGGAACACTGCAGTGGGATCTGGTCTGCAATGATTACATCACAGCAGACCATGGCTGATCCCACCGATGTGCCGGACTTCGAGCCATCTGTAAAGACAGGCAAGAAGTCCGGGTGCTCAGCACGATGGCTGGCAAAGAGTTGCCGGTACACAGAGTCGGGTGTAAAGGCCTTCCCCGTTCTGCACAGGGAAAAATCGCAGGAAGGGGAAACAGCGAGCCATGGTGGAAGTGGCTCAGCTGTCGACTGTGCAACGCTATCGAGACTGGTGTTGATGTCTCTGAGGTAGCCTCGGACACGCAAACCAAATGGACGAATGGCAGTCGGCCGATTATTGTAAAGTATTTCCCACTTCGGACGGAAAACGCAGTTCCAAGTGGGATGGCCAGGCAGGGATCGCAATTTACATGCATATTGTAGGGACAACTGCTGACGGCGAAGAGATAAAGCAGGTTCGTTGGTCTCAACATAAAGACTCTGGACCGGTGAGGTGCGGAAGGCTCCCGTGCAAACACGGAGAGCCTGGTGATGGAGGGGGTCCAGCACCTTCACCACCGAATCCCAGGCCGAGTCGTACACCTGGGATCCGTAGTCCAGTTTCGATCGGACAAGTGCACGGTACAGGCGGAGCAAAGAACATCGGTCCGCCCCCCAAGAAAGGGAGGAGAGGACCTTGACGATGTTCAATGCCCGCGTGCACTTGGACCTGAGATGACGTATGTGTGGTAAAAAGGTCAATTTCCGATCGAATATGAGACCGAGAAACTTGGTCTCCGCCACAACTGGAATGATGTTACCCCCGAGCCGCAGCTCGGGATCCAGGTGAAGATTACGCTTGTGGCAAAAGTGCACACAAGCGGTCTTCTGTGGGGAGAACCGAAACCCGTTTGCCGTCGCCCAAACCGAAAGATTGTTCAGGGCAATTTGCAGTTGTCTTTCAATGACCCTCATGCTGGAAGATGAGCAAAAGATGCTAAAGTCATCAACATAGAGGGCATTGCCTACTGATGGAGGAAGTTGTCTAGTTATGGAATTAATCTTGACAGCGAAAAGCGTAACACTCAGAACGCAGCCTTGTGGCACCCCCTGTTCTTGGGGGTACGGCCGCGACAGAGTGTTACCGACACGGACACGAAAAGAGCGTGTCGATAAAAAGTTGGAGATGAAGATCGGCATGTGACCTCTCAAGCCGAAGCTGTGGAGGTCACGAAGAATGCCGAATCTCCAAGCCGTGTCGTACGCTTTTTCGATGTCGAAGAAAATTGACACCAGGTGCTCTCTTCTTAAAAATGAATTTCTGATAGCCGATTCGAGGCGTATCAGATGGTCAAGAGTTGACCGTTGCCTGCGAAAGCCACACTGGGTATTGGAAAGAAGGTTGTGATGTTCTAAATACCAGATGAGTCTGGCATTTACCATTCTTTCCAACACCTTGCACACGCAGCTCGTCAATGCGATGGGACGATAATTGGAAGGAATCTTGGGATCTTTGCCTGGCTTGGGGAAGGCCAAGACGATGGCCTCCCGCCAGGAGTCCGGAAACTGCTCCTCGAGAAAAATGCGATTGAAGAGATGGAGCAGCCGATCCTTACTCAATGGTGAAAGATGTTGGAGCATGGCATAATGGACATTGTCCGGCCCTACAGCAGAGGCACGAGAAGAGTGCAGAGCAAGGCGAAGCTCCTCCGCTGTGAATGGCCTGTTGTAAGGCTCCAGGCCATTCGAGTGGAAAGACAGCGGAGAGCGCTCCGCCCTGCCCTTCTGGGCCAGAAACTCGGGGGAGTAAGAGGAAGACGAAGAGATGGAAGAGAATGACTCCCCCAGAGTGTCGGCAATTGCTTTGGGATCAGCAATTGCCTGTCCATTGTGCTCCAGGATCGATAATGAGTGGGACGTGTAGTTCCCACTCATCTTCCGGACTTTATCCCACACGACCTTAGAAGTAGTCGTGCGGGTGATAGAAGATGTATACTTGATCCAGGATTCCTTCTGGCTCTGGCGTCGGACGAAACGAGCTTTCGCCCTGGCGCGTTTGAAATTTTCGAGGTTGGGGGTTGTCGGATATCTCCGAAACACCCCCCAAGCCTTGTTCTGAGCCTTACGAGCTGCGGTGCAATCTGGATTCCACCACGGTTTCGGAAAGCGAGGAAACCGTGTAGAAGTTTGAGGAATAGTTGATGCAGCTGCATCTACGATACAGTCCGTTATCTCCGCTACTGCGACATTGATGGGCTCCTGGCTGACAGAGTGGTCGCCGAGCTCAGAGAGCAGCTCGAAACCACCCCAGTCAGCCCGATCGAGCCTCCACCGTGAGACGCGTGAAGGGCTGCAAGGCCCCCCACGGGAGATGGTGCACACCACGGGGAGGTGATCGCTTCCATACGGGTGGTCCTCGACCTCCCATGTAAAGAGTGGAAGGATCGAGGAGGAGCAGATGGTGAGATCAATGGCAGTGAAAGTGCGGGTTGGGGAGTGAAAGTAAGTGCTGACACCGGTGTTCAACAGGGAGAGAGAAGGATCCAGGAGCCACTGCTCCAGGACCCCGCCCCTCCCGTTGGTGTCAGCACTGCCCCAAAGTGGACTGTGTCCGTTGAGGTCCCCCATAATGAGGAAGGGGGACGGCAGCTGCGAGACGAGATCATCAAGGTCTTCCTGGAAGACGATGCTCCCAGGTGGAAGATATACAGAGCAGACAGTCAGTGAGAACCCCACGAAGAGACGGATGGCTACCGCCTCCAAGTTGGTGGTGAGGGGTACGACCTGGAATGGAGAATGGTTGCTCACGAGGATGGCGACACCCCCGCGAGCTGGACCATCTCCATCCCGGTCCCGGCGAACTAGTGAAAAGTGCCGGATCGTGGGATCTGTGACTGGCTGCAAGTATGTCTCCTGCAGACACACACAGATGGGCTGGTGTGCCTGAAGGAGGGCCTTGATGTCGTCAAGATTCCTCTGGAATCCACGACAATTCCATTGTAGGAGTGTGGCCATCTCAGGACTTAGAAGAGTGGGCGGACGACGTGTTCCTATTCAACTTAACCGTCGCAGAGGACGGTTTAGTGAATAGGGGGTGGTCGGTATCCATGTCCTCGGAATCGTCTGAGGGGCATGGATCGGTGACCGCCCTTTGTGGTGCTGTTATTTTCTTTTAGGCCCCGGTGGGGGCCCCTTTGGTTTGGAAGGTCTTGCTGTCTGAGGTCGGGAAGGAGGAGGCCTTCCGGTGGAGGTGGAAGGCTGAGCTGCAGGAATGGAAACCGGGGTTGATGTCGAAGTCGACACCACCCTCGGTCTCGCCTGCGTGAGGAGGTACTTCGCAGCTGGCGAGAAAGACTCAGTAGGTGGTACACTGATGTCTGTCTGCACCGCAACCGAAGTCATTGGAATAATGGGCTTTCCAATGACTGCACTGGCATAGGAAACCTTGCCAGGCGGGGCGGGCGGTGCAGCAAGCTTTCTCGCTTCAGCATATGAGATGTTGTTCATTACTTTGAGGCGTTGTACCTCCTTTTCCTCTTTCCACTTTAGACAGTCGCGGGAGTACGCCGGATGTTCGCCACTGCAGTTCACACAGCATGCCTTTTCTGCTGTGCAGTCAGGATCGAGATGATCCTCACTGCCACAGCGAGCACAGGTGGGCTTGCCCCTGCATGCTGTGCGGGCATGACCGTATATCTGACACTGAAAACAGCACAGAGGGTTTGGGATATACGGCCGAACCTCACAATGTAAATAACCTGCCTTGATGGAAGAAGGCAGGCGTGGCGTATTGAATGTCACAATCAACACCCTGGTGGGTGTTAATTTCCCATCACGGCGTGTCGAAACCCGGTGGACCGCTGTTACTCCTTGAGGTGTGAGCTCCGAGAGGATTTCCTCCTCAGTGACTTTGAGGAGGCCCCACTCGGTGATCACACCCCGAGAGGAATTCAAAGTTTTATGGGGAGTGACTTCGACAGCCACCCCACCAATTTCTTTGACTTTTAGGAGCAGTTCAGAATGTTTCGAACAAGCGGTCTCAACCTGCAAGTCGCCAGATCTTAAGCGCTTGACGGATTTCGGCTCTCCCGCAAGACCTTTCAAACCTTTATTGACAAAAAATGGGGACATGTCCCCAAGTACCTGATCACCCGTGGAGTGGATGATCAGGAACTTTGGGAACGAAGACACAGACACAGAAGAAGACGGCAGTGATAACGTAGACGAAGAAGACGGGGGTTCATGTCGAGCCCTCTTGTTTGCAATGATCGAATTTTCCTCACTCTCTCTCATGTTTATTTTAGTGTGGTTCAGTGCCCGCTGTCCCCACCCTCCACGGAGCCCAACAAGGGGACGCCCAGTCGGGCGCCAGGGCTACGCAGGCACTATACCCACACAGACAGTGAGCCAAGCCCTCACAAATAAATACAAAGAAAATAAAAAGAGAAATGTGCAGAACAAAAACGTTCTACACAAATGAAACAAAGCATAAAATAAGAAAATCGTGAATGGCCAAACTGGCCTCACAAAGAAAAGATAACGACAAAATGAAAATAAGTTGTGAGGAAACTTGTAAACCTGTACCCGGACCGTGGGCAAGGTTACTCACCGCTCTGCACGGTTGACCCTAGCAGGACCTGCCCACCAGCCGATTGCTCCTGGGGGGGCCCCCTAGCAGGACCTGCCCACCAGCCGATTGCTCCTGGGGGGGCCACCCCAGGAGCTCCCGTTTACCGGAAGCAGAGGCCAAAGCAGTGTATAGCAGAGGCCCCGGAATCCGCTGCCCAGCCCCGCGACAGACAGGCTCCCCAATGGCAAGACGGCCAATGGGGACCACGCCAGTCATGAGCTGAGGAGAGAAGACGGGGACCCCCGAGCAACTACCAGGATCCTCCTTTCCCGGGACACGGGTCTCCGCGCACGGCAAACACGCGGGCGAGCGTTTAGGACCCTGCGAAGGTAACCGAGCCAGCGGGAACCTTCACAGGGTGGTCCCCCTCACCACGTACAGGCGCTCACACCGAGGGGGCTAACCCTAGAAAGAACCAAACTATTATACAGTCTAATTTTAGTCTTTAGGTGTATACGCCTATTTCTCCACACTCTCCATAGGTTCTTAAAAGTTCCGGCAGCAATCCCTATTCGTCTGTTAATCTCATGCCGCACATCACCATTATCTGTTACATAGCTCCCAAGATAATTAAACTGTGACACCTGCTCAAGACTGCAACCATTCAGATTAACTGAATCACAGCCTGCCTGACCAATTTTCATCACTTTAGTTTTCTCTCTGTTTATAACCAAACCTACTCTACTACCAGTCTCATCAACAGCTCGAATGAAAGGTTTATCTCATCAACATCACATGCCAAAAGGGCTAAATCATCAGCATAATCTAAATCGGAAATTTTAATATCTCCAGTCCATTTAAGACCAAAATCTTTCCCTTGAAGTGAATTTTGCATAACATAATCAATAACCAAGCTAAAGAGAAAAGGGGACAAAATGCACCCTTGTCGAACACCAGAAGTAATGCTAAACCAATTGCTACAAGCCTTACCAACTCTCACACACGACTCAGTGTTATTATAGAGAGCTTTCATTATGTTAAGTAACTTGTCAGGTATACCATATGATCTCACAATCAACCACAAATTATGAAGATCAACAGAGTTGAAAGCCTTTTTGAAATCAACAAAGCTAGAAACATTTCTCAAGAATATGCCTGAGTGAAAATATCTGATCCACACCTTCCCTACCACTTCTGAATCCACATTGCTCATCACGCAATTGACTGTCAACCAGATTCTTTCTTCAATTAAGCACAAATATGCATTTTTTTTTACCTGGAACAGAGAGTAGGCTAATACTCCTATAGTGATCACAAGAACTGTGATCACTCTTTTTTAAAAATGGGGATAATAATAGCTCTGGTAAAATCCTTAGGAACCATGCCTTCATCATAAAAGATATTCAAAATTTCAGTCATCCAAGTGGTAACAGTAACATTCCCAGCTCTAAGCATTTCTGTAGTAATTTCATCTACCCCTGGGGATTTATGAGGTTTAAGTTTAGAGATAGCCAAAATAACTTCAGATTGTGTTATAGGGCCAACATTAAAGCTGCCAATGCATCTATCATCATTACAAACAATGGGAATAGAACTAACCACATTGTTTAGAACATCACTGAAATGCTCAGCCCACCTAGCCATGACAGAATCCTCACCTTCTATAACCTTACCTTGTTTATCCTTCAATCCCTGTATACCTGTCCGTTTTCTACCACACAAAACATTAACTATCTGGTACAGCTCTCTGCTGTTGTTCTGTCTAACTGCTTCCTCGGCTTTGTCAGCCAAACCATCAAGAAAAAGATTCTTAGCAGCTAACTGATCTTTTATATGTTTATTAAGTTCTCTGTAATTAATAATTCTATTAGTCTTATTATCTTAATAACTCTATTAGGACTAGTAGGGTAGTGATTAAGAACATTCCTGCAGTTCTTTCTTTCCGAAATAAGCTCAAGTGCCTTATCACTCAGATAATTCTGCCTCTTCTGCTTCTTTTTTCCTAAAAGAGAACTGTTAGTGTCCAAAAAAGCCTGTTTAAAATGATCCCATTTTTCCTCAAATTCAGTAGTAAGCATACCATGACTGTCATAATGACTAAGTAACCTATCATGGTAAGCATTGGCTATAACAGAGTCTTTCAGAGCTTCAGTATTAAAAGCAAATTTTTTAACCCTAGGACAAAACTTTTTAAGTTTAAGTTGCAACACACTTTTAACAAGATAATGGTCAGATCCAATTTCAGCTCCCCTATATGACCTGGTATTCCTAACAGAACTAGCCCATTTGCTGTTAATTAATATGTAATCAATCATATTCTTATGCAGCCCATCAGGTGAAACCCATGTGTACTTATGAATGTCGTGGTGTTTGTAATGTGTTAGTTATTCTGAAACCATTGAGTTTACTTACCTGTAGGAGACGTTGCCCATTGCCATTGCAGCTAACAATACCAAAAGGGCCTATTACTCCTCCCCAAAGGTCAGAGTCAGTACCAACTTTGGCATTGAAGTCACCTAAGATCAAGGGTAATATCACCTTTCTTGACAGAATTCAAAATATCCTGAAGTTGTTCATAAAACCTATCCTTCTCATCCTCATCGGCATCCTCAGTGGGGGCATAACAGCAGATAACATTCAGGTCTTTAACGCTTGTCTGAAATTTTGCTGTAAGAAACCTTTCATTAATGCACTCATATCCTAGAAGAGCATCACTAGCGTGTCTGCTGAGAGGCAGACCCACGCCTTGGTGATGATTATTGTTGTCTCTCCCTGAAAAGAGAAATTTAAGATTATTTTTAAGAATCTGACCTTTATCTGTCCATCTGGTCTCTTGCAAGCTAAGAATATCTAAATTATAATGGTGGAATTCTTGTGTGAGGACATCAAGAGAAAAAGCTCTATGCAGAATCCTCACATTCCAACTACCTATGGAGAGAAAATGGTTAGTGGGATGTTTAAAGAAACTATGTTTATTGAGAGAGGGAATGCCGACAATATCAAACAGCTCCCTAATCGCAGACATGGGGCAAAGACCTGTTCCCCCACCACTAAAGGCTGAAGCCATCTACACTGGAAGACTTCCTCCAATGTAGAATTTGACGATGCCAATAGAAGCAAAGAGTTCAGGTGCCTGCGATGACCTCTGCTCAGGATTATCCACCAGCTGATAAACATATCCTGCGAATCTATTCACTTGGGGCTGTCAACCCACAAACAAACAGAAAACACAGCGGAAGATTTTCCCTCCACAGAAGCCCATCAGTGCAGCAAAATGAGGATCCATAATCAAGCTCAGAGCTATATATATCTGTCCAGTCCAGTGGGTTTATAAGGTCAGCACCAGGACCCTGTGTGGTTGACCACTCCTCAGCAGGGTAGAAAAAAAAAAGAAACGTAGCCATAGTTGTCCAGATCAGTAGGGCACACTAATCTTGCAGCCCTCCCCTTCCATTCACTTCCACAATAGAATATCTCTTTTGAAAGGTACCAACGGTCTGCACCACGAGAAGGCGGTGTCGGACATTAGGTGCTAGGCCTGGCCGGTTCTATGCATCATTACAGGGGATTGGTGCATAGCTCTCCTTCCAGTGACTACCTAGCTACCCTTTACAGACCAATAAATCCCATCAACTTTTGCTGGAAAAGGGATGACTGTCAAGAGGTTGACAATATGTCCTACCAGTGCTTTAAAACATGACCTCCGTATGTGTTGCTTGAACATGATGTCAAAACCAGGGTAATATCATTAATCACAGTAGCCAGGACTTGTAGTAACTAATAACTCATATCATGCTACTGTCCTAATAGAGTGAAATTGTATATCAAGAATTGGGATGCAATCAACCCTGCTGATTTTCTTTTTAAATTAGAAGTCTGGGAGGAAATAGAAGATGAAAAAACATTCCCAACTGATAGCTATGGTCCTATTTGTAGGACTGTGTGTCAATAATTTGAGAAATAATTCCTGGAATTTTTTTGTTTTATGTCTGGATAGTGCACAAACAACATAATTTGAAACTGTTAATATATACTGCTTGTCAAAATCTAAGCAAAGAACAATAAAATTTTTGCATCTTGAATAGTTTTGGACGAATTTAATCAAATTTCACAGGAAGATACAAAGATAAGCCACGGAAATTTTGGACAAAATGATTTGCACACAGGGTTAAGATTAAGGTGGGGGCCTATGGGCTATCTGTGGTGCCTCAGAACTGCTTAATCTGATTCTGTTTACACATTCCTTAAAGAAAAAAAGAAAGTACAGTGGAAAAGGGAGGGTTTAAAAATAAAATATATAGCCAATAGGTGATGTGGAACCCTCTAGCATTAACAAGGGCCTAACAACTTCGATTAATGATCTCAAGGTAATTCAGAGAATGGCAGCACAATTATGTTCACTGAACAATAAGAGCAGTACTAAGGTCCTGGAGGGTTTCAGGAAGGGTTGACTGGCAGTAATACATATCCCCAGATAATACATATTCCACAGATGCTCTATTGTAAAGGTGGGCAAACTGCGGCTCCCGAGACAATATTGGGTTTCACTGCCAATTTTCCTAAAATTTTATATTAACCATTTGGGATCTGGGAGGAAATGGTAGGCTTCCCGTAGACCTGAGAAGTATAAAACTCAGAAGTATACCATTCAAATCGTCATTTTCAACAGATTATGAAGAAAACGAAAACATAGCAAAACTTGTTTTAAACAAGTATGGATGATGCAACTGGACACTGCGTCATCACTCTTCATGCAGTACACACAAATTACATACTTGCGGCAGTAACAGATCATAACTAGTAACTGACTTTTGGAAACAAATTCCGGAAGCAAAATATCCCAATCTTCAGAAAACTGGCTTCCGACTACTCTGTTTTTGGGACAACTTACTGCTGTGAATCTCTCTTCTCTGTAATGAAGTTTGTGAAGTCAAAACATTGTGCTATCCTCACTAACAGCCACCTCACTGACCTTCTTAGAACAGCTTTGACAACCTACCAGCCAGATTTTAAACTATTAATTGTAAAAATAAAGACTCAAAGTCAGCAACTGATCAGGCAAAACCCATATATATTTATATATATTCCAGATTTATGAAGTATTAGCTATTCTCAAACCATTGACTTTACTTACCTGTAGAAGATATTCCCATTTCACTGCTCCTACCAATCCCAAAAAGACCATTTCATCAGTGCCAAATTTGGAACCAGAAGTACCCCAGCACAAGAGCATTATTTCCTCTCTTGATAAAATTCACAATATCCTGAAGTTGTCCATAACAATTTTCTCATGCTTATCAGAATACTCAATGGGGCATGATAACAGACAACGTCATTAATAATTGTCTTAAATCTAGCCTTAAGTAATGTAATATCCTAGAAGGGTATAATTGGAATGTCTGCTGAAAAGCAAACTTATGCCTTGCATATGCTTTCCATCTTCCCTTCCTGAAAATAGAAATTAAAGATTGTTATTAAACATGCAAGCTTTACTTATCCATCTAGTCTCTTACAAGTCCAGAATATCTAGGTTATAATGCTGGAATTACTATTTGAGAGCATTAGAAAAATAATACACTGTGATGTCAGTTTATTAGGTACACCACCCTTCATCACATAAATGGTTCAATATAACATGTAATACATCATGTGACCATGGTGTGCAGCATAAAATCAGGCAGACCAGCTCTTTAAGCATCAGCTAGAGTTAGATTGAGTGTCAGAATGGGCAAAATGAGCAACCTGAGAGACTTTGGATGTGGCATGATAATTGGTGTTAGGCATTCGGGTTCTAGCATCCCCAAAATGTATATCGTGTGTGTGTGTGGGGGGGGGGGGGGGGGGGGGCAATCAGTAGCGCATAACACTCGTAATCTGCAGTTCTCAGGTTCAAGTTCCAGCTGTGTCAGATTTGAGATTTATCTCAACGAAACTCCCTGCCCTGCCATCAGTCAGTAGGGAACACTGATGGGATTGGAAAGGCTGCCGACTGTCAGATGGGACAATAAGCTATGGCCCCATGTGTGGGAGAGCCATATCCTGTTCACATTAAAGAACTAGATGGCCTTGACAGGAGACTATCATCTCTCCCCCCACAGCTGTCCAGTGGGTCTCCCCTTCCTTCTCTGAGCCTGTGGGTCCTTGTGACCTGGCCATTTAGCCCACTGTGTGCAAAAAAGTGCTGCTCAGAGGTAAAAACAACCCAACCCAGAAATTCCAAACAGTCGTCCTCCTGGGCTTTTCATACACAATTTTTTCAAGGGTTTAGCGAGAAAGTACCCAAGTTTGGTGGAAAAGAAAAAAATTACCATTGACAGTGATCCTGTGGATCAAGACAGCTGGTGGATCAGAAAGATCAAAGGAGACTGAAGAAAGCAACCTTTTTCCACTGTCCAATGATGGTAGTCCTATGCTAGTGAGCAGATGGGCCTCAACCAGGCAAATCATAGCAAAATTAAACAAAAGCATCAACCTAAAGCACCACGTATCAGACCTTGTCACAAATGGGCTAAAACAACTATCCATAGAGAAATATTATTTTTATAGTCAAACATACACAGTCGAATCAGAATATGACCACCCACATAATCATAGTATATCTACCCAGACGCTTCACAGAGGAAATGTGGCAAGGAGAACATCGCCTCCATCAACTAGTAAAAGGCAATCGATGCACAAATATGCATGCAGTGCAGCATATGACCAGTCGAATGCTGGGGCACCCAGGTATGTGTCCCCGATAACAGCAGAGTGAACTCTGTTAAGCATGGGTCTCCGCAGTCAATGCTGCGTAAAGGCGCCTACGTTAACCAAGGTCCATGAGCAACGACACCTGCAGTTTGCATGGGACTACTATCATTGGACAGTGGAAAAAGATTGCCTTCTCCAATGAATTGAGGATTCTACTCCACAGAAGTGACAGCCGATAGCGGATATGGCGTCAGACACATGAGAACCAACACCCAGACATGCTTGTTGGTCAAGTACACGCTGGCAGTGACAGTGTGCATGTCTGGGGGATGTTTTCCTGGTATGACCTGGGACCACTGGATGGGTCCCTGAATGGCTATCCTGGTTACCTGTCCATCCTCGCTGACCACATGCATCCCTTCATGTTGGACATTTACCCTGGGGGTGATGATGTCTACCAACAGGACAATGAGCCCTGCCATGTTGCTAAGGTGGTGTGTGACTGGTTCAGGAACACAACAGCAATGTCTCCATTCTCCCTTGGCTGGCAAAATCACCTGATCTCAATCCCATAGAGCACTTGTGGGACCATTGGGAATCACCAGGTTCGGCATGCAGACCCACAACCACATCATCTCCGGAATCTCTGTGCTCTGCTGGTGTCTGAATGGTCATGTGTGCCTCTGGCAACCTTCCAGGGCCTCATTGCATCCATGCCATGCCACGCCATCTCGCAGCTGTCATCTGCGCCAAGAGTGATTATTCCCATTATTAGGTAGGTGGTCATATTATTCTGATACGACTGTGTACATATAATGTTAAAAAATAGTATAATCATAATGAAAAATTCATAAGATTCATTATCACATAATCACTGTTACTAGTCATGTTTCCTATTATATAGGTCAAATGAGCACTGCTACTTCCTATCTATCTGTAACCTAACAATAAGGAAGATGATACAACCATTATAACTCAATGGTTGTATCATCCTTTTTATTGTATACAAGGTTAAAGATAGATAGGAAGTAGAAGTGCATATTGTGTTATATGTGATAAATTCAACAATAGTAATTCAAATGCTGTCTCGTATTTCATCACTGACTTCACTTTAAACTTTGCATTTAACACTTTTGATACTATTAACTGGGACTTGACACACCTTAGTTTTTTCAGCTAATCTATGTGCATTTTTCTGCTGCCATGATGATTCACCTTCACTTTTCCTTTACCTAACCATTTAGTTTTACTGATGTTATACACATTATTTGGTGGCCTCATTTTTACTTTTAACCAGGACTTTTACCTTTCTAACTATTTTTGAGTTGCATACATAACTCATTTTGGCTGATTATGCAATCACCACTGATACCATACCATGAGTGCCAAGGTCACAACTGCTTTTGTCATCAGTGTTGCTGCATTCAGTTATGCAAATGTTAATGGTGAAGGAGGACAGCTGTGCAAGAGGCTCAGTTGGAGCTCTGCAGTAGTTTTGTGTGAAATCTAGGGTTGTTTAGCTAGTACTGATTTTGTGGAGTTTATTCAACTCTAATTTTGGTGATTCAGATTTAAACAAACAGGTTTCTTTTACTTATATTGATCTGATTTTTTATCCTTGAGCAGATTAATTAGATGGTGGTGTTTTACCTCTGAGCACCAATTTTTTGCACACCATGGGTTAAATAACCAGGACACAAGGACCCGAAGGCTCACAGAAAGTTGGGGAGGGGCCCTACTGGAACAGCTGTTGGGAGCAACAGATGGTAGCCTCCTGTCAAGGCCATCCAATGTGTTCTTTAACATGTCCAGGGTATGGCTCTCCCGCACATGGGGTCACGGCTTAATGTGCCATCCGATGGATGGCAGCCTTTACAAGCCCATCAATGTCCCCTACTGACTGTGGACAGGGTTGGGTTGTTTTACCTCTGAACGGCACTTTTTTGCATACCATGGGCTAAATGGCCAGGTCACAAGGACCCCGAAGGCACAGAGAAGTTTGGGGGAGGGGACCCACTGGAACAGCTGTTGGGAGACAGATGGTAGCCTCCCATCAAGGCCATCCAGCACGTTCTTTAACGTGCACAGGGTATGGCTCTCCCACACACGGGGCCACGGCTTAACGTGTCATCTGATGGATGGCAGCCTTTCCAAGCCCATCGGTGTCCCCTACTGACTGTGGGCAGGGCAGGGAATTTTGCGGAGATAAAATCAATGCAAATCAATACAAATCTCAATGCTGACCCAGCTGGGACTTGAACCTGGGAAATACAGATTACAAGCCTGGTGCGCTACCCCCACTCAAGATTAATTAGAGTTTAGTGGTGTGGTTAAGATTAATTTGGACATTCACTGACTTTAAATTTATTGCATTTTGATGCTCAATTAAAATTCTAAGCCCTATTTTTGACAAATAGTTTATTGCCTGGTGCCCAAATTTTAAACTATCCAGCATTTTCTTGATGACTGGAATGATGATTGGAAGTGTTATACTGCCACAATTAAAATCTTGAGAATCTGCATGTCCCCCCCCCCCACCAACTAATCTAATCGACCTTGAAAGTTTTTATTTTACATAAATATTACAGATTTTTCGATTTGGGCAATACATTTCATTGTGGTGGTGTATGAAACTCCTGCTCGGTCCTTCAAACCAGGTTTTTCAAATGTATTAATTGGCAGTTCTAAAACAAAAATAGGCATTTTGCCAAGGACCTGACTCTGAAAAGTCCAGAATGACCACAAAGATACACTAAATATGGAACAAAATATCATTATTGTATTTTAATTTAATATCAGTAGATTTAATTTCAACGAAGTATTCCCAATGATGAGTGAAGAAACCCATGAAATAAAAATAACACTATTTCAACATTCTAATAAAAAGTATCGGTTCCCTTCAACTTTCATTAAATTTAGGTGGAATTACAATAAACCCTAAAGAAACAAAATTAGATCAAAGTTAGTGTTAATATTGTAGTACTGTGGTTGTAAATTATGAAGTATTTAATTTTTGTGATATTTATGTGAACAATGAAGTGTTTTATTTCTGTTAGGCTTTATATTTTAAAAAAAGGCTCACAAGTTAGGCAAATTTAAAACACTGTTTCTGAGGCCTGTATTACACAAATGTGTTTCAAAACTTTTTTTTTTTTCCTTTTGCTTACAATACGAAAATTCAGAGTTAAAATTTAATGTGCTGCAGCTCTTTCTAAAGACTCTGTGGCCCATTGAGGGGCATGATCCATATTTTGAAAAATCCTGCTGCAGACCATCACATCTATCCGAGTTGGCTGTATTTAAACCAATTGCGGAGATAACTTTTTAGTTTACTTTTAGTTTACTTTTTAGTTTACTTTTAGTTTACTTTTTTGTTGTATCTGAATATAATTTTTTGGAAGATTATTTGAAGACCTGTTAAGAGTTTTGATTGATTATGCATATAAATGCATTATTAAATATTACATATTTATATAAATTAAAAAAATACAAATTCCTAACATTGTTCTTTACATTTCCTACAAAAATATAAACCATATAACAATATATTTCAGATACTGTTAACTGGGAGTTGATGCAATTTGGTCTTTTAGCTAGGTCATGTGCATTTATGGATTGCTACAACTGAATTTTTGAGCATCTGTAGGTCTGTTCATCCAGTAATGTGCATTCTTTGAAGAAAATACAGAATTATGGGGGGGGGGGGGGAACTTCGAAAATGATAGAGTGAAACATTTTAAAGAACTCGAAGTCAGTGATGACCAAAGTGCATGCAATAACTTGGCAAAAAGAGGCTTTGGGTTGTTTTACCTCTGAGCAGCACTTTTTATTACACACAATGGGCTAAATGGCTAGTCACAAGAACACCGAGGGCTCAGAGAAGGTTGTGGCGAGGGAACCCACTGGACAACTGTTGAGAGACAGATGGTAGGCCATCCTGGGTGTTCCTTCCATAATGTGCACAGGGTATGGCTCTCCCACATACAGGGCCATAGCTTAATGTCCCATCCAACGGATGGCAGTCTTTCCAAGCATATCAGTGTCCCATACTGACCGAGGGAAGGGTGGGTAAATCTGCAGATAAATTTCAATGCTGGTCCAGGTGGGACTCTAACCTGGGAACTGCAGATTATGAGCTTGGCATGGTACTGACTAGCCACCCCTGGCTCTACAAAAAGAGGTAATCTACTGTTGAGTTAAAAGAGAAAGATAGCTCTCTTAAGTTATAACTATAACCTACCTTTGTAATAAGACCTGTCATCATTTGGTTTAAATTCTTGTCAACCATTTCATCTATCTTGGCATGGTACTGATGCTGTAGGAGGGAAAATATAAGGATGAGGAAGGATTATATATGGATGAATTAGTAAATAAAAGTACTACTACATAACATGCATAATTTCTTTCTTAAAATGTTACACAAGTAGATAAATTAATGTAGACTCGATGACAAATTTATCAGGAACAGACATATGTCAATATGGTGTTCAAGTCACAGTTAAATAACTGCTTAACCCATCTTAATTCACGTTAATATTTTGTTGGATTGTTTTACCTCTGAGAGGCACTTATTTGCACACAATGGGATAAATGGAGAAAGGGTTAAGAGCTCAGAGAAGTTTGGGGGAAGAGAATCCACTAGATGGCTATTGGGAGACAGATGGTAGCTTCCCATTAAGGCTATCCAGCGTGTTCTTTAATGTGCAGAGGGTATGGTCTCCCATGCATGGGACCATGGCTTAACTCCCACCTGATGGATGGTGGCCTTTCCAGCCCATTGGTGTCCCCTACTGACCAAGGACAGGGAGGGAAATTTTGCAGAGATAAATTTCAGTGGTGTCCCAACTGGGACTCGAACCTAGGAACTGCAGATTATGAGTCTGGGACATTGTCGACTGAGCCACCCCTATCCCACGTAGTATTTTATAACACAGGTCATTGTTTGGTTGCTTGGAGTATAACAATTCCATGTTTCAAGGTCCTAATTAAATTCTGCAATAATTTCAAAAATTGAATAACCTTGTCATCAGTAAATATTTGTACAATACTAAACTCCTGGTTATCCGGCACTCAAGCATCTGGCATATATTTCATATTGGACATTTGAAGTTGGTACATAAAATTTCAATCTTCAAGGATTCTTTGTGAAATCTGAGAGTGAAAAAAGGTAAGAATGGTGTCATACAGCTTGAAGACTTGGATAGTGTGTTGTATGAATGGTTGCCATTAAAGAGGTCAGAAGGTGCATAAATCCCAGGACTACTTTTAGTTCAATGGATGACCCTGATGAAGTGCCATTTAAGTTTCTATAACCTAGCCAGTAAACTACACTGCATAGGTAACTGTTTATTTTTTTTCTGAAATTAAAGGTTAGCTTAATTTTACTATTCTTATGTCTTGGATAGTATTTTTTTTGTCGTGTGTATGTTTTTCTACTACTTTACCTTTCAACAATCCTCTTTCACATTTTGTTATTAGGAAAATATGGTACTACTGGTAGTCAGTATCATCTGACGCCCAAAATAGCAGCATACAATGGTGGCGTTTGGTGAAGCAGTTCCCAATATTTTCGTTAAGTGCATGGATTTAGACATTTAATTAAGTAAGAAATTGAGGTTTGAATACAAATTGTATACCTATTCAGGCCCAGATCTCCACAAAAAAAAAAAAAAAAAAAAAAAAAAAAAAAAAAAAATCAAGGGGGAGGGGATGAGACTGGATTTTTAATGCAGTGTAACATTTTGCCATTTGTTTTACAGGTTTTCAAAATTTCTTGAAAAATCCATGAAATATAAATAACCATAATTTTTTGCTCCTTTTACTCTAACATTCTGAGGAGGAGAAGGGGGGGGGGGGGGGGGGGGGGGTATGACCCCCCCATATCTAGCCCTTACCTACTGTATTTGGTTTCTTCAAAAATATTTCTCATGCAACCAGAAAATTCATCTAACCAGCAACCCCCATTGTCATCCCCCCTGAAAATCTGGTCGTCTTATGTGAAATCTCAAACTGGTCTATATGCTTTGAAATTGCAGTTGTCTTTGCTGGTTGTAACAACTACCGACCAACTGGGCTCGAGGTAAAATTTTGTGACTGGCATACCAAGAAATCTCTGTTTCGGCAGCCCAGTCCACCACTGGAAGAAGAGGGAGCATCTCAGCAAACTGCTGAGATGCTCCCTCTTCTTCACTATAGTCACTACAGTCCACTATAGACACTATAGTCCATTCCAAAGGTGCTACATCCACTTTGGTCAACAAGAAAGATTGGCAGTGGTGGTCTTTCATAAGAGCTGTTTAGCATTGGGATATCAATCATTTGTAACTTATAGATATAAAAAAATTACATTTTAGTGTTTATTTTCAACCTGTGCAAAGATTATTTTTGTTACATATCTTTTATTATCTACATTGTTTTGATCAACATATTATTATTATTATAATTTATACCATGCTGAGGGTTAAAGTAAAGCCAATATAAAGGAAATATCTGAGACTAGCTTAAATGTTCTGGTTGAGTTGTTTTACTTCCAAGTGACACTTTTTTTTCACAAAATGGGATATAAATTGCCAGGCCATAAAGACCCCGAGGGCTCAGAGAAGGTTAATGTCAAGTGATACCCCAGTACATTTATAAATTAAAAAGAAATATCAAGGTTGGTTGGTTGGTTGGTTGGAGTTTTATGGCGCATGAGCTGCTGAGGTTATAATGCGCCAAACAAGGTAAAAATATGCTAAAAGACAAATACCCCTTAACAAAAATTAAAAAACAAATGCTGGAAAAGGTAAAAAATAAAACCAACAAGTTATATATATAAAACAGAAACAAAAATAAAGGTGTAAAACAACAAAAGTGTATATAAATAAATACAGTAGAGACCAAGGATAAAACTAGCCCAGGTGTAAATGACCTAGGTCAGACAGTGAATAAATTACAAATGAATAAAATTATAATCTGGTAAAATATCCTGTATACTGTAAAAAGGCAAAAATTGGAGATAAAAAGGTAGTATCAGATAAAAGATGTCTGAGTGTAAGTGGCTCGGACGTAAAATCATGAAAAGTAAAATACAAACGACGTTCTAGGTTAAAACATGGACATTCAATTAAAATATGTTTGATTCTTAAAATGGTGTCACAAAACTCGCACTTATGTACGTCGTCCGCCCGTAGAAGAAACGAATGAGTAATAAACGAGTGACCTAAGCGGAGCCGAGCAAGTACAACTTCCTCCTTGCGATTCCTGCGGTAACAAGACTGCCATGGTTTGATGATAGGTTTGATCTCAAAGAGCTTGTTCGTAAGCTGTTCTGACCAAGATCTCTGCCACTGTGCCCGGAGCTCGATGGTAAAATGCTGCCGGAAATCCAGATAGGGAACCGGCAACGGAGAGTCGGACAGGGGCGTGGCTGACTTGGCAGCAGCGTCTGCCAAGTCATTGCCCCTAATCCCGACGGGCACCCAACAGAAATGGATGGTGGTGGTGGTGGTGGCTGCCAGACGATGTAGTTGCTGGCGGATCTTAGTAAGAACTCGTGAGGCTGATGCCTCACTGAGATCAAAGCCTGTAGCGAGCTAAGCGAGTCGGTGTAAAGCACACACCGACGATGATGTTTAGTCACCACGTGGTCCAAGGCGAGGCTGATAGCGTGCAACTCTGCAGTGAAGATGGAACACTGCAGTGGGATCTGGTCTGCAATGATTACATCACAGCAGACCATGGCCGATCCCACTGAAGTGGCGGACTTCGAGCCATCTGTAAAGACAGGCAAGAAGTCCGGGTGCTCAGCACGATGGCTGGCAAAGAGTTGCCGGTACACAGTCGGGTGTAAAGGCCTTCCCCATCCTGCACAGGGAAAAATCACAGGAAGGGGAAACAGCGAGCCATGGTGGAAGTGGCTCAGCTGTCGACTGTGCAACGCTATCGAGACTGGTGTTGATGTCTCTGAGGTAGCCTCGGACTCGCAAACCAAATGGACAAATGGCAGTCGGCCGATTAGTGTAAAGTATTTCCCACTTCGGACTGAAAACGCAAATCCAAGTGGGATGGCCAGGCAGGGATTGTGATTTAGATGCATATTGTAGGGACAACTGCTGACGGCGAAGAGATAAAGAAGGTTCGTCGGTCTCAACGTAAAGACTCTGGACCGGTGAGGTGCGGAAGTCTCCCATGCAAACATGGAGGGCCTGGTGATGGAGGGGGTCCAGCACCTTCACCACCGAATCCCGGGTGGAGTCGTACACCTGGGATCCGTAGTCCAGTTTCGATCGGACAAGTGCACGGTACAGGCGGAGCAAAGAACATCGGTCCGCCTCCCAAGAAAAGAAGGAGAGGACCTTGATGATGTTCAATGCCCGTGTGCACTTGGACCTGTGATGACGTATGCGAGGTAAAAAGGTCAATTTCCGATCGAATATGAGACCGAGAAACTTGGTCTCCGCCACAACTGGAATGATGTTACCCCCAAGCCGCAGCTCGGGATCCAGATGAAGATTACACTTGTGGCAAAAGTGAACACAAGCAGTCTTCTGTGGGGAGAACCGAAACCCGTTTGCCGTCGCCCAAACTGAAGATTGTTCAGGGCAATTTGCAGTTGTCTTTCAATGACCCTCATGCTGGACAATGAGCAAAAGTCATCAACATAGAGGGTATTGCCTACTGATGAAGGAAGTTGTCTAGTAATAGAATTAATCTTGACAGCGAAAAGCGTAACACTCAGCCTTGTGGCACCCCCTGTTCTTGGGGGTACGGCTGCAACAGAGTGTTACCGACATGAACACGAAAAGAATGTGTTGATAAGAAGTTGGAGATGAAGATTGGCATGTGACCTCTCAAGCCGAAACTGTGGAGGTCACGAAGAATGCCGAATCTCCAAGCCATGTTGTAAGCTTTTTCGATGTCGAAGAAAATTGACACCAGGTGCTCTCTACGTAAAAATGAGTTTCTAATAGCCGATTCGAGGTGTATCAGATGGTCAAGAGTTGACCGTTGCCTGCGAAAGCCACTTGCTTAACCAGATGAGTCTGGCATTTACCATTCTTTCCAACACCTTGCACACGCAGCTCGTCAACGCGATGGGAAGATAATTGGAAGGAATCTTGGGATCTTTGCCTGGCTTGGGGAAGGCCAAGACGATGGCCTCTCTCCAGGAGTCCGGAAACTGCTCCTCAATGAAAATACGGTTGAAGAGTTGGAGCAATCGATCCTTACTCGATGGTGAGAGATGTTGGAGCATGGCATAATGGACATTGTCTGGCCCGACAGCAGATGCACGAGAAGTGTGCAGAGCAAGGCAAAGCTCCTCTACTGTGAGTGGCCTGTTGTAAGTCTCCAGGCCATTCGAGTGGAAGGACAGCGGAGAGCATTCTGCCCTGCCCTTCTGAGCCAGAAACTCGGGGGAATAAGAGGAAGATGATAAATGGAGGAGAATGACTCCCCCAGAGTGTCGGCAATTGCTTTGGGATCAGCAATTGTTTGTCCATTGTGCTCCAGGATCGATAACGAGTGGGACGTGTAGTTCCCACCCATCTTCCGGACTTTATCCCACATAATCTTAGAACTGGTCGTGCGGGTGATAGAAGACATATACTTGATCCAAGATTACTTCTGGCTCTGGTGTCGGACGAAACAAACTTTCGCCCTGGCGCGTTTGAACTTTTCGAGGTTGGGGGTTGTCGGATATCTCCGAAACCCCCCCCAAGCTTTGTTTTGAGACTTACAAGCTGCGGTGTAAGTTTCAGAAAACGATGAAACCGTGTCGAAGTTTGAGGAATTGTTGATGCAGCTGCATCTATGATACAGTATGTTATCTCCGATACTGCCACATTGATGGACTCCTGGCTGACAGAGTGGTCATCGAGCTCAGAGAGCAGCTCGAAACCACCCTAGTGAGCCCGATCGAGCCTCCACCGCGAGACACATGAAGGGCTGCAAGGCCCCCCATGGGAGATGGTGCACACCATGGGGAGGTGATCGCTAACATAGGGGTTGTCCTCGACCTCCCATGTAAAGAGTGGAAGGATCGAGGAGGGACAGATGGTAAGGTCAATGGCAGTGAAAGAGCGGGTTGGGAGTGAAAGTAAGTACTGACACCGGTGTTCAACAGGGAGAGAGAAGGATCCAGGAGCCACTGCTCCAGGACCCCGCCCCTCCCGTTGGTGTCAACACTGCCCCAAAGTGGACTGTGTCCGTTGAGGTCTCCCATAATGAGAAAGGGGGACGGCAGCTGCAAGAGGAGATCATCAAGGTCTTCCTGGAAGACGATGCTCCCAGGTGGAAGATATACAGAGCAGTCGGTGAGAAACCCATGAAGAGACGGATGGCTACCGCCTCTAAGTTGGTGGTGAGGGGTACGACCTGGAATGGAGAATGGTTGCTCACGAGGATGGCGACACCCCCGCGAGCTGGACCATTTCCATCCCGGTCCCGGCGAACTAGTGAAAAGTGCCGGATCGTGGGATCTGTGACTGGCTGCAAGTATGTCTCTTGCAGGCACACACAGATGGGCTGGTGTGCCTGAAGGAGGGCCTTGATATCGTCAAGATTCCTCTAGAATCCACGACAATTCCATTGTAGGAGTGTGGCCATCTCAGGACTTAGAAGAGTGGGCAGACGATGAATTCCTATTCAACTTAACGGCCGCAGAGGACGGTTTAGTGAATAGGAGCGGTCGGTGTCCATGTCCTCGGAATCGTCTGAGGGACATGGATCGGTGACCACCCTTTGTGGCGCAGTGATTTTCTTTTTGGGTCCTGGTGGGGGCCCCTTAGGTTTGGAAGGTCTTGCTGTCTGAGGACGGGGAGGAGGTGGCCTTCCAATGGAGGTAGAAGGCTGTGTTGCAGGAATGGAAACCGGGGTTGATGTCGAAGTCGACACCACCCTCGGTTTTGCCTGCGGGGCGAGAAAGACTCAGTTGGTGGTACACTGATGTCGGTCTGCACTGCCACCGAAGTCATTGGAACGATGGGCTTCCCAATGACTGCACCAGCATAGGATACCTTGCCAGATGGTGCGGGCGGTGCAGCAAGCTTTCTCGCTTCAGCGTATGTGATGTTGTTCATAACTTTCAACCGTTGTACCTCCTTTTCCTCCTTCCACTTCGGACAGTCGCGGGAGTATGGCAGATGTTCGCCACTGCAGTTCACACAGCATGCCTTTTCTGCTGTGCAGTCAGGATCAAGATGATCCTTACTGCCACAGCGAGCACAGGTGGGTTTGCCCCGGCATGCTGTGCGGGCATGACCATATATCTGACACTGAAAACAGCGCAGAGGGTTTGGGATATACGGCCGAACCTCACAATGTAAGTAACCTGCCTTGATGGAAGAAGGCAGGCATGGCGTGTTGAATATCACAACCAGCACCTGGGTGGGTGCCAATTTCCCATCATGGCGTGTTGAAACCCGGTGGACCGCTATTATTCCTTGAGGTGTGAGCTCTGAGACGATTTCCTTCTCAGTGACTTTGAGGAGGCCCCACTCGGTGATCACACCCCGAGAGGAATTCAAAGTTTTATGGGGAGTGACTTCGACAGCCACCCCACCAATTTCTTTGATTTTCAGGAGTATTTCTGAGTGTTTAGAACAAGCGGTCTCAACCTGCAAGTTGCCAGATCGTAAGCGCTTGACGGATTTCGCAGGGCTAAGCAGGCACTATACCCACACAGACAGTGAGCCAAACCCTCACAAATAAATATAAGGAAAATGAAAAGCGAAATGTGCAGAACAAAAACGTTCTACACAAAAGAAACAAAGCGAAAAATATCAAAATTGTGAATGGCCAAACTGGCCTCACAAAGAAAGGATAACGACAAAAGGAAAATAATCTGTGAGGAAACTTGCAAACCTGTACCCGGACCGTGGGCAAGGTTACTCACCGCTCTGTACGGTTGACCCTAACAGGACCTGCCCACCAGCCGATTGCTCCTGGGGGGGCCACCCCAGGAGCTCCCGTTTACTGGAAGCAGAGGCCAAAGCAGTGTATAGCAGAGGCCCCGGAATCCGCTGCCCAGCCCCGCGACAGACAGGCTCCCCAATGGCAAGACGGCCAATGGGGACCACGCCAGTCATGAGCTGAGGAGAGAAGACGGGGACCCCTGAGCAACTACCAGGATCCTCCTTTCCCAGGACATGGGTCTCCGCGCACGGCAAACACGCGGGCGAGTGTTTAGGACCCTGTGAAGGTAACCGAGCCAGCGGAACCTTCACAGGGTGGTCCCCCTCACCGCGTACAGGAGGGGGAAAATATCAAGGAATGTACAAAAATACAAATATATACAAAGAGAGTGCATGGCTATTTGGTACATAAACAAAATGCCAAGCTGCAAAGACAAACATATAATACTAGAATCAATAGGTGATTTTGGTACCTCTTGATTTCTAGACCATCACTCCAACCCCTATTTGACCTTGAATGCAACACCAGATTTGAAGATTACTCTTATTTCCGAATTCTACTGCCTGAAATAGCTGTATTCACCAATTTTTAGCTCTCCAGCACATGTGTATCGAAATTTGACCTTTGACCTTGTAAGGATGCAACTGAAGGCTGAATGGCTAAAGGTCGCCAGGTTCATGACCCAACAGTATTTTAGTGTATATGAGGCCCTGGACATAGTCACCAATTCAAACTGGTTTGTGGTTGGGAGGTGGCCATTGGTACAGGAAAAAGGGGCCTCAATGGGATCACCCCTCTCTGGGTTCATGGTCCACATCGTAATGAGCACGTTGAAGAAATTGCATTAAAGAAAGCAGATTATAAACCATCATTGTACCTACAGCACATGGATGATACCTTAATTTTTTGGAATCACCTTTACAGGAATTATATAAATTAATGAAAATTTTAATACCATATTACCAACATTTAAATTCACACATGAACAGGAGGTAAATGGTCAATTACCATATTTGGACACATTAATTACCAGTAAATGTACCAAGTCAAATGTACTAAGGCAGTATACTGTAAACCTTCTCCCTAATACAATAATACAATACCGTCTACCAGGGCGTAGCAAAGGACTATGGTTGGGGGGGGGGGGAGATCAAATCTGGTGTGCAATAAGGCACTATACTGTAAACCTTCTCCCTAATACAATAATACAATACCTTCTACCAGGGCGTAGCAAAGGACTATGGTTGGGGGGGGGGGGAGGAGATATCAAAAATTTTCCAACTAGAAATTCAAATTTTGCCAACTGAGCAAACTTACTTAGATTTTCCCTCCATGGGGGGGGGGGGATTTGAGGCAATTTTCACAACTCTCTAACATTTTACCAAACCAACTAACCGTAATTTGCCACTTAACTTCCAATTCTCCCAACTGACAATAATTTCACAGGAATAATTCCAATATTTACATCTCGTCTGAATTGTAGCAAGTCAGTGTGAATTTTCCCTTGATTTCACCAACTCTCCTTAATTTCACGAAACTTGGGTTGAGTTGTTTTACCTCTGAGCGGCACTTTTTTACACACCATGGGCTAAATGGCCAGGTCACATGGACCCCGAAGGCTCAGAGAAGGTGGGGGGAGGGGACCCACTGGAACAACTGTTTGGAGACAGATGGTAGCCTCCCGTCAAGGCCATCCAGCATGTTCTTTAACGTGCACAGGGTATGGCTCTTCCACACACGGGGCCACGGCTTAACGTCCCATCCGACAGACGGCGGCCTTTCCAAGCCCATCGGTGTCCCCTACTGACTGTGGGCAGGGCGGGGAATTTTGCGGAGATAAATCTCAATGCTGACCCAGCTGGGACTCGAACCTGGGAACTACAGATTATGAGCCTGACGCGCTACCGACTGAGCTACCCCCGTTTCACGAAACTAATCTCAATCTTTACATCTCTCATAAATTTGCCAAATCACATGGAACTCTCCAAGATTTTGCCATGTTTCCTCGATTTTAGTCAACTATCCCAAATTTCACAAACCCAATCCCAATTATCACAACTCGCCCGTATTTTCCAAGTGGATTTGAATTTTGCCATCTGCCCTACATTTTGTTGAGTTTCCTCAATTTGTCCAACACTCCTTAATTTCACAAAAAAAATCTCAATTTTCACAACTCGCCTATATTTTACCAAGTGGATTCGAATTTTGCCAACTCGCCGTAATTTTACAGAAAAAAAATTGCAATTTTTACATCTTCCCTGAATTTGTCAAGTCACTTCGAATTTTATCAACTCTCCTAAATTGCAAAGAAAGGCACAATTTTCACAACTCCGCTGTATTTTACCAAGTGGCTTCGAATTTTGCCACCCCTAGATTTTGCCAAGAGTTCTTTTTTTGACTCTCCTTAATTTCACAAAACCAATCCCAATTTTTACAACTCACCTAGATTTTGCCAAGTTTTCTCGATTTTGTCAACTCTCCTTAATTTTACAAAAATAATCCCAATTTTCACAAATCGCCTGTATTTTACCAAGTGGATTCGAATTTTGCCAACTGCCCTAGATTTTGCCAAGTTTCCTCGATTTTACAGAAAAAAAATCCCAATTTTACATCACACCTGATTTTTGCAAAGTCACTCTGAATTTTGCTAACTCCCCCAAGATTTTCCAACTCTCCTAGATATTGCGAAGTTGCCTCGATTTTGCCAACACACCATAATTTTAGAGGAAAAAGATTGCAATTTTTACATCCCACCTGAATTTTGTCCTCTCTCCAAGATTTTGCCAAATTACTCCGAATTTTGCCATCTCTCCGTTTTCCAAACTGCCTCGATTTTGATAACTCCCCTTAACTTTTCAAAAAAAAAAAATGCAAATTTTTACAACTCACCTATATTTAATGAGGTTGCTTCGAATTTTGCCAACTCCGAGTTACTTTGGGGGGTGATCCTTCCCCCATCCCCCCATAGTTACGTCCCTGCCTTCTACTTCAGCCTGCCCCATTAAGTATAAGAAAATTGCTATAAATATCTATTTCATAAAAGCTTATCGATATTCTTCTATTTTAAAAAAAGAATTACAACTCATATACGAGTTAGCACACATAGCAAAATGCCCTGATAACTTTATAAATAAAATCCAAAAATATACAGTTCTGCAAAACTCACAACTTGACCCAGCACAGCTAACAAATAAACCCCAATATACTCAGAGTTCTCCTTATATTCCCAGAGTATCAAATATAATGAAAAATACATTACTTAAATATGACTTAACAATAACCATAACCAATAGCATTAAAAAATTAGTTCTTAATGATTGAGATAAACCCCCCCCCCCAATAGGAGGGGTGAGTAATATAGAAATAATGGTCCCGGAAAACAAATTAAAAAGAAAAAATCAATACATTGGTAAAATAAATAGGACTTATGAACAAAGGTTAACAGAGGGTCAACAGAATATAAAAAACACTCTTAACACAGGTTTATCTCAAACAGTTTTGGAAAATCAATTAAAAACAGAAAATTTAACATATAAAGCAATAGCAGTGTTGCTGACGAAATTTCAGTTGCCATACATGGAAAATATTAAGATCAATTTACATAACACTATGTGCCCTCTAATGGTGGAAAAATTTGATAATTCCAAAATTTGAAATGAGTATTGCAAACGATGTATTTGTGCTAGAAATTTGAAAATTTTGTGGTGGAATGTGAAGGTCACAGAATTTTGATTGCCAACAATGAGTTGGTGCTTTAGACTGGGGGAGGGGGGAACAAAATTTTTTAAAGCAGATAACTGTTTGTATTTGGTAGCTAGGCATAAACTGGAAGGAGAGCTGTGTACCAATCCTCAGTGATGATGCACAGAACCAGCCAGTTCTAGCATCTAATGTCCGACCCCGCCTGCGTGGTGCAGGCCGTTAGTACCTTTCAAAAGAGATATTCTCTTTTGGAAGGGAATGGAAGGGGAGGGCTGCCAGTTCAGTATGGCTGCTGATCTGGTCATCCATGGCCACTTTTTTCTTTTTTTTTCAACCCTGCTGAGGAGTGGTCAACTTCACAGGGTCCTAGTGCTGACCATTTATACCTACTAGAAAGGACTTGTTTATGGATTTGGGCTTGATTATTGATCCTGGACTTGCTGCACTGGTGGGCCTCTGTTGAGGGAGAGTCTGCTGCTGTGTTTTCTGTTTGCTTCTGGGTTGCCAGCTCTAAGTGAACAGAGGCATGGGATACCTTATATCAGCTGGTGGATAATTCTAATCAGAGGCCATCGCAGGTACCTGAACCTTACTTAGCTAGTTGGGCATCGTCAAGCCTAAACTGAAGTAATATATCTCAGGCAGGCCATGTGGCTCTTGAAAAAGTCTATGTTTTTTGAAAAAGTCTGAAATAAGTGTATGTATTTCAGTTGAAAAGGTGGTGCCTGAAGTTCCTACCAGCATCGGTGACTTCAGCCTTTAGCGGAGGAGGAACAGGTCTTTGCCCCATGCCTGCGATCAGGGGGCTGTTTGATATTGTTGGCCCTACTAATCTCAATAAACCTAATTTCTTTAAAAATCCTACTAATAATTTTCTCTCTACAGGAACGTGGAACGTGAGGGCATTACATAGAGATTATTCTCTTGATGTCCTCATGCAGGAATTCCAGCGCTATAACCTAGATATTCTAGGCTTGCAAGAGACCAGATGGACAGGTAAAGGCGAGATACTTAAAAATAACTTTAAATTTCTCTTTACAGGGAGGGAGGATGGAAAGCATCACCAAGGCGTGGGTCTGCTGCTCAGCAGACATGCTAGTGATGCTCTTCTAGGATATGAGTGCATTAATGAAAGGTTTCTTACAGCAAAATTTCAGACAAGCATTAAAGACTTGAATGTTATCTGCTGTTATGCCCCCACCGAGGATTCTGATGAGGATGAGAAGGATAGGTTTTACAGACAACTTCAGGATATTTTGAATTCTGTCAAGAAAGGAGATATTACCCTTGTTCTAGGCGAGTTCAATGCCAAAGTTGGTACTGACTGTGACGTTTGGGGAGGAGTAATAGGCCCTTTTGGTAGTGGTAACTGCAATGGCAACTGATGCAATTATTAATATATAATCAATCATATTATTATGCAACCCGATGGGCTGCATAATAATATGATTGATTATATATTAAATAAAAGCAAATGGGCTAGTTCTGTTAGGAATACCAGGACACATAGGGGAGCTGAAACTGGATCCGACAATTACCTTGTTAAAAGTGTCTTGCAACTTAAACTTAAAAAGTGTTGTGCTAGGGTTAAAAAATTTACCTTTAATACTGAAGCTCTGAAAGACCCAGTTATAGCTAAAGCTTACCATGATAGGTTACTTAGTGATTATGACAGTCATGGTTTGTTTAATACTGAAGTTGAGGATGAATGGGGCCATTTTAAACAGGCTTTTTTTGGAAACTAACGGTACTCTTTTGGGAAAAAAGGAGCAGAGGAGGCAGAATTATTTGAGTGATAAGGCACTTGAGCTTATTTAAGAAAGAAGGAATTGCAGGAATGTCCTGTATTAGTACCCTACTAGTCCTAATAGAAAGGATTACAGAGAGCTTAATAAACGTGTAAAGGATCAGTTAGCTACTGGTAAGAATCTTTAGCTTGACTGACAAAGCCGAGGAAGGTGTTAGACAGCACAACAGCAGAGAGCTGTACCAGATAGTTAATGCTTTGTGTGGTAGAAAACGGACAGGTATACAGGGATTGAAGGATAAACAAGGTAAGGTTATAGAAGGTAAAAATTCTGTCATGGCTAGGTGTGCTGAGCATTTCAATGATGTTCTAAACAATGTGGTTAGTTCTATTCCCATTGTTTGTAATGATGATAGATGCATTGGCAGCTTTAATGTTGGCCCTATAACACAATCTGAAGTTATTTTGGCTATCTCTAAACTTAAACCTCATAAATCCCCAGGGGTAGATGAAATTACTACAGAAATGCTTAGAGCTGGGAATGTTACTGTTACCACTTGGATGACTGAAATTTTGAATATCTTTTATGATGAAGGCATGGTTCCTAAAGATTTTACCAGAGCTATTATTATCCCTATAAGGTGATCGCAGTTCTTGTGATAACTATAGGGGTATCAGCCTACTCTCTGTTCCAGGTAAAGTTCTTTGCATGATTGTGCTTAATAGAATTAAGAATCTGGTTGACAGGTAATTGCGTGATGAGCAATGTGGATTCAGAAGTGGTAGGGGATGTGTGGATCAGATATTTTCACTTAGGCAGATTCTTGAGAAATGTTTAAGAAACCTTTGGTTGCTAGCTTTGTTGATTCCAGAAAAGGCTTTCAACTCTGTTGATAATAATAATTTGTGGTTGATTTTGAGATCATATGGCATACCAGACAAGTTAGTTAACGTAATGAAAGCTCTCTATAATAACACTGAGTCATGTGTGAGAGTTGGTAAGGCTTGTAGCAATTGGTTTAACATTACTTCTGGTGTTCGACAAGGGTGCATTTTGTCTCCTTTTCTCTTTAGTTTGGTTATTGCTTATGTTATGTGAAATTCATTTCAAGGGAAAGATTTTGGCCTTAAATCGTCTGGATATACGAAAATGTCTTATTTAGATTATGCTGATGATTTAGCCCTTTTGGCAAAAGATGTTGATGAGATGAACTCTTTCATTCGAGCTGTTGATGAGATTGGTAGTAAAGTAGGTTTGGTTACAAACAGAAAGAAAACTGAAGTGATGAAAATTGGTCAGACAGGCTGTGATTCAGTTAATCTGAATGGTTGCACTCTTGAGAAGGTGTCTCAGATTAATTATCTTGGGAGCTAAGTAACAGATACTGGCGATGTGCGGCTTGAGATTAACAGACGAAATGGGATTGCTGCAGAGACTTTTAAGAATCTATGGAGATTGTGGAGAAATAGGCGTATACACCTAAAGACTAAAATTAGACTGTATAATAGTTTGGTTTTTTCTAGGGTTAGTTATGGTAGTGAAACTAGGACGCTGTGTAAACAAGATAACAGGAAACTAGATGCTTTTGATTCTAGATGCTTATGCAGTATCTTGGGTATTAGGTGGTTTAACTTTGTAACTAATGA
This sequence comes from Ryuthela nishihirai, assembly GCA_038380435.1. Lineage (NCBI taxonomy): Eukaryota > Metazoa > Arthropoda > Arachnida > Araneae > Heptathelidae > Ryuthela > Ryuthela nishihirai. Next base: position 1,299,444 of record JAWZYU010000023.1, on the reverse strand, counting down.
TGAGGTTAGGCAAAGGAGTCTGCAACCTCCTTTAAGCAGCATATTGTGCAGAGAGAGACTCAGCTGGTTTGGCCATGTTGCCCGTATGGATAATTAGAGATTGGCGAATAGGGTTATGAACAGTGCGCCTAAAGGCCTCAAAAAGAGGGGGAGACCTAGGATGCGGTGGGGCAGACAATGTCAAACAGGACCTTGTTAGAATTGGTGTGCAGTGGCCGGATGCAGCAGATGTAGCTCAGGACATATGATTGGAGAATTATTCCAAAAATTCTAAAAAGTTCCAAATCACACTTTGGAACTTTTTAGAAACTAAAAGTCTCCTTAAGTAAAAAAATACTATGTGTAATTAACCAATAATATAGATTTGTAATTGCTCAAGAGTACTTTAACAGTTAAAACAGCATTATTGTTATATTTACTAAATACTTTTATGTTTAAGAGAAATTTTGCTATTCATGTTCTAGAATAAAAGAACCCTAATTTTTTGGGAAATTAATTATTGCCTGGTGCCCAAAATACTTATTATTCAGCAGATGATTCATTGATATTTGAGAGCATTACATACAACCTGAAACATCACTAGACACCAATTTTCACATTTCTAGCATTGTAGTTTAAGGTTTGACCTTTACATGACCTCTGTATGACCTTTGAAGGACTTGTCAGATGACAAATTTCAGATTTTTCCAAGATATACGACTTGAATTACCCTAGATACAAATTTTCAGAGCTCTACCATTTCTGCATCATAGTTTGCATTAGCGTGATCCTCTGTGAGTCAGTTAACCACTCATAATAGTCTTATTATATTAGATGAAAGTGAATATGATAATAAATGTAAAGTAAAAAGAGAAATATATAAAATATATACATCAGGAAAAAAATTGTGAACAACAGAGACCAAAATTAGATAATAAAAGAGGAAAAAGAATTCTGAATAATCCAGAAACACAGCAAAGGAAAGATGGGAAGGAGGGAAATGGGGTGAGGAGATAGTGTTGGTCAAACTTTTCAGTATTCGAAAGGAGTAGAGTGATATAGTTTTTGAATTTAAAGAAGTGATATTCCTCAGTAGAGAGTTCCAAGTTGAAGTTACCCAAAAAGCAAAAGAAATTTCACCATAGTTAGCAGCTTTGAAAATCTTGGGAATAGAAAACATTTTATTATTAGATTGAAGGATGTGGTGATCACATATAGGTTGTAAGAATCAAGTGAAGGGGATGACACTTATTATAAATAGTGTCACAAATAAGGGTAATAAACGCAGCTTCAAAAGAGGGAATTTGATAGTTGGAATGAATATCAGCAAGGGTTACAAATTCTCATTTGTTAAAATAGATTTTTTTGATGATTTTGAGAGCTTCATTTTGAAGAACTTTTTCTAAGATATAAAAATTTATTTTGTTGGGGTACAGTCACATAGTGGGAGTACAGTATACAAGTTTTGATCACATGCAAATTTAGTAGAATACTGGTGTGTAGGAGGATATACATATACACTGGTTTGCAAAAATTATGGAACAGCTGGAAATCCCGTTTTTTCTTGAAAATGTGTTTAATCTGCTACATGTGAAGTGGAAGATAGATGTATATATATACATTATGCTTAAGAATAACAGTCAATGAAAGGAATAACACTTTTAATTTTGAAATTATTATCTATACAAATACATGCAAAAAGTTGAAGATAAACTGAAATAGCCCAACTGATTCAATATGGTGTGTGATGACCTCATACTGTAATGCTCCAAAGATTATTAACTTTTCAAAGTTGGATCTTTTGTCTGATCCAATTTATTCAAATTCCAGACAGCTCTACTGGGTTCCAGGCAATAATAACTTGCCAAATAAAGTTGAAATAGGGTTCATTAATGTATTTATCAAGCGTTACTTATCGAGTAAGGATTCAAAAATGATTGCCAAGTTTCATTAAAGTTAAATACAATAAAAAAATTTACGTTGCTCAAAAAAAAAATAGCAAAGATTCAAAAGTTTCTAAAACAAATTTTATTTCCAAAAATTCAACTCACCAAACTCGATGGTCGAATACATTAGCAACTAACATCTATTTAAAGTAACAACATCTCACACAAAAACTCTGTTTACACTGATTCACAATAACTCTGCCACTACATCTCAACTACTCTCGTCTACTACAATCTGACTCTGTCTACTAACTCTAACACAATCTCAATTACTAACTCTGTGACCTAATGCCACTTAGTTATAATGAGTGGCATACAAAGCCGGCACGTGGCTATTGTACACCGGGAAAGACATTTGCATGAACTGACGAACGTGCTAGCTATGATGCAAGAGAGGTCATGTCCTACATGTGCTTTAGCAGTTGTCAATCAAAAGATTGGAGTTGCGCAACGGCAACTCCTGCAGCTCGGAATGAGGATTGAGAAGTCCACAAAAATGAATTAAAATCCCCAAAATGATAAATATAACATAAATGAAGTAAAACTGGTTAAGGAAAAGTAAAGTGAATGGGTGGACCATTACAATACCATTATACAGACTATGCAGTTATGTCTCATGATGTTGATAAAACTGTCCATCATCTCTGTGGTAGTAATCTCCACTGATCCTCCAAAGCATGTTGACACTCTGGGAGGCTTCCAGGAACGGGATTCAGGGAAGCAACTCATTTGCCAAGAGCAAACCTGTGCATATTCCATTGAATTTAGATCAGAAGACCAGACTGGTCACTCCATGTGATGAACTGTGTTATTCTCCAGGTATACAGTACTGTGCAAATTAGTTAGGACAATAGGAAAATGCAGTAACAAAGACACAACTAAACTATTTATTTGTTTAATAGTGTAGTTAATAGTGAATGTGACCCCCCTCAGCTTTAATTACTTTTTCCACCCTCTCAACCATTGATGCCACTAGCTTTCCACACATTTCCTTCACTTCAGGGTCGTGGTACCACACTTTCATGACACTTTCTATCATTTTGGTTTTCATTGTGCATTCCATCTTAGATATGCACGCTTTAATAATGGCCCACAAATTTTCAATGGGGTTTAGAGTAGCATGGAGCCACATCCTGTTTGAAATACCCCATCGCTGTTAGGTAACAGCTTCTGCAGTGTTGGGATTATTTTCGCCTCCAGAAAGCCTATGTACTATTTGCTGTCCATCATTCCTTCAATAGGGTGAAGAGTCTGTGGCCCGGAAGCTGTGAAACATCCCCAAAACATGACCCTTGGTGGTTATGAACAAGTTTAGACTTGCAGCAGTTTAGACTCTGCAGCGGAAGGGATTAGCGTTACTTCGCTTGTCCCAACTAATTCGCACAGTACTGTAGCTCAGCAAAGTGACAATGGTGCAGATGAGTGTTATCATCCTGTAAAAGGAAGTATCACCTATTGCACTTTCATATGGTTGTAATGAAATGGTCCAAGATTTCCTCCCTATACCTGCAACCAGTGATATAGCCTGTTGGAAGCACATATAGGTCAGTGTATAATAAAAAATAAATACCCCCTCAAGCAGCTGCTTGCCACAGAGGTCTGACAGGAGCCTGCCAGTTTATATGCCAAAGTAGAAGATCTGAGAGGATGGCAGGCCCTCAGCAGAAAAACGACACATACAACCATGCCTTATCCGGAGTTTGAACCCAGGTCCCTTAGATCAGTAGCCAAGCACGTTAACCACTCGGCCATGGGAGTGTAGCAGCCAAAAAATATCCCTACCCAAACTATGACACTACCAACATTATAGGTGTCCTGTTCATGGATATTTATGGCATGATAGCGAGTTCCTCGTTCCCTCCATATCAACTGGCACTGCAATTTAATGTGTAAGGTAAATCTGGTATCATTCCTGGTTCATTGCACTCCTGCATCCAGTTGACATGATGTCTGCACCAATTTAAACTGTCTCCTCCTTTGGAGCTGTGTCAGGGGAATGCACATAACTGGCCACCTAGCACACAGACACACCTCATGAAGTATTTTGAATATGGTAGTAGTGGATATCACTGTTTCACTCACTGCTGTGTGGTCTGATCACAGTTACTTGATGTTGACATCCTGCTCCTGGGACATAACACCAGTTAGTTGTCCTTTCTTTGTGTTGTTGCCTGTTGTCATTAATAATATGGACACTATTGAATCATCAGGATCTACTGCCCTTGTTGGAATCTCTTCCAAAGTCTATGCACCATGGAATAACTGACATTAAGCCATCTTGCAACACCTACTGAACTTTGGACTGTGTTGAGCCTTCTTCCGAGAAGTGATGTCTGGCACACATACCTGATAAATTTTCTATCTTGAAAACTCCACCTCGTACTTTGCAGGAGAACTGGAGAACAACTTCAAAATGTCAGCTTTTAACCATCGATGTATCTGCATACGTCGCTGCTAACGTTATAAATTTTCATACCATACCTTCTCTTGCATTGGGGCGGGGGTGGCTCAGTTGGTAGCGCAAAAGGCTCGTAATCTGTAGTTCCCAAGTTCGAGTCCCAGCTGGGTCAGCGTTGAGATTTCTCTCCGCAAAATTCCCTGCCCTGCGCATGGTCAGTAGGGGACACCGATGGTCTTGGAAAGGCCGCCGTCCGTCGGATGGGATGTTAAGCCATGGCCCCGTGTGTGGGAGAGCCATACCCTGTGCATGTTAAAGAACACGCTGGATGGCCTTGATGGGAGGCTACCATCTGTCTCCTAACAGCTGTTCTAGTGGGTCCCCTCCCCCAACCTTCTCTGAGCCTTCGGGGCCCATGTGACATGGCGATTTAACCCATGGTGTGCAAAAAAGTGCCGTTCAGAGGTAAAACAACTCAACCCAAATCCTCCTGCATTATATTTTTATAATAATTGATTTCCATCATTGGAGTTTTAGGACATTGCAATTTTTCCATTTGTTCCTTAATTTATGGAAACCTTCTGCTGAGGTCCTGCCATCCTCTCAGACCTTCTACTATGGCATATAAACTGACAGGCTCCTGTCAGACCTCTGTGGCAAGCAGCTGCTTGAGGGGGTATTTATTATTATTATTATTATTATTATAGTGACAACCACCACATGGCAATGCTATTGAACTGGTGAACCACAAACAACTAGAACACCACAGCAACCAAATGTCAGCATTGCTATCAACTACAGTGAGTGTTCCACACAAGGACTGCTCTCCCAAAAGTGGTAACTGTAACAACAGATAAGCTTATCACTTCAAGATATTTTTAAATGAACCTATTACAATAGCCTACAGCAATGTAAAATACACTAGTTTCCATAAATTAAGGAAAATCCCTATGTTAAGTCAATGGGAAGCAAACATCAAAGCTTTATAACTTCTAAAACAATTTTTTTTGCTTTGAAAAATGTGATTGCAGATAAAAATCTCGATCATATAAATCAATATCTTGATTTTCAACAATATTCGTTCAGTATTTAACGAGTTATGGAAGTTTGAATATTTAACAACAGCAATGCCAGTCTTAAGAAACTTACACAAAACTGAAGAATAGTAAAAGAATTCTTTACACAAAATTCTAAAATACAAACTTATTTTATTAAACACTTTAATACACTACTTATTACTAAGTTTTAATTAACTTCTGAAGTCAATTTTTGTGGCTGGCATCATTATTGTTAAATATTCAAACTTCCATAACTCATTAAATACTGAACAAATATTGTTGAAAATCGAGATATTGATTTATTTGATTGAGAGCTTTATCTGCAATCACATTTTTCAAAAAAAAAATATATATATAAAACTTACTTTAGAAGTTATAGAGCTTTAATGTTAGCTTCCCATCGACTTAACATAGGGATTTTCCTTAATTTATGGAAACCAGTGTAGTACTGAATGATTTTAGTATTTAAAGCTGCAACACAGGAGACATTGTCTTAACAGTGATACTATGGAAATAGATCAGTTTAATTCTTTTAGAAGCCAAAGTAACAACTTTTTTTTATGTGAAGTTCAAAGTCAAGATTATTATCTATAGTCATACCTAAATACTTCATGGAAGCAGAAACTGCAATATGGGTGTTATTAAATTTAATATCAATGCTATGTAGTGGAAAATTTGTGTTTAAAAGAAAAACAATATTGGTCCAGTAGTAAAGTATCGCAGGAAAATGTCCTGTAAAATGAAACACTTGAAATAATTAGCTGAATAAAATTAGTTGCCCTGAATGGGATCCCACTCAGGGCAACCAATTTTTTTCAGCGAATTATTTCAAATGGTATTGGTTTTCTGGATATTAGCAGTGAATCCATTTTTGGTATACTAATGAAGCACATCATGAATATTTTCTATTTCTTGTTTTACAGACATGAAAGAGTTGGAGAAATAGATTGTCTGCATAACAAAACTATGGCAGTTAGTGTAAGATTCTGATAGATGATTAAAAAAGGTTAAAGAAAAGTGGGCTAAAAATGATTCCTTCTGGTATGTCCTAATCAATTTTAAGAGGAGTAAAGATCTGATCAATGCTTAATTTAATTGATAAAACAGTCATTCATATAATTTTTAAACCAGGAAACAGCCGAGAGTAAGGGATTAAAATTATAAGCGAGTGTTTGTAAGATAAGGTTGTGTTCAACTGAATCAAATGTTTTTGAGATGCCAAGTGAAACCAGTCTGACAACCATTCTCACTCTGCTGTCCAAAGACATTCTCCACTGATTAATAAAAAGTGTCATAAGCATTTCAGTTGACCATTTTTTCCTAAATCTGAATGGTCTGAAAGAATACAACATAAAAAATTTCAACAAAAGTATATAATTGTGTTTCCATGACTTTTTCAAAAATTTTACTTAAAGTACATGACTGAAATAGGTCCAAAGTCAAGAGGGTTATAAGGATTTGAAATTTTAGGTATGTGAGAGATGATGGCTCTTTTCCATGGGGCTAAGGATTCATTAAAATTAAATGAGCAATAAATTAGATCACAAATGGGTGCATAAATTAAAGGGAAAGTTCAATAGAATTCTCAGTTAACAGAAATTAAAAAGGTTTCAGAGCACTTTATTTGCAAATAAACTGCATATTGAAACCTATAGTTATACAAGGGTTACACATACACTGCTTTAGGAAGAGATTATAAATCTTTCTGAAGAATTAAAAAGCAGGCATTTTTTTGAGAAAATTAGTGCTATGTTATTATAATGCAGAGACTCTATCATCTACTTTCTGGTATATAGTTAGAAAGTTTGAGAAAAAGCCCTTTTTGAATATTAATATTCCATTTGAGTATGTTATGATTTTTATCATGGTGTTTTTTGCCAATACTATGCTCATAGATGCAATTCTGTGCCATCCTGATTTGCTGCTATTTGATGGATTTTTTTCTACTAAAAAGATTCATGACTATTTTGGATGTAGATATTTCAATTGTAAAATTGGCAAATAATATATTGAAATGTGTAAAATCATTTGGTGCTAATTTAATTAAACCCAAATTTTTGAAATGAGAATACGTAAAAGGTAAAAGACATTGAACCTGCAAACAAAGTTAAAAACAACATAAAAAAGAGGAAAGCAACAAAAAGAGAAACAACACAAGAAAGAAAACTGTAGAACAAACAATATGTATAAAAACCTGGGTAAAAAAAGAGTCATCAATTGTAAACCCAAAAAATCAATAATGGGTGTATAGTGTGATGGTTTGCCCATTCACTTTTACATTTCCTTAACCAGTTATAATTTATTTATGCTAATTATTATTTTTGGGAATTACCCTGAATCATTGCTCTCCCCACCCATAGTGTTGCATCTGTGCAAATCTGTTTTGATTGACCGCCATCTATAGTGGCATATAAACTGACATGCTTCTGTCAGTCCTCTGTGACAATCAGAAGCTTGAGGGGATATTTACTTTAGTATTAACCATTCCAAGCAAGGTCATGGCCATTTACCTCATCATCATCACTGAATGCAAATGTGGCTAAAGTGTGATGTCGGCATGTGCCTTGTTTCCTTTAAAAGCCCAAGTGTGAGGCTGAGGATAGTCAGCAAGGAGAGTTGTCATGGTAGTCAGTTAATAGTTGGTATTTAGGAGAGGAGTGACTGACTGTAGTCACAGTGATATGTTAGTTTTTTAGTGCAGCATGTTGATGACAGATTTAATTGTCTTCACTTTGTAGAGGCTTTTTATTGGTAAGTCTAAAATCCAATAAACTTATTTAATTTTATGAAATTTGCATTTGACTTTTTGATTTTTTCTCTTGAAAAGAGTTTGTTTCAGAAATATTAAAGTACAATATTTTGGGAAATCTTAAAAAACAAGTGTTTTTTGTCTTACGCTCTTTTTTTTAAAAAAAAACTACAACCTTTGTTTAATTTCTTGGTAAGATTATTTGCCTGGCACCTAAATTTCAGCTATCCGGCAAATAAAATAACATACATTGGACCATTAAAGGTTGATAAAAGAATGTAGCATTCTACAAATCATTATCATCATCCTCAAGCAGCCATGGGCTACGGAGGTCCAACCAGACCGTGTAATTTAGTTCTCCAAGCAAGTCTATCCTGAGCTACATCTACTGCATCTGGCCACTGCACACCAATTCTAACAAGGTCCTGTTTGACATTGCCTGCCCACCGCATCCTAGGTCTCCCCTTCTTTCTGAGGTCTTTAGGCACACTGTTCATAACCCTATTCGCCAATCTCTATCCATACGGGCAACATGGCCAAACCAGCTGAGTCTCTCTCTGCATAATATGCTGCTAAAAGGATATTGCAAACTCCTTTGCCTAACCTCATCAATAGTTAGAAAGCTAAATCACCTAATGCCCAAGATACTGCGTAATCATCTGGAATCAAAAGAATCTAGTTTCATGTTATCTTGTTTACACAGTGTCCAAGTTTCACTACCATAACTAACCCTAGAAAGAACCAAACTATTATACAGTCTAATTTTAGTCTTTAGGTGTATACGCCTATTTCTCCATGCTCTCCATAGATTCTTAAAAGTCCTGGCAGCAATCCCTATTCATCTCTTAATCTCATTCTGCACATCACCATTATCTGTTACATAGCTCCCAAGATAATTAAACTGTGACACCTGCTCAAGACTGCAACCATTCAGATTAACTGAATCACAGCCTGCTTGACCAATTTTCATCACTTTAGTTTTCTCTCTGTTTATAACCAAACCTACTCTACTACCAGTTTCATCAACAGCTTGAATGAAAGAGTTCATCTCATCAACATCATTTGCCAAAAGGGCTAAATCATCAGCAAAATCTAAATCAGAAATTTTCGTATATTCAGTCCATTTAAGACCAAAATCTTTCCCTTGAAATGAATTTCACATAACATAATCAATAACCAAACTAAAGAGAAAAGGAGACAAAATGCACCCTTGTCGAACACCAGAAGTAATGTTAAACCAATTGCTACAAGCCTACCAACTCTCACACACGACTCAGTGTTATTATAGACAGCTTTCATTACGTTAACTAACTTGTCTGGTATGCCATATGATCTCAAAATCAACCACAAATTATTATTATCAACAGAGTTGAAAGCCTTTTCTGGAATCAACAAAGCTAGCAACCAAAGGTTTCTTAAACATTTCTCAAGAATCTGCCTAAGTGAAAATATCTGATCCACACATCCCCTACCACTTCTGAATCCACATTACTCATCACGCAATTGACTGTCAACCAGATTCTTAATTCTATTAAGCACAATCATGCAAAGAACTTTACCTGGAACAGAGAGTAGGCTGATGCCCCTATAGTTATCACAAGAACTGCAATCACCTGTTCTTGAAAATAGGGATAATAATAGCTCTGGTAAATCATAAAAGATATTTAAAATTTCAGTCATCCAAGTGGTAACCGAAACATTCCCAGCTCTAAGCATTTCCATAGTAATTTTATTTACCCCTGGAGGTTTTTGAAATTTAAGTTTAGAAATAGCCAGAATAACTTCAAACTGCATTATAAGGCCAACATGAAAGCCACCAATACATCTATCATCATTGCAAACAATGGGAATAGAACTAACCACATTGTTTAGAATATCACTGAAATGCTCAGCCCACCTAGCCATGACAGAATCCTCGCCTTCTATAACCTTACCTTGTTTATCCTTCAATCCCTGTATACCTGTCCGTTTTCTGCCACACAAAACATTAACTCTCTGGTACAGCTCTCTGCTGTTGTGCTGTCTAACTGCTTTCTCGGCTTTGTCAGCCAAGCCATCAAGCAAAAGATTCTTATCAGCAGCTAACTGATACTTTACACGTTTATTAAGCTCTCTGTAATCCTTTCTATTACGACTAGTAGGGTATTGATTAAGGGCATTCCTGCATTTCCTTTTTTCTGAAATGAACTCAAATGCCTATCACTCAAATAATTCTGCCTCGTCTGCTCCTTTTTTCTAAAAGAATACTGTTATTTTCCAAAAAAGCCCGTTTAAAATGGCCCCATTCTTCCTCAACTTCAGTAGTAAGCAAACTATGACTGTCATAATGACTAAGTAACCTATCATGGTAAGCTTTGGATATAACTGGGTCTTTCAGAGCTTCAATATTAAAGGCATTTTTTTAACCCTAGCACAACACTTTTTAAGTTTAAGTTAAAAAGTTTTTTTTTTTTAATCCAATTTCAGCTCCCCTATATGACCTGGTATTCCTAACAGAACTAGCCCATTTGCTGTTAATTAATATATAATCCATCATATTCTTATGCAGCCCATCGGGTGAAAGCCACGTGTACTTTTGTATGTCGTGGTGTTTGTAATAAGTGTTAGTTATTCTGAAACCATTGAGTTTACTTACCTGTAGGAGACATTGCCCATTGCCATTGCAGCTACCAATACCAAAAGGGCCTATTACTCCTCCCCAAAGGTCAGAGTCAGTACCAACTTTGACATTGAAGTCACCTAAAACAAGGGTAATATCTCCTTTCTTGACAGAATTCAAACTATCCTGAAGTTGTTCATAAAACCTATCCTTCTCATCCTCATCGGCATCCTCTGTGGGGGCATAACAGCAGATAACATTCAGGTCTTTAACACTTGTCTGAAATTTTGCTGTAAGAAACCTTTCATTAATGCACTCATATCCTAGAAGAGCATTACTAGCGTGTCTGCTGAGAAGCAGACCCACGCCTTGGTGATGCTTATTGTCGTCCCTCCCTGAAAAGAGAAATTTAAGATTATTTTTAAGAATCTGACCTTTATCTTTCCATCTGGTCTCAAGCAAGCCGAGAATATCTAAATTATAACGGTGGAATTCTTGTGTGAGGACATCAAGAGAAAAAGCTCTGTGAAGAGTCCTCACATTCCAACTGCCTATGGAGAGAAAATGGTTAGTGGAATGTTTAAAGAAACTATGCTTATTGAGAGAGGGAATTGCTGACAATATCAAACAGCCCCCTAATCACACACATGTGGCAAAGACCCGTTCCACCACCACTAAAGGCTGAAGCCATCTACACTGGAAGACTTCCTCCAATGTAGAATTTGATGATGCCAATAGAAGCAAAGAGTTCAGGTGCCTGCGATGACCTCTGTTCAGGATTATCCACCAGTTGATAAACATATCCTGTGAATCTATTCACTTGGGGCTGTCAACCCATAAACAAACAGAAAATGCAGCGGAAGATTTTCCCTCCACAGAAGCCCACCAGTGGAGCAAAATCAGGATCCATAATCAAGCTCAGAGCCATATATCTGTCCAGTGGATTTATATAGTCAGCACCAGGACCCTGTGTGGTTGACCACTCCTCAGCAGGGTAGAAAAAAAAGAAAAGTAGCCATAGTTGTCCAGATCAGTAGGCCACACTAATCTAGCAGCCCTCCCCTTCTGTTCACTTCCACAAGAGAGTATCTCTTTTGAAAGGTATAACGGTCTGCACCACGAGAAGGTGGGGTTGGACATTAGGTGTTAGGCCTGGCCGGTTCTATGCATCATCACAGGGGAATGGTGCATAGCTCTCCATCCAGTGACTACCTAGCTACCATTTACAGATAGTAGTAAATTACTACAATATGTTTAGTTACCATTACTACTCTCCTACAAATAGGGACTTGTAAATATAAGTGTATGTTATTTAATGTGATTGTCTGAGTTTAACGAATTATTGTGAGCTCATTAGTTGTAATAACCACAGAATTAATGGCTGACTGATTAAGCAGAATTTACAGTTGAACAAGAAGTTTAACGATAATATTTGTCACAGGTACTGAAGTTTCAGCACTGTTTTTGCTGATTTATATACAGGGGTTTATCAAAATAATGGGAACACCGATGGTGAGTGAAGGTGAGTGAAGCACAAGCAATGCACCATATGCATATCACAGAGACTATGTCATCCATGATGTGAGGTATATAAAGGGGAGAAGTATGATGTCTGCTATCACATAGCAGTGCCACAGATGCTTGAGTATGATTGAATGATGCCATCCGATGTTCCACTATACAGGTATTACATCTTTTGGATGGCACCAAAAGCCACCTTTGTGTGCTGACTAAGGCTTCACAGAACACTGACATTAAGACTGCAAAGCAGTGGAGAGTACCTATCATCTGGATTACTATAATATTATCGAAATCTGTTGGTTCATTCATATCTTTAATTTTGGACCTTTCGAATTTTGAACAGTGCCATTGATTTATTGACAATATATTTAGGTAGCATTATGGTATAATTTTTACTGCAACTCTGTACATAAATTGTGCAGAGAGCCACAGGTGCAGATGAAACAGCTGTTGTGATGCAATTGTCGACAATGTCAGATCTCAGTGACATCCAAAAAATCATGATCATTGATGCAAGTCTTGCAGGAGCTTCAGTAACCAAAATGGTGGAAATAGTAAGAGTAACACAAGGAACTGTATCGAAGATTATGACTACCTATCAAAAAGGATATTGCCTCGAAACATGCAAATTCTGAGTGCCATATGAAATTGTCAGATATGGGTAGGCAAACATTGGCATGAATTGTCCATTGGAAGCAAAGACCACGGCACTGCAAATAGCAGCAGATTTGAACACCAGTCGGAACGATCCAGTTTCAGTCATAACAGTTAGTTGGAAACTTCATCAGGCTGATATTTATGGCCATTCTGCAATCCACAAACCTCAGATAACCAAGATCAATGCAACAAAATGTATAAGGTGGTGTAAAGTACATAAAAAGAGTGGAGCTAAATTAGAGTGGAGCCTCCTGGGATGCTATAATTAGAGTGGAGCCTCCTGGGATGCTAAAGATGCAACATGCCATCTGGTCTGACAAATTGTGCTACATATTGCTTCCCACCACTGGTAGAGTGTACATCTGGTGAAAACCTGAAGAAGCATACCACAACAACTGTGAAGCATGGACCCTGATGCTGTGGGGTGTCATATCCATTTAGGCCATATTCCTTAGGGGCCATTAGTTATTCTGCAGGGTTGTGTCACATCTGCAATGTACGAATCCATTCTTGGGGACCACCTGAATCCAATGTTGTGGGCATTGTTTCCTAATGACCGTCCCTAGTTTCAAGCAGATAATGTACCTGTGCATTGTGTGAAATGTGTCAAGTTGTTGTTCAGAGCAGGAAGATAAGGTAAAGCAGCTACCCTGGCCACTTCAATCTCCAGACCTCAATATTATTGAACATTTGTGGGAATATCTGGAGCGCAAAGTCAGATCACACTTTCCACCTCCCACATCACTGGTACAATTGGGCCATATTTTACAGGAAGAATGGTCCCACATTCCATTACCATATGTAGATGACTTGTATAAGTCTATTCCACATTGAATTGCATCTGTTCAGAATGCCCGAGGTGGGCCCACAGTTTTTTAATAAAATGTTCTCCACAAACAGTACATGTTTCCGTTATTTTGATAAACCCCTGTATGTTTGGGTTGTAGAAGTGATTAGAAGTGTCCAGAAAAATATATTAGATAAACTTTCTGATAAACAAGTTTACTGCTACTAGTATAGCTTTAGTATTGTATTGTTGTACAGCAGTACCTGTAAACACTGCTCAAGATAAAACGTATCAATATTTCCCAAATTCAAAATTTTGGCAAATTGCTAACATGTGCTAGTAATATGGCTGAATCTGCTATTATGATTCCCAACACAGTAAGAGTACAGAAAAGGTTGCAGAACGGGTTGAAGGAAGGAGAAGTGTTGATGGACCTGCTTAAAGATCCTCATACTGAATGTGAAATGACAACAGACTCTAATTTAGCTGATAATGCTTCATCAGCTAACGAACATTTGAACTTTGAATAAAGAGTTCCATTTAAGGTTCAGTCAGCAGCAAGTGACAGAACAGAATGTGATGCCCCATCATTCATTTTTGCTTTACCTTAACCAGTTTTACTTAATTTACATTATATTTATCATTTTGGGGATTTTTATTTCCTTTCTGTCATCACAGCGCTCGTTTCCAAGAGTTAGGAGTTGCGCATGCGCAACTCTGATCTTCTGACTGTCACCCGCTAAAGCGTGTGCACAAGGACACACCCCCTCTTGCGTCATAGCTTGTGTCGCTCATCATTTTATGTAAATGTCTTTCCCGGCGTGCAACATGACATGTTCGGCTCTTGTTAAAAGTCTGATGACATGTTGTCACAGTAGCACTTAGAGGAGCATAGTGAGATAGCACATAGCACAGTGAGTTGTCAGAGCATAAGCATGTAGCACGGAAGAGTGCTCAGTTGATATATCTTCTTCATTGAAGTTTTGGTGAGTGATTTTTGGAAATAAATTTGTTTGTTATTTAAACCTTTTGAGTCTTTACTAATTTTTTCTCTTGAGCAATGTGAATTAAGTTTTGATTATATTTAGATATTTAACTCGACAATCATTCTTGGATTCTTACTCATTAACGCTCGCTGGTATTTTGAACCCTAATTTAACTTATTCTATTTTTTGGCAATTTGTTAATTATTGCCTGGTGCCCGTCTCAGCTATCCAGAACATAAAACTAATTGAATCAGTAAAAGGGTCCAAACTTAAAAGTATTTTGCATTTCTTTGTAGCGTTACAAGAATATTATCGAACCTCTCAGTGATGAGCTGCTGATCCAGTTATTAGAAGTAGGCTGCCTGTTCATTGGCCTTTACCTGAGATAAGGTTTGATGGTCCAAGATGTTACCACCATGAACGTTAGTGAAGTCCATGGAAGAGCACTTCCATCTATATGTAGTGTCATGCAACAAAAAGATGGTTTGCACTGTATCTTGTTTAAATGGAAGTGATAAGCAATGGTGAAACAATATTGGAATTCATCAAGGGATAGAATATTGGGAGGACTTCAAAAGGGGAGGGCTGCCAGATTAGTGTGGCCTACTGATCTGGACAACTATGGCTACTTTTCTTTTTTTTCTACCCTGCTGAGGAGTGGTCAACCACACAGGGTCCTGGTGCTGACCATATAAACCTACTGGACTGGAGAGATATATGGCTCTGAGCTTGATTATGGATCCTGATTTTGCTGCACTGGTGGGCTTCTGTGGAGGGAAAATCTTCCGCTGTGTTTTCTTTTTGTTTGTGGGTTGACAGCCCCAAGTGAATAGATCCACAGGATATGTTTATCAGCTGGTGGATAATCCTGAGCAGAAGTCATCGCAGGCACCTGAACTCTTTGCTTCTATTGGCATCGTCAAATTCTACATTGGAGGAAGTCTTCCAGTGTAGATGGCTTCAGCCTTTAGTAGTGGGGGAACGGGTCTTTGCCCCATGTCTGCGATTAGGGGGCTGTTTGATATTGTCGGCATTCCCTCTCTCAATAAACATAGTTTCTTTAAACATCCCACTAACCATTTTCTCTCCATAGGTAGTTGGAATGTGAGGACTCTGCACAGAGCTTTTTCTCTTGATGTCCTCACACAAGAATTCCACCGTTATAATTTAGATATTCTCGGCTTGCAAGAGACCAGATGGACAGATAAAGGTCAGATTCTTAAAAATAATCTTAAATTTCTCTTTTCAGGGAGGGACGACAAAAAGCATCACCAAGGCGTGGGTCTGCTTCTCAGCAGACACGCTAGTGATGCTCTTCTAGGATATGAGTGCATTAATGAAAGGTTTCTTACAGCAAAATTTCAGACAAGCGTTAAAGACTTGAATGTTATCTGCTGTTATGCCCCCACTGAGGATGCCGATGAGGATGAGAAGGATAGGTTTTATGAACAACTTCAGGATATTTTGAATTCTGTCAATAAAGGAGATATTACCCTTGTTCTTGGTGACTTCAATGCCAAAGTTGGTACTGACTCTGACCTTTGGGGAGGAGTAATAGGCCCTTTTGGTATTGGTAGCTGCAATAGCAATGGGCAACGTCTCCTACAGGTAAGTAAACTCAATGGATTCAGAATAACTAACACTTATTACAAACACCGCGACATACATAAGTACACATGGGTTTCACCTGATGGGCTGCATAAGAATATGATTGATTACATATTAATTAACAGCAAATGGACTAGTTCTGTTAGGAATACCAGGGCATATAGGAGAGCTGAAATTGGATCTGACCATTACCTTGTTAAAAGTGTGTTGCAACTTAAACTTAAAAAGTGTTGTGCTAGGGTTAAAAAATTTACTTTTAATACTGAAGCTCTGAAAGATCCAGTTATAGCCAAAGCTTACCATGATAGGTTACTTAGTCATTATGACAGTCATGGTTTGCTTACTACTGAAGTTGAGGAAGAATGGGATCATTTTAAACAGGCTTTTTTGGACACTAACAGTACTCTTTTAGGAAAAAAGGAGCAGAAGAGGCAAAATTATCTGAGTGATAAGGCACTTGAGCTTATTTCGGAAAGAAAGAACTGCAGGAATGCCCTTAATCAATACCCTACTAGTCCTAATAGAAAGCATTACAGAGACCTTAATAAACTTGTAAAGGATCAGTTAGCTGCTGATAAAAATTTTTGGCTTGATGGTTTGGCTGACAAAGCCGAGGAAGCTGTTAGACAGCACAACAGCAGAGAGCTGTACCAGATAGTTAATGTTTTGTGTGGTAGAAAACGGACAGGCATACAAGGATTGAAGGATAAACAAGGTAAGGTTATAGAAGGGGAGGATTCTGTCATGGCTAGGTGGGCTGAGCATTTCAGTGATGTTCTAAACAATGTAGTTAGTTCTACTCCCATTGTTTGCAATGATGATAGATGCATTGGTGGCTTTAATGTTGGCCCTATAACACAATCTGAAGTTAGTTTGGCTGTTTCTAAACTTAAACTTCATAAATCCCCAGGGGTAGATGAAATTACTACGGAAATGCTTAGAGCTGGGAATGTTTCGGTTACCACTTGGATGACTGAAATTCTGAATCTCTTTTATGATAAAGGCATGGTTCCTAAGGATTTTACCAGAGCTATTGTTATCCCTATTTTCAAAAAAGGTGATCGCAGTTCTTGTGATAACTATAGGGGTATCAGCCTACTCTCTGTTCCAGGTAAAGTTCTTTCCATGATTGTGCTTAATAGAATTAAGAATCTGGTTGACAGGCAATTGCGTGATGAGCAATGTGGATTCAGAAGTGGTAGGGGATGTGTAGATCAGATATTTTCACTTAGGCAGATTCTTGAGAAATGTTTAGAGTTTCAGAAACCTTTGGTTGCTAGCTTTGTTGATTTCAAAAAGGCTTTCGACTCTGTTGATCGTCATAATTTGTGGTTGATTGTGAGATCATATGGTATACCAGACAAGTTAGTTAACATAATGAAAGCTCTCTATAATAACACTGAGTCGTGTGTGAGAGTTGGTAAGGCTTGTAGCAATTGGTTTAGCATTACTTCTGGTGTTCGACAAGGGTGCATTTTGTCTCCTTTTCTCTTTAGCTTGGTTATTGATTATGTTATGCGAAATTCACTTCAAGGGAAAGATTTTGGCCTTAAATGGGCTGGAGATAGGAAAATTTCTGATTTAGATTATGCTGATGATTTAGCCCTTCTGGCAAATGATGTTGATGAGATGAACTCTTTCATTCGAGCCGTTGATGAGACTGGTAGTAGAGTAGGTTTGGTTATAAACAGAGAGAAAACTAAAGTGATGAAAATTGGTCAGGCAGGCTGTGATTCAGTTAATCTGAATGGTTGCAGTCTTGAGCAGGTGTCACAGTTTAATTATCTTGGGAGCTATGTAACAGATAATGGTGATGTGCGGCATGAGATTAACAGACGAATAGGGATTGCTGCTGGGACTTTTAAGAATCTATGGAGAGTGTGGAGAAATAGGCGTATACACCTAAAGACTAAAATTAGACTGTATAATAGTTTGGTTCTTTCTAGGGTTAGTTATGGTAGTGAAACTTGGACACTTTGTAAACAAGATAACAGGAAACTAGATGCTTTTGATTCCAGATGCTTACGCAGTATCTTGGGCATTAGGTGGTTCAACTTTGTAACTAATGATGAGATTAGGAAAAGGAGTTTGCAACCTCCTTTAAGCAGCATATTGTGCAGAGAGAGACTCCGTTGGTTTGGCCATGTTGCCCGTATGAATAATTATAGATTGGCGAATAGGGTTATGAACAGTGTGCCTAAAGGCCTCAGAAAGAAGGGGAGACCTAGGATGCGGTGGGCAGACAATGTCAAACAGGACCTTGTTAGAATTGGTGTGCAGTGGCCAGATGCAGTAGATGTAGCTCAGGATAGACTTGCTTGGAGAACTAAATTGCACGGTCTGGTTGGACCTCCGTAGCCCATGGCTGCTTGAGGATGATGATGATGATGATCCCCCTTATGATGATTATACATGTCTAGCCATGGAACGTTTTCCATGAAAACAGTGGGAAGGATATGATATTGAAAATTTAACTTGGGGGGGTACAGTAGAGCTATACCAAGTGTACGATGCCGATGCTACCAAAATCAATGTTATTAATTGTGTAATATCTCAGTGCTACTGTCAAGGTAATTTATAGAAGTGAGAAATGTAAATTCGATTATGAATTTAGTCAGATTGGCTCAGCAATATACTGCTAGAAGAGAACCTGTCAAAACAGTGTTACCAACTTAACAACAGATGCAAGAATTACCAAGGCAGTTATACGAGGTAGTCTCACAAAACATATATGCAAGATACTCATATGACTGGAAGCAATACAGCCCAGACAATTTGTGCCAAATTCACCAATAATGCAGAATAAAAGAGGCAAAAGTTATGTTCCACTACAAGCTTCAAACGATGAAACTAGGCCAAAATTTTTTGCCATAAAAGACGAAAAACTTTAAGATGCAATTTTTTATGAATGAGTAGGACACATTGAACGATTTTGCTACAGAAAAAATGGCAAGTTTAGAAACTTGAATTAGAATCTTTGAAGTGAGAGGCCGAAGTTCCTCAAGCAAAGTCCTTTCCAAAGTTAAGTCTTGCTACTGTTGGCACACACAGTGTTCTAAATTTGCTTCTTGTGAAGCTTTATCATGAATATACTGAATTCATAGCTCGCATTGACACAGGAGCTGACATTACATACCTACATAAGGAAGTTTGGGATAAAATTAGAGAAGAAGTATATTGAACAGACAAGGTCCTGTGGCCCTTTGAACTTAGCTTGTGGTTCCAAGAAGTGTTTTCTACTGGAAGGAATTGCAAAATTGCCTAGCACTTTAAATAAAGTGGAGATAAAATTAGAACTTGTGATAATAAGAGAATTGTTATACACATGTTTGATAGGTTTAGATGTAACAAGAAAGTAAAGTAACAAGGAAATATAGCTAATTTTTGTTAATAACTCTATTTCACTAAAGGCGACTTTGAAGGAAAAACTTGATATCAAACAAAGTTAGATATTAAGGAGCACACTGATAATGCACATCTAAATAAGGAAGAAAAAGTTAAGTTAGGAGTTGTTTTGAATGATAATCATGAACCTTTTAACAACAAACCAGGAAAGCATCAACTTTTGAAACATCACATTGATATGGGTAATAATAAGCCTTAAAAATAGCAAAGCCTGACACATCAAATTCAAGAAAGTAGAGCAAAGATATCAGTGAGGCGAGGACAACCAGCAAAATGGCAATTATCATCGCAGCAGTCAAAAATGAGTATGTGATGTCATGCAAGGGATCTTCCAAAGTGTCTACAGCTAACCTTTGGAATGGTACTGGAATGAAGTCTTTGGAACCTGATTAAATGAAGATTTCCTCAATGGAGTGCCAGTTATGGAAAATTTAAGTATATTATTATTTCACACTTCTGGCACTAATAGTGCATTAGATTTTATTTCTTTTTTAAAGCAGATGATGAAGATGAAGGAGATCCAAGATTTTTATTTAATGTTGTTTAAATTTAGTGGAAGATTCTGAAATAAGTTTTAACTTCAAGTTGAAACTTTTTTCAAGTTTCACATATTTTGAAAATTGTATTTGTTATATAATATTTTGCATTTGATAAATTTATGATGTGAATTGCATATATTGTTTATATGTTCTGATTCATCCAAGATTCTAGTTAAAAACATAGCAAATTGTACATCATAATAACCTTATTTGAAATGTATTCTTTACTTTGTTAGTGAATATTTTTTCATTTCAACTGACTCATAGCTGAATTGAGTATAGTGATGTACTCTGTAAGTGGTAATTAGAATTTAGAGTTATTAAAGTGGTTATATTTATAACCGATAGTAGTAAATGATGAGAATGAAAGAGATTTTAGCATATAGTTATGTAAATCATATATGAAGTATATTTTTGCATTGAAAGTGATTTTTTTTAAATGTAAAAATTGAATGAATTCATAAGGTTAAATGTTAACATTATATATGATGGTTTATTCATATGGATTTTCTTAACTCTTAGATATGATATCAAACTTTTGTATATATATTTAAATCTGTTTGATGTTATCAGTGATATAAATGCATCAATGATGCATAGTTATCATGATAACTTTAGCAGTATTTGCTTGCATATGGAATGAGAAGATAATCTTTGGCCCTGCTGATTTTGTACCCCATTGAGCTGTCCCCAAATGGCCTAGTTGAAGTGACAAAGTCTGTCATTAGCATCTCTTCTGGGAGGGGGATGTGAAGCTCAATGAGAAAAGGTAATTAATCATATTTTTATTTCAGCTAGATCACAAATGATTGTATTTAGGTGGGTTTTTAGCAGATGACCACATACCCGCCTTTCTGTATTGAATTTTTATTAGCTCCACGTTGAATGTTGTTAGGAGGATTTATAGCAGATGACCCCATGCCCACTTCTTTTGCATAGGAATGAAGATTAGCTTTCGCATGTTGAAATGCCATTAGGGGAATAAGTGGATGTCTGTATCCCACTTGATTCAGCTGTAGAATATTCTGTAAAAAGCAGAATTGGATGTATTTTTCTTTTTTTATTAACCTTTTAGCAAATTAGGTAGGCCAGAATTTTCATTAACAGCTATTGTACATGGAGTACGCTACTTTTTGATCATATCAGAATGTAATACTAGCTAGTCTATATAATGCTAGTATGCAGTTAACTGCCACAGCCATTGGTATATATATTTATAAATAGATAACTGTACAAATTGTGTGCCGTCCCATGGCCGAGTGGTTAGTGCACTTGGCTACTGATCTAAGGGACCTGGGTTCGAGCCCTGGATAAGGCATGGATGTTCGTGTTGTTTTCTGCTGAGGTCCTGCCATCCTCTCAGACCTTCTACTGTGGCATATAAACTGACAGGCTCCTGTCAGACCTCTGTGGCAAGCAGCTGCTTTAGGGGGTATTTATTATTATTATTATACAAATTGTACATATTGTTAGAGGAATGGGAAGAAATACCTTTGCTTGCCTTGGAAGATTGTATCAAAGTGAGAGATACTCCGTATGCCTAAATTTTAATGTTTCACCATACTCATTGCTCTTTTATGTTTACAGAGGTGTTTGCAAAAACTACCAGCTTCTGATAGTCCAGAGGTTAGGATGCCCAGCATGCTTTAAGGAAGCATGGCTTCGAGTCCCACTCAGGGCAACCAATTTTTTTCAACTAATTATTTCAAGTGTTTCTTGCCTACAGGACTTTTTCCTGTGATACTTTATTACTGAATTATTGATATAACACTGTGAGCTTGCGTGACAGATTTTACCATCATCAAATGTGGCGGCTTGGCTGCCACATTTGATAGTGGTAAATCTGGTGAATCAGCAAAAATTATGGGAAAATGCTTAAAATGTCACTTTATATAAAAACTTGCAGCTTCTGATAGTTCAGTGGTTAGGATGCCTGGCGTGCTTCTGGGAGATGTGGGTTTGAGTCTCACTCAGGATAACCAATTTTTTACAAATTATTTCAACTTAACCCTTCCAGTGTCCAGGCTGAAAAATAGGTTTCCATCCAGAGGCCAAGCTATTTTTCTCACTATGCTCAGCCAAAAAAAAAAAACTTTTAAGTTTAAAATTTTTTTGCCAAATAACTAATGAAAGGAATTATGGCATGTTGTATACCAAATTAATCAGTATTTAATTCCGGATTTTCTGAAAATCAAGTATTTAACAAAAAAGACAATATGTTTTATTTCAATAGGATTTTTTTAGAGTCCTGTAGTAAAAAAAAAAATGTATCTGGCAACACAAATAAAAATTTATTAAAAAAAAAACTAAGACAGAAATGATTACAATGCACAGGAATAGAATGGCTATATATTTCTGAATAACAAAAAAAAATACTTTTTTGGTTTTATGTAAATATTTATCTTGTTTTGTAATTTTTTTCTCGGTACCATACTTTGAGAAAATTTCAGGCTTTTACTCAATTGTGCTGTCACATAAACAAGTCAACTTTAGAATTTAAAAAAAAATAACCAATCAACGTTCATGTTATATACCAAATTAAACAGAATTTAATTACGAATTTTATGAAAAAAAAATAAAAACAAATTTGCAAGCATATTGATTTTAATAAGCCTTTTTCAATGTGATATGGTGAAAGAAAAGATCGCACTATACAATTAAGGCTTCATTTTGGAAAACCTCATGAATAAAAATAATTAAATTATATATTTATCAAAAGGAAATTTCCTCCCAAATAACGTAATATTCAACCTGAAATATGATTTTCATTTCTTTTAATGATTCTTTTCAGTATTATATATTTTAAACATAGCCAGTGTTATACAAAGTGATTTGGACTTCTTACATTTATGGGATTTTCTGAACTGGTTATGAAATGTAAAAAAAATTCTTGGCTGCTTTTTTTTTTACTAAACATTATGAATTTTTTTTCTTTTGGTGTTGAAATGTGGCAATCTTGTCTAAGTACAGAAAGGTTTGTGCATCAAAGCACCAGCCCTTTACAAAATTGCCCTCCCACATGATGGCTGATTTCCATAGCAAGGAAGTCTATTTGCTTCCGTATCCATGACATTCATTTTCAGAAAACAGTACAAGCTCAAAGTTTCTTTACTAAAAAAAACAAGATATAATAAAATAAAAATTATATATAATCTAATGGGATGTTAAATAAAATATCCACAACAACTTTTAAGCTGGCCTCCGAATCTAGCATAACTTGCAAAGCTCAATAAATCAGCCGATCGAAAAGATCGCTAACTAAGTAAATCTGTAGAAATTAATGTGCTTCCATATCTAAAACCTCATTTATTTTCAAAAAATGATACTAGATCAAAGTTTTACTGGAAAAATAATAAATAATAAAATAAAAATTAACATATAGCCTAATGCGATGTTAAAATATCCACAGCAACAAGTTGTAGGCCGGCTATCTGATGTAGCATAATTATGAAAAAATCGGTACTTATTGATCGGTCAAAAATATCGCCAATTTCCGAAAATAAAGCTACTGAAATGAAAACTAAGGTTTTAATATAAAAAAATACTAACTTTACAAAGGGTATTCAATATGCTGAACCAAAACTGTAAACAATACTTATAGCACATGCAATGGAGACTGCATGTGTCAGCCATCTGTGTCTTGTTTGCCTCAGTGAAGCATAATTGATTAAATGCAGCTGGAACCTGAATTTCTAAGAAGGATGTGTTTACTTTAAGTTTTGACTTTAAAGGTGGGAAAGATGCATAGAAGGCTGGGAAAAATGATAAAAATAACTTGGGAATACTGAAATAGGTTTATGACAGAAAAGAGTGTGAAATGGGAAAAAAAATGGCAGTACGTATTATGTAATTACTTCCAAAATGTATCATTTTTAAAAATAGCAGTTTTTTTGTTAATTTTTAGGTGATTTTCGAAAAGTTAAGGAAAAATTTGTTGATAATAGTTCAAATCAAACTTGTGAGCTTAAATCAGAAGGTTGTTTCAGCAAATAGGAATGTTAGCAAGCAAATCGGCAATACCGTTTAGTGCTTCTAAGAAATGGCAATCAGATGGCTTTATAAAATTATTTATATTGTAGTTTAATAAAATATGCTTCAAATTAAAAAACAAAACATTATTTTTGAAGTCTGTGTATTATATTTTTATAAGATATATATACAGGGTGAATCTGAAAAAGTGGGCAAAACTTTACTGGGTGGTAGAACGCAGCTATACGAGCAATATTCGTCATAGAATGTATGGTCGGAACGCAAGCGGTGAGAAGTTAAAAGGTAGTTTTCCACTGTCACATTTAAAGAATGAACACAAGGAGAGGAGATACTCTGTGCCTCACTTGCATTCCCGTCTACCGCACCGTACACAAAGTGCATATCCGCCATTTCGTGGTTAGTATAACCAGCCATCCTCTCGGCAATTCACGGTAGAAATGCCATTGGGTGCGAGGACCGACCCTTTTATACCATTTCCAACGCCACCTAGCGGCTCGCCGTTTGCGTTCCGCCCATACTTTCTATGACGAATATTGCTCGTATAGCTGCCACCCCGTAAAGTTTTGCCCACTTTTTCAGATTCACCCTGTATATATAAATTACAATGGCAATTTTTATTCTTTAAAAATCGATGTTTTTTGTTGTACTAAAAATGTATACATACATCCTTGGTCCATTTATTCAGATTCTCCAGACATATACAGACGATGTGGACACTGGAAGGGTTAAAGGCATTTCATGATCAGGGAAAAAAGAATGATCTTTTCTCAATGGAGTACAGTCTTGAAGAAGATGTAGCTTCTTTTAAATTTTGATTTGAAGAGCAGGAAAAACAACACAGAATGCTGGGATAAATGATATAAATGATAAAAATAATTCTAGGAACAGTGAAATATGTTTAAGACAGAAAAGTGTGTAAAAAAACAACATAGCAATTTTGTGATTACTTCCAAAATTAACTGTTTTTAAAAATAGCAGTTTCTTTTTTGTAAATTTTCAGAAGATTTTTGAAATTTCAATGAAAAATTTGTTGATAATAGTTGAAATCAAACTTGTGAAATTAAATCATGGGATTGCTTCAGGAAAGAGTAAGGTTAACAAACAAATCAACAATACTGTATAGCACTTCTAAGAAATGGCAATCAGATGGCTTTAACAAATTATTTATATTGTAGTTTAATAAAATATGCATCAAACAAAAAAAATATTATTTTTCGAACTTGAGTACATATATTTAAAAGATATATGTATGAAAATTTCAAATTGCAATTTCTGTTTTTTTAAATATCAATTTTTTTGTTGTACTAAAAACAGACAGATGTCTTGGCCTCTTATTTTGGATTTTGTCAATGTTTATGTTCATCGGGGATCCTGGACAGGTTTAATGGTTGTTTCAAATTTAGCTGCAAGAAACCTTTCATCAATGCACTCATATCTTAGAAGAGCATCACTAGCATGTCTGCTGTGAAGCAAGACCCCTACCCCTTGAAGATGCTTTCCATTTTTCCCCCTCCCTGAAAAAGAAAAATTCATGATTATTTTTAAGTATCTGACTTTATCAAATTCACTGTCTCTTGCAAGCTGAGCATATCTAGTTATAATGTTGGAATTCTTGTATGAGGATATCAAGAGACTAATCTGGGTGCAGAGTTCTCACATTCCAAGAATTCCAAGAAGATTGTGGAATGAAAATAGCTAGTGGGATGTTTAAAGAAATTATGTTTATTGAGAGAGGACTGCTAACATTATCAAACAGACCCCCTAATCACAGGCATGGGGCAAAGACCTGTTTCCCCATTACTAAAAAGGGCATTCAAAACGTTTTTGACATGCATCTGCAGAATAAAAACCATTGCACTTACCTCAACAAAACATTTACTGTCCTTCAGAATACTCCCCTCTTGCATCTATGCGAAGTTGCGGATGTCTATGCCAATTCTAGAATGCTTGGTGGAACTCCTGTTGAGGAATACTTTGCAACTTTGAATGAATATATTTTGCAATGTCTTGCACCCTTGAAAAAGGCTTCCCAGCAAGTTCCTTATTAATTTTTTGGGAACAACTAAAAATCGTACGGTGCAAGATTGGATGAATTATGCAGGATGGGGTAGCTGTTTGATTTTTTCTTGCTTCAGATAGGCCCTAATTTGCCAGGTTTTGTGAACACTGGCATTGTCATGAAGAAGAACTCTAGACATGTCTGTTATTGGAAGCAGCACTTTCATCTCCTTAACTATTTTGGGCAAAATAATGTTTGCTTAATATTAGCCATTTATAGTCATTTTTTCAGATAAGGATTTTATGGGAGAATTTGGGGATGTGGTTCATCTTCTGCAACCCAAACATAGTTGCTGATCTTTCTGGGAGTTGTATAGCAATAAAATCACGTTTCACTACCTCTGATAATGTCATTTGGGACCACTAGGTTCAAACATTCTACACTAGTCGATTCCACTAGTCCCACATTGCCAATCAATACACTGATAACTCATTACCTGAACAGTGATTGGTGGGTTTTCCTTAATGAGTTCACAAACAGCAGCAATGGTTCTCTCGTTCAGGCCTCCTTCAGTCTTTCTGGACAAGGGAGGTCTTCAAAGCTTTGCCATATTCAATCATTACTATTCAACATGCATTTAGGTGTGAATTTAAGAAGGATCCTTCACATGAGAATAACATGATGATTTGTTTCATAAGTTCAAAGAAACAGGTAGTGTTTTAAAGTACACAAAAATGGGATGATCAACAACATCAAATGAAATTGAGCGAAGGCATTAGACAAACTTGCATGCATAGCCTCAAGAAGTTAATTAATCACTGCAGTTTGCAATTTTCAAAATCAATCCCCCACGATGTGTGATATGTATTTCAGATGTAAACATTTTCAGATGCACATGTACAAAATCCAGCTAGTGCAACAAATTAAGACAGATGCCAAAATATGTGGAATTTACCAATTTAATTTTTAAATTGTATCGATGATGAAGAAATGTTTTTAAACACCATCCTGTTTGGTGGCAAAACCACATTTCACATAAGTGAACACATAAACCATCATAATTACCAAATATGGGGAACAGAAAATCCACATGTGGTTGAAGAACACTTACACGAGAGCTGCAAAGTGAATGTTTGGTGTGGCTTAATGAGTAATCGTATCTTCAGGCCATTTTGTTTTTTCAGAAAAAAGTATTAATTAGATGAGTTTACCTGGCTATGATAGCATTTTTTTTCTTTTTACAGTTAGAAAACAATGACCTCACAAACACCGAAGCATTCCAGCAAGATTGCGCACTGCCACTTTTCTCTAGAATTAAAGAAGTTTTAAGTGCAACATTTCCTGACAGATGGATTGGAGGGTTTGTCCAATTCTATACCTACCAAGTCATGATTTGACAACCCCTTAATTTTCTCTTGTTTGGCTTTGTAAAGAATTATGTTACATGTATAATAATACAACACAAATCCTAATGCAGCCATGGGTTATGGAGGTCCCACCAGACTGTGTAACTTTGCTCCCCACTCTTGTCTGTCCTGAGCTACAGCTGCTCTATTTGGCTACTGTAGGCCAATTCTAGCAAGGTCCTGTTCGACAATGTCTGCCCATCAATCCTAGGCAACCCCCTTTTCCTGAAGCCTTTGGCACACTGTTCATAATCCTATTTGTCAATCTGCAGCTATGTATAAAGGCAACATGGCAAAACTAATGCAGTCTCACTCTACACAAAATGATGATCAAAGGAGGTTGCCGACTCTTTCTTCTAACTTCATCATTACTTACAAAGTCATATCACCTAATGCCCAAGATACTGTGTAAGCATCTAGAATCAAAGACATCAAGTTTCTTGTTATCCTGTTTACAAAGTGTCCCAAGTTTCACTATCATACCTAACCTTAGAAAGAACCAAACTATTATACAGCCTAATTTTAGTCTTTAGACATATATACCTATTTTTCCATACTCTCCATAGCTTCTTAAGTCCCAGCAGCAATCCCTGTTCTATTTATCTCATGCTGCATATCAGTATCTGTTACATAACTCCCAAGGTAATTAATTGAGACACTTGTTCAAGAGCACAGCTATTCAAAGCATTCTAGACCCAATTCATTTGAAATCCAGAATAATAGAAGCAACTGGCCAAATAAACAACATGGACATTGCAGAGCATATAGCATGAAGTGAAATACAGAATGAATTATACACAGGGTATGAATGAGGCACATGTGGAAATTCACTAATCATGTTCAAAACTATTTGAAGTATACTTTCAATTAAAATACTACTTTTTTTAATATGTATATTATTTTCCAACATATTAGTTCTAAAAATGCCACCAGTATTTTTTAGTTTCAATTGCATTGCCAGATACCTTTTCATTGTATTACTATGAGAAGTCTTAGTCAAATTAATGTGTTTCTCATTTTGGTTAGAATTTTAGTTTCATAAAATTCAGAATTAAATGCTGTTTATTTTGATAAACAATATGAGCAATTTTTGTTCGTTAATAATTTCGCTAAGAATTCTGTAACTCTTTCTTGCTGAACACAATGAAAAAAATATTTGAGCTCTCCAGGTTCAGTTCAGTTTTTCAGGCAAGGCATGCAGTTTTATTCATGCCATGATTCTTTGCACTGGCCATCATTTTCTATTACCATCACAGTGAAAAACATTGTACAAATGAAAAACCCTTTTTATATCTATGTTGCAAGAGCATTCAAGTTGAGTTAGACAACAGACATGTGTAGATACCAAAGAATTAATTTGTGGTCATCAAAGATGCACATGAGGGAGTATCATTAATTATATGGAGTTAAAAACACAAAGAGATGCAAGGCTACTGATCTACAAGATTATAGAAGTTGTTCTGTAATTGCTTGCTAGTTTAAATACACAACATCATTGCATTTATATAACAAAACACATGGCAAAGCTCATATTTTTGCTGGAGTTAGGAGATCTTATGCTCTTTTGTTACTTTATAAGGGAACCTTATAAATTACTATTAGGTTGATGCAAAACTTAACCTGTTTTTGCTACCTTGCTGCCTAGACTTACCATTTCCCAGTATTCCGTAGGTGTGTGGCTTGTCAATCACAGATCCAAGCAGTTGTGTATTATTTAGGCTCCCATTCCAACTTAGTTTCTTTTTCTTAGGTAATATGAGGAGACTTACTATCTTGAATATTGGCTATATTTTTACTACAACAAAATCTACACATATACGCAGTGCTACTCACAATATGTTCTTTGGCTCTCAATTTTGTAGCCAAAGAACATTGAAGAGACATAAAAACTAAAAAGTTAACAACTGCTTTAACTTTTTTCATGTTTTATCCATCTTCATGATTAGTGTACAAAATTTAGTAAGTATAAACTTCTGAAATGTTGTTTAGCCTTCCTATTATTCCATTATTCCTTCTACAGGGTGTTTCAAAAAGGATGCAACCCTAAATATAAGAGAGTAGAACTTAAGTGCATGTACATTTTATGCCAGAATATTAGTCAGTTGGCATTACTGTACTCAAGGTTAACAGACTTTAGCAGTTAAAATGACCCTCTCATGCACTAGTCACACTCAAGCATTCGTTCCTTTGTGTTGTGTCGGTTATGTCGTTTTTGAAAAACGAATGTGTATTTAATGTTGAGACTTATTGTGCATACAAATCTTACAAACATGTGAGAGAGGAGTTTGAGTTGAAGTTTCTTCAGTCTGCAGTTCCCAACAAGTCAACAATATCTTGTTTGACTGATAAATTTCATGACACTGGGTCTGTACAGGATCAAAAGAGCCCAGAATGGCCATCACTGTTAACTGCTAAAGTTCTTGATAACATGTCTCAGTGTTTAACTCACTCACCCAGAAGATCTCTTAGAAAGTTATCTTCACAGGTTGGACTGTCACCAGCTACTGTTTTCAGGCCTACAAAGAAGTTAAAATTTCATGCCTACCACATTGGTGTCGTTCATGAACTGAAAGAACCAGACCAAGAAAAATGTTTACGGTACTGTTGTTGATGAAAATGGAATTGAGGTGTTTATTTCAGTGACGAGGACTAGGTTTCACTTGGATGGGTATGTGAACAATCAAAACAATCGAATATGGAGCAGTGAAAATCCTCACTCTTTTCACGAATGACCATTACACACATGGAAAATTAGTGTTCGGTGTGCAATTTCCTGTCATCATGTGATAGGACCTTTATTTTTTGACTAAACTGTAACTGGTGAAGTTTATTGTGACCTCATCCAACAGTTTATTGCACTATTGGTTGTTGCAACAACTACTGTTGGTTTCAACAAGATGGTGTGACTGCCCATACTGCAAATGACACAATGGTCATGTTGCAGGAATTTTTTTATTGATCATTTGATTTAAAAAAAGTTGTGGCTCCCAATATCCCCAGATCTTATTCCTCCAGATTATTTCCTATGGGGATATCTTAAATGTGTAGTGTTTCAAAACAATCCTCATACACTTGAAGACATGAAGGCTAACATTGAAAGAAAGATTCTAAATGTAAGAAACAAACATTACAAAAGGTAGCTGCAAATGTCATGAAATGGGTACGAACCTGTATCCAGGTTGCAGGAAATCACTTTCAACATCTGTTGTAAAGCTATCTACCTTTACAACAGATTTTTTATTTGTTGTAAAGGTTGGAATGTGAGCCTAACTTTTTATTACAATAGACATTTAATTTGCATCTTTTGAAACTTGTGTCTTTTGTCAAGTTTAAATACAAAAATACAATACAGGGTTACGTCCTATTTGAAACACCCTGTACAAGACGATAATTAGATCGTCTATATCGATAGATGAAACAATTATAGTGAAACAAAGGGACTATTATATATATATTTGATAGACATTACATTGAGATATATTAATATCATATGGTTAACAACTGCCTTAGCAAAAGGAATTATTGAAGGACAGTATATTCTGAAATTTTATGCCATGAAAATTGCAGCTGCACCAACAAAGAAATTTCAGTTAGTTATAGCGAAACAAGACTGCATTTACAAAAATTGGTTGGGTTGTTTTACCTCTGAGCGGCACTTTTTTGCACACCATGGGCTAAATGGCCAGGTCACATGGACCCCGAAGGCTCAGAGAAGGTTGGGGGAGGGGACCCACTGGAAAGCTGTTGGGAGACAGATGGTAGCCTCCCGTCAAGGCCATCCAGCGTGTTCTTTAACGTGCACAGGGTATGGCTCTCCCACACACGGGGCCACGGCTTAACGTCCCATCCGACGGACGGCGGCCTTTCCAAGCCCATCGGTGTCCCCTACTGACCATGGGCAGGGCGGGGAATTTTGCGGAGATAAATCTCAACGCTGACCCAGCTGGGACTCGAACCTGGGAACTATAGATTACGAGCCTGGCGCGCTACCGACTGAGCCACCCCCGCCCCCACACAAAAAATGGTACACATGTGCCAATGAAGAAATGTAAGGGTCACAGTTACCACGGAGACTCCTACTCGAAGAAGAAGCGCACTGCACAGATTAACATTGGCTGAAGCTTACCATTGCGTAACAGCTCATCAGATGTGTGAACTTATAAATGAAACCTAACATAGCCGAAGAATGAAGCTTCACTCATGAGAATGCTTGAGTTGAGAGAAATGCATTAAGAAATTGAAGTGTATAAAGTTGTGTGTAGCATTGTGTATGTGTAGACTTCGCTGAAATAAAAATAAAGCTAATATTCAAGATAGCAAGTCTCCTCACATTACTTAAGAAAAAGAAACCAAATTGGAATGTGAGCCTAACTAAACCACAACTGCATGGATCTTTGATTGACGAGCCACACACCTACGCAATGTTGGGAAATAGTAAGGTTAGGTGGCCAAGTGAAAAAAATGAGACCAAGTTTTGTATCAACCTAATATATGTGTTGATGAAGCAAAAAGATTCTCTACCTAACGAATTATATTCAAATAAGATTTCTCTTTAATTTGGACCATTTTTTTTACTTTTTGCACACTAACTAATTTGTTTCAAAAAATGATTCTACTATTTATTCTGTTGAAATGCCATTATTTTTCCCCTAAAGCTTTCTGTTTATCAGTTATTGTTGTTAAACTTGATGTTACACAATTCCCAATTAATTACATGGCAGAACTCTACATATATGGTAACCTGCAGGACTCCCATCTAATCTGCAAAAGAAATTTTGCAGAGTAATGTCCAATTAAATGAGTAGAAAACTTTTTTTTTGCTAAATATGAAAATATATAAATGGGTGAAAGATGAAATATACTATAGAAATTTAATAACTTTTCACTTCTGGCCTTCAGAAAGGCCTGAAATAAGAAAATTATAAAATATGGTCCACTTGAAAATGTAACTCAGCAGCCACAATGTAGACACAGATCAATCATTAATGATGCTAGTGTCATGATAATGTTACAGAGGGGCATGGATTGGTTCAAATGGTAGCATTCAGAGTTATAACCTGTTACTACAGGGTTTGAGCTCCTACTTTGTCTTGTGTATGCATTGCGACTTTCTCTGCTAACTCTTGCTTTGCCTTCAGTAAGGAAGAACACATCTATGGGCTTTGAAAGGCTGCCATCTATCTCTTAACAGTTCCCCTGCAGATCCTTTTTTCCTACTCAGATTTGGAGCCCTTGGTATCTTTGTCACCTTAACCATTTAACCCATTAGATGCATAAAAGTACCACTCAGGAGAACAATCCAGTCCATTATTATTCAAATTACATAGACAAGAAATCAAGTTCGAGTAATATTCTAAGTTAAATTTTAATTTATATCATAATTGATGATTTCATTGATACTCACCATATCTACACCATCTACTGTACATAGCTTCAGTGACTGAAAAAAGAAAAAAATTGTTTAAATTAAACCTAAATGGTATTTGTATATTAGACAAATTTATAAATTATTATCTCCATAAAAACATAATTTGTAAAAAAGTCACCAATCTTTACTAGGAGGATGGATATTATTGAAAACAATTATTCCAGGAAACTTTATATTTTCCATTTCTAAATCCATAAACAGTTGCCATTGAATGAATGACATCAAATAATCCCATGGAGTACAAAAAAGTGCTGCTCAGAGGTAAAACAACCCAATCCAATCCTATTACCCAAGATACTGTGCAAGCATCTTGAATCAAAAGCATCAAGTTTCCTGTTATCTTGTTTACAAAGGTTCGAAGTTTCACTACCATAACTAACTCTAGAGAGAACCAAATTAGTATACAGCCTAATTTTAGTCTTTAGCCATTTTCCCACACTCTCCATAGATTCTTTAAAGTCCCAGTGGCAATCTTTATTCTTCTATTTATCTCATACCACATATCACCAGTATCTGTTACATAGCTCCCAAGAAAATTAAATTGAGACTCTAGCTCAAGAGTGCAGCCATTCAAAACAACTGAAGCACTATTTGCCTGACCAATTTTCATCACTTTAGTGTTTTCTCTGTATATCACCAAACCTACTGTATTACCATTCTCATGAACAGCACTAATAAAATAATTCATCTCATCAATATCATTAGCCAACAGGGCCAAATCATCTGCATAATCTAAATCAGAAATTTTGAAATCTCTAGACCATTTATGGCCAAAATCTTTCCCTTGGAAAGAATTTCGCAAAACATAATCAATAACCAAACTAAAGAAAAAAGGGGAGAAAATGCACCCTTGTCAAACACCAGAAGCAATGCTAAACCAATTGCTACAAGCCTTACCAACTCTCACACCTGACTCAGTGTTGTTATAGAGAGCTTTCATTATGTTAACTAACTTGTCTGATATACCATACAATCTCACAATCAACCACAAATTATGATGATCAACAGAGTCGAAAGCCTTTTTTGAAATCAACAAAGCTAGCAACCAAAGGTTTCTGAAACTCTAAACATTTCTCAAGAATCTGCTTGAGTGAAAATATCTGATCTACACATCCCCTACCACTTCTGAATTCACATTGCTCATCATACAATTGACTGTCAACCAGATTCTTAATTCTATTAAGCACAATCATACAAAGAATTTTACCTGGAACAGAAAGTATGCTGAGACCCTTATAGTTTATCACAAGAACTGCAATCACCATTTTTAAAAATAGGGAACCTCTGGTAAAATCTTTAGGAACCATACCTATATCATAAAAGATATTCTAAATTTCAGTCAAAGTCATGTTCCTCTAATTTCTACATTTTTATTTATTGTTGCATTCTATTGTATTTTTGTTATTGTAAATATTTTTATGTATTAAGTGTGTTCTTTGAAGTGCTATTGTGGGGATGTGACACATAGATGTTGTTTTCGGATCTGAGCTGGCTGCTTGCATGAGATGGTGGGTCCCAAAAGTTCTTTTATGGCCTTTACGACTAGCCTAGGGTGTAAATGTGAGAGAGGGAGGCAAGCTGTGAATAATGAAAGAACAGTCTTGATTACAGCAATCAAACGGAAAGGGCGTTTGAACATGTGTCAAGGGACACTGGTCTTACTCAAAGAAACACCCATAACGAGAGGGTTCGATTCTATGTGAAAATCGAGGTTCAGTTCTTGGTGAACCAAGTAGTTCTGTGGAATGGGAGTGAATTCTGTGTGAATCACATCATAGGCAAAGTTTAATTATCCTTTTACCGAGTTTGAGGTCGATAAACGAGAATCTGCGAAATGTGTGGTTCTCCACCTCAATGCGTAATTGTTTGCAGCAACAAAGGTCTATGGAGGTGAAAACATCCCCAGCATGTAATTGTACATAATGTGAATAAACTGTGTTGTCCCTATACAACTCATGTGTGTGTGTGTGTGAATTGTTGGACATATTTTTATATATCACTTAACGCAGCAAATCTGAGGCATATGTCGGTACGGGTGTAACAACCCACGAACCTGTGATTTCACCAAAGGGTGAAGGTAATTAAGGGGCAAATTTATCGTCCTCTGTTGGCCATGACATTGGGCCCAGCCCATCACATTCGGAACAAGTACATTACAGTCATCCAAGTGGTAACCAAAACATTCCCAGCTTTAAGCATTTCAGTAGTAATTTCATCTACCCCTGGGGTTTATGTAGTTTAAGTTTAGAAATAGCCAAACTAACTTAAGACTGTATTATAGGGCCAACATTAAAGTCAGTTAATGCATCTATCATCATTACAAACAACGGGAATAGAACCACTAGTGTGTCTGTTGAGAAGAACCAATTGGTAGAAACAAAAACCATAACAATAACAAATTAATGCATTTTTTTCTGCATTACACTTATTGTTACAAAAATCTCAAAATTCTATTAATATTATTAATTAATTTTTCAAAACACATTTCATTACTTTGTTACTTACATAATGTTTTCCAACAATGACATTAGGTGACACCAAATAATAGAATAATAAATCTAAGAAGATATTGTTTAAATTACCACAAACACTAAAAAAATTGTTTTTTGCCTACCTGGTTTTTTGTTTCTAAAACAACATTTATCATAGCACACATTTCAGAAGGTACAATGTAGTCTGTACTAGTCCATTTACTACCTTTTTTTTGCCATTGTTGAAAAGCTTGCAGAGTCCTGAAAAACATTTGTTTTAATTAACAAATGTTAAACATAATTAGAAATATATAAAGATGAGATAACATTATCAGAATATATGGATATTGATGGTTAGCATTGCTATTGTGACTGCAGTTATTTACGTTTATCAGTACCTTATGCAGGATTCATATTGCACACACTTAGCATCTATGCAGCATGAAATTTGTGTATTTGGTGCTTTCATCCTTTCCAGCATAATGTACTGGTGAACTTTTGAAACTATTAACCCTTCCCAGGTCCAGCCTGAAAAACTAATTTATATCCAGAGGTCCAACTAATTTTTTTTATTCTGATCAGGAAAAAAAATTTACTTTAGAACTTTTTTTGCCAAATAACTAATGAAAGGACTTATGGCTTGCTATATGCCAAATTAATCAGCATTTACTCCTGGATTTTCTGGAAATATAATATTAACAGAAAAAAGACTACTAGTTTTATTTAAATAGGGCATTTTTAGAGTCATGTAGTAAAAAAGAAATGCATCTGGCAACATAAAAAAATTATTAAAAAAAAAAACTTATGGCAGAAATAATTATAATGCATGTGAATACAAAGCCATTTATTTCTGAATAACAAAAAAAAATAATAATTACTTGAAGCATGAAAATTACTCCTGTTTTGTAATTTTTTTCTTAGTACCATACCTTGAGAAAATTCCAGGCTTTTAGCTAATTGTTCTGAGTCAGACAAACAAGTCAACTTTAGAATTAAAAAAAAATAACCAATCAACAGAAATAGGTCATGTTATATATCAAATTAAATAGAATTTAATTATGAACTTATTGAAAATAAATAATTTAAATAAAGTTACAAGCATATTGATTTTAATAAGACTTTACAATATGATATAGTGAAAAAATAGATCAGACTATACAATTAAGGCTTAATTTTGGAAAACCTGATGAATAAAAATAGTTAAATTATATATTAATTGAAATGAAATTTTCTCCAGAATAATATAATATTTAACCTGAAACATGTTTTTTTATTTCTTTAATGATTCCTTTCAATTTTGTAAATTTTAAACATGGCCAGTGTTATACAAAGTGACTTGGACTTCTAACATTCATGATATTTTCTGAATTGGATATGAAATGGAAAAAAAACTTTCTTGGCTATTTTTTTACTACATATTATGAATCTTTCCCTTTGGATGTTGAAGTTTGGCGATCATGACTAAGTGCAGAAATGTTTGTGCACCAATGCAAAAACAACAAAGAAACATTATATCACCATAGTGGAACAGAAGAGATGGGGGGGGGGGGGGGGGGTCATCAATGTAAACACATAAAAACTCACAATTAAAAAGAAAAAATCAAAATTTTCTGAGTGGGTGAAACTTTAAAGTGATTTTTTTGGAGGAGGGGGGGGGGGGGGGGTAAAAACCTTCTCAAAATTCCAAAATTGCTCTCCATACAAGGATGGATTTCTGATCAAGGAAGTCCATTTTGCTTCCATTATCCAAGATCTCATTAATTTTCTGAAAACTATACAAGCTCAAACCTTTTTTACCAAAAACCAAATATATATATGTAACTTAATGGGATGTTAAATAAAATACCTGCAATATCTGCAACAGTTTTTAAGCCAGCCATCTGATATAGCATAACTTGGAAAGATCGATAGATCAGCCGATGCAAATATCGAAAATTTTTTTATTTGTAATACAATAGAGTAGATCTACAGAAATGAAAATTAAGGTTTAATTAAAAAAAAAGGAAATAAAATATTAACTTTATGCAATGAGTTTATAATCTAATTTGTTGGGAAGTTTTTAACTTAACTCAGCCATGTAAACAACTTGCCATGTGAAGGAAGTACTTTTAGCTTCCATACCAATACCTCATTCATTTTCAGGAAATGATACAAGATCAAATTTTTTTTACAATAAAAAAATAAATAATAAAAGAAATATTAACATATAATCTAATACAATGTTAAATAATATCCAACGATTTGTAAAGCGGGTAATCTGATGTAACATAACCCCAAAAGATGGATAGATCAGCTGATGAAAAAAAAATAACACTGGTTTACAATGTTTTTATAACATGAACAATTGTAGCTACCTTTAACTATTTTTCAGGTGCTGATTTCAGATCAGGCCTTAAAAAATGTCTAGCACGTCAAGTTTTTATGTTATTGGTCATTTTGACTCTTATTAACCCTAACTGCTGCTATCCAGTCAATTTGACCATAGCGCTATTTAAAAAACGCGGTTAAGTTTTGTAGTTGCAAATTCATGCACCAGTGTATTTTTACACATTCTGAATGTCAGTCAACTGGTAGACGCGCTGTTGTGTAGTCGTGCAACATATCAAGACATCTAATATTTCAGTTTCCTACAGGTCAATTTAACTGGAAGCAGTAAGAAAGGTTATACATTTTTTATTGTTATTTTAAGGTTAAGTTTATTTTAGGCTATTTTAAAATGGAATCATGTCCCAGTACATCTAAATGAGTAAGGTCAACCTACAAAGACTTCGAAGAGACAGTTATAAATGGTTTGAGGAGGTTGAAAACAACATTTTGATGGATTATGACAAATTTGCAAGTGACATAGATTCTGAATGCGAAGATGTCATAGAAAGTGAGCATGACTCAGATTCGATTGAAAAAGACAGTGTAGGTGATACCAGAGATATTGAAAGAAACAAAGGAAATGAGCATAGCGACGAAGCCAGCAAAACTAGTAATGAAAGTGTAGGTGCGGCCGAAACATAAGACTTGTTATTTGTGTCCTGCTAAAAAAGAAAAGCATCACATGGTTGCATAACTTGCCATAAACCTGTGTGCTCACATTTAAGACATATTTGCAAGGAATGCATTTGAATTATTCTGCTTTACAATTTTTGTATGTAATATGATTATGTTTACTTCAATAAATGCTATAATTTTGATGGTTTGTTCTTTTTATTTATTTATTTCATTTTAGGAATGAAGGGGAGGGGTGGGTGTGACAAATATTATAAGGGAAAATTTAAGGATGTAATTAGTGATAACTACTAACCTTTAATGTACTGAAAATAGATTTAAGAGTTCCAGTCAATTTGACAGGCTAGCAGTGTGAGCATACCTAAAATAGCTTAGCAGCAGTTACAGGTTAAGATCTTTCTATAACAACACCCCCAGGAAACTGGGAGGATATCAGATATTTTACTTTTTGTGGCTGGCAACACTGATTGCCAAGTGAGAGAAAACATGTAACAGTAACCTAACTTCAGACTGCCATTCTCATTGTTTTCATTGTAGGAGGAACATGTGCTGTATGTAGAAGAGTGAATTTTGTCATTTAAATGGCACAAAGGCAGCGTCGTGGATGCGATAAAGTGCCAGATAAGTTTTGTTATGTGTGTGGAAGTAATATTTTAAAATTCCAAAGTCGTTCTTTGACAAAGATTGTGAAGAAAGCCTATTACTATATACTTGTATTTTGGATGTCATGTTGGAGATCAGGACAAAACATGGGACTCCACATGTGTGCTGCATATCATGCTTTGTTGGCCTGAGTGAATGGTTGAAAGTTAAGATAAAATCCATGTCCTTTGCAATTCCAATGTTCTGTTCTGGTGAGGGAGAATCAATCATGCAAATGGCTATGTTTCCAACTAGCCATTTGCATGATTGCTTTTTTTTGTTTAACTGAAGTGTCGGGCTTTTCAAAGAACAAAAGCAAAATACAATATCCAAATGTGCCTTCAGACATATGGCCAGTTCCTCATGGAGAATATCTTCCTATACCAACCCCTCCAACCAACTGGGAGGAGTTGGATTCACATTCATCAGAGGATGACTCTGAGGCACATACAGATCCTGATACTACATACACCCCTAAAAAGTTAGGCAAACCTCATCTGATTCAGCAAAATGAACTAAATGATCTTGTTCGACACCTAGGACTTTCCAAACAACAAGCTGAGGTTCTCTGTTCAGAAAGAGAAATTTGGCTTTATATGCTTATTACCATATGCAAGATGGTTTGTGTTTCTGTACAGATATTTCAGAGCTGATGGAAGAAATTGAAACAACTCATGACCCCAACTAAGTAATTACCACTTGTGAATCGATTCAAATTTTAGACGAAAAATTGTCTTGAGACAGGTGGGATATGAACCCACAACCTCCTGTTAACATGTCAGGTGCTCTAAACCACTGAGTTACCGGCCAGAGATCAAGATCTCCTCTAATTGATGATGTTCATATCAATTAGAGGAGATCTTGATCTGACATGTTATCAGGAGGTCGTAGGTTCGTATCCCACATGGCTCAAGACAATTTTTCCTCTAAAATTTGAATCGCCTCAAAGGTGGTAATTATTTAGTGTATACCAAAAAAGTCGAGTTTATTCAATATTTAATCAAAAACCTAAGGAATGGCATCTATTTATAGATTCATCAAAATTCAGTTTAAAAGCTATCCTTTTGCATAAATGAAACCAAGAACCTTCCATTACAGTGACACGCTGTGCGAATGAAGGGAACTTATGAAAGCATGGAAAAAATACTCACTGCTATAAAATATGGGTCTGTAAATAGTAGCTAGGCTTAAACTGGAAGGAGCGCTGTGTACAAATCCCCAGTTATGATATACAGAACTGGAGAGGTCTAGCACCTAATGTCTGACCCCATCTTCTCATGGTGCAGGCAGTTAGTAACTTTCAAGAGATATTTTCTTTTGGAATGGAACAGAAGTGGAGGACTGCCAATTCAGTATGGCCTACTGATCTGGTCATCTATGACCACTTTTTTCTTTTTTGTTCAACCCTGCTGAGGAGTGGTCAATTCCACAGGGTCCTAGTGCCGACC
Organism: Ryuthela nishihirai; assembly: GCA_038380435.1. NCBI lineage: Eukaryota > Metazoa > Arthropoda > Arachnida > Araneae > Heptathelidae > Ryuthela > Ryuthela nishihirai. The sequence goes on along the minus strand of JAWZYU010000023.1, from coordinate 1,258,828 downwards.
ATTTATACCTACTAGACTGGACTTGTTTATGGATTTGAGCTTAATTATGGATCCTGGACTTGCTGCACTGGTGGGCCTCTGTTGAGGGAGAATCTGCCACTATGTTTTCTGTTTGCTTCTGGGTTGCCATCATCTGTGGCCACTTTTTTCTTTTTTGTTCAACTGGATTGTTTTACCTCTGAGCGGCACTTTTTTGCACACCATGGGCTAAATGGCCAGGCCACAAGGGCCCCGAAGGCTCAGAGAAGGTTGGGGGAGGGGACCCACTGGAACAGCTGTTGGGAGACAGATGGTAGCCTCCCGTCAAGGCCATCCAGCGTGTTCTTTAACGTGCACAGGGTATGGCTCTCCCGCACACGGGGCCACGGCTTAACGTCCCATCCGACGGACGGCGGCCTTTCTCAAGCCCAGCGGTGTCCCCTACTGACCGTGGGCAAGGCGGGGAAATTTTGCGGAGATAAATCTCAACGCTGACCCAGCTGGGACTCGAACCTGGGAACTACAGATTACGAGCCTGGCGCGCTACCGACTGAGCCACCCCCGCCCCTTTTGTTCAACCCTGCTGAGGAGTGGTCAATTTCACAGGGTCCTGGTGCCGACTATTTATACCCAATAGACTGGACTTGTTTATGGATCCTGGACTTGACACACTGGTGGACCTCTGTTGAGGGAGAATCTGCCACTATTTTTTGTTTGTTTCTGGGTTGCCAGCCCTAAGTGAAAAGAGGCATGGGATACTTTATATCAGCTTGTGGATAATCCTAATCAGAGGCCATCGCAGGTACCTGAACCTTACTTAGCTAGTTGGGCATCGTCAAGCCTAAACTGGAGTAATGTCTCAGGCAGGCCATGTGGCTCTTGAAAAAGTCCACTTGAAAAGGTGGTGCCTGAAGTTCCTACCAGCATCGGTGACTTCAGCCTTTGGCGGAGGAGGAACAGGTCTTTGCCCAATGCCTGCGATCAGGGGGCTGTTTGATATTGTTGGCCCTACTAATCTCAATAAACCTAATTTCTTTAAAAATCCTACTAATCATTTTCTCTCTGCAGGAATGTGGAATGTGACGACATTACACAGAGATTATTCTCTTGATGTCCTTATGCAGGAATTCCAGTGCTATAACCTAGATATTCTAGGCTTTCAAGAGACCAGATGGACAGGTAAAAGTGAGATACTTAAAAATAACTTTAAATCTCTTTACAGGTAGGGAGGATGGAAAGCATCACCAAGGCATGGGTCTGCTTCTCAGCAGACACGCTACTGATACTCTTCTAGGATATGAGTGGTTTAATGAAAGTTTCTTACAGCATAATTTCAGACAAGCATTAAAGACTTGAACATTATCTGCTGTTATGCTTCCAATGAGAATGCCAATGAGGATGAGGATAGGTTTTACGGACAACTTCAGGATATTTTGAATTCTGTGATGGAGATATTTCTCTTGTGCTAGGTGACTTCAATGCTAAAGTTGGTACTGACTATGACCACTGGACAGGAGTTTTAGGTCCCTTTGGCATTGGTAGTTCCAATGGCAATGGGGAAAATCTCCTACAGGTAAGTAAACTTAATGGTTTACGAATAACTAACACATACTACAAACACCGAGACATTTATAAATATACAGGGATTTCACCTGATGGGTTACAGAGAAATATGATAAGTTATATTTTAATTAACAGCAAATGGGCTAGTTCAATTAGGAATACCAGATCATACAGGGGAGGCAAAATTGGGTCTAACCATTACCTGGTCAAAAGTGTCTTGCAGCTGAAGCTTAAGAAACGTTATGCTAAGGTAAGAAAATTACCTTCAACACTGAAGGCCTGAAAGATCCAGATGTAGCCAAAGCATACCATGATAGACTGGCCCCGTGTGCGGGAGAGCCATACCCTGTGCACATTAAAGAACACGCTGGATGGCCTTGACGGGAGGCTACCATCTGTCTCCCAACAGCTGTTCCAGTGGGTCCCCTCCCCCAACCTTCTCTGAGCCTTCGGGGTCCATGTGACCTGGCCATTTAGCCCATGGTGTGCAAAAAAGTGCCGCTCAGAGGTAAAACAACCCAACCCATGATAGACTGCTTAGTCATTATGACAATTGTAGTTTGCTTACTGCTGAAGTTGAGAAAGAATGGGATCAGTTTACACAGAATTTTCCTGAAACCAATAGTACTCTTTTGGGTAAAAGGGAACAGAGGAAATAATATTATTTGAGCGATAAGGCTATGAAACCTATTACTGAAAGAAGGAAGTGCAGGATTAATATGAATCAACACCCTATTAGACCAAACAGAAGGCATTACGAGCTTAATAAACATGTAAAGGATCAAAATCTTTCGCTTGATAGCTTGGCTGACAAAACAGAGGAAGCAGTTAGACAGCAACAACAGCAGGGGGTTGAACAAAATTGTTAATGTTTTATGCGGGAAGAAACATACAGGTACGCTGGGACTGAGGGATAAATATGACAATGTGGTTGAAGGTGAGGATTCTGTGATGACTAGGTGGGCTGAGCATTTCAGAGATGTTCTAAATAATGTGATTATTTTTACTCCCATTGTTTGTAATGAGGATAGATGCATTACTGGCTTTAATGATGGCCCTATATCACATTCCGAAGTCGCATTGGCTATCTCTAAATTGAAACTGCATAAATCCCCAGGGGTGGATGAAATCACCACTGAAATGTTTTGAGCTGGGAACATTTGTGTTGTCACATGGCTGACTGAAATTTTGAATATCTTTTATGATAAAGGCATGGTTCCTAGGGATTTTACCAGAGCTATTATTATCCCTATTTTCAAAAAAAGGTGATCGCAGTTCATGTGGTAACTATAGGGGAATCAGCCTACTCTCTGTTCTAGGTAAAGTTCTTTGCATGATGAGCAATGTGGACTCAGAAGTGGCTTTCGACTCTGTTGATCATCATAATTTGTGGTTGATTGTGAGATTGTATGGTATATCAGACAAGTTAGTTAACATAATGAAAGCTCTCTATAACAACACTGAGTCAGGTGTGAGAGTTGGTAAGGCTTGTAGCAATTGGTTTAGCATTGCTTCTGGTGTTTGACAAGGGTGCATTTTCTCCCCTTTTTTCTTTAGTTTGGTTATTGATTATGTTTTGCGAAATTCTTTCCAAGGGAAAGATTTTGGCCATAAATGGTCTAGAGATTTCAAAATTTCTGATTTAGATTATGCAGATGATTTGGCCCTGTTGGCTAATGATATTGATGAGATGAATTATTTTATTAGTGCTGTTCATGAGAATGGTAATACAGTAGGTTTGGTGATATACAGAGAAAACACTAAAGTGATGAAAATTGGTCAGGCAAATAGTGCTTCAGTTGTTTTGAATGGCTGCACTCTTGAGCTAGAGTCTCAATTTAATTTTCTTGGGAGCTATGTAACAGATACTGATGACATGTGGTATGAGATAAATAGAAGAATAAAGATTGCCACTGGGACTTCAAAGAATCTATGGAGAGTGTGGGAAAATGGCTAAAGACTAAAATTAGGCTGTATACTAATTTGGTTATCTCTAGAGTTGGTTATGGTAGTGAAACTTCGAACCTTTGTAAACAAGATAACAGGAAACTTGATTTGATTTTTTTGATATTAAAATATAAAAATCCTACTAATCATTTTCTCTCTGCTTGTACAGTATCTTGGGTAATAGGATTGGGTTGGGTTGTTTTACCTCTGAGCGGCACTTTTTTGTATTCCATGGGATTATTTGATGTCATTCATTCAATAGCTGACTGTTTATAGATTTAGAAATGGAAAATACAAAGTTTCCTGGAATAATTGTTTTCAATAGTATTCATCCTCCTAGGATGCGATGGGCAGACAATGTCAAACAGGACCTTGCTAGAATTGGCATAGAGTAGCCAAATGCAGCAGCTGTATCTCAAAAGAAAAACGTCTGGAGAGCAAAATTACACAGTCTGGTGGGACCTTCGTAGCCCATGGCTGCATGAGGTAGGTAGATACGTAGGCATCTGTCCATTCGTCCGACCATCTGTCTCTCTGTCTATAAAATATGACCAGTTTAAGTGGACAATATGTGGTGACTTAAAAGCCATATCTCTCTTGCTTGGGCTTCAAGGATGCTGCACAAAATTTTGCTGTTTTGTGTGTTTGTGGAACAGTAGGGCCAGAAAGGAACACTACAAAAGACTGGCCCAAAAAGATGTTTTTATTTCTGGAAAGAGAAATGTGAAGTGTAAGTCTCTAGTTGACCCCTCTGATGTTCTACCCCACCACTACACATAAATTGGGGCTTATGAAAAACTTCGTAAAGGCTATGGACAAAACTGGGAAAGGGTTTTTGCATTTGAAGGAAAAAATTCCAAAACTAAGTGTTGCCCATATGGACAATTACAGATTAGCGAATAGGGTTATGAACAGTGTGCCTAAAGGCCTCAGAAAGAGGGAACACCTAGGATGCAGTGAGCAGACAATTTCAAACAGGACCTTGTTAGAATTGGTGTGCAATGGCCAGATGCAACAGATGTAGCTCAGGACAGATATGCTTGGAGAACTGAATTGCACAGTCTGGTTGAACCACCTTGGCTGCTTGAGGATAATGATGATGAAGCGATGCCAAACTCAACGAAGAGATCTTTGTTGGTCCTCAGATCAGGAAGATACTGAATGATGCTGTTTTCAAAGAAAAATTGAATATGAAGGAGTGTGCTGCATGTAAATCCTTCACTTCTGTGGTCCAGGGTTTTCTGGGGAATCACAAAGAGGGAAAACTACCATCAGCTCATTCAAAATATTCTCAAAAACTATGCAAATCTTGGCTGCCAAATGTCTTTGAAGATCCATTTCTTGGACTAGCATCTCGACTTCTTTTCCAAGAACTTAGGAGATGTCAGTGATGAGCTATGGGAAAGATTTCACCAAGATATCCGAACCATGGAGAAGAGATATCAAGGCAGGTGGGACCCAGTAATGATTGTTGACTTGCAGAAGGAAGATACCTCAGCACATAAAAGATAAAAATGAACTTCTTGTAAATATAAAAGATCCTTACTCATGTTTTCGTATTTTACATTTCAATATTATTTCATTTGTTACTTTATATTCAGTTCTCTATAACTATGATGTTTCTAATTTTCTTTTATTGTATTGATGTAATTAATTAGTGATTTTTAAGTTGTAATTTAATAAAATAGTCTTATTTATTTTCATTTCCCAGATATTCGTATTCATTGAAATTTGAAATAAACCAATTTGTAATTAAAAAAAAACACTGCACATGCTGCAGATTTTTTGCAGCCATATTTGAATTCAGCACCCCAAAATTAGTTATAAACATCCTATTTGACCAATGTTGTTTCAATTTGTTGTCTAGTGTAATTTGCAGAAATAAAATAAATCTATAAAAATGGAAACGAAGGTTAATACTGACTTGACAGATGCATGATCATATTATTTTCTATAAACATTCACTAAAGAGTCACTTTACTGCATGTGTGAGCAATGACAAGGTCATTGCACTCAGCTACACCTGCTTAAGAAGCTGACCAACTTTAGATTGCAGGGAACTTTGGTTGGTTGGTTGGTTATTTAGGGTTTTATCGCACATTAGCATTCAGACTATAATGTGCAAATGAATGTCCAAAGAAAAAGTCATGATACCCTCAATGAGTTTTTAAAAATACACTTGAAAGCTTTTGTTAGTTAAGTTTCGATTTGAAGGGTGGGAAAGATGCATAGAATGCTGGGATAAATGATAAAAATAATTCTAGTAATAATTTGGTTGTTTGTGGTGTTTTGGCACAAGAGCAGCTAAGGCTATATTGTGCCAAACAAAAAGACATATAGGGATAAAAGTCATTGAACCCACAATCAATGCTAAAATCGACTAAAACAAAACAGCAAAAAAAGCAGAGTAAAAAATTAGGAATAAAAAGAAACAACAAGCATATAGGTCAACAAGAACAATGGGTGTAAAGAACCCATTTAAAATCACAAACAAGTGTAAAATCTAGGAAACAGTAAAAATCAGATACGTGTAAAATAACCAGTAAAACGTAAAAATTTGAAAACATGAGTTAAAAGCGATTCATCAGATAAAAGATGGCCAAGTGTAACAGGCTCAGCTGTAAAATTGTGGAAGGTAAAATAATTCTATGTTCAAGGCTAAAAGCTGGACAATGAATTAAAATATCCTTAATGGTTAAAATGGTGTCACAAAACTCACACTTAGGTTCATCATCAGCCCAAAGAAGAAATGACTGAGTGATAAACGAATTATTTAAGTGAAGCCGAGCAAGAACAACTTCCTCCTTGCGATTCCTGTGAAAACAAGACTGCCACGGTTTGACAATGGACTTGATCTCCAACCTGTTCAGACCCAGATCTCTGCCACTGTGCCCGGAGCTTGATGGAAAAACTCTGCCAGAAGTCCAAGTATGGAACCGGCAGCAGCATCTGCCAAGTCATTGTCCCTGATCCCGACATGAATGGGCACCCAACAGAAGAGAACAGTGATGGTGGCTACCAGACAATGCAGCTGCTGGCAGATCCTGGAGAGAACAGGGTGAGGCCGATGCCTCACCAAGATCAAAGCCTGTAACGAGCTAAGCGAGACAGTGTAAAGCACACACCGACGATGATGCTTAGCTGCTATGTGGTCCAAGGCAAGGCTGATAGCATGCAACTCTGCAGTGAAGATGGAACACTGCTGTGGGATCTGGTCTGCAATGATTACATCACAGCAGTTGGGTTGGATTGTTTTACCTCTGAGCGGCACTTTTTTGCACACCATGGGCTAAATGGCCAGGTCACATGGACCCCGAAGGCTCAGAGAAGGTTGGGGGAGGGGACCCACTGGAACAGCTGTTGGGAGACAGATGATAGCCTCCCGTCAAGGCCATCCAGCATGTTCTTTAACGTGCACAGGGTATGGCTCTCCCGCACACGGGGCCAAGGCTTAACGTCCCATCCGATGGACGGCGGCCTTTCCAAGCCCATCGGTGTCCCCTACTGACCGTGGGCAGGGCGGGGGAATTTTGCGGAGATACACATCACAGCAGACCATGGCTGATCACACAGATGTACTGGACATTGAGCCATTTGTGAAGACAGGCAAGAAGTACGGAGCTCTGCACGATGGCTGATACACACAGTCAGGTGTAAAGGCCTTCCCTATCCTGCAAAAAGAGAAATCACGGGAAGGGGAAACAAAGAGCCAAGGTGGAAGTGACTCGGCTGTCAACTGTAAGATGCTTTTGAGACTGGTGTTAATGTCTCGCAGGTAACATTGGACACACAAACCAAAGGGACGAATGGCAGTTGGCCGATTCTGATATAACATTTCCACTGGGGACTAAAATTGCAGTCCCAAGTGGGATGGCCAGGCAGGGATCGCAATTTTGCAGCATACTGCAGGGACAGCTACTGACAGTGAATAGATAATGAAGGTTTGTCTGTCGCAATGTACAGATTGTGAACCGGTGAAGTGTGGAAGGCCCCCAGTGTAAACGAGGAGGGCCTGAATGTGGAGGGGGTTCAGCACCTTCACTACCGAATCCTGGAGAGTCGTACACTTGGGATCCGTAGTCCAGTTTCAACTGGACAATTGCATGGTATAGGCATAGCAAAGAACATCGGTCCGCCCCCAAGAAAGGGAGGAGAGGACCCTGAGAATGTTCAATGCCCATGAGCACTTGGACCAAAAACATCGAATATGAGGTAAAAAGGTCAATTTCTGGTTGAAGATGAGACCGAGAAACTTAGTCTCCGCCACAACTGGAATGATGCTACCCCTGAGACACAGCTTGGAGTCCAGATGAAGAATACACTTGTGGCAAAAGTGCACTCAAGCAGACTTCTATGGGGAGAACTGAAACTAATTGGCCGTCGCCCAACCCATTAGATTGTTCAGGGCAGTTTGCAGTTGTTGTTCAATGAACCTCATGCTGGATGATGAGCAAAAGATGCTAAAGCCGTCAACATAGAGGGCATTGCCTACAGTTGGAGGAAGTTGCCATGTAATGAAATTTATCTTGACAACGAAAAGCATAACACTCAGGACGCTACCTTGTGGCACCCCCTGTTCCTGGGGGAAAGGTTGCGACAGAGTGTTGCCAACACGATTCGAAAATTACGAGACGATAAAAAGTTGTTTGCAATGAAGATCGGCATGTGTCCTTGTAAGCTGAAGCTGTGGAGGTCATGAAGAATGCCGAATCTCCATGCCGGGTCTTTTGCTTTTTTGATGTCATGCTTTTTGCTTTTTTGATGTTTAAGAAAATTGACACCAGGTGCTCTCTACATAAAAACGAATTCCTGATCGCCGATTCGAGGCAGATCAGTGGTCTAATGTAGACCTGTGCCTGCAAAAGCCACACTGGGTGTTGGAAAGAAGGCCGTGATGTTCCAAATACCAGGCCAGCCTGGTATTTACCATACTTTCCAACACCTTGCAGATGCAGCTTGTCAACACAATTGGATTATAATTCGAAGGAATCTTGGGATCTTTGTCTGGCTTGGGGAACGCCAGGTTGATGGACTCCTGCCAGGAGTCTGGACACTGCTCCTCGATGAAAATGCGGTTGAAGAGTTGGAGCAGCCAATCCTTACTCGATGGTGAGAGATGTTGGAGTGTAGCATAATGGACATTGTCTGGGCAGATGCACGAGAAGTGTGCAGAGCAAGGCGAAGCTCCTCTGCTGTGAATGGCCTGTTGTAAGACTCCAGGCCATTCGAATGGAAGGACAGTGCCGAAGTTTGAGGAGTCGATGCAGCTGCATCTACGATACAGTCCATTATCTCCACTACTGCCACATTGATGAGCTTCTGGCTGACAGAGTGGTCATCGAGCTCAGAGAGCAGCTCAAAACCACTCCAGTCAGCCCAATCAAGCCTCCACCGTGAGATGCGTGAAAGGCTGCATGGCCCCCCACGGGGAGGTGATCACTTCCGTATGGGTTGTCCTCAACCTTCCATGTAAAGAGTGCAAGAATCGAGAAGGAGCAGATGGTAAGGTCAATGGCATGAAAGTGCGGGTTGGGGAGTGAAAGTAAGTGTTGACACCAGTGTTCAACAGGGAGAGAGAAGGATCCAGGAGCCACTGCTGTAGGACCCCGCTCCTCTCGTTGGTGTCAGCACTGCCCCATAGTAGACTGTGTCTGTTGAAGTCCCCCATGATGAGGAAGGGGGACTTCATCTGTGAGACGAGGTCATCAAGGTCTTCCTGGAAGACTATGCTTCCAGGTGGAAGATATACAGAGCAGACAGTCAGCGAGAACCTCACGAAGAGGCGGATGGCTACCGCTTCTAAGTTGGTGGTGAGGGGTACAATCTGGAATGGAGAATGTTTGCTCATGAGGATGGCGACACCCTCATGAGCTGGACCATCTCCATCCCAGTCCTGGCGAACTAGTGTAAAGTGCCGGATCATGGGGTCTGTGACTGGCTGCAAGTATATCTCCTGCAGGCATAAACAGATGGGCTGTTGTACCTGAAGGAGGACCTTGACATTGTCAATATTCCTCTGGAATCCATAACAATTCCATTGTAGGAGTGTGGCCATCTCAGGATTTAGAAGAGTGGGCGGACGACGAATTACTATTCAACTTAACCGCCACAGAGGATGGTTTAGTGAATAGGGGGCGGTCAGTATTTATGTCCTCGGAATCGTCCCAGGGACATGGATTGGTGACCGCCCTTTGCGGAGGAGTGATGACTTTCTTTTTTAGCTCCGGTGAGGGCCCCTTCGGTTTGGAAGGTCTAGCTGTCTGAGGAAGGGGGGGGGGAGGAGACCTTCCGGTGGAGGTGGAAGGTGAGTTACAGGAATGGAAACCGGGGTTGATGTCGAAGTCGACACCACACTCGGTTTCGCCTGTGTCTGGAGGTACTTTGCTGTGGGCAAAAAAGACTCAGTAGGTGGTACACTAATATCAGTCTGCACCACAACTGAAGTCACTGGAAGGATTGGCTTTCCAATGACTGCACTGGCATAGGATACCTTGCCAGGTGGGGCGGGCAGTGCAGCAAGCTTTCTTGCTTCAGCATAAGAGATGTTGTTCATGATCTTGAGGCATTGTACCTCCTTCCACTTTGGACAGTCGCAGGAATACGCTGGATGCTCGCCACTACAGTTGACAACTTGCTTTTCTGCTGTGCAGTCAGAATCAAGTTGATCCTTACTGCCACAGCAAGCTGTGTGGGCATGACCATATATCTGACACTGAAAGCAGCGCAGAGGGTTCTGCATATAAGGCTGTACCTCACAATGCAAGTAACCTACCTCGATGGAAGAAGGCAGGAGTGGCGTGTTGAAGGTTACAATCAGTACCTGAGAGGGTACCAATTTACCATCACAGCATGTTAAAACCCAGTGGACCGCTGTTACTCCTTGGGGAGGGAGCTCTGAGAAGATTTCCTCCTCAACCAGATCGTAAGCACTTGACAAATTTCAGCTCTCTCACATGACTGTTCAAAACCTTTATTTACAAAAAATGGGGACATGTCCCCAAGTACTTGATTGCCAGTGGAGTGGAAGATCAGGAATCTCGGGAACAAAGACACAGAAGATGATGGCAAAGGTGACGTAGACAAGGAAGATGGGGGCTCATGTTCAGCCCTCTTGTTGGCATTGATTGCATTAATTTCTTCATTATCTCTCATATTTGTTTTTGTGTGGTTCAGTGCCCGCTGTCCCCACCCTCCATGGAGCCCAACAAGGGGGACACCCAGTCAGGCACCAGGGCTACGCAGGCACTATACCCACACAGACAGTGAGCCAAGCCCTCAGAAATAAATAAAAGGAAAATGAAAAGAGAAATGTGAAAAGAAGAACCTTTCTTCGCAAAAGGAACTAAGTGAAAAAGATCAAAATTGTGAACAGCCAAACTGGCCACAGAAAGAAAGGATAACGACAAAAGGAAAATAAGTTGTGAGGAAACTCGTAAACCTGTACCTGGACAGTGGGCAAGTTACTCTCTCTCTGCATAGTTGACCCTAGCAGGACCTGCCCACCAGCCGACTGCTCCTGAGGGGTGGGGGTGGGTGGCACCCCAGGAGCTATTGTTTACCAGAAGCAGGGGCCCAGGAATCCACTGCCCAGCCCCGCGACGACAGGCTCTCCAATGGCAAGGTGGCCAAAGGGGACCTTGCCAGTCATGAGCTGAGAAGACGTGGACCCCCGAGCAACTACCAGGATCTTCCTTTCCCAGGACAAGGGTCTCTGCGCACGGCAAACACACGGGCGAGCATTCAGGACCCTGTGAAGGTACCCAAGCCAGCGGAACCTTCACAGGGTTGTCCCCTCACCGCGTACAGGAGCTCGCACCAAGGGCCTCTACATAGGAGATGTTGTTGAGTTAGCCTCTGCACCTCTTTCTCCTCCAGCCACTTAGAACAGTTGCGGGAGTACACTGGATGCTCGCCACTACATTTCATGCAGCATGCCTTTTCTGATGTGCAGTCAGGATCAAGGTGATCCTGGCTGCCACAATGAGGACAGGTAGGTTTGACGCAGGTATGGCCAAACCTCTGACACTGAAAGCAGCACAGAGGGTTTGGAATGTACGGCCGTATCTCGTAATGAAGGTAGCCTGCCTTGATAGAACCAGGCAGGCGTGGCATGTTGAATGTTAGAATTAGTACCCGGGTGTGTGCTAATTTTTCATCACAGCATTGTAAAACTTGGTGGACTGCTATCATACCCTAGGATGACAGCTCCAAGAGGATTTCCTTCTCAGAAACCTTGAGGAGGCTCCACTCAGAGACCACCCCCTTGGAGGAATTTAGTGTCTTGTGTGGAGTGACTTCGACCACCACTTCACCAATTGCTGTAACCTTCAAAAGGAGCTCAGAATGGTTTTGAGCAAGCAGTTTCCACTTGCAAGTCACCAGATCTTAGGCGCTTGACTGACAATGGTCTCCCGTAAGACCTTGTAATCCCTTATGAATAAAAAATAGGGACATGTCCCCAAGAACCTGTTTACCATAGAGTGGATGACCAGGGACCTTGGGGGCGAAGGAAGACACAAAGACGATGGCTACAATGACAAAGAAGACACTGAAGATGGGGCTCATGCTGAGCTCTTTTAGATGCATTCGCCTCTAAATTTTCATTTTTGGGACTCGCGTTTGGGTTTAAAGTTTCAGTGCCCATTATCCCCACCCACCACAAAGTCCAACAAGGGGACACCCAATTGAGTGTCAGGGCTGCCCGGGCACCATACCCACACAGCCAGTGAGCAAAGCCCTCACAACTAAAGGAAAATGAAAAGAGAAATGTGAGAAACTCACCCGAATCTTCACAAAATAAAATACGCGAAAAAATAATAAAGTGTGAGGAAAGAACTGACCTCATGAAAGAAATAAAACTAGAAAATTAGTAAACAGGTAAGGAAAAATCGCAAACTGTTGTCCAGACATGGACAAAGTTACTCACCGCTATGCACGGTTGACCCTAGCAGGACTTGTCCACCAGCCGATTTATCCTGAGGGGGCTGCCCCAGGACCTCCCATTTATCTGAAGCAGAGACCAAAGCAGTGTATATCAGCGGCCCCCGAAGTCACTGCCCAGCCTTGTGACAGAGAGGCTCCCCAACGACAAAACGGCCAAAGGGAACCCCACCAGTCATGAGCTGGGGAGAGAAGACAGGGATCCCTGGGCAACTGCCAGGATCCTCCTTTCCAGGGACATGGGTGTCTCTACGCACGGCAAACATGCGAGCGAGCGTTCAGGAACCTGTGAAGGTACCCAACCCAGCGGAACCATCACAGATGGTCCTCTCACCTCTAGTAATAGTGAATTAGGCTTGTGGAAGAAAGGAGTGTAAAATGGGGAAAAAAATGGTGGTACATACTTTGCAAATTATTTCCAAAAATTTCCGTTTTTAAAAATAGCTATTTTTTACTAATTTATAGCAGATTTTCAAAACTTTAGGGAAAACTTTGTTTATATTATTTCAAATCAAACTTGTGAGCCTAAATCAGATGATTGCTTCAGCATAGAGTAAAGTTAACAAACAAATCAGCAATACCGTATAGCACTTCTAATAAATGCCAACCACACGGATTTAATAAATTATTTATATTATAGTTTAATAAAATATACCTTAAATTAAAAAAGAAAATATTATTTTTCAAACTTGAATTGGGAATTTTTAAAAGATATGTCTAAGAAAATTTTCAAAAGCCAAAAAAAAAAAATCAAAGTTTCAAATGCTGTACAAAAGACGTCTTTGACCTCTCATTGACATCCTTGACCTCTCATTTCGAATTCTGTCAATATCTGTTGATGACTCCTTCTAACCTCCTCATTATTTACAAAGTCAAATTACTTAATGCCCAAGATACTGTGCAAGCATCTAGAAACAAAGGCATCAAGTTTCTTGCTTTCCTGCTTACAAAGAGTCAGAGTTTTGATACCATAACTAACCTTAGAACCAAATTATTTTATACAGCTTAATTTTAGTCTTTATGTGTATAAGCCTATTTTTTCACACTGTCTACTGATTACTAAAAGTCCCGCAGCAATCCCAATTCTTTTGTTTATCTCATGCTGCTTATCACCAGTATCTGTTACAATGCTCCTGAGATAATAAAACTGAGACACTTGTCCAAAAGTGCAGCTGTTCAAAGCAACTAAAGCACCATTTGCTTTACCAATTTCCATCACATTAGTCATCTCTATTTATCACCAAACCTACTCTATTACCATTCACATCAATAGCACTAATGAAAGAATTTATCTCATCAATATCTTTAGACAACAAGATCAAATCATCTACATAATATAAAACAGAAATTTTGATAACTCTAGACCATTTAAGGCCAAAATATTCCCTTTGCATAGTATTTGGCATAAAAAATATTCCCTCAAGCAGGTGCTTGCCATAGAGGTCTGAGAAGCCTGTCAGTTTATATGCCATACTAGATGGTCTCATAATTGGTAGGGGGGGTTCACGAAGGACTGACCTCCCCTGGGGAGAAAACTTGTGCTCTATCTACATGACACTACATGAGTGGCAATGATAAGTCTGGAAGTGGAAGTTAAGGGTTTGTTTTAGAGGATACCGGTAGGGACTTGGAGTATGAGTGGTGCTAAAGGGGGTGCTGAGTGCAGCCCGGCTAGAAGAATGAGGAAGTGGAAGAGCAAAAGCAACTTTGGTCTCAAAGGAGCAAGTTCCGGAGCTGGCAGACAAGCCAGTGCATGTCCCTCAGGTGCACCCTGACTCAGGCACTCCGAATGGACTCCATGGCTACCTCACCTGCTACCTCTCAAATTGCTTGGGAACTTCTAAGCTCGTTAGCAAACCCTTCTGTGATCGGACACCGGAGGATGTAATGCCCGACATCTGCATCTGGAGCCCCACAGTAACTATAGCATCTCTGCCATAGTTACTGAAATGCTCCAGATACTCTGGAGCATTCAGTTCTTGAAATGCTCCAGATACGTTGGGAAGTTCCCATGTCCTGTCAGTGCTTGTGTGAGGTCTGTGGACATCAAGGACGAATGACCCTTTGTAAGAATGTCTTCGTTTGAAGACCATTCTTGGTCATATCCCAGAGTCTATGCTACTTGTCCATAACTTTATGACCTAAAATAGACTTCAGGGTAGTTTTAGAAGTCTTAACCCCTATCTCAGGCTGGGTGTCAGTACCTGCTGAGCAAGCCAGTTGGTCTGCCCGCTTGTTCACCTCATGACTTACGTGTGCCTTGATACAGGAGAAAGAGATACTGGGCATGTTTTCTGAGTGCCCAGGAGGAGCTTGACTTCTTTAACCATTTGATGGCATTTGTTCGCATCCTCAAGTGCAAGCAGAGCTGTTCGGATGTTGGTATACAGCCGAATGTCATTGTAATGACTGCCGTCAATCAGGGCCCATTTAAATGCCTCTCTGATGGCAAGATGTCCTGCTTGGAAGGCCAAGCCATTAGCAGATACCTTTCTCTTATAATCATACACTCTGGCCCCTTGATTGTAGACAGTGTAGGCTAAGCCCATGCCATCCTCACTCTTTGAACCATCTGTGTAGATTTCAACTCCTTGACCTGATGGTAATTCCATAGAATACAGCACACACAGTCTCTTGGTGGGATCTCAGGATCCTCTCTGTTCCCCTGAAATAAATTTCTTTGAGGATCTCCTCATGGAGGCTCCATGAGACACGAGCCATACACCCAAGTTTGCACATAACATTGATGCACTTAATCTTTAGGTCTGGCAGGTGTGGGATCCAGCTCATCCTCTTATCCAGAGTGATCCCCAAGTATCTGATAGTCGTCTTATGGCTGATGGTATTGCTATTCAGTTTGAAAATCAGGTACCTCTTATTGAGGACACCCTCTTTAGCCACGGTCATAGATGTTGTCTTTGCACAGCTGAACTCAAGCTTTTAGTGATGACTCCATCCTTCAAGCACCAACAATGCTGTGTTGCCAGCAACCTTCAATCTTGCTCTGGAGGAGGCTAATATGACAAGCAGCATGTCTGCATAGGCCTGGAGCCAGACACCCTCAGGTAGGGTCAATTCCAGAGAAACGGGCCACTGCACGAACCTTATGGGCAGCCCCTGTTCAAGTTCTTTGAGACTGCCCCATTGGCATGGAAAAAAGTGGCATGAAAAAATCTCTGAGATAATTTGACACCAGACTGAAGATGTTCCTAGGACATGAACAATCCTCAAGCCTGCCGAAGATTGCAGGTCACCAGACATTATCAAATGCACCTGTTACGTCCAATGCGATGAGGAGGTGTGCAGTTTGTTTGCCTTATTCACCTTAATTATGTCCACCACCTGTTTGATAGTGGCAGTGGTGGACTGGTCTGTCCTAAATCCACATTGTTGTTCAGGAAATCCTTCTTAGTACTGTGATAGTACATCCTGTTTATGAGCAGCTTGTCCAAAATATTTCCCATCATCAGCAGCAGACATATTGGTCTGTAGGATCTCATATATCATATGTGCCGGGTCTCTACCCGCCTTGTTGTAAAGGACTAGGTTGGCCCATTTCCAGGCCTTTGAGAAGTTTCCCAGCCTCCATGTTCTTTGAACAACTGCGTAACAATTTCCACTGTCAAAACGTGCCTAGGGGCTTTACCACTGGTCACTGCATTGATCACCTCTCCTACCTCCTCTTCCATGAATGGAACGTCATCTTCCATGTCCAGCAGAACCCTGCTATCCTCTCTCTGGAGATGATGTTGGACATCATCAGGGAATAATCCCTCGAGTAACACCTGGGTAGTTTTGCTAAGAGAGGTGGTTCTGGATCCATCCTCTTTGCTATATACTCGATATCCAGGGGTGTTAGGTCTTTCCCTGCTGCCAGCTTATACTGCAATGTAAAAGGGTTCCATGCAGTTACCTTACTACAGTATTTTTGACAAGAGGCTAATTGGACTTGGCAGATGGTGAACTTGTACTCCGCCTGTGCCTTCTTATACATCTCTTCTCTGGAACTTCTATCCCCATTGTGGCACCTCTGATACCTCCATCTGAGAGCTCGGGCCTGTTTTCTTTTGATACTGAGAAAGTCTGTACTCTGGTGGTCACCAGGGTACAGACATCCTGTTTGGGAGCTTTTCCTTAAGCCCAAAGGTTTTCTCACAACCAGTCTATACACTCAGTTATCTTTCTGAAGATGTTGTCAAGAGAATCACTGTCATTGGTACTGGTAATGCACTAGCAGATCTTAGCCAGACCCGGCACTACACAATGCACGAGCTTGCACCAGTCAGGGGTTTTGCCAATTGCAAACTTTTGGTGTTATGTGGGGGCAGTGTTGTCGCCCACAAGGAATTTTAGTAGTTGTGGTCGCTGTTAGTGACCTTGTCACTGACGTGCAAACCCTGGATCAGTGGTATTGTCTGAGGCATTGCTAGGGTCAAGTCTATCCATCTTTGGCCTCTAGGGCCAACAAAAGTAGTTGGTGTATCATAATCATTAAGAACTACAAGATCAGCAGAGTAGATAAAATCCAGAGTCCAATTTCCTCTGACATCTTGTCTATTCGAACCCCAAAGGGGGTGCTTTGTGCTAAAGTCACCTCCCACCATTAAGCTCTTATGTTTGATCTGAGCCAGAACACCCTGTATTCTTCAATGTTTTGACTAGGTGTACAGTAAATGGAGATGGCGTGTATATTTATACTCCCATAGCCAATCTCCACTACTGTGGTGAAATGATATGCCATTCACCTTGGGGTTAGAAATGACAATTTCAGCTTTTAGCTTGGCTTCTTTAATGCAAAATAGCCTGCTGGTCAAAGGGAGCCACCTTATGATGTTCTATGTGCAGAGGGTTCTAGCACTAGAGTAACGTCGACTCCTTCCTCTTTTATCTCTTGGCTGAGTAGGACTGTTGCAGCCCGTGTACCATTTAAATTAATTTGAAGGAATTTTAACCTCCCCCCACTGCCACCATCTGGACTCCTACTGTCCATAATCAGTGCGCTGTCCATCGTATTGTAGCCAAGATTGTATTTGGCCCCATGATCCTTGTTTGCTATTTTGCAAACAACACACCTCAAGAAATGATGAGCTGTGAGCATGAGTGACAAATATTAATTCCATCTCTAAAGAGGCAACAGAGTTGTCCACCTCCTGGATAGATGGCGCTACTAGTGCGAATCAAATAAATAAAATCCAGAAAGCTTATATGGTCACTAAGTTGAGAAAAGGTTAGTCACTGATGGTGTAGTGGTCTAGCATAACAGGCATGTTTCCTGGAGATGTGGGTTCGAATCCCACTCATGGTAACACCAAATTTTTTTTCAGCTCATCATTTCACGAGTTCCATGTCTACAGGACTTATCCTGTGTTTCTGTACTACTGATTTATTGATTTAACACCCTGAGCGTGAGTGACAAATATTAATTCCATCTCTAAAGATGCAACAGAGTTGTCCACTTCCTGGATAGATGGCGCCACTAGTGCGAATCAAATAAATAAAATCCAGAAAGCTTATATATGGTCACTAAGCTGAGAAAAGGTTAGCCATTGATGGTGTAGTGGTCTAGCATAACAAGCATGTTTCCTGGAGACGTGGGTTCAAATCCCACTCATGGCAAAACCAAATTTTTTTCAGCTCATCATTTCATGAGTTCCATATCTGCAGGATTTATCCTGTGTTTCTGCACTATGAACACACTTCAATTTAGGTTTTTGGCACCCCCTAAAAGAGTGCTTGCCCACACACTGAGAGCACCATTATGTTTTCACAGTGGATGCTTTTTGCATATGCCTGAAGGCATAGCACTTGTAGATTCGGAACACTTTAATTTACTACTTTACTTGGCACCGTGACCAGCTCACATTAAGCTTACCTACTGTCATTAATTTTCTCTTGGAGGTGCTGCTGGCCTCCAGAACCTAATGTACAGTATTGTCATCCCTGCCCTTCAAGGTGAACAGTGGGGTAAGCTCTGCATGCTCGTCTGAGAGGGCATTTTGGGTCTGGATGACCTTCTAGAGATGGTCGTGGTGAACCTACTTTTTCCACACCATAGACAATAATTTTGGGCCTTAACTTCTTGGTAGACTTTGCCTCAAGTTTCTCTCTTAACATCTTGTAACTGTCTACTGCCTTTTTTTTAGACAGCCTCAAGTTTCTCTCTTTACATCTTGTGACTGTCTACTGCCTTTTTTAGACAGCCTCAAGTTTCTCTCTTCACATCTTGTGGCTGTCTACTGCCTTTTTAGATAGTCCACGTCGCCCTGTGTCAACACCACCTAGAGGAGAAGGCCATACCAGTCACTGAAGCGATGCTGATGACGTCAATTTTAGTCGACCCGTAGTCGACTTAGGCAACACAGGAGAACGTGGTATTCTAGTAGCGTCGCCTCCATCTTGTTTTGTTAGTGTTTAACTAGTTTTGCCGCGTTTGATTTGGTGTGTGCACAGATTCAATAATTTTTCTAGCGAAATGCCATCGCGCTGCTGCATTCCTCGTGTTGGAGCAATTACGACGGGGAAAAGAAATTTCCAGAAGATATAGATTTGCGACAGAAATGGATTCGTTACATACCAAGACAAAACTATCCAAGGTAAGGAGAACTTTATTCTGTATTAATATCTGTTGTCATATTTATGAACTTCTAAAGTGAAAATTATCGTTTTAATTATTGTATGTTACGCTTGTATAATATACATATATATAATATCATTGATCTTGTATGGATTAATTTGACGTTATTTTTATCATGTAAAAGTTTAAATGTCGAATTTACATATGTTAAAATGCTTAAATAGAAAAGAATATTTCACAGTGACCAGACTTTATTTAATAGATTACAGTAGTAGGTTAAGAAATTGATACTTTTGTTGGGAGAGTTTCAGAGTCTAATGTTATATCACTATATTTATATACCATAGAGTTTAATTATATCTCACATATAAGCTAATATGATGATAATGTTAAACTTGAAATACATATATGAGCCAAAGGCAAGATCATAGGAAAACCTACTTTTAAATACAAAATCTCTGCAGAAGTATTAGAAATTACTTTGGTGTTGTTGGTATACTTGGATACAAATTGGATCTAGGTTCAAAACTAGAGATGGCTTTGTGAATATGTATTGTTTTCCTGCTGAAGTCTTGCCATCCTCACACATCAGCTATATTATAATAAAGGTATGACAGGCTTTATGAAGAAATTAATCTGCATAATTATATCTCTGAAATCAAGTCAAGGTGTAGTGGATATTAAAGAATGGTTGGGATACAGCTAATGTACATATGGATTAATAAATGAAAAGATATTTTGAAAAAGGATTTATAGTAAAGAATTTTTCTACATTGAAAGGAGTAATTAAAAGTGCCTATATTTCCAATCGCACTCATTCTAAAATGAGATAAGTCAGGTGTATTATAATAAAACAATCTACTGCCATATCTTTATTGCATGTGGCTGCAGCTTTTGTTTTAATTTTGTTAGAAATGTATTCTATAATCATATTAGAGAATATTTGAGGGGATATCTGTCATTTCATCTATTATGCGAATATAAATATATTAAACACCATAAATGCATAAAATATTGTTTTCAAGTTAACTTTAAAGTTTAACCTCTGTACTGACCACTGGTTTGGAATTTACAACTGAAGGAGTCAAAAAATTATCATAAAAATTTGAGCTATTTTGATTTTACTGATATGTAATGGTAAAAGTTTATTGTAGAAACTGTCGACAACAGTAAACTTCCTGACCAATCGATTCCTAATACCTTTCAGCATTAGTATAATACCAGGTGCTGTCTATATAAACAAATTTATGCCTAATAAACTGAAAATCACAGTAAGAGGAAATTGTCTGAAACAATAAACTTATTACTGGAGTTGTTTTCAGGCTCAATTCCTGGACTGGAATATTTCAAACCTTTAAACGTTCATTCATAAGAGTGTTGTTTTAAATGATTTTCAGCTCAGTACGATTTTTCGCATTTTATTTTACATTATCACCTTATAGCGCCATTACCAAAAGCACTTTATGGTTAGTACTAGTAGTGGAATGCTATTAGATGGCTAGCATTAGCTTTCAAGGTGAACTATATATGATAAAAGAAGTGCTAGAAATATTGAGAAAAACCAGCTTACTGGTAGAACATGTGCATTCCTTGGGAGAATTCATTCTTTTAACCATGGATTTTTATTGAAATCTTAGAAAATACACTGATTATAGAATTGTTTTGAATACAATTATAGCTTTTACTTTTGAAGGAAAAAGTAAAAGTCAGGTTCAGTTCTGAATAAATTTTTTTAGTGTATGGTGAACAGTATTCCTGATGTTTGGATTTTTGTTTTAATGTTTATCATTCATCAGAGGTTTTTTTTGTACATATTCTAAATATTTCTTTTGCATACTTAGGTGTGTGAACTCCACTTTGCACCATTTGATGTTGAAAGAGAAACCAGCATGTTTGACATAAAAACTGGGAGAAAGCTTTCTGACCTCTAAAGTATCCATATACTCATGGAGAGAGAGTGTTTGCTATATGACCAGTGTGTTAATGCCTGTTCAACTACTTTTAAAGCATCCACAAATACACTTTAAAAACAATATTGTGCCCAAAAAAATAAGGAGCCTTCTCATACAAGAGCATGCCCTGCCAAAACTGAAATCATTGCTGACCACTACCTTAATCAGAGTTTGAAGTAACAAAAAAGTTTACCTTTTATGACAGTGCATAGTTACTAATCATTATGACACTTTAGGAGAAATAACCTTTGATTGTTTATGAAATAGGAATAAAAATCACTGCACCATATATTTTATAGTATATTTAATGAGTATTGTTTCTTTTTTTGACTCAACTGTTAGTACTTGGCAAAAAACTTAGTACGAAAAAACTTATTTTATTTCATAAAGAAAGCATGTCCTCCTTTTATAACACTGGCATCGAGTAACCCTATGTCTGGTGGTTATGTGTTTGGATCTCACCTGGCTCAAGGTAATTTTTCCACTATACTCATTATCATCATAATACTTAAAGAGTTTGATAGTGATTAAATGTTAGTAAATCAATGAGGTACTGTGGATTAATTTGTGTATGTTACTTTCACTTTGAGAAAAATTATATTCAGATTTTTATACAATTTGATACTGTGTTAAAGTCAAAATGCTGATTGTCTAATTTCACACCTTAAAAATTACTCTTATGAGATTTAATATAATTCCAAAATTTATATTTGGTAATCTCAATTATGTTACAAATTTGATATCAGTGGTTGATATTTTTAAGTAAATATTTTATTGAGTCCTGAATCCAATGTCTTAATTTCACCCAATGCAGATAATTTATTTTAAACTGTTTAATAATTTCTTATTTAATTATCTTTATTCATCTTCATTCATCTTTAATATCTGGAAAACAATTTCCACAGGCTTTTAGCCAGTAATTGAACATGGATCTTCTATAAAGCATGCTTTTTGATTTTTCATATTACACAAGTCTTTGGATTGTCCATCTGCTCGTGTACTTGGTTAGTCTCCAAGTACCTTAAAGTACCTAATGTTAAAAAAGAAGGTTAAGAAATATCAAATTTGGAGGGAGGTAAAAATAGCTGGTTGTCATTTTCATCAGTTAGCATGAAGCCTTTTGGAAAGTAATGATACACTGTAATGGAAAAGTCTCCACAACATCATAGACCCACCTTCAAATAATTATAGCCCAATAAGTACAATGGTGGAAAACCCTTTGAAATGGTGTGCTATTGTTTCAACCATTGTTTTTTAGACATAAAAACTGGTTAACTTTATTGTCAAATATTTTGCAATATTTTAGTGGAAATTTTATTGCATGCAAGCTGCAATAGCTATTTTCAGTTCCTTTAACTATATTCTGCTACTGTACAGGGTCTACTAGATTTATTTCATTTTTATTTTACTGATTTAACATGTCTTTTGTGGCTAAATCTATGATCAAAGGGAATCTCTACCTGCACTTGTCAGTAGGTTTTTTCTTAATTTTGTGTTTAGTGTTACTTTTGAGTGATCTTTTGCCAATTCCACAACATTTTCACTTCCCACCCTACTCTTATGGCTGGACCCCTGAAGACATATTATATTTTTGGTTGTCTTTAAATTCTTTTATCAATGTATCAAATACTTGTGGTGGATGCTTTTGTTTGGACAGCTATTCAGTACTGGATGCAGTATGTGACAGTATATGATATGATTTTCTTTCCAATCCATTTCATTGCTTCTGTTATACATGTACTTAGTGGGAGTTTGAAATTTATAATTTTCTGTAGGAACATATACCACCAGTTTCTGGATGAAATGATCAACTGAAACTCATTAAACTGCAAATAGAATTTTCTGAATATTATTTTTCCTTCATTACTTTAAATTGAGAATAATATAAGCAGAAAACTTAAGTGTCAATCTTTGGTTTTTGTAAAAGCCATGGGAGATTTAGGAAGTTAATTTATTCCTTGATTTTCTTTAATATATATGCATATCTTGTGGCTTCTGCTGCCTTGCAAATATAGGATTTTTTAAATTTCTAATAGTGTTGCCAATGGGTGTTTGATATGCCTATGAACTAGCCTGGTCAACAGATCAATAAGGTTTTCTGTATCATTGGGGGATGTCAGTTTCTGCTTGGAGGGAGATGATTGACTATGTTATTAGAAACCCTGTACTGGTTCTGATACATATTTTCTTCTTCCAAGTTCTTTTTTAATAATTGGTTTTACACTGATAGTGAGTTCAAGTAATATTAAAATTTCAGTGTAAGAATATCTGTTTATAAAGGAAAAATACCCTGTTGTTCTTAGCATTTGAAAGTATCTTCACCAGATATGGCAGTTAAAATATGCATAATAGTTAATGACTTAAATTTAAAAAACTCTGCAGAAAGTCAAGATTAGAATAATGTTTTTTTTAATATGTTTCCATACATGTTAAGTATATGCTCTTTACAAAATATCAAAACATTTTTTTCTGTTCTGTATATTTTGACAGAAAATATACAGAATTTTTCTAAAATAAACATTTCGTGGGAAAATATGACTGAATATATATATAAGTTAAAAATCTATCTTAATTTTCTATATTCCTATAATATTCATTTAATATTTAAAGAGGCTTCGCTTGTTACTAACTAACCTGGGTTCGAGCCCTAGGTAAGGCATGGTTGTTCGTGTTGTTTTTCTGCCGGGTTTCCGCCATCATCAGCAACCTACTATGGCGTATAAACTTCTAGGCTCATGTCAGACCTTTGTGGTAAGCAGCTGTTTGAAGGTTTTTTATATTTTATTATATATCAACATCTTAAACAGTAATGCACATTCTGCAGAGTTGGTGAAAATTGAAATAATTGTTACATATTCTGCTAAAACTATGCTAATAAAATTCAATGTGGAGATACTGTTTTGAGATTAACTTATTTCAACTACTTCCCAGATCAATATTTTAAACAGCCATTGTTCATATTAAATATCCCAGTTTCCATAATTCTTTAATTTTTAATGAACATAGATTGAGATCTTTAATTGATCTTCATTTTTTTTCATAAAAGCTCATTTTTAAAAGTTACATGGCTTTGAAATTAGCTTTCCATTGACATAACATGGAATTAGGTTTCATAATCACTGAGTGTATATGGATATTTCAATGTGACCTGTACATTGTATGATACTCATTGCATTTTACATTTCTGTTGTATTTTGAATCTGTTCAAACCTTTTGACCACATGTATTTAGATGTTGCTTTCATGTTTCTTCAGAATTTTTTGTTAATAAAGTTTATTATGATATCAAAAAGGATAAAAATTTTTATGTAATGTGAAGAAATCAGTTTTAATATGCATTAGGATGAAAAGGTTTGGGAAAGCAGTTTTTCTTTTCTTTTTATCTAAAAGGCATAGTTATCATAGAAACAGTTTTTATTAATGTGATGCATTTTAAAAACAGCTTTCATATTAAACTATTTAAAAAAATCAGCATTTGTTCAACTGGGATGAATGAAATATCTTAAAATTTTCCTTTTCAATTTAAACAGTATTGCACAATATTAAGTTCCTTCATATTGCTTAAAAATTCTCCCATGTGATTGGTGAATTTTCCTGTTTTAATTGCACAGTTTTCTTAAAAATAAAGTAAATAATGATATGAAATATTTGTTTCATTGTAATGTGTATCCTATATGTATTTGTTTTCTCACATTGTAAATAAAAGTATTTTTTTAATGTGGAATTTGCTGGTTGTTTTACTTAACATATGCAATATTGAAACTGTTTTGAACACTGTCAGTGTCAATATTGAACACTGTTTTCATTAAATAATGTTTTAGACCTCTTATATAAACATACATATTTGTGAAAAAAAATAGATATCTGTGGTATTTTGTAACAAGTAGTTTTTTTTCTAAATATATTTCGCACTTCTAGAATCCTTTAAGGGTGAAAATTTAGTAGCTGTTCAATACATTAATCGATCGTTTGCAAAATTAGTTAGAAGCTTTGGAATTTCCGAACGTTTAAAGAGTGTTATTATCTAAATAATAATTTAGAGCTATTTGTATAATCGGAAATGGTAATTAATGGTTTATCAATACTAATCAAAGCAAAAAAACAACAAAAAAAAACAAAACAAAACGTTATCTCTAAAAAAAATTAGCAAAAAAAAAGGTGGGAAGCAATTTTTTTTTAATTATATGAAAACAAATTATTTTAATGATGACGATTTATTAGCGAATATTCAAAATCTAAATGGGAAGTTCTATTAACAAGGATAAGCTATCTTTCAATCATTTCTGCCGGCAGTCCGGTCCAGTAATGCTGACGTCACATATGAGTGGTACGGCCTTCTCCTCTAGGTGGTGTTGCCTGTGTGCCACACTCAATGACCCCTTGTCCGCTGACCACCTGGGCATATATCGGTTTCGGCCCCGGTGTTTTTGGGGGACATGCAGCTTTCTCAGCTGTGAGAATGGCAGGACCTCAGCAGAAAGACAATGCAAACATCCATGACTTATCTGGAGCGAATTGAGCCATGGGAAGGCTCAATTCCACATAACATAATCAATAACCAAACTAAAGAGAAAAGGAGACGAACTGCATCCTTGTCTAACACCATTAGGAATGTTAAACCAATGATTACAACCCTTACCAACTCACACACACGACTCTGTGTTATTCTAAAAAGCTCTCATTATGTTAACTGACTCATCTGGTATGCCAAGAGATAAACCAAAAATTATGATGATCAACAGTCAAAAGCCTTTGTGAAATCTATAAAGCTAGTAACTACAGGAAACTTAGGAACAACACTTTTATCATAAATTTTCTTCAAAATTTCAGTCAGCCATGTGACAACAAAAATGTTCCCATCTCTAAGCATTTCAGTGGTGATTTATGCAATTTTAATTTAGAGATATCCAAAGTGACTTCAGAATATGATAAAAAAATAAAAATTTCACCCACCTAGCTATCATAAAATCCTCAACTTCATCCACCTCACCATGTTTATCCCTCAATCCCTGTGTATCTGTTTCTTCTCACAAAAAAGATTATCTATGTTGCTCAAAGTGGAAATCGCAAGCCCACGATGAAGGTGATTTATATGCCCAAAACTGACAGGATGAAGCTATGAGGGTAGATGTGCAAAAGATCAAAAAACGGAATATGAGAGTGCAAGGTATATGCATTTATTGCAGATTCATAGGTATATAGTAGGCCCACCTTAGGTGGTTATAAAAGCCTGTAGAGGTCTCGGCATTCTATCAATCAGACAGATTGTTAATGGTGTCCTGAGGTATGGCATTACAAACAGCATCCAATTGGGTATGCAACTGCACCAGGTTTGCTGCTGTAGGGAGCTGGCAAAGGCAGCATCCCATAAGGTGCTCAATGGGTGACAAGCTTTGGGAATATGTTGACCATGAGAGAATGTTTACAACTTGGAGATTGTCCTACTGCAGAATCAGTCCATGTATGGTGCAGGACCTATTACTTAGCTAACTATTTACTTATTAACTTAAGGGTTGTGCCACAGGATTAATGATGTTATTGATGTAACTTCTTGCTGTTAGCGGACCAGAAACACGGAGCAGAGGTGTCTGGCTGCCATATGTGATGCCACCCTATACCATTGTACCACGGTGGGGAGCCGTATGGCATCTAATGGAATAGGCTTCCTCATGTTGTTGGTGCCGCCAATGCCATGCAGACAAACAGCTATCTGGCATTCTGAAACAGAATTGTGACTTGTCAATGGACAACATTCTCTTCCATTCTGTAGTCCAATGTTGTCTCACTTGATACCTGTGGAGATGGGCATAATCGGTTATGTCGCTGCAATAGCAGATGTTGTACTGGATATCTCACCATCATTCCTGCATCATGCAAACATTATCTAATGGTTTGCATGGAGATCATGGCACCTGCAATGGTCTGCAAATCACTATGCAGCACAGTTGCTGTGGTGGAAGGGTGGCAAATGGCCCTCCTAGGAAGCATGCAACCTTCCTGTCCTTTGATGTGATGTGCTGGTCCTGTCCCTCATGATATTGATGTTGTGCGATGTTGCATGACATGAGCAGGCATTTTGCTCCATGCATGAAGTGATCCCTTGAAGGCTCAATCTGAGCTCTCACTTATCGATGTTATGCTCTCTCTCAGAAGGCGTCAATTGTACATAAGAATCCTGCTGGTTTCTCCAAGGAGTTGCAAACATTTTTGCAGTGTGTACTACAATCTCGCTATCAGTCAGGCTATGATACAAGGCTCCTGGGCTCCTGGTATTTATCCATGGCTCAGCATCACATATCCATTTGCTGCAGAATTTTGATCATTTGCATATCTCTGATGACTCATTGCCCCCTGCAATTTACATGTCTCTACTTCCATTCTTTTTGGTGTTGCAATTTCTGCTTTGAGCAGTGCATCTGGCACAATCCCCTGCTGTTGTGCTGTCTAACTGCTTCCTCTGGTTTGTCAGCCGAGCTATCAAGCTAAAAATTGTTATCAGCTGTTAACTAACCCTTTACACGTTTATTATGCTTATTGTAATGCTGTCTATTAGGACTAGTAGGTGTTGATTCATATTACTCCAGCCTTTCCTTCTTTCAGAAATAAGTTTTTTACCCAAAATAGAACTGTTGGTTTCAAGAAAAGCCTGTTTAAGCTGATCTCATTCTTTCTCTCAATTTCAGCAGTAAGTTGTTGATTGGTTGTTTGAAATTTAATGGTGCAATGACAACTAAGGTCATATTGCACCAAACGCATGATAGATACAAGAAAAAATAAAAGATAACAGTCAGGGATCCCACAACCAAAAAGTTAAAAGCAACAAAGAGGATGAAAGCAAATATAATGTAGAAGACAAAACAAGAAACCAAAGTGTAAAACAAACAATGTGTATAACAACAAGGATAAAAAGAGTCAACAACTGTAAAACAGAAAAACAACAAATAGGTGTATAGGACCTATAGTATAAAAAGCATGTCAAAATGGACAAAAACATTAAAGGTGTAAAATAACCAGTAAAACACAAAAAAAAAAAGACAAAGACAACAGTTAAAAGTTATTTGTCTGATAAAATATGTCCAAATGTAAGGAGCTCAGACATAAAATCTTGAAAGGTAAAAAATAAAAGTCTCTCAGGGTTAAAAGTGGGACAATGGAATAAAACATGTTTAATAGTTAAAATGGTGTCACAAAACTCACACTTAGATTCGTCATCTGCCCAAAGAAGAAATGAATGAGAAACAAGCAAATGACATAAGTGGAGCTGAGCAAGTACAACTTCCTCCTTGCTATTCCTTCAGCAGTAAGAAAACCACAATTATCATAATGACTAAGTAGTCTATCATGGTATGCTTTTGCTATACCTGGATCTTTCAGAGATCAATGTTAAAGGTAATTCTCTTAATTTAGCAAACATTTCTTAAGCCTCAGTTGCAAGACACTTTTTAAGCAGATAGTGGCCAGAATATACATATACTAGAAATTAAAACTGTGCAATTTGGTACCATGACAACTGAACATGTTGCCACATGGCTACCTAAATTGTTAAATATTTTGAACAATAAAGGTGTCCTTAATGATTTTACAAGAGAGATAAAATTATTTCTAAAGTAAAAATGGCATTCACAGTTCTTGTGTTAATTACAGAGGAAATTGCTTACTCTATGTTTCTGTTTAATTTCTTGGCATAATTGTGCTAAGCTCAGGATTGGAATGCCTCATTCTTTTAGAATACCCAGGTGCACTTTTGGAGTGCCACAAATGAAATATGTCTGTTCATCTAGCTGATCTTGAATGTTCTGGCTATAAAAACATAACACTTTTTTTTCCCATTTGAACAACTCATTTCCCTGTGGCAGGGTGGATGCAGTGGTGCTGACCTTTTATACTTACCAGACTAGATTATATGGCTACGAGCTTGATTGTGGATCCTGAACTTGCTGTAATGGCAGGCTTCTCTTCAGGGAAAATTTATCTCTGTGTTTTCCATCTGTAGGTTGACAGCTCTAAGTGAACGATGCATAGGATACTTTATAGCAGAGATCATCACTGGTACCTGAATCCTTTCTTCTACTAGATTTATCAAATCTACACTAGTCCTACCAGTGTGGGTGGCTTCAACCTTTAGTGGAGGGAGGAACAAGCCTTTGCCCCAAGCCTGAGATCAGGGAGCTGCTTGACACTGCTGGCCCTACTTCTCTAAATAAATTTAGTTTCTTTAATATTACTAATAGTTTTGCCCTGAATGGGATTCGAACCTAGGTTTCACAGAAACATTTTGTGTGATACTTTATTACTGTATTCCTACTAATGATTTTCTCTCTACAGGTACATGGAATTTGAGAAAGTTGCATAGATATTATTCTCTTGACATCCTCACATAGGAATTCCAGCATTATAACCTATATATTCTGAGTTTATAAGAGATCGCATAGACAGGTAAAGGTCAGATACTTAAAAATAATTTAAAATTTCTTTTTAAGGAGGGAAAATGGAAAACATCTCCAAGGTGAAGGGGTTGTTTCTCAGCAGATACGCCAGTGATGCTCTTCTAAGATTTGACAGCATTAATGAAAGATTTCTTACAGCTAAATTTAAAACTAAGATTAAAGATTTGAATGTTATTTGTTTTTATGCCACCACAGATGATTATGATGAGGATTAGAAATATAGGCTTTACAGACAACTTCAGGATATTTTAAATTCTGTCAAGATAGCAAATATTTCTCTTGTGCTAGGTGACTTTAATGCTAAAGCTGGCACTGACTCTGACCTTTGGAAAGAGGTATTAGGTCTCTTTGATGGATGTTTGACTTTGTGTTAGGTCTCTTCTACTTTTTAGGACCCTATAGAAAGTTCGGGATTTTTAAAAAATTTTAATTTATATATATTTTTTTTGTTGTCACTAAAAACACATACCTTCAAAATATTTGATATACAACTTATAAACATTGAGCACATTTACCTCTCTTATGGAATTGTGTTTGAGGTAGTCCATGACATTGGAGACATCATAAGTTTCAATTTGAGATATGACTCGTTAAAATCGAACCTCAGTGAAAATCCCCCCCCCCCTCTTTATCATGGGGTAATAGTGAGAGCATAATTCGAAATAGTAATAGTGGGGGCATAATTCGCATTCAGAAGAGATATAGCAGAGCGACTTTTACATTTCCTGCTTTTTAGGGGGAAATAAAGCATGGGGGGTCAATTTTTAATAGCCTAAGACACTCCCCGAGTCACAAGCTTTCATTTGACATATAGCTCGTTACTTTATACACTCGTGTTAGGAAGATACAGGGGAACAATTATTCTCATATTTCCCCCTTTTTTATGGGGTGAAGAAAGCACAAGGGGTCAGCTTTTTATAGCCTACTACACTCCTCACGTCACAAGCTTTCATTCAACACATAGCTAACACGTAAGCACGGAAAGTAATGACTTTCCGTGCTTACGTTCAGGAAATATAGGGGAATAATCATTTTCATATTTCCCCCCTTTTTTAGGGAAAAGGAGGAATGGGAGGGTCAATTTTTCATAGCCTAGGGCATTCCCCATGTCAGAAACTTTCATTTAATATATAGCTTGTTACTCTCAATATTCGGGTTCTAGAGATATAGCTTAAGAATAGTTTTCACATTTTCTCTTTTTTATGGGGAAAGAAAGCACGGGCAGTCAATTTTTTTATAGCCTATGACACTCCCTTCATCACAAGGTGTCACATTTGGGGCATAAATCATTAAGTTTCTCCATCATATTCGAAAGATACAGTGGAACAACCTTTCATCAAACCCACAAACTGACCAACCAACAAATGTCAAAGCCAAAAGCAATAGGAAGATAGGTAATAAGAAACATTTATTAAAAAATTGGGACATTTATTAGTACACTTGGGTTTCTCTTGATGGATTGCATAGGAATATGATCAATCATATATCTTAATTAACAACATATGGTCTAGTTGTAAGGAATATCAGGTTTTTGTCCTGGTATTCTATGTATATAACAACAATTGCCACATATAATAATAAAATGTATATAAATCCAGTTATCAAACTAAAATATTTGGAACAATATACAGATTAAAGGGGAAAAGGAAGGTTATGATATAATGAATATTAAAAAATAATAATAAAGTATAAAACTGATTTCCTTATTTATATATAGTGCTCAATATAGAAAATGCCACAGCCTGAAGGAATGCACGAAATGGGACAAAACTTACCACATATGTAGACAAGTAGGTGGGAAAGAAGTGATTTAATTTTTGAGGGATTATATGAATGTGATGGCTGAGGAGACAGTATAATGTGGCCTGAGTCAGTAGATCATATGACTGCCATGCTGGGCTAAATATTTGGCAACATGGCATCAAGTGGAAAAGTCCCCAGATGGTGTGCTGAGGTATCGCAAGATACCAAAAGGTTGATGTGTCTGTCTTACTTTAGGTATGAACCATTAAGTAAATGCTAACCATTGCAGATAACGATAGAATACCATTCATGTGGTTACATAACCTCTGTTGACAACTTACATGCTTACACTTCATCACAATGAAGATCATGAAGGAGAGTTCAATGTAATATGTGCTCAAAAGGGAGTACATGTTGAAGATTGCTGTTACACATGGATTAAATCTAGAAGGCCACCCAATGATCTTCAGACTCCAAGATTATTGGGTCAATCAGATATGGTGAAGATTATTGCGACTGTATACCTTTAACTTTCAAATTACTAGACAGCATAATGGTTCCAGTGGCAACATATTGTTATGACAGATGAATGTGCTAGAGTGAACTTGTGATTTCATGTATTATTTTGATGCTCAAATGTGTTTCAGTGTGTGAATTACATAATTAACTACTTCGAATTAACTTAACTTAAAAAACGAAGTATAGGATAGTTGTATTAAAAGGAATTAGAGTGTGAAGGAAAATGTAGTTTGTCTGTGCACTAAAGTATAAAAAAAAAATGATTTTATTTGGTGTGTTTGCGGAAGGTTAAATAAGTTTATTAGTGTTGATCCTGTTAGCGGACTGGTAAGAAAAAGAAGGATGTTTAGCACGTTTAAAGATGTGGCTGAGGAGGTTATATGTTAGTCAAACAAGCAGAACTAATCTAAACTTTTCTGTAAGAAGAGTTCATCAATTGATGCATATTTACATTTAGTTTGTTTAGGAACTGGTAAGGTTATTCTTTATAGATTGCAGGTTTGTTCACAGAAATGATTGTGCCACTTATTGACTGTTGTAAAAATCTTATTTTCTCTTTATAGGAATAGTAAAAAGGTGCTTTGTTCATCTGAATATTTATTTTTATACTGAAGAAGATTTGTGTTGGTTGACTTTATATATAAAATTAGTTTATATAAATGATTTTATTCATACTTTTGTAATAAATTACATTATTTTAGAAATATAATTGTTAAATTCTATTTTTGAACTCACACTCAGTTTCCATCCATTTAATTTATAACAATATATACACTGAAAGAATGATATTTTATACACACTGCACCCATCAGCATCTACACCACCATAATAATGCGCCCAGCCAAAACCCTTGCAGGCTATAAATAGACTAGTTCTGTTTTGGGCATTAGGTTATTTGTTTGATATAATAGGCTATAAATATACCTATCTACTATATAGCATGCCTGCAACTGTTATTATGGTAATCTGAACAAGTTCGTTCATGGGCAGATAGCTGGTGTGAGAAAATCTGGGATTTCAGCATGTGACCATTGCACATGTGTACCAGGACTACATCAAAATCGGCAAAACATGCAGCCACCAGGAAAAATGGCACTTAACTGGGCTGTCAATGTTTGAGGTGAGCACTGCCTTTCTCATATCATAACAGAGGCACACAGATGTGTTTGGAGAACAAAATTGCATTGTCTGTCTGTAGGGTTGTTTTACCTACGAGCGGTATCTGTCTGTAGGGTTGTTTTACCTACGAGCAGTACGTTTTGCATACATTGGCCTAAATGACCAGGTCACAGGATGCCTGATGTGTGTATGCATGTAAGGAGCATTTGAGAGAAAATTTTAAAATGCTTTTCCAGACTTTTTTTTATTTAGTAAAATGTATCAGTAAATCTGATAGGTGCGTCATTGCTATGTGCCCAGCCATCCTTGGGGGAGGGGAGTCACCTCGTGTAGCTGTAGAAAAGAAGCAGCTGTCCCGTGGCCAAGTGGTTAGTGCGCTCAGCTACTGATCTAAGGGACCTGGGTTCGAGACACAGGTAGGCATGGATGTTCATGTTGTTTTTCTGCTGAGGTCCTGCCATCCTCACAGACCTTCTATTATAGCATATAAACTGACAAGCTCCTGTCAAACCTCTGTGGCAAGTAGCTGCTTGAGTGGGTATTTATTATTTTTTTTTATCAGTAAACCATCCCCAATATCATTTTGAATCATTTTTTAAAAAAAGATTGGCAATGTGTTGCTCTTCCAGTAGCTGCACATGGTATTTTAAACTTTTGTACTAATATGTTTTGCTGCATTAGGAGCAGATACATCATAAATGAGTGGAAATCTTTTACCAAACTTCCTTTGATGAACATTTCCATTAACTCGCATTAGTTAGTGGTGTGTGAAACACAGTTCCAAGAGAAAATTAAATTCTCTCACAGAAGATTATTTGTACCATTTGCTGTTCTCTTTGTCAGTGCTTAGAATTGCTGAAATGCAATAAATTAAAAAGAAAATTTACATTTAATTAGTGTTACCTGTTAATACAAGACTCAAGCATGTCACAAGCCATCAACTTCAACCGCTGTTCCAGGTGTTTGGCAAATGCTTCATCTGGCCAGTGAAGATCTCTGATGAAAGACTGGAGTGCATCAAGTTTCCAGAACAAATCTTCTGAGGTTGCACAGCCATGTCTACCAATCAGAAAATTACTAATATTTAACATCTTTCAATTGATAATGTTTCGGTGTTTTAAATGCTATTTTAGAAAATTGCTTTATTTTTTGGAAGCTGCAATGTTATATCAATATACTAACTTAAGTCAGAGTGTATATAAAAAAATAGTGAAAAACACACAAACAGTTTCCACATATTAGTATGTTTTTAACTATTCAAGGTTAGTTCAGAAATACATCTCTACCAGATGTATATATAAAGGATAGTAGATGTATATATAAAATGTTTTCACTTAGGCAGATTCTTGACAAATGTTTCAAGTTTCACAAACTTGTGGTTACTAGCTTCATAGATTTCAAACAGAATTTTTACTCTGCTGATTGTGACTTATAGCATACATGACAAGTTAGTTAGCATTATGATAACTCTCTAAAATAACACAGAGTCAATAAATGTTTTTGTGGAAAACATCTTGCTGATATACAGGATTAAAACTGACATCTCTCCAGAAACATACCGGAGTTTTCTACCATTGAACTAATGCCAGCTGTTTTTTTCCACTAAGCCTGACTTTTCACTCTTCCTGTGATTTTCGACACCTACATTTGGCACCATCTATGATCTTGGGTGGCAACTATTTCTTTTTATTGCACTGATGTAACGCTCCAAAGATTATTAACTTCTCAAGTTGGGCCTTTTGTCTGATCCAAAATAGATTCAAACTCTGGATAGCTTATCGGGCACCAGGCAATATTAACTTGCCAAATAAAGTTGAAATAGGGTTCACTATGTATAGCATTACTTATCAAGTAAAAATTCAAAAAAGGATTGTCAGGTTTAATTAAAGTTTAAATCTAATCAAAAATCAATTAATGTTGCTCAAGAGAAAAATAGCAAAATATCAATACTTCTAAAACAAAAAAGTTTATTTCCAAAAAATTCAAAGACTCACCAATTCAGTTGATGAATACAAAAAGTTGGAGTAATAACAGAAAAACTCCATCTCTAAAAATGACTAAAAAAAAACTGTGACTACTAATGTCTTCCTTTACCACCTTCATACTAACATCTCCATACTCTACTCCTACTACATACTTTCTCTACTCTACTCTGACTCAATTCCTACTTACTCTGTAACTTAATGTCACTTAGATATATGCGGCATACAATATCTGGCACGTGTCTGTTGCACGCCGGGAAAAACACATCTGCATAATCTGATGATCGTGCTAGCTATGACGCAAGAGGGGTCGTGTTCTACACACGTGCATTAGCGGCTGACAATCAAAAGTCAGAGTTGCGCATGTGCAACTCCTTCCATGGGCTCAGAAGAAAGAATTGTGATCAGTCCAAAATGAAATAATCTGCAAAATTATAAATATAATGTAAATAAAGTAAAACTGGTTAAGGAAAAGTAAAAGTGAATGGGTGGATCATCACACTAAGATGGAAATAAATAATGAAGTCATATAACACAATTTAGCATTATTAATGATTTAAACAATAACTGACAATCTCAAAGTTACTGTACATTTTTTAATGTCTATAAAATGATAAATGCTTTTGTGGAAAAAATTTGCCAACATACGGAATCTGAACCCACATCTCTCCAGAAACATGCCAGAGTATTCTACCAATGAACTAATGCCAGTTTGTTACTTATAGATGTTAAACAGTCTACAGGGAACTCTGAGTTTCCCAATTATTGTTTAAAACACTGTCATGTGTGAGAGTTAGTAAGACTTGTAGCACTTGCTTTAGCAGTGCTATTAGAGTTTCACATGGGTGCATTTTGTCTCCTTTTCTCTTTAGTCTGGTTATTGATTTTATGTGGAATTCACAGCAACAAGAAGATTGAGGTCCTAAATGGTCTAAAGATGAAAAAACTTCAGGTTTAGATTATGCAGATGATTTAAACTTGTTGGCTAATAATGTCGATAAGTTGAATTCTTTTGTTAGAGCTGTTGGTGAGGCCCTGTAAATGGTAGCTAGGCGTAAACTGGAAGGAGAGCTGTGTACCAATCCCTAGTGATGATGCACAGAACCGGCCAGGTCTAGCACCTAATGTCTGACCCCGCCTTCTCGTGGTGCAGGCCGTTAGTACCTTACAAAAGAGATATTCTCTTTTGGAAGGGAACGGAAGGGGAGGGCTGCCAGTTCAGTATGGCCTGCTGATCTGGTCATCTATGGCCACTTTTTTTCTTTGTTTTCAACCTTGCTGAGGAGTGGTCAACTTCACAGGGTCCTGGTGCTGACCATTTATACCTACTAGACTGGACTTGTTTATGGATTTGAGCTTGATTATTGATCCTGCACTTGCTGCACTGGTGGGCCTCTGTTGAGGGAGAGTCTGCTGCTGTGTTTTCTGTTTGCTTCTGGGTTGCCAGCTCTAAGTGAACAGAGACATGGGATACCTTATATCAGCTGGTGGATAATCCTAATCAGAGGCCATCGCAGGTACCTGAACCTTACTTAGCTAGTTGGGCATCATCAAACCTAAACTGGAGTAATGCGTCTCAGGCAGGCCATATGGCTCTTGAAAAAGTCCACTTGAAAAGGTGGTGCCTGAAGTTCCTACCAGCATCGGTGACTTCAGCCTTTAGCGGAGGAACGGGTCTTTGCCCCATGACTGCGATCAGGGGGCTGTTTGATATTGTTGGCCCTACTAATTTCAATAAACCTAATTTCTTTAAAAATCCTAGTAATAATTTTCTCTCTGCAGGAACGTGAGGACATTACATAGAGATTATTCTCTTGATGTCCTCATGCAGGAATTCCAGCGCTATAACCTAGATATTCTAGGCTTCCAAGAGACCAGATGGACAGGTAAAGGTGAGATACTTAAAAATAACTTTAAATTTCTCTTTACAGGGAGGGAGGATGGAAAGCATCACCAAGGCGTGGGTCTGCTGCTCAGCAGACATGCTAGTGATGCTCTTCTAGGATATGAGTGCATTAATGAAAGGTTTCTTACAGCAAAATTTCAGACAAGCATTAAACACTTGAATGTTATCTGCTGTTATGCCCCCACTGAGGATGCTGATGAGGATGAGAAGAATGGGTTTTATGGACAACTTGAGGATATTTTGAATTCTGTCAAGAAAGGAGATATTACCCTTGTTCTTGGTGACTTCAATGCAAAAGTTGGTACTGACTCTGATCATTGGGGAGGAGTAATAGCCTTTTGGTATTGGTAGCTGCAATGGCAATGGGCAACGTCTCCTACAGGTAAGTAAACTCAATGGTTTCAGAATAACTAACACATATTACAAACACCGCGACATATATAAATACACATGGGTTTCACCTGATGGGCTGCATAGGAATATGATTGATTATATATTAATTAACAGCAAATGGGCTAGTTCTGTTAGAAATACCAGGGCATATAGGGGAGCTGAAATTGGATCTGACCATTACCTTGTTAAAAGTGTCTTGCAACTTAAACTTAAAAAGTGTTGTGCTAGGGTTAAAAAATTTACCTTTAATACTGAAGCTCTGAAAGACCCAGTTATAGCTAAAGCTTACCATGATAGGTTACTTAGTCATTATGACAGTCATGGTTTGCTTAATACTGAAGTTGAGGAAGAATGGGACCATTTTAAACAGGCTTTTTTGGAAACTAACAGTACTCTTTTAGGAAAAAAGGAGCAGAGGAGGCAGAATTATTTAAGTGATAAGGCAACTGAGCTTAATTCAGAAAGAAGGAACTGCAGGAATGTCCTTAATCAGTACCCTACTAGTCCTAATAGAAAAGATTACAGAGAGCTTAATAAACGTGTAAAGGATCAGTTAGCTACGGATAAAAATCTTTGGCTTGATAGCTTGGCTGACAAAGCTGAGGAAGCAGTTAGGCAGCACAACAGCAGAGAGCTGTACCAGATAGTTAATGTTTTATTTGGCAGAAAACAGACAGGCATACAGGGATTGAAGGATAAACAAGGTAAGGTTATAGAAGGTGAGGATTCTGTCATGGCTAGGTGGGCTGAGCATTTCAGTGATGTTCTAAACAATGTGGTTAGTTCTACTCCCATTGTTTGTAATGATGATAGATGCATTGGCAGCTTTAATGTTGGCCCTATAACACAGTCTGAAGTTAGTTTGGCTATCTCTAAACTTAAACTTCATAAATCCCCAGGGGTAGATGAAATTACTACAGAAATGCTCAGAGCTGGGAATGTTTTGGTTACCACTTGGATGACTGAAATTTTGAATAACTTTTATGATAAAGGCATGGTTCCTAAAGATTTTACCAGAGCTATTATTATTCCTATTTTCAAAAAAGGTGATCGCAGTTCTTGTGATAACTATAGGGGTATCAGCCTACTCTCTGTTCCTGGTAAAGTTCTTTCCATGATTGTGCTTAATAGACTTAAGAATATGGTTGACAGGCAATTGCGTGATGAGCAATGTGGATTCAGAAGTGGTAGGGGATGTGTGGATCAGATATTTTCACTTAGGCAGATTCTTGAGAAATGTTTAGAGTTTCAGAAACCTTTGGTTGCTAGCTTTGTTGATTTCAAAAAGGCTTTCGACTCTGTTGATCGTCATAATTTGTGGTTGATTGCGATATCATATGGTATACCAGACAAGTTAGTTAACATAATGAAAGCTCTCTATAATAACACTGAGTCATGTGTGAGAGTTGGTAAGTCTTATAGCAATTGGTTTAGCATTACGTCTGGTGTTCGACAAGTTGACAAAAACCGACAGAGCTTCAACTGGTCAGGCAGATTGTGTTTTTTAAGACACTGAAAGACACATTGAAAACTGGTCAGGCAGATTGTGTCTTTTAAGACAAATTGGCATTTTGTCTCCTTTTCTCTTTAGTTTGGTTGTTGATTATGTTATGCGAAATTCACTTCAAGGGAAAGATTTTGGCCTTAAATGGGCTGGAGATACGAAAATTTCTGATTTAGATTATGCTGATGATTTAGCCCTTTTGGCAAATGATGTTGATGAGATGAACTCTTTCATTTGAGCTGTTGATGAGACTGGTAGTAGAGTAGGTTTGGTTATAAACAGAGAGAAAACTAAAGTGATGAAAATTGGTCAGGCAGGCTGTGATTCAGTTAATCTGAATGGTTGCAGTCTCGAGCAGGTGTCACAGTTTAATTATCTTGGGAGCTAAGTAACAGATACTGGCGATGTGCGGCCTGAGATTAACAGACGAAATGGGATTGCTGCAGGGACTTTTAAGAATCTATGGAGATTGTGGAGAAATAGGCGTATACACCTAAAGACTAAAATTAGACTGTATAATAGTTTGGTTCTTTCTAGGGTTAGTTATGGTAGTGAAACCTGGACGCTGTGTAAACAAGATAACAGGAAACTAGATGATTTTGATTCTAGATGCTTACGCAGTATCTTGGGTATTAAGTGGTTTAACTTTGTAACTAATGATGAGGTTAGGCAAAGGAGTCTGCAACCTCCTTTAAGCAGCATATTGTGCAGAGAGAGACTCCGCTGGTTTGGCCATGTTGCCCGTATGGATAATTATAGATTGGCGAATAGGGTTATGAACAGTGTGCCTAGAGGCCTCAGAAGGAGGGGGAGACCTAGGATGCGGTGGGCAGACAATGTCAAACAGGACCTTGTTAGAATTGGTGTGCAGTGGCGGATGCAGCAGATGTAGCTCAGGACAGATATGCTTGGAGAATTAAACTGCGTGGTCTGGTTGGACCTCCGTAGCCCATGGCTGCTTGAGGAGGAGGAGGAGGATGATGATGATGATGATGATGATGATGGTGGTGAGGAAGGTGAAAACTGGTCAGGCAGATTGTGTTTCAGTTGTTTTCGATGGTTGTACCCTATAACAAGTGTCTCATTTTAATTATCTCAGTAGCTGCTTAACAGATACTGGTAAGGTCTGGCATGAGATAAAAGAACAAACGGATTGCCATTGGGACTTTAAAAAATCTATGGAGAGTATGGAAAAATAGATGTATACACCTAAAGAGTGAAATTAGAATGCATAAGAACTTTTTTTTTCTAGGGTTTGTTAGAAATGAAATTTGGCCTTTTTAAGCAAGATGCAGGAAACTTGATGCCTCTGATTCTAAATGCTTACAAAATATCTTGGGCATTAGGTGGTTTGACTTTGAAATTAATGATGAGGTTATGCAAAAGAGAAGAAAACCTCATTTGAGCAGAATACTTATTACCTGTATGCATAACTAAAGATTGGCAAATAGAGTTATGAACAGTGTGCCTAAAGACCAGAAGAAAAGGGGGAGTATAGGAAGCAGTGGATAAACAATGTCAAACAGAACTTTGCTAGAATTGGCCTACAGTGGCTAGATGTAACAGATGTAGCTCAGTACAGATGTGTTTGAAGGAGTATATTACACAATCTGGTTGGACCTCTGTAGCCTAGCCATTTCGTAAATGGTAGCTCGGTAGTCACTGGAAGGAGAGTTACGTACCAATCCCCTGTGATGATGCACAGAACTGCCCAGGCCTAGCACCTAAATACTGACTACTCCTTCTCATGATACAGACAGGTAGTACCTTTTGAAAGAGATACCTTCTTGTGGAAGGGAAGGTCTGCTGATCAGTGTGGCCTACTGTTGCTACTTTTCCTTTTTTCTACCCTGCTGAGAAGTGGTTAACAACAAAGAGTCCTAGTGCTGACCATATACAACAACTGGAATGGAATAATGGCTCTGAGCTTGATTATGGATCCTGAATTTGCTGCACTGGTGAACTTCTATTGAGGGAAAATCATACACTGTGTTTTCTGTTTGTCCATGAGTTGACAACTCAGTGAATAGATTCACAGGATATGTTTTATCAGCTGGTGGATAATCCTGAGCAGAAGTCATTGCAGGCACCAGAACTCTTGCTTCTATGAGCATCATCAAACCTACATTGGAGGAAGTCATCCAGTGTAGATGGCTTCCTTTAGTAGTGGGAAACAGGTCTTTGCCCCATGCCTGTAATTAGGGAGCTGTCTGATATTCTTGGACTTCCTTTCTCAATAAACATAGTTTCTTTAAACAACCACTAATCATTTTCTCTCCACAGGTAGTTGGAATGTGAGGACTCTGCACAATGATTATTCTCTTGATGTCCTAACACAAGAATTCCATCATTATAACTTAAGATATTTCTCGTTCGCAAAAGAGCACATAGACAGATAAAGGTCAGATACTTAAAAATAATCTTAACCCTTCCCAGTTCACCACTGAACATAGACGTCGACAGAATCCGAAATGAGAGGTTAAGGATGTCAATAGACATCTTTTGTACAACAGATAAAAACTTCGATTTAAAAAAAAAATTGTCATTTGAAAACTTTCTTAGATATATCTTATATGCAATTCAAGTTTGGAAAATAATATTTTCTTTTTTAAATTTGATGCTTATCTTATTAAACT
Organism: Ryuthela nishihirai; assembly: GCA_038380435.1. Classification (NCBI taxonomy): domain Eukaryota; kingdom Metazoa; phylum Arthropoda; class Arachnida; order Araneae; family Heptathelidae; genus Ryuthela; species Ryuthela nishihirai. Next base: position 1,217,625 of record JAWZYU010000023.1, on the reverse strand, counting down.
ATAATATAAAAAATTTGTTAAAGCCATCTGATTGCTATTTCTTAGAAATGCTAAATAGTATTGATGATTTTTGCTTGTTAACCTTTCTCATTGTTGAGGTAACTTTCTGATTTAAGCTTATAAGTTTGATTTCAACTATTATCAACAAATTTTTCCTTAAAGTTTCAAAAATCTCCTAAAAAATTAACAAAAAACTGCTATTTTTAAAAACGGCAGATTCTGGAAGAAATTACAGAGTATGTACATCCCCCCCCCCCCCACCATTTTGCACTCTTTTCTGCCACAAACCTATTTCAGTATTCCCAGAAATTATTTTTCTCATTTATCCCAGCATTCTGTACATCTTTCCCACTCTTAAAATCAAAACTGTAAGTAACATGAGCCTTCTTAGAAACGAAGCCAGCAAGCCGAGTTGGAGTTATTGTACATCATGGTAGCAGATGCAGTAAAGTGGCTCTATGGTGGATGTTTACAGAAAGAGTTTTTCTGTGATATAGGTTAATGGCTCCATGCTTCTAGTCAGTATTATTTATTTCCTGTTTTTAATTAAACTTTAATTTTCGTTTCTATAAATCTACTTTATTTCCGTATATTATCGATCCTTCTGCAGGATCACTGAGCCTGATGATGCCATAGATGTGTACATGGTGAAACGCATTGCTCAGGGTTGCCTTGATGAAAACTGGACAATTTTTTAAAGTCTTTTAAACGTTAGTCTGTTTTTTCTTTGACAATTTAGATAGCTCAGTTGTAATAAGTTACTAATGTGTGTAAGATACAAAACTTCGATAGCCTTGGATATTATCCACTTAAGATTGTTAACTGGAACTGTGTAATGGCTTTGGCAACATTTGGATCTGTGCTTATGTCTGCTTCGCTGATATGATGATGTCTTTACAACTAGTGTTAAAGTTGACATATGAATGTTTGTAAACATATAAATGTTTGTAAAGTTGAAGCTTTCTATGTACATTATAATCATATCTATCTATTAGTTTTTTTATTAAAAAAATTTTTATTTCTGCTGCCAGATGTAAAATAAAAATGGTAGTCTTTTTTGTTAAACGTTTTATTTTCAGAATATCCAGAATTAAATGATGATTAATTTGGCATATAACATGCCATTATTCCTTTCATTAATTATTTGGCAGAAAAGTTCTAAAGTAAATTTTTTTCGGCTAATCATAGTGAAAAAATAGCTGGACCTCTGGATGTAAATCAGTTTTTCAGGCTGGATCCTGGAAGGGTTAAATTTATCTTTTCAGGGAGGGATGATAAGAAGTATCTCCAAGGCATTGGTTTGCTTCTCAGTAGACATACTAGTGATACTCTTCTAGGATATCAGTGCATTAGTGAAAGGTTTTTAGAGCTAAATTTCAGACAAGCATTAAAAACTTGAATATTATGTGTTGTTATGTCCCCACTGAGGATGCCAATGAGTTGGAGAAAGATAGGTTTTATAAACAACTTCAGGATATTTTTAGTTCTCAAAAGAAAGGAGACATTATTCTTGTTCTAGGTTATTTCAATGCCAAACTTGTACTGACTCTGACCTTTGGGGAGGTGTGATAGGCCTTTTGGGTATTGGTAGCTCCAATGGCAATGGGCAACATCTCCTACAGATAAGTAAACTTAATGATTTGAGAATAACTAACACTTATTACAAACACCGCAACATACTTAAGTACACATGGGTTTCACAAGATGGCTGCATAAGAATACAATAGATTATATATTAATTAACAGCAAATGGACTAGTTCTGTTAGAAATACCAGGGCATATAGGGGAGCTGAAATGGGATCTGACCATTACCTTGTTAAAAGTGTCTTGCAACTTAAAAAGTGTTGTGCTAGGGTTAAAAAATTTACCTTTAATACTGAAGCTCTGAAAGACCCAGTTATAGCCAAAGCTTACCATGATAGGTTACTTAGTCATTATGACAGTCATGGTATGCTTACTACTGAAGTTGAGGAAGAATGGGATCATTTTAAACAGGCTTTTTTGGACACTAACAGTACTCTTTTAGGAAAAAAGGAGCAGAGAAGGCAGAATTATTTGAGTGATAAGGCACTTGAGCTCATTTCAGAAAGAAAGAACTGCAGGAATGTCCTAAATCAATACCCTACTAGTCCTAATAGAAAGCATTACAGAGAACTTAATAAACGTGTAAAAGATCAGTTAGCTGCTGATAAGAATCTTTGGCTTGATGGTTTGGCTGACAAAGCCGAGGAAACAGACAGCACAACAGCAGAGAGCTGTACCAGATAGTTAATGTTTTGCATGGAAAGAAATGGACTGGTATACAGGGATTGAAGGATAAACATGGTAAATTATTGAAGGTGAGGATTCTGTCATGGCTAGATGGGCTGAGCATTTCAGTGATGTTCTAAACAGTGTGGTTAATTATACACCCATTGTTTGCAATGATAATAGATGCGTTACTGGTTTCAATGTTGCGCCTATATTACAGTCTGAAATTATTATGGATACTTCTAAATTTAAACTACATATAGTATATCCTCAGGGGTAGATTAAGTTACTACTGCAATGCTTAGAGCTGGGAATGTTTCGGTTACCACTTGGATGACTGAAATTTTGAATACCTTTTATGATAAAGGCATTGTTCCTAAGGATTTTACCGGAGCTATTATTATCCTTATTAAAAAAAAACAACATTAACTATCTGGTACAGCTCTCTGCTATTTGCTGGCTAACTGCTTCCTTGGCTTTGTCAGCCAACCCATCAAGCCGAAGATACTTATCAATAAGTGTGGATTCAGTAGTGGCAGAGGATGTGTAGATCAAATTTTTTCACTTAGGCAGATTCTTGAGATATGTTTAGAGGTTCAGAAACCTTTGTTACTAACTTTGATGATTTCAAAAAGGCTTTCGACTCTGTTGATCGTCATAATTTGTGGTCGATCGTGAGATCGTATGGCATACCACACAATTTAGTTAACATAATGAAATCTCGCTATAATAACACTGGGTTGTGTGTGAGATATGGTATAGCTTGCAACAATTGGTTTAGCATTGCTTCTGGTGATTGACCTGTGGTCCGTGGACCCCTAGGGTTCCACGAGAAATTCACTTTTGAGAACAAATATTTTATGTTATAAAGTTTTAATGTACTACCATGGGCTGTACAGACTGACAATTCATTTTTACACCTTGATGTACGTTCAATGTGTATGCCACATATCAGTGTATCATTACTGTTTACCAGTCAAAAGGATTTCCTATGTTTTTTATTTTACGGATTGGAGCATATATGCCTTAGCTAGCATGTGCGCAAGGCTTCCCCTATGCATAAGCATCATCATGCCTTCTCCTCCAGCGGTTTGGTGGCAGGGGAAAGTCTTGGCACACATGAACCAAGGTATACACAGTTGTAATCAGAACAATATGACCATCTACCTAATAATGGGAATAACCACCCTTGGCCCGGATGACAGTGGCGAGATGCCGTGGTATAGACGAAATGAGGCCCTGGAATGTTGCCAGAGGCACATGTGCCCATTCAGACTCCAGCAGAGCATGGAGGTTCTGGAGATAACGTGGTTGTGGGTCTGCACGCCAAACCTGTCGATCCAAATGGTCCCACAAGTGCTCTATGGCAGTGTTTCCCAACCTGTGGTCCATGACTGAGGTGTCAATAATATAAAATTTTTCATCTTTAATCTAATTCTCAGCCACTGCTGCCAACTACTGAGCACAGAGAAGATAAAGTTGGGACCGAAACTGAAAGGCAAATTGCTACATGTGTGAGAGTGGGGAGACAAATCGCAACATGACAAGACATCTATCACGCGATAATATTTTTTAACATCTAGTCCGTCTTGCAAATGAGTAGACTTCAGTTATTGTGGATGGTTTTAGTAGGGATTTTTATTATGTGTTTGTGTTATTTTTTATTGCTTCCATTGAAAATGAGTAAGCAAATTAAACTATTGGATATTTTAAAAAGAAAACATGATGACAATGAAAGATGTGAAACTGAGCCAAGTCGTGTGTCTGCAACTCAAATGTGATTTGGGAATGTGGTCCTCTGGTGTAAAAATGTTGGGAACCACTGCTCTATGGAATTGAGGTTGGGCGATTTCACCGGCCAAGGGAGAACGGAGACATTGCTGTTGTGTTCCTGGAACCAGTCACACGCCACCTTAGCGACATGGCAGAGCACATCATCCGGTTGGTAGACACCATCAGCACCAGGGTAAATGTCCAACATGAAGGGATGCATGTGGTCAGCGAGGATGGGCAGGTAGCCATTGGCATTCAGGGACCCATGCAGTGGTACCAGTGGTCCCAGGTCATACCAGAAAAATATCCCCCAGACATGCACACTGCCACCACTGGCCTGTACTTGACCAACAAGCGTGTCCGGGTGTTGGTTCTCATGTGTCAGACGCCGTATCGCCACCGCCCATCACTTCTGTGGAGTAGAAACCTTTTCCAACACTTCCACTGTCCAATGACGGTAGTCCCATGCGAACTGCAGGCGTCGTTGCTGATGGACCTTGGTTAACATGGGCAGCTTTATACAGCATTGACTCCAGAGACCCATGCTTAACAGGGTTTGCTCTACTGTTATCAGGGACACGTAGCTGGGTGTCCGAGCATTCATTTGAGCGGTCAATTACTGCATTGTTGGATGTCGATTACCCTTTACCAGTCGACGGAGGTAACGTTCTCCTCTGGGGTTGATTGGCTTTGGTTTTGACATCTGGAGGCCATAGTTTTGACGTCTGGAGGTACTTGGTGTGCCAGCGGTCCATTCTTGGTACACCCTTACTACAGCACATCGCGAACAGCCCACGAAGTCTGCTGTTTCTGAGATGCTTCCACCCTTGGCGTGGTAGCCAATGATCATTCATTTTTGAATGTCTGTCAAATCAATACCTCTGCCCATTGTGCTGATGTTACACAATATGGTTCATCTGTCCTGGCCTGCCACTTTTATCTCCGTGTGGTAAACCTTGTCATGCACTCAGTGATGCGCCTGGGTGGGTACACTTGTGATTCTGTGGGTAGTCATATTATTCTGATACAACTGCGTATATGCTCGTCTGTACACATTGAAAGTATATCACAAGGTGCCACAATGCATTGTCTTTCTGTAGAGGGGAAATAGACCTGCCTAAAGTCAAATTATTCCAAATAGATGGCCACTGACTGCAAGCATAAACTGAAGAGTATTCCTACTTTGTTATTACAAGTTGTAGATGATATGTAATTATTGTGTATTATTATGTTCTGTGTAGTTGTTTTATAAGCAAATATAGGGTAAGTTTCTCATGAAAACCATGTACATATTATATTTGTAAATTATTTTCATTTGCTATATTATTTTATACTTTACATATGGTTAATAACAATGGATCGCTGGTTGCAATCATCAAAATGAAACTGCAAGTCAAAGGAAACACCACAGTCACACCCGAACAAGAAAATTTGTAAACATAGCAAGAATTATTTGTCTCTTGGTTTTACTTATACTGGTTCCAATGATAATGAAAACCCTCAATCTGTTGTTTGTTATGAAAGGTTAACCAATAAATGCATGAGACCAGTGATATTGTGGAGACATTTGGAGACAAAGCATGAATGCTATAAAATAAGACCATTTAATTATTTCAAAATAAATTTCAAGAACTACATGCTAGTAAAAAAGCATAACAAATATTGAAACAAGTAGCAAGAATGAAAACACTATGCTCGCTTCATATCAAGTATCCTTCTTAATTGAAAAAAAGGGGAAACCTCACAATACAGCAGAGGAACTGATTCTGCCAGCTGCAAAAGTGATGGCATTGGCTACATTGGGAGAAAAAGCATCAAATAATTTAAATATGAATCCATTCTCAAGCAACATAGTCAGTCGAAGAATTCAAGAAATGGCACAAAATATGAAAGGACAACTAATTATCAGAGTACATAATAGTCAGTAATATTCTCTACAATTGGATGAAAGTGTAGATGTTGCAAACTGTGCAAATCTGTTGTCTTTTGTTGCCATGAATATGCTGATAAAATTCAAGTTTTCTTATTTTGTGAAGAATTGGAAATGCACACAATTGCTTTGGCTTTATTAACTAAATTAAATGATTTTATAATGGTGAACCAAATTGAGTGGTCAAAATGTGTAGGGATCTGTACAGATGAGGCTCATGCAAGTCAGGACAGCATTCTGGGTTGCGAGCACATGTTCAGGAAATTGTACTTGCAATTAGTTGGAATCACTGCATCATACACCAATAATCATTAGTTATTAAAAGTATGCCCAAAACATTGAAAACAGTTTTAGATGAAACAGTTAAAGTTGTCAACTACATTAAGGGCCAACCACCAAATTTTTGTACATTCAATACGATTTGTCAAGAAATGGGCAGAGATCACAATCAACTTCTTCTACATGCAGAAGTGTGCTGGGTATTGAACAGAAAAGTATTGAATTGCACTTTTGATCTGTGTGATGAAATTTGAATTTTTTAAATTACTGATGCATTTTCTTTGAGTGATTGTTTCAATGATTTTAAATGGTTGTGTAGTCACGTACTTGGCTGATATTTTCAGATATATGAATGAACTAATTTTAAGTCTACAGGGTGCACCTGTTACAATATTTAATGTTGAAAACAGTATTGAAGAAATTATAAAGAAATTAGGGCCTATGGTTCCATTGTCTTTCCAAAAATATTTATTGCATTTTCTGATGCTCAATGATTTTTTAGGAACTAGAAAAGATTACTAATGACATAAGAAAAAATTTTATTGAGCATTTGAATACACTGAAAAGCAATTTTAGGAAATATTTACCATCCCCTGATTCCAATAATGTGGATTAAGGATCCTTTTAATGAAGATGTAAAATCCATAAAGGCAAAAAACCATAAAAGACTTAACAAGTAAGAAAGAAAACAGCTTTGTGGCGATTTCTTGTCAGTCCATTAAAATTCTTGTTTAATGAATGTAATTTGATTGACTTTTGGTTACATTTACCCTCTGAATATGCAGAACTATCAAACAAGGTATTGAAACATTTAATGCTATTTGCTAAAACTTATTTGTGCAAACTGACTTTTTCAGCACATATATATATATACATCATGTCAAAATATAGAAATTAGTCAACTATAACCCCCTCTACAGGGGTCCACTTGTGATGCCCCACCGTTCACTTTTGCTTTACCTTAACCAGTTTTGTTTAATTTACGTTATATTTATCATTTTGGGGATTTTTTATTTCCTTTTTGGCATCACAGCACTCACATCCAAGAGATTCTAGGAGTTGCACATGCGCCGCAACTCCGATCTTCCGACTGTACCGTTAAAGCGCATGCCAAGGACACGCCCCCTCTTGCGTCATAGCTTTTGTGTCGTTCGTCATAGTATGTTAATGTCTTTCCCGGCATGCGCCGGCTCATTGTCAAAAACCGGTGGCCTGCGAGTCACTAAGGTAGAGTGAGCAGAGTAGAAGGAGTAGCACAAGTGAGTGCACGAGCACAAGGTGCGTAGCACCAAGCACAGTGCGTGTAGCACAGGAGTAGCAGTTATGTGTTCTTCATTGATGTCTTGGTAGTTGAATTATTTTGGAAATAAATCTGTTTTGTTATAAACCTTTTGAGTCTGTACAGTTTTTTCTCTTGAGGAACGAGAATTAAGTTTTTTTTATATTACTTGATAATCATTTTTTTATTCTTACTCATGAACGCTCGCTGGTATTTGAACCCTAAATCAACTTATTATCAACTTACTCTACTTTTGGCAATTTGTTAATTATTGCCTGGCGCCCGTCTAAGCTATCCGGAGCATAAAACTTCAAGTATTTTGCATTTGTTTGGAGCGTTACACACTGTATTTTGCAAATTAAAATAGAGGTCCTTCGCTTTCAAAAGGTTGGGAACCGTTGGTCTAGAGATACGAAATTTCTCATTTAGGTTATGCTGACAATTTGGCCCATTTGGCAAATGATGCTGATGAGATGAACTCTTTCATTAGAGCTGTTTATGAGACTGGTAGAGTAGGTTTGGTGATAAATAGAGCTGTGTACCAATCCCCAGTGACGATGAACAGAACCGGCCAGGTCCAGCACCTAATGTCCGACCCCAACTTCTTGTGGTGCAGGCTGCTAGTATCTTTCAAAAGAGATATAGTCTTTTGGAAGGGAACAGAAGGGGAGGGCTGCCAGTTCAGTATGGCCTACTGATCTGGTCATCTATAGCCACTTTTTTCTTTTTTGTTCAACTCTGCTGAGGAGTTGTCAATTTCACAGAGTCCTGGTGCTGACCATTTATACCTACTAGACTGGACTTGTTTATGGATTTGAGCTTGATTATGAATCCTGGACTTGCTGCACTGGTGGGCCTCTGTTGAGGGAGAATCTGCCACTATGTTTTTTGTTTGCTTCTGGGTTGCCAGCCCAAAGTGAAAAGAGGCATCGGATACTTTATATCTAATCTTGTGGATAATCCTGATCAGAGGCCATTGCAGGTACCTGAACCTCCCTTAGCTAGTTGGGCATTGGTCAATCTTAAACTGGAGGAATGTGTCTCAGACAGGCCATATGGCTCTTGAAAAGTCCACTTGAAAAGGTGGAGCCTGAAGTTCCTACCAGCATCAGTGACTTCAGCCTTTAGCAGAGGAGGAACAGGTCTTTGCCCCATGTATGTGATCAGGGGGTTGTTTGATATCGTTGGCCCTACCTATCCCAATAAACCTAGTTTCTTTAAAAATCCTACTAATCATTTTCTCTCTGCAAGAATGTGGAATGTGAGGACATTACATAGAGATAATTCTCTTGATGTCCTCATGCAGGAATTCAAGCACTATAACCTAGATATTCTAGGCTTGCAAGAGACCAGATAGACAGGTAAAGGTGAGATACTTAAAAATAACTTTAATTTCTCTTTATGGGGAGGGAGGATGGAAAGCATTTTCAAGGTGGAGGTTTGTTCTCAGCAGACACGCCGTTGATGCACTTCTAGGATATGACTGCATTAATGAAAGATTTCTTAGAACAAAATTTAAAACAAAAATTAAATACCTGAATGTCATCTGTTGTTATGCCCCCACAGAGGACTCTGATGAGAATAAGAAGGATATGTTTTACAGTGAGCTTCAGGATATTTTGAATTCTGTGAAGGAGATATTTCTCTTGTGCTAGGTGACTTCACTGCTAAAGTTGGTACTTACTCTGACCTTTGGACACGAGTTTTAGGTCTCTTTGGCATTAGTAGTTCCAATGGCAATTGAGAACGTCTTCTACAGGTAAGTAAATTTAATGGTTTGTGAAAAAGTAACACATACTACAAACATTGGGACATTCATAAGTAAGATGGGTGTCACCTGATGGGCTGCACAGGAATATGATAGATTATATTTTAATTAACAGCAAATGGGCCAGTTCAGTTAGGAATACCAGATCATACCGAGGAGCTAAAATTTGGTCTCACCATTACCTTGTTAAAAGTGTCTTGCAACTTAAAACTTAAAAAGTGTTGTGCTAAGGTTAAGAAAATTGGCTTTAACACTGAAGGTCTGAAAGATCCACATATAGCCAAAGCATACCATGATAGGATACTTAGTCATTATGACAATCGTGGTTTGTTTACTGCTGAAGTTGAGAAAAAATGGGATCAGTTTAAACAGGCTTTTCTTGAGACCAGCAGTACTCTTTTGGCTAAAAGAGAACAGAGGAAACAAAATTATTTGAGTGATAAGGCTATGGAACTTATTTCTGAGCCTTATCACTCAAAAAATCAGAAAAAAGGAAATGCAAGATTAATATGAATCAACACCCTACTAGTCCTAACAGAAGGTATTACAAAGAGCTTAATAAACATGTAAAAAATCAGTTAACAGGTGATAAGAATCTATGGCTTGATAGCTTGGCTGACAAAGTAGAGGAAGCAGTTAGAGAGCATCAACAGCAGGGGGTTGTACCAGATTGTTAATGCTTTATGTGGGAAGAAACAGACAGACACACAGGGATTGAGGGATAAATATGGCAAGGTGGTTAAAGGTGAGGATTCTGTGATGGCTAGATGGGTTGAGCATTTCAGGGAAGTTCTAAATAATGAGATTATTTCCACTACCATTGTTTGTAATAAGGATAGATGCATTGCTGGCTTTAATAATGGCCATATATCACATTCTGAAGTCACTTTGGGTATCTCTAAATTAAAACTGCATAAATCCCCAGGGGTGGATGAAATCACTACTGAAATGCTTAAAGCTGGGAACATTTGTGTTGTCACATGGCTGACTGAAATTTTGAATATTTTTTATGATAAAGGTATTGTTCCTAAGGATTTTACTAGAGCTATCATTGTCCCAATTTTTAAAAAAGGTGATTGCAGTTCTTGAGATAATCATAGGGGAATTAGTTTACTTTCTGTTCCAGGTAAAGTTCTTTGCATGATTATATTTAATAGAATTAAGAATTTGGTTGATGGACAACTGTGTGATGAACAGTGTGGATTCAGAACTGGTAGACGATGAATTGATCAGATATTTTCACTTAGGCACATTCTTGAGAAATGTTTAGAGTTCCAGAAACTTGTGGTTGCTATCTTTATAGATTTCAAAAAGGCTTTTGACTCTGTTGATTGACATAATTTGTGGTTGATTGTTATATCATATGGAATACCTAGTAAGTTATTTAATGTAATGAAAGCTCTCTATATTAAGACTGAGTCGGTGTGAGGGTTGGTAAGTCTTGCAGCAATAAGTTTAGCTAGTGGAGTTATCCAAGAATGAATTTTTTTTCTCCTTTTCTGTTTCGTTTGGTTATTGATTATGTTATGTGAAATTCTTTGGAAGGGGAAGATTTTGGCCGTAAATGGTCCAGAAATTTCAAATTTCTGATTTAGATTATGCAGATGATTTGTTCCTGTCGGCTAATGATGTTGATGAGATGAATTCTTTCATTAGGCCTATTCATGAGAATGGTAATAGAGTAGGTTTGGTGATAAACAGACAGAAAACTAAAATGATGAAAATTGGTCAGGTAGATGGTGCTTCAGTTGCTTTGAATGGCTGTACTATTGAGCAAGTGTTTCAGTTTAATTATCTTGGGAGTTATGTAACAGATACTCATGATGTGCGGCATGAGATAAATAGAAGAATAGGGATTGCCGCTGGGACTTTTAAGAATCTATGTAGAGTATGGAAAAATAAATGTATACACCTAAAGACTAAAATTACACTGTATAATAGTTTGGTTCCTTCTAAGGTTAGTTATGGTAGTGAAACACGGACCCTTTGTAAGCAGGATAACAAGAAACCTGGTACATTTGATTCTAGATGCTTATGCAGTATCTTGGGCATTAGGTGGTTTGAATTTGTAAGTAACAATGAGGTTAGAAGAAGGAATCATCAACCTCCTTTGAGTAGCATATTGTGCAGAGAGAGACTGTTGGTTTGGCCATGTTGCCCATATGCATAGCTGCAGATTGGCAAAGATGATTATGAACAGTGTGCCTAAGGGTTTCAGAAAAGGGGGAGACCTAGAATGCTATGGGTAGAAAACGTTAAACAGAGGACCTTGCTAGAATTGTCCTAGAATGACCAAATGCAGCAGCTGTAGCTCAAAAGAGACAAGTCTGGAGAGGAAAATTACACAGCCTTGTTGGACCTCCATAGCCCATGGCTGCATGAGGATTTCTGTATATATGTAGAGAGAAAACCAAAATGATGAAAATTTTTCAGACATATTGCAGTTCAGTTAATCTCAATGGTTGTATTCTTGAGCAAGTGTTAATTATCTTGGGAGCAATGTAATAGATATTGATGACTTGCAGCAGGAGATTAATAGACGAATAGGGATTGCTGCTGGGACTTTTAAGAATCTATGGAGAATGTGGTGAAATAGGCATATACACTTAAGGACTAAAATAGACTGTATAATAGTTTGGTTCTCTCTAGGGTCAGTTATGGTCGTGAAACTTGGATGTTTTGTAAATAAGGTAGCAGGAAACTTGGTGATTTTGATTCTAGATGCTTATGCAGTATCTGGGCATTAGGTGGTTCAATTTTTTAAGTAATGATGAGGTTAGGCAAAGGAGTCTGCAACCTCCTTTAACCCTTGAAGTGTTCACATCGTCTGTATATGTTCACAGAATCCAAAAGGAGGGGCCAAGGACATATGTATCCATTTTCAGTTTAAATAAAAAACCATTTTTTAAAGATAAAAAATTGCCATTGTATTTATATATATATGTCTTACAAAAATATGCAATTCAAGCTTGAAAAACAATACTTTTTTTTCAATTTCATGCATATTTTATTAAACTATAACATAAATAATTTGATAAAGCCATCTTATTACCATTTCTTAGAAGCACTAAATGGTATTGCCAATTTGCTTGTTAATGTTATCCTATGCTAAAGCATTCATCTTATTTAAGCTCACAAGTTTGATTTGAACGATTATCAACATATTTTTCCTGAAATTTTCGAAAATCTCCTAAAGGTTAAAAAAAAATCCTGCTATTTTTAAAAACGGTAGATTTTAGAAGTAACTACAAAGTATGTACTGCTTTTTTTTTTTTCATTTCACACTCTTTTCCATTATAAACCTATTTTAGTATTCGTAGACTATTTTATCATTTTTTTCCAGTGTTCTATTCATCTTTCCCACTTTTAAAACCAAAACTGGAAGTAACACATCCTTCTTAGAAATTCTGGTTGCAGTTGCATGTAATTAGCTATGCTTCACTGAGTCAAACTAGAGATGCATATTAGCGACGTTCCATATGCTATATAGTGTTTTGGTCCTGCATATTGCATACCCATTGTAAAGTTAGTACAGTGATACCTCGGATCACGAACATCTCGGTCCACGAACACCATGTGCAAACAAATTTTGCTTCGCTTCACGAATGATGCTTCGGTTCACGAACACGCATGCACGGAGCGCACGTGACTTGCGGCGCACAAAACCCTGCGCACAGCCATGCCCCCAGCAGCAACACAGTTCGCCCATCTCGCGTGGGTGCAATAGAGTTCCAACAACAAGTGTTGATATTTTAGTTTTTTCTTTATTTAATTATATTTATCCCTTATTATGGCTCCCAAAAAAGTGAAAAGTGTTAGTGAAGGTGGTGTTAAGAATCCTAAGCATATTACTGTTGATGCAAAAAAGGAAATTATAGCTAAACATGAAAGTGGTGTTCGTGTTTCGGATCTCGCCAAGGAGTATGACATGGCGAAATCGACAATCTGCACTATTCTAAAGAATAAAGATGCGCTGAAGAAAGTTGATGTATCTAAAGGAGTGACTAGGTTAATGAAGCAAAGGCCTCAAAGTGTTACAAGAAGTAGAGAAATTGTTGTTAGTTTGGATTAATGAAAAGGGGCTTAAGGGAGTTAGTGTGAGCGCGGCTTTGATATGTGCGAAGGCTTTAGAGCTTCATCAATATTTATTGGTGAACCAGCCAAGTACAAGTGATACTAGTGTCGAGGAATTTAAGGCAAGTAGAGGATGGTTCGAAAAATTTCATCGACGAACTGGAATTGAAAGTGTTGTTAGGCATGGAGAGGCAGCTAGTTCGGACCAAAAGGCAGCAGAGAAATATGTGGAGGACTTTGGTAAGTTTATAAACTTAGAAGGTTACGTCCCGAATCAAGTTTTTAATTGCGATGAAATGGGGCTATTCTGGAAAAAAATGCCAAAAAGGACATACATAACCAAGGAGGAAAAGTTACTACCTGGCCACAAACCAATGAAGGATAGGCTTACATTATTATTGTGTGCGAATGCAAGTGGAGATTTTAAAATTAAGCCCCTTTTAGTGTACCTCTCTGAAAATCCGCATGTTTTTAGGTGCAATAAAGTGATAAAAAGTAAGCTTCCAGTAATGTAGAGAACAAATTCTAAGGCTTGGGTTACCAGAATATATTTTAGGGAGTGGTTGAATGATGTTTTTGCTCCTTCTGTTAAAACTTATCTTGAGGAAAAGAAATTGCCCCTTAAATGTGTGCTGCTTATGGACAATGCTCCTGCTCATCCTCCAAATGTTGAAGAAGACCTTGATCCTGCATATGACTTTATTAAGATCAAATTTCTGCCTCCTAACACCACACCTCTGTTACAGTCAATGGATCAGCAAGTAATTTCTAACTTTAAGAAAAATATATGAAAGCTCTTTTTTCAAGGTGTTTCCAGGTCACCAATGATACAGATTTGACCCTGGGAGATTTCTGGAAGGATCACCTAAATATCCTCCAGTGCATAAATCTCATTGATAAAGCCTGTAACAATGTCTCTTACTGCACATTGCAGTCAGAATGGAGGAAACTTTGGCCTGACAGACATTTTAAAGGCTTTGAGGAAGAGGCAGATGTGGTAAAGACATTGTAAGCATTGGCAAAAGTTTGGAGTTGAAAGTCAACGAGGATGATGTGGTGGAGCTGCTGGAGGATCATAGCCAAGAACTCACCGCAGAAGAACTTATTGAATTGCAACTTGAGCAGGTGAAAGCTATGGAGGAGGAGCACTCAGCAGAAGAGCAAGAGGTGCCAGATGCTTCAATTGCTGAAATAAAGGACATTTGCAATAAGTGGAGTGAAGTGGAGGCTTTTATAGAGAAACATCACCCTGACAAAACTGTTACCAGCAGAGCAGTTGAAATTTTAAATGATAATGTAATGGCCCATTTTCGCAAAATTCTCCAGCAAAGAAAAATGCAAATTTCTCTGGATCGTTATCTTATGCAATTACTAACTGCCTCTCCTTCGAAGGAGTAATCTTCCTCCTCCCCCTCTCCACCTCCCTCCATCCCCATGTGCCAGCAATTATCAACCACAAAGGTAAATTGTATATGTACTGTAAAATTAGTTTTATTTTGGTAATTAAACTGCTTTTTTCTAATATTACTGTTGTATTTATTTCCTTTCTGTATTATTTCCACACATAAAGCCATAACATGTTAAAAAAAATTTCTAGGACAAAAAACATATTATTTGGATTTACATTAATTGCAATGGGAAAAATAGATTCGGATCATGAACTTTTCGGTTCACGAACAGGGTCAAGGAACAGATTATGTTCGTGAACGAGGTATCACTGTATGTACATTTTTATATTTAAACCTTAATTTTCATTTCAGTAGATTTAATTTCGTAAATTTGAGATCTTTTGGCCAATCTATAAGTATTAATTTTCCATAATTATGCTACAATGTATGGCCAGCCTACAACTTGTTGCTATGGATATTTTAGCATCGCATTAAGCTAAATGTTAATTTTTATTTTATTATTTTTCCAGTAAAACTTTAATCTGGTATCATTTTCTGAAAATAAATGGTCTTGGATATGGAAGCAAATTCATTTCTGTAGATTTATTTCCATTAGTTAATGATTTTTCGATCAGCTGATTTATCGATCTTTCCGAGTTATGTTACATTGGAGGCAGGCTTAAAAGTTGTTGCGGATATTTTAACATCCCATTAAGTTATACGTAATTTTTCTTTTATTAATTCCTGTTTTTTTTAAATAAAAAAAACTTTGATTTTGTACTGATTTCTGAAAATGAATGTCTTGAATACGGAAGCAAAATAGACTTTCTTGTTACAGAAATCAGCCGTCATGTGAGAGGGCAATTTCCGGAAGGGCTGGTCCTTGGTGCACAAACCTTTCTGCACTTAGCCAAGATTGCTAAACTTTAACACCCCAAGAAAAAATTCATAATGTTTAGCAAAAAAAAAAAAGCAGCTAAGGAAGTTTTTTTCTATTTCACAAACAGTTCAGATTTGGATTGGATTGTTTTACCTCTGAGCGGCACTTTTTTGCACACCATGGGCTAAATGGCCAGGTTACATGGACCCCGAAGGCTCAGAGAAGGTTGGGGGAGGGGACCCACTGGAACAGCTGTTGGGAGACAGATGGTAGCCTCCCATCAAGGCCATCCAGCGTGTTCTTTAACGTGCACAGGGTATGGCACTCCCGCACACAGGGCCAAGGCTTAACGTCCCATCCGACGGACGGCGGCCTTTCCAAGCCCATCGGTGTCCCCTACTGACTGTGGGCAGAGCGGGGAATTTTTGCGGAGATAAATCTCAACACTGACCCAGCTGGGACTCGAACCTGGGAACTACAGATTACGAGCCTGGCGCGCTACCGACTGAGCCACCCCCGCCCTAAACAGTTCAGAAAATCCTGTGAATGTGAGAGAGAATTCTAAGTCACTTTGTATAAACATTGGCCGTGTTTAAAATACAATACTGAAAAGAATCAGTAAAAGAAATAAAATTCATATTTCAAGTTGAATATTATATTATTTTGGAGAAAATTTCCTTTCGATAAATATATAATTTAACTATTTTTATCCATTGGGATTTCCAAAATGAAGCCTTAATTCTACAATGTGATCTATTTTTTTTATCATATCACATTGAAAAAGGCTTATTAAAATCAATATGCTTGTAAATTTGTTTTTATATTATTTTCATAAAATTCACAATTAAATTCTGTTTAATTTGGTATATAACATGACCCTTTTTTTTGTTGATTAGTTATTTTTCAAAAAAATTCTAAAGTTGACTTGTCTATCTGACTCAGCACAATTGGCTAAAAGCCTGGAATTTTCTCACAGTATGGTACTGAGAAAAAAAATTACAAAACGAGAAAAATATTTACTTGAAACCAAAAAAAAAAATTATTCTTTATTCAAAAATAACCTTTCTATTCATGTGCATTATAATCATTTCTGTATATTAGTTTTTATAAATTTTTATTTGTGTTGCCAGATGCATTATTTACTACCTGACTCTAAAAAATTCCTATTAAAATAAAACTTATCTTTTTTGTTAAATACTTTATTTTCAGAAAATCCAGAATTAAATGCTGATTATTTTGGTATATAACATAACATAATTCCTTTCATTAGTTATTTGGCAAAAAAAGTTTTAAAGTTAATTTTTTTTGGCTGAGCATAGGTAGAAAATAGCTTGGCCTCTGAATGGAAACCAGTTTTTCAGGCTGGACACTGGAAAGGTTAAGCAGCATATTGTGCAGAGAGAGACTCTGTTGGTTTGGCCACATTGCCCGTATGCATAACTATAGATTAGCAAATAGGGTTATGAATAGTGTGCCTAAAGGCCTCAGAAAGAGGGAGAGAGCCAGACAATGTCAAATAAGACCTTGTTAGAATTGGTGTACAGTGGCCAGATGTAGCTCAGGATAGATATGTCTGGAGAACTAAATTGCACAATCTGGTTAGACCTCCATAGTCTATGGCTGTTTGAGGATGATGATGATGTTCATATTCTGTACCTCAAATTAGAAAAAATCTTAAGAAAACAGTAACCATGTACCCAAGAAACGAACTTTGGATTCAACAACAAAAGATACAGTGTGAAATAAGACGCAATGCATTTTTAAAAGTAACTGTTACACATGGTACCTTTATTAACAAAACAGAAATGAGTAATTGTTGAATATTTCATGAAGGATCATTTATGTCATTCAGTGCATGCATTGTATTCACAAATTATATGCACAATGATATACATAATAGAAAGTAAAGGAAGTTAACACACTTTTGAAGACAACAAACTTTTACTTACCCTTTTAATTCCCAGCGCTCTTTCTCATATCCTTTATGGAGGGACTGACCAATGGATGACTCCATGAGGTCAACATAGCGAACTACTTGAGGGGCAAAAGTATCTCGAAGATGCTGATGGAACCTTCCTCCACAAAGATTTTCTTTAAAAATATCAAACAATTTTAGGCTTAGAGATCAGAATTGAAAAAAATATATGTATATTGGTTTTAAACATATAAATACAAAAGTAACTGTAAAACAACTGAAATGTTGAAAATGAAACATATTAACATAAAAAAATTCATAACTCTAAGATGTGATACAAAAATAAGTAGAATGATTAGAAGAAACATAGATGACATTGAACATATTTTGTAATAAAGAGGAGATATACTTTAGATCTTTTTCTACATAATTGTCTTGGGATAGGGTGCTTAAAAATTATATTGTGATGGGCTGCTTCCATTTTAACAAGTTATTTAACTCATTTCTAATTTTTTTTTTTTTTTTTTTGGGGGGGGGGGGTCTTATCTTTTTCTTTGAATCAGCTGCCATTATACCTCCACTCAGCTCTGAGCTGCAAACAACTTGTTTCTGTTGAGTGATGCTAACCGCCACTGGCACTGCAAGTGCCAAGGCCATAATCACTTGCCTCATCCATGATCAGTTATACAAATGTGAGTTGTTGACAAGTGATTTGGGGAACATGTCAGCCAGCACTGCTCTTAAGAAGTAGAGCCAGAGTGAAACTCAGGTGTAGTAGAGGGAGTATAAATTCACAGGCTCAGCCCTGTGGAGCTGAATGTGTGTGATGAATGATATATTAAGTGTGTTATAATCTCTGTGGGAGCTGAATGATATATTAAGATTAGCTTGTTCCACCAGGATTGATTTATGCCAATGTTTCTTTGGCCTACATTTTTGGTGAGTCAGATTTGAATACAGTTTTACATCATTGATATTAATTTGATCTAATTTTTTCCTCTAATTACTTTTTTTGATTATTGATTGTGAGTTGGGTTGTTTTACCTCTGAGAAGCACTTTTTTTTGCACACACACAATGGGTAAATGGCCAGGTTACAAGGATCCCAAAGGCTCAGAGAAGGTTGGGGGAGGGAACTCACTGGAACAGCTGATGGTAGCTTCCCCTCAAGGCCACTCAGCTTGTTCTTTAATGTGCACAGGGTATGGCTCTCCCCCACAAGGGGCCATGGCTTAACGTTCTATCCAATGGAAGGTAGCCTTTCCTAACCCATCAGTGTCCCCTACTGTAGTGCAGGGAGTAGTGTAGTGCTGTGAGTAGGGCAGGGAGTTTTGCAGAGATAAATCTCAATGCTGGCCCAGCTGGGACTTGAACCTGGGAACTGCAGATTACGAGCCTGGTGCACTATCAACTGAGCCACATCCACCCCATATTGATTGTTAAACTGTATTTGGTTTTTTATGTCTTGTTTGTGCTTGGCTATTCTTGGCTATTCTTTGCTCATAGGTTTTTTCTATGTACTGATTCTTGCAGTCTAATTTATTTTCTGGGTTAGGAATTTCAATATTGTAAACACCTCTTGTTGGTTGTAGCTTATCTTAACCATTTATATTAATTTTTTGATACTATTGGTTATAGTAAAGGGAACAATAAACTTTGCATTTAGCTAGTGAATTCTTTATAGTGTAGGATATTCCAGGGATATATTGAAATTATAAACATATGTCTGTTTTTCTGTTTGCTGTGCTGCACAACCCCTAGTAGCACACCCCCATTAAATTTCGACTATAATATGCAGAAAATATCATGATCAATCTAGACAGATTTGCAACATAGATATTCCACTTATACCATGGCAGGGAATCTCCTGTTGCGTGAGCACCTCAGCAGAGACAAAACTTAACACCAGAGGAAACTCTTAAAGCACAAGATTGTAAGCTTAGATGTCAGAAGAAGCCCTGCAGGTGGTCAGGGATAAAACATGTCTCGCAGCTAACCTGTTTTTATCATTCAATGTTTGAAACTTTTTAACACTTTGGTTTGTTAAATACAGGTTAAACTTAAGGTTAAACGTAAAAAGTTTAACAGTTTTTGAGTGATGGCCCATAAGAAAGACAATGCAAAAGACAATATTACTTACTATTTAGGACTTTATTATCCGAAAAAAAAAATGTGAAATGTTCTTCAACAAGAAATTAGTCAAACTAGCTAAAATAAGTAGCATATATCCAGACTTTATCATCCAAAAAGGCATTAATAGTGAGCTCAACAGCGGTGAACAGCAACAAAACTTACAAAACGTCTGCAACACTGTGATGTGAAACTGCAAAAGGACTGGTATACAGCAAAAAAGAACATCATTGCACCTTCCTATTAAAGAATAAATTCTAGCTCATGTGAAACATCAAACAAGTCAGCTGAGGGAAAAAAGGGATACACCCCAGCAACAGTAAGACCATCTGAGCCAGCTTCAAGATTTTGCCACAGTGGTAATATATAACTTTTGACATCTAATGCTTACTTTAGAACTTTTCTCTAGCCAAAAGTATGTTTAAGTAAAACATATGATACACACTGATCAGCCAAAACATTAACACCACCTACCTAATATGATGTAGATCCTCCTATCGCCGCTAAAAGAGCTCTCACCTGATGAGGCATAGATTCAACGAGATGTTGGTATATGTTGCTTTATATTTGGCACCATGACTGCAACAGAAAATCTCGCAGTTCCCATAAATTACCTGGTTGGGATGCTGCTGCTCATACCCATTTCTCCAACTCAAATCACAAATGCTTGATAGGATTCATGTTCGGTGAATTTAGGGGCCATGGCAATAAATGGAATTCCTCATCATGTTCTAGGAACCATTCCTGAACCTTCTTTGCAGTGCGACATGGAGCATTGTCTTGTTGAAAGATGCAATCTCCGCCAGGGAATACAGTTGCCATAAAGGGGTGTACTTGGTCAGCCATCATGTTCAAGCGACAGCTGTCAGAGTTTGCTCTACAGGTCTAATTGGTCCAAGCCTTAACTGGCACAGTAGCCTTAACTGGCATAGTAGCCTTAACTGACAAAGTGTTTAGACAGCTAGCGACTGTTCCAGCAAGGCAAACTTTGTGTGTTGTGTTAGCTCTAACTAAGGCAGTGGTCAGCAGTGACTTTGGTCATAGTAGGGCATGTCCTTGTATGAGAAGGCCTGTAAAAGCTAGGAGTAGCTTCTAGGATTCTTCTTTGTCCTATATGTTGCAAATAAAAAAAAAAGTGTTCCACAAGAAAATATTGCCCAGACCATCACACTCCCTCCACCCATCTGGATCCATCTCACAGTGCATCGAGGTGAGAAGGCTTCTGTGGGTAAACGTCCCACATGAGCTTGTCCTTCCACATGGTGTAACAGAAAGTGGGATTTGTCTGACCATGCAACCCTCTTCCAGTCTTCTACAGTCCAATGTCGATGATTACATGCCCACGAATGAGTCTGACGAGACCCATATCCAAGAGCTTAGGAAGAACTGTGTTCGGACACATTGGGCCTTTTAAGACAATTGAAATTATGGGTAATGTCAGCCACAGTAGCCCTCCTGTTGCTGTGGACAAGATGAGATGGCTCGAAGTATCACCCGTTTCAGACCATCTTTGAAAGGTAACAACTACTGCATAGCACGAGCAGCCTACCAGCATCTGTTTTGGAGATACTTTTACCAAGGCATCTTTGCCATAACGATCTGGCCTTGGTTGAAATCAGATAAATCCTTTGCTTTTCCCATGTTGAGACGAAATGAAATACGGCCTGCGAGAACTCTGATCCAGGTATTATATATATCATTCATGACCTTGGCACATGACACTGATTGGTTGCATGCGCGCTTCTTTGTATAATGCAGGTGGTTTAATGTATTGGCTGATCAGTGTATAGATAAGACCAGTAACACTACACACGAAGCATTGGATAGCAATCAACTGAATACCCTATAAGGCCTCCTCAAGAATGTCGTAACTTAGATATAGCTTATTCGTGTAATTATTATATTTTTCTAAAGAATAATACAATAGTAACATATTTGCTATTATTGTTTGCATTATTATTTAGTACCAGGCTAACGAGGCCATGCTTGATACTGCAATACTGATCTGATTTGTAGCTCATCGTTTTCCTTTGTTGTGCAGAAATGGTCTTCATCATTAAAATATATCATTTTGACTAGGAAAGTACCATATTAATGTACACAATACGGTAGTCAGACTAAGTGGTGCATATTAATAGTATTTAATAATACATACAACTATAAATGGTAGAGATATAATACCATATTAGTGATGCTACTATTCCTTCATGACAACAATAGAAAAAAAAGCATCATGTTAACCTTTCCAGGATCCAGCCTGAAAAATTGGTTTACATCCAGAGAGGCCCAACTACTTTTTCACTACGCTCAGCCAAACAAAAATTAACTTTAGAATTTTTTTGACAAATAAATAATGAAAGGAATTATGGCATGCTACATGACAAACTATTAAACAATTAATTTTGCATTTTGTGAGAGTACTATATTTACAATAAGGACAACTAATTTAATTTTAATAAGGCTTTTTAGACTTATGTAGGGGGAAAAAAAAAGAGCATCTGGCAATGCAAATAAAAATTTATTGAAAAACAACTAATGGTTAGAAATAAATGTAATGTATATGAATAGAAAGACCATTTCTGAGTAACAGAAAAATAAATTTTCACTTGAAATAAGAAAATTGCTCTCTTTTTCAAAAATTTCCTGAAATTTTTGATAAATGCTACACTATTTTATACTGTCTAGATTTTTTACCCCTAGAAGTCTTATCAACAGCAAATCAACATTAGAAATACTATATGTACACATTTTTTAAGAAGAACCTTTGTTTCACTATATAGGTCAAAAGTAATCCAGAATGACAAAAAAATGCCCATTAACCATAAATCTTTAAATAACCAGCTAAAAATTTCTCTTAGTGAGTTCGCTTTTCTAATTCTGGGAATTAAATGAAAAAATGGGAAATGGGGCAAGTCTCACAACTTTGAAATTGTAGGATGTTTAAAATTTGAGATTAAATTTCAATAAATTTTTGTGTGTAATGCTTTATTTTTATATCCTTTGTTATTCTATTGCATGTGCTTTTAAGCTTTACTAAAAAAATACCTCTCAAGCAATTGTTTGCCATAGAAGTCTGACAGGAGCCTATCAGTTTATATTCCATAGTAAAAGGTCTGTGAGGATGGCAGGACCTCGGCAGAAAGACAATACAAACATTCATGTGTTATGTGGGCTTGAATCCCGATCTATTTGATTAGCAGCCAAACATGCCAAACAGTTTACTAGAATTAAAAAAAACACGCCTGCATTTTTCACTTTTGTTGACATTTATTTTATCCTCTCCTCTCTTAAAACGTTTCTTGCTACACGCCTGTTCTGATTTTTAGACCTTTTGATCTGCGAGGTAGAGAGCAAACCCAAAGCATAAGTTTTTTTTAATTATTTTAAGAATTCCACCATCCTGTTGGCCAAGTGGTTAGCATGCTTGGCTACTGATCAAAGGGGCCCCAGGTTCGAGTTCCAGATGAGGAACGAAAGTTTCTATGTTGTCTTTCTGCTGAACTCTCACCTTCCTCACAGATCTTCTCTATGGCATATTAAACTGACAGTCTCTGTTAGACTTGTGTGGAAAACATCTACTTGATAAATTTTTTTTATTTATTTGCCACTGATATTGCTAGTGGTGGATTACCCCACAGGCGAATGAGGAGCTCATCTAGGAGCTCGACACTAGTGGGAACCTTAAAAGTGTCAAAGCACGAGTTTCTTTCCCGAACCTTTTATAGTAAAATATTTCACAACCAGTAAAATTTACTATTTATGCACGCACCTCTTGTTTTTACTTGAATTACTACCAAATATGATGTGATTTTCATTAAATACACTAAAATGAACAGATACCTATTTGGGTTTATGATCAAGTTTTATTTTGCATTGCATAGAAATGCAAATAATTGCATATTAAGTTTTCTATTTACGCATCTCTATAATTCAATTTATTCAAACAGCTGTATGCACTTTTTCCCATTTGTAAGTTGAAAATGTTTTGTAGACAGAATCTCTCTCCCCCCCCCCCCTTCACTTGCACACTCTTAAACAGTTGGGGAACCTCTCAAATCTGTCGCACATGGAGCCTTCAGATACTTTAATATGATGCTAGATCTTGTTTCATTGAAATCCAGTGATTCAACTTTTTCTGAAAAAAAAAAAAAAACAACAACAACAAAAAACATCATCCCAATTGTGAAACAAGGCGAAGTTGAAAAAAAATATCTGAAAATAGCTATTTCCAGACTCTTATTTCAGTGAGGAATTAAATGTAAAAATTTAACATTTCTCGGCAAAATTCTGTACTGTATTCCAACTAAAGTAAAAATTTTATGTTTCAGCCTGCTTCAGAATTAATTTTAAAATACAGAAATGCATTTAAATCCAATATTCCCTAAAATGGGTTTAATTCTCATGATTTCTTCGCTTAACTTTCAGTCGTTCTATTTTACATGATATGTTTGCTTCACATGATTCACTCGAAAATGTGGTTTTATTATACTTTAAAACAGAGTGCAAAATCCTAATTTCTTAAATGTTTTTGATTGCTTAAATTTGAAATAAACTAAAAATATTAAACTATAAATGGTAGATATTATATATATTACTATAAATGGTTTCAAAATAATAGGTAGTCACTGGAAGGAGAGCTATACACGAATCCCCTGTGATGATGCATAGAACCGGCCAGGCCTAGCACCTAATGTCTGACCCTGCCTTCTTTGGTGCAGACCGTTAGTACCTTTCGAAAGAGTTACTCTCTTGTGGAAGTGAATGGAAGGGGAGGGCTGCCAGATTAGTGTGGCCTACTGATCTGGACAACTATGGCTAATTTTCTTTTTTTCTACCCTGCAGAGGAGTGGTCAACCACACAGGGTCCTGGTGCTGACCATATAAACTAACTGGACTGGACTGATACAAGGCTCTGAGCTTGATTTTGGATCCTGAATTTGTTGCAGTGGTGGGCTTCTGAGGAGGGAAAATCTTCCGATGCCCCAAGTGAATAGATTCACAGGACATGTTTATCAGTTGGTGGATAACTCTGAGCAGAGGTCATCGCAGGCACCTTAACTCTTTGCTTCTACTAACATGGTCAAATTCTACACTAGAGGAAGTCTTCCAGTGTAGATGACTTCAGCATTTAGTGGTGGGGGAACGGGTCTTTGTCCCATATCTGCAATTAGGGGGCTGTTTGATATTGTCGGCATTTCCTCTCTCAATAAACATAGTTTCTTTAAACATCCCACTAACCATTTTCTCTCCACAGGTAGTTGGAATGTGAGGACTCTGCACAGAAACTTTTCTCTTGATGTCCTCACACAAGAATTCCACCATTATAATTTAGATATTCTTGGCTTGAAAGAGACCAGATGGACAGATAAAGGTTAGATTCTTAAAAATAATCTTAAATTTCTCTTTTCAGGGAGGAACAATAATAAGCATCACCAAGGCATGAGTCTGCTTCTCAGCAGACATTATAGTGATGCTCTTCTAGGATATGAGTGCATTAATGAAAGGTTTCTTACAGCAAAATTTCAGACAAGCGTTAAAGACTTGAATGTTATCTACTGTTATGCCCCCACTGAGGATGTCGATGAGGATGAGAAGGATAGGTTTTATGGACAACTTCAGGATATTTAGAATTCTGTCAAGAAAGGAGATGTTACCCTTGTTCTAGGTGACTTCAATGCCAAAGTTGGTACCGACTCTGACCTTTGGGAAGGAGTGATAGGCCCTTTTGGAATTGGTAGCTGAAATGTCTCCTATAGATAAGTAAACTCAATGGTTTCAAAATAACTAACATCATCCTCAAGCAGCCATGGGCTACAGAGGTCCAACCAGACCATGCAATTTAGTTCTCCAAGCAAGTCTATCCTGAGCTACATCTACTGCATCTGGCCACTGCACACCAATTCTAACAAGGTCCTGTTTGACATTGTCTGCCCACCGCATCCTAGGTTTCCCCTTTTTTCTGAGGCCTTTAGGCACACTGTTCATAACCCTATTCGCCAATCTATAATTATTCATACGGACAACATGGCCAAACCAACGGAGTCTCTCTCTGCACAATATGCTGCTTAAAGGAGGTTGCAGACTCCTTTGCCTAACCTCATCATTAGTTACAAAGTTGAACCACCTAATGCCCAAGATACTGCGTAATCATCTGGAATCAAAAGCATCTAGTTTCCTGTTATCTTGTCTACAAAGTGTCCAAGTTTCACTACCATAACTAACCCTAGAAAGAACCAAACTATTATATAATCTAATTTTAGTCTTTAGGTGAATACACCTATTTCTCCACACTCTCCATAAATTCTTAAAAGTCACGGCAGCAATCCCTATCTGTCCGTTAATCTCATGCCGCACATCACCAGTATCTGTTACATAGCTCCCAAGATAATTAAACTGTGACAGCTGCTTAAGACTGCAACTATTCAGATTAACTGAATCACAGCCTGCCTGACCAATTTTCATCACTTTAGTTTTCTCTCTGTTTATAACCAAACCTACTCTACTACCAGTCTCATCAACAGCTCGAATGAAAGAGTTCATCTCATCAATATCATTTGCCAAAAGGGCTAAATCATCAGAAATTTTCGTATCTCCAGTCCGTTTAAGGCCAAAATCTTTCCCTTGAAGTGAATTTCGCATAACATAATCAATAACCAAGCTAAAGAGAAAAGGAGACAAAATGCACCCTTGTCGAACACCAGAAGTAATGCTAAACCAATTGCTACAAGCCTTGCCAACTCTCACACATGACTCAGTGTTATTATAGAGAGCGTTCATTATGTTAAATAACTTGTCTGGTATACAATATGATTTCACAATCAACCATGGATACCGTGACTGTCATAATGACTAAGTAACCTATCATGGTAAGCTTTGGCTATAACTGGGTCTTTCAGAGCTTCAGTATTAAAAGCAAATTTTTTAACCCTAGCACAACACTTTTTAAGT
This sequence comes from Ryuthela nishihirai, assembly GCA_038380435.1. Taxonomy (NCBI): domain Eukaryota; kingdom Metazoa; phylum Arthropoda; class Arachnida; order Araneae; family Heptathelidae; genus Ryuthela; species Ryuthela nishihirai. The sequence continues at coordinate 1,191,011 of JAWZYU010000023.1, read as the reverse complement.
TTAAGTTGCAAGACACTTTTAACAAGATAATGGTCAGATCCAATTTCAGCTCCCCTATATGACCTGGTATTCCTAACAGAACTAGCCCATTTGTTGTTAATTAATATATAATCTATCATATTCTTATGCAGCCCATCTGATGAAACTCATGTGTACTTATGTATGTTGCAGTGTTTGTAATAAGTATTAGTTATTCTGAAACCATTGAGTTTACTTACCTGTAGGAGATGTTACCCATTGCCATTGCAGCTACCAATACCAAAAGGGCCAATCACCCCTCCCCAAAGGTCAGAGTCAGTACCAACTTTGGCATTGAAGTCACCTAGAACAAGGGTAATATCTCCTTTCTTGACAGAATTAAATATATCCTGAGTGTTGTTCATAAAACCCATCCTTCTCAGCCTCATCGGCATCCTCAGTGGGGGCATAACAGCAGACAACATTCAGGTCTTTAACGCTTGTCTGAAATTTTGCTGTAAGAAACCTTTCATTAATGCACTCATATCCTAGAAGAGCATCACTAGCGTGTCTGCTGAGAAGCAGACCCACGCCTTGGTGATGCTTATTGTCGTCCCTCCCTGAAAAGAGAAATTTAAGATTATTTTTAAGAATCTGACCTTTATCTGTCCATCTGGTCTCTTGCAAGCCGAGAATATCTAAATTATAATGGTGGAATTCTTGTGTGAGGACATCAAGAGAAAAGGCTCTGTTCAGAGTCCTCACATTCCAACTACCTGTGGAGAGAAAATGGTTACTGGGATGTTTAAAGAAACTATGTTTATTGAGAGAGGGAATGCCGACAATATCAAACAGCCCCCTAATCGCAGACATGGGGCAAAGACCCGTTCCCCCACCACTAAAGGCTGAAGCCATCTACACTGGAAGACTTTCTCCAATGTAGAATTTGACAAATTGACAATAGAAGCAAAGAGTTCAGGTGCCTGCGATGACCTCTGCTCAGGATTATCCACCAGCTGATAAACATATCCTGTGAATCTATTCACTTGGGGCTGTCAACCCACAAACAAACAGAAAACACAGCGGAAGATTTTTCCTCCACAGAAGCCCACCAGTGCAGCAAAATCAGGATCCATAATCAAGCTCAGAGCCATATATCTGTCCAGTGGGTTTATATGGTCAGCACCAGGACCCAGTGTGGTTGACCACTCTTCAGCAGGGTAGAAAAAAAAAAGAAAAGTAGCCATAGTTGTCCAGATCAGCAGGCCACACTAATCTGGCAGCCCTCCCCTTCTGTTCATTTCCACAAGAGAGTATCTGTTTTGAAAAGTACTAACGGTCTGACCCACGAGAAGGCGGGGTCGGACATTAGGTGCTAGACACTTATTACAAATACCGCAACAGACATAAGTACACATGGGTTTCACCTGATGGGCTGCATAAGAATATGATTGATTATATATTAATTAACAGCAAATGGGCTAATTCTGTTAGGAATACCAGTGCATATAGGGGAACTGTAACTGGATCTAACCATTACCTTGTTAAAAGTGTCTTGCAACTTAAACTTAAAAAGTGTTGTGCTAAAGTTAAAAAATTTACCTTTAATACTGAAGCTCTGAAAGACCCAGTTATAGCCAAAGCTTACCATGATAGGTTACTTAGTCATTATGACAGTCATGGTTTGCTTACTACTGAAGTTGAGGAAGAATGGGACCATTTTAAATAGGCTTTTTTGGAAACTAACAGTACTCTTTTAAGAAAAAAGGAGCATATGAGGCAGAATTATTTGAGTGATAAGGCACTTGAGCTTATTTCTGAAAGAAAGAACTGCAGGAATGTCCTTAATCAATACCCTACTAGTCCTAATAGAAAGGATTACAGAGAGCTTAATAAATGTGTAAAGGATCAGTTTGCTGCTGATAAGAATCTTTGGCTTGATGGCTTGGCAGAGAAAGTCGAGGAAGCAGTTAGACAGCACAACAGCAGAGAACTGTACCAGATAGTTAACGTTTTGTGTGGTAGAAAACGGACTGGCATACAAGGATTGAAGGATAAACAAGGTAAGGTTATAGAAGGGGAGGATTCTGTCATGGCTGGGTGGGCTGAGCATTTCAGTGATGTTCTAAACAATGTGGTTAGTTCTACTCCCATTGTTTTCAATGATTATAGATGCATTGGTGGCTTTAATGTTGGCCCTATAACACAATCTGAAGTTATTTTGGCTGTTTCTAAACTTAAACTTCATAATCCCCAGGTGTAGATGAAATTACTATGGAAATGCTTAGAGCTGGGAAGGTTTTGTTTGCCATTTGGATGACTGAAATTTTGATTATCTTTTATGATAAAGGCATGGTTCCTAAGAATTTTACCAGAGCTATTGTTAACCCTATTTTCAAAAAAGGTGATCGCAGTTCTTGTTATAACTATAGGGGTATCAGCCTACTCTCTGTTCCAGGGAAAATTCTTTGCATGATTGCGCTTAATAGAATTAAGAATCTGGTTGACAGGCAATTACATGATGAGCAATGTGGATTCAGAAGTGGTAGGGGATGTGTGGATCACATATTTTCACTTATGCATATTCTTGGCAAACGTTTAGAGTTTCAGAAACCTTTGGTTGCTAGCTTTGTTGATCTCAAAAAGGCTTTCGACTCTGTTGATCACCTAATTTGTGGTTGATTGAGAAGATCATATGGTATATCAGACAAGTTAGTTAAAATAATGAAAGCTCTCTATAATAACACTGTTCTCCACCCAGCTCATGGTCAGTAGGGTACACCAAGAGGCTTGGAAAGCCCACTTGTCCATCAGATGGGACATTAAGTGGTGGCCCCGTGTGTGGGAGAGCCATACCTTGTGCACATTAAAGAACACACTGGATGGCTACCATCTGTCTCCCAACAGCTGTTTCAGTGGGTCCACTCCCCCAACCTTCTCTGAGCCTTCATGGTCCTTGTGACCTGGCCATTTAGCCCATCGTGTGCAAAAAAGTGCTGTTTAGAGGTAAAACAACCCAACGCACCAAAGCACCAGCCCTTCCCGAAATTGCCCTCCCACACGACTGCCAATTTCCATAGCAAAGATCTATTTTGCTTCCATATCCAAGATATTCCTTTTCAGAAAAGGGAACAAGCTCAGTTTTTTTACTAAAAAAAAGAAATAATAAAATAAAAATTACATATAACCTAATGGGATGTTAAATAAAATATCTGCAACAACTTGTAAGCCGGCCTCCGATCTAGCACAACCCGGAAAGATATCATCATTATCATCCTCAAGCAGCCATGGGCTACGAATGTCCAACCAGATGGTCAATTTAGTTCTCCAAGCAAGTCTGTCCTGAGCTATATCTGCTGCATCTGGCTACTGCACACCAATTCTAACGAGGTCCTGTTTGACATTGTCTGCCCACCGCATCCTAGGTCTCCCCTTCTTTCTGAGGCCTCTAGGCACACTGTTCATAACCCTATTCGCCAATTTATATCTTCAGCTGTATATAGTGGGTGGAGGAGCTCATAATTTTGTCAATGTAGACCTTAGAATAGTTTCTTTAGTGATAGTTGTTTGTGTGAGGGCTGTGAGTTGCAGTTTGCTACAGAAGTCCCGCTGGTGTTCCTCCAGGCAAATTTCAGTTTCGGAAGGTTTTGCCAATATATTGTTTCTTTCTTGCAGTACTTCGCTTGGGTCACTTAATGGTATCAAATAAATTCCGCCAGCAGGTTTTCGTAGGTCGCAATCTTCCCTGTACTAGGTTGGAGATAATATTTCTGATTTATATGGTATTACATAATGAAAGCTCTCTGTAATAACACTGAGTCATGTGTGAGAGTTGGTAAGGCTTGTAGCAATTGGTTTAACATTACTTCTGGTGTTCGACAAGGGTGCATTTTGTCTCCTTTTCTCTTTAGTTTGGTTATTGATTATGTTATGTGAAATTCATTTCAAGGGAAAGATTTTGGCCTTAAATCGTCTGGATATACGAAAATGTCTTATTTAGATTATGCTGATGATTTAGCCCTTTTAGCAAAAGATGTTGATGAGATGAACTCTTTCATTCGAGCTGTTGATGAGATTGGTGGTAAAGTAGGTTTGGTTACAAACAGAAAGAAAACTAAAGTGATGAAAATTGGTCAGGCAGGTTGTGATTCAGTTAATCTGAATGGTTGCAGTCTTGAGCAGGTGTCACAGTTTAATTACCTTGGGAGCTATGTAACTGATACTGGTGATGTGCGGCATGAGATTAACAGACGAATAGGTATTGCTGCTGGGACTTTTAAGAATCTATGGAGATTGTGGAGAAATAAGCGTATACACCTAAAGACTAAAATTAGACTGTATAATAGTTTGGTTCTTTCTAGGGTTAGTTATGGTAGTGAAACCTGGACGCTGTGTAAACAAGATAACAGGAAACTAGATGATTTTGATTCTAGATGCTTACGCAGTATCTTGGGTATTAAGTGGTTTAACTTTGTAACTAATGATGAGGTTAGGCAAAGGAGTCTGCAACCTCCTTTAAGCAGCATATTGTGCAGAGAGAGACTCCGTTGGTTTGGCCATGTTGCCCGTATGGATAATTATAGATTGGCGAATAGGATTATGAACAGTGTGCCTAGAGGCCTCAGAAGGAGGGGGAGACCTAGGATGCGGTGGGCAGACAATGTCAAACAGGACCTTGTTAGAATTGGTGTGCAGTGGCCGGATGCAGCAGATGTAGCTCAGGACAGATATGCTTGGAGAATTAAACTGCGCGGTCTGGTTGGAACTCCGTAGCCCATGGCTGCTTGAGGATGATGATGATGAAACTTGTACTGCTTCATGATGATGCTGAGGGTGTTCAATATGTAGGGTATGTATGGAAATGATATAGTGAATTTAATTTCGAGCTGTTGGGTGAGTGAGGTTGGCTGAGAGTTTTGAAATTGGTCCTGATTCTGTGATTTATTGTGTCCATAATAAACTTGTCTGTATATCCTGCTCGTCTGCCTGCGTTCTTAATGTACTTTATTTCGGTTTGCAGAAGTTCTTCTGTTTAGCAGTATCTCAGAGCTCATAAAAAGAGTGTGTTAAATGTGGACTTTTTATATGAGTTGGGGTGAGCTGAGTTCAGGAGAATGAAATTGGGGACAAAGGTGGGTTTACAGGATATTGTAGTACTAATGGAGTTCTGGAATCTCTTCCCCCTTTCTCTGCTGCTATGGAGTTTTTTTTTAACCCCTCTCCTTTAGCAAAATTCTAATTTAAAGAAAATATCAGTTTATGTTGCATAGTTTTAAAACAATTACCCACCCTTCTCTTGCCAAAATTTTATTTTAAAGAAAATATTAGTTTATATTAAATGGCTTGAGAATACCCTCCCCCCCACTCATGATGTGAAAATATATTCACAACCTGTTAAGTTTGTGATGTAAAATAAGTATCAGAAACCAACTAAAAAACTAGTGCACAATACTTACAGAGAGCAACATTCATATTCCCATCTACTATGCACATAATACTCCAACATGACATAACATTTATTATATAGTCACTTAAGGCAAATAAGCTATAAAGGAAATAACTTTTCACTTTTATCAGTAGTTAAATAAAGTGCTTTGTATATCAGCAATAGATATCTCCATGGTCTCAGATAATATTTCCAGTGACTTCCATTGGATCACTTTCCTGCACACAATGAGAAGTGATCAATTCCCTATTTTAATAACAGTTCACTGAGCCCATAATAAAAATTAAAAAACTAAATAAAAAAATAAAATAAATAAGAAAATAAAAAGCAAAATTCCTCTACCATAACCATAATCAGCACCCCCCCCCCCAAAAAGGAGGAAGATTTATGTCACTATGAAGTCCTATAAAAGCCACAAAGACGTGGTGGAAAGCAAAGTGAAGTGTAACGTGGGTAAAAAGGCTGATTTGACCAACTTTGTTTGAAAGAGGGCTGATTAGTGGAGTACAATAGACAGGAGCATCCATAACAGAGATCCTTTAGAGATGATGGAACTTAGAATATTGTGCCCTGTGATTTTCCTCTAAGTGTATGGAGAACAGTAATGGTCTCAAAACTGTTAAGGCTATGACAGATAGGGGCAAGCATTTGTTGGCTCAAAGTATACGGGAAAACAGAGCTGCTACAATTCATCGAATGAGAGAGATGGCCACTAGCAGTATTTCAAAACCCATTTCAATGAGAACTATGTGCAAAGAATTGCAAAATTTGACATTTGGGAAATTGTACCATGATACATATAATGAAGTATTAGGTAGGTGTTGATAATAATTTGGCCAAGCAATGTATTTCTGTTCAATAATTATATGGTAAAAAAAATTAAGAAGTAAATATTTTTGGTTGAGCACAGTGAAAAAAAAAGTTGGGCCTATGGATACAAATTAGTTTTTAGGCTGGACTTTAAAAGATTAATTATAATCACCTTATAGAGAGAGAATGCATTGGTTTGGCCATGTTACCTGTTGCATGACTACAGATAAGTGAATAGGATTTTAAATAGTGTGATTAAGGCATTAGAAAATGTGGGAGACTTAGAATGCAATGGGCAGGCAATGTCAAACAGGAACTGGTTAGAATTGGTTTACAGCAGCCAAATTCAGCAGCTTTAGCTCAGGACAGACGTGCATGGAGAATGAAACTGTGCAACCAGGAGATCCAGAGTTTGTGTCTAGGAGCCGGATGGGTGTTTATTTTTTTTCAGATTCGTCTAATTACTACAAATGAATTGCACTGTAGTGAGCTTCATTCCTTCCTAAACTGCACAGTCTGGTAGAACCTCCACAAACCACAGCTGCTCAAGGACTATAGAGTTTAACAGCCATTAAAATTTGCAATACTATGAAAGAAGTGAAACAAAGCAGATAAGAATATATAAAAACAAATTATTAAGAGAAAAAGGTGTAAGAATTCCTAGTAAATATCAACATCCGAAATTTAAAAAACACCCAAGTAACACTAAAAGCATTTCTCTACTAAGAGTTATAACTGCCATTATTCTAAAAGTGTTTTATTTTTCTTGACCTGCATCTTATTAAAAAACAGTATTTTTAACTGATATTCTTAACATTTCTAAGGTCCAATATGAACATAGACATTGATAGAATCTGAAATGAGAGGCTCAAGACATCCATGTTCATTTTTTGTACAACAAAAAAACTTCAATTTAAAAAAACAGAAATTATGGTTTGAAAATTTTCTTACATGTATCTTTAAAAAATATGCAATTTAAGTTTGAAAAATAATATTTTTGTTTTTCATTTGATGCCTATTTTATTAAACTACAATATAAATAATTTGTTAAAGCCATCTGATCGCCATTTCTTAGAAGCACTATAGTGTATTGCCAATCTGTTGTTAACATTACTCTATGCTGGAACAACCACCTAATTTAAGGTCACAAATTTGATTTAAACTATTATCAACAAAATTTCCTTAGTTTTGAAAATCTCTTGAAAATTAACAAAAAATATTTTTAAATTTGGAAGATTTTGGAAGTAATTATGAACTATGTACCTCTGTTTATTTCCCCCCATTTTACATTCTTTTCTGCTTTAAACTTATTTCATTATTCTTAGAATTATTTTTTATCATTTATACCAGCATTATATGTAACTTTCTGACTCTTTGAATCGAAACTATACCTAAAAAGAGTCTTCATATCCAGAGTTCTTCAAGATTGACTGCAACATCATTTGAGAGGAAGTCACAGGTGTTCTAATTGCTTGCTCACATCTGCAAGTGTGGGGAGCACCATCTACTAAGTGGCTGCATGTAAGTTGTTTGCATGGATGATTTAAGTCCAAATACTTCCTCCCAACATATTGGATGCAATCTCCCTTCATAAAGTTGATATTTCATTTCTATTTTATAATTAAACCATATTTTCCCAGTCAATCGATTATTATCAATAAATTAAACCATAGTTTCCAGTCAATCGATTATTATCAATTTTTCGGAGTTGTTCTACATTGGATGGCCAGCTTAAAACTTGTTGCTGTGGATGTCAAAAAAGGACTTCCTTGACATGGAAATTAGTCCTCATTGGGAGGGCAACTTCAGCAGTTTTTTAACCTCCCCAGCAAATTTGTACGATCTTTTTAATTTCAAGTTTATATTGAATATTTTAAAATAATTTAACCCCCCCCCCCCAAGATTAATACCACTCTCATGCTAGAGGCATTTGCTTTTTCTTTTTTGCTTTGGTGCACTAACATTTTGGCACTTAGCCGAGATCAACAGAATGGAACACCCAAATAAAAAATTCCACATTTAGTAAAAAAAAAAGCAGCCAAGAAAGTGTTCCTCTATTTGATAAACAGAACAGAAAATCCTCATAATGTGAGCAGTTCAAATCACCTTATATAACACTGGCCTTGTTTTAAAATATACCACACTCAAAAGAATCATCAATAAAAATAAAAGTTGTGCTTCAGGTAAATATATTATTCAGGAAGGAATTTATTTTGATTAAAATATAATTTAACTGTTTTCATTCATCACATTTGCCAAATTAAGCCTTAATTCCATAGTCCAATCTATTTTTTACTATATTTCTGCAAAATAGTCTTATTAAAATCAATAAGTTTATGATTTTGTTTAAATTTTTTATTTTCATAAAATTTAGAATTAATATTTGTTTAATTTGGTATATTACATGACCTATTTTGGTTGACTGGTTATTTTTTAAAAAATATTCTAAAGTTGATTTGTTTATACACTGAAGTGCCATTGAATTAAGGATAGCAGCCTAGTAATGTGTTGGACCACCCACTGGCCCTGATAATGGCCGCCACATGACGAGACAAGGACTCCACAAGCTTGCGTAAATGTTCCCCAGGTATGGCAACCCAAGCATCCTCCAGAGCTGTCCAGAATTCTCTCAAGGTCATTGCTGATGGGACATGGGCCCGAACACTCTGTTTGACAGTATCCCAAAGATTTTCGATGGGATTTAAGTCTGGGCTTCTAGGTGGCCAATTCATTATTTCAAAGTCAGAAGAATGCTCCTGCAACCACGCAGCAGACAACCTGGACCTGTGAGATGAACAGTTGCCTTGCTGGTAGATGCCATCTCCATTGGGATGCATGATGGCCATAAACGGGTGTAAATGGTCAGCCATGAGTTCTATGTACTGGGATGCAATTGACAGTCATCAGTACATGTACCAAAGGACTCACAGATGTCCAACTGAAGACACCCTATGCCAACACTGATCCATCACCAGCTTGTACTTTTCTGACATGCAGGATCCATGGCTTCACAGGGTTGGCACTATACCCTCAGTCTCCCATCAGTGTGATGTAGTTTAAATTTGGATTCATCACTCCAAGCTATCCATTGCCAATTTTCAGTTGGTCCAGTTTCGATATTCTTTAGCACAGGCAAGGTGTTGAGCCTGGTGTCATGCCCTTAGAAGTGGGACTCTTGTAGGTTGGCAGCTCCCGAAGCTGAGACAATGAAGTGATTGTTGCACAGTCTGTGCACCGAGTTCCCGGCTGGAACCCACGTTCAGATGGGAGGTGATTTCAGATAATGTCTGGCCCATATTGGTTTGTACAATGCGGTCAGATGGCGAAGCCCACGATCATTCAAGGCTGGTTGTCCTTTGCAGTTTATCAGGATGCTTTTTTCTTCCTGGAATTTTCATATTCCTGGAACACTCTTGACACTGTCATACGAGAAAATCCAAGTTTGTTGACAATTTCGGAGATAGAGTGTCCCATCTGTTGGGCACCTACGATCTTCCCTCTGTCAAATGCATTTAAATCCTACGCCTTTCCCATTACTGTTCTCATGACGAATGTTTGGAGAAGTCAAAGCTGACAGCGATATATGACCAGAGTTTTAGCCACACATGTGCGCAAATGCGGGACTTGCAGTACTGAATTTGGATAACGTCTCCTATCCTTAATTCAGTGGCACTTCAGTGTATGACTCAGCACAGTTAGCAAAAAGCCTAGAGTTTTCTAAAAGTATGGTATTGAGAAAAAAAATTACGAAAAGGGAGCAACTTTCTTGCTTCAAGTAAATATTTATTTTATTGTTATTCAGAAATAACTAGCCTTTTCTATTCATGTCCATTATACAATTATTTATGTCTATTAGTTTTTTTTAAATTAATATTTATTTGCATTGCCAGATGCATTTTTACTACATGACTCTAAAAATGCCCCATTGAAATAAAACTAAAAATTTATAATTTTTAAAAAAAATTATTTAAAAAAAATGAAATAATTTAAGCTCTCCTAAGAGTTTTAATGTTTAAATGTAAATACAGCTATTATCATGAATATTAATTTTTTACAATATATAGCTGTAAGTAAATTTAATTTTGAAATAAAACTATATCTTGTTTGTTGAATATTTTATTTTCAGAAAATCCAGAATTAAATGCTAATTAATTTGGCATATAACACGACATAATTCCTTTCATTAGTTATTTGGCAAAAAAGTTGCCGAGTTTTTTTTTTGGCTAATCGTAGTGAAAAAATAGCTGGGACTCTGGATGTAAGCCAGTTTTTCCGAGGGAATCCTGGAAAAGTTAATATAATTTAACAATTTAAGTTTATTTTTTCCTTTCAATGTATAATGGAAAAAAATTACTCAAATTACTTACAAAAACAATCATATATAGAAAGAATGAAACATACCATCGACACGAAGGTAGTCATTTAGAACTTGGAAGACTGGAAAACTATCCCACGTATCTGGAGGTTGTTCACCTAACACAACATCCATATCTACAGCAAACAATGACCAGAAGATCTCTGCATGTTCCACAAGTAAGTCACTGAACCAAGCAAAAGCCTAAGTATTAAGAAAATGCAATATGAGTGACATACAACAACTGAAAAATTTCACAGAAACTTCAAGAATCATATACAGATAAAATTATATTTAAGTGTAATAAGCCTAAAGGAGCTATTTCTGTTAAAATATTACCAATTACAATTAGTATGTAAGTCAGATATATAGTAATAACAATGAAATAAAATACAAAACAATAGAAGTTAATTGCCTTACTAGTTACTAGTTCACATGACTACTTCTTGCCTGTATTTTTTTCCTTATTCTTTTGGCAGCATTTTCAAAGCCCACAAGAAATGTCAGCTGTAGTCAGCTTAATTAACACCTTTTACAGATTTTCGCATTTCCAATAATTTTTTACAGAGAAATTAAGATGAACTGCATTCACAATCACACGAGTAATGGGGTGTTTACATGACAACATTATGATTAATCTTGAATTAATAAAATAATTGGCAACTTTATTTTACACATGATGAATGCAAGAAAAAATCTACAATTGACACATTTTTTGATACATTAGACAAGTTGAAAAATTCATGCAGACAGATCAGTTTTGAACATGGCCTCATGTACTTGTATGACAACCAATTGCTCTAACTACTTCAGCTAGGATGGTGGTGATTCAATTATCTTAGCATCAGTTATCCATGAATTTTTACTTCTACCATTAGTTTCATAATAGTATCTAATGTAGCACCTTCCACCAATTTATAAAATTTATCAATAAATATTTTTTCAGCACAAACTGACAATTAAAGTCAGTAATGCATTTATTTTCATTATAAACAATGGGAGTAGAACTAACCACATTGTTTAGAACATCTCCAAAATGCTCAGCACACATAGCCATGGCAGAATCCTCACCTTCTATAACGTTACCTTGTTCATCCCTCAATCTCCATATGTTACTCTGTTTCTTCCCAAACAAAACATTAACTCTCTGGTACAGCTCTCTGCTCTTATATCTAGATGCTTCCTCTGATTTGTCAGCCAAACTATCAAGCCAAGGATTCCTATCAACCATTAACTGAACCTTTATGTTAAAGTGACAACGCATAGTGCTTTCAGCAGTACTACTTTAAGGTACTACTTTAAGGTTTGTATTGTTTGGTTTATGTGTACTGCTTTTTTGATATTGTACTTTCTTGTACTGTTTTCAACAAATGAATTGTTGGAGGCAATCTACTATGCATTTCAACATACTGTTTTTTACAGACAACTTTAAAAATTGATTGAGAATGGATGAAGCAAATTTCAAGTATTTATTGAGTTTAGCAAATGATAAGCTGAAAAAAGGACACAAAAACGCATCTGATTCCCACCCTGAGATTTTTTGCTAGTTGTCAATATTACAATATTTTTCACATTTCTCTGTCAGGACTGCTGGGTAAACTTTGGAATATCTCATGCCAGAAACATGCAGGATGTAATTCCCCCCCCCCCCCCCCTACCACAGCATAAAACAACAAAACAAAGGAACACAAGATGATCGTTCTCATGGAGTATTTTATTCCTTGCATTACTCCAGTGTGATTTATCAGGAGACGAGTTTAGCTGGCAAATCTGAAGGTGTGAAGTGAGCTGCAAGTGAGGGACTTAATAAGTCCCTCACTTGCAGCTCACTTCACACAGTCCCTCACTTCCCACCTGATGAAGTGCCGATAGGAACAGCATGAAACGCGAGTCGTGGATCTAAAATGTTTTTAAGCACCCTAAGCTATCAAAAAGTATAAATAATTATGTCATTCACCAATGCGGGTAAACCATTGGCAGCAGTCATCATTATCTTAATCTCCACTGAGACGTCACTTGCCAGCAAGAAAGTCGAATTTTAAATTTCTCAACGAAAGCATCCCAAGAAATTCCTGTTACTACCCATCCTCTACGGCATAGTATGTAAATCTCTCTATAATAATTATTGATACTTGATAGCATAGTCCATGTGTTGAAGTGCTTAAAAACATTTAACAGTGTCGTAGAGAATTAAATTACTTTACTTCTACTGCAATTTTTGTTACTGTCAGAAATATTGGGCGATTTCTATATATTGGACAATAAATCTATCAAATTGGCTGATGTACCATTTTCATGCATCAGTGCACTACTTTTGCCTTTCTGAAATCTGGTCACTGTATTTACATGCTTATTAGGATCTTTGTAATGCTGTCTGTATAGCCTTATCACTCAAACGATTTTGTCTCCTCTGTACCTTTCTACCCAAGAGTACTTTTAGTTTCAATGAAAGCCTGTTTAAACTGATCCCATTCTTTCTCAACTTCAGCAGTAAGCAAACCACAATGGCCATATTGACAAAGTAACCTATCATGGTAAGCTTTGACTAGATCTGGATATTTTAAAGCTTCTGTGTAAAAAGTAATTCTTTTAACCTTAGAAAAATATTTCTCATGCATCAGTTGCAAGATACTTCAAGATAATAGCCAGACCCAATTGTAACTCCCCTACTGGGACAAAATTACCATTACATATTATATTGCACCAGGGCCCATGACAATCCAGTCTCATCACTGCTCCCTTACATGACCTGGTATTCCTAAAAGAATTAACCCATTTTGCTGTTAATATTAATTGATCTTATTCCTAGGCACCAACTATATATAAAATTCAACTTTTGAAGTCAAATAATTCAAATTAAATTTGTACCAACTAAAAATAAAAAAAATTCAAATAAATATATAATTTATGAAATGTAAACTTGAAATGTATAATACATTATTAGAATAAATCAAATTGAAATATTACTCAACTTTTTGTGTGCAGTCTTGTATGAAACCAAATAAGCATAACTAAAATCCATATAACTTATCCACAATTATAGTTTGTTAAACATGGCCAAGTGGTTAGCGCACTTGGTTACTAATATAAGGGACCTGGGTTCAAGCCTCGGATAAGGCATGGATGTTTGTGTTATTTTTCAGCTGAGGTCCTCCATCCGTATAGACCTTCTAACTATGGCATGTAAACTAACAGGCTCCTGTCATACCTCTGTGGCAAGCAGCTCCTTGAGGGGATATTTATTTTTTTATTTAACATTTTGGATTCCGAGCTCCCCCCTCCTTAAAAAAGTGTGCTTCATTAATTTTTCACAAAAATAAAAAAATTCTCTTTTTGTCTGTCTACTGCAAAATCAAATGATTGTACTTATACATAGTGCTTGCCTTTCTTTAATATTCTGGGGCGGGGGTGGCTCAGTCGGTAGCGTACCAGGCTCGTAATCTGTAGTTCCCAGGTTCGAGTCCCAGCTGGGTCAGCGTTGAGATTTATCTCCGCAAAAATTCCCCACCCTGCCCGCGGTCAGTAGGGGACACCGATGGGCTTGGAACGGCCGCCGTCCGTCGGATGGGACGTTAAGCCGTGGCCCCGTGTGCGGGAGAGCCATACCCTGTGCACGTTAAAGAACACGCTGGATGGCCTTGATGGGAGGCTACCATCTGTCTCCCAACAGCTGTTCCAGTGGGTTCCCTCCCCCAACCTTCTCTGAGCCTTTGGGGTCCATGTGACCTGGCCATTTAGCCCATGGTGTGCAAAAAAGTGCCGCTCAGAGGTAAAACAACCCAACCCAACAACTTTAATATTCTTATATTTTTTTTATTTCAATCGACTTTTTATTTACAATCGACTTTCTTGTTTCATCTAAACGTTCTTAAAATGCTGACTCATTGTAAATGAATCTAGTTCTGTACTCACCAAGATAGTCTTATTGGTAATTCTAAAACTACGATTCTATTAATTCTTGTATTATTGTTCATATTTAACATTTTGTACTATTATCATCAGTGTTAGACTTCATATAACTTAAGAATGCTTAATGTCCAACTTGTCGCTGAATATTATTTAACAGATGAATAAATTGATTTAGGAAAGTTGAATAGCATACAACCAATCAGACTTTCTGACAGGGTAGCAATTTAAGTCAGTTTTTAAATCTGATGAATCTTCTGTTCAAATTTGTGAAGATTTCAAGTTTTCGTTCTTTCTTATAATGGAACATAACTTGAGGAGATCAGGTCAACAAGTGAACCTCCCATTCATCATCATCATCATCCTCAAGCAGCCATGGGCTACGGAGGTCCAACCAGACCGTGCAATTTAGTTCTCCAAGCAAGTCTATCCTGAGCTACATCTACTGCATCTGGCCACTGCACACCAATTCTAACAAGGTCCTGTTTGACATTGTCTGCCCACCGCATCCTAGGTCTCCCACTCCTTCTGAGGCCTCTAGGCACACTGTTCATAACCCTATTCGCCAATCTATAATTATCCATACGGGCAACATGGCCAAACCAGCGGAGTCTCTCTCTGCACAATATGCTACTTAAAGGAGGTTGCAGACTCCTTTGCCTAACCTCATCATTAGTTACAAAGTTGAACCACCTAATGCCCAAGATACTGTGTAAGCATCTGGAATCAAAAGCATCTAGTTTCCTGTTATCTTGTTTACAAAGTGTCCAAGTTTCACTACCATAACTAACCCTAGAAAGAACCAAACTATTATACAGTCCAATTTTAGTCTTTAGGTGTATACGCCTATTTCTCCACACTCTCCATAGATTCTTAAAAGTCCCGGCAGCAATACCTATTCGTCTGTTAATCTCATGCCACACATCACCATTATCTGTTACATAGCTCCCAAGATAATTAAACTGTGACACCTGCTCAAGACTGCAACCATTCAGATTGACTGAATCACAGCCTGCCTGACCAATTTTCATCACTTTAGTTTTCTCTCTGTTTATAACCAAACCTACTCGACTACCAGTCTCATCAACAGCTCGAATGAAAGAGTTCATCTCATCAACATCATTTGCCAAAAGGGCTAAATCATCAGCATAATCTAAATCAGAAATTTTCGTATCTCCTGCCCATTTAAGGCCAAAATCTTTCCCTTGAAGTGAATTTCGCATAACATAATCAATAACCAAACTAAAGAGAAAAGGAGACAAAATGCACCCTTGTCGAACACCAGAAGTAATGCTAAACCAATTGCTACAAGCCTTACCAACTCTCACACACGACTCAGTGTTATTATAGAGAGCTTTAATTATGGTAACTAACTTGTCTGGTATACCATATAATCTCACAATCAACCACAAATTATGACGATCAACAGAGTCGAAAGCCTTTTTGAAATCAACAAAGCTAGCAACCAAAGGTTTCTGAAACTCTAAACATTTCTCAAGAATCTGCCTAAGTGAAAATATCTGATCCACACATCCCCTACCACTTCTGAATCCACATTGCTCATCACGCAATTGACTGTCAACCAGATTCTTAATTCTATTAAGCACAATCATGGAAAGAACTTTACCTGGAACAGAGAGTAGGCTAATACCCCTATAGTTATCACAAGAACTGCGATCACCTTTTTTGAAAATAGGGATAACAATAGCTCTGGTAAAATCCTTAGGAACCATGCCTTTATCATAAAAGATATTCAGAATTTCAGTCATCCAAGTGGTAACCGAAACATTTCCAGCTCTAAGCATTTCGGTAGTGATTTCATCTACCCCTGGGGATTTATGAAGTTTAAGTTTAGAAACAGCCAAAATAACTTCAGATTGTGTTATAGGGCCAACATTAAAGCCACCAATGCATCTATCTTCATTGCAAACAATGGGAATAGAACTAACCACATTGTTCAGAATATCACTGAAATGCTCAGCCCACCTAGCCATGACAGAATCCTCACCTTCTATAACCTTACCTTGTTTATCCTTCAATCCCTGTATACCTGTCCGTTTTCTACCACACAAAACATTAACTATCTGGTACAGCTCTCTGCTGTTGTGCTGTCTAACTGCTTCCTCGGCTTTGTCAGCCAAACCATCAAGCCAAAGATTCTTATCAGCAGCTAACTCATCTTTTATACGTTTATTAAGCTTTCTGTAATGCTTTCTATTAGTACTAGTAGGGTATTGATTAAGGACATTCCTGCAGTTCTTTCTTTCTGAAATAAGCTCAAGTGCCTTATCACTCAGATAATTCTGTCTCTTTTGCTCCTTTTTTCCTAAAAGAGTACTGTTAGTGTCCAAAAAAGCCTGTTTAAAATGATCCTATTCTTCCTCAACTTCTGTAGTAAGCATACCATGACTGTCATAATGACTAAGTAACCTATCATGGTAAGCTTTGGCTATAACTGGGTCTTTCAGAGCTTCAGTATTAAAAGCAAATTTTTTAACCCTAGCACAACACTTTTTAAGTTTAAGTTGTAAGACACTTTTAACAAGGTAATGGTCAGATCCAATTTCAGCTCCCCTATATGCCCTGGTATTTCTAACAGAACTAGCCCATTTGCTGTTAATTAATATATAATCAATCATATTCCTATGCAGCCTTCAGGTGAAACCCATGTGTATTTATGTATGTCGCAGTGTTTGTAATATGTGTTAGTTATTCTGAAACCATTGAGTTTACTTACCTGTAGGAGATGTTGCCCATTGCCATTGCAGCCACCAATACCAAAAGGGCCTATTACTCCTGCCCAAAGGTCAGAGTCAGTACCAACTTTGGCATTGAAGTCACCTAGAACAAGGGTAATATCTCCTTTCTTGACAGAATTCAAAATATCCTGAAGTTGTTCAAAAAACCCATCCTTCTCTTCCTCATCGGCATCCTCAGTGATGGCATAACAGCAGATAACATTCAGGTCTTTAACGCTTGTCTGAAATTTTGCTGTAAGAAACCTTTCATTAATGCACTCATATCCTAGAAGAGCATCACTAGCGTGTCTGCTGAGAAGCAGACCCACGCCTTGGTGATGCTTATTGTCGTCCCTCCCTGAAAAGAGAAATTTAAGATTATTTTTAAGAATCTGACCTTTATCTGTCCATCTGGTCTCTTGCAAGCCGAGAATATCTAAATTATAATGGTGGAATTCTTGTGTGAGGACATCAAGAGAAAAAGCTCTGTGCAGAGTCCTCACATTCCAACTACCTATGGAGAGAAAATGGTTAGTGGGATGTTTAAAGAAACTATGTTTATTGAGAGAGGGAATGCCGACAATATCAAACAGCCCCCTAATCGCAGACATGGGGCAAAGACCTGTTCCCCCACCACTAAAAGCTGAAGCCATCTACACTGGAAGACTTCCTCCAATGTAGAATTTGACGATGCCAATAGAAGCAAAGAGTTCAGGTGCCTGCGATAACTTCTGCTCAGGATTATCCACCAGCTGATAAACATATCCTGTGAATCTATTCACTTCGGGCTGTCAACCCACAAACAAACAGAAAACACAGCGGAAGATTTTCCCTCCACAGAAGCCCACCAGTGCAGCTAAATCAGGATTCATAATCAAGCTCAGAGCCATATATCTGTCCAGTCCAGTTGGTTTATATGGTCAGCACCAGGACCCTGTGTGGTTGACCATTCCTCAGCAGGGTAGAAAAAAAAAGAAAAGTAGCCATAGTTGTCCAGATCAGTAGGCCACACTAATCTGGCAGCCCTCCCCTTCCGTTCACTTCCACACCCCATACAAAATTCAAAGAGCATAGTATTTTCAGGAAAAAGACAAAGTTTTGCAGTTTCAACAGATCAATATATTTTATTTAAAGCTGAGTTTATTATTTAAAATTTAGCTTGAGAAAACAAGTTTACTAAATTAGATCTGAAGGATGCATATAATCATCCTTCAGATCAATCAAATGCAAATTCATGGATTCTAGTATATTCTTACAGTAGTTAAAACATAAAGGTTTATTGCAATATTTCTAATTATCTAAACTTATTTAGAATTTCATCAACTATTTTCTTAATCTTTTTTTAATATTTCAATAATCGATAACTATTTGGAATTTCATCAGCTATTTTCAAATGATAGATGGAAAAATTATTTCAAAGTTATGGTTTAATAGCAGTTTTATCATGTAAAATAAGCCCTGGGTTAGCCCAACAAGTATTTATCAAATTTAGCACTCTAAAGTTGAAAAGAATTACTCTCATTTGGAAGAGGAAGCTTTAGCTCTTATCTTTGGTACCACTATGCTTTGTGATTAGTTACTTGGTCATAAATTATACTATTAACAGATCACATCCCTTAATTTAGTATTTAAAAAGAATGCAGTCCCAAGTTTGGCTGCAAACTGAATTCAGAGGTAGTCATTACCTTTTTTCACTTATGATTAAGAAATATGCTGTAATCTTAAACATTTTGATAAATTACATTCTTAGTAGATCTCTCCATCTGACAAATTCATTCTTATCCATCTGGAACTTAATATTATTAAACCACTATTGATAAATATACTTTTATTACCAAAAATAATAGACAATTAATAGTAAACACAAAGATTACCTGTTAATACAAAATTCAAGAAATAATTTTGCTGTGAGTGGATATGAACTAGTAATTGATAATTTAGTGGTCTAGAACACCTGGCATGTATCTGGGAGACATGGGTTTCAGTCCCATTTACAGCAAAGCTCTTTTTTTTTTTCAGCCAAATTATTTTTTGAAAAACAAAACACATTATTGCAGCTTTGTGACATATGGGTGCATTAAAAAAGAGAAAAGCTTTTGTCACATACCTATGGAGAGAAGAGCAGTTTACTCATCACCTTCAAATTGCAAAATAAACCTTCGTCCAAATGATTTTACATGTAACATTGATATTACATTACAATGATTATTTACAGAAAGCCACTGTAAGACTAATACAAACAACTAAGAGTATACTTTGCTTACAGGAGAATCATTTAACACATCAACTTACTCTCTTTTGACAAAATTTAGGAAAGTCAAATGAATACTGGTTATGTGAAAACCTTTGCAACTTAAGTGAAATTGGGAGTAATGACTAAATTGCACACTAGTGGATATAAAAGAGAGAAACATGTATGATAAATATCATTGTGGAATATCTTTATACAAAGTAGTATTTCTTTATGCTTATCCTGATGCATTCTAGGAAAAGAACACATACCTCATTTTGGAAGAAATATTCCAATCCAACTATATTATCATAACAATGAATAGTCCAGTGATTTATATTGAGAGATAAATATCTATAATATAAATCACTACACTATTCATATCTTAAGAGTTAACCTTCACAATACAAAACAAATATGGGGTCCATTTTGATGCAGGATTCTTCAAAAACTGATTGTGAGAAAAAAAGATAACTGTATTAAAAACAGCTATACCTTACGTAATTGAGGTGTAATAAAAATAACACAAACCATGGAAAAAAAATTAAAGGAAAGTGTAAGATATAATTTAGGATTACTAAGATTAATTCTAAGAAATCTGCTGTAGAGCAAATGCAATCAACACTTGTTGGAAATCTCTCCAACCTGGCAATCTAAAACAACTAAATTATTTAGAAATCAACAAAGGCAGTATCCATATCTATTTTCTCTAATCTCACATTGAATATAGCGAAATTTTTAACAAATCTTTTCCTTCTGACCAAAACAATTCTAAATCAAACCAATGCACTGTGGGAAACTAGCATATCCAGTTTTACAAAATCTGTTCCTTCTAAACATTACAAATGGAAATGAAAGAAATGCGCTACTGAAACCAAGTTGCATAGGATTATCTGCATTGTCATTAATATGATATTCAATTAAACAAAAATTTTAAGTATCATTTTCTTCTAAAAGAAACCATCAGAAATCAATGGAATGCATTAAAAGATATGAAAGCAGCTGATATTTAAAATTATTCTTGCTAATCTGACTTTTGCTAAAACTGATTCTTATATTTCTATTCCATTCTGTTTGTTCTAAGTAGAATAATCTAACAGAATAGACCACAGAAAACCAAACTGCATAAGACTATCAGCAAACTAATCTGGTACTCAATAAAATGAATATTTTACAGATCCATTTCTTCTAAAAGAATCAGAAATCAGTCAAATGAATGCATTGCAGGAAACCAAAATGGCTATTTAAAATTATTCTCACTAATCCAATTTTTGTTAAAGTGGATTTTGGTATTTCTATTACATTTGTTCTAAGTAAAAAAATCTGATAGAATGGACAACAGAAAACCAAACTATGTAAGCCTATCTGTATTGTGACTAAGATGACCTTCAATAAAATAATTTTTCAAAGGTTCTTTTCTTTTAAAGATACAATGGGAAATTGCAAAAACATAGAAAAGGAAATGAAAATAGCCAACATTTACATTTCTCACTAATCTATATTCATTAAAATATTTGCTTCTATTCTCTCTAATCTGATATTTCAATATACTGAATTTTTGGAAACTCCTTTGAAAGTTCGGAAATGAAGGTTACACACTATATTTAACATTTATTTTATTCTCCTTGAACTGAATTTGATTAAAATGAATTTTATTCAGCAGCCTATTTTTTGAACAAAAAAAAAAAGCGATATCAAAAGAAAGAACTAGAGGAAGTCAAACAGACTAGAACTATATGTATTCTCACTAATACAACATCTAGTAAAACATTTTGTTGGTATTTTTCCTTGAACATAACAGAAATCAAAGTAACCATAAGAAAATGTAAACAGCTGGCATTATATCTATTTTTCTCTTATTCAACTTTTGATAAAGCAATAAATGTTCTAGTGAAAAAAAATTGCTGACATATGGGAAATCATGGTATCTATTATTTCTAATCCGAAATATAAACATAATCGATACTTTTAAAGAATATTTTCTGAACAGAACATTCGGAAATTAACAGAACAATTACAAGAAATGGAGACAGCCAATATTTCCATTTGCTGTCTCTAATAAAACTTCAGTTAAAATGATTTATTAAATTTCTATTCCTTTTAAATCTAAAAAACTACAAATGCAATTTTTAAATTCTAAATGCAATCTAAAATTAAAGCTATTTAATTCTCTATGACACTGTTAAACATTTTTAAGCACTTCAACACATGGACTATGCTATCAAGTATCAATAATTATTAAGGAGAGATTTACATACCATACCATAGAGGATGGGTAGTAACAGGAATTTCTTGGGATGCTTTCGTTGAGAAATTTAAAATTCGACATTCTTGCAAGCAAGTGATGTTTCAGTGGAGATTAAAATAAGGATGACGGCTGCCAATGGTCTACCCGCATGGGCAAATCAAATAACCATTTATAATACTTGATAGCATAGCTCATGTGTTAAAGTGCTTAAAAACATTTAACAGTGCCAAAGAGAATTAAATAGCTTAAAGTTTAATTACTGCACTGTGTACCTCTACTCCAATTTTTGCAATCTAAAATGAAAATACATTTAAAAAAATCAAATTGGAAAGGCTACGATTCTGCAACCTTTTAGAGAGGTGAACATCAGCTGCAAAATACAGACTTGGCAAGCACCATATATGTTTTACAGTCCCTTATCCAAATAGCAATATACAGGGTGAATCTGAAAAAGTGGGCAAAACTTTACGGGGTGGTAGAACGCAGCTATACGAGTAATATTCGTCATAGAATGTATGGTCGGAACAAAAGCGGTGAGAAGTTAAAAGGTAGTTTTCCACTGTCACATTTAAAGAATGAACACAAGAAGGAGAGGAGATACTCTGTGCCTCACTTGCATTCCCGTCCGCCGCACCGTACACAAAGTGCATATCCGCCATTTCGTGGTTAGTATAACCAGCCACCCTCTCGGCAATCCATGGTAGAAACAAGGAGTGTCTAAGGGAGAAGAGAGCTAGCTTCCATAAGCTTAATGTAAACTTTTCGATTGCAGCGCCCTCTAAACATGGCAAACTCGTGGATTGCAGTGAAGCCACCAGCCAGGGAGAGGAGCCAGTTCCTTGCGTTATTTTTCCACCGCCCAAAAAGGTTTCTTACACCACGTGACTAATTTTACATACACTTTGACTCTGTTCAGTGTTCATTTATAATGGTAAAATTTAAATTTTACCATTATAATTTTATCCTTACGTGGATTAATTAAAATTATTTTCTTTAATAAAACCCATTTTGTAAAACAGGTAGTAGCTATGCTCAACAAAAGAATTTTAATATTTTGAACATTCTACAATATTTAATATATTACAATAAATTGAAATTTATGGCTCAATGCGAGACAACATGTTTCGTTTAATTATATTTTATAGAATTTTAGATATTTTCAATAAAAGTCATATCGAGTTACTTACTTGTATAAACTGTCAATAGATGGCAGCAGGCACTTCTCGTATCAACCATAAAAAAATTTATTATTAGAACCAACTTCCATATGCTATATATATCTATATGCTCCAGGGAACACAAAACTGCAACATACATTGACTTACATGTTCGCAAGATGATTAAATGTATTAATTTATATATTAATTTTAGAAATTCTGCAAAATTACTTAAAATAAACATACAACGGCTTTTCCAGGTATCGTAAAATATACTCCTGAACGAGATAAAATACTCATTGAATAACTTTAGGGTCAGTTATCACTATGTCAAACAGTCATGGGTATTAGACAGTTGAAACACTGATTAAATCACAATAAATATACCAAGAGTAAGACAAACCATAGCTGCAGTGGACTAAAAATTATTGCACTGCGCATACGCAGATCGCCCTTTACAGTTGTTTTTGTGCATGTGCATTAATTTGCCACGTTCAGCTTCGGTAAAATTCCACAGAACGGCGCCACTTACGCTTGTGCGAAGCTAGCCTTCTTCTCCTTAGACCTTCTTTGGTAGAAATGCCGTTGGGTGCGAGGACCGACCCTTTTATACCATTTCCAACGCCACCTAGCGGCTCGCCGTTTGCGTTCCACCCATACTTTCTATGACGAATATTGCTTGTATAGCTGCGTTCTACCACCCCGTAAAGTTTTGCCCACTTTTTCAGATTCACCCTGTATATGTAGTGTAAAATCAATTTTCTAATTTTCATTTTAGTTGATTATTTCAGTGGTTACCAAATAGAATACCAGAACATTTTTATTAGAAAAAAGATTTGGTGTCACAATTCAGAGGGAAGCAAAATAGCTTTTCAAATTTTTTTAATCATAAAACAAAATTTTGGAAATTTTTTCTCATTTTGCCTACTTTGGGAATTTAACTTTTTCCACATTTGTTCCTTCAATTCAGAGGGTGGCAAACTGATTCAAATAGCATTTCTGAAGTAATAAAAAAAATATAAATTTTACTATTAATATATATATGGTGCGATGTTTGCTGGTAGCTCTGTTAGTAGTGATGAGATTACAGACCCAGCATGCTATAGTCAATTCTCCACAGGGACTGCTCATACACATTTCATCAATGGGATTGTAGCCTATAAAATGTTAGCACAGCACTTCAAATCCTTTGACCTTGCTAGTTTCACTTGCATCATGTGAATGCTCTTGTAGCAAAATGAAGCTGATTAGAAAACTAACACAGGAAATTGAAACAGCTGATATTTACATCTATTCTTGATAATTTGAATTTGGTTAAAACAGATATTATATTTCTCTTTTTTCTCTTTCTAAATGAATCAAACAGAAAACAAACAACTCTTTCAAAAAACCTGCAACATACCTACAATCTACAATGTGTCAAGACATACTTGTAAATCATGCTATCCTGTTAATCGAAAATCAAGTTGCTTCTTCCATTAATTTCAGCAAAGTTTTTAAAGATTTCTCAGTCTATCTGTATGGTGTATATTCAGCCTATCTATATAAAGTAGGGCTGAATTTTGATTGGAGTCATTTGTTGGTATGAATTGCTTTTGATTACATTATTTGTGTATTTAATCAGTCCTGAATAACTGATATATTTAATAAATCTCATTCTTCACTAAAACATATGTGCATATGAAAATAACAATTAGTAGGAGGGAGTACAGGGGTGACAGTAACAGTCACTCGTCCCGGACAGCAAATCACACATATATGCCACTAGCAGTGAAATGTCAAATTGCACAGACTGCATTTAAATATTTCACTAATTGTAGATATTGAGAAAAGAACTATAATGTATTTTTCTTGTAATGTATTTCTTTAATTTCCAATTGTTTCATTCAGAATAAAAAGCCCTCAAAAGAAATTCGTTTTATTGTATATCAGATTAAGGAGAATACTGATAGTCCAAAGCAGTGTTTGGTTTTCTGCACTGTTTTTTTACAAAGAGTTCTTTTGGAAATTTTTTGGAAGAGTTCTTTGATTTCCATTTGTTTCATTTGGAGAGAGAAAGAATAGAAATATACACTGAGGCCTCATTTAGCTTTCAGAACAGTCCAAATTTGTTGGAGCATAGAACTAACAAGATGCTGGATGCATTGTGCAGTAGTGATGACCATGAAGAAATAATCGTGATGTGCAGTTGCTGCAAACTGGACAGGAGCAAAGTCCTAACCTCATCATTACATGCAAAGCTGAACCACCTAATGTCCAAGATACTGCATAAACATCTAGAATAAAAAAATATCAAATTTCCTATTATCTTATTTATGAAGTTTCCATGTTTCACTACCATAACTAACTCCAGAGAGAACCAAACTACAGTCTAATTTTAGTCTTTAGGTGTATACGCCTATTTCTCCACACTCTCCATAGATTCTTAAAAGTCCCGGCAGCAATCCCTATTCGTCTGTTAATCTCGTGCCGCACATCACCATTATCTGTTACATAGCTCCCAAGATAATTAAACTGTAACACCTGCTCAAGACTGCAACCATTCAGATTAACTGAATCACAGCCTGCCTGAACAATTTTCATCACTTTAGTTTTCTCTCTGTTTATAACCAAACCTACTCTACTACCAGTCTCATCAACAGCTCGAATGAAAGAGTTCATCTCATCAACATCATTTGCCAAAAGGGCTAAATCGTCAGCATAATCTAAATCAGAAATTTTCATATCTCCAGTCCATTTAAGGCCAACTTTCTTTTTTCTACCCTGCTGAGGAGTGGTCAACCACATAGGGTCTTGGTGCTGATCATATACATCAACCAGAATTGAATAATCACTCTGAGCTTGATTACGGATTCTGAATGTGCTGCAATGGTGGGCTTCTGTTGAGGGAAAATCTTCTGCTGTATCTTCTGTTTGTTTGTGGATTGACAGCTCCAAGTGAATAGATTCACAGTATACATTTTATCAGCTGGTGGATAATCCTGATCTGAGGCCAACACAGGTGCCTGAACTTTTGCTTCTATGGGCATTGCCAAATCTGCATTGGTAGAAGTCTTTCAGTATAGTTGGCTCTACAATGGAAAACTTCCATGTCAGCAATTCATGCCTGCACACCTCAGCAGAAAGAGAAAATTCATGCATTAGAGCCGGGGCTTGAACCCAGGTTCCTAAGGTTAGTAACCAAGGAAGTTAACCACCTGGCCATCGAAACACTGATGAACAGTTTGTTAAAAATAACTTTCCTCACTGACAGGGAGAATGCACTCTCAACCCCCACTCCTACTTTGCTACTAGACTGTATATATACTACTAACATTTGATTTAAAAGGTATAGAACTACTTTCACTCAACGATTTGGAAATATCAAATACTAGAACGTCATTCTGGTTCAATGATTTGAAAATCACTAGTAGTGGAATGGTGTACCATCTCAGTGATTCGGAAACATTGAGACAAATGAGAACAATTAACTGAATGGCATTCTGGTTCAATGATTCGGAAGCAGAGAATAGCAGAACTGTTAGAGGCACTTGCAGTAGTGCTTTAGTTCATTGCTTCCCCTACTCAAAATGTCATGCTTTGCCACTGATGTTTTGTGTGGTAGAAATGAGACAGGTATACAGGGATTGAAGATAAACAAGGTTATAGAAGGTGAGGATTCTGTCATAGCTAGGTGTGCTGTTAATGGGTGAATTTTATGGAGGGAATTACAGTATTCAAACAATTTAAAAGTTCTATTGGTGCAGATGGGGTCCCTTCTCTACACCAGATATACATCATTGATGTACCAACACCATAACAGCGTTTTAGGGCGTGAACCTCAGAGAATAGTGTCTTTGATCTGTTTCATTCTCTATGATACTAGAATCACAAACAGTTGCAGCACATACAGTAATGCACTGTAAGGTTACACTAAAAAATTCAAACCTGTTTAAATTTTGCCATCTTTGATAACATTAAGATCTGAAAAGCATTTTTCTTGCATTTGTTGAAAGTTTTTTTTGCTTTCTTTTCAAACATTACAATACCCTCAAACCACAAACTTATATATATTGTAAATGAAGTAGGATAATAGAAGATTTGGTAGGAAAACTGCATTTTTTTAAAATTAATCTTTCCTAATCAAATTGGGGTAAATAAAATTGCATTTTAAAGTTTTTCCATAGTTTTTCCTAAAGTTTGAAATATGATAGCTCTGACACTGGCCAAAACTGGAAAATGATACTCCATGTAAAGTACAACGATGCAAAATTCAAGAGAAAAAATTTTCACCTTTGATTTTAATTCTTATTCTAAAATAAATATCTGACAATTATTTTTTCTTTACATTTCAAAATGATTTTTTTTTTCGTTCAAAATTATAATGGAACTACTCAAATTAATAAATAAAACACAATCTTTAAATGGGAACATAGTTTGTAGAAAATGGTGTTGTGAATTTATCCCATTTCTGAGATATGAGTAAAATTGTTACACAATGTCAATTTTGACCCCTAATATCACAAATAATTGTTGCCTTAGAATGATGTTTCATCTCAAGTGGTATTACAGCACAATAAATAATAAAAAAAATAAATAAATAAATGCTCCCTCAAGCAGCTGCTTGCCACAGAGGTCTGACAGGAGCCTGTCAGTTTATATGCCACAGTAGGAGATCTGAGAGGATGGCAGGACCTCAGCAGAAAAACGACACACACATCCATGCCTAATCCGGGGCTCGAACCCTCCCCTTAGATCAGTAGCCAAGCGTGCTAACCACTCAGCCACGGGACATCTTGTTCTATCTTAGATGTTACAACTCATAAATGGCTGAAAGTAAAAAAAAATTATTCATTTACACTAATGGCTATTAGGGAAAATAATGTGAAGACAACATGAAATGACATGGTCCCCATGTCTAGGGAATTTCACTGATTGATCCATAAGAAACATCAAGGAATAGTGTCTAACAAGCATGAAAAAACCTGCAGATTCTTTTAGATATTAAATGTTCATATTTCTGCTTCTATTGGTTAAAATTTAATAAACTTGGTATTCATTGGTACGTACGATTTCATTTTTGCCTTTGTGTACTACTCGGACCTGTAAATGGTAGCTAGGCGTAAACTGGAAGGAGAGCTGTGCACCAATCCCTAGTGATGATGCACAGAACCGGCCAGGTCTAGCACCTAATGTCCGACCCCGCCTTCTCGTGGTGCAGGCCGTTAGTACCTTACAAAAGAAATATTCTCTTTTGGAAGGGAACGGAAGGGGAGGGCTGCCAGTTCAGTATGGCCTGCTGATCTGGTCATCTATGGCCACTTTTTTTCTTTGTTTTCAACCTTGCTGAGGAGTGGTCAACTTCACAGGGTCCTGGTGCTGACCATTTATACCTACTAGACTGGACTTGTTTATGGATTTGAGCTTGATTTTTGATCCTGGACTTGCTGTACTGGTGGGCCTCTGTTGAGGGAGAGTCTGCCGCTGTGTTTTCTGTTTGCTTCTGGGTTGCCAGCTTTAAGTGAACAGAGGCATGGGATACCTTATATCAGCTGGTGGATAATCCTAATCAGAGGCCATCGCAGGTACCTGAACCTTACTTAGCTAGTTGGGCATCGTCAAGCCTAAACTGGAGTAATGTGTCTCAGGCAGGCCATGTGGCTCTTGAAAAAGTCCACTTGAAAAGGTGGTGCCTGAAGTTCCTACCAGCATCGGTGACTTCAGCCTTCAGCAGAGGAGGAACAGGTCTTTGCCCAATGTCTGCGATCAGGGGGCTGTTTGATATTGTTGGCCCTACCAATCTCAATAAATCTAATTTCTTTAAAAATCCTACTAATCATTTTCTCTCTGCAGGAATGTGGAATGTGACATTACATAGAGATTATTCTCTTGATGTCCTCATGCAGGAATTTCAGCGCTATAACCTAGATATTCTAGGCTTGCAAGAGACCAGATGGACAGGTAAAGGTGAGATACTTAAAAATAACTTTAAATTTCTCTTTACAGGGAGGAAGGATGGAAAGCATCACCAAGGCGTGGGTCTGCCGCTCAGCAGACATGCTAGTGATGCTCTTCTAGGATATGAGTGCATTAATGAAAGGTTTCTTACAGCAAAATTCAGACAAGCATTAAAGACTTGAATGTTATCTGCTGTTATGCCCCCACTGAGGATGAAGATGAGAAGGATAGGTTTTATGGACAACTTCAGGATATTTTGAATTCTGTCAAGAAAGGAGATATTACCCTTGTTCTAGGTGACTTCAATGCAAAAGTTGGTATTGACTCTGACCTTTGGGGAGGGGTGATTGGCCCTTTTGGTATTGGTAGCTGCAATGGCAATGGGCAACGTCTCCTACAGGTAAGTAAACTCAATGGTTTCAGAATAACTAACACACATTACAAACACCGCAACATACATAAATACACATGGGTTTCACCCGATGGGCTCATAGGAATATGATTGATTATATATTAATTAACAGCAAATGGGCTAGTTCTGTTAGAAATACCAGGGCATATAGGGGAGCTGAAATTGGATCAGACCATTACCTTGTTAAAAGTGTCTTGCAACTTAAACTTAAAAAGTGTTGTGCTAGAGCTAAAAAATTTACCTTTAATACCGAAGCTCTGAAAGACCAGTTATAGCTAAAGCTTACCATGATAGGTTACTTAGTCATTATGACAGTCATGGTTTGCTTAATACAGAAGTTGAGGAAGAATGGGGCCATTTTAAACAGGCTTTCTTGGAAACTAACAGTACTCTTTTAGGAAAAAAGGCGCAGAGGAGGCAAAATTATTTAAGTGATAAGGCACTTGAGTCTATTTCAGAAAGAAGGAACTGCAGGAATGTCCTTAATCAGTACCCTAGAGTACCCTATTAGTACTATTAGTCCTAATAGAAAGGATTACAGAGAGCTTAATAAACGTGTAAAGGATCAGTTAGCTACTGATAAGAATCTTTGGCTTGATGGTTTGGCTGACAAAGCCGAGGAAGCAGTTAGACAGCACAACAGCAGAGAGCTGTACCAGATAGTTAATGTTTTGTGTGGTACAAAACGGACAGGTATACAAGGATTGAAGGATAAAAAAGGTAAGGTTATAGAAGGGGAGCATTCTGTCATGACTAGGTGGGCTGAGCATTTCAGTGATGTTCTAAACAATGTGGTTAGTTCTACTTTCATTGTTTGTAATGATGATAGATGCATTGGCAGCTTTAATGTTGGCCCTATAATTGGCCCTATAACACAATCTGAAGTTATTTTGGCCGTTTCTAAACTTAAACTTCATAAATCCCCAGGGGTAGATGAAATTACTACAGAAATGCTCAGAGCTGGGAATGTTTCGGTTACCACTTGGATGACTGAAATTTTGAATAACTTTTATGATAAAGGCATGGTTCCTAAAGATTTTATCAGAGCTATTATTATCATCCCTATTTTCAAAAAAGGTGATCACAGTTCTTGTGATAACTATAGGGGTATCAGTCTACTCTCTGTTCCAGGTAAAGTTCTTTCCATGATTGTGCTTAATAGAATTAAGAATCTGGTTGACAGGCAATTGCGTGATGAGCAATGTGGATTCAGAAGTGGTAGGGGATGTGTCGATCAGATATTTTCACTTAGGCAGATTCTTGAGAAATGTTTAGAGTTTCAGAAACCTTTGGTTGCTAGCTTTGTTGATTTCAAGAAGGCTTTCGACTCTGTTGATCGTCATAATTTGTGGTTGATTGTAAGATCATATGGTATACCAGACAAATTAGTTAACATAATGAAAGCTCTCTATAATAACACTGAGTCGTGTGAGAGAGTTGGTAAGGCTTGTAGCAATTGGTTTAGCATTACTTCTGGTGTTCGACAAGGGTGCATTTTGTCCCCTTTTCTCTTTAGCTTGGTTATTGGTTATGTTATGCGAAATTCACTTCAAGGGAAAGATTTTGGCCTTAAATGGACTGGAGATATTAAAATTTCCGATTTAGATTATGCTGATGATTTAGCCCTTTTGGCATATGATGTTGATGAGATGAACTCTTTCATTCGAGCTGTTGATGAGACTAGTAGTAGAGTAGGTTTGGTTATAAACAGAGAGAAGACTAAAGTGATGAAAATTGGTCAAGCAGGTTGTGATTCAGTTAATCTGAATGGTTGCAGTCTTGAGCAGGTGTCACAGTTTAATTACCTTGGGAGCTATGTAACTAATACTGGTGATATGCGGCATGAGATTAACAGACAAATAGGTATTGCTGCCGGGACTTTTAAGAATCTATGGAGATTGTGGAGAAATAGGCGTATACACCTAAAGACTAAAATTAGACTGTATAATAGTTTGGTTCTTTCTAGGGTTAGTTATGGTAGTGAAACTTGGACGCCATGTAAACAAGATAACAGGAAACTGGATGCTTTTGATTCTAGATGCTTATGCAGTATCTTGGGTATTAGGTGGTTTAACTTTGTAACTAATGATGAGTTAGGCAAAGGAGTCTGCAACCTCCTTTAAGCAGCATATTGTGCAGAGAGAGACTCCGCTGGTTTGGCCATGTTGCCCGTATGGATAATTATAGATTGGCGAATAAGGTTATGAACAGTGTGCCTAGAGGCCTCAGAAGGAGGGGGAGACCTAGGATGTGGTGGGCAGACAATGTCAAACAGTACCTTGTTAGAATTGGTGTGCAGTGGCCGGATGCAGCAGATGTAGCTCAGGACAGATATGCTTGGAGAAGTAAACTGTGCAGTCTGGTTGGACCTCCGTAGCCCATGGCTGCTTGAGGATGATGATGTACTACTCAATTTGTTTTTGGTCTGGTGTTTGTTTGTTGTAGCAAAAAAAAAAGGCTCTACTGAGTAAGAAATATTTTGGGATTTTTCAGCAAAAGAATTTGATAATTTAAACAATCCAAGGCAGCTGTAACTGCAGCATGTGGTTTTAATTTTGCTTTTCATGCTTTCTCTTGCACCCTATTATATGCAAATAGCCAATACATCGATTAAAACTTTTCCACCCTACAATAAAAGTGTCCTATTCAGCATGGAGCATTACACCATACATTAAAAATAAAAGTATTTGCAATATTAATAATATATTTGTTAATACTTTTTTTTTTGCATGGTTCTTAAATTGTACTGGTCAGACACAGTAAAATGTAGCCAGTTAGGTAAAAATTTCAAGATAGCACATTTGACTTTTAAGGAAAGTTCACTCTTTATATTTTTAACTACTGAAATTAAAGAGAGTGAGGGAAGGGAAACCTGCAAATAATTTCATCAACTAGAGTTTAGAGCACTATAACAAAAATCTTATGTAATACAAATACTATGTTCCACAGAAAACATAGAAAAATGTTCATAAATTTAGTAAGTATACAGTTACTCACCGCATCCTGAACCAGGAGCATAGTCAGGAAAACATTAATAAACTTAGTTTGCAGGGAATACAGCACAATAAACAACAATAGTCACTTGATTAAAAAAACAAGAACACTGACACACAAGCAGAAGCCACATTTATGAAGTTCACTGCATGCAACAGTATTAATGAATGAGCAGTGAATATGTGCATGCAACACAATATCAATGGGATCAAATGGAGAGTTGATGTGTAACAGTGTCATATTTGGAACTAGTCTATTACCAATGGATTCTGTTTCCAAGAGAATAAAAACATTATCTCACCTGTGTTGTAAAATTTAGGAACTCAAATTTGGTTTGCATCCACATTAATGATATAAACTATGCAATGAGTTTTTACATGATTAAAGAATTTCATATTGGTAGTGGACCAAAAACATCTTTAATTGTAAGAATAATAAATATATTAATCATATCCTACATTCTATATATCAATGAGGACTGTTTGAATAAGGCATATGATACTACCTTTGTCGATATACATTACAAATATCATCTAAATATTGCTCTTCTATTTATACTGATTCAGCCATATTTATTTCTAATATATTATTATTATTATTGTTTAGAGTCATAAATATATTGCTGTTATTTATGATCATATACATATTGATTTAATCATGCACTATTCAATCATTATTGCTTAATTATTATATGAACATTATTATAATTTCTCTTTCTTCACTATGTGAAGAATGAACTGCTCTTAAATAGATTTTGGTAAAATTTAAAACTAACTGCTAAAATATGTATTATTTAAAAATATTAGTAAACATACACAAAAATACAACCTCTTTTGAAAATAAAAACCATACTGATTAGATAATATCAATGATGCAAGAATTTTTGATTGCACAGAAATAAAAAATTTAGAAATATCCAGCTTATATTCTCAGTTCATTCAGAATTAATTATATAAGGATCATTCAAATGCAAATTGACAAACTAAAAATGAAACACAAATTAGTTACTGATCTGTTCAAATTTGCCCTGATTATTGAGATATTTGCCTTAACATGAAATTAAAAATATGATACCTTCTTTCATACAGTGATTTTGACTGTTGAATGAAGAAGCCTGTGACAATGCACTGCACCTCTTTGTCTGAATTCAACTTCCTTCTTTTCATGGTGATTTTTACAGGTCCAAAACAGGTGGAAAAAAATGGACCTACAAATTTCTTAATTGCTTACAAAATCCTCTGATTTCGAAAAGAAAATTTTTATGTTAATTTTCGGGAAAATTTCAAAACTCAAAGAAAAAAATGTGTTTACAGTAGTTCAAATTAAACTTGTGAGCTTAAATCTGAAGGTTGTTTCAAAATGGATATATGAAAAGAAATGGAATGGTAACAGTATCAAAGAAATTATTTATATGGTAACTAATATGAATGAAAATGTAAGTATGATTGTTTCAAGTTTGAATTATATAATTAAAATCAATCCAAAGTAAATGCACAGTATTCCCTGTTAAGAAACATTAATTGAATTATATACTTTTGTCACAAAAAGGGGAAAAAAATTCAGATGGGATTTTTATTTTTAAAAAAATTGAATTGAAAACACAGTCCCAAGTAGGAGCACCTGGCAGGGATCACAATACATGTGCATATTGTAGGAACAACTGCTGACGGTGAAGAGATAATGGGTAGTAGCATAGAGACACTGGACCAGAGAAGTGCAGATAGAGGACCTGATGATGGAGATGGTCCAGTCTGGGCAAGGATCATATACCTGGGATCTGCAGTTGAGTTTCAACCAGATAACTGCATGGTATAGGCGGAGCAAAGAATATCGGTCTGCTCCTCAGAAGAGAGAAAGGAGAGGACCTTGACAATGTTTAATGTCTGTATGCACTTGGATCTGAGATGACATATGTGGTAAAAAGGGCCAATTTCTGGTTCAAGATGAGACAAAAAAACTTGGTCTCTACCACAACTGCAATGATGGTACCCCAAGAGATGAAAATCATGCTTGTGACAAAAGTGTATACAAGCAACCTTCTGCGGGGAGAACTGAAACTCATTGACTGTTGCCCAAACCAAAAGACTGTTCAGAGAAATTTGCAGTTATTGTTTAATAATTAACATGCTGGAAGAAGAGCATGAAATGCTAAATTCATCCACATAGAGGGCATTTCCTACAATCAGAGGAATTTGTCTCGCAATGGAAT
Organism: Ryuthela nishihirai; assembly: GCA_038380435.1. Classification (NCBI taxonomy): domain Eukaryota; kingdom Metazoa; phylum Arthropoda; class Arachnida; order Araneae; family Heptathelidae; genus Ryuthela; species Ryuthela nishihirai. The sequence goes on along the minus strand of JAWZYU010000023.1, from coordinate 1,156,612 downwards.
TAGTCTTGACAGCAAAAAGCCTAATACTCAGGGTCTGGTATGGCCTTGTGGTTAGGTTTGCCAGGAACTGCATGCTACAGAGGATGAGGCTCAAAAAGAATGGAAACAGGACACAGGCTCAAAAAGAATGAGAAGAAAGAAAGTTGGCAATGAAAATTAGGATGTGAATGCACAAGCCAAAAAGGCATGGAGTCACAAAGAATACCAAATTGCAAAACAGTGTCGTATGCTTTTCTATGTCAAAGAAAATGGACTACACTGTTGGTATAGATGTTGATACCTGAACCTATTTTACAGCAGTAACAATAATTATTGTTATCCCACAGGAGCTCTCATTTTCAAAATTAATTTCTGATAGCAGATTTGTGGCATATCAGAGAGTCAAGAGTTGACCTTTGCCAGCAAACAGCACACTTGGTGTTGAAAATTAGGTTGTAACTTAACAACTAGATTAAACTAGGTTGGAAAGTAGGTTGTAAATGGAAGAATGGTAAATGTCAGATGAATCTGGCATTTTCCATTCTTTCCAACACCTTGCACATGACAGATTATCAATGCAATGAGATGATAATTTGAAGGAATCTTGGGATCCCTTCCTGGCTTGGAGAAGGCCAAGATGGCAAGACTCCCACCAGGTATTGGGAAACTGCTCCCTAAGCAAAATATGGTTGAAAGCAGTCAATCCTTACTAGATGGTGAGAGATGTTGGAGCATGGCATAATGGGCATTCTGGCCTGACAGCAAATGCATGAGAAAAGTGCAGAGCAAGGCGAAGCTTCTCCACTGTGAATGGCTTGATGTAAGGCTCCGGGTCATTCTAGTGGAAGGACAGCAAGAAAGTTCAGCCTTGCTCTTCAGGGCCAGAACTTTGGGAAGTGTGTAGACATAGAAGAGATGCAGGAAAAGGACTCCCCCAGAGTGTTGGCAATTACTGTCTAAAAAAGGACTATGTCTGTTTTGGAATCCTCCATGAGAAGTAAGGAGGTAGCAGCTGTGAGACAGGGTTATTGTCTTCCAGGAAGATGATACTTCCAGATGAAACATCACAGTGCAGACTCACGAGATTGGAGACACACCTATGAATGGACCATCTCCATTCCGGTCCCAGCAAATGAGTGAAAAATGCTGGATCGAGGAATCTTTGCCTGTTGCAAGTACACTTCCTGCATGCACACGCAAATGGGCTGATGTACCTGAAGAAGGACCTTGATGTCATCAAAATCCCTCTGGAATCCACGACAATTCCATTGTAGCAGTATGGCTATCTCAAGACTTAGAGGTGTGTGCAGATGATGAATTCCAATTCATTTTAACCATCACACAAGGCAGTTTTATGAATAGGGGCAGTTTGTATACATATATAAATCTTAAGAATAATAAATATTGAGATAAACTCAGATAAATTCGACAGTTCAACATCCAGTAATAAATAGGCACTTTTGACATCAAAAGTGCCTATTTATTACTGGATGTTGAACTGTCGAATTTATCTGAGTTTATCTCAATATTTATTATCATTAGCATACTTGTAAGGCATGCTTTCCATCTATTGGCAAATAAAAAGCCACAAGGGCTAAAAAATTGCCTAAAATAACACCTACATGTGATATAAAGGGAATGTCCATAGCATTAATTAGAGGAAATCTTGATCGGCGGCCAGTAGCTCGGTGGTCCAGAGCACCTGACATGTTATCAGGAGCTCGTGGGTTCATATCCCATCTGGCTCAGACAATTTTTCCTCTAAAACTGAAATCGACGTCAAAAGTGCCTATTTATTACTGGATCTTAAGAATTGTCTGAGAGACACAAATCAGAGCCTGCCATTTGAGGAGGTAGTTGTATTTTTTCCTCGGCCTATCCAGCATATTTTTTAATGTGAACAGGGTATGGCTCTCCCACACACGGGGATACGGCTTAATGTCCAATCCAACAGACTGCAGCCTTTCCAACACCATCTGGACCCTACTGATTGAGGGCAGGGTGGGGAGTTTTGCAGAGATAAATCTCAATGCTGGGTCAGCTGGGACTCAAAATTGGGAACTGCAGGTTAGAGAAGCCTGAAGTACAACAAAAAATTAATAAAAAAAAAATGAAATTGCCATTTGCATTTTTTTTACATATTTCTTTCAAAATATGCAATTCAAGTTAAAAAAAAAATATTTTGATTTCATGCATATTTCATTAAACTACAATATAAACAATTTGTTAAAACCATATGATTGCCACTTCTTAGAAGCTCTATACACATTGACAAATTGTTTGTTAACATTACTGTAGGCTGAAGCAACACCCTGATTTAACCTCCCAAGTTTGAAAGTTTAATTTGAAATATTATCAAAAAATATTTCCTTAAAGTTTCAAAAATCTCCTGAAAATTAACAAAAAAAAAAAAACTGCTATTTTGAAAATATCAAGTACGTACCTCTTCCCCCATTTTACACTTTTTTTTGCCTTAAACCTATTTCAGTATTCTCAGAATCATTTATCCCATCATTCTATGCATCATTCCTCCTCTTTTTTTAGTTATAATTTCAAACCTTCTCAAATCGAAACCATAACTAAAAAGATTCTAATTGCTAGCTCACACATGTGAGAGTCGTCTGCTAAGTAACTGCATGGAAGTTGTTTACATGGTTCATTTAAGTCCCAAATAGTTCCTCCCCACATATTGAGGATATATCATCTCTCTTCATAAACTTAGTATTTCCTTTTTTTTTATAATTAAACCTTTTTATTTCTGTATATTTATTTATATAAATTACTGATTATGTTTCAAAATATGCCATGCTGTAAAGAATCATTAAAAGAAATAAAAATTGTGTTCCAGGTAAATATCGTATTCTTTCGTTTGTGGCTGCTGTCACTAACTAAATGATGCCCTTGTCGGAGCCATGATTTGACATATGGAACTGCATCAAACTCATAGTTATCATTATACTATTTAACAACAGGTAAAGTGTTATTTTAATATTTTAACAACAGGTATAGCTATACCACTGTGTACTGGTTGAATATCAGCCTTGCATATATGTCATGCCATGATGAGAGATTAAATTTGCGATTTCACAGTCAAACTAAATCCCTGATCTGATAATTAGATCAAATTTTTCCCCAGGGGGAGACTTTCTCTGTTCTATTGATTCCAAGACCACACATTTCCTTTCAAAACCTAAAATAGGTTATGTTCTTCATCAACATTCCTCCTTTGCTGCCATATGTTTTAACTGCCCAGGACTACAAATACTTGGGGTAGGATCACTATGTGGTTCATACATATGGATCTGGTTAGGGACCAGACCTCCACTGTATTTTATGATACTCTTCCAACCAGATATATTTTGCTGCCTCATCCATGTTTGTAGTTCTTTAACAGCATCTAGATTTGCTTTAGAACAGAGGTGCTCAACACACGGCACATTGGGTCCCTAAAAATAGCACTTAAAAATGTGTTCAACTTGGCACATACTTATCTCCTTATTTAGCAAGAGTATAATTACAATATAATAATTAGAATTTTTGCCAAATAGAAACTTTGTAGCAGAGTGATTTATGAAGGCATCTGAACTTTAGAAATATAAATTTTGCTCCGAAGGTTATATGCTACTGCATATACAAATGGAAGTGATTGAATTAAAATGTAATACAATATTAAAAGTTTTCAGAACTTTCTTTAATTATTACATCAGATAACACTACTTAAGTTTGGAAATTATTACTTATAAAAGTTTTCTTAACCTCAGAAAATTTGCACATTGATGTATTTGCTGTTTTGCATGCACTTACCTCTGTGAACAACCTTTTATCATTAATGAAACAAATCAAGGACAGACAGCAGTCTTATGAATTGTAACCTTAAAAACTTTGTGATTCTCACAGTAACAAAATCACAACCTGAAGTTGACAAAGTGACTGGGTTGAAGTAAACATAAAATGCTCGATAATGCTAGTATTAAATGCTTATATTTTTCAGAAATTTTTAGGCTTTAATATGTGACTTACAAATTACTAATATGAAGTTTTATACTTGAATTAGGGGAATGTAATATTTTTGATCTGGAGAGAGTGGCACATGATAAGAATGATATTGAACACTACTGTTTTAGAACAACCCTCCAATGACCAGAATAGCACATAAAATTTGCACTTTACAAAATATTTGAAAAAACATAAAAAACATGGAAAAGTATATTTGAAAATCACAATGAAAAATATCATCACTTACACACACTATGAATAGCTTAATCTAATCTCTACATATATTTAATCATTAATAAAATATAGACCAAATTCACAATGGTTGGATATTTAATAAATAATGACTACTTTTTACATTCCTTTTATATTAAGGGAACATCTCTTTATACAATGGTAATTGTTCCTCAAGCAACCTTCAGTCATAGTAACATTATGCTGATCTACCAGAAACCATATTAATTTCAGATCAACTATCTATATATATAGCATTGAGTATATCTTAGCAACTACATAAACTATGTACAGACTTAATAGCAATTAAATTTGACATTATCGTTTTATGTTGAATATCTAAATTCATCATATAGTGCAAATACTTTTGTTTATTTTTAAGTTAACAGTTTACCTTATTATCACACTAAAGCAGTAACTCCAATGCCAAGTCCTTAGTTCTGATGACTTAGAACCAGCTGGCACAACAGTTTGCAGTTAACATGTATATCATTGCTGGATGACACCAGTATGTTACTATGCTTACCTTGCTTAAACTGTCAGTGGCTTGCTGCAGGTACATCTGGTACTGAATGTTGTGATGTTAATAACTTATGGATAAGTAGTCTATAGTTAGTGCAATTGCACGTTGTAATTACAAGGTTCTCTACAATTCTTCAGTAAATCATACACGTTAGCACAGTTCCAGTGTTATAGTATGCTTATAATCCACAAGTTTAATGCTGGCCGAGGTTGCGTGAAGGGCAGTATACAAGGCCATCTTACTACCATCTTTGTTATACTAGTTTTAAACTAACATACACCAAAACTTTAACATCATAAGTAAAAATTAACTCAAGACTAAAAGGTCATGTGATGAAGATCTACTCAATACTATATGTATAGGTAGTTGATCTGAAACAAATATGATTGCTCATAGATCAGCATAATGTTATTACAACTGAGGGTTGCTTGAGGAACAGCCACCTTATATAAGATGTCCCCCTAATATAAAAAATGTGTAAGCTGTAGTCATTATTATTTATTAATCATTAATATTAAGTAATTAAATGAATAATGAATAACAAAAGAAGTATGTCCTTTCCAGATCTGGCCATACTTTGGATATACTATCAATTTTTTTTTAATATCACATTGTGGGAAGTGAGCTTTGTCCAAGAAAGTACTGCTCTCTAACAAGAGAAGCACTGTTTAGAAGAAAGTGTCCCCAATACATTCTTTCTTCTAAACAATGCATTCCCTGTATTATATCCATGCATCAGAAGATATTTTAAAGCAAGATAGGCAAAAATACCCATGCATCTTGTCCCACTCTCAATGCTATTTCAATCCTTTGCCAGTTGTTAAGAGTTGATTGGTGGTGCTCTCATGAATGAAATGTAGTTGAAATTCATCAAATTGAAACATCTCTAACTTCTTTAGATTTAGGCTTTTAATGTAATGTTATATGCATTTTTTGAAAAGCTGTCTGTATGCTACCTATGCATATGGAGACCTATTCAGATATATCCAGATTTTGCATAATATAGTCAAACGTGCTTATAATGAATTTGGAGGAACAGTCAAAAAACTTGGCTATATCAGTAAATTCATTATACAAAATATTTACAAAAATTATCTAGAAAAGGAAATATGTTACATATTTAAGCTCAAATAATAAAGATCTAACTGACACTGTTTTTATCTCTTTGCTTCAAGAAATAGATGGCTTAGTGGCAATTTTTGAGCTCTAGCTACTAGAATGACTGGAAAAGAGCTTTGAAATCAGGATATTATGCTAATCTTTTTTCTTGAAGCAGCACACCTCTTGCTTTTTCAGGTTTTGCCAATCTTCTTTCTTTATTTCTTAAAAATGCAGATAAAGAACTCAGTGGCAATCCATACACCTTGGCAACATCACCTTTCTTTTGGAATTTTTGACATTTTCTGATGATTTCTCATTTCTGTGAAATAGATTTCATTTGTTCTTAGGATATCTTAATGCAAAACTATGCAACAACCCAATGTCCGACATTTCACTTGATGTAGAACTAAAAAAAGTTGAATGCTTTCCTTAATATGAGTTGCAGAATTCGTGTAAGACAAAGCAGTGACTTTGTGATTCACAGTTTTCTTATCCTGCTGCTCCCACAATGAAATTCCCTACAGAGTCTGTCCTTTTACCCCACAGCTATTCATTGATCTTTTGGAATGCAACTTGCTGTGTGACAATATTTGAATTCACAGCTTTCATTAACTCTGGCTGACCCTAGTTTATTCCTTTTCTTGAAATGTCTGTGTTAATCCAGTGTCTGGGATATGTTACACAGAGCTTCAATTTGAAGTCTTAATGACTTTTTATAGGCCAGTAAACATGTTCCACCACCAAGGAATAGTGACAGAACATGTTCATGTTTTATGAAAAAATCACAACCCAGAAGCAAGACTCTGAAAAATGTATTACTGTAAAAAGATTGACATTTTTTAACAAGGAACTTGATTGATTTTGATTAATTTGTGTCCTTTGTCTAAAGAACAGGAACAGTACATTATATCATTTTCCAAAGAATGGAAACAGTGTTCATAATAAAAAGTACACATATCATCAATATGAGTTTTAAAACTCATATTGAAGTGCATTGCTGTGTATGTTCTTTAACATACAAAATGATGGCTCTCTTGCACACGGGGTCACAGATTTATGTCTCAACTGATGGATGGCAGCCTTTACAAGTCCAGTGGCGTCCCTTTCCTGACTGAGGATAGGTTGGGGATTTTATGTCACAGAAGGTCAAAGTCTAGCCCTGACCCCAGCCCACTTGTATTAAAAGGGAATGATGTTTGTTTCATTATATTTAAAATTTCATTATTACTGACTTCATTATATAAGAATTCGACTGTAGTTCTGTGATCGAAGAGAAGGTTTCTGTCTTTTTGACTGACCCCTCCCCTCCACCCCTAAAGGCAAAATTTTTAAAGAATAAGAGCTAAGGCCACCAAATTTGGTATAGATTTTTCTTATTAAAACTTAAAGCAATGTAAGGGTTTGACTGCCAAATTCCCCCCTCCCCCCCAAAAAAGCAAAAATGTGCAAATGACTGTCAAGTGCAATGAGTTATGTCTCAAATGAGAGCTTTTGATGCAGAGAATACCATGCTAGTAGGTTTGTAGCCTATCTCAAATTATGCTCCCTCCTTTTTTTTTGCTTCCCTAAAAAATGTGGGGAGAGAAATATCATGGGGGATGGGGGTTCACAGCAATGTGTTGTAGGTCAAACAAAAGCCTAACATATGGAGAGTCATCTAAAATGATTTAGAGCAATGGTTTTCAAACTTTTTCGTTTCAAGACGCCCTTAGTGTATGAAGATTTTTTCATGGCGCCCTGAAAATTTACCAATTAGTGGAATGGGTGAGCCAGTTGTTCACAACAGTTTCTCAAATCTTGGAATCAATCTAGACACAGCTACACTCATTTCCTACTCTACGTTGAGTTTTGAGTGATATTTGGAGCTTGCATAATGTCTGCGATAAGGGAAGAGCAGTATGCTGCATTGAAATTTTGTTATCATCTGAAGAAAACAGCCACCAAAGCATACAAATCTATCATTATGATCATCAGTGCACTGAATTAAGATTGCCCGGAATTATTAAAATTTTCGAATATCCTATGGTGCCCCTGGGAATTAATTGCGGGCCCTAGGGTGCCGAGTGCACACTTCGAAAACCTCTGATTTAGATAGTTTAATCTAACGAGTTAAAGACCCGAGGAACATTGGGTAAATTGGATTGTGCAGTATAAATGGTGATATAAAATTTCTCTTAATGAAATATGTTGTGGTTTTTTAATAAGTAATGTCTTTCTTTTATTGTTACATTATGAGGAATGAATCAACATTTTTATGAGAAATTTATTTTATGAGTGAAATATGTAATAATCAATGCCTCTTTTTTAAAATAAGTTCTGCCATTTTACACATTTTCCTTTTTTCGTGAGTGCTTTATGTTAATTTGTTTGTAACATTGCAGATCTGTGAAACAGCTGTTTCACCATATCATCCAACTGTGCTTTTAGTGACATTGCCTACACAGTTACCACCAAGAAGAATAAAAATCCTACTAATGTGTGCTTAAAAAGTTAAAAAAAGGAACATAAAACATAAATTTTTATGATTAAATCACTCATTCAGATATTAGTTTCAAATGAACTTAGGGCAATTCAGTAATAGCAAATTACATTCAAATATATGTTAATTTAAAAGAAATGGAGAGTTAGCTGAAAATATTTCTTTATCAAGAAGTCGTAGATTTGAATTCCACTTCTGCCAGTTTTTTAGATTAACCTTTCATCTCTAAGGGGCATTTCCTGATGAATTGCTATTACTGAATTGCATTATATTCCTTTGAGACCAATGTGATCTGAACCAGTGATTTAATCATTGACAATTATATTTTATCTTTTTCACTTTTTAGAACATATATTGTTGTTTTTTTTCCCCAATTTCATTTTTACTATAACACAGAATTAAAAAAAAAACAACCTTAAATAAAGAAAAGTACACACCTAATAGTATAACTATATTATCACAATGTATGCTGTACAATCAATTAATAAAACCTCCTTATAACTCAAAATGTGAGGAGTGCAAAGTTATTACAATTCATTGTGGGTTGTAACCCACAGTGTGATAACTTATTGTAATATATGTACCATAGCTTAAATTCAAGTAATACATATAGCATTATATATTTACAATGTATGCTAGACAATAAAATTGCAAACATAATTACCAATATTTGATAGGCTTTCTGCTTTAGCACAGTCTGATGTCACAAACATTTGCTCCATGCAATATGTCCAAAACTCTTATGTTGGTGCACTTGCTAGGCCTATTGTAGACATCTCATGTAGCCAAAGTTGTTGTTATGTAAAGAAACCAGTCTATGGAAGTTGTAGGCATGATGTTATGTCGATATTCTTATCACTGATACAGTCATTACATATATATAACTGCATTAAAGTTTACTGAATTTCTTATTCTAACTGCAGTTAAGAGTTGTTATGCCAATTTGCTATGATGACACTGTAACATCAGTTACTTAACCAAAATCTTAAGTCAAAGCAGTTTGAAGGTTAACAATGAATAGTTATGCTGCAATTATTTATGCTATACTTTGGTACAGAGTTCAGTTATAGAAGAACTATTGCACTATCCTCATACCTTGTGTTTAGAGTTACTATTTTAAACAGTTAAAATCATCTATGAATTTAAAATCTGTTAAAATATATTTACCGGTGCCAAGATGTCAATGGCTGTAGCCATTACGTTACACATGGGTCAGCCTGAGATCACCGTGATGACTGATTAACAGCGAAACGCGTTGCTTGTTCTGACCCGGGTGTACCGTAATGGTGAATTGTAATAACTTTGCACTCCTCACATTTTGAGTTATAAGGAGTTTTTACTAAATAATTGTACAGCATACATTGTGATAATATAATTAAAACCAACCTTGTATTAGGCCACTGTAGATTAAGTTAAAAACTTTGTAACTTCTTAAATAATTTTTTCTTTGGAAAAATGTGAGAGAAATTAAAGATCTCAAACAATTTATCTAAATCTCAATTTGTAAGTAATATTTGTTTGATATTTAAAGAGTTATGTAAGACAGAATATTTAACAGCAGCAATGCCAGTCCAAAGAAACATCAAAAATCAGTGAAAACTGAACAATTATGAGTGTGGATTATTTAATTCGTGACTGACGATATCTTACCTTTAATCTTCATTGCTGGAGTCTGCAGGTTTTTGCTCCTTCTCAGTGTCCACCAATGAAGCTATGCCCTTACACCATTGCTCAACTTGGGCACTGAATGCTTGCTGCAAGCCACTTGTGAAAGTGTTCAGAGCACCATCATTAGGGCAGCTTGAACCTTCTCGCCATTTTCAAAACATATGCCTTCTTTATACTTTTTCAGCTTTGAAAACAGGTGAAAATCACAAGATGCGAGATTAAGAGAGTAAGGGTGATGCTCTTAAATCTCAGAAAACCAACATTGTGGCAAGAGTTTGAATCAAAGCAGCAGTATGGAACCTTGGCTCTGTCATGGTGCAAAAACCATTTTCCCTCTTGGAATTCTGGTTGTTTATTATGAACTGCATGGTGAAATCTTGACTGAAGGACTCCTGCATACATTTCCTTATTTGCTGTTGACCCCCAAGGCATAAAATGCATTATGAGAATACTTTTGCAATCAAAAAACACTTAGATCATCTGTTTCCTGGCAAACCACATATAACTTGAAATCTCATAGGCTGCAGTAAAACTTGAGTTTGTGCCACTTTAAAACTGAGCTTTACTTAAAAAGCACTGTTCTTATATACTTTAGTAATTTCTGTGGCTGTCTGTGCACCATATGTATCACATACCACAGCTTAGTTTCCTGATCAGCTGTAGCCTGCAAAAAATCACAGACAAAAACGAACACATTTCCAAAGTGAAAAATGACAGACTTAACTGCATACTGTTAACTTGCAACAATTCACAATGGGTTTCAAACTGCACACACTGCACTGTGCCCTTAAAGATTTGATGTGTTGCCACTTTAGTATTAACTCACATAAATGAACTGCCAATTGTTGCCAACAGCAATCACTGAATTAAATGATCCACCTATACATTTACACAAATTTCTAAAATTTCTACTTATTTTATTAAATGGTGTGAAACAATAATATATAGAATTAAAATTTTAATTAATTTCTGAGGTAATTATTATGAATGCTGCTGTTATATATCACATGAATAGTGTTGAAAATCAAGATCTGATCTAGATATTTAACTTCAGTCATGCTTTGCTTTAAAAGTTTAATTAAGAAGTTATGGAATTTCGAATTTAATTTTTGATTGACCTAACAAAGTGATGGTCCTAATAAAGTGACCAGTGAGTGGCTATCATTATATTATAATATATTATAAAATTATATTATAATATTATATATTATAAAATTCTTATAATTAAAAAATATTGTGGCTCCTTATTTTCCTTTTAAAATATGATTTGATTTTTATTCTTGTGGAGGTTTTTAAAACATTTTATTTCTTACCTAATTGTTTCTTGCTTACATATGCGATTTGTTTGTCAGTTTGTCAAACAGTTGCTTTGTATTACCTCTCTAACTTGGAGGTTCAGTAAGGGAATTTTATATGCAAAAAAAACCTGATGGCAAGTGAAATGATATAAGCTATATATATCATTTCCTTTACTCCTTCCTCTCCAGAAATATTCAAATTTCATATAACTGAGAGTAGTTACTTATGAATGGTACATAAAAACTACTAATCAAGATTCTATCAGATTACCCCAACATTTTTCACACTCCTCTTTGTCCACTTTATTTTTTTAAAAATGAAGTTGTTACTAAAAATGCTTATATTTTTATAGGTGCTCCAAAAATCAAAGAGAAATGTCAATAACAATATTTACTCTAATCAATTAATTTAACATAAAGACAGAATGGTGAAATAATTTTCTTTTGCACATCTAATATTGTTGGCCTCCCATCTTCCTTCAAAATCATTCTGATTTCAGCAAAAAGTACAATCATTAGCAACTATATTTAATATTCTACATTGAATGTAAATAGAGAGCAACTTTAATTTTTTTTAATTCAGTTTTTCATACGTTTTGCATTTTATAACTTTAATTACTGGTTTTACTGCTACTGGTTTTACTTTATTTCAGGATGTAATGGCAATTACTATTGCTAGGAATATAGTGCATGTTATCATGAACACAATATTATAGTAAGAACTATTTCAGTGATGGGAGAATTCAGAGTTACTAGGCAAGTTGGAAAAAACCCACCAGTCCACCTCCCAGACTAACTCAGGATCTCTGGTTACACACCAGTTACTACACTGAAGTGCCATTGAATTAGAGATAGGAGATGTTATCGAAATTAAGTCCCGCATTTGCGTGCATACATGGCTGAAACTCTGGTCATATACAGCTGTCGGCTTTGGCTTCCCCAAGCATTCGTCATGAGAAGTGTAATGGGAAAGGGGTGGGATTTAGATGCATTTGACAGAGGGTAGATCATAGGTACCTGACAGATGGGGCACTCAATCTCCAAAATTGCCAATGAACTTGGATTTTCTCGTATGAGAATTTCAAGAGTGTTCCAGGAATATGAAAATTCTGGCAAAAAAAAAGCAAGCACCCAGACAAAATGCCTTGAATGATCATGACAAGAGTCACACTTCTAAAGGCACGACAACCAGGCTCAATGCCTTGCCTGGGATAAAGAACATCAAAACTGGACCATCAAAAAATTGGCAATGGATAGACTAGAGTGATGAATCCTGATTTAAACTTCATCACCCAAATGGAAGGCTGAGGGTATAGTGCCAACCCCATGAAGCCATGGATCTTGCATGTCAGAAAAGTACAAGCTGACGATGGCTCAGTGATGGTCTGGGGTATCTTCAGTTGGACGTCTGTGGGACCTACTGTACGTGTACCAACGACTCTCAACGCATCCCAGTATGTAGAACCAATGGCTAACCATTTACACCCATTTATGGCCATCATGCATCCCAATGGAGATGGCATCTACCAGCAAGACAACTGTTCATCTCACAGGTCCAGGTTGGCTACTGCATGGTTGCAGAAGCATTCTGCTGACTTTGAAATAATGAATGGCACCTAGAAGCCCAGATTTAAATCCCATCGAAAATCTTTGGGATACTGTAGAGAGTTTGGGGCCAGTGACCCATCAGCGACAACCATGAGAGAATTGTGGACAGCTCTGGAGGATGCACGGGTCGCCATACCTGTGGAACATTTATGCAAGCTTGTGGAGTCCTAGACTCATTGTATGGCAGCCATTATCAGGGCCAGAAAGGGGTCCATCATGTTACTAGGTTGCTATCCCTAATTCAATGGTACTTCAGTGTATACCAGTTGATCTAAAATAAGGGTACTTCCTACCTTCTTGAAGATTATGGTGGCTCTGCTATGAAGCTTTATCATGTGGTTCTAAGTATAAGGGTGTCTATTTGCTATTGACCAAGCTGAACCCAGCATTTATAACCACACATCAAATAATAATATACCTGGTTTATTCAGATTGACAGCATCGAAGCTCTGGATGAAATATAACCTTTCACACCTTAGCCTGGCAACCAATTTGGTAAGAAGGGATGGATCTCACTATAGTGATAGTCAAGCCTGTATCTAGAAAAACAATACTTATTAGCATTCAAATGGATGAGGGATGCCCATTCCACCTCTAGATTTAGTCTGATGAAAGTTATTTTATAATACTTAGGCAAATGGGAAAAGTATCTAATCATCTGTCTCCTGGACTTAAAACTTTATCACACTTGCCTGATTTCTACACGATGTTTATCAGTGTAGTGAGACTCATCTCTTCCTATCAAATTGGTTGCCAGCTTATAGCATGAAAAGTTGTATTATCCAAAGCTTTGATGCTGTCAATCTGAATAATCCAAGATATATTATTACTTGATATGTGGTAATAAAAGTTTGGTTGATGTTGATACAAATAGCACATGGGAGACCCAGCACTTAAAACTACATGTTAAAGCTTCATAGCACAACCAACATAACCTTCCAGGTGTGATGTGCCCTTGCCTTAGTTAAACTGGTAGAGCAACTGTGTATAACCAGGAGATCCTGAGTTTGAGTCTGGGAGGTGGACAAGGTGTAATTTTACATACTTGCCTAATTACTACAAAATGACCATCACCATAGCTAGATTCATCCCCTTCCCCTCAAAAAAATATAATTTGAATCAAATGCAAAACATGAGTATGTTAGCTTAAAAGTGCCAATGTAAAATAAAGTTATTAATATCTTAATTTTTCAGTTAACAATATAACAGCAAAAATATAACAGTAATTTCAAGTCAGAAAAAGGTTGGACCAATTTAAAACGAGCTAAGTATAAAAATGTCTATCATAAAAAGTTGTCTTGAACTGGATGTTTAAAGGAAACATGAATATTGTTAATATGAGTTTTGATGAGTAACTTTTATTTATTTTATATTTTTAACTAAATATTAGATTTAAGGATATTCTGTTTTATAATAAGGACACTAAAAATTTACTTTTGGAAAAGCTTTTAATTCTATGAAAATTATTTTATAGCAGTATTTACAAAGGTATTGATAATTACTTAAAATGCTTGTAAAACACAATGCTTTTGTTTTCAACCCAATGATATATAATACAATATGAATTTGCCTCTTTGAAATATTAGAATATGTAATTTCCCTTTGCTACTTTATATGACAAAGTATTGGTATTTATGACAATATACTAGGTAGAAGGGAAAAAAAAAGAAAAAAAAAAAGCAAGATCACTGCACAAGGGACACTCACCGATCGAAATGCCTGAAGGACCAGGTAAAGGCAACACCAACAATGGAGGGGGGAGCAGGGAAGAAAGAGAGAGAAACACAAACAGTTGTTAGTACACAACATGAGATCAACATCAATGTTCCAGTTTTGTTATTCAGCATGCTTTGTGCATTAGCCCAATGGTGAAAAAAATACAGATATTAAAAAAGTTAAAAGAAATAAAAGACATGCAGTGTAAACATGACTGAGGGAAAAATTACTCATTGAAACAGTTAACCTACCTCATTCTGTCGAATGTTTTTTTTTATAGTCTTCTCATCTGTACCTTTTAGTGTATATTATAATAATTTCAATTTATATCTTGGGCATCAGTTTATACAAATAGGCAAACCACTTTCTAGTAGATAGCTCAGAAAGTTAAGTATCTCAGGAATTAAAAATTACTGTGTGCAAATATATCAGAACTTAAAATAAAAAAAAGTTAAATCTGATTTTTTTTAACTAGACAAGAAATTACTACACAGCCTACCCAAATTATTATGAACATTACATAATGTGCAGAGAACCAGAAACATGCCAGTGTATGAAAAACTTTTACTGATATAAGTATTTTATACCACTATGAAGTTCTATAAAAACCATACAGGCATCTGGAAAGCATAGGCAAAATGACACAGGTAAAATGGCTGAATGACTGATTTCAAAACGGACTCATTGTTGGAGTACAATGAGTAAGAGCACCCATAACAGGGGTGATGAAACTCAGCAGAAAAACTCAGAGAACAATATCATTAGTGTACTGATGAATGGAAAATGTCTCAAAAAATGTCTGCCAATCATGGCAAATGTCAGACGAATCACTTTTTTCAACAGATGGCCATAATAGAGTGTAGAGACAACCGCATGAAGCAATGGTCTCATCCTGTATACCTCCTACTGTTCAAGGTGTTGAAGGAATGTGATGGGGTGGGGATCATTTTCTAGTCATGGATTGGGTCTTCTGGTTTCTCTGCAGGGTTGTATCATTTCATGGATGTATAAAAGGATATTGGACTATCAGGTGTTGTTGATGATGCATCCTTTTTATCCTAGATGAGCTGCAAATTACAGGATGATAATGCCCTAATTTATCACTCTTGAACCATACAAGAATGGTTTACAGAACATGAAACAGACTTTTATCCCCTTCCCTGGTCTGCATAATAGCCTGATCTTAATCCAATCAAAAGCATATAGGACACTTTGGAAACATGTTATTCAAATGCACCTCTGCCTTCTTCACTTTGAGCAGTTAAAGCCATTTTTCAGGAAGAGTGGATCACAATCCCTCATGCTGAATTTTGAAAGCATGTGGAGAGCATGCCACATTGAGCTGGTCTGTCATCTCTGCCCATTGAGGCCCAATACTTAATTTTAATTTTTATTAATTTTTTTGTTCATAATAATTTGGCAAGACAGTGTATGATAACATGAATACAATTTAAATTCTTCATATGCAATTTTATCACTTGAGTTATACCTTTAAAGCATGACAATGAATTGTGCATACACATACGATAGTTATTATTGGATGATATCTAAATTATGCATTTTTCGTATTGTAACTACTATCAACTGATAAGCTTGAAAAACACTTGATACATTTTTATATTAAAATTATTAATAGTATTCAGAATATTTTGCACTGCTAAACTTTAACAATGAATTACTTTTGACAAAAGTTAAATAAAGTTTTATACCAATGGCCTAAATCAGAGATTCGGTTGTTTTACCTCTGAGTGGCACTTTTTTGCCCACCATGGGCTAAATGGCCAGGTCACATGGACCCCGAAGGCTCAGAGAAGGTTGGGGGAGAGGACCCACTGGAACAGCTGTTGGGAGACAGATGGTAGCCTCCCGTCAAGGCCATCCAGCTTGTTCTTTAACATGCACAGGGTATGGCTCTCTCGCACACGGGGCACAGCTTAACGTCCGACGGACGGCGGTCTTTCCAAGCCCATCGGTATCCCCTACTGACCGTGGGAAGGGCAGGGAATTTTACAGAGATAAATCTCAACACTGACCCAGCTGGGACTCGAACCTGGGAACTACAGATTACGAGCCTGGCATGCTACCGACTGAGCCACCCCTGCCCCCCTAAATCAGAGAGATGTGCAAACTATTTTGTTAGTGAATCTGATATCGAATCCTAAAATGCACTGATTATCAAAATAATTTAACTAGAAAGTTTAAAAGCCCCTGGTGATATGAAAATACAAATTTTAAACAAGCAGAAAAGTTGAGCTTTCCCTCCTTGCCCAGGAGAGTAAAAACATCTTTAAAGAGCTCTACAGTTTTAATAGTGCAAAACTGCTAACTTACCTATATATTAAAAAAAAGCTGTGAAATTATTTTGTTTAAAGTCACAGCTGTTAATATAAATCCCTTGAACATCACACTATAAACTGTTTACACTCTTAAATATTATGTAATTTTTCAACTTTAGAACTCTTTATTAGTAACTTCCAATCAAAAACGATTTTTTTTTATCTCTTAAAACAGCAAAACACAAGTATCAAAGAATAGATTACAAATAAAAAATAATATATATTTTTTCAAAATGAGCTAAAAACCTGGTAGTGCACTTTAAAGGTACTAGAGATTTGTAAATTATTTTAATAATTCATGTGTGCTAATAAACCTTTAATATTGTTCTGATTACTATAATTAGCATGCAATGGCTAACTGTTCGCATATTCCAATTAATTGTCAATTTTACTTACCTTGATTTTTACTTTTTTGCAAGTGTTACCTTATTTTTGTCACAAACTAGCTGGAATAATCAACTAAATACACAAGGTGTACTGTCAACAATTTCGAAGTATTGCTAGCAAAAGGCTTACTTTACAATATTATTTTTGAAGTTCTACAAAACTCATTTTAAGGCAAATCATTGGATCATCTTACTTTTTCACAGACACCATGATGCATTTCCCCAGCAAATTACTGCTCTTTCAACAAATGTAGAAGTTTGTGTTACATCTTTAATACAATTTTTGTATACTGAAATATCTAATTTGAAGTGAAATTAACACATCACTTTGGAGTATGTAGAATAATATACAGTAGATTGCTGATTCCGGAAACATGCCAGAGTATTCTACCATTGAACTAATGCCAGATCTGTCTTTTCCCACTATTTTAAGACATTAAGCCCTTCACCAAGATTTCGACACCTACTATTGGATGGTAGAATACTCTGGAAAGTTTCTGGAGAGATGCGGGTTCAACTCCTGTATGTCGAAATATTTTCCACAGAACAGTTATTGATTTAAAGATGTTAAAGAGTCAACAGGTAATGCTGTGATTGACATTCATTTATAAATAAGTGTTAACCAAATATTACAATGGATATTTCATATACAGTGGAACTAGAAAATAAAAAATTTTCTAAAATATTTCATTGACTCTGATAGTGATTCAGAAGAATTTCTTGGTTTCTTTTATTCAGAGAATATTACCAATTTAAATTGAGAAGATATTAAACAGCTCTTTTCTAGATTCTGGGAGGAAGAGTAATTCTTGGGTTGTCCCGACCCTGAATCAAGTGAAAGTTCCATCCATTCAGAGGAAGAGACTGATGTAATGGATGATCACATTACAAAATGGGCCAAGGCTACATTAGCAGATTGTTATGCTTTGACAATACACCATGATTTTACAGGTAGTCCTAGCAAAAAAAAACAACAAAACAACAAACCAAACAGCTAAATCATCATTAGATTTTTAAAAAATTTATATTAGTGATTAAAGTATAACACTGATAACAGAGCAGAAAAATCCATATGGCCAAGCCTTGATTAATAAAGCAGGAAGCTGCTCTTGTACTTACTTCTATACAGATAAACCATTTTATGGAAAATCTACTACAGCAGAAGAAATTAATTTTTTTAGCTTTATTCGTTACAACAGGTCTTGTTTGTAAATAATCATTATCCAAATACTGGTCTACACAGTTTGTTGTTCAGACTGATTTTTATTTCCAAGGTGATGCCTACAAAGAGATTTTAGTTATTGCTGCAATGCTTAAATTTGACTGAAAATAGCATTGTGAAGCAAAAGGAAGGCGAATTTGGCTATGAATTTTTAGCCAAACTAGGCCAGTTGTTTCTTGACATTATACAATACTTAAAAACAGTTTACATTCCAAACTGAAAATATGACTTGCTGAAGCAATAGCTGGATATACAGACAGAATATAATCATCAAGAGTATATAAATCTACTAAAGCTAGAAAACATTGGCATAAAATTATATGATATTAAAAATTGATATGCTTGGAATGTCCTTGCCTATACTGTAACCTATACTATAAACTTGATGGACAGTTTTTACCCAACCAAGACTATCATGAATATATTGATGTTATTATTCGTTTTCAGCTTTGTACTAAGATCTGTATTAAAAAAACTCATGCTACTGGTATTGTAATACCAAACAGGATTGGTCTTTCTAGAAAGCATTTAGGAGAAAGGTTGAAAAAAAGGACAAATGATTTCATTGCAAAAGAAAAAATCTCTTTTAGTTTTGAAGTGGCATGATAAGGATAGGACACTCCTGAAGTAGCAGCAGTGAAGACTGTTTGCAAATCCATGTGTGATTTGAACTATAATGTTCAAATGGGAGGGGGTGACCATGCTGACTAATTTTTGTAGTATTATCCTATAAAGCAGAAGTGCATGAAATGGCAGAAAAAGTTATTTTTTCACATAGTCAATATGGCTATTTTTAATGCATATCTTTTGTTAAGAGAAACAAACCTAAAAGTTAGCCATTAGCAATTTATGATTGTTTTGGTCACAGAGCTACTTGAAGAAGGATATGAGATGCCATACCCAAGGCATTTTGCTATCAGCTTTCTGTTTAGCTGATTGCAATTTCTCTAGAAAAATCTCCCAAATCATGCCAGAAGTGTCAGCAAAGCAAGTGTTTTGTGTATTCAACAGCAAGGTGCAGTACAAAAAGTTCTTATGAAAAACAACATGGAGTGGCATTGTATAAAAGACATTTATTGCGGACCATGTTTTGAAACTTTTCAAACAGAAAAGAAAAATATAGAGTAATTCAGGGAAGAATTCCCACATTATGTAGAACCTTATTTTATACTCATATGTGTTATAATAATTATTTGGTTTATTAGTTTAAAAAATAAATTGTTAATTTAACACTTTCACTATCACACCAGCCCAAAACCAACAAGATTTTACATGAACTCGCCCATCCAATGCTATTCCTTTCTTTTCACTATCTCTTACCTGTAGCTTGGGCCTTTTTGAACCAGTTGATAGTGAAAACGTTAACTGATGGATTTTTTACTACATCATAGTGAATTATTTCTATTAAAATGCAAAACACCTCACTAATTTGTTAACCTTTTCCATGTCAGAGCAGTAACATGAGAAGTAAACTTCATTATTGTAGTAAAAGATGGTAAAAAAAAAAATCTGAATAGAGATCTGCAGTTTTGTTAACTCCTCCTCCTCCTCAAGCACCTATAGGCTACAGAGGTCCAATCACATTGTATAATTTAGTTCTCCAAGCACATGTCCTCAGCTACATCTGACTACTGTAGACCAATTTCAACGAGATCCTGCTTTACATTGTCTGCCCATCGCATCCTAGGTTTCCCATTCTTTCTGAAGCTTTTAGGCAGATTGTTCATGTTCATAACCCTATTTACTAATCTATAGTTATGCATACAAGCAACATGACAAAACAATGAAGTCTCCCTGCACAACATGCTGCTCAAAGGAGGTAGCCAACTCCTTACCCTAACCTCATCATTACTTACAAAGTTAAACCACCTAATGTCCAAGATACTGTGTAAGCATCGAGAATCAAATGCATCAAGTTTCCTGTTATCTTGTTTAAAACGGTTCCAAATTTCACTATCATGACTAACTCTAGAAAGAATCAAACTATTAAATAGTGACAAAAGTTACAGTAGAGGTTCACAGTGCAGAAATTAAAATTAAGATTAATCTCTAGACCATTTAAGCCCAAAATCTTCCCCATTACAGTGAATTGCACATAATATAAACAATTCTATTATATAGTCTAATTTTAGTCTTTAGTTGTATATGCATATTTCTCCACACTCTCCACAGATTCTAAAAAGTTCAAGCAGCAATCCCTATTTGTCTGTTATATAGCTCCCAAGGTAATTAAAACCTACTCTACTACCAGTCTCATCAACAATGAAAGAGTTCATCTCATCAACATCATTTGCCAAAATGATCAAATCACAAGCATAATCTAAATAAGAAATTTTCAGATCTCTAAACCATTTACGCCCAAAATCTTCCCCTTGCAGTAAATTATACATAATACAATCAATAACCAAACTAAAGAAGAAAGGAGACAAAATGCATTCTTGTCGAACACCAGAAGCAATGCTACCAATTGCTACAAGCCTACTACAAACCAATTGCTACAATCAATTGCTTGATGCTAAACCAATTGCATCAAGCTACAAGCCTGACTTACACATGATTCAGTGTTACTATAGGGAGATTTCATTATGCTAACTAACTTGTCTGATATGCCATAAGATCTCACAATCAACCACAAATTATAATGATCAGCAGAGTCAAAAGCCTTTTTGAAATCTATAAAGCTAGTAACCAAAGGTTGCTAAACTCTAAATATTTCTCAACAAATAGGAAGCTGAAAAATATTGGTTTTGCCTTGAGTGGAATCCGAATCCTGATTCCCAGTAACTTGCCAGGATACTAATCACTACACCATCAACGGCTAAGGTGACAAACTTTCCCGCTTTTTTTAATATTTGATTCGCTTATGGCACCATCTATGTCAGGAAACAGACAACTAAGTTGTCTCATATGACGGAATTTATTATTTGCTGCTATGATCACAGTGTTAAATCAATAATTCAGTAGTAAAGTATCACAGGAGATGTCCTGCAGACATGGGACTCATAAAATAGTAAGCTGAAAAAAATTTGTTTTAAGTCCCATGTCCTGTGATATTTTATTACTGGATTTTTCAAGAATCTACCTAAGTGGAAAAATCTGTTTAATACATCTCCTACCACTACTGAATTTGCACGGCTCATCACATAGTTGTCTGTCAACCAGATTCTTAATTCTATTAAGCATAACCATACAAAGAACATTACCTGGAACAGAAAAATGGGCTGATACTCCTATAGTTATCACAAGAACTATGATCTCTTTTTTTAAAAATAGGGATAATAAGAGCTCTGGTAAAATCCTTAGGAGCAATGCCTTTATCATAAATGATATTTAAAATTTTTGTCACACCTGCCCAAAGATCAGAGTCTGTGCCAACTTTAGCATAAAGTCACCCAGCACAAGAGTAATATCTCATATTTGAATCAATTCAAAATATCCTGAAGTTCTCTGTAAAACATATCTTTTTCATTCTCATCAGTCATCTGTGTGGGAATAACAATAGATAGCATTCAAATCTTTAACTTTAGTGTCAAAGTTCACTGTAAGAAATCTATCATCAATGAAGTCATATCCTAGAAGGGCATCACTGGCAGGTCTGTTGAGAAGCAAACTTATGTCTTGGAGATGCTTTCCATCATCTCTCCCTGAAAAGAGAAATTTAATTTTTTTTAAAAAGTATCTGGCCTTTACTTGTCCATCTTCTATCTTACATCCCAGAATATCAAGGTTATAACATCAAATTTCTGTGTGAGGAAATCAAGAGAATAATATTTCTGCAGAGTCCTCATGTTCCATGAACCCCGTGGAGAGAACATGTTTAATAGAATTTTTAAACTATGTTTATACAGAGTAATAGTGATGACATTATCAAACAGCCCCCTAATCAGAGGCCTAGATTAAAGACCTGTTTCCCCTACCACTAAATGTTGAAGCCACCCACACTGGTAGGACCAGTTTAGGTTTGACAATGCCAGTAGAAGCAAGGGTTCAGTACCTGTGATAGCCTCTGATCAGGATTATCCACCAATTAATATAAGGTATTCTATGCATCTATTCACTTGGGTTTGTTAACTCACAAACAAATAGAACACCTAGCAGTAGATGTTCCCTCAACACAAGCCCACCAGTGGCAACCAAGTTCAGAATCCATAATTAAATTCAAAGTTATACACATTCCAGTCAGTTTAAGTGGTCAGCACCAAGACCCTGTGTAGTTGACCACTCCTCATAAGGGTAGGGAAAAAAATGAATTAGTAGCCATAGTAGTCCAGAGCAATAGGACACACTATTCTGGCAATCCTCCCTTTCTGCTTCTTTCCAGAAAAGAATATTTCATTTGAAAGGTATTAAGTCTACACCAAGAGAAGGCAGTGTCCAAAGACCAAAAATCTAATTTTTATGCACGTTGTATTAGAAAGCAAAAATAACTGCTTCTGAAAATTTCTATCTTTTTTCATTAATCAAATTTTTATCAAGTAATGGAAAAGTTCCTGTGTCATGTAAATATATCTCAATATTCCCTTTTGCTATTTCACTAAAATTGGCTACAGGAAAAAAAAATTAGTGCTTAAATCTTTACGAGTGAACACAGTGAGTGAATAATAAATAACACTGATTTCACAATTATCACTGTTAGGAGATTTATGTCTCCTGTGTTGCAGCTAGAGATGCTAAAATGATTCAATGATAATAGTTCGTTTTAGGTATTGTGCAGTTAAAGCTTAGGTATATTTACTGCTATGGGACGATTTTCCTTGGCTGGTACATTTGCCATAATTGCTGCTGAGATTTACACTCAGTTGTTGCAGTGCTCTAGTCGTCTGTTCACTGGTCCAATAGCATTGCCTGGTGGTCATTAGCACTGTCTGCTGATGCATGGTTGGAATGTTCATCTGTTTAGCACATGGGGGAGATGTTTTTCTAAGCATGCTGCAGGATGACATGCTAGTTGCAGTGGAGATTTTCTTTCAGCTTTAACTGTGAGGTGTGGTAAAGGATCTTCTACTGTTTTACACATTTATTCTCGAGCATAATGCTTCATCGGTCTGCTTCGCCATTATCTTCAGATGTTATCAACTCCTTGGCAGATGAGAGTTGATATAATCGGTCCCTCTAGAGGTGCTCCTAAACTTCAACCAGAAATTGTGCAATAGCAAGTTCCAGATGGGTGGTGGTGGGTGTGTGTGTGGGGGGGAGGGGGGGAGGGGGGGGTCAGATCGGTTTGCATAGTTTTTTTTTAAGGTTTATAATTAATTTATAATTAATACTAGGTTGTTCATTCACTCTTTAGCTAATATTTATTTAATTTTCCTGTTAGTGCTGATTTGGGAACCTTTCAACCCAGTAAATGGGCCTGCATTAGCAGGATGAGTTTTCATAATTTTTACCCCTTTTCATAAGTTAACTAGGAGTTGCTTTAAAAACCCTCAAATTAATACTTGCACGAATTAAAAATTACACTAAATTTTATAGGATGTTTAAAATAAGAATTAAAATGCACCTTCAAAATTTAACCACACCATCTTCATTTGGAGACAATGTACAAAGCTGTAAAATTTATGATTATTTTATTTTTCGCTTCATTTTGTTTCTTAAGTTAATCAACAGATTCACCTTTCAATCCTACTTGTTTTGTCTTATTTATGCTTGAGTTTGTTTTTGCTTGTGCTGAAAAATCTCATATGCCAGTCTGTGTTAATGCTTTTTTTTATTTTTAAAAATTTGAATTTTAAAATTCCTGCTTATACAAGGTAAACAATTTTTTTTTTTTTTCAATTCACAATGTAAACTATAATATTCACAAAGATGCAGAAACACGGTGATTGAAAAAACAAACAAACATGGAATTAATAATCATTTTAGGTCCAATAGGCAACTGACCTTGTCTGTCTTCAGATCAGGACATGAGAACATCATGAGCATGCTATAAATTACCTCTGAGCAGCACTTTTGAGCACACAATGAACTATATAGCCAGGTTACAAAGACCCCAGAGGCTCAATTGATTAGGGAAATGGGATACACTTGACAACTCTTAGTAGACAGATGGTAGTCTCCAATAAAGGCCATCCAGCATGTTTTTAATGTGCACAGGGTGTGGCTTTACATCATAACTGACAGACAGAAGCTTTCCAATTCCATTGGTGCCATCTTTCTGATTGAGGGCAGGTTGCGGGTTTAGCATCAGCAATTTTGAGATTCCCAACCAGTAGAGCACACTGTTCTGACACTCTTAACCCTTTATGATTCTTATTTGGCCATTACATCTTAGTTTCTCTGACTGCTAATTACCAGGAAGGTAATTGCTGCTTTAAGTATGTCGTACTTTCCCCTCCCCCCAAATATAGGGTTAAATGGCCACGCACAAAGACCCCTAGGAGTCAGAGAAGGTTGGGAAAGGGGAGCCACTGAACAGCTCTTAGGAGACAGATGGAAGATTCCCATCCATCATGTCCTTTAAAGTGCACAGTGTATGGCTCCTGCACATGGGGCAATGGCTTAATATTCCATTTGAGGAAGAACAGACTTTCAAAGTTTAATGGTGGCCTCTTCTTTCTCTCTAAGGTCAGAACAGGAATTAACAGAGAAAATTCTCAATGCAGGCATAGTTGTAAGGAAGGCATAGTTGCAGATTACAAATCTAACATGCTACCAACTAAGCAAAGCCCCCTCCCCCTCACTCACCAGAATGGTAAAGTGACTTGCATTGAAAGATGCTTGGAAAGGGGGGAGCATTGTTTGCTACCTCAAAATAAACTTTAAATTGGGCATTTGCCAAAGGAGTTCAGGTTTTGGTTTATAGGTAAAAAAAAGAAATCAGTATAACATGTAAAAAAAATACTCCAAAATAATTTAAGAATTTTTTTTATGTTCACAAACTATGCTGCCTCTCCCATGACCTTCAATTTGCATTGACTTATAACAGAAGTGATATATTTTCCTCTATTTTACATTATTGCCATTAAGTTAAACAACAACTATAACAAGAAATTAATAATTTATAGAAGTGCTCCTTTGCATCATGAAAGTTATAGCCAAGCAATCAGGAAAAGTACTAAGTAATATTATGAGAAAATTATTCGTCATAATATTTGAAAGGTGGTGGCCATTTCTCAGGTAAGAAGGAAAATCTATAATGATGCAATATATGTCATTTAAAGAACAAAATGTTTTGCAAATGGCATTGTGAATTAGTTTTTGATTAAGCTAGAAGTTATATTTCGTAGAATTTTTTTAAATTTCAAATTGTGGTTTATTTGACAAACATTGCACAAGTGTATGTGCTTTGAATTTAACTGCTTTGAAGTGTGAAATTTGTAGGTATGTATTATATGTATGGTCCCACTATTCTCATCTGAGGATGATTTTGTAAAAAAACAACAAATTAAAAATAATAATACAATTAACCTTAGTTTAATATTTTTTTCTTTCAGTTTTGCAATTCTCACCAAAATACATTGATGCATTTCTGCTTAGGGTCAAATGGGTTAAAAGTGATTGCTAAATTAGGAATGTGCAAGTAGTTGTGCTGTTTGAGTTCACAGAACATTTTTATAATATTTTCACTTTTTATATATTTTTATTTATTTTTATAACCTTTTGAATATTAACTTTCATTTTAAATCTCAACTTTAAACTTTTTAAAGTGTAATGCAATAATCAATTTTGCAAATATTAATATGAAGCTTTTAAAATCAACTTTTGTTGTTCTCAGAGAAAAAGGAGAAATGAATCAAATATTCACTGATGATGGTTCATTACTGGTTTAGAGATCTCCCAAAAAGTCAATGACTAAGATCAGGGGAACAAATTGGCAAATTCATACAACTGATTAGGTTCCTTCCACATACTGATCACTTAATCAGCACAGTGAAGTCAAACATTATTATCCAGTATGATAAAATTATTCTCTTTCACATCTGCATAAGAATGCATATAGAGTGCCTTAACCTACATATTAGTGCAGTAATGGTGCCACAAAAAGGAACATGACTTTGGACAACCACTCAAACCATGATACTATCTCCATCCAAGTTGTCCTCCTCAACAGGGAAAAGGAAAGGGAGATGTCGTGTGTTGGTGATCTCTAGATTAGGCAACATCTGGAATCACTTTGGAGTATAAACCTGGAATCATCTATGAATTACACATTTCTTATTTTTCTGGAATCAGGTTGCATGTTCTTTTACAGTAATTCAGATGTTCTCTGGAGTATTATATAAGTAGAATGCACAACTGCTCACCTAGAATAAGTTTACAATCATGAAGCTCTCTACTGACAGCAGAAGTAGATACTAGCTATTTAAGAGGCTTCAGTGAGGTCAGAAAACATTTGAGTCTGTCTTTGGGCCAATAATCAGAGAATTGTGTTTGTATTTGTAGCATTTGAACATCCTTCAACAGCTTTATAGTATCACTACCCATCGCTTGAACCAATGCCCAAAATTTGCGGACAACAGAATGGTAGAAAACTAGACATCTAGTTATCTCGGTTCAGAACTGTCTGGCATTTGTCATAGCTTTCAGATAAATAGTGTCTTTGTGTCAATTGTAAGGTTTTTTTTTACCTTAATCTGAATAATCTTTCAACAGCACACGAATTTCAATTTTTATCAGCAAGAAAATTTTGGTTGTATTATTGCACAAATTTGAACATTAAAAGGATGTGAAATAATGGTATAAATTGTACGTTCTGGTTGAAGCTCTGTAGCCCATGGCTGCTTGATCTGTCCCTGGTGTTCAGCATAAATATTTGAGTAATAAAATGGATAGTGAAGTACAGATTTAAAACTGTTAATTCAAAGAAAATGTCTCATGAAGAAACTAAGTGAAAGGAACAGGGGATTATGCTACCATTAAGGGTAATTTCTCATTTGTGATGCTCAACTGTTCAATACTACTTACCAGTCATTAATAAGCACAATGGCAGAAAGGAGCAAGAAGTGAAGTGAGAGGGGGAGAAAATAAAATCTTACCTGATAAAATATAATAGGAAGAAAATTATTATTAACTCAAGTTTAAAAGGCTAAGCTGTGGCACCCACCTCTGCGTAATGTTCATTATTCTGTTGTAAAAGATCAACGCACAGCTCAGCAAGATGGATAAGGTCTTCTAGCTTTTTGCTTGGCATAGCAGTTTCATCTTCTGCAGTTTCTAGAGAAGTTAGAAAAAGTAACATTAATATAAATAACATATTTTAAACAGCAGTCTTAAAAATATTTAACACATTCAAAGCTTTATTATTTGCAATAAATGCTAAAAGGACATTTCAAACAAATTACTTCAAAAGAAATATAAATATGTAAAGACGAAATCACAGTTCATTACTAATCTTCCCAGTGTCTACGTCACCTGTATATGTTCGCAAAATCTGAAATGAGAGGCCAAGGACATAATATACGTTTTTAGTACACCACAAAAAAAGATTTTTTAAAATTAAAAACTGTCGTTGCAATTTTTTTTTATATACCGGGTAAGGCATGGCTGTTTGTGTCATTTTTCTGCTGAGGTCCTGCCATCCTCTCAGACCTTCTACTATGGCATATAAACTGAAAGGCTCCTGTCAGACCTCTGTGGCAAGCAGCTGCTTGGTGGGGGTATTTATTTTTTTTATTTTATATATATCTTATAAAAATATATAATTCAGGCTTGAAAAATAATATTTTGTTTCTTAATTTGATGCATACTTTATTAAAGTACAATATAAATAATTTGAGAAAGCCATCTGATTGCCATTTCTTAGAAGCACTAAATGGTATTGTCAATTTGCTTGTTAATGTTCCTATTTGCTGAAACTACCTTCTGATTTAAGCTCACAAGTTTGATTTGAACTATTATCAACAAATTTTTCCTTAAATTTTTTAAAATCTCCTAAAAATTAACAAAAAAACTTATTTTAAAAAATGGTATATTTTGAAAGCAATTACAAAGTATGTACCACCATATTTTTTTCCGTTTCACACTCTTTTCTGCCATAAACCTATTTCAGTATTCCCAAAATTATTTTTATCATTTTCCCCAGCATTCTATGCATCTTGTCCACTCTTAAAATCGAAACTAGAAATAAAAACATCCTGCTTAGAAATTCTGGATGCAGCTGCATTTCATTATGTTATGGCTCAATGAGGCAAATAAGAGGCAGATGGCTGACACATGCTATCTCCATTCTGTGTGCTATAAATGGCTCCTATATTGTTTTGGTCCAGCATATTGGATACCCTCTGTAAAGTTAGTATTTAATTTTTTATATTTAAACCTTAGTTTTCATTTCAGTGGATTTATTTTCATAAATTAGTAATCCTTTTGACTGATTGCTAAGCATTCATTTTTCATACATTATGCTACATTGGATAGCCAGCCTACAACTTGTTCCTGCATATATTTTAATAACACATTAGGATATGTTAATTTTTAGTTCATTATTTATTACTTTTCCGATAAAACTTTGATCTGGTATCATTTTCTGAAAATAAATGAGGTCTTGGATATGGAAGCAAATTCTTTTCTCTAGATTTATTTCCGTAAGTTAGTGATCTTTCAGTCGGCTGATTTATCAATCTTCCTGAGTTATGCTACATTGGAAGCTGGCTTAAAAGTTGTTGCAAATATTTTATTTAACATCCCATTATGTTGTATGTAATTTTTCTTTTATTATTTCTTGTATTTTTAGTAAAAGAAATTTGAGCTTTATATCATTTTCTGAGAATGAATGTCTTAGATATGGAAGCAAAATAGACTTCCTTGCTACAGAAATCAGGAGTAATGTGGGAGGGCAATTTCGGGGGAAGGCATCCCCTCTGCTAAACTCACTGTGAACATTTCAGATCCTCTAGAAAAAAATTTTAATTATGAGATTTTACGTTTATATTTTTATATTGAATGATTTTAAAGGCACCCCCCCCCCCCCAAGTAGCTTGGCTGTGCCACACAGATGATATAACGCTTCTTTTTGCTGCACAAACCTTTCTGTACTTAGCCCAGATCGCCAAACTTCAACACTAAAAGAAAAAATTCATAATGCCTAGTGAAAAAAGCAGACAAGAAGGTGATTTTTCTATTTCATAACCAGTTCAGAAAATCTGGTGAATGTGAGAAGTGTAACTCACTTAATATAACACTGGCCATGTTCAAAATATACAGTACTGAAAAGAATCATTAAAAGAAATAAAAATCATATTTCAGGTTGAATATTATATTATTCAGGAGGAAATTTCCTTTCGATTAATATATAATTTAACTATATTTATTCATCAGGTGTTCCAAAATGCAGCCTTAATTGTATAGTGCGATCTTTTTTCCCCCATATCACATTACAAAAGGAGGTACAATTAAATACTTGTAAATTTGTTTATATTATTTATTTTCATAAAATTCATTATTAAATTCTGTTCAATTTGGCATATAACATGACCTATTTCCATTGCTTGTTTTTTTTTTAATTCTAAAGTTGACTTGTTTATCTGACTTGGCACATTTGGCTAAAAGCCTGAATTTTCTCAAAGTATGGTACAGAGAAAAAAATTATAAAATGAGAGAAATATTTACTTAAAACCAAAAAATAATTTTTTTCATTATTCAGAAATAAATAGCCTTTCAATTCATGTGCATTATAATCATTTCTGTCCTTTAGATTTTTTCAAATAAATTTTCATTTCTGTTGCCAGATGGCTTTTTTTTTACTACATGACTCTAAAAAAGTCCTATTAAAACAAAACTTGTCTTTTTTGTTAAATATTTTATTTTTAGAAAATCCAGAATTAAATGCTGATTAATTTGGCATATAACATGCCATAATTCCCTTCATTAGTTATTTGGCAAAAAAGTTCTAAAGTTAAATTTTTTTTGGCTGAGCTGTAAATGGTAGCTAGGTAGTCACTGGAAGGAGAGCTATGCACCAATCCCTTGTGATGATGCATAGGACAGGCCAGGCCTACAACCTAATGTCCGACCCCGCCTTCTCGTGGTGCAGACCGTTAGAACCTTTCAAAACAGATACTCTCTTGTGGAAGTGAATGGAAGGGGAGGGCTGCCAGATTAGTGTGGCCTACTGATCTGGACAACTATGGCTACTTTTCTTTTTTTTTTCTACCCTGCTGAGGAGTGGTCAACCACACAGGGTCCTGGTGCTGACCATATAAACCCACTGGACAGATATATGGCTCTGAGCTTGATTATGGATCCTGATTTTGCTCCACTGGTGGGCTTCTGTGGAGGGAAAATCTTCTGATGAGTTTTCTGTTTGTTTGTAGGTTGATAGCCCCAAGTGAATAGATTCACAGGATATGTTTATCAGCTGGCGGATAATCCTGAGCAGAAGTCATCGCAGGCACCTGAACTCTTTGCTTCTATTGGCATCATCAAATTCTACATTGGAGGAAGTCTTCCAGTGTAGATGGCTTCAGCCTTTAGTAGTGAGGGAACGGATCTTTGCCCCACGTCTGCAATTAGGGGGCTGTTTGATATTGTCGCCATTCCCTCTCTCAATAAACATAGTTTCTTTAAACATCCCACTAACCATTTTCTCTCCACAGGTAGTTGGAATGTGAGGACTCTGCACAGAGCTTTTTCTCTTGATGTCCTCACACAAGAATTCCACCATTATAATTTAGATATTCTCGGCTTGCAAGAGACCAGATGGACAGATAAAGGTCAGATTCTTAAAAATAATCTTAAATTTCTCATTTCAGGGAGGGACGACAATAAGCATCACCAAGGCGTGGGTCTGCTTCTCAGCAGACACGCAAGTGATGCTCTTCTAGGATATGAGTGCATTAATGAAAGGTTTCTTACAGCAAAATTTCAGACAAGCGTTAAAGACTTGAATGTTATCTGCTGCTATGCCCCCACTGAGGATGCCGATGAGGATGAGAATGACAGGTTTTATGAACAACTTCAGGATATATTGAATTCTGTCAAGAAAGGAGATATTACCCTTGTTCTAGGTGACTTCAATGCCAAAGTTGGTACTGACTCTGACCTTTGGGGAGGAGTAATAGGCCCTTTTGGTATTGGTAGCTGCAATGGCAACGTCTCCTACAGGTAAGTAAATTCAATGGATTCAGAATAACTAACACTTATTACAAACACCGCGACATACATAAGTAACATGGGTTTCACCCGATGGGCTGCATAAGAATATGATTGATTATATATTAATTAACAACAAATGGGCTAGTTCTGTTAGGGATACCAGGTCATATAGGGGAGCTGAAATTGGATCTGACCATTACCTTGTTAAAAGTGTCTTGCACTTTAACTTAAAAATAGTTGTGCTATGGTTAAAAAATTTACTTTTAATAATGAAGCTCTGAAAGACCCAGTTATAGCCAAAGCTTACCATGATAGCTTACTTAGTCATTATGATAGTCATGGTATGCTTACTACTGAAGTTGTGGAAGAATGGGATCATTTTAAACAGGCTTTTTTGGACATTAACAATACTCTTTTAGGAAAAAAGGAGCAGAAGAAACAGAATTATCTGAGTGATAAGGCACTTGAGCTTATTTCAGAAAGAAAGAACTACAGGAATGTCCTTAATCAATACCCTACTAGTCCTAATAGAAAGCATTACAGAGAACTTAATAAACGTGCAAAAGATCAGTTAGCTGCTGATAAGAATCTTTGGCTGACAAAGCCGAGGAAGCAGTTAGACAGCACAACAGCAGAGAGCTGTACCAGACAGTTAATGTTTTGTGTGGTAGAAAACAGACAGGTATAGAGAGATTGAAGGATAAACAAGGCAAGATTATAAGGGGAGGATTCTTTCATGGCTAGGTGGGCTGAGCATTTCAGTGATATTCTAAACAATGTGGTTAGTTCTATTCTCATTGTTTGCAATGATGATAGATGCATTGGTGGCTTTAATGTTGGCCCTATAACACAATCTGAAGTTATTTTGGCTGTTTCTAAACTTAAACTACATAAATCCCAGGGGTAGATGAAATTACTACGGAAATGCTTAAAGCTGGGAATGTTTCGGTTACCACTTGGATGACTGAAATTCTGAATATCTTTAATGATAAAGGCATGGTTTCTAAGGATTTTACCAGAGCAATTATTATCCCTATTTTCAAAAAAGGTGATCGCAATTCTTGTGATAACTATAGGAGTATCAGCCTACTCTCTGTTCCAGGTAAAGTTCTTTCCATGATTGTGCTTAATAGAATTAAGAATCTGGTTGATAGTCAATTGCGTGATGAGCAATGTGGATTCAGAAGTGGTAGGGAATGTGTGGATCAGATATTTTCACTTAGGCAGATTCTTGAGAAATGTTTAGAGTTTCAGAAACCTTTGCTTGCTAGATTTGTTGATTTCAAAAAGGCTTTCGACTCTGTTGATCATCATAATTTGTGGTTGATTGTGAAATCATATGGTATACCAGACAAGTTAGTTAACATAATGAAAGCTCTCTATAATAACAATGAGTCGTGTGTGAGAGTTGGTAAGGTTGGGTTGGGTTGTTTTACCTCTGAGCGGAGTTGGTAAGGCTTGTAGCAATTGGTTTAGCATTACTTCTGGTGTTCGACAAGGGTGCATTTTGTCTCCTTTTCTCTTTAGCTTGGTTATTGATTATGTTATGCGAAATTCACTTCAAGGGAAAATTTTGGCCTTAAATGGGCTGGAGATACGAAAATTTCTGATTTAGATTATGCTGATGATTTAGCCCTTTTGGCAAATGATGTTGATGAGATGAACTGTTTCATTCGAGCTGTTGATGAGACTGGTAGTAGAGTAGGTTTGGTTATAAACAGAGAGAAAACTAAAGTGATGAAAATTGGTCAGGCAGGCTGTGATTCAGTTAATCTGAATGGTTGCAGTCTTGAGCAGATGTCACAGTTTAATTATCTTGGGAGCTATGTAACAGATAATGGTGATGTACGGCATGAGATTAACAGACGAATAGGGATTGCTGCCGGGACTTTTAAGAATCTATGTAGAGTGTGGAGAAATAGGTGTATTCACCTAAAGACTAAAATTAGGCTGTATAATAGTTTGGTTCTTTCTAGGGTTAGTTATTGTAGTGAAACTTGGACACTTTGTAAACAAGATAACAGGAAACTAGATGCTTGTGATTCCAGATGCTTATGCAGTATCTTGGGCATTAGGTGGCTCAACTTTGTAATTAATGATGAGGTTAGGAAAGGAGTTGCAACCTCCTTTAAGCAGCATATTGTGCAGAGAGAGACTCCATTGGTTTGGCCATGTTGCCCGTATGAATAATTATAGATTGGCGAATAGGGTTATGAACAGTGTGCCTAGAGGCCTCAGAAGGAGTGGGAGACCTAGGATGCGGTGGGCAGACAATGTCAAACAGGACCTTGTTAGAATTGGTGTGCAGTGGCCAGATGCAGTAGATGTAACTCAGGATAGACTTGCTTGGAGAACTAAATTGCACGGTCTGGTTGGACCTCCGTAGCCCATGGCTGCTTGAGGATGATGATGTGCATAGGGAGAAAATAGCTTGGCCTCTGTATGGAAACCAGTTTTCCAGGCTGGATACTGGAAAGGTTAAGTCTATAAGTACTACTAAGCATAATTTACAAGGAGAGCTATGCACCATTTGAATTAGATGATGCATATAACCAGTAATGCTTAGCATTTAAGGCCACAGAATCTGTCTTTTCCTGGTACAGGCTGTTAGTATCATTCAATTTAGATAATTTCTGAAGAGAGGAAAGGGAGATCTGTAGATCAGTTAGATCTAGTGTTTTATGGTCATTTTCTGGTGTATTTCATCCAGTTGTGGAATGCTAAACTTAACAGAAATTTGATGCTGCCTATTTGAAAAATGGCTAATGACTTTGATATTGATTATAGATTATGAACTTGCTACACTGATGGGAATTTGTTGAGGAAGGTGCCACAGTTCTGTTTTCCATTTATTAGTGGATTTCCATCTGAAAGTGAATACACCATTATATTTGGTGATAATTCGTATTAAATGTTCATATTATGTCTCTTAAGCACTAACTGAAAAATCTAAAGTGACTGTAGAAATTTATTCTTGCATATATTTTGGAAGGAGATGTGGATCTAGAATGTAACATACTGCAAGATGAAATTCCATATGCACAAAACCTTGAACATTGAAAATCCCTCATTGATTTTTATTCAAGGAATTTTAATATGCAATATGCATTTTTTAACTCTTTGGCGCGTGATTTCTTTTTTCACTATGTACGAGGGTGGTTCAAGATTGACCTCGACATTTTATTTTAACTCTACATGTTCTGCACTGATTGCAATAGAATCAGTACGGTAAATGTGTGAACCTCCCCTTCACGCGATCAGTGGCTCGCGTGAAGGGGAGGTGTTGTGTGTTAGTGAATGTGTGTAGAGGTGTCAGTGAATGTGGAATAGTGTTGCATTATTAAATTTCTTGTTAAATTTCTTGATGAAATTTTTTGAAGATTGCAAGCACAGTATGGGGATAAAACTCTTTCAAAGGCATGTGCTTACGATTGGTATAACATGTTTTCTGAGGGCTGAGAAGGTGTAGCAAATGAACAACATGGACATGTGTCACCTATTACTGTGATCGAAGTGAACAATGATTGTGCAAGAGGTCATTTTGGAAAACAAGAAAGTAAGGTATGTGAAAAGCTGCAATAGTCAAAATCAGTGATTTGACATGGCTGAAGAAATTCAAGTACCATCTGCACGAATGAATCACGAATTGGCAACATCATAGCAGCACGATATCAATCCTCAATGTCATAGATCATGATATCAATCAGCAAACATGGTTTTGATTTCAAACTTAATGTGAATGTTAGGCTTAGTGCGTATGTTAGGCTGTATAGACTGCATATTTCAGAAAATGTTTTCACATTTCTTTTTGCTGATGAAATACAGTTTAAAATATAGTGACAGACAAAAACTTTATCCCATGGATTTAATCGATAAATAATATCCAGTTACCTGTTGACTTTTTAATGTCAATAAATCAATGGTTTTGTAGAAAAAAGTTTCCCCTGAAATGCAGGATTTAAACCGTCTCTCCAGTTACGTGTCAGAGAATTCTCATCATCATCATCCTTCTCAAGCAGCCATGGGCTACGGAGGTCCTACCAGACCGTGCAATTTAGTTCTCCAAGCAAGTCTATCCTGAGATACATCTACTGCATCTGGCCACTGCACACCAATTCTAACAAGGTACTGTTTGACATTGTCTGCCCACCGCATCCTAGGTCTCCCCTTCTTTCTGAAGCCTTTAGGCACACTGTTCGTAACCCTATTCGCCAATCTATAATTATTCATACGGGCAACATGGCCAAACCAACGGAGTCTCTCTCTGCACAATATGCCGCTTAAAGGAGGTTGCAAACTCCTTTGCCTACCTCATCATTAGTTACAAAGTTGAACCACCTAATGCCCAAGATACTGCGTAAGCATCTGGAATCAAAAGCATCCAGTTTCCTGTTATCTTGTTTACAAAGTGTCCAAGTTTCACTACCATAACTAACCCTAGAAAGAACCAAACTGTTATACAGTCTAATTTTAGTCTTTAAGTGTATATGTCTATTTCTCCACACTCTCCATAGATTCTTAAAAGTCCCGGCATCAATCCCTATCTGTCTGTTAATCTCATGCCGCACATCACCATTATCTGTTACATAGCTCCCAAGATAATTAAACTGTGACACCTGCTCAAGACTGCAACCATTCAGATCAACTGAATCACAACCTGCTTGACCAATTTTCATCACTTTAGTCTTCTCTCTGTTTATAACCAAACCTACTCTACTACCAGTCTCATCAACAGCTCGAATGAAAGTGTTCATCTCATCAACATCATTTGCCAAAAGGGCGAAATCATCAGCATAATCTATTCAGAAATTTTCGTATCTCCAGTCCATTTAAGGCCAAAATCTTTCCCTTGAAGTGAATTTCGCATAACATAATCAATAACCAAGCTAAAGAGAAAAGGAGACAAAATGCACCCTTGTCGAACACCAGAAGTAATGCTAAACCAATTGCTACAAGCCTTACCAACTCTCAGACACGACTCAGTGTTATTATAGAGAGCTTTCATTATGTTAACTAACTTGTCTGGTATACCATATGATTTCACAATCAACCACAAATTATGACGATCAAAGAGTCGAAAGCCTTTTTGAAATCAACAAAGCTAGCAACAAAGGTTTCTGAAACTCTAAACATTTCTCAAGAATCTGCCTAAGTGAAAATATCTGATCCACACATACCCTACCACTTCTGAATCCACATTGCTCATCACGCAATTGACTGTCAACCAGATTCTTAATTCTATTAAGCACAATCATGGAAAGAACTTTACCTGGAACAGAGAGTAGGCTGATACTCCTATAGTTATCACAAGAACTGCGATCACCTTTTTTGAAAATAGGGATAACAATAGCTCTGGTAAAATCCTTAGGAACCATGCCTTTATCATAAAAGATATTGTGATGCCCCACCGTTCACTTTTGCTTTACCTTAACCAGTTTTGTTTAATTTACGTTATATTTATCATTTTGGGGATTTTTATTTCCTTTTCGGCATCACAGCACTCGTTTTCAAGTTTCTAGGAGTTGTGCATGCGCCGCAACTCCGATCTTCCGAATGTACCGTTAAAGCGCGTGCCAAGGACACGCCCCCTCTTGCGTCATAGCTTGCGTCGTTCGTCATAGTATGCAAATGTCTTTCCCGGCATGCGCCGGCTCATTGTCAAAAACTGGTGGCCTGCGAGTCACTAAGGTAGAGTAAGCACAGGAGTAGGAGTTAGTGCAGTAGCACTAAGGAGAGCACAAGGTGCATAGCACCAAACACAGTGCGTGTAGCACAGGAGTTATGTTTTTTCATTGATGTCTTGGTGAGTTGAATTATTTTGGAAATAAATTTGTTTTGTTATATTTAAAACATTTTGAGTCTGTACAGTTTTTTTCTCTTGAGCAACGCGAATTAAGGATTTTTTTATAAGTAAAATTTACTTGACAATCATTTTGATTCTTACTCATTAACGCTCGCTGGTATTTGAACCCTAAATCAACTTTTTATCAACTTATTCTACTTTTGGCAATTTGTTAATTATTGCCTGGCGCTCGTCTAAGCTATCCGGAGCATAAAACTTCAAGTATTTTGCATTTGTTTTGGAGCGTTACAATATTCAAAATTTCAGTCATCCAAGTGGTAACCAAAAACATTCCCAGCTCTAAGCATTTCCATAGTAATTTCATCTACCCCTGGGGATTTATGTAGTTTAAGTTTAGAAACAGCCAAAATGACTTCAGATTGTGTTATAGGGCCAACATTAAAGCCACCAATGCATCTATCATCATTGCAAACAATGGGAATAGAACTAACCACATTGTTTAGAATATCACTGAAATGTTCAGCCCACCTAGCCATGAAAGAATCCTCACCTTATAATCTTACCTTGTTTATCCTTCAATCCCTATATACCTGTCTGTTTTCTACCACACAAAACATTAACTATCTAGTACAGCTCTCTGCTGTTGTGCTGTCTAACTGCTTCTCGGCTTTGTCAGCAAAACCCTCAAGCCAAAGATTCTTATCAGCAGCTAACTGATCTTTTACACGTTTATTAAGTTCTCTGTAATGCTTTCTATTAGGACTAGTAGGGTATTGATTAAGGACATTCCTGCAGTTTTTTCTTTCGGAAATAAGCTCAAGTGCTTTATCACTCAGATAAGTCTGCCTCTTCTGCTCCTTTTTTCCTAAAAGAGTACTGTTAGTGTCCAAAAAAGCCTGTTTAAAATGATCCCATTCTTCCTCAACTTCAGTAGTAAGCAAACCATGACTGTCATAATTACTAAGTAACCTATCATGGTAAGCTTTGGCTATTACTGGGTCTTTCAGAGCTTCAGTATTAAAAGTAAATTTTTTAACCCTAGCACAACACTTTTTAAGTTTAATTTGCAAGACACTTTTAACAAGGTAATGGTCAGATCCAATTTCAGCTCCCCTATATGACCTGGTACTCCTAACAGAACTAGCCCATTTGCTGTTAATTAATATATAATCAATCATATTCTTATGCAGCCCATCGGGTGAAACCCATGTGTACTTATGTATG
This sequence comes from Ryuthela nishihirai, assembly GCA_038380435.1. Classification (NCBI taxonomy): domain Eukaryota; kingdom Metazoa; phylum Arthropoda; class Arachnida; order Araneae; family Heptathelidae; genus Ryuthela; species Ryuthela nishihirai. Next base: position 1,118,013 of record JAWZYU010000023.1, on the reverse strand, counting down.
TTGCGGTGTTTGTAATAAGTGTTAGTTATTCTGAATCCATTGAGTTTACTTACCTGTAAAGTGTAATTCTGTAGGAGATGTTGCCCATTGCCATTGCAGCTACCAATAGCAAAACTACCTATTACTCCTACCCAAAGGTCAGAGTCAGTACCAACTTTGGCATTGAAGTCACCAAGAACAAGGGAAATATCTCCTTTCTTGACAGAATTCAAAATATCCTGAAGTTGTCCATAAAATCTATCCTTCTCTGATAAACCCCTGTAACTCATCAAAGATACTTATTTCTACAAAGGTGAAAAGATTCTAAACGCATTTGCCAGATTCTGGAGACATCTGGAGAATTTATGAGAGAATTTTAAGTTATTTTTATATTTCAAATCACTAAGATCATACTTTTACATTTTCAATAAGCTTCACTTAGAACTTAATTAGAGCAATTCACTTAAGAGCATTTCATTGAATGGAAATAAGTATAATTTTTTCCCCAAAAGTATATATTGAATTCTATATGTACAGGTAATCTGTGTGTTAACTATGGATTAGATGTAGATTTATTCCCTCCAAGTAAATAGGAGAAGGGTGTTATGATTTTTCAGTTTGTTTATTTAGTTTTTAAAAAGCGAAATGTGTGAAGCATTTCATTTGGAAACCAGAAAGACAAAAAAAAAAATTCCAGATGAAAGATTTCTGTAATGATCAGAATGCTTCAAAGTTTCAGAAGTTCTATTTTAATGGTAAAATATTTTCATCCCCTCATCTTGTCTAAGTTTGATTAATAAGTTATAGCAAATACACTTTAATTTGCAAAAAAAGTGAGTAAACATCTGGACAGTTTTTAGAGAAGTAACGTGATTTCTGAAATCCTTTACAATTTAGGGTGATAAAGTTTGTTTTGTGAATTTTGCCTACATTTATTATTACATAGTGATTCTTGCATGCTTCCTTTAATTTAGTTATTTATTAAACTCATACAATTATTACAATAAAATGGCAGGGAAAAACCTTGCTCTGAAACAATTTTTTTTAAAAGAATAGCATATTTCAAGGAACCTTGAAAAATTGTACTGATGAGCTCCATCAAAATTAAATATTGTAATAAAATGAAAACAAAGCTACATGCTTTAATAAGGAAAAACTACAATATTGAAAAGTGCATGCTTGAAGCAATGAAAAGCACAGAACAAATACCTTGCTCTTCTTGCTGCTGCTGCTGCTGCTGTTGTTGTTGCTGTTGCTGCTGCTGAGAGGCAGCTTCTGTTCCTAGTAGATTAATCATCAGAAGGCAACAGAAAGTGACAGGAAAGAGAAATTGTTCAGAAGATGGAGAAAGCAACTATTTTATTAATTCTCTACAAATCAGCTGATTGCAAATTACAGAAGAAAAACTGAAAATATCATTGTTCCAAAAAGGGAAATATAAATTTATTAAGCAGATTTTATTAGAATAAATGTTATATTAATTTTTATAAAACTGCATGCACAAATGAGCACACACACATAAACTCCTCAAGCCCTGTATGTGAGAGAGCCATACCCTGTTGATATTAAATAGCATGTTGGATGGCCTTGATGGGAAGCTACCATCTGTCTCCTAACAGCTGCCCAATGGATCTCCTTTCCCCATCATTCTCTGAGCCCTTGGGGTCTTTTGTCACCCAGTCATTTATCCATCGTGTGCAAAAAAGTGCTGTTCAGGGTAAAACAATTCAACCCAACTCCTCAAGCTGCCATGGGCTATGTAGGTCAAACCAGACTGTGCCATTTAGTTCTACTGATACTACATTTCAATACTGTTCACCAAATCTAAAAAGGTTGTTTGTCATTGTCTATGGTATTTTCCTTTTTGGAGATCTTTAAGCACACTGTTACTCTCTCTCTCTATTTGCTAATCCATAGTGCTGTATGTAAATATAATAAATATATAAATACCCCCCCTCAAGTATCTGCTTGCCACAGGTCTGATAGGAGTCTGTCAGTTTATATGCTATAGTATAAGGTCTGTGAGGATGGTGGGATTTAGCAGAAAACCAACACAAACATACAAGCCTCATCTGGGGCTCAAACCCAAGATCAATAGCCAAGTGCACTAATCACTCAACCATGGGACGAATAATGCTGCTCAATGGTGGTTAATGACTACTTTTTATAACCTCATCACTGCTTACATACTCAAACTTCATCATTGTTTACGTAGTCAAACTACCAAATATCCAAAATGGAATATAAGCCTCTAAAATGAAAAACTAAAGTTTCCTGTTATCTTGCTTACAAAGGATCCTACTCTTTTTCCATTGTACTCTTGAGTGCTACAGCAGGTATCTCAGACACATTACTCCAGTTGAGGTTTGGGAATGAAAGAACTAGTTTTAACCTTTTCTGTGTCATAGCAGTATTAATCAGTGACCTGTGAAGTAAACATCATTATCACAGTTCAAGGTTGCAAAAAAAAAATTCCCAAAAAGAAATTTTCAGTTTTTAACTGTTTCAAATCAGACATTTAAAAAATATTTTCTTTTTTTAAATTTATGATCTACATTTTACCTGTTGATTCCACTTGAAAAAATTATAATAAAGATAAAAAATTATACTATTTGAGCCTGAAATGCTTATATGCCCCTGTTCAGTCACAACAGCATCAAGTAGTGACGATTTATTTTATGCTTATTGATCAAAGGGACCTGGGTTCAAGCCCCAGGTAAGACATGGATATTTGTTGCTGTCTTTCTGCTAAGGTCTCACCTTTCTCACAGACCTTCTATATGGCATATAAACTGACAGGTTCTTGCCAGACCTCTGTGGAAAGCAGCTGCTTGAAAGTTTTCTTTTTCTTTTATTTCATACTTCTGTCCTGTATGCAGATTACTGATCAGTTTTGTTTTCTAGTCTTTTGGCTTAGTTTCTGCCCTAGAAGAGTTATAATGTTTTCTAAACTTTTAACATAAGATACTGATTTTATTACTACAGGAAGTTGCATCTTCCGGGAACTATGTACATCACTTTTGGACAGTAGCAGACTTCAAATTTTAAAGACTTTCTTTTTACTCTAATGCATATAGAATTACTTTTTATTGCTACTCAAATATATAATGTGAGTATAAAGAATAATTAATTTGAAATTATCGAAAACAAAACTGCTAGTAATTTCTAATGGTGGATATTGGAAGAATTGAAGGATTAAGCAATTAGCCTTAAAATACAATTTTAAAAGATAGGACTTATTTTAGCAATACTTTTAATCACATTTCAACCAAATATGCTAACCAACATTAGGAAATTGCGATTTTTAACCAAAAATTTTGCCACAATTTTATAATTTAACTTTCCATAGAAGTTATGTAGCTTTATACTAAAATGATTCATTAGTTAAAAAATATTCAACACAGCTAGTATAATATAAATGTAATAATTCACGATATATGCTGTACATTGGATTTAGTTTAAAAAACTGCTCAATATTAAGTTATGAGGATTGCAAAAGTTTTTACAAGCTAAATTACATCAGTAATTTGTTGCTATTATAATTATCAAATTATAACTTCAAACAAGATCTTAATATATATCAATTAGTTTAAAATATATCCTTATATACCATAGAGGGTATACTAGACCAATTAACAATACAAATATAGTTACTGGTATGTTGGAGGCTGGTACATCTACTGGATTATTTAGCTTCGCTTGATTTTACAATAGATGATCACTGATATTTCATATATTTTGGTGCATTCAGTCCAACTTTGGGTACTGTTGCATCTGCTATGTCTATATGATGTCAAGGCTCAATTCGTGTGAAGTGCAAAGTTCTGCTTTATAGGTGTCCCACTCCTTATGTCAGACATCAGCTGTTACCTATCTTCATTTGATTGGTGGTGTAGCAGGAGATTCCATGCAGATGGAAGGGGAGGAATCTCCATATTGCATATATTATTATGTTGTGTGTGTATTAGCATTTTCTCAGCATTCAATTTAAACTTAGTTTTTGGAGCAATTAATGGTTTAAGATCAATTGTATGTACTTGAATATTATTATCAATTATGGTTTGGGCATATGCTGTGTTAGGTGTTTGTTTTTTTAAAATCAAGTTGATGATCTTTTATTTTGATCTTTGTATTGTCAGTAAGTGTTACCGATATATTTGTCCTTGCCTTTTAATATATTTAAGGGGTCGGGTATATTCAACTGATACACTCCACCTGTTGGTGATTTTTTATCCCAATTGTTAATTACTAGATTTTTTTATTGTGTTAGTTATTGTAGAGGGGAGTTTAATATATTTCTTTAGGGTGGTGGTTGGTTAGGGTTTGGTTGGGAGTTTTTAATAACAATTTACAATTAACTTAACTTTAATAACAATCTATAATAACAATACTATAGATTTATAGTTCATAGTTGTTACTTTAAGCTGAAGACAGTTAACTTTCCATACGTTTTATGCATGTTACACATTCACATTGTCTGGACTCATGTCCGACTTTTTGTTATGTGTCATGTCGAAGAAACAGCTTTAACAAAAGCAACATATTAACTTTCTCTCTACATGTGGAATGTCGATGAAAAACATATTTTTTGGCCACACAAATTGGAAAAACTTAATGAGATTATAGAAACTATTAATGGAATACCATCAACTATTAAATTCACACTAGAATCTGAGCATAAACAGCAAATACCATTTTTGGACACATTAATAACACATAAAGAAAATTATTGCAAAACCAGTTTTTAGGAAAAAAACACATATCCTGATATATATATACCTGCTAATGCTGCACACCCTTTTCAATATAAAAGGGCCAGTATCCTCCCACATTATATACGAGAATACAGATACTGCTCAGAAGATTCACCATTCCATGCTGAGATAAATTACATTAATAAAATGACACTTGAAACAGGCTATACCCAACAACAACGAAAAAGGTGGCAAACTAATGCCAAATTTATTGTTATTAAAAACTCCCAACCAAGTTCAAATACGACAAACATTCGCACATAGTTTTCCATATATTAAAATCATTTCAAATGCCTTACAAAACACCCTAAAGAAATATATTAAACTCCCCACTACAGTAACTAACACAATAAAAAATCTAGTAATTAATGATCGGGATAAAAAAACACCAACAGGTGGAGTGTATCAATTGAATATATCCGACCCATTAAATATATTAAAAGGGAAGGACAAATATATTGGTAACTTACCAACAATACAAAGATCGAATGAAAGAACATTAACTTGATTTAAAAAAACAAACACCTAACACAGCATATGCCCAAACCATAATTGATAATAATATTCAGGTACATACAATTGATTGTAAACCATTAATTGTTCCAAAAACTAAGTTTCAATTAAATTATGCTGAGAAAATGCTAATACACACACAACATAATAATATATGCAATATGGAGATTCCTCCCCTTCCATCTGCATGGAATCTCCTGCTACACCACCAATCAAATGAAGATAGGTAACAGCTGATGTCTGACATAAGGAGTGGGACACCTATAAAGCAGAACTTTGCACTTCACACAAATTGAGCCTGATGACGCCGTGTAATTTACATACTGTGAAATGCGTAGCTCCAGTAACATCTGAGCACCAGTATGACTTGTGCTCTATTGACATCTAGGTACCGGTATGAAATTGTTTTTAAACCTGTTTTAATAACAAAGTAAGATGGCTTTTAACAATATATGTTTAATTATGCATTTTAAGTCTTACAGAATTGAGGAAAGTGCAACTCTTGCCTCTACTATAAAAATATGTGCCAGTGAATATGTAGCATGCATAAAACATATGGCTAATTAACCATCTTCACCTTAAAGTAACAACTATGAACTATAAATCTGTAGTTTGAAATATCTAATGCTCCAACGAAAAGGATAGCATAACTAAATATCAGCATATGTGATGACAGGCCATCACTAACGATATATAATTAGTAACAATTGCTATTGTTAACAACTACATCGAGTAATCTGATATATTCATGTTTCAAAACATAACATCTGTCAAATGTACTGAAGACAAATATACATTGACTTTACTGAATTAACATCTAAATGTGTGTGTATCTTCAAAGGACTGATTGCTTAAAATATATTAACAGTATTGGCTACGTAAAAAGACATCTTGATGTCATATAGACATAGCAGATGCAACAGTACCCAAAGTTGGACTGAATGCACCAAAATATATGAAATATCAGTGATCATCTATTGTAAAATCAAGCGAAGCTAAATAATCAAGTATATGTACCAACCTTCAACATACCAGAAACTACATTTGTATTGTTAACTGGTCTAGTATACTTTGTATGGTATCTAACAGGAGTGGGCAACCATTTTAAGTGTGCGTGCCAAAATCGCCAAATCTTTTATGCAAAATTTTCTCACATGCCAACTGAAATTTTGGGAACATATTATTATTTGGTTATCTTCTAAGTATTGAGAGAACCTTTTCAAATAATTAATAAATTCTTTATGAAACACGAAAAATATGTAAAATGATGGTAAAGGAGTCACGCCACGTCCGGCTGCCTGGCGAATGATGCAACACCTGAACGGGACAAAACTTGTATGTCAGTATATTGCAGAGATAGATGGCTTGGAAATATGATGTTTGTTTCAATTTCTTCTTATTATTAAAACAGTTGATAATGTTTGTTTCTTTATTGCATTTTTATTTGGTTATTGGTGTAACTTAGCTTATTGGTGTAACTTAGCTTGTAAAAACTTTTGCACTCCTCATAACTTAATATTAAGCAGTTTTTTAAATTAAATCCAATGTACAGCATATATCGTGAATTATTACATTTAAAATGATTCATTCTCAATGTTTTGGTTCAACTTTAGATGCTTTTGAAAATTTTAATTAAATTTTTTCACAGTTCTTTTATCAAATTTCAGCTCTTCTATATGATATGGTATTCCTAACAGAACTAGCCATTTGCTGTTAATTAATATATAATCAATCACATTCTTATGCAGCCCATCTGGTGAAACCCACATGTACTCATGTACGTCGCAGTGCTTGTAATAAGTGCTAATTATTCTCAATCCATGAAGTTTACTTATCTGTAGGAGATGTTGCCCACCTGCCATTGCAGCTACCAATATCAAAGGGACATACCACATCTCCCTAAAGGTCAGAGTCAGTACTAACTTTGACATTGAAGTCACCTAGAACAAGGTAATATCTTCTTTCTTGACAGAATTCAAAATATCCTGAAGTTATCAGTAAAACCTATCCTTCACACCAGCATCCTTATTGGGTAGCATAATAGCAGATAATATTCAAGTCTTTAATGTTTGTCTGAAATTAGCTGTAGGAAACCTTTCATTAATGCACTCATATCCTAGAACAGCATCACTAGCATGTCTGCTGAGAAGCAGACCCACGCCTTGGTGATGCCTATTATCTTCCCTCTCTGAAAAGAGAAATTTAAGATTATTTTTAAGAATCTGACCTTTATCTATCCATCTGGTCTCTTGCAAGCCGGGAATATCTAAATTATAACAGTGGAATTCTTGTGTGAGGACATCAAGAAAAAAAGCTCTGTGCAGAGTCCTCACATTCCAACTACCTATGGAGAGAAAATGGTTAGAGGGATGTTTAAAGAAACTATGTTTATTGAGGTCTCTAAATGGTAGCTAGTAGTCATAGAAAGAGAGCTATGCACCAATCCCGTAATGATGCATAACCAGCCAGGTCTAGTACCTAATGTCTGACCCCGCCTTCTTGTGGTGCAGGTTGTTTGTACCTTTCAAAAGAGATACTCTCTTGTGGTAGGTAATAAAAGGGGAAGGTTATCAGATCATTGTGGCCTACTGATGTGGACAACTATTACTATTTTTCATTTTTTGTTCTACCCTGCTGAGGATTGGTCAACCACACAGGGTTCAGTCAGATGCTGATTAAATATACCACCCTGAACGTAATAATGGCTCTGAGCTTGATTATGGATCCTGAGTTTGCTGCACTGGTGAGCTTCTGTGGAGGGAAAATCTTACACTGTGTTTTCTTTTTGTATATATAACTATTCATACAAGCTAGCAGGTTGCATCCCTTTCCATTACACATGTTTAATATTATTGTGAAAGAGGACATCTCGAAGAAAAGGTTGAAGCTACCGTGGTATTCAACAATGTTTTTATAGTTATATAATATTATGAACATAACATTATATGCAGATGATCCATAATATGTTTCATATATTAAAAGGAATATTCTCAAAATGTACCTTCGATTTTTGACTGTTCAGAGATCCGGGTATAGTTTACAAGAGCTGCATTTTCTAAACACTTTTTAATTACTGTTCTGACTTCTTCAGGAGGTGCAGGAGTCATAACATCTTTCATCAAAACCTAATAAAAACAATGAACAAAAACCCCAGCATCTTATCTGAATGAAAAAACAATAAAAAAAGCAAACCTTTCATTCACAACAAAATATAGATTTCATTAATGTTAATACAATAATTTTTTATGGATTCATATTAGTGCTAGAAAGAGCCATTCCATTATTTATGTAATGCATGTTAAGCATTCTCACCATTAAAAAGCCATGCCCTATTGACATAATTGGTCCATGAGTTAATTTTATACAAACATAAGCATTTAAAAATGTGCTAGCAACAGTGTTAGTACTAATTTCGCCTCCTCTACAGAAATTTCATTTGAAAAGAAGTTCCAAATAATATGTTTTGAATTTTTGTGTCCTAGAGCAGGAATATGGGAACATTGTTTTGGATGCAACAAATGAGAAATTCGTACATTTAAACACACTAAACTTTTCATCTTAAATATATTGTATATCATAACATATTCATGTGTCTTTGAACCTCATTGCCTTCAGCAAAACTGATCAAAGAGCTGTTAGCAAGCACTAGCTTCCTTCTGTACCAGCATGACCTGACCTTGACATATCTCCATTTCAACGATAGCCAGTGGATGAAAACACATAATCCTGAAGCAGCCCCACTTGCATTGATTGTGCTCTTCAGTGACAGTATCAGAGTGCAATCTAGTAGAATAGTCAGGTCCAGAGACCCATCAACTGTGCAGTTACAACCAGTTTTAAAAAACTGGTGGAAGCAGGGGCATAATAAGGTTTGCAAGGGTCTAGTTATGCCCTTTGCTCGGTGGAAGTGAAATAAAAAATAATAAATACAGCCTCAAGTAGAGGCCCCTGGGGGGAAAAAAGGGCCCATTATACTGCTTGAGCCTAATGTAATCTTATGTAATGTAGTGGTGCAGAAGGTAAGATCATACCTTCTGTACCATTATAGTTACATCACTGGGTCATATGTCTTACTGATACTAGTGATAATGAAAGTGATACTAGTATTACTGTTGTTTTGACAGATAAGATGAACAAATCGCTCAAAATTATCTAGGTAATAGAGTTTATATACAAAAATCGGCATATCTTTTATATTCAAGCTGCTATCTTCAGTGTATTCTATTAATACTGGGTACAGAGGAAAATTGCCTTGAGATGGGTAGGATCTGAACCAAAGACCTCCTCATGTCAGATGCTCTGACAACTGAGCTACCAGCTGTTGATCAAGATTTCCCTGGTTGTTGTCATTGTTGTTATTAAGTCTCATGACAACTACTTGAAACTAGGGTATGATTTTAACAACAGGGCAACAAAGGTATTGTAAGTTAATGACAAATACATTGGCATTTAGGCAATTGATGGATAGAGTGTGACATTTTTTGGTTTTATCCAATTTCATCCTTCCCCAAACAACAGATTTAATATGTGGGTAAAAAAAACCTGGAAAATAACAGGCATTTCATATCAGTTTGTTACTTTTTTTTTATAAAAGAAGGAATGATTAAATTAGTATACTGTTGAGTTTGTCATTTGCCTCCACTGCAAATTTAGTTTTTTTAACTGAAAAATAAAGCCATATCCTGTCCACAGAGTGCCTACCAATCAACAAAGAGCAATACAAATAGATAATCATACAACTAAGTTGAAGGAAAGTGAATGACATTTTGATGTTAAAAAAAGATGTGGAAAGAGGATAAAATGATGATTTCAGAATGAGATCTTTTCAGGATTTAGTGAGGAAAGAATATTAGTGAATAAAGACTTGACCCATAAGAACAAAAAAAAAAGTTTATTTTTAAATAATAATTTTAATTTTAGCTTATTATAGGTACAAGAAAAAATTTCCATCAATAAAGATGAAAAATAAAAAGTTATTTAAATACAGAATTATGAAAATTTAAAAAGAATCAAGAAATCAGTTGGCACCAAAGAATAAGAAATTAAGTCTTTTTTCTTCTTCTTGCTACATTAATTGATGATATGACAAAATATTATTGTGTGTAGATTTTCAAAATTTGGGCTCTGAAAATGGTACTGAATACTTTTTACATAATAATGGCAAAACACATATCATTTGTAGAGAAAAAGTTTATGATAAAATGTACCATAAATGTGAATAAGGTTTAAAAATAATTACAAGGATGTTTAGGAGTGTAAAATTTTTTTTTACCATTTTTCATTACATTTAAATTTAACAGAAGTTTTTACCTGACATAACTGCATTGTTTGAAACTTGAGCAAATCAGAATGAATTAGATTCTAGCATGTTTAAAAGCTCCAGGGTTGGAGGATTTAAAAAAAAGATATTGTTAACCTAGAAGCTCAATCAGGCTTGTCTTGGTTTCTCATATAACATACAAACACACACACTAACACAAAACCATACCATTCTGGGATTCGAACCTCAGTAGCTGCAGTGCCAATAAAATTGCCAATGTTGGTTATTTCCAAAATATTCCCCAAAGTTTTGTTCTGAGCTTTACGAAAAGTGGCATAGTTGGGATTCTATCACAGTTTGGGTAAGAAGGAAACAGGCTTACTCTTTCCTCCTTACCCAAACTGTCAAATGGTTTATGCAGCTATTTAGACAATACAGTCAGTCACTTTCATCCCTGCAACATTGATTAGCTCCTGACTATGTGTCTAAATCACAGAGCAGTTCAAAACCTCTCCTGTCAGTATAATCAATCCTCTACTGTGACACATACCCACAAAATGTTACATATCATGAGGTGATTGTTTCAATACAGATTATCTTCAACATCCCATGAAAAGAGTGGAAGGATTGAGGAGGAACAGATGATATTATCAATGACATTGAACGTTTGGATTGGGAAGAAAATTTAAGTTTTGACACTGGTGTTTGAAAGAGAGAGGGAAGGATCCCCAAGCCAGTGTTCAAGGATCTGACCCCTCCTATAGGTGTCAGTACTACTTTAACCCATTATTCCCAAAGGTAGAAATTATATTTTTAAGGTTGTACTTTTATTATAGACAAAAATACATGTAAATAGGTAGTTGTGATAAAAAAAAAAATTTGTGACCACAGAAAAATGTTGCGTGTATTCAACCTTGGGATTATCAGAACATGAGTACTTAAAGTTAAAACACATGGAATTGTCTGAAGCAGTCTACATGAAGATGAACTTGACACTTTTTTACACATATACATTGTATTGCTTTTTCACTGTCTACATCTTCTTCTTGCTTTATTCTCCTGTTCAACTATAACATGGCCAATATTGTCAAACTGTACTTCGGTGGGTAATGAGTTCTTGGGTGGATGCCCATAGTTGGGTTTTGGAGAAATAATGTTCAGTCCTCTAGACCCTGCTATCTTCTCATTTTCTTGACTATTACTGTCTTCTATTTTTCATAAGAGTAATAGCTACATAAGTTTTGAATTCTATCTGTGTCATTTTCTGCTAATTTCCTATATTATAAATTCGCCTTACACGAATTCTATAGTTTGCAATACCATTATCATGGAGATCAACTCCACCCATGTGCTGATTGTAGTCAGCAACAACTTTTGGCTGAGCAATGGCAATCTTCTTTTGTTCTTTTCTATTGTATCTTTTAGCAGGTACCAGTGGTTTGATACTGCAATTATTTGTAGTGACAATCGCGACAGAATTATCATTCCATTTTACCATCAATACTTCGTGTTCCTTATCAAAAGAAAAATCATATAAACCTCTTTCTTTTTTCTTGATACTCTTTACTGTTTCCAAAATATTATTGCTTGTACGATTCTCACAAATTGTACCCTTGGCATAAAAACCTTATTTTTCAGTATGCAGAATAACTTGTACGAGGAGAAAAAGTTATAAAAAAATACATGATGCTTAGATGGATGCTGCACAATGGACAAAAGATCCAGTATAACTCTTTATCCTACACCTGTCGTTCTCTTCAGTATTCACACTCTTTCCATCATTTGGTACAAATTTATATAAATATCCATTGGAACTACATAGACACCACAGTTTGAAGTAAAACCTTACCAGTTTTCCCTTTATGAACATTTTACATCAGTGTTGACCAAAATAAGGCACCCTCTCTTCATCAAAAGACAAGTTATGAGAAAATACACCGAATTGCATGTTTTTTTTCATTTATCATGTCAAAAATAGGCCTCAATTTGGAAAATTTATCATTTACATCCAATTGGTCATTATCTGATAAGTGTATATTTTGTTTGCTGGAATTAAATCTATTCCTACTCATGCAAGTTCTTACCAGTGGTATACCTTTGTCGTCATTCTTCGACCAATACATTTTTGTAGCTGGTAAGGTATGGTAACCGGTAAAAATCAATATACCACAAAAGTGCTTCAGACTTGCAATCTTCTATCATAATATGTTCTCCTTGTGGTAAACTTTTGTAAGTTGGATTTTCTTTTTCCACTTCCGAATAACTTCCATTGCTTTTGTTTTACATCTGTTCTAGTGGAAGTTTTTAGTTTCTTGGAACTTGATGCTGTTGGTTGCTCTTCTTTGACATCTTGAGCTTCATCAGGTAAATTTGCATGGACTCCGCAGGTTCCAGCTACGTCTGGCAAAACGTTTTCACTCTCACATATATCATTACTAATATCCTCCTCATCTGTGGGGCGGGGGTGGCTCAGTCGGTAGCATGCCAGGCTCGTAATCTGTAGTTCCCAGGTTCGAGTCCCAGCTGGGTCAGCGTTGAGATTTATCTCCGCAAAACTCCCCACCCTGCCCACGGTCAGTAGGGGACACCGATGGGCTTGGAAAGGCCGCCGCCCGTTGGATGGGACGTTAAGCCGTGGTCCCATATGCGGGAGAGTCATACCCTGTGCACGTTAAAGAACACGCTGGATGGCCTTGACGGAAGGCTACCATCTGTCTCCCAACAGCTCTTCCAGTGGGTCCCCTTCCCCAACCTTCTCTGAGCCTTCGGGGTCCATGTGACCTGGCCATTTAGCCCATGGTGTGCAAAAAAGTGCCGCTCAGAGGTAAAACAACCCAACAACCCAACCCTCCTCATCTGTAAGTTCGTCAACCATTGGTGGTATTTTCAGCTTGTTGCAAATTGTCATCCTCATCTAATATAGCCATTAGCTGTGCAGTTGACAAAAGTCTATTTTTTCCCACTACTGAGCCCAAGACATATCTGAAAAAAATATATCCTAAGATAACAAAACAATGATTTATTATTGAATGTATTTACATCATATAAATACTTACTTGAACTATATATTTTTAGCTATACTGCTGAATATACACTTCTCTAATTATCTAATACCAATTATTTTGATACTAACAAGATGAAAAGCTTAGTTCAACTTCACAAATCTCTGAACACTGACGATATCACTCATATCAGAATTAAAATCGCAAGACTCATTTGCAATGAATCATCAAACATGTGGCAGACATAATGTGCACATGCTGTGCAATCCCAATGTTTCGTAAATGCAACATTACTCCAATGTTATACTGTGCAAAAACTAAAAAAATATTTTCTAATTATATCAAACGTTGTCTTGAATGAAATATATGTGAAGCTATTTTCATAAATTCTTAGGGCATTTAGTATTTCTACATTTCTTTTTTACACACCCATCAAACTGCAAAAGATTAGATAGTCTATTTAGGTATAGTTTTAATATGAATAATAATTAGGCTTTTATTTTATATTGATAAATATTTATGCTTGGACATAAAAGATTATGCCCTTTATAACATACATTGGCTATTTTGCACACAATGGGCTAAATGACCATGCCACAAGGACTTTGAAGGCTCAGAGAAGATTTGAGGGAGGGGACCCACTGGACAGTTGTTGGGAGACAGACTCCCATCAAGGCCATTCAGTGTGTTCTTTAACATGCACAGGGTATGGCTCTCCTGAACAAGGGGAAGGCTCAAAATCCCATTCGGCAGATGGTGACACCTACTGACTGAAGGCAGGATGGGTAGTTTTGCAGAGATAAATCTCAATGCTGGCCCAGGTGGAGCTTGAATCTGGGAACTGCACATTACGAGCCTGGTGCACTATTGACTGAGCCCCATAGAAGATGGAGTTGTCATGGACATGAAAGACAACTGAGCAATCAATGAATATCGGAGAAAGAAACAAATGGAAACTGCCTCAAGAGTGGTTTGAATGGATTGAACTGGAATGAAGAATGATACAGTATGAGGATGGCAATACAAACAATTTCTATTCTGATTCCAGGGAAAAAGATAAAAGTGTCAGATTATAGAATCATTGACTGTCTGTAAGTATGTCTTCTGCAAATAAGCATTGCAGAGCTCATTTGAGGAGAATTACCAAAATTTCTGTGGAATCCATGACAATTACACAGCAATTTGTTTAAATATATTTAATTCACGATTATGCTGTAATATTAAAAACTCTTGAGCAACATTATTCTACATTAAGCTAAGTACTATTCACACAGTCAAGCCATGAGTATATTTCACCATGGTATACTGTCACTTAAGGACAATTTTATCTTTACAAAAATGTTACCAAGAGATGGAAATTATTACCATTTTTAGGTCTTCAAAAACTTCTTGCTGGTTCAGCCGGTCTTGTTATTATCCTTACGTTGTTCTTGAAAGGGCCCTGCGTCAAGGATTTTTATCTTGGTTGCCACCATTTATTGGCAGTGTTGCTTGGCCTGTAAATGGTAGCTAGGCATAAATTGGAAGGAGAGCTGTGTACCAATCCCCAGTGATGATGCAGAGAACTGGCCAAGTGTAGCACCTAATGTTCGACCCCACCTTCTCGTGAATACCTTTCAAAAGAGTTATTTTCTTCTGGAAGGGAATGGAAGGGGAGGGGCTGCCAGCTCAGTGTGGTCTACTGATCTGATCATCTATGGCAACTTTTTCTTTTCTTTTCAACCCTGCTGAGGAGTGGTCAATTTCACAGAGTCCTGGTACTGACCATTTATACCTACTACACTGGACTGGTTTACGGATTTGAGCTTGATTATGGATCCTGGACTTGCTGCACTGGTGGGGCTCTTTTGAAGGATAATCTGCAGCTGAGTTTTGGGTTGCCAGCCCAAAGTGAACAGAGTCATGGGATACCTTATATCAGCTGGTGGATAATCCTGATCAGAGGCCATCACAGGTACCTGAACCTCACTTAGCTAATTGGGCATCGTCAATTCTAAACTGGAGTAATATGTCTCAGGCAGGTCATATGGCTCTTGAAAAGGTCCATTTGAAAAGGTGGTGCCTGAAGGGCTTACCAACATCAGTGACTTCAGCCTTTAGCGGAGGAGGGACAGATCTTTGCCCCATGCCTGTGATCAGGGGTATGTTTGATATTGTTGACCCTACCCCTCTCAATAAACCTAGTCTCTTAAAAAAATCCTACTAATCATCTTCTCTCTGCAGGAACGTGGAATGTGAAGACATTACATAGAGATTATTCTCTTGATGTCCTCACACAGTAATTTCAGCGCTATAACCTAGATATTTTAGGCTTGCAAGAGACCAGATGGATAGGTAAAGATGAGATACTTAAAAATAACTTCAAATTCCTCTTTTCAGGCAGGGAGGATGGAAAGCATCTCCAAGGTGTATGTTTGCTTCTCAGCAGAAACACCAGTGATGCTCTTCTAGGACATTACTACATTAATGAAAGATTTCTTAGCTTCAGGATATTTTGAATTCTGCAAAGGAGATATATCTCTTGTGGTAGGTGACTACAATGCTAAAGTTGGTATTGACTCTAATTTTTGGGCAGGAGTTTTAGGTCCCTTCGGCACTAGTAGTTCCAATGGCAATGGAAAACATCTTCTACAGGTAAGTAATCTTAATGATTTGTAAAAAAGTAACACATACTACAAACACTGGGACATTTATAAATACACATGGGTTTCACCTGATAGGTTGCACAGGAATATGATAGATTATATTTTAATTAACAGCAAATGGGCCAGTTCAGTTAGGAATACCAGATTAAACAGGGGAGCTGAAATTTGGTCTCACCATTACCTGGTCAAAAGTGTTTTACAGCTGAAGCTTAAGAAATTTTGTAAGGATAAAAAAATAGCTATAACACTGAATGCCTGAAAGATCCAGATATAGCCAAAACATACCATGATAGGGTACTTAGTCATTATGACATTCATGGTTTGGTTACTGCTCAAGTTAAGAATGGGATCAGTTTAAACAAGCTTTTCTTCAAACCTACAGTACTCGTTTGGGTAAAACGGAACAGAGGAAACAAAATAATTTGAGTGATAAGGCCATGGAACTTATTTCTGAAAGAAGGAAGTGCAGGATTAATATGAATCAACACCCTACTAGTCCTAACAGAAGGCATTACAACGAGCTTAATAAATGTGTAAAGGATCAGTTAACAGCTGATCTTTGGCTTGACAGCTTGGCTGACAAAGCTGAGGAAGCAGTTAGACAGCACAACAGCAGGGAGTCATACCAGATTATTAATGTTTTATGTGGGAAGAAACAGATAGCTACACAGAGATTAAGGGATAAACATGGCAAGGTGGTTGAAGGTGAGGATTCTGTGATGGCTAGATGGGTTGAGCATTTCAGAGAAGTTCTAAATAATGTGATTATTCCACTACCATTGTTTGTAATAAGGATATATGCATTGCTGGCTTTAATAATGGCCATATATCACATTCTGAAGTCACTTTGGCTATCTCTAAATTAAAACTGCATAAATCCTCAGGGGTGGATGAAATCACCACTAAGGATTTTACTAGAGCTATTATTGTCTCAACTTTTACAAAAAGGTGATTGCAGTTCTTGTGATAACTATAGGGGTTACAGCCTACTCTCTGTTCCAGGTAAAGTTCTTTGCATGATTATACTTGATAGAATTAAGAATTTGGTTGATGGACAATTGCGTGATGAACAGTGTGGATTCAGAAGTGGTAGGGGATGTATCGATCCAATATTTTCACTTAGGCAGATTCTTGAGAAATGTTTAGAGTTTTAGAAACCTGTGGTTGCTTGCTTTATATATTTCAAAAAGACTTTTGTCTCTGTTGCTCGTCATAATTTGTGGTTGATTGTTAGATCATATGCAATACCTGATAAGTTAGTGTAAAAAGAGCTCTCTATAATAACATTGAGTCATGTGTGAGAGTTGGTACGTCATGCAGTGATTGGTTTAGCATTGCTAGTGAAGTTAGACAAGTGTACATTTTGCTCCTTTTCTCTTTTGTTATTGATTATGTAATGCAAAATTCTTTGCAAGGGAAAGATTTTGGCCTTAAATGGTCTAGAGATATCAAAATTTCTCATTTAGATTATGCAGATGATTTGGCCCTGTCAGCTACTGATGTTGATGAGTTGAATTCTTTCATTTGGGCTGTTCATGAGAATGGTAATAGGGTAGGTTTGGTGATAAACAGAGAAAAAACTAAAGTGATGAAAATTGGTCAGGCAGATAGTGCTTCAGTTGCTTTGAATGGCTGCACTCTTGAGCTAGTGTCTCAGTTTAATTATCTTGGGAGCTACACTGATCAGTCATTACAATAAAACCTCCTTTGCGTTATGCAAAGAGGAGCATGTGCAGCCAATCAGTATCATGCGCCAAGCTCGCGATTGTAATTACAAATAATTCATAGGCTGGTACATCTACTTTACTTGATACTTTAGTGTCATTTGATGATACTGTACCAAAACGTATCATAAATAAGAAAATGCAATATAACTAGATATAAACCTTCAGACTCAACTGTTATGACTTAAAGATCTTAGTTTATGGAAGAATGTAACGACTTCAGCACAACAGAAGTGATTCAACGTACTTCAAATGCAAGTAATATCTTATATATTTACTGACTGCAGAAGTGATGACTACATCGATATAACATTATACCTGTATCTTCAAAGGACTGGTTTCTTTACATAATTTAATATCATTGGCTACATGTTATGATTGCAATAAGCTCCGCAATTGTACCAACACAAGAGCTTGGACATATCGCGAGGAACAAGTATTTGTGACATCAAATGACACTAAAGTATCAAGTAAAGTAGATGTACCAGCCTATGAATTATTCGAATTATATTTGCATTTCTTGTTTGTCTAATATACATTATGGATATATAATGATATATTTATGACATGTTAGTAATTATTTGGTATATATATATTACAATAATTGTGACATAAAAGAGTCACAAATTCGTGTTGAATTGTAATAACTTTGCACCCCTCACAATTTAAGATATATACAGCAAGGCTTGTGGGGTGCTCACTGTCAGCCATGGGACCTTCAGAAAGTGGTCCGAGGAAGGAAAAACCATGAACCACCAGCAAGTTGTCGGCCGACCATGACTCATCGATGCTAGAGATGAGCAAAGGCTATCCCATATGGTATGAGCCAAAAGAAGGGATAATGTGATGCAACTCGCCCATAATTTGAATGCTAATGATGGGAGTAATACACTGTACATCGAACCCTGCTGAAAATGGGGCTACATACTTGCATGCTGCACCGAGTGTTAACCTCGGTTCACCATTGAAAGTGCCTACAATGGGCATGCGAGCATCAAAACTGGACCTTGAATGATTGGAAGAAGGTCGTCTGGTCCAATGACTCGTACTTCCTGTTGCATGGCTGGATACATGTGCTTCATTTACCTGGGTAAGTGTTGGCACCATGATGCCCATTGGACATAAACAAACCGGTGGAGGAAGTGTAATATCATTGTATAATCCCTTGAGATGTTTGTAGTATGTGGATGAGAATTGTTTCGTTAGGTAAAAGGGTCCTGTGCACACTGAGAAATGGCAGTGCAATGGATGATATCAACATATATCATCTTCTAGATGTTCAAGCATTCTCTCAATTGTGGATGTTCAAGCTTCTCTCAACTAAACAAATATATATAGTCATCATAATTTATGGCAACTCAAACAATAATATCCTTCATTTGTTTAGCTGTTTACTGAGCATTTGTGTTGTTCACAAGGATATAAAGCTTTTTCACCACATCTTCAAAGACACAGCTGTCCATCATTGTCTCCACACAGGATTCATTACCAAAAACCATACAGTGCTATTCGTTCCTCCAATGGTCTCTATTCTGTTATCAATTAAATTCTTGTCACTGATGGATAGGCATAAGAGGCAAATGACAAGTTGCTCTGTGTGCAAAGTAGCAAAGACAGTGAAGTGCATGAAACAAGTGACAGAAAAAGGAGAGTAAGAGTATTACAGTGAATGAAGTGAAGTACATTAAATGAGCAAGAAAATGAGGAAGAATGAAGAATGTGGAACCACCACAAAATTAGTGATCTGGTTACTTTAAACTCAGGAGGTATGAAAAATATCACTTTTGTTGTTTGATATTTTGTTTTATACAAAGTAAATTTTGACACTTTAAATAATGAAACTAAATACAGTATTTCTGATTATAATAAGATTCATGTTATGATAAAAGTAAATGTTAGTTACCTATGCAAATTAATCATCAATTGAGTTATGATCCAAGTGAAATATAAGGAGTTATGTTGCAAAATGATTAAAAGGAATATTGTACATATTTCCAAGTTCATACTGAAATGAATATTAATGAATCTAATGAACATTAAGAATTATATTAGGTTCCAGTATGTTATTTTGCAAAAAGTAAATTATATCTATTGTCCAGTCACAGAACAATATTAATGAAAGAATACCAAAGGAAGAAAAAATTTATAATTTGGTTTAACAAATGTCAGATTACAGAATATATATGTCAATATCACCTTTTTCCTTTTCCCTCCAATGTTCCATTAATTTCCTATTGTTTCAATCAGAGAAAACAGATTATAAAAACTTTGTTTTATCAGATTAGTGAGAATAATGATAGTCAATGGCTATGTCCACACTTGTGCGTTTTATGTGTGTTAGACGCACGCGCTGTGGCGCATGCGTCTAGCACACGTAACATATGCAGAAAAGCATGCCTCAAATCAATTGAACGGCACCGTTTTCAGTGATGCATGCTGTAGCGCATATACTTCCACCAGTAGTGGATTTTGTTCAACATTCCGTGCAACTTAGTAGTTTGTCTGAAAGGTATGGGTCTGTTTTTGTAATTACTGAGTTTGTGTTTTTAATTCACCATGTCGTCAGAACAAACATTGCCCTTTATTGAAGATTATAGGTTAAATAATTCATCGGAGATATAAATTATTAAATTAATTTAAATAAGTAAAAAGATTAATTAAACAATTCATCAGATTATAGGTTTAAATATTCATCAGAGACATGAATATTGAATCATAGGTAGCCAAATATCTAAGTTTGATCGCTAATTCCACTTCAGCTGGCATTGCTTCTCTGAAACGATTATTTTTTTTTAGATCTTTGGCTCCACCATTCCCAAAAGCATGTAGAAGTTTGTTAAAGACACTGGCCAGTGTTTTGTAACTTCGTAATTCTTTTGGAATCTCTAAAGTGTAGCTCTCTGATATAGACTGTGAAACTTTAGTTTTA
Source organism: Ryuthela nishihirai (assembly GCA_038380435.1). Lineage (NCBI taxonomy): Eukaryota > Metazoa > Arthropoda > Arachnida > Araneae > Heptathelidae > Ryuthela > Ryuthela nishihirai. Next base: position 1,097,207 of record JAWZYU010000023.1, on the reverse strand, counting down.
TTTTCCAAACAATGCGTAAAGTTCTCTGCTTGGAAATTTAAACCTTTCAGCTTAGGGGGAGGGGGGTGCCTCCAACTCTGATCAGCAAGGCATTATTGATCTAGTTTCATCGTCAGTTTGATGGTTTTCACACACCACATTTCCAAAGAAAACACATACATAACATATATTACAAAGATAAGAGAAATTGGGAAAGAAAGAATCTCAAAAAAGGAGAAAAGTTAATCACCATCACTCACATCCATTAAAATTATAAGAAATCCATAATAAAAACACAACCATATTTAAGTCCATATGTGCGCAAGCGGCAACAATACGCTTGACGGTGCATCCTGGACAGAGGGTGCTCCAGCGTTGTTACCGTGCCGGCATGAAAGGAAGCGAAGTGAGATGTCAATCACCTGGGCGAGGCGTCACTCACAGCAGATCTAAGCTCGATCATTGGCTTAGCACTCTGAGAGATAGTTCACCAACAATGTGAAGTTGGATCACATGATAGGAGGCCCACTCAGCCCCCTTACAAAGTGGTCCAGTTTGGAAGATGGAGGATGTTTAAACCAACAATGCGACGCCATTTTCATTTAATTCCAATTCCCTAATTATTCCAAAATTGCTCGTTTTAAAATAATCTTTTATCCGTATCGATCGCTGGTATTTTTCATGTCTGTTTCTCACTTTTTTCAGCACTAAAATTGCAGCACTTATACCTGCTAACATAGCGGCATCAATTACATCCATTGCAACTTCACGTCTACACTGGTGAAAAATTGGACACTATTTAACGCACAAGTGTAGACAACTCAAGGCATGAGTCCAACGCATTTCATCTATGGCATGCACTGGACTACCCGGTGTTGAAAAGCGGAATTTAAAGTTGAAAGTGAAATTGAAGATGAAAGCGCACAAGTGTGGACATAGCCTATGTGGTTTATCCCCTGTGGTATATTCCTTTGATTTCCAGTAGTTCCATTTAAGAGGAATAGAAAGTAATAAAAATATAAAAAATTTCCGTTTAGAAAATGTCAGATTAGATGGATTAAATTTACCAAACTTCAGCTGTTTTGATCACTAGGTAAAAAACTTTAGAAATTTTATTTTACTTAGAATTGGATTAAGGAAAATATTGGTAGTTCCTTGAAGACTAACATGTTCTTGTCACTTTTGATTGATTCATTTAGAACAGACTGAAAAAAAATCCATTATAGTGAAGCATTGTATTACAAATACAGGGTTTCTGAAAAATAAAGGTACAAACTTTTAGGGGAGGTAGATAATATCTAAAGGAATGAGAATTGCATAGGAACCCATAACCGGAAATGTCACCATAAGTCAATAGGCGGCACTGTTCATCAGTGCGCTAGAGGGGAAATTTCGGATTTCCTCATTCGAGCAGTAGTCGGCTGACGAAGAGCATGCAAAGGTACTCGAACAGGGAGTTGACAAACATGCACTTAGTGTATGGAATAGCTGAGGGCAATGGACAAGCCGCTCAACGAATGTAACAAGAACGCTTCCCACACAGACAAGTACCGGGCCACCGTTTGTTTGCGCGTGCGCATCAAAAATTGTGTAATTATGGGTCATTAAGAGCTGTAACATTATGAAATGTATCATATAGTACGCCATTTGTAATAATTATGTCCAATAAATGTTTTCCCATTAATCACTGTCTTGTGTCCTTTCAGATCTTGTACCTCTGCTACCACTTTCCCATGACATTTCCGGTTATGGGTTCCTATGCAATTCTCATTCCTTTAGATATTATCTACCTCCCCTAAAAGTTTGTACCTATATTTTTGAGACACCCTGCATATAAAGCCTTTATTGAAGGTCAAATTATAGAGAATGGATGTAATTATTGACTACTGAATTCTACACAACTTTGTTTTAATGACTGCCAGATTGCAAACTTCTCAGAAGTGTTGGTTTTGTTCACTAACAGTAAATATTTCCAAACTGGATTCCAGTCTAGGATTTAGGATTGGTGCAAATGCATTTGGTGTGCCAGAGATTACTTTGAAGAGTAGTTTTGTGAAGGGCAACAAAGAACCTTTATATTCATTGTAATAAAGATGCTATAACATAAGAGACATTACTTTTGGTACACCTTATGCAAATAATAACTGCTAAAAACAAAATAAATTTATTCTAGTTCTGGCACAGCATATGGGTATGTGTATTTTAAATTGAAAATTTTCAGCATCACTGATGAATAATAGTTGGTGGAATCATTCTAAGATGGATTCAATCTTAAATATAGAGTAATATAGTTTTCATTAAACTAATTAAATACATATATAGTATAATAATCAAAATGGGTAAATGAATTCCTTACTCTTTCTAATAATGACAAAGTTGCCTTTAATGCCCCTTCTGGTCGGCCAAATGGAAAGCAATACCTGCAATGAGGAATAAATTTTTACATGATAGTGAAATGAAATTATCAACTTAAAAAAATTCTGATGACCTAAGCTGTTGTATAACAAGTGATTTGATTCATACCTGGTAACAGATTTAAAGCATATAAATTACATCAAAATATTGAAGAAATTAAATATATTATTAGGCAATGTTTGAAAACTAGATCAAAAACACAAAGAGTTTTTAGAACAAAACTCAGAAGCTTTTTGAAACAATGATAGCACTCCATCTTCAGTGAAGTGACACTATGTGGTAACGTTAGGGTTGTTTAGACAAAGAGCTTCTTTCCACAGGTCGTGAAGAGCAATTCCAGTATTTCAGTTGCAGGTGGGGACAGACGAGGTCATTATTTCAATAGCCTCACAGACTATGGTTCTGTAGAAAGTGGACGCACATGCAAGCAGTGTGGCGTACTCCCAGTCTATTGTTGCTGTATGTTGTACTGATAGCTCAGTGGTGGCCGTTGTTAACTTGTTTCGGCTGACATCAGTTTTCTCCTGAAAACTTTTAGCATGCAAATAGTTTGAAGGATAAACTTTAAAATTTTATTGCTCAATGACAGAGAAGTTATTTTTAATTGCTTAAAATATATTTCAATCACAAAACATTACATGCATACAGGGTTGGGTTGTTTTACCTCTAAGTGATACTTTTTTTGCCCACATTGGGCTAAATGGCTGTCATAAGGACCTCAAAGGCTCAGAGAAGGGGAGGACCCACAGTTGTTGGGAAACAGATGGTAGCTTCCTGTTAAGGCCATCAAGTGTGTTCTTTAATGTGCACAGGGTATGGCTCTCTTGCACACGAGACCATGGCTTAAATATCCCATCTGAAACAGGCAGCCTTTCCAAGCCCATTTCTGTACCCTACTGACAAAGGGCAGAGAGATTATGAGCCTGATTCACTAGAGACCGAGCCACTAGACACACAAAACTGTCATGCAATCATGGGTTATGTAGGTCCTACCAGACTGTGTAATTTTCCTCTCCAGACATGTCCATCTTGAGCTACAGCTGCTTCATTTGGCCATTGTATGCCAATTCTAGAAAGGTCCTGTTTGACATTGTCTGCCTATCACATCCTAGGTCTCCCACTTTTTCTGATACCTTTAGGCACACTGTTCATAATTCTATTTGCCAATCTCCAGCTATGCAAACAGACAACATGGCTAAAACAAGAAGTCTATTTCTACAGGTAATCTGTGCATTTACTATGGATTGATTTTTAATCATATATACGCTTGAGCGTTATTGACCTTCTCATTAACATCTAAAATTCAATAGCAACGATTGGAAAAGTTGCATCTTCTTGAGTATATTTAGATGGCGCTGTGTCAGCCACGTCTCAGTGAATAATTGTAAGGTCTTATTCTGAAAAATTTCATTGCCTGAGGCATGGTACAGTGGTAGTGTGCTCTGGCATGAATCTGGAGAAATGCGGGTTCGATTCCCGCGGTGTCGGCGATGAATTTTTTTCAGAATATTTTAACTAATGGCTAAAACAATGCAGTCTCTCTCTGTCCAAAATGCTACTCAAAGGAGGTTGATGACTCCTTCTTCTAACCTCATCAGTACATTAGGTGGTACGACTTATACAAAGTTGAACCACCTAATGTCCAAGATACCATGCAAGCATCTAGAATCAGAGGCATGCAGTTTGCAGTTATCTTGTTTACAAATGGTTCAAGTTTCACTACCATAACTAACTCTAGAAAGAACGAAACTATTATACAGTCTAATTTTTAGTCTTTAGATGTATATGACTATTTCTCCACACTCTCCACAGATTTTTAAAAGTCCCAACAGTAATACTTATTCTTCTATTTATCTCATGTTGTGCATAAGCAATATCTGTTAAAGAGCTCCAATGATAATTAAACCGAGACATTTGCTCAAGAATTCAACTATTTAAAGCAACTGAAACACCATCTGCTTGATCAATTTTCATCTTTAGATTCCTCTCTGTTTATCACCAAACCAACTCTATTACTAGTCTCATCAACAGCCCTAATGTAAGAATTCATCTCATCACCATTATTATTAGCTAACATGGCCAAATACTCTGCATACAATAAATCAGAAATTCTGCAATCTCTAGACCATTTAAGGCCAAAATCTTTCCCTTGCAGAGAATTTCACTTAACATAAACAATAACAAAAGAGAAAAGGAGACAAAATGCATTTTTGTCTAACTCCACTAGCAATGCTAAACCAATCACTACAAGCTTTAACCACTCTCACTCATGACTCAGTGTTGTTATAGAGAGCTTTAATTATGCTAACTAACTTATCAGGTATTCCACATGATCTAACAATCAATCACAAATTATGTCAATCAATGGAGTCAAAATCCTTTTCAAAACCTATAAAGCTAGGAACTACAGTTTTCTGAAACTCTAAACATTTCTCAAGAATCTGCCTAAGTGAAAATATTTTATCAATACATCCCCTACCACTTCTGAATCCACAATGATCATACCAAATTCTTAATTCTATTAAGTATAATCATGCAAACAACTTTACCTGGAAGAGAAAGTAAACAAATTTCCCTATAATTAACACAAGAACTATGAACAATGCAATGTCTCTATCATAAAACACAAACACAAACAATGCCTCTATCATAAAAAATATTCAAAATTTCAGTCAGCCATGTGACAACACAAGTGTTCCCAGCTCTAAGCAATTCAGTGGTGATTTCATCCACCCATGGGGATTTATGCAGTTTTAGAGACAGCCAAAGTGACTTAAGAATGTGCTATAAGGCCAACATTAAAGCCAGTAATACATTTATCCTCAGTACAAAAATGGGAGTAGAAATAATCACATTGCTTTTTGAACATCTGATTTGCTCATCCCACCTAGCCATGACAGAGCCACCTGAACAAAAAAAAAGATTAATTATCTGATACAATCATCTGATGCTGTGCTGTCTAGCTTCTTCTTTTGCTTTGTCAGTCAAGCCAAAGATTCTTATCAGCTGTTAACTGATCCTTTGCACATTTATTAAGCTCATTGTAATGCCATCAATTAGAACTAGTACGGTGATTCACATTATTCTTGCACTTCCTTCTTTCTGAAATAAGTTCCATGGCCTTATCATTCAAATAAGTTTGTTTCCTCTGTTCTTTTTTTTACCCAAAAGAGTACTGTTGGTTTCAAGAAAAGCCTATTTAGACTGATATCATTCCTTCTCAATTTTAGTAGCAGGCAAACCACGATTTCTTAAGTTTCAGTTGCAAGACACTTTTAATCAGATAATGATCAGACCCAATTTCATCCCCTTTTATGATATATTCCTAACCTATGTAGCCAATTTGTAGTTAATTACAATATAATCTATCGCGTGTCTGTGCAACCCATCAGGTGAAACTAATGTTTCTTTATAAATGTCCCAATGTTTACATTAAGTTATTTTCAAAGTGTTCATTTACCCGTAAGAGACATTCCCCACTGATATTGGAACTACCAATGCCAGAGGGATCTAACATCCCTGCCAAAAGGTCAAAATTAGTGCCAACTTTAGCATTGAAGTCACCTAGCAAAAGAGAAATATCTCCTTTTTTGACAGAATTCTGACCACACCAGTCCCCTGAAGGGGCCTAAAAACAGATATCATTGAAGTCTTTAATTTTTGCTTTACATTTATTGAGATGCAAACCTACACCTTCAAGATGCTTTCCATCCTCCCTCCCTATAAAGAGCCAGGCTCGTAATCTGCAGTTCCCAGGTGTTATTATAAACAGCTTTCATTATGTTAACAAAATTGCCTCATCTGGTATTCTGTAATAGGTTCTCACGATTAACCACAAATTATGAGTCAACAGAATCAAAAGCCTTTCGAAAATCTACAAAGCAAGTAACCACAAGTTTCTGGAACTCTAAGCATTTCTAAAGAATCTGCCTAAGAGAAAAAAATAAGATCTACACAACCCACACCACTTCTGAATTCACACTGCTCATCCCGCAATTGTCTGTCAACCAGATTCTTAATTCCATTACGCACAATCATGCAAAGAAAGTAGAAGAATTAAAGAAAGTAGAGATAATAACAGCTTGTAAAATCCTTAGGAACAATGCCTTTATCATAAAAGATATTCAAAATTTCAGTCAGCCATGTGGTAACAGAAACATTCCCAGCTCTAAGCATTTAATAGTAATTTCATAAACTCCTGGGGATTTATGTAGTTTAAGTTTAGAAATAGCCAAAATAACTTCAGTCTGTGATATGGGTCCAACATTAAAGACATTAATGCATCTATCATCATTACAAACAATATGAATAGAACTAACCACATTGCGTAGAACATCTCTGAAATGTTCAGCCCACCTAGAAATGATAGAAACCTCACCTTCAATATCCTAAACCTATCCTTCAATCCCTGTATACCTGTCCATTTCTTCCCACACAGAGCATTAACTATCTGGTACAGCTCTCTGCTGTTACATTGTCTAGCTGCTTCCTCAGCTTTGTCCGCCAAGCCAAAGATTCTTTTCATTTGCTAACCGATCCTTTACACGTTTATTAAACTCTTTCAGTTAGGATTAGTAGGGTATTCATTATGAACATTTCTGCAGTTCTTTCTTTTCAAAGTAAGCTCCAATGCCTTATCACTCAAATAATTTTGCCTCCTCTTCTCCCTTTTACCTAAAAAAAGTACTGTTAGTTTCAAGAAAAGCCTGTTTAAAATGATCCCATTCTTCCTCAACTTCAGTAGTAAGCAAACCATGATTCATAATGAATAAGTAACCTATCATGGCAAACTTTAGTTATAACTAGTTCTTAATAGATTCTGAAAAAAATTCGTTGCTGCCACGGCGGGAAACGAACCCGCATCTCTCCAGATTCATGCCAGAGCGCGCTAACCATTGCACCACGCGTCGGACAACGAATATTTTCAGAATATGACCTTTTAAGTTTTTCTTCTTGAGACGTGACTGAGACAGCGCCATCTATACTCAAGGAGATGCAACGTTTACAGTCGTTGCATTTGATTATCAGATGTTAATGAGAAGGTCGCTAATGCTACCGCGTTAAATATATAATTGAAATCCAAAGTGAATGCACAGTATTCCCTGTTAAGAAACAATAATTAATAGATTCTGAAAAAAATTCATCGCCGCCATGGCGATGAATTTTTTTCAGAATCTATTAATTATTGTTTAACGTGTAAAGGATCAGTTAGCAAATAATAAACGTGTAAAGGATCGGTTAGTAAAGGATCGGTTAGCTATTCACTTTGGATTTCAATTATAACTGGTTCTTTCAGAGCTTCAATATTAAAGGCAACTTCTTTAAACCTTAGAACAACACTTCTTAAATTTAAGTTGCAAGACACTTTTAACAAGGTAATGGTCAGATCCAATTTCAGCTCCCCTATATGATCTGGTATTCGTAACTGAAATAGCCCATTTGCTGTTAATTAATATATAATCAATCACACTCTTATGCAGCCCATCTGGTGAAACTAATGTGTACTTTTGTATGTCGTGGTGTTTGTCAGGAGACCCACACTCTGTGCATGTTAAAAGAACATGCTGGATGGCCTTGAAGGGAGGAGGATCTGTCTTCCAAAAGCTGTTACAGTGGGTCCCCTTCTACAACCTACTCTGATCCTTCGGTGTCCTTGTGATCTGGCCATTTAGCCCATTGTGTGCAAAAAAGAGCCTCTCAGAGGTAAAACAACCCAACCACGTAAAGAGAAATTTAAAATTGTTTTTAAACATCTCACATTCCCCTGTCCATCTGGTCTCTTTCAAGCCTAGAATATCTAGATTATAATGCTACAATTCCTGTGTGAGTATGTCAAGAGAATTAACTCTATGCAATATCCTCAACTTCCAAGTATATGCAGAGAGAAATGTTTAGTAGGGGTTTTTTTTAAAGAAACTAGATTTATTGAGAGAGTTTGGGCCAACAATATCAAACAGCTCCCTAACTGCAGGCACTGGGTAAAGACCCATTCTCCCCATTGCCAAAGGCTGCTGATAGGAACATCAGGTACCATCTTTTGAAGTAGACCTTTTCAAGAACCAGAAACTGACCTGCCTGAGACACATTACTCTAGTGTAGGATTGGCGAGAGCCCAACTAGCTAAGTGAGAGTTCAGGTACCTGTGATAGCCTGTAATCAGGATTATCCACCAGCTGATATAAGGTATCCTGTGCCTCTGTCACTTAGGGCTGGCAACTCACAGGCAAACAGAAAACACAGGATCAGATTTTCCCTCAAACGAATACCATCAGTGCAGCAAATCCAGAATCAAGCTCTAAGTCATAAATCAGTCTAGTGGTCAGTAGGGCAGGAAAAAAGTGGTACCTTCTGATTTAATCTAACAAGTTTGATTTAAACTATTATCAACAAATTTTTCCTTAAATTTTTGAAAATCTCCTAAAAATTAACAAAAAACAGCTATTTTTGAAAATAGTAGATTTTGGAAGAGATTACAAAGTACATACTGTCATTTTTTTCCCCCCATTTCACATGCTTTTCTGTCATAAATCTATTTCAGTATTCCCAAAATTATTTTTATCATTTTTTCCCAGCATTCTATGCATCTTTCTCACTCTTAAAATAGTAACTGGAAGTAAAAACATCCTTCTTAGAAATTCTGGGTGCAGCTGCACTTAATTACTTTATGGCTCACTGAAGCAAAGAAGAGGCAGATGGCTGACACGTGCTATCTCCGTTCTGTGTGCTCTACATGGCTCGCATATTATTTACAGCTTTGGTCCATCATATTGGATAACCTTTTTAAAGTTAGTATTTACTTTTTTATATTTAAACCTTAGTTTTCATTTCAGTAGATTTATTTTCATAAATTAGTGATGTTTCGGTGATTGGTATTGATTTTTCTTAGTTAGGCTACATTGGTTGGCCGGCCTACAACTTGTTGCTGTGGATATTTTAAACATCGCATTAGGCTATATGTTAATTTTCATTACACACTGATCAGCCAATATGTTAAAACCACCTCTGCGTTATGCAAAGAAGCGCGTGTGCAGCCAATCAATGTCACATGCCAAGGTTGTGAATAATATATATAATACATGGGTCAGAGCTCTCACAGGCAGTATTTTGTTTCTCCTCAACATGGGAAAAGCAAAAGATTTTCTGATTTTGACAAAGGCCAGATCGTTATGGCAAGACGCTTTGATAAGAGCATTTCCAAAACAGCAATGCTGGTAAGTTACTCATGCTATGCAGTAGTTAAGTACCTATCAAAAGATGGTCCAAAACAGGTGACACTTGGAGCCATCGATAAGGCATGGGCCAGCCACGCCTCATTGATGCCAGAGGTCAGCGCAGGCTATCTTGTCTTGTCCACAGCAACAGGAGGGCTACTGTGGCTGACATTACCCATAATTTCAATTGTGGTAAAGGGCCCAATGTGTCCGAACACACAGTTCATTGTGAGCTCTTGGATCACCATAACAAGTACTACTATAACTGTATCTCCACAGCTAATCACCGTCATCAATGCTTGCAGTGGGCATGTAATCATCAACATTGGACCATAGAATACTGGAAGAGGGTCGCATGGTCAGACAAATCCCATTTTTTGTGACACCAAGTCTATGGACAAGCTCGTGCGCAACATTTACCCATGGGAGCCTTCTCACCTGGATGCACTGTGATACAGATCCAGGTGGCTAGAGGGAGTGTGATGGTCTGGGCAATATTTTCTTGGAGAACACTTGAAACAATTATCCCTGTAGAGGAAACTCTGACAGCTGTCACCTACCTGAACATCATGGCTGACCAAGTACACCCCTTTATGGCGACTGTATTCGCTGGCAGAGATGGCGTCTTTCAACAAGACAATGCCCGATGTCACAATGTGAAGAAGGTTCAGGAATGGTTCTTAGAACATGATGAAGAATTCCATTTATTGCCATGGCCCCCAAATTCGCCGGACATGAATCTTATTGAGCATTTGTGGTTTGAGATGGAGAAACAAGTACGAGCCACAACCACCTAATTTACGTGAACTGCAGCATCTTCTGTTGCAGTCATGATACCAAATATCAAGCGACACCTACCAACATCTCACTGAATCTATGCCTCATTGGGTGAGAACTCTTTTGGCGGCGAGAGGAGAACTTACATCATATTACGTAGGTGGTTTTATTGTTTTGGCTGATCGGTGTATATTACTTTTCCAGTAAAACTTTGATCTGGTATCATTTTCTGAAAATAAATGATGTCTTAGATATAGAAGCAAATTCATTTCTGTAGATTTATTTCTGCAAGTCAGCGATCTTTCCGAGCTATGCTAGATTGGAGGCCGGCTTAAAAGTTGTTGCAGATATTTTATTTAACATCCCATTAAGCTATATGTAATTTTTCTTTTATTATTTCCTGTTTTTTTAGTAAAAAACTTTGAGTTTCTATCATTTTCTGAAAATGAATGTCTTGAATATGGAAGTAAAATAGACTTCCTTGCTACAGAAAACAGCCGTCATGTAGGAGGGCAATTTAGGGAAGGCTTCACTTCTGTTAAACTCACTGTGAATGTCCCCCCCCCCCACCTCTAGAAGAATATAATTTTTTTTTAAATAATGAGTTTTTATGTTTTATATTGAATGATTTTAAAGGCAACCCCCCCCCCCCTACATTGGCTGTGCCACACTAACAATACAATGTTTTTTTTTTTTGCTTTGGTGCACAAACCTTTTTGATCGATAAACTTCAACACTCAAAGAAAAAAATTCATAATGTTTAGTAAAAAAAAGCTAACAAGAAAGTGTTTTTTCTATTTCCATAACCAGCTCAGAAAATCCCATATTTCTGTTGATTAGTCATGTTTAAAAAAAAAATTATAAAGTTGACTTGTTTATCTGACTCAGCACAATTGGCTAAAAGCCTGGAATTTTCTCAAAGTATGGACTGAGAAAAAAATTACAAAACAAGAGAAATATTTTCTTGAAACCAAAAAAAATAATTTTTTTGTTATTCAGAAATAGAGTTTCTATTCATGTGCATTATAATCATTTCTGTCTATTAGTTTTTTTTATATAAATTTTTGTGTTGCCAGTTGCATTTTTTTACTACGTGACTCTAAAAAAAGTCCTATTACAATAAAACTTAGTCTTTTTTGCTAAATATTTTACTTTCAGAAAATCCAGAATTAAATGCTGATTAATTTGGCATATAAACATGCCATAATTCCTCTCATTAGTTATTTGGCAAAAAAGTTCTAAAGTTAAAGTTTTTTTGGATGAGCATAGGGAGAAAATAGACTGGCATCTGGATGGAAACCAGTTTTTCAGGCTGGACATTGGAAGGGTTAAATATATGTGTGTAGCTATCTGATCACAAGATAGGTTTATTTTAGGAACTATTTTATTGTAGAGTGATTAGTTGAACAGTAACCAGCCACCTGCTGGCTAAGTTGGATTTGGAGATTAAAGATAATATTTAAAAATTTTCTTTTTCTAAGCAGATGCATGTGAAGAACTTTTTGCATGTCCCTTGTAATTCATTTTATTTTTTAAATATATACATATACATCATCATCATCATCATCCTCAAGCAGCCATGGGCAATGGAGGTCAAACCAGACTGTGCAGTTTAATTCTCCAAGCATGTCTGTCCTGATCTACATCTGCTGTATCCGGCACCAATTCTTACAAGGCCCTGTTTGACATTGTCTACTCACTGCATCCTAGGTCTCCTCCTCTTTCTGAGGCCTTTAGGCACACTGTTCATAACCCTATTTGCCAATCTATAATTATCCATAAAGACAACATGGCCAAACCAGCAACTAACTGCACAATATGCTGCTTAAAGGAGGCTGCCGACTCCTTTGCTTAACCTCATCATTAGTTACAAAGTCGAACCACCTAATGCCCAAGATACTGTGTAAGCATCTAGAATCAAAAGCATCTAGTTTACTGTTATCTTGTTTACACAGCATCCAAGTTTCACTACCATAACTAACCCTAGAAAGAACCAAACTATTATACAGTCTAATTTTAGTCTTTAGGCGTATACAACTATTTCACCACAATCTCCATAAATTCTTAAAAGTCCCGGCAGCAATCCCTATTCGTCTGTTAATCTCATGCTGCACATCACCAGTATCTGTTACATAGCTCCCAAGGTAATTAAACTGTGACACCTGCTCAAGACTGCAACCATACAGATGAACTGAATCACAACCTGCCTGACCAATTTTCATCACTTTAGTTTTCTCTCTCTTTATAATCAAACCTACTCTACTACCAGTCTCATCAACAACTCTAATGAAAGAGTTCATCTCATCAACATCATTTGCCAAAAGGGCTAAATCATCAGCATAATCTAAATCAAGTCTAATCTAAGTCAATTAGTAACTTACTGATGCATTTTTAATCCACTGCACTTTGCAATTACAAGGTATTTAGCCAGTATTATTCTGTTGAAGTATGATGATGTCAACTGGGCACGAGGAAAAATATGACTTGATCTCGGTTATATTATTATTTCTTTGTTATATTATATTGTATAATTTAACAGAAGCACCAATTTGCCAGGTTAGTTGAGCTAGGAATTTATGAAGAACCTTGCTTCCATTGCTACTGCATTGCTCATTGTATCGCACAATGGAAGTCTCATTTATCCATATTCAACCAGCAGAAATGTTTTTTACAGACTCAACTTATCGTGTCGCTTTTCAGAATTACATCATTCATACTTTTCTGACTAATCGCTAGTCTCTAGAGTGTTTGCTCTGTCATTACTTTCTGCCATTATTGGCAGAAGAGTTAAGACACGCCGAAGTCATCACAGGTAAGGGTAATTATTTTTTAATTTTTTAGAAAAATGTAAGGTATGGCCGAGTGGTTAGCGCGCTTGGCTACTGATCTAAGGGACCTGGGTTCGAGCCCCGGGTAAGGCATGGATGTTTGTGTCGTTTTTCTGCTGAGGTCCTGCCATCATCTCAGACCTTCTATTGTGGCATATAAACTGACAGGCTCCTGTCAGACCTCTGTGGCAAGCAGCTGCTTGAGGGGGTATTTTATAATCCTCCTTTGTCCTTAACTGTCTTATGCCCAGTTTTCACTTATTCCAATTATAAGAGAATTTCTTAATTTTTAATGCTTTGTCAGCCAAAGTTAATTGTGCTTTTCACCGTTCAGATATCAGCTAAGCTTAATTTCCTCAGTGCAGATCTGCAAACAGAAAAACTCTGTTACTAGGTTTTACTGTTTTCATCGCCATAATAACTAGAGATATTTTTATTACTCATGTAGGTATAATAGAAAACATAAAAAATATTAAAACTTTTTTTGTGTGAACAAAGCAGACTAACAAATACTATAACAGTTTATTAAGGCTGTACTCAGAATAATATGAAAAATATAACTTCTGAAATATTTCATGTACAACAAGATTATTGTAACCAATGTATTATCATTTGCTAAGCTTAATATTGTATCGCTGTACCATTGTATTGCACTACATCAAATATATGTAATTAAATGCAATGAAAAGTTTTGAAAGTATAATAGAAGCATTTGAAAAGAAATTTGAAAATGAACTACTAGCAGTGCTCTGACACAAATTTATTAACAACTGGGTCTGTGCAAATGTATTTTTCTATTTTACTGATATTTTAACTAGCGAATATTTTTGTTTAAACTATCAGTACCTATGAAAGTTGAAAGCAGTTTCCATTTTTTGCAACATAAAAGACAGTGAAGTAATTAAGGACTACTCCTAGTTTATAGGAGCCTTCTCATACAAATGAAGGCCATATCAAAAACAGATCTCTGCTGACTACTACCCAGTCAGAGTTTACAAAAACAGAAAGTTTGGCTTCTGCAACAGCAGACAGTTACTGGCCACTATGCCAGTTAAGGCAAAATAATTCTTGATTGCTTATCAAGAAGAAATAAAAATCAGCACATCATATATTTTAAAGTATATTTAATAATTATTATGCCTTTTTTTACACAACTTTTTTTTTACACAAATTTTGTGAAAAAAATTTATTTCACAAAATGAAAGCATGTTTTCCTTTGTCCTCCATTTCTAGCTTTTTTTGCCCCCCCTTTTTTTTTATAACACTGACATCTGGTAACCTAGCTTATACGAATGTTTTCCGAGAATGCATTGCTCAGCATAAGCTGTATCATATTGTGTTAAAAGTTCAGTTTGTTACCTATAATAGAATCTAGGTCAAACTTGAAACTGGTTTTAAATACAATATAAATTGTAAATAAAAATAAAGAATTAAAGGACCAAAATATTGAAGTGGCAGGAAGATCAAACCAGATGTAGGTCGTCTGGTTTGACGAATCTTGTTTCCTGTTCCAGTATGTGGATGGCTGGGTATGTGTGCATCATTTACCTGGGTAAGTGTTATGAGGATGCACCGTGGGACAAAAACAAGCTGGTGGAGGAAGTATAATACTTTGGGCAATGTTCTGCTGGGAAACCCTGGGTGCACTCATTCATGTGCAGGAAACTATGACATCTACTACCTACCTAAACATCATTACAGACCAGGTACATCCTTTCATGGCAACGGTATTCCTCTCTAGTAATGCCTTTGTTTGACAGAATGCACCATGTGACACTGTCTGAATTATTCGAGAATGGTTCGCGGAACATGAGGAAGACTTCCCGGTATTGCCCTGGCTTTCAAATTTCCTAGACATCAATCTATTCGAGTATCTATGGTTTGTGTTGGAACAGCATATCTGAGCTGCAGTGGCTCAACCACGTAACTACAAGAGTTAAAGGATATGCTGGTAACATGTTGGCACCAGATGCCACAAAACACCTTTAAAAATCTTGTAGCATCCATGCCTTGCCAGGTAAGAACTGTTTTGGCAGCACATGGAGGACCAACATCATATTATGCAGGTGGTTATAATATTTTAGCTCTTCTGTGTACATATGTTTAATATTTTACCCTTATTTCAGTTAATAACATCCTCAAAGAATGAGGGTTGGCATGGCCTCCTCTTTAGACCTCTTCCTTCACTCTACTAATTCACAACAATCATGGTAAATTAATATTGTATTTTTTATTAATACAGTAGTTTCTTTTTTTATCTCATGATTAACCACACACAAGTAGGTTATGTCACCTCACAATTATCTAAAAGTTTTATAACCAAGTGCAATAAATTGATGTTTTTGGTGACAGTGACAGGAGAATATTCTATTGTTGTCGACATGAGGTGTATTTTAGGTTTTATAGTATTCTTGTGAGGAAATAAAAAACAATTTGTTCAATATCATACAAATGCATTCCTGTCACAAAATTATATTGTTACTACCTTATGCTTCTATCCATTGAATCACATCTATAAAACTTAAAAAATACACTATATAAATATTTTAACACTCATGTCTAAGGAAATGACAATTAGAGACAGGATAGGATGTGGCCCCCCAAAAAGAATGTTTTATTTTATTTACCTAAAATGAGTTATCTGATTTTCTAGCAGTATTCTCAGTCTTTCTTTTATTTCTGCAAATATGTCTTTTTCTTCAACAGTGACAGTTCCTATGCCATCAGGTCTTCAGGAAAAGAAACAGAATTATGAAAATGAAATGAGAAAAATTAAATTTTGGATTTACTCTTTTAACAGAAGATTAATACAATGCTTATCTCATATAGTCATAGTAATAAAGTTATTTAATAAAGCTAACAACATTTTTATTGAGGCAACTAATGAAAAGAATGACGTGCATAATAAAAGAGTGGAAGTAAAGTTATTAACACACACTGAAGTGCCACTGAATTATGGATAGGAGACATTATCCAAATTCAGTACCGCAAGTCCCACATTTGCACACGTGTGGTTGAAACTGATTATATATAGCCGTCAGCTTTGGCTTCCCCAAGCATTTGTCATGAGAAATGTAATGGGGAAGGAGCAGGATTTAGATGCATTTGACAGAGGGTAGATTGTAGGTGTCTGACAGATAAGACACTCGATCTCCAAAATTGTCAACAAACTTGGATTTTCTCATATGACAGTTTCAAGAGTGTTCCAGGAATATGAAAATTCTGGCAAAAAAACAAGCACCAGAACAAACTGCAAAGGACAGCCTTCCTTGAATGATCATGGGCTTCGCTGTCTGACCTACATCGTATGAACTGATAGGGGCCATACATTATCTGAAATCACCTCCCATCTGAATGTGGATTCCAGCTGGGTAATCAGTGCATGGACCATGCAACATTCATTTCATTGTCTCGGCTTTGGGAGCCGCTGACTTATGAGAGTCCCACTTCTAACGGCATGACACTGGGCTTAATGCCTTGCCTGGGCAAAAGAACATCGAAACTGGACCATCAAAAATTGGCAATAGATAGCCTGGAGTGATGAATCTCGATTTACAGTTCATCACGCCGATGGGAGACAGAGTATGGCGCCAATCCCGCGAAGCCATAGATCCTGCATGTCAGGTCGGAGCAGTAAAAGTTGGTGGTGGCTCAGTGATGGCCTGGAGTGTCTTCAGTTGGATGTCTGTGGGACCTTTGGTACATGTACCGACGACTCTCAATGCATTCCGATATGTAGAACTCGTGGTTAACCATTTACACCCATTTATGGCCATCATACATCCCGATGGAGATGGCATCTACCAGCAAGACAACTGTTCATCTCACAGGTCCAGGTTGGCTACTGCATGGTTGCAGGAGTATTCTGCTGGCTTTGAAATAATGAATTAGCCACCTAGAAGCCCAGATTTAAATCCCATCAAAAATCTTTAGGATACTGTCAAGCAGAGTGTTCGGGCATATGTCCCATCAGTGATGACCATGAGAGAATCGTGGACAGTTCTGAAGGATGCATGGTTTGCCATACCTGTGGAACATTTACCCAAGCTTGTGGCATCCTTGCCTCGTCGTGTGGTGGCCATTATTAGGGCCAGAAGGGAGGTCCAACATGTTACTAGGTTGCTAACCATAATTCAATGGCACTTAAGTGTATATTGTTCTTTTAGTCTACTCATGTGCATTTTTGGATTCCAGAAATAAATTCTTGGCATCTGCTCATACAGATTTTGGTGTGGCTCTGTGGAAAAACCATGAGCAATCAAAAGAACAATAGCACCACAAAAGTTACGCAATTTTTTTTCCCTGTTTTAGTTTAGTTTTCATATTGATCCTATTACAGTTCTGCAAATTAACATTCAAAGTACATTTTAGTACATTATGAAAAAAAATTACTTTCTTTTACTTTCACTGAAAGAAAAAGCATATATTACAATTGGGTATAGACAGAATCATCAAGCAGCCATAGCTTACAGAGTTCCACTCAGACCATAACTTGGTCCTCAATATACATATATCCTGAGCAATAGCTCCTGAATTTGGCCACTGCAGTCCAATTCTAACAAGGTCCTGTATGACTAGGATGTCCAGATTTCAACTGATAAAAACCAGGACATTTCAGTAAGTGTCCAGGTTTCAGTTTTCTAAAAACTGGGACTGTTTAGTTATGGTATCAAAAATTAATTAATACAATAAGGCAATATGCATGATGGACATTGTGCAGTATGTCCAGCAATAGCAATAATACACCAGACCTAAGTGTGTGTGTGTGTGAAGTATAGATGGTGCAGTTATATTGCATAGATTGACAATAAGCCTATAGCACACAGAGGAGCGTCTTTTAATGCTGCCAGGAGCATTTTGGAGAGGTGTGATTTTTAACATGGCACAGCTAATTCGAAGCCCTTATAAGTGATGTTTGCAGTAAAGTTTGCACTTTGAAGACAACACTCAACTACATTGCCAGCATATACTGAATTGTTTGGTGCTTAGTGAAAACTGCATTACTGCACAAAAAACAAAACAAACTTGCACATAAATTAGAGAAAGGTGTAAATGTAATGACAGAGTTCTTCTAAATACAAATTAATCAAATCCACATAAATTGAGAAATGATTCAATATTATTAGAAAAATCTTCCATGAAAATTTCTAACTTTTCACTTCTCTTGAATATGATCTTAGCCAATCATGATCATCACTAGAGCTGAAAGATTTTCTTAGCACGAATTTCAACATTTTTCTCAAGTTTCCACAATATTGCCCATTTTTTTATAATTCTGCAAATTTCAATTTCTTTCGTTTCATAAAAATATGCGACTCTCTTTGTTTTGAGAAATTGGGGTAGAGTATGACCTCCATACCAATTTCTCAAAACCAACTGAACTGCCTAATTATTTACTTTTCCTGAGAAAGTAGTTTCTACCTAACTCTACTGTAAACTTTTCACCACATTTAATCTATAGATTGTAATCTCCTTTCAATACCCTCTAATGACTTTACTTACTGTGATGGACTGCCCATACACTTTTACTTTTCCTTAAGCAGTTTTACTTTATTTACATTACATTTATAATTTTGGGGATTATTTTCAGTTGGCCTCCAAGTTTCCACATTCCAAGCCAATAAATGGGTTGCACATTCGCAACTCCGACTTTTGATTGACAGGCGCTGATGTGATCTGTAAATGGTAGCTAAAGAGTCACTGGAAGGAGAGCAATGCACCAATTCCCTGTGATAATGCATAGAACCGACCAGGCCTAACACCTGATGTCCGATTCAGCCTTCTCATGGTGCAGGCCATTAGTACCTTTCAAAAGAGATACTCTCTTGTGAAAATGAATGTAAGAGAAGGGCTGTCAGATTAGTTTGGCCTATTGATCTGGACAACTATGGCTACTTTCATTTTTTTTCTACTCTGCTCAGGAGTGGTCAACCACAAAGGGTTCTGATGCTGACCATATAAAACTTACTGGACTGGATTAAGGCTCTGAGCTTAATTAAGGATCTTGAACTTGCTGCACTGGTGGGCTTCTGTGGAGGGAAAATCTTCTGCTGTGTTTTTTGTTTGGGGGTTAACAACCCTAAGTGAATAGATTCATACGATGTTTTGTCAGCTGGTGGATAATCCTGAGCAGAGGTCATCGCAGGCACCTGAACTCTTTGCTTCTACTGGCATCGTCAAATTCTACATTGGAGAAAGTCTTCCAGTGTAGATGGCTTCAGCCTTTAGTGGTGGGGGAACGGGTCTTTGCCACATGTCTGTGATTAGGGGGCTGTTTGATATTGTCGGCATTCCCTCTCTCAATAAACATAGTTTCTTAAACATCCCACTAACCATTTTCTCTCCATAGGTAGTTGGAATGTGAGGACTCTGCACAGAGTTTTTTCTCTTGATGTCTTCACACAAGAATTCCACCATTATAATTTAGATATTCTCAGATTGCAAGAGACCAGATGGACAGATAAAGGTCAGATTCTTAAAAATAATCTTAAATTTCTATTTTCAGGGAGGGAGGAGGAAAGCATCATCAAGGTGTGGGTCTGCTTCTCAGCAGACATGATAGAGATGCTCTTCTAGGATATGAGTGCATTAATGAAAGCTTTCTTACAGCAAAATTTCAGGCAAGCGTTAAAGACCTGAATGTTATCTGCTGTTATGCCCCCGCTGAGGATGCCGATGAGAGTGAGAAGGATAGGTTTTACGAAAAACTTCAGGATATTTTGAATTCTGTCAAGAAAGGAGATATTACCCTTGTTCTAGGTAACTTCAATGCCAAAGCTGGTACTGATTCTGACCTTTGGGGGGGGGGGGGGGGGTGATAGGCCCTTTTGGTATTGGTAGCTGCAATGGCAATGGGCAACATCTCCTACAGGTAAGTAAACTCAATGGATTCAGAATAGCTAACACTTATTACAAACACCACGACATACATAAGTACACATGGGTTTCACCTGATGGGCTGCATAAGAATATGATTGATTATTTTGTTAACAGCAAATGGGCTAGTTCTGTTAGGAATACCAGGGCATATAGGGGAGCTGAAATTGGATCTGATCATTACCTTGTTAAAAGTGTCTTGCAACTTAAAGAGTTTTGAGCTAAAGTTAAAAAAATTTACCTTTAATACTGAAGCTCTGAAAGACCCAGTTATAGCCAAAGTTTATCATGATAGGTTACTTAGTCATTATGACAGTCATGGTTTGCTTACTACTGAAGTTGAGAAAGAATGGGGCCATTTTAAACAGGCTTTTTTTTTTAATTAACAGTACTCTTTTAGGGGGAAAAAAAAGGAGCAGAGGAGGCAGAATTATTTGAGTGATAAGGCACTTGAGCTTATTTCAGAAAGAAAGAACTGCAGGAATGTCCTTAATCAATACCTTACTAGTCCTAATAGAAAGCATTACAGAGAACTTAATAAACGTGTAAAAGATCAGTTAGCTGCTGATAAGAATCTTTGGCTTGATGGTTTGGCTGACAAAGCCGAGGAAGCAGTTAGACAAAACAACAGCAGAGAGCTGTACCAGATAGTTAATGTTTCGTGTGGTAGAAAATGGACAGGTATACAGGGATTGAAGGATAAACAAGGTAAGGTTATAGAAGGTGAGGTTTTTGTCATGGCTAGGTGGGCTGAGCATTTCAGTGATATTCTAAACAATGCAGTTAGTTCTATTCCCATTGTTTGCAATGATGATAGATGTATTGGTGGCTTTAATGTTGGCCCTATAACACAATATAAATAGCCAAAATAACTTCAGAAACTTAAACTTCATAAATCCCCAGGGGTAGATCAAATTACTAAGGAAATGTTTAGAGCTGGGAATGTTTTGGTTATCAAATGGATGACTGAAATTTTGAATATCTTTTATGATAAAGGCATGGTTCCCAAGGATTTTACCAGAGCTATTATTATCCCTATTTTCAAAAAAAGGTGATCACAGTTCTTGTGATAAGTATAGGGGTATCAGACTACTCTCTGTTCCAGGGAAATTTCTTTGCATGATTGTGCTTAATAGAATTAAGAATCTGGTTGACAGTCAATTGCGTGATGAGCAATGTGGATTCAGAAGTGGTAGGGGATGTGTGAATGAGATATTTTCACTTAGGCAGATTCTTGAGAAATGTTTAGAGTTTCAGAAACCTTTGGTTGCCAGCTTTGTTGATTTCAAAAAGGCTTTCAACTCTGTTGATCGTGAGATCATATGGTATACTAGACAAGTTAGTTAACATAATGAAAGCTCTATATAACAACACTGAGTCGTGTGTGAGAGTTGGTAAGGCTTGTAGCAATTGGTTTAGCATTACTTCTGGTGTTCGACAAGGGTGCATTTTGTCTCCTTTTTTCTTTAGTATGGTTATTGATTATGTTATGCAAAATTCACTTCAAGGGAAAGAATTTGGCTTTAAATGGGCTGGAGATACGAAAATTTCTGACTTAGATTATGCTGATGATGAGATGAACTCTTTCATTCATTCGAGCTGTTGATGAAACTGGTAGTATAGTAGGTTTGGTTATAAACAGAGAGAAAACTAAAGTGATGAAAATTGGTCAGGCAAGCTGTGTTTCAGTTAATATGAATGACAGCATTCAGTTAATATGAATGACTGAATGACTGCAGTCTTGTGCAGGCATTTTTTATCTTGGGAGATATGTAACTGATAATGGTGATGTGCGGCATGAGATTAACAGAAGAATAGGGATTGCTGCCAGGACTTTTAAGTATCTATGGAGAGTGTGGAGAAATAGGCGTATATACTTAAAATTAGACTATATGATAGTTTGGTTCTTTCTAGGGTTAGTTATGGTAGTGAAACTTGGACATTTTGTAAACAAGATAACAGGAAACTAGATGCTTATGCAGTAACTTGGGCATTAGGTGGTTCAACTTTGTAACTAATAATGAGGTTAGGCAAAGGAGTCGGCAACCTACTTTAAGCAGCATATTGTGTAGAGAGAGACTCCGCTGGTTTGGCCATGTTGCCCATATGGATAATTATAGATTGGCGAATAGGGTTATGAACAATGTGCCTATGGGCCTCATAAAGAGGGGGGGGGGGGAGACCTAGGATGTGGTGGGCAGACAACGTCAAACAGGACCTTATTAGAATTGGTGTCCAGTGGCCAGATGCAGATGATGCTCAAGATGCCACTTAAGTAAAAAAAATCTGATCTACACATCCTCTACTACTTCTGAATCCAAATAGGTCATCGTGTAATTGTGTGACAACCAGATTCTTAATTCTATTAAGAACAATCATGCAAAGAACTTTAGGCTATCCCTATATTTATCACAAGAACTGTGATCACCTTTTTTAAAAATAGGGATAATAGTTGGTTGTTTAGGGTTTCATGGCACATCAGTATCTATGGCTATAATGTGCCATAGGGATAATAAGAACTATTGCAAAATTCTTAGAAACAATGCATTTATCATATAGATATTCAAAATTTAGTCAGCCATGTGGTAACAGAAATATTCCCAGCACTAAGTATTTCAGTAGTAATTTCATCTACCCCCTGGGGATTTATATAGTTTAGGTTTAGAAATAGCCAAAGTAATTTCAGAATGTGATAAAGGGCCAACATTAATGTCAATAATATATCTATCATCACTGCAGACAATGGGAGTAGAACTAACCACATTGTTTAGAACATCTTCAAAATGTTCAGCTAACCTAGCCACGGCAGAATCCTCACCTTCAATAACCTTACCTTGTCCATCTTTCAATCCCCGTATACCAGTCCATTTCTTCCCATGCAAAACATTAACTATCTGGTACATCTCTCTGCTATTTGTTGTCTAACTGCTAACTGATCCTTTACAAATTTATTAAGCTCTTTTTAATGCTTTTTGTTAGGACTAGTAGGGTATTGATTAAGGATATTTTTGCAGTCCTTTCTTTCCAAAATAAGCTGCAGTGCTTATTACTCATAATTTTGCCGCTTCTGATCCTTTTTGTTCACAAGAGTATGGAGTGGTTGAATTGGGCATGCAGATATGTTAACTGGACAGAGGAGCAATGGAGGTCTGTACTCTTTACAGATGAGTCCAGATATTGCTTGCAAAGTGATTACGGACATTGTTTGATATGGAGAGAACGAGGTACCTGCTATCATCCCAGTAACATCCATCAGACAGACAGTTATGACATAGGTAATGTGTGTGTTTGGGGTGGCATTTCCTTAGGTGGACGCACAGATCTTTATGTGTTGATGAGTGGGAACCTCAATGCTCAAAGTTATAGAGATGACATCCTGGACCCTTATGGACATCCTTACGCTGGTGCAATAGGTGAAACATTCATGTTACAAGATGATAATGCTCGTCAACACAGAGTTTGACCAGTGGAACAATGCTTTCAAGAGGAAACCATTATGCACATGGAGTGGCCAGCTCAATCTCCTGACCTAAATCTGATTGAGCACGCTATGGGATGCTCTAGGAAGACGTGTTGCTGCCCTGAAGCAAAGGGAGAGCTTATTACTGCTTTAAAGGAACAATGGTTATTACTCCCTACTGAGCGGATTCACATCATAAACAGCATGGAACATTGTTGTCATGCCTGTATTACTGCAAGGGGTGACCACACCCCTTATTAAAGAACTTTGCCCATTGCAATTTGACCTCATTTTTGGACAAGTTCCTGTGTTATTTCTTGATGAAAAATGTTCCAAGTGTAAAATATTTTATGCCATTCTAAAATTAGCATGATAATTCACGTTTTCAGCAAATTTCATTAAAATCATTCATATAGTTTTTTGTTTATCATAATTTTTCTGAGTTTTCCTTCATTTATGAAAACCAATGATGTCACAGCAATCTGTACATACTTTTATACATGATTGAATGTCAAGGCAGTGTTCATCATTAGAAGCCCATAGGGGACAAGCACCATCAACATCTTTATAACAAACAATTAGTTCAATTAAATTGAAATTTTGATTTTTATCTCAATTTAAATTTCCATTTGATTTAAATAAACAATTAAATGGAATGAATAAAACATAATTTCTGTGGTGGTTAAAACTCTTGGCTAGTGATCAAAGGGACCTGAGTTCAAGCCCCCGATAAAGCATGGATGTTTGTGTTGATCTTGTGCTGAGGTCTCACTTTCTTCACAGATCTTTTTTTGTGAAACAGGGTATGGCTTAATATCCCATCTAACAGATGTCGGCCTTACCAAGCCCATTGGTGTCCCCTACTGACCAAGGGCATGGTGGAGAGTTTTCAGAGATAAATCTCAACACTGGCCAGGGTCGGACTTGAACCTGGAAAATGCAGATTATGAGCCTGGCGTACTACGGACTGCACAACCCCTGCCCCATGAACACAGGTATAATCTCTGAAAAAACTGTTTCAACAACTTCTGTTGAAGACTTTGCAAGTTGAAACATGTTACGTGACAGCATTCAAAATACAATTGAGTGATCTGTTTATAATAGGAAAGGACTTACTTTGCCTACTATACAAGAAGTTACTAACATCTCTACCATCCTGTAGTCAGTGATTGAAAAGCTAATTTGAATCGCTAAAACAATACTAAACAGCTAGGATAGTGATTAACTTTCGAATTTAATTCAGCTCTGCTAAATCTGTTATTATAAACTTTGATTTCATGAACAGTAGAATTTTCAAGCTCAATGAAGTTCCCTTTCCAACTGAGGAAAGGGTGGGGATGTAGCAGAGATAAATCTCAACACTATCACAATTGGGACTTGAGACTAGGAACAGCAGATTATAAACCTGGCATACTTCTGCCTTAGACAATTATTGCCTTTAACAGAAAGTAGACTAATAAACAGCAATGGTTTGTCTATTAGGCCACCTGAGGGAACTGCTCCACCCCAAAAAAATTCCCGATAAATAACAAACAAATTTCATATTAAGTATTCATTATATGTCATATCTAAAACAATATATTTTATATTCACTTTGCAATAATTATTTGTTGCATTATGCAGACAATCACACCATTTATTTTGTGAATCAGTACTACATAATCTGCTTTAATTTATACAATATAAACACAAAAGAACCCTGAAGATGACTATATACCATTTACACAGCTATATATTATACTTGTACACCTTAAACTAGAAAACCTTCTTACAAAAACATATTAATTCTAACCCCAAAACTAACCAAGACCTCATGGAAGTCATGATCCAGCAGTAGATCACAATCTGTACTTTGGAACTTTTTGTGACTTTCTATGCCACCTGTCTTTCTTTATGTCAGAGGTTTATTTAATGAGAAACGTATTATTCATTATGCTTCTCATGGATCACTATACTACTGTAATTTATTCTTTTTCTCCAGTTTAACTACCATAATTAATTTGAGAAAGGGCCAAAACAAGGTATATCCTAATATTAGTCTTGAGTTGTACACATATATTTTACCACATTCTCTCTACATTCTTAAATGTCCCAACAGCAATCTCTATCTCCTATTTATCTTATGTCATACATCACCAGTACCTGTTTACACAGCATTCAAGATTATTAACTGAAACACTTGCTTAAGGGGAAACCATTCAAAACAACTGAAGCACAACATGCTTGACCAATAGTTTTCACTCTATTTATCACCAAACCTACTCTACTATCAGTCTCATCAACAGCCATAAATGAAAAAATTCATTTCATCATTAAACATGGCCAAATAATCCATATAATCAGAAATTTTCACATCAATATAACATTTTGTGCTAAAATTTCCCTCTGCAAAGAATTCTTCATGAAAATGATCAATAACTAAAGAGGAGACAAAATGCATCCTTGACTGACTCCACTAGCAATGGCTAAACAAATTGCTACAAGTGTTACCAACTCGCACACAATTCAGTGTCATTATAAAACCTTCCATTATGCTAACTAGTTGGGTATGCCATAGAATCTAACAATCAACAAAGTTAAAGCTTTTTTGATAACTAAAAAGCTAGTAACAACAGGTTTCTGAAACTCTGAACATTACTCAAGAATCTGAGTGAAAAAATTTCATCTATACATTACCTATCACTTTTGAAATCACACACTTCATTACACAGCTGTCCATCAACCAAATTCTTAATTATATCAAGCACAATAATGCAAAGAACTTTACATGTAACATAAAGTAGACTGATTCCCTTATAATTATTAGAAGAAGTGTAATCACCGTTTTTAAAAATAGGGTTGGCAATAGTTCTAGTAAAATGCTTAGGAATGATACCCTTATCATAAAAAAATTTCAAAATTTTAGTCAACCATGTGACAACAAAGGTTCCACCTCTAAGCATTTCAGTAATAATTTCATTTACCCTTGGCGATTTATGAAATTTTAATTTAGAAATTGCTAAAGTAACTTCAGAATGAGATATATCACCAATATTAAAGACAGTAATGCATCTATCCTAATTACAAACAATGGGAGAACTAACCACATTGTTTCGAACATCTCCGATTTGCTCATCCCATCTAGCCATGACAGAACTCTCACCTTCAGTGACCTTACTATGTTTATCCCTCAATACATGTATGCGAGCCTGTTTCTTCCCACACACAAGATTAATCATATGTACAATACCCTGATGTTGTGCTGTCTAGCTTTTTCCTCTGCTTTGTCAGTCAAGCTATCAAGCCAAATATTCTTATCAGCTGTTAACTGCATTTCATTCTTTAAGAAATAAGTTCCATGCCTTATCACTCAAATAATTTTGTTTCTTCTGTTCCTTTTTACCCAAAAGAGTACTGTTGGTTTCAAGAACAGCCTGTTTAAACTGATTCCATTCTTTGTCAGCAGTAGGCAAACCATGATTGTCATTATGACTAAGTAGCCTATCATAGTTGTTGTCACAAGGCAGACTAAAATTTTGAATATATTTTATAATAAAGGTGCTGTTCATAAGGGTTTTACCAGACCTATTATTATCCCTATTTTTAAAAACAGTGATTGCAGTTTTTTCTGATCCCTTTAGGGATATTAGCCTGATTTCTGTTCCAAGTAGTTGTTTCATGTTTGTGATAGCCACCCACTCACTCTGGTATGCCACTGATAGCAACCATAACTGGTGGCCCTATATCAGTGGTAAATATAGACCCCACATTAGTGCACTAATCATCACAAGGTCTTAGCATGGTACAATATGTATGACCCACAAACAAAATGTCAGTTTGCATTATTGCAGTGTGGAACAAAGCTATGAGAACATTTGAAGTTATGTCAGCACTGTATAAAGGATAAGGTCATACAGCAAGTGTTTTTGACTATGAACAGGTCAGTCACAAGGAATTTAGTTCACAGATGCACGTTACCAAAAAAACTGTACTGAGAGGTGATGCAGTACCTAAGTAGAGCTATAATAAAGAGCAATTTTTTTTTTCAAAACACATCGGTAAACAGGTCACTATGTCTTTGGCATTCACTGATATTGCTGTATTATCTCATCCTTTATAATCAAACTGTCACGAGTCCTTGAAAATTTTACCCATTTCCAGTTTGAAACATCTTCTGAAAGAGAACTAATATTCACTTGAATCTTATTGTCACATAGCAATAAGAATGATAGTGAACTAATATTCACTATCATTCTTATTGCTATGTGACAATACCCTGATGTGGTGAAAATTGGATTCCAGCAGATCTAACATCATTGATAGAACTAGATACTTGGAAGGGATTGTTGTGCAAGGTGTGATTGGTGATGTGAAAAACAATTTATGTGACGTTATAATATTATTCTATACTTTTTAACCTACCTTATATATTCAATAACAATATCATCTTCTGCCACAAAGCTACAATCAATAAAATACTGGGTGGATCTTAACTTAAAAATTATTTGAAAACTAGAATGATGTGGCAATAAGCATAAAAGTTGAATATTTTGATTATTCTATTAGAAAAATTACTCTTATGATTAAAAATATACTTTTTATACTAAACATATTAACTCTAAAAGTGGAAATCTGTCAATTTCTCAATGAGAATCGTCAATGAGCAGTGCTCACTTCTGTAACACTACTGTCAATTTCTGACATGCTATTTTTGCAAATTGTTCTCACATCCTTAATCTTGACAACACTGATACAGAAGAAAATGACTTGTCAATGATTTGACATGATGCCCCATTTGGAACACACCCACCCCAGAAATTTGTGGCCTGATATAATTTGCAGGCTTGCAACAAAATTCAAAATTTTCGTTTACAAAAGTTGCCTGCTGAAATTGAAAATTCAGACTTTTCTCAGTTTTGCCTAGGGTTGAAAAAGTGTTCAATTCATTTTGAACAATAGAAACAATTTTAAAGCAGAATAAGATACATAATAACAAAAAGTGGTAACAATAATGTAAGTATTTTGTTCATATTAAAAAGCATATAATAAATATTAAAGTATAGAGCAAATTAAAAAAAATACCATTTTCTATAAAATCATTTTCCATTTTAATCCTAATTTTTTTGCATAACTTTATAATAGTTTACTACTTTATATTCACATTCACAAGTATAGGAGAAATAAGTAATTTTATTAATTCTACACAAATTTTCATTTATAAAAACATGAAAAACATCTATTTTTAATTTATTAAGAATTATAATTAATTTATATATTAAGAAATATCATGACAAAAAATCATATTAAAATAAGAAATAATTAATCACATCTTCCTTACACATTGTTAACATGAAAATACAAAAAAAAAAATCAACAAAACAAAAACAAACTTAAGAAAAAAAATGAATCAAATTTTAATGCTTGATATTGGCACATAAATTTCACAATAATCTTGCAAGCAAAAAGCTTATTTTCACAACAGCACAGGACTGATAGATAATAAGCTTAATTAACATGCTTTCAAGCAATTTTGCCCATTCTGCACACTGCACAACACCACTTTCCAACAACTGTGATAAAAACATGCACCATTGCATATTTTATATTATACCTACTGCTTTTCACTAAGTGAAAATAGTTAATTGAAAAAAGGTTTGCCAATAAGAAAAGCTATAATCAACTGTTTGTTGTGTTGGGAGAGCAGATGAAAAAAGTTTAATATTTTCCCAACTCTAGTTGGGAAAATATTAAACTTTTTTCATCTGCTCTCCCAAACATTGAATGATATTTAAAATCTTCAAATACTAACAACATTAAATATCATTCAATGTTTATTATTCAAAGTCTTATAATCTTATTTTAATTATATACTGACAATATGTGGGCAAGTACAGAATTTTCTATTGCACTCATCCACACAAGTTTTCAACCATATTTGTTGACCACTGGCACCACTAAAATATATATATATAGTTCTTACACAAACAGAAAGTTGTATTAGTGTAAAATCTACATCTTTATTGATTTGGTACATACAGAGTATTAAAAATATTTGCAGATCAAAAACTATATATTAAATGATATAAAAGACAACTGTATATAGAATTGATCGTGCTCACAGAAATTTAAATTATCCACTTTCAGAAATTAGGTACTACAAAAAACAGTGATCTGCAGAGTGTCACTCTTGAGCACAAGTTTTACTAAAATAGACATGTTAGATTCCTATTTTCATAGCTGTGTCTTGAAGTACAACCCTTACCAGTACTTATCTTTAGATTTTTATGGGAAAAATATGAATAGTTCCATCACAACACAACAATCATCATTAGCCACTGAAAAACTTCAGAATTTTCACTTATAATTTCCAGTGACACTTCAAAATCAATTTACGTTATTTGAAGGTAAATAGGCTTGCACCCTCTGATGCTGTGCATTTCTTCACTTTAAGAGTTGCATGGCATCAGAAGATCACTGTCTGCCAGACACTCAATTATCATCTCTCTGATTTACTTATTTTTTCTTGACTTGATGACAGAGATAAGTCTTGCACTCATATTCTGCAGAAATTTGTGCGAATGTTTGTTGATCATTCTCCTTCTAATATCTCTGTTTGTCTTACCAAACAATTGATAGTTGATACAACAATTGATAGTTACAAAACATTTGATAGTTGTTTGTCAAACTATCAAAGAATAAAAAAAGATAACAAAGTTGGAATAATAAAAATATTGCAAAGCATCTACTTAATAAGTTTTTTAATTAAAAATAATATTTTTTTCCATTTTTTATATTATCTACATCTGCTAATAACACAAAAATAATAACTGCATAATGACTCATAGGCAAAAAATGGGAAAGGAACATGTTTTCTGGATGCTAGAATGTTCAGGGTATTAGTTGCAAAAAAAAAAAACTACTTTCAAATGAATTATCACATTATAGGCTGATTGTATTATCTGAGACAAATGAAAAAGGGAGAAGAATACACTGGTTTCCACAAATTAATGAAAAATGAGAAAAATCCCAAAAAAATTGTGCAATCCTCACCAAACTTGTTCATGTAACCAGTAATGCCGAGTGAACATATCATATGCAAATTAGTCTAGGTTGCATCAATTTGCGTATAATCGGATAGCGGCATAAAAATGGATGTTTTGGAGTGGATCATTATTTTGTGTTGTAAATATGAATAAAGAAATTCGAAATAGCCTCGAAATGACCTTGAGACATCATTTGCCAAATAAACTGCGGTGGAGAGCTATTGACCGGCTCGAAGCAGGCCAAAGTCAATCAGATGTGGCATGATGGCTGAATGTGAGTCATTCTGTGGTCCACAGACTGTAAATAGTTTGATATGGAGAGAATGAGATACCTGCTATCATCCAAGTAACAACCATCAATGAGACAGTTATGGCGTAAGTAGCGTGTATGTTTGGCATGGCATTTCCTTAGGAGGTGGACACACAGATCTTTATGTGCTGACAAGTGGGAACCTCAATGCTCAAAGGTATAGGGATGACATTCTGGAGCCTTATGCATATCCCTACGCTGGTGCAGTAGGTGAAACATTCGTGTTACAAGATAACGCTCATCCACACAGAGCTCGACTAGTGGAACAATACCTTCAAAAGGAGACCATTATGTGCATGGAATTGATGACCTGAAACAAAAGAGAGCTTATTACTGCTTTAAAGGAATAATGGTCGTTACTTCCTATTGAGCTAATTCACAACATCATAAACAGAATGGAACATTGCTGTCATGCCTGCATTGCTGTAAGGGGTGACCACACTCCTTATTAAAGAACTATGCCCATTGCATTTTGACACCTCATTTTTGAACAAGTTCCTGTGTTATATCTTGACAAAAAATGTTTCTAATGTAAAATATTTCATGCCATTCTGAAAGTAGCATGATAATTCACGTTTTCATCCAATTTCATCAAAATCATTCATATAGTTTTTTTGTTCATCATAATTTTTCTGAGTTTTCCTTAATTTATGGAAACCAGTGTATTATAGTCACTATGTTCATTTATGGAGTGGAGTAGATCAGCATAATAGAGCAAAAGCAGGGGTTTTGATTCTAATAAAGAAAGAACTGTAGAAACAAAAAACCTGGACATTTGTGAATGAATAAATTATTACATTAGAGTTATCAATTTATGGTAGAGATATGTTAATTATATGCACACATGCTCCTACTAATGACTTTGATCATAATTGAAGGTGATTTTCGGAAAAGAGATATATTATAGAATGGTCTTCTAACAGAAATAGTCTTTATGGGAGATTTGAATACAAGTGTTGGAAAGGCAGAAGACAGTAAAGTTATTGTAAGACTTGTAGAGGATGATTAAAATAATAATGATAACAGACTAATAGAACTTTGTGAAAATTTATGTCTGAAAATTAACACTTTCTTCAAACATCGTGAAATTCGTAAGTTCACTTCCAAACAAGATACTTGACAACTTAATTGAATTATTAATTTTGCAATTATCAAACATAAAGCAAAAATGAAAATCAAATATGTAAGTGTTTACAGAGGAGCAGAATGTGGATCTGATCACTACTTGGTTCAAGTTGATATTACATTAGGTAGTAAAGAATCACAGGATGTGTCCTGTAGACATGGAACTCATGAAATAATAAGCTTTTTACTTTTTTTATACTTTTTTTCAGCTTAGTATTTCATGAGTTGATATTTCAGAACAACAAAAATTAAGGCAGAGTTTCAGAGTGCAGTGTTTAAATTAAATTAATACCTTTAATACTCTATTGCATTGTTAAATGTTTTGAAACACTTCATCAAAAATTCTATGCTACCTAGTATCAAAAGTAATGAATGAGATTTACTTTTTGCAGAGGTGAGATGAACTTCATAGATGAAGGTGATAGCAAGTGAAAAGTTAATTTTATAGAGTCCTTGATAGCAAGAAATGAGTCACAGCAGGTTTGAAGTGGAAAAGATGATGCAATATGCTGAGTTGATTGCTTGCAATGAAATTTTCTTCCAAAGTTTTGTGACTGCAGTCAGGGCCGTGCAGTGCTATGATGCAGAGAGGCGGCCGCATCAGGCGGCACCGTAAGGGGGCGGCATAAGCAGCGAAATCAAAATACATTTTGAACCATTTAATAATTAAAAATCTTTACGCAACGCTTTTCTATATTGGTCTATGTTATTCCGATATTGATGTATACGATTTTTGATTTATCGTACGCCTCTGCCTCAGCGCTTTCGGTACCCTTTGATCTCGGTTACTGGTGCAAGTGCATTGTTGGTGAGCGCTCGCCGAAAGACTTTTGATCTGACAGCGCGAAGTTATTATTTTTGTTTGTAATATACCGCGCGGCCGCTCCTAAAAGCTGAGGCGGCAATTATCACAAAAGACAATTGCACGTGTTGATAGTTCTGCTTTGAGCTTACAATTATTGACAATATTTGATTTTAATGTTAGTTTGTCATGAGAAGTGGCAAGTGGCTGTGCTGTATTTAAATCAGTAAATCAGATATATAATATATCTGTATCAGTATAATATTTGTGCATTTATACTAATTCAGTTTTTGTGTTTAAAAAGTAGATCAGATAAGAGAATTATTGTTTTTTACAGCAATGTAGTTACTTATTATCACTGAAAATGATTATGTTATGACAATAGGGACTTGAATTAAAAAGTAGCATTTGCATGGACTGGGTATATCTCAGGTGCGAAACGTGTGCCTCTGTGTGATAGATAGAAAGTTATTTAGGTACTATTGGGCTACTTTTGCCTTCTGTGTGTGATAGAGAGAGAGTTGCTTAGGAAATATTTGCATTTGCCTACTTTTGCGTTCGTTATTTATTGCTGTATTTTTACCAAATTCATATACGTTGAAGTGGAGACAATACGATAACAAGTTAAAGGCATTTGTCAAAACGGCTGGTAGCCGTCAATTTGACAGATATTCGTTATCTATTTATTATGTTCTGTTACTTACAAATCTTACTAGCTTTGCAACTCATTTCTATCGTTATTTTATCTACCCTATTTTAATAGCATGATAAGCATCATCATATTTAATCATTTTCAATGACCCTCCCCCCCCCCCCCCCCCCCCCCCGGTTGCATTTTTGCGAAGGACTGTGAATTTTTATTTAATATTTTTATTACAGTATGGAACAGAAAAGGAAAAAATTGTCTGTAAGTCAATATAAAAAGAAACGCTTAAAGAAAGAGGAACAAGGAAGAAAGCTAAGCTACGTTATGAAGGAATTCTTAGTACAAAAGTCCTGTTTAGATGAGTCGTCCACATCCACATCAACAGCTACTGCTTTGGATTTGGCAAATAAAAACTCAGTGCCGCCCCAATCACTTCCAGAAGAAGTTGTTGAAGAGAGCCAAAAAATAACACCATCAGAAGTTCATCAAGAGCCGGGTAACAGTAGCAGTGGCAGCCAGCAGATATTAAACGAAATTCCTTCTGCTCCTGCATTATTGAATGCTTTCTGCATGTCATCTGAAACTCCTCAAATACTGGTTGAGAGGGGTCCACATCAAATTAAAGAATTCGAGTTTCCTATTAATAAAGGAAGGCGTAGATTTTTGCCCTCGCATTATTTGAAAGTGTTGAGCAATAGTGAAGTCGTTGAGAGAAGTTGGTTGATTTACTCTGTTACAAATGATGCCTTTTTTGCTTTTGTTGTATATTATTTGATAATTCGTCTGCTATTAATGACTGGCCCAAAAAAGGTTATTCTGACTGGGGAAATCTTATAAGAGCCCTCACAATGCACGAAAATTTTGTAAATCAGAGAAATGCTTTTAGAGCATGGAAAGAATTGGACATTCGATTAAAGCAGAAAATAACTATTGACGCTGAATATCAACGAATTATGGATATGGAAATTCAGCATTGGAGAGGAGTTCTAAAAAAAATTATGTGAATAATTAGACTATTGGCCTCACAATGCTTAGCTTTTCGTGGAACAACTGAACATTTGTTTCAGCCTAATAACGGAAATTTCCTAAAGTTGGTAGAATTGCTTTCTGAGTTTGATCCAGTTATGGAAGAACATATCGGAAGAGTTCAACGCGAGTCTGATAAATGGTCTGTGACTTATCTAAGCAATAATATACAAGATGAATTGATGAATTTGATGGGAAATATAATTTTAAGCAAAATTGTCGAAATAACAAAAATCGCTAAATATTTTGCGATAATCGCCGATTGTACCCCAGACGTAAGTCATATTGAACAGCTCTCATTAACAATAAGAGTTGTCACTTTAAACTCCATTCAAAATAAATATGAAATTGAAGAATTCTTTATTGGTTTTTTTGAAGCTAGTGATTCAACCTGAGAGTGTTTGGCAGAACTTATTCTGACACATTTGGAAAGTTAGGTTTTGAGTTAAAGTGGTTTAGAGGACAAGGTTATGACAACGGAGCTAATATGAAAGGAGTAAGAAAGGGTGTACAAAATAGAATATTTGAAAAATATCCAAGGGCGTTTTATGTGCCCTGCGCATGTCATTCTTTAAACGTAGTTGTTAATGATGCAGCGTCTTCTTCTACAGAAACAACAACTTTTTTTTTTCCATTGTACAAGAACTTTACACTTTTTTTTTTTCTAATTCTACAAAGCGTTGGGAAGTGCTAAAAAAAGTTTCACAATTAACTCTAAAACCATTGAGTGCTACTAGGTGGTCAAGCACAGTAGATGCGTTAAAATCTTTACGATTTCAACTTTGCGAAATCTATGATGCATTATTCCAAATAATAGAAGACATCAACAGAGATACAGAAACTAAAGTTAAAGCACGATGATTAGCAAAAAATATTAAAAATTACAAGTTTATTAATTAATATCCCCTCAAGCAGCTGCTTGCCACAGAGGTCTGACAGGAGCCCTGTCAGTTTATATGCCATAGTAGAAGGTCTGAGAGGATGGCAGGACCTCAGCAGAAAAACGACACGAACAGCCATGCCTTACCCGGGGCTCGAACCCAGATCCCTTAGATCAGTAGCCAAGCGCGCTAACCACTCGGCCATATGCGGTGTAATTCTTTGGTATGATATTTTATTTGAAGCTATTGCAGTCTATAACTATAAATTTGTCAGATTGTGTAAGGATGTTATCAGAAACCATAGAAAAAGTGAAAAGTTATAGACAATCTGGATATGATCAGATGAAAATTGCTGCTAATGAGATTGCAGAGAATCTTGAATGCAGTGCAGAATTTCCTGCCGAAACTGAAGTTAGGCCAGAAGGAAAAAGCGTCAATTTGACTATGAAGAAGCTGTCGATCAACCCTTAACAGAGGAGAATAAATTAAAAAAAAACTTTTTCAATTATATTCTTGACATTACCCTTAATTCTCTGAATGAACGATTCACGCTTCTGGAAACCCATAGCAAAAAATTTCAGTTTTTATATGACATTTTGAAATTCAAGGATATAGATGACAAAACGCTAGAAAATTATAGTACCAGTCTCCAGTCAATACTTCCGGTCGAAAATGAATCAGATATAAATGCAAATGATCTTCAAGAAGAATTACGTGATGTATCCCGAATGCTACCATATTCTATGAAACCTTTGGATGTTTTAAATTATTTGTGCCAAAATAACTTAATTGCTTTGTATCCGAATACTGTTGTAGCTCTGAGAATTTTATTAACACTCCCTGTCTCTGTAGCTAGGGGGAAAGAAGTTTTTCCAAATTAAAATTAATAAAACACTACTTAAGAAGTTCAATAAGCCAAACAAAACTTAGAAATCTGTCATTAATTTCTATTGAATCTACATTGGTTGCCACTCTAGACTACACATCTCTAATTAACGAATTTGTTAAAGTTAGAAGGGTAAAACTGTAGTAGATTGTTGTAGTTGATATCATTCTTTTAAAGTAGTTTATATTTTCAAATTAAAAAGAGTATTCGTACATTTTGTGCAGTTTTTTTTTTTAAATTACAATCGATGGTTATTTTAAAGAAAAAACATTTAAGGGGCGGCATTTCAAAGACTTGCATCATAATGAAAAAATCTACCGCACGGCCCTGACTGCAGTAATGTCAATAATAACTAACGATAGCATAGAGTGCTTATAAATGATAAAATCCACGATACACATTTCACAAAACTGTGGCATATTATCAGGTGGTTGGCCATTGATTATCAATTGTTTATTAAGAATGGGGAAAGAATACGTACATACTACAAAATCCAGTATGCCAAAGGGTTTGAGAAAAAGGGGGAGACCTCGGATGTGATGGGCAGACAATGTCAAACAAGACCTTGCTAGAATTGGCCTAGAGTGGCAAAATGCAACAGCCGTAGCTCAGAAGAGAGACATCTGGAGAGGAAAATTACACAATCTGGTTGGACCTCCATAGCCCATGGGGAGGAATAAATTGCAATGTCAGTGGCTCAGTTCCAAATGGCCAGCAGATGTGTGGGTGGTTGCAATGCAATCAGCATGTAAAAGAGGTGAATAAGAGGATGCGATGTTCTGACAACTCTGAGATTTGAGAATTTCAAAGAAGGCTTCATTTTAGCAAATAAACTAATTTTTTTTTTTGCATTATTGTCCATTGCATTTATAATGAGTGTGATAATTTTATTAACTTTATAACCCTCAAACTTTAATATGGGATTTACAATAAACGTGAATGAGAACACCAATATAGCCAAAGTCATATATAGAGAAAAGAAGAGATTAGGTAATTATCAAATTAGGAAAGCTCAAAAATGCAAAATGGGAAATAACATGTACAAATATCAATAGCAAGGGCAGTACAAAATGAGTTGCAATAAAATGAATACCAGTCAATATGACACTTGGCTACATTACATCAATATTTAAAAAAGGGGTTAGGAAAATTTGCATGCACACACAGGCATCCACCCACCCATATCCATCCATCCATCCACCCACCCATCTGAGCTACAGCTACTGCATTTGACCACTCTAGGTCAATTCTAGCAAGGTCCTGTTTGACATTGTCTGCCAATCACTTCCTAGGTCTCCCCCTTTTTCTGAAACCTTTAGGCACACTGTTCATGATCCTGTTTGCCATTCTGCAGCTATACATACAGACAACATGGCCAAACCAATGCAGTCTCCCTCTGCGCTATATATACTGCTCAAAAGAGGTTGATGACTCCTTCCCAAGATACTGTATAAAGAATCAAAGGCATCAAGTTTCTTGTTATCCTGCTTACAAAGGGTTCATGTTTCACTAACATAACTAACCTTAGAAAGAACCAAACTATTATACAGCCTAATTTTACTCTTTCAGTTAAATACCTATTTTTCCACACTCTCCATAGATTTTTGAAAGTCCCAGTGGCAATTCCTATTTGTCTATTTATCTCATGCTGCACATGACCAGTATCTGTTACAAAGTACCCAACATAATTAAACTGAGACACTTGCTCAAGAGTACAGCCATTCAAAGCAACTGAAACACCATCTGGCTGACCAATTTTCATCTCAAATTTTTTCTCTGTCTATTACCAAACCTACTCTATTACCAGTCACATCAACAGCCCTAATGAAAGAATTAATCTCATCAACATTATTAGCCAACAGAGCCAAATCATCTGCATAATCTAAATCAGAAATTTCAAAATCTCTAGACCATTAAAAGCCAAAATCTTTCCCTTACAAAGAATTTTACATAACATAATCAATAACCAAACTAAAAAGAAAAGGAGACAAAATGCACCCTTGTCTAACTCCACTAGCAATGCTAAACCAATCGCTGCAAGATGTACCAACTCTCACACACAACTCAGTGTTATTATAGAGAGCTTTCATTACACTAACTTATCAGGACACAAATTAGGTTGATCAGCAGAGTCAAAAGCCTTTTTGAAAGCTAGCAACCACAGGTTTCTGAAACTCTAAACATTTCTGAAGAATTTGTCTAAGTGAAAATATTTGATCAATACATCCCTACCACTTCTGAATCCACACAGTTCATCATGCAGTTTTCCATCAACTGAATTCTTAATTCTATTAAGTATAATCATACAAAGAGCTTTACTTGGAATAGAAAGTAAACTAATCCCCCTATAATTATCACCAGAAAGCAAATTCCCCTATTATTATCACCAGAACTGTGGTTACCCTTTTTAAAAATTGGTACAATGATAGCTCTAGTAAAATGCTTTGGAACAACACCTTTATCATAAACAAACATTCACAATTTCAGTCAGCCAAGTGACAACACAAATGCTCCCAGCTCCCCTGGGTACTTCCCTCCCCCTGAGTACTTCCTTATGTGAAGATGCAAACTTCCTCTTTCAAAAGCTATTAGAGGAATACAACAAATGAGGTTTTAATTCAAATTTAAAAAAAAAAAAAAACAGAATTCTTACGTACAAAACAAATTGCAGAGATAGCAATCGAAAATATTACAATGAAACCAATAGACAAATCTAAATATTTGGGATTAATAGTTGAAATTGATGGATCATCAGACAAAGAAATAGAAACGAGAATCAGAGATGGCAAGAAAGCTACAGGATCAATAACTATTTTGCGGAAAAAATTTATTGATTTATCAATGCCAAAACAGCAGCAGGTAACGCTGAGATTATCATCTCTGTTTAAGCTACAGGATTACTAAATTGTACCTTATGGAATAAAAACATAAGGAAAATTTTTTCCCCACAATTGCACAGACCATCATGCTACATGAAACTGAAATATGGCAAGAAATGAGAACAAAATAATTTACTTCTGTGGAAATGGATTTCTGGTGATGTTAATCAAGGAAACCAAGATTGGAAAGGATTAGAAATGAAGACATTAGAGCTTTAATGTAGGTTGAAGAGAATGTTATTGAAACAATTAGGAAGAAACAACTATGATGGCAAATGCATACCAAATGTATGGAGGCAGGTAGAATTCCTGAAATGATTCTAGAATGGAACCCTGAAGAAAGAAGGGTTAGAGCACATAAAAAAAAAACATGGATTGAAGAAATTAGGAAAGTGATGATACAATGGAATGTAAGTGATGAAGACTGTTTTAATGGATATGAGTAAAGAAACAAAAATTCTGTTTAAATTTTTGGGTTGCAGAAAACTATATAATGCAGAAAAATCCAAAAAGAAAAGAGCATCTACTAATTTTCATTTTGAACTTAGCTACAGTTTAAAAAATGGCATTAGAAAAAAAAAGTTTCTTTCACACAGAGCAGGACATAACTTCAACAAATAGAACCAGGTCAATGGGACTTCTGCAATGAGTGCAAGGCTGTAGATCACCACAAAATTATTACAGAATTAAAGTTTGAATATATAATGCAATTTTCGTCTTTCTCCAATATGAGTTGATTCCCTTTCCTCTTGAGTATGTCACTGCACATATGCATGTAAATGTAGATTTACACTGCTTCATCAATGACTTATTCATCATCATCATTATCCTCAAGCAGCCAAGGGCTATGGAGGTCCAACCAGACAGGGCAATTTAGCACTCCAAGCATCTCTGTCATGAGCTACAATTCTAACAAGGTTCTTCTTGACATTGCCTGCTCACCGTAACCTAGGTCTCCCCCTATTTCTTAGGCATTTAGGCACACAGTTCAGAACCCTATTTCATAATCTATAATTATCAATATGGGCAACATGGCCAAACCAATGGAGTCTCTCTCCATACAATATGCTGCTTAAAGGAGGTTGCCGACTCCTTTGCCTAACCTCAACATTACTTACAAAATTGAACCACCTAATGCCCAAGATACTGCGTAAGCATCTAGAATCAAAAGCACCTAGTTTCCTGTTATCTTTGCTTACAAAGTGACCAAGTTACACTACCATAATTAACCCTAGAAAGAACCAAACTATTATACAGTCTAATTTTAGTCTTTAGGTATATACACCTATCTCTCCACACTCTCCATAGATTCTTAAAAGTCCCAGCAGCAATCCCTATTCGTCTATTAATCTCATGCCGCACATCACCAGTATCTGTTACATAGCTCCCAAGATAATTAAACTGTGACACCTGCTCAAGACTGCAACCATACAGATGAACTGAATCACAGCTTGCCAGACCAATTTCCATTACTTTAGTTTTCTCTGTTTATAACCATACCTACTCTACTACCAGCCTCATCAACAGCTCGAACGAAAGATTATTACTCCGTGATATTACAGAGAACTTTCATTATGTTAACTAACTTGTCTGGTATGCTATACGACTTCATGATCAACCACAAATTATGACAATCAAAAGAGTCAAAAGCCTTTTTGAAATCAACAAAGCTAGCAACCAAAGGTTTCTGGAACTCTTAAACATTTCTCAAGAATCTGCCTGAGTGAAAATATCAGATACACATCTCCTACCACTTTTGAATCCACATTGCTCATCACACAATTGCTTGTCAACCAGATTCTTAATTCTATTAAGCAGAATCATGCACAGAACTTTCCCTGAAACAGAGTAGGCTGATACCCCTATAGTTATTACAAGAACTGCAATCACCTTTTTTAAAAATTGGGATGATAATAATAGCTCTGGTAAAATCCTTAGGAACCATGCCTTTATCATAAGAAATATTCAAAATTTCAGTCATCCAAGTGGTAACTGAAACATTCCCAGCTGTAAGCATTTCTGTAGTAATTTCATCTACCCCTGGGGTTTTATGTAGTTTAAGTTTAGAAACAGCCAAAATAACTTCAGATTGTGTTATAGGGCCAACATTAAAGCCACCAATGCATCTATCATCATTGCAAACAATGGGAGTAAAACTATCTACATTG
Organism: Ryuthela nishihirai; assembly: GCA_038380435.1. Lineage (NCBI taxonomy): Eukaryota > Metazoa > Arthropoda > Arachnida > Araneae > Heptathelidae > Ryuthela > Ryuthela nishihirai. The sequence goes on along the minus strand of JAWZYU010000023.1, from coordinate 1,055,916 downwards.
TTTAGAACATCACTGAAATGCTCAGCTCACCTAGCCATGACAGAATCCTTACCTTCTATAAACTTACCTTGTTTATCCTTCAATCCCTGTATACCTGTCCATTTTCTACCACACAAAACACTAACTATTTGGTACAGCTCTCTGCTGTTGTGCTGCCTAACTGCTTCCTCGGCATTGTCAGCCAAGCCATCAAGCCAAATATTCTTATCAGCAGCTAACTGATCCTTTACATGTTTATTAAGCTCCCTGTAATGCTTTCTATTAGGACTAGTAAGGTATTGATTAAGGACATTCCTGCAGTTCTTTCTTTCTGAAATAAACTCAAGTGCATCCTCTGCTCCTTTTTTCCTAAAAAAAGTACTGTTGGTTTCTGAAAAAGCCTGTTTAAAATGGTTCCATTCTTCCTCCACTTCAGTAGTAAGCAAACCATGATTGTCATAATGACTAAGTAACCTATCATGGTAAGCTTTTGCTATAACTGCATCTTTCAGAGCTTCAGAATTAAAGGTAATTTTTTTAACCTTAATACAACACTTTTTAAGTTTAAGTTGCAAGACACTTTTAACAAGGTAATGGTCAGATCCAATTTCAGCTCCCCTATTTGCCCTGGTATTTCTAACAGAACTAGCCCATTTGCTGTTAATTAATATATAATCAATCATATTCTTATGCAGCCCATCAGATGAAACCCACGTGTACTTATGTATGTCATGGTGTTTGTGATAAGTGTTAGTTATTCTGAAACCATTAAGTTTGCTTACCTGTGGGAGAAGTTGCCCATTGCAGCTAGGAATACCAAAAGGGCCTATCACCACTCCCCAAAGGTCAGAGTTAGTACCTTGCTTGATTGTTTGGGGTTTTATGACGCATCAGCAGCTAAAGCCATAATGCACCAAGCATGACAAATAAAAGGGTAAAAGACACAGAAACCCACAACCAAAGTTAAAAGTCAAGGCAGTAAAGGACAAAACCAACAGATAGAAAACCAAAAAATATGTGTAAAGCAATAAATACAAAGATAAAAATGGTAAAACCAACAGGATTAAAAGACCCAGGTTGTATAGGGTATAAAAGACAAAGTCATAAAATTACGATCTTTTAAAATAACCAGTAAAATGTAAAAAAAACAAATACAGTGGGTAAAAAGGAGTCATCAGATAAAAGATGTCCGAGTGTTAGGGGCTTGGAAGTAAAATCATGAAAGGTCAAATAAAATCGATGTTCTAGATTAAAAGCTGCTTAACTGTTAAAATAGTGTCACAAAACTCACACTTAGGTTCATTGTCTGCCCGAAGAAGGAATGAATGAGAAACGAATGACCTAAGCATAGTACAGCATGTACAACTTTGTCCTTGCAATTACTGAAAAAATAAGACTGCCACAGTTTGACAACAGGCTTGATCTCAAAAAGCTCGTTACCAACCTCGATGGAAAATTGCTGCCAGAAGTCCAAGTATGGAATCAGCAGCGGAGAGTTGGACAAGGGCGTGGCTGACTTGGCAGCAGTATCTGCCAAGTTATTGCCCTTGATCCCGACGTGACTGGGCACCCAACAGAAGAGAATTGTGGTGGTGGCTGACAGACGATGGAGCTGCTGGCGGATCTTGGAGAGAACAGGGTAAGGCTGATGCTTCACCGAGATCAAAGCCTGTAGCGAGCTAAGCAAGTCGGTGTAGAGGACACACTGACAATGGTGTTTAGCTGCTATGTGATTCACGACTAGGCTGATAGCATGCAACTCTGCAGTGAAGATGGAACGCAACTCGTGGGATCTGGTCTGCATTGATTACATCACAGGAGACCATGGCTGATCCCACAGAACGTACCGGACTTCAAGCCATATGTGATAACAGGCAAGAATCCGGATGCACAACATTAAGCTGTGGCCCCATGTGTGGGAGAGCCACACCCACACATGTTAAGAACAACTGGATGGCTTTGACGGGAGGCCGACACCCTTCTACCAACAGTTGTCCAGTGGGTTCCCTCACCCAATCATTCATGAAATCACGAGAGCTTCAAAACTGGACATCTGTCCCAAATATCTGATATTTAAGTAGCGAATATCGTGTTTTTAAAATAATAGAGATCGAATTCACCTCTTAAAACACTAGAAGACTCTCTGCACAATTTATGTACAAAGTTGCAGTAAAAATTAGACAATAATGCTACCTAAACATATTGGCAATAAATCAATGGCAATGTTCAAAATTCGAAAAGTCCAAAATTGGAGATATGAATGAACCGACAGATTTAGATAATATTACAGTAATCCAGATGTTAGATACTCTCTCCACTGCTTCACAGTCCTAATGTCAGTGTTCTGTGAGGCCTCAGCCAGCACACAAAGGTGGCTTTTAGTGCCATCCATAAGATGTAGTACTGTTCTGTATAGTGGAAAATCGGATGGCATCATTCAATCATACTCAAGTACAACACGAAGGCTGACAAAGAGTTGCTGATTTATGCAGTCAGGTGTAAAGGCCTTCCCATCCTGTAAAAACAGAAATCACAGGAAGGGGAAACAGTGAGCCAAGGTGGAAGCCAACATGCAAACCTAAAGGACGAATGGAAGTTGGCCGATTCTAGCAGAACATTTCCCACCGGGGACTGAAAATGCAGTTCCAAGTGAAAGCCTGGAAGGGATTGCAATTTTGCAGCATGCTGCAAGGATAACTGCTGACAGTGAATAGATAAGGAAGGTTCATCAGTCTCAACAAAAAGACTATGGACTGGTGAAGTACGGAAGGCCCCCGTTCAAACACAGAGGGCCTGATGATCGTGGGGGTCCAGCCCTTCACCATGAATCCCGGGCGGAGTCATACACCTGGGATCTGTAGTCCAGTTTCGACCAGACAAGTGCATGGTAGAGGTGGAGCTAAGAACATCGGTCTGCTCTCTAAAAATGGGAGAACAGGACCTTGAGGATGTTTAATGCACGCATGCACTTGGACCTGAGATGTCGGATGTGTGGTAAAAAAGTCAATTTCCAGTCGAAGATGAGACCATGAAACTTGGTCTCCACCACAACTGGAATGATGCTACCCCTGAGCTGCAGCTCGGGGTCCAGATGACGATTACGCATGGCAAAAGTGCATGCAAGCAGTCTTCTATGAGGAGCACCGAAACCAATTGGCTATCGCTCAAATGGAAAGATTGTTCAGGGCAGTTTGCAGTTGTCGTTCAATGACCCTCATGCTGTATGACGAGCAAAAGATGCTAAAGTTGTCAACTTAGAGGGCATTGTCTACAGTCGAGGAAGTTGCAGTGTAATGGAATTTATCTTGATAGTGAAAAGCATAACTCTAAGGACGCAGCCTTGTGGCACCCCTGTTCTTGGGAGAAAGGCCGCGACAGAGTGTTGCCAACACGAACTCGAAAATTACAAGATGATAAAAAATTGCTGATGAATATTGGCATATGACCTCGCAAACCAAAGCTATAGAGGTCACAAAGAATGCCGAATCTACATGCCATGTTGTAAGCTTTTTTGATGTCGAAGAAAATTAACACCAGGTGCTCTCGATGTAAAAATGAATTCCTAATAGCTGATTCAAGGCGGATCAGGTGGTCTAGAGTAGACCTGTGCCTGTGAAAACCACACTGGGTGTTGGAAAGAAGGCTATGATGTTCCAAATACCAGGCGAGACAGGTATTTACCATTCTTTCCAACACTTTGCAGATGCAGCTCATCAATGCAATTGGAGGATAATTCGAAGGATTCTTGGGATCTTTGCCTGGCTTGGGGAAGGCCAAGATGATGGACTCCTGCCAGGAGTCCAGAAACTGCTCCTCAATGAAAATGCAGTTGAAGAGTTGGAGCAGCCAATTCTTACTCGATGGTGAGAGATGTTGGAGTATAGCATAATGGACATTGTCTGGCCCGATGGCAGATGCACAAGAAGTGTGCAGAGCAAGGCGAAGCTCCTCCACTGTGAATGGCCTATTGTAAGACTCCAGGCCATTCGAATGGAAGGACAGCATCGAAGTTTGAGGAATCGATGATGCAGTTGCATCTACGATACAGTCCATTATGTCCACTACTGCAACATTGATGGGATCCTGGCTGACAGAGTGGTCATTGAGCTCAAAACCACTCCAGTCAGCCCGATCAAGCCTCCAACGTGAGACATGTGATGCAGATGGTGCACATCATCTGCATCTGATCACTTCCGTATGGGTTGTCCTCGACTTCCCAAGTAAAGAGTGGAAGAATCGAGAATGAGGAGATGGTAAGGTCAATGGCAGTGAAAGTGCAGGTTGGGGAGTGAAAGTAGGTGTTGACACCGGTGTTCAACAGGGAGAGAGAAAGATCCAGGAGCCACTGCTCCAGGACCCCGCCCCTCCTGTTGGTGTCAGCACTGCCCCATAGTAGAATGTGTCCATTGAAGTCCCACATGATGAGGAAGGGGGACTTCAGCTGCGAGATGAGATCATCAAGGTCTTCCTGGAAGATGATGCTTCCAGGTGGAAGATATACAGAGCAGACAGTCAGCGAGAACCTCACGAAGAGGCGAATGGCTACCGCATTTAAGTTGGTGGTGAGGGTTACAATCTGGAATGGAGAATGTTTGCTCACGAGGATGGTGACACCCTCACAAGCTGGACCATCTCCATCCCACTCTTGGCGAACTAGTGTAAAGTGCCGGATTGTGGGATCTGTGACTGGCTGCAAGTATATCTCCTGCAGGCATACACAGATGGGCTGGTGTATCTGAAGGAGGACCATGATGTCGTCAATATTCCTCTGGAATCCATAACAATTCCATTGTAGGAGTGTGGCCATCTCAGGATTTAGAAGAGTGGGCGGATGATGATGGTGTGTGGCAGATATTCAACTTATCTGCCACAGAGGATGGTTTAGTGAATAGGGGGCGGTCAGTATTTAGGTCCTCGAAATCATCCGAGGGACATGGATCGGTGACCGACCTTTGTGAAGGAGTGATGACTTTCTTTTTTAGCTCTGGTGAGGGCCCCTTCAGTTTGGAAGGTCTAGCTGTCTGAGGAAGGGGGGGAGGAGGAGGAGGTCTTCTGATGTAGGAAGAAAGAAACTGCTCCTCGATGAAAATACAGTTGAAGAGTTGGAGCAGCCGATCCTTACTTGATGGTGAGAGATGTTGGAGCATAACATAATGGACATTGTCTGGCCCGACAGCGGACGAAGAGCAAAGTGAATTTTCTCCGCTGTGAATGGCCTGTTGTACGATTCCAGGACATTCGAATGGATGCACAGCAGAGAGCGTTCAGCCTTGCTCTTCTGGGCCAGAAACTCGGGGTAGTAGGAGGATAAAGAAGAGATAGAAAATAACTCCACCAGAGTGTCGGCAATTGCCTGTCCATTATGCTCCAGGATCGATAATGAGTGGGACATGTATTTCCCACCCATCTTCTGGACCTTATCCCACATGACCTCAGACCTTAGAACTGGTTGTGTGGGTGATAGAAGACACATATTTGATACAAGATTCCTTCTAGCTCTGGCACCGGACAAAACGAGCTTTTGCCCTGGCGGGTTTGAATGCTTCAAGGTTGGAGGATGTTGGATATCTCTATCTCTGACCCCCCCCCCCCCCCCACACACACACACAAGTCTTGTTCTGAGCCTTACGAGCTGCAGTGCAGTCGGAATTCCACCATGGTTTGGGGTACCGTGAAAACTGAGTCGAGGTCTGAGGAATAGTAGAGGCAGCTGAATGGACAATAGAGTCCGTCATCTTCACCACTGCAACATTGATTGGCTCCAGGCTGACAGAGTGGTCATCAAGCTCAGAAAGGAGCTCGAAACCACTCCAGTCAGCCTGATCAAGCCTCCACCAGGATACACGTGAAGGGCTGCAGGGTGTCCCACAGGAGTTGGTCACTTCCATATGGATTGTCCTCGACCTCCCATGTAAAGAGCGGAAGGATCGAAGAGCAGATGGTGAGGTCAATGGCAGTGAATGTGCAGGTTTGGGAGTGGAAGTATGTACTGACACCGGTGTTCAACAGGGAGAGTGAAGGATCCAGGAGCCACAGCTCCAGGACCCAAGACCCTCAGGTTGGTGTCAGCCCTGCCCCAGAGTGGACTGTGTCCGTTGAAGTCCCCCATGGTAAGGAAGGGGAATGGCAGGGGCGAGACGAGGTCATCAAGGTCATCCTGGAAGAAGATACGATGCTTCTGGGTAGTAGATAGACAGAACAGTCAATGAAAATCCCAAAAAAAGGCAGATGGCAACCACATCTAAGTTCGTGATAAGGGAAATGACCTGGAATGGAGAATGGTTGGCTCATGAGGATGGCTACACCCCGTGAGTTAGGCCATCTCCATCCCGGTCCCGGCAAACAAGAGAGAAATGCCAGATAGTTGGATTGTTGGCTGTCTGCAAGTATGTTTTCTGCAGGCATACACAGATGGGTTTGTGTGCACTCAGGAGGACCTAGATGTCGTCAATATTTTCTCTGGAATCCATGACAGTTCCATTGTAGGAGTGTGGCCATCTCGAGTGTGGCCATCTCAAGTGTTTGAAGAATTGGAGGACAATTTTCGGTTTAACTGTCACCAGTAATGGTTTTGGGAAAATGGGGTGGTCTGTGTCCATGTCCTTGGAGTCGTCCGAGTGACACAGATCAGAGACCACCGAAAAAGGTGTTAAAAGTTTCTTTTTCAGCCCCAGTGGTGGCCCATTGGGCTTGGAATGTCTTGCTGTCTGTGGCGGGGTGGAGGGGGCCTTCCAGAGGTGGAAATGGAAGGCACAGACGCAGGAATAGAAACCGGAGCTGATGTCGAGATCAACACTGACTTCGGGTTCGCCTGGGTCAAGAGATATTTGGCAGCAGGCGAGAAAGATTCAGCAGGTGGGATGCTGTTGTCAGTCTGCACCACCACCAAAGCCATTTTAACAACGAGCTTTCTGACGACCGCACCAGCATAGACCTTGCCAGGTGATGCAACGAGCTTCGTTGCCTCTGGATAACTGATGTTATGGAGGGTCTTTAGGCACTCTACATCTTACTCCTCCAGCCACTTTGGACAGTCGCGAGTACACCGGATATTCACCACAGCAGTTTACGCAGCATGCCTTTTCTGTGTACAGTCAGGTTCAAGATGATCCTGACTGCCACAACGAGCACAGGTGGGCTTGCCCTGGCATGCTCTGCAGGCATGGTAGAACCTCTGGCATTGAAAACATCATAGATGGTTGGGAATAAATGGCTGTACCTCACAATGTAAGTACCCTGTTTTGATGGAAGTAGGGAGGTGTGGTGTGTTGAAAGTAATTATTAGTACCCACGTGGGTACCAACTTTCCATCACGGCATGTCGAAACCCAGTGGACTGCATTAATTCCCTGGGATGAAAACTCAGAGAGGATTTCTTCGTCAGAAACCTTGAGGAGGCCCCACTTGGATCACGCTCCAAGAGGAATTGAGCGTCTTGTGTGGAGTGACGGTGACTGCCACTCCACCAATCACTGTAACTTTCAATAGAAGCTTTGAATGCTGGGAGCAAGCAGTCTCCACCTGCAAGTCACCAGATGCATTTGACAAATTTCGGTTCTCATGCAAGACCTTTCGAACACTAGTTTATAAAAAAGGGGGACATGTCCCCAAGGACCTGATCACCCGTAGAGTGGATGACTAGGAACCTTAGGAACAAAGGAAGACATGAAGATGATGGTGACGATGACAATGAAGACACAGAAGATGGAGGCTCGTGCCTTTCTTTTTGTGGTATTCTCCGGGTAATTTTCTTTTTTGGGACTCATGGTTGTTTTATGGGATTCTGTTCCCAGTTGTCCCCACCCACCGCGGGGTCCAACAAGGGAATGCACAATTGGGCCCCAGGGCTGCCCGGGTACCATACCCACACAATTAAACAAAAGGAAAATGAAAAGAGAAATGTGTGAATACCATCCGAGGACTCACAAAAGAAAAGAAGCATAAAGATAAAGAAAAGTGAGAAGCAACTCGTTCTCACAAATGAAAGAAAATTACAAAATTAATAAATCCATGGGGAAACTTGTAAACCGTTGCCCAGACATGGACAAGGTTACTCACCATTCTGAATGGTTGACCCTAGCAGCACCTGCACACCAGCCAATTAATCCTGAGGGGGCTGCCCCAGGACCTCCATTTACCTGATGCAGAGGCCAAAGTAGTGTATAGCAGCAGCCCCTGAATTCACTGCCCAGCCCTCGAGACAGACAGGTTCCCCAATGGCAAAACGGCCAAAGGGGACTCCACCAGTCACGAGCTGGAGAGAGAAGATGGGGACCACCAAGCAACTGCCAGGATCCTCCTCTCTAGGGATATGAGTCTCCTCGCACAGCAAACATGAAGGTGAGCATTCAGAAGGTACCTGAGCCAGCAGAACCTTCATAGGGTGGCCCCGCACCAAGGACAGGAGCTTGCTCCAAGGGGCAGAGTCAGTACCAACTTTGGAATTGAAGTCACCAAGAACAAGGGTAATATCTCTTTTCTAGATAGAATTTAAAATATCCCGAAGTTGTCCATCCACTCTAGTCTAATGCTTGTCTGAAATTTTGCTGTAAGAAATCTTTCATTAATGCACTCATATCACTAGTGTGTCTGATGAGAAGCAGAACTACGCCTTGGAGATACTTATTGTCTCCACTCCCTGAAAAGAGAAATTTAAGATTATTCTCAAGAATCTGACCTTTATCTGTCCATCTGGTCTCTTGCAAGCCAAGAATATTTAAATTATAATGGTGGAATTCTTGTGTGAGGACACCTAGAGAATAAACTCTGTGCATAGTCCTCACATTCCAACTACCTATGGAGAGAAAATGGTTAGTGTGATGTTTATTGAGAGAGGGAATGCCGATAATAGCAAACAGCCCCCAAATTGAAGGCATGGGGCAAAGACCTGTTCCCCCACCTCTAAAGGCTGAAGCCATCTACACTGGAAGACTTCCTCCGATGTAGAATTTGATGATGCCAGTAGAAGCAAGAGTTCATGTGCCTGCAATAACCTCTGCTCAGGATTATCCACCAGCTGATAAAACATATCCTGTGAATTTATTTACTTGAGGCTGTCAACCCACAAACAGAAAACACAGCAGAAGATTTTTCCTTCACATAAGCCCACCAGTGCAGAAAACTCAGGATTCATAATCAAGTTCTGAGCCTTATTTCAGTCCAGTCTGAAAAAACGTAGTAAGTACGAATAGAAAAAAAACGAATAGTAAATGTAGTTGCTCAGATCAGTAGGCCACACTAATCTGGCAGCCCTTCCCTTCTGTTCTCTTTCACAAGAGAGTATCTCTTTTGAAAGGTACTAACAACCTACACCATAAGAAGGTAAGGTCGGACATCAGGGTTGGGTTGTTTTACCTCTGAGTGGCACTTTTTTGCACACCATGGGCTAAATGGCCAGGTCACATGGACCCTGAAGGCTCAGAGAAGGTTGGGGGAGGGGACCCACTGGAACAGCTGTTGGGAGACAGATGATAGCCTCCCGTCAAGGCCATCCAGTGTCTTTAACAAGCACAGGGTATGGCTCTCCCACACACGGAGCCAAGGCTTAACGTCCCATCTAATGGTCAGCGGCCTTTCCAGGCCCACTGATGTCCCCTACTGACCATGGGCAGGGAGAGGAATTTTGTGGAGATAAATCTCAACGCTGATCCAGCTGGGACTCGAACCTGGGAACTACAGATTACGAGCCTGGTGCGCTACCAACTGAGCCACCCCCGCCCCATCGGACATTAAGTATTAGGCCTGGCCGGTTCTATGCATCATCACAGGGTATTGATGCATTGCTCTCCTGCCAGTGACTATCTAGCTACCATTTACTCCTCCTATATTTGGGCATAATGGGAACTCCAAGAAACAGTGGGTTGGATAGTTTTACCTCTGAGCGGCACTTTTTTACACATAATAGGCCAAATGGCCAGGTCACAAGAATCCCAATAGCTCAGAGAATGGTGAAGAAGAGAACCCACTTGATAGCTGTTTGGAGCCAGATGTTAAGTCATTATGACATACATGGTTTGCTTACTGCTGAAATTGTGAAAGCATAGGATCAGTTTAAACAGGCTTTTTTTAAACTTAACAGTAGTCTGGTAAATAGAGTTATTAGTAATGGTAGTCTCCTGTCATGGACATCCACCTTGTTCTTTAACATGCACAGGATAAAGGTTCTTCAGCACATGGGGACATGGCATTATATCCTATCTGATTGTTGGTTGTTTCGGGTTTTATGGCGCATGAGCTACTGAGGCTATAACGTGCCAAACAAGGTAAAAATATACTAAAAGACAAATACCCCTCTACCAAAGTTAAAACAAATGCTGTAAAAAGCAAAAACAAAACCAACGAGATATATAAATAACAGAAACAACAATAAAGGTGTAAAACAACAAATGTTTTTATAAATAAAGTAGAGACAAGAGATAAAGCTAACCCAGGTGTAAATGATCTAGGTCAAACGACGAATAAACAACAAATCAATAAAATCATAATCTGGTAAAATAACCGGTATACTGTAAAAATACTTTTTTACCTCCAATTTTTGCCTTATCTATCAGATAAAAGATGTCTGTGTGCAAGTGGCTCGGATGTAAAATCATAAAAAGTAAAATACAAATGACGTTCTAGGTTAAAACATGGACATGCAATTAAAATATGTTTAATTGTTAAAATGGTGTCACAAAACTCGCACTTAGGTTTGTCGTCCACCCGCAAAAGAAACGAATGACCTAAGCGGAGCCGAGCAAGTACAACTTCCTCCTTGGATTCTTGCGATAACAAAACTGCCATGTTTTGATGATAGGTTTCATCTCAAAGAGCTTGTTCGTAAGCTATTCTGACCAAGATCTCTGCCACTGTGCCCGATTGTAAAACACTGCCGGAAATCCAGATATGGAACCGGCAATGGAGAGTCTGACAGGGGCGTGGCTGACCTGGCAGCAGATTCTGCCAAATCATTACCCCTGATTCCGACATGACTGGGCACCCAACAGAAATGGATGGTGGTTGTAGCTGCCAGACGATGTAGCAGCTGGCAGATCTTAGTAAGTAAGTGATTTGGTGTATCGCACACACCGACGATGATGCTTAGCCGCCCTGTGGTCCAAGGCGAGACTAATAGCATGCAACTCTGCAGTGAAGATGGAACACTGCAGTGGGATCTGGTCTGCAATGATTACATCACAGCAGACCATGGCCAATCCCACTGATGTGCCAGACTTCGAGCCATCTGTAAAGACAGGCAAGAAGTCTGGGTCTTCAGCACGATAGCTGGCAAAGAGTTGCTGATACACACAGTCGGATGTAAAGGCCTTCCCCGTCCTGCACAGGGAAAAATCACAGGAAGGGGAAACAGCGAGCCACGGTGGAAGTGATCAGCTGTCAACTGTGTGACGCTATCGAGACTGGTGTTGATGACTCTTAAGTAGCCTCGGACTCACAATCTGAAAGGACGAATGGCAGTCGGCCGATTAGTGTAAAGCATTTCCCACTTTGAACTGAAAACGCAGTCCCAAGTGGAATGGCCAGGCAGGGATTGCAATTTAGATGCATATTGTAGGGACCTATCTGATGGATGGTGTCCTTTCCAAGCCCAGCATTGTCCACTTTCTGACTGAGGACAGAGTAAGGGCTTAGCAGAAAAAAATCTCAATGCTGGTAGGTGGGACTTGAATCCAGGAACTACAGATTACATGCATATCATGCTACTAGCTGTGTTCAAGTAACAATAACAATGTTGAACAGATTGGTTGGGAATGTCTGAAATATCATGCCTACAGTCCTGGCAAATCTCATATTAGATTTTCATCTTTCTGGACCTCTAAATACACCATGAAAGGAAGGAATTTGTAATTGTCAGAGGAAGAGGCACAATGAATTGTTACAGACTTATTCATGCACCAGCCAAAGTCACTCTAGGAATGAGGATATGTTTCCAATTTAATATTGGGACAAATGTTTCAATAGATATGGCATTTTGAACAGATCAGCAAATGATTTAGACTTCATTTCTGACTTGTCCACTTTTTGTTTTAACTACCTTTAGTTTTAGCTACCAATAAGATTAACAGTACATTATTATCTCTTGGATTATCATACTGCATTCAAATTTTGTGCGTAAATAAGGCTGCAGATGTAACATATATATTTTTACAGTACATTTAAAAGTTTTTTCTGTGTACTGTATTGTTTTATTATACATGTCCTATTCATAAAGTTGTACCTTTATGCCTATTATAACAATTCTTATTTAACATAAGAACGGCAAACTACTTGCTGAAAAAATGCTTTTAATTTTCGCTTAAATTAGCAAGCTACAATTTGAACCCAAAATATTAATCAAATTATTTATTAGCAATATCACAATGACTACCTAGAAATAGCAGCAGAAGTTCATTTCTTTTTACTAAAAAATGTGAGGACATAAGTTTTCACAACAAATAAGTAGATTTAAATTGTGAACAAATCAACAAGAATGGAAATTAATACTAACCAAATATAATATTTTGAGATTTAATTAAGTTATTTCTAATTAAACTATTGTAAACACATCCCACAGCTGCACTTTAGCAAAGTGCAAACTTTACAATTTCCTAGGAAATTCCTTTAGTTACACAAATAAAAATATAGTAATTAAGAAAATTTCTACAATCAAAATTTGTGATCTTAACAATTAGTAAATAGATAGCAATTATAATACACGTATATATTTTGCAATTTGTATATTTCATATCTTGCCAAAATATTTTTAACATAATGTATATTATTTATTCAACATAAGAATAAAAAGATTCCAGTTAAAGTTAACTTTTCCTTTAAACTGTGTTATATAACATTGTCCGATTCTTCTCATAAAAATTTCCCCTAATTTATTTTCAAAGAATAAGGAAAAGCATAATATGTGCAAATAATTCAAGAGACACAGGGAGAAAAAAACTAAAAAAAGAGTCCACTAAGAAAGAAGTGGTGCATGATATATCACAATTGGAGGGAAAGATAGAGGAAACAGTATATCTTGGTATATGGTAATGCAAGACTTGAGTGGAAGAAGCAATGAAGAATACTGCTGTTGATACAGAAATTGACCATCACAACAGGAGGAGGTAAAGTGAGGTTAATTCCCATGCATTTGAGGTTTAATATTTACTACAGATAAACTTAAAAAAAAATAATCATTTTGTTTACTCTGTCAAATTTGCCAATTTATCACTGAATTCAAATCACTGCACTGGAAATATTCATACATTTACCGTAAAAGATACAAAAAGTGTCTAAATATACATTTGAGTATTATACTTTTTTTCTATTCATAAACTCCCTCCTACCACTGTGTGCATTCATTTCGTTTTCTGTGATGGAATGCAATGAACTATTTTTTCCTTTGCTAAGTGGGCAGCTGCATTTCTAATCATATAATGGTCTTAGTGTGGTATTATTTTTTCACTGATATGTTGATGGTGGTTCTTCATTACTCACAGTGACCTAGTTCAGTCTTCTTGGAAATTACATCATGTGGAAATTTTCTTCACAGAAAACAATCTTTAAAGTATGAATTCAATATTTTACATTTTATTCGAAAAATAATTTATATATGATAGAATCAAAAGAACAATTGTTGATATATACACTGAAGATGTAGTAAAGAATCACAAGATGTGTCCTGTAGATGTGGAATTCATAATATAAAAAGTAAAAAAAAAAATGGTTATACCATGAGTGGTGTTGGAACCCACGTCTCCTGGAAACATGCCAGTTATGCTAACCACTAAACCATCATTGGCTACCATTTTTCAGCTGGTGTGACATACAAACTTTACGGATTTTTTTTTATTCGATTTGTACAGTGGTGCCTTCTATCCAAGAAAGTGGACAACTGTGTTGCCTCACAGAGATGGAATTTAATATTTGTCACTCATGCTCATGGCAAATCCCACACACAGTGCCGTGCCGTGCTATGATGCAGAGAGGCGGCCGCATCAGGCGGCACCGTAAGGGGGCGGCATAAGCAGCGAAATCAAAATACATTTTGAACCATTTAATAATTAAAAATCTTTACGCAATGCTTTTCTATATTGGTCTATGTTATTCCGATATTGATGTATACGATTTTTGATTTATCGTACGCCTCTGCCTCAGCGCTTTCGGTACCCTTTGATCTCGGTTACTGGTGCAAGTGCATTGTTGGTGAGCGCTCGCCGAAAGACTTTTGATCTGACAGCGCGAAGTTATTATTTTTGTTTGTAATATACCGCGCGGCCGCTCCTAAAAGCTGAGGCGGCAATTATCACAAAAGACAATTGCACGTGTTGATAGTTCTGCTTTGAGCTTACAATTATTGACAATATTTGATTTTAATGTTAGTTTGTCATGAGAAGTGGCAAGTGGCTGTGCTGTATTTAAATCAGTAAATCAGATATATAATATATCTGTATCAGTATAATATTTGTGCATTTATACTAATTCAGTTTTTGTGTTTAAAAAGTAGATCAGATAAGAGAATTATTGTTTTTTACAGCAATGTAGTTACTTATTATCACTGAAAATGATTATGTTATGACAATAGGGACTTGAATTAAAAAGTAGCATTTGCATGGACTGGGTATATCTCAGGTGCGAAACGTGTGCCTCTGTGTGATAGATAGAAAGTTATTTAGGTACTATTGGGCTACTTTTGCCTTCTGTGTGTGATAGAGAGAGAGTTGCTTAGGAAATATTTGCATTTGCCTACTTTTGCGTTCGTTATTTATTGCTGTATTTTTACCAAATTCATATACGTTGAAGTGGAGACAATACGATAACAAGTTAAAGGCATTTGTCAAAACAGCTGGTAGCCGTCAATTTGACAGATATTCGTTATCTATTTATTATGTTCTGTTACTTACAAATCTTACTAGCTTTGCAACTCATTTCTATCGTTATTTTATCTACCCTATTTTAATAGCATGATAAGCATCATCATATTTAATCATTTTCAATGACCCCCCCCCCCCCGGTTGCATTTTTGCGAAGGACTGTGAATTTTTATTTAATATTTTTATTACAGTATGGAACAGAAAAGGAAAAAATTGTAAGTCAATATAAAAAGAAACGCTTAAAGAAAGAGGAACAAGGAAGAAAGCTAAGCTACGTTATGAAGGAATTCTTAGTACAAAAGTCCTGTTTAGATGAGTCGTCCACATCCACATCAACAGCTACTGCTTTGGATTTGGCAAATAAAAACTCAGTGCCGCCCCAATCACTTCCAGAAGAAGTTGTTGAAGAGAGCCAAAAAATAACACCATCAGAAGTTCATCAAGAGCCGGGTAACAGTAGCAGTGGCTGCCAGCAGATATTAAACGAAATTCCTTCTGCTCCTGCATTATTGAATGCTTTCTGCATGTCATCTGAAACTCCTCAAATACTGGTTGAGAGGGGTCCACATCAAATTAAAGAATTCGAGTTTCCTATTAATAAAGGAAGGCGTAGATTTTTGCCCTCGCATTATTTGAAAGTGTTGAGCAATAGTGAAGTCGTTGAGAGAAGTTGGTTGATTTACTCTGTTACAAATGATGCCTTTTTTGCTTTTGTTGTATATTATTTGATAATTCGTCTGCTATTAATGACTGGCCCAAAAAAGGTTATTCTGACTGGGGAAATCTTATAAGAGCCCTCACAATGCACGAAAATTCTGTAAATCAGAGAAATGCTTTTAGAGCATGGAAAGAATTGGACATTCGATTAAAGCAGAAAATAACTATTGACGCTGAATATCAACGAATTATGGATATGGAAATTCAGCATTGGAGAGGAGTTCTAAAAAAAATTATGTGAATAATTAGACTATTGGCCTCACAATGCTTAGCTTTTCGTGGAACAACTGAACATTTGTTTCAGCCTAATAACGGAAATTTCCTAAAGTTGGTAGAATTGCTTTCTGAGTTTGATCCAGTTATGGAAGAACATATCGGAAGAGTTCAACGCGAGTCTGATAAATGGTCTGTGACTTATCTAAGCAATAATATACAAGATGAATTTGATGGGAAATATAATTTTAAGCAAAATTGTCGAAATAACAAAAATCGCTAAATATTTTGCGATAATCGCCGATTGTACCCCAGACGTAAGTCATATTGAACAGCTCTCATTAACAATAAGAGTTGTCACTTTAAACTCCATTCAAAATAAATATGAAATTGAAGAATTCTTTATTGGTTTTTTTGAAGCTAGTGATTCAACCTGAGAGGGTTTGGCAGAACTTATTCTGACACATTTGGAAAGTTAGGTTTTGAGTTAAAGTGGCTTAGAGGACAAGGTTATGACAACGGAGCTAATATGAAAGGAGTAAGAAAGGGTGTACAAAATAGAATATTTGAAAAATATCCAAGGGCGTTTTATGTGCCCTGCGCATGTCATTCTTTAAACGTAGTTGTTAATGATGCAGCGTCTTCTACAGAAACAACAACTTTTTTTTTTCCATTGTACAAGAACTTTACACTTTTTTTTTCTGGTTCTACAAAGCGTTGGGAAGTGCTAAA
The DNA here is from genome assembly GCA_038380435.1 of Ryuthela nishihirai. Classification (NCBI taxonomy): domain Eukaryota; kingdom Metazoa; phylum Arthropoda; class Arachnida; order Araneae; family Heptathelidae; genus Ryuthela; species Ryuthela nishihirai. Next base: position 1,039,433 of record JAWZYU010000023.1, on the reverse strand, counting down.
AAAAGTTTCACAATTAACTCTAAAACCATTGAGTGCTACTAGGTGGTCAAGCACAGTAGATGCGTTAAAACCTTTACGATTTCAACTTTGCGAAATCTATGATGCATTATTCCAAATAATAGAAGACATCAACAGAGATGCAGAAACTAAAGTTAAAGCACGATGATTAGCAAAAAATATTAAAAATTACAAGTTTATTAATTAATATCCCCTCAAGCAGCTGCTTGCCACAGAGGTCTGACAGGAGCCCTGTCAGTTTATATGCCATATTAGAAGGTCTGAGAGGATGGCAGGACCTCAGCAGAAAAACGACACGAACAGCCATGCCTTACCCGGGGCTCGAACCCAGATCCCTTAGATCAGTAGCCAAGCGCGCTAACCACTCCGCCATATGCGGTGTAATTCTTTGGTATGATATTTTATTTGAAGCTATTGCAATCTATAACTATAAATTTGTCAGATTGTGTAAGGATGTTATCAGAAACCATAGAAAAAGTGAAAAGTTATAGACAATCTGGATATGATCAGATGAAAATTGCTGCTAATGAGATTGCAGAGAATCTTGAATGCAGTGCAGAATTTCCTGCCGAAACTGAAGTTAGAGCCAGAAGGAAAAAGCGTCAATTTGACTATGAAGAAGCTGTCGATCAACCCTTAACAGAGGAGAATAAATTAAAAAAAAACTTTTTCAATTATATTCTTGACATTACCCTTAATTCTCTGAATGAACGATTCACGCTTCTGGAAACCCATAGCAAAAAATTTCAGTGAAAAAATTTCATTTGGAAATTCAAGGATATAGATGACAAAACGCTAGAAAATTATAGTACCAGTCTCCAGTCAATACTTCCGGTCGAAAATGAATCAGATATAAATGCAAATGATCTTCAAGAAGAATTACGTGATGTATCCCGAATGCTACCATATTCTATGAAACCTTTGGATGTTTTAAATTATTTGTGCCAAAATAACTTAATTGCTTTGTATCCGAATACTGTTGTAGCTCTGAGAATTTTATTAACACTCCCTGTCTCTGTAGCTAGGGGGAAAGAAGTTTTTCCAAATTAAAATTAATAAAACACTACTTAAGAAGTTCAATAAGCCAAACAAAACTTAGAAATCTGTCATTAATTTCTATTGAATCTACATTGGTTGCCACTCTAGACTACACATCTCTAATTAACGAATTTGTTAAAGTTAGAAGGGTAAAACTGTAGTAGATTGTTGTAGTTGATATCATTCTTTTAAAGTAGTTGATATTTTCAAATTAAAAAGAGTATTCGTACATTTTGTGCAGTTTTTTTTTTTAAATTACAATCGATGGTTATTTTAAAGAAAAAACATTTAAGGGGCGGCATTTCAAAGACTTGCATCATAATGGAAAAATCTACCGCACGGCCCTGCCCACACATAGCATAAGCAATTTTTTTTCAGCTTATTACTTCATGCGTTCCATGTCTACAGGACACATCCTGTTATTCTTTACTACTGAATTATTGATTTAATGCCATGAGCTTGAGTGACAAATATTAAATTCCATCTCTATGATGGCAACACAGTTGTCCACTTTCCTGGATAGATGGCACCAATGTGCAAATCAAATAAAAAAAAAATTTGGAAAGTTTGTATGTCACATTAGCTGAAAAAATGGTAGTGATGATGGTGTGGTGGTTAGCATAATTGGTATGTTTCCAGGAGACGTAGATTCAAATCCCACTCACGGCATAACCAATTTTTTTCAGCTTATTATTTGTTGAAGATGAGTTTAAATGCAAACTTGAAATCATGATACTATGTATTTTTTAAACAGCATTGTATATATATACTAATCCTTCATTAACAGTGGTTGGCAAAACTAAGATCCAAGAGAAAACAGGGGGCTAGAGGAAATATGAAATGGCAATGAAATGTATGAGAAAACAGTAACTATGTTCTATTTACCTAACACAAAAACAATAAGGACAATTTGCCAAAATAAGAAGAAAAAAAGATAAGAAACAAGATAATGGAACAAAGGTAACAAAATAATACACAAAATATCAACTACATGTTTGATGATCATCTTACAGGCCATGAGAAGAATAAAATAAATGTTAATTTATAACAAACACAGTAAGCATTATAAAAACAACTCTAAAATACATTCAAGAAAAATGTTAGACAAAAACAAGAAAAATCTATGAGAGGCAAAGACATGTTCACATACAACAATTTTACTGATAAATGTCTCATTGAAAGGGTAGGGGTCAAACAATTCCATTTCTCTGTGATACCCACTAAAACAACTCCCATGATCTATGAGAGATGGGAACAATATTTGTATTCCTTTAATGTCTCCCACACACGCCTGCACTTTTCGTTCTGTGCTAGTTCATGATGAACTCCTTATGGTACCCTAATTTGCCATGGAAAGCTCAAAAACTCCTTGGTTGGCCAACAGACAGGCAATTCAGGATGCGAGTATTATAATAGCAAAGAGCAGTGATAACAGAGGTGAATAATTCCCAATCCTCTCTCATTTCTCAAGGACACACACATAAGGAACACTTCCAAACTTAATTGCATAAAGATGAAAGACAAAACAAAAAAAAGAACTGCAGATTTTTACAGCACAAATATAAAACTGCATTATTTCAAATCTGCAGTTAGTGAGGGAGCGCTGTATTGACAACTGTTCTTTTATTTCCACAAATTTCTTAATGAAGTCCAGAACAGATCTGGCCAATCTGCAGCTCACTGTAAAAGAACTTGCATCTCATAAAATAAATCATTAATACACCCACTGCACTTTTCAGATGAATTACAGATGAAGAATTTCAATTTAGATACAATTTTCATATCATTCCAAATTGAACAATTTTATTTTTTGAATCTGGCATTTACTTTCAGCTTTTTTGACCAAACATTGTTAGGTTCACAACCAAACAAATTTTCTAATTATATTACTCATTAAAGTTTACATTTTTGTTTCTTAATAAAGTTATTTTCTTGATTCCTTAAAAATACTGTTTTTTTTTCTTTTTTCAATTCATTACTCATCAGAAATGTTTTTATTTTTATATCAGTTTTTTTTCCCCTGTAGCTCTTCATTAAGTTTGGGTTGCCAGCCCAGGTTTAGAATATTCAACTCCTGCATAGACTTTGCTGTGAATAATTCAACTTTCCACATAGTGTGACTCCCAAGAAGGCTGTGATCTAATTATAGGGATTAGTGAAACACAATTTTCTATGTTATTAGTAAAACAAGAGACTATTATTAAGAACTTTAATAACTAGGGCTGTCTTATATGTCACATAATCACTAGAGCTGTCTTATATGTGTTTCTTAAAAATAATCCTGAACTATTGTGCATGTTATATTAGTGATAAATTTTGACAAAATACTTGCATTTCAGATGCAGATTTTCAATCTAGATACAATTTTCATATCATTCCAAATAGAAAAATTATTTTTTTCCATGATGACTAAAAACTACCTGTTCCTTAATTACAATTTGATTATATTGAAATATCATATATTTTTATTCATGAAGCAATGCAGAGCAAAATATTAATACATATTTAAGTAACAGATCATCAGACAAAATAATACATAATGAAAGTACCTAATTTTAGATTAGGTATGAAATCTAGCCGAATGTAAATCCCACACTATAAATGCAAATAATAGCTCTCCAAAGCTTATATCAACAAAATATTGTGTACCAAAGTGAATAACCAATATTTCTAAACAAAAGATAGACAACAGTCATTGTGATTAGGTGTCTCCGGCAGAATAACAATGGAAGATAGTAAAAGGTCTTCCATTGCAAAAAACAAAACATAATTGCTGGTTAATGGAAGAACAACAACAAAACACAATGAAAGAAAAAAAGCAGTGGGCATAATTCACATAAAACAAATGTTAGCAAACAAAAGCATGTTTTAAAGTTACTGATAATAATATTTTTTTGCATTAAATAGTAAGAACTTTTGATTAGTGATTTAAATATAATGAACTTGTAAAGAAGAAAAGTGTAATTTTTTGCACTTGCCCTTTAACGTCCAGGGCATTTCAGAAAAGGGTAGAGGGTATTAAAGACAAAAAAAGAGCATTATTTGGATGAGTCCATTGAAAATTTTCGGTCATTTTGGGCCATTATGAGCGTTGAAGGGTTAAACCACATAAAATGTTTTCATACATCCATAGAATGTGAGATATCCATGTTTGTTGATAAGGGACTATTTGAAAGATTGGCTTGGACTGTTTTGCCTCTGAGCAATCCTTTTTTGCATACAATGGACTAAATAGCAGGTCACAAGGACCCCAAGAGCTCAGAGAAGATTAAGGAGAGGAGGCCTACGTGACAGCTGTTAGGAGACATATGGCAGCCTCCCATCAAGGTCATCCAGCATGTTCTTTAAAGTGCACAAGATATGGGGCACTCCTTCACAAGGAACAACAATTCTACAACCCATCCAACATGAAGGCCTTTCCAAGCCCATAAGTGTCCTCTACTGACTGAGGGCAGGATGTGGGAGTTTTGCACAGAAAAATCTCAATGCTGGCCCAGGCACAACTTGAACCTAGTAACTGCTGACTATTTGGAAGATCAATCATACTATGATATATAACACCTATGTAAAGTTTAATATAGCTTATAATGATTTGATATTTAATGTTTTTCTACTGTTTCTTTTTCAACAATAAACATTGACATTATCTGATTAAGGAAGGACAGGATAAATCATCTACTCTATAAGTTGATATTAAAAACTAATACTATGTTAGCTGCATACTATTATACATTAAAATAATTAATATTCATGCATTAGATCAAAGCTATACAAACAAAGCTGCTTATTTGTAGGCTTCTTTTTTACTATAAGTAATTTCAAAAATAAAAATAATGTATAAAGCATTCAAAAACAACTAGTCATATCCCAAAATACTACATAACACTTTATTTGGGAATAAAAGTTTCAGCACCTATACTCTAATTTGTATCTTTGCATATTTTTTTCCACCTAATTAAAAAATTATTTATAATTTCATTGCCTAAAATCATCTTTCCAGTAATTTTAATATTGCTATTTTTTTCACTTTTAAATATTATTCCTGGTCTAAGACGAAAAAAAAAAAGGTGCAAATTTCTTAATACAAACTGAAAGTAATTAAATGGCAATGAACTCCAATCTATCTACCACATGTAGACAATTGTGAGTGACTGACTGAGTGACAGTTGAGTGAGTGCCTGATAAAGTGTCACACTAATTCTATGATGTAGAAAGAGCTCTGAAAATTTACACTTAGGGGAAATCCAGATCACAGATTTACAAAAGAATCTGAAATTTAACCTAAGATGTGTCCTTCAAAGTTAAAGAGATATCAAACCTTGATCTACAAGTGCTAGAAACATGACACTTTGTATCTGGGGATGTTATGGGTCAGATACTAGGGTGATTCAAAAGTCAGTGCATTTTTTGCCATTCAAAATGTGTACAATGACAAATCACCATGTTGTGATTGCATACCTTTGAATGTACTACTAAGGGAAAGTATATAATTTGTTGTGTAGGTCCATAACTATTACAAGCATTGCAGTCTTGGTTTCCATCATTAGAAACAGAGAGTGAGTTAAGTACCAAATGTTGAGCAATTTTATGTCACTACTGAAAAAAGGAATTAAAAGTTACCAAAGCAGCCCAAGAAACATGTGAAGTGGAAGATGAAAGGGCAGTCTGCATTTATGAGTTCAAAGATAAAAGAAGTTCAAAGATGGTGACACAAGCCTCAAAAGTAAGCTACGACTGGAATGACCAATATTAGTAGATCACAACATTCTGTGCTGCGCTGTTGAAGCTGATACACTGACAAGCACTTGCAGACTCATCTGAACTAGGTTGCTCACAAGCAATTACAGTGCAAAATCTGCAATTCATCGATAAGGTAGCCAGGATTGCTAAGGTATTCCACATGAACTGATTACTGAACAAGCAAACTGTCATATTGAAGTGTGGAGGAAACTCCTCACCAATCCATGCTCCACTGTTTCATCAACTGAATTACTTGCCAAGTTTATTAATATGCACAAAAAAATGGATCTTTTTCAACAATCCAAACACCCAAAAGTAGTGACTTGACTCAAGACAGCCAGCAATTCATATCACAAAGAGAAGGCAATTCAAAACAAAGTCAATGTTGTGAATTTGGTGGAATTTTGAGGGTGTAGTGCACTTCAAACTAGTTCTTGTGGATGTACCATCAATGCTGACATCTGCTCAGCACAACTGGAGCATGTGTACTCTTGTGTAGCGTCAATGCTATCAGTTTGGTAAACAGACATCAGGTATTCCTCCAACAAGACAATGCAAAATCACACAAAGTACTTTGGATCAAAGAAAAATTCCTCAACTTGATATATCAGAAAATAAAAAGCCCTTTCTTTTGCTCAAACTGCTATTAGCACAGTGCAGAAGACAGGATTGGCACGGGTTAAGTTTAGTCTCCTATCACTCCCCCACTAGCTGACAGACCTCCAGTGAGTTGACCTGCTTATTATAAATATCTATCTGTGTTCTCAATAACAAAAAAAAGTTTTTTCTATTGAACAATTTCAGCAATTTGCATAAAAATACATCTTTGCTTTATTTTGCTTCAGTTTAGTATATTCTGCAATTAAAAACTATTTTATTGTTCCTAAATTATTTTTATCTATTATTGGATATATTTTACAAATGGAATAAAAAGGAGAAAAATGGATAAGTCTTTGATCATGTGATTAGCAATATTATAGGAGTATGATATAGATTGGCAAACATCTGCTTTTGTTTCGAAATTTTAAGTGTGCACATGTTAGGCTATGCACAGAAGTGTAACAGCTTTCAGAATGTACTGAAATGTTTTTCTTTGCATTGTTTTCTGATGAAATAGTTTTTGAAGGATAAATAAGTGTTTGTCAAATACTATAATACATATTTTAGCTAATGTTAAAACTGTAAATTGTGCATTTTTCGAAAATATTTCATTGACTCTGATAGTGATTCAGATCAATTGTGAATTTTCTCAAATTCTGGCAGAGAATATAGATTCCATTACTTCTAGAATTATTTATATTGCTTCTTAAATATATATACGACAATTAGAAATAATAATTATTTGTAACTCGACAGAAAATTAAATCATTAGCCATACATAACTTAAAATAATAGCAGCTACTTTAGGAGACACCTGATTAAGACATTATAAAAAAATAAATCCTTATATGATATGGCTTAGTACTATTTTAAATTAAATTGAAGAAATTTCATAACTAGCATTCAGAATTTGCAATTTTTAAGTCAAGGTTTTGCCATTGCTGTAGAGTTCAACTCTTTCATAGCAGTCAGTATCTATGCAAATTGGTTTGGAACAGTTCGATTTCAATTTCAGTATTACTGACCATTAATATCTACTAGACTGAACTTGTTTATGGATTGAGCTAAATTATGTATCCTGGACTTGCTGCACTGGTTGGGCCTCTGTTGAGGGAGAATCTGTCACTGTGTTTTCTGTTTGCTTCTGGGTTGCAATCCCTAAGTGAACAAAGGCAAAAAAACAGTGATGTGCTAATTGTCGTTAATAAATTAATTGCATAATTATATCAGCTGGTCGATAATCCTGATCAGAGGCCATCGCAGGTACCTGAACCTCCCTTAGCTAGTTGGGCATCGTCAATCCTAAACTCGAGTAATGTGTCTCAGGCAGGCCATATGGCTCTTGAAAAAGTCCACTCAAAAAGGTGGTGCCTGAAGTTCCTACCAGCAACGGTGACTTCAGCATTTGGCGGAGGAGGAACAGGTCTTTGCCCCATGCTTGCAATCAGGGGGCTGTTTGATATTGTTGGCCCTACCTATCTCAATAAAACTAGTTTCTTTAAAAATTCTACTAATCATTCTCTCTTTGCTCGAACATGTAATGTGAGGACATTACATAGAAATTATTCACTTGATGTCCTCACGAAGGAGTTCCAGAGCTATAACCTGGATATTCTAGGCTTGCAAGAGACCAGATAGACAGGTAAAGGTGGGCTACATAAAAATAACTTTAATTTCTCTTTTCAGGCAGGGAGGATGGAAAGCATTTCCAATGTGGAGGTTTGTTGTCAGCAGATACACTGTTGATGCTCTTCTAGAATATGACTGAATTAATGAAAGGTTCCTACAGCTAAATTTCAGACAAACATTAAAGACTTAAATATTATCTGCTATTATGCACCCCAAAAAGGATGCCAATGCGAAGGATAGGTTTTACTGAAAACTTCAGGATATTTTGAATTCTATTAAGGAGATATTACCCTTGTTCTAGATGCTAAAGTTGGTACTGACTCTGACCTTTGGGAAGGGGTAATAGGTCCTTTTGGTATTGGGAGCTGCAATGGGCAACCCCTTCTACAGGTAAGAAAACTAGATGGTTTCAGAATAACTAACACTTATTACAAACACCGCGACACACATAAGTACACGTTTCAGCTGATGGGCTGCATAAGAATATGATTAATTATATATTAATTAACAGCAAATGGGCTAGTTCTGTTAGGAATACCAGGGCATATAGGGGAACTGAAATTGGATCTAACCATTACCTTGTTAAAAGTGTCTTGCAACTTAAACTTAAAAAGTGTTGCACTAAAGTTAAAAAATATACCTTTAATACTGAAGCTCTGAAAGACCCAGTTATAGCCAAAGCTTACCATGATAGATTACTTAGTCATTATGATAGTCATGGTTTGCTTGACTGTCATAAAGTTGAGGAAGAATGGGACTGTTTTAAACAGGCTTTTTTTTAAAACTAACAGTACTCTTTTAGAGAAAAAAAAGGAGCAGAGGAGGCAAAATTATTTGAGTGATAAGGCACTTGAGCTTTTTTCAGAAAGAAAGAACTGCAGGAATGTCCTTAATCAATACCCTACTAGTCCTAATAGAAAGCATTACAGGGAGCTTAATAAACGTGTAAAGGATCAGTTAGCTGCTGATAAGAATCTTTGGCTTGATAGTTTGGCTGACAAAGCCGAGGAAGCAGTTAGACAGCATAACAGCAGAGAGCTGTACCAGATAGTTAATGTTTTGTGTGGTAGAAAACGGACAGGTATACAGGGATTGAAGGATAAACAAGGTAAGGTTATAGAAGGTGAGGATTCTGTCATGGCTAGGTGGGCTGAGCATTTCAGTGATATTCTAAACAATGCAGTTAGTTCTATTCCCATTGTTTGCAATGATGATAGATGCATTGGTGGCTTTAATGTTGGCCCTTTAACACATTCTGAAGTTAATTTGGCTATTTCTAAACTTAAACTTCATAAATCCCCAGGGTAAGATGAAATTACTACGGAAATGCTTAGAGCTGGGAATATTTTGGCTACCACTTGGATGACTGAAATTTTGAATATCTCTTATGATAAAGGCATGGTTCCTAAGGATTTTACCAGAGCTATTATTATCCCTATTTTCAAAAAAGGTGATCGCAGTTCTTGTAATAACTATAGGGGTGTCAGCCTACTCTGTTTCAGGGGAAGTTCTGTTCATGATTCTGCTTAATAGAATTAAAAATCTGGTTGACAGGCAATTGCGTGATGAGAAATGTGGATTCAGAAGTGGTAGGGGATGTGTGGATCAGATATTTTCACTTAGGCAGATTCTTGAGAAATGTTTAGAGTTTCAGAAACCTTTGGTTGCTAGCTTTGTTGATTTCAAGAAGGCTTTTGACTCTGTTGATTGTCATAATTTGTGGTTGATAGTGACATCATATGGTATATTAGGCTAGTTAATTAACATAATGAAAGCTCTCTATAATAACACTGAGTCGTGTGTGACAGTTGGTAAGGCATGTAGCAATTGGTTTAGTATTACTTATGGTGTTCTACAAGGGTGCATTTTGTCTCCTTTTCTCCTTAGTTTCGTTATTGATAATGTTAAACGAAATTCACTGCAAAGGAAATCTTTTGGCCTTAAATGGTTTGGAGATACGAAAATTTCTGATTTAGATTATGCTGATGATTTAGTCCTTTTGGCATATGATGTTGATGAGATGAACTCTTTCATTCAAGCTGTTGATGAAATTGGTAGTAGAGTAGATATGGTTATAAACAGAGAGAAAACTAAAGTGATGAAAATTGTTCAGGAAGGCTGTGATTCAGTTAATCTGAATGGTTGCAGTCTTGAGCAGGTGTCACAGTTTAATTATCTTGGGAGCTACATAATAGATACTGGTGATGTGTGGCATGAGATTAACAGATGAACAGGGATTGCTGCCGGGACTTCTAAGAATCTATGGAGAGTGTAGAGAAATAGGCGTATACACCTGAAAACTAAAATTAGACTGTATAACAGTTTGGTTCTTTCTAGGTTTAGTTATGGTAGTGAAACTTGGACCTTTGTTAACAAGATAACAGGAAACTACATGCTTTTGATTCTAGATGCTTACACAGTATCTTGGGCATTAGGTGATTTAACTTTGTAATTAATGATAAGGTTACTCAAAGGAGTTGGCATCTCCTTTAAGCAGCATATTGTGCAGTTGGTTGCTGGTTTGGCCATGTCCTTATAGATAATTATTGATTGGCAAACAGAGTTATGAACAGTGTGCCTAAAAGCCACAGAAAGAGGGGGAGATCTAGGATGTGGTGAGCAGACAATGTCAAACATGACCTTGTTAGAATTGGTGTGCAGTGGCCAGATGCAGCAGATGTAGCTCTGGACAGATATACTTAGAGAATTAAATTGCATGGTCTGGTTGGACCTCTGTAGCCCATGGCTGCTTGAGGATGGTAATGATTTAAAGTAAACTTAATTTGCTTTGAAATATTTTAATTTCTCTCCAACTCTTTATCTCTTTTAAGTTATTAATTTTTCAGTTTTAATTTAAATAATTTTGTTTTAAAGCAAAATAAATTTTTGTAACAGTGCTATCATAGTCTTAGAGTTTGCTGACACAAAAAAATAGCTCCTGTATATTGTTTGCATAAATGACCAAATTATTTTGAAAATATTAAATGAAAGTTTTAAGTAATAACAGAAATATTATGAATTATATATATATTAAATAGAATAGTTCAGAAAATATAACAAAAATTTACTGAATTTAAAGTGCAAAAAAGACAGTAAACCTTGCAATTTTCTTAAAAAAAGGTTTATAAAATTTTATTTTTTTTTCAGAAATTTCTTAACAATTAAACGTTTTTTCTTTTGGTATATAACATGATTTATGTCTGTTTATTGTTGTTGTTTTTTAATTCTAAAGTTTACTTGCTTATTTGACTGGTTACAGTTGTTGAATAGCCTGGACTTCTCTCAAAGCATAGTAATGAGAAAAAAAAATTGACAAATAGAATAATTTTCTTGATTTAAGAAAAATCGTATTTTTCTGTTACCAGAAATAAGTAATCTTTCTATTCATATGCAGTATAGTTATTTTTCGTCAACTTTTTTTTTTCCAATAAATTTTTATTTGCATTGCCAGATGCTTTTCTTTTACAACATAGTACAATTCAGTTTTTCAATACTGGCATGTTAAGGGTTTAAAGAGAAAATTAGGCAATTCTTCTGGAATATACCCAAAAGCTGATCTTCTGATTCTTCACAGTGTTGATTTTCAGAGGTAACAGATTTCAGAAAATATAATTCTTCCTTACCTTTCTATTATTTGCCAAAGTATTGGTTTAGCAAATAGTTAAATGATTTAATTTTTCCACTTTTAAAAGGTTACCTTTGCTGTCTCACGGGCAAGTGGTTAGTGTGCTTGGCTACTGATCAGAGACATGGGTTCAAGCCCTGGGCAAGGAATGGATGTTTGTGTTTTCTTTCTGCTAAGGTCTCACCTTCCTCACAGACCTTCTACTGTGGCATATAAACTGACAAGCACCTGTCAAACCTCTGTGGCAAGCAGCTGCTTGAGGGAATATAAATTACTTAATTAACTTTAAAGGAACTTTTCTAGGAATTTCTGAAGGATTCAAACCAGTGCAAAATTTAACTCTTTTTCAAAATCCTCTGGCTTGATTGTAGCTGAAATTATAAATGCATTACACCACTGACAAGAACACCAAATGTTTTAGATCTTGTGATTGTCACACCTTCATGAATGCTGCAAATTTAAAGATGATTTCTAGTCTTTGATTGAACATTCTTCTACCAATCTAACAGTTGTAGTAATGTTTTGAAAATCTTAAGTTCTGGTTTTGTTCTGGCTACTGATCTAAGGGACCTGGGTTCGAGCCCCAGGTAAGGCATGGACGTTTGTGTTGTTTTTCTGCTGAGGTCCTGCCATCCTCTCAGACCTTCTACTCTGGCATATAAACTGACAGGCTCTTGTCAGACCTCTGTGGAAAGCAGCTGCTTGAGGGGGTATTTATTTATTTATTTATTTGCTCTCAGAGATGTTCAACATATAATCATGAACAAACTGGCTACTTTGAATTGAATACAAAATTTGTTTGCCTTACTAAAACTTCTCCATCAAATGAGTGTGTAAGTAATATGAAACTAATGAACAGTGTGTAATGGTGTTACTGCTGTAAATAATAAGAAAATATGAAGAAAACAAATGAATTATTATTTAAAAGAAAGGTTTAATTCATAGCACTGATTTAAAATTAATAATTTTTCTTTATATCACTGTAATGCTCTACATCATTCTGTATCACTGTACGGAAAAGCTCAGACAATTAGTTGAAATTATTATCTATGAAATTACCTTGTTTTTTTTTCTTGGCATAATATCTGATAAAGGGAAGTTTATTGTCCTGTGGTGGGTAGTACAGTCCACTTATTAAGAGCTCACACATGTTCCCCATTTTGCTGTTGTTTTTGTCGGGGGTTCTCTTGCAGGATTGGCATCAATTTGGAAGTGGTATTGAGAGACAAAATATGTTGTTGAAATCTATGATTTGCTGCACATATTAACCGACATATTTGTAGATTTCCAGTGTATGTCACAACTTTTCTGGAAGAGCAAATAATGTGTCTCAATACATATGCACTATGCATTTCACAATGTTGCTTCAATGCATCATCATCATCAACCTCAAGCAGCCATGGGCTACGGAGGTCCAACCAGACCGTGCAATTTAGTTCTCCAAGCAAGTCTATCCTGAGCTACATCTACTGCATCTGGCCACTGCACACCAATTCTAACAAGGTCCTGTTTGACATTGTCTGCCCACCGCATCCTAGGTCTCCCCTTCTTTCTGAGGCCTTTAGGCACACTGTTCATAACTCTATTCGCCAATCTATAATTATTCATACGGGCAACATGGCCAAACCAACGGAGTCTCTCTCTGCACAATATGCTGCTTAAAGGAGGTTGCAACTCCTTTCCTAACCTCATCATTAATTACAAAGTTGAGCCACCTAATGCCCAAGATACTGCGTAAGCATCTGGAATCACAAGCATCTAGTTTCCTGTTATCTTGTTTACAAAGTGTCCAAGTTTCACTACAATAACTAACCCTAGAAAGAACCAAACTATTATACAGCCTAATTTTAGTCTTTAGGTGTATACACCTATTTCTCCACACTCTCCATAGATTCTTAAAAGTCCCGGCAGCAATCCCTATTCGTCTGTTAATCTCATGCCGCACATCACCATTATCTGTTACATAGCTCCCAAGATAATTAAACTGTGACACCTGCTCAAGACTGCAACCATTCAGATTAACTGAATCAGCCTGCCTGACCAATTTTCATCACTTTAGTTTTCTCTCTGTTCATAACCAAACCTACTCTACTACCAGTCTCATCAACAGCTCGAAAGAAAGAGTTCATCTCATCAACATCATTTGCCAAAAGGGCTAAATCATCAGCATAATCTAAATCAGAAATTTTCATATCTCCAGCCCATTTAAAGCCAAAATCTTTCCCTTGAAGTGAATTTCGCATAACATAATCAATAACCAAACTAAAGAGAAAACAAGACAAAATGTACCTTTGTCGAACACCAGAAGTAATGCTAAACCAACTGCTACAAGCCTTACCAACTCTCACACACGACTCAGTGTTATTATAGAGAGCTTTCATTATGTTAACTAACTTGTCAGGTATACCATATGATCTCACAATCAACCACAAATTATGACGATCAACAGAGTCCAAAGCCTTTTTGAAATCAACAAAGCTAGCAACCAAATGCTTCTGAAACTCTAAACATTTCTCAAGAATCTGCCTAAGTGAAAATATCTGATCCACACATCCCCTACCACTTCTGAATCCACACTGCTCATCACGCAATTGACTGTCAACCAGATTCTTAACTCTATTAAGCACAATCATGGAAAGAACTTTACCTGGAACAGAGAGTATGCTAATACCCCTATAGTTATCACAAGAACTGCGATCACCTTTTTTGAAAATAGGGATAACAATAGCTCTGGTAAAATCTTTAGGAACCATGCCTTTATCATAAAAGATATTCAGAATTTCAGTCATCCAAATGGTAACCGAAACATTTCCAGCTCTAAGCATTTCTGTAGTAATTTCATCTACCCCTGGGGATTTATGAAATTTAAGTTTAGAAACAGCCAAAATATCTTCAGATTGTGTTATAGGGCCAACATTAAAGCCACCAATACATCTATCATCATTGCAAACAATGGGTTGTTTGGGTTGTTTTACCTCTGAGCGGCACTTTTTTTGCACACCTTTTTTGCACACCTGGCTAAATGGCCAGGTCACATGGACCCCGAAGGCTCAGAGAAGGTTGGGGGAGGGGACCCACTGGAACAGCTGTTGGGAGACAGATGGTAGCCTCCCGTCAAGGCCATCCAGCATGTTCTTTAACGTGAACAGGGTATGGCTCTCGCACACAGGGCCAAGGCTTAACGTCCCATCCGACGGACAGCGGCCTTTCCAAGCCCATCGGTGTCCCCTACTGACCGTGGGCAGGGAGGGGAATTTTGTGGAGATAAATCTCAACGCTGACCCAGCTGGGACTCGAACCTGGGAACTACAGATTACGAGCCTGGCGCGCTACCGCCTGAGCCACCCCCGCCCGCAAACAATGGGAATAGAACTAACTGCATTGTGTAGAATATCACTGAAATGCTCAGCCCACCTAGCCATGACAAAATCCTCACCTTCTATAACCTTACCTTGTTTATCCTTCAAACCCTGTATACCTGTCCGTTTTCTATCACACAAAACATTAACTATCTGGTATAGCTCTCTGCTGTTGTGCTGTTTAACTGCTTCCTCGGCTTTGTCAGCCAAACCATCAAGCCAAAGATTCTTATCAGCAGCTAACTGATCTTTTACACGTTTATTAAGTTCTCCGTAATGCTTTCTATTAGGACTAGTAGGGTATTGATTAAGAACATTCCTGCAATTCTTTCTTTCCGAAATAAGCCCAAGTGCCTTATCACTCAGATAATTCTGCCTCTTCTGCTCCTTTTTTCCTAAAAGAGTACTGTTAGTGTCCAAAAAAGCCTGTTTAAAATGATCCCATTCTTCCTCAACTTCAGTAGTAAGCATACCATGACTGTCATAATGACTAAGTAACCTATCATGGTAAGCTTTGGCTATAACTGGGTCTTTCAGAGCTTCAGTATTAAAAGCAAATTTTTTAATCCTAGCACAACACTTTTTAAGTTTAAGTTGCAAGACACTTTTAACGAGGTAATGGTCAGATCCAATTTCAGCTCTCCTACATGACCTGGTATTCCTAAGAGCACTAGCCCATTTGCTGTTAATTAATATATAATCAATCATATTCCTATGCAACCCATCAGGTGAAACCCATGTGTACTTATGTATGTCGCGGTATTTGTAATATGTGTTAGTTATTCTGAAACCATTGAGTTTACTTACCTGTAGGAGACGTTGCCCATTGCCATTGCAGCTACCAATACCAAAAGGGCCAATCACCTCTCCCCAAAGGTCAGAGTCAGTACCAACTTTGGCATTGAAGTAATCAAGAACAAGGGTAATATCTCCTTTCTTGACAGAATTTAAAATATCCTGAAGTTGTTCATAAAACCTATCCTTCTCATCCTCATCAGCATCCTCAGTGGGGGCATAACAGCAGATAACATTCAGGTCTTTAATGCTTGTCTGAAATTTTGCTGTAAGAAACCTCTCATTAATGCCTCATATCCTTGAAGGGCATCACTAGCATGTCTGCTGAGAAGCAGACCCACGCCTTGGTGATGCTTATTGTCGTCCCTCCCTGAAAAGAGAAATTTAAGATTATTTTTAAGAATCTGACCTTTATCTGTCCATCTGGTCTCTTGCAAGCCGAGAATATCTAAATTATAATGGTGGAATTCTTGTGTGAGGACATCAAGAGAAAAAGCTCTGTGCAGAGTCCTCACATTCCAACTACCTATGGAGAGAAAATGGTTAGCAGGATGTTTAAAGAAATTATGTTTATTGAGAGAGGGAATGCCGACAATATCAAACAGCCCCCTAATCACAGACATGTGGCAAAGACCCGTTCCCCCACCACTAAAGGCTGAAGCCATCTACACTGGAAGACTTCCTCCAATGTAGAATTTGACGTTGCCAATAGAAGCAAAGAGTTCAGGTGCCTGCGATGACCTCTGCTCAGGATTATCCACCAGCTGATAAACATATCCTGTGAATCTATTCACTTGGGGCTGTCAACCCACAAACAAACAGAAAACGCAGCAGAAGATTTTCCCTCCATAGAAGCCCACCAGTGCAGCAAAATCAGGATCCATAATCAAGCTCAGAGCCATATATCAGTCCAGTAGGTTTATATGGTCAGCACCAGGACCCTGTGTGGTTGACCACTCCTCAGCAGGGTAGAAAAAGAAAGAAAAGTAGCCATAGTTGTCCAGATCAGTAGGCCACACTAATCTGGCAGCCCTCCCCTTCCGTTCACTTCCACAAGAGAGTATCTCTTTTGAAAGGTACTAACGGTCTGCACCACGAGAAGGCGGGGTCGGACATTAAGTGCTAGGCCTGGCCGGTTCGATGCATCATCACAGGGGATTGGAGCATAGCTCTCCTTCCAGTGACTACCTAGCTACCATTTACAGACCTCATCAGGTGAAAAATATATGTGCCTGTTGCAAAACAACTATTTTGTCTGATGAAACCATTACAGTTTTATAGAGAAAAAATATTAATTTGAAAAATTATTTATTGGACATAAGACATGTAGCAGGGCTCACATTTTGCTTCAGTGCCCTGCATATTGGACTTAACTTCTGCAGTAGTGCCATTTTTTTTATTACTTCCTATTGCAGATTTAAACAGGAAAAGAATAATTTTGAGCCAGTTTTAAATTTCAAAACACAAAATTCTTAGAAATGGAACAAAAATGAGACAAAAAAAATTCTTCGGTATAATAAGTTTAGAAATTGGACTACGTGTATAACATTGTACTTCTCTACGAAAACTATCACTTCATCAGCCAACCATTTCAGTGTAATAAGGTGTGAGCTGTTTTTAGAGAGGGTGGGGTATTTATTTCATTTAATGTTGTTGAAGGTCACAGCTTCATTGCCAATAGTGTACACAATAATTAGACACAAGTAAAATATAAGAACTTTACAGGAGTTCCTCTGCAGACTATATAACCTTATGTCTTATAGAACATATCACATATGCCATAGGCTGTAAGTTACCTACATCTGAAAGCCATTAACGTGAGAGTACATATACCCCATTTTATTTATGTCAGTACATGCATTTGCTTTTTCCCCCTTGCCAATGACTGACTACTAATAAACTTTGAAATATTTTGCTAAACAATAAAAAAATGAAGATAATATTGAGATATTAAGTCTTTTTTTTTAAAGAATACCCAAATATATTATATGTGTTAAATTTCAGTGAAAGTATAAAAGTAGTAAAGAAATCCCATTAAAAAATAATATGCATTTGCAATACTTAATATGGCTCATTCTGAATGTTCATCCACAAAAGCATATATAGGATACTCTGGAAAAAAGAGCATTAAAATTGTGAAAAATGATTTATGTTAAGATCATTAAGACCTTTCCCATGCCCTTGATCTTTTCACACCACCAATGAAAATCACATTGTTCAAATGACAAAATCTTTTTGTCTCCAAAGTGGGAGCCTTCAAGGTCAGATAGATGAATGAACACATGCAGAAGCTGAAGAATTTATTTTTGGCGATCTCAACTGCACATGGTAGGTGAAAACATAAATGTACATGTACTTCCAGGTTAATAAGAAGTGTACCTGAAAAAACTGTAAAGCCAAAAGATCTCTTCAAGTTTATCATCTGTTGCTACTTAAATATGCAAATTGGAATCATTTTCCAAAGTTACCACTTTTCTTAATTGTTTCAAAGATTTTTTATTATTTTATTGCACTATATTATTTCCTATTTTTACATTCATCAATACACCAACTTTAGCTACATCATTTTCAAATCCACCCACCACATCTATGTTCATATTTCTTAATAGCAACAAAAGCATTTATCTAGAAAATGATTATTTGTTGTTGGCACAAAAAAAAATCATCTTAAACAGAAATTATGTAATGGAAATACACCGAGATGCCAGTTTATTAGGCACACCTACATAGTGGGGGAATTATGTCTCCTTTGGCCTTCAGAACAGCCTGAATGCATCAAGGCATGGAATTTGCAAGATACTGGATATGTGGTGCAGGAATGTTGTACCATGTGGAAATAAATGTGCCATGCAGTTGCTGCAAATTGGACAGCGGCACAGTCTTGTTGCAAACAGCCCTTACTACCTTATCCCAAAAATGCTTGATAGGGTTTAGATCTGGGGATTGTGCAAGGCCAATAAAGTAAGGAAAACTTGTTAGCATGTTCCTGAAACCATTCAGTGATTATAAGTAACTTGTGAACAGGTGCATTATCATGCTGAATGTATCTATTAGAATGAGTACAAACTGCAGCCACAAAGCGATGAACTTGGTCAGCACCAGCCTATACTGTTGACACCAGACAAGATAGCTCCATGGCCTCATGTTGCTTGCACCAAATCTGATCCTTCCATCATTATGATTGAAAAGGAAACTTAATTCATCTGACCACGCTGCCTTTTTCCAGTTCTCAATGGCCTAATATTGATGCTCCTGTGCCCACTGGAGATAAGCTTTTATGTTCTTCACTGAAACATTTACCTTGGCATGGTTGGCAGCTGTTGTAATCCATTCAAGACACGGTCCAATACATGGTGTGTTTGGAAATGACCTTCTGCACACCAATGTTTGATTTTGCTGTTATTTGCCTGGTTGTGGCCCATCTGTTCACTTGAACAATTCTCGCCAGTATCCTTTGACACCTATGATTCTCAAGCTGCTTTGATCCACAGGATTGCCGATCAATGGCATTTTGCTTTATGCACCATTCTCAGTAAAACCTGGAAAGGGTTGTGCAAGAAAAGTCCAGGAAGACAGCTGTTTGGGAGACACTATAATTGGCACCATCATGTCACATTCAAAGTCACTAAGCTGGCTCATTTTGCCCATTCTGATGATCAATCCAACTCTAACTGATGCTCAAAATTTGGTCTGCTTGATTTATGCTGCAGATTGTGGTCACACAATGTTCGAATGAACCATTTATGTGACGAGGAGTGGTGTAGCTAATAAACTGGCATCTCAGTGTATATTACTGGTAGGGAGAAAAAACGATTATCTCGATATAAACAAGGCAACTATATCAGAATATGGCACAAAAAGTAAATGCCTACAAACACATCATGCCATTAAAAATACCCTGAATGTAATGGTGTGCAATGGTATGCACTCTTAAGAATGAAACCTCAATATTGTTCCTTATGTCACAAACTGCAGAAACACAAAGTTAGAATGCTTGCAAATACTATGTTACCCAAGTTCAGGATATATGTTAAGCTGATGAGCAATGTTTGCACCTGAAATATGACCTAATTTTGTAACTTCTATGAGGTTTAAATGCTTCAGAGAAAGAACTGGGTTAAAACATTCGCACAAAGTAACAACAGCACTGATGGTAGAAAGTTCTTAGCATCAATTAGAGGAGATCTTAATTGGCGGCTGGTGGCTCAGCAGTCAGAGCATCTGACATATTATCAAGAGGTCATGTTTCATATTCCACCCAGCTCAAGACAATTTTTCCTCTAAAATTGATCGACATTCAATTCAGAGTGATATCTTGCTTAATAATCAAAGAAGAGAATTTTCTTTTATTCTCCCAGTATTTTTTCAAAGTCTCAATAAATAATGTCACACCATATCAAATGAACTCAAAATAAAACTGTAATTGATTTCTCAGAATATTTTCTATGATATACAGTAATAAAAATGATTTATTTCCACATTATCACTATAAAGACAATTAATAGTTTCCTGCTTTAGATGTTAAAATGATAAAGTACTATTATACATCACTGTATGCAATGATAATAGGTTTGCTTTAAAATATCTTGAAGTTATAATTTTAGTTGTTGTTATATTTACCACTTCTGAGAGAACACTTATTGTCTGGCACAATCATCATAATTGTTTGTTGGTTGCTTTGGTGTTCTAGCTGTCAGCAATTCAGCAGTCTAACAGCATTGCCATGTGATGGTTGTCACTGTCTGTTAATGCATGGAATGTTGACTGTTTAACATAAGGAGTTCATTCATCTGTGACCATTATGCATTTCATCGGTCTGCTTTGCCATCTTCAGATAACATCAGCTCCTTGACAGATGATGTTGACATAATGTGGTCCCTATAGTAGTGCTCCTATAACTTACACCAGAAATGGTACAATAGCAAGTTCCCAGTAGGTGGGAAGAGGGGGAGGGGGGTAAATTTGTGTTTGCATAGTTCTGTTTTTTTAGTTTAATAATCAAATTCTTCATGTAGTTGAGCTGAAACTTTGTGGGTGGTGATGCTAATAGTGTATAATTAAGTTTACATGGTGATAAATTGCTCTGAATCATCGCTTGCATTAGAGCTGTATGAAATCCCCCCCCCTCTTAATATCTGCTTTGTTTCAGTAATGTGATTGCCAATTGTTCTATACATTATCCCTATCTAGTTATTTTTGTTTTGTAGTAATTGGTGTAGGCTCTCAATTTTTATATTATATATTCCTCTTGTGGGTTTAACTTTGTCTGTATCATTAAATACAACTTATTTTATTGTATTTGTTATAGAGTTAAGTGCTTTCATATTATATTTCTTTAAGTAATCATTTAGTGATTGTGAGAGATCTGGTATGCATGGGAAAATTATAGTATACCTGGATTTAACTCATTCTTGCTGTTGGGCTGGTGTTGCCTGACTGCTGTTCTTAAGTTTGTATTTGACACGATTACGAATTTTCATTATTAAAGATATTTCATAGCCAGCTCTTTGTCCTCTATCATAAATGTAGTTAATTTCATTTCTTAATAAGAATTTAGATGAGTCATAGTGATGTGCTCTATAAAAATAAGTATTGAAAACTGCTGCTTTATACAAAGTTGGGTGGTTTGATTTTGTAGTTACCATGATCAAGCCCCAGTTGCGTCAGTATTGAGATTTATTTCCGCAAAATTCCCCATGTTGACCTCGGTCAGTAGGAGACACCAATGGGCTTGGAAAGGCTGTCATTCATTGGATAGGATGTTAAGCCGTGGCCCCGTGTGTGGGAGAGCCATACCCTGTGCACGTTAAAGAACACGCTGGATGGCCTTGACGGGAGGCTACCATCTGTCTCCCAACAGCTGTTCCAGTGGGTCCCCTCCCCCAACCTTCTCTGAAACATCAGGGTCCATGTAACCTGGCCATTTAGGCCACTGTGTGCAAAGAAGTCCCACTCAGAGGTAAAACTACCAGGTTATGAAATCAGATGGTAAAGGTATCTTTCACTAATATACACGACATTTGGCTGTGAAGATTACGGATTTTGTTGGTCTGCTCTGCTGACATCTTCATATGACACCAAGTCCTTGGCAGATGGGTTTGATATGATTTCCCACAGGACAGTGAAAACAATTACACGTCAATGCTATTGATGTGTCCGAGATTATGTGTTGTGATTTCTTCTTCTAGATTAGAGATATAAAAGGATGATTTAATGTTGGCCCTATAACACAATCTGAAGTTATTTTGACTATTTCTAAACTTAAACTTCATAAATCCACAGAGGTAGATGAAACTGCTACTGAAATGTTTAGAGCTGGGAATGTTTCAGTTACCACATGGATGACTGAAATTTTGAATATTTTTTATGACATAGGCATAGTTCTAAAGGATTTTACCAGAGCTATTATTATCCCTATTTTCAAAAAAGGTGATTGCAGTTCTTGTGATAACTATAAGGGTATCAACCTACTCTCTGTTCCAGGTAAAGTTCTTTCCATGATTGTGCTTAATAGAATTAAGAATCTGGTTGACAGGCAATTGTGTGATGAGCAATGTGGATTCAGAAGTGGTAGGGGATGTGTGGATCAGATATTTTCACTTAGGCAGATTCTTGAGAAATGTTTAGAATTTCAGAAACCTTTGGTTGCTAGCTTTGTTGATTTCAAAAAAAGCTTTCGAATCTGTTGATCGTCATAGTTTGTGGTTGATTGTGAAATCATATGGTATACCTGACAAGTTAGTTAACATAATGAAAGCTCTCTATAATAACACTGAGTTGTGTGTGAGAGTTGGTAAGGCTTGTAGCAATTGGTTTAGCATTACTTCTAATGTTTGACAAGGGTGCATTTTGTCTCCTTTTCTCTTTAGTTTGGTTATTGATTATGTTATGCAGAATTCACTGCAAGGGAAAGATTTTGGCCTTAAATGGGCTGGAGATACGAAAATTTCTGATTTAGATTATGCTGATGATTTAGCCCTTTTGGCAAATGATGTGAATGAGATGAACTCTTTCGTTCGAGCTGTTGATGAGACTGGTAGTAGAGTAGGTTTGGTTATAAACAGAGAGAAAACTAAAGTGATGAAAATTGGTCAGGCAGACTGTAATTCAGTTAATCTGAATGGTTGCCGTCTTGAGCAGGTGTCACAGTTTAATTATCTTGGGAGCTACATAACAGATACTGGTGAAGTGCGGCATGAGATTAACAGACAAATAGGGATTGCTGCTGGGACTAGATGCTTACATAGTATATTGGGCATTAGGTGGTTTAACTGTGTAACTAATGATGAGGTTAGGCAAGGAGTTGACAACCTCCTTTAAGCAGCATATTGTGCAGAGAGAGACTCCACTGGTTTGGCCATGTTGCCCTTATGGATAATTATAGATTGGTGAATAGGGTTATGAACAGTGTGCCTAAATGCTACAGAAAGAGGGGGAGATATAGGATGCAGTGGGCAGACAATGTCAAACAGGACCTTGTTAGAATTGGTGTGCAGTGGGCCAGATGCAGCAGATGTAGCTCAGG
Source organism: Ryuthela nishihirai (assembly GCA_038380435.1). Classification (NCBI taxonomy): domain Eukaryota; kingdom Metazoa; phylum Arthropoda; class Arachnida; order Araneae; family Heptathelidae; genus Ryuthela; species Ryuthela nishihirai. The sequence goes on along the minus strand of JAWZYU010000023.1, from coordinate 1,016,104 downwards.
ACAGATATGCTTGGAGAACTAAATTGCACAGTTTGGTTGGACCTCCATAGCCCATGGCTGCTTGAGGATGATGATGATACGTTACCAATGATATTATTAAGAAGCCCATCTGGTGAAACTCGTACTATATATTTATCTATGTCACGGTATTCATAATAAATGTTAGTTATTCTCAAACCACTAAGTTTACTTACTTATAGATGTTGCCCATTGCAGCTACCAATACCAAAGGGACCTATTACTCCTTACCAATGGTCAGTCAGTACCATCTTTAAGCACCGATGTCACCTAAAAAAAGGGTAATATCTTTCTTGATGTAATTCAAAATATCCTGAGGCTGTCCATAAAACCTATCTTTTTCAATCTCATTGGATTCCTTGATAGGGACATAACATATAATATTCAGTCTTTAGAGTTCCAGAAATGTGAATATCTAACAGGGGAGATGCCATGGCTGTAGGGATGATGTTCCAGGCATTCCTAACCATAACTATTAATTATTGTTACTAGGGTAATATGAGAGTGGATGTTGTTGAAAACAACCGTTTTATTCGAAGGTCCTGAGCACTTCTAGTTTATTGACTGCCTTTCAATGCCCATAGTTTTACAATATCATTGTGAGCCTGGTATTGCCATAGTTAAGAAACTCAATCAACAACAGATCCTAATAGTCAAAGCAAAATGTCAGCGTACTGACACATTATTCAACTTTGAATGCTTCCATGGGGTTTTGTATTGAATCTACACATCTATCACAATACAGCCAATACTTTCCACTGATTCTAGTATTGACAAGCTCCTATCTATAACTGTTTCCTTGTGTGAGGAACAAAGATCATCAAGTCTATTACCCTGATATAGGACTTGTTCATTTTTCATTTCAATGACCCTTATACAGAAAGTAAACTAGCAAGAAAAAGCAATCAAGAGAATATATCATCACTAAAGCTGAGATAGGAAATGGTGGTCAGAATTAAAATCAGAGCAGGTAAGGGATTAATCTCATTTCACATTTACTCTAGATTAAAATAAATTAATATTCTCTGTAGTTCAGCAATAAAATTTTTAAGTTTATCCTTCAAACTGAGAATTTTAATTTTTTTTTAATTTCTGAGCAACTTCTTTGTTGTGAATTTACTGTAGAATTACAAAATATTGCAACCAAACATGATGGGCTTTCATAAATAACTTGATTCTTTTGCAGCACATCTTGCCCATCATAGCTACATATATAGAAAAGCACAGACCTGTTAAATAAACAAAATGAAGACACACAGGCATTCCAATTTGTAAAAATCGTTCAATTCAAATAATTTTTATGTTCTTTTTTCACAATATGGGGAGGTTTAGAGTAATATAATTTCTGGAGGGTTCCTATCTGTGGGTCTACTCTGTGGCATTTCTTCACAACTTGCTGTGAAACAATAGGAATTTGATGTTTGCTTTCATAAATTCGAATAAATTGTTATGCTGCTGTAAATTGATCATTAGCTGTTCTCTGTAGACTCTGTAGTGAAATATTCCATAATAGGAGTACAACCATGCATTTGTGAATTGGCACAGATGTTGGAGGGGCATACTTTGAAGAACAGTGGAAGTTTTGTTGCAGTAAGTGCAATGATATAGATGAAGATTATGCTTGTGGCAAAAGTGCACACAAGCAGTCTTCTGTGGAAAGAACTGAAACCTGTTTGCCGTCGCCCGAACTGAAAGATAGTTCAGGGAATTTGCAGTTGTCTTTCAATGACCCTCATGCTGGACAAAGAGCAAAAGATGCTAAAATTATCAATATCAGAGGGGCATTGCCTACAGATGGAGGTAGTTGTCTAGTAATAGAATTAATCTTGACAGCGAAAAGCGTAACACTCAGAATGCAGTCTTGTAGCACCCCCTGTTCTTGGGGGTACGGCTGCGACAGAGTGTTGCCGACACGGACACGAAAAGAATGTGCCGATTAGAAGTTGGGAGATGAAGATCAGCATGTGAGTTCAATCTGAAGCTATGGAGGTCACAGAATGCCGAATCTCCAAGCCGTTTTGTATGCTTTTTCAATGTCAAAAAAAAATCGACACCAGGTGCTCTCTACTTAAAATTAATTTCTGATAGCCGATTCGAGGCGTATCAGATGGTCAAGAGTTGACCATTGCCTGTGAAAGACACACTGGGTGTTAGAAAGAAGGTTGTGGTGTTCTAAATAGCAGATGAGTCTGGCATTTACCATTCTTTCCAACACCTTGCACATGCAGCTTGTCAATGCAATGAGATGATAATTGGAAGGAATCTTGGAATTCTTTTCTGGCTTCGAGAAGGCCAAAATAATAGTCTTCCACCAAAAGTCCGGAAACTGCTCCTCGAGAAAAATGTAATTGAAAATATGGAGCAGCCGATCCTTACTTGATGGTGAGAGATGTTGGAGCATGGCATAATGGACACAGTCCAGTCTTACAGCAGATGCATGAAAGGAGTGCAGAGTAAGGTAAAGCTCCTCCACTGTGAATGCCCTGTTGCAAGGCTCCAGGCCATTCAAGTGGAAGGACAGCGGAGAGTGTTCCACCCTGCTCTTCTGGGCCAGAAACTTGGGGGAGTAAGAAGAAGAAGAGATGGAGGAGAATGACTCCCCCAGAGTGTCAGCAATTGCTTTGGGATTAGCAATTGCCTGTCCATTGTGCTATAGGATCTATAACGAGTGGGAAGTGTAGTTCCCCCCCATCATCCGGATTTTATCCCACATGACCTTAGAACTCATGTCATGTGGGTGATAGAATGGTATGTGGGTGATATGTCATGTGGGTGATAGAAGATGTATAATTGATCCAAGATTCCTTCTGGCGCTGGCGTTGGATGAAACGTGCTTTCATCCTGGTGCGTTTGAACTTTTCAAGGTTGGGAGACATCAGATATCTCCAAAATGACCCCCAAGCCTTGTTCTGAGCCTTACAAGCTGCGGTGCAATGTGGATTCCAGCATGGTTTCGGAAAACGAGGAAACCGTGTTGAAGTTTGAGCAATTGTGGAGGACTGCTCCAGGACCAGACCCCACCCCTCCTGTTGGTGTCAGCACTGCCTCAAAGTGGAGTGTCCATTGAGGTCCCCCGTAATGAGGAAGGGGGATGGCAGCTGCGAGATGAGATCATCAATGTCTTCCCGGAAGATGATGCTTCCAGGTGGAAGATATACTGAGCAGACAGTCAGGGAGAACCCCATGAAGAGGTGGATGGCTACCGGCTCTAAATTCGTGGTGAGGGGTACGACCTGGAATGAAGAATGGTTTCTCATGAGGATGGCAACACCCCCACGAGCTGGACCATCTCCATCTTGGTCCCAGCAAACTAATGAAAAGTGCCGGATGGTGGGATCTGTGACTGGCTGCAAGTATGTCTCCTGCAAGCACACACAGATGGGATGGTGTGCTTGAAGGAGGGCCTTGATGTCATCAAGATTCCTCTGGAATCCACAACAATTCGTTTTAGGAGTGTGGCCATCTCAGAACTTAGAAGAGTGGATGGACGATAAATTCTTATTCAACTTAACCACCATAGAGGGCAGTTTACTGAATAGGAGGCAGCCTGTATCCATGTTGCAGGAATGGAAACCGTGGTTGATGTCAAAGTCGAAAACCCCCTCAGTTTCGCCACCTGCGTCAAGAGGTACTTAGCTGTGGGCGAGAAAGACTCAATGGGTGGTATACTGATATCAGTCTGCACCGCCACTGAAGTCATTGAAACAATGGACTTTCCAATGACTGCACTGGCACAGGATACCTTGCCAGCTGGGGCGGGCAGTGCAGCGAGCTTTCTTGCCTCAGTGTATGAGATGTTATTCATGATATTTAGGCATTGCACCTCCTTTTCCTCCTTCCATTGGGATAATTGTGGGAATATGCTGGATGTTTGCCACTAGAGTTCACACAGCTTGCTTTTCTGCTGTGCAGTCAGGATCAAGATGATCCTTACTGCCACAACAAGCACAGGTGGGTTTGTCCCTGCAAGCTGTGCTAGCATGATCGTATATCTGACAATGAAAATAGCGCAGAGGTTTCGGAATATATGGTTGGACCTCACAATGTAAATAACCTGCCTTGATGGAAGAAGGCAGGTGTAGTGTGTTGAAGGTTATAATCAGTACCAGGGTGGGTACCAATTTACCATCATGGCATGTCGAAACACGGTGGACTGCTATTAATCCTTGGAAAGTGAGCTCCAAGAGGATTTCCATCTCATTGACTTTGAGAATGCCCTACTCAATTATCACTTCACGAGAGGAATTCAAAGTTTTGTGGGGAATGATTCAAGAGCCACCCCACCAATCTCACTTTCAGAAGCAGTTCTGAGTGTTCAGAACAAGCAGTCTCAACATGCAAGTCGCCAGATCATAAGCACTTAACAGATTTTGGCTCTCCCGCAAGACCTTTCAAACCTTTATTTACAAAAAATGGGGACATGTTCCCAAGTACCTGATCACCCATGGAGTGGATGATCAGGAATCTTGGGAACGAAGAGATAGACAAAGAAGACGACAGCATAAATAACAGAGACAACGAGGATGGGGGCTCATGTTGAGCCCTCTTCTTGGCATTGATCGTATCAATTGCTTCATCAACTCTCATGTTTTGTTTTGTGTGCTTCACTGCCTGCTGTCCCCATTCTCCATGGAGCCCAACAAGGGATTCCCAGTCGGGTGCCAAGGCTAAGCAGGCACTATACTTACACAGACAGTGAGCCAAGCCCTCACAAATAAATAGAAGAAAAATGAAAAGAGAAATATGCAGAAATAAAATTTTTACACAAAAGGAACTAAGTGGAAAATAACAAAATTGTGAAATACCAAACTGGCCTCACAAAGAAATTATAACTACAAAAGGAAAATAATTTGTGAGGAAACTTGCAAACCTGTACTTGGGCGTGGGCAAGGTTACTCACTGCTCTGTCCAGTTGACCCTAGCAGGACCTACCCACCAGCTGATTGATCCTGGGGTGCCACCTCAGGAGCTCCTGTTTACTGGAAGCAGAGGCCCTGAATCTGCTGCCCAGACAAGATGACAAGACAGAATGAATCTGCTGCTGCGACATGGCAAGGCAGCCAAAGGGGACCCTGCCAATCATTAGTTGAGGAGAGAAGACGGGGACCCCCAAGCAACTGCCAGGATCTTCTTTTCCTGGGGCATGGGTCTCTGCACGCGGGAAACACACAGGTGTGCATTCAGGAGCCTGTGACGGTACCTGAGCAAGCGGAACCTTCACAGGGTGGTCCCCTCACTGCATACAGGAGCTCGAAACAAGGGGCCCCTGATTCATCCTGGTGCCAACACTTCCACAGGTAAATGACACACATGTACCTGATTGTCCACATGGTGCAACAGGAAATGAGATTCCTTGGACCAGACAACCTTCCAATCATTCAAAGTCAAGTTTTGATGCCTGCATGCCCATTTTAGGTGTTTTTGATGGTGAACCGAGGTTAGCATGGGCACTCTGAGTATCCCTTCTGTTGGCTTGTACCATATGGGATAGCCTTTGTTCACCTCTAGCATTGATGAACCATGGTTGCCCACACCTTGCTGGCAGTAGTGGTTTTTCCCTCCTTGGACCACTTTTTGAAGGTACTAACCGTGGCTGACTTTGAGCATCCCACAAGCCTTGACATCTTGGAAATACTCTGACCCAGTTGTCTGGCCATTACAATTTGGCCTTTGTCAAACTCACTTAAGTTAGCTGCCTTTCCCACATGAAAAACAAGAATAACACTGATTAACAGAGCCCTGTATCAGGTGTTGTTTATACCATTTTATGACCTTCACACGTGCCATCATTTACCTGCAGTTACTTCAATTTGCATAAAGACGCACTGGTCATAATGTTTTGCTTTTTGGTGTATTTTTGCCATTGTAATGCAACCTGTTTTGAAACACCTTAATCAAACATATTTTCATCAGCAATTTATATCCAACTTTCCTAGACTGAATTCCCTTCAAGTTAGTGAAACAGTGTTTATCTCATTTTTAGCAGCAAGTTTAACTTTGCAGATTATATATTCATAAATATCTTACTTTCAAATTTCATTTTCAAATTTGCTAGTGTATGTCTACATTTGTGAGAGGAGTATTTTTTGTAACTGAAAAGTGCAAGAAATTGATATAAGTTTATCTGAATTAGTACCAATTTATAAAAAAAAATGGTACATTAATATTCATTATTACTGCTGAATTTAAATTTGTGAGAAATATGTGCAATAAAACTCTTAATGTATGCTTTATTAATTTTTTTTTAATCTATTCCCCTTTCTTATTATAAGTTGCTAGTCTTGATTGGTATGATTTCAATTTACATAGTAGTTTTCTGGAATTTATCTGCCAAGCAAATCAAGGGATGGGAGTACCTATCTTTTTTCATTTTGAATGTTAACTTGAATATGCTTCTTGTGGGGACTTTCTTGAAACCTATGACATGGAAAAATTGCTATGGAAATGCTCATGCTATATTCCAAAGAAGATCTATGATTATTGAAAAACCATCATTTGTTTATGTTATGGTGCAGTTTTTGGACAATATATAATAAAACTAGTCATGTTCAGTTATAATTATTTGTATGTGCAGAATATATGCCAAATGAAAATTAATGCTCATTTTTAATCATCAACATAGAAATGGTAGAACTCAAAAATAATATTTTATGTTTACTAAATAAATGCATTTCTGAATTTATGGATTAATCATTTTAAGATTTGGTCAGTCATAAAAAACAAAACACTACATTAACACAAAAAGAATAAACTCAGATTTACATTTAATTACTGTAGATCCAAGAAAAAACGATACAATTTCAAGATATCAATGCAAACATAATTTTTCAATTTAATGTGAGCGACCCTTACATACAAGAGTTCAGAACCTAACACTTGGTTCTATTAGTTATTCAGTTTAAAGATCTTAAAATAAAAACCTTTCGAAATAAAAGTCCTATTACTACAATATATGATCAGCTGCAAGCTATTACAAAATCAGGCATAAATGCTGCCTTTCTGTAAAGGAAAACCCTATCAAACCAGACATCATAATACATTAAATGTCTCCAGAAGGAAACCAAATTCCAAAATCATTGTATTTAGGTTAAAAAAAAGAAATTTTTCATCTGTGTTTTGTGATATAAGTTGTTTTTAGCATATAAATTATATTTTATATTAATGAATAATCACACCAATATGATGTCAAAAACATATAGTTCAATATATGTTAGTGAAATTTTCATAACTAAAATTAAACATTATATTACAATAAATATAAGTTCCCAAATTTTGGTTTGGCTTTTTATGATCAAGTTGAATGTAACTTCCAGTCTACTGATCTGGTAGAATTAAATATCTTGAAACATGCAAGCTTTAATTTCAATCAATGAAACAAATGGATAGTTACAAATCTGAAGACTGAAGAGAACCTGTTGTCTATATGAGACTACATTTTCGGTAAAAGCTGGATTTTTTTTGATGCAGCACATCTGCATCTTGAAGTGTAGTGAATATTCTATAGTAAAGTGAATAATTTTCATCCAATGTCAATCATCTTCTGTTAATTATCCAGTTCCCATTTTAAAAAAGAAATTAAATTCTATAAAATAATGTGTGATATTAAAGGCATATATACATACAACTTACATATATTTTGTAAACATATAAACAAGTAAGATATTCAAGGATTTAATTTTTTTTAGAAATTTATTTAATTTGTTCATTTATCAGAAGAAATTATATTTTTCACACACATTATGCAATTATCAAATATCGCAGCATGAAAATTTTGTAATGTGGAATGTGTAGAAAAAATTTATGCAGTAGCAATTAATCACCTTTATTATATGCACACTTTCAAACACAGTAAAATATTTGTGAAGGAAATTATATTTTAATGAGCTGAAAATTTAAGCTTCATAAGACACTTCTTGATTACTATGAATGCCAAAATTTTATTTCAAGGTTTTATATCTGTTAATAAAATATGTATTTTATAAATTCACAGCTTTTCATTTTTATGAAATTACTGTATTTTAATTCTGGAAAGTTAGACTTGTTCTTAAAAACATAAAATATTAGCAGATTTGTATACATTTGTATCTACCATGTTTTCTTCCTCATATTATCCCAAATACAACTGTTGTGTCATATTACAACATATTGATGCATGTATATAACTAGAAAAAATTTGCTGATCTATATTTATAAAAGGTAATATTGCAAATAAATTAAAAATTTCAAAAGTTTTTAAAATAATACTAGGCCATTCTAAAGCAAGGCAGCGACCATGCAAATGGAACCAGCAAAGAACACAGCAGGATTTAGAATAAAGAATATAGGTGCAAAAGTAGGTTGGTGCAGGGTGGACAGCACATGCAGAAAGAAGATCACATACCTTACATCTGTGGCAACCTGTCCTGGAGGGGCAGTACTTTTGTGTGCGGAGTGTGAAATTATTATCAGTATATGATTCAAACAACAAACAACAACAACTCCTTAAATGCCTCTTATATCTATCTTCAAACTTATTAGTCCCATATACAGATTTTAGAGTGCACATAAATGCACACGTATACACATATGCTATATAAGCAATAGTGGCCATGGAAACTGAACCATCTAAAGTATTGTACATAATTTCAGAAATTTTCTATTTTTAAAATGCATATTAATGACAATTACTTAATTACAAAATTGTTTATATTATAATCTTCTCTTATAAACATGAGATCCTTGTGATTCCCCCCCCCCCCAGTGTTATGTATTTATCCTTCTGTCTGCTCTTTAAGAGCCAGAGTAAGGTTGCATGGTGGGGGAGTCGATACACTACCACTAGAAGACCACTTAGCAGTGGTGGGGAGAACATGTTCCAGCTACCTGGAACATTAAGCATCATTTTACATTATGTATTAGAGTATAATTTGAATGCAGAACTTCTCTGAACTGAATATAACTCCCCAACCACATGAAAATATTAACACTCACCACAATAATTCAGCAAATCACTAGGTGCATGTCCTTGATCTAAACAATGTTGTGCTTTTTCCCTAAGTTTTCCACATGCATAGTGAGCAAGTGTTATAAGAAGTTAATTATTACAAAACTGCTTATCATCTATTATTAGAGTACAAAATGTTGTGCTTTTGCTATTTATTAACAACCTATAACTAATAAAATTAAATAAGCACACTGAACTGAATAATTAAAAATTGAATCAATCACAAAATCACTGCATAAGCGAATTTTTTACAGAATCTAATAATTTAATTAAATCAATATAAACTAGTAATACTGAAATCAATACAATACCTTTGGCATGGAAATTACTTTTGCATCATGTGACATTAAGTTACTGGATCACTTATTAGAGGGAGTGTATCTTAAACACTCATTTCAATACTATAACTTGTCACTGTCGGATGAAATCTGTTGACAAAATACGTTGCATTGGGCACATCCTTTGTGTTAAGCTATTGAGATTTTATCATTTTAAATTTTGGCACAATTACTGAACAATATGTTTAGTGGGTCATATTAAAATTCTAATGTTAAAATTATTATCAGTATTGTAGGAAATAAAAATATTAGTTCAAGTAGAAGAATACCAATTCAACTATATCATCAGTGCTAAAAGGAATGCAAGTCAGCAGAGTCAGCACAGCTCTACTACTGAGTGAGTCAGCCAACTTAACTAGAATTGGTCAAGATTTTAACATCATTTTCAGTAAGAACTGGTAAAATTTTTTTAATGCAGCATGCAATTAAGACCTTTAGTATCTGAAGTATCTTCAATTTGCTTAAATTAGTTAATTTGAAGTACCCTATTGAACTATTACACTTTGATGTACCCTATTGAACCTTTAAGTTCATCTTATACAGTGAATTCATGACTGATTAATCTTAATGGACCTAAGAGTAGATACCACACTTTGTCATTCTGTGCATTCTGTGATATATACATTACGTGCTAAGGTTATAATTAATATTATTAATTATAGTGGTTATATGGTACTTCAAATTGTTTCCTGCTAGTATGTAAATCTAGGCTCATGTACAGTAATAAATATGGGACAAAATCTTTGAACTAAGTGGTAAATCATCATCATCATCCTCAAGCAGCCATGGGCTACGGAGGTCCAACCAGGCCGTGCAATTTAGTTCTCCAAGCAAGTCTATCCTGAGCTACATCTACTGCATCTGGCCACTGCACACCAATTCTAACAAGGTCCTGTTTGACATTGTCTGCACACCGCATCCTAGGTCTCCCCCTCTTTCTGAGGACTTTAGGCACACTGTTCATAACCCTATTCGCCAATCAATAATCATTCATACGGGCAACATGGCCAAACCAACGGAGTCTCTCTCTGCACAATATGCTGCTTAAAGGAGGTTGCAGACTCCTTTGCCTAACCTCATCATTAGTTACAAAGTTGAACCACCTAATGCCCAAGATACTGCGTAAGCATCTGGAATCAAAAGCATTTAGTTTCCTGTTATCCTGTTTACAAAGTGTCCAAGTTTCACTACCATAACTAAAAACCTAGAAAGAACCAAACTATTATATAGTCTAATTTTAGTCTTTAGGTGTATACGCCTATTTCTCCACACTCTCCATAGATTCTTAAAAGTCCCTGCAGCAATCCCTATTCGTCTGTTAATCTCATGCCGCACATCACCATTATCTGTTACATAGCTCCCAAGATAATTAAACTGTGACACCTGCTCAAGACTGCAACCATTCAGATTAACTGAATCAGCCTGCCTGACCAATTTTCATCACTTTAGTTTTCTCTCTGTTTATAACCAAACCTACTCTACTACCAGTCTCATCAACAGCTCGAATGAAAGAGTTCATCTCATCAACATCATTTGCCAAAAGGGCTAAATCATCAACATAATCTAAATCAGAAATTTTCATATCTCCAGCCCATTTAAGGCCAAAATCTTTCCCTTGAAGTGAATTTCGCACAACATAATCAATATCCAAACTAAAGAGAAAAGGAGACAAAATGCACCCTTGTCGAACACCAGAAGTAATGCTAAACCAATTGCTACAAGCCTTACCAACTCTCACACACGACTCAGTGTTATTATAGAGAGCTTTCATTATGTTAACTAACTTGTCTGGTATACCATATGATTTTACAATCAACCACAAATTATGACGATCAACAGAGTCGAAAGCCTTTTTGAAATCAACAAAGCTAGCAACCAAAGGTTTCTGAAACTCTAAACATTTCTCAAGAATCTGCCTAAGTGAAAATATCTGATCCACACATCCCCTACCACTTCTGAATCCACGTTGCTCATCACGCAATTGACTGTCAACCAGATTCTTAATTCTATTAAGCACAATCATGGAAAGAACTTTACCTGGAACAGAGAGTAGGCTAATACCCCTATAGTTATCACAAGAACTGCAATCACCTTTTTTGAAAATAGGAATAACAATAGCTCTGGTAAAATCCTTAGGAACCATGCCTTTATCATAAAAGATATTCAGAATTTCAGTCATCCAAGTGGTAACCGAAACATTTCCAGCTCTAAGCATTTCTGTAGTAATTTCATCTACCCCTGGGGATTTATGAAGTTTAAGTTTAGAAACAGCCAAAATAACTTCGGATTGTGTTATAGGGCCAACATTAAAGCCACCAATTCATCTATCATCATTGCAAACAATGGGAATAGAACTAACCGCATTGTTTAAAACATCACTGAAATGCTCAGCCCACGTAGCCATGACAGAATCCTCACCTTCTATAACCTTACCTTGTTTATCCTTCAAACCCTGTATACCTGTCCGTTTTCTACCACACAAAACATTAACTATCTGGTACAGCTCTCTGCTGTTGTGCTGTCTAACTGCTTCCTCGGCTTTGTTAGCTAAGCCATCAAGCCAAAGATTCTTATCTGCAGCTAATTGATCCTTTATACGTTTATTAAGCTCTCTGTAATGCTTTCTATTAGGACTAATAGGGTATTGATTAAGGACATTCCTGCAGTTCTTTCTTTCTGAAATAAGCTCAAGTGCCTTATCACTTAAATAATTCTGCCTCCTCTGCTCCTTTTTCCCCTAAAAGAGTACTGTTAGTTTCCCAAAAAGCCTGTTTAAAATGATCCCATTCTTCCTCAACTTCAGTAGCAAGCAAACCATGACTGTCATAATGACTAAGTAACCTATCATGGTAAGCTTTAGCTATAACTGGGTCTTTCAGAGCTTCAGAATTAAAGGTAAAATTATTAACCCTAGCACAACACTTTTTAAGTTGAAGTTGTAAGACACTTTTAACAAGGTAATGATCAGATTCAATTTCAGCTCTCCTATATGACCTGGTATTCCTAACAGAACTAGCCCATTTTCTGTTAACAAAATAATCAATCATATTCTTATGCAGCCCATCAGGTGAAACCCATGTGTACTTAAGTATGTCGCGGTGTTTGTAATATGTGTTAGTTATTCTGAAACCATTGAGTTTACTTACCTGTAGGAGACGTTGCCCATTGCCATTGCAGCTACCAATACTAAAAGGGCCAATCACCCCTCCCCAAAGGTCAGAGTCAGTACCAACTTTGGCATTGAAGTCACCAAGAACAAGGGTAATATTTCCTTTCTTGACAGAATTCAAAATATCCTGAAGTTGTTCATAAAACCTATCCTTCTCATCCTCATCGGCATCCTCAGTGGGGGCATAACAGCAGATAACATTCAGGTCTTTAACACTTGTCTGAAATTTTTCTGTAAGAAACCTTTCATCAATGCACTCGTATCCTATAAGAGCATCACTAGCGTGTCTGCTGAGAAGCAGACCCACGCCTTGGTGATGCTTATTGTCGTCCCTCCCTGAAAAGAGAAATTTAAGATTATTTTTAAAAATCTGCCCTTTATCTGTCCATCTGGTCTCTTGCAGGCCGAGAATATCTAAATTATAATGGTGGAATTCTTGTGTGAGGACATCAAGAGAAAAAGCTCGGTGCAGAGTCCTCACATTCGAACTACCTATGGAGAGAAAACGGTTAGTAGGATGTTTAAAGAAACTATGTTTATTGAGAGAGGGAATGCCGACAATATCAAACAGCCCCCTAATCGCAGACATGGGGCAAAGACACGTTCCCCCACCACTAAAGGCTGAAGCCATCTACACTGGAAGACTTCCTCCAATGTAGAATTTGACAATGCCAATAGAAGCAAAGGGTTCAGGTGCCTGCGATGACCTCTGCTCAGGATTATCCACCAGCTGATAAACATATCCTGTGAATCTATTCACTTGGGGCTGTCAACCCACAAACAAACAGAAAACACAGCGGAAGATTTTTCCTCCACAGAAGCCCACCAGTGCAGCAAAATCAGGATCCATAATCAAGCTCAGAACCATATATCTGTCCAGTCCAGTGGGTTTATATGGTCAGCACCAGGACCCTGTGTGGTTGACCACTCCTCAGCAGGGTAGAAAAAAGAGAAAAGTAGCCATAGTTGTCCAGATCAGTAGGCCACACTAATCTGGCAGCCCTCCCCTTCCGTTCACTTCCACAAGAGAGTATCTCTTGTGAAAGTTACTAACGGTCTGCACCACGAGAAGGCGGGGTCGGACATTAGGTGCTAGGCCTGGCGGGTTCTATGCATCATCACAGGGGATTGGTGCATAGCTCTCCTTCCAGTGACTACCTAGCTACCATTTACAGACCTAGTACTAGACCAAATACTAGTCCCAAAACTCAAATGGTAGGAAAACCAGAAGATTAGCACATGATTGTATGTGTGAGAGAGAGGTTGATGTGAGAAGCAATGATTTCTCTTATTTCACTCAATAGCCATTAAACAGTGTAAGTGAAAAAAGTAAGATTTGAAGGGGGGGGGGGGAAATCACATCCTCTACATTAAAAAGAAAACACCTAAAAGTTTTGAACCATTAATTTGTTGAGTGCAATTTTGCATTTTTCCCTACATCCTATTTTGTATTATCAGCTTGAGATGTGAATTTGTTGTGTCTGCATTTGCATTCTTATTTACAAGGTGTCCACAAAGTCCATTTCCGTTTTAAAAATTTATTACATGAAAATAAAACTAGAAGAATGCATATCGCCTATGGCACATATGGGAATCTTGGTTTCAAAGAGAATCACTCCTTAAAAGTTTAATTCAAAGCAATGGATGATGGAGAAAATTCTAGTAGTATTTTATCAGTATGTAATACAACATAAAAAGTAGTTGTCTTTTAATGTTTCAATTTAAAATGTTGCTTCTCTCACAATTCTACCATAAACAGATTGCAACCTTCATTAAAATCTTTGTTGTTTCAATATTTAGTGACTCAAATTATATAAATTAAAACTACATAAGAATTTGAAAAATGTTAATTATATTTCATTATTAACAATATAACTAAAAAAGTTTTCCAATACCTCTTAAAACAGTTGCATTTCCTAATCATCCAGGGAATAAGGGGCCAACTCACTGCTTCCAATAGAAACTATTTTAAGACCTTCAAATTCCACCACCAAAATATTAAATTTCTAGCAAAAATACAATGTAATATTCATTTAAATTTTTGGAAAATTTTCAATTTTTTCCCACATTAGAGGGTGCAATTATAACTTTTGGGAAATTCAGAAAGTACATATAGTAATATTTTATCAATACCTATCCAACCCAAAATTTTTTATTTTTTCTCTAAAAACAAAAAAGTTCAATGTTTACAGGCAGACAGGCAAAAGACAAAGTAAACACATTATCTCATCACATTTTTTTAAATAAGAAAAAAAAAGGATGCTGAACTTGCACTACTTTGTTCCTTAAAAATAAGTTTTATATCTACTTCAGTAAATCTTAACCCTTCATGTCCAAGACGTTTGTATATGTTCAGAGAATTCAAAATGATAGGCCAAGGACGTGTATATGTGTTTCTAGTACAACAACAACAAAAAAAATCGATTTTTCTTGTATTACCTTAATTTTTCCTTAAAGTTTTAAAAAACTACTGAAAATTAACAAAAAAAAAACTATTCTTAAAAATGGATGGTTTTGGAAGTAATTACAAAGTACACAACACTATTTTTTTTCATTTTACACTTTTTTCTGCCATAAACCTATTTTAATATTCCCACAATTATTTATTCTATGCATCTTTCCTGCTCTTAAAATCAAAACTGTAAGTAACACGAGTCTTCTTAGCCAGAGCAAGCAAGCCTAGAGTTGTCGTCGTGAAGTTCATTGCAGTGTAAAGTATGTCATGGCAGACCAGGTGCAATTGAGTGCAGTGACCTAGTTATAAACTTCCTATTTTGTGATGCCAAGTGAACTACTACTGTGGGTAGGAGTATAATTGGTACATTTGTTTTTACCTCTGAGCGGCACTTTTTTGCCCACCATGGGCTAAATGGCCAGGTCACATGGAGCCTGAAGGTTCAGAGAAGGTTGGGGGAGGGGACCCACTGGAACAGCTGTTGGGAGACAGATGATAGCCTCCCGTCAAGGCCATCCAGTGTCTTTAACAAGCACAGGGTATGGCTCTCCCACACATGGAGCCAGGGCTTAACGTCCCATCTGACAGATGGCAGCTTTTCCAAGCCCATTGGTGTCACCCACTGACTGTGGGAAGGGTGGGGAATTTTGCGGAGATAAATCTCAACCCAGCTGGGACTCGAACCTGGGAACTACAGATTACGTGCCTGGTGTGCTACTGACTGAGCCACCCCCACCCCTCTTATATGGATGAGGAATACTACTGGTGGCATAAATGTAACACTACACTTATGTGATTAATATTTACATTTATTGACATATGTACATTACAAAGGCATACACAGCAAGGTTAAAAACTTAGCCTGAGGTGGCAGTCAGATTGTCTGCCGCACCTCCAAGAAAACCTCTTTCATCTCCAACTGCCAGTGAGAAAAATGCTCTCCACTCCGTCATGTGACAGGATCAGGGTCACATGTAGAGTCTCCAACACTCGGCGGCCCCTCAGCTGACCATTGATTCCTAGAAATGCTGGCCAGCCGAGCACAGAACTTAATTTCCATGAAATAGGGTTGGGTTGTTTTACCTCTGAGCGGCACTTTTTTGCACACCATGGGCTAAATGGCCAGGTCACATGGACCCCGAAGGCTCAGAGAAGGTTGGGGGAGGGGACCCACTGGAACAGCTGTTGGGAGACAGATGGTAGCCTCCCATCAAGGCTTTCCAGCGTGTTCTTTAACGTGCACAGGGTATGGCTCTCCCTCACACGGGGCCACGGCTTAACGTCCCATCCGACGGACGGCGGCCTTTCCAAGCCCATCGGTGTCCCCTACTGACCGTGGGCAGGGTGGGGAATTTTCCCACGAAATAGGAAAACTTCGTCTGGCCCTCACTGTTGCAATGGCTTTCCTGTTGTCCGTTGGAGAGGGGAAGCCATGGGATGGAACAATGGCCACGCCAACCAGCTCTTCCCCTTCCTTGCTGCCAGTGAGCCTCTTACACTAGTTTATTGCCTCGAATGGTTCGATCAGGAAACTATGCCATGTGACTATTACCATGATAGCCAGCAAACGGTTGGCACTGGGACTCCAATGACAAATGGCTTGGAGAAGAGAAATTGCTTGTGTCGAAAACTTCCTCATAGAGTTTCACAATATACTTCAACAAAAGAAACTTATCAAAATAAACCAAAACGATAAACAATTTGTCATATACATTGACATTAAGCTAATATGATATTGATATATGCTAACACTAACATTAGAATTTCCCTGATGCCGCCAAAAGGTATCATGTGAACACACATGCACAGAGTAAAGATACATTTTTGCTCCAAATCAAACTGTGCAAAGTGCTGCTTAAAAATGATGAGTTAACACTCTGCATCCTCCTCCTCTGTGGTTATTGCTCACTTGTGCAGCCAAGTGGCTATATAGTGGATGTTTACAGAAAGAGTTCTTCTCTCACCTCTAGGATAATGAGACCATGCATCTAGTTAGTAGTTATACTTTTATAATGAACCCTTCGTTTTCATTTCTGTTGATTCATTTCCATTGGCTGATCTATCAATCTTTTGGAGTTATGCTAAATTGGATGTATTTGTAGTTAAAAAAACTTTCTTCTTGTATCATTTCCTGAAAACAAATGACGTACTGGATACCTCATTACTTTTCAGGAACACAAGAACAAAGTTTTTTTGGAAGCCAAAAGAACTTCCTAGGCATGGAATCAGTCCTGTGGGAGGGCAATTTTTGCAAGGATTTCCCCCCACACACTATGTGTTTTATCCCCCAGCAGAATTTTTTCAATTATAAATTTTTAAGTTTATATTCAACAGTTTAAAATTTTACTTCCCCTCCCTCCTTTGCCTCAATCATTGACTATGCCACTCTGATGATATATATATATTTTTATGCTTTGGTGCACTGAGTTTTTGGCATTTGGTAAAGATCGACAAAATGCAACACCCAAAGAAAATATTCATAATGTTTGGTAAAAAAAACAGCAGCCAAGAAAGTATTCATCCATATCATAAACTGGACAGAACATCCCATTAATGTGAGCAATCCAAATGACCTTGTATAATGCTGGCTGATGTTGCAAAATATGCCACATTGTAAAAGAATCATTAAAGGAAATAAAAATCGTATTTCGTGTAAATATTATATTATTTGGGAAGAAATTTACTTTAGATGAATACATAACAACTACTTTTATTTATCAGGTTTTCCAAAAGTGAGTTTTAATTGCCTGGTCCGATTTATTTTTTTCACTTTATCACTGTAAAAAAAGTCATTAAAATTAATATGCTTTAAAAGTTTGCTTAAAGTTTTTATAATTTGTAAATAAATTCTGTTTATTTGGTATAAAACGTGATGTATTTCAGCTGATTAGTTACTTTTTAAAAAAAATTCCAAATTTGGCACGGTGATATGACTCAACACAGTTGGCAAAAAGCCTACACTTTTCACAGAGTATGGTACGGAAAAATAAATTACAAAATAGGAGTAATTTTCTTGCTTCAATATTAATTTTTTTGCTATTTAGAAAAAAAAAATAGCCTTTCTATTCATGTGCATTATAATAAAAATATGTCTATTAGTTTTTTTAAGTAAATTTTTATTTGTATTGCCAGATGCATATTTTACTACATGCCTCTATAAAAACCCTATTGAAATAAAGCTAGTCATCTTTTTTGTAAAATATTTTATTGTCAAAAAAAAACCAGAACTGAATGCTGATTAATTTGGCATATAACATGGCATAATTCCTTTCATTACCTATTTGGCAAAAAAAATTCTAAAGTATTATTTTTCACTAATAATAGTGAAAAAACAGCTGGGTCTCTGGATGAAAACTATTTTCCAAGTGGGATTCTGGATGGGTTAATATTACTCAAATATCAGTATAAGTGGTGCAGAAACATAAGAATTTAAGGTGGGGGGGGGGAAATCTTGGTAAAAAAGAAAAAAACCTTTGTTATTAGTGTGGGACAAACATATTTCAATTTGTATTAAATTGTCATTTTTGCTGATTATAACTCAAAATACTGCATTAAATAGTAATTAGTCTTAGTGGATGAGCAGCTAGTGTAATTGACTACTGAGCAAAGGAATGTGGGTAAATGCCAGATAAGGAATAGATTTTTTTTTTCTTTTTAATGTATGTTTTCTGCTGAGGTGTAACCTTTCTCCTAGATCTTCTATATGGTGAATTATATTGACAGATTCCAATTGAACATCTGTGACAGAGAGGATGCTTAAAGAACATTTACTTATTCATACATAATATACTTTTTCAAAAAGCAGCAATACGTTTCTTTTAAGATAAAATATTTCAACACATAGTTAAAAGGCAAATTCTAAAGGGCAATGAGAACCAGTTACATGTGATGATGACTATCCAAATTCAATAAACTTTCTTAATTTAGATACGGTCTGTAAATGGTAGATAGGTAGTTACTGGAAGGAGAGCTATGCACCAATCCCTTGTGATGAAGCATAGAACCAGCCAGGCCTAGAACCCAATGTCCGACCCCACTTTCTCGTAGTCATTAGTACCTTCCAAAGACCATTAGTACCTTCCAAAGAGATACTCTCTCTTGTGGAAGTGCATGGAAGAGGAGGGCTGACAGATTAGTGTGTCCTACTGATCTGGACAACAATGGCTACTTTTATTTTTTTTCTTTCTACCCTGCTGAGGAGTGGTCAACCACACTGAGTCCTGGAGCTGACCATATAAACCCACTGGACTGGACAGATATATGGCTCTGAGCTTAATTATGGATCCTGATTTTGCTGCACTGGTGGGCTTCTGTGGAGGGAAAATCTTCCACTGTGTTTTCTGTTTGTTTGTGGGTTGACAGCCCCAAGTGAATAAATCCACAGGATATGTTTATCAGCTGGTGGATAATCCTGAGCATAGGTCATCGCAGGCACCTGAACGCTTTGCTTCTACTGACATTGTCAAATTCTACATTGGAGGAAGTCTTCCAGTGTAGATGGCTTCAGCCTTTAGTGGTGGGGGAATGCCACATGCCTGCAATTAGGGGACTGTTTGATATTGTCGCCATTTCCTCTCTCAATAAACATAGTTTCTTTAAACATCCCACTAACCATTTTCTCTTCAGAGGTAGTTGGAATGTGAGGACTCTGCACAGAGCTTTTTCTCTTCATGTCCTCACACAAGAATTTCACCATTATAGTTTAGATATTCTCGGCTTGCAAGAGACCAGATGGACAGATAAAGGTCAGATTCTTAAAAATAATCTTAAATCTCTCTTTTCAGGGAGGGACGACAATAAACATCACCAAGGCGTGGGTCTGCTTCTCAGCAGACACGCTAGTGATGCTCTTCTAGGATATGAGTGCATTAATGAAAGGTTTCTTACAGCAAAATTTCAGACAAGCATTAAAGACCTGAATGTTATCTGCTGTAATGCCCCCACTGAGGATGTTGATGAGGATGAGAAGGATAGGTTTTATGAACAACTTCAGGATATTTTGAATTCTGTCAAGAAAGGAGATATTACCCTTGTTCTTGGTGACTTCAATGCCAAAGTTGGTACTCACTCTGACCTTTGGGTAGGGGTGATTGGCCCTTTTGGTATTGGTAGCTGTAATAACAATATCTCCTACAGATAAGTAAACTCAATGGTTTCAGAATAACTAACACTTATTACAAACACTGTGACATACATTAAGTGCACATGGGTTTCACCAGATCGGCTGATTAAGAATATGATTGATAATATATTACCAGCAAATGGGCTAGTTCTGTTAGAAATACCAGGGCATATAGTGGAGCTGAAATTAGATCCGACCATACCTTGTTAAAAGTGTCTTGCAACTTAAACTTAAAAAGTATTGTGCTAAGGCTAAAAAATTTACTTTCAATTCTGAAGCTCTGAAAGCCCCAGTTATAGCTAAAGCTTACCATGATAGGTTACTTAGTCATTATGACAATCATGGTTTCTTACTACTGAAGTGGAAGAAGAATGGAACCATTTTCAACAGGCATTTTTAGAAACTAACAGAACATTTTTAGGAAAAAGGGAGCAGAGGAGGCAGTATTATTTGAGTGATAAGGCACCTGAGCTCATTTCAGAAAGAAAGAACTGCAAAGAATGTCCTTAGTTAATACTCTAATAGTCCTAATAGAAAGCATTACAGAGAGCATGTAAAGGATTCATTACAGAAACATGTAAAGGATCAGTTAGCTGCTGATAAGAATCTTTGGCTTGATGGCTTGGTTGACAAAGCCGAGGAAGCAGTTAGACAACACAACAGCGAGAGTTGTATCAGATAGTTAATGTTTTGTGTGGTAGAAAATGACAAGTATACAGAGATGAAGGATAAACAAAAAAGGGATTATAGAAGGTGAGGATTCTGTCATGGTTAAGTGGGCTGAGCATTTCATTGATGTTCTAAACAACGTGGTTAGTTCTACTCCCATTGTTTGTAATGTTGATAGATGCATTTGTGGCTTTAATGTTGGTCCTAAAACTCAATCTGAAGTCATTTTGGCTATTTCTAAACTTAAACTTCATAAATACTCAGGGGTAGATGAAATTGCTACTGAAATGTTTAGAGCTGGGAATGTTTCGGTTACCACTTGGATGACTGAAATTTTGAATATCTTTTATGATAAAGGCATGGTTCCTAAGGATTTTACCAGAGCTATTGTTATCCCTATTTTCAAAAAAGGTAATCGCAGTTCTTGTGATAACTATAGGGGTATTAGCCTACTCTCTGTTCCTGGGAAATTTCTTTCCATGATTGTGCTTAATAGAATTAAGAATCTGGTTGACAGTCAATTGCGTGATGAGCAACGTGGATTCAGAAGTGGTAGGGTATGTGTGGATCAGATATTTTCACTTAGGCAGATTCTTGAGAAATGTTTAGAGTTTCAGAAACCTTTGGTTGCTAGCTTTGTTGATTTCAAAAAGGCTTTCGACTCTGTTGATCGTCATAATTTGTGGTTGATTGTGAAATCATATGGTATACCTGACAAGTTAGTTAACATAATGAAAGCTCTCTATAATAACAATGAGTCGTGTGTGAGAGTTGGTAAAGCTTGTAGCAATTGGTTTAGCATTGCTTCTGGTCTTCGACAAGGGTGCATTTTGTCTCCTTTTCTCTTTAGTTTGGTTATTGATTATGTTATGCGAAATTCACTACAAGGGAAAGATTTTGGCCTTAAATGGGCTGGAGATACGAAAATTTCTGATTTAGATTATGCTGATGATTTAGCCCTTTTGGCAAATGATGTTGATGAGATGAACTCTTTCATTCGAGCTGTTGATGAGACTGGTAGTAGAGTAGGTTTGGTTATAAAAAGAGAGGAAACTAAAGTGATGAAAATTGTTCAGGCAGACTGTTATTCAGTTAATCTGAATGGTTGCAGTCTTGAGCAGGTGTTACAGTTTAATTATCTTGGGAGCTATGTAACAGATAATGGTGATGTGCGGCATGAGATTAACAGACGAATAGGGATTGCTGCAGGGACTTTTAAGAATCTATGGAGAGTGTGGAGAAATAGGCGTATACACCTAAAGACTAAAATTAGACTGTATAATAGTTTGGTTCTTTCTAGGGTTAGTTATGGTAGTGAAACTTGAACACTTTGTAAACAAGATAACAGGAAACTAGATGCTTGTGATTCCAGATGCTTACACAGTATCTTGGGCATTAGATGGTTCAACTTTGTAACTAATGATGAGGTTAGGCAAAGGAGTTGGCAACCTCCTTTAAGCAGCATATTGTGCAGAGAGAGACTCTTGGTTTGGCCACGTTGCTCCTATGGGTAATTATAGATTGGTGAATAAGGTTATGAACAGTGTGCCTAAAGGCCTCTGAAAGGGGGGGGGGGAGACCTAGGATGCAGTGGGCAGACAATGTCAAACAGGACCTTGTTAGAATTGGTGTGCAGTGGTCAGATATAGCAGATGTAGCTCAGGACAGACTTGCTTGGAGAACTAAATTGCACAGTCTGGTTGGACCTCTGTAGCCCATGGCTGCTTGAGAATAATGATGATGATGAATTTAGATAATTTTAAACATAGAACTCAAATAAAGTTCTCTCTCAAAACATGCTTAAAAACCAAACAATCTCCTCTTATCTATTAATGCGAGTTTACAAACAAGCCTATTGTTGTAAATCAATGGTATTTATCCTTTAATGACCAAGATGTCTCAAAAAAGGGTTTAGGGTAGTTAAGATAAAGGAATAGCACATTTCAAACTAGTTCATGTCATATTTTGGCCATTATTATCATTATAACATTAAATATATTTATTAGTAGGCTGAAATAAACGTATCAGATATCACCCAGATCATATACAGGGCAGTAAGTCCATATCTAGTAGGTAATAACTTCAGAAATGATTAACTTGACAGGTAGGTATTATAATGACAGGAGGAAAAAGTAATCTGTTAGGAATAAATTCAGTGGTATGATTGCAGTAGTCTTTGTATAAAATAAAAAAATAAATAAGTACCTCCTCAAGCAGTTGCTTGCCACAGAGGTCTGACAGGAACCTGTCAGTTTATTATCTATAGTAGTAGGTCTGTCTGTCAGAATGGCAGGATCTCAGTAGAAAAGCAACACCAACATCCATGCCTTACCAGTGCTCGAACACAGGTCTCTTTGATCAGTAGCCAAGCACACTAACTATTTGGCTATGGGATGGCATATTCTTTGTCATGTGTAAAAAAACGTTTTGTGAGGATGCCATAAATAAGATAATGAAAGGAAGTGAATCGTAAAAGAGTAGAATATTATCAATCAAATAGAAAGAATACTCAGAAAACAGGCAAGAGTAAGAATATGGCTAATAAAAAAGTTAACATAGAAATTTAGCAATAATGTCATTTAAAACTGTACAGTGGATATGAAATCAAGGTTGTTTACTGGTTTTCATTCTACCATGGATAATGCATTCCCAGAATTTCAAACAGATGCTATAAATTCCTAAGGATATACCACTTATACATGGAACACAGCAAATGTCATCATATATGGACAGAGCAATGAGATAAAATGGAAAGTTAATGAAACACATTAATATTTCCACTTTCCCCAGGAAAATAAACTCTGAAACATATAAATATTTAATAAAACACAATAAAGCTGTTACATTTAGATAGCACAGTGTATTACAACCCTAATACGCAAAGTGCAACGTATATTATACATGAGTTGGAACCATTAAAACCAAGTTATATCTGTCTGAGGATCTCACTGGGAAAATTTTGGTATTTTATATATTATTTTTCTTAGTTTACATCAGCCATGGGCAACCCATGGCCCATGAACTTTTCAAGTGGGTCATGAATATTACTGTCCAAATTATTTAATTTTTTTATCTCTTGTTCTTATATCACTTTGTGGAATACCAATTTTTCTTCCTTTCCCAATTTACCTTTACACTGTTTTTGAAAGTGTTCTTTAGTAGCAAAAATTAAATTTGTGACAACATCAACCCACACGACAGACTTTGAGCACAGGGATAGATCAGGTTTTCTGAATATACTTTTCAGGGGTCACTGAAGTAGACACTACATCAGTAAACATTCTTAATTATGAAAGTGAAGTGGAGAAACTTATGGCTGCTTTACACATGCAAAAAAATTCATTTACCCAAAGGTCTCAAGACTCCAATGCTATTGAGTGAGCAAGTTTTGTTATTAGTGAGAAAACTGCAAAATATTACAAAAATTATTCTGAATATGAATTGGTAAAGGTGTGCCTGCACACAGTTTTTAGTACGTTTTGTCCAAAGAGAAAAAATGATAACATAGATTTATTCCCCAATATCATAATCACGTGTATCGATGAACTTGCTGTGTTATGCCCCCTCATTCACTTTTACTTTACCTTAACCAGTTTTGCTTAATTTACGTTATATTTATTATTTTGGGGATTTTAATTTCATTTTTGGCATCACAGGTTGTGCATGTGTCAACTCCGAACTTTCGATTGTCACCGGCTAAAGCGCGCGTGTACAAGGACACACCACCTCTTGCGTCATAGCTTGCGCGCTCGTCATTTATGCAAATGTCTTTACCAGTGCAACAGCCACATGTTGCCGAGCCTGTATGCTTGTTATAACCGTGACATGTAGTCACAGTAGTCAGTAAGAAGCAGTCAGTAGTAAGAGAGTTATTAGTAGTTGGAGTAGTTGTGAGTAGTAGTTGAAAGTAGTTGGTGTTAGTCACAGAGTAGAAGAGTTGTGAGTAGAAGTTAGATAGTGATGATATAGATGACATTTTCATTTACGTTGGTGAGTGTTTAAAAATATTTTTTGAAATAAACTTGTTTGTTATAGAAACTTTTTTGAATCTTTGCTATTTTTTCTCTTCAGCAACGATATTTGATAAATTTTGATTATATATTTAATTATATTGACAATCATTTAATTTTTGAATTCTTACTCGCTAAGTAACGCCCACTGGTATTCGAATCCTAATTGAACTTTATTTGGCAATTTGTTAATTACTGCCTGGTGCCCAATTTAGCTATCCAGAACTTGAATAAATATTGGATCAGACAAAGGGTCCCAAACTTTAATAGTATTATAAATCTTTGGAGCATTACAGCTGTCAATATAGAAAACACCTTTACAGGCTTGTTTCAAAATTTGAATATTTTTCTTTGACTCTTGATGAAAGTACTGATGTTAATTTCCATTAAAATACATTCCTTTTTTTCTAATTATGTTGCTTACTTTCAATGTATTGTATATTTTAATTCTAATTTTAATTAAAACAAATAGTTTTTAATTAAAATTATAAAATGTACCTGTTCCTTTTTTAAATAAATAGGTATATGTCAAAATTTAATTCTTTTATTAAAATTATGAAATATACCTGTTCCTTTTTTAAATAAACAGGTATATGTGAAAATTTAATTGTTTACACATATTATCTACTCTGGGTATAGGATTTGGGGGAAGGGTAAGTTTAGATAGTTTAATGTAAAAGGTAAGGTTGTGGCACACAGCACTCTGAAAAAATCCTCATCTGCCCTTCCAATGAGAAAAGGTTGCCCATCTCTGGTTTACAGATTTTGATCCTACTCATATCCATGTTTTTACATTTGTGAAATAATTTCTGACTTCTCTTTCAAGAAGAAATCCTGATATACTGAATGAGATCCAAAAACAGCAAGTCAGAGGTGCAAATCAAAATACTGCCACATCATTGCCAAAATCATAACTTTCTAGCCTTAAAGTGAAATTCTTCAAAGATTTCAGAGTGTTTGCAAAATATTTTAGTGAACTATTATAATATTGTGGATGTCATCATATATTTAAATGTGTTGTTACTGTATATATCATACATTTATAATGTCTATGCAACATATATAGTGTATTTTCTTTTAGATTAAATGAATTTTATTTTCCCTAAATAACAGATTTAACTCAATTTCCATAGCAACTATTGTAAATTTCCTTCAACATTATAAAAATATAAGATAGCTACACAACTGAAGCAATCTGTCCTTTAATGACTGCAGGTTATAAAGACAATATATTTGTATTTATTATTTTGTACTAAAATACAGAAAACTTTTGTCTGGAACAGAGTTAGTGAAGTACAAAGAAAAAAACTCAACTGCACACCTTATTTAGTACATAAGCTATTTAATACTATAACTTTTTCACTTAATATATCAACTATATAAGCAGTTTTATGCAGACATTACATTTGAAAGTAAGTCACTTACCCCTTAGCTTTGCCACCTATTTGGTAAAGTTTATGTTACAGTTAAATATTTAAAAATTGAAATACAGCACATAGGGTATCTTCCCCGTTTTGCCCATGAAGAGAAAAAAATTACCAACTGTTCTCATCAATAACATAAAACTGCTTAAAAGTTCAAAATAAATAAATAATCACCAGAGGGGTAAATCTAAACCCATGGTTGTCTATTTTTTTTTTAAGAAAAAGACTGCAAGCAAAATATGCATTAAATGAACTACTATCCATGTTAAAATGAAATGTTAAAAACTAATATAAGTAGAAATGCTTCTATTTTTTTCTCCATATTTTTAAGATTCAAAAGAAACCTTACCACAGAGAAATATTCTCAAATATTTGATTTCTACAAAATAGAATTCATATCAATCAGTTTTTTTTTGCATTTGGCTGTTGAAGTTCTGTGATACGTATATAAGCACAAATATATATATGGTCTGATGATTTAATATAGTCCTCTCTCAGTCAAATCAGAACACTTGGCATAATTTCCGTTTTCCAAAGCAAGTTGCAGAGTAATGTATGAAAAAAATAGTTTACAGAAATGTTATCCTTAGGAGCAAAAGTATTAAAAATACATAAAATAAAAATTCCAGATGTGGCTATATTTCAAAATTTCAATTTTAAATGAAGAGATAGCAAGAATCATGAAAACTTCAGTTATTTTTACAAGATGAACTATGTGCTATTAATGAAACATAATGAATACAGGAAGCAATTTATGGAGACTGTATTAAAATTAAATTTCAGCTTTACATTCAGAACATACTAATGTGCAGAAAATACTTATCATGGTAAACTTTAATAATATAAGCATTTTTCATTTTTGTTTTGAAAGCTCTCACAGAATCTACTTATGTACAATGATTTATGTATACATAATGCAGCCCAAATCTATTCTGTAAATGGGCAAGTGACATGTCTTAAGTTCAAATTAATGTATGCCATTTAAATTCTTTGGATGATTATATCTCTTGAGCAGCACATTACTCAGTTTTTCTTGATCTAGCACAATCTGCAATGTGAAAGGCCTTTCCAAATAAAATTGACAAATTGCATTTCACTTAACCATTTCAATTCTGAAGATATTTGGTCTATTTAAAAGCTTCATAAAAGAGAAGAACAAAACATAGTTTTCTATTCAGTCTTAATGAGTTTTTCCCTTAATCATAGGCAATTTGAAATCAATGAAGGGTCCAAATTTTGCATTTTAATTATTTTTGAAACTGCTGAAAACAATTTTGAAATGTGTGAAATTCAAGTTTTCTATTAATAATATTCATAAACATAAGTTTATACAAGTCTCTAATAGTGGGGTCCTTAATACAAAAAACATTTAAAAAATGTATTTTACCCATTTATTCTCTAAGAGGATTTTTTCTGATAGCTCACAAAAAAAAACATTAGCCAGAAGGCTTTTGTGGCATATCATTATGTGACTGTAGGTACTCAGGCTATGGAGAGATTGACTCCTCAAATGCCCTTAATTGATGAGTGATTGATTAGATAGTGTGCAGCAAACATCAGCTATGGAGGAGAGATAACGCTGTCTCAAGACAAGAGCTTTGAGAACTATTATTATTATTTGTAATATAGTCAGCAAAGCAACTTAACATCTTTAAGAATTATGTAAGTTGTTTTAAGAATGTAAGGTGAACTGTGATAATAGCACTGTGAATAAATGTTTTTGCATTTGTTAAGAAAATAAAAACATTACCTGCTTTTGGTCACTCCTTTTGGTGTGGGAGGATGCCTCTGTTCCCCAGTAGGATACTGAGCTATTAATAATTTAATGAAGGAACAATGTATGGCATAAAAGATACGATCATGGCTAAAAATAAATTCTGCTGCGGGAGGATTATATATAATAATGTGAATATTTTTATATATTACCTCCCCAGTGGGGTGAAAAACAGTACATCTTTTAAATGCGGATATCAGTATCCGTGCAGGGCTCTATATATAATTACCTATATCATTCCTATCAGCACATCATAAAAGTGAGAGTACTATAAATACCAGTAGTAACTAAATGCACTATCAACTGAAGTGGAAAATTCTTATGTACTTCACAATTAGTTCACTATGATGTTCTGCTACAACTAATACATTAACACCACATACAGATTTTTGCTTTTTTTGAAACACTAATCACCTCTATGATATGTAAAATTTCATTCATATCTTTTGATACTAGGTAGCACAGAATTTCCATTGAAGTGCTTTAAAATATTTAATAGTGTCATAGAGTATTAAAGATATTAATTTTAAAAATATAGTTTTTTACAATGGCTGTTAAGTAAGTTTGGATAGGGCTGGCCAGATCTACAGGAAAATAAAATACGAATCCAAATTGGAATATTCACCCCTAACTAAATTGTCAATTGTTGAGTCTAATTTTATGAAATAATATCTCTAACACATCATAAGACATATACGAAATGCATGTTGCTGATCAATTATTTTATTATTGCATTATTAATTATAATCATTTTGTGACCAAATTTAAATATTAATGCTATTTGGAATGAAAAATATTAGAAATACTAGTAGTATCAAAGTTTGTGGGTATCATCATTATAAGTGCAAAGAGCTATTCATTTATTTAAAATAGAGAATACAAAAAAAATTAATTTAAGTAACTAAAAAACTGATTAAATAGTTGAAATTATGATTAAGCATTTTTTTTTTTATTTTCACAATTACAAGAAATATTTGAAATGTTAATTATTCTAAGTCCCAGTCAGAACTGTATAAGCTCATGTGCTACCAAAAAAATATTTCATAGATTGGTAAAAGATTCTCAATCACATATTTCATAGATTAGTAAAGTAAAAAAAAATTCCCTTTATTGTTTAGACTCTATAGAGGTGTTTGCATCAATCATGGCTATCCTGTTTGACATTATCCACCTGACTTATTTTAGATCTCTTTTCTTCAAGCATTTAAGCACAGAATCATACTCTATTCAGTTATATACAGTTCTGCATGTGTGCAGGAAGTACTTTATTTTACTTAACTTTTGAATTTTTTTTAATTTTCTACTTATATTTCTAAAAAAGCAAAACATTCATTTTCAAATATCTTTTTTCCTATTTTTTAATTACTAACCAAATCAAAGTAAGAATGCTTAAAATTTAACAGAACTTTATAATCTTTAGACATCAAAAATGTGCAATAAAACTACCATCTATTGTTGGAGATTTACTGCATAAAGGAAATAAAACCAAGAGTCCAATGATCAAAAAAAGAAATTACTTAAATTCGTCAGATCATTTAGATGTAACAGTTATATAATTAGAACTTTTTTTTCTATGAACATTATATGCTTACTGTATTCTAAATGAATCCCTTAATGAAATGATACTTGTCATCTTTATTCAAATGCTTTTAAATAATCAGCATTGTTTTTAAGGAATATTTAAAAACTGAAGTATTTTCTGCAAACATTTATCTTTCTAGTTAATCTGAAATTACTTCAATTTTGATTAAAAAATAATAATGAGTACAGTGACACATGGATATATATATATATACATAAACAACAAACTCACGCATGTATCCTTATTACCTCTTCATAAATATTTTAAGTGTTTTATTTACTGTTAAAGGTTTACTTTAAAAGTTTAAAAATAAAAATTAATGCTACTATTTTACAAAAAAAATCTCATTTTCAAACAATTCCAATTTCATTTCATATTTTCTATCAAAATCACAACAACTAAAAATTATATATACACTGAACCTTGAGTTATATTTCATCAGTATACTTAACATCAGATTTCACTGGTGATATAAATGATGATACATTAGCTAGAATACAATTTTATTATGAGTTCAATTCTAAATAAAATTACATGATATATATATTATGAAAGTTTATCACTCTTTACTGTTAGCCAGTCATTAATCCCCAACATTAATGATGAGTTAATGCAGATATTAAAGCCCAACATCTTGCCAATGTAAGATAAAAAAATTTGGACTGCCTGATAGCTCCAATGATAGACTTTCACTT
This sequence comes from Ryuthela nishihirai, assembly GCA_038380435.1. NCBI lineage: Eukaryota > Metazoa > Arthropoda > Arachnida > Araneae > Heptathelidae > Ryuthela > Ryuthela nishihirai. The sequence goes on along the minus strand of JAWZYU010000023.1, from coordinate 985,865 downwards.
TATTAAATACACTATTTATTACTAATAAATATGTATCAATGACATAACACTGTAATCAAAGAATTTTCTTTCCAAAATAAGATTCTTACCTGTTGCCATGAACATGAGATGCACAAAATGCAAAACTATAATGAATCAATGTAGGATCAATCATTACAGATTTTTCAGCTCTATCTAACAGATCGTGCAGGTAACACAGATGACGATAACAACTGCGTGCACCATAGCGTGCACAATATTCATCAAGCACAAAAACCTGGCCAGGACTAAACCATCCCTGAAATTATCAGTGAACATAGGTGAGGTTTACTTATGCTTAATGAAGAACTTAAAATTACAGAATGAATGAACAAAATATTATAGATATCTCAATTGAAAGGACAATTTTACACACCCACCTAATAATGTGTGGGTCCACCTTTTGCCCTCACAACAGCAGCAACACATCATAGCATGGACTCTACCAGGTTTTGAAAATGTTCAGGTGCTATTGTGACCATTGATTTCAGGACAGCTGTTCATAAAGTACACAGAGGTTCGGTGCTGAGTTTCGGGCTTGAATACATTGTCCCACTTTATCCCACAGTTGCTCAATAGGGTTCAAATTAAAAGAGAGAGAGAGGGCCATTTGAAGGTTGTGAATTAACTGTAATACTCCTCCAACCAGTCCTTCACCAAATAAGAGCAATGAGATGACACTGTATTCTTGAAAGAAGGCACTTGCTGTGGGAAATGAATAGCCATGAAAGGGTGTAGGTGTTCAGTGAGTACATCAACATAGCCTTGTGCGGTGATGGTGGTCTCAATAAGTACAAGGGGCCCCAAGGTGGCTCACATTAACACGTCCCAGAACATTACACTGCATCCACTGAACTGTAATACCCTAACCTGATAGTAGGGGTTCATGTCCTTGTGTGGTCTGCACCATACAGCAAACCTCTTGTCAGAGTCTCAGTGTGAAAATTATATATACACTGAACCTTGATTCATGAAAGTGTTGTAATTGGAACCTTGATTCGTCAGACAAACCTACCCGTTTTTGGTCTTCCACTGTCCATTGTTGATGTTCCTCCACCCAATGCAGCCTCATAGCACACTTGCTGTTAACAAAGCTACTCAAGATGGGCATCAGCTGCCATAGCCCAGCTGTGCCATCATATGTCGAATGTTCTTTGCATTAACCTTCATAGCTGCCATACCCCAGCTGTGCCATCATATGCCGAATGTTCTTTGCATAAACTTTCATAGCTGCCTTGTCACTGAATGCAGACATTAACATTTGCAATGTGGCCTTCTGTTATACAGGAGAGACAGCACTCACTTCGAGCATCAATGGCCTGTTCACTGACACATTTCCCCCAGCAGCTGCAGGTTTTCATGTAGTCCTGGTACACACGTGCGACAGTTCCATGTGGATATCCCAGACATTATAGCCATCACAGACATGGAGCATTCCATCTTCCTTGCACCACCTATCTGCCCACTATCGAACTTGCTCAGGTTGCTGTGCTTACCCATCAAAACAGCCCCAGGTATGTAATACAGCAGCTAGGTATTTGACCTATTTATAGTCTTCAATGGGTTACTGCTGGCCACACTGTGGCAAGAGGGAAGATTTGTGGATGGGTGTGGTGTGTATAATTGTACTTCCAGTGCATTAGATGCAGTCTACAGAAAATTAAAATTAACCTCGATACACATTCAGCCATTGCTACATTTCCACTACAAAATTTACAAAGGTACATTAGTTGTTTACCAAGATAAACACATTAATGTAACCAAGATTACAAGTTTAATGGCAATTTTTTTTCTTTATAACTTTTCCACAATAAAGCAATTCACAGCACTGTTATAACTAACCTAGGCATATATATTTTCTTCCTTTATGCTAATATGTAGTCCCCAAATTCTTAATGTAACGTTCTCTTTCAGTAGATCCTTGTTACTGGCATCAGTAATGTACAAAATTAGATCATAAGCTGAATCAAAAGATTCAACAATTGAGCTTTTTATTAGAAAAACTATGCATTTAGAATTTTTCTTTTACAGAAAGAAAAATGTAACCTCAAGAATGTAAAAGTATTGAGTGACATTTTTTTTACTTTTTCAGGATCTCCCCCCCTCCCCCTCAAGATGCTACCATATTTTCTTACCCAACAGTTTCACTTGTAGTTGATACACTATTCATCTAGTGTCTATTCTTGAGGTTTTGGGATCAAGCAACATGAATTTCAATTCAAAATGTATATAGAACATTTACCTTTTCATCAATTATGTGTACCAATTAAATGCAGTAACAATACTCAAATTTTCACTCAGCAAAAATCATAATATCATCACCTATAAAATTCCAACTCTCTGTTCACAGCATACATCCTTATTAAAAAAAAATTAACTGAACTATGCAACACAGACATTGACCCACTTTCCTCAGCTTGGTGTTTGATCTCCAGGGGATATTAGCTACCTATTGGAGATATAATGCTCCCCTACCCACACCTCTCCATACTTAACTCTGGTCAAGGTTTCCACCTTAAATAAAATACATTCCCCAGACCTCCTCCTAAAACTTAAAATATCACAAATTCATATTAAGAACCAGTATTTAGTCCTTCCAGTGTCCACATTGTCTGCATATGTTCGCAGAATCTGTAATGAAAGGCCAAGGACATAGGTATATGCTTTTAGTATAACAAAAAAATCGATTTTTTAAAAATAAAAATTGCCACTGTAATTTTTATATATATCTTATAAAAATACATAATTCAGGCTCAAAAAAACAATATTTTTTAATTTAATGCATATTTTATTAAACTAAACTATAAATAATTTTATAAAGCCATCTGATTGTCATTTCTTAGCACTAAATGATATTGCAGATTTGCTTGTTAATGTTCCTATTTGCTGAAGCAACCTGCTGATTTAAGCTCAAAAATTTGATTTGAACTAATATCAACAAATTTTTCCTTAAATTTTAGAAAATCTCCTGAAAATTAACAAAAAAAAAAACCTACTATTTTTAAAAACGATAGATTTTAGAAGTAATTACAAAGTACATACTACCATTTTTTTTTCTTTTCACTCTTTTCTGTCATAAACCTATTTCTGCATTCCCAAATTATTTTCATTATTTTCCTCAGCATTTTATGCATCTTTCCCACTCTTAAAATCGAAACTGGAAGTAAACACATCCTTCTTAGAAATTCTGAAAATCTTAGAAATTAAATGCAGTTGCATTTAATTAGTTATGCTTCACTAAGGCAAACAAGATGCAGATGGTTCACACATACTATCTCCATTCCGTGTGCTACAAGTGGCTCCCATAATGTTTGGATTCAGCATATTAGATACCCTTTGTAAAGTTAGTATTTACATTTTTATATTTAAACCTTAATTTTCATTTCAGTAGATTTATTTTCGTATATTTGTGATCATTTCGCCAATTGATAAGTATTGATTTTTCATGGTTATGCTACATCACATGGCTGGCATACAACTTGTGTGGATATTTTAACTTCGCATTAGACTATAGGTTAATTATTATTTTATTATTTATTACTTTTCCAGTAAAACTTTGATCTGGTATCATTTTCTAAAAATAAATAAGTGTTGGATATGGAAGCAAATGAATTTCTCTAAATTTGTTTCCCTTAGTTAGCAAATCTTTCAATCGCTGATTTATCGATATTTCCGAGTTATGCTAGATCGGAGGCCAGCTTAAAAGTTGTTGCAGATATTTTATTTAACATCCTATTAGGTTATATATAATTTTTCTTTTATTATTTCTTTTTTTTTTAGTAAAAAAAAAACTTTGAGCTTCTACCGTATTCTGAAAATGAATGTCTTGGATACGAAAGCAAAATAGACTTCCTTGCAACAGAAATCACAGCTATCATGTGGGAGGGCAATTTTGGGAAGGTGTCGACTCTGCTAGTTTAGTAGAAAGTTACACCGCCCCCCCCCCCCTTCTAGAAAAAAATATATTTTTTTAAATTCATAATGTTAGCAAAAAAAAGCAGCCAAGGAAGTTTCTTTTATTTTTTAAAACCAGTTCAGAAAATCCCGTGAATGTTAGAAGTTCAAATAACTTTGTATAACACTGACCGTGTTTAAAATATACAAAACTGAAAAGAACAATTTAAAAGAAATAAAAATCATATTTCAGGTTGAATATTATATTATTCGGGAGAAAAATTCATTTCGATTAATATATAACTATTTTTATTCATCAGGTTTCTCAAAATTAAGATTTAATTGTATAGTGTGACCTTTCTTTTTTCACCATATCACATTGAAAAAAAAAATTTAAATTCTACCTAATTTGGTATATAACATGACCTTTTTTTGTTGATTAGTTATTTTTTAAAAAAATTCTAAAGTTGACTTCTTTATCTGACTCAGTACAACTGGCTAAAAGTCTGGAATTTTCTCAAAATATGGTGCCCAGAAAAAAATTACAAAATGAGAAAAATATTTACTTGAAACAAACAAATTATTTTTTTTGTTATTCAGAAATAAATAGCCTTTCTATTCGTGTGTATTATAATCATTTCTATCTATTAGTTTTTTTTAAAAGAAAATTTGTGTTGTCAGATGCATTTTTTTAATACATGACTCTAAAAAGGTCCTATTAAAATAAAACTTGTCTTTTTAGTTAAATATTTTAATTTTCAGAAAATGCAGAATTAAACGATGAATAATTTGGCATATAATATGCCATAATTCCTTTTGTTAGTTATTTGGCAAATTAGTTCTAAAGTTAATTTTTTGGCTGCCATATGGAGAAAATAGCTTGGCCTCTGGATGGAAACCAGTTTTTCAGGCTGGACACTGGGTTAGAGGATAATAAACCCCCTACACCTACCGATATGATAATCGACCCCCTACACATATATACATACATCCAACCAATATTAATACCGTCATTATCTCATTAATATATTTATTATAAATCCCACACAAATGTAACAATATGTTAGTCACACAATTATCATGCACATTATAATCCCATGCCATGACAATTATGCTAATTTTAATTTATTCACAAAATGAAGCTTTGCTCAAATCTCAAGAGTTACCAGAACTCCACACTATCTTTTCCCCTCCCTCACATGCAGATCACATTACATCCATTTGTACATCTCACAACCAATCTGAACCTCAAAGTGGTCATCAAACAACTGTTCCTAGTGCAAAATATAAAGCTGCTCACTCACCACCTGACAATGCACCCACAATAAGGGTGTGCAACATGTATCATGCATCTTAATATTGGTATCATCGCAAAATGCTGCAGGAAAAATGGTGATCACTAACAGACAAAAACAATGCTGGCAGAAATGCAGAATATGCAATTCACTGACAGCAAAAAATGGTGACTAAAATGGTATTGCGACAAAATTGCAAAAACAGTGTCGCAACATTATGCTGAGAATAAAACAATGAACGCCAACATTGCAAAATGTGCTGACAACAATATGTGTTGCAAGAAAAGCATTGATAAACTCTACTATCATTACAATTTACTATTGTTATTTAATAAATTTTCACTTTGTCAATTGTCTGTATATATTCAACAGTTTTGTTTTTAGAGATATACATACAAAATCTGAATGCAGCCATTGGCTATACAGATCCTAGCAGACTAATAATTTTGCTCTCCACAGTTGTCTGTTCTGAGCTACAGCTACTGCATTTGGTCACTGTACACCAATTCTAGCAAAGGTCCTGTTTGGCATTGTCTGCCCAATGCATCACAGGTCTCCACCTTTTCCGAAAGCCTTTGGGCATACTGCTCATAATCCTATTTCTCAATCTGTAGCTATCCATACGGACAACATGGCCAAACCAATACAGTCTCTCTTTCAACAAAATACTGCTCAAAGAAGGTTGCTGAGTCCTTCTTCTAACCTCATCATTACTTACAAAGTTAAACCACCTAATGCCCAAGATACTGCATAAGCATCTAGAATCAAAAGCATCAAGTTTCCTGTTATCCTGCTTACAAAGAGTCCATGTTTCACTACCATACCTAAACTTACAAAAAAACCAAACTATTATACAGTCTAATTTTACTCTTTAGTTTAAACACCTATTTCTCCACACTCTCCATATATTCTTGAAAGTCCCAGCGGCAATTCCTATTTGTCCATTTATCTCATGCCACACATGACCAGTATCTGTTAAAAAGTACCCACGAAAATTAAACTGAGACACTTGCTCCAGAGTACAGCCATTCAAATCAACTGAAACACCATCTGGCTGACCAATTTTCATCTCTACTTTTTTCTCGGGGCGGGGGTGGCTCAGTCGATAGTGCGCCAGGCTCGTAATCTGTAGTTCCCAGGTTCAAGTCCCAGCTGGGTCAGTGTTGAGATTTATCTCCGCAAAATTCCCCGCCCTGCCCACGGTCAGTAGGGGACACCAATGGACTTGGAAAGGCAGCTGTCCGTCGGATGGGACATTAAGCCGTGGCCCCGTGTGCGGGAGAGCCATACCCTGTGCACGTTAAAGAACACGCTGGATGGCCTTGATGGGAGGCTACCATCTGTCTCCCAACAGCTGTTTCAGTGGGTCCCCTCCCCCAACCTTCTCTGAGCCTTTGGGGTCCATGTGACCTGGCCATTTAGCCCATGGTGTGCAAAAAAGTGCCGCTCAGAGGTAAAGCAACCCAACTTTTTCTCTGTTTATCACCAAACCTATCCTATTACCAGTCTCATCAACAGCATAATGAAAGAATTCACATCATCAACATCATTAGCCAACAAGGCCAAATCTTCTGCACAATCCAAATCAGAAATTTTCAGATTTCTAGACCATTTTAGGAATAAACTCTTTCCCTTGCACTGAATTTCGCATAACATAATCAATACCCAACCTAAAGAGAAAAGGAGACAAAATGCATCATTGTCAGACAGCAGAAGCAATTCTAAACCAATTTTTATAAGCCTTATCAACACACATGACTCAGTGTTATTGTACAGAGCTTCCATTACATTAACTTGTCAGGTATTTCATATTATCGAACAATCAACCCACAAATTATGTCAATCAACAGAGTCAAAAGCCTTTTCAAAATCTACAAAACTAATAGCCATACGTTTCTGAAACTCTAAACATTTCTCAAGAACCTGTCTGAGTGAAAAAATCTGATCTACAAATCCCCTATCACTTCTGAATCCACATTGCTTATCATGCAACTGCTTATAAACCAGATTCTTAATAGCATTAAGCACAATCATGCAAAGAACTTCACCTGGAACAGAAAGTAGGCCAATACCCCTATAGTTATTAGAAGAAACACGATCACCTTTTTCAAAAATAAGAAGGCTCTGGTAATATCCTCAGGAACAATGCCTTTATCATAAAAAATATTCAAAATTTCAGTCATTCACCTGATAATTCACCAGAAGTAATTTCATCTACTCCTGGGGATTTATGTAGTTTAAGTTTAGAAATAGACAAAATAACTTCAGACTGTGACATAAGGTCAACATTAAAGCCAGTAATACATCCATCATCATTACAAACAATGGGAGTAGAACTAACTACAATGTTTAAACATCACTAAAATGCTCAACCCACCTAGCCACAACAGAATGCTCACCTTCTATAAACTTACCTTGTTTATCCTTTAGTAACTGTATGCCTGTCTGTTTTTTTCCCACAGAAAACATTAACTATCTGGTACAGCTCTTTTCTGTTGTGCAGTCTAACTGCTTCCTCGACTTTGTCAGCAAAGCCATCAAGCCATAGATTCTTATCAGCAGCTAACTGATCCTTTACATGTTTATTAAGCTCTCTGTAATGCTTTCTATTAGGACTAGTAGAGTATTGATAAAGGACATTCCTGCAGTTCTTTCTTTCTGAAATGAGCTCAAGTGCCTTATCACTCAAATAATTCTGCCTTCTCTGCTCCTTTTTTCCTAAAAGAGTACTGTTAGTGTCCAAAAAAGCCTGTTTAAAATGATCCCATTCTTCCTCAACTTCAGTAGTAAGCAAACCATGACTGTCATAATGACTAAATAACCTATCATGGTAAGCTTTGACTATAACTGGATCTTTCAGAGCTTCAGTATTAAAAGTAAATTTTTTAACCCTAGCGCAACACTTTTTAAGTTTAAGTTGCAAGACACTTTTAACAAGATAATGGTCAGATCCAATTTCAGCTCCCCTATATCCCCTGGTATTCCTAACAGAACTAGCCCATTTGCTGTTAATTAATATGTAATCAATCATATTCTTATGCAGCCCATCAGGTGAAACCCATGTGTACTTATGCATGTTGCAGTGTTTGTAATAAATGTTAGTTATTCTGAAATCATGAGTTTATTTACCTGTAGGAGACGTTGCCCATTGCCATTGCAGCTACCAATACCAAAAGGGCCTATCACCCCACTCCAAATGTCAGAGTCAGTGGAAATACCTCCTTTCTTAACAAAATTCAAAATATCCTGAAGTTGTTAGTAAAATCTATCCTTCTCATCGGCATCCCTTAGTGGGGGGCATAGCATAATAGCCGATAATATTCAAGTCTTTAATGTTTGTCTGAAATTTAGCTGTAGGAAACATTTCATCAACCCTTCTAGTGTCCACATCTGTATATTCGGAGAATCCGTAGTGAACACCGAGGATGGCTGTATACCTTTCTAGTACAAAAAAAATTATCTTCGGAGCTACATAACAGATACTGGTGATGTGTGGCATGAGATTAACAGATGAACAGAGATTGCTGCTGGGACTTTTAAGAATCTATGGAGAGTGTGGAGAAATAGGCGTATACACCTAAAGACTAAAATTAGACTGTATAATACTTTGGTTCTTTCTAGAGTTTGTTATGGTAGTGAAAATTGGACCCTTTGTAAACAAAATAACAGGGAACTTTATGCTTTTGATTCTAGATGCTTATGCAGTATCTTGGGCATTAGGTGGCTCAACTTTGTAAGTAATGATGTGGTTAGGCAAAGGAATCGGCAACTTCCTTTGAGCTGCATATTGTGTAGAGAGAAACTTTGATTTGGCCATTTGTCCATATGTATAACTATAGATTAGTGAATAGGGTTATGACCAGTGTGCCTAAATGCTGTAGAAAGAAGGGGAGAGCTAGGATGCATTGAGCAGACAATGTCAAACAGGACCTAGTTAGAATTGGTGTACAATGGCGAGATGAAACAGATGAACCTCAGAAGAGGTGTTTGGAGAACTAAATTGCATAATCTGATTGGAACTACATTGTCCATGGCTGCTTGAAAATGATGATGTTTTTTAAAATAAATATTAATTTGCATTGAATGATGCAGTTTTTTCTTTTATGACCCAAAAAATGCCCTAATCAAATAAAACTAGTCTTTTTTTTTGTATATTTTATTGACAGAAAATCCAGAATTAAATGCTTATTTATTTCGCATATAACATGCCATAATTCCTTTTTTTATACATTCATAAGAATATATAATACAAAATACATAGGACACATAAAGCTAAGTAGCTTATCTCTAGGTAATTGAATAATACATTCCTAATACATATACACATGTTCTCTCGGTTATCAGTTTTATTGAAAAGTCCAAATTAAAAAAATACAAAAATATAAAATGCAAACTACCTGTGATATAGGGCCAATGTTAAAGCCAGTAATGAACTGAGTATCATTACTAACAATGGGAGAACTAACCACATTGCCTATCTGCTGTTATGCCCCCACTGAGGATGCCGATGTGGATGAGAAGGATAGGTTTTATGAACAACTTCAGGATATATGAATAACAGATATAAGAAACCAGTTCAATTCTGACAAGAAAGGAGATATTACCCTTGTTCTTGGTGACTTCAATGCCAAAGTTGGTACTGACTCTGACCTTTGGGGGAGGAGTAATAGGCCCTTTTGGTATTGGTAGCTGCAATGGCAATGAGCAACGTCTCCTACAGGTAAGTAAACTCAATGGATTCAGAATAACCAATACTTATTACAAACACCGCGACATACATAAGTACACATGGGTTTCACCTGATGGGTTGCATAAGAATATGATTGATTACATATTAATTAACAGCAAATGGGCTAGTTCTGTTAGGAATACCAGGGCATATAGGGGAGCTGAAACTGGATCTGACCATTATCTTGTTAAAAGTATCTTGCAACTTAAACTTAAAAGTGTTGTGCTAGGGTTAAAAAATTTACTTTTAATACTGAAGCTCTGAAAGATCCAGTTACAGCCATAGCTTACCATGATATGTTACTTAGTCATTATGACAGTCATGGTTTACTTAATACTGAAGTTGAGGAAGACTGGGGCCATTTTAAACAGGCTTTTTTGGAAACTAACAGTATTCTTTTAGGAAAAAAGGGGCAGAGGAGGCAGAATTATTTGAGTGATACGGCACTTGAGTTCATTTCAGAAAGAAGAAAATGCAGGAATATCTTTAATCAATACCCTAAAAGTCCTAATAAAAAGGATTACAAAGAGCTTAATAAACGTGTAAAAGATCAGTTAGCTGCTGATAAGAATCTTTGGCTTGATGGTTTGGCGGACAAAGCCGAGGAAGCAGTTAGACAGCAGAACGTCAGAGAACTGTACCAGACAGTTAATGTTTTGTGTGGTAGAAAATGGACAGGTATACAGGGATTGAAGGATAAACAAGGTAAGGTTATAGAAGGGGAGGATTCCGTCATGGACAGGTGGGCTGAGCATTTCAGTGATGTTCTAAACAATGTGGTTAGTTCTACTCCCATTGTTTATAATGATGATAGATGCATTACTGACTTTAATGTTGGCCCTATAACACATTCTGAAGTTATTTTGGCTATTTATAAACTTAAACTTCATAAATCCACAGGAGTAGATGAAATTACTACGGAAATGCTTAGAGCTGGGAATATTTCGGTTACCACTTGGATGACTGAAATTCTGAATATCTTTTATGATAAAGGCATGGTTCCTAAGGATTTTACCACAGCTATTGTTATCCCTATTTTAAAAAAAGGTGATCGCAGTTCTTGTGATAACTATAGGGGTATCAGCCTACTCTCTGTTCCAGGTAAAGTTCTTTCCATGATTGTGCTTAATAGAATTAAGAATCTGGTTGACAGTCAATTGCGTGATGAGCAATGTGGATTCAGACGTGGTAGGGGATGTGTGGATCAGATATTTTCACTTAGGCAGATTCTTGAGAAATGTTTAGAGTTTCAGAAACCTTTGGTTGCTAGCTTTGTTGATTTCAAAAAGGCTTTCGACTCTGTTGATCGTCATAATTTGTGGTTGATTGTGAATTCATATGGTATACCAGACAAGTTAGTTAACATAATCGAAGCTCTCTATAATAACACTGAGTCGTGTGGTAAGGCTTGTAGCAATTGGTTTAGCATTACTTCTGGTATTCGACAAGGGTGCATTTTGTCTCCTTTTCTCTTTAGCTTGGTTATTGATTATGTTATGCAAAATTCACTTCAAGGGAAAGATTTTGGCCTTAAATGGACTGGAGATACGAAAATTTCTGATTTAGATTATGCTGATGATTTAGCCCTTTTGGCAAATGATGTTGATGAGATGAACTCTTTCATTCGAGCTGTTGACGAGCCTGGTAGTAGAGTAGGTTTGGTTATAAACAGAGAGAAAACTAAAGTGATGAAAATTGGTCAGGCAGGCTGTGATTCAGTTAATCTGAATGGTTGCAGTCTTGAGCAGGTGTCACAGTTTAATTATCTCGGGAGCTATGTAACAGATAATGGTGATGTGCGGCATGAGATTAACAGACGAATAGGGATTGCTGCCGGGACTTTTAAGAACCTATGGAGAGTGTGGAGAAATAGGCGTATACACCTAAAGACTAAAATTAGACTGTATAACAGTTTGGTTCTTTCTAGGGTTAGTTATGGTAGTGAAACTTGGACACTTTGTAAACAAGATAACAGGAAACTAGATGCTTTTGATTCCAGATGCTTACGCAGTATCTTGGGCATTAGGTGGTTCAACTTTGTAACTAATGATGAGGTTAGGCATAGGAGTTTGCAACCTCCTTTAAGCAGCATATTGTGCAGAGAGAGACTCCGTTGGTTTGGCCATGTTGCCCGTATGAATAATTATAGATTGGCGAATAGGGTTACGAACAGTGTGCCTAAAGGCTTCAGAAGGAAGGGGATACCTAGGATGTGGTGGGCAGACAATGTCAAACAGGACATTGTTAGAATTGGTGTGCAGTGGCCAGATGCAGTAGATGTATCTCAGGATAGACTTGCTTGGAGAACTAAATTGCACGGTCTGGTTGGACCTCCGTAACCCATGGCTGCTTGAGGAGGATGATGATCCTTCAATGCTTATCCATATTCTCCCACACGAAACATTAACTATCTGGTAGAGATCTCTGGTGTTATGATATCTAGCTGCTTCTTGGCTTGGTCAGCTAACTTATCTAGCCAAAGATTCTTATCAGCTGTTAACTGACCCTTTACATGCTTATTAAGCTGTTTCTAATGCTTTCTGTTATGACTAGTAGGGTAACATCCTACTAGTCCTAACAGTATTTATCATTTTCACCATTATGAAAATGATAAATTCTGAATATATGGTATCTTTTTAATTCAAATTTTTTAATACCTACCTTAAATGAATTCAGGTTTTCAATACCTGAAAGCTTAAATTGCAGCAAAAATTTCCAGAATCAATACCTATATTTTAATGCTTAGCAGGTCTAGAAGTGATGAATTTAAAGTTTTACTAACCAGTGAACAATAAGGATCATTCAGCCTGTAATCTAAAGTTGTTGTCTGCAACATTCTGAAAACATTATGATGGTCATATTTACAAGGATCAGCAGAAATAAATTCATCCATGCCATGTTTACGAGCACGATCAGCATCTGCAAATACACATAACCATTAAATTAACATCAAGGAAAAGGATTTTCAAATTCAAAATTTGTACATTATATTTTACAACATTTGGAAATTTATTAACTTAGAGCAAAATTTCCTATAAAATTTTCTGTCAAATTATGATTTAATTTCACAGATTTAACATTGATTCTAAATAACAGTTTATATAATTTTCAACATATTAATTTTATATTATTAAAATTTTGATGTAAAAAAGCTAGATATTACCAGTAAGGTTTCCTTCTCAATGCTTTGATAATGGCATAACAGCAATGCTAAATATAGAGAATTCTTAATTTATTTTACTTGCTATTTTACACTAAATTTCATTGTGGTGAATAGCAGGGATTAAGTGTCTGGTTAATAGGAACTTAGATTTAAGAATTGTTTGATTTTTATATTTTGTTCTATTGCCTCGTGTTTTTGGTTTATATATTACTATTTATGTAATATAGAGAAGGGAGCATAACTCTTAGCTTATACTGCTCACTTTCTACACTGTCTATATATTTTTGCTATACATTGAAATTAATTGCATGCATTTTACTGGTGATATAAACAATTGTTAATAAATGCAGAAGTTTGCCATATTAATGTTTGCATTAAAAATTAAAGATTGAATTTCATATTATATGTAGGTTTTTATCAAAATCACCATAAAAGCAATATATTCATACTATACAGATTTTAAAATCACAAGCTTTGCATAAATATATTTGGAACACAATGATAGTGTAATAGTTAATTTTTAATTCGCAAAATTCACTGTTAAATCAATAACATGTTCTCAGATTATGATATCTTAAAATGGCTTCAGTTAACCAATTTTACTTAGAGTAAAAGTACTGAGCTTCTTATACTAAAACTTTCATGCTCAATCTTAGTACAACATAGTTGCTGTTATTTGCTAAGGATGAAAGTTTTAGCAGGTTCTCACCATAACTTGTTCTTACTTTTGAGGCCCTCGCTACACATGGGCTGGCACACATCATCCAAGTTGTTTTTCAGCATCTGGAACAGAATTGCTGTTCACTGCGATTTACTGTAGTTGAGTTGGCAGCATTATTACACAGTTGGTGTCTTTTTTTTTTGGAGAAACCAGTCCATGTTGCTAAATTCTTCCATGCTAATTGCAGGGGAGTTGGTGATTCAACTTGCAGTTGTACTTTTTGATAATTAACACGATTTAGATTATAATTCTCATAATCATTCTCTGAGAACTCATATTTCGAAACCATAATTTTAACTTTCTTAAAAGAATACATAAGATAAAAACAACTAAGAAACATTTTACTGGATGTGTTTCATCCGCCACCCAACATCTTCATGAGCAATAACTACTGATAATAAATTCATCATATTTATGGTAATTGCCCTCTGGCACTGCTATGGAGACTCTCCTTGGTTTTGACATAAGAGAAGGTTCTATGCAGATGGGAGAGAGGTAATGTCTATTACATAATATATTTATTTGAAGATTTATAAGAAGATTCTCTAAATGGTTTAATTAATATTTTGTAGGTGGTGCCGCAATTATTTGTATTGAATTTGCATTATAGGAAATTTATGTTTTAATATTACTCAAGTTAAACAATCTTCTGCTATCTTTTATGTTTGTTTGTGGGTTGACAGCCCCAAGTTAATATAATCACATGATATATTTATCAGCTGGTGCATAATCCTGAGCAGAGGTCAACGCAGGCACCTGAACTCTTTGCTTCTACTGGCAACGACAAATTCTACATTGGAGGAAGTCTTCCATTGTAGATGGCTTCAGCCTTTAGTGGTGGGGGAACGGGTCTTTAGGTCGATTAGGGGGCTGTATGATATTGTCGGCATTCCCTCTCTCAATAAACATAGTTTCTTTAAACATCCCACTAACCATTTTCTCTCCATAAATAGTTGGAACGTGAGGACTCTGCACAGAGTTTTTTCTCTTGATGTCTTCACACAAGAATTCCACCATTATAATTTAGATATTCTCAGCTTGCAAGAGACCAGATGGACAGATAAAGGTCAGATTCTTAAAATTAATCTTAAATTTCTCTTTTCAGGGAGGGAAGACAATAAACATCAATCAGGCATGGGTCTGCTTCTCAGCAGACACGCTAGTGATGCCCTTCTAAGATATGAGTGCATTAATGAAAGGTTTCTTATAGCAAAATTTCAAACAAGCGTTAAAGACTTACATTATCTGCTGTTATGCCCCCACTGAGGATGCCGATAAGGAGGAGGAGGAGGATAGGTTTTAAGGACAACTTCAGTATATTTTGAATTCTGTCAAGAAAGGAGATATTACCTTGTTCTAGGTGACTTCAATGCCAAAGTTGGTACTGACTCTGACCTTTGGGGAGGGATGTTAGGTCCTTTTGATATTGGTAGCTGCAATGACAATGGGCAACGTCTCCTACAGGTAAGTAAGCTCAATGGTTTCAGAATAACTAACACTTATTACAAACACCGCAACATAAATAAGTACACATGGGTTTCACCTGATAGGCTGCATAAGAATATGATTAATTATATATTAATTAACAGAAAATGGGCTGGTTCTGTTAAGAATACCAGGGCATATAGGGGAGCTGAAATTGGATCTGACCATTACCTTGTTAAAAGTGTCTTGCAACTTAAACTTAAAATGTGTTGTGTTAAGGTTAAAAAATTTACCTTTAATACTGAAGCTCTGAAAGACCCATTTATAGCTAAAGCTTACCATGATAGGTTACTTAGTAATTATGATAGCCATGGTTTGCTTACTACTGAAGTTGAGAAAGAAAGGGACCCTTTTAATAGGTTTTTTTTTTTGGAAACTAACAGTACTCTTTTAGGAAAAAAAGGAGCAGAGGAGGCAGAATTATTTGAGTGATAAGGCAGTTGAACTTATTTATGAAAGAAAGAACTGCAGGAATATCCTTAATCAATACCCTACTACTCCTAATAGAAAGCATTACAGAGAGCTTATTAAATGTGTAAAGGATCGGTTAGCTGCTGATAAGGATCTTTGGCTTGATGCCTTGGTTGACAAAGCCAAGGTAGCAGTTAGACAGCACAACAGCAGAGAGCTGTACCAGATAGTTAATGTTTTGTGTGGTAGAAAATGGACAGGTATACAGGGATTGAAGGATAAACAAGGTATGGTTATAGAAGGTGAGGATTCTGTCGTGGCTAGGTGGGCTGAGCATTTCAGTGATCTTCTAAACAATGTGGTTAGTTCTACTCCCATTGTTTGCAATGATGATAGATGCATTGGTGGCTTTAATGTTGGCCCTATAACACATTCTGAAGTTATTTTGGCAATTTATAAACTTAAACTTCATAAATCCCCAGGAGTAGATGAAATTGCTACGGAAATGCTTAGAGCTGGGAATATTTCGGTTACCACTTGGATGACTGAAATTCTGAATATCTTTTATGATAAAGGCATGGTTCCTAAAGATTTTACCAGATCTAAAATTATCCCTATTTTCAAAAAAGGTGATCGCAGTTCTTGTGATAACTATAGGGGTATCAGACTACTCTCTGTTCCAGGTAAAGTTCTTTCCATGATTGTGCTTAAGAGAATTAATAATCTAGTTCACAGTCAATTGCATGATGAGAAATGTGGATTCAAAAGTGGTAGGGGACGTGTGGATCAGATATTTTCACTTCTTGAGAAATGTTTAGAGTTTCAGAAATCTTTGGTTGCTAGTTTTGTTGATCTCAAAAATGCTTTTGACTCTGTTGATTGTCATAATTTGTGGTTGATTGTGAGATTGTATGGTATACCAGAGAAGTTAGATAAGATAATGAAAGCTCTTTATATCAACATTGAGTCGTGTGTGAGAGTTGGTAAGGCTTGTAGAAATTGGTTTAGCATTACTTCTGATGTTTGACAAGGGTGCATTTTGTCTCCTTTTCTCTTTAGTTTGGTTATTGATTATGTTATGCAGAATTCACTGCAAGGGAAAGATTTTGGGCTTAAATGATCTGGAGATACTAAAATTTCTGATTTAGATTATGCTGATGATTTAGCCCTTTTAGCAAATGATGTTAATGAGATGAACTCTTTCGCTCGAGCTGTTGATGAGACTGATAGTAGAGTAGGTTTGGTTATAAACAGAGAGAAAACTAAAGTGATGAAAATTGGTCAGGCAGGCTGTGATTCAGTTAATCTGAATGGTTGCAGTCTTGAGCAGGTGTCACAGTTTAATTATCTTGGGAGCTATGTAACAGATAATGGTGATGTGCGGCATGAGATTAACAGACAAATAGGGATTGCTGCCGGGACTTTTAAGAATCTATGGAGAGTGTTGAGAAATAGGCAAATACACTTAAAGACTAAAATTAGACTGTATAATAATTTGGTTCTTTCTAGGGTTAGTTATGGTAGTGAAACTTGTATGCTGTGTAAACAAGATAACAGGAAACTAGATGCTTTTGATTCTAGATGCTTATGCAGTATCTTGGGCATTAGGTGATTTAACTTTGTAACTAATGATGAGGTTAGGAAAAGGAGTCGGCATCTCCTTTAAGCAGCATATTGTGCACTTAGTTGCTGGTTTGGTCATGTTATCTTTATGGATAATTATAGATTGGCGAATCGAGTTATGAACAGTGTGCCTAAAGGCCACAGAAAGAGAGGGAGATCTAGGATGTGGTGAGCAGACAATGTCAAACAGGACCTTGTTAGAATTGGTGTGCAGTGGCCAGATGCAGCTGATGTAGCTCAAGACAGATATGCTTGGAGAACTAAATTGCACGGTCTGGTTGGACCTCCGTAGCCCATGGCTGCTTGAGGATGATGATGATGAAAGCTGTTTTCCCTATTTGATTTTTAAGCTCTAATTCATATCTTTTCGTCTCTTTTCTAATTGGCTATACGTTTTTCCTATATAGTTATTACTATTCCCTAGTTTGTTTTCGAGGTAATGAATTTCAACCTGATATACTCCTACCACAGAGGGTGCTCTGTCTTGGTCATTAATATTTAATGGTTTAACATTAATATGTAAAGTTACAGGAATATTTACTTTATATTTTGCAGGATATTTCTTAGTGTGTCATTTAATGGTCCATAATTTGGGAAAGGTGTAGATATTTCACTATTTCTGATGCTTTGGTACATTTTAGTACTGTAGTTTCAATATGGCAGAGTATGGAGTTTGCCATGCGATCACTATAGGCAATTAATATTACTCAATAAAAAGCTTTTTTCCCTATTTGTTTTTCTTTTATTTATTTTATTAATGGTAGACCATTAATAAATTAATGTAAGTCCTCTACCTATAATTTGGAAAGTTATTTGACTTCCTTAGTCCATATTTCCCACCAGCAAAATATACTTTAACATCATGTCATGATGCAATTAAATTTATACAACAAGCAAAAAGGTTATGAGCACAACAACCATCCACTTCCTGGATGTAGTATTACTGTATGCAAATACACCAGTTGTGTATGCAGTGATGTGGCCAAAGGCATAGTGGCTGAAGGTCGCCAGGCCCATGATATATGGCCCAACACTAATTTAGTGTGCATGATGTCCCGGGCCTGGTTAGTAATTATAATTGATTTGTTGTTGGTGACTAGTCATGGGTAGACTGAGGGGGTCCCAATAGGATCATCCCTCTCTGGGCTCATGGCTAACGTCGTCATGAAACATGTTGAAGAAACAGCATTAAAAAGAGTAAAATATAAACCATTATTATATTTATGTTAAATATATGGTACTTTAATTTTTTGGGACCATCATATTCAAGAAATAAATAAATTGATACATTTAATAGTTTTATAAATAAAAAAAATACCCCCTCAAGATGCCTACTATTAAATTCGCACACATATCAGAAATAAATGGTTGGGTTGTTTTACCTCTGAGCAGCAATTTTTTGTGCACCATGGGTTAAATGGCCAGGTCACATGGACCCTAAGGCTCACAGAAGGTTGGGGGAGGGGACCCAATGGAAGGGAGACAGATGGTAGCCTCCCTTCAAGGCCATCCAGCATGTTCTTTAACGTGCACAGGTTATGGCTCTCCCATACAAGGGGCCACAGCTTAACGTCCCATCCAACGAACAGTGGCCTTTCCAAGCCCATCAGTGTCCTCTACTGACCGTGGGCAGGGCAGGGAATTTTGCAGAGATAAATCTCAATGCTGACCCAGCTGGGACTCAAACCTGGGAACTACAGATTACAAGCCTGGCACACTACCGAATGAGCCACCCCTGCCCCAGAAATAAATGGAGAATTACCATATTTAGATATACTAATTAATTGTAAACCATCAAATTGTACTGCTGCTGTCTATTGCAAACCCACATTTAGCCCTAGTTTAATAACTTTTAAAAAAAATTAAGATTAATATATAATATAACAAGGTCACCGGAACACCTCGATAATTTTGTTAATAAAATTTAGAAAATGGCTAAACATAAACTTGAAAAAACCTCGCAACTTAATCCAGAACAACCACTAATTAAAACACAACACATGCATAATTTTCCTTATACCCCTTTAATATCTAGAACCAGAAAAAATACAGTATGCAAATATGAATTAAAAATGTTACATACTGTAACTAATACAATTAAAAATTTAATTGTTAGCATAACCCCAAAAGATCAGCTGATGAAAAAAATCAATAATTTGAAGAAATAAATCTAGAGAAATTAAAACAAAGGTCAATAATGACTTGATAGATATATGGTCACACTATCCTATATCCAAGAAGAACTCTTTCTATAAACATTCCCTACAGAGTCAGTTTACAGTACATGTGAGCAATAACAAGGTCACTGCACTTACTACTTGACCTACTTTTTTAGACTGCAGGAAACTGGAAATGCAACTTGGATTGCACTCTAAGAAAGCTTTTGTTATTTACAGTTTCGATCAGAAAGGTGGAAAAGACACATAGAATGCTGGAATAAATAATAAAAATAATTCAAGTAATAGTGAAATAGGTTTCTGGGAGAAAGGGGTGTAAAACAAAAAAGAAAATGGTGGTAATTACAATTACTTCCAAAATCTATTTTTAAAAATAGCAATTTTTTTGTTAATTTATAGATTTTTCAAAACTTTAAGGAAAAATATGTTGATAATAGTTAAAAAAACCTTTAGAACTTAAATTAGATGATTGCTTCAGCATAGGGTAACGTTAACAAACAAATCAGTAATACTGCATAGTGCTTCTAAGAAATGGCAATTATAGCTTTAACAAGTGATTTGTGATTTATATTGTAGTTTAATAAAATATGCATCATATGAAAAATAAAATATTATTTTTCAAGCCTGAATAATATATCTTTATAACTTACATATTAAAAAAATTTTAAATGACGATTTTTGTTTTTAAGGATTTTTTTTTTGGTACTAAAAAGGTATACAGCCATCCTCGGTGCTCATTACAGATTCTGCAAAAATACAGATGATGTGGACACTAGAAGGGTTGATGAAATGTTTCCTACAGTTAAATTTCAGACAAACATTAAAGACTTTAATATTATCGGCTATTATGCTATGCCCCCCCTAAGGGATGCCGATGAGAAGGATAGATTTTACTAACAACTTCAGGATATTTTGAATTTTGTTAAGGAGGTATTTCCACTGACTCTGACATTTGGAGTGGGGTGATAGGCCCTTTTTGGTATTGTTAACTGCAATGACAACAAATTCTCCTGCAGCTAAGTAAACTTAATGGTTTGAGAATAACTAGCACTTATTACAAACACTGCGACATTCATAAGTACACATGATTTTCACCAGATGGTCTGCATAAGAATATGATAGATTATGCATTAATTAACAGCAAGTGGGTGAGTTCTGTTATGAATACCAGGTCACATAGGGAAGCTGAAATTGGATCTGACCATTACCTTGTTAAAAGTGTCTTGCAACTTAAACTTAAAAAGTGTTGTGATAAGGTTAAAAAATTTACTTTTAATACTGAAGCTCTGAAAGACCCAGTTATAGCCAAAGCTTACCATGATAGGTTACTTAGTCATTATAACAGTCATGGTATGCTTACTACTGAAGTTGAGGAAGAATGGAATCATTTTAAACAGGCTTTTTTGGACACTAACAGTACTCTTTTAGGAAAAAAGGAGCAGAGAAGGCAGAATTATTTGAGTGATAAGGCACTTGAGCTCATTTCAGAAAGAAAGAACTGCAGGAATGTCCTTTATCAATACCCTACTAGTCCTAATAGAAAGCATTACAGAGAGCTTAATAAACATGTAAAGGATCAGTTAGCTGCTGATAAAAATCTTTGGCTTGATGGCTTTGCTGACAAAGCCATGTAAGCAGTTATACAGCACAACAGAAAAGAGCTGTATCAGATAGTTAATGTTTTCAGTGAGAAAAAACAGACAGGCATACAGTTATTGAAGAATAAACAAGGTAAGTTTATAGAAGGTGAGGATTCTGTTGTGGCTAGGTGGGTTGAGCATTTTAGTGATGTTTAAACATTGTAGTTAGTTCTACTCCCATTGTTTGTAATGACAATGGATGTATTACTGGCTTTAATGTTGACCTTATATCAGTCTGAAGTTATTTTGTCTATTTCTAAACTTAAACTACATAAATCCCCAGGGTTAGATGAAATTTTTTCTAGTGAATTACCAGGTGAATGAATGAAAATTTGAACATTTTTTATGATAAATGCATTGTTCCTGAGGATTTTACCAGAGCCTTCTTATTTTTGAAAAAGGTGATCGTGTTTCATTTAATAACTATAGGGGTATCGGCCTACTTTCTGTTCCAGGTAAAGTTCTTTGCATGATTGCGCTTAATATAATTAAGATCTGGTTCATGAGCAGTTGCTTGATGAGTAGTGTGGATTCAGAGGTGGTAGGGGACGTTTAGATCAAATTTTTTTCACTCAGGCAGATTCCTGAACCATTTGGTTACTAGCTTTGTTGATTTCAAAAAGACTTTTGTCTCTGTTGATCACCATAATTTGTGGTTGATTGTGAGATCATATGGTATACCAGACAAGTTAGTTAACATTATGAAAGCTCTCTATAATAACACTGAGTCGTGTGTGAGAGTTGGTAAGGCTTGTAGCAATTGGTTTAGCATTACTTCTGGTGTTCGACAAGGGTGCATTTTGTCTCTTTTTCTCTTTAGTTTGGTTATTGATCATGTTATGCGAAATTTACTGCAAGGGAAAGATTTTGGCCTTAAATGGACTGGAGATACGAAATTTTCTGATTTAGATTATGCTGATGATTTAGCCCTTTTGGCAAATGATGTTGATGAGATGAACTCTTTCATTCGAGCTGTTGATGAGACTGGTAGTAGAGTAGGTTTGGTTATAAACAGAGAGAAAACTAAAGTGATGTATATTGGTCAGGCAAGCAATGATTCAGTTAATCTGAATAGTTGCACTCTTGAACAGGTGTCACAGTGTAATTATCTTTGGAGCTATGTAACAGATACTGATGATGTGCAGCACAAGATTAAGAGATGAATCAGGATTGTTGCTGGGGTTTTTAAAAATCTATGGAGTGTGGAGAAATAGGCAGATAGACATAAAGACAAAAATTAGACTGTAAAACAGTTTTTTTTTTTGTAGAGTTAGTTATGGTACCAAAACATGGATCTTTTATAAGCAGGATAACAAGAAATGTGATACCTTTGATTCTAGATGTTAACACAGTATCTTGGGCATTAGGTGGTTCAACTTTGTAAGTAATGTTTAGGTTAGGCAAAGGAGTCGGCAGCCTCCTTTAAGCAGCATATTGTGCAGAGTGAGACTCCATTGGTTTGGCCATGTTGCCTGTATGGATAATTATAGTTTGTCTAATAGGGTTATGAACAGTGTGCCTAAAGACCTGAGAAAGAGGGGGAGACCTAGGATGAGGTGGGCAGACAATGTCAAACAGGACCTTGTTAAAATTGGTGTGCAATGGCCAGAAGAAGATGTAGCTGAGGATATATATGCTTGGAGAATCTCTAACTTCTGGTACTACTAACTTCTAACAATTTCTAACTACTCTGTGACCTAATGTCAGTTATATCATGCTTTGTACAAAAGCCTGCACTTGTCATGTTGAACTCCGGGAAAGCCATTTACATAAATTGAGGAGCGCACAAGCTATGACATAAGAGAGGGCTTGTCCTTGAACATGCGCTTTAGTGGTTAACAGTCAAAAGGTCGGAGATGCGCATGCGCAACTCCTGTAGCTCGGAAGGAGATCAGAACAGCCCACCAAAAATAAATTAAAAATCCCCAAAACTGATAAATATAATGTAAATATAGGAAAACTGGTTAAGGTAAAGTAAAAGTGAATGGGTGGGCCATCACAATAGGAGTTCGGAAGTTGAGTGTTCCGTCAAATGCAATGTATAATCGTGTTGCTTTAACCTTCCCAGGTCAAGGATGTCTACAGACATTTTTTGTACAATATGTTAAACTTCGATTTTGTTTTTAAATTGTCGTTTCAAAATTTTCTTACATGTATCTTTTAAAAATATGTAATTCAAGCTTCAAAAATAATATTTTCTTGTTTCATTTGATGCATATTTTATTAAACTACAGTATAAATACAGTAGATTCCCTCTTATCCGGCCTTTATGGGACCGGATACCTGGCCGGATGAACGAAAGGCCGGTTAATCCTAAAATTGTGTCAGAAAATAAATAAAAAAGGCAAATGACAAAAATACTAACTGTACTGTATGTTAATTAATAATTTGTTGTACAATATTAACAATTTACTCACACTCACTTGAAAAAGTCTGATTTTTTTTTGTTTCTTTGAACTGAACAATTTTTTACCTGCAAAATCTTGCCATTTTTTAATAAACATCACATCAATCTCAGATGATGCCTGTTGTTGTTCAATGTATCTTACTGCAACATCAAAAGCTTCATTTCCTTCAATATGACTAACTTTCCCTTCTTCCTCTTCTTCTTCATTTTCTGCTTCTTCTCTGTTCCCTTCTTAGCAGACTGCACTGATAATTTTGTCATCATTCACTGTTTCACTTTCCAACTGCTCATCACCTTTTAACCATTTTTCAATGTCATCTTCTTCAAGTGTGTCACATCCAGGCAGCAGTTAAAGTCATTAAGCAGCGAAATATTGTCATTATCTGTCATATCTTCAACATTATGCAGGCTCATTCGATACTTTCATGTTGTCGTCTTTGGTACTTTCTGCACAGTTTTCAACTTCGGGCCAAAGTTTTCTCCACGACTTCCCAAACGTTATAAGAGGCATTTCTTCAAAAGCTCTTGCCAACATGCAGATCACATCCTTGATATTTATTGTTTTCAAAGCATTTAAAAGTCAATTCCGTCATTTTCGGTTTGCTGTAGAATTTTTGAAAGAAGATTTCTCCTCTATTGCCTTTTTAAACTTACAAGCATGCCTTGATCCATTGGTTGCACTAAAGATTTCACATTAGTTGGCAAAAACAAGCTTTTATGTTGTCAGAAATGAGTTAGCTTGGGTGTGTTGGGGCATTGTCGAGAATGAGTAGAGTCTTTACAGATATTTTAAGACTTCTCAAGTGGTTTTTTACTTTTGGAACGAATTCTGTAAAGAATCACTCTTTAAACAAATACGAGTCTATCCAAGCAGACTTTTGAACTTTGCAGTAAACTGGCAGAGCAGCTAATTTAAATGATTGAATGCTCAGGGTTTTGCTGATTTCCCAATTACAAAAAGAGCAAGTTTGTGCATACCTGCAGCATTTGTACAAACAGCCACAGTGAGTCTTTCTTTGTTTGTTTTAAATCCTGATGCTGAGGTTTCTTGCACTGTCACAAATGATTTCATTGGAAGAAGTTTAAAATTTTACCCAGTCTCATCTACATTGCAGATTTGTTCTGCACATAGGGCTTCTTCAATAAGCACTAAAAAATTTTCTGAAAATTCCTTTGCTGCTAAAGGATCAGCTGACAATTTCTCACTACAAACACCAAGATAATGAGCACCATGCCGTATTTTCCAGCGAGAAAGCCGTCCCTCACTTGCTGAAAAATCTCCCCCATTATCGACTTTAGAATGAAGGATTAATGCTTTTTCTTTCAAGATTGGCCCATTGATTGGCATTCCTTTTCGATGCTCTTGCATGAACCATAACGAAAGTGCATCATCGACAATTCATTTTTCGGCTTCTTAAGAGTGCACCAAGAAGAATGCGTTTTTTCAGACCACTGTAAAAAGTATTAAAATTAATACCTTAGTACTATGTTCATATTTTTTACTTTAATAAAATTCAGAATTCCATTTAATTTGGTATATAACATGACCTATTTCTGTTAGTTATTTATTAAAAATATTTTAAAGTTGACTTATTTATTGGACTCTGTAAAAGCCTGGACTTTTCTCAAAGTACGATATGGAGAAAAAAAATTACAAAACAGGAGAAATGTTTACTTTACCAAGAAAATTATTTTTGTTTTGTTGTTCAGAAATAAATAGCCTTTCAATTCACATGCATTATAATCATTTCTGTCTATTAGTGTTTTTTAAATAAATTTTTATTTGTGCTGCCAAATGCATTTTTTTTACTATATGACTCAAAAAAAAGTCCTATTAAAATAAAACTAGTCATGTTTTTTGCAAAATATTTTATTTTCAGAAAATCCATTATTAAATGCAGATAATTTGCATATAACATGCCATAATTCCTTTCATTAGTTACTTGGAAAAAAGTTCTAAATTTTTTTTTTTTGCCTGATTAGAGTAAAAAAATCGCGCACGAGCACCACTAAACTGCAGAAAAACCCTGCTGATTTTTCGCTCTCCCAAATCATAATTTTCGAAATACAAGATGGCAGTTCTGACTATGAGTCTTGGTGAGAAAAGTGTATGAATAAAATGCTCAAAACATCCCTAAACCTACAACTTCTAAAATGAATATCTGAATATGAAAAAACACAATTAACACAAGATATAGAAAGTAAATATCACAAACCTCCTTGCAATCTGGAAATAGTAGAATTTTTGCTAGTTTGCGGCTGCACTAGAGGTGTAGGTTTATGAGACTGACCAGTTGCTCTGTACATAGCCATCACCCATAAATGACATTCATTTTCATCATCACTAGCATAAAGTACACTATCCCCTTCTTTTACAGCATTGAAGAAGAACCTGCCACCCTCAAGATCTGTTTAAACACAAGTATTAGATAATATCAATATCTTACTGATTATTTGAGGCAACTACTATACATAATATTTAAAAATAACCAATTAACTTTTTAAATATCATCTGATTAATGCTGCTAACAACAATTGAGAAACTTGATTAACAACTTTTAGATTAGATTGATAGAAACAAAAATGATAGACCTTTTGAGTAGCCTACCTTGAAATCAACAATGTACTTATTTTGTCATTTTGTGTTGTTATGTGCAAACAGAATTATTGAGATTTTAGATAGTAAATTTAATAAATTATGGTATGTCTAAAATTTCTAATGTTCAATACATAAAATTTTATTGTCTTTTAAAATATTATTCCTATGGTGCTTTTCATAAAGATAAAAGTATGAAAAAAAAAAAAGAATAATGAATATTGAAGCTTTTGATTATTTTAGGCTTCTGATAGATAACAAAATATGAATAAAAGTACTTTGAATATTTGGATTCAATATCAGCAATGATCTTCAAAGTATTCATCAGATGTTTCTGAATGGAATTTGCCTACAAAATCTGTTGATTATATAGCTTATATGTTTAATAAACTGACCACTTCAGAAAAGAAAATTACAGAAATACTCGAACAAGTTTAGAAAAAGAATTTGGGTTGGGTTGTTTTACCTCTGAGCGGAACTTTTTTGCACACCATGGGCTAAATGGCCAGGTCACATAGACCCCGAAGGCTCCGGGAAGGTTGGGGGAGGGGACCCACTGGAACAGCTGTTGGGAAACAGATGGTAGCCTCCCGTCAAGGCCATCCAGCGTGTTCTTTAACGTGCACAGGGTATGGCTTTCCCACACACGGAGCCACGGCTTAATGTCCCATCCGAAGGACGACGGCCTTTCCGATCCCATTGGTGTCCCCTACTGACTGTGGGCAGGGAATTTTGTGGAGATAAATCTCAACACTGACCCAACTGGGACTCGAACCTGGGAACTACAGATTACGAGCCTGGCACGCTACCGACTGAGCCACCCACATCCCTTAGAAAAAGAAACTGTCTGCAAATGAAGCAGTTAGAAAATACATTCTCATTAAATTAATAAAACCATTACAAAAGATAAACAAAAATATCCTTCAACAGAAAAAGAACTACCTATATATATACAATAATAAAATTCTAGGCATGCTTAGCAGGCTTGAAATTTCCATTCCAGAACATCTTTATTTTTGGGTTGGGTTGTTTTACTTCTGAGTGGCACTTTTTTGCACACATGGGCTAAATGGCCAGATCACATGGACCCTGAAGGCTCAGAGAAGGTTGGGGAAGGGGACCAACTGGAAGAGATGTTGGGAGACAGATGGTCGCCTCCTGTCAACGCCTCCAGTGTGTTCTTTAACGTTCACAGGGTATAGCTCTCCCCCACAAGGGGCCACAGCTTAACATCCCATCCAACAGATTGGCAGCCTTTCCAAGCCCATCAGTGTCCCCTACTGACCATGGGCAGGGCGGGGAACTTTGCGGAGACAAATCTCAACACTAATCCAGCTGGGACTTGAACCTGGGAACTACAAATTATGAGCCTGGCGAGCTACAGACTGAGCCACCCTCACCCCCTTTATTTTTGGAGTTTACGAATTAACTTTTCCATGCATCCACTATAACAGTATTTCTTAAATTGAAAGTTAAAAAGTGTTCAGCAAGGAGAAGATGCAAAGCTTTCACCTTTATCCATATACTAAAAAGAGATTTGAATTCCATGCAGAAAGTATCCTTTGAGGAAGAAGGATTAGCTGACTGCATAGAATTTCACACACACACATATATGAAACGATGTTCTATGTAAATAGTATTCACCATACACCACACCACCTTCATATGACTAAGCACATTAAACAGCATTGTTCCTTCGACCACAGAAAATCTCTTACCACTTGTACAATGTTTTCGTGTAGTGTTTAGTTAGAATTCAAACTATGTCTGCAACATTCACACTGATGCTTTTGAATGATTCTGTTTTGAAGAGTTCTCTCTATATATAACCAGTTTCTCTGCATCAGGACACAATGTTCACTGATCTCTATCCAGCACAAACTGCTAATATACATATACAAATAATAAAACCCATTATGTTATATGCAGCTCCTATTTGGGGTGCATCTTCAAAAACAAACTTAGACTCCAATTGACCCAAAATATGATACTGTGATCAGCTACAGCAGCACTCTGGTTTGTTCACAATTCTATAATTCATAGAGATCTTAATTATGATTCTATTCTACAAACTATGAAGAAATTAGCCCAAAATTACTTTTATACCATTGAGGTGCACCCCAATGAAATTGTCAGATATATATTAAATCATCAGGTCTTTCCATCCCACAAATTCAAATGACCTAAATGCATTCTTACTTTACAGGTCCCGAATGAGAGCTGATGACAGCTGTGGTCAATATTCTTTCCCTAGCTGTACTCCCCTCCACTTCACATCCTTTTTAACTATCCTTTTCCATTTTCGTTCTTATCATATTTACCATCACCTCACTTCTTTTGTATCTTATTATTTTTATTTCATTTTACATTCCTCCCATCTTTCCTTACCAATTAGAAAATCTTATATGCATATTTCAACTTACCACTACCCCTACTTTCCCTATATCCATACCTCCCCCTCACCCAAACATAATCCTATCAACCTACTTCCTACCTCCTGCCTTCCCATGCCCCATACATAACCATACTTCAATACTTCAATACATATACTTAATTCTCTTACCTTCCAACTCCCTCCCACTCTCCCCTAAAACCACAGAATTGACCTTTTTAACTAATCCCTCTACTCTTTTATCTAATCCCCCACTCTCATACTTCCTCCCCCCCCCCCTGATAACCTCCCATTTTACCTATATTTCTGTCCTAATTTATTCCTGCTCCCCCTGCAACCTTTGACTTAATCCCTTTCATTCATTTCATTAGCTCTCTTCCTTGCTCATACTTCTCCCCCAGCCCCAAAAATGATTTTATCATAGGCAGTCTCTGCCACGGCTAAGCAGTTTTATTTTCTTTACAGTCAGTCAATTACCTTACTGGACTAGAATAGATTATGCAGGTATAGACTCAAGGTCTGGCACTACTATTGTCATTCTTGATCTTTGATAACACAATGTTTGCTCAGTTATAACCTATATATAAGGGTTGTCCACTTTCATTTGAACGCCACTTATAAAACTTGTACATGAAATTAAACTTTTATAAGATTTAAAATTTTAATATAAATTTAAGTACTTCAAGAGCAGTTTAACCAAAAAATTATTTAAATTACAAAAACTGCTTAAAAAATTGTGCGAAATACAAAAAAGTATAAATTAATATGCATGAGCCCTGTCAAATATCAAGTTCCATTTTGAGCTACACCAAATATCAGATTGTATTTTTGAAAATCCCAAAAATCAAATTCCACTTTCTAACCCCTTCAGATAGCATGCTCCATTTTTAGTACTTAATTTAACCCTTTCTCTACCATACCACCCCTAACTTCAGATAGCAGGTAATGAAGAGGAATTAATAGCATTGATTGCATGAGTCCATTTAAAATCTCAGCCATTTTGGGTTGGTATGGTATTGAAAGAGTTAAAAAGCAACAAAATTTTACACAATTTAGAACTGCTGAACACTAATTTTTACACAATTTACTTAGAATAGCTGAATACTGTATTCTCACTAAAGTCTAATGAATTGTATATACTTGAATCAGAGGAAAACTTCCAAATTGCACTGAATTCAAACATCAACTTTGCAGAAATAGTATGCATTATGAGGGAGCGTACAAAAAGCTCTTAACATGCATCTGCAGAACAAAAACAATTACACTTACCTCAACAAAACTTTTCTGACCTTCAAAGTATTGCCCTCCAGCATCTATGCAAAGTGCAGACGTCTATATCAATTCTGGAATGCTTGGTGATACTCCTGTTGGGGAATATTCTGCAACTCTGAATGAACACATTTTGCAAAATGTTTTGCCCTTGGAAAAGGCTTCCCAACAAGTTCCATTTTAATTTTTGGAAATAACCAAAAATCACATGGTGCAAGATCAGGTGAACTGTACTTTTGAACATGTGTCTCAATTTAATGATCTTGGCAGCTATATAACAGAATACTGGTGATGTACAGCATGTTATAAACAGAAGAATAGGAATTGCTGCTGGGATCTTTAAGTATCTTTAGAGAATATGGAAAAATTGACATATACACTTAAGGACTAAAATTAGGCAGTATAATATAGAGGTGATTCAAAATTCATGCAACCTATATTAGAAAATTTCACTTATTCTCAATTTACATTTACAAATTGTTAACAAAGGATTACAATAGATGTTGAAAATGAATCAGGAAACTATTCATTGAAGTCAGCTTGAACAGTTAAAAATGATTTGGTTGTTAAATAATGTTCAACTATGTATACATGTACATCCTGGGAAAATTTCATTATGAGCAAATAGTACAATACACGTCACATACAAAGAACTGATAGCATACACACTAAACTAAATAGTGTTGCATATGTCAATGACTGCAGAGTTGCCAACGTTAGAATTAGTTTTAATTCCATAAATTTAATACTTCACGATAATGCTGTTACACCAACTATCTTAGATGTTTATATGCTCAAGCATAGAGCAGTGCTAAGACTAGGAATGAATTTTGGAAACTTGCCAGTTGGCCAGCAGTTCCATTATTTCAATTCATTAGTTAAAACCCGTAGTATTAAATTACTCTAAAGGAATCCTTTGACCACCAAAAGTTAGTCAGAGCAAAAAAACAAAGGTATGGCCAAGTGGTTAGCGCGCTTGGCTACTGATCTAAGGGACCTGGGTTTGAGCCCCGGGTAAGGCATGGATTTATGTGTTGTTTTTCTGTTAAGGTCCTGCCATCCTCTCAGACCTTCTATTGTGGCTTATAAACTGAAAGGCTCCTGTCAGACCTCTGTAGCAAGCAGCTGCTTGAAGGGGTATTTATTACTTATATGTCATCCCGTGGCTGAGTGGTTAGTGCACTTGGCTGCTGATCTAAGGACCTGGGTTCGAGCCTCAGGTAAGGCATGGATGTTCGTGTTGTTTTCTGCTGAGGTCTTGCTATCCTCTCAGATCTTCTACTGTGGCATATAAACTGACAGGCTCCTGTCAGACCTCTGTGGCTAGCAGCTGCTTGAGGGGATATTTATTATTATTTACCAGTATCCTTGGGGACTGGTACAGCGGCAGTGGTTTGTACTTCACAATGATATTTGAAGCAGATGTTCAGTCCATTGCTATCAGTCCTTATCTGATGCACTTTCTTGGTAGACACTTATTTCAATATTCATTGATGTTAGCTGTGTTATCCGGTCTGTAAATAGTAGATAGGCATAAACTGGAAGGAGAGCTGTGTATCAATCCCTAGTGATGATGCACAGAACCAGCCAGGTCTAGCACCTAATGTCTGACCCCGCCTTCTCGTGGTGCAGGCCGTTAGAGTACCTTTCAAAAGATATATTCTCTTTTGGAAGGGAACGGAAGGGGAGGGCTACTAGTTCAGTATGGCCTACTGATCTGGTCATCTATGGCCACTTTTTTTCTGTTTTTTTCAACCCTGCTGAGGAGTGGTCAACTTCACAGGGTCCTAGTGCTGACCATTTATACCTACTAGACTGGACTTGTTTATGGATTTGAGCTTGATTATGGATCCTGAACTTGCTGCACTGGTGGGCCTCTGTTGAGGGAGAATCTGCCGCTGTGTTTTATGTTTGCTTCTGGGTTGCAATCCCTAAGTGAAAGAAGCATGGGATACCTTATATCAGCTGGTGGATAATCCTAATCAGAGGCCATCGCAGGTACCTGAACCTTACTTAGCTAGTTGGGCATCGTCAAGCCTAAACTGGAGTAATGTGTCTCAGGCAGGCCATATGGCTCTTGAAAAAGTCCACTTGAAAAGGTGGTGCCTGAAGTTCCAACCAGCATCGGTGACTTAAGCCTTTAGCGGAGGAGGAAGAGGTCTTTGCCCCATGCCTTGCGATCGGGGGGCTGTTTGATATTGTTGGCCCTACCTATCTCAATAAACCTAGTTTCTTTAAAAATCCCACTAATCATTTTCTCTCTGCAGGAACTTGAGGACATTATATAGAGATTATTCTCTTGATATCCTCACACAGGAATTCCAGCACTATAACCTAGATATTCTAGGCTTGCAAGAGACCAGATGGACAGGTAAAGGTGAAATACTTAAAAATAACTTCAAATTTCTCTTTACAGGTAGGGAGGATGGAAAGCATCACCAAGGTGTGGGTCTGCTGCTCAGCACACATGCTAGTGATGCTCTTCTAGGATATGAGTGCATTAATGAAAGGTTTCTTACAGCAAAATTTCAGACAAGACTTAATGACTTAAATGTTATCTGCTGTTATGCCCCCACTGAGGATGAGAAGGATAGGTTTTATGGGCAACTTCAGGATATTTTGAATTCTGTCAAGAAAGGTGATCTTACCCTTGTTCTAGGTGACTTCAAATGCCAAAGTTGGTACTGACTTAGACCTTTGGGGAGGGGTAATAGGCCCTATTGGTACCTGCAGTGGCAATGGGCAATGTCTCCTACAGGTAAGTAAACTCAATGGTTTCAGAATAACTAACACTTATTGTTATTATATATATTATTATTACACCACGACATACATAAGTAAACATAGGTTTCACCTGATGGGCTGCATAAGAATATGATTAATTATATATTAATTAACAGCAAATGGGCTAGTTAGGAATACCAGGGCATATAGGGGAGCTGAAATTAGATCTAACCATTACCTTGTTAAAAGTGTCTTGCAAATAAAACTTAAAAAGTGTTGTGCTAGGGTTAAAAAATTTGCTTTTAATACTGAAGTTCTGAAAGATCCAGTTATAGCTAAAGCTTACCATGATAGGTTACTTAGTCATTATGACAGTCATGGTTTGCTTACTACTGAAGTTGAGGAAGAATGGGATCATTTTAAACAGACTTTTTTGGACACTAACAGTACACTTTTAGGAAAAAAGGAGCAGAAGAGGCAAAATTATCTGAGTGATAAGGCACTTGAGCTTATTCCGGAAAGAAAGAACTGCAGGAATGCCCTTAATCAATACCCTACTAGTCCTAATAGAAAGCATTACAGAGACCTTAATAAACTTGTAAAGGATCAATTAGCTGCTGATAAGAATCTTTGGCTTGATGGTTTGGCTGACAAAGCTGAGGAAGCAGTTAGACAGCACAACAGCAGAGAGCTGTACCAGATAGTTAATGTTTTGTGTGGTAGAAAACGGACAGGCATACAAGGTTTGAAGGATAAACAAGGTAAGGTTATAGAAGGGGAATATTCTGTCATGGCTAGATGGGCTGAGCATTTCAGTGATGTTCTAAACAATGTAGTTAGTTCTACTCCCATTGTTTGCAATGATGATAGATGCATTGGTGGCTTTAATGTTGGCCCTATAACACAATCTGAAGTTATTTTGGCTGTTTCTAAACTTAAACTTCATAAATCCCCAGGGGTAGATGAAATTACTACGGAAATGCTTAGAGCTGGGAATGTTTCGGTTACCACTTGGATGACTGAAATTCTGAATATCTTTTATGATAAAGGCATGGTTCCTAAGGATTTTACCACAGCTATTGTTATCCCTATTTTCAAAAAAGGTGATCGCAGTTCTTGTGATAACTATAGGGGTATCAGCCTACTCTCTGTTCCAGGTAAAGTTCTTTCCATGATTGTGCTTAATAGAATTAAGAATCTGGTTGACAGTCAATTGCGTGATGAGCAATGTGGATTCAGACGTGGTAGGGGATGTGTGGATCAGATATTTTCACTTAGGCAGATTCTTGAGAAATGTTTAGAGTTTCAAAAACCTTTGGTTGCTAGCTTTGTTGATTTCAAAAAGGCTTTCGACTCTGTTGATCGTCATAATTTGTGGTTGATTGTGAATTCATATGGTATACCAGACAAGTTAGTTAACATAATCAAAGCTCTCTATAATAACACTGAGTCATGTGGTAAGGCTTGTAGCAATTGGTTTAGCATTACTTCTGGTGTTCGACAAGGGTTCATTTTGTCTCCTTTTCTCTTTAGCTTGGTTATTGATTATGTTATGCGAAATACACTTCAAGGGAAAGATTTTGGCCTTAAATGGGCTGGAGATACGAAAATTTCTGATTTAGATTATGCTGATGATTTAGCCCTTTTGGCAAATGATGTAGATGAGATGAACTCTTTCATTCGAGCTGTTGATGAGACTGGTAGTAGAGTAGGTTTGGTTATAAACAGAGAGAAAACTAAAGTGATGAAAATTGGTCAGGCAGGCTGTGATTCAGTTAATCTGAATGGTTGCAGTCTTGAGCAGGTGTCACAGTTTAATTATTTTGGGAGCTATGTAACAGATAATGGTGATGTACGGCATGAGATTAACAGACGAATAGTGATTGCTGCCGGGACTTTTAAGAACCTATGGAGAGTGTGGAGAAATAGGCGTATACACCTAAAGACTAAAATTAGACTGTATAATAGTTTGGTTCTTTCTAGGGTTAGTTATGGTAGTGAAACTTGGACACTTTGTAAACAAGATAACAGGAAACTAGATGCTTTTGATTCCAGATGCTTACGCAGTATCTTGGGCATTAGGTGGTTCAACTTTGTAACTAGTGATGAGATTAGGCAAAGGAGTTTGCAACCTCCTTTAAGCAGCATATTGTGCAGAGAGAGACTCCGTTGGTTTGGCCATGTTGCCCATATGAATAATTATAGATTGGCGAATAGGGTTATGAAAAGTGTGCCTAAAGGCCTCAGAAAGAAGGGGAGACCTAGGATGCGGTGGGCAGACAATGTCAAACAGGACCTTATTAGAATTGGTGTGCAGTGGCCAGATGCAGCAGATATAACTCAGGACAGACTTGCTTGAAGAACTAAATTGCACAGTCTGGTTGGACCTCCGTAGCCCATGGCTGCTTGAGGATGATGATGATGATGAATGTTTGAATACCCTAGGATATATAATCATTGACAATTATGTGCATCCCTTCATGGCAGCAGTGTATCCATCTGCAAATGGGCTCTTTCAGGAAAATAATACTCTGTAAAACAAAGCTAGGATCAAACAGTAATGGTTCTGGGAACATGACAGTGACTTCAGCTTACTGCAATGGCTTCCCTAGTTGCCAGATCTCAATCCAATCAAACACCTGTAGGATGAGATGTAATGAATTATTCAGATTAGAGATCCACCAGCAGCCAATTTGCAATACCTATGGAAAATGGTGGAATCAACAGGGACCAGCACGTGGTTTACTTACACTTCTGTTTCTTTGCTTGCGCGAAAAAAAAGTCATCAAATTACCTACCAAAATGCCTGTCAAGACTCAAGTTGAAGTCAATCCCAAAGACCCTCCATCTATTGAGGGGTCTTGCGGCCCAATTTTGACATCTTGTTGAGTCCGTGCCTCAATGAATTCTGCCAGTTCCAAATATGTGAATGTATATTATTCACAAACTAAAAAAAGTTCAAAAACCAGCAACCTCAAAATTCCAAGGTTTCCAGTTTTGAGCTTTTGTACTGAAAATGGATTCATTAGAAAAGGTCAAAAAATAACTAAATTCATTTGATATTAAAGTCAAACAATACAAATTTGTTTTCTTACCAAGGACAGGTTCTACATAATCTACAGTATAACCATCTAGCTGCATCATTTCTGTTGGCTCAGATTTTTTTTCTCTGTAACTACACATTGCAAATGTGTATTGAGAAACCTAAACAAAATTATTATATATAAATTAGAACAATTTAGCAAAAATTATTAAACTGATATTGCATTCAGTATTACAAAAGAGGATGCTTTGACAATAAAAAAAAATTACTTATACCAGGGTTGCCCATTCTTTTCAGTTTTCTATACTAGTTTTGGACTTATTTATTACAGACCTAAATTACATAGAATAGACAATCACAGGTAAGTAGCTATAGGTAATATACATTAAATACATATAGAGGAAAAATTACTATTAGCTGGGTGGGATCTGAACCCACGACCTCCTGATAATATGTCAGGTGGTCTGACCGCTGAGCTACTGGCAACTGATCAAGACATCCTCTATCAGTAGCTTTAAACATCATACCATAGAGTTAGACATTGGATATTTGACTGTAATTGAAGACTCTGGTCTAGACAGCACCAACCACATTAAATGTCAAGGGGCAAGGTATTTTTTAGCAAACATGCTTTTAATCAAGTGCAAAGATGCCATGTTGAATAATAACAATCACAGGTAAGCACCTTCAGGTGATATATGTTAAATAAGTATAGAGGAAAAATTGTCATTAGTCAGGTGGGATCTGATTAATATAGATCAGTGGCTTATTGTTCCCACAGCTCAGTGGTCAGAAACCTGACATGTTATCACAAAGGCATGGTTCAGATCCCATTCAGCTAATGACAAATTTTCCTGTACACTTATTTAATGTATAACATTTACAGGTGCTTACGCTTACCTATGATTGTCTATTATTCAACACAGCATGATTATGCTTGACTAAAGACATGTTGGCTTTAAAAAAATACCATGCCCCTTGACATTTGATGTGGCTGATCACGGGCACTAACCTGAAAGGTGCCTTCCAGACAAAAGACCAATTACACTCAGATAGATTTCCAATAACTAATTACATGGTATAATGTGCAAAGCCACCAATAGAGGAAATCTCAATCAACAGCTGGTAGCTCAGCAGTCAGAAACTAGGTATGTTATCAGAAAGTCATGGACTTCAGATCCCACCCAACTAATGACAATTTTTTCTTCTATTAAAAAAAAAACCCTAATATAAAATAATACTAATAATATAAAATAATAAAAATGAACCTAATATAGATTAAATAAGTACTCTATACTTATTTAATCTATATTAGATGGTTAGGAAAACACAAGGAGAGGTGGAGATTGTATGAGTTTGTATTCATACATTCTTTAGCATCATGGCAAAAGAAGAGAGATAATATTGATCCCAACACCAGGCTCAAAATGTTAACCCTTTGACAGTTGCAAAAAACTTTAACTCGTTTAATGGTCTCCCATCATCTGCAGACATTGACAGAATCTGTATTTCAGAATTAGGCACAAATATTCATATTACAACACATGAATGTTAAATACAAAATATATAATCCTTGCTGCTGTTATGTTTGTCATTCCTAAACATCCATTTTTGGCATCTACATCATTTCAACTTGCATTATAAAAATACTCCATCAAGCTGCTGCTGATTTTTACTCATGAGTTAGTGAGTTAGTTGCTGACTTCCCTCTTCTCAGAAGAAAAAAACTGGCAATTATATTTCAAATTCTTTTGAATGCTCTTTGCCAATATTCTAACAAGCATTTAACTTTGCTGAGTTCTTCATAGATAACATTTCCTTCATTCCTAAAGCCTAAGAACCAACAAAGTTAAACTTCAGAATTCCATGATGAGGCTTCTAGCAGCCACCACTAATTTGATCTTAAATGAGCCAACTTATTACACTCCAAAACAATGTGTTCAACAGTCTGCCACCAACCCCATACACCATGAACGTCTGAGATCTGAAGAAACTGGCTCAAACAAAGGTTTGCTTCTAATGCTCTGTGCTGCCTTTGCACAGAAGGAAGCTGCCTGGGGTAATATCAAAATAGGTAACTTTCGTGCATTTTGATCTGAATGTTGCTGATACATTTTTCCCTGAAATTTTGAATGCTTCTAAAAACTAATGGAAAACTTTTTATTAAAATTGGAAGATTTTAATAAAATTTAATTTTTAGTTTCAAATTGAAAGTAATGGTATCATTAGGCAAAGGATTCAGGAATCACCTATGCATGCACGAGCACACATAAATAAAAATTCCTCAACCAGCCATATGGAGGTCCAACACCTGATAATCCTAAGGTTATTGAGCCCATTGGCAGTGCAAAAATTTAATGTTATATAGTGTCATTGGTCTGTAAATGGTAGCTAGGCATAAACTGGAAGAAGAGCTGTGTACCAATCCCTAGTGATGATGCACAGAACCGGCCAGGTCTAACACCTAATGTCCGACCCCGCCTTCTCGTGGTGCAGGCCGTTAGTACCTTTCAAAAGAGATATTCTCTTTTGGAAGGGAACGGAAAGGGAGGGCTGCCAGTTCAGTATGGCCTACTGATCTGGTCATCTATGGCCACTTTTTTTCTGTTTTTTTCAACCCTGCTGAGGAGTGGTCAACTTCACAGGGTCCTAGTGCTGACCATTTATACCTACTAGACTGGACTTGTTTATGGATTTGAGCTTGATTATGGATCCTGAACTTGCTGCACTGGTGGGCCTCTGTTGAGGGAGAATCTGCCGCTGTGTTTTATGTTTGCTTCTGGGTTGCAATCCCTAAGTGAAAGAAGCATGGGATACCTTATATCAGCTGGTGGATAATCCTAATCAGAGGCCATCGCAGGTACCTGAACCTTACTTAGCTAGTTGGGCATCGTCAAGCCTAAACTGGAGTAATGTGTCTCAGGCAGGCCATATGGCTCTTGAAAAAGTCCACTTGAAAAGGTGGTGCCTGAAGTTCCAACCAGCATCGGTGACTTCAGCCTTTAGCGGAGGAGGAAGAGGTCTTTGCCCCATGCCTTGCGATCAAGGGGCTGTTTGATATTGTTAGCCCTACCTATCCCAATAAACCTATTTTCTTTAAAAATCCTACTAATCATTTTCTCTCTGCAGGAACGTGAGGACATTTTATAGAGATTATTCTCTTGATGTCCTCATGCAGGAATTCCAGCACTATAACCTAGATATTCTAGGGTTGCAAGAGACCAGATGGACAGGTAAAGGTGAGATACTTAAAAATAACTTTAAATTTCTCTTTACAGGTAGGGAGGATGGAAAGCATCACCAAGGCGTGGGTTTGCTGCCCAGCAGACATGCTAGTGATGCTCTTCTAGGATATGAGTGCATTAATGAAAGGTTTCTTACAGCAAAATTTCAGATAAGCGTTAAAGACTTGAATGTTCTCTGCTGTTATGCCCCCACTGAGGATGCCGATGAGGATGAGAAGGATAGGTTTTAAGGGCAACTTCAGGATATTTTTAATTCTGTCAAGAAAGGAGATATTACCCTTGTTCTAGGTGATTTCATGCCAAAGTTGGTACTGACTCTGACTTTTGGGGAGGGGTGATAGGCCCTTTTAGTATTGGTAGCTGCAGTGGCAATGGGCAACGTGTTCTACAGGTAAGTAAACTCAATGGTTTCAGAATAATTAACACATATTACAAACACCGTGATATACATAAATACACATGGGTTTCACTTGATGGGCTGCATAAGAATATGATTGATTATATATTAATTAACAGCAAATGGGCTAGTTCTGTTAGGAATACCAGGGCATTTAGAGGAGCTGATACTGGATTTGAACATTACCTTGTTAAAAGTGTCTTGTAACTTAAACTTAAAAAGTGCTGTGCTAAGGATAAAAAATTTACCTTTAATACTGAAGCTCTGAAAGACCCAGTTATAGCTAAAGCTTACCATGATAGGTTACTTAGTCATTATGACAGTCATGGTTTACTTCTACTGAATTTGAGGAAGAATGGGAACATTTTAAACAGGCTTTATGGAAACTAACAGTATTCTTTTAGGAAAAAAGGAGCAGAGGAGGCAGAATTATTTGAGTGATAAGGCACTTGAGTTCATTTCAGAAAGAAAGGAATGTCTTTAATCAATACCCTACTAGTCCTAATAGAAAGGATTACAGAGAGCTTAATAGAAGTGTAAAGGATCAGTTAGCTGCTGCTAAGAATCTTTGGCTTGATGGCTTGGCTGACAAAGCCGAGGAAGCAGTTAGGCAGCACAACAGCAGAGAGCTGTACCAGGTAGTTAATGTTTTATGTGGTAGAAAACGGACTGGTATACAGTTATTGAAGGATAAACAAGGTAAGGTTATAGAAGGTGACGATTCTGTCATGGCTAGGTGGGCTGAGCATTTCAGTGATATTCTAAACAATGTGGTTAGTTCTACTCCCATTGTTTATAATGATGATAGATGCATTACTGACTTTAATGTTGGCCCTATAACACATTCTGAAGTTATTTTGGCTATTTATAAACTTAAACTTCATAAATCCCCAGGAGTAGATGAAATTACTACGGAAATGCTTAGAGCTGGGAATATTTCGGTTACCACTTGGATGAATGAAATTCTGAATATCTTTTATGATAAAGGCATGGTTCCTAAGGATTTTACCACAGCTATTGTTATCCCTATTTTAAAAAAAGGTGATCGCAGTTCTTGTGATAACTATAGGGGTATCAGACTACTCTCTGTTCCAGGGAAAGTTCTTTCCATGATTGTGCTTAATAGAATTAAGAATCTGGTTGACAGTCAATTGTGTGATGAGCAATGTGGATTCAGAAGTGGTAGGGGATGTGTGGATCAGATATTTTCACTTAGGCAGATTCTTGAGAAATGTTTAGAGTTTCAGAAACCTTTGGTTGCTAGCTTTGTTGATTTCAAAAAGGCTTTCGACTCTGTTGATCGTCATAATTTATGGCTGATTGTGAATTCATATGGTATACCAGACAAGTTAGTTAACATAATCAAAGCTCTCTATAATAACACTGAGTCGTGTGTGAGAGTTGGTAAGGCTTGTAGCAATTGGTTTAGCATTACTTCTGGTATTCGACAAGGGTGCATTTTGTCTCCTTTTCTCTTTAGCTTGGTTATTGATTATGTTATGCAAAATTCACTTCAAGGGAAAGATTTTGGCCTTAAATGGACTGGAGATACGAAATTTTCTGATTTAGATTATGCTGATGATTTAGCCCTTTTGGCAAATGATGTTGATGAGATGAACTCTTTCATTCGAGCTATTGATGAGACTGGTAGTAGAGTAGGTTTGGTTATAAACAGAGAGAAAACTAAAGTGATGAAAATTGGTCAGGCAGGCTGTGATTCAGTTAATCTGAATGGTTGCAGTCTTGAGCAGGTGTCACAGTTTAATTATCTCGGGAGCTATGTAACAGATAATGGTGATGTGCGGCATGAGATTAACAGACGAATAGAGATTGCTGCCGGGACTTTTAAGAACCTATGGAGAGTGTGGAAAAATAGGCATATACACCTAAAGACTAAAATTAGACTGTATAACAGTTTGGTTCTTTCTAGGGTTAGTTAAGGTAGTGAAACTTGGATGCTTTGTAAACAAGATAACAGGAAACTAGATGCTTTTGATTCCAGATGCTTACGCAGTATCTTGGGCATTAGGTGGTTCAACTTTGTAACTAATGATGAGGTTAGGCAAAGGAGTTTGCAACCTCCTTTAAGCAGCATATTGTGCAGAGACTCCGTTGGTTTGGCCATGTTGCCTGTATGGATAATTATAATTGGCGAATAGGGTTATGAATAGTGTGCCTAAAGGCCTCAGAAAGAGGGGGAGACCTAAGATGCAGTGGGCAGAAAATGTCAAACAGTACCTTGTTAAAATTTTTGTGCAATGGCTGGATGCAGCAGATGTAGCTAAGGACAGATATGCTTGGAGAATTAAACTGCACGGTCTGGTTGGCCTTCGTAGCCCATGACTGCTTGAGGATGATAATGATGATAATGAGTATCATTAATTTTAAATAATTATATTTTTGCATAAAAAGTTAAGTATTCTAGCCATGGATTTTTAGTCAGTTGATTTTTAGTGTAGACAATTTTACTTACCACACAATTTTACTTTACCAGTGGTCTAAAAGCAATGTCTGTTTTATGTATCTTAGCTTTGACAAACATCAGTGATATACCTGGGTATATGGGTTGGTTGTTTAGTGGTTTGGGGTTTTATGGCACATGAGCTACTGAGGCTATAATGTGCCAAATGAGGTAAAAATATACTAAAAGACAAATACCCCTTAACCAAAGTTAAAAACAAATGTTGTAAAAGGCAAAAAACAAAACCAACAAGATATTGTAACAGAAACAACAATAAAGGTGTAAAACAACAGATGATTTTATAAATACAGTATAGACAATGGATAAAACTAACCCAGGTGTAAATGACCTAGGTCAGATGGTGAAAAAATAACAAATAAATAAAATCATAATGTGGAAAAATAACCCGTATGATGTAAAAAAGCAAAAATTGGAGGTAAAAAAGCATCATCAGACAAAAGATCCCCGAGTGTGAGTGGCTGGGACGTAAAATCATGAAAAGCAAAATACAAACTACGCAAAAAGATTTAATAATACACGATAAAGCTGTTACATTTAGATAGCACAGTGTATTACAACCCTAATACGCGAAGTGCAACGTATATTATACATGAGTTGGAACCATTATAACAAAGTTATGTTATTACATCAGTAACTTAAAAGTCATTGATGTAGACTTAAAATCTATGTTAAGATACACTAGACTTTAAAGTAAGAGGATAGTTACCATTTCCTAGTTGCTGGTACAATTACTTTGACAAAGGCATTCACAGGTGATATGGTGGAATTATCACTGCCCATATATTTCTAAGCTACCAGTCCTAAGGAGAAGAATAGGCTGTGTAACGCTGGTCATAAAAAGAACAGGTGCCACCAATGACCTCCAATATGCTACTTATCTTTACAGTTATACAATTATCACTGCTTTATCATATAAGTTCCAAACAGATCGAGACATAATTTGATGGTATTCTGTTAATGTTCTGCTGGTATTCCTTAGAAGTCATGCACATAGCATAGGCACCGCTATTTTTATGAGTCCGGATCGTCTTTACTCGTGTATGCATACCAGATCGTAAGTCCTGCTGATGATGTCCTGCTTAGAAGCCTGAATGCTTCAGGTAAACACTTAAATGCTATAATTAACACTGGATACCTTAATTACTCAGATTTCCAGATCTTAAGCAATATCTTCAAATCAGCGGCAGCAGAGATAAGAGTGGAGCTAGACTGTTGTTAACGTCATTACACAGTTCCAGTCGGAGATTTTAAGTGGTCACTATCCAAGGTTATCCAACATTGAACCTTCCACACATTATGATTAACTTATTACTACAACTGAGCTATCCAAACTGTCTATAAAAGTGACAGACTAACAATTGCCCTGAGCAACACGTTTCACCGTGCTCACGCCTACGGCATCATCAGGCTCAGTGTGAAAGTCCCTCAGATTTGGCTATTAATCATAATGTTTTGGAAGTAGCAATGTTGGATAACCTTGGATAGTGACCACTTAACATCTCCGACTGGAACTCTGTAATGACATTAACAACAGTCTAGCTCCACTCTTATCTCTGCTGCCGCTGATTTGAAGATATTGTTTAAGATCTGGAAATCTGAGTAATTAAGGCATCCAGTGTTAATTATAGCATTTAAGTGTTTACCTGAAGCATTCAGGCTTCTAAGCAGGACATCATCAGCAGCACTTACGATCTGGTATGCATACATGAGTAAAGACGATCCAGGCTCATAAAAATAG
This sequence comes from Ryuthela nishihirai, assembly GCA_038380435.1. NCBI lineage: Eukaryota > Metazoa > Arthropoda > Arachnida > Araneae > Heptathelidae > Ryuthela > Ryuthela nishihirai. The sequence goes on along the minus strand of JAWZYU010000023.1, from coordinate 942,416 downwards.
CGGTGCCTATGCTATATGCATGACTTCTAAGGAATACCAGCAGAACATTAACAGAATACCATCAAATTGTGTCTCGATCTGTTTGGAACTTATATGATAAAGCAGTGATAATTGTATGACTGTAAAGATAAGTAGCATATTGGAGGTCATCGGTGGCACCTGTTCTTTTTATGACCAGCGTTACACAGCCTATTCTTCTCCTTAGGATTGGTAGCTTAGAAATATAGGGGCAGTGATAATTCCAACATATCACCTGTGAATGCCTTTGTCAAAGCAATTGTACCAGCAACTAGGAAACGGTAACTATCCTTTTACTTTAAGGTCTAGTGTATCTTAACATAGATTTTAAGTCTACATCTATGACTTTTAAGTTACTGATGTAATAACGTAACTTTGTTACAATGGTTCCAACTCATGTATATGTTGCACTTCGCGTATTAGGGTTGTAATACACTGTGCTGTCTAAATGTAACAGCTTTATTGTGTTTTATTAAAATTTTATATATTGTTAGCTGTATTTAAATCATACATAACAAACAACGTTCTAGGTCAAAACATGGACATTCAATGCAAATATGTTTGATTGTTAAAATGGTGTCACAAAACTCGCACTTAGGTTTGTTGTCCGCCCATAGAAGAAATGAATGAGTAATAAACGAATGACCTAAGTGGAGCCGAGCAAGTACAATTTCCTCCTTGCGATTCCTGCGGTAACAAGACTGCCATGGTTTGATGAAAGGTTTGATCTCAAAGAGCTTGTTCATAAGCTGTTCTGACTAAGATCTCTGCCACTGTGCCCCAGAGCTTGATGGAAAAACACTGCCGAAAGTCCAAGTATGGAACCAGCAGTGGAGAGTTGGAGAAGGGCATAGCTGACCTGGCAGCAGCATCTGCCAAGTCATTGCTTCTGATCCCGAAGTGACCGGGCACCCAACAGAAGAGAATCGTTGTTGTGGCTGCCAGACGATGGAGCTGCTGGTGGATCTTGGAGAGCACAGGATGAGGCCGATGCCTCACCGAGATCAAAGCCTGTAGCGAGCTAAGTGAGTCAGTGTAAAGCACACACCGACGATGATGCTTAGCTGCTATGTGGTCCAAGGCAAGGCTGATAGCATGCAACTCAGCAGTGAAGATGGAACACTGCTGTGGGATCTGCTCTGCAATGATTACATCACAGCAGACCATGGCTGATCCCACAGATGTACCGGACTTTTGAGCCATCTGTGGAGACAGGCAAGAAGTCCAGCTGCGCAGCACGATGGCTAGCAAAGAGGGGTATATGGGTAATAGCATGCCTCCATTAATACCTTTAGCAAGGTATCATGGTTTGTGATATGTGCCATCCATTTTATTATCCATTCCATAAGATTCTTGAGTTGGTTTTATCGTTATATCTTTTTAATATTTGTTAAATCCTTTTGATTGTATTGGTTTCTCTCAAATATAACTCTACTAGGTGTTTTATCTCCTAATATTATTCTAAACTTATCATTCTTCCTTAGTTTATCTAATTTTTTAAAATCTTTTTGCACTTGGTTTGGTTGTTTCTTGCATTGCTGAACTGGTACAAAAAGTATTATATCTTTACTTTAAAATTTATTAAAAGATATAAACATGAAAACTATTAAAAAGGATCCACACAATGGATGGTAAAACAAAGAGCACGTATCAGAAACAATGAGACATTACCAAAGGAACTAAAGGAGGCATACAACATACCTATGTACCCAAGTACACTAAGCTACAAAAGCAACTAGATACTTCCAAGTTGTGCTAATGGAAATCCACATTCAAAGCTCCATAATTTTAAAAATAAGCTTTGTAGAGAAAAATGACACTACAGATATACTAAAGATGTCACTCAAGTCTCTCTAAATCTCAATTTTGGACAATATTCACTCAATATTTAAGAAGTTATTCAAACTGGAACATTTTAACAGCAGATACAATGTCACTCTTCTTTAATCTTCCCCCCCCCCCCAATTGATGAAAATTGAAAAAACTGTCACACACACCACAAATATTACATTTACGTTAGTTAACAATTTGTTATAACAGTTGTGTTTTCTCTTTTGAATTAAATTTTCATGAGTAGGAAAAGTTAAAGTTAAATGCCTCAGCTTCCATAATTCTTTAAATATTAATGAATATTGTAGAAAATATATATTTAGGGAGATTTGGCGAGTTCTTCAGATTATCTTTGATATATTTTTCTCTAAACTTATTTTCATACAGTGGACCTTCGTTATAGCGCTGCTAGCTATACCGCGCACTCAGTTATAGCGCGGGCGATGTTCGCGATAAGTTCAAACATGTTTATACAGGTCCGTGCGGCATTAGTGAGTATCGCATTTTATTGTTACTGCGTATTGAGTAATTGTGTATGTATTGAGTTCCTGCATGTATTTTGAATAGTGTTTAATTATTGTATGCATGATGAGTAAAAGAAAAGCTTACAGTGTGAAAGAAAAGCTTGACATTATTGCTAAAGTAAAGAACGGAGTTTCGAAAGCAAACATAAGAAGAGAATATGGCATACCTGAAGGAACTGTAAGGGGTTGGATGGCAGAGGAGACAAAACTGAATTCATTTGTTGATAAGCTTGACCAAGATGCTGGGCTTACTCGAAAAAAGACAAGACTTGGAAAAAATCAAAATGTTGACGATTGCCTCTATGCATGGTTTGAGCAAAAAAGAAGTGAAGGTATTCCCATATCTGGAACTGCTTTAAAGTTGCAAGCTGAAAAATTCCATGTAAGCTTAAAAGCAGAAGGAGATTTTAAGGCTTCTGATGGTTGGTTGTGGCATTGGCAAAAACGACATGGCATCTTCCAAATTTCCATTTCTGGTGAAGCAAAGTCTAGTGATATTGAAGGCGCTGCAGAATTTTCCAAACAGTTCACAATTTCCATTAAGGAAGAAGGGTATACTGATGTACAAGTTTATAACTGTGATGAGACTGCATTATATTACAGAATGTTGCCAAGTAAAACCTTAGATCTAAAAAGTAACCCACAAATTGATCTCGACCAAACCACAACACATTCAGATTCAGCTTCAGATAATATCTTCACTGAGGCTGAAATTTCTCGTATCCGGGAAATATTGAATGAGCCAGTAATAACTAATGATTCTTTGACTGATTGGTTAGATGTGGAAGCTAGAGAAGATAGTATTTGTCAGAATATGACTAATGAAATGATTATCGAATCCATTTGCGGTGACGAAGATTGTCAAGAAGAAACAGAAAATGATGATGGAAGTGCCAGTAGGATAGCTGATAAAACGCCAACAACCAAAGAAGCAATAACAGCCATGGAAACTGTTATAAAATGGGCTGAATCACAAGAAAATATTAACAGTGTCAGATGTTGCAATTAGCATCTTTCAAAAGGGAAATGATACAGAAGTTATCAGAAAGCAAACAAATAAAAATTATTCACTTTTTTAAGTAATGTTTTGTAATTGAAATGATGTCGAATACATAGATTTTAGTCAAGTTATAGATAGTGTTTGTTTTTACATATTTTCAAGCGTACCTTATGTACGTAAATAAAAAAATAAATATATGTACTAATTAAGATGTATAACTATGTTATGTGAATTTTAATAAAACACTTAATAAATAAATTGGTTTTTTTTATTAAAAATACATAACATATATAGTTGATGGGATGTTTCAGTATATAGCTCAAATCTTTCTGAGTAAATTTATTGTGTCGCCACCGTGCCGCTCGGTATAATGCGGTTCACCTTATAACGCGGGTGTTGTTTCCCGCCCGACATGCGCGTTATATCGGGGGTCCACTGTAGTTGGGGAGCAGACTGCTGGTGTGTTGCTTTCCTCATGCTGCAATGTAAGTGTTTTCCAGCAGCAATGGGTTGGGTTGTTTTACCTCTGAGTGGCACTTTTTTGCACACCATGGGCTAAATGGCCAGGTCATATGGACCCCGAAGGCTTAGAGAAGGTTATTGAAGGGGACCCACTGGAACAGCTGTTGGGAGACAGATGGTAGCCTCCTGTCAAGGCCATCCAGCATGTTCTTTAATGTGCACAGGGTATGGCTCTCCCGCACACGGGGCCACAGCTTAACGTCCCATCCGACGGACGGCGGCCTTTCCAAGCCCATCGGTGTCCCCTACTGACCGTGGGGCAGGTCGGGGAATTTTGCGGAGATAAATCTCAATGCTGACCCAGCTGGGACTCGAACCTGGGAAGTACAGATTACGAGTCTGGCGCGCTACTGACTGAGCGACCCCCGCCCCTCCAGCAGCAATGACGGAAGACTGCTGCAAGCATAGTATAAGAATTAACAAGATTTAACTTCATAGCTAATAATTAATAAGCAACACACATGTATCATTTATCCATTAATATTTGACATAGTGCATAAATTAACATTAAAATATGAGGGAATAACATTAAGTATATGGTGCAAGACAGTTCATACATATTATTTCACTGAATTTTTTCCACCCTTTTTTTGTATTGAATCAGCAGGGAATTTGAACATTCTGCAAATGTTCCTGACATATTAGAAGAGTTCATTCTGAACACGAAAACCTAAATATTTTAATAATAATAGTAAGAAACTCTGGTACTTAGGGAAACTTTAAACAATGCCAAAGAGAGGAAATGAAAATGTCAAAGAGCATGCTTTGAACCTATCTAGTTATGTATTTCATTAGTGGTGATTTGATTGGTTCTTGCTTGCATATTGTACAGCATCAAATAATGAGCATCTTCTATATTTGAATATCCTATTACAAAGGAATAAAAACTTGTAAAGCACAAGTATATACTGACATCCCATCTGTACTTATGCCCTCTGAATTCACCCAAATATTAATCTATAAAAAAAGCAGCAAATGATATCTATGTTAATAAGAAAGTGCAGATATGCGTCAATGACCATATTATGCAGCACGTTCAAAATGTTCTTGACACTAGTCTGTAGATTTGCACTCATTCCTCTGAGCTGGATTGTTTTACCTGAGTGGCACTTTTTTGCACACAATGGGCTAATTGGCCAGATCACAGGGGACCCTGAAGGCTCAGAGAAGGTTGGGGGAGGGGAACAACTGGAACAGCTGTAGGGAGACATATGGTAACCTCTCATCAAGGCCATCCAGCGTGTTCTTTAATGTACACAGGGTATGGTTCTCCCGCATACAGGGCCAAGGCTGAATGTCCCATCCGATGGACGGCTGTCTTTCCAGGCCCATCGGTGTCCCCTACTGACAGTGGGCAGGTGGGGAGTATTGCAAAGATAAATCTTGATGCTGAGCCAGCTGGGACTCAAACCTGGGAACTACAGATTATGAGCCTGACGCGCTATTGACTGAGCCTCCCCCCTCTCATTCCTCTGAAGTTAACAAGCTATGACTTGTTTGAAAGCTTGTCTAAACTTGTCATTAAGTGTTAATAACAAAGATCATATCATTTCTCTCTTCACTGGTGGCATGTAAAGTTTGGTCTGCAAAATCTGTGCATTGTTACTATGGAGCCTACTAAAGATGGGGGAAAATTTTACATTTTCACAGAGATGATGCTTGGGAATGATGCAAACAAATTCATGCTGATTTATTACAAGAATATGGGAATTGTGCCTGTTAATATGGAATCGTGCCAGTTGTGGAATGAATATGCAAATTCAGAGAAGGATAGCATAGCTTTAAAAACTTCTCTCATGCAGGAAGACCGAAGGAGGCCTTGAACAAGGGAACCATCACTGCTGTTTGTGAACTCATTAAGAAAAACCACACTGTTCAGGTAATAAGTTTAGATATCAGTGTATCAATTTTTAGTGTGGAAACAACTATTCAACATTTAAAGTTCCAAAAGATCTGTGCCAAATGGGTACCCCACAAACTGATAGAACAGTAAAAAAAGGGTGAGTCGACTGATGCAAGGAGATGCTGGAAATGTTTAAACCTAGTGGCCCTAAACAGTTAACAGACATTGTCACAGGTGATGAGACATAGTTTTATTATGAAAAAACTCCCAGAAAGATCAACAGCTATGTTTAGGTTGGGAAGATGAACAGTGTCCCTAAATCCTCCAACAAGGCTTTTGCTCAAGGAAGAGAATTTTCACAATTTTCCTCAATTTCTAAAGAGTGATAGCTGTGGATACCTTACCAGAAAAAGTAACTATAAATGGACAACACTACACCTACATTGTTTTGTCCAAAATGGGTAAGGAGATGAAGGAGCAGCATCCAACAACAGGAATGTCAAGGGTTCTCCTTCATGACAATGCCAGGCATAACTTACCAGGTTTTGTGAGCACTATCTACAGGATTGGGTAGCTGTTTGAGGAGAAAAATCAGCTATCCCATTCTGTATATTTACCCAATCTTGAAACATGTGATTTTTGGTTGTTTCCAAAAATTAAAAAGAAATTTGCTGAGAAGTCTTTTTCAAGGGTGCAAGATGAATTCATTGAGAGTTGTGGAGTTTTCTGCAAAAGTAGTACCACCAAATATTCCAGAATTGCTGCAGATGTCTGCAACTTTGCATAGATGCTGGAGGGGAGTACTTTGAAAGAAAGTAAAAGTTTTGTTGAGGTAAGTGCAATGTTTTTTGTTTTGCAGATACTTATCAGGAACTTTTTGAATGCCCCTCATACATAACAAATAAAAAACTTCAATGACACAGATAACATGACAAGCAAGATATCTAGGAAAACTGATAAAGCACCTATATAAAGAATCAAAAGCAAATCTTAGCTCACAACCACTTGCAAGACAACACATCAACAAATTTAATTATACAAAGAGTATTTCTAAATTTATCATGATTTAAAAAAATAAATAAAGCAATTACACCATTCAATAAGTGAATAAACAGAAAGAAATCAAACCTTGATAAAACAAATAAAAAAGATCAGGACAAAAGGTAACCAGTAGGTTGCATATATAAGGTTCAAGTAACATAGAAAGATATAGAAAATTCCTTAATGTACATTGGAAAAACAATAAGAACTGTTGAAATAAGAATAAAAGAACATAAACAAGATATAAATTTCAGTAAGCAAAGCATGGCACTTTCAAGAAAAACAATCAAGGAAGAATACCAACCAATATAATAGTGGCATATGCACAAAATCAGATAAAACTGAACAAAAATTATTGAATTTCCTCTATATCATTGTAGTTAGTGGAAAAGTTGAGGAAATTGGATGGAATTATCATCTAGATATTTACCTTGGTTTCTTCCTTGAAATGATTTCCAATGGATAGTGAGTCTATTGTCCTGTGGTGGGTAGGCATCGCAAGGAAGAAACCAAGGAAAATATCCAAATGATAATTCCATCCAATAGTCTCAACTTTTCCATTAATTACAGTGATATAGAAAAAATTCAATAATTTTTTATCAACACTGTTTCTAAAACATCTATCTTTTATAACTGAACAGTTGATGATTTATATAAATAAAAATAATGGTATGAATGATATAATATGCCACTTCTGTGCAGATTACTACTAGACAAAGAGCAAAAGACTGAATGTAAAGTAATTCACAAATATCTAACCATAAGCAAGAATGATGATAATACCCTAAAGACTAACTGCCCTGTAGCAGTGACAGCAGTATGGTAAAGAGATGAATGATCAAGTCCTATAAAAACAAGACTTCCAGCAGTCGAACTAGATTTTTCATATTAATCTGTGATATTCATTAGTAGGCATAAACAAAACATGTAATATCTAAGATAACTAGTGTAATTTTAAATTTTTTACAAAGTGAGTAAAATATTTTTATTAGTGACAATTTCTATGTTAATGATTGCATTTAGTTAATGATAAAATGGAAGGAATACTACTCAGTGTTACAACGTAATATTGAGCAGTACTCCTTTCACTGAGTAGTTTTCATTTGCTGGGTAGCTAGGAAAAGACTGCCAGGGATCCAGTGGTAGTCCAGGAAGCAACCAATGACAAGTACCAAGTGGCATGTCAACAGAGTCATTAGAGAGAAGAAAAACTTTGGTGGTAGTACTCCGATGCAGACAACTGAATCTACACACAGAAAATATTTTATTCGTATAATACTACACAAGATGTATGTAAAAACCAGGATTGCACAACATAGAACTAATAGTATAAAGCATAACAATCAGTAAATAAAAACCCCATGTAAAATTATACAGAACTGATAGCCAATTTTCATAATTGATCAAAATCATATAATGAAGACATGATGTAGTTGTTTTAAAGTTTCATAAAATATGAAAACATACTTCCAACTTTTTCTTCATAAATGCAGTATTGCCAGCTGTCAAGCAAAAATCCAGCAGAATTTCATATAGCAGTTAAGTATTTTTCAACATGTGATTCATTAAGTATTTGTGGCTAAAAAGGGTCTACAAAATTAATATTTTCATTGAATAAATTATGGTAGAGGAAATAGTTATACAATTTTATTTTTGCTATAAATCAGCCAAAAATGTAAAAAAAAAATTGAATTGGTAATGACTAGTCAAAAAGCAGATTTTTTTTTCTCCAGCTATCTTCCTTTTTCTCCCACAGAGTAATAAAATTATCTTCTATTTTCACTGTTGCTTTCTGTAAGTATTAAATTCGAGTCAATGTACCAATTGTTGATTTACAATCTACCCACTATTATTTTATGGTTGATTATTGTTGATTGATGCATTAATTCATAAATATTTTCCATTTTCCTTTATTGAAAACAACAAAACAAAAATAATAACATTAATATTAACAAAAACGTTTCAATTAATGAAATATCCACCATCAACTTCAATGATCTTTACCCAAATCTGTGGCAGCTGCGAAACTCTTTAGGAATAGAAACTCCTGCAATTTGCTAAAGACCTCATCATTATTCTGGAATCTCTGTTTGGTGTTGTAAGGAGAACAGATGAAAATCAGAAGGAGTAAGATTTGGCAATGAAGGCATATGCAGTAAAACAGTCTAAGCTCCAAAATTTTCCTCTGAGTGATTTGTACTGTATAAAGTCTAGCATTGCTATGAAAGAGGATTGCTCCTTTCCATTGATAAGTGCTGGCCATTTTTCAACAGGTTCCTCATTTACCTATTGCAGTTGTTGTGATTACTTCTGCAGTGATCATTTGATTATTTTTAAGCTAAAAGTATGCAACACCTTGATAATCTAACTCAATTCACAGCATATCCCTCTTTGGATGACGCTGTATTTGGGCTAATGATCCTGATTTAGTCACTGTCTCTTGTGGCCAACATTAACATGACACCCATTTTTTTTTTACTCCAGTCACAATATAGGCAAGGAATGGCTCAATGGTTTGTCAAGAGAATGTGGTGGCAAAGGAGAATCAGTCAACCTTGTTCATATCTAACAATTCATGAAGAACCCAGGCTCCTAGGTTATTGACTTTTCCAATAGCATGAAGATTACTAAAAACAGGTGGTTGGGAAGTTCCAAGCTCTTTTGCCAATTCATAGGTGGATTTATGTGAATTTGCCTCAGTCAATGCTTATAGTGCAAGTTTTCAAGCTTTGAAGGGTAACCAGGTCATCATTCATTCTTGAGTGACAAATCTCTTGAGTGGAACTTTGTTACCAATTCTTGCACTGCTAAGTGGTGATGGTGTGTTCTCCCAAGATGGATCATATTTTTATTGCCATCTCAATAGCATTTGAGCTCTGCTAATGTGATGTCCACCTTTAATTTTTATTTCCCTAACTGATTATTTTTATTTCACTTACCTTTAATATTCTTAACAAGGTCTAGTTTTATTTTCCTGATTGTTTAGGATTTTCTCCAGTTCAGTGTTACGAGATAGAGTAACTCAAATTCTTTCTGGTAACTTCAGTGCCACACCTCAGCAAATGTGTAAGGTCATATGAAGCACTTATGTTATCACCATCATGATACGTTAATGTTATTTCATCCAGAAGCATCAGCATACTTTAATGCAAATATCTAGTGTTGTGTAATCAATTACATGAAAGCTAGCTGAAAGTTATGTAGAATGAGATATTAGATAGCATCAGTAATTTATCATTGTGTCAGTATACTTATTAAAGTTTCCAATTCTTTTTCACCTGATTATGGGGAGGGGGGTAGCTCAGTCAGTAGTGTGCCAGGCTTCTAATCTGCAGTTCCCAGGTTCAAGACACCCCTGGGCTAGCATTATCTCCACAAAACTCCCCGCCCTGCCTTTGGTCAGTAGGAGACACTGATGGGTTTGGATAGGCTGTCGTCCATTGGATAGGATGGAATCCATGTGTGGGAGAGCCATACCATGTGCACGTTAAAGAACACACTGGATGGTCTTATGGGAGGCTACCATCTGTCTCCCAGCACCTTTCCAGTGGGTCCCATCTCACAACCTTCTCTGAGCCACAGGAGTCATTGTGACCTGGCCATTTAGCACATTATGTGTAAAAATGTGCTGCTCAGAGATAAAACAACACAAAGTATCTTAAATCACATCACAAATATCTTAAACTAGATCATATATTGGTATCATCAAAACATTCTTCCACATTTTCTCTACAAAATTAAATATAATGGAAATTACTACTATACATCTAAAAAAAAATTACAATCATTCAACAAAAGGTGAAAACAAATGGAAATTGCTCATGAATTAACCCTATACATATCAGCAATACGAAAACTCTTTAAAATGCACCATGGTCACCAATTAAATCAAATTTTAATCTACAATAATAGCATTTAAAACTGAATATAAAAGCACCACTTAAATATTCATTCACTATCATCTAACAGAAATCAAATATTAGTAGTTGCACACAACTTACATACTGCTATGCTGTAAGATAGAAGCACCCATTAAAAAGCCATTAATGATCGACATCTAATTTCATAAGTGCTGGTACTGACAATCACGTTGCATTTGATGAACTGTTTATTGATCAGGGTCAACTGCAGATGTCAAAAATGATGGATATACAGATGTTAAGTCCTGATTCATCGAATGAATCTTGTTTTGGAGTGCAGATGATGATCACAGGAGTTATTTCATCATATGCCTTAAAGTCCTATGGATTGATAGTAAGTCTGGGCATTTCAAAGTATGACATGTGGCAAAATATGCTGCTAAGTTTATTTACTGGCTCATTGTTTTGATAGATAATAAAGACTAGTATTGTTGTTCTACTACTGATGCATAAGATAATGATAAAACCTTTAACAATACAATCTAAGATTTATATTCACTTTGGGCAATAAAAAACATTTAAAAAAGCCAAAATATTAAAAGGATACTATAAAAATAAAATTATTAATTTAAATTTGATTGCATAGAGATTATTCTCTTGATACTCTTACCAATGTTGTAACATGGATTTAGAATTTGCGAAGACTAGGCATGCTTTTTTGCCGCATTAGTAGATACACTTTAGTCTTTTTCCCCACAATGACTAAATGCCACTTTCGATAAAATATATTGTTACATACATAATTCACTTTTTTAATTTTCATAATTCTATACCTTATTCTCAGAAAGTATTCGCAAATATAATTTAATGTTAACATGATATATCGTATAACTGGACTTTCAAGATACTTAAAATAATTCATGACCCTGTTTATACAAGGAAACTCTCAATTATCTGTGCTCATGTCGCACAAAAAAGGCTTCAAAGAATAACAAACAAAAATTTAATTACATATTCTTCGAAAAACATAAAAAAATGCATTCTATAATTTAACATGCATGTAGTTTCCATCCTGGTAAATCAATTTTATCAATTCAGTTTTAGGATAAAAAAAGGTACTAACAATTAGTTGCAGGGCTGGCTTTAGGTAGCAATGAACCGAAAAATACCAAGACACTATTTTTTAAACGCACTTTTATAGAAATATTTTTGCTTATAAAAGTTAAAATGGATTAATTTATATTTTTTCAATGCTGGGTTCAAGAGAACCTTGAGTTGTTACTAATTAATTGGCTTCAAGCTTGCTTTAATGTCCTTTCAATGTTGTATCTTCTTAATACAAAAATCTATGAAAGTGCAGTGAAAGAACGAGAATTGCTTAAAATTATGCTGTTTTGTCAAAGTTCTTCTCTTATTTCTGTTCTTAGTACCTATTAGCATGGGTAACAAGAAGTGTGCTGTAGTTACTTTATAAATCTAGCAACATGAAAATATTTCTGGATGAACCATCACCTATCATTATATTCTTTTTCACCTAGTTGAGATTCTTTGCCTATTGACTAAAGACCTTGTCGCTACATAGAAGTGTATTTGTCAGCATTAAAAAAAAAACAGTGTAAATCTTTCCAATATATTGGGGTTGAGTTGGGTTGTTTTACCTCTGAGCGGCACTTTTTTGCACACCATGGGCTAAATGGCCAGGTCACATGGACCCCGAAGGCTCAGAGAAGGTTGGGGGAGGGGACCCACTGGAACAGCTGTTGGGGGACAGATGGTAGCCTCCCACAAAGGCCATCCAGCGTGTTCTTTAACGTGCACAGGGTATGCTCTCCCGCACACGGGGCCACAGCTTAACATCCCATCCGACGGACGGCGGCCTTTCCAAGCCCATCGGTGTCCCCTACTGACCATGGGCAGGGTGGGGAATTTTTGCGGAGATAAATCTCAACGCTGACCCAGCTGGGACTCGAACCTGGGAACTACAGATTACGAGCCTGGCACGCTACCGACTGAGCCACCCCCGCCCCACCAATATATTGGTTTCAACAAAGCAGTGATCAGGGAAAATAAATTTAATCTACCTTATTTGGTTGCTAGATGATGCACTTACATGTTATTAGCACTAAATACTAACAATCAGAAAATTTATCAATTTGAACATGGAATATGAAACCAAAACCAGCAACTGTCAAAGATGGCATATTTGTGCGCAGTGATAATGGAATAGCCAATAGAACTTCTTACAATTACTATCTATAAAGTTTCAAATCTAATAATGAAATGTGTGGAAATGCAATAAAGGGAATTACAAGTGCCATTTTTGAAAATATGTGTCCTGTACAAGTGTATTATTCAAGTCAGATATTTCGTACATGTAAGTAATGGCAAGTAATTAAAGGTTATGAAAGTCTGATTTACCTTGACAGCTATCAAAAAAGGGGATTCAAGCATTCTTCATCAGAAATAAACTTCTGAATTTAAACAAAATATTAATATTGATAACTGATATTTTAATTTACCTAATTTCATTTAACATTACACAAATACACTGAATGGACAAATTATTATATACACCCTGATAGCAATATACAAAGCATAAGTATTGGGTTCAATCATGTGGGATGATAAAACTGGAAATGCGTATAAATAGATCAGGTCTCAATGCATTGGAAACCAGTCATGGAGAAGTAATCATGGATAAAGGCAGTGAAACCCTAAAAACAAGAACTGCAGGAATAATGCATTAACACCTTACCATTCCTAACAGAGTATTAGTTATAGAGATTTTAATAAATATAAAATCGTCCCATGGCCGAGTGGTTAGCGCACTTGGCTACTGATCTAAGGGACCTGGGTTCGAGCCCCGGGTAAAGCATGGCTGTTTGTGTCGTTTTTCTGCTGAGGGCCTGCCATCCTCTCAGACCTTCTATTTTGGCATATAAACTGACAGGCTCCTGTCAGACCTCTGTGGCAAGCAGCTGCTTGAGGGAGTATTTATTTTATTTATTATTAAGAAATATGTAAAGGATCAGTTCAAAGCTTATCCTTTACATATGTGGTACAACTTTTCTGACATTTGTACCACATACCTAAAGTTTTATGTGTGAAAAAAACAAGAACACTAGGACTGAGGGATAAACAGGGTAAAGTTTATTATTAGAAGATGAAAATTGTCTTGTGGAAAGGTGGGCTTAAATGATATTACATTTAAGCCCACCTTTCCATGAATGTTCTAAGCTTCACATACCCCCTGGAAATCTGTATGTAACTGGCATACCCCTTATATAGATAGATAAAACTATAGTTATAGTATAATAATGCCAGCTTAGCAACTTTGTTACTAGATCTAGTGACCTTTGAGCTCTCACGGCATATCCAAAAAAATTTTGCCATGTATTCCAAAGGGGTACGCATACCACAGGTTGAGAACCCCTGTTCTAAGTAATTCTAACTTTACTGTTGGTCCTATATCATGTTCAGAAGTTAAATTGGCTATCGCAAAATTCAAACTATACAAGTCATCAGGAGAAAATGAAATTACTATGAAAACATCTAGAGCTGGGAATGTTCCTATTATCATATGCTGACTGGAATTTTTAATGTTTCATGAAAAAGGTATTGCCTCAAGAATTTTACTGGAACTATTATTATTCCTATTTTGAAAAAAGGTGATTGCACTTCTTGTCAAAATTATGTCTCTGTTCTAGGTACAGTTATTTGCATTATTGTGCTTAAGAGAATTAAGAATTTGGTTCAAGACAACTGGTGATGGACAGTGTGGATTGAGAAATGGTAGGGTTTGCACAGATATTTTCACTTTGGCAAATTCTTAAAAATGGTTTCGAGTTCTGAAAACCTGTGGTTATTAACTTTGTAGATTTCAAAAAGATTTTTGACTTTGCTGATCTACATAATTTGTGGTTGATTATGAGTTCATATGATACACATGATAAGTAAGTTAACCCTTCCAGTGTCCACATTGTCTGTATACATTTGCAGAATCTGTAATGAGAGGCCAGGACGGCTGTATATGTTTTTAGTACAACAAAAAAAATCCAATTAAAAAAAAATTGCAGTTGTAAAATTTTTCAATATTTAACTTATAAAAATATATACCGTATATTTCCGCAGATAAGACGATAGTTGAATCATGAAAAAAGGCCCCCAAAATCCGGGTCATCTTATAGGACAGATACAAAAAAAATTAGATTGAAATTTATATAAATTGAAACCATTATAAAATAAAACAAATCACTAACCACCGACTGCGACTGAGCTTGAAAATTACTACAACTTATCGAAAAATCCATCATAATATTTAAATACGCTATATGATAATACATTACATTGTAATAGTAAATAATACATTACATTGTAATAGTAAAACAATACTAAAACAAAATAAATATTAAAAGTTATGTTTATTGAGCTACTGAAGAAAAAACGGACAAACCGTAATTATTTACTAGTACAGAGTAGAGTATGTCCACAAAATAGAATAGCCCAGACGACGCTTTTGTGAATAGTCAAGTCATTACCCAAATGTCCGAATCAGTGCGAATGTTTGCGAATAGGACATAATTCCGTATACGCTATACAGTATTATTATCCAGATGATGATCGCCGATCGAAACTAAATTCATAGCCCGTTAATAATTTGGGGTCGTCTTATAGGACAGATATATGCTAAAATTATAAAACTATGACGAAAATATATACCTCGTCTTATCTGAAGGTCATCTTATCTGCGGAAATATACGGTAATTCAGGCTTGAAAAATAATATTTTGTTTCTTCATTTGATGCATATTTTATTAAACTACAATATAAATCACTTCCTAATGCCATCTAATTGTCATTTCTTACCTCCATTTTTTTTTGCTTTTAAGTCCATTTTAACTTTGAACACTCCTTTCTGCCACAAACCTATTTCACTATTACTAGAATTATTTTTATCATTTATCCCAGCATTTTATGCATCTTTCCCGCATTTCAGATCAAAACTGTAACAAAACTGTAGAGAACTGCATTTCAGATCAAAACTGTAAAGAACTCTAGAAAGAGTTCTTCTTGAATATAAGATAATGTGACCATACATCTATCAAGTCATTATTAACCTCCATTTTCATTTCTGTAATTTATTTTATTTCCTCAAATTAACGATTTTTTTCATCAACTACACTATAGATCTTTTGGGGTTGTGCTACATCGGATTGCTGGCTTTACAGGTCATTGCAGAAATTATTTAACATAGCATTATGTTATATGTTAATATTTCTTTTATTACTTTTCTTGTAAAACAACTGTGATCATGTATTGTTTCCTGAAAATGAATGAGGTATTGGATTTAAGCAAAAAGGATTTCCTTGACATGGTAAGTTGTTTCCTCCCAACAAACTGAATTATCAACTCCCTATGTAAACTTAGTATAATAAAAATAAATAAATAAATACCCCTTCAAGCAGCTGTTGCCACAGAGGTCTGACAGGAGCCTGCCAGTTTATATGCCACAGTAGAAGATCTGAGAGGATGGCAGGACCTCAGCAGAAAACAACACGAACATCCATGCCTAACCCAGGGCTCGAACCCAGGTCCCTTAGATCAGTAGACAAGAGCACTAACCACTCAACCATGGGATATATCATTTTCTTTTTTTAATAATTAATCTTAGTTTTTGTTTCTGTAGATTTACTTTATTTCTGTAAATTATCTGTCTTTCCACCAATCGATAATATAGATTTTTCAGAGTTTAGCTACATCAGGTAGCCGGCTTACCACTTGTTGCTGTGGATATTTTATTTCACATTGCATTAGGTGAGCTGTTAAATTTTCTTTTATTATTTATTACTTTTCCAGTAAAATAAACTTTGATCTGATATCAATTTCTGAAAATAAATGAGGCTTTGACACTGAAGCAAATTTTTTTCTGTCAATTTGTGTAAATTAGTGATCTTTCGATTGGCTGATTTATCAATCTTTCCGAGTTATGCTACATCAGATGGGCGGTTTAAAAGTTGTTGTGAATATTTTATTTAATATCCCATTAGGTTATATGTAATTTTTCTTTTATTATTTCTTGGTTTTTTAGTAAAAAAATTTTGAAGTTGTATTGTTTTCTGAAAATGAATGACGTCTTGGATATGGAAGCAAAATGGACTTCCTGATTCACTTCCCCTTGCCCCTTAGAAAAACTTTTTTTTTCTTTTTTCCTTTGGTGCCCAAACCTTTCTGCACTTAGCTAAAATCGCCACACTTCAACACCCAAAGAAAAAAAAATCATAATGTTTAATTAAAAAAGGCAGTAAAGAAAGTTTTTTCTCATTTCATAACCAGTTCAGAATTCCATGAATGTTAGAAGTCCAAATCATTTTATATAACACTGGCCGTAAATAAAATATACGATACTGAATGGAATCATTAAAAGAAATAAAAATCATATTTCAGGTTAATATTTTTCAGGAGGAAATTTCCTCTCGATTTATATATGATTTATCTATTTCTATTCATCAGGTTTTCCAAAATTAAGCCTCAATTGTACAGTCCGATCCATTTTTTCACCATATCACATTGAAAAAGGCTTATTAAAATCAATATGCTTGTAAATTTATTTATATTATTTATTTTCACAAAAATTGGTAATTAAATTCTGTGTAATTTGGTATGTAACATGACCTATTTCCATTGATTGGCAATTTAAAAAAAAATTCTAAAGTTGACATGTTTATCTGACTCAGCATAATTGGCTGAAAGCCTCGAATTTTCTCAAAGTATGGTACCGAGAAAAAAATTACAAAATGAGATATATTTAGTTGAAACAAAAAAAAATTAATTTTTTTGTTATTCAGAAATAAATAGCCTTTCTATTCATGTGCATTATATTCATTTTTGTCTATTAGTTTTTAAAAATAAATTTTTATTTGTGTTGCCAGAGGCATTTTTTTACTACATGACTCTAGAAAAGTCCTATTAAAATAAAATTAATAATCTTTTTTGTTAAATATTATATTTTCATAAATTCCAGAATTACATGCTGATTAATTTTCATATAACATGCCATAAATCCTTTCATTAGTTATTTGGCAAAAAAAGTTGTGAAGTTAATTTTTTTGGCTGAGTATAGGGGAAAAAATTGGTTTCCATCCAGAGATCAAGCTGTTTTTTAGTCTGGACACTGGAATGAGCTCTCTTTAATAATGAGTTTTTCAATGAGCGCTCTTTAATAATGAGTCCTGTATTAGAGTTGATAAGGCTTGTATCAATTGGTTTATCATTACTACTGGCATTTGACATGGGTGCATTTTGTCTCCTTCTCCTTAATTTGGTTATTATGTTATTCAGAATTCATTGCAAGGGGAATATTAGAGGCTTAAATAGTCTAGAGTAGGGGTTCTCAATGTGGGGTACACAGTAAAATTTTTTGGGGTACACCGTGAGAGCTCAAAAGTCACTAGATCTAGTAACAAAGTCGCTAAGTTGGGAACACTACCAATTTCAGCGACTAGATTCATTTCTTAAAGAAAATGAGCAAACGATTGCAGACTCTGAAGACAGCAATAAATCATTCACTTAAGCACTCTTAAAACTCTTAATAAGGCAGTTTTTTCCAACCCTGATGAAATGCAAGAATGGATTTGACACCCCTTCACATTTAATTTGGAAAAATGTAAGCTTTCATTGTCCAATAAAGAAGAGTAGATTGAGATATCTTGTGACAACAGTTTAAAAGGCATTCATCCCAAAAGCCATTGATTATATTTTGGATTAGAGTGAAGAAGGAATATCCGATTTGTCAAGAATTGTAGTCAAATATTTGTTATCTTACACAACAACTTATTTAATGTGAAACTGGTTTTTCATCTTTAACTGCTTTAAAAAATAAATATAGGAACAGGCTGGATGTTGAAGAATACTTACCTTAGCAAGATAACCCCAACCATTGATGAACTGTGCAAGCATAAACAAGCACAACCATTTCACTGGTTTATAACTTTATAAGATTTGTTAAATTGCTTATGTCATTTTTTGTGTTTATCGATATATGTAATTTAGGAATACAAAATTTAATGTGTGTGTGTGTGTATATATTTTATTCCCATTGTTATACTATAACTCTAGTTTTATCTATCTAAACAAGGGGTATGCCAGTTACATATACATTTGCAGGGGTACGTGAAGCATAAAATTTTCAGAACCACTAGTCTAGAGATTTAAAAATTTCTGATGTAGATAATTCTGATGATTTGGACATTATGACAAATCATGTTGACAAGATGATCTCTTTCACTGAATGTGATGATGAGATCACGAAAATAATAGATTTAGTGGAAAGAGAGAAAACTGGTCAAAATTGGTCAGGCAAGCAGTGCTTCAGTTGCTTAGAATGGTTACACCCTTGGGTAACTTTCTCATTTAAATCATCAGGAGAGTTATGTAATAGATGTTGACAATATCTAACATGAGATAAATGAAAAGAGTAAGTGTTGCTGCTAGGACTTTGCAAGAATCTGAGGAGATCACGGAAAAATTGGTGTATACACACCTAAGGAATAAAATTTAGGTTACATAAATAGCTTTGTCCTTTATCCTCCTCCTCCTCAAGCAGCCATGGGCTATGGAGGTCCAACCAGACCACACAGTTTAATTCTCCAAGCATATCTGTCCTGAGCTACATCTGCTGCATCCGGCCACTGCACACCAATTCTAACAAGATCCTGTTTGACATTGTCTGCCCACTGCATCCTAGGTCCCCCCCCCCCACCACTTTCTGAGACCTTTAGGCACACTGTTCATAACCATATTCACCAATCTATAATTACCCATATGAGCAACATGGCCAAACCAACAGTCTCTCTCTACACAATATGCTGCATAAAGGAGGTTGCCAACTCCTTTGCCTAACCTCATCATTAGTTACAGAGTTAAACCTCCTAATGCTCAAGATACTGCGTAAGCATCTAGTTTCCTGTTATCTTGTTTACACAGCATCCAAGTTTCACTACCATAACTAACCCTAGAACCAAACTATTATACAGTCTAATTTTAGTCTTTAGGTGTATACACCTGTTTCTCCACACTCTCCATAGATTCTTATATGTCCCAGCAGCATTTCCTATTCATCTGTTAATCTCATGCCACATATCACCATTATCTCTTACACAGCTCCCAAGATAATTAAACTGACACCTGCTCAAGACTGCAACCATTCAGATGAACTGAATGACAACCTGCCTGACCAATTTTCATCACTTTAGTTTTCTCTCGGTTTATAACCAAAATTACTCTACTACTAGTCTCATTAACAGCTCGAACGAAAGAGTTCATCTCATTAACATCATTTGCCAAAAGGGCTAAATCATCAGCATAATCTAAATCAGAAATTTTCATATCTCCAGTCCATTTAAGGCCAAAATCTTTCCCTTGCAGTGAATTTCACATAATGTAATCAATAACCAAACTAAAGAGAAAGAGACAAAATGCACCCTTGTTGAACACCAGAAGTAATAATAAACCAATTGCTACAAGCCTTACCAACTCTCACACACGACTCAGTGTTATTATAGAGAGCTTTCATTATGTTAACTAACTAGTCTGGTATACCATATAATCTCACAATCAACCACAAATTATGACGATCAACAGAGTCCAAAGCCTTTTTGAAATCAACAAAGCTAGCAACCGAAGGTTTCTGGAACTCTAAACATTTCTCAAGAATCTGCTTAAGTGAAAATATCTGATCTACACATCCCCTACCACTTCTGAATCCACATTGCTCATCACACAATCACCTGTCAACCAGATTCTTAATTCTATTAAGCACATTCATGCAAAGAACTTTCCCTGGAACAGAAAGTAGACTGATACCCCTATAGTTATCACAATAACTGCGATCACCTGTTTTGCAAATAGGGATAATAATAGCTCTGGTAAAATCTTTAGGAACCATGCCTTTATCATAAAAGTTATTCAAAATTTCAGTCATCCAAGTAGTAACCGAAACATTCCCAGCTCTGAGCATTTCGGTAGTAATTTCATCTACCCCTGGGGATTTATGAAGTTTAAGTTTAGAAATAGCCAACATTAAAGCCCCCAATAGATTTATCATCACTACAAACAATGGGAGTAGAATTAACACATTGTTTAGAATATCACTGAAATGCTCAGCCCACCTAGCCATGACAGAATATTCCCCTTCTATAACCTTACCTTGTTCATCCTTCAATCCTTGTATGCCTGTCCGTTTTTTACCACATAAAACATTAACTATCTGGTACAGCTCTCTGCTGTTGTGCTGCCTAACTGCTTCCTCAGCTTTGTCAGCCAAGCCATCAAGCCAAAGACTCTTATCAGTAGCTAACTGATCCTTTACACATTTATTAAGCTCTATGTAATCCTTTCTATTAGGACTAGTAGGGTACTGATTAAGGACATTCCTGCAGTTCCTTCTTTCTGAAATAAGCTCAAGTGCCTTATCACTGCCTCTGTTCCTTTTTTCGTAAAAGAGTACTGTTAAAAAAAGCTCCAAAAAAAGCATGTTTAAAATGGCCCCATTCTTCCTCAACTTCAGCAGTAAGCAAACCATGACTGTCATAATGACTAAGTAACCTATCATGGTAAGCTTTAGCTATAACTGGGTCTCTCAGAGCTTCAGTATTAAAGGTAATTTTTTTAAATTTAGCACAACACTTTTTTAAGTTTAAGTTACAACACACTTTTAAGAAGGTAATGTTCAGATCCAGTATCAGCTCCTCTAAATGCCCTGGTATTCCTAACAGAACTAGCCCATTTGCTGTTAATTAATAAATAATCAATCTTATTCCTATGCAGCCCATCAGGTGAAACCCATGTGTATTTATGTATGTTGCAGTGTTTGTAATGTGTGTTAGTTATTCTGAAACCATTGAGTTTACTTACCTGTAGGAGACGTTGCCCATTGCCATTGCAGCTACCAATACCAAAAGGGTCTATCACCCCTCCCCAAAGGACAGAGTCAGTAACAACTTTGGCATTGAAGTCACCTAGAACAAGGGTAATATTTCCTTTCTTGACAGAATTCAAAGTATCCTGAAGTTGCCCATAAAACCTATTCTTCTCA
Source organism: Ryuthela nishihirai (assembly GCA_038380435.1). Lineage (NCBI taxonomy): Eukaryota > Metazoa > Arthropoda > Arachnida > Araneae > Heptathelidae > Ryuthela > Ryuthela nishihirai. The sequence continues at coordinate 920,687 of JAWZYU010000023.1, read as the reverse complement.
TCCTCATCGGCATTCTCAGTGGGGGCATAACAGCAGAGAACATTCAAGTCTTTAACGCTTGTCTGAAATTTTGCTGTAAGAAACCTTTCATTAATGCACTCATATCCTAGAAGAGCATCACTAGCATGTCTGCTGGGCAACAAACCCACGCCTTGGTGATGCTTTCCATCCTCCCTACCTGTAAAGAGAAATTTAAAGTTATTTTTAAGTATCTCACCTTTACCTGTCCATCTGGTCTCTTGCAAGCCTAGAATATCTAGGTTATAGTGCTGGAATTCCTGCATGAGGACATCAAGAGAATAATCTCTATGTAATGTCCTCACGTTCCCCGTTCTTGCAGAGATAATCATGTCCTGCAGAGTTCTGTGCATCATCACTAGGGATTGGTACACAGCTCTCCTTCCAGTTTATGCCTAGCTATCATTTACAGGCCTGGTCCTTTATACAGTTTGCTATATAGTGAAACTTGGACACTTTGTAAGCAAAACAACAGGAAATTTAATACCTTTAATTCTGGATGCTTATGAAGTATCTTGAATATTTTGGCTATGTAAGTAATGATGAAGTTTGGTGAAGAAGTCAACCACCTCTAAGTGGTGTGTCGTGCCGAAAGAGTGTTACTTTAGCCATGTTTCCCATATGCATAACTCTGGGTTAATAGTTATGAAGAGTTTGCAAAATAGGACCTTGTTAAAATTGGCCTATAGTGGCCAAATGCAACAGCTTTAGCTTAGCATAGATGTTTGGAGAACTAAATTACGGTCTGGTTGGACCTTTATAGCCCACAGCTGCTTCGATTATGTATATAATTTATCATCCTTTGATATTTTATTTGGCTTTTTAAATGTTTCATGTTGTAAAACATCAGTATAAATTTAAGAGCTCATTATTAAAGTTTTTATCATTATTATGTAGAATATTAATTGAATAACAGTATTATTCAATATTATATATAATAATTAAAAGCTAGCTGATGAACATATATGCAAATTCTGCAATAACTTCCAAATGGCTGGACTTACTTCCTGGCATATGATGTAATAGCTTCTGTAATAATCATTTGCACTTTAAAGCATAGTGGCAGCAGTCAGGTCATCATCTGACATACCAGGACATAGCATCTGTATGTCATCCTTCATTCAGGATGTCTGCAATTGACTACGAACAAATGTGCAATTAATCAAATACAATATGTCACTAGCAGAATTTAAAAAAGTAGATGTCTATCATTAATGGCATTTTAATCCAACTACTCTACAGTCTTGATAACACATAAGATATGAATATTACTATTCTGTGATCAATACAGATCTTCTCTATTGCATATTATACTGATAGGCTCATGTTGGACCTCTGTGGCAAGCTTGAGGAATAATTTATTTTAGTTTTACTCAATAAAAATTATTTTAACACAGTGAAGATGACATAAGTTTCATTAAAACATAATCACTGTTACAAAGCAATAACACAAGCAAGCTTTGCAGTAAAGACTGGTATATGAAGCAATATAATATCGGACTGTTCCCAACCTGTCAAACAGTCTCAATACCAGAGTAGGAGGAAACATCATTACCCAGAGCCGAGAAGGCAATGTCTGAACCAGCTATCACCATCAAAGTGAAAGGTAATATCAGTCGAATTTTAGAACTTTGGTACTCTGTTTAGCACTTAAAATTTTTGAATATTGGAAATTAAAAATCGCTAAACACATTGCATTGTAGCAATGGGAAGAATGTAGTGAAAATGCTAATTTAGGCCTTACTCAGTTAAAACCCTCTATTGTAAATACAGCAAAAATCATGGAAAATAAAACTTATTCTATATTGCTGTGAATAAATATATTTTAACTTTTAAGCATCACTATTTTCAATCTATCCTTTACCTTACATACAATAAAGAGAATCATACAACCATTAATTCATTACTGGCCAATATAACCTAACATTAAAGTTATGAGAGAGAGAAAAATTTTACTGATGATAGTTCATTTGTTGTTAAATGATGGCAGGTGGCTGACACACTCAATCTTTCAACATATTTCTTCAGGCTCAGATGCTGTAGCTTGCACTTGGTATTCAAAAATAGTAGCTGTATTTCCTTATAATTGATGTATCAGGTATGTGTTGAACACTGTCATAAGATTTTGATGAAATGTCAGTCCAGCTGTTTTTGCATTTACACCATTCACTGGGATATTATATTGGTGTAGTGTCATAATTATCCACTTCTCTTCTCATTATACCAACCATTATGTTTTTGCAGATCGCTCATCAAGATCATTAACCATTATTTAATACATCCAAATTAAATAAATACTAAGGTCTCTAAATAATAAAGGCAACAACATTCATAAAATAAGATGGACTCATTGCAATGTGTGTTGCATCTCCAACTTCCTCAGGCAGTGTAGTAAGTTGATGAGTAACATAACATTATACAGGCATGTCCCTCTAGCAAGCATTCAGCATTCTACAGGTCATGTGGTCTAACAATAATTTAGGTATTGCATAGGTAAACATATATATTGCTTAATATAGGTATTGCATAGTGTATTTTGATTTAAATGCATTATTAGATTTTTCATATAATTTGTGTTTTTGTTATAGGTGATGCTATAATTCTTGATTTTAATGTATATTTAATCAAATTAGATTGTAATATCATCTGTGTTAAGGTTGTTTTTCCTAGGTTATTCTTTAAATTGTATTCCTGTTCCTTTAATCATGCTGCCATCTGTCAATAGGTTTTTCCTACATATTTATTATTACTTAATTTATTCTCGGTATCTTCACTTTTTATTCAATATACCCTCCCAGTTGGTGAACTATAATCTCTATCATTAATTATTAAATGATTTTATATTATTTATTATTTTTAATGGTACTGATATATAAAAAAATAAAAAATACCCCCTCAAGCAGCTGCTTGCCACAGAGGTCTGACAGGAGCCTGTCAGTTTATATGCCAAAGTAGAAGGTCTGAGAGGATGGCAGGACCTCAGCAGAAAAACGACACATACATCCATGCCTTACCCGGGGCTCAAACCCAGGTCCCTTAGATCAGTAGCCAAGCGCGCTAACCACTCGGCCATAAGTCATACTTAATTTAAAAAATTCTTAATATATTAAAAAATTCTAGTATATATGGGAAGACTACTGTATAACTCATTCTGGTTAAGATTAATGAGGCAAAAGATCATACCAACACAAAATTAAAAAATTAGGGCAATATTGAGTTGAATCAGTATCAGGCTACAGTTTTGAAATGAGGGATAAAATTTGCTTACCCTAATAGAATAATACCCATTGCTAAATCTAATCCCACATTTGAAGCAATAAAAAATATCCCCCAAGTAGAGGACACTATTAGATTTAAATTATATTGTTTTCAATAATCAAAAAGCAATTCAGTACAGTATTCAAAAAGAAATGAATGAATTAAAGAAATTAAAGAGGAACCCTAATATTAAAATAATATTGGCTGATAAGACACAGACCAAGCAATAATTTTAACTAAAAATCAATATGACGAAAAGAAAAACTATGGAAGACCTTAAATGGAAATACTAAAACCAGATCTTATATTCACTATGGTAAGTTAGAAGGATTAAAAAAGATCATTTTCTTCCCAAATCTATAGCAAAACACTGTAAACCTGCAATGTATCCAGCAGTACCACAATTATTTGTTAATTTAAACTGCCCAAAAATGATTATCCATTCAGACCATAGTCTCAAAGAGGAAGTCTATTTTTATATGTTTTTTTAAACGACCTTACTTGATTTTTTTAATCCATATTTTCTACCCACTGAATATCCTACCATCATGCCATGAAGTAGCAAAAATACTTCAAAACATTCAGACTGCTGAACATACCACACTACATTCCTTCAATGTTGTACTGCTGCACCCAACACTCTGGTGTTGAATGTAATGATGCACATGAAGGCAAAATGGCTCGAGGAAGCCAACCCATGGCCTCTGAGTACTTTGAGTTTTTTTTTTTTTGCTTCAGGTGTGCATGATGATCTGGCGACCTCCTTCAACTGATTTTCGATGAATGGCACGATATGGGTCCAGACAGAGGGGGTACCAATGGGATCACCTCTATCGGGGCTCATGGCTATGTTATAATCCGGCATGTTGAAAATTAAGCTTTATTTGGCTCAAAGTATAATCCAAAGCTATACTTCGGGTACATAGATGATAATCAGCCATTAGTTTTTACTGGCAAGGTACCCTATCAGTATCACCCAAATCACATATTCTTGCAGATTTTAAAGATTAAATTTCATGCTAAAGGCAATGGTTGTATTTCTGTATTACAAATACAGTCAAACTTGGTTGTAACGAGCACAGAAACAATGAGATCACAGTTGCAATGAGAAAAAAATCATAATGATTTTAATTTACACTTATTCTCATACAATTACTCACTTTATAACAAGCATACTACACGGATATACTGTACAAATTTTGCTAACTCTGGAAACATGCAAACATTCTTAATTGGAAATAGTACCCAATTCCTCGAAAAAATGAAATGGGTGACTTTAGTTTTTTATGACCCCCATGTCAGATTACAAGCTGGTTTATAACCTAACCTTGTCCTTGGGGACAGTCCCACTCCATTTATCTCTCCAGTGTCTAGCCTACAGCCCTGCTCCCCACTTTACCCCCACACTGCCATGACTCTAAAATCAGTTACAAACAAATCCTTCCATCAGAAACAAATTGCAAAAAAGTCAAAATTATTTATGAGTTAGAATGTGATGCAAAAATGTTGAAGGGTGTAAAAAGTTTTCTTTGTCCTCTTCAACAGTATCGACATTGTGAAAGAATAAAGATGTTTACATATCAGCAATGGAAAACAACATAACCAAAACAAAAAAGTTTTAGAAAGCACAAGCTTATAAACTTCGATGAAGCACTAGATCTTGGAAGTAATTACAAAATACGTACAGCAATTTATTTTTTGGTTTCACACTCTTTTCTGTCATAAACCTATTTCAGTATTCCCAAGTTATTTTTATCATTTTTCCCAGCATCCTTCAAATCGAAACTGAAAGTAAACACATCCTTCTTAGAAATTCTGGTTACAGCTGCATTTAATTAGTTATGCTTCACTGAGTCAAACAAGACACAGATGGCTGACACATACTATCTCCATTCTGTGTTATATAAGTGGCTCCCACATCGTTCACAGTTTTGGTGTAGCATATTGGACACCCTTTGTAAAGTTAATATTTTTTTTTTATATTTAAACCTTAGTTTTCATTTCAGTAGATTTATTTTCGGAAATTAGCGATTTTTTTGGCCGATCGATAAATACTGATTTTTTCATAGTTATGCTACATTGGATAGCCAGCCTACAACTTGTTGCTGTGGATATTTTAACATTGCATTAGGCTATTGTTAATTTTTATTTTATTATTTTTCCAGTAAAACTTTGATCTATTATCATTTTTTGAAAATAAATGAAGTTTCGGATATGGATGCATCTTAATTTCTGCAGATTTACTTATTTAGCGATCTTCTTCAATCGGCTGATTTATTGATCTTTCCAAGTTATGCTAGATTCGGAGGCCAGTTTAAAAGTTGTTGTGGATATTTTATTTAACATCCCATTAGGTTATAAATATATAATATAAATATCCCCCTCAAGCAGCTGCTTGCCACAGACGTCTGAGAGGAGCCCGTCAGTTTATATGCCAAAGTAGATATGAGAGGATGGCAGGACCTCAGCAGAAAACAACACGAACACCCATGCCTTACCCGGGGCTCGAACGCAGGTCCCTTAGATCAGCAGCCGAGCACGCTAACCACTGGCCAAGCGATGGCTACTAGGTTATATGTAATTTTTATTTTATTACTTTTTGTTTTTTTTAGTAAAAAAACTGAGTTTGTACTGTTCTCTGAAAATGAATGTCGCGGATACGGAAGCAAAATAGACTTCCTTGCTATGGAAATCTGATGTCATGTGGGAGGGCAATTTCATAATGGGCTGGTGCTTTGAAGCACAAACCTTCTTGCACTTAGACAAGATTGCCACATTTCAACACCAAAAGAAAAAAAATTCATAATGTTTAGTAAAAAAAAAGCAGCCAAGAAATTTTTTCCCATTTCATAACCAGTTCAGAAAATCCCGTACATGTGAGAAGTCCAAATCCCTTTGCATAACACTGGCAGTGTTTAAAACATACGATACTGAAAAGAACCTTAAAACCAAAAAAAAAATTTTTTTTGTTATTCACACACATATATATAACCATTCTATTCATGTGCATTGTAATCAATTCTGTTAATTAGTTTTTTTTTTAAATAAATTTTTATTTGCATTGCCAGATGCATTTTTTTACTACATGACTCTAAAAATGTCCCATTAAAATAAAACATATTGTCTTTTTTGTGAAATACTTGATTTTCAGAAAATTCAGAATTAAATGCTGATTAATTTGGTATACAACATGCCATAATTCCTTTCATTAGTTATTTGGCAAAAAAGTTCTAAAGTTAGTTTTTTTTGGCTGAGCATAGTGAAAAAATAGCTTGGCCCCTGGATGGAAACCTGCTTTTCAGCCTTGACACTGGAAAGGTTAAGAAAGATATTTTAAAATCCTTAAAAGTTTAAAACTCAACTGCACAATGCAATTCAAAGTTAAAAAAAAATATTAAAAGATAATTGTGCATGCTCTGTGTTGCAAGGGAGTGACGTTTCGCCAATATCCAACTAGCTGGTTTCCTCAGGCTCGATATAAATGACTGAGTCATCAGCCTTTATACCCATCTTGCTGTTGCATCATAAGCATGAGATCATACATAATTGTGCATATGCATATTGGTTAGTGCAACAGGAGATTCGACATCGCTGGTAGGGGTGTGGAATCTATATACATTTAGTGACTCATTAAAATTTTAACTATTCAATTCAATGTGCTTATTTAATTTAGCTTCCAATTTATTTCTAAAAACAATCATCTCTCAAAGCAAAAAAAAAATGACTTTTTCCACCTACCCTGGGTGTAATGGGACAATTCATTATTGCCAAAGCAAACCACACGATCTTCACATTCCATCCCCATATTTCATATTTTTATATATAAATACATCATTTGTAATATTGGTTGAAAATTTTCCACCGTTAAAGAGTACATTTGGGTTGTTTTACCTCTGAGCGGCACTTTTTTGCACACCATGGGCTAAATGGCCAGGTCACATGGACCCCAAAGGCTCAGAGAAGGTGGGGGGAGGGGACCCACTGAAACAGCTGTTGGGAGACAGATGGTAGCCTCCCATCAAGGCCATTCAGCGTGTTCTTTAACGAGCACAGGGTATGGCTATCCCGCACACGGGGCCATGGCTTTACGTCCCATCTGACAGACGGCGGCCTTTCCAAGCCCATCAGTGTCCCCTACTGACCGTGGGCAGGGCGGGGAATTTTGCGGAGATAAATCTCAACACTGACCCAGCTGGGACTCGACCCTGGGAACTACAGATTACGAGCCTGGTGCGCTACCGACTGAGCCACCCCCGCACCGTTAAAGAGTACAACTTAAACTTTTGGCTGATTTGAAAAATGTGAATCCTAATATTTTATCAATATCTATTCAATCCAAAAAATAATTTTTAATTTATCTCTTGAAACAATAGAGTTGGATGTCAACAGATGAACAAACAATGGAATAGACAGACAACAAAGTAAAAACATTATCTCATTTTCGCAAAAAAATTTTTTACCTCATTTTCTTTTTACAAAATGAGATTTAAAAAATTACCACTCAAGCAGCTGATTTGAACAGAAGTCTGTGAATATAATATGCATAGAGAAGGCTGTGAGTTATGAGAGACTCAGCTGAAAGACAACACAAGAGACATCTATGCCTTGCCAAGGTTCAAAACCAGGTCATATTGATCTGCAGTCAAATACATTAACCATTCAAACAAAGGAAAGGCCTATATGAATAAACAGTGCAATATAACAGTTGCCTTTATATTCAATTAAATTTTGAGGTATATTCTTGTGACTGGCATTGCTGCTGTTACTATTATAATACTCGCTCTATTCTCCACAACTCTTTGAATAATGAACGGATATTATTAAAATTTAAAGATGTTAAAAATGACTTTTAGTTTTTTATTTAATCATCCTTGGTTTAATTATTTCATAAAAACCTTATTTTAGTAATTAACGGATATTTAAGTTTCTATTAACATAATTTGTTTGTATTTTACTGACAGTTCATGTATATTTAAAAATGAACTATGAATGCTACTGAAAGCTATATGAATGAGTATAGCAAAATAACTGAATAGTTTTCTAAAACACTGACCTGTACTAAAACAAAGTATCTTTTCTTCCACTTTTTCCAAACTTGTTTCCCTTGTGCAAATAAATACCTAAATTCATAAAATATTACTTAGTATATAATATGAATACAACATCTCATATGAGCAATAAAATTTACAAAAACCCATTACAGAATATAATTCAAAATGTGATCACTATAAGACTACTGATATAAGCTCACCAGACAAAAGATTAGTCACCCGTGAGTGGATGTCATCTTATAGTGTGTAACGCCTCCGTGCGACAGAAGAACAGCTGAAATCCTGTCTGGAATGGATGCCACCAGTGTGCAGAGGTAGTGCACATCAATATTCATCCACTCTTCCAGGAGCAAATACCACAGTTCAGCCAGATAACTGGGATGGCACTTCACTCGTTGCCCCAAATAGGTCCACAAGTTTTCTATGGAATTCAAATCAGGGGATTTGGCAAGCCAGTCGAGATATTCGAAGGCTACAGAATGTTCGTCGTGCCAATCTGACACACTTCGAGCGCTGTGCACACAATTGTTGTCTTGGAAGACTGGGGTATCCTTCTGGTGTTCACTGTGGAGATGCTGCACAAAAGGCAACACGTGGTTGTCCAGTAGCTCCATATAGCCCTTCTAGTTCAAGTGTGATGTCACCATAACCAAAGGGCCCATTTCCTTGTATGTGAAACACCCCCAGAACATCACAGAGCCTCTTCCAGCTTGAACGGAACCTCTGCATGGAAGGCTTCATGTGGCTTACGATGTACCCGTCACCTCGCATCGTTTGAGTACAAGCAAAAACATTACTTGCCCGACCAGATTACATGCTTCCAAGAGTTGACAGTCCAGTCTTTATGCCACACCGCCCACTGTAGCTGTGCAGCCTTGTGCACAGTTGGTGAGCAGTCTTTTTGCTGCAATTCTGGCAACGATTAGCAGTGGACTATGATGCACGCCACTGCTGGAAGACCCTTTGGACAGTACATTTCAACACATCTGAAAAGGCAGCAACTTCTTGTACACTAAGCCCTTTGGCTTGGCCAAATGCAATAACACCTTCTTGCCACTCATTCACATCTTTGGCATGATCCATGTTTCATGAAGCGACTAACAAACACGTGGCACACAACCACTTCTTGTCACTGTATTAACCCTGTAGCACACAGCTATTTGTAGGATGCATTTATTACTGGTGTGCCCTCTGTTGCTGTTGAATGAATGTGACCCTCTTATGGCGGAAGATGGCTAATTTTTTTGTCTGGTGAGCTTATTAAACTGTAAAATAAGAATTTTTCCAATATTTTGATTTGGTTGGCATAATTCTATATAAAAACATTAAGTGCAGTTTCCTTACACTACAAAGATACAACAATGCTTGTCCAGGGATAAGTAAAATTACTTACATAAAGAAACAACTCACTTGCAAAATCCTGAACTTCGTTTTCAACTGATACTAATGGTCATCATGTAAAAACATTTAAGAATGATAAATTACAATAAAAAATACAAATGCCAGCACAATTACTGAAGTGCAGAAATTACTGTGATTTCTTTTGCTGGTAAGACTCTCTCTCTTCATGATCAACAGTGACAAAGTGCATCAACATTATGATGTCTGAAACATTTTGAACTCTATTGTGAAGCAGTAACAGCAAACCCACATTAGTGCCAACATATTAGTAATTTTCCATGGCATTTCTTTTTACTGATTAAGCAATTAATCTGGGATTATATGTATTATTGGTATTTTGACACCTCTGACTGAAAGCTCTTAAAATTACACCACTCACACAATTATTTTCGAACTTTTTTGTTCACCTTTCAAAACTCTATATATTTTTAAAGAGCATGCAAATATGCTTTATATTTCTGTGAATGTATAAAGAGAGTTAAGAAATTATCATTTTTAAACTGATTTTTCAATTTGATACACCTTTGCAATGCATATGGGTTTTACTACTATAATTTTCCAAAATTTACTTTGAATGTTCTTTTGCAAAAATTTAACACAATGGAATGCTTGCCTGACTACCCACAGATTCACCTACCCAATCTCCCACCAACCATCTACCTACACATATAATCCTCAATCAGTCATAGGCTATGGAGATGTAACAAAACTATGTAATTTAATCCCTCAAACACATCTGTCTTGAGCTACATTTAGCTACTGCAGGACAATTCTAATAAAGTCTTGTTTGAAACTGTCGGTCCAGCACATCATAATTCTCCCCTTTTCTGAGGCCTTTGGACACATTGTTCATAATCCTATTCACATTTGTAGTTATGCAAACAGGGAACATGACCAAACTAACAGTCTCTCTCTCTGCACAATATGCTGCTCAAAGGTGGTTGTAGAATCCTTCACTTAACCTCATAATTACTTACAAAGTCAAATCACCTACATCAAGATAAAGTGTAAACATCTAGAATCCACTGAATCAAGCTTTCTGTTATCTTGCTTAGAAAAGGTCCAAGTTTCACTACCATAACTAACTTTAGAAAGGACCAAACTATTATGCAGCCAAAATCTAACCTTTAGTTGTATATGCCCATTTTTTCACACTCAAAATAAAAAATAATAAATAAATACCCCCCCAAACAGCTGCTTGGCACAGAGGTCTGAGAGGAACCTGTCTGTTTATATGCCATACTAGAAGGTCTGAGAAGATGGCAGGTCCTCGGAAGAAAAACGACACGTACGTCCATGCCTTACCCAGGGCTAAAACCCTGGTCCCTTAGATTAGTAGCCAAGCGTGCTAACCACTTGGCCACGGGATTCTTTAGAATCCCAGCAGCAATATGCATTCTTCTGTTAATCTCATGCCACATATCACCAGTATGTGCTACAAAACTCCCAATATTACACTGAGAAACTTGCTTACATTCAAAACAACTAAAGCACAACCTGCCTGACCGATTTTCGTAACTTTTCTATCATCAAACCTTGCCTATTACCAATCTCATCAATAGCATTAATGAAAGAATTCATTGCATCAATATTGTTTGCCAAAAGGGGCAAATAATCTGCATAATAATAACCTTTTGGTTTACACAGATGTCTCTCAGACAGGTAAAGAAATAAAGCCCATTCATGCACAGATGTCTCTCAGACAGGTAAGGAAATAAAGCCCAATCATGCACAGATGTCTATCAGACAGGTAAGGAAATAAAGCCCAATCATATATGCATCTTTCAGACAGTCAAGCAGCTATAGTAATTTCTTTGAAATCCTCCCATCTGTCAATAGCGGGGGTGAGGTGCCAGATACTGTTCCTGCAGATGAAAGATATGTCACAGAATGCTTACAGGGATTATTTTTTATCAATCAGATGCAATTGCTTTTACAATAAACATAATCTCAATTTGTATAATCTAAAGTTAAAAAAACTTAAGAGTTCATAAAAGATTTACCAACTTCAGACATCTGATTCCATCAAGAACAGGGAATAGCTGTTGGGAAACAGGTGGTTGCCTCTCGTCAAGGCCATCCAGCATGTTCTTGCACAAGGTATGACTCTCTAGGCACATGGGGCCATAGTTTAACATCCCATCCTCCAACAGACTGTGGCCTTTCCAAGCCCATTGATATCCTCTACTGACCGTGGGCAGGGCGAGAAGTTTTGCAGAGATAAATTTCAATGCTGGCCTAGCTGGGACTTCAACTTGGGAACTGCAGATTACGAACCTGTGCACTATCAACTGAGCCGACCCAGCCCCCTACCTTCCAATAGCTCTGAGTTGTGACAACTAATTTTGGTACAGTGATTCTAAATACTATCGGCACACCAAGGTCACACTTGCTTGTGTCATCCACAATGCACAATCAGTTATGCAAATGAGGCCTGCTGACATGTGATTGCAGATGTGTCCGACAACATCCTTAAGAAACAGTTAGGTTAAGCTAGGAGAGCTCTAGGAGACAGGAGAGTGTTAGTAGGAGAGGGTGTTTTAACTCAAGAGCTCAGCTCCATGTGCAAACTCAATGATGTGTCCATATTAGCTTAATTCGCAAAAATTGATGAGTCATCATTTCTTTACCTGCATTTTGGTGAGTCTGATTGGAATAAACAGTTTATTTTATTGATTTGATACAATTTTTTTTCTTCTTGGGCAGTGTTAAGAATTAACTAAGTTCATTTGTGTTCATGATTTATATTTAGTGGACTTTCCCTTAAATCTAAGTTTATTACTTTTTACACTCAAATACAATATTGGACCCTAATTCCTGGCAAGTAGATTATTGCCTGATACTTGAATTCCTTAGTTATACAGCATTTGATTTGACTGATTGTAAGGAATGTTTACAGAATGATAAATTTTTGGCTCAAATTAAGAGACCATATATAAATCTAGAAAGTAAAAGTCACAGTATTGTGGTACTTGTATTGCATAACCGAATCTCTTTGAAAGTCACTCTAATCAGATTTAAATTTTTTGGTTCCCAAATCAGGATTGTGAGTATTTTGTGAAAAAAAGAACATATTTTTAATATATATTACTGAAAGGTTTTGAAAATTTTGTGTATTTAAACCTTTTGTAGTGCTCAAGTTTTGAACATTTAAAATTTTTGGGTGTTAAAAAAATTTAACATTTTGGAGATATAGTGTTTGCTAAGTGATTGTCCAAGTTTAATAAGCTTTTAAGAGCCCATTAACTGCTAGTGATTCTAAATTTAACATTAGACTAAGCCACCATTAATTGTTGAGCAAGAGTTTCACATACTATTAAGATCAGTTACTGAACATTTCAGCGCTGTTATAACTGAATTAAATATTGCATTTATTGTATTTTGGAATAAATAAAAAGTGTATACAACCTTTTGATAAACATTTTTATTGCAAAGCTTATTATAAGCTTTAGAGTTTTGCATTGTTGCTGAGTGTTGCTAAGAGCACTTGTTAGAATATAGTAGCTATAAGCAAAATTCGAGTGAAAAGCTCTTTAGTTATTAGCTGTATCACAAAACTTCAGAGAACTGCTCAAGAAAAAAAAAATCTAAATTTAATATGTCAATAATTTGCAGATTGCCAACATCTCTGCTAGCTAAATTGCTGACTCTGCCATTATGATTCCTGAAGATGTAATGAGATCAGCACAAATATTACAGGAATTAATGAGAGAAGGAAAAATGGCAAAAACCCCTAATCAAAAGCTTAGCTGTAGATCAGAAAATGAGCATTTAACCTTTAAACAGTTTGTTCCAAATAATGTTCTTTCAGAAACTAGTGAAAGAATAGAATATTATCTGCCACCTCAATGATGAACAAGTTATTCAGTGCAGGACAGCAGTTCATTGGCCTTTACATAAGATTACATTACATAATCATTGCAAATACCTAACTTCATTAGGCTTTAACCTTATATTTACTCTCTACCTAAGTACTTATTTTCATGAGCCAGGAGACAGTTAACTACCATTTGGTTGGAACACTTTACAAAGGTGAGAAGAGAGGTGTATTACCATTTTCTTCCAAGTAGCTATCACAGTCCTTGGCAAATGTTTCATATTGTTTCTTCCAAGTCGATGTTAAATAACTCGAAAGCTATTACTGGCTGATGTACTCCAAAATTGTTTTTAAAGCACACAAGTCTGGACTGATAGTCTCAAATTGAAGGAATGACTGCAATGATCATCTAGTGTGCCTTAAAAACAATTTTGGAGTGCATCAGCCAGTAATAGCTTTCAAGTTTAGCTTCAGAGTTATTTAACATTGACTTGGTAGAAACAATATGAAACATCTGCCAAGGTAGAGTTTTGCAATACATACACAGCCCAATTCACAACAAATGCACCTATAAGGCAGAATGAAAGAGGCTTAACTTTTGTTCCAAAACAATCTGTTAGAAATGAAACTATGCTGAAGAGTTTCACACCCAAGCCCAGGGATTCATTAAGCAGAAATTTTAATAGGCAAATAGGACATACCAAGAGGTACTGTTATAGGAAAAATGGCAAGTTAGGAAAATTAGGATCTTTGAAGCAAAAGCAGAGGCATACTGATTAGGGGGCACTTGAAGAAAAAATTGCAAAATTTATGGCAAAAGTTGATATCATCATCATCATCCTCAAGCAGCCATGGGCTACGGAGGTCCAACCAGACCATGCAGTTTAATTCTCCAAGCATATCTGTCCTGAGCTACATCTGCTGCATCTGGCCACTGCACACCAATTCTAACAAGGTCCTGTCTGACATTGTCTGCCCACCACATCCTAGGTCTCCCCCTCCTTCTGAGGCCTTCAGGCACACTGTTGAGTCATTACCACCTTGGCTCGCTGTTTCCCCTTCCTGTGATTTTTCCCTGTGCAGGATGGGGACGGCCTTTACACCCAACTGTGTGTACCGGCCAAACTTTGCCAGCCACCGTGCTGCATACCAATACCAAAAGGGCCTATCACCCCTCCCCAAAGATCAGAGTCAGTAACAACTTTGGCATTGAAGTCACCTAGAACAAGAGTAATATCTCCTTTCTTGACAGAATTCAAAATATCCTGAAGTTGTTCGTAAAACCTATCCTTCTCATCCTCATCAGCATCCTCAGTGGGGGCATAACAGCAGATAACATTCAAGTCTTTAATGCTTGTCTGAAATTTTGCTGTAAGAAACCTTTCATTAATGCACTCATATCCTAGAAGAGCATTACTAGCATGTCTGCTGAGCAGCAGACCCATGCCTTGGTGATGCTTTCCATCCTCCCTCCCTGTAAAGAGAAATTTAAAGTTATTTTTAAGTATCTCACCTTTACCTGTCCATCTGGTCTCTTGCAAGCCTAGAATATCTAGGTTATAGCACTGGAATTCCTGCATGAGGACATCAAGAGAATAATCTCTATGTAATGTCCTCACGTTCCACGTTCCTGCAGAGAGAAAATAATTAGTAGGATTTTTAAAGAAATTAGGTTTATTGAGATTGGTAGGGCCAACAATATCAAATAGCCCCCTGATCGCAGGCATGGGGCAAAGACCTGTTCCTCCTCCGCTAAAGGCTGAAGTCACTGATGCTGGTAGGAACTTCAGGCACCACCTTTTCAAGTGGACTTTTTCAAGAGCCATATGGCCTGCCTGAGACACATTACTCCAGTTTAGGCTTGACGATGCCCAACTAGCTAAGTAAGGTTCAGGTACCTGCGATGGCCTTTGATTAGAATTATCCACCAGCTGATATAAGGTATCCCATGCCTCTGTTCACTTAGAGCTGGCAACCCAGAAGCAAACAGAAAACACAGCGGCAGACTCTCCCTCAACAGAGGCCCACCAGTGCAGCAAGTCCAGGATCAATAATCAAGCTCAAATCCATAAATAAGTCCAGTCTAGTAGGTATAAATGTTCAGCACCTGGACCCTGTGAAGTTGACCACTCCTCAACAGGGTTGAAAAAAAAGAAAAAAGTGGCCATAGATGAGCAGATCAGTAGGCCATACTGAACTGGCAACCCTCCCATTCCGTTACCTTCCAAAAGAGAATATCTCTTTTGAAAGGTACTAACGGCCTGCACCACGAGAAGGCGGGGTCGGACATTAGGTGCTAGACCTGGCCGGTTCTGTGCATCATCACTAGGGATTGGTACACAGCTCTCCTTCCAGTTTACGCCTAGCTACCATTTACAGGTCTAAGTTGATATACAACTATTTAAAGGAACAGCCTGGAAATTTTTTCACAGCTTTGAGAGAATAATAACAGATAGAAATTTAAGCTTCATTTTCCCATTGGAAATTCCTATCCTTGCAGGCAGAACTCATTCTCTCAAAGCCAGAGCTTGGTGATGAATTTTGTTAATATAAGGCCTTGACAGTTGTTGGGACATCATTTTCCTGTATTGGGATGTGTATAATTGTCCATTCAGTGTATGAGCTTTGATTTGACACCTAACTGATATCTGTAGGCCCTCGCATTTGTGAAAGATATAGTAGAATGACTTTAATATTTCCCATTTTTCAGGGGAGAAGAAGGCATGGGAGTTCAATTTTTAATAGCCTATCACATTCAGCATATCAAAAGCTTTCATTCGATGTATAGCTGGTTACATTCAGCATTCCTATTCTTGAGATATATTAGAAGAATTGTTTTATATTTCCCTCATTTTAGGGAGAAAGTATGGAGGTCAATTTTTATAGCCTATCATGCTTCCCACATCACAAGCATTCATTTGATGCATTGCTTGTTGCTTTCCACACTAACATTGAGATATGAAAACGATGGTTCCCTATATTTCCCCCTTCTTTAGGTGTGATAAGAAAGCATTGGAGTTAAATTTTTTTATTGCCTATGACACTCTATTATTATTGCCTATACACAGGGGTATTTATTTATATTTTTAATTGCTAATAACTAGCAATTAATAATCAATATGTAGGTAAATCTGCAGTTTACAGCACTCAGCTCACTAGATGGTCCCATGAGTGGTAACTACACATTCTTAAAGTGTGTAAAATAATATTGGATTGTTCTTTTGTATATTTCATGTGACTTCTGATTCTTGATTCTTTTTCAGGTATAACCTTATAAGGTGAATAAGTTACAAGTTTATTCAACTGGAAGGAGCAAAAAATTAATATAATTGTATTTTTTTAATGCAGTTTGAATTTAATTCCCATATATATATATAGTATAAAGGTATAACTTGTCTTGGGTAAGTACTGAAAGTTTCAGACAATTTATGGTAATTAGTTAATGCATATTCACTATCATTGTGTTAAGTGGGAAATGGGACAATTTCTTCTTTAGTGATATGCTCCATTTAAACTCATTGTCTTCAATGACATTATCGTGTTCTGTTTTTTTTTAAATAATGCCGATATAATAATAATATTTCATTGAACATCGTATAATAATAATGCACTGCAGTGGTAGTGCATTGTTTGCAATAATATTTTACACTTATTATCTCTAATGAGATTATTTAATTCTGGGGTATTTTTATATTGCCAATCAGCGGTGAATTGTTTACGATAATTTGTGTTTTTTAGGTTTGTTGTGTTTGATGGGATTTCTTAGTCCTGGAGTCTTTTATATTGCGAATCAGTGGATAAATGTTTACATTTTTGTTTTAAAACTTGTTGTAAGGGTTTTTTTTTTTTTTTTTTTTTTTGGGGGGGGGGGGGGGGGTTAAAAAGGCAGAATGGTTGTTGTTCAACAGTATGTTCACATCTAAATGGTGGTTGTCTCTAAAAATTTCGTTCTGTGGTTTTCTTAAATTGCCAAATAGCAATTCATTGTTTATTGGTATGTGCTTGTAATATAGCCATCTTTGATGAGACTATAAGTTTTTGCTAGTTTTTTTAATTACTGAATGAACATTCATTTGTTAATAAGAATAGCTGTTGAAACAAGTAGCCTCTGATGGTAACGACCAACATTCGACGTATAATGATATGTGCAGTTAGGAAAATATACCTTAGATACTATTACTTCTCGTAGTTTTATTTTATTTGGGGATATAAAATTTAGTGCTCAGTACTAATGGTTATTCATTATATTCTTTACTCAGCATATTCTCATTGTAATATGTTTCACTACTAGTAATACGACTGTTTATTCTTTATAGAACTTTCCAAGAAGTTGAATATTCTTTCTAATGTCATATTAAACCTGTGTTTGATTAGCTTAAATCACCTATTTGGTGTTTTTTTTCCTTAAGCAATTGTAAGAAACTAAGCATAATTTTGGAAAAATTTAATGTTTTCATCACATTAATCACTGCAAGAAGTCGAGCATTCCATCAAGATCTAATGCTTTATCAAGTAGAGTAAAAACAATGTGCCGGAATTAGTAAACTGCAGATGTGCCATAATCTGATTTTTCATTCTTTCAAATGATAATTTCCGTCATGCAAGGTTGGTAGCTCTGTATGTGGAATATCTGACAAGTTAGTTAGCATAATGAAAGCTCTTTATACCAACAATTTCATTAGGGCATAAGACTGGAAATAACAGTAAGTTTGGTGATAAAGATAGATCTACCCATCCACCCACCTGCCTGCCTTGAATTAATGAGAGCTTATTGTACTATCTTGACAAACAGTTAGGTTGCTTTACCTCAAAGCGGTATGTTTTTGCGCACAATAAGGTAAATGGCCATATCATAAGGTTGCTAATGTCTCATAGAAGGTGGATTAAGGGGACCCAATAGACAGCAGTTAAATGATCGACAGAAACCTCCCATCAAGAGGGAGTGGAGGTGGCTCAGCTGATAGCATGGTAGGCTTGTAATCTTCAGTTTCCAGATTAGAGTCCTGCCTGGGCCAGCATTCAAATTTATCTCTGTAAAACTCCTCACCCTGCCCTCAGACAATAGGGAAACTGATGGGCTTGGAAAGGCCACCATCCATGGTATGTTAAGCTGCGGCACAGTGTGAAGGAGAGCCATACTTAGTGCACATTAAAGTACACAATCGATGGCCTTGACAGGATGCTTCAGTCTTTTAACAGCTCTCCACTGGGTCCACTTCCCAAACTAGGACTAGGCCATAATGTGCCAAACAAAAGACAATATAAAAGATAAAAGACATGTATACCTGCAACCAAAATTTAAAAATAAAAGTGCTACATTGTAAAATGGTAAAACAACAAATAACAAGTGTATAAGTAAAAAAATTAAACAACTTGAGAAATACAAAATAAAATAATCCCAGTGTAAAAGACCTGGGTTATATATATACAAAATACAAGGTAACTATAGGGTAAAATCAAAATCTAGCAAAATAGCCACAATATTTTAAAAAGGGAAAAAAAACCGGTGGTAAAATGCAATGATCAGATAAAAGGTGTTCGAGTGTAAGAGGCTCAGACAGAAGATTATGAAAGCTAAAATACAAACACCATTTGATATTTAAACATGGACATTCGATTAAAATATGTTTAACAGATAAAATAGTGTCACAAAACTCGCACTTATGTTCATCATCCTTCCATAAAAGAAACGAATGAGTAATGAAAGAATGACCTAAGTGGAGCCGAGCAAGTAGAACTTCCTCCTTGCGATTCCTGCAGTAACACAACTGCCATGGTTTGATAATAGGTTTGATCTCAAAGAGCTTGTTGATAAGCTGTACTAACCAAGATCTCAGCCACTGTGACAGGAGCTCGATGGTAAAACACTGCCGGAAATCCAAATAAGAAACCAGAAATGCAAAGCCAGACAGGGGTCTAGCAGACTGGGTAGCTTTGTCATTGCCCTTGATGCCAGCATGACCAAGCACCCAACAGAAGAGAATGGTGGTGGTGGCTGTCAGACGATGTAGCTGCTGGTGGATCTTAGAAAGAACTGGGTGAAGCCAATGCCTCACTGAGATCAAAGCCTGTTGCGAGCTAAGCGAGCAGGTGTAAAGCACACACTAATGATGATGCTCAGCCGCCACGTGATCCAAGGCAAGACTGATAGCCTGAAACTATATAGTGTAGTTGTATCTGGTGTGCAATGATTACATCACAGCAGACCATGGCCTATCCCACTGATGTGCGATACCTTGACCCATCTGTATAGATGGGCAAGAAGTCTGGGTATGCAGCACGGTGGCTGGCAAAGTTTGGCCGGTACACACAGTCGGGTGTAAAGGCCTTCCCCATCCTGCACAGGGAAAAATCACAGGAAGGGGAAACAGCGAGCCAAGGTGGTAATGACTCAACTGTCGATTGTGCAACACTATCGAGTGTTGATGTCTCTGAGGCATCTGGTGTTGATGTCTCTGAGGTAAACTTGGACTCACAAACTAAAAGGATGAATGGCAGTCAGCCGAATTGTATAACATTTCCCACTTTGGACTGAAAACACAGTCCCAAGTACGATGAATAAGCAGGAATCACAATTTTGATGCATATTGCAGGGGCAACTGCTGACAGCAAAGAGATAAAGATCGTTTGTCGGTCTCAACATAAAGACATTGGACGGTGAGGTGTGGAAGGCTCATGTGCAAACACAGATGGCCTGATGATGGAGGAGGTCCAGCACCTTCACTACCGAATCTCGGGTGGAGTCATACACCTGAGATCCGTATTACAGTTTTGACCAGAGAAGCACACGGTACAAGAGGAGCAGAAAACATTGGTCATCTCCCCAGGAGAGAGAGAGGACCCTGATGACATTCAATGTCCGAGTCCACTTGGACCTGAGATGGCCTATGTGTGGTAAAAAGGTCAATTTCCGATTGAAGATGAGACCGAGAAACTTGGTCTCTGCAACAACTGGAATAATTTTACCACTGAGCCATACCTCGGGATCCAGATGAAGATTATATTTGTGGCAAAAGTGCACATAAGCAGTCTTCTGCTGGGAGAATTGAAACCATTGGCCATCGCCCAAACTGGGCATTTTGCAGTTGTCTTTCAATGACTTTCATGCTGGATGAAGAGCAAAAGATTCTAAAATTGTCAACATAGAGCATAGCTCGGGATTCAGATGAAGATTACATTTGTGGCAAAAGTGCACATAAGCAGTCTTCTGCTGGGAGAATTGAAACCATTGGCCATCGCCCAAACTGGGCATTTTGCAGTTGTCTTTCAATGACTTTCATGCTGGATGAAGAGCAAAAGATGCTAAAATTGTCAACATAGAGGGCATTGCATACAGATGGAGGAAGTTGTCCAGTAACAGAGTTGATCTTGACAGCGAAAAACGTAACACTCAGAATGCAGCCTTGTGGCACCCCCTGTCCTTCGGGGCCTTGACAGAGTGTTGCTGACAGGGACGTGAAAAGAACATCATGATAAGAAGTTGGAGATGAAGATCAGCATGTGACTTCTCAAGACAAAGCTATGGAGGTCAAAAAGAATGCCAAATCACCAAGCCATGTTGTATGCTTTTTCGACCTCAAAGAAAATTGACACTAGGTGCTCTCTACATAAAAATGAAAATCTGATAGCCAATTCGAGGCATATCAGAAGGTCAAGAGTTGACCATTGCCTGTGAAAGCCACACTGGGTATTGGAAAGAAAGTTGTGATGTTCTAAATACCAGATGAGTCCAGCATTTACCATTCTTTCCAACACCCTTGCACACACAGCTTTTTTATGCAATGGGACAATAATTAGAAGTAATCTTCAAATCCTTTTCTGGCTTCGGGAAGGCCAAGGTGATGGCCTCACGCCAGGAGTCTGGAAACTGCTCCTCAAGAAAAATGCGATTGAAAAGATGGAGTAGCCGATCCTTACTTTATGGGGAGAGTGGCATATGTTAGAGTGTGGCATAATGGACATTGTCTGGTACAATAGTAGATGCACAAGAGGTATGCAGGGCAAGGTGAAGCTCCTCCACTGTAAATGGCCTATTGTAAGGCTTCAGGCCATTTGAGTGGAAGGACAGTGGAGAGCATTCTGCCTTGCTCTTCTGAGCCAGAAACTCAGGGAAATAAGAGGAAGATGAAGAGATGGAGATAAATGATTCCCCCAGAGTGTCGGCAATTGCCTGCCAGTTGTGCTCCAAGAACAATAGAGAATGGGACGTGTAGTTCTCACCCGCCTTCCGGACTTGATCCTACACGACCTTACAATTGGTCGTGCGGGTGATAGAAGACATGTATTTGATTCTAGATTCCTTCTGGCTCTGGCACTGGACAAAATGGGCTTTCACCCTCTTGGTGAGTTCTTTCTCTCCTGGTGTGCTTCTCTCCCTGGTGTGTTTGAATGCTTCAAGGTTGGGGAACATCGGATATCTCCGAAATACTCCCCAAACCATGTTCTGAGTTTCTGCTACCCAGCCCTGCAACAAACAGGGTCCCCAATGGCAAGGTGGCCAAAGGGGACCCTGCCAGTCATGAGCTGAAGAGTGAATACAGGGACCCCCCGAGTAATTACCAGAATCCTCCTTTTCCAGGATACGGGTCTCCACGCACTGCAAACGTGGGCAGGCATTCAGGACCCTGTGAAAGTACCCGAGCCAGCAGAACCTTCACAGGGTGGTCCCCTCACCTTGGACAGGAGTTCGCACCAAGGGGCCTTTATTTAACCAAAGTGGAAGAAAATGTTTTATAAGGGTTAAAACTGCATTGTTATTTATAATGCTAATTTAAGCTCAGTTTCCCAATTTTTGTGAAACTGGAAAGTATCAATGTAAGATTAAATTAATATCTTTAATACTCTATGACACTATGTTAAATGTTTTAAAGCACTTCAACAAAATTCTATGCTACCTAATATCAAAAGTAATGAATGAGATTTTATGTACCATAAAGGGACAAGTGAGAGAAACTTCATAGAGAAAACTGATAGTGAGTGACAGAATTTTGCTGAAGTGCCTTAAAACATTTAACAGTGTCATAGAGTATTAAAGATGGTAATTTAATTTTAATTATTGCAATCATTTGCCAGTCATTTCAACCATTGCCAGGCCTCTAAATTGGTATTTGTGTTTAAATAGGCTATCAGAATGGATGAGATGTGAAGATAAAATATACATAGAACCCTTTATTTCATACTTTAAATATTAATATATCACAATTTATTTTAATTTATTTAAATGATGCTTAAGATTATTATTAAGTAAAAGAGTGTAGAGAAATATATGCATACCCACAATGCTTCATATTTAGTGGCTTATCCATTCTTACTACTATCTTGATACGAAGGTCTTGATCCTGAGCATTTTTTGGAACTATCATTTTGTACCATTCAGGTGTTTTCGGACTTAAAGGAGTTGGTTTAATTATTACCTGAAAGACATTTTAGGTAAAAATGTGGAAATATTTAGTCATGATTCTAAATCATTTTAATGCATAAAGCAGATATTAACTAATATATTAATACTACCAATAAATTTTTTTATGATTTAATTTTCAATAATTCTCTAGATTTTTAGGAAAATTGAATGTACCATATTTACTTGAATGTAAGCAATATCCAATTTTTTTTCACTTTCCCACACTAAAACAAATTCCTCTCTTTCAGAACACACTACCTGTGTACATTAATAATTTTATTGTCAGTACATTAATAATTTTATTGTCAATAGAAAATAAAAAAAAATTCTTAATAACACTGAACAAATTTTGACCTTTGGTGTATTTTGGAAGTGCAAACAGCTGTTTCATGTGTAAATCGAGGTGGTAAACACAAAAATGACAGCAAAAATGTTTGATTGGCTATATTTTTCTATATATTATCACTTACTTGTATTACATCATTCACTGAAGTTGCGTATCAGTCTAGAGCTGCCACCACCTCTTTGCCTGCCACTTATATTATACCAAATAATATATATTTTTTGGTAATATTTATTACATACCAAATCTTGAGAATCTAGCATCAGCCCAGCAGTAATCTGCCAACATTGATGGGCTCCATCTTAATTGACATATATTTTCCATTGCAGTAATTTCCTAATGAATGATTTATGATATGAAGGCAACAGTTCTTCCACAAGGTCCTAGTAATTTTCTGCTTTTTTATTGCCTAAGAAACCTGTCGGAAGGTATGACATGATCGAATACCACATCATGTAGCAGTGATGATACAATCAAATACCTCATCATGTAGCAGTGAGCAAATATCTAGAATGGTAAAAACAACTTTTTTTTATCTTTGTATCACTAAGTCTTGGAAATTTCTGTTGAAGTAAAGTATAGAAAGGCAGTTTGCATCTGATATATAGCCTTAATAAAATTATTCATTAGGCCCAATTTATGTGTAAAGGTGCCAACAAAATCTTTGTGGATTGTACCATCAGATGATGATGTATATTCTTCTTTGGTGGTTCCAGTGATTGTCAAGAAGGCCAAATCCTGTTCACGTAATTAGATGCTTTGTCTCTGCTATTCCATTCACAAAGGAAGCACGGGAGCTTTGTATATCTGAGCTATAGAGCAAAAGAGAACTTCATCACAAATGTAACAAAAATGGTCTGCATTGTTCACACAAGGACAAGAAATATTGCTCACATATAGCACCTGCATACATCATGAGTGGACAATAATTGAGGAATTGTAACTTCCAAATGATGCAATAGCTCCAGGGTATTGCATTGCCTCGAATGATGCAATAGCTCCTTGGTATTGTGCCACTTCAGCATTTTGTACAGTGCATGAAAGACTTAATCAGTATACATTGTATATGGATGCAGCCTCCTGTATTTTTAAAACAAGAGTTAATCACCAATTTTTAATGTCATAATCATGCCTTAAAATTAATTTAGTGCCTTAAAATTAGTAAAAAAATGGCTGTTTTCATTTCTGAAACATTTTCAGTGTTGTCTACTAATAAATTACCACTTTGAAGTCGATCCAAATATGTCGAGTTTATTTTATTATTTATCATCAGTATACTTGTAAGAATACTTTCCATCTATATGGCATTTGTCTGCCACTTGTGGTGAAATTGCCAGAACACTCCCTACATATGATGTAATGTAGGTTGAAAACGTTCATATCATCAATTAGAGATCTTGATCAGTGGTCGGCAGCTCAGTGGCCCAGAGCACCTGGCATATTTATCAAGAGGTTGTGGGTTCATATCCCACCTGGCTCAAGACAATTTTCCTCTAAACATTTGAATCAACTTCAAAGTTGTAATTTATTAGGTGATGATGATATATTATTTGATGCTCAATTTAGCACCTGGAAAATGAGAAGTTTTAAAACTTTAAATTTTGAATCGCACCACTGGGATTGTTCCTGGAAAGATCCAACAACAGATCTTGGAAATTTATTCCAGAGATTTAATAAATTATCCTTTTTCAGGAACTTACTTTCAGCTCTTAGTAACATTAAGCATATTGAACTCAACTATTAATAATAGTAGTGGTTTACAATATGGTAATTCTAATTTTTATTCTACTAGGCATTTTACTTCCAGAAAAATTTAAATGGCCAAAGTTTAGACTATACTTCTTTATAAAATATATTGCTAAAAATATAAGGAAAACAACATTTTTAACTGTGAAAAATAAATATTACCTTTCCAAGTTCTTTGTCATCCAAACTTAATAATCCAGGACTTTCAGTGTATAACTTCACTTTTACTACAGGAAGAGCATGTGTTGTTGTGAAATCACCTTGAGTGTCCCACCTTAAAATATGAATTGCAAATGCAGTGCAAAAGATTAGTAGTCGTTTGCTCAAAAATAATGTAAAAAAAAAAACAGTAAAATAGCAAAGTTTTTAAAAACTTTTATTCAGGTCTTTATTTAGAGTGCAAGGGACCATGCAACCAAAGATAACAGTAAACTTGAATAATGCAAATTATATATCTATGTCCCGCCTATAGAGCAAAAAATGCAAACAAGCATTAATTTAAAAGTCCTTTAATCACTTCAGCTATCTTTTGGCACCTACCTAGTCTTCTTAATATAGTATGAGGGATTAGATAACATTTTTTTAACTTTGCACATGACATCACAGAATGTACAAATAATCCAATTTCAAAGTTTATACAATTAAAAAGACCTTCTTGCTCAAAAATTAATTTAAAATAATTTAAAATTCTCTGTCATTGAGCAATAAAATTTTAGAGTTTATCCTTCAAACTATTTGCATGTTGAAAGTTCTTAGGAGAAAACTCTCAGAAGCTTTTCAGAGCAAAGAGAGTGCTCCGTCTACAGTGAAGTGATACTATGTTGACGTTAGGTCTGTTTAGACAAAGAGCTTCTTTCCACATGTTGTGAAGGGCGATTGCAGTGTCTCGGTTGCAGGTGGGAACAGATGAGGTCATTATTTCAATAGCCTCGCGGACTATGGTTCCGTAGAAAGTGGATGCATGCGCAAGAAGTGTGGCATGCTCCCAGTCTATTGTTGCCGTGTGTTGCACTGCTAGCTCAGAGGCGGCCGTCGTTAGCTTCTTTTGGCTGACATCAGTTTGGTGCTCTGCGAACCTTTCATGTAAAGAGCGATTGGTTTTGCCGATGTAGTACACAACAGAATTATCCGGCAACTTTAGGGGAAATCGGTATACACCCGATTTTTGAAGTAGGCTATATTTGTCCCTGTCCCTTTTGACTAATTTCTTCAAATTTGGATCTGGACTGAAAACAATTTTGATATTATGGGCTCTGAGTAATTTGCAGACCGATTCAAATAGGACAGGAACGTAAGAAATAGGTCCGGCAAAAGTTGTACGTTCGGGGTCGGTGATTGGGAGGAGAGCCGAATCTCTTCTGTTTTCGTTTCTATATTTACTGATAACTTTGTCTATTGCTGTTGAGTTGTAGCCATGGGAAGCAGCGATGGAATGGATGTTTAAAATTTCTTCTTCAAGCAGCGCTCATTTGAAGACATGGCATAAGCCCTATGTGTAAGGGAACGGAAGGCTGCAATTTTGTACACCCATGGGGCGCATGAGTCTGCACGTATGACAGAAGGGACGTAGGTAGGCTTCCGGTATGCCAATGTCGTCAAGGCTCCTGTGTCATCATTTTGGATGAAAATATCTAAATAGGGGATGGCACTTCTATTCTCCTCCTCCTTCGTAAAGCGGATTGTGGGATATATATTGTTGGCAGAGTCAATGAGGCTGTTTAACTGCTTATTGCTGCCATTCCAAACTAAAAATACATCGTCGACATAGCGACACCAGAAGAAGGGTAAAATCACTACTGAGTTGAACAATTTTGTTTCAAGATCTTGAAGGACAATTTCAGATAGGATACCGGAAAGGGGGGAGCCCATGCGGGCCCCTGAGTCCTGCCTGTAGATTTGGTTGCCGAACTGGAAATAGTTGTTTGCGGTGACGAGTTTTAGAGCCTCATGAATGGCGTTGATTTCGGGAAGGGAAAATTTTTGCATTTCAATAATTTTTGTCCGAAACAACATGACCACATCAAAAACTGGAGTGGATGGGAATAAAGAGACTATGTCAAGTGTGACAAATTTGCTGTCGGGAGGAATGGACAGATCCTTGAGTCTGTTGAGAAATTCTGCCGTCGAATTTATAGAAAATGGGTGATCAGAAATGAAGTTGGATGGAAATTTCGACAAACTCTTTTCAAGAAAGAAAGTTGGAGAAGTTCTTTTGCACACAAGCGGCCAGATGGGATAATTATCTTTGTGCACTTTGCACTGGGCAAACATTCGCAGTGCTTGGTAGTTGGATGGCACTGAGCTCTTCTTAAGGTCCTTGGGGAGCCACCTGTTGTTTTTTAGCCTGCAGACTTTGTTTTTGATGCTACTGGTGGGGTCAATATTTAAACTAGTGCAATGGGAGCTATTTATGAAGTCCAAAACTTTGGCATCATCGTCATTTTTGTCCATTATGACAAACTGGCATGTTTTATCAGCTAAGGTGATAACAATGAATGTCAGGGGTGTTTTGAACGTTTTTTAATGCCTGAAAATATTTGGATGAAAAATTCCTATCTGAGTAGGATGGAGAATTTTGTCAGGATTTCATGAATTTGAGGACTTTTTGTCTGATAGCATTAATTTTATGCTCTTCCAAATGTCCGTGCACATTGCTAATGATATTTTCAACTTCGGAGATTATTTCTTTTTTGTCCAAATTTCTATGGAAAGGGCTGAATTTAGGGCCATGTTCCAGAGCAGCCAGTTCGTTCAGGGGAAAAATTTTATTGGACAGATTAACAACAAGAAGGGGTTTAAAAATAGGGCAAAAAGTCTTATCTGAAGTTTGAGTGAGCCACTGGATCTTTTTAAGATGTTTTTGTCTGGAGTCATTCTTGTGTTTTTCTTCTGTGTAGTGGAGCCTTTCTAGTAGATCCGTAAGCACGAGGGGAGGGCAGCTGTAGCAGAAGTCCTGGTGCGCCTGGTAGGCCTCTGTTTCATTTCTTGAAATGTGCCGTCTTTTCTCTTGTATTAGCGCAAGGAGAAGCTTCACTTCCGCTGCGCGCAGCACACGTTGACATGAGCCAGGGAGGCTGCCTCGTGTTAGACGGATTGACTGTGGGATAACATTGTTGCGTCGGCAGTTCAGAAGAAACCACAATTGTTCCAGATTCACAACAAATTTTCCCTTCCCGAAATCAACGCCATTCATGAGGCTCTAAAACTCATCACCGCAAACAACTATTTCCAGTTCGGCAACCAAATCTACAGGCAGGACTCAGGGGCCCGCATGGGCTCCCCCCTTTCCGGTATCCTATCCAAAATTGTCCTTCAAGATCTTGAAACAAAATTGTTCAACTCAGTAGTGATTTTACCCTTCTTCTGGTGTCGCTATGTCGACGATGTATTTTTAGTTTGGAATGGCAGCAATGAGCAATTGAACAGCCTCATTGACTCTGCCAACAATATATATCCCACGATACACTTTACGAAGGAGGAGGAGGAGAATAGAAGTGCCATCCCCTATTTAGATATTTTCATCCAAAAAGATGACACAGGAGCCTTGACGACATTGGCATACCGGAAGCCTACCTACGTCCCTTCTGTCATACGTGCAGACTCATGCGCCCCATGGGCGTACAAAATTGCAGCCTTCCGTTCCCTCACACATAGGGCTTTCGCCGTGTCTTCAAATGAGGAGCTGCTTAAAGAAGAAATTTTAAACATCCATTCCATCGCTGCTTCCCATGGCTACAACTCAACAGCAATAGACAAAGTTATCTGTAAATATAGAAACAAAAACAGAAGAGATTCAGCTCTCCTCCCAATCGCCGACCCTGAACGTACAACTTTTGCCGGACCTATTTCTTACGTTCCTGTCCTATGTGAATCGGTCCGCAAATTACTCAGAGCCCATAATATCAAAACTGTTTTCAGCCCAGCTCCAGATTTGAAGAAATTAGTCAAAAGGGCAGGGACAAATATAGCCTACTTCAAAAGTCGGGCGTATACCGATTTCCCCTAAAGTTGCCGGATAATTCCGTTGTGTACTACATTGGCAAAACCATTCGCTCTTTACAAGAAAAGTTCGCGGAGCACCAACCTGATGTCAGCCAAAAGAAGCTAACGACGGCCGCCTCTGAGCTAGCAGTGCAACACACGGCAACAAAGACTGGGAGCACGCCACACTTCTTGCACATGCATCCACTTTCTACGGAACCATAGTCCACGAGGCTATTGAAATAAAGACCTTGTCCGTCCCCACCTACAACCGAGACACTGGAATCGCCCTTCACGACATGTGGAAAGAAGCTCTTTGTCTAAACAGACCTAACATTAACATTGCATCACTTCACTGAAGATGGAGCGCTGTCTTTGCTCCGAAAAGCTTCTGAGAGTTTTCTCCTAAGAACTTTCAACATGCAAATAGTTTGAAGGATAAACTCTAAAATTTTATTGCTCAATGACAGAGAATTTTGAATTATTTTAAATGAAAGTTTATATATTGATTCTATTGACAAATTCAATGAACATCAGAAAATAATTCACTTGCTGAAATTCCTACAGTTTTGCATCTGAGCACCACTCACCCACATTGAACATTGAATTCTCCTTTGAAGCTTTCTTCAAAGGTGTATTAATTATAACACTATCAGTCAAAGCTTACCATGATAACTTTCTTAGTCATCATAACAATCATGGTTTACTTACTACTGAAGTTGAGATAGAATGAAGCCATTTTATGCAGGATTTTCTTGAAAATAACAGTACTCTTTTGGATAAAAAGGGGCAGAGGTGACAAAGTTATTTGAGTGAAAAGGCACTAGAACCTATTTTTAACTAGTTTTCAGAAAAAAAAAAGCTAATGTTTTCACTTTGCCATCTATCTGTCTGTAGACATACGTATAGCTTCTTCGTTTTTTGAAATAAATACTGTTTTCGAATTGGATAGGTATTGATGAAATATTATGATTTGAACTCTCAGAATCTCCCAATAGCTATAATTGTGCTTCTAATGGTGGAAAAATCTCAAAAGTGTAAAATTTCAAAAGTTGCATGCGACATAATTATGATGGAAATTTTAAATTTTAATTGTGAATGCCATGAAGTTTGCATTGTCAACAATGATTTTCAATTTTACCTTCAGGGGGGAACACAATTTTTGTGTTTGGAGAGATAACTGTTTGTTTTTAGAAATGCAAATTCATTTCAAATTGGGCAGATATTGATAAACTAATACGATTTACACTTTTTAAACCTCCCAAAAGTTTGAATTACTCCTTCTAATAGTAGAAACTTTTTTAAATTTCGAACGAATATTGCAAACCCTCTATTGGGCTAGACATTTCATATTTCAGCAGTCAAGTGTGATAATCAAGGGTTTTACAATGCAAAAATTTTTCCCTTCACCCCCAAGGTAGGGGGGAAACAACTTTTTGTTTTGAGAGATTAATGAAATATTCTTTTTAAGTTGAACAGGTATTAATGAAATATTCTTTTTAAGTTGAACAGGTACTAATGAAATATGATGACTTATAATTTTGAAATCCTCCAAAAGTTCTTAATTTACATCATAAATAATGTATAAAAAAGTACTGCAAATGATATATTTATGTTCGAAATTAGAAATCTGTGCAAAAGAATATATTGATGAAGAATGGATACCCAGATAACTTAGTAGCAGAAGTATAGCTACATTCATAGCTGTTTTAATAAAATTGCAATTGGTTAAAAATTCGACAGATAGCTTTTTATTCTTAAAAAGTTAGCACTTAAAAATTTTCAATAATATTTTAATATAGCAATAATAAATAAATAATTTTAAATATACTTACTGATTTGCCCCTTATCCCTAGAGGATGAGAAAATGCAACTTTCTGAATTTAAAGGATAAATTAGAAATTCTTTTTTGCATTGCATAAGGCTAATAATATAATTATAAATCATTAAATATAATTTCCTATCACCCATTAGTATGAATTACTATTGCTAATATATGCAAAATTCGGAAAATGGAAAAGTTCATTTTCTTTGAAAATAAGCTTTCCGCATTTGCAAGAAGTGATATGTTATTCTAGTTGAAAGAAAGAACTGTAGGAATATCCTTAATCAACACCCTAGTAATCCTAACAGAAAGTATTACAAAAAGCTTAATTAAAAATGAAATGGATCAGTTAACAACTGATAAGAATCATTGTGTTGGATAGCTTGGCTGACAAAGCAGAGTAAACATCTACAGTTTAACAGCAGATAGCTGTACTAGATAGTTAATGTTTTGCATGGGAGAAACAGACAGTACACAGGGATTGAGGAATCAATATGGTAAGGCTATTGACAATGAGAATTGACAATGAGAATTCTGTCATGGCTAAATGGGCTGGGTGATGATTTCAGTGATGATTCTAAACAATGTAGTTAGTTCTACTCCCATTGTTTCTAATGATCCTAGATACATTACTGGCTTTAATGTTGGCCCTATATAACAGTCTGAGTATTTTAGCTATTTCTATATTTAAAATACATAAATCCCCAGTAGTAGATGCAAGTAATATTGAAAATCTTAGGAAGCTGGGAATGTTTTTGTTATCACATGGCTGACTGAAATTTTGAATATCTTTTATGATAAAGGTGTTCCTAAGGGTTTTACCAGATCTATTATCCCTTTTTATTTAAAAAAAAAAATGTGATCACAGTTCTTGTGATAATTATAGAAGAATCCCTCTACTTTCTGTTCACAGTAAAGTTCTTTCCATTATTGTGCTTAACAGAATTAAGAATACGGTTGATGGACAATTGCATGATGAGCTGTGTGGATTCAGAAGTAGTAGGAGACGTAAAAATAAGGTTTTTCATTTAGACAGATTCTTAAGAAATGTGTAGAGTTTCAGAAACTTGTAGTTTACTACCTTTGTAGATTTCAAGAGGGCTTTTGACTCTGTTGACCTTCATAATTTATGGTTGGCTGTGAGATCGCATAGCATACCAACCTAGAGACATATACAAATCTACCTTGATATCCTATATTTGATTGAACTCTTTGATCTATGCAGACAGAGTAAATGATTCTTCTGCTGCGAGCATTAATCCCTCGGCTTCTCATGAAAATCTAATCTTGACATATCCAAAACAATTTCTTCAGCTTGCTGATCATTCTCAAGCATACATTGGACTAGAACATCCATGTCATAAAGGCAAGAGCAGTGGCAAAGCATGATGTTTTGAATATGGGAAGAAATTACTGAAAGCATTGGTGAAATTTAATCAGAACACCGTTCTAGTAGGTTGGGTTGTTTTACCTGTGGACAGCACTTTTTTTGCCCACAAAGGACTAAATGGCCAGGTCACAAGGACCCCAAGAGTTCAGAGAAGGTTGGGGGAGGGGACCTACTGAAACAGCTGTTGGGAGACAAATGGGAGCCTCCTGTCAAGGCCATTCAGCATGTTCTTTAATCTGAACATGATATGGCTCTCCCACACATGGTGCCATGGCTCAACATCCTATACAATGAAGGTTGACCTTTCCAAGCCCATCGATATCCCCTCGTGACCAAGGGCGCGGTGGGGAGTTTTGCAGATATATACCTCAACACAGACACCATCCTAGTACTTGTGTTTGCAAAACACTGAACTGGAACCATGGTCATTGGCAGGGGAAGAGGTTCAGTAGTAAAGGGATTACACTTTAAACCAGTCACGAGCAACCTGCAGCTCACTTGCAGTTTCCAAACAACATGTGGCTTAATTACATTATTTACCGTAAATTTCTTGCATATATCATTCTCATATTCCTTTTTATAATAAATATGTATGTGCAATTTTATTGTTATATATATTTATATTCAGTATTCCTAATTTCTTTGATTTTAAAGATATTTAGTTTACACAAATCATTGTACAAGGGGAGGGAGGGAAAAAAGTGTTTTATGTAATAACTGTATTTAAATTGTGATTTTTTAAAAGTAAATCATTTGAGAAAAACAGCAAACAAATTAATTTTAATAGTGCTTATTTAAAACAAAATAGTGGGTTGGTTGTTTTACCTCTGAGCAGCACTTTTTTTGCACACAATGGACTAAATGGCCAGGTCACAAGGATCCCGAAGGCTGAGAAGGTTGGGGGAGGGGACCGACTGGAACAGTTGTTGGGAGACAGATGGTAGTCTCCCATCAAGGCCATCCAGGCATGTTCTTTAACGTGCACAGGATATGGCTCTCCCGCACACGGGGCCATGGCTTTACATCCCATCCGATGGACGATGGCCTTTCCAAGCAGATCTGTGTCCCCTACTGACTGTGGGCAGGACAGGGAGTTTTGCAGAGATAAATCTCAACACTGACCTAACTGGGACTCGAACCTGGGTACTGCAGACTACAAGCCTGGCACACTACCGACTGAGCCACCCCCATTTCCAAAACAAAATAGTAAAAACCAGTAATTTCATTACATTTCAACCTCATTCTGACATAACTAATGAATAAAATATGGCCTGTTGTATCTTAAATGAGCATTTAATTAATATGTGTCCATATAATAATAATAAGCAGTCAGAGCACCTGACATGTTATCAAGATCATGGGCTCAGATCCCATCTGGCTAATGACAATATTTCCTCTATATTTATCTATAAACACAGATTTACCAGATCCTTATTTACTTATTTGAATTTAGTTCTTTTATCATTTCTTCCATTTTTTTATTGTTTTTTTTTATCAATAACTGTTTTGATGTTTTATCAGCAGCTATAATACTTGTATCTTTATTAATTTTAATATTCTGACATATCTAAGATGCCTTTTTTTATTTTGTTTATTATTTTGGTATGCCCTGTATATCTGATAGATGCCTTGTACCAGGAGGCATTCTCTCATGCAGTTCACAATTATTCATTGAAACCTAATTGCATAATTTCAAACTTCTTCTCCACCCCTTACGGTCAAAACAAAAATCACCAACTTATAACTTGAAAAGAACACTCTTTGATTTCTTTAGCCCTTATTTTCCACCTACAACACATACTGTAACTTCATGTGAAAAGTGATTAACATCATCACAAATACACCCATTACAGCAAATACTACATTATACTTCTTCAATACTGTATCACTATATCCTAACACTCTGGTGTTGCATGCAGCAATGCAACTGAATGCCAAATGGTTGGAAGTCATCAGTGCACAGCTCAAGAATACTTAAGTGTATACAAAGCCTTAGACCCAGCTACCACATCCAATTGGTTTACAGTGAATGGCATGATAAAAGTACAGGCAAACTGAGTTACAATGGGATTAAAATTTCAATGGAAACAATAGATTTAAAGAAAACTAAAATTCAATCATTATTATACTTTCATTACATAAAAAACAGTCACTTTTTGCAACCACAGTGAAACTGAACTAAATTAACTGCTTTTTATCTTTAGCAGAACTTTACTTGGTATAAAATTTATGCATGAAACCGAAAATAATGGCAGTATATTAAGATAGGGATCTTGCTATTTTAAATTAAAAAAAAACAGCACCAAATGTGAAATGACTGTATTCCACAAACCTAGTTTCATACCCAAATGTCACACCTGAAAATCCAACTTGAATTAGGCTATTGAAATAGGCATCCTAGATATGTTATGATGCCTATTTCTCAAGACCCTAAGCTACTCTTTGATTAAAGCAACTCTACAACATGAATTACAATTCATACATCAAATTGTTTACAAACAGGGTATACTAAAGATTAAGCAAAATTTAAAAAAGAAAAATTCAAGTACTTAAGTAACTCACAACCCTCACCTGCTCAACATGAGCAGAGATATCAGATAAATTTACTATCACATTCCCATACCATTGAAGGATATCTAGTAAGTTCAAAACTATGTTATATAAATTTTATTTTAAAATATCTATAACCATTAAAAATAACAAAAAATTTTTGAAGAGGCTGCTTAACATAGAGGTCTGACACAAAACTGCCAGTTTAATATGCCATACAGGTCTGTACAAAAGTTCAGACCTCAGCAAAAAGGCAGCACAAGAAAGAAAACATCAGTGCCTTAACTGAGGCTTCAACTGAGGTACCATTGGTCAATAGCCAAGCATACTACTTAGTACAAAAAAGAATTCTATCAATAACAAAACCTTCAAGAAGAAAAAGTACATACTACAGTTTGGGATAACTCTAAAATTGTAATAATTTTCCTTCAACTAAAAGAAGTTGTTTTATTTTAAAGGTTTAAAAATATGGTTTTGCATGTGCCATTGCAAGATACTTTTTTGTATGTATTATATTAAAATTGATTTCAAAATAAATATTTTCTGAATGGTGATTGAAAGAACTGACTTCCAAAAATTTTGTTTGAAAAATTTAAATTTTCAGAATAATTTGTTTAGAGAACCGACTTTTAAAGAACCTGTGTAAACCACATATTTTGGCTTTCCCCATCGTGTTACCCAACCATACAAAATTTGTGTCCTGAATCAAAGGCAAACAATAAATTAGAAATCAAGCATCATGGCTTTACTCTATGTCATAAATTGAATTACAATATCAGGATGGATCATTTAATTCCTCAACTGCCATCACCAACAGTTAGCAGCTGTTCATATGCTATAATACATTATATGTGGCAATACAGTGAATCTTCAAGGGCACGAAGCAACGTGTGCAAGTTGAAACACATGATGATACAGTCGCAGGTAACAGCAGGACAGCAAACCATCAGTCTCTGTAGTTTTCATGCTTTGACAAGGTGTACAATTTGGTATGTATGATTTTTTGCACACTATGGATAATCTGGAAACTGAGCAGGGTATGTGATTATATTACTGTATTCAGCAATGCTTAAATGGTGCACAGCCAGTCACTGAAATTGTGATGGTTCACTTGTTTGCTTTTACTGGTTTCCATTTATTTATGTTATAATTATTATTTTGGGGCATTTCTTTACTTTGAATCATTAATTCTACCCACTATAGAGTTGCCAACTGTACAATTCCATTTTGATTGATGGCCACTAATCGATCAGACCAAGTCATGGATGCTTACATCTTCATCAGTACCCCCATCACCGTATGCAAATGTGGCTTCCCCACATAATGTTGATGTCATGTTAGCTTGAGCCAGAATGCAGCTAAGTGACAAGAGTCATTACAGTCAGAGAGATGTTTCTAAGAGTAACTGAAGTCATGGAAGTGAGTTGAAGTAGAGTGGAGTCACGAAGCTGTTGGAGTAGTTTTACTTTTTGTACATTTGTTTATGAATGTTTATTGGTGGTTAAATTAGAATAATCCCAGATAAGTCGAGATAATTCAAATTTAATCACCAGTAAACATTCATAAACATGTATACAAAAAGCAAAACTTGGAATTACCACTCTTACAATGATCCAAATTTTTTAGAGGAAAAATTCTCTTGAGCTGGGTGGGATACAGACCCACGACCTCCTGATAACATGTCAAGTGTTTTGGACCACTGAGCTACTGGCTGCTGATCAAGATCTCCTCTAATCAATGATATGAACATTTCTACCTACAGTATACATTCCACAGTCACATGTAGGATGCTCTTTAAGAAAGAATCCTAATTTAATTTCTTGGTAAGATTAATTGCCTGATACCCGAATTCAGTTATGCAGCAAAGAATATAAAAACATATTTTGGAGCATCACAAAATGATTCAAGTGTATGGAAAACAACACTTGAAACACAGTGTGATATTCAATTGACACATATGCTTCACAGACAGGCACAATTCTGCAGAGGATGACACAAGATATGAGCAACCAAGTACTGTTTTTCATACACTCGAGTCATTTCTGCCAATTGTCTGTGCACTATTTAAACCTCACTGAACACAGTAATTTATCACATACTGCTGCTCAGTTTCCAGATCAGCCATAATCTGCAGAAAAATCACACATGCAGAAAAACTACACATAAAAACAAACACCTTTCCAAAGTGAAAAAATTGCAGACTGACTACATATTGTTCTATTTTACTTGCAGTATTAATGCAATATCATGTTCAACTTGCACACACTGCTCCGTGCCCTTGAAGGGTCACTGTGTTGCCACATATCATTATTTGTATGAAAAACTGCTAATTGTTGGCAACAACAGTCCATGAATTAAATGATCCACCTACATAGTCACAAAAACTGGAATATAATAATTATTGCAATAAAAATGAACATTACATCGGTTTTGATGCTTCAGCATGATCAGTTTGCAGTTTTTCACCACCTTCGACTTCCATAGTACAATAAACTATCCTGTTGGGTGCCAGTGATTTCAACCCTTTAACTTCCATCACAACCACCTGCAAAAATGAAAAGTTTTAAAAACTCTTATATGCATTGAAGTTCACTTATGGAAATGCAAAAGGAAAACGATAAATTACTATCACACCAATTTTTCAAGAAGTTTACACTGGGTTGAGTAGTTTGATCCGAGGGGACTTTTGTGCACATAATCTGGAACGAAACCTACCTGGTCTAGTGATTAGCATATTTGACCACTACACCAGCAGTTATGTCTTATGTGTTTTTGTATGGTATGAGAAACCAGGACAAGCTTGGTAAAGCTACTAGGTTTCTCTGTCCTATGGGTAGGAGATAGTCCACAATGACCTATATAGTCAGGTCACAAGGATCCTAAGGACCCAGAGATGGGCAGGAGAATAGAATGCAATGGACAGCTATTAGGAGGCAGATGGAAGCTTCTCACTAAGGACATCTAGCATGTTTTTCAATGTGTATCTCTTTCACACATAGTCATGATTTAACACCTAAGGAATATCAATTTCCCTGTAAAAGAATTAATATAGGTTATATTTTCAAAACTTGGAGTTTATATCAAAATTTATGGTAAAATTAATATAAAACCATTATGTATGTGTAGGGGGATTTTTTTTTTTGCCCCATACCTGAAATTACAGGCTGTTTAATATTGTTAACACTAACTCTCTCAATGAAACTAGTTTCCTCAAAAATCCTACTAATCATTTTCTTTCCAAGGATATTTGGAATGTAAAGATGCTACACAGAAATTATTCTCTTGATGTCCTCACATAAAAATTCCAGCATTATAACTTACACATTCTGGAGTTTCAAGAGACCAGATGGATAAATAAAGGTCAGATACTTAAAAATAACCACAAATTTCTCTTTTCATTATCACACAGAATTTCCAGAAGAGAAACTTGAAGGCTGTTAGGAGACAGATGGTAGCCTCCTTTCTAGGCTACCCAGTATGTTACATAATGTGCACAGGTTATAGCTCTTCCACACAGGAGGCTACAGATTCACATCCCATCGAATGGACAACAGTCTATCCAAACACATCAGCATCCCAATGACTGTGAGCAGGGTGGGAGTTTTGCAGAGATAAATCTGAATGCTGACCAAGGTGAGACTTGAACCTAGGAATTTCAGATTATGAGCATGGCACACTACCAACTGAACCAGTTCTGTCCCAAGGGGAGGAGTGAGAGGTGATTCTGTCATTGGCAGTTGCATTGAAGCATATCTCTTAAGGATAAGTAAAATAACTAGTTTGACAATAATACTTATTACAAACACATGGATATTTATAAGTTTACATGGGTTTCCCCCGATGATTTGCATTGGAATATAATATTGGTCTGTAAATGGTTACAAGATAATCATTGGAAGGAGAGCTATGCACCAATCCCCTGTAACCTCCATTTACAGTCGTTTTTTCAGGTAAGGTGTCCACAGTTAGCACTCCTTGGAAATTGAAAAAAATTGTGAAAATCCTCTTACTTGAGAGAGTCTTGTCAAAGGATTTGAGGTGATTCATCTTCTACAAACTCTTATATAGTTGTTGATCTTTCTGGGAGTTGTATAGTAATAAAACCACTCTCATCACTTGTGACAATGTCTGAACCATTTGGGGCCACTAGGTTCAAACATTACAATTATCTTGCAAGAGTCTATGGCCTCCTTCAATCTTCCTGAACAAGGACAGTCTTTGAAGGTCTGCTGTCCTTCTCTGAATTTGCACATCCATCCCATAACAGTACCACATGAACATGCACGATACCCATATACTTATGAAATATCAACATGAATTTTTTTTGCATTGTTCCGAATCTGCATTTTTCTGAAAATGTAGAATCTTTGACCGTCTTTAGTACACTCCATTGCAACAATGCAAGATTTTACAGACTGAACTTTACGTACCGCCAACAAAGAGATAAATGATGATACAGCCTAGGTTTTTAACTAATGACAAGTTAGACAAGCTTTCAAACAAGTTGTAGCTCATAAACTTCGAAGGACCGAGAGTAAATCTACAGACATGTGTCAAGAACTTTTCGAATGTCATCTGTAGAAGAAATTGATAAATATGAATGAATTATGAATAATTTATTGTAATATTAATAAATCAATCAGCATATTTAGTAAATTCTTGGAAGATACATTACTGTAAATCTGAAAGTAAAAATCTGTTGTTATTAAAGATTTAAGAATGATTCTTCTTTTCTAGATTTAGTATTATATAACTATTATACCGGTATTTGTTTCTGTGTATTTCAATAACTTTACATTAACACACGTTAATACGTATACTATGTATAATAAGTGGTTGTAATTATAAAACATACCTGCAGAAAAACCACAGCTAGTTTGATAGGGAAATTTATAAATATTCAGAGGGTTTCACTGTATGTTTTAATCACAGATAAATTTTATTCCAACAGACAAGCTCTTCAAACTTCATCATACCTTCACATTTTAATATTCATCTCTGTACATATATGTAAAAGAAGTATTATTTTAGTAAATAAATATGAAATGTATAAAATCCATACCTCAAGTGTAAATGATAAAACGACATCAAGCTTTGACAACAGCGTTTCTCCATCTTCAGTAAGTCCTTCTTTAGACAATGATGACTGGCTCCTACGAAAATTTATTTAACAGCTTTAAAACCAAATATAAATCAATTAAATGGAATACCACACCTTTACATTTTTGTAACATATCAATACTCCGAATATATGAAGCCTGGTCAAAGAGTATCAAGACTAAATCTATGAAAATATAGTTATTGTACCTATAGATGAGAGATTAATCATCTTCAAATTAGTTTCCTTTTCTTAACTGCTCTGCATCATCACATCATTTATCTGTTTTACTTTAGAGAACACGAATAACTCACATGGAGTCATATCGTAAGTAGAGATGTTTTACTTGTTGAATACTGTGCATTTGGCTAAAAATTGCTATACAAGCTGGACTGAGCAAGCAGGTGCAATGTTATGGTAATTTGCCACTCACTGTATTACCACTTCGTGCCCATTTTCCAATGTTCAACCTACTTTCTTTGGCAATTTTTAACTTAGTATTCTAAAACATACACTCATTATTCTTCAGATAGGTTCCTGTGACTTTTTCTTTTCCCTACTATTAAAAAAAAAAACCTCAAGAAGCAAAAGACTTGAGGTGAGAGAATTATTACACAAAATGCAATGGGCTGTTGGTGATCATAAAATTTGAGAAGTGCTTCCATCACTGGTAGGAATGGCCCTTTATTTGATTAGCTACCATTACAATGTGTAGTAAACTTAAACTATTAAGCTAAGTAGTTAGTTCTACTCCCATTGTTTCTAATGATGATAGATGCATTACTGGCTTTAATATTGGCCCTATATAACAGTCTGAAGTTATTTTTGCCATTTCTAAACTTAAGCTACATAAATCGCCTGGAGTTGATGAAATCACTACTGAAATGCTTAGAACTGGGAATGTTTGTTATAACATGGCTGACTGAAATTTTGAATATCTTTTATGATAAAGACATTGTCCCTATTCTTATGCTTATCTCATGCTGGGCATCACCAATATCTGTTACAAAGCTCTCAACATAATCACCAATATCTGTTACACAGCTCTCAACATAATTAAACTGAGATGCTTGCTCAAGAGTGCACCATTCAAAACAACTGAAGTACACCTGCCTGACCAGTTTTCATCACTTTAGTTTTTTCTCTGTTTATCCCAAAACTTGCTCTCCTACCTACCTCATGAATGATGAGTTATGATCTAATGAAAAAAGTTTGTCTCATGATCATCTTTTTAAAAGGATCAAATCATCAGCATAATCTAAATTATATTTTTGAATTTGATTTGCTTTTTCAAAGAAAGCTAGGGTCTTTGCAAAAGCATAGAACCTAAAAGTAGAGAACAAATTTTCAAAGAGAGCAAAAGTTGCAGAGATAATTTTTATGTTGGAAGATCCGATTGTTTAAGGGCAGAAACATGAGCCATCTGAGAACCTAATGTTAGAGGTTTAAGTCAATAAGGTGCTACAAGAACTTGAAATATGAATTATTAATAATGAACAGCTCATAGCAAAAACAACTGCAGTTGAACATTTGAGTGCAGCCACTGAAATTTCAGTTTCCTTAAAAACTGGGAAATTATATTCCCCAAAAGGAAGAAATTATTATTGCTAAAAATTATCTCAGCATATTCATTGTTGAAGAAAACACTAATAATTATGTTGAAATGTTGTATGAGATGAAATATTCTTTTTTCTAAATTTTTTACAATTTAGAAGATCATAGCATTAGTAATAAAATTATTCGATCACTACAACTTTGCTGTATATATTATTTAAAAAAAAAACATACAAATCTGGAAATTCTTATTTAGCATCAATGCTTTGTAAACAGTCCACCGCCATTGGTAATGGAAGATACATTATAGTATGGTCGATACAACTTATTCAAGTTTCTCTGCCCAGGCAGAGATGCAGGACAAATTGTCAGTCTCTGTGAGAGCATATCATTGTTTGATGTACATACGTCCTATGGTTTTGATTAGCACATGCTCAGCTTTCACCAAACAAACTTGGGTATTTGCACTCTTGCCTATGGCAGCTGTGCTGTTGTTGTTGCGGCTATTATTCATCATCCAGATGCCAGATCATAATATTTAACCTTTGTATAATGAATGATAAATACATATAATGACCAATTTTATCAGTCCAATATAACTGTTGTTCATCAGATGGCTCATAGTTATTTTGTTTAGCATCACATGGGTTGGGTTGTTTTACCTCTAAGTGACACTTTTATGCACACAATGGGCTAAATGGCCAGGTCACAAGGACCCAAAGGCTCAGAGAAAGATGGGGAAGGGAACCCACTGGAACACCTTTTGGGAGACAGATGGTAGCCTCCTGTCAAGGCCATCCAGCATGTTCTTTAATGTGCACAGGGTATGACACTCTTGCACACAGGACCATGGCTTATTATCCCATTCAATAGACGGTGGCCTTTCCAAGTCCATTAGTGTCCCTTACTGACTGTGGGCAGGGTGGGGAGTTTTGTGGAGATAAATCTCAATGCTGACCCAGCTGGGACTTGAACCTGGGAACTATAGAATACAAGCCTGGTACACTACTAACTGAGCCACTCCTGTCCCTCACATCTTGTGTATTTCACTGCATTCAGTAAGTAACCTGAAGACACTTGTGAAACACATTGTGACTGAATGATTTTATAACATTTTAGAATTTTAAATGCTAATAATACTAATCTGGAAAAGATATTTATAAGAATTCAAGTGTGAAGCTAAACAGGAACAACTGTATGCCATCGGAACAACTTCAATAGACTGGTAACATTGGTCATTAAGTGAATTTACTATTCATCATCCAGAGGTTAAATATTATGAACTGGTTTCACCATCAGCTGCAATGATAATAGTATGGCAGCAAACAGCAGCCAAAGACAAGAACACAAATACCCAAGCCTCTTCAGGGAGAGACAGGTGGGTGTCAGCGAAGACCACTGAACATGTATATTGACAAATGGTATACTCTCACATGAATGGTATTCTCCTGAATCTCTGCCCAGGCAGAGAAACCTGAGAGTTTCATTGGCCATACTATAATGTAGCTCCATTATTAATGGCAATGGACTGTTAACAAAACATTAGTGTCAAATTTCCCAGATTCATATTTTTTTTAAAATAATATATACACTAAAAATCGTGGTGATTTAATAATTTGTTCCTAAAACTTATAGTCTGGTGACAGTTTCCA
The DNA here is from genome assembly GCA_038380435.1 of Ryuthela nishihirai. Lineage (NCBI taxonomy): Eukaryota > Metazoa > Arthropoda > Arachnida > Araneae > Heptathelidae > Ryuthela > Ryuthela nishihirai. The sequence goes on along the minus strand of JAWZYU010000023.1, from coordinate 877,603 downwards.
AACTATTTGGCTGCAGTATTATGATATAGAAACCACCTTTTCACTATTTAAGTGCAATGACAGTGTATGACAAGCCAAAGACAAGCATACTTAATTTAATCAAGTTTTAGAAAAAAACACTACAAAAATTAAATATTTCTAAATTTTTGAAAAACTTCAGCAATTAAGCAAAAAGCAAACTTCAGTTGTTCTGAAGTAAGCATAATACTCACAAACTGAGATTGCTTAACTAAAAAAAATAAAAATTGGAAAATTATAATACTGTAAAATAAAGAAACATATTCTCTACATTAGGGGTTCTCAATGTGGGATAAGCATACCCCCAAGGGGTATGCAGTAAAAATTTTTGAGGTATGCCATGGAAGCTCAAAAGTCACTAGATCTAGTAACAAAGTAAAAATAACCATTGTTATACTATAACTATAGTTTTATCTATCTATACAAGGGGTACGCCAGTTACATATACGTTTCCAGGAGGTACATGAAGCACAAAAGATTGAGAACCACTGCTCTAGATGATAAAACTAATATTTTATTAGTAGAGCAATTCTACCAAGAATAATGAAACAGCCACCTAATCAATATTTCAGTGTCCATTCCACAGAAAAAAAGGTTTCTAAGCACTTTATAAATAGTTATTAGGTCAGACTTTTATCCAAATTATACAAAGAGAATTTGCAACCAGTTTGGGTCTGACTATGATTAAGTCTCATAAACAGCAAAGCCCACCTATTGCTTCCAGTTGGTTATGGGGTCGGGCCACAATAAAGCATTCTTTATCATACTATTTATTTGTGAAATTGTATAGACTAGTACACTTCAAATTCATAACAAGAGACTCCATGATATTACAAAATGCATCTGAATCCATAATTTAGATTGCTTTAACTTTGAGTGGCAGTTAGTGGAGAAAATCTTAACATAGGCACAGTGGGAGCTCAGATTAGGGAACATCTGGTTACAATCTGGATTACATTGGCCTACTGAGTCAACCCTTGCCCCTCCAAATTCATGTGAGTAATTGTATCGAAGAAAATACTTAATGCATCCTTCTGCAACGTCTATAAAATGTACCATATGCCTTTCAAACAGTTGGTAAAAAAATTTAATCACCTGAAGAATTTATCTTATGCAACTGAGAATCTTGATGCTGGAAAATTCAAAACTGTTACCAGTTTAACATAATAAATCAGCTATCCTATTAAGAGCAACAACTACATTTTAAAATGAAAAAACTGAAAATTAAAAGATCTCAGCAGTATAAAGAAGCACATAATTTTTATTCTTAAACAGCGGATTAGGTAAAAAATGGAAATAGAACAAAATTTCTGTTTACTGCATGCTATTTGAAAAGCTTATCCCTAAATCTAACTCAGAAAGATGGAAATGGTTTTGACACTCTTTTCTGAATCTAAGATTATATATAATGGACTCAATTTTTTGAGAGCTTTAACCATGAATATCTAAAAACACACCACTTTAAATTCGTTTGAAAAAAATTATGATGAAACAAGCATTTACCAGCATTATTCTCAGGGAACTTTTACCTTGGAACATAGGTACCTGAGATATAAATAGGTTTAAGTATCAGAGTTTGTTTAAATACATGAAAACATTTGTAATGGTCATTCCATATTAATTCAGCACAGATACAATCTTGTCCATCTTTATTTTAATGAAATTTGGCATACTTGAAATGGTTGGTTGGTTGGGGTTTTTTGGCGCATGAGCTACTGAGGCTATAATGCACCAAACGAGATAAATAAACGAGATAAATAGAAGCTAAAAGTCAAGTACCCCTGAACCAAAGTTAAAACCAAGTGCTGTAAAAGGCAAAAGATAAAACCAACAAGATGTATAGAGATATAACAGAAAAACAATAAAAACAAAATGTAAATATAACAAAAACAACAAGATGTATATAGTAAAAAACAACCCAGGTGTAAAGCCAGGTGTAAAGCAACCCAGGTAAAAGCTAAGTAAAGGGTTAGACATAAAAAATACAAGGTAAAATCAAAGTCGATTAAAATAGCTACAATGCTTCAAAAAGGTAAAAACTGGCAGAAAAACACAATGATCAGATAAAAGATGTCCAAGTGTAAGAGGCTCGGACATAAAATTATGAAAGCTAAAATAACATTGAGGTTCGAAATTAAAACACAGAATTTGACTAAAATATGTTTAATAGTTAAAATGGTGTCACAAAACTCGCACTTAGGTTCGTCTTCCGCCTTGAGAAGAAATGAATGAGTTATAAACGAATGACCTAAGTGGAGCCGAGCAAGTACAACTTCCTCCTTGCGATTCCTGCGAAAACAAGACTGCCACGGTTTGACAATAAGCTTGATCTCGAAAAGCTTGTTAGCAACCTGTTCAGACCAAGATCTCTGCCACAGTGCCCAGAGCTTGGTGGAAAAATGCTGCCGGAAGTCCACATATGGAACCGGCAGCGGAGAGTCGGACAAGAGCGTGGCTGACTTGGCAGCAGCGTCTGCCAAGTCATTGCCCCTGATTCCGACATGACCAGTCACCCAACAGAAGAGAATCATGGTGGTGGCTGCCAGACAATGGAGCTGCTGGTGGATCATGGAGAGAACAGGGTGAGGCCAATGCCTCACCGAGATCAAAGCCAGTAGTGAACTAAGCGAGTTGGTGTAAAGCACACACTGACGATGATGCTTAGCTGCTATGTGGTCCAAGGCAATGCTGATAGCATGCAACTCTGCAATAAAGATGGAACACTGCTGTGGGATCTGGTCTGCAATGATTACATCACAGCAGGCCATGGCCGATCCCACTGATGTGCCGAACTTCGAGCGATTTGTAAAGACAGGCAAGAAGTCTGGGTGCGCAGCACAATGGCTGGCAAAGAGTTGCCGGTACACACAGTCGGGTGTAAAGGCCTTCCCGTCCTGCACAGGAAAAAATCACAGGAAGGGGAAACAGCGAGCCAAGATGGAAATGGCTCAGCTGTCGACTGTGCAATGATATTGAGACTGGTGTTGACGTCTCGCAGGTAACCTCAGACACGCAAACTGAAAGGACGAATGGCAGTTGGCCGATTCTGGTATAACATTTCCCACCAGGGACTAAAAATGCAGTTCCAAGTGAGATGACCAGGCAGGGATCGCAATTTTGCTGCATACTGTAGGGACAACTGCTGACGGCGAACAGATAATGATGGTTCATCGGTCTCAACATAGAGACTCTGGACCGGTGAAGTGCGGAAGGCCCCCGTACATAGCATACTTGAAATACTCATAGAAAAACAGGAGAGGTTAATTTTTTTTTCTGTTTAGTAGTTTTCAAATTGTAACCTTTCAAATGTGAAAAAATACTTTAAAATTTAAGTGAAAAATCATTCATTAAATATTTATGACTAAAATTTGGTTTACACTATAATATTAAAAGTGATTTCATTTTAAAGATCTTAATATAAGCTTTAAACTGTGGGCAGTTCATGCAATATTAAATTTGGAAGATCAGTAGAGTGATACAATGACATTGCGTGACAACAACAGTTACCTCTTCAAATCAAGCAAACCTAAGATATTTCACACTTTTTGCTCATAGTTTGGAGATATTTCAAAAGGTTATATGTGCTGATAGGTTGGGTTGCTTTAACTCTGAGCAAGACTTTTTTTGCACACAAGTGGCTAAATGGCCAGGTCACAAGGACCCTGAGGGGGATGGGACCCACCAGACAGCTGTTAGGAGATAGATCATAGCCAGCATGGTCTTTAACATGCACATAGTATGTGTGTCCCATACACAGGGCCATAGCTTTATGTCACATCCGATGGATGGCAGCCTTTCCAAGCCCATTGGTGTCTCCTACTGACCAAATGCAGGGTGGAGGGTTTTGCGGAGATAAATTTTGATGCTGGCCCAGCTGGGGCTTGAATCTGGGGATTTCAGATTACAAGTCTGGCATGCTAACAACTGAGCCACCCCCACCCCCCAAACCCCACCCCATGTGCCAATAGGAGCATCAAATTTAGGAAGAGTATTAATGGCAAGACTCATTTCTCTAAATAAAATATAAACATCTATGCTTATTTCTATTTGCAACTATACAGATTATTCAATTACTTTACAAGCAGATTGGCTAACAATAAAACACTTGCAATAATTTAAAGCAGCAATTTTGATTCTTGATTTAATTCATCTAACAATGATTTCAAAGCTTTTTTTTATTTTTTATTTAATCTACCTTCACAGGTCTGCCCAAGGCTAACATCTCTACAGTGTATACTAGGAGATTAATTTAGATTTAATGAATTTTTTGATGGATACCAGCATGATGAAGTGTGAATTCAGAAGTGCTAGAGGATGCATAGTTCAAATATTTTCACTTGGTCATATTCGTGAGAAATGCTTAGAGCTTCAGAAAACTGTGGTTACTAACTTTAAAGATTTCAAAAAGACTGCCCTAAACAATGAAAATAAGAATATACAGGTTGTATCTCAAAAGTGACACTCAGGCAGATCCAAGAACAGTTCAGCTAGTATATCTAACTATTATGTCATCATCATCCTCAAGCAACCATGGGCTACATAGGTCCAACCAGACTGTGCAATTTAGCTCTCCAAGCAAGTCTGTCCTGAGCTACATCTGATGCATCTGGCCACTGCACACCAATTCTAATAAGATCCTGTAATTTCATCTACCCCTGGGGATTTACAAAGTTTAAGTTCAGAAATAGCCAAAATAACTTCAGTTTGTGTTATAGGGCCAACATTAAAGCCACCCAAATGCATCTATCGCCAAATGCATCTATTATCATTGCAAACAATGGGAGTAGAACTAACCACATTGTTTAGAACATCACTGAAATGCTCAGCCCACCTAGCCATGACAGAATCCTCACCTTCTATAACCTTACCTTGTTTATCCTTCAATCCCTGTATACCTGTCCATTTTCTACCACACAAAACATTAACTATCTAGTACAGCTCTCTGCTGTTCTGCTGTCTAACTGCTTCCTTGACTTTGTCAACCAAGCCATCTAGCCAAAGATTCTTATCAGCAGCTAACTGATCCTTTACATGTTTATTAAGCTCTCTGTAATCCTTTCTATTAGGACTACTAGGTTATTGATTAAGGACATTCCTGCATTTCTTTCTTTCTGAAATAAGCTGAAGTGCCTTATCACTGAAATAATTCTGCCACTTCTGCTCCTTTTTTCCTAAAAGAATACTGTTCTTTTAGGAAAAAAGTTGTTGTTTGTTAGTTTCCAAAAAAGCCTGTTTAAAATGGCCCCATCCTTCCTCAACTTCAGCAGTGAGCAAACCATGACTGTGATAATGACAAAGAAACGTATCATGGTAAGCTTTAGCTATAACTGTGTCTTTCAGAGCTTCAGTATTAAAAGTAAATTTTTTAACCCTAGCACAACACTTTTTAAGTTTAAGTTGCAAGACACTTTTAACAAGGTAATGGTCAGATCCAATTTCAGCTCCCCTATATGATCTAGTATTCCTAACAGAACTAGCCCACTATTACGTAAAATGCATAAAATTTTGTCAACAATAAAATACAGGATGAACATTAAATTAGTTTAGAACTGAAATACTTCATTCTTTTAAAACTAATGGAAGTATAATTCTTTACTTTTGGTCAAAATTAGTACCATCATACATTTCATAGATTTTAAGAAAGTATCTGTTTTCACAGCAAATTTGAAATAGGAAGCTCCTGTCAGAATGTAATAGTCAGAGAAAGGTATTTATTAAAGAAAGTTTAGACACTCAACTGGGAAGTTTTTTGGCATACTTTAATGGTTATAATGTGAAAACTACTGGACAGAACATTACCCTTTCTGTTTACCTTTGCAGTTTGTTGAGCAGTACAACTATATCAATATTTATTGTAATCACAGAAGGTGAGGAAGGGAGCTGTGATGTTTCGACACAGAATGATGCTATAAGCAAAAATAGCCTGATAGAAACATGCATTAAAAAAACATTTGGTTAAGTAGTGTCTAAACCAGTATTTATCAACAGGGGTTCTGTTTAATATTGCGAATTTATTTAGTTATAGGGAACAGATGAAATAAGTGAGGTTGAATTGCAGACACCATATTTCTCTGAGGGGTCTCAGTGCAATAAAAGAGAAGATGCAAAGGCAAGAGCAAAGAACTGGAAACTATGCTTCAGAGCCATTCCCTTCTTACAAAATAAATCCTCCTTCCCTACTCCATTTTGGTAAGTCTAAATTCAGTTGTTAGACTGCAACAGTTGGCAATACTCCAGTCTTGTGGCTTTTTAAATTATTGAGAATATATTATGGAAGCTAGGCATAAATTAAGGGCTCAATTGAACATGCACAAGAATCAGAGCTAGAATTGAAAGCACTTTGTGCATATGCAGGAGAAGTGTGTGTTTGTGTGAGGGGTCCCCCAATATATTAAAACATATTACAGAGGTTTCACAATATAAAAGGTTAAAAAACACTGGTCTAAACTATTCTGCATGCACAAATCAAAATGCAAAGCAAAGCAAATTAAAAGCATACATGTAAGTGAAAGCAAACAGGAGTGCATTGTAAATGATAATCCAGAGAGGTGCTTGCAGGCACATGACAGCTTTTAAAGGGCTGCAGTCAGGCCAAAGTTTTGTTGAGGCTGAGAGATAGCTAGAAATAAGGTTAATAAAATTTATTAAAAATTAAACTTATCCATAATGGATTAAATTTTATACTAAAAAAAAACTCTTCCTTTGTATATAATATTTATGCTATTCAGTAAAGTTTCTAATACAGTCAAAAACACTTAGCATAAAAACAGATAAGACAAAATATAAGTTAATGTGAAACTCCAGTTTGGTTTATTCCGGTGACAATACTTTTCAATGCAAAAATGTTTTTTTAACAGAAAATAGGTAACACAAAAATATCATTTAAAGTGAACATTTTCTATGGTATAATGAATAAAATATTATTAGAACATTCTCAAATAACGTGAAATTTATAAAAGATAAGAAGATGCAATTTCAACTACAGTTTGACAATTATAAGTAGTTTCAAATTACTTGCTAATTATTTAACAATGACTGTAAATACATTAGTGTGTTTTAGACTCAGCACCTGGGACAGAGGTTAATAATTTTGTCTGCTGATTATGAGTTTCCTGCATTCCATTCACAATGTCGACCTAGCTCACCTTGATTGGAAATAAGATTCAAAATAAGGGATGTATGGGATGACTCCAATTCTTTAACCCTTCCAGTGTCCAGGTCATCTGTATACATTCAGAGAATCTGAATTGAAAGGCCAAGAAGGTATACATATGTTTTAGTACAACAAAAAAAAAATATCTATTTTTCTTAAAAATAAAAAATACTGTTCTAAATTTTTTTATATATATCTTATAAAAATATATAATTCAGGCTTCAAAAACAATATTTTGTTTTTTAATTTGATGCATATTTTATTAAACTACAATATAAATAATTTTATAAAGCCATCAAATTGCCATTTCTTAGAAGCACTAAACGGTATTCCTGATTTGCTTGTTAATGTTACTATTTGCTTTTAAAAACGATCGATTTTGGAAGTAATTACAAAATATGCACCACAATGTTTTTTTTCCGTTTCATACTCTTTTCCGTTATAAATGTATTTCACTATTCCTAAGTTATTTTTATAATTTTTCCCAGCATTCTATGCACCTTTCCCACCTTCAAAATCGAAACTGAAAGTAAACACATCCTTCCTAGAAATTCTGGTTGCAGCTGCATTTAATTAGTTATGCTTCACTGAATCAACAAGACGCAGGTGGCTGAAACATATCTCCATTGTGCTGTGTTTTTTCTGTTTCGGGTGATGTGCGGCATGAGATTAACAGACAAATAGGGATTGCTGCCAGGACTTTTAAGAATCTATGGAGAATGTGGAGAAATAGGCGTATTACACCTAAAGGCCTAAAATTAGACTGTATAATAGTTTGGTTCTTTCTAGGGTTAGTTATGGTAGTGAAACTTGGACACTTTGTAAACAAGATAACAGGAAACTAGATGCTCCTGATTCTAGATTCTTACATAGTATCTTGGGAATTCAACTTTGTAACTAATGATGAAGTTAGGCAAAGGAGTTGGCAACCTCCTTTAAGCAGCATATTGTGCAGAGAGACAGTGTGTTTGGCCATGTTGCCCACATAAATAATTATAGATTTGCGAATAGGGTTATGAACAGTGTGCCTAAAGGCCACAGAAAGAGGGGGAGACCTAGAATGCGGTGGACAGACAATGTCAAACAGGACCTTTTTAGAATTGGTGTGCAGTGGCCAGATGCAGTAGATATAGCTCAGGACATTCTTCAGAAGTTTGGTAAACAATTCTACTTCAGAGATTATATTCGTGTGTGTTGTTGTGTGGCTGTTCCATATGGTTTGCAGCGGGTGCCACAGTTACAGTTTTGTGGTCCTGCCTATGTGCCTCACGTTGGGGTGGGGGTATGGATGCTTTAGCAGCCCTGCACTGATCGAGGAGCAGTTTCCATGGGTGGGTGGATGGTAAATTTTTTGTTGCAGCACACCTCCCTGTTTTGGTATAGCACCAGTTGTTCAGCGAAATCCAATTGAAACTTAGTGGGGGGGGGGGGCAAAAACTATTTTGGTAAGTTCAAATTGAGGGCTCATTCCTGTATTAGAAACCACTCTTGCCAATGAAGTGGTTTTTTTTTTAGCATACATACCTTTCATGATCTTTTATCTGAGTTCGGTAGGTTCTTTTCATTTTGCCATAGTAAGGTTTATTGTTGGTGGTTTCGTGTAACAGGATTTTATATACTTCTGTTTTTTCGTTCTGGTCCCGATTTATTTTAATTATATTAATTATAGTGTTGCTGGTTTTAATTGGCACTAAATAACTAATAAGGTTGCATTGAATTTTTCAATGTATTTGCCAATCATGGGATGTTTGGATTCCCTGTGGTGAACTTATTTATTTTGGATTGCTGTATTGGTGTAGGTTGGGATACTTTTGCCAAGTTTGTTTTGCCATATTTTGGCTAGTTTTAATATTTTTAGTATTTTGAGCATCAGAGAATATTTTTTTTTTCTTTTTCTTTTTCAAAAACCTGTGGTGTGGAAGAATATCTAATATTTCTTAGGAATGCAGTTTTTAGTGCATTTTTTTGTGGGCTAGTGGCTGTTGGGAGGCATATGGGATGATAATGGATGGCACTGTAGGCTTATGGTAGACTGCGATTTCCAGTTTTTGCTCCTGCCAATGTAGTAGCATATCCAGAAATGGTAATTGTTAGTCTTTTTCAGTAATTACTTTAATGGTTGGATAGACGTCATTTATTTGTGCTGCAACTCATGTAAAATTTCTATATCTTGTATATAATGATATCATCTAAATATCTTTAATAATATTTTAATTTATAATCCACATTCTTATGGTGCAGGCTGTTAATACCTTTCAAAAGAGATACTCTTGTGGAAGGGAATGGAAGGGGAGAGCTGCCAGATCAGTGTGGTCTACTGATATGGATAACTCTGACTACTTTTCTTTTTTCTCTGAGTTTGATTATGGATCCTCAATTTACTGCAATGGTGGGCTTCTGTGGAAAGAAAATCTCCTGCTGTGTTTTCTGTTTGTGGGTTGACAGCCCAAAGTGAATAGATTCATAATATATTTTTTATCAGCTGATAAATAATCCTGAGCAGAGGTCATCACAAGCACCTGAACTCTTGCTTCTACGAGCATCGTCAAATCCTACATTGGAGGAAGTATTCTGGTGTAGATGGCTTCAGCTTTTAATAGTAGGGAAACAGGTCTTTGCCCCATGCCTGCGATTAGGGATCTGTCTGATATTTTTGGCATTCCCTCTCTTAATAAACATAATTTCTTTCAACATCCCACTAACTATTTTCTCTATATAAATAGTTGGAATGTGAGGACTCTGCACAAAGATTATTCTCTTGATGTCTAACACAAGAATTCCACCATTAAAGTTTAGATATTCATGGCTTGCAAAAGGCAGATGGAAAAAATCCACATATCTAAATTGTCTCATGGGCAAATTATTCTCAATACTTGTCAAAGACTCAAAACGATTAATGGTAAATCATGATAATAAAATACTCCTTCTCTTAGCTTGAACCGACCTTCCTCAACCACATTTTACTTCTCCTAAACCTACCCATATTATTAACTTGGCTAATAAGGAGTTATCTAAGGAGGAAACTCAAATTTTGCAGCAAGGACCCAAATGTCTATCCCGCCCCCCTAAATTACATTTATTAATTGCTGAACTCAAACAGATAATTAAGCATGATCCCTCTTTAGAAAAAGATAACGTAAAAATTTAATTATATATTGTACTATTAATAATTTGAATAATCAACCATACCAACCAACATACCGGCAAACATATACAAGCCCTTAGAAAAATAAAAAAGAATCCTAATCTTAAAATATTTCAAGCAGATAAAACAAATCAAATAGTAATTCTTAATACAACACAGTTTAATGAGAAATTACAAAATACACTACAGGAACTTAAATGTGAACCACTCACTATAAAGGGCGGAGATGGCTCTGTCGGTAGCGCGCCAGGCTCGTAATCTGTAGTTCCCAGGCTCGAGTCCCAGCTGGGTCAGCGTTGAGATTTATCTCCGCAAAATTCCCTGCCCTGCCCACAATCAGTAGGAGGACACCGATGGGCTTGGAAAGGCCGCTGTCTGTCGGATGGGACATTAAGCCGTGGCCTCATGTGCAAGAGAGTCATACTCTGTGCATGTTAAAGAACATGCTGGATGGCCTTGATGGGAGGCTACCATCAGTCTCCCAACAGCTGTTCCAGTGGGTTCCCTCCCCCAACCTTCTCTGAGCCTTCGGGGTCCTTGTGACCTGGCCATTTAGCCCATGGTGTGCAAAAAACTGCCCTCAGAGATAAAACAACCCAACACTCACTATAAATCCTTTATTTACAGTAAGCAATACATCAAACACACTTAAAACTACTCCCGCTCTTCCTAAGGACATTAGTTATGCTTGTAAAACCCTATCTACCCCAATACTCCTCAATTGTTCACTAATATTAAATTACATAAACTTAATCAACCCTTTCAAGCCTTAATTACCAAGTGACATGCTCCAACATATTTTCTTGAAAAAGCTCTTTTAAAATCCTTTAGTCCATATCAGTACTCTATAAAATCTAGAACTGACCAAATTCTTAAACTTACAGATATTCCTATTAAACCAGAATATATTTTCATTCTCTAGATGTAGTATCCTATCTACATCTAGAGATAGCAGGATGGCCATGTGCACTAAACTGGAAAGTGCCTTCTGGACCAGAGTCTTCAATTACAGTCAACTGCATTTCCAATGACTGTTCTATGGTATAATGCTAAAAAGCCACCAATAGCAGACGAGTGTTTGGTGGCCAGTAGTTCAGTGGTCAGAGCACCTGACATGTTATCAGGAAGTCATGGGTTCATATCCCACCGGCTGACAATTTTTCCTCTACATTTATCTAACAAATTACTACCAGGTGTATATCTGAGAGATCCTATTATTTCAACAACAATGTTTATGCTCGATACTCAGCATGTTAGCTTAAAAAATAAAAATACCATCCATTTGATGTGGGCTGGCCATGTACACTAAATTGGAAAGTGCCTTCTCGACCTGAGTCTTCAATTACACTCAACTACATTTCCAATGACTATTCTAAGACACTATATATATATTTAAAGACACTATTAGAGGATAATTGTTCGGTGGCTGGTAGCTCAGTGGTCAGAGCACCTGACACATTATCAGGAGGTTGTGGGTTCAGATCCCACCCAGATAATAACAATTTTTCCTCTATATTTATCTAACAAATTACTACCTGGTGTATATCTGAGAGGTCCTATTATTTCAGTACAATACATATCACCAACTAAGAACTGATAGTGGAGAACTAAACACTGTTGATATGTCAGTGACTGCAGAGTTGCCAACGTTAGAATCAGTATTTAATTCCATTCAGTTGGCACAAAATAATGAGAATTTACATTTCAGGTGTGTGAATTTTGGATCACTTTGCATACTGACCATGACTTGTTGCAGTTGTCTAGGTAGCCCTCATCCAATGTGACCATATTTTTCCACTTATCACCTGTGAAGAAATGTTCATATAACTTGAGGCAACTGATATGCTATTATCTTATGCAACGAGGTAGAAACTTGTGGATATGGTATTTATACCAGGTCATATAGGGGAGTTGAAACTGGGTCTGAACATTACCTAGTTAAAAATGTCTTTCAACTGAAGCTGAAGAAATGGTTAAAAGCATTACCTCTAACACTAAAGCTCTGAAATACCCAGATATATTTAAAACTTATCATGATAAGTTACTTAGTCATTATGATAACTGTGGTTTGCTTACTGATGAAGTTAAAGAAGAATGAAACCATTCAAAAAAGAACTCCCCCCCCCCCCCAATTAATAGTACTGTTTTGGGTAATAACCAGCTGAGTAGACAAAGTCATTTGCAAACTAAGGTTATGGAACTTATTTCTGGAAGAAAGAATTGCAAGAATAACCTGACAAAAAGGAACTAGTACTAATAGATGATATTACAGGAAGCTTAATAAATGGGTAAAAGATTAGATGAATACTGACAGGAATATTTGGTTTGATATCTTAGCTCTACAAAGCAGATATCTGTACTAGATAATTAACGTTTTGTGTGTGAAGAAACAGATTGGCTTACAGAAAGTCAGGAAAAAAAACATGTAAATTACATTAAAGTCACAAAAAACACGAAAAAACATGTAATTCAAGGTGAGAATTCTATCATGGTTATATGGACTGAACATTTCAGAGGTGTTCTAAACAAGGCAGTTAATTCTACTACCATTGTTCCTAATAAAGATAGATGCATTACTGGCTTTAATGTTGCTAATACTTATAACATTCTGAAGTTATTTTTGCTATTTCTAAATTAAAACTACATAAAATACCATGTGCTGATAAAATTTCTACTGAAATGCTTAGAGTTGGAAGAATTTCATTTGTCACACAGCTGAGAGAAATTTTGAATATTTTTTATAATCAAGCTGTTGTTCCTACAGCTATTATTACTATTCCTTTTTTTTTTAAAGACTATTATAGTTCCTCTAATAATTATAGGGGAATCAGTCTAATTTCTGTTGCAGGTAAAGTTCTTTGCATTATTGTGCTAGATAGAATTAAGAATTTTGTTTATGGACAACTGGCTGATGAACAGTGTGGATTCAGAAGTGGCAGGTATAGCTCAAAATTTTTCACTAAGTAGATGTTTTAGAAATGTTTCTCAAGAATCTGCCTTGACATGGCTTCTGAAACATAAGAAATCTGTGGTTACTAGCCTTTCATATTCCAAAATGGCTTTTGATAATGATGATCATGAAATCACATGGAATACTGACATGTTATCATAATGAAAGCTATCTATGATAACACTGAGTCTTATGTGAGAGTTGGTAAGGCTTGTAGCAATTGGTTTAACATTGCTACCAGAGTTCAGCAAATGTGCATTTGCTTCCTTTCAATGCAAGAAGAAGATTTTAGCTCTAAATGGATAACAATAGCTCTGGTAAAATCCTTAGGAAACATGCCTTTATCATAAAAGATATTCAGAATTTCAGTCATCCAAGTGATAACTGAAACATTCCCAGCTCTAAGCATTTCTGTAGTAATTTCATCTACCCCTGGGGATTTATGAAGTTTAAGTTTAGAAATAGCCAAAATAACTTCAGACTGTGTTATAGGGCCAACATTAAAGCCAGTAATGCATCTATCATCATTACAAACAATGGGAGTAGAACTAACCACATTGCTTAAAACATTACTGAAATGCTCAGCCCACCTAGCCATGACAGAATCAGAATCCTCACCTTCTATAACCTTACCTTGCTTATCCTTCAATCCCTGTATGCCTGTCCGTTTTCTACCACAAAAACATTAACTATCTGGTACAGCTCTCTGCTGTTCTGCTGTCGAACTGCTTCCTTGACATTGTCAACCACGCCATCAAGCCAAAGATTCTTATCAGCAGCTAACTGGTCCTTTACATGTTTATTAAGCTCTCTGTAATCCTTTCTATTAGGACTACTAGGTTATTGATTAAGGACATTCCTGCAGTTCTTTCTTTCTGAAATAAGCTGAAGTGTCTTATCACTGAAATAATTCTGCCTCTTCTGCTCCTTTTTTCCTAAAAGAATACTGTTAGTGTCCAAAAAAGCCTGTTTAAAATTGCCCCATTCTTCCTCAACTTCAGCAGTGAGCAAACCATGACTGTCATAATGACAAAGAAACCTATCATGGTAAGCTTTAGCTATAACTGTCTTTCAGAGCTTCAGTATTAAAAGTAAAATTTTTAACCCTAGCACAACACTTTTTAAGTTTAAGTTGCAAGACACTTTTAACAAGGTAATGGTCAGATCCAATTTCAGCTCCCCTATATGACCTGGTATTCCTAAGAGAACTAGCCCATTTGCCATTAACTAATATATAATCAATCATATTCTTATGCAGCCCATCAGGTGAAACCCATGTGTACTTATGCATGTTGCAGTGTTTGTAATAAATGTTAGTTATTCTGAAACCATGAGTTTATTTACCTGTAGGAGACGTTGCCCATTGCAGCTACCAATACCAAAAGGGCCTATCACTCCTCCCCAAAGGTCAGAGTCAGTACCAACTTTGGCATTGAAGTCACCTAGAACAAGGGTAATATCTCCTTTCTTGATAGAATTCAAAATATCCTGAAGTTGCCTGTAAAACCTATCCTTCTCCTCCTCATAGGCATCCTCAGTGGGAGCATAACAGCAGATAACATTCAAGTCTGTAACACTTGTCTGAAATTTTGCTGCAAGAAACCTTTCATTAATGCCTCATATCCTTGAAGGGCATCACTAGCATGTCTGCTGAGAAGCAGACCCACACCTTCATGATGTTTATTGTCTTTCCTCCCTGAAAATAGAAATTTAAGATTAATTTTAAGAATCTGACCTTTATCTGTCCATGTGGACTCTTGCAAGTTGAGAATATCTAAATTATAATGGAGGAATTCTTGTGTGAGGACATCAATAGATAAAACTCTGTGGAGAGTCCTCACATTCCAACTACCTATGGAGAGAAAATGGTTAGTGGGATGTTTAAAGAAACTACATTTATTGAGAGAGGGAATGCCAACAATATCAAACAGCCCCCTAATTGCAGACATGGGGCAAAGACCTGTTCCCCCACCACTAAAGGCTGAAGCCATCTATACTGGAAGACTTCCCCCAATATAGAATTTGACAATGCCAGTAGAAGCAAAGAGTTCAGGTGCCTGCGATGACCTCTGCTCAGGATTATCCACCAGTTGATAAACATATCCTTTGAATCTATTCACTTGGGGCTGTCAATTCACAAACAAACAGAAAACACAGAAGATTTTCCCTCTACAGAAGCCCACCAGTGCAGCAAATTCAGGATCCGTAATTAAGCTCAGAGCCATAATTCAGTCCAGTGGGTTTATATGGTCAGCACCAGGACCATGTGTGGTTGAACACTCCTCAGCAGGGTAGAAAAAAAAGAAAAGTAGCCACAGTTGTCCAGATCAGTAGGCCACACTAATCTGGCAGCCCTCCCCTTCCATTCACTTCCACAAGAGAGTTTCTCTTTTGAAAGGTACTAACAGTCTGCACCACAAGGAGGGGACGGACATTAGGTGCTTGGCCTGGCCAGTTCTACGCATCATCACAGGGGATTGGTGCACTGCTCTCCTTCCAGTGACTACCTAGCTACAATTACATAGGTAGCATAAAAGTATAAATTTTGCTTCAGGTACATACTGAAAGCTGCAGATGATTTATGATATTTAATTAATATTTAGCTATGTTTAAAATTCTCTGTTTAAAATATTGTATTAAAAAACTCCTTTTAAAATGGTTTTGAAGGATGAGATTATCTTGTTCTGGGTATTGTTTTAATAATGTGAATGGCAATTTTAAAATACATTATTTATGATCCTGTTTTATAGGCTTGTTTTCTCTGATGGGATTATTTATTTCTGGGGGTTTTTTGTTCTTGGATCAGCGGTTCATTATTTAGGATAATTCATGTTTTTCAGGCTTGTTGTCTTTGATGGGATTATTTAGTCCCAGGGTCTTTTTTATTACTGCGAATCAGTGGTGAATTATTTATAATTTTGTTTTTAGGCTTTGGTCAGTAAAAAGGCAGAGCAGTTGTTTGCTGTTTAGCACTAAGTTTAAGTTAAAATGGTTATCTCCGATAATCTTGTACTTGTTTTTTGCAAGTTTTATTTTATTACGGAATGAACATTCGTTTTTTAGTGATAATAGGCTGTCGAAACATGTAGCCTAAGATGGTACTGACAGAGATTCACTGTATAATGATACGCACAGTTAGGAAAATATGTCAAGATACTATTAATTCTAGTAACAAAACTTTAGCTTAGAAATAAACATTTATCATTACATTCTTTACTCAGCATATTTTATTGTTTTATGGCCTCTTTACTGCTAGTAATACGATTGTTTATGTTATTATTTGTTGAACTTTAAAAGAAGTTTGAATATTTGGCGAAAGGTGCCAGCAAAAATGCCGTTCCGAGAACCATAGGTTTCAAAAAAAAAAGATGGCAGACATCGCCAGATCAGCCCTTTTGCTGAATATTCTCTCTAATGTGATATTGAAACACTTGTATGATTAGTTTAAATTGCATGTTTAACGAGGTTTTTTTTACGTAAGTAATATTAAGAAACTTGGTATAATTCTAGAAAAATTTTATTTTTCTCATTGCCGCTAGGAGTGCAGAAGTGTTCTGTCAGATGCAATGCAATTAAAAATTGGCGTTTGAGCACCATAAATTGCAAATTACTGCTCTCATCAACAGCTCTAATGAAAGAGTTAATCTCATCAACATCATTACCCAACAGGGCCAAAACATCTGTATAAGCTAAATCAGATATTTTGGAATATCTAGACCATTTCAAACCAAAATCTTTCCCTTGCAAAGAAATTCACATAACATAATAAAAACCAAATTAGAGAAAACAAAGGGACAAAATTTACCCTTGTCTTAACTCCATTAGCAATTTTAAACCAATTTCTATTATCCTTAACAAATCACACACATCTCAGTGTTACTATAGAGAGCTTTCATTATGCTAACTAACTTCTCAGGTATTTCATATGATCTAATGATCAACCCAAGTAATGTTAATCAACATAGTCAAAAGCCTTTTTGAAATCTATAATGCTAATAATGACAGGTTTCTGAAACTAAACATTTATAAAGAATCTGTCTAAGCAAAAATATTTGACTCTAAATAAGCCCTATTAAAATAAAGCTAAGCTTTTTTTTGGTAAATATTATATTTTCAGAAAATGCAGAATTAAGTGCTGATTAATTTGGCATATAACAAATAATTTTTTTCAATAGTTATTTCACAAAAAAAGTTCTAAAGTTAATTTTTTTGGCTGATCAGAGTGAAAAAATAGCTGGACCTCTGGATGTAAATCAGTTTTTCAGGCTGGACCTGGGAAGGGTCAAGCACAATCATGCAAAGAACTTTACCTGGAACAAAGTATGCTGATACCCCTATAGAACTGCACTGATACCCCCATAAGAACTGTGATCACCTTTTTTAAAAATAGGGATAATAATAGCTCTGGTAACATCCTTAGGAACAATGCCTTCATCATAAAAGATATTCAAAATTTCAGTCATCCAAGTGATAACCAAAACATTCCCAGCTCTAAGCATTTCTGTAGTAATTTCATCTACCCCTGGGGATTTATGAAGTTTAAGTTTAGAAATAGCCAAAATAACTTCAGATTGTGTTATAGGGCCAACATTAAAGCCAGTAATGCATCTATCATCATTACAAACAATGGGAGTAGAACTAACCACATTACTTAAAACATCACTGAAATGCTCAGCCCACCTAATCATGACAGAATCCTCACCTTCTATAACCATACCTTGTTTATTCTTCAATCCCTGTAAATTCTACCACACAAAACGTTAATTATCTGGTACAGCTCTCTGCGGTTTGTAAATGGTAGCTAGGCATAAACTGGAAGGAGAGTTGTGTACCGATTGTGATGCCCCACCGTTCACTTTTGCTTTACCTTAACCAGTTTTGTTTAATTTACGTTATATTTATCATTTTGGGGATTTTTTATTTCCTTTTTGGCATCACAGCGCTCACATCCAAGAGATTCTAGGAGTTGCGCATGCGCCGCAACTCCGATCTTCCGACTGTACCATTAAAGCACGTGCCAAGGACACGCCCCCTCTTGCGTCATAGCTTTTGCGTCGTTCGTCATAGTATGTTAATGTCTTTCCCGGCATGCGCCGGCTCATTGTCAAAAACCGGTGGCCTGCGAGTCACTAAGGTAGAGTGAGCAGAGTAGAAGGAGTAGCACAAGTGAGTGCACGAGCACAAGGTGCGTAGCACCAAGCACAGTGCGTGTAGCACAGGAGTAGCAGTTATGTGTTCTTCATTGATGTCTTGGTGAGTTGAATTATTTTGGAAATAAATCTGTTTTGTTATAAACCTTTCGAGTCTGTACAGTTTTTTCTCTTGAGCAACGCGAATTAAGGATTTTTGAATTATATTTACTTGACAATCATTTTGATTCTTACTCATTAACGCTCGCTGGTATTTGAACCCTAAATCAACTTATTATTAAGTTATTCTACTTTTGGCAATTTGTTAATTATTGCCTGGCGCCCGTCTAAGCTATCCGAAGCATAATTTGTTTGGAGCGTTACACGATCCCCAGTAATGATACACAGAACTGGCATGTCTATCACTTAATGTTCGACCCCACCTTCTTGTCATGCAGGCCATTAGTACCTTTCAAAAAATATATTCTCTTTTGGAAGGGAATGGAAGAGGAGGCTTGCCAGTTCAGTATGGCCTACTGATCTACTGATCTGGTCACATATGGCCATTTTTTTTCTTTTTTTTCAACCCTGCTGAGGAGTGGTCAACTTTAGAGGGTCTTGATGCCGACCATTTATACCTACTAGACTGGACATGTTTATGGATTTGAGCTTGATTATGGATCCTGGACTTGCTGCACTGGTGGGCCTCTGTTGAGGGAGAATCTGCCACTGTGTTTTCTGTTTGCATCTGGGTTGCCAGCCCTAAGTGAACAGAGGCATGGGATACCTTATATCAGCTGGTGGAAAATCCTGATCAGAAGCCATCGCAGGTACCTGAACCACACTTAGCTAGTTGGGCATCGTCAATCCTAAACTGGAGTAATGTGCCTCAGGCAGGCCATATGGCTCTTGAAAGAGTCTACTTGAAAAGGTGGTGCCTGAAGTTCCCACCAGCATTGGTGGCTTCAGCTTTTAGCAGAGGAGGAACAGGTCTTTGCCCCATGCCTGCAATCAGGGTGCTGTTTGGTATTGTTGGCCCTACCTATCTGAATAAACCTACTATAAACTTGTAGTTTCTTTAAAAATCCTACTAATAATTTTCTCTCTGTAGGAACGTGGAACGTGAGGACATTACATAGAGATTATTCTCTTGATGTCCTCATGCAGGAATTCCAGTGCTATAACCTAGATATTCTAGGCTTGCAAGATACCAGATGGACAGATAAAGGTGAGATACTTAAAAATAACTTTAAATTTCTCTTTACAGGGAGGAAGGATGGAAAGCATCACCAAGGCGTGTGTCTGCTGCTCAGCAGAAATGCTAGTAATGCTCTTCTAGGATATGAGTGCATTAATGAAAGGTTTCTTACAGCAAAATTTCAGACAAGCGTCAAAAGACTTGAATGTTATCTGTTATGTCCCCAATGAGGATGCCGATGAGGATGAAAAGGATAGGTTTTACAAACAACTTCAGGATATTTTGAATTCTCTGAAGAAAGGAGATATTACCCTTTTTCTTGGTGACTTCTGATCTTTGGGCTCTGACCTTTGGGCAGGAGTTTTAGACTGACTCTGACCTTTGGGCAGGAGTTTTTGGTCCCTTTGGCATTGGTAATTCCAATGGCAATGGGGAATGTCTCCTATGGGTAAGTAAACTTAATGGTTTACAAATAACTAACACATACTACAAACACTGGGACATTTGGGGCGGGGGTAGCTCAGTCTGCAGTTCCCAGGATCGAGTCCCAGCTGGATTAGCGTTTAGATTTTTCTCCATAAAATTCGCCCGCCCTGCCCACAGTCAGTAGGGGACACCGATGGGCTTGGAAAGACTGCCGTCTGTGGATGGGATGTTAAGACGTGGCCCCATGTGCGGGAGAGCCATACCCTGTGCACGTTAAAAAACACGCTGGATGGCCTTCACAGGAGGCTACCATCTGTCTCCCAACAGCTGTCCCAGTGGGTCCCCTCCCCCAACCTTCTCTGAGCCTTCGAGGTCCATGTGACCTGGTCATTTAGCACATTGTGTGCAAAAAAGTGCCGCTCAGAGGTAAAACAACCCAACGGGGACATTTATAAACATACACGGGTTTCACCTGATGGGCTGCACAGGAATATGATAGATTATATTTTAAATAACAGCAAATGGGCTAGTTCAGTTAGGAATACCAGATCATATAGGGGAGCCAAAATTGGGTCTGACCATTACCTTGTCAAAGTGTCTTGCAGCAGAAGCTCAAGAGATGTTGTGCTACAATTAAGAAAATTTTCTCAAAACTGAAGGTCTGAAAAATCCAGATATAGTCAAAGCATACCATTATAGGCTACTTAGTCATTATGACAATCATGGTTTGCTTACTGCTGCAGTTGAGAAAGAATGGGATAAGTTTTAACAGGCTTTTCTTGAAACCAACAGTACTCTTTTGGGTAAAAGGGAACAAAGGAAACAAAATTATTTGAGTGATAAGGCTATGGAACTTAATCCTGAAAAAAGGAAGTGCAGGATTAATATGAATCAACACCCTACTAGTCATAATAGAAGGTATTACAAAGAGCTTAATAAACATGTAAAAGATCAGTTAACAGGTGATAAGAATCTATGGCTTGATAGCTTGGCTGACAAAGCAGAGGAAGCAATTAGATAGCACAGCAGCAGGGGATTGTACAAGATAGTTAATTTTTTTTCTGGGTTGGGTTGTTTTACCTCTGAGCAGCACTTTTTTGCACACCATGGGCTAAATGGCCAGGTCACATGGACCCCGAAGGCTCAGAGAAGGTTGGGATAGGGAACCCACTGGAACAGCTGTTGGGAGACAGATGGTAGCCTCCCATCAAGGCCATCCAGCATGTTCTTTAACGTGCACAGAGTATGACTCTCTTGCACATGGGGCCATGGCTTAACGTCACATTCGATGGACAGCGGCCTTTCCAAGCCCATCGGTGTCCCCTACTGACCATGGGCAGGGCGGGGAATTTTGCGGAGATAAATCTCAACGCTGACCCAGCTGGAACTCGAACCTGGGAACTACAGATTACAAGCCTGGCGCACTACCGAATGAGCCACCCCCACCCCAATTTTTTTTTTATTCTGGGAAGAAGTAGACAAGTATACAGGGATTAATGGATAAACATGGCAAGACGGTTGAAGATGAGGTTTCTGTGATGGCTAGGTGGGCTGAGCATTTCAGGAATGTTCTGAATAATGTGATTATTTCTATTCTTATTGTTTGTAATGAGGATAGATGTATTACTGGCTTTAATGATGGCCCTATATCAGATTCCGAAGTCGCATTGGCTATCTCTAAATTAAAACTGCATAAATTCCCAGGGGTGGATAAAATCACCACTGAAATGCTTAGAGCTCGGAACTTTTATGCTGTCACACAGCTGACTGAAATTTTGAATATTTTTATGATAAAGGTGTTCCTAAGGATTTTACTAGAGCAATTATTGTCCTGATTTTTAAAAAAATGCAAATCGTAGTTCTTATGATAATTATAGGGGAATTAGTTTACTTTCTGCTCCAGGTACAGTTGTCTGCATAATTACACTTAATAGAATTAAGAATTTGGTTGATGGACAATTGCATGATGAGCAATATGGATTTAGAAGTGGTAGGGATGTATTGATCAAATATTTTCACTTAGGGAAATTCTTGAGAAATATTTAATTTCAGAAACCTGTGGTTGCTGAAAGATTTCAAAAAGGCTTTTGACTCTATTGATCTATATAATACGTGGTTGGTGGTTAGATCATATGGAATACCTGACAAATTAGCTAATGTAATTAAAGCTCTCTAACACACCAAGTTGTGTGTGAGAGCTGGTAAGGCTTGTAGCAAATGATTTAGCATTGTTAGTGGAGTTAGACAAGTTTGCATTTTGCCCCCTTCTCTCTTTAGTTCGGTTATTGATTATGTAATGCAAAATTCTTTGCAAGGGAAAGATTTTGGCCTTAAATGGTCTAGAGATTTCAAAATTTCTGATTTAGATTATGCAGATGATTTGGCCATGTTGGCTACTGATCTTGATGAGATGAATTCGTTCATTAGGGCTATTGATGAGACTGGTAATAGAGTAGGTTTGGTGATAAACAGAGAAAAAACTTAAGTGATGAAAATTGGTCAGGCAGATAGTGTTTCAGTTGCTTTGAATGGCTGCAATATTGAGCAAGTATCGCAGTTCAATTATTGTGGGAGCTATGTAACAGATACTGGTGATGTGCGGCATGAGATAAATAGAATAGGGATTGCCACTGGGACTTTTTAAGAATCTATGGAGAATGTGGAAAAATAGGCATGTACACCTAAAGACTAAAATTTGGCTGTATAATAGTTTGGTTCTTTCTAAGGTCAGTTATGGTAGTGAAACATGAACCCTTTGTAAAAAGGATAACAAGAAACTTGATGCCTTTGATTCTAGACGCTTATGCAGTATCTTGGGCATTAGGTGGTTTGACTTTGTAAGTAATGATGAGGCTAGAAGAAGGAGTCATCAACCTCCTTTCAGCAGCATATTGTGCAGATAGAGACTGCGTTGGTTTGGCCATATTGCATGTATGCATAGCTGCAGATTGGCAAAGATGATTATGAACAGCGTATTTAAGGATATCAGAAAAAGGGTGACCTAGGATGCGATGGGCAGACAATGTCAAACAGGGCCTTGCTAGAATTGGTCTAGAATGGCCAAATGCACAGGAAAGAATGCAATGGAACAACATCAAATGCAAATAGAACTCTTTTATTACCTATCATCTAGAAGAATATACAATTATTTATAGATGAAAATAACATCAAATAGTAATATACTCTGTGCTTTCCTTTATGCTATAATAAGTTAAGACTTTGTTGAGTTTTATTAGGTAAAATGTTAAGTTTAAATGGCAAAGAGCAATGTTGATACACTAAGTGCCAAAATGACAATGTATTTAACAATTTAAATAAAGTTAAGTATTGTACTAATGGGGCACCCAATCTTAACAGCAAAATCATGTTTATAAATATTTTTAAGATTAAATATTGTGGTTCATATATATATTTAACTGATTCATTGTACAATGTTTCTAATGATGGAAATCAAGACTCCAATACTTGTAATAGATATGGACAAATTCAATGAATTTTATATCTTCCCTTAGTACTACACTCAGATGTATGTAAAATCAGCCTAATGCATCACCATACATATCATGCATTGCAAAAAATGCGTAAACTTATTAATCACCTTAGTACAAACACTGAGATATTTATAAATACACATGGTGTAATGAACCAAATGGGCACTAGACAGTTTTATGCTTGAGTGTTGAAGTTAAATTAAATGAATTTGCTGATGTGTAAAAAAAAAATTTAAATGTTATATTCCCCCAAGATATTCAAGGTAAGTAACACAATATTGGAAAAGGTAATGGAGGGGATGAAGTTATGCAAGGGTTAAAGGGGTGGTCTGTAAATGGTTATTAGGTATTCAATGGAAGGAGAGCTATGTATCAGTCCCCTGTGATGATGCACAGAACTGGCCTAGCATCTAAAGTCTGGCCCCACTTTCTTGTGTTGCAGACTTTAGAACTTTTCAAAAGAGATACCCCCCCTTGTGGAAGAGAACAGATGGGGAAGGCTGCCAGATCAGTGTGGCCTATTGATGTGAACTACAATGGCTTTCTTTTTTTTCTTTCTAATGTTTAAACTGTTGAAGTGTGGACAATCACATAGAGTCCTGGTTCTCACCATATATATCTACCTGAATTATATAATGACTCTGAGCTTGATTATGTATCCTGAATTTGCTGCACTGGTGGGCTTCTGTTGAGGGAAAATCTTCCGCTGTGGTTTTGTTTGTGGTTTAACAGCCCCAAGTGAATAGATTCACAGGATATGGTTTATTATAAGCTGGTAGATAATCCTGATCAGAGACCATTGCAGGTATCTGAATCCTTGCTTCTATGAGCATCATCAAACCTACATCGGCAAAAGTCTTACCAGTGTAGATGTCTTCAGCTTCTAGTGGAGGAGAAAAAGATCTTTGCCCCATGCTTGATATTAAGGGACTGCTTCATATTGTCAGCACTTCCTTTCTCAATAAACAGTTTCTTTAATTAATAACAAACTAACATCTATTATTAACATATTGACTGCAGTATTAATTGTATATGATTCACACTTGTTCTAGATACTATGCCGCATGAATCATATTTGCTTCATATCTGTGTTGTTTTTTATACATGAATTCATCTTAGAGGGGCAAGGGTTGCTCAGTCAGTAGATTGCCAGGCACGTAATCTGTAGTTCCCAGGTTTGAATCCGAGCTGGGCCAGTATTATCTCAGCAAAGCTCCCTGCCCTATCTACCACCAGTAGGGGACACCAATGGGCATGGAAAGGCCACTGTCTGTCAGATGACACACATGGTCCCATGTGTGGGAGAGCCATACCCTGTACACATTAAAGAACACACTGGATGGCCTTGACATGAGGCTGTCACATCTCCCAACAGCTGTTCCAGAGGTCCCCCTCCCCCAATTTACTGAGCCTTCGGAATCTTTCTGATATGGCAATTTAGCCCATTATGTGGAAAAAAAGTGCTGCTCAGAGATAAAATAACCCAACCCATCATAAATAGTCATAATATTTTGTGCCAAACATAAAAAACAATAGTCTGGCCTGGGGGGACCCTAAAATTCTAAACATTGTGGAAGTCAATGTGTTAAATCTACATCAAAGATTCTTTGGTCAAATTATGTAAAAGGGAAAAACAGTGAATGTATCACTAAATGCAATCAGAAGTTATCAAAGTAAGCAAACTCTAACCGTCAATAATTATATGAGATTTTTCTGAAAATTTCCCTGTGTTGTGAACTTAAATTTATAACACAAATAATATGGCTGAAAATTTGCAATATTTAACATATATACAGTGTATGATGATAATGTTGCATGTAGCATCATACTTTATAACGTAATATCACATAATCAGTGAGATAAAATCATCTATACATTAATGAAATATTAGAAAATTGTTATTGTAATAAGTGCTAGAATCAGAGAATTTCTTTTGCTCATGATATAAATGTAACCTTCAGACATATTTTTAATCCACAGCATTGTTCAATTACAAGGTATTTAACCACCATTACACTGTTGAAGTATGATGTCAACTGGATACAGAGGAAAAATTGTCTTGAGCCAATTGGGATCTGAATCCACTACCTCCTGATGACGTCATGTGCTGACATGTCATAAGGATGTCTGTATGCTTTTTCTTCATTTTTTTGGGGGAGGATTTTTTAATGAGAAACTATATGAATCTAAATAACAATGTCAGAGCAAATCCTTTGCAATGATATTTGACAAATGATGATTGGCAAAATCCTTCATAATGATAAGTGCATTATCTAACTAAAGTGGGAAATTTGTTTCCCAACATATTTGGTGAATATTAATTTTGAAATTCCTGCTTGTTTTCTGATTAAACAAATCAAAACTTACTTTCTTCATTTATTTACTTTAAAAAGTAGTGTTAAAGGTAGAAATGGAAATCAAAAAATGTCTTGCATAAGAAACAAATGTTTTTAAATGTAGCCAAGAAAAAAATAAATAATAACTTAATAAAAAAATGCACTAGGTGAACAGACAATTTTATTCTTTTATTAGTAATGTGTTATTGGAGAAGGAAGAATGGAGGGGCTGCAGTGATAACATTACTGTCTTGAGCTGAAGCACAGACACTCTTGGCAGGGACCTGAATATTTAAGGCAACAAGGGATGCCTTCATAAATAATTTGAGACCAGTCAGTCAAGTATCTAAGCAAACAGTGGGGGGGGGGTGCTGAAATTTTTTAAGATAGAGATAAAACTAGTTTTATAGCTTGTGTAATAATTAAGTCATTGCCAACAATGTGCACTATGAACTGGAGAATAGCTGATGTCAGTATGACATGGAAGAAATATGTATCAGAGTCCAGGAAGGTGGGTAGGCATGCATGTGGACAGCACCTGGAATCACTATTATTCACATAGAAGACTGATAAGTAATTTAGATTGAAAATGTGAAACTGGCCATTGCAAAAACAGTTGTCAAGTAAATAAAGATGATTAACTGCATCCTTAGAAGCATTGCTAGATGTGACAAGTTAAAAATCTTTAACCAATAGGTGAATTTGTATATGCATTCGTCAGCAACAATTAAAATGTTCTTTATTGTTTATAAAAATATTATGTGTTTAGCTGTTTGTATAAGCAAATGTGAAAAATCTTTTTGGAAGTGCTTAAATTCTGAACAAGGATAAGTCAGATAAGGAAAGTATATCCAAAGTGTTTTCTTAGACGGAAATACAATAATATAAATGATCATACAGAAGTAATAGAATTCATACAGAAGTAATAGAAATTCATACAGAAGTAATTGTATTAAATTAAACAACGAACCATGTTAGTCGAAAACCAGCCCTATTGTAAAAAAACTGTTAAATTGATATGAATGATGTTGATAGAATTCATGCTATTCAGAGACTGTATATTTCCCGATTTCAACATGTATACATTACAGCATTAATAATGACTTTCATTTTTACTGGAATAATTACCTTGATCGGCTTAAAATGCAGCATGAAAAAAGAATAAAAGATAAATTAGTTAGTGATATGCATTTTTTATTTTAACAATT
Source organism: Ryuthela nishihirai (assembly GCA_038380435.1). Lineage (NCBI taxonomy): Eukaryota > Metazoa > Arthropoda > Arachnida > Araneae > Heptathelidae > Ryuthela > Ryuthela nishihirai. The sequence continues at coordinate 850,549 of JAWZYU010000023.1, read as the reverse complement.
AAATAACTAAAAATACCAATATTTATATATTGTAATAAGTATTAACTTCTTATGAAACCTTAAATTTTAAAAATAAAAAACTATTTAAATGTAGAATTTTGCTTGTAATTGTAACAACCATGATCAAACTACAATTCCTATGGAATATTTACAAAAGTTTTATTTCTTGTGTTATTTTAAACTGTACTCTACTACAGCATCCGAGGTATCTATTACAACCAACTGACTTTTATTTCTTAATTTAAAATGCTTTAAAATAAAAAAAAATAAAAAAATTATACTAAACCCTGGTTAATTTGAAACTCCAATTCAAAATTTCTGTATACCTACATAGTTTTATTTTTAAAAAAGCAATAAGCAAATTTCATACAAAAGCATCAGGATTATTGAAAACTCTTGTTATATCATAATTTTTAAAAAAATTAGCCCTGTGTTAAAAAAAATAGCCTGTGAACATAAATATATTTTTACCAGAATAATTTGAAAAAATATAAGAAAAAAGTGTAAAAATTATCCATTGGTGAACACAACCATTAAACAACCATGATAACAAAAGAGAAAATAATAACGATGCATTGATTAAGCTACTGTCATCTAAGGAAGATGCATTTTCAGCTTTTGACATATGGCAGTAATACTTGCCAAAGATATGCCAGTGAAAATATGTGTTATATTTGGCAGCATTGTGCCAAGGAGTCCTCAAAAAATTTAATAGAGCAATATTAGTGACTATTTCAAGCAAGTTTTTTTAACTGATAGCATTGGATGATTTTTGCAGGTATTTTATACTATTAAATACATAGGTGGTAACAGTGATAACATTTCTACTGTTTATTAGTAAAATTTTGTGTTAAGTTATATAAAAAGCCTTTTGGAATTGGATTTAATATAAGTCACATTTTTTTTTTCCTTCTAATTTTTTAACAGATAATTCTACTTGTGAATTTCAAATTAACCACTTATGTTAATTAAGTTATGAATTGTATTAAATTCCAATGCAGATTTGAACACACTATTATGATTATTATTTTTATATAAAGAGAGCCCTTCAGTTTAAGGTTAGCTAGATCATTAATATAAATAATGAATAAAAGTGGACTTAAAATTGAACCTTGTGGAACACCAGTGTACACTGTTTTCTTCTCACTAAAAACGGCATTAATTTTGGTAACATGCACTCTGTTTTTTAAATAATTTTCAAACCATTTAAGGGTAATACCTCGGACACCATAAATATACAAATTTTGAAGTAAAATATCGTGATCCAATGTATCAAATGCCTTACGAAAGTCCAGAAAGATAGCTGCTGCTTTTTTTCCGTTGTTTAAAGTTCCATTAATGACATCAGAAAATTCTGTTAAAAGTGTAATTGTATTTTTACCTTTTTGGAAACCATATTGCTTTTCACTAATAACGTTATGATTTTTCAAGAAATTGGCTAGAACGTTAGCTACATATCTTTCAAGTATTTTGTGAAAAACAGGTAAGATGGCAATGGGCCTATAGTTAGTGCAATCGGATTTAGTTCCACTTTTGTAAATTGGTCTTAGAATAGCAATTGAGTTTATTAGGGATGTTTCCTGTAGATATGCTTTCATTGATAAAGTTTGTCACGAGATCAGTTAAGGAGATTTTGCATGCTTTAATGTGCTTTATGTGTACCTGATCGTATCCAAATGATTTTCTTTCATTTAAGTCACTTAGAATTTTGAAAGTTTCTTGTTTTTAGATGGGAGGAATAAAAATTGAGGGGACAGAAGGTTGGATATGTTTAGGAACTGTAGAGAGATTCTGTATACGGTTATCGTCTCTGAGATTGACAATAATATCTGCAAAGGTTAATTTTAAATTAATTTTTAATTAATTTGTTAAATTTCTCTGCTGCTTGAGTTTCAGACATACCTTGTGGCATATTCTTCATAAAATCGTCAATGACAGTTTTAGGTTTATTGTTGATAATATGGTTGATGAGTTCCCAATTTTGCTTTGGATTATTTTTACAAGACTCAAATTGTTTGAAGTAATATTTTTTCTTTTCCTGCCTAATAAGGGACGTGACTGTGTTTCTTAAGTTTGTGTATAGTAATTTAAAATTTCTGTTTCTCTTGTTATTTTTGTAATCAATCCAAGCCGAGTCTCTTTTACGAATTAAGTTTATTATTTCCTGATTTATCCAGTCTTTGCTACAATTGCATTGTTTAATTTTTGAGCCATCTGATGGTTTATTAATTTTGTTATTGTTAACAATCGCCGTATATTTTTTTATGAATGCTTCATAAAGTACGTCTATTGGTTCTGAATTTGGGGTTTCGTTTCCAGTGCCTCTGTCCAGCCAGTTTGTTCGACTTATTTCTTTGCATATGTTTTTATGATCTAAGATAGTTTTCGTGTTAAAATTGCTGTCTAGCTTTTTAGTGTGATTGGATGAATTCCCAAGTTCCCCCCCCCCCCGCAAGTTGTCGCAATTAAGTAGTGGTCTGCAATCCTACTGCAAAAAATCATTGAATTTGTGTCGAGTTTAATGTCAAGTCGGACGTTAATGTGATCAATGCATGTCTGAGAAAGAGAGTCACCAATGATGTCTTCCCTGGTGATATCAGTAATGATAGGTGAGAAAACAAACTCGGTTAACAATTCTACATATTTGACAACTCCGTGTTTTTTGATATTATTGATATCGAAATTAAAGTCTCCAACTAGTATTTGATTGTGATGTTTATCAGTTGTTTCGAACCAGTTTTTGAGATTAGAAAGAAAAGTGTTAATGTTCAAGCTTGGTGATCTGTAAATAGCAAGTAAATTGAAAGTTAAATTACCCGTGTAGATATTTATATTCAATGTTTCAGCAGGAATTACAAGTGAAGGTATCGTTTTGACTAATAATGTGTCGCGGAAGAAAAGTAGAATCCCATGCTCAAATGCACCAGGAGTTCTCGTAAAAAGTTGATTAAATTTTTCTAGATTGAACAGACATCAATGCTGAAGAACATCCGTGCTAGATGAACTAAACATCCATGCTGAGGATGTTAGTTTCTGTTAATATAATAATATCTAAGAATTTCAAGATATCTTTAAGATAAACACAGAGTTTCCCAGTTTTTTTCAGACTTCGAATGTTCACATGCAGAAAGCTTAAATGTTCATCAGATTCATAACATAATTTACTAGTCAAGAACCATTTCTTAACTTCTTCATAGTCGCACAGAACATTTTCGTTGTGATCAAATGTTGGTAAGTCATCAAAATGAAAAGTCGCCATGGCAAAACAAATAAGATGGAGCAAATAAGCAATATATTTACATTTATATTACCATATAATTATAGGTTGGCGAATAGGGTTATGAACAATGTGCCTAAAGGCCTCAGAAAGAAGGGGAAACCTAGGATGCAGTGGGCAGACAATGTCAAACAGGACCTTGCTAGAACTGGTGTGCAGTGGCCGGATGCAACAGATGTAGCTCAGGACAGATATGCCTGGAGAATTAAACTGCATGGTATGGTTGGACCTCCATAGCCCATGGCTGCTTGAGGAGGAGGATGAAGATGAACCAGAGTGAAGAGATAGGTGATAAAATACACTCTTTTTTAGCTCTAGCAGAAATGCTAAATGAATTGTGATAAGCCTTACCAACTTTCACACAAGACTCAATGTTATTAGATAAAGTTGGGTTGTTTTACCTCTGAGCGACACTTTTTTGCACACTATGGGCTAAATGGCCAGGTCACATGGACCCCGAAGGCTCAGAGAAGGTTGGGGGAGGGGACCCACTGGAACAGCTGTTGGGAGACAGATGGTAGCCTCCCGTCAAGGCCATCCAGCGTGTTCTTTAACGTGCACAGGGTATGGCTCTCCCGCACACGGGGCCACGGCTTAACGTCCCATCCGACGGACGGCGGCCTTTCCAAGCCCATCGGTGTCCCCTACTGACCGTGGGCAGGGCGGGGGAATTTTGCGGAGATATATCTCAACGCTGACCCAGCTGGGACTCGAACCTGGGAACTACAGATTACGAGCCTGGCGCGCTACCGACTGAGCCACCCCCGCCCCATTTTTAGATAAAGGCTATCATTTTGTTAACTAAACTTGTGAGTTATAACCTAAAATCTAATAATCAATCATAAATTATGAAAATAAACATGGTCAAAAGTCTTTAAAGAAATCTACAAACTACATAGGGCATCCCAAAACAACTAAGAACAAATTTATTAAAAATACAAAATAACATTAAGCATACAGATTAACACTGTCGCATTCAACATATCTCTTACCACTTATGATACACTGGTCCCAGCATTCCTGACACATGATAAACATTTTCTAGAACTCTGTGCTTGGAACAGACTTCAAAATCACCTGCATATTTGAAACCATCTCCAAATCTGTGCTTAATTTTTGTCATCTCATTTTTTTTTATGAAAATAACCAGAAGTCACATGGTGACCAATCTGGACTGTACAACAGCTGCAGCATTACATGTTTTTTTCCCCTCCAGGAAATCAGTGACTGTCTTAGTGATATGTGCTCAGGTGTTATTGTAATGAAGGAGCAAATCATTTTTCAAATCTGGTCTTTTTGTTCCAATCTGAATCCCAAGTCATTTGAGGACATTCAGATAATATCAAGCATTAATAGTAGTTTCTGAAGGGGTTAATTACTGAAGGGGTTATATACACATGAGATCTCCATTCTGTATTATATGTGGCTATGTCATAGATTGTTTACAGTGTTGTTCCCATACATCTGACATACTCCATTCGCAAAGTTAATATTTACTTTTTTTATATTTAAACCTTACTTTTCATTTCAGCAGATTTATTTCTGCAAATTATCAATCTTTCTGTTGGATGATCTATTGAATGGTTTTTCAGAGTACTGCTGTATCAGATGGCCAGGTTACAACGACTTATTGCAATGGACAGGTTATATATTAATTTTTATTATTTCTTTGCCTCATATAACTTTAATCTTGTATCGTTTTCTGAAATTCCTGAAAAATGAATGAGGTTTAAGATATGGAAGCAAAATGGACTTCATTCACATGCAAATCAGTCCTTTTGTGGAAAGGCCATATTGGCATAGGTTTTACCTTTAATCAGCAAAGTTTCTTTTAAAAAAATTACGAGTTTTTAAGTTTGTATTCAACGATTTTAATATACACTGCTGGCCATTAAAAGTGCAACACCAGGAAGAACTCATCAGATTGTCCCGAAATATGCAAAATGGGTATTCCATGGGAGAACATGTAAATGATTCAAAATGCAGCACATTATGTGTGACAGTAACTGCCTCCTGGAAGTGGTATAAGAGGAGATTACAAAGAGCCAGTGTAAAACACTGGAATTGTGTTTATTCATAGTTCTTGTGCACTAAAGGATGAGGTATGCCTCGTTGAAGAACACGACATCTATATGACCAAGTTTCCAACTTTGATCAAGGGAGAATTGTGGGATTATGGGAAGGCAGATTATTGTACCAAGATAATGGTGCTCGTGTTGGACAGAATGCTGCCACAGTGATGAAAATATGGTGTCAGTGAGTAGAGGTGGAACGAACTCATTGACGTCAGGGATCTTAACGGCCCTGTCTCACAAACGAACGAGAGGACAGACATCTCGTGTGCATGGCTTTGAATATCATACAGCCACATCAAATACCTTAGCTCAACAGGGTGTGTTGCACAAAAACCAGTGTCTGCACTTACAGTTTGACGTCATCTGCAGCATCAGGGCATCTTTGCTAGGCAGCCATTGCATCGGCTATCATTGGCTCTACAACACAGGCATATGTGACTGCAATGATGCCAAGAACATTGCGCATGGATGTTCGAATGGCATTGCATCATCTTTTCAGGTGAATCCCGCTTCAGTATGCATCACCATGATGAACGAATCGCTATCTGGTGGTACCGCGGTGACAGGCTCAGTTAGACATGCATGATGCAGCATCATACAGGTCGAGCCCCTGGTGTTACGGTATACAGTGCCATTGGACTCCACTCACGCACGTGCCTCCTACTCATTTCCGGTACTTTGAACAGCCAGTCTTACATCATTGAGGTGTTGGAGCCTGTGGTCATACCTTATCTTCAGGGGCTCTCTGGTGTCATTTACCAATAAGACAATGCCCGACCAAAAGTGGCATGCATTGTCCAAGAATTCCTGGATAGCCACCATGTGACACTTCTGCTTTAGCCTACATGTTCACTGGATCTGTCCCCAATTTAACATGTCTGGTCCATGATCTCATGATGACTAGCACACCAGACACCAGCAGCTGCTACAACAGATGAACTTTGGCTATGTATCGAAATTGCATGGACTTACATTCCCCAAACACAGATCCAATGTCTCATCCACTCAATATATCAATATATTGGACCAAGTATCAGCTGTTATTCCCACACATGGTGGCTACACAAGATACCATTTCTTTGTATTCCACAAGTCTAACTGAGTTGTATTTGTAATCATTGGATTCTTGTAACATTAGCTATGTATTCACTAAATATGGCCCTGATATCTCGTCTTCCCTGGTGTTGCACTTTTCATGGCCAGGGGTGTATTTAACACCCCCTCCCCAAGTAACTTGGCTGTGCCACTCTGACAATATGGATTTTTTTTTTCTTTTTTTGCTTTGGTGCAAATGTGGGAGGGCAATTTGGGGGAGGGTTTGTAACCTCCCCCCCCCCCTCCCTCAATATCTTAGCTATACCACTCTCCCAATATAACATTACTTTTTTGCTTTAGTGCACAAACGAGGAAAATTGGACTTCACATTTTCATTGAATTTTCTCTAGTGGCTATGAAATCCCCTTTGATGATGCATAGAACCGGCCAGGCCCAGCACCTAATGTTCGACCCTGCCATCTCGTGGTGCAGACTGTTAATACATCCCAAAGAAGATACTCTCTTGTGGAAGAGAATGGAAGGGGACGGTTGCCAAATCAGTGTGGCCTACTCATCTGGACTACTATGGCTACATTTTTCTCTATCCTGCTCGGAGTGGTCAACTACACAAGGTTTTGGTATTGACCATATACACCAATTACAATGGAATAATGGCTCTGAACTTGATTATGGATCTGGAATTTGCTGCACTGGTTGGCTTCTGTTGAGGAAAAAACTTCTGCTGCATTTTCTGTTTGTTTGTGGGTTAATGACCACAAGTGAATAGATTCACAGGATATGCTTTACCAGCTGGTGGATAATCCTGATCAAAGGCCATCGCAGGTACCTGAACTCTTACATCTATGGGAATCATCTAATGCTACATTGGAGGAAGTCTTCCAGTGTAGATGGCTTCAGTGTTTAGTAGTGGGGGAATAGGTCTTTGCACCATGCACTGGATTAGGGGGCTGTTTGATATTGTTGGCATTCCCTCCCTCAATAAACATAGTTTTTTTTAACATCCCACTAATCATTTTCTCTCCATAAGTAGTTGAAATGTAACTCTGCACAGAGATTACTCTCTTGATGTCCTCACACAAGAATTCCACCGTTATAATTTAGATATTCTCAGCTTGCAAGAGAACAGATGAATAGATAAAGGTCAGATCTTTAAAAATAATCTTAAATTTCTCTTTTCAGGGAGGAAGGATAAAAATCATCTCCAAGGTGTAGGTTAGCATACCAGCAGACAAGCTAGTAACACTTTTCTACCATATGAATGCATTAATGAAAGGTTTCTCACAGCTAAATTTAAAATAAGCATTAAAGACTTGAATGTTATCTGTTGTTATGCACACACCGAGTACTCCAATAACAATGATAAATATGAGTTTTACAGACAACTTCAGTATATTTTGAGTTCCATCAAATATGGAAATATGACTCATGTCCTAAGTGAGTTCAGTGCTAAAGTTGGTACTGACTCTGACCTTTGGGAAGGGTGATAGGCCCTTTTGATATTGGTAGCTGCAATGGCAATGGGCAACGTCTCCTACAGGTAAGTAAACTCACAGCTAAATTTAAAATAATAATAAACCACGACATACATAAGTACCTATGGGTTTCACCTGATGGGCCGCAAAAGAATATGATTGATTATATATTAATTTACAGCAAATGGGTTAGTTCTCTTAGGAATACCAGGTCATACAGGAGAGCTGAAATTGGATCTGACCATTACCTTGTTAAAAGTGTCTTGCAACTTAAACTTAAAAAGTGTTGTGCTAGGGTTAAAAAATTGACCTTTAATATTGAAGCTCTAAAAGACCCAGTTATAGCTAAAGCTGACCATGATAGGCTACTTAATCATTATGACAGTCGTAGTTTGCTTACTACTGAAGTTGAGGAAGAATGGGGCCATTTTAAACAGGCTTTTCTGGAAACTAACAGTACTCATTTAGGAAAAAAGGCGCAGAGGAGGCATAATTATTTGAGTGATAAGGCACTTGAGCTTATTTCAGAAAGAAGAACTGCAGGCTAGGCAGCAGCTAGGCAGCAGCTAGGCTATATTGCGGCAAACAAAAGACATAAAAGGCTAAAAATCACTTAACCCACACCCAAAGTTAAAATTCAAAGAAATAAAATGCTACAATAAAGATGAGTATAAATAAGAGGAATAAAAAGAATCAATAAGTGTATAAGTCAACAGTAAAATGGGTGTATAGGACCTAATTAAAATTAGAAACAAGTGTATAATCTAGGTAACAAAGTAAAAATAAATCATAGACGTGTAAAATATCCAGTAAAACATAAAAATGCAAGAACAGTGGGTAAAATAGAGCCATCAGACAAAAGATGTCTGAGTGTAAGGGGCTCGGACATAAAATGATGAAACTTAAAACATGTCTTTCAAAGTTAAAAATGAGACATGAGATTAAAATATGTTTGATTGTTAAAATGGTGTCGCAAAACTCGCACTAAGGTTTGTCGTCCGCCAAATGAGTAATAAACGAATGACCTAAGTGGAGCCGAGCAAGTACAAATTCCTCCTTGCGATTCCTGCGGTAAAAAGACTGCCATGGTTTGATGATAGATTTGAGTTCGAAGAGCTTGTTCATAAGCTGTTCTGACCAAGATCTCTGCCACTGTACCTGGAGCTCGATCATAAAATGCTGCCAGAAATCCAGATATGGAACTGGCAACGGAGAATCAGACAGGGGCATGGCTGACCTGGCAGCAGCATCTCCCATATCATTGCCCCAGATTCTGACATGACCGCACAACCAACAGGAGTGGATGATGGTTATGGCTGCCAGACAATGTAGCTGCTGGCAGATCTTAGAGTCGGGTATAAAGCCCTTCCCCATCCTGGACAGGGAAAAATCACAGGAAGGGGAAACAGTGAGCCAAGCTGTCGACTGTGCAACGTTATCAAGACTGGTGTTGATGTCTCTTAAGTAGCTTCAGACTCGCAAATCGAAAAGACGAATGGCAGTCAGCTGATTTGTGTAAAGCATTTCCCACTTTGGACTGAAAACGCAGTCCCAAGGGAGATGGCCAGGCAGGGATCGCAATTTAGATGCATATCATAGGGACAACTGCTGACAGAGAAGAGATAAAGAGGGTTCGTAGGTCTCAATGTAAAGACTCTGGACTGGTGAGGTGCAGAAGGTTCCCTTGCAAACACAGAGGGCCTGGTGATGAAGGGGGTCCAGCACCTTCACCACCGAATCCCGGGTGGAGTTGTACACCTGGGATCCGTAGTCCAGTTTCGATCGGACAAGTGCACGGTACAGACAGAGTAGAGAACATTGGTCAGTTCCTCATGAGAGAGAGGACATTTTATGATGTGCAATGCCAGTGTGCACTTGGACCTGAGATGACCTACGTGTGGTAAAAAGGTCAATTTCCGATCGAAGATGAGACTGAGAAATTGGGTCTCTGCCACAACTGGAATGATGTTACCCCCGAGCTGCAGCTCAGGATCCAGGTGAAGATTACGCTTGTGGCAAAAGTGCACACAAGTGGTCTTCTGTGAGGAGAACAGAAACTGGTTTGCTGTCGCCCAAACCAAAAGATTGTTCAGGTCAATTTGCAGTTGCCTTTCAATGACTCTCATGCTGGACGAAGAGCAATAGATGCTAAAGTCATCATCATAGAAAGCACTGCCTACAGATGGAGGAAGTTGTCTAGTAATAGAATTAATCTTGACAGCGAAAGGCGTAACACTCAGAATGCAGCCTTGTGGCACCCCTTATTCTTGGAGGTACGGCCACGACAGAGTGTTGCCAACGTGGACACGAAAAGAACGTGTCAATAAGAAGTTGGAGATGAAGATCGGCATGTGACCTCTCAAGCCGAAGCTATGGAGGTCACGAAGAATGCCAAATCTCCAAGCAGTGTCGTATGCTTTCTCGATGTCGAAAATTGACACCAGGTGCTCTCTTTGTAAAAATGAATTTCTGATAGTCGATTCAAGGTGAATCACATGGTCAAGAGTTGACCATTGCCAGCGAAAGCTACACTGGGTGTTGGAAAGAAGATTGTGGTGTTCTAAATACCAGATGAGCCTGGCATTTACCATTATTTCCAACACTTTGCACACACAGCTCGTCAACATAATGGAATGATAATTCAAAGGAATCTTGGAATCCTTTCCTGGCTTCGGGAAGGCCAAGACAATGGCCTCCCACCAGGAGTTCAGAAACTGCTCCTCGAGAAAAATGCAATTGAAATGATGGAGCAGACGATTCTTGCTCTATGGTGAGAGATGTTGGAGCATGACATAATGGACATTGTCTGGCCCAATGGCAGATGCACGAGAAGTGTGCAGAGCAATGCGAAGCTACTCCGCTGTAAATGGCATGTTGTAAGGCTCCAGGCTATTTGAATGGAAGGACACAGAGAGAGTTCCACCATGCTCTTCTGGGCCAGAAACTCAGCGGAGTAAGAAGACGATGATGAGATGGAGGAGACACTACTCCCCAGAGAGTAGGCAATTGTTTTGGGATCAGCAATTGCCTGTTCATTGTGCTCCAGGATCGATAACGAGTGGGACGTGTAGTTCCTACCGATCTTCTGGACTTTATCCCACTCAACCTTAAAACTGGTCATGCGGGTGATAGAAGATGTGTAATTGATCCAAGATTCCTTCTGGCTCTGGCGCTAAATGAAATAAGCTTTCGCCCTGGCGCGTTTGAACTTTTCAAGGTTGGGGGACGTCGGATATCTCCGAAACACTCCCCAAGCTTTGTTCTGAGCCTTATGAGCTGCAGTGCAATCTGGATTCCACCACGGTTTCGGAAAGCGAGAAAACTGTGTCTAAGTTTGAGGAATCATTAATGCAGCTGCATCTACGATACAGTCTGTTATCTCCGCTACTACCTCATTAATGGGCTCCTCGCTGACAGAGTGGTCATCAAGCTCAGAGAGCAGCTCGAAACCACTCCAGTCAGCCCGATCAAGCCTCCACCGTAAGACGCGTGAAGGACTGCACAGCCCCCCATGGGAGATGGTGCACACCACGGGGAGGTGATTACTTCCGTATGGGTTATCCTCGATCTCCCATGTAAAGAGTGGAAGAATCGAGGAGGAGCAGATGGTAAGATCAATTGCAGTGAATATGCGGGTTGGGGAGTGAAAGTAAGTGCTGACATCGGTGTTCAACAGGGAGAGAGAAGGATCCAGGAGCCACTGTGTCATGCCCACATTTGTTTTAAAATGTGGACACGACTGTTGTTGCGGAAGGCCTCAGACACCATTATTTTCATCACTAGTGCCAACCTACCTTGCCTCCATTTTGGCATCCAACACGGCCGAAAAAGAATATCACCGGCGGCACGGACCCATACAATGTGGTCTGGTGCTCCCCAGATGGCCAGCAATATATGTGACTGCCGAGGTAAACAACTCTTGCTGGAGGTGTTGAAGATTCACACCTTGGTCTATGCAGGTCAATAAGAAAGTCCTGCGCGCATTCTCGGGTGACCTCCACCAAGGAGCCAACGGAGAATAAAACTGAGAGGACACAATTTCAAAAGCCCTTCTTTAGTCAAAAATTCTCGTCTCTAAGCTGGAAGGAGGAAGAGGTGTCGAGTTGTCTCCGGTGAGTAAAGGAGATGAGCTGGACATTAGCATGCATGCGAGGTGTAGCAAGAACCTCTAAACTACCTGTTAGAGAATGAGCTCTGAGCAGTGACTGCCTAGCGGTGGTGTCTTCACCTGTAATCTGTCTGCATAGAAAGAGGTAAGGTCAAAGTTCATTCTGAATTGGTAATACTTTTCCCGATTATGCTTGTGTAAGATTGTGCTGCCTATCACCATCACCCTGGTCCCGGATGAGAATAACAGACTATTTGGAGTCTATTCTCCCTTTGAGCATTAGCTCGACAGATTAACTTAAAATTGGCTTATCACCACCACTCTACGTTCCTTTAAATGAAAAGAGGCCACACCAGAGGCGCCTGCCTGCAATTGTTAGAAGGTTTAATGTTTAAATGTGCAATTCACTTAGAAATGATCTGTTGAATAAATGCTGTTATTTGTTATCTGTGATTTATCTTGATGCTTTATGATTATTGATATATGTCTGACGAAGTAAATGGTGATCTTCGAGCCTGCCTCAGTTTGGCAGTAAGAAATATATACGACCACTAGTATGAGCGGCTACCAAATGCCTGGCACTACAATACGTATGTACCATCCATAACAACTGCTCCAGGATCCCGCCCCTCCCATTGATGTCAGCACAGCTCCATAGTGGACTGTGTCCATTGAAGTCCCCATGATGAGAAAGGGGGACGGCAGCTGCTAGACGAGGTCATCAAGGTCTTCCTGGAAGACAATGCTTCCAGGTGGAAGATATACAGAACAGACAGTCAGCAAGAACCCCACAAAGAGGCAGATGGCTACCATCTCTAAGTTGGTGGTGAGGGGTACAATCTGGAATTGAGAATGGTTGCTCACAAGAATGGCGACACCCCCGCGAGCTGATCCATCTCCATCTCGATCCCAGTGAACCAGTATAAAGTGCTGGATCGTGGAATCTGTGACTGGCTGCAGGTATGTCTCCTGCAGGCAAACACAGATGGGCTGGTGTGCCTGAAGGAGGGCCTCGATGTCGTCAATATTCCTCTGGAATCCACGACAATTCCATTGTAGGAGAGTGGCCATTTCAGGGCTTCGAAGAGTGGGCGGACGACGAATTCCTATTCAACTTAACAGCCGCAGAGGATGGTTTAGTGAATAGGGGGCGGTCGGTATCCATGTCCTCGGAATTGTCCAAGGGGCATGGATTGGTGACAGCCCTTTGTGGTGGAGTGATAGTTTTCTTCTTTGGCCCTGGTGGGGGTCCCTTCAGTTTGGGAGGTCTAGCTGTCTAAGGACAGGAAGGAGGAGCCCTTCCAGTGGAGGTGGAAGGCTGAGTTGCAGGAATGGAAATCAGATTTGATGTAGAAATCGACACCAACCTTGGTTTCACCTGCGTCAGGAGGTACTTAGCTGCAGGTGAGAAATATTCAGTAAATGGTACACTGATGTCAGTCTGCACCACCACCCAAGTCATTGGAACGATTGACTTCCCAATAACTGCACTGGCATAGGATACCTTGCCAGGCGGGGCAGGCGGTGCAGCGAGCTTTCTCGCCTCAGCATAAGAGATGTTGTTCATGACCTTTAAACGTTGAACCTCCTTTCCCTCCTTCCATTTTGGACAGTTGCGGGAGTATGAAGGATGTTCGCCATTACAGTTCACACAGCTTGCCTTTTCTGCTGTGCAGTCAGGATCAAGAAGATCCTTACTGTCACAGCGAGCACAGGTGGGTTGCCCCTGCAAGCTGTGCGGGAATGACCGTATATCTGACACTGAAAACAGCGCAGAGGGTTCTGAATATACGGTTGGACCTCACAATGTAAATAACCTGCCTTGATGGAAGAAAGCAGGTGTGGCGTGTTGAATGTCAAAATCAGTACCCGGGAGGGTACCAATTTCCCATCATGGCATGTCGAAACCCGGTGGACTGCTGCTACTCCTTGAGGTATGAGTACTGAGAGGATTTCTTCCTCACTTTGAGGAGGCCCCACTCAGTGATCACACCCCGAAAGGAATTCAAAGTTTTGTGGGGAGTGACTTCAACAGCCACCCCACCAATCTCTTTGACATTCAGAAACAGTTCCAAGTGTTCGGAACAAGTGGTCTCAACCTGCAAGTCGCCAGATTGTAAGTGCTTGAAGGATTTTGCCTCTCCTGCAAGACCTTTCAAACCTTTATTAACGAAGAATAGGGACATTTCCCCAAGTACCTGATCACCCGTTGAGTGGATGATTAGGAATCTCGGGAATGAAGACAAAGATGACAAAGACAATGAAGATCGGGGGGCTCATGTCGAGCCCTCTTAGCGGCATTGATTGATTCAATTTCTTCATCAACTCTCATAGTTTTTTTTTTGTATGTTTGGTTCAGTGCCTGCTGTCCCCACCCTCCACGGAGCCCAACAAGAGGACACTCAGTCAAGCACCAGGGCTACGCAGGCACTATACCCACACAAATAAACAAAAGGAAAATGAAAAGAGAAATGTGCAAAAGAAAAACTTTCTACACAAAAGAAAAGCATAAAATAACAAAATTGTGAAAGGCCAAACAGGCCTCACAAAGACAGGATAATGACAAAAGGAAAATAAGTTGTGAGGAAACTCGCAAACCTGTACCCAGACCATGGACAAGGTTACTCACTGCTCTGCATAGTTGACCCTAGCAGAACCTGCCCATCAGCTGATTGCTCCTGGGGGGGACACCCCAGGAGCTCCAGTTTACTGGAAGCAGAGGCCAAAGCAGTGTATAGCAGAGGCCTCTGAATCTGCTGCCCAGCCACGTGACAGACAGGCTCTCCAATGGCAAAACAGCCAAATGGAACCCCACCAGTCATGAGTCGAGGAGAGAAGACGGGAATCCCTGAGCAACTGCCAGGATCCTCCTTTCCCGGGACATGGGTCTCCACGCACAGCAAACATACGGGCAAGCATTCAGCACCCTGTGAAGGTAACCAAGCTAGCAGAACCTTCATAGAGTGGTCCCCTCACCACGGACAGGAGTTCACATCGAGGGGCATTATGAGGAAGGGGAAGCAGCTGCAATAAATTTATGAGGAAGGGGGACAGCAGCTGCAAGACGAGATCGAGTTGGTACATCTTGCAGCAATTGGTTTAACATTGCTAGTGGAGTTAGACAAGGGTGCATTTTGTTTCCTTTTCTCTTTAGTTTAGTTATTGATTATGTTATGCGAAATTCTTTGCAGAGGAAAGATTTTGGCCTTAAATGGTCTACAGATTTCAAAATTTCTGATTTAGATTATGCAGATGATTTGGCCCTGTTGGCTACTGATGTTGATGAGATGAATTCGTTCATTAAGGCTGTTGATGAGACTGATAACAGAGTAGGTTTGGTGATAAACAGAGAAAAAACTAAAGTGGTGAAAATTGGTCAAGCAGATGGTGCTTCACTTGCTTTGAATGGCTATACTATTGAGCAAGTGTCTCAGTTTAATTATCTTGAGAGCTATGTAAAAGATACTGGTGATATGTAGCATAAACTTAACAAACTTATGACTTTTAAGAATCTATGGAGAGTGTGGAGAAGAAACTTTGAACTTATACCATTTTCTGAAAATGAATGACGTCTTGAATACGGAAGCAAAGTGGACTTACTTGGCACAGAAATCAGTTCTCATGTTAGAAGGCAATTTCAGGAAGGATTTAACCCCCCCCCCCCACACACACACACACACACACGCCTAAGAAAAAATTACATTAAAAAAGTAAAAAAGTAAGCTTTTTATGTTTATTATACTTAATGGTTTTAAAAGCACCCCCCCCCCCCCTTCAATATCTTGAATGTGCCACTCAAACGATTTAACAATTTTTTTTGGCTTTTGATACCAGTTCAGAAAATCCAGTGAAGGTGAGAAGTCCAAATTACTTTGTATAACACTGGCTGTGTTTAAAATATACGATGCTGAAAAGAATCATTAAAAGAAATAAAAGTCATATTTCTGGTTGAATATTATATTATTCGGGAGGAAATTTCCTTTCAATAAATATAAAATTTAACTATTTTTATTCATCAGGTTTTCCAAAATGACACCTCAATTGTATAATCCGATCTTTTTTTTTCTTCACCATATTACATTGAAAAAGGCTTATTAAAATCAATATACTTGTAAATTTGTTTACATTATTTTCATAAAACTCATAAATTTTGTTTAATTTGGTATATAACATGACCAAATTCTGTTGATTAGTTATTATTTTAAAAAATTCTAAAGTTGACTTCTTTATCTGACTAAATAAAAGCCTGGAATTTTCTCAAAGTATGGTAACGAGAAAAAAATTACAAAATACAAAAATATTTACTTGAAACCAATAAAATAATTTTTTCGTTATTCAGAAATAAATTGCCTTTCTATTCATGTGCATTATAATAATTCCTGTATATTAGTTTTTTTATATAAATTTTTATTTGTGTTGCCAGATGCATTTTTTTTACTACATGACTAAAAAAAAAGTTCTATTAAAATAAAACTAGTCATTGCTTTTGTTAAATATTTTATTTTCAGAAAATCCAGAAATAAATTCTGATTAATTTGGCATATAACAAGCTATAATTGCTTTCATTAGTTATTTGGCAAAAGAGTTCTAAAATAATTTTTTATTTGTCTCATGCAAATCTAAAATATATAGGTGGAATTCCTGCATGGGGCATCAAGAGAATAATTTCCATGCATCGTCCTCACATTTCATATACCTGCAGAGAGAAAATTATTAGTAGGACTTTTAAAGAAACTGGGTTTACTGAGAGACAGGCAGGACCAACAATATCAAATAGCCCCCTAACTGCAGGCTTGAGGCAAAGACCCATTCCTCCACTCGAAAAGGATAAAGCCACCCATGCTGGTAGGAACTTGAGGCACCACTTTTTCAAATGGACCTTTTCAAGAATTTCTGTTGAAGAAATTTCCATAAAATACCGTCGGACAAATTATACCAAACTGGGAATGACTTGTTCGAAGATTTACCTTCTAGTCATTCACTGGAATGTAAAAATCTCATTTATTGTTGTTGATGATGCCAGGTAGCATATTTTAGGAAGTGATTTTAAAATAAAGTGTCATATACTGGAAATAAGTATATTTTGAAATAAACTGTGTCATATACTGGTATGAAGAATTAAATATTAAACACATTTAATTCACAATTCATCAAAATGTTTGCAGTGCAAAAAAATGATAAGTTTTCAATAAAATTCAGGAAAATTAATTTAGTATAACTTATATTGCATGTAAAAAACTGAAGAACTGGTATGTTTATTTTCTACAACTTAAAATGTATCTTACCTATGATTATAACGCTTGAGCTTCTGTAAGCCATATTTGCCATCAGCACCACCTTTGGACACAGGCAGACTTTCTAGGTTTAGCATTAGTTGATTAATGGAAGAACGTAACTCTTCAATGTACAAACTTTCCATTTCCTTGAGCACAAATTTCGGCATAATCTTCCGATTCTTCAGAAAATATTACAATTTAAAAGTGTTACCACATATAGAAATCAATAGAAGGTTTTAAAATTAAAAAACAAATACAATAAACCCTCCATGTGTGCAAGGTCCATTTCTGCAAATTCAAATCTATGCAAACTATCTTTAATGTAATAATCAGCATAATTCACGATAATTGCTGTACAATAAGTTTTGTCTAAAATTACTTATTCTCAAACATGAGGAGTGCAGATGCTCTTACAAGTCACTGTTGTAATTACTGTATTACAATCTTTAATGTTCTAAAAAGGTATCAACTAGTCTAAATATTACCTTATAACAACATAAAGCATACTAGATCAATTGACAATATATTATATTTACCAATGATTGTAGGCTGGTACATCTACTAGTTTAGGTGCTTTTGATGTTAACACTGAGACACTGTTGTCTTTCACAAATTTGATATAGTCAGTATGTAGTCTGATGACAGATATATCATATGTTGTAGACAGTCCTTTGATATTCTGGTATGTGGCCGTGTTGCTAATACAAGCCTGATGATGCCGTAATATGAGATAACGGTGAAATGCGTAGCTCACGGGATGATTCGAGCGCCAATATGATTCATGCTTCTTCAACATCAAAGGCATCATATGAGAGCAACTTTTTAAACTTGTTTTTATATCTAAGTTAATCTGTTTTTTAATGTTTAAAGTACGCAATTATATCTTAAAATATTGAGGAAAGTGCAATTGTTATCTTTTTGTGATATGTGCCAGTGAAATTGAAGCAAGTGCTGCAAATAATTACAACTGGTTATAACATCTATAAAGCATAAAGATAGCACTACTAAAACATCCTGTACTCAATAACATCAAATAGCATAAATGAAGCTCGGCATAAGTGGAACTAAACCGGCAATAGTTCGTCATCACCTGCAAGGAGTAAAATACTATCATCATGATATCTACAAGTCACTATACTGAAATAACATCTATAAATGCATGTACTTGTGAAAGGACTGGTTTCTTGTAATAGCAACATGGCCGCATACCAGAACATCAAACAACTGTCTACAACATATGATATATTTGTCATCAGACTACTTACTGACTATATCAAATTTGTGAAAGACAACGAAATCTCAGTGTTAACATCAAAAGTGCCTAAACAAGTAGATGTACCAGCCTACAATCATTGGTAAATATAACTATATTGTCAATTGATCTAGTATGCTTTAGGTTGTTATAAGGCACTATTTAGACTAGTTGATACTTTTTTAGATCGTGTAAGATTGCAACAGTAACTTGTAAGAGCATTTGCACTCCTCATATTTGAGAATAAATAATTTTAGACAAAACTTATTAGTACAGCAATTATCGTGAATTATACTAATTCTTACTCTACATGCTGTGTTGAAAATTATTTTAAATTATCTTTAATGTATTTTTTTTTGTATATGAAACCAAATTCAAATATACATGAGTTAAGCATCATGGTAAACGTTTAGCTACTGCTGTCATCATTAATAATGGGAAAAGAAAATATATCTGCAGAAGACCTGGTAGAACAAGAGACAAAAAACATTCTACCAGAGGAGAATGAACAGGATGAGATTGCACTGTGAACATGCTGACAATTCCTAACTACAGAAAGCACTAAAGTTGCTTGAAAATAGCACTGATTTTCTGCAGAACCTTGATGCTAACTATGAACATGGATTGTTGATGAAAAGAAACGTCAATGATGCAGTAGCCCCATATAATTATAGGTTGGCTGAGATGGGAAAAAATGCTCAACAGCAAACACTTATGGAGTTCTTCAGTCAATCCAGCAGTGTTTCTCAGCCAGGAACTTCAGACACAGCATTTAAAATTTTTCAATTTCTATTGTATGCAGCTTTTAGAAAATTGTAGTAAACTCATTTTTTGAAACCTTTGTTTTTTTTTATCACTTTTTCTGTATTACTTTATGCAATTTACAAAATTAGTTTACTAAAAATTATATAGATGTAATTGCAAGCAATCTTGGAAGTTAACACACTATTTTCCATTGTTTCTTAAGTTCCATTTGCATGAATTTAATGTGTGCGAGGTTTCTGGAGAACGAACTCTTGTGTACACGGAGGGTTGAGTGTATTATGAATGATCTGTTATGAATGCCTAAAGATGGTTAACTATTCTTTAAAACTAGGTTTAAGTACATTTAATTTTAATTTTAATTTCTGTTACTCTATTATTCAGTATGAAATATTCTTTGATTTGGTATGTTATCATAACTTACATACACTCAAAGGCCACTTTATTGGGTATAGTTCCAAGTCAGTAGGCAGTAAAATTAAGAACTTACTAACTTCTTAAATGGGAAATATAACTGAATATAAATTAAAGATCTAAATCCAAACAATTTAAATCTTGATTTCCAACAACATGCATTCAGTATCCAAAGTGTTACAGTGAAATATTTAACAACTTAGCTCATTCTACAAAAAAAAACTTCATATTTGAATTAAAATTAAAATGATAATAATTACATGTACTGCTAAAAATGCTCTTACACATCTTAGTACAGTATCTTAGTAGTATCTTAACCCGTTAAAAACAATTTTTCAAATAAATTGTTTATTTTATCAATTTTTAAATAAAGAGTTTAAATTGTTTATTTTACCAATTTTTCAAATAAATGTTAAATATTTCAATTTCCATAACTCTCCAAATACTAAATAAATATTGTTGAAAATTTAGTTTGGATAGATTTGATTCAGATCTTTATCTTCAGTCACATTTCTTCATAAAAATCTTATTTAAGAAGTTACTGAGCTATGAATCTGACTGCATATTGACTTAACATGGAATAGTACCTAAAAAAGTGGTCTTTAAATATATTTATTAGTCCCTGAAGGAAAAAGTTCTAGAGTTAGGGAAAAAGCTAAATTTGTATAATTACACATATTTCTTTATTTAAAAATTCTGCAACTTATTATTTAATCAGCTAAATTTTATATTTTTATTGAAAATAAAATCAAATCCAAAGAAAATTTAATAAGTTCAAAAGAATATGTGACAAGTTACTTAAAAGAAGTCTTTCAAAAATTATCAAAATTTGACTGCTTTAGGATTTCCTGTTTCTCTTTTCTTTTAGCAATCCAACATAAGATGATAAAAAATTTTATACTCCATGTTTTACACAAGATCTTTTGCAATCAGGATTGTTCTTATTAAAGTTTTCAATTGCATATGGTAGCTAGCCGTCCCATGGCCGAGAGGTTAGCGCGCTTGGCTACTGATCTAAGGGACCTGTGTTCGAGCCCCGGGTAAGGCATGGCTGATTGTATCGTTTTTCTGCTGAGGGCCTGCCATCCTCTCAGACCTTCTACTATGGCATATAAATTGACAGGCTCCTGTCAGACCTCTGTGGCAAGCAGCTGCTTGAGGGGGTATTTACTTATTTATATGGTAGCTAGGCATAAACTGGAAGGAGAGCTGTGTACCAATCCCTAGTGATGATGCACAGAACCGGCCAGGTCTAGCACCTAATATCTGACCCCGCCTTCTCGTGGTGCAGGCCGTTAGTACCTTTCAAAAGAGATATTCTCTTTTGGAAGGGAATGGAAGGGAAGGGCTACCAGTTCAGTATGGCCTACTGATCTGGTCATCTATGGCCACTTTTTTCTTTTTTTCAACCCTGTTGAGGAGTGGTCAACTTCACAGGGTCCAGGTGCTGAACATTTATACCTACTAGACTGGACTTGCTTATGGATTTGAGCTTGATTATTGATCCTGGACTTGCTGCACTGGTGGGTCTCTGTTGAGGGACAATCTACTGCTGTGTTTTCTGTTTGCTTCTGGATTGCCAGCCCTAAGTGAACAGAGGCATGGGATACCTTATATCAGCTGGTGGAAAATCCTAATCAGAGGCCATCGCAAGTACCTGAACCTTACTTAGCTAGTTGGGCATCGTCAAGCCTAAACTAGAGCAATGTGTCTCAGGCAGGCCATAAGACTCTTGAAAAAGTCCACTTGAAAAGGTGGTGCCTGAAGTTCCTACCAGCATCGGTGACTTCATTTTTAGCGGAGGAGGAACAGGTCTTTGCCCCATGCCTGCATCAGGGGGCTGTTTGATATTATTGGCCCTACCAATCTCACTATACCTAATTTCTTTAAAAATCCTACTAATCATTTTCTCTCTGCAGGAATGTAGAACGTGAGGACATTACATAGAGATTATTCTCTTGATGTCCTCATGCAGGAATTCCAGCACTATAACCTAGATATTCTAGGCTTGCAAGAGACCAGATGGACAGGTAAAGGTGAGATACTTAAAAATAACTTTAAATTTCTCTTTACAGGGAGGGAGGATGGAAAGCATCACCAAGGCGTGGGTCTGCTGCTCAGAAGACATGCTAGTCATTCTCTTCTAGGATATGAGTGCAATAATGAAAGGTTTCTTACAGCAAAATTTCACACAAACATTAGACTTTAATGTTATATGCTGTTATGCCCCCACTGAGGATGCTGATGAGGATGAGAAGGATAGGTTTTACGAACAACTTCAGGATATTTTGAATTCTGTCAAGAAAGGAGATATTACCCTTGTTCTAGGTGACTTCAATGCCAAAGTTGTTACTGACTCTGATCTTTGGGGAGGGGTGATAGGCCCTTTTGGTATTGGTAGCTGCAATGGCAATGGGCAACGTCTCCTACAGGTAAGTAAACTCAAAGGTTTCAGAATAACTAACACTTATTACAAATAATGTGACATACGTAAGTACACATGGGTTTCACCTTATGGGCTGCATAAGAATATGATTGATTATATATTAATTAACAGCAAATGGGCTAGTTCTATCAGGAATACCAGGTCATATAGGGGAGCTGAAATTGGATTTGACCATTACCTTGTTAAAGTGTCTTGCAACTTAAACTTAAAAAGTACTGTGCTAGGGTTAAAAAATTTACCTTTAATATTGAAGCTCTGAAAGACCCAGTTATAGCTAAAGCTTACCATGATAGGTTACTTAGTCATTAAGACAGTCATGATTTGCTTAATACTGAAGTTGAGGAAGAATTTTATTTTAAACAGGCTTTTTTGGAAACTAACAGTACTCTTTTAGGAAAAAAGGAGCAGAGGAGGCAGAATTATTTAAGTGATAAGGCACTTGCACTTATTTCAGAAAGAAGGAACTGCAGGAATGTCCTTAATCAGTACCCTACTAGTCCTAATAGAAAGGATTACAGAGAGCTTAATAAATGTGTAAAGGATCAGTTAGCCACTGATAAGAATCTTTGGCTTGATGGCTTGGCGGACAAAGCTGAGGAAGCAGTTAGACAGCACAACAGCAGAGAGCTGTATCACATGGTTAATGTTTTCTGTGGTAGAAAACAGAAAGGCATACAGGGATTGAAGAATAAACAAGGCTATAGAAGGTGAGGATTCTGTCATGGCTATGGGGACTGAGCATTTCAGTGATGTTCTAAACAATGTGGTTACTTCTACTCCCATTGTTTGTAATGATGATAGATGCATTGGTGTCTTTAATGTTAGTCCTATAACACAATCTGAAGTTTTTTAGGCTATTTCTAAAACTTCATAAATCCCCAGGGGTAGATGAAATTACTATGGAAATGCTTAGAGCTGGGAATATTTCAGTTACCACTTGGATGACTGAAATTTTGAATATCTTTCATGATAAAGGCATGGTTCCTTAGGATTTTACAAGAGCTATTATTATCCTTATTTTCAAAAGAGGTGATTGCAATTCTTGTGATAACTATAGGGGTATCAGCCTACTCTCTATTCCAGGGAAAGTTCTTTGCATGATTGTGCTTAATAGAATTAAGAATCTGGTTGACAGGCAATTGCGTGATGAGCAATGTGGATTCAGAAGTGGTAGGGGATGTGTGGATCAGATATTTTCACTTAAGCAGATTCTTGAGAAATGTTTAGAGTTTCAGAAACCTTTGGTTGCTAGCTTTGTTGATTTCAAAAAGGTTTTCAACTCTGTTGATCGTCATAATTCCAGACAAGTTAGTTAACAGAATGAAAGCTCTCTATAATAACACTGAGTCGTGTGTGAGAGTTGGTAAGGCTTGTAGCAATTGGTTTAGCATTACTTCTGGTGTTCCACAAGGGTGCATTTTGTCTCCTTTTCTCTTTAGTTTGATTATTGATTATGTTATGTGAAATTCACTTCAAGGGAAAGATTTTGGCCTTAAATGGGCTGGAGAAATGAAAATTTCTGACTTAGATTATGCTGATGATTTGGCCCTTTTGGCAAATGATGTTGATGAGATGAACTCTTTCATTCAAGCTGTTGATGAAACTGGTAGAAGAGTAGGTTTGGTTATAAACAGAGAGAAAACAGGACTTTGTTAGAATTGGTGTGCATTGGTGCCAGATGCAGCAGATGTAGCTCAGGACAGACTTGCTTGGAGAACTAAATTGCACTGTCTGGTTGGACCTCCGTAGCCCATGGCTGCTTGAGGAGAATGATGATGACACAATTTTCCATGTTTCACAAAGGCATTATGCCAGCTGCTCTCAAATAGCCTCAAGAAGCAGATGGCAATTATGTCATGAAGATAGCATGTTACGAGTCAAGCAATTTTATCAATTTATTTTACTGTATACTTGTAACATACTTGCCATCTTCACGACATAATTGTTATCTGCTTCTTGAGGCTGTTTGAGAACATGTGGGACAAAGTCACGAAGCACAAAAATTTGTGTACTCTAGGTAGAAAGTTCGTAACATCAATTAGAGGAGATTTTGATTGGGGGCAAGTAGTTCAGTGATCTGAGCACTGACATGTTATCTGGAGATTGTGGGTTGATATCCCACCCAGCTTAGAACAGTTTTTCCCCTAAAACTGATATCAACATTGAAATAAGAGTGATACCTTCCATGACAGCTGATGGTTGGAATTTCACTGCACAAATCTGTTAACATAAAAATAATAGAAGCCTTCAGATTGTATGTTCCTTAATTTTAAAAATTTCAAAGAAAAAATTATAAACAGTGTATGATTTGTAATGATGTATTTGTGTCCTGCTCTGCCTGGACTATCTCCTTTACCAAAGTACAACGTTTATGCTCCTAGTAGGTTCACATTCCTTTCCTACCCCCTACCTCCCTTGGCATTGATGCCCTCCTCACCTATTAACTCTATTATCTCCTCACTCTAATTTCCTTTCCCAAAAGTCCTTACAGGAAACGCTCTCAGTACACATGTACTGAACAGTGACCTCTGTCAGCGCCAGCAAAGTTAAACCTTAGCTTCTTTCACTCTTATTTAATACGTTAAAAGCAAATATTCATTTCCAGCCTAACATCTTGTCTTTATTCCCACTCTATATTAATTCCCAAACCTATTTCGTTTTTCCCATTTTTAATATATATATTTTTTTTCTTCACTTTATTTTTTTTCCATTTTCCTTCTTTCTACCTGCTTCCCCTCTTTCTTTCTCCCCTCCACTCCAGTGAGTTCTCTACTTACATAAATTCACAAACTCAGTCAGTAATTATATTTACCCTCTAAAGCCATTTCTGCTGGCCTTGACTGAATTTCTTTACCTTACATTAAGTTTCAGAACTCAGCTACTGACTTTTACCCCCCCCCCCCTGAAACACACACACATTTCATTCAGATCTTTTATCCCTCTGCTGCCGTGTAAGGTGCTTTCGCCCAAACTCAAATATAATAAAAAATAAATCTTTAAGAGTGAAAAGGTGGAGAAAATTCCTCTATTTTCCCATATTTTTCTTTCTTTTATTCGTAAAGTTATTATTAACTAAGCTAATAATATCGATATCGTTCTGCACATACAGTCCTTAGGGTCGTTATGTACACAAAATCTGAAAAATATTTTTAAAAAATAAATAGAATCAAACCTACTTTTAAAATTACAGTAACAGTGTGTGTTCCACCATCATCTACTTGTAAATTTACTTTTTTTTAGATTATCCAGTGTGTCTCCATGTTTCACTTCTTCCCAAACATCGTAAGTATTTTAACAAAACAGCCACTCTATGTGTAAGCCCTAGCAGGCTTGTAATCCATTCCTTCCCCCCCAACTTCCCACCTACCCTGGCATGCAGTCTCCACAGTCAAGGTTGGACGATGACTGTCGGGGATCACCTCGACTTGTTCCATCCTCCACATGACTCTCAACCCAAGGACTACAGCACAATCTCCGATATGTCACAACTTGCGGAGTGCTAACAGCGTCCGTCCCTCACCACAGTTTGGCGTGGTTCAATGTTTGACTGCACCAATCCACATCGAGACGAATTTTGTGAACGCTTTTGCCGCCCCGCCCCCCTACACTTTACTATACACTTTGCATCCTTCCAAAATTAAAATAAATTATATTAATAATAATAATAAATATTTCTTAAAACTTAAAAATATTCTCATGATTGACATTTCTAACCATAAACACATAACAAATTCAAACACTGTCTGGACTTCAATCAAGATTTTATATCTATTTTTTTCTATCCCCCATCTTTCCTATTTTATTTCTCACTATTTCCATTCCCCCCTTCCTTCCTCTCCCTTTACTTATTATTTTTTATCACTATTATTTTATTCTGCCTCTTTACTATTTACTCACCTTTTTTTGTCACCATTTCTTTTTTCCTTTTCCCTCCTATTTTTATTCTCGTTTTTTTTATTACGGGGACAGGGGAGGCTCAGTTAGTAGCGTGACACGCTCGTAACCTGCAATTATCAGGTTCGAGTTCCAACTGGGCAAGTGTAGAGATTTTTCTCTGCCAAACTCCCCACCTGCCTACAGTGAATGGGGGTCATAGGGGTCACTGTTGGGCTTGAAAAGCTGGATGGTATGTTAAGCCGTGGTCCCTTGTGTTGGAGAGAGACATCTACACATGTTAAAGAACACACTGGATGGCCTTGACGGGAGGCTGACACCATTTTTCCAACAGCTGTCCAGTGGGTCCCCTCACCCAACCATTGCTTGAAACCACGAGAACTTCAAACTTGGACATCTGTCCCAAATAACTGATATTTAAGTAACGAATATCATGTTTTTAAAATTAAAAG
The DNA here is from genome assembly GCA_038380435.1 of Ryuthela nishihirai. Taxonomy (NCBI): domain Eukaryota; kingdom Metazoa; phylum Arthropoda; class Arachnida; order Araneae; family Heptathelidae; genus Ryuthela; species Ryuthela nishihirai. Next base: position 824,065 of record JAWZYU010000023.1, on the reverse strand, counting down.
TGTTCGAATTTACCCCTTAAAAATGGTACTCTTTCGGCAGTCAGTATTTAGACTAGTACAATTGGAGCTAAAGTCAAAACTTTGGCATCATAGTCATTTTTGTTCATGATAACAAACTGACATGTTTTATCAGCTAATGGGATAATAACCTGACATGTTTTATCAGCTAATGGGATAATAAATTGACATGTTTTATCAACTAATGGGATAACAATGTCAGAGGTGTTTCTTACGCCTTTTAAGGCCTGAAAATACACATAAGAGAAATTTCTTTCTGAGTATGGGTAAGTCTTATCAGGAGTTGTCATCAACAACACAAAAAAAAGCACAATTGGTCCAGACTCACAAGTTTTAAACATAAAATCCACAATTCCATCCAATGTTAATAATAAGTCATTCTGCAGAGATCAACTTTAAAAACACAACTAAGGAAGCCTTTCTTGCTCAGAATAATATCAGAATTTTATTGCTCAAAGATGGCACAATCTATCTAAAACTTCTCTGTCTTTGAGCAATAAAATTTAAGTTAATACTTCAAACTATTTTCATATTTAAAAGTTTACAGCAAACTCAAAAGCCTTTTGGAGCAAGGACAGCAGTCCATATTTAATGAAGTAACATTATGTGCTAACACATGGTTGTTAAGAACTTCTTTCCACATATCATAAAGTATATTTTCCAAATTTGTATCTAGCTTCACTTCCGAGTACCTGTTTTCATTAAATCTACAGTGGAATTTCTCAATAGACTCAAGATCTGTCCATTCCACTGAACAGCAAATGACTCACACTTGATATAGTCTCCTTGTTCACATCCACTCCGGTATTTGATACTGTTATGATATTTTGGACAAAAATGATTGGAGCATAAAAATTTCCCCTTCCTGAAATCAATGCCATTCATGAAACACTGAAAATAATTATTTCGAGTTTGACAACACAATCTCTAGGCAGGACTCAGGGACCCCCATAGGCTCGCCCCTTTCTGGCATCCTGTCTAATATAGTCCTTCAAGACATGGAAACAATATTATTTAACTTCACAGAACTTTTACCTGACTTCTGGTGTCACTATGTTGACAATATATTTCTAATTTGAAATGGCAGCAATGAACAATTAAACTGCTCATTAATAGAGTCAACAGTATCCATCCAATAATATGTTTCACAAAGGAAGAGGAAAACAGCAATGCCACCCCATATTTGGATGTTTTTATTCTAAGAGATGATGCAGGAGCCTTGACGACTTACATACTGAAAGCCGACCTATGTACACCTCCATCATATGTTCATGCATCTGATGGGCATACAAAAATTGTAGCCTTCCATTCTCTCATCCATAAGGCCTTAACCATATTATCGAAAGAGTTTTTGCTTAATAAAGAAATTAGAAACATTCAATCCATTGCTGTGTTCCCATGACTTCCACCCAAAAACGATAGAAAGGTTAATCAATAAGTATGGAAATGACAACAGAAGAGATTTGGCTTTCCTCCCAATCACCAACTCTTAGTGGGCAACCATTGCAGAATATTATGCTCCAGTCCTGGGCAAATCAGTCTGCAAATTACTAAGACCCCCCCCACCACCACCACCAAAAAAAAAAAAAAATCAAATCAAAATTATTTTCAGCGCAGCTCCAAATCAGAAGAAATTTACAAAAAGAAGTAGAGACAAATTTAACCTGCTTCAAAAATTGGGCATATACAGATTTCTTCCACATTTGCCAGATAATTCTGTTATTTATTATATCGAAAAAACCATACATTCTCTACAGGAGAGGTTAACAGAGCATCAGATGCCAGCCAAAACAAACTAATAACTGTTGCTCTGAGTTGGCAATACAATATGCAGCTACCATAGACGGGGAGTACGTCATACTGCTAGCATGTGCATCCACTTACTACAGAATCATCTGCAACACTATTGAAATAATGACCTTGTCTGTCCATCCCCACCTGCAACAGAGATACTGGAATCACCCTTCATGACACACGTTGAAAGAAGTTCTTAACAGCTTTTTTAATATGCAAATAGTTTGAAGGATAAACTTCAAAATTTTATTAATTAAAATAACTGAAAGTTATTTTAATTTTTCTGAGCAAAAAGATCTTTCTAATTATGTTGAAAAAATTAAAAAAGTTCCAAAATAAACCATTTTCCCTTGTGTAGAGTAACATTTATGCTTGTTATCATAAGTGGAATAAAGAAGCAATGTATTAGTTTTATGTCTTTCCTCTGCTGTACTGTATCTAGATTATTGATCAGTTTGATCTCCAGTTATTCAATCTACTTTTCTGTTTAGCAAATTTGCAATGCTTTCTAAAATTTTAACGAAGTTTCGATTTTTATTACTATTGGAAGTTGTGTTATCCCAGCAACTATCATATCACTTTCAGTCAATATTTTATAACTTTCAATTTTAAAAAAGGATTTTTATTTTGTTGCTTCTAGAATTATTTTGCTCCTCAAATATATACATATACTATGATTAAAATGAATTAAAAACGATTTTGAAACTACTGGAAATGACATTTATTAGATTAAACAAAAAAAATTATCACCTTAAAATGCACTTGTCTCAAATGACAATGATTACGGATTACATTTGAAACTCAATTTTAAAAAAATGTACGACTTACTTCAGTGATATTTTTAATTAAACAAAGTAATTTCATGACCAGCATTAAAGAATTGCAATTTTTAAATGAAATATTTGCCACTGTTTGAAAAAGTCTTTTGTAGCATTATATTAACTTGAGCAAAAAAGTTATCTCAATTTCAATACCAAACTTCATATACTGCTCACAAAAATTAGGGGATATTTCAAAATGAATATGAAGCGATGAAATATCGCCTAATTTTTGTGAGCAGTATATGTTTGAAATATTTCTGATTTTAACCTGTTTTTATATATTTTTCAGTTCTTGTTTAATTATGTTTCTAAAGCAAAACAAATTTTTTTTTGAAGTACTTCCTTATTGCTGACAACCAAAACAACAAAGTATATGTATTATGTGATTCAAGTTGGGTTGGGTTGTTTTACCTCTGAGCGGCACTTTTTTTGCACAGAATGGGCTAAATGGCCAGGTCACAAAGACCCTCAAAGCTCAGAGAACTTGTTGGGGGAACTGAGTTCAAAATGGGTACTAGCAAAAAATTAACATCACATGGTGTAATCTTTGTCACAGACTCATAACCCTGTGCTACTCTTGTTTTTGCTACTCTGCTAAGGAGTAGAGAACCAGAGTGGACATTGGAAACTACAGCATCTGCAGTACAAGTAATTGCCTTTAGTGCTGCTGTCTACAAGCCTGAACAATAAATTTAAAAATGCAACTCATACTTAAACTATAACTGACATATGACTCAAGTTGTCACTTTAAATTTAGTAGTATCCTGTGAGCATGAGTGTATCAGTATGAGCATACATTAACCTATTTTTTTTTTTAAATATTCAATTTTATTCAATCAGAGCTAAATTGGTGAATTAAAAAAAAATCTTTAAAAAAAGCTGTTGAATCCTTGCTTACAATATGCTGAAATGATGAAAAGTTTTTTGTGGTATTTAAACATTTTTCAGGGCAGAACACCTACCAAATCTCACAGTAGTGAAGCAAACAGAGCACATTTATTCTAGTTCTCGCTTTTCTTGCTTGGTGTAGTCTTGGGAATTAATCTATTTTCTTTTTCTTTTTTTGGGGGGGAGGGGTGAAGGATCTTGTAAAAATGGGCCTACTGTAGTCTTGTTGGTGATATTCCAGATTTTTACCAATTTTTATAATGCAATTGCATCTGATCATTCCCTTGATTTCTGGATGATTGGTAAAAACAATACCTGCAAGCACTCTGCAATGGATTATCTATTATCCGTGAAATGGTATCTAACACTTCACACCATCTATAGACAGAGGTTATTTGAAGAGATGAATACAGCTGCTCAAACATCTCAGAGACATTTATGTATGAATGGGCTACATTTCCTTACATGTCTGAGAGACATTAATGTAAGCCAAAGTGTTAGCATGTTTTACTGTGTCACGGTTCACCATTCCTGAGTTAATGTTTTACATAGCTTACAACTTTTTTTTTTCAAGAACAAAAAAGATGCTCCAACACATCATATAGAGGCTTTGTGTGTAAATAGCATAAAAAAATATAATTCATTCAAAATAAACTTACCTTTTCCATTTCATTTGCTTTTTGGACACGCCCATCTAATTCTCTTCGAATGGCAGCAGCCTGTTCATCTTGCGAATCAAGCTAAAAAAAAGGTCCGTTTTATATATTGAATATAAATTTATTATAAAAACAATCATATCAGATAGCATAACTTATTTGAAATTCCAGTTATCCATAATTTGGATTAGAAAGTCTGTAGTCTATTGAATTAAGTTCTTTTGATAACACCAGGATGTAGTGAAGAGGAATTTTAATTTTAAATTTAGTGAACTACCACCTATAAAACTCATGTCTATGTCACCACTGATAATAAATTTGGTTACTTACCATAAACACATCATGATTACTGGATGTATTGCATACTTTAACAGCTGTTTTTTGTATGTATGTGTATATACTGTACCATGCTTATTAGTTATAGTGAGAAAACTCTTCCTATTTGCTTTATTTACACATATTTCCTATGCATTACATATTGTATTAACACTACTATATAAATCTTTGTCCAAAGGGTTACAATTTTTTTTTATCTAGCTCTGGTCTGAATGCAAGCTGTCCATATAAATGGTAATGTACAATATCATAAGCTGAAAATACATTAAAATTACAAATTTAAACTTTAGGCAAAGATTAAGATAGGAGTCCCTCAGAAGCAAAAAAACCAATGTCTAAACTTTTGAATAAGGGAAGTTTTTTTTGCAAATTTCAGATATTATTTATATTGCAATTTATTTACCTTGTCTAACCTCATCAGTTGTGTACTGGGCTTTTTGCATAACAGCAGCAATTAAAAAAAGGATTGCTTATATTATTTTGGAATGCTGTTCTGGTGCTTGTGTTTCTAAATCAATGAATCAGAATGCTATTCTGTTACTTATTTCTAAATCATTAAACTGAAATGCCATTTGAGTAATATTAAACTTATATCATGGGGATTCTCTAAATATTAATGTAAGGTTCACTCTCCTCAGTGAACCTTACACTAAAATATTAACATATTTCCCATTGTTTTGAAAATCTGTTGTGAGACACACTCTTACTTACAATGTTGTCACCACAGTTAGGAATCTTCTTCCTGGTTTCTAGCACAGATGGCTTGAGAATGTTGCTGTTGTTCAGCTATCTTTTGCACTCATTATCGATGGTTCATGGCACAGCTCTGCAGCAGTTCAGTGTTATGATCAATTAACAACAGTCACTTTATAACCACAGACACAAGAAAGTAGACACACTTTTACTTCATATTAAGAAATTTTATAGAAGTATTTCATATCAATCTTGATCCATGATCACTGCGAAAAAAAATTGTCATTTGAGTCTTATGTTTATGAATCAGTGAAACATAATATTGTTTCAATATTTGATGGTTCCAAGTCATGAATTGGAATGTGTTCCTAATGATATTCCAAAATACTGAGTGCAGGCAGTTCTATACAAATTCTTATGCAAATATTTCTGTAGTATTAGTGTTACACAGTGCATGGTAGCAAGAAGGTGGATTGAGATATTAATCCCCACCTCGCCTATCTTTAGAGGAATTTATATTTAAAAAAGAACTTTCTCAACAATTTTCACCAACCAAAATATTAACAAAATTTTTCAAACTCAGAAACTTCTAAAAATTTCAGTTGATTTTGGTTAATACAGTAATTATAAATGGGTAAGAATTGTGTATATTTTGAATCACACCATTTCCTTATTAGATGAAAACTAATTGTTCCTGTGTTGCACATTTGAATCATATATATATTTAAATAAAAAAATTATCATGGAGTCACAGGCTACAGGGGTCCTACCAAGCTATATAACAATAATCGAATATTAACCTGGCTGACAATGGCACAAAAAAAAAACAGTTCTATCAAGGGTACTTTGATGACTTTATAGGCAGATCACAGAAACAATGGTGTCCCAATGTGTGGGGAAATAACTGCCCCCCCCCACACACACACACACACACACATACTCTCCCCTTCAAGATTTTAACATCAGATATGTATTTTCTAAGAGAGATCTCAAAATAAAAAATAGTGACCCAAATATGTCAAATGAGACTCAAAGAAAACTTCCTCCACACACACACATGCCTATTTATTAGAAATTTCTAACAGCACTACTACACTGAAAAATATTATTAACATCAAGAGGCAGTCTGTGAGACAGCTTACAATTATCTGTTGGTGGGTGGGGAGAATAGGTCTTTGCCCCATGCCTGCAATTAGGGAACTGTTTGATATTGTCAGCAACTGCCTCTCTCTATAGTTTCTTTAAAATTCACACTAATTGTTTTCGTTCAACAAGTCTGTGGAACATGAGTTCCCTGCACATAAATTAATAGTTCAACAATCCCTGTGTGTAAATTCTAGAATACAAGAATAAAATCACCTTAAAACACTGGTATAATATACACTACTATACCAGTGTGTTAAGGTGATTTTATTATTGCACAGAGATTATTCTCTTAATGTCCTTACACAGAAATTTCAGCATCATAACCTTGATATTCTATGCTTGCAAGAGACCAGATGAGCAGATAAAAGTTTAGACACTTTAAAATAATTGTAAATTTCTTTTTTCACGGAGGGATGATGGAAAGCATCTCCAAGACGTAGCTTTGCTTCTCAGCAGACATACCAGTGAAGCTCCTCTAGGATGAGACTGCATTAATCAAAAATTTCTTGCAGCTAAGTTTAAAATTAAGATTAAAGAATTAAATGTAATCATTTTTTTCTGATCCCAGAAAAGAATCTGATGAGAATAAGTTTTATGGACAACTTTGGGATATTTTGAATACTGTCAAGAAAAAGGATTTATTTTATGCTAGGGGACTTCCATGCTATAGTCAGTACTGACTCATCTTTGAGCAGGGGTGACAGGTCTTTTTGGCACTGGTAGTTGCAATGGCAAACATTTCCTATAGATAACTAAATGGTTTGAGAAAAACTAACACTTACTGCAAATACAGAGAGATTTAGCAATACATATGAGTTTCACTTGATAGATTGCACATATATTAAGAGCAAATGAGTTAGTTCGGTTAGGAATACAAGATCATTTAGGGGATATTAAATTAGGTTTGACCATTACCTGGCAAAATTAATTCACAACTGAAGGGTAACAAATGTTGTGCTAAGGTAAAAATAATTACCTTTAACATTGGAGCTCTGAAAGGTCACGACATAACCAAAACTTAGTGATAAATTTCTTAGTCATTATAACAATCATGGTTTGCCTACTACTAAAATTGAGGAAGAATGTAAACATTTTAAAGAGGCTTTTATAAAAACTAGCATTACTGTTTTGGGTATAACTGACAATAGGAGACAGAGCTATTGAAATGATAATGCTAAGCAGCTACTTCTGAAAGAAGGAACTGCATAAACTGCAAGGAGTTGGGTTGGGTTGTTTTACCTCTGAGCGGCACTTTTTTGCACACCATGGGCTAAATGGCCAGGTCACAAGGACCCCGAAGGCTCAGAGAAGGTTGGGAGAGGGGACCCACTGGAACAGCTGTTGGGAGACAGATGGTAGCCTCCCGTCAAGGCCATCCAGCGTGTTCTTTAACGTGCACAGGGTATGTCTCTCCCGCACATGGGACCACGGCTTAACGTCCCATCCGACGGACGGCGGCCTTTCCAAGCCCATCGGTGTCCCCTACTGACCGTGGGCAGGGCGGGGAATTTTGCGGAGATAAATCTCAACGCTGACCCAGCTGGGACTCGAACCTGGGAACTACAGATTACGAGCCTGGCGCGCTACCGACTGAGCCACCCCCGCCCCTAAACTGCAAGGAGAGCTGTGTACCAATCCCCAATGATGATGCACAGAATCGGACAGGTATAGCACCTAATGTCTGACCCCGCCTTCTTATCGTGCAGGCCGTTAGTACCTTTCAAAAAATATATTCCCTTTTGGAATGGAACGGAAGGGGAGGGCTGCCAGTTCAGTATGGCCTACTGATCTGGTCACATATGGCCACTTTTTTCTTTTTTTTTGTGTTAATCCTGCTGAGGAGTGGTCAACTTCACAGGGTCCTGGTGCTGACCATTTATACCTACTAGACTGGACATGTTTATGGATTTGAGCTTGATTATGGATCCTGGACTTGCTGCACTGGTGGGCCTCTGTTGAGTGAGAATCTGCCACTGTGTTTTCAGTTTGCTTCTGGGTTGCCAGCCCTAAGTGAACAGAGGCATGGGATACCTTATATCAGCTGGTGGAAAATCCTGATCAGAGGCCATCCCAGGTACCTGAACCACACTTAGCTAGTTGGGCATCGTCAATCCTAAACTGGAGTAATGTGTCTCAGGCAGGCCATATGGTTCTTGAAAGAGTCTACTTGAAAAGGTGGTGCCTGAAGTTCCTACCAGCATTGGTGGCTTCAGCTTTTAGCAGAGGAGGAACAGGTCTTTGCCCCATGCCTGTAATCAGGGTGCTGTTTGGTATTGTTGGCCCTACCTATCTCAATAAGCCTAATTTCTTTAAAAATCCTACTAATAATTTTCTCTCTGCAGGAACGTGGGGGGGCGGGCTCAGTCGGTAGCGCGCCAGGCTCGTAATCTGTAGTTCCCAGGTTCAAGTCCCAGCTGGGTCAGCGTTGAGATTTATTTCCGCAAAATTCCCCGCCCTGCCCACAGTCAGTAGGGGACACCGATGGGCTTGGAAAGGACGCCGTCTGTCGGATGGGACGTTAAGCCGTGGCCCCATGTGCGGGAGAGCCACACCCTGTGCACGTTAAAGAACACACTGGATGGCCTTGACGGGAGGCTACCATCTGTTTCCCAACAGCTGTTCCAGTGGGTCCCCTCCCCCAACCTTCTCTGAGCCTTCGGGGTCCATGTGACCTGGCCATTTAGCCCATGGTGTGCAAAAAAGTGCCACTCAGAGGTAAAACAACCCAACGCAGGAACGTGAGGACATTACATAGAGATTATTCTCTTGATGTCCTCATGCAGGAATTCCAGTGCTATAACCTAGATATTCTAGGCTTGCAAGATACCAGATGGACAGGTAAAAGTGAGATACTTAAAAATAACTTTCAATTTCTCTTTACAGGGAGTGAGGATGGAAAGCATCACCAAGGCGTGTGTCTGCTGCTCAGCAGACATGCTAGTAATGCTCTTCTTAGATATGACTGCATTAATAAAAGATTTCTTTGAGCAAAATTTAAAATAAAAATTAAAGACTTGAATGTCATCTGTTGTTATGGCCCCACAGAGGACGCTGCAGTCAGCTTACAGTCAGCTTCAGGATGTTTTGAATTCTGTGAAGAAAGGAGATATTTCTCTTGTGCTAGGTGACTTCAGTGCTAAAGTTGGTACTGACTCTGACCTTTGGGCAGGAGTTTTAGGTCCCTTTAGCATTGGTAGTTCCAATGGCAATGGGGAACGTCTCCTACAGGTAAGTAAACTTAATGGTTTACGAATAACTAACACATACTACAAACATCGGGACATTTATAAATATACATGGGACCTGCTCAAGACTGCAACCATTCAGATTAACTGAACCACAGCCTGCGTGACCAATTTTCATCACTTTAGTTTTCTCTCTGTTTTATAACCAAACCTTCTCTACTACCAGTCTCATCAACAGCTCGAATGAAAGAGTTGATATCATCAACATCTTTGCCAAAAGGGCTAAATCATCAAGAATGATCTAAATGAGAAATTTTCATATCTTCAGACCATTTAAGGCCAAAATCATTCTCTTGCAGTGAATTTTGCATAACATAATCAATAACCAAACTAAAGGGAAAAGGAGACAAAATGCACCCTTGTCGAACACCAGAAGTAATGCTAAACCAATTGCTACAAGCCTTACCAGCTCTCACACACAACTTGGTGTTATTGTAAAAAAATAAAATAAATACCCCCTCAAGCAGCTGCTTGCCACAGAGGTCTGACAGGAGCCTGTCAGTTTATATGCCATAGTAGAAGGTCTGAGAGGATGGCAGGCCCTCAGGAGGAAAACAACACAAACAGCCATGCCTTACCCAGGGCTCGAACCCAGGTCCCTTAGATCAGTAGCCAAGCGCAAGAGAGCTTTAATTACATTTACTAATTTGTCAGGTATTCAATGGTGAAAGTAGGCCGGTACGCACCGGTACAGCGCACCGGTAAAACATTTTTCAGTAGTGGCTCCGTTAATGATTTTCTTTACACATTAATGCAGTTTCAACCGATCATTTAATTTTTTAAAGAGCGAATCGTTCCTTTTAAGAAAAAATCCTCGTTTTTTAATTAAACTACTACAGTTTAACCCTTTAGATACCTGTTGCTTGAAAACCACATACTTGAGGCACTTGAGGTTCCATTTCTGCCGACAGGGAGTGCCAAGGGGAGTGCTAATCCAAATATCTGAAGTAGTGCTTTCCCTCTCTCTGAGCAATTAGTAAAAGCAGACTGGGAAAAGAAAACAGAACTAGACAAAGGTGATTCCAACGAAAGCAGTCCCTCGAGGAATTGTTAAGTATCCACGGACAATGCGCATCCGCCGCAGCTGTCTGGGTTCGATCTTAATCCCTACCACAAGCAGAAACGGTGAAAAGGGATGACAAATCAAAAAAAGGATATGAACCTGACTTAGACGTTGAAATGCAATCCTTTGCAAGATAATATTTCTGTTTTCTAATTTTCGTCTTTTTAATCTAAGGGACCTGAGTTTGAGTTCCGGGTAAGACATGGATGTTTGTTTTGCTTTTCTGCTGAGGTCCCACCATCCTCACAAACCTTCTACTATGGCATATAAACTGACAGGTTGCTGTTAGACCTCTGTGGCAAGCAGCGACTTCTGGTATAAATATATTTTTGTAAATAATTTACATATTGCTGAACTGAAAAATTTCTGAGCATAATGGATGGCAATTTAATGGGGGTGATGGGGCACATACTTCCTCAAATTTAACTAACAAGTTTGAAGTTTGGGAGAGGGTCCCATAAAAATTTCCATTATTTTTCTTAAATATAATTTTCGATTAGCACTATAAATAGAGCTGCCACCTTTTGAGATTTAAATATCTAGAGATCATAATGTTGGCTTTAAGTAAATTCCACTCGCCCTCCCCTCCAAAAAAACTAGTAATAACAATACATTTATTTAAAATAATCAACGCAATCATTATTGTTGTTTCAAAATTTTATTAATTAATAAAAAATATATATTATTTTTTAAATTTAGATTCATACATTCAATTATCTTTACAATCTTTTTAGAAATTTTTCGTTCCAGCTTCTGAATATATTCTAAACATTTTGCACAATTCACATTATAATCAGTTTTCATGCATAATTCTGCTTTCACTCGAATCTTGTTCATTATTTTTTTTAATTGAAATATAGGATCATTTTAGTGAGTTGATGCAAATAGATAGACTTCCAGGTCTATCTATTTTTTCATTTCGGCCCAATCCCTGGGTTCGAGGACAGAAAGAATTCTTCCAGATCTTTTTTCATTTTTGGCCCAGTCCCAGGTTCGAGCCCCTGATAATGCATGGATGCTTGTATTGTTTTTCTAACAAGTTCCTCCTCACACTCACAAAAAAAAAAGGAATTGGGCCTATTTTCGCATTGGCTTTCATAATAGATGTTTTAAAAAATGTGTTTAGCATTGGTTTTTAAGGGAAGTGCTAATTTTTGGACCTGGTTTCTCTAGTCATTTTAGCAAGTTGAGCTTGGTTGAACCTGGTAATCGTGTGTAAAATCTACAGTTTTGTCCATTTCATAACCTGCGTAGGCCGTGGTAGTACAAATGGTGCCATCTCTTTGATCATTTCAAAACCGTAATTGCAGAAAACAGAAATTTGCTTTCAAAAACTGGAGTCTTGAGATAGATTTCAAAACGTGGAGTCTCCGGATGAAAACCGGAAAGGTAGCATCCCTAACTGTAGGCGAAGTATTTATAACTTTCTTTTTTCTTGATAAGTTGCATAGAGAACAGAGAAGGGCAGTTGAAGCTACTTCTAGATTATACAGGCCTTCTTATACAAGAATAGCACAGAACAAACAACCATGCCAGTATAGGATTCGAACCTGGATCACCATAGAGAATATTTGCGAGTATGGAAATGGGGGACCTCAGTAGAAAAACAACACAAGCATCCATACATTGGACCTGGATTCAGGACCCTATAGTTATGAATTTTCTTTCTCGCATTCTCTTTCTGCTGAGATCTTGTCTTCATAACTGGTCTTCTGACATCTGAAATTGACATGCTCTTGAGATCTGTGAGAAAACAGCTATTTGAAGGGTGTAAAAAAATAATCAGCTAAGAATTTAATTCACTAGTGCTTTTTTACTTTATATATCCCTTGGAATTTAACCTTCGGTGTTGCAAGTTATAGTATTGGTATACATACTAGATACATCAAGCCGTTTCGGATCACAAAATGTCAATCATAATAATCAAATAACAAAAAAAAAATTGATTGTCAATTTCTGATAAAGATTATTATCAACTTTTTAATTGCACCAAACAATAATTTTGTATTAGAAAAAATGCTAAAGCATGATTTTAGTTTTTCTTTGATGAACATTGGCTGTAGGATTGAATGAAAAAGGCCAGCTGTTTTGCATTATATGCAAGCGAAGTTACTTTATGTTGATGCTCCCTTTCTTGGAAGCTTTCATTTGTTGGAGAGGATTAAGGCTAAGGGTGGACAGAAAGAATTCTTCTAGATCTATCAAAAGATTGATGTTGCGGATGATCAATTAGAGCTCCTCTTAAGGGGGAAAAGAAGCAAGTATCGAATAATGAGGCTTTGGGATGCAATGATCTCTTGCACATCAGACTGAAATGGTAACCAAAGGGTAAAAGCATGAACACATGACCAACTCTTGGCCAACGTAATATTTTAATTTTGTGGTTTTAGGGTTGCTGAATCGCGAAGCATTTTTCATTAAAGTGAAAACATGCGCATGTAAAATTAAGCGTGCCAATAAATATATATCGTGTAAAATGCAGGTATGGCCTTAAGAATTTATTTTTTATACTGCAGGTATGGCCTTAAGAATTTATTTTTTATACTGCAGGTATGGCCTTAAGAATTTATTTTTTATACTGCAGGTATGGCCTTAAGAATTTATTTTTAATACTGCAGGTATGGCCAACCTATGGTAGTCGTGACCAGAGTGGAAAGTTAGATGATTTCACTTGGCATTCAAGAGTGCTTAGCAAAATCGTCTCGCATCTTTTTTCGGCAAAAGTCACACTTTTCTTACCGCATTTTTGATTCGCGAACCCTGCAGTTTTGCATATACAGGGTGATTCAAAACTCTTGGGCCAAACTTTAAAGGTGATAGAACACACCTAAACAAGCACTTTTCGCCATACAATGCATGGTCAGAACTAAAGCGGTGAAGTGCTAGGGGTTATCAAAGTCCGGTTGCGCTGCAGTCTGCTGCAGGAACCACTGCGCAAAATCCACACGAGGCCGATAATCTGCAGGTGTCAAGGCATGCATCCTCTGTGCATGGTAGGGGTGTAAATGTTTGTCTCGTAGAACTTGACACACCGTCGACTAGGGCACACTTACGGCAGGGGAAATTGCTCGTGTGCTACATTCGGGACGATCTCCAACGTCCTCACACTCCTTGTACGCCCTGTATCCTGCAAGCCACTGACAAAGGAGTCCGTTTCGCACAGATACTGGTGCAATCGCTGTAAGGTTTTACAATCAGGCATGCATCTGGTCAGAAAGGGCTCCCGGTAGTCTTTGTGCTTCCCTCGCATTCCTGTCTGCAGCTCTGTACGTGAAATGCATGTCCGCCTTCTCCTGATTCGTGAAACAATCCATTCATTCTGCAATCCACAGTAGAAATAATGACGAAAGCGAAAACCAGTGCTTATAAGTGTGCACTGCGAAATGCCCTCCAGCGCTTCTCCGCTTGAGTTCCGCCTATGCTGTTCCACCTTGTGTTCTATCACCCCTTAAAGTTTGGCCCAAGAGTTTTGAATCACCCTGTATAGTATGTCAGGATATCACAGAAGCAAAAGTTCGATACTTCTTATAATCATTGACTAAACTTTTTGAATTTTAAAGTTTACTCTGAATCTTCAAAAAAATTTTATTTTAAAAAAATGCTATATTTGGATTCAGATCATGCAAGTTGAGTGATCATAATTACAATATCAGAAAAAAGTTTATTTTTCCTTCTAAAAAATTGCATTAAGTTCTAAAATAATTTTAAAAACATATACATATATTTTTTAATAAGGTTGAAATACAAGAATAGAACACAATTAGCAGGTATTTAGGTATACTAATATTTTTTCACATAAAAATTTCGTAAATCATTCGCTATTTGCGAAAAACATAGAGTGAAAGACAAAATTCAGGGATACTATACTTTCACTGCCACACAGTCATTACCCCTGTACTATGCCTTCACTGGAGTTTTCGCCTGTGTGTGATTTTTCACACATAGCTATACTTTGAAGCGTACTGGAAAGAAGTGAAATCTACTTTCACCACTGCAGGTATTCCATATGATCTAACAACCAATCACGTATTATATAGATCAATAGAGTCAAAAACCTTTTTGAATCTACAAAGCTAGTAACCACAGGTTTCTAGTAACCACAGGAAACATTTCTCAAGAATCTGCCTAAATGAAAATATTTGATCAATTCATCCCCAACCACTTCTCAATCTACATTGTTCATCACGCAGTTGTCCATCAACCAGATTCTTAATTCAATTAAGTATAATAAGGCAAAGAACTTTACTTAGAACAGAAAGCAAACTAATTCCCTATAATTATCACAAGAACTACAATCACCTTCTTTTTTTAAATAAGGACAATAATAGCTCTAGTAAAATCCTTAGGAACACCACCTTTATCATAAAAAATCAAAATTTTAGTCAGCCATGTGACAACACAAATGTTTCCAGCTCTAAGCATTTCAGTGGTGATTTCATCCACTCCTGGGGATTTATGCAGCTTTAATTTAGAGAAAGCCAAAGCAACTTCAGAATGTGATATAGGGCCATCATTTATGATAAAGGTGTTCAAAAGGATTTTACTAGAGCTATTGTTATTCCAATTTTTAAAAACAGTGATCATAGTTCTTGTGTCAGTTATAGGGGAATTAGTTTACTTTCTGTTCCAGTAAAGTTCTTTGCATGATTATACTTAATAGAATTAAGAATTTGGTGGTTGGGGATGTGATTAAATATTTTCTCCTAGTAATATTCTTGAGAAATGTTTAGTTTCAGGAATCTGTGGTTGCTAGCTTTATAGATTTGAAAAAGGCTTTTGACTCTGCAGATTAACCTAATTTGTGTCCTGATAAGTTAGTGTAATGAAAGCTCTCTATAATAACACTGAGTTGTGTGTGAGATTTGGTACATCTTGCAGCAATTGGTTTAGCATTGCTAGTGGAGTTAGACAAGGGTGCATTTTGTCTCCTTTTCTTTTTAGTTTGGTTATTGATTATGTTATGCAAAATTCTTTGTAAGGGAAGGATTTTGGCTTTTAATGGTCTAGAGATTTCAAAATTTCTGATTTAGACTATGCAGATGATTTGGCTCTCTTGGCTAATGATGTTGAGAAGATGAATTATTTCATTAGGGTTGTTGGTGAGACTGGTAATAGAGTAGGTTTGGTGATAAACAGAGAAAAAACTAAAGTGATGAAAATTGGTCAGGCAGATGGTGCTTCAGTTGCTTTGAACAGCTGCACTCTTGAGCAAGTGTCTCAGTTGAATTATCTTGGGAGCAGAAATATAATATAAATAGAATAGGGTTTGCCGTTGGGACTTTTAAGAATCTATGGAGAGTGTGGAAAAATAGGCGTGTACACCTAAAGACTAAAATTAGTCTGCATAATAGTTTGGTTCTTTCTAAGGTTAGGTATGGTAGTCAAACATGGAACCATTGTAAGCAGGGTAACAGGAAACTTAATGCCTTTGATTCTAGACACTTATGCAGTATCTTGGGTATTGGGTGGTTTGACTTTGTAAGTAATGATGAGGTTAGAAGGAGTCAGCAACCTCCATTGAACAGCATTTTGTGCAGAGAGAGACTGCATTGGTTTGGCAATGTCCATATGCATAGCTACAGATTGGCAAATAGGTTTATGAGAAGTGTATCCGGAGACTTCAGGAAAAAGGGGAGACCTAGGATGCGTTGGGCAGACAATGTCAAACAGGACCTTGCTAAAATTGGCCTACAGTGGCCAAATGCTGTAGGTCAGACACAGTTGTAGAGTGCAAAATTATAGTTTAGTAGGACCTCTGTAGCCCATGGCTGCATGTGGATTTGTGACTATCTCACCTTTTTCCAACTCCAAATTTCAAACATACTGAGGAAACAAATGTGACATATTCTGTAAATCTCTCAAATATACTCAATAAATCCTCTTCAAATATATTCTCTACAAATCTTGAGGCGAAACATCTTCAATGGTGAAGCCATGTTACAATGTAAAGTAGAAGGAAGTGATCTGAAGACCCGTAACCATGCTAATTATTATTCTGGTCACATGCTTGTGACTGTCCTTTTCTTTTTACAAGGTGAGTTCTGATAGTCTTCTTGATTTGTGCTGCCATCTAGGAACAGAGCAGGGAACCAACATCTGAATTCAACTCATTAATTTTTATCTAATTAATTCTCGCATTTATGAGAGAAATCTTTTCTGAATCTCAAAACACCACTGCTTATCAACCAAATCAGTATTAGGCAGCTCTGCTCAGAGAAAAGAATGCATCATGCCGAGATGAGGCTTCCCATTGTGTGATCGAATGGAAAGCTGAGAATGCATCAAGCCTTTAGATCCCAGAAAACTGGGGACCCTAAGGGAAGTCACCAAGCACTGCTGAAAGGCGATGACTTAATCCACACTGTCACTGAAGGGTGTTATTATGATTAAGTACATATGCGTTATCGATTGTAATGGAGGACCATTACAGATGGATTGATTGATTGTGTGCGTGCGTGTGTATGTATCCTCATTACAATGGGAGTAGAAATAATCACATTATTTAGAACATCTCTAAAATGATCAGTCCACCTAGCCATCACAGAATCCTCACTTCAACTTCTTTACCATATTTATCCCTCAATCCCTGTGTACCTGTCTCTTTACACATAAAACACTAACAATCTGGTACAATCCCCTGCTGTTGTGATGTGTAAACTGCTTCCTTTGCTTTATTAGCCAAACTATCAAGCCAAAGATTCTTATCAGCTCTGATCCTTTACACATTTATTAAGCTAGCTGTAACGCCTTCTGTTAGAATTAGGAGGCTGTTGATTCATATTAATCCTGCACTTCCTACTTTCAGAAATAAGTTCTATAGCTTTATCACTCAAATAATTTTGTTTCCTCTGTTCCCTCTTACCCAAAAGACTACTGTTGGTTTCAAGAAAATCCTGTTTAAACTGATCCCATTCTTTCTCAAATTCAGCAGTAAGCAAACCACGATTGACATAATGACTAAGTAGCCAATCATAGTATGCTTTGGCTAAATCTAGCTCTTTCAGATCTTCAGTGTTAAAGGTAATTTTCTTAACCTTAGCACAACATTTTTTAAGCTTCAGCTGCAAGACACTTTTGACCAGGTAATGGTCAGACCCATTTTTGGCTCCCCTGTATAATCTAGTATTCCTAACTGAACTAGCTCATTTGCTGTTAATTAAAATATAATCTATCATATTCCTGTGCAACCCATCAGGTAAAACCCATGTATATTTATAATTGTCCCGATTTTTGTAGTATGTGTTAGTTATTCGTAAACCATTAAGTTTACTTACCTGTAGGAGACGTTCCCCATTGCCATTGGAACTACCAATGCCAAAGGGACCTAAAACTCCTGCCCAAAGGTCAGAGTCAGTACCAACTTTAGCACTGGTCACCTAGAACAAGAGAAATATCTCCTTTCTTCACAGAATTCAAAATATCCTGAAGCTGACTGTAAAACATGTCCTCCTCGTGAATGCACAGTATTCCCTGTTAAGATAGACATCAAACATTAATTAATAGATTCTGAAAAAAATGATCGCCACCACAGCGGGGATCGAACCCACATCTCTCCAGATTCATGCCAGAGCGCACTACCATTGCACCACACGTCGGACAACGAAATTTTTCGTTAGATCCCTGCCATGGCAGCGATGATTTTTTTTTTCAGAATCTATTAATTAATATTTGATGTGTATCTTAACAGGGAAACTGTGCATTCACTTTGGATTGATTTTTAATTATATATTAACATCTCTGTGTTATCGACCTTCTCACTAACATCTGATAATGAAAAGCAACAACTGAAAAATGTGCATCTTTTTGAGTATAGATGGCGCTGTCTCAGCCACATCTCAGGAAGAGGATTTATAAGGTCTTATTCTGAAAAATTTCGTTGTCCGACATGTGGTGCAATGTTGGGCACTCTGGCATGAATCTGGAGAGATGTGGGTTCGATCCCCGCTGTGGCGGCGATTTTTTTCAGAATCTATTAATTAATGTTTGATGTCTATCTTAACAGTGAATACTGTACATTCACTTTGGATTGATTTTTAATTATATATTAACGTCTTAGCATTAGCGACCTTCTCACTAACATCTGATAATCAAAAGCAACGACTGAAAAAGTTGCATCTTTTTGAGTATAGATGGCGCTGTCTCAGTCACGTCTCAGGAAGAGGATTTATAAGGTCTTATTCTGAAAAATTTCGTTGTCCGACATGTGGTGCAATGTTGGGCGCTCTGGCATGAATTTGGAGAGATGCAAGTTCGATCCCCGCCGTGGCGGCGATGAATTTTTTTCAGAATCAATTAATCCTCCTCGTTCACATCAGAGTCCTCTGTGGGAGCATAACAACAGATGACATACAAGTGTTTAATTTTTATTTTAAATTTTGATGCAATCATATTCTGGAAGAGCATTATTGGCGTGTCTGCTGAGAAGCAAAACTACACCTTGGACATGCTTTCCATCCTCCCTCCCCGAAAAGAGAAATTTAAAGTTATTTTTAAGTTACCTGACCATCTGGCCTCTGTAAGCCTGGAATATCTAGGCTAGAATCTGTAGGTCTAAAATATCCTCCTTTACCTGGCCATCTGGTCTCTTGTTAAGTCTAGAATATCTAGGTTATAATGCTGGAATTTCTGCGTGAGGACATCAAGAGAATAATCTCTATGTAACATCCTCACGTTCCTGCAGAGAGAAAATGATCAGTAAGTTTTTTAAAGAAACTTTGTTTATTGAGAAAGTAGGGCCAACAATATCAAACAGTCTCCTGACTGCAGACATGGAGCAATGACCTGTTCCCCCACCACTATAGGCTAAAGTCATCCACACTGGTAAGAACTTCAGACATTACCTTTTCAAGAGCCATAAGACCAGCCTGAGACACATTACTCCAGTTTAGAATTGGTGATGCCCAACTACTAAGTGAGGGTACAGGTACCTGTGATGGCCTCTGATCAGGATAATCCACTAGCAGACCAGGCATTTACCTTGTATTCTAAGCAATGAAATTTAGATGTATAGTACAATATTTCAAACAAATTTACTCTAAAATTTTGAAAATATACATGTTATGAATCATAGTAATTATCGAGGTAAACAAAATTTTAAATAATTAAATTCAACGTATTCCATATCCACTAATAAATCAGCACTATAGCGTTGATTCAAATTTTAGAGGAAAAACTGTCTTGAGCCGGGTGGGATATGAACCCACGACCTCCTGATAACGTCAGGTGCTCTGGACCACTGAGCTATCGGCTGATGCTAAAGTGCTGATTTATTAGTGGATATGGAATACGTCGAGTTTATTTCATTATTTATCATTTGCATACTTGTAATCACATGCTTCCATCTATTGGCAAATAAAAAGCCACTTGTGGCTAGATTGCCTAAATAGTGCCTATATGAGACATAAAAGAAATGTTCATAGCACTAATTAGAGATCTTGATCAGTGGCCAGTAGCTCAGTGGTCCAGAGCACCTGACATGTTATCAGGAGGTCGTGGGTTCATATCCCACCCGGCTCAAGACAATTTTTCCTCTAAAATTTGAATCAATGCTAAAGTGCTGATTTATTAATGAATAAACGAAATTTGGAATTGGTTTGGATTCTCGAAAGAAATAAATGAAAATATTTCTGGAGTGGTATTCTGACAGCTAGTATGTATAATACATTACAGATAAAATCTGCAAGAAAGATGATGTTTCATCAGAGAGGGAACACAAGAAACGAAAATTCTTTTCTTATCCCGAGCTCGAACCCAGGTCACTTTGATCAGTAGTCAAGTTCACCAATCTTCTCATCACTATACAAAACTAATTTCAGGATATTTAATGTCTTATTTCTATCAGTTTTGTGAGAATGACTTAATATATTAAAAAATGCAATTATTTAAATAAAAATAAAAAAAATACCCCCTCAAGCAGCTGCTTGCCACAGAGGTCTGACAGGAGCCTGTCAGTTTATATGCCAAACTGAACTGCAAATAAACAGAGGAGTTATGCCCACATTATTATGTCAAAAGAATTAATCAGTGAAACTAAAATTAGTCAAGGCAAAATGGATACTTTATTTGCCTGCAAATGGAACCCAAGAACCATTCACCTGTGAAACGTAAAAAAAAAAAATCAGAATGCTCAAGGATAAAGAGATTTGGAGCAATTCAACTCCTGTTGATTGTTTGGTAGTCCCCTGAGACTGCGGCTATTTTTAGAAATCAGCTTCCGTCCCCTCTTTCCCAAAAGAATGCAGAAGCCTTAACTCTGCTTTTCTGTGGTCAATCTAACTTCTATCTTTTATGCCCACTACCTCTAGGAAGTAGGTGATATTCAGCACCATCTGTTGAGTGAAAACTAGCACAGAATTACCCTTCACTTCACCTTAATCCTTTAACACCCAAGAAATCCGAGAAAAAGGAAGAGGGTAGTAAAGACAAAGAAATAGCACTATTCGGACTAATCCATTTAAAAATCTCGGCCGTTCTAGGCATTAAAGGGTTAATGAGATTTTCTGTTGTTTATGAATAGAGGAACACTTTCTTAGGTCTTTTTTACTAAACATTTTGATGGTTTTTCTATGGGTGTTGAAATTTTGTGGTCTTGGCTAAGTGCCGAGAAGTTAGTGCACCAAAGAAATAAAAGAGTGGCATGGCCAAGTTACTTAAGGGGTAAAATCTTTAAAAACTGTTGAACAAAAACTTAAAAACTTTGTTTTTTTTTTTGTTTTTTTTAATGAAACTTTGCTGGTAGGGAGAAGTAAAACATCCTCAGTGGGTGTACAGGAGGAAAGGAGAGAGGGGATGAAAACCTATGCTGAAATTACTCTCCAACAAAAGGAATGATTTCTGTGCCGTCCATTTCATTTCTTTCCCAAAACCTCAATCATTTTCAAGAAACAATATAATCAAAGCTTTTAACTGGAAAACAATGAAATAACATAATAAAAAATAACAGAACCCAATGCAATGCTAAACAAAATATCCATAGCAACAAGTAGATAATTTATAGAAATCAATCTACTGAAATGAAAACTAAGGTTTATATATAAAAAAGAAAATACTAACTCATTTGTTTGTTATTCAGAAATAAATAGCCTTTCTATTCACGTGCATTATGATTTTTTTTATTTTTTAAATAAATTTTTATTTGCATTGCCAGATGCATTTTTTTTACTACACAACTCTAAAAATGCCCTATTAAAATAAACTAGACATCTTTTTGGTAAAATCGTTTATTTTCACAAAATACAGAATTAAACGCTGATTAATTTAGCATATAACATGACATAATTCTTATCATTAATTATTTGAAAAAAGTTCTAAAGTTATTTTTTTAGCTGATCATAGTGAAAAAATAACTGGACCTCTGGATGTAAATTAGTTTTTCAGGCATGACCTGGAAAGGTTAATAATCAACAACTTTCATGAATTTATAAGCAAAATGCAGAGGGAACAACTAGGGTCAGCATCATGGTAAATATGATACTGGACAAAACCAAAATGTTTCTGTAGAGATGTGGGTTCAAGTCCCGTATGTCAGTGAAATTTTTTCCGCAAAATATTTATTGATTTATCAACGTCAAAAAGTCAGCAGGTAATGCTGTGATTGTCATCTATGTTTAAATCATTAATAACGCTAAATAGTATGATGAGACTTTATTTCCATCTTACTCAGTGCAATATAAAAAGTAATAATTGCCACCTGAGATCATAGATGGTGCCAACAGTTGGCCCGAAAATCTCGGTGAAGAGTTTAGTCTTAAATTAGCGGAAAAAAGAAAGAGTTGGCATTAAGTCAATGGAAGAATACTCTGGCATGTTTCTGGAAATGCGAGTTAAAGTCCCTTATGTCAGTGACATTTTTCCGGCAAAATATTTATTAATTTAGTTGTCTATTATAATTGCAGTTATTGTTTATTACATTAAAACATTTTGTGTACTACTGGTGCCTATGTAATGAGAATGACTGCCAATTTCAAGAGGTGAAGCGACAGCAGCGCTACATTTTTGTCTGCTGTGGTGCTGGTCTTGACTATGGATCCTGATTTTGCTGCACTGGTGGGCATCTGTGGAGGGAAAATCTTCCGCTGTGTTTTCTGTTTGTTTTTGGGTTGACAGCCCCAAGTGAATAGATTCACAGGATATGTTTATCAGCTGGTGGATAATCCTGAGCAGAGGTCATCGCAGGCACCTGAACGCTTTGCTTCTATTGGCATCGTCAAAATCTACATTGGAGGAAGTCTTCCAGTGTAGATGGCTTCAGCCTTTAGTGGTGGGGGAACGGGTCTTTGCCCCATGTCTGCAATTAGGGGGCTGTTTGATATTGTCGGCATTCCCTCTCTCAATAAACATAGTTTCTTTAAACATCCCACTAACCATTTTCGCTCCATAGGTAGTTGGAATGTGAGGACTCTGCACAGAGCTTTTTCTCTTGATGTCCTCACACAAGAATTCCACCATTATAATTTAGATATTCTCGGCTTGCAAGAGACCAGATGGACAGATAAAGGTCAGATTCTTAAAAATAATCTTAAATTTCTCTTTTCAGGGAGGGACGACAATAAGCATCAACAAGGCGTGGGTCTGCTTCTCAGCAGACACGCTAGTGATGCTCTTCTAGGATATGAGTGCATTAATAAAAGGTTTCTTACATCAAAATTTCAGACAAGCGTTAAAGACCTGAATGTTATCTGCTGTTATGCCCCCACTGAGGATGCTGATGAGGATGAGAAGGATAGGTTTTATGAACAACTTCAGGATATATTGAATTCTGTCAAGAAAGGAGATATTACCTTTGTTCTTCATGACTTCAATGCCAAAGTTGGTACTGACTCTGACCTTTGGGGAGGGGTGATTGGCCCTTTTGGTATTGATAGCTGCAATGGCAATGGGCAACGTCTCCTACAGGTAAATAAACTCAATGGTTTCAGAATAACTAACACATATTACAAACAACGCGACATACATAAGTACACATGGGTTTCACCTGATGGGCTGCATAGGAATATGATTGATTATATATTAATTAACAGCAAATGGGCTAGTTCTGTTAGAAATACCAGGGCACATAGGGGAGCTGAAATTGGATCTGACCATTACCTAGTTAAAAGTGTCTTGCAACTTAAACTTAAAAAGTGTTGTGCTAGGGTTAAAAAATTTGCTTTTAATACTGAAGCTCTGAAAGACCCAGTTATAGCCAAAGCTTACCATGATAGGTTACTTAGTCATTATGACAGTCATGGTATGCTTACTACTGAAGTTGAGGAAGAATGGGATCATTTTAAACAGGCTTTTTTGGACACTAACAGTACTCTTTTAGGAAAAAAGGAGCAGAAGAGGCAGAATTATCTGAGTGATAATGCATTTGAGCTTATTTCGGAAAGAAAGAACTGCAGGAATGTCCTTAATCAATACCCTACTAGTCCTAATAGAAAGCATTACAGAGAACTTAATAAACGTGAAAAAGATCAGTTAGCTGCTGATAAGAATCTTTGGCTTGATGGTTTGGCTGAGAAAGCCGAGGAAGCAGTTAGACAGCACAACAGCAGAGAGCTGTACCAGATAGTTAATGTTTTGTGTGGTAGAAAACGGACAGGCATACAAAGATTGAAGGATAAACAAGGTAAGGTTATAGAAGGGGAGGATTCTGTCATGGCTAGATGGGCTGAGCATTTCAGTGATGTTCTAAACAATGCGGTTAGTTCTATTCCCATTGTTTGCAATGACGATAGATGCATTGGTGGCTTCAATGTTGGCCCTATAACACAATCTGAAGTTATTTTGGCTGTTTCTAAACTTAAACTTCATAAATCCCCAGGGGTAGATGAAATTACTACGGAAATGCTTAGAGCTGGGAATGTTTCGGTTACCACTTGGATGACTGAAATTCTGAATATCTTTTATGATAAAGGCATGGTTCCTAAGGATTTTACCAGAGCTATTATTATCCCTATTTTCAAAAAAGGTGATCACAGTTCTTGTGATAACTATAGGGGTATCAGCCTACTCTCTGTTCCAGGTAAAGTTCTTTCCATGATTGTGCTTAATAGAATTAAGAATCTGGCTGACAGTCAATTGCGTGATGAGCAATGTGGATTCAGAAGTGGTAGGGGATGTGTGGATCAGATATTTTCACTTAGGCAGATTCTTGAGAAATGTTTAGAGTTTCAGAAACCTTTGGTTGCTAGCTTTGTTGATTTCAAAAAGGCTTTTGACTCTGTTGATCGTCATAATTTGTGGTTGATTGTGAGATCATATGGTATACCAGACAAGTTAGTTAACATTATGAAAGCTCTCTATAATAACACTGAGTCGTGTGTGAGAGTTGGTAAGGCTTGTAGCAATTGGTTTAGCATTACTTCTGGTGTTCGACAAGGGTGCATTTTGTCTCCTTTTCTCTTTAGCTTGGTTATTGATTATGTTATGCGAAATTCACTACAAGGGAAAGATTTTGGCCTTAAATGGGCAGGAGATACGAAAATTTCTGATTTAGATTATGCTGATGATTTAGCCCTTTTGGCAAATGATGTTGATGAGATAAACTCTTTCATTCGAGCTGTTGATGAGACTGGTAGTAGAGTAGGTTTTTTTATAAACAGAGAGAAAACTAAAGTGATGAAAATTGGTAAGGCAGGCTGTGATTCGGTTAATCTGAATGGTTGCAGTCTTGAGCAGGTGTCACAGTTTAATTATCTTGGGAGCTATGTAACAGATAATGGTGATGTGTGGCATGAGATTGGCAGACGAATAGGGATTGCTGCCGGGACTTTTAAGAATCTATGGAGAGTGTGGAGAAATAGGCGTATACACCTAAAGACTAAAATTAGACTGTATAATAGTTTGGTTCTTTCTAGGGTTAGTTATGGTAGTGAAACTTGGACACTTTGTAAACAAGATAACAGGAAACTAGATGCTTTTGATTCCAGATGCTTACGCAGTATCTTGGGCATTAGGTGGTTCAACTTTGTAACTAATGATGAGGTTAGGCAAAGGAGTTTGCAACCTCCTTTAAGCAGCATATTGTGCAGAGAGAGACTCCGTTGGTTTGGCCATGTTGCCCGTATGAATAATTATAGATTGGCGAATAGGGTTATGAACAGTGTGCCTCAGAAAGAAGGGGAGACCTAGGATGCGGTGGGCAGACAATGTCAAACAAGACCTTGTTAGAATTGGTGTGCAGTGGCCAGATGCAGTAGATGTAGCTCAGGATAGACTTGCTTGGAGAACTAAATTGCATGGTCTGGTCGGACCTCCGTAGCCCATGGCTGCTTGAGGATGATGATGATGATGGTGCTGGTGACCCGCTGTTTTGATTGCTACTTGCCTTGTAGCAGTGGTAACAATAATACATTATTACGCTGTTTACTAGTTTCAAAACTGGATTCCGATACGGATTTGTTAATATGTGATTATATTTACTGTTCTGTGTACTTGCTGCCATTTTTAACTAGAATTATGAATAATGATGCAGTGTTGTGTGATGTTTTGCAGAAGCAAAATTTATGAAACAAAACTTAGTTTCCATCAAATTCCTTCCAAACTGAATCTGTGAGACAAGTGGCTACAGCAGTAAGAGAAGTGGCTACAGCAGTATGTCAGCAATGTAACATTGACATTAGTAATTTGAAAACATTTCAGACATCGCTTTTGAATAAATAATATTATGCAATTGTAAACAAGGGAAAGTTATTCCCATTAACTCAGAATGATGAATATCATTACAATTTAGGGAACTGAGTTATGCTGCCCTAACAAAATATAGAAAATTTCAGTGCTATATGAATGGGAATCTAACTATTCCAAGCTCTATAACTTCTAAAATATTAATTTAATGGAAAAAGATTGCTGAAAATAAAGATCATAATCTTATCTATTTAAATCTCAATTTTCAAGTCTCTGTCTAGTATTTAAGGAACGTAGGATATTTCACAATAGTAATGGGTCATACAAATTTACCTCAGATAATAACTGAAACCTAAATAATAAGTATTGTTTCAAATAATTTAATAAAATATAAATTTTAAAAGTGCCTAATAATTATTATTATGTATATATTGATGATAAATTGAGATTTAAATAAACAATTATAAAGACCTTCTTGCTCAAAAATTAATTTAAAATTCTCTGTCATTGAGCAATAAAATTTTAGAGTTTATCCTTCAAACTATTTGCATGCTGAAAGTTCTTAGGAGAAAACTCTCAGAAGCTTTTCGGAGCAAAGACAGCGCTCTGTCTTCAGTGAAGTGATGCTATGTACTGACGTTAGGTCCGTTTCAGCGAGAAAACTGACCTAACGTCAGTACATAGCATCACTTCACTGAAGACGGAGCAGTCTTTGCACCAAAAAGCTTCTGAGAGTTTTCTCCTAAGAACTTTCAACATGCAAATAGTTTGAAGGATAAACTCTAAAATTTTATTGCTCAATGACAGAGAATTTTAAATTATTTAAAAAAAAAAGATTTAAATAAATCTGATTATCTTTAACTTCAGTCACAGTTTTTCATTAAATGCATGTATATATGTAAAATGTGGAAAGTTATGTGGAAGTTTATAACAATTTGTCAGCATTTTGAATGGTACAAATATATGATGAACCAGGGCGGATTAAGCAGCAACTAGTAGCAATGGAGCCAAGTTCTAAATAGGAGCCTTAGAACTATATTCTAAATGGAGCCCCGTTATTCTTCCAAATCAAAAAATAATGAAAACATAACTATTTTATGAAACTTCATTGATTGAGGTGATAAACTATGGTCCAAGGTTGTTTGCACTGAAAATTCTCTAATGGCACCTTAAGCAGTAAAGAATTGTCCAATTATATTAAACATTTTTCCTCTGCAAAAACAAGCATGTTTGAAGCATTATAGGTTTCTGCAGAGATTCTAAATTGGTGATTTATGTCTCCTATGTTGCAACTAGAGATGCTAAAACAATTGAATGGTTAGAGTTCATTTTAGGTTTTGTGCAGTTAACAGCTGACATATATATGATTGCGAAATAAATCGGTTATTTCTCTCACTCGCAATGTTCACTGTAAAGATTTAGATTCTAAATTTTAGGGGTTTCATAACTGTAGGTAGTAAAATTTTATAATTATAAAATGTAAATTTTAATTTGGAGCTTTTTTTAGTCATTATTACTCCAGAGTTAACAGCATTTTTTTGGTTGAAACATTTTGCAGAAAAGGTTTCATTGGGAACCAATGATCTATGACATGCTACCTTGAGTGTCCAATAGACCTGGGTAAGATTATGCTACATTAATGTACTTACAAAAAATTTCTTAATTCTAACTGATATCTGAAACATTTCTTTATCTACATTCATCTTCAATACACTTAATTCCTAAAGTTCAATTTGACAGATCATTTTAAAAATGCAAAATATTCCAAATTACCAAAATTTATTATTCATAATTTACAAACCAGTTTATTAAATAAAAACACCAAAAATACTTCTTACCTGAAGAGCATTATATAAGAGTTGATGTTCAAATTTTTTCACACCCAAAATGTTTTGGAACATATCATATAACTGTTCTTTGCTAAGTATTAGCTCAGAAGCCACATTTTGTTGCAGTCTGTTTTGTGGTTTTCTTGTGTCTTCATCTCCACGAAAAATTGCATCAAATTTACTCATCCAAGATGTAAGCACTGTCTCCTTGCTAAGGCCGTCTATTTCTGGCAAGCTGCGAACTCTTTTTTCTATGTTATTTTTGAATACTTCACGAAAATCATGTCCTGAACAAGCACCACTTTGAACCATACGCTGGACCCTATCACTTTTAAGAAATACTTCAAAGTAGCTTTGTACTGCATTTTGAAAGGCCTCATCCGCTGCAATTTGTGTTTCACCTTTAAGAAAAGATTGAAACCGGCCCTGTATAGTTTCTAATTGTTGCTTGGTTATTTTTGTCTGTCTGCGTGTCATGTCTGTTGGTTGTTTTGCATTAAATGGATAAGCAATGCAACGAAGGACAAAAACATATAGTTGCAATCGCTTTTTTCTTTCTTCTTCCTCTTTTTCTGCTTTATCAACATCATCTTTTTCTTTCTCTTTCTCGCTCACTAATGATGGACTAGGACTTGATGGTCGTACCACACTATTTGAACGCGACTGAGATCCACTTCCAACACTCAAATTATCAACCCCACTGACAGGAGACAGATTACGAGATGCACTTTCACTATTTGGTATTTCTAAGGTTGTAGCAGAAGCTGATAAAACAGTTGCCTCTGAGCTTTCCTCTACAGTTTCATTCTCACTTTCTTCTTCTGATGATGATGGCTCTAACATTATTAGTTTCTGATGCTAAATTTTGAGATAACTAATACATTTAAATGGAATTAAACTGAGGCACTAAGTACTGATAAATCTCATTACCTACAAGTTTCATACAATTATACAGCCATAATACATAAAACTGAAACTAGATTAGTTTCCTCAGCAAGTTTTTATATCACAGATCTTGTTTGAAAAGTATTTCATATCCTTATTATTGACGTCATTTAAATCTTAATGTAAAGAAAACACATTAAACATTAATTGACAGCTGCATTTTTACCACTGTTATTACTAAGCCTATTTTAGAAGCATTTAAAATGCTGCAAAACCATCGATGGTCTTAGACAAACATCAACGATCAAAAATATAAATTATTTCAAAATGTAATCACAAATTAAGCCACGCATAAGCTACTGCGTTATTAAACATTTAATGTCGCAAATCACATAATATAACAATCCACGCGACGTTTAGACCAAAAAGTGAACACATATCTGCAGTTCACACCACTGCAGTTGATTTTCGCCACATCCATGAAGTCATCCTGCAGTGTCGCTGTGATGTACACACACATGCGCAACTGCAGGCAATTACTCCGCACAGCCTAGTGGTCCAGCTGCAGAGAGGTATGTTAATATACACTGTCTTGCAACCTAAAACGAATTTTCAGGAAAAAAAAATTCTAAAATATATATCGCTTGACCATTTTTCAAGAACGTTAGTGAAGAACTGTCTACAGACATGTTGATTTAACATTGAAATTATGAGAAAGTTTAGTTACATTCTTCATAATGACTGTGTCAACAGTGTCCGAAGTATCAATAATAGTGACAATTGGGACACAAAATGAGTGTTAATAAAAGATAGCTTCACCTGGCAGAGCAATATAAGCCTAAGAATGGTACCTCGCACTGTCTATGAGGTTATCGCAAAGTAAACAGATATGGGTGCCATTCACGTCTAGTGGCCTAGTGGTTAGCGCTCTTGCCTACTGATCAAAGGGTCCTTAGTTCGATCAATGGGTAAGGCATGGATGCTTATGTTGTCTTTCTGCTGAGGACCCGCCATCCTCACATACCTTCTTCTATGGTGTATAAACTGTCAGACCGTTGTGGTAAGCAGATGCTGTAGGGTGTTTTTTTTTTTTTAGACATACAACCAAGGGTGCAACAGCAACACCCAATCCAAGAGCATTCCAAGAATGATCTGTAGCGATAATGTGGTTGCATAGACGGGGGAGGGGACCTCCTCCAAGAAAATCCTGTGGTCTTATACGAAATTTCAAACTTGTCTACTGTTGAAATTCAAAAACAGTTGTCTTTGTATAATTTTACTTTAGCCCCATATTTTATACCCGACACTAAAAATAGGTTTAAAAAAAAAACTATAAAATCTTATCCCATATGAAATATCATTTCAGCCTTTCCTGTT
Organism: Ryuthela nishihirai; assembly: GCA_038380435.1. NCBI lineage: Eukaryota > Metazoa > Arthropoda > Arachnida > Araneae > Heptathelidae > Ryuthela > Ryuthela nishihirai. Next base: position 793,705 of record JAWZYU010000023.1, on the reverse strand, counting down.
CGGTAAAATATTGTAGTAATTGGAAAAATTTTCTGAAGTTTTCTTCTCAGCGTCTCCCCTTTCACCCAAAACTAAAATCCTGAAGCGTCCCCTAAACTGAATCCTGGTATCCCCACAACAAACATCCTCACCTCCCCCCAGAAATAATCCTCCCCTTCAATACCACACTATCTCTCTTGACGATATTTGATAGCATGTCCCTTATTCCATCCAGAAGGGTGTCTATTTTGAGTCATTCTGTTCACATATCATTTAGTTCTTGATTTCTCATGTTAAGCATTTGCCTATGGATGCCAATATAAGGAGGGCGCAGATATTTAAGTAATGCGTTTTAGCGGCACGTGGAGGACAAACATCATATTTGGCAGGTGGTCATATTGTTTTGGCTCTTCAGTGTATATGTGTACCATATGGCAATGTGCTATATTCTGTGATCCTTAGCTGTGCTCAATACTTCGTTAGATGAAACGGCTTTATTGATGTTACTTTGATACTTTCTCCAATTAGCTTATCATAGCTTCAATGATGCTTTGCTTTCCTGCCTACATAACTGGTTCACAGAGAAACGAACCCTGCTCCTTTAGGGTTTTTGAGAAAGTGGCAACGTCACTTTGGCACATTGAAAAATGCGATTTCTCCATCCATAAGCCACCATCAATCTGTTGTTTCTGCATCTTACCATCGCTCCTGTTTGTTACTACACCCTAACATCTCCGGTTAGAAGTAGGGTGGAGTGACGGAGATAACATAAAGTCACTTAATGCACTCGTTTCTGTGAATATTTGGAAAACTCCACAGTGTTTGGCGTGCAAAGCTGAATGGTATTTCACGGATACCTATGAATTCCGGAAAAGGGTAGGAAAATATTTGATACAGATTTCAGTGTTCATGATTGGAAGCATTTTAGAAAATGGCTAGAAAATGAAGTTTGGTGCGAATGATGAATAATGAGCAATATCACCACTTAAAACTATTCTTAAATTGCACTTAAAACATAGATATGTACAATAACAATAAATAAGATTGTTAAATAAATTAGAGGCACACGACAATCATATTACTAATTACATCACCATCTCTAGCTGATTATTGAAACTTCACCAACCGTGCCGCGTAAGATGTTCCTTTGCACGTATATCGTTACCAGTACTTTTGTGTAAGTAAGTTATAATTAGCACGTAATTCAGACAATTAGGTTAGTTTATATAAAGTGTATATTAGCGAGTTGGTCTAAATTGGAATTGTGGGAATCGTGGTGAGTGATGACGTGGAATTCAAAATAGCGGACGAACAAAAAAATCGGGGGATTTTCTCCATGGACATGCTTTCTCTAACCAGAAGTTACAGTGCACGTGAGCGTGGCCGTAACCAGTGATCATGAGAATTTTTCAAGGTGAAAATCCCGATTGAGCTTTTGCTACACACACAGAGTTGCAGTCATATGTAAATGTAACTGAAGCAGCAGAAAGGGGGAAAATGTTCAACGGAAAGTTGTCAATGCCCTTTCTTGGAGACAACAGGCCAGTGAGGATGCCCTTAACCAAAAAGAGGTGGTGAGGGGAAATAGGCGGTAGACCATTCAAGAATGGTGCCAAATTGGAGGCTGTAGGAACATGGCAGACTCATAGCGGAGACTACGAGTACATCAATATTACTATTTTTGATAAATAGAAGAGCACTAGTTTACCAGGCAAATCGAGCTAGGAGTATAAGAAAAATTTCGCTTCACTGCTATTGCATTTGGCCTCATATCACAACCAGAAATCTAAGTTTATATCCTCAGCAATCAGAAATTAATGAAGATGGAGCCGAGGGTTCCAGTCGTTTTTTGGTCAATATCACCTCAAGCATTCTCAGTTCAATTACAGACGTACAGTGCATAATCTAGACGTAGCTTGAAACCACCAGTCAGCGTTCTGCTGCGAATTAATTGAATGCAATAAACGCCATAAGTTTGCTGACGACAACGAAGAAAACATCATCAAAGGTAATTTGGTTTTTGACACATTTTATCATGGTGTTTTTTTTTTTGTGTGTGTGTATTTTGCTTGGATTGTATAACTAGAACTGGAAGAAATTATTATTGCCGAATCTCAGGTATGGTGTTTAATAAATAACTATATCAAAAGCATCCATGGAAATTGTTGTTTCGATTTCTCTAAGGTAATTCCAATAACATGTTTACTGAGGAAAGCGAGTAAGAATATAGTGAAGAAAATTTCTGGAAATTCTCTAAACGCCCGATAAAAGTGACAAATTCCTTTTCCGTCTTTTAATTTTGATTTTTTACCAAATTAATTTTGATGTGCTGCTTTGCAAGCAAGCCTATTCATGGCAATTCGCCTTCTCATGACACCGTCAGAAAGATGGCAATAATTGAAATGATTTCTAACTTGCATGAATGACTATTACTGCTCATTTTTGCAATAATAACTAATGAGCATATTCTATTGATTATATGTGCATTATAAAAAGAGTACAAACTAGAAGAACGCATGTCGCCTCTGGTGCACATGAGAATCTGGTTTTCAAAGAGAACGAAGTTTTTCTTTTGCCTACTCTTTCACTACTTATCAGGTTTCATTTGAGTTAGCGGATGATGGGAAAATGCAAATAGAATGTTAATAGTAATTATACAACATAAAGATATTCGTCTTTATGTTTTTAAATTTAGAAATTGCATTCTCCACACCTTTCAGGAAAAATGGATAGATTATTCCTGTCAGTGGAATACCTTTTGAAAAGCTATCAATAAATTTTCAAATTTATATTATGGATATATATATATGAAAAATTCGATAACAACTTTATCGTTTCCATATTTAGTAATCTGTAAAAATATATATTAAAGCTATCTAAGCATTTGAAAATTTTTAATTAAAATATTTCATTAGTACCAATTGAACTATAGAAGCCGTCCCATGGCCGAGTGGTTAGCGCGCTTGGCTACTGATCTACGGGACCTGGGTTCGAGCCCCGGGTAAGGCATGGCTGTTTGTGTCGTTTTTCTGCTGAGGTCCTGCCATCCTCTCAGACCTTCTACTATGGCATATAAACTGACAGGCTGCTGTCAGACCTCTGTGGCAAGCAGCTGCTTGAGGGGGTATTTATTTTTTTAATTGAACTATATTAATTTGCATTGTTTCCAATGGAAACTTCATGACGTTCACATTCCACCACCAAAATTTCAAATTTCTATCATTGTTACATCGTTTCAATATCTTTCTGAAATTTTGGATTTTGAACTTTTTTCACCATTCATCATCATCATCATCATCATCATCATCATCATCATCATCATCATCATCATCATCATCATCATCAAGCAGCCATGGGCTACGGAGGTCCAACCAGACCATGCAATTTATTCTCCAAGCAAGTCTATCCTGAGCTACATCCACTGCATCCGGCCACTGCACACCAATTCTAGCAAGGTCCTGTTTGACATTGTCTGCCCACCGCATCCTAGGTCTCCCCTTCTTTCTGAGGCCTTTAGGCACACTGTTCATAACCCTATTCGCCAATCTATAATTATTCATACGGGCAACATGGCTAAACCAACGGAGTCTCTCTCTGCACAATATGCTGCTTAAAGGAGGTTGCAAACTCCTTTGCCTAACCTCATCATTAGTTACAAAGTTGAACTACCTAATGCCCAAGACACTGCGTAAGCATCTGGAAACAAAAGCATCTAGTTTCCTGTTATCTTGTTTACAGAGTGTCCAAGTTTCACTACCATAACTAACCCTAGAGAGAATCAAATTATTATGCAGTCTAATTTTAGTCTTTAGGTGTATACACCTATTTCTCCGCACTCTCCATAGATTCTTAAAAGTCCTCGCAGCAATCCCTATTCGTCTGTTAATCTCATGCCGCACATCACCATTATCTGTTACATAGCTCCCAAGATAATTAAACTGTGACACCTGCTCAAGACTGCAACCATTCAGATTAACTGAATCACAGCCTGCTGACCAATTTTCATCACTTTAGTTTTCTCTCTGTTTATAAAAAAACCTACTCTACTACCAGTCTCATCAACAGCTCGAATGAAAGAGTTCATCTCATCAACATCATTTGCCAAAAGGGCTAAATCATCAGCATAATCTAAATCAGAAATTTTCGTATCTCCAGCCCATTTAAGGCCAAAATCTTTCCCTTGTAGTGAATTTCGCATAACATAATCAATAACCAAGCTAAAGAGAAAAGGAGACAAAATGCACCCTTGTCGAACACCAGAAGTAATGCTAAACCAATTGCTACAAGCCTTACCAACTCTCACACACGACTCAGTGTTATTATAGAGAGCTTTCATAATGTTAACTAACTTGTCTGGTATACCATATGATCTCACAATCAACCACAAATTATGACGATCAACAGAGTCAAAAGCCTTTTTGAAATCAACAAAGCTAGCAACCAAAGGTTTCTGAAACTCTAAACATTTCTCAAGAATCTGCCTAAGTGAAAATATCTGATCCACACATCCCCTACCACTTCTAAATCCACATTGCTCATCACGCAATTGACTGTCAACCAGATTCTTAATTCTATTAAGCACAATCATGGAAAGAACTTTACCTGGAACAGAGAGTAGGCTGATACCCCTATAGTTGTCACAAGAACTGCGATCACCTTTTTTGAAAATAGGGATAACAATAGCTCTGGTAAAATCCTTAGGAACCATGCCTTTATCATAAAAGATATTCAGAATTTCAGTCATCCAAGTGGTAACCGAAACATTTCCAGCTCTAAGCATTTCTGTAGTAATTTCATCTTCCCCTGGGAATTTATGAAGTTTAAGTTTAGAAAGAGCCAAAATAACTTCAGATTGTGTTATAGGGCCAACATTAAAGCCACCAATGCATCTATCATCATTGCAAACAATGGGAATAGAACTAACCTCATTGTTTAGAATATCACTGAAATGCTCAGCCCACCTAGCCATGACAGAATCCTCACCTTCTATAACCTTACCTGGTTTATCCTTCAAACCCTGTATACCTGTACGTTTTCTACCACACAAAACATTAACTATCTGGTACAGCTCTCTGCTGTTGTGCTGTCTAACTGCTTCCTAGGCTTTGTCAGCCAAACCATCAAGCCAAAGATTCTTATCACCAGCTAACTGATCTTTTACACGTTTATTAAGTTCTGTGTAATGCTTTCTATTAGTACTAGTTGGGTATTGATTAAGGACATTCCTGCAGTTCTTTCTTTCCGAAATAAGCTCAAGTGCCTTATCACTCAGATAATTCTGTCTCTTCTGTTCCTTTTTTCCTAAAAGAGTACTGTTAGTGTCCAAAAAAGCCTGTTCAAAATGATCCCATTCTTCCTCAACTTCAGTAGTAAGCATACCATGACTGTCATAATGACTAAGTAACCTATCATGGTAAGCTTTAGCTATAACTGGGTCTTTCAGAGCTTCAGTATTAAAGGTAAATTTTTTAACCTTAACACAACACTTTTTATGTTTAAGTTGCAAGACACTTTTAAAAAGGAAATGGTCAGATCCAATTTCAGCTCCCCTGTATGACCTGGTATTCCTAACAGAACTAGCCAATTTGTTCTTAATTAATATGTAATCAATCATATTCTTATGTAGCCCATTATGCGAAAGTGTACTTATGTATGTCTGCAGTGTTCGTAATAAGTGTTAGTTATTCTGAAACCACTGAGTTTACTTACCTACAGGAGACGTTGCCCATTGACATTGCAGCTACCAATGCCAAAAGGGCCTATCACCCCTCTCCAAATGTCAGAGTCAGTACCAACTTTGGCATTGAAGTCATTTAGAACAAGGGAATATCTTCTTTCTTGACAGAATTCAAAATATCCTGAAGTTGTCTGTAAAACCTATCCCTCTCATCCTCATCAGCATCCTCAGTGGAGGCATAAGAGCAGATAACATGCATAACAGCAGATAATGTCTTTAATACTTGTCTGAAATTTTGCTGTAAGAAACCTTTTATTAATGCACTGATATCCTAGAAGAGCATAAGTAGCGTGTCTGCTGAGAAGCAGACCCACGCCTTGGTGATGCTTATTGTCGTCCCTCCATGAAAAGAGAAATTTAAGATTATTTTTAAGAATCTTAAATTACTTATCTGTCCATCTGGTCTCTTGCAAGTACTTTATCTGTCCATCTGGTCTCTTGCAAGCTGAAAATATCTAAATTTTAATGGTGGAATTCTTGTGTGAGGACATCAAGAGGAAAAGCTCTGGGTAAAGTCCTCACATTCCAATTACCTATGGTGAGAAAATGGTCTGTGGGATGTTTAAAGAAACTATGTTTATTGAGAGAGGGAATGCCGACAATATCAAACAGCCCCCTAATTGCAGACATGGGGCAAAGACCCGTTCCCCCACCACTAAAGGCTGAAGCCATCTACACTGGAAGACTTCCTCCAATGTAGAATTTGATGATGCCAGTAGAAGTAAAGAGTTCAGGTGCCTGCGATGACCTCTGCTCAGGATTATCCACCAGCTGATAAATATATTCTGTGAATCTATTCACTTGGGGCTGTCAAGCCAGAAACAAACAGAAAACACAGCGGAAGATTTTCTCTCCACGGAACTGCATCACTGCAGCAAATTGAGGATCCATAATCAAGCTCAGAGCCTTATATCAGTCCAGTCCAGTGGGTTTATATGGTCAGCACCAGGACCTTATGTGGTTGACCACTCCTCAGCAGGGTAGAAAAGAAAAATAAAAGTAGCCATATTTGTCCAGATCAGTAGGCGACACTAATCTGGCAGCCGTCTCCTTCCGTTCACTTTCACAAGAGAGTATCTCTTTTGGAAAGAGATTGGTGCATAGCTCTCCTTTGAGTGATTACCTAGCTACCATTTATTTATATTGGATTTGAATTTAAAAAACAAAGTGCCAATTAGTTTCTCAAAATTTCAATATTATTCTTACAAATTCTCGTTTTAAATATGCCGTGCAGAGGAAAGATGTTTTATTGAGAAAAATACTTTGAAAACTGTTGACGATGTAGTTTTAAGGCTACAGGTTCCTATTACTTCAAGATACTGCATGCAAAGCACACCATACTACGATAAAAGTACAATCGGGACACTCCATCATGCCTAACCACTTGGAGGGCTCAGTTTCTTACGCGATACGAAAATAGGTAAGTAGTACTTATAATTTTATGAGTTCATTTAATTATATGTCACTTAAGGTTAAATATGAGTAAATATAACTAAAGAATTCTGTACTTTTTATAGTGTTAAACATAGTAACACTGATATTTATAGCTGTGCTGAAACTTGTATAAATGATCAATTATATTAAATAAATCAAACAGATTAATTGTTTATTCACTTTTTGAATCGTATTCTTTATACTTTCCCCAGAAATCTGTAGATGGATTTGTTAGACACACAACTATTTTAAGAAAATCTCAATTTTCTTACTGCATTATAGCGCTTAATAAGAGATTAATCCTGTCACATTTCATACAGTATTATCAGGGGCCTAGCGAAGGACTGTTGTTGGGGAGAGGGGTAGAAATCAAGAATTTTCCAACTGAGCAAATAATGTCTCTGTCACGTTTTTACCTATATTTTTCGCTCCGTGGTGGTGGTGGTGGTGGTGGGGGGAGTCAGACTAGGTGACTTATTTGTCTTCAATTTTGCCAAGTAGCCATAATTTTTCACAGAAATGATCCCGATAATTACATCTCGTTTGAATTGTAGCAATTCAGTGTGAATTTTCCCTTCATTTGGTCAACTCTTCTTAATTTCAAAACCCAATCCCAATTATCACAACTGGCCGTATTTTCCAAGTGGATTCAAATTTTGCCAACTGCCCTACATTTGTTCAGTTTCCTCGATTTGTCCAACACTCCTTAATTTCACAAAACAAATCGCAATTTTCACAAATACCCTATATTTTACCAAGTGGATTCGAATATTGCCAACTACCCTAGATTTTGCCAACTCGCCGTAATTTTACGGAAAAAATCGCAATTTTTACATCTTCCCTGAATTTGCCAAGTCATTACGAATTTTATCAATTCTCCTTAATTGCACAAGAAAGGCACAATTTTCACAACTCCCCTGTGTTTTACCAAGTGGCTTCGAATTTTACCAACTCCCCTAGATTTTGCCACGTGTTCTCGATTTTTCAAAATCTCCTTACTTTCACAAAACCAATCCAAATTTTCACAACTCACCTGTGCTTTACACCAAGTGGTTTCCAATTCTGCCAACTCCCCTAGATTTTGCCAAGCTGCCTTGATTTTACCACCTTTCCTTAAATTCGCGAAAACAATCCCAATTTTTACATCTCTCCTGAAATTTCCAAGTCATTTCAAAATTTTTAAACTCCCAAAAATTTTGCCGAATTTTCTCGATTTTCTCAACTCTCCTAAATTTTACAAAAACAATCCCAATTTTCACAACTCTCCTTAATTTCACAAAAACAATCCCAATTTTCACAACTCCTTAATTTCACAAAATGAATCCCAATTTTTACAAGTCACCTATATTTTTAGTAAATGGATTCGAATTTTGCCGACTGCTCTAGATTTTGCCAACTCGCCACAATTTTACAGAAAAATATCCCAATTTTTATATCTCACCTGATTTTTGAAAAGTCAGTCTGAATTTTCCCAACTACCCCAAGATTTGCCAACTCTCCTAGATATTGCGAAGTTGCCTAGATCTTGCCAACATGCCATAATTTTACAGAAAAAAATCCCAATTTTTTCATCTCAGCTGAATTTTTTCAACTCCCCACGATTTTGTCATCACTCCGAATTTTAACTCCCCAAGATTTTGCCAAGTCACTCCGAATTTTGCCAACTATCTAAGATTTTACCAAGTCTCTCCGAATTTTGCCAACTCCCCAAGATTTTGCCAAGTTGTCCCGATTTTGCCAACTCACCTGTATTTTACTAAGTGGCTTCGAATTTTTCCAACTGCTCTAAATTTTGCCCTCTCTCCATTTTCCAAACTGTCCTGATTTGCCAAGTTTTTGACAACTCCCCTTAATTTTACAAAACAAGAGATTAGAAATTTACACACAGCATTGCGAAGTTGCTTCGAATTTTGTCAACTCTGAGTTGCTTTGGGGGGGGGGGGGACCAAAGCTATACCCCTGATTATTATTCCTTAATCATAGTTTCACAATAAATATAATTATTCAGGAAATATAAAATATAAAAGTTTAACTTCTTATTTCTGAAAGTACTCTCGAGAGATCAAGAAATGCATCGTAGCGATAACTTTAATATAATTGCAGTTGTGATAAGAATATTAGCTAAGCACTCTGTAACGGTTCGAAAGTCTTTTAAAATTCTTCTCTTTGGACCTTTTAACTGATCCAATTTAACCTAAATTTCTGGAAAGAATCGGGCGCCAGGAAATATTATTTTGCCAAATAAAGTTAAACGAGACTTCGTTAGGTATATGAGAGTTACTAATTGAGTCAAAAGATTGTCAAATTATTAACATTAAATCTAATCAAATCAATCAATCAATTATATTAAATAAATCTAACAGATTAATTGTTTATTCACTTATTGAATAGTATTCCTTATATTTTTCCGAGTGATCTGTTGATGGAATATTAGACACACAATTAGCTATTTTAAGAAAATCAAAATTTCCTTACTTTGTGAGTCCAAAAAAATTCAAGACTCACCAAATATAGTGCCTAGGCACTATACTCACCAAATATACTGATGAACACAAAAGTCTGATCAACTAAAAGCTCCATCTCTAATAACAACTAAAAAAAAAACTGACTTTCTTATTGACATTTTCTCATTACTCATACTCATTCTGACACATTCCCTAAAGATTACTAAATGTCCCAGAGGCAGTCCTTATTCGTCTGTTAATCTCATGCCGGACATCACCAGTATCTGTTACATAGCTCCCAAGATAATTATATTGAGACACCTGCTCAAGAGTGGAAGTATTCAGATTATAGACCAGCGACAGTGAGAGTGCTGCGTTTACCGGTGCCAGGGTGAACTACTTAGAACGTGGTTGGACTCGGTCGATAACTGTAGAAGTAAGTGCTCAGTCAGTTGCTCTTTAGTTTCAACTTTTTGAGGTTTACTTAGGCAAGGATAATCTTCGAGGTTAAATTTTAAATATGTTAGTTGAGAGAAATTAAAAGAATATGGAACAGATCATAGTATTACTAATTGCACGACAATGTAATTACATCGAATGGATTCATTTCATATAGCGAACTTGCGCATAGCGGAAACAAGCATAAAGATTATGTGTGTTAGTTACCGTAAACGCTGAAATACCAAGAAACGATATAATTCTATCAATTAGTTGCTTTATAAAGCTTTTCAGTTTACATGCCTAAGCGATCTTATTACATTACCAAACACAATATGAGATTGTTTACATTGAACATTTAGCCTATAATAAAATCGTAGTATATGACTTTACCATGTTAATAATCAACTTATTGATGTCGTAGTGGTTATGTATCTCGTCTTCTAACATAAAAGTTCCGCGATAGTAACTTTGAGGTAATAATACTAGAGATGGACAGGTGTGCTTGCAGACTTCTTAAGAAGGCAAGGATACCCATGATGCCTTGTGAATGGCTGGTAAACGACGATGAATGCTTATTAAATAATGCCTACGAAATGATTGAAATGAAGCAAACTTTGCTTTTTTGTTTTTTTATTTCATTGAGGTTATTCTAATGTAGTAATTAAAATAACAAAATTGATTTAATTAATGCACATTTATCGATTTTCATCGGATGAAAAGCGAAGACGCTGGAAACTGCATCTGTTTCAAATCGACATTTTATATCTAAAATTTAGAAACAATTTGATATGCTCTTAATATGTGATTAAATGAATAAAAATAAATACCCCCCAAGCAGTTGCTCTCCACAGAGGTCTGACAGGAGCCTGTCAGTTCATATTGCATAATTGAAGGTCTGAGAGGATGGCAGGACCTCATCAGAAAAACGAGACACACATCCATGCCTTATTCGGGGCTCGAACCCAGGTCCCTTAGATCAGTAGCCAAGCGTGCTAACCACTCGGCCACGGGAAAAGCTGAACTGAATTGATTGTAAACTTCGCAGACTTTACTTTGAGCCCATTTAAAACAGGGACATTGGTAAACATATTTTAAATTCTAAAACATGATCAAATTTTTTAGCTTAAGCAAAAGTCCGCAATATTTATAGATCCTAATTGGGCAAATCAGTGCCTCATTTAAAAAAACACGAAATTAAATATTTTTTTAATTCAGCTGAGGCAGGAAATCAAATCTCCCCCAATAAATGACATAATTTAATTTCATTCTATAAACAACCCAAATATTGTAAGCTTGTTATTTCAGCTGAAGCAGAAGGAAATTCAAGCCACTCCCTCCCCCACACACAAATAACATGATTGAAATTTGATGCTATGAAAAACCAAAAATTGTAAACTTTTATTTCAGCTAAGGCGGAAGGAAATCAAAGGTCACACAAACGCACACACACACATGACATAATTGAAATTTCATGTTATATATATATAAAAAACAAAATAATTTACATTTTCATTTCAACTGAGGCAGAAGGAAAGGCAAGCTCCCCCAGACAAATGATATGGTTTAAATTTCATGGTACAAAACACATTGTAAACTTTTATTTCAGCTAAGGCAGAATGAAATCCAAGGTCACACCATACACACACATATGACAGTATTCAAATTTCATGCTATAAAAAAAGAAAAGAAAAAGTAAAGTATTATAATTTCAGCTGAGACAGTAGGAAATTCATATCACACACACAAGAAATGAAATTACTGCAACATATATTTTTGTCACTGTGTTTTGTGGAAATTTAGATGTTTGCTCTGATATTGATGCTTTTTAATTTTTCTGTCATCTGTGTCTCTAAATGGTGAAGTCTTAGCATATTCTTTTATGTTTCTTTTTCATATTATAAGCATGATTGTCAACTTCCACATGCAGTTCCTTATTAATGATATGACTATCTAGTGATTTGAGCACCAACATGCATTGAAGCCTATGTAGCAGATTACCCTGAATTTTTGTAATTAGGTATTGTTGTTGAGAATATTAACATTTCTTCTCGAAGGTACTGTTCAGTAATTTTTGTAATTGCACACACATACTGTGAGAAGGGTGTGAAAACTTCTATTTTTAATATTAACCTTTAAAGTGACAGAAGCTAAATAATCAGTTTTTAAAAATCACTACAAATGAACCTGCAACATGCTTTTTCATGTTTCCCTACCATTTTATTTCCTTTTATTTCTTTTCCAGAATTAATTGCTTTTTCTTTTGATATCTAATGTGGACTATTTCATTTATTAGTTTTCATAATGAGGCTCAAAAGGTGTTATTTCTTAAATAAAAAAAAAATTGTCCTTGTAAGGGTTAAAAGTGAAGATTGTATTAGGTTAACAGAGAAGACTGCATTAGGTCAGAGATAATTAATGCTAATTTACATTCTATGCAAGAAACCTTTTTAATTTTTTTTTGCTATGAAGACAGCTTATAATGACATTTTCCAATTTCAGAGAAAAGAGACACAATGACCTTCATTGCTTTACTGTGATTTGTTGGTATTCCCTACATGTGTGAAACACTTAAAATGTCTCTGAGCATTTTATGATTGCTGCAAATGATTTTAATTTCATTGAAATTTAAACAATTGCCATTTTTCATGTTAATTTTCATGTAGTTAATTATTAACTGCATGTGTGCACTTTGGAACTAAAGAATATTTGGTTATTATAATTTCCCACTTTTGCTTTTATAGCTTAAAAAAAAGTTTAATATAATCCTCGTTTGAGCCAGACAAACCAACTATTAAAAAAATAATTTATGGGGATTTTCCAGCTATATAAAACTGAAACAATAATAAAAATTAGAGTTTTAGAAGCTATATCTGAATTTTTATCATTAGAATTATTACTATAATTCACATATCCACAATAGCATTTACCATTGAACAGTATTTGCTTCCTAACAGACTTCTCATCAAATAATAAAGTGAATATCATATGCATCTGTTATTATCAGTAAACGTTTCCATGCAGAAAACTTCAATAAATTCAGGAAGGCCGTCTACAGATCTGCACGAAGTTAAAATTGTGTAGCTACTGGGGAAGAAATATTTCTCTTACAAATTCATAAGCCTTTGGAAGAGTGAAAATATAACATAATGGTAAACCTATTTACCTCTTGGCAATATAATTTGCCATTGCCTCTTTTAGTGTTTTGCTGCGAATTTCTAAACTGGTTTAAAATTATATCTGGAAACACACACTTTGGTGTTTCAATGTCATCTTGATAAGCTTTTGAGCCTTAAATAAATCTAATATTTCTTTTAAAGAAAAGTCTGATTGTTTGGCTCTTAGCTGACAATAATATCACTGTAGCATTTTTCTTTACTCTTTGGATTTCATTTTGCACTGACATCAACATTCTCTTAAATTTTTTAGGACTTTTCTCTCTTACACAGCATGAGTGATCATTTTTATAGGCAATATCTGTTCTCATTGCAATTTCTATCATATATTTTACGTCTCAATACAGGAGGTTTCCAATTTGACAGTGTGTCATTTGTTAAAAATGAGAATAAAGTTGGCACAGCATCATTAATTAATTCTGCTGTGCCATTTTCTGAAGCTTTATTTTTAAAACAGTAAAATGCTGGGAACAGATAATACTAGACACTGTTTAAAGAGAGACAGTGGAGCATCTTCACTTAGCAGAAAATAAAAATGTAATCATAATTTATTTAGCCATTATGCTCTTTATAGTGGTAAGTTCAACTCATCTAAAGGTATATTAAAAACAACATGTAAAATACATATGTTCAATATTTAATTTGTAACATTGTTTCTTTTCTTAATTTTATATTAAAAACTATTTTAGAATTGCAGAATTTCTCATGTTGCATTTTATACATTATATATCAAAAAAATCATCTTTGCTGGTGATATTCTAAGTAACAGATAATTTGGAAACCAACCCAAGATTAATGATGTACCTTTGATAATCAATCATGTATAATTTATATTCATAACATCTGCTACCACAATTGTTACAGCCTTAGCATTTCAACTCATAAAATTTTTTATCAAATAGTAAAAGCAAATTTTTAGGCTTCATTTATCACATGCAAAGTTATCTCTGTTTCAGGCGTTTCGTTTTAGAAAAAAAAAATAATTTGTGCTATTTTGGAAAAATACAAATGCAAAGCAGAAGTCTCATAAAAATAATGTTTAAATTTAATAGTTCTTTTTGAAACAAAATTCACAAAATATTCTATAAATTTCATGCTGTTTTAATCTGTAAATCACCTTTTTGTATGTAAATATTATTAGCTTCATTTATGAAAAAAATCGTGAACTACAATTTGATATTAGACTATGACGGAATGGTATTTTGAAATGCTTTATTTATTTTTAAGCCTCTCTGCTTTAATAGTTTCAATTTAAAAGCATTTCATAATTTTCGTAAATTACTTACCTGTGAAATGTCGAATTGCTGCTTTTATAGTACTTCGTACTCAATTCATGTAAGTCTAAGAGCGTGGTGAAAGTAATATTTCCTCGATGGATAGTACCCCACCGTGATCAAACGTTTTTTTCCTCTCAATTTTGCTTTTACTTGTTTTTCTTTCCTTTTAAGGTGCTAATATATGCAAATATTCGATGTGGCGTAACTTACCAAGTTATTTCAAGGAAGAACTTGAAGACAGAAAACATTTATCTCGTAAAAAAATTGCAAAGCCGCTGTGAGTCGATTGCTTTACATTAGATCTATGGAGTCTTTGCCTAGTTACATTAATCTCTGACCAGTATAGAGCTCTGTGATTAGAACCTGCATGATAAGAATACAGAATGTTCAAATATGCTCTAGTGCAATGAAGCGAATTACTTCATCGTATCATTTTCAACAATTTGTGCTTGCTGAGAATTGTAATTGGGACTTCCAATGTATGATACAATGCCATATGTGGTAGCAATGAAGTGAGGTTTTTCATACACTTCTAGCTCGATTAGTCTGGCTGACTGGTCGATATTTAACATTGGAGCGATATTATATGAAAATTCAAAGATAGTTTAAAACGTTTTTGTTAAAATGAATTAATTCAATTTTCGAAATACTTTTACTTTTATGTAAAAACATTCATATTTTATGCATATTTTCTATATCTTTATTAGTTTTATTCATGAGAATTTCAAGGGAAACATATTTTCCCTTGCTTTTATGGATGCTTCGTCGCTGGAACCCAGAGAACTTGAAAAACCAGAAAAAGCAGTTAATACTTAGGACCAAAGGATTCGAATATCAGATTTTGTCAAAATGAACGAAATTTGCTCTTTTTCTTTGGATTAACTTCCTGTTTCTCTCTAATGACAATAGTCTTCTTTCGAATGTAGTTATCTGTTTTGAAGCTCTTTTTTCTTATGAGTAGATTACTTATCCTTCTGAATCATCATGATTCTTAAATTAATACGGTAAAGTCGTAATAAAAAGTCAGTTTCGATTATGAGACTCTGCTCTCCTTCCTAAGAAATCATTATACCCAATATCATAGACGCAATACAGCATACCTTTTTTTTTGCTAACGTCACAGTATTTTTAGTTTGTAATATCCTTCTTTATCCATTTTTTAAATATAGATTTCATTCATGTTCTTGATCATAATTCTATATTGTATAAGTATATGTAGATTTCATCAGTCTTTCACGGTTACGTACAACATTTGTAAATACCGCTGATAGTTGTTCTGAACGATCTCCGCTGAGAAATCTATGACTTTGCCTTTAGTCTGGCCACCCCGTAGTTCACAAATATTAATGGCCGCCATTTGGAAGAGTTTACGGAAATTTCAATGTATTTTGGTACTAGTTTTTTTCTAATGTTAGTAAGTCAGCTTCAGGGAGTATTTCAAAAATACTTTCCATGCATATTATGCGAACTGGTGAATACAGGAAGAACACAATACTGTTTTTGTGCGTGTTCTGATATGTTTAAACTTGGTTTGTTTACAGCAGACGCTTAGTTGTTTGAAGTGTGTGTATTTAGTGAAAAGCTTGACAGAAGTGATAGAAGAAGCTGACGGAAGGAAGAAAAATTTCAAACAACAATGAAAAATTACGGTAAAATAGCAGATGAGAATTTTACTTTGAATGGAAATAGAAACCTGAAAACTTACATTGTAAACGATATTAAAGAAGCAGCCGAATTTTGTGACATAAAGTGACTAAAGTCTTAAAGAAGTACCTGCCGTTGTGAAGAAATCTTAGCATTTTATGGATTATTTCTGGTTCTTTAGGTTGATAATGTGCAACCTATTTTATATAGTGATGAACCTTTTTCTCCTTTTTAGTGGATATGAAAATTGATGCCTTCAGAACAGGTAAGTCCTGTGGTGATTGATTCATGGATCATTTAATATTTCTTCAAATACTCATTTTAAGTACACTCTTGGTTTGAAGTATTAAATTGACATTTAAATATAAAATGGGAATGGATTTTAACATTTTTTATGGAAAAACTATACATTTTAAAACTCTATGAGCATCATCTGAATTTATATGTTAATTTGCCAATCTGGTAATTTGTCATTAAAGGCTGTGTTATTTAATTTGTGCAGTGGATAAATTTTATTTGTGCATCTGATAGTTGTTTTCAGTTTCAATCATTATTATGCATTTATTAATTCCTTAGGTCTAGAGCACTGCTGCTTTTCGCTAAAAGGATGCATAAAGTGATTAGATTTTTGAAGCTGGAAAGACAATTTTTTTTTATGCTGTATGGAAAGTAAAAGTGACACACTCAGTGAATGGTAGACTTGCAATTTTGATTGCTTAGACCCCATATTTATTATGCAAGTAATGACAGATTGCATTTTACTATACGTTTTGACTAACAGTGGACTTTTAAACTCCTAGCAGCTACTGGTGGCAGCAAAAATGTTTTTTTCTTTTTTCAGAAGAACTGTATGAAAAATGTATCCAAGTTACTTCCATAAAGATAAAACACTGAGCAATTTGAACTAATGAAAAATGCATGAAAATGTCACATTAGAAAGAATATCTCACATTGAAAAAACTTCCACCAGTAGCAGTAAAAAAAAATGGTATTTCTAGTAATGAAGAGATTGCAAAAGGGAATATATTGAATAAAACAAGTATAAACAGATAACAGTATAACAGATATAAAATTTTGATTTTGCACATAAAACCAGCTTAAATAATGGCCCTTAAAGCAATTTTTGTCAGTAGTGCACATCATGATCCTTGGACACCATTTTTTTTTTCACGCAACGTAACAAAACCAGTCTTTTCGTTGATTCTCACAATACCCAGTCCCTAACCCAAATAGGGATTCCTAGAAAAACAGATTGTTTTTCGTTACCATGGTAATGGTAACTCGAGTTTATGTCAAACACAAGGTACCATTACCATGGCAATGGTAATTTCTGTTGTAAACAAATACAGTGTGATGAAAAAAACAGCGATTACACTAAAAAACATCGCTCACAACCACGAATTAGTAAAAAATTAAAATTATCAAAAAAAGAAAAAAGAAAAAAGAAATTACAACAACATATTTGCCTTCCCATATACTACAAATTCCTGAAATTTCTCTCCCCCCCTCTTTTCCCAATAGTTAAATCACCACAAATATATTTCCACAAACTAAACTAATAAATCCAGTCACGCATACAATAATTAACCTAAATAAATCACCAGAATTAATGAAATTGAACACCAATCTCAAAACCAAGAACATCCATTGACAATGCATTGCCAGCTCATCATTATCATCCTCAAGCAGCCATGGGCTACGGAGGTCCAACCAGACCGTGCAATTTAGTTCTCCAAGCAAGTCTATCCTGAGCCACATCTACTGCATCTGGCCACTGCACACCAATTCTAACAAGGTCCTGTTTGACGTTGTCTGCCCACCGCATCCTAGGTCTCCCCCTCTTTCTGAGACCTTTAGGCACACTGTTCATAACCCTATTAGCCAATCTATAATTATTCATACGGGCAACATGGCCAAACCAACGGAGTTTCTCTCTGCACAATATGCTGGTTAAAGGAGGTTGCAAACTCCTTTGCCTAACCTCATTATTAGTTACAAAGTTGAACCACCTAATGCCCAAGATACTTTCCTAAGCATCTGGAATCAAAAGCATCTAGTTTCCTGTTATCTTGTTTACAGAGTGTCCAAGTTTCACTACTACCATAACTAACCCTAGAAAGAACCAAACTATTATACAGCCTAATTTTAGTCTTTAGGTGTATACACCTATTTCTCCACACTTTCCATAGATTCTTAAAAGTCCTGGCAGCAATCCCTATTCGTCTGTTAATCTCATGCCGCACGTCACCATTATCTGTTACATAGCTCCCAAGATAATTAAACTGTGACACCTGCTCAAGACTGCAACCATTCAGATTAACTGAATCACAGCCTGCCTGACCAATTTTCATCGCTTTAGTTTTCTCTCTGTTTATAACCAAACCTACTCTACTACCAGTCTCATCAACAGATCGAATGAAAGAGTTCATCTCATCAACATCATTTGCCAAAAGGGCTAAATCATCAGCATAATCTAAATCAAAAATTTTCGTATCTCCAGTCATTTAAGGCCAAAATCTTTTCTTTCCCTTGAAGTGAATTTCGCATAACTTAATCAGTAACCAAGCTAAAGAGAAAAGGAGACAAAATGCACCCTTGTCGAACACCAGACGTAATGCTAAACCAATTGCTACAAGACTTATCAACTCTCACACATGACTCAGTGTTATTATAGAGAGCTTTCATTATGTTAACTAACTTGTCTGGTATACCATATGAATTCACAATCAACCACAAATTATGACGATCAACAGAGTCGAAAGCCTTTTTGAAATCAACAAAGCTACCAACCAAAGGTTTCTGAAACTAAACATTTCTCAAGAATCTGCCTAAGTGAAAATATCTGATCCACACATCCCCTACCACTTCTGAATCCACATTGCTCATCACACAATTGACTGTCAACCAGATTCTTAATTCTATTAAGCACAATCATGGAAAGAACTTTACCTGGAACAGAGAGTAGGCTGATACCCTTATAGTTATCACAAGAACTGCAATCACCTTTTTTGAAAATAGGGATAACAATAGCTCTGGTAAAATCCTTGAGAACCATGCCTTTATCATAAAAGATATTCAGGATTTCAATCATCCAAGTGGTAACCGAAACATTCCCAGCTCTAATTTAATATTAATAATATTATATAATAATTTTAATAATAACATTTCAGTAGTAATTTCATCTACCCCTGGGGATTTATGAAGTTTAAGTTTAGAAACAGCCAAAATAACTTCAGATTGTGTTATAGGGCCAACATTAAAGCCACTAATGCATCATCGTCATTGCAAACAATGGGAATAGAACTAACCGCATTGTTTAGAATATCACTGAAATGCTCAGCCCACCTAGCCATGACAGAATCCTTACCTTGTTTATCCTTCAATCCCTGTATACCTGTCCGTTTTCTACCACACAAAACATTAACTATCTGGTACAGCTCTCTGCTGTTGTGCTGTCTAACTGCTTCCTTGGCTTTGTCAGCCAAACCATCAAACCAAAGATTCTTATCAGCAGCTAACTGATCTTTTACACGTTTATTAAGTTCTCTGTAATGCTTTCTATTAGGACTAGTAGGGTATTGATTAAGGACATTACTGCAGTTCTTTCTAAAGAACTGCAGTAATGTCCTTAAGGGTAATATCTCCTTTCTTGACAGAATTCAAAGTATCCTGAAGTTGTTCATAAAACCTATCCTTCTCATCCTCATCGGCATCCTCAGTGGGGGCATAACAGCAGATAACATTCAGGTCTTTAACGCTTATCTGAAATTTTGCTGTGAGAAACCTTTCATTAATTCATTCATATCCTAGAAGAGCATCACTAGCATGTCTGCTGAGAAGCAGACCCACGCCTTGGTGATGTTTATTGTCATCCCTCTCTTAAAAGGGAAATTTAAGGTTATTTTTAAGAATCTGACCTTTATCTGTCCATCTGATCTCTTGCAAGCCGAGAATATCTAAATTATAATGGTGGAATTCTTGTGTGAGGATATCAAGAGAAAAAGCTCTGTGCAGAGTCCTCACATTCCAACTACCTATGGAGAGAAAATGGTTAGTGGGATGTTTAAAGAAACTATGTTTATTGAGAGAGGGAATGCCGACAATATCAAACAGCCCCCTAATCGCAGACATGGGGCAAAGACCTGTTCCCCCACTACTAAAGGCTGAAGTCATCAACACTGGGAGATTTCCTCCAACGTAGAATTTGACGATGCCAATAGAAGCAAAGAGTTCAGGTGCCTGCAATGACTTCTGCTCAGGATTATTCACCAGCTGATAAACATATCCTGTGAATCTATTCACTTGGGGCTGTCAACCCACAAACAAACAGAAAACACAGCGGAAGATTTTCCCTCTACAGAAGCCCACCAGTGCAGCAATTGAGGATCCATAATCAAGCTCAGAGCCATATATCTGTCCAGTCCAGTGGGTTTATATGGTCAGCACCAGGACCCTGTGTGGCTGACCACTCCTCAGCAGGGTAGAAAAAAAAAGAAAAGTAGCCATAGTTGTCCAGATCAGTAGGCCACACTAATCTGGCAGCCCTCCCCTTCCGTTCACTTCCACAAGGGAATATCTCTTTTGAAAGGTACTAACGGTCTACGCTCTCCTTCCAGTGACTACCTAGCTCCCAAAATGAAATAATCTCATTGGTGATAAAACATACCAAAAAGCATAAAAAACAGTGCACCACCGACCAAATTATAGACAAGCCCCTGAAACCAAATAATCTGATCAGAGACAACAAAAAAACCCAAAAAACTCCCCCCCTAAATTATTTATTAACTTCCCTGACTCCATCAAAAACTGCCATTGGCAGTAGTACAGATCACGGTTCTTAGTTGACATTTTTTTTTTATGCAATGTAACAAAACAGTCCTTTTAGTTGATTACCACAACCCTCGAGAGCCTAACCCAAACGGGTTTCTAGAAAAAAGGTTTTTTTTTTCATTACTATAGTAATGAAAAACTTGAGTTTATGCCTAGCACAAAGTACTGTTACCATGGTAACGGTAATTTGCGTTGTAAAGAAACAACGAAATAACAAAAAGTAAACTATTCCACTAACAACATCCCACACAACCACATATTCTTTAAAAAATTAAAATTATGAAAAACCATAAACAAAGAGACTACACATTTGCCTTCCCATATACTACAAATACCTGAAATACTCCCCTCTTTTCCCAATAATTAAAACACTCCAAAAATATATTTCCACAAATTAAACTAATCAATCCAGTCACACATAAAATAATTAGCCTAAATAAATTACCAGAATTAATGAAATCTAACACCAATCTCAAAACCAAGAACACCATTGACAATGCATCGCTGACCAGCATTATAAAAAAGCCCCCAAAACTAAATCTCGTTGGTCATAACACATACCAAAAAAATCTGAAAAAGTGCACTGCCAACTGAATTATAAAAAAAGCCCCAAAACTAAATAATGTCTTCCCATGCAACACAAACCAAAAAATATGAAAATTGGAAACAATGCACCACCAACCAAATTATAAAAAAGCCCCAGAAACTAAAATACGTCCTTGCAGACAACACAAGCCAAAAGACATGAAAATCGGAAACATTGCACCACCGACCAAATTATAAAAAAGCCCCAAAACCAAATAATCTCATCAGATACAACAAAAAAAAAGATTCTTATAGCTCAATTAGCCCTCCCCTAAATTATTACCTTCCTGACTCCATCAAAAACCATCGTGTTTTTCCACACTGGCAATTCTACAATACCCATAATTTTTGTGGTAAAGGTGGCTTAGTCAGTAGCGCATGAGGCTCATAATCTGCAGTTCCCAGGTTTGAGTGCCAGCTAGGTCAACGTTTAGTTGAGATTTATCTCCACAAAATTCCCCGCCCTGCCCACGGTCAGTAGGGGACACCGATGGGCTTGGAAAAACCACTGCCCTTCGATGGGATATTAAGCTGTGGTCCCGCGTGCAGGATAGAGGCATACCTTGTGCACGTTAAAGGACACACTGAATGGCCTTCACAGGAGGCTACCATCTGTCTCCCAACAGCTGTTCCAGTGGGTCCCCTCCCCCCAACCTTCTCTGAGCCTTCAGGGTCCTTGTGAATCTGGCCAAAACAACCCAACCCATAATTTCTACATCAAAAAGCTGCCAAATGCTTCCACATATCCACAATAAATTATATAAGTAACTTTAAAAGATTCCAAAATATATAACAAAATTAATAAATCACCATAATACCATACTAATAATCACACTAATAAATAATCACACTAATAATTACCATACTACATGTAACTACTAAAAAACACTCAATTCATTCCAAACTATGATAACAAAATACACGTGTTTGTTACTACTGCCATTTTCAGTCTCATACGAAAAAACTTCCAACATTCTTTCCCCGATACATACTCCCCCCTCCCCACTACATTAGAATCCTGTGAAAACTCTAGATGTTTCACCAAAAACTATTCTCCTAAAACCCTAACACTCCATAAAAACTCTAATTTTTTAAACTTAATCACTCCACATTATAAACTTTTGCCATTTTCTTCCACTCACAACAAAACACATACTGCTGCATCATACTAAACACAAAAAAAATTTAAATAATTCTATCTGGTTAACCACTCCTCCCTACCCCTTCAAATGCCTCTCCAAACAACTTACAAAAACATTCCCCCTACACACAGCAGTAAAAAGCTACCGAACTCCTACTTCCAAACATCATGACCTTAACATTACAAAAGATTTCACTAACACTATCAACAACAATCCTCCTAATATTAAATAATTTCAACTCCAAAATATCTTTAATAACTTATTATTTACCATATCTTAATGAATTTTCCAAAAAACATATTAATTATTCTAGCTATCACTAAAAAACCTTCATTAAATATAGGATACATATGCACTTACCTCTAACCATACAGGCATGTTATCCAAATGAATTATAAAGCAAAAATGCTGAAAAAAATCAAATGTAACTTGACACTCCCGTCAAATTACACACAGAACATGACTCCACATTACCCACCCAAAAGAAACAAATCAAAGAGCCATAGGCCACCAACAAGCAACAGTTATGTTTCTACATCATACTTTACACTCCGATGTCATACGCCACTTGAATAGTGCCATCTGTTAGCTGAGGTCCGTAACCAATACACTGACCCTGCCATTTTTTTCCACACTGACAATTCTACCATGCCCATAATTTCTACATCAAAAAGCCGCCAAACATTTCTACATATTAACAATAAATCATATAACTTTAAAAGACTTCTAAATATATAACAAAATTAATAAATCACTATAATACACTAATAATTATCATACTGCATGTAACTACTAAAAATCACTCAATTCATCCCAAACTACTATAACGCAATACACACACAGTCATAAAAAGCTACCGAATTCCCACTTCCAAATGATGTGACCATACATTACAAAACAGTTCACTAACACTTTCACCAACAACCATCCTAATATTAAATAATTTCAATTCCAAAATTTCTTAAGTA
The DNA here is from genome assembly GCA_038380435.1 of Ryuthela nishihirai. Classification (NCBI taxonomy): domain Eukaryota; kingdom Metazoa; phylum Arthropoda; class Arachnida; order Araneae; family Heptathelidae; genus Ryuthela; species Ryuthela nishihirai. Next base: position 770,051 of record JAWZYU010000023.1, on the reverse strand, counting down.
ACTTATTATTTATGATATCTTAACGAAATTTTGAAAAAACAACAGGAACATATTAATTATTCCTATTCTGGCTATCATTAAAAATCCTTCATTAAATATATATTACATATGCCCTTACCTCTAATCGCATCGGTATGTTATCCCAAGGAGTTATCATACAAAAATGGCAAAAAAACAAGCGTAACTTCGCATTCCCTGTCAAATTACACACGACGCACGACTTCATGTTACCCACCCAAAAGAAACAAATAAAAGAACCATAGGCCACCAACAACCAATGGTTACATTTCTACATCATGCTTTACACCTCAACGTCATATGCTTCTTGAGCAGTGCCATCTGTTGGTTGAGGACAATGAACAAACCAAGCCAATTTTTCCTAACTGCATATATCATTATACAACAAATATAAGTTAATGCCAAACAAGGCTTCTTATTTCAACAGTGTGTTTTTGCTAACAAATGTTCAGTTGGCAGTTTAAAAAAAAAACTTAATAAAATCAATAATCTCTGGCGATAGCTATTTTAAAAAGTGCTTTATCACTAAACATTGAACTGCCATTCCAGAATTAAAAACGAAAACAATAAAATAATTTCATTGAAATGAACCATAGTAATTCGAGCATGAAAAAAAATAAAATAAATACCCCCTCAAGCAGCTGCTTGCCACAGAGGTTTGACAGGAGCCTGTCAGTTTACATGCCAGAGTAGAAGGTCTGTGCAGATGGCAGGACCTCAGCAGAAAAATGACACATACATCCATGCCGTACCCAGGAGTTGAACCCAGGTCCCTTAGATCAGTAGCCAAGCATGCTAACCAGTCGGCCATGAGACGGCCATCTGAACATACCAGTAAACATTGAACCGCCCTTCTCTATTTTCAGAATACCCTGGAACAAAAGTCTCAAAAAAATGACAAGCTTAAAAAGCAAAAAAAAAAAGTAAACGATTCGCCAATCAGCAATATAAAAAAGCACCTGGAACAAAATAATATCTAAGGTAATGTCTAAAAACACAGAAAACAAGGTAGTTATCTTTGTTTTCTGTGTTACATTTTCTTTGAATATACAGGTAACCCCCGTTCATCGCGAAGGATACATTCTGGGCATGGTCGCAATAAGCGAAATTTTGCAATCAACGGGGGATTTAAAAAAAATCATTTTAAAATTCGAAAAAACACTTTATTGATAAAATAAATATTATTAATAATAAAAAAAATATTATACATAACATAATTCATTTTGTTCCACATTGCAAAAAGGAATCTAGATTCCCTTGTTTGGCCTCTCTACGTTTATTATGCAAAATTTGCCGATAACTGTCAAATAATCCGTTACAACCACACTTTACAGCACTCACTCACTTGTAATCTTTGTCATTTTCTTCTAACAACTCCATGCATTGATTGTGAAGAGAAAGAGCCATTTCAATAATTTTGACACTTAACTTTCGCACGGGAACAGGTTCCGAGACATTTTCTTGGGACATAGTATGGCAGTCCATTTCCTGCAGCTCTTCATTAGTTAAGGGTTCGCCGTGTGATTTTAACGAAGTCTGAATATCATCTACATCAACACCTTTGATGCCTCTGGAAGTGGCTATAAGACTAATCTCTTCGATGATATTTTGAATATCATTTTCATAATAGATGTGATCTTCAACAATTTCTCTGAGCAACCTTTTCCAAACACCCTTCATACATGACTGGGTGACTTCATTCCATGCTTCGTCGATGTTTCTGATAGCTTTCATAATATTAAATTGTTTCCACCAAACCTGCATGGCATCTCTACCACCTCCATCAGTTTCTTCAATGAGTTGGCGCATCATTTTTCTTAAATAATAGGCTTTGAATGCTGCTATTGCACCTTGATCCATAGGCTATAAGATGGAGGTGGTATTCGGAGGTAAGAATACCACTTCAACAGGAAAATCAGTGCACAGAGTCTCAAATCCCGGCACATTGTTCAACACCAAAAGAGTTCGAGGTTCAACTCCAATATCCTCGCAATATTTTTTTATTGCTGGGCAGAAACAAGTTTTAAACCAGTCCATAAATAAATTTTGTGTCATCCAAGCCTTAGGGTTACTTCGCCAAAAAACTGGTAAATTGTTTTTAGAATAACTTTTCACGGCATGAGGAGTTTCTGATTGATAAATCAACAATGGTTTCAATTTTAATTCTCCAGATGCATTTCCGCTGAGAAGAAGAGTTAGATGATCCTTGGCTGCTTTAAATCCAGAAGCAGTCTTTTCCTCTATGGAAATAAACGTATGTGTTGACATTCGTTTCCAATATAGTCCCGTCTCATCTACATTAAAAATTAAATTTGGTGGATAATTTCCCCTTTTCACAATTTCACGGAACTCTATTGGATATTTTTCGGCTGATTCTACGTCTGCACTAGCCGATTCGCCAATCATTTTAAGGCTATGCAAGTTTGATCGTTTTCTAAACCGATCAAACCAACCTTTGCTTGCTTTAAAAACTTCTCCTCCATGTTGAGATGTTAAATGATCCCAAAGACTAAGTGATTTTATTCATTCTGATTTGGGTACTCATAGGCATGTGGTGTTGATTTAGGGCCTCTATCCATTTGCTTAATAAATTTTTCATTTCTGTCATCAAAAAACTTCTGGTTCGTGAAACTTTCGTTGCTGTAATTGGAGTAACACTTTGGCCAGCCTTTTTAATTTTGCCTTTTTGTTGCACAATTGATCGCACTGTAGACTCAGGCAATTTGAAATCCCTTCCTACAACTGTAAATTTACCACCATTTTCTATCCTTTCTATAATTTTTAGTTTCTTTTCTAAAGTCACTACATTGCGAATTTTCTTAACTGATTTTTCACATTGTCTTTTTGACATTTTAAAAATTACAAAGGGATAAAAATATATGTAGTCAATTTAATTAGCGTGCATTTGACACTGCAGCTAAGATTACACTGAAGGATAGACCCAAATGAAAACTGAAGGATAGACCCAAAAGAATTACTGAAGGATAGACCCAAATGATGCAGTGGCTCAACCGTACCAGGTACCAGCATACGGCATTCTTTTGGCTCGCCCACGCTCGTAACTTTACGTTATGTACATGTGTATGATGTGATTGAGCGAGAAAAAAAGTTAGCACGCAGATGCAACCATTCATTTTGACTTTTCCTCGCATGTTTCAAAGTTACACAAGTGCTGAGACAAAAAAAAAGATTGCGATATAATGAATCCGCACTCGCCATCGAGATGAACGGCGGTTACCTGTATTGCTGATCCAGTATAAAAAAAAAGTTCCAGAACTGAATAATTCTGTCAGAGACAACAAACCTAAAAAAAAAAATGAGTGTTGTAAACAATGCACCACCAATGGGCATTATAAAAAAATCCACTAGAACCAACAGAATCCCATCAGGAACAACAAATGTAAGAAAAAAAGAAAATCATAAATAATTCACCACCAATTTGCATTGTAAATAAATACACGAAATGTCTCCCCCCAGAAAATAGGTCTCATTAAAAATGCCAAAACTGAAGCGCAGATATGCAAATTATAAATCCTGTATTCCCACATTTCCTTCCCACTTAACATGTAAACATTAAACCTATTTAGTGGCAAAAAGTCCGAAATTTGCTACACTTAACTAAGAGACAAAAAATTATACCTTTATGCTACATATACAGAAATAGATCTAAACCCCAGTGTAGTTATTAATGGTTAAACTGGTAAAAGTTTGTTGTATTCCAAAAATTACAAATCACTTTTGGCTGAAGCGAAGTATATGGTCTTCAGCTACCACATTTTTTTTGCTGCAGATAAGGTCGAAAGGCACTGAAATGGAACTGTCACCAATAAAAAAAATCCTGGTAAAACTTCAGTGCACAGGCTTATATGCATCATATTATATAATACATAGGTTATCACATAATTTCTGCTAAGTAATGTTGCATTCTATGAAAGCTCCACACATAGGGTAACCATATTTTGAAAATGAAAAAATATTTTGAATTTATTCTTATAACAGGATGCTCAAAGGACTTACAGAAAAATTCCCATGAAAAGCACAAGTACACTAACCACTTCACCACCAGGAATAAAGCACATATTAATTATTGGAAAATACCATATCCATCATGGCTTCTTTTTCTTTTTATTGTAACAAGTATGTTTCCAAACCAGCTACAAAAATTAAACAAGAAAACAAATGACATCCCATTAAATGATTTAACAGTACACTTGATGGAAAAATAGGATTCCTGGTCACCTATTTTAACAGCAACATCCATACTCATCTAACCATACTTGTAACAGTGACTGGTAGCAGTGGATAAAGAAGTTTTTTTGCTTTGCAATAATAACATGAAACAACCGATCTGCCACACCATAAGGAAAACAATGGCAACTAAGAAAGATAAACTAAAAGAAAAATCTGAGATAAGTAACATAAATTCGATTAAAAAATTACCCTATCAGCACTGTAGGTGCTATAAAAGTTTTGTGGTATTGGAGAAAAAAACAATCTATTCATTTTTCAGTGCTGTGAATTTAAGGTTAATTAGTCATACCTGTGCTGGCATGGTTGATTAATTCTTGGGACAGCTTCCTGAGTTGTACAGCAAGGAAAAGCCCTGGGAGCTGGTGTTGATGCTTTTCCCTCATTGTGACTGAGGTTTCTATCATGCTGTGGTGTTATTAACAGGCACTCTGCTGTGTCATTGGTGGTGGTGGTTGCATCAGTCACTCTGTGTCAGGTACTTTGAATGCCTATTATTGCACTCAATGGCTTGGTTATATAGATAGCTGTACCTGACTATTTACTGGCAATGATTTTGGATTATAGACATTTTGTACTGGTGGGCTTGTGATGGTGTGTCTTTACTTTTATTTTCAGATAGTCATTTCTTTTTATTTCAGTTACATTTATTTATTTAATGGACCTTCTTACCTTTTTGTTTGGATTGGTGCAATTCCTTCTCTTTGTCTGTGAGTCACCAACAAATAGCTCACTATCTATATATTTCTAGTAATGCAGGTGTGGCATATTTTGCCAAGGTCATACCATTGTGCCATCAAGCACCAGCTGCACTATGCAAAGGGTCAAATTTTTGAAGATACGTCGTTCCTGAATCCTTGAAATCACACTCTCCCCGCTTGGTGGACAATTATAAGGCCTGCTATAAACAGGCTCATAATCACCAGTATCAATATGATGTTCAAAAATTTGACCCCTCTTGGCCCACAGTCAAAAGTACATAATTCTTATTTAGAACATTTTCTAACCTAAATTTTTCTTCCTTATTTAAAAAAAAATACCCCCTCAAGCAGCTGCTTGCCACAGAGGTCTGACAGGAGCCTGCCAGTTTATATGCCACAGTAGAAGATCTGAGAGGATGGCAGGACCTCAGCAGAAAATCAACACACACAACCATGCCTTAGGTGTGCATTATTAACATGTTCCTATATCTCACTTTATTTTGCCAACCAAGTTTTGCTTTAAGAGTCACCTCTAACGAAAAAGAGTTACTCATAAAGTCTAGCATATTGTGTGTTTATTAAAAATAACTGAAAATTCTTTATCATTGAGCAATAAAATTTTAAAGTTTATCCTTCAAACTATTTGCATGTTTAAAGTTTTTAGGAGCAAAAATTCTCCTAAAAACTTTTAACATGCAAATAGTTTGAAGGATAAACTTTAAAATTTTATTGCTCAATGACAGAGAATTTTAAGTTATTTTTAATTAATTTCTGGACAAGAAGGTCCTTTTAATTGTGTATTGTGTGTTTTCTTATTGCATCCAACCCCATGAAACATTCACATAACAATTCTTTTAATATCACAAGTTTAAGCTCTGTCTCCATATTATTCACTGTGATAAGCAATTCAATTGCATCCCCACAGAAAACACTGCTGTAGTTGACAGGCCAAGTCAATAAGACAACAGCTGAAATCCCAAATCAGTACCCTCCCATCTTTATGACAAAGTTTCATATAAGGCAAATTGAACACACCATGATAGTGGCAAGACTGAACTCATGAGAATACTCCACCTGAGCCTCATTTGCTACAAAGCCTCATTTGCACTGGCCTTGTTTGCTACAAAGATCCTGATTCAAGTTTACAAACTTTCCCTCCCTCCCATAGCAAAATCTCAGCTTGTCCCAATCACCCACAAAAACCGTGTCTCAAAGACTCTCTAGCTCTGGTTGCAAAACTATGGGCTAGTGTCATCTCTAGAAGATTGCCATGGAACAAAGGTTCTGCCTCTCTGATTCTGCCCCACTGGCACATTAGGTGCAGTTTGTCTGCACTGACCAACCTCCAGTATAAGCCCATATGCATGAACTATGAGGCCTGACCTTGCATAACCTCCCGGATGATGTGTGTGTAGCCGCTGTTGATTTGCTAACACCTCCCCGATAGATAATCTTCTAGCAGTGTATTGCTCAGTCAATCTGAAAAGTTGCAATAGAATCCACTTTTCCTACCCCCAAGAACTCCCCCAAGGGCAATATCAATTTTGATATCACACAGTCAATGATATCAACCCGTCACATCCCAAAACCGGCATAACTCCTCTGTGCCCCAAATAAACTCTTGAACATCCTATCCCCTGACCATTGACATGGAAAGATCTCTGTAGCCAAGCATGTATAATCACCTTAAAGAGGGTAGACCTCTGAAATCTTCATCGCAAAGTTCTTCCAATAATCCATCACTCATTGACATCTGACACTGCTCCACCACTGCCTGGCACATCCATCTAAACAGAACATTTCACAAACCACTCCTCTGCTGTATGGCACTACCCACAAATGGAAGTGCTCCTCCATGGACCTAATAAAGGTCCATGATGATGGACAGCCAGAGCTGTCAAACCCAATATCAGGCAAAGTCCAACGAATTGTCAGCCCACATTCAAAACCAGGCCAGCAACTTGTCACTGGGATGGCTGATAGCATCTGTTCCTTCACCGGTAACTAAACGAACATCATTTGGAACACTCTTATTTAAAAGCCAAATGTTCATCAGCCAGGTCTGAAACAGGGGCCTTCCCCCCCCCCCCTCACCCACAGGACGATATTTGCCAAACAAGTACTTCAAAATTTTTGCTTCCAATAATTCCTGCAACCTTTCCATTACTCTGAAATCAACCCCAGGAGCCACAAGGCAGAGTCAGCCAAATTTCTACAGACATGCCAGCAATCTGCAAAATTTTTGAGTTGTGAAATTTAGACCTTTTTTTTCCCTCTTGAGCAGTTCTCAAAGGTACTGTGATGCAACTAATCACTGAAATAGTCTTCCATTCAAATTTTGCATACAACTACTATATTCTGATGAGAGATAACAACATTCAGCAACAATACAAGTCACTAAAGCATTGTAATAAAAATTGCTTATTAAATGTTTGTGGGTGTGAACACTTTTCAGTCACTCTAAAATACAATAGATAAAATACTTAATTTAGCAGTAGCAGCACTGAAATATTCAGTACCTTTGACCCAATACTATGCCAAGCTTTTTGCTCAACTATTATTGGTGGCTTAGTCTGCTATTAAACCTAGAATCACTAGCAACTAATTAGTTCTAAAAAATTTATTAAACTTGGACAATCACTTAACACTTATAACTCCAATATGTTAAATTTTCTTAACATACAAAAATTTTATAGTTAAAACTCTGAACACCACAAAAGTTTAATAAAACACATCAAATTGCTCAAAATCCCAATCTGGGAATCAGAATTAAATCTAATTATATCTCTTACAGTGACTTTCAAGAGATTCAGATATACAACAAAAACTTAAAACTTATCAGTCACTCTTACAGGATGCCATAAATTTTAATCTTCAGTAATACTGCCAGATATTAAGATCTTAACTGCTGGATACTCAGGATTTCAGGTGCCAGGCAATAATTCACTTACTAAAAAAATTAGGGTTCTTATAGTTCTGGAATGTAAACGGCAAATTTTCACAAAAACTTGTGAACTGTCTAATATAAAGTTAAATACAACTGACTTAAATATACACTTTGCACAAGAGAAAAAAAATCTGTCAAAAGAAATATAAATAAAAAAAATAAATACTCCTTGAAGCAACTGCTTGCCACAGAGGTGTGACAGGAGCCTGTCAGTTAATATTCCACAGTAGGTCTGAGAAGATAGTGGACCTCAGCAGAAAAACAACACAAATGTCCATTCCGTATGCAGTGCTTGAACTCAGGTCCCTTAGATCAGTAGCCAAATGCGCTAACCACTCGGCCATGGGATGGTAAAAGCAATACTAATGAAAATAAAAATTTATTGATTTAACTCAGCATCTATACAAAGTCCTCACCTCACAACAATTACACTCCTCTCAACTCCAACAACTTACTCCACTATCACATCTCACAACACCCAACTAACTTTTGCTAGCCTCACACTTGTCCAAATAAATGCTGACATGTGCCTGTAACACATTGTGATCCAGATTTGTTTAAGTAATCGTGTCAGTGATGATGCAAGCGATTGTTCTTGTTACCCTTGTTCTAGGTGTCCAATGCTAAAGTTGGTACTGATTCTGACTTTTTTGGGAGGGGTGATAGGTCCCTTTGTTGGTAGCTGCAAGGGGCAACATCTCCTACAGGTAAGTAAACTTAATGGATTGAGAATAACTAACACTTATTACAAATACTGTGACATGTATAAGTATGTATGGGTTTCACTAGATGGGCTGCATAAGAATATGATTGATTATAAACAGTATTATTAACAGAAAATAGGCTAGTTCATCTTAAGAATACTAGGTCATATAGGGGAGGTGAAGTGTTGTGCTAAGATTAAAAAAAGTTACGTTTAATACTGAAGCATTGAAAGACCCAGTTATAACTAAAGCTTACTATGATAGGTTACTTAGTCATTATGATAGTAATGGTTTGCTTACCACTGAAGTTGAGGAAAAATGGGATTGTTTTAAACAGGCTTTCCTTGAAACTAACTGTACTCTTCTGGATAAAAAGGAACAGAGGAGGCAAAATTATTTGAGTGATAAGGCACCAGAGCTTATTTTGGAAAGAAATTACTGCAGGAATGTTCTTAATCAACCCTACTAGTCGTAACAGAAAATGTTAGAAAGAACTTAACCCGTTTTATCCCATTGTCCTATTTAAAGGACAGCTGAAAAATAACATGTGGAAATCAGTATTTGTTTGTTGCGAATATTTTATCAGCTGGAACATGTAGTGGTATGTATAACCTTCTGCTAGTGTGAGTTATGTGTCGCCCATCCGCCGCCCCCATCTGGAAACTTTGTTTATTCCCCGCGTTAGTGGGCGGGGTTTGTATCTTCTCTTTGCGGTTGCAGAATTCCTTTTCAGTTTACTTTGGACACTTGAATGGGCATTTTTTATGTGAGAGTACTCTTTCTTTATCTTCCCTTTAGTTAATTAAAGCTTTATTGTTATTAGTTAAGTTGTAGCGCATTATTTTTTAACTGTCCTCTAAATAGGACAGTGGGACGATAAGCATGCAATTGACGCGTTATTTCTAACCTTATATCTAAGAGTAAAAAAACATTTTTCCTGCCTAGCGTTTTACCCCTGCAGAGTCATGTCAATGCAAAGGTTTCTGAAGTTAGAGGAAGCATTGGAACTATTAAATAGTTTAGATTCAGATGAGAGCGATGTTGAAATTGCTGTGTTACCATCAGATGCCAGTGAACTAACTGATGAAGACGAAGGGGATGACAATGAAGTAAATACTGGTGAGATTATTGTAAACAACATTCCAGGGTCTCTGGAGGTTAGAATTGGAGACAGTTTCGAGCCTGAAGCATCCACAAGCTCTGGTGTTTCGACAACAAAGCGCAGACGAAAAGCTAAAAAACATGTCATCTTGGATAAAGAAGAAATCACCACAATATACAAAATGGAAAACACAGGCTGATTCAACTGCAAATGACTTGCTCAAGCAGATGGAAACTGCATTGAAAGAAAAAACTCCAGCAGAGCTTTTTGAACAGTTTTATTCCAATGAAGTTTACGATCACATAGTAAAAGAAACTGTGCGATATGCAACAGATGTAAAAAACGAACACGATTTCTTGACCACACCTAACGAAATACGTGTTTTTCTAGGAATTTTGTTTCTAACTGGTTATCATTCAAATACCTGTGAACGTGACTACTGGTCAGATGCTGAAGACCTTGGCATTACCCTGGTGAAAAATGCCATGTCACGAAACTGTTTCCAAAAGTTGAAATCTTATTTACACTTTGTGGACAATGGAACAGTAAGTCAGCATCCTGAGGATCGATCAGGTAAAACCTTTGTTTGCCATGCTCAATAATAATTTTATGAAGTTCGGACACTTCTCAACAAATCTAAGCATTGATGAAATGATTATCATGTACTATGGTAGGAATAGTCTGAAACAGTTTATCCGAGGCAGGCCAATACATTTTGGATATAAACTTTGGGCTCTCTGTGGAAGCGAAGGATATTGTTACAACTTTTCCCCTCTACTGCGGTAAAGAATCTGATGCAAGAAAGGATACTCCTCTTGGTACCCGTGTTGTGATGAAACTGACAGAGAACATTGTGAATCCTTCAAGCTACACTTTATATTTTGATAATTTTTTTACCAGCTTTGATCTTTTGAAAAGTCTTGGTGAACAGGGTTATCGAGCCACAGGAACCATACGAGAAAATTGGATAAACCATGAGTGTCCTTTAGAAGAATCTAAGTCTATGCGGAAGAAAGAAAGCGGTACGTCTGATTTTGCATTTGACAAGAATTCCGAGATTTTCCTGGTGCGATGGAATGACAATAGTACTGTCACTGTTGCTACAAATTTCAGCACTTTAGAACCATTCTTTGATGTGAAGAGGCAAGTAAAAGGACACAAAGATAAAGTTAACGTGAAGATGCCTAATTTGATAAATTCTTACAACAAACATATGGGCGGCGTGGATCACCACGACTGGTTGGCTGGACTATATGCCATTAAGATACATGGAAAAAAGTGGTACTGGCCACTTTTTTCCACGAATTCATTCGTGGAGAAAAGTGGTATCATTCGTACACTGGACATGGCAGTGGTAAATGCATGGATAATCCACAAAGCTGTCAAGAAAAGTGATGCCCTAAACTTGAAGGAGTTCCGAAGAGCAATAACAACAGTTTATCTAAAAAAGACTGTGAACAGAACAAGAGGTAGTCCCAGGATCTCTTCTGTACCTTCTAGTGCAAAAGAAGACATCCGCAAAGATGTTGTTGGCCATTTTCTACTGAAGAGGGAAAAACAGCGCCGTTGTCAAAGAGAGGGCTGCAAAGGAAAACCCAAAAGATACTGTGGGAAATGCGATAAAACACTTTGTTAGGCTTGCTTTGGGCCTTTCCACCAAGTTTAGTGTCATATTCAACTGAATATTGAACTCTAATGTAAATAATGAAGTATTATTCGGATATTGTAAAAATTTGTAGTCGGAAATTGCTTTTCACTAATGAAGAGAACATTAAAACCTATAAGTGCAAATTTTATCCCTTTATCCCAGTGCCCTATTTAGAGACGGGTCAGATTTTGTATATAAAAAATAAAAAAAATTCAAATTTTGTTATATTTAGTCTATTTAGGTTTATTATACCTCAGAAAATACGATTATTCCCAAATTTGAACAAAATAAATAAATTGGGATAAAACGGGTTAACATATAAAGGACCAGTTAGCAGCTAAGAATCTTTGGCTTGATGGCTTGGCTGACAAAGGAGAGGAAGCAGTTAGACAGCATAACAGCAGAGAAATATACCAGATAGTTAATGTTTTATGTGGGAAGAAACTGACAGGTATACAGGGATTGAAGGATAAACATGATAAGGTATTGAAGGATAAACATAAGTTATTGAAGGTGAGGTTTTTGTCATGTCATTATGGGCTGAGCCATGACATAAATTCACTGATGTAAATACCACTGGAACCTTTGGGACTATCTGAAACAGTTGGTGAAACACTGAAAAGGCTTCTACATATTCTAGCTTAGAGGTTCTCAACGTGGGGTACACAGTTTAATAATAATAATATAGCAAAATTTTTTGGGGTAAGCTGTGAGAGCTCAAAAGTTGCTAGATCTAGTAACAAATTCGCTAAGTTGGCAACGCTGCTACTGATTAATTTCTGAGAACTGAGTGACGAAGTGCGGTTCTGTAGTTCATGTCTGTACACGTTTATCAAACCTTCCTGAAAAGCTGATCGCCCAGTCAAAACATCCATTCTGAGTAAGTGAATGTGCCTTCTTACTGCCCTATGTATTTGTTGTGATTTATTTCACTTGCTGTGCTTAAAGTTATTTTTGGTCTTCAGTTTACTGTGAAATTAAATGAACGTGTTTCTAAAGTGCCTTGAAACCTGGGTAAATGGATAATTAAGAAGAAAAGTAACATGGAGCCAGAGGTGATTCCTTCTACATCTACGATTATGTCATCATCCCATGTGAGTAAAGAGGTAGATTCAGCAGTAACTAAAAGAACATTAAATGTTAAACAGTCAAGTGATAAAAAAAATTAAAAAACGTAAATATCATGAATCATATTTACAGTTTGGCTTTACATGGGCAGGAAATTTAGTAGAACCAAATCCACAGTGCGTTGTTTGCTCTGAAATCCTGTCACAAAATTCTATGAAACTGTCTCTTTTACAGCGACACTGTATAAAAAACATGAGCATTTAAAAAATAAGCCCTTAAGCTAATTTGAATGTCTTTTAGAAGACTTGAGTAGATGAAAAACCGTTATTAAGCATTTTTCTGGTATAGAAGAAAATGAAAGTGCATTTAAAGCCTCTTACAAAGTAAGCTTTCAAATTGCCAATGCCGGAAAGACTCGCACAATAGGCAAGTCACTCATTCTTGCAGCAGCGGAAGAAATAGCTTCCTGTATGTTTGGTGAAAAAAAATATTCCAGGATGCAATATTTGAAGATATTTTATTTTGTAAGCCTCTCGAAACTTCTAGTATGGGTGAGGATATTTTTAATACGATTGATTCATTTTTTGCCGTAAACAACCTTGAATGGAAAAATTGTATTTCTGTATGTACTAACGGAGCAAAAGCAATGAGTGGTTATATCACAGGACTAGCAGGTCGTATAAAACTAGTTGCACCAGAATGTAAGTTCACTCATCGTTGTCTTCACCATGTGAAGCGCTGATAGCTAAATTTCTCCCTGATGATTTGAAAAGAGTTCTGGATGAAAGTGTACGAATGGTTAATTTCATCAAAACCCGACCATTAAAGTCTCAACTATTTTCAATTTTGTGTGAAAAAATGGGTAGCCTGCATAAGAGATTGCTGCTTCACGCAGAAATATGTTGGTTGTCACGAGGAAATGTTCTTTGCCGTTTATTTGAACTCCACAAGGAAGTACGCCTTTTATTCATGGACCACGAGTTTTGACTTTCTTTGAGACTACAAGACTTTGAATGGCTTCTACAGTTAGCATTATTTAGCTGATATTTTTGAAAAAATGAATATTTTGAACTTATCATTGCGAGGAGACAATGTTTATATGTTCTATGTTGAGAAAAAAACAGAGGCCGTGATAAAAAAAAATTCTCTCTAGGTAAATGGAATTAAAAAGAACAGCTGTGACCAATTTCAGCGACTAGATTCATTTCTTAAAGAAAATGAGCAAACGATTGCAGATTTTGAAGACATCAGACAACAAATAATCGTTCACTTAAGCACTCTTAAAACTGTTAATAAGGCAGTATTTTCCACCCCCTGATGAAACGCAAGAATGGATTCGAGACCCCTTCACATTTGATTTGAAAAAATGTAAGCTTTCATTGTCCAATAAAGAAGAGTTGATTGAGATATCTTGTGACAACAGTTTAAAAAGCATTCATTCCAAAAGCCATTGATTATATTTTGGATTGGAGTGAAGAAGGAATATCCAACTTTGTCAAGAATTGCAATCAAATATTTGTTACCTTTCATAACTTCTTTATGTGAAACTGGTGTTTCAACTTTAACTGCTTTAAAAAAATAAATATAGGAACAGGCTGGATGTTGAAGAATACTTGCGACTCTACCTTAGCAAGATAACCCCAATCATTGATGAACTGTGCAAGTGTTAACAAGGACAACCATTTCACTGATTACCCAGTAAAATGCTTATAATTTTATAAGATTTGTTAAATTGTTTGTTATTTTCTGTGTCTTTTGATATATGTAATTTATGAATATAAAATTTAATGTGTATATATATATATGTTTTATTTTATTCCCATTGTTATACTATAACTATAATTTTATCTATCTATACAACGGGTATGCCAGTTACATACACATTTCCAGAGGGTACATGAAGCATAAAAGGTTGAGAACCAATGTGCTAGCTGAACTAGGAGTGCTTTGTGTTGGAGGAGTGGACTAGAATTCATGTAAACTATATCCAATGACTGATGGAATTCACACCTAATAGGATTGCTGCTGTAATTCATGCGAAGGGTGGGTTATATAGTTTTAGGTGAGAAATTACAGAGGTGGCTAAATTTTTTATCCATTGGGCTTATTTTAAAAGTTTTTCTTTATTTTGAGGCTTAATTTTAGGGTTTTCCTGATTAATGCCACGACACACTTTGACTGATTTGCTTGTGGCACATCAATGTGTGGAACTATTGTTGAGAATCACTCGCACATTAACCATCTCTGATTAGAACCCATTACTAGAGTTTTCATATTTGTTAAGTTATTTGCTTTCAACTTTAGTTACATTTAGTAATTGATCTGCAGGTGTCAAATTTCTCATGTGGGTTTGCATAACTTTGAAAATAACTGATGTAAAATATGCTGATGATTTGAAGGCCCCGGAGCTGTCTCTGCAATTATTCTAAATTAGTTAAACCTACCAAAAGTTTGGTGCAAAACATATGCTGATTGATAAATTTTTCCATCTATAAATTCATTTACAGTTTTTCGCCATTAATGTACCTATTCCACTCACAACTGTCATCGATAACATACTACTTCATTCATAAGGTACGCATAAAAATTTCCAGAAATTTTGAACATTTTCAGAGTTTACTCCCAATTCATGGCAACTAGGAACTCGATCTTTTAACCAAATACAGCTAGAACTAAGTGGGACAAATTGCTCAACAACCACAAGGAACTGAAAATTTCTGCTACTGATGATATCACACCATGAATGGCCTACATGTTTGCCTGTTCATTCACCTGGAATTATAGCTGTTGTATAACATGATTAGAGTAAAGAAGTAGATTTCTATTTATTAGGTTGAGGAAGTTAATAAGAAACTTTAAGTTTTTGGTTTTTCTGAAGAAAATGCAACTCTGTTAATAGCTTTATAGTTGCTACAATAAATTTTAAAATCCAAACTTGGCATGTTTTATTGAGCAGAAAATATTTTCCATTTACACAAAATATGTAAACTCAATAGACAAATTATTATATACACCTACCTAATAACCTGTTGCTCCACCTTTTGCCCTCACAATAGCAGCCAGACATCTTGGTAAGGAATCAGTGAAGTGTTGAAAACGTGGAGGTGGTATTGCCATTCACGAAGTGAAGATTTCTTGTTGTAGAGCATCCACAGTTGCTGGTGGGGTTGGCAGGCTCGAACAGATCTTTCCAATTCATCCCACAAATTCTCACTTGGATTGAGATCTGGCAATTGAGGGGGCCATTTGAGTGTGGTAAACTCACTCGAATACTCTTGGAGCCAATTAGTCGCCACTCAAGAAGTATGTGATGTGGCATTGTCCTGTAGAAAGATGGTGTCATGGTGCCAAAAAAGAATCATTACAAACAGGTGTAGATGGTCAGTGAGGATGGTCACATATCTTGTGCCAGTGATGGAGGTCTCGACTGGTATGAAGGGCTCTAAGGAAGCTCGTGTAAATGCACCCCAAACTGTTACACCACCTCCATCTGCCTGTATGACCCCAACTTGGCAAGCTGAGTCTATCAATTTCTATGGTTAACCCACACATGCACTCTCCTAGTCGTGATAGAGCTGGACCAGATGACATGTTTCCAGTCCTCCGGACCCCAGTTGCAATAGACCTTTGCAAATTGCAGCCTAATTTTTTGGTGCCTTCAGTCAAAAGGGGACACTATATGGACGTTGACTGCCATAGCCTATTTTTTCCATGGTATGATGGATAGTCTTTGTGCATAAGCTTTTTGATACACTCTCATTCAATTCCGATGTTATCTGCTCCATGGTAGCTGTGCGATTCCTTGTAATGACATGGGACAGTCTGCGTTCACCTTGAGAGTCAATTGCATGTTTATATCCGTATTTCTTCACCTAGTTGGAAGTTTTGAGGTATTTCACGTAGTCTTGGTATACATGGTGATGGTCTGCTGTGGAAATCCCAACAGTTCAGCAGTTGCTGTGATTGAACTGGCCTTCCCTGCACCTACTATCTGGCCATGGTCAAACTCACATCACTGCCTTTATCCGTGATTACTTTTTCATAAATGGTTTCCAACCATAGAGACCTCTATTTATAGGCATTGCCACTTTCAGCATCCCACGTGACTGAATGAGATACTTCTGCTTTGCATATTGTTATTGGGGTGCATATAATAATTTGTCCATTCAGTGTATATATGTAAAGAATGTCCGAATGATGCAAAATCCAGAATTGTTTCCCAACTTTGTCCATATGGGTTCTGCAATATATGCCCATGCAAATTTCAAAGTATTGGTCACAAAATTTAAAATCAGGGTATTTGAATGTCCAGTATTTAGAGTAATTATTGATCCAATGTTATTAAAAAAAGCAGTAATGTAATTTTTGTGTGCTCTAGTGACCTATGTCAGTTTTTTTTTAGCCCTTCTTCCAGTATATTTTAGGTAGAATGTTAAGCATTGAGCTTGATTCTAACAGGGTGCCATTACACATTATGTATAATATTTGTAGAATAATATTGTTATGAAGTTTCAGTAATATTTATTAGACAAAACTGAATAGTGGGTTCGAATTAACCAAACTGATAATAAGTAAGCTTATTTATTAGGTAAAAACAAATATTTTACAATAGGAAAACTTGAATAATTCATTTAACAAACAAATGGACTAATTATTCTCATCTTTAATTACTGACTGATAATCTTTTACCAACAATGCAAACAGAGTAGAAAGTTCAAAATTTTTGTAACATGGCATTTTAATTTACAAGTTATGAGTTGAAATATCTCGATTGAGGCGCAGCACTTCATGAAATATTCATTATCATAGTTTCATGGGTCAATTCTTACCATTTAAAGCATACAAAATATCCTTTATTCCTTTTGCTTACAAAATAACTTTGACTTAACTGTATCATGTATCTCCTAATCTGCTGTTAGCCCACTTGTATAAAGGATTTTACATACATTCTGTGCACTTCATAAAAGCAGTATGTTCACTGGAAACAATATTTCCTTCATCTCACACATGAAGACATTAAATTTTGATCACCATAATGGTTTCCACTACTATGTCACATTTACATAAAACCTAATAATTCAACGATACCCTACTTGACTATTTGTAAATAATCATCTCAGCTCACAGTTAAAACTCTTAACTGTCACTTCTCTCATACAGATATCATTAGAGCTCTGCACGGATAGTGAAAGTCCTATCTGCACCAGCAAGGTCTCATCCATACCTGCAAGGTCTTATCCGCACCTGCAAACCTTGATCAGCATCTGCTTATATTGGCTAATTAATAACAGTTGAGTTTTTGAAAACATTTGAAGTCTGATGTATATTTGCGAGTAAAAGGTATGTCTAATGGTTTATTAATGACTAATAACTGAAAAAATATAAAAAAAATAAAAAAAGGCTTTTGTTTTCAAAAATGTGCTTTTAAATTTAGGCAAAAATTTACTTAATTCAAATTTTGCAAATTCTTTTGAAGTTTGCTTTTTTAAATGCAGTTATTGGCAATTATGGGAAAACACCAATTATGGGTGATTAAAATCATCTCTAAAACTTCTTGCTCTCCCCAACTGAAATTTTCATTCGAGTGATAATTCCCTTTTTCTACATAACACCCCAGTAATTTTTTTAATTTATATTCTGCTTTACTAGCAAAATGTTAATTCATATAAGTTTTTTTAACTGGTGGCTTTACCATAACGGACTTGTTTTTTTCATTTTCAGAGTGAATATAATCTTTAAATTTTGAAATTAGGTTTCTTTAACATTATCTCAAATAGTTTTTTCACTGATGCCATCTATCAATAATCAATAATGTTTAAAACATAAATGACAGTCACAAAAGTACCTGTTAACTTTTTAACATCTATAAATCAATAAATATTTTTGTGGAGAAAATTTTGCTGACCTGCGGGACTCGAAACAGCATCTCTCCAGAAACATTCCAGAGTATTCTACCATTGAATAAATGCGAGCTCTGTGGAAAAAAGACAGAGCTGGCAATAATGTTTGCTCATGTTTCTGCATATCTTATCAAATATGAAACTCTATCTGCCATCTGTGTTAACATCATTTTTTTAATCCACTATCTGTTAATCTAAAATCTGCTAAAGGTTTATCTTTTTTACTAGTTTTTATTGTTACTATAATGATATACTTGCAGATAAAACTGTAGTTATCCACATCTGCGCAGGGCTCTAGATATCGTGCTTTTGAGCATACAGAGCTCTCATGGAAATACATACTTTTTTCACCATTAATTGTTTAAGTTAGCACATGGTTTCAATATGTTTATTAGCATAGTAACCTTTGGCTACAAGTATGGAATTAAACTCCAACAGGGGTCAGTCGGTAGCTCACCAGGTTCATAATCTGCAGTTCCCAGGTTTGAATCCCACCTGGACCAGTGTTTAGATTTATCTTTACTAAACCCCTCACCCTGCCCTCAGTCAGATTGGGGACACTGATGGGCTTTGAAAGACTGTCATTCGTTGGATGGGACATTAAGCCATTGCCGTGCTCAGGAGAGTCATATCTTGTTCATGTTAAAGCACACTCTGGTGGCCTTGATGGGAGGCTGTGATCTGTCTCCTAACAGGGGAATCCATGGGTTCCCTTCCCCAACCTTCTCTGAGCCCTTAGGGTCTTTGTGATTTGGCCATTTAGCCCGTTGTGTGCAAAAAAGTGCTGCTTAGAGGCAAAATAACCCAACTCAACCTCAACAGAAATTTCTACCTATCATTATGTGAGAACTGCATTATTATTTTTCACTTAACTAAAACTGATTAAATCTTATTTTCATTTGCTTTCCTGTCGCCATTTTGTTGCTTTAATCATGTGCCCCTCTTTTGTAACCACCAACCTCCCCAGCTTATGTTTGACCTAGCCATTGACATGCTAGATGGTGTCTCAGTGAAATACATGCATACACAATCATCACGCAGCAATGGCCTATGAAAAAGGTCTTACCAGACTGTAATTTTGTTCTGATATGTGTCTGTGCTGAGCTACAGCTGCTGCATTTGGTCACTGTAGGACAGTTCTAGCAAAGTCCTGTTTGACAGTCTTCCCATCGCATCCTTGGTCACCCCTCTTCCTGAGGTCTTAAGGCACACTATTCATTACCCTATTCTCTAATATGCAGCCATGCATGTGGGCAGGTTCTCTGTTTTTGAGCAATAAAATTTTGAAGTTTATCCTTTAAAATTACATTTTTAACAACTTTAAAGTCACCATCATTTTACTGAAGACGGAGCAGTGTGTCTTTGCTCCAAAGAGCATCTCTGTTTACTCTTGAGTAAATAGAGATGTATGTTGAATGAAGAGAATGTTTTGAAGAATAAACTTCAAAATTTTATTGCTCAATGATTAGAGAACTCTTAGTTAGGTAAATTATTTTCTGAGCAAGAAAGATTTTTTTAAATGTCTTTTTAAAAATCATCTAATATCTAAGACACTGCATACTCATTTAGAATCAAAAGCACCAACTTTATTCAATGATTGTTCCTCTCCTTACATAGGGTTCATGTTCTGCTACCATAACTAACTTGAGAAAGGTCCAAACCATTATACAACCTGATTTTAGTCTTTAGCTGTATATGCTTATTTTTTCACACACTCCATAGTTTCTTAAAAGCGACTTCTATGTATGTTTATATAGGTATGTATAAAGATATTGCAGCCCCAGCTGCAATACCTATTCTTCTATTTATATCGTCATACAACACCAGTATCAGTTACTAGCTCCCAAGATAATTAAATGAGAGACTTGCTCAAGGATGCAACAATTCAAAACAATCTTTCGAACGTGATGAAGAAATTTAATGATTTTTGTGCCAAATGAAAGCTTGTGATGCGGAGTGTGTCATAGGCTATGAAAAAAAAAAATTGACCCTTTTGCTTTCTTCCCCCCTAAAAAAGGGTAAATGTGAAAACTTGTTAAGCTATATCTCCAGAATGCGATGGCTGAAGGTAACAAGTTATACGTCGAATGAAAGCTACTGACACAGGGAATGTCCTAGACTAAGAAAAATTGGACTCTGTGCTTTCTTCCCCATAAAAAAAAAGGGGGGGGGGAAGTAAAAATGATTGTTCCTCTTATCTCCTGAATGAGAATGTGGAAAGTAATGAGCTATGTGTCGAATAAAAGCTAGTGACACGGGGAGTGTCACAGGTTATAAAAAAAGAACCCCTATGCTCACCTCATCTCCCCCCTAAAAAATGGGAAATAGTCATTCTGCCATATCATCTGAATGCCAGGGCCTACAGTTACGAGTTAGGTGTCAAATGAAAGCTCGTATAATGATGGTTCTATACTATTTCGAATTTCGCCCACACTATTCCCCCCTGATAAAATGGGGGGGGGGGGAGGTGGATTTACAGGGGATTGACTTTAACAAGTCGTCGCTTGGCTACTGATCTAAGGGACCTGGGTTCGAGCCCCAGGTAAGGCATGGATGCATGTGTCGTTTTCTGCTGAGGTCCTGCCATGTGTGTGCCAGTGTGTGATTTACAGGGGATTGACTTTAACAAGTCGTCGCTTGGCTACTGATCTAAGGGACCTGGGTTCGAGCCCCAGGTAAGGCATGGATGTATGTGTCGTTTTTCTGCTGAGGTCCTGCCATCCTCTCAGACCTTCTTCTAGGCATATAAACTGACACGCTCCTGTCAGACCTGTGGCAAGCAGCTGCTTGAGGGAATATTTATTTTTTTATTTCAAATTGAAGCTTATGACGTCTCCAATGTCATGGTCTACATGAAGCCTGAATCCAAAACAATGCTAAATGTGATCGATGTTTATGAGTCATATATCAAAGTTTTTGAAGGTAATAAGCTGAAAAAACCAATTTGTTCAATCATGGCAAACCCAATTTTTTCCCCCAGCTTATTATTTCATAAAAAATACCTATCTTCCTATAGTGCCCTAAAAAGTAGAAAATAATCCTAAAACATATATCGATGATGCAATCAGTCGCTAAGTTCGTATTTGCTTCAAAGGAAGATATGGCGCGATTTACCTACTTGACAAGATTGTCAGCACCCTATCTTCCTTTGAAGTGCATACAAACTCAGTGAATGATTGCACCATCGATACGTTTTACGATTGTTTCTACTTTTTTTGGGCAGTGTAGGAAGATAGGTATTTTTAAAATATTTTAATTTATTTTTTGTAATCTGTAAAGCTAGTAACACCCATTTCTAACACTGTAAGCACATCTCAAGAATCTGCCTAAGTGAAAATATTTTATCTATACATATACCACTCTGAATCCATACTGTCCATCACGCAATTGTCCATAAACCAAATTCTTAATTCTATTCAGCATAATCGTATAAAGAACTTTACCTGGAACAGAAACAAAAAGTAGACTAATACCCCTATAATTGTCACAAAAGCTACAATCACTTTTTTTTTAAAACAGGGATAATAATAGCTTCAGTAAAATCCTTAGGAACAGCACTTTTTTTGTAAAAAATATTCAGAATTTCAGTCAGCTCTGAAACAGCACAAATGTTTCTAGCTCTAATCACTTTAGTAGTAATTTCATCTACCACTAGGGATTAATGCAGTTTTAATTTAGAGATAGCCAAAATAACTTCTGAATGTTACAATGGGCCAACGTTAAAGCCAGTTATGCATATATCCTCATTACAACAAACAATGGGAGTAGCAATAGCTATGTTATTTAGAACAGCTAAAATGCTCAGCTCACTTAGCCATGACAGAATGCTGCCTTCAACCACATTACCATGTTTATCCCTCAATCTCTCTGTACCTTCTGTTTCTTTCCACACAAGAGATTATCTGGTACAACTCTCATTTGTTGTGTTGTCTGTAATAAGAATTACGATCAATGTACCACAAATTGAAAGAAGTGTAATGATTGTTTGATAGATGTCAGGAATATAATCTCAAATATACACTTATATGCTACAGATATTCTGCAGTGATAATTGGATATAGTTATTAATTAATTCAAACATTGGAGCTTCATCAGAGAAATTAGGCTTATATTTTAGCCTTAAGTATCTTTTACGAAGTTCTTTTTTATTTAAAAATATGATTGGTTTGATGTGCGTTCCACAGATATACTTTGTGATAAATTATCTGATACATCATCTACAAAGGTATAAGTTTTTGATTTATTGATCATGTAGTGTGCTCTGATTAGGTATTTTTACATAATAAATGTGGCTATAAATATTTGGTTATTTAAAAAATCTTTTAATATGTTTTCCACGGTATACTTGTCGGCGAAATTTTTTCCACAAAATATTTATTGATATATTGGCGTTAAAATGTCACCCAGGTAACGCTGTGATTGTCACCTATGTTTAAATCATTAATAATGCTAAATAGCATGATGAGACTTTATTATTTCCATCTCACTCAGCGCAATATAAAAAGGAATTGTTGCCACCTCTTGATCATAGATGGTGCCAATGGTTGGTGTCGAAAATTCATCGGTAAAAGATTTAAGTCTTAAATTAGTGGAAAAAAGATTAGCCGACATTAGTTCAATCAGTAAGAAATACTCTGGCATGTCCCTTATGTCGGCGAAATTTTTTCCACAAAATATTTATTGATTTAGTCTGATTTTATCTTGTTCCTAAATTCTTTCTGGAAGGTATCTTTTGGTTTTTCTAAAGCAAGAGATTTGCAGATCCAGATCCAGTGAACACACAGGCCAAGCCAGAAGTGTCACATGGTAGCTATCCAAGAATTGTTGAACGACGCATGCCACATGTGATGGGCATTGTCATGTTGGTTGATGGCACCAGAAAGCCCCTGAAGATAAGGTACGACCACAGGCTCCAACATCTCAGTGATGTAATGCTGGCTGTTCAAAGTACCGGTACTGCATACGAGGCGTGTGCGTGAGTGGAGTCCATTGACACCCCATACCATAACACCAGAGGCCAGATTGTATGGCACTGCATCATGCATGTCTCACTAAGCCTGTCGCTGCGGTACCGCAGATACAGATTCGTGCATCATGGTGCTGCATACTGAAGCGGGATTCATCTGAAAAGATGCGATGCCATTCAGACATCCATGCACAACGTTCTTGGCACCATTGCAGTTGCATATACCTTTGTTATAGAGTCAATGGTAGCTGAAGCAATGGCTGCCTAGCAAAGATGCCCCAATGCTGCAGACGAAGTCGAACCATACATGCAAACTGGTTGATGTACAACACACCCAAAGCGTTCAACTAAGGTGTTTGATGTGGCTGTATTATCATTCATAGCCATGCACACTAGATGTCTGCCCTATCGTTCGTTGTGTGACAGGGCTGTAGAGATCGCTCTCGTCGGTGAGTTCATTCCTCCTCTACCCACTGACGCCATATTCTCATCACTGTGGCAGCATTCCATCCAACACAAGCACTGATGTCTCGGTATGATAATCGGCCTTCACACAATCCCACAATTCTCTATCAATTAAAGTCGGAAAACCTGGTTGTAAGTATGCTGTATTCTTCGATGGGGCCATTGGAACTACCAATCCAAAGGTAATCCCTTTGGAGTGGTACCTGCCCATCTGGTCTCTTGGAAATCTAGAATATCTAGGTTTATTATGATGGAATTCCTGTGGGAGGACAGCAAGAGCATAAACTGTACGTAATGAACGACCTTACGTTCCACGTATCTGCAGAGAGAAAATTACACTGGGAAACAAATCATAAAAGTCATACCTCTGAGATGAAAGTAGCCATTTCTTAAAGATTTCAAGTTGCTGAACACGAATATGACAATAAAAATACAAAGTTGGCTACGATTTCTGAGAAATCCGCAATTGGTTTCTTATATAATAGTGTAATATGTACATATGACATGTATCAGTAAAACTCAGCTTCTACTTACGACGTCACTTGTACAGCTGCTCAGGATCATCTCTGCCGAGCGTCCAACGGTAGTCATCCAACTTTGAAGTGGACCAGTTTCCCTGGTATTGTTTCTCCATCGTTGCAATGTCCTGTGAAATCATTCACCTTGCTCATCACTAGCCATGCCGCAGTTGTCGGGAAAGAAATCTAAGTGGGAATGGAGAAAGTAGATCTTTAACCCTGCAAGACTAAACAGTCGTAAAATTTAAGCCTCGTGCGCGATTCAATTACTTCGGATGTTTCCGCTAATGCGATTGATATGACCTTCAGCAGTTGTATCTTTTATTTGAAATTAGTATGTATATGTGAAGAATTTGCGGTAAGATTATTTTTCGTGAAGTTACTGAGAGTTGTCGTCAATTTTACGAGTTGTCAAATTTACTTTGCATGGCCCAATTTGTCAAGATACATGCAATATTTTAAATATTGTTGTGTTGTCTGAAAGATTCGTGCAAGTGGAAAAGAAGCGTACAATTTGTGCATTTTGTCCGTCACGTCTACAGACGAGGATGACTACAAATTATTGCAGCCGCTGCAACCAAGCTATCTGCAGAGAACATCAGGCTTCACGTTGTCTGAATTGTGCGTTTAATATTTCTTTTAATTATGTTCTAGGTTTTTTTATTTCATAAAGAGTTATTTTTGTTTGTGGTGTTTTTGCTGTATGGGAAAATCGAAATTTTTTTTGTTTTTAACAATGAATAAAAAATTCATGAAATTTATGAGTGTTTAGTATTTGTATAACTTGTACATATATTTAGTGGTCTAGGGTTAAGGACATATTGCAGTCAAGTTTGTGATACAGAGACAACACGTCAACCAGTTTCTTGTAGTTGTCTGTCCTGACATTCCAGAGGAATTTAGTTGATACCAGACGAAACGTGTCACCCGTTTTTCTCGTCGCCCTGAAGCAGGTTGTCGAACATCTGGTCTCTGAAGAGCTCGCAGATCTGAGGACCCACAAAAATTCCCTCTTTAATTTTCGCTTTGCTGAGTCGAGGGAATTTGTCAGCCAAGTAGTTGAAAGCTGATGTAGTCCAGTCCATGGCTTTTAAGAAGTTTTTCATCACACCGAATTTGATGTGTATGATAGCAGGATTTTGTGCATTTCAATCAATCACAATAGCAGGATTTTGTGCATTTCTGTCAATGCTGAGTATTCCACATTCTTCTCTGAGGCCAGTTTCTCTTCACGTAATGCAGTCTTTGCTCGGCTGTCCCATTCACATAAGAAACAGCATTACTTTGTATATCCCAACTGCAGACCCATCAACAGAGCCACTACCTTCAAGTCACAACAGAGATGCCAGCCATATTTGCTGTATTGAAGACAGTTCAACAGCTATTTTAGGTTGTCGTAGGTTTCTTTCATGTAGACACCATGTCCGACTGGAATGTATGGAAGTCGATTTCCATTATGCAGCAACACTGCCTTGAGATTAAATTTCGAGGAGTTTATGAATTGTCCCCATTTTTGAAGGTCATGTTTGATTCCAAGAACATTCATCAGGCCATCCACATTGGAGCAGAACACAAGGTCATCTTCCTTTCTGAAGTAAGGTGCAAACTGCTCATGACGTTCGAAATGAAGTTACTTGGACATTTTCGTTGAAAAGATTCCATTGTTTAAGTCTTGATCCAAGTAACTCTGCTTTGGCCTTGGACAGCTCCAGATTGTGAACAAGATTGCTCATTTCTTTCTTCAGTGACAATGTGTGGCGTAGATGATGCACTAACACAGGTATCGATCATCATTAGACATCGAAGGCTGCGGAGAACCTGGCGTCCGTTTGCCTCCCTCCTCATTATCTGAATCGATGGAAAATTCTTCTGGAGGTTTGGGAATGGGAAAGCCTTCGCTGTGCAGAACTGGTCGGAGAGCAGATTGTATATTTGGGTACTCTATTGTCCACTTCTTTTTCCTTGTGATGCCTCCAGAAACAGATAGATCCATGCAGAAGTAGCAGTCATTTGCATGATTGCTTGCCTCTATCCAAACCATAGGAATAGCAAACAGCATCGCCACTCTTCACCTTTCAGCCACTTCAGAAGATTTCTTGCTAATGTACTGCAGCCTATGTTTGGGGCCCAGGCCTTGTCCTCGTTCTTGCATCCAAAATAAAACTCGTACGCTGCTTTCACAATTGGAGTGATGGCCCTTTTCTGGCTTGCAAACGTCACTTCCCCACAAATGCATCTGCACTATTATCGCAGTTACGAGGCATCACTACTGCTGGATTAAAACTGCAAGGATCACTTGTGTTGTACTTATAACTCAGGGGTGAATGGGAGTCGCTCAAATGACTTGCTTACCCTATGAGAGATGTCGCTTATAACTAACAATTGCATCATCTTTTGTCCACAATTGTAAAGCTGTGATGTCATGACTCAGACGATGCAAAACCTTCAGAGGTTGTGTGTATGGCTGGCTGATTCAATACAATGCAATATATTGCAATCTGGAGTTCAAATACAGCATTGCAAAACGGTTACCTATGTACTCAATGTGAACTGGGTCGTTTACACATGACCATCTCTGTCTCTCCTAAACAAGGGCCAATCAACAAATTTCATTGTCATTTTCGTGTTCAGCACCTTGAAATTAGTAAAGATTGGCTATTTTCATTTCAAAGCCTTTTTGTGTGTTGCCTAGTGTTATTAGTAGGATTTTTAAAGAAATTAGGTTTATTGAGAGAGGAAGGTCAACGATATCAAACAGCCCTCTGATCACAGGCATACGGCAAAGACCTGTTCTCCCACTGCTAAAGGCTGAAGTCACTGATGCTGGTAGGAACTTCAGGTACCACCTTTTCAAGTGGACCTTTTCAAGAGCCATATGGCATGCCTGAAACACATTTATCCAGTTTAGGATTGACGATGCCCTACTAGCTAAGTGAATGTTCAGGTACCTACAATGGCCTCTGATCAGGATTATCCACCAGCTGATATAAGGTATCCTGTGTCTCTCACTTAGGGCTGGCAACCCAGAAGCAAACAGAAAACACAGCGGCCCACCATTGCAGCAAGTTCAGGATCCGTAATCAAGCTCAAATCCATAAACCAATCCAGTCTAGTGGGTATAAATGGTCAACACCAGGACACTGTTTAGTTGCCCACTCCTCAGCAGAGTTGAAAAAAAGAAAAGTGGCCATAGATGACCAGATCAGTAGGCCACACTGAACTGGCAGCCCTCCCCTTCCGTTCCATTCCAAAAGAGAATATCTCTTTTGAAAGGTACTAATGGCCTGCACCACGAGAGGGTGGGATCTGACATTAGGTGCTAGACCTGGCCGGTTCTGTGCATCATCACTAGGGATTGGTACACAGCTCTCCTTCCAGTTTATGCCTAGCTACCATTTACAGATCCCATCCTCATCAAGTTATTTTATATGAAATCTTAATTTTTATCAACCAAATATACTGCGGCAATACAGAAATACCCAACCAAGTGCTTCATTGAAAATGCTATTAAGTGAATTATACATTAAAAACTTAAGACAAATAGATTTACTTGTGAATAAATTTTCTAATATTTTGACCCCTGACTGGGGTTGTCATCCGAAGAGGTTGCAGCTTTTTGGGACTTGCGAAATAACCAGATACTTATACCACATTTATTAACCTTTCCAGGGTCTATCCTGAAAAACGGTTACATCCATAAGCCTAGCCATTTTTCCACTATTCTCAGCAAAAAAAAAAGACACGAACTTTTTTTTTTTATCAAATAACCAGAGCTTGAAAACGGGTGGATAACTTTTCTTCTTCTTTAAGAAATCATTTGCGTTTTGTTCCCGTCTCCTTTAATAGGTTGCAAACATATAAAATTTGAATACATTAGTTTATATTGAATGATTTAAAAACTTATTCCCCTCCCCATCCTCTAAGTTCTTCAATGTGCCACTCTGGTATTTAATTTTTTTTGGTTTAGGAACTCAACTCTGCCAAGATATCCATAATTTATCACCGAAAGAAAAAAAAATCATGTTGCTCAGAAAAAAAGGCCGATAAAGTGTTCTTCCATGAACAGGAGAGAACATCCTATGAGAGTGAACAGTGCAAAGTCACCCTATACAATTCTGGCCCATATTCTTAGTTTCGTTTTTTCTTACAGTATTGAAAACGAAACTTCCAATGATATACAACTGTTTTTTTTTCAACAGGTTTCCCAAAATTAAGATTCAGTTGTCTAAGTAGGATACGTTTTTTCACTACAATAATCTGAAAAAATATTAGTGAATTCATTTAAGTTTTTTATTTTCATGAAATTCGGAAAATGGAAACTACAAATTGGGAAATCAGAAATTTTGGAACACCCACCTCAAACGTCTGAAAACTATCGTCTTCTTGAGGAACAATGGGGTGCGATCTGCAAATTCACTTTGAATACATAAAAAATAAAAAAAATACCCATCATCCCATATGTACAACAAAAAGTAGGAAACAAAACTTAAGCATATCGATGGGGCAATCAGTCAATGAATTTGTATTCACTTCAAAGGAAGATAAGAGAGGTATTCTTACCTATTTTCGTATTGATTTGACATTTGTCAGTTTGACAAAACCTTGTTCCACCTTATCTTTCGATCGCGATGGCGAAACTTAATGATTTATGTGTCAAATGAAAGCTTGTGACGCGACGAGAGTCATAGGCTATAAAAAATTGACCCCCCGTGCATTCTTCCCCCCTAAAAAGGGTCCTGACCATATATACCAACCTGAACGGAATTATGGCTCTGAGGTTGATTATGGATCCTGATTTGTTGCACTGGTGAGCTTCTGTGGAGGGAAAATCTTCCGCCGTGTTTTCTGTTTGTTTGTGGGTTGACAGCCCCAAGTGAATAGATTCACAGGATATGTTTATCAGCTGGTGGATAATCCTGAGGAGCGGTCATCTCAGGCACCTGAACTCTTTACTTCTACTGGCATCGTCAAATTCTACATTGGAGGAAGTCTCCCAGTGTAGATGGCTTCAGCCTTTAGTGGTGGGGGAACGGATCTTTGCCCCATGTCTGCGATTAGGGGGCTATTTCATATTGTCGGCATTCCCTCTCAATAAACGTAGTTTCTTTAAACATCCCATTAACCAATTTCTCTCCGTAGTTAGTTGGAATGTGAGGACTCTCCACAGAGTTTTATCTATTGATGTCCTCGCACAAGAATTCCACCGTTATAATTTAGATATTCTCGACTTGCAAGAGTCCACATGGACAGATAAAGGTCAGATTCTTAAAAATAATTTTGAATTTCTCTTTACCGGGAGAGCAGACAATAAACATCACGAAGGCGTGGGTCTGCTTCTCAGCAGACACGCTAGTGATGCCCTTCTAGGGGATCTTCACCCTAGGGATCCTCCACTAGTACTTTCCCCCTATGACGTCACCGACCACATCCGGTCACGTGATATGACGTCACAAGCCACGCCCCCTTATTAATATTAATTAAAAATTCCACCCCCCTTTATGAAAAGCCCATGGTGCTACCTAGTGTATATGCTGAGTACTATTTTTAGAAAAATACTATTTTAGTCATAATTTTTCGAATTTTTGACACCCCCCTTTAAAAAAACCCTTATCAAAAGTTAGCTCCCCTTTATGAAAAAGCCTGTGGCGCTATCTAGTGTATATGCTGAGTACTTAGGAAAAAACCCTCTATTTTAGTCGTAATTTTTCCAATTTTTGACTCCCCTCATTAAAAAACCCCCGTATCAAAAGTTCCGCCCCCTTTATTAAAAACCCTACCTGTATTTTTAAGCCCCCCTGGTTGACTCGCCTGTATTTTTTAAACCCCCTGAATTTCCTAACCTGAAAAAGATTTTTGGTGGCGCCATCTAGTGTATACTTTAACAAGTTTGACTCGCCCCTCATTAAAAAACCCCTTATCAGAAGTTCCACCCCCCTTTATTAAACTTCCCCGATCAAAACTCCCCTGGTATCTAAGCTCATCTGAAATTTCCAAGTCAACTAAACTTTTTGGTGGTAACCCCTCGGTGAATGGCTGATGTAATCCTCTAAATATTACAAAACTAAACTTTTGGTGGCAACCCCTCACAGAATGGCTGATGCAATCCTTGAACAAGGTCCCATATTTTGCGAATTGGACCTTCACCAGAATAAGGACTGTACCGCAGTAACTGTTTTAAAAGACTGTCCCACAGAAAATGAAATGAAAAAATGCTATTGAAAAAAAAAATAAAAAAATTAATAAAAGGAAAACGGCGAAAAAATCTGATTTAAAAACATACGTAATTATGAAAAATATTGAGGGGTAATATGGTGTGGTGACCTCTATGGGCGACATAAAAAGACCCATGTTCGGAACCTCACCCCGGACCGTTTTATTGACGGATGATTTTAACGAAAGCCCTGCGAAATTAAAAAATATTATTCCAAAGGGGAATCACAAGGGTTTTATTGACGGATGAATCTTGAATCACCCCCTGCGCTGTCTTACAACATGAAAACCCACTCGCAGCCTTGACCACTGTTTTAGGACTCGAAATTTTTCCTAGTCCAGAGACGGATGACACCCCCTCTGATTAAACCCATCCTCATTTCAATCTCCTTTCGTTTCAGGCCATCACAGGAGATGGAAACAATGTTTTCTCTTATCGAAACATCCCCTTTATGATAGGTCAGGTATTTGTTTACCCCTTCGGAAGAATTTCCCTTCGAGCCCCTAAACCTCCAAGAGTTGAGCTTCTCTTATATAGTTTCCATCGGATTGATGCTGTCAGATATCTGCACTTTCCGCGTCGGAACTTGTTTTGGAAAGTGGTTTTATGTTAAATCTGCCATGTCTCAATTAATTACTATCTGTAAGTACAGGGTGGGTGCAAAAACTTGCTTTTTTTGAAGGCGAATGAAAGAAATATTGTTGCTGATAAATAAAATTTATTTTTTAATAATGAAATAACATAATTTCAAATTTCAAATAATGCTGTTTTAAACAAAATATCTTGAATGTGGTGGCCACCGTTCTCTGTGCACTGATGCAACCGATTTCTGACGTTCCCTCTACACGTTCCATCAAGCTAAATAAATGCTAATATAAAAAATAAAAATAAATACCCCCCTCAAGCAGCTGCTTGCCACAGAGGTCTGACAGGAACCTGTCAGTTTATATGCCAAAGTAGAATAGTGTTACTAAATAGTGTTTTATATCTGATTGGTCGTCATTTCAACTAAAATGATGTGTCCGTGTAACTTTTATTACGATCTTGAATCCTTCAATCTCTGCTTCGAAAAAATAAATTCTTTTTTAAGTAGTCGATAATTGTAACCTTCCTGAAGATAGTGTATGAATAAAAGATTTTTCCTGCAAAGCAGTTTTATTGAGGTCTACTTAACTGAATCGAGAAAGGTAAAAGAATTACTATCTGAAAACTGTATACAAGAGTACATCTTTCGCTTTAGTGACTTTTCGATGAGATTTCCTAATAGAGCTATACTGCCAATCTGGTGTTAGCGTCTTTTGTAATGAGCAACTGACACAACATGTTTGAACACACGATTCATAGAAACATGAAAACATACACACAAACACACATCCGATTCACTGAAACAAACATGAAAACATACGCAAACGCATGTAACGCACGCACAAACATACAATTAACACATGTACAGAGACGAAACAAATGTGTGACAAGATATGAAAAAAAATCGCATTCATGTATGCCTAGACACACACACTTGGAAAGACATCCGTTGAATATGTATAATGCCATACACCACACAAGAATATACTATGCATAAGATCAGGGAAATCGTACATACATAATCTTTACATATTCATAGGTTTATGTAAAATTAAACAGGATTTTTATTCTGCTTGAAAACAGCTATTGCCTTCCGTTCACTCGAATCAGACTTAAAGTTAATGCAGTCAACATACTATAATTGCTATGACTGTTCATACTATTGTAAGAAACAGCCAAACTTTCAAAAGACAATTTCTATTGAAGTGACCTTTACTGATAAATGGCGCTGGTTAAATGCCCAAAACGTAGAAAATCGCTTATTTACGGTTTTTTAACTGTTGCATGTATTGAAACGCAAAGTATTGTCTAACAGATCAATTCTGGGAGCCCTCAGAATCGAGAATCATTTAGTACACACTAATGGAGTAATGCTACTTTCTATAGGTATTGTTCTTCCAGATTTCCAAACAAGTGAAACACCATAACATTATCAAAAAACCGTGTGCTTGCTGGAAACACATTCACACGAACATAGTGCCACTTGTTCTAAGAATTCCCCACTAGTGTAGAAATATTCTCATGCTGGAAAAATAACTAAACCGATTCTTAGACAGTGTTAGATTTCCTCATGTAGTGAAAAACACGAATACATATTATTGTCGAAAAAAACGTGTGCTTGCAGCTAAAAATAACCACCTTCGCCCTTATAAACGCAGTTTACTTACGCGCTTATTGAACCTAGTAGGGAGCTGTAGAAATACACACAAAACCCTGAAAAGAGCATGAGGGCGAAAATATAGACATCCTTAGTGCAAATCTCTATTGATTGCAAAATCTTAGTGAGTTCGAAATCAGTGTATCTTCAAAAATATGTGCAATTATTTGTCATAGCGGTTACAGAATTTTTTCATACGACATAGGTGCTCAGCAACACTCGTGTATTACCATGGATCTCTAGATTTCTTAGATCAGAAGTAACTAACCTACTGTCTATGAGATAAATCTCTTAATCTGCTGGCTATCATAACTTACAGCTGCATTGTGTGTAAAGTACTGTCCATTTCAGGCTATTGTGAGATTTTCAACGTAAGCAGATATATGGAAAAAATAATAATCTGACTCAGATGATGCTTGCGATTTTACCTTTTTCGGCAAATGGTGCGATGAAAGTAAATGTACATATGTGGAAGATGAATCAGTGATTGAGCAAGTTACTTTAATTACCTTGCGAGATGTATGAGGAAATGCATAGATATTGAGAAACATGCATCTGAAGATTAAGCTATATTGAGTTTATCTCTAAGATTGTATGACCGTGAAGCAAACTTGCAATCAGTTTTTAATTCTAAATGCCTGTTTGCATGGATATAGTCTTCTTCCCCTAGCACATCTCTGATTCCAGTTATATTTCATAACCTAAAGGACAGCCATCTGCAAAGAATCGGTATGATCAAGAAGATTAATTGCATTCCCAATAATATGGAACACAGCATTATCCCTTGGAACTTTTAATTTCATAGATTCTTATCGAGAAGCTAATCTATCGGCAGACGAATTCCTTATTTTGAATTGCTGCATGTAACAGTAATTATTTAACTTTCTCATTAGGATTGAGGAAGATAAAACTCACAGAGCAGAATGCTCTTCCTGTAAGTAAATGATTTAGATAAACAGTAGCATATCTGTTTTTCGCATCATAGGACTGTACCATAGGGCAGCGCGTGAGTTGACCCGTGACCTTTATCACCGGTTGTCTGTTGTTGCACACTCGTCTCCCTGCATATTGGCAGATCACATGACAATGATAGTGGAAGCTTTCAGTACTTGTAACAGAGGCGATGTTAGAAGTGGGAGCGTGTATGGAATTTTCTTGTTTTTAGAAGGGTATTGCAGGGATTTTTAACGCTCTTAGTTTGTAAAGGTATTTTTCTGCCACTTAGTACGACCTACGTGAGAACATCGGCATATGTGCAGAATTTTCAGGCTTGATCAGAACATATATGTCAGAGCATAGTTAGGCGGATTTTCATGTTGCTGGTAGCGTATTGATGAAGCTTTCTCATGTAGCTTGTTCCATAGATATAGGGATATAGAATTAGCTCAGATAAGTTGAGAGGGTACAATCGCTTGAGACTTATGTATTATTATTTTATAGTTGGTTAGTGTATTTGTTAATGCTCCCTACTCCATTAACTCATGTTGGAACTAAAGTTTTTTACACAAGCGGAAACGTGTGAATTCTAACTTTTAGCATTCTGCCGCGTTTCTTTACAGAATTTACCCGATGAAAACAACTGACCTTGCAAAGCGTGTACTAACGAACTGACGGCGCAACGCGAATTTCATCACCGTGATGAGTCATATGTTTGCCGGTAAATGGTGGAAGAGACAATTTTTAAAAACTGTAAGAGCGTTTGTAGATTTAAAAAAAATCATTACTCCCATAGCTGTTTTTTCTTCGGAGTAGCGTTACTTCCTAGGAAAGAGTTTGCATCGTGTACTGAGGATACAGTGGTAATAAGTATTAGGACTAAAACCATGTCGCATAACGGATATACTTACAGAGAGTAATTAATTGAGACATGGCAGATTTAACGTAAAACCACTTTCCAAAACAAGTTCTGACGCGGAAAGTGCAGATATCTGACGGCATCAATCCGATGGAGACTAAATAAGAGAAGCTGAACTCTTGGAGGTTTAGGGGCTCGAAGGGAAATTCTTCCGAAGGGGTAAACAAATACCTGACCTATCATAAAGGGGATGTTTCGATAAGAGAAAACATTGTTTCCATCTCCTGTGATGGCCTGAAACGAAAGGAGATTGAAATGAGGATGGGTTTAATCAGAGGGGGTGTCATCCGTCTCTGGACTAGGAAAAATTTCGAGTCCTAAAACAGTGGTCAAGGCTGCGAGTGGGTTTTCATGTTGTAAGACAGCGCAGGGGGTGATTCAAGATTCATCCGTCAATAAAACCCTTGTGATTCCCCTTTGGAATAATATTTTTTAATTTCACAGGGCTTTTGTTAAAATCATCCGTCAGTGAAACGTGGTCCTGGGTGAGGTTCCGAACACGGGTCTTTTTATGTTGCCCATAGAGGTCACCACACCATATTACCCCTCAATATTTTTCATAATTACGAATGTTTTTAAATCAGATTTTTTCGCCGTTTTCCTTTTATTAATTTTTTAAATTTTTTTTTCAATAGCATTTTTTCATTTCATTTTCTGCGGGGCAGTCTTTTAAAACAGTTACTGCGGTACAGTCCTTATTCTGGTGAAGGTCGAATTCGCAAAATATGGGACCTTGTTCAAGGATTGCATCAGCCATTCTGTGAGGGGTTGCCACCGAAAGTTTAGTTGACTTGGAAAATTTCAGATAAGCTTAGATACCAGGGGAGTTTGTGATCAGGGAAGTTTAATAAAGGGGGTGGAACTTTTGATAAGGGGTTTTTTAATGAGGGGCTAATCAAACTTGTTAAAGTATACACTAGATGGCGCCACCAAAAATCTTTTTCAGATGTTAGGAAATTCAGGGGGGTTTAAAAATACAGGTGAGTCAACCAGGGGGGCTTAAAAATACAGGTAGGGTTTTTAATAAAGGGGGCGGAACTTTTGATACGGGGGTTTTTTAATGAGGGGAGTCAAAAATTGGAAAAATTACGACTAAAATAGAGTTTTTTCATAAGTACTCAGCATATACACTAGATGTCGCCACGGGCTACCTGATGAGTCTCGACCTCGAACTTTGATGATCCTCAATCAGTTGGCCTCCCTCATTTCGCACTTTGTGGACTGTTAGACATACTGTGCTGACTAGATTTTTTCTCCAAGGTCCAATATTACACCCAACAATGGGCATGGCCAACGGAGCGACTAACATCTCTTCCATTCTTCAGTGGAACTGCAGAGGCTTCAGGAGCAAGGCTGCTGATGTCTGGAACTACATCAACATCCTTGCTCCCATCCTTGCTCTCTGTGAGGCCAGCCACCCTGATTACTGTCTTCAATTCCTATATTGTGCACACCAGCAAGAGTCATCCGCTCTCCCGCAATGCGGCGATTCTTGTGCACAAGAACGTCACACATCATGCTATTGATCTCACTTTCAGTGATGCGAACAGTGATTTCGTGGCATACCGCTTCCGGCTGAACATCCATGATATCACCCTGATATCCTGTTACATCCGGCCTTGCACTGCCTTTCCTAATCCACCTTACAGGATATTCTTTTGCAGTGCCCTCAGCCCTGGATTCTCTGTGGATATTTTAATCTCCACAGCCCTTCCTGGGGTGGAGACAACAGTGATCAGCACGGGGTGGATATTGAGAATGTCATCTTGCAGCACAATCTCTATGGCTCGCTCACTTTCTACAGACCATGTACCTACAGCTCCATTGATCTGACCCTCAGTTCTTCCAGCATTGGTTAATATCTCAGCTGGTCAGTTGACCCTGACACCTGGGGCAGTGACCACTTCCCGCTGCACATCTCCTTGCTTCCCAAGGGACGTGCAGCCCCGAGAAGAACGTCGATGCTTACCGACTGGCAGCTCTTTCAGCAGATCTCATCTGAAGGACTCGCTGCCATCAAAGCTGCAGATCTCAGTGCAGTGTCAGAGGCCCTCACTGCTGCATCTGAAGCCTGCACTGTTTTGATCTCGACACCCGGGCATCTTCCCCCTCCGGATATCCACTATAAGCAACTTTGCACCATTCACCGCCAAGCCGAAAGGCGTGCCCGCCGCTCTGGTAGATTTCCTGACATTCTTCATGCTCGAAGGCTACATGCTGCGATCAGAAGGTACCTTAACCGACGTGAAAGGTTCAGGTGGCAATCCTTCTGCTCCAGCATTAATGTCTTCACCCCTTCTGGGAAGGTCTGGAAGTTCATTAGGAACCTGATGGGGAAGCCACAGCCTGCCTTCCCCTTCCATAACCTTGCCCTGTTACATGGGGAGGACTTAGCAGCCACCGCTAATGCTTTTTTTGCGGCATCTCACCTCTTCCTTTCCTGCTCCACCAGTGAATGTTCAGGATACAGTTCAGCAACTCTCTCTGGTTCTGAGCCTTGCTATAATGGCAGATACAGCTCAGCAACTCTCTCTGGTTCTGAGCCTTGCTATAATGATCCTTTCACCTTGCAGGAACTCACCTCTGCAATTGCGGCTTCGAAGTGCTTGTCGGCCCAGGCCCTGACAGCATCAGCTATACTCAGTTAGCTAACCTGTCACCTGAGGCTCTGCTTGTGCTTCTCAAAGCCTTCAATCACTCCTGGACCACCTGCATAGTACCTTAGTCATGGAAGGCAACACACATCATGCCTATCTTGAAGAAGGGAAAACCCGCCACGGAGCTGTCCTCTTACATCTTGCCTTCACAGCTTCACTTCGGAGCTGTCCTCTTACATCTGTGCTCTATCATCAAGATCCTAGAGAGACTGGTCCTTGGACACCTGGAATGGTACCTAGAGTTCAGTGGCCTCCTCCCTGACAGCCTCTCGGGTTTCCGCAAAGGGAGATGCACGTTGGACAATCTCATCGACTTTATCTCTGCTGCTGATCAGGCGTGGTCCCTGGGAGAGACTACTGTTGCTGTCTTCTTCGACATCCAGAAGGCATTCGATTCCCTGTACCACTCAAATATTCTCTGCAGGCTCCATGATCTCGGCCTCAGAGGTAATATCAACCAGTGGATCTCACTGGTTGATACAGTTCAATCTCAACAGTTCTGATCTCCAACAGGACTGGTCGCGTGAAGCTGGGCAACACGCTCAGCGTCTCCCACATCATCGGTCATGGAGTACCTCAAGGGGGTGTCCTCAGCCCGATGTTACTGAACATCTTGCTGTCAGGCCTACCCTCTCGACTCGAGGAGAGAGTGGGTATTTCCATTTACGCAGACGATATCTGCATCTGGTTCCCTAGCCAGGACCCCTACCATGCTCAGCTCGTGATGAAAAGAGCTGTGGACACGGTCGTCAAGTTCTTCGACAACCTAAGCCTCGCTCTTTCCACTGATAAGACTGTGGCCATGGTTTTCACGAGGAGACGCCTTCCACCCACCTTCCCTGACCTCTTGCTTTGGCCAGATCATATCAAGGCCGTCCAACAGCATAAGTTCCTTGGTGTGGTCCTGGACAACAGTCTGAGCTGGGGCCCCCACATCCAGCATCTTAAGACAGCTGCCACTGCACAGAGAAATATACCGTCCTTTCTTGCTAGTACCCACTGGGGAAGTTCCTGCAAAACCCTCCTGATCTTGTACCGGCACTTGATCCTCTCCCGCATCAACTACAGTGGTCACCTGTGCAATGCCTCTGATACACTGCTCAGCAAGTTGGCAACTGTCCACACTATATCTCTGTGCCTCTGCCTCGGACTCTGCTCTAACACACCTAATGCGTCTGTCATTGCAGGGGCTGATGACATGCCTTTCCACCTGCACTGGAAGAGAGATGTGTTGTGTCATCTCTCGAGGCTCCATTCCCTGCACACTCTGGGTTCTGGCAATGCTCTCTTCCCCAACCTTCCACCCTGGAGGAACAGTGATCTAATGATCAATATCACTATCCCTTCTCTTGGTCGGAAGAGCGACTCTGATCCATTGGCCATCACACTTCTCTCCACCTCCTATGTCACTGCATGATATGAGAGATGTACTGAGGTCTACACTGATGGATCTGTGGACCGGGAGAGGCAACGTGCTGCCTCTACCATTGTCATCCCCGATACTGGCATTGCCAGAAGTTTCCGTCTCCCACATCTAACCTCCTCCATCTGTGCAGAGCTTCATGCTATTCTTGAGGCTGTACTTTTCATCCTCAGCCTCGAGAGTGGCAACTTTGTCATCCTCTGTGACAGCAAGTCAGCCTTGGAAGCTCTCAGAAGCGAGACAGCAAGAACTGCAACCCCTTCCTCATCCAGAAGATCACGGAGACTTGCTTGATGGTCACTTCTGCTGGAATCACGGTCCATTTCCAGTGGATCCCTTCCCACGTAGGGATACCTGGAAATGAGCTCGCTGATCACACTGCAAAGGAGGCACTGGAGAGTCAGAGGTGTGTAATTAATTACCCTCTCTCTCTCAGCGACTGCAAGAGTTCTGTCTCACAACTGGTGAGCCAGTTCCGTCTTGCTCAGTGGCAGAAGGACAGCAGGTGTTCCTCATTCAGGTACCTGGTTGAACCTTCTCTCACTGCTCCTAACCTCGGTAATCTCCTCAGATCTGAGGAGACCCTCCTTCATCGTCTCCGAATTGGTGTCATCTACAGCAACTCTATGCTGCACACTCTTGGCAGAGTTTACAGTCCAGACTGCCACCTGCGGCACACCTGAGACTGTATCCCACGTTCTGCTCAACTGCTCCCGCTACAATGCCGAAAGAGATAGAGATAATTTGTTCCGGGAGCTTAATGCTATAGGAACCACTGACTACTCCATCACCTCCCTCCTCGGCAACAACCACAGTGCAAAGCTGCAACATGCATGCTTCCGTATTGTCATTCTTTCAGAACATTGGCCTCCTATGCAAGGTATAATGTTCAGTACTTTTACATTGTCCTGAAAAGGGCCTTTTTTTTCCCCGAGAGAGTGCTGAGAGGCAGATTCTACTGCATCCGCTATCCCACTCATCCGTTGTTACTGGTGTAGGGAGCCCCTTCTAATTTCACCATATTTACAACACCCTGAACCTTGGGACAGAACTTTTGTTAAGGGGTTTTTTTAATAAAGGGGGAGGAATCTTTGATTAATTATTAAATATGAATATTAATAAGGGGTGTGTGGCTTGCGACGTCATATCACGTGACCGACCGTGGCCAGTGACGTCATAGGGGAAGCACTAGTGGGGGTTAACCAGGGTGCAACTAAACTACTGATACGAGT
The DNA here is from genome assembly GCA_038380435.1 of Ryuthela nishihirai. NCBI lineage: Eukaryota > Metazoa > Arthropoda > Arachnida > Araneae > Heptathelidae > Ryuthela > Ryuthela nishihirai. The sequence continues at coordinate 730,146 of JAWZYU010000023.1, read as the reverse complement.
TCATTAATGAAAGGTTTCTTACAGCAAAATTTCAGACAAGTGTTAAAGACTTGAATGTTATCTGCTGTTATGCCCCCACTGAGGATGCCGATGAGGATAGATTTTACGAACAACTTCAGTATACTTTGAATTCTTTCAAGAAAGGAGATATTACCCTTGTTCTAGGTGACTTCAATGCCAAAGTTGGTACTCACTCTGACCTTTGGGGAGGAGTAATAGGCCCTTTTGGTATTGGTAGCTGCAATGGCAATGGGCAATGTCTCCTACAGGTAAGTAAACTCAATGGATTCAGAATAACTAACACCTATTACAAACATTGCGACATACATAAGTACACATGGGTTTCACCTGATGGGCTGCATAAGAATATGATTGATTATATATTAATTAACAGCAAATGGGTTAGTTCAGTTAGGAATACTAGGTCATATAAGAGAGCTGAAATTGGATCTGATCATTACCTTCTTAAAAGTGTCTTGCAACTTAAACTTAAAAAGTGTTGTGCTAAGGTTAAAAAATTTACCTTAAATACTGGAGCTCTGAAAGACCCAGTTATAACTAAAGTTTACCATAATAGGTTACTTAGTCATTATGACAGCATGGTTTGCTTACTACTGAAGTTGAGGAAGAATGGGATCATTTTAAACAGGCATTTTTGGACACTAACAGTACTCTTTTATGAAAAAAGGAGCAGAGGAGGCAGAATTATCTGAGTGATAAGGTACTTGAACTTATTTCAGAAAGAATGAAATGCAGGAATGTCCTTAATCATCACCCTACTAGTCCTAATAGAAAGCATTACAGAGAGATTAATAAACGTGTAAAGGATCAGTTAGCTGCTGATAAGAGTCTTTGGCGTGATGGCTTGGTTGACAAAGGCGAAGAAGCAGTTAGACAGCACAACAGCAGAGAGCTATACCAGAAAGTTAATGTTTTGTGTTGTTGAAAACGGACAAATACACAGGGATTGACGGATAAACAAGGTAAGATTATAGAAGGTGAGGATTCTGTCATAGGTGGGCTGAACATTTCAGTGATATTATGTGGTTAGTTCTACTTCCATTGTTTGCAATGATGATAGATGCATTGGTGGCTTTACTGTTGGCCCTATAACTCAATCTGAAGTAATTTTGGCTATTTCTAAACTTAAACTTCATAAATCCCCAGGTGTAGATGAAATTACTGAGGAAATGCTTAGAGCTGGGAATGTTTCGGTTTCCACTTGGATGACTGAAATTTTGAATATCTTTTATGATAAAGGCATGGTTCCTAAGCATTTTACCGAAGCTATTATTATTCATATTTTCAAAAAATGTGATCGCAGTTCTTGTGATAACTATAGGGGTATCAACCTACTCTCTGTCCCAGGTAACGTTCTTTCCATGATTGTGCTTAATAGAATTAAGATCTGGTTGACCGTCAATTGCGTGATGAGCAATGTGGATTCAGAAGTGGTAGGGGATGTGTGGATCAGATATTTTCACTTAGGCAGATTCTTGAGAAATGTTTAGAGTTTCAGAAACCTTTGGTTGCTAGCTTTGTTGATTTCAAAAAGGCTTTCGACTCTGTTGATCGTCATAATTTGTGGTTGATTGTGAGATCATATTGTATACCTGACAAGTTAGTTAACATAATGAAAGCTCTCTATAATAACACTGAGTCGTGTGTGAGAGTTGGTAAGGCTTGTAGCAATTGGTTTAGCATTACTTCTGGTGTTTGACAAGGATGGTTGGATCTCCGTAGCCCATGGCTGCTTGAGGATGATGATGTTAATGAAAAAGGGGGAAATGTGAAAAATGATTGTTTCTCTGTTTCTCCTCAACGCGAAGGCCGAAAGTAACAACCTATACGTCGAATGAAAGCTTCTGACGTAAGGAATGTCATAGCTATGAAAAATTGACCCCTCGTGCTTTCTTCACCCTAAAGAAAGGGGGGGGGGAAATGAAGATTATTCCGCTATATCTCCTGATTGCAACTCCAAAAGAGAGCAAAAATGTGGACGATGTTTATGAGTTAAATTTCAAATGAAAGTTTTTAGTGACAAAAGAAATAAATAATTTAAACAGTACCTATCTTGCTATGTGTCACTAAAAAGTAGAAAATGAACCTAAAGCATATCGATGGTGCAATCAGTCAGTGAGTTCGTATTCACTTCAAAGGAAGATAGGGCCCCGATTTACCTTCACAAGATTGCCGGCACCCTATCTTCCTTTGAAATGAATACGAACTCAGTGATTGATTGCACCATCGATGTACTTTAGGTTTATTTTCTACCAGATAGGATTATTTGTAGGGCCCATATATGAAGATAGGCATTTTTAAATTTTGTAATTTATATTACCCATTTACCTACCTTGCTATTGCTTTTCGCTTTGGGGCGGGGTGGCTCAGTCGGTAGCGCGCCAGGCTCGTAATCTGTAGTTCCCAGGTTCGAGTCCCAGCTGGTTCAGCATAGAGATTTATCTCCGCAAAATTCCCCGCCTTGCCCACTGTCAGTAGGGGACACCGATGGGCTTGGAAAGGCCGCCGTCCGTTGGATGGGACGTTAAGCCGTGGTACCGTGTGCAGGAGAGCCATACCCTGTGCACGTTAAAGAACACGCTGGATGGCCTTGACGGGAGGCTACCATCTGTCTCCCAACAGCTGTTCCAGTGGGTCCCCTCCCCCAACCTTCTCTGAGCCTTCGGGGTCCGTGTGACCTGGCCATTTAGCCCATGGTGTGCAAAAAAGTGTCGCTCAGAGGTAAAACAACCCAACCCAAAAGCTTTTCGCTTTTAACATTTGTCGGTTTGTGGATTTGTCAAAATAGTTGTTCCACCATATTTTTCGAACACGATGGAGAAACTTAAGCTTTCATTTCAAACATAAATCATTATGTGCGGGGAGTGTTATAGGCTATAAAAAAATTGACTGCTCCATGTTTTCTTAGCTTCACGTGGCCGATTGGTTAGCACGCTTGGCTACTGATCTAAGGGACCTGGGTTTGAGCCTTTGGTAAGGTATGGGTTAAGTTGTTTTTCTGCTGATGTCCTACCATCCTCATAGACTTTCTGCAGTGGCATTTAAACTGATAGACTCCTGTCAGACCTCTGTGACAAGCAGCTGCTTGAGGGGGTATTTATATATATATTATAATTGTTTTCTTTCCCCCTAAAAAAAGGGGAAATACGAAAACTATTGTTCCATTGTATCTTCAGAATGCGAGTTCCGAAAGTAACAAGCTATGAATAAAAAATAAATACCCCCTGAACCAGCTGCTTGCCACAGAGGTCTGACAGGAGCCTGTCAGTTTATATGCCATAGTAGGAGATCAAATGAAAGCTTCTGACGCCTGGAATGCCATAGGCTTAAAAAATTACTCCCCCATGCTTTCTCCCCCCCCCCTCTTCAAAAGTGATAGGGATTGCTTCTAAATAATAAAATCCGGAACCGCCAAACTCAGTATACTGCTTCCCCTAATAATAACTTAGATCAATGGTAGGGTTAGAACCGCTTAAATTTATCTTCCCCAAAAAATTTACTCCCTTCCTTGAAAAAAGGGCAGGATTTGCTTATAAACGGTAAGAGCTAGAACCGTGAAATTCTGTATACATCATCATCCTCAAGCAGCCATGGGCTACGGAGGTCCAACCAGACCGTGCAATTTAGTTCTTCAAGCAAGTCTGTCCTGAGCTACATCTACTGCATCTGGCCACTGCACACCAATTCTAATAAGCTCCAGTTTGACATTGTCTGCCCGCCGCATCCTAGGTCTCCCCCTCTTTCTGAGGCCTTTAGGCACACTGTTCATAACCCTATTCGTCAATCTATAATTATTCATACGCGCAACATGGCCAAATCAACGGAGTCTTTCTCTGCACAATATGCTGCTTTAAGGATGTTGCCAACTCCTTTGCCTAACCTCATCATTAGTTACAAAATCGAACCACCTAATGCCCAAGATACTGCGTAAACCTCTCCACCACCAAGTTCACCCCACATTCCAACTTAAGTAATGAGTGAAAGAATTTTGTCTTCAATATTTATTTCTCCTTAAAAAAGAATGACTCAGTGGAAGTTCTGATATTTTCTCTAGAAAAAAAAAAACAAGGGATTTCTCTTAAATGATAAGACCTATGATTCTTCTCACACTAAATTAAACAAACGGCATATGACCTCCCATCTTTCTTCCATCTCCACAAACCTCCTTCCCCGCTCCCACACAGGCAAATACCGTGGAATTTCACCTAAGCAATAAAAGAGAGAATCACCGAATTTGGTATACAGCTTCCTCTCATCCTCGCATCAAAGAATATGAAGTTATAACCCCTTTCATTCCCCCCTCTAAAAAGCCTCTTCTGATAGAATAGGGGAAAATATTTTTCCTAAACGGTAAGAACTACGATCACCGAATTTGGCATGCAGCTTCTTTTCATCAAGGTTCTAAAGTTCCAAATTTTAATAGAAGTAAATGCAAAAAAAAATTCTAGGAAAAGAAACGATATATAAATTGCGCACTGCCGCTCTTTTTGCCTGGGGGCGTTTGTGGTGTGAATCCAGGTTCCGTAGACAAAAGCATATTTATAATATAATAGATGATTATTGAAATTATAGTAGACAACAGACAACAAAATTTTTTTTAATTAATATGTTTCAGGAGGAGGGGGGTATCGTATTTGAATCGCTCCGGCCCTGAGCTCCTCTTTGCATCATGTGCAAATCAGTAATATAGGTATATGTTGCAGTCTTGTACGGAAATTTTGAGCTTTTTCCTGTTGGTGCATTTTTAGTTTAGAGCAGTGTATATTTACAGTACGTTTTCACTACATTACGCAGCATGAATGAAAAATATTTTCACAGAATCCTACGCCCGTAAAGAACCTTCCTGGTTGTCACTTATTCTACTGTTTTAACCGAAATGAAATTATTTGACATTGTTTTATATTTGCTAATCATTTACAATTAAACTTAGTCCATGACTAATACGATTTCAGTTCAACATTTTTAAAAAAAATACGCCTGGTTTGCGACTAACATGACCGGTCCTCTGTTTTACACGATTCTTAGGTGCTTTCGTATGATCGTTTGTTATGGTATTTATTACATAAGAAGACACCATGGATACTTTTCTTGTCTCACTTAACTGATCTGTCCTTTTTCATAGTTTCAGCACTTCAAAAAAGATTTGTCTAGAAATTGCTGTGTTTTAAACTGCTATAACGTTTTTCGTAACAAAGAAAAAAAAATTTAAAGAACGTATATTTTTATTGATGCTAACCGATGACTGTACGTGTATACAAATTTACCCTTATTGGTTTAAGAATAGCTTGTCGCGTGTAGAAACCATTGTAAACATGTCGAGTAATAAAGAACTCACTATAACAGTTTTTACAGCAATAAGTTTTTCATTCTCAGTCTTCATTACTTGACAATCATCTGTACCTACCAAGTATTAAAAGTGCATTTAAGCCATGTTTTGTTTGCGCCTTTGGCATTGTTCGTTTCCTGCAAAAATGAGTGATATTTATGAAATATACATAAACAAAAAAAAACAAAGCTTTTAACCAAAGTATAGTCATAAAAAAGAAATAGTATTAAGAATATGTCAGTAAAGGTTCTGGAACGCATCCCTCCCAATATATGTTATTTATTAGAAATTCGCTTCCGACTAGCGCATTATGTCCTGAGTTGCCCATGCGCCATTAACACCCCCCCCCCTCCCGCAAAAAAAAAATCGCGACTAACTCAATTTCATGTTACACGAATTTTTTGAAGAACGCATCTGTCTTGTTAGTCGGGGACTGGGTATGTAGAAATATCAATTACTATGCTGCGTATTAATTTGTACTGAGCAATCTTTAGAAGTTTGCAATTTAGTCTTTACGGCTTATACGCTAATCTAGTTGGCATATTTCCAAGTTGACTACCTTCGGCTCCTACGTTTCAAAATGGTCTGACCCGGACATTCGATGCTAGCCTGTAAGAGTCTACCCTACCATTGTAAGTTACTACGAGCTTTCAGTTGTACGTGTATCGGTGCCTGGCTAATGCTGTTTGCAGGCGCACCCACTTCACGGTCTGGGAGTTGGAGCTGTGCCATTATCTGCACTGTCATGCGCACCATTTCATCGAAAACTGGTTGTGTGTTTAGAGACGCATTCGCATACGAATTTTCTTGTCGTTCATAATGTATTGGTTATTTCATGAACCAGAAGTTACCACTCTTCAATTTCCGTTCTTATTTATAGCTCCTGCTTTTGTTATTTTCAGCATTGAATTGGCAATTAATTGTGTAGTGTTCTGTTACTATTGACTTTTTTCGTGACTCGTTTTACAAACATTGCATAAATATTTTTACACAGGTTTCATAATCTGGAAAATGTACTGGTTTTGAAATTTCATCTTAAACCTCAATGATCACGCTAGAGCAGTGGCGACTGGCCGGGCGGCAATTGCCGCCGGGCCAGTTGGCACTGCTCTAGCGTGATCATTGTCATGTCATTACAAGATGAGCGACTAAAAAAATTATTACTATTTAACAAGATATTCTTATAAAACGAATTGCAGTAGCAAAAAAAGTTCAGGTGAACTAATTACTTATGAAGCTAGACAAATTGGAACATCTCCATTTAAGAACATTGAAATCAACGTTTTTAACTTTATTATTGACACTGCACTACAACAAATAAATATACTTTTCAGATCCAATGTAGAATTGATTATGAAAAGAAATTTAATCGCTGGATCCCAAATATTTTAAAAACATCAAAAACTGAGGAGAGCTATGTACCAATCCCCTGTGATGATGCATAGAACCGGCCAGGCCTAGCACCTAATGTCCAACCCCGCCTTCTCGTGGTGCGGACCGTTAGTAACTTTCAAAAGAGATACTCTCTTGTGGAAGTGAACGGAAGGGGAGGGCTGCCAGATTAGTGTGGCCTACTCATCTTAGACAACTATGGCTACTATTCTTTTTTTCTACCTTGCTGAGGAGTGGTCAACCACACAGGGTCCTGTTGCTGACCATATATACCAACCTCAATGGACAGATATATGGCTCTGAGCTTGATTATGGATCCTGATTTTGCTGCACTGGTGGGCTTCTGTGGAGCGAAAATCTTCCGCTGTGTTTTCTGTTTGTAGGTTGACAGCCCCAAGTGAATAGATTCACAGGATATGTTTATCAGCTGGTAGATAATCCTGAGCAGAGGTCATCGCAGACACCTGAACTCTTTGCTTCTATTGGCATCGTCAAATTCTACGTTGGAGGAAGTCTTCCAGTGTAGATGGCTTCTGCCTTTAGTGGTGGGGGAACGGGTCTTTGCCCCATGTCTGCGATTAGAGGGCTGTTTGATATTGTCGGCATTCCTTCTCTCAATAAACACAGTTTCTTTAAACATCCCACTAACCATTTTCTCTCCATAGGTAGTTGGAATGTGAGGACTCTGCACAGAGCTTTTTCTCTTGATGTCCTCACACAAGAATTCCACCATTATAATTTAGATATTCTCGGCTTGCAAGAGACCAGATGGACAGATAAAGGTCAGATTCTTAAAAATAATCTTAAATTTCTCTTTTCAGGGAGGGACGACAATAAGCATCACCAAGGCGTGGGTCTGCTTCTCAGCAGACACGCTAGCGATGCTCTTCTAGGATATGAGTGCATTAATGAAAGGTTTCTTACAGCAAAATTTCAGACAAGCGTTAAAGACCTCAATGTCATCTGCTGTTATGCCCCCACTGAGGATGCCGATGAGGATGAGAAGGATAGGTTTTATGAACAACTTCAGGTTATTTTGAATTCTGTCAAGAAAGGAGATATTACCCTTGTTCTTGGTGACTTCAATGCCAAAGTTGGTACTGACTCTGACCTTTGGGGAGGAGTAATAGGCCCTTTTGGTATTGGTAGTTGCAATGGCAATGGGCAACGTCTCCTACAGGTAAGTAAACTCAATGGATTCAGAATAACTAACACTTATTACAAACACCGTGACATACATAAGTACACATGGGTTTCACCTGATGGGCTGCATAAGAATATGATTGATTACATATTAATTAACAGCAAAAGGGGTAGTTCTGTTAGGAATACCAGGGCATATAGGGGAGCTGAAATTGGATCTGACCATTACCTTGTTAAAAGTGTGTTGCAACTTAAACTTAAAAAGTGTTGTGCTAGGGTTAAAAAATTTACTTTTAATACTGAAGCTCTGAAAGATCCAGTTATAGCCAAAGCTTACCATGATAGGTTACTTAGTGATTATGACAGTCATGGTTTGCTTACTACTGAAGTTGAGGAAGAATGGGATCATTTTAAACAGGCTTTTTTGGACACTAACAGTACTCTTTTAGGAAAAAAGGAGCAGAAGAGGCAGAATTATCTGAGTGATAAGGCACTTGAGCTTATTTCAGAAAGAAAGAACTGCAGGAATGTCTTCAATCAATACCCTACTAGTCCTAATAGAAAGCATTACAGAGAACTTAATAAACGTGTAAAAGATCAGTTAGCTGCTGATAAGAATCTTTGGCTTGATGGTTTGGCTGAGAAAGCCGAGGAAGCAGTTAGACAGCACAACAGCAGAGAGCTGTACCAGATAATTAATGTTTTATGTGGTAGAAAATGGACAGGCATACAAGGATTGAAGGATAAACAAGGTAAGTTATAGAAGGGGAGGATTCTGTCATAGGTGGGCTGAACATTTCAGTGATATTATGTGGTTAGTTCTACTTCCATTTTTTGCAATGATGATAGATGCATTGGTGGCTTTACTGTTGGCCCTATAACTCAATCTGAAGTAATTTTGGCTATTTCTAAATTTAAACTACCTAAATCCCCAGGTGTAGATGAAATTACTGAGGAAATGCTTAGAGCTGGGAATGTTTCGGTTTCCACTTGGATGACTGAAATTTTGAATATCTTTTATGATAAAGGCATGGTCCCTAAAGATTTTACCAGAGCTGTTATCCCTATTTTCAAAAAAGGTGATCGCAGTTCTTGTGATAACTATATGGGTATCAGCCTACTTTCTGTTCCAGGTAAAGTCCTTTCCATGATTGTGCTTAATAGAATTAAGAATCTGGTTGACAGTCAATTGCGTGATGAGCAATGTGAATTTTTTCAGAAAGAGGGCTCCCCCTCTTTCTGAGGACTTTAGGCACACTGTACATAACCCCATTCACCAATACACTACTTAGCATCCATACCCCATACACTACTTAGCATCCTAGGTCTCCACCTAGGATGCTAAGTAGACAATGTCAGAACCTTGTTAGAATTGGTGTGCAGTGGTCGTATGCAGTAGATGTAGCTCAGGACAGATTTGCTTGGAGAATTAAACTGCATGGTCTAGTTGAACCTTCTTACCCCATGGCTTCTTGAGGATGATGATGATGATGATAAAATTATTTGAGCAGAAAGAAAGAAAACAAAAGCAGCAAATAAAAAAATAGCCTTTTTAAAAATCGAAAATCTGAAATGTTGACTGAACGCTATGTGAATGTAGTTGCTGGATGATGCAATTTCTGGTAATATTAAAAATTAATGTATAAGTGAAAAGTTAATTAAGCATTACAGCTTTGCCAAACAATAAATTATGTCAAATTCCTGATAATCTGATCAATAATCTTCATATGGGAAGGAAAGGCATAAACCAATGTTTCGCTTCTTTATGGTGAGTTCTGCAATGAATACGATTCTGCACAAGGGCAAATAGATTATTTTTGAACATTATATATTTTTTCAGTTGATCAACATGTAAAAACGCCTATAAATTTACTTGTGCTTTGTGATATTAAAAGCACATAAAAAAAGTGTAAAAAATAGTCATTTTCTATTTGGAAGCAAAACAAACTTACAGCCTTGTGCTATGGAAATGATGCCCTTTTTAGTTCACTAGAATTCAAAATAAATTAATTAGGCCCTGACATGCAAAAATTTAATAATAATAAAGTCTTCATATCCAGCAGTATTTGTACAGTATTTGAAAATTTTTGGATTTCGAATATTTAATAGACCTTTATCACTCATTTTGAAATGTTTTAAGATGTGACCAATAGTGAACAATTTCATAAACTTCAGCTTATATTATTAAATGGTTGAACATAACAGTTGTTATTTAAGTTGAGATATATTTCAGAAAAAAAAAGAAACAACCTCTGGTAGCTAAAACACTGAAAAAAATTATCGCTCACATGGCGGAAAGCGATAATTTTTTTCAGATGTTTTAACTGTTGTTGAATTCTGTTTCTACAGGTAATCTGTGGATTTACTATGGATGAACCTCTGATAGGTTTTCTGTTAAATGTTATAGACAAACAACTACTATTAAAAAATAGTTGACAGCAACTTGTACTTGATTAATGCATCGGGAAAAATGGGAAAACTTCCTGTGACACTTCACATTAATTATAATTAGTATACTGAATTATTATACTGATATTATTATACTGATATTATAATTAGTATACTGAACTATTATCTTTAGTATACCGAACAGAATTATACCCAAGCCATAAACCGATGGGCTTCGAAAGGTTGCCATCCACCAGATGGGATGTAATGTCATGGCCCTTTGTGTGGGACAGACATACCATTTACACATTAAAGAACATGCTGAACGACCTTGATAGGGAGGCAACCATCTGTCTCTCAATAGCTGTCCGGTGGGTACCTTCCCCCCAACCTGCTCTGAGCTCCTGGGGTCTTTTTGACCTGACCCCATTGTGTGAAAAAAAAGTGACACTCAGAGGTAAAACAACCCAGCTCATACCCAGCCGTGCATTCAGGGTGTGTGTCTTTAGGGTGCTAAAACACCTCCTTTAAATCTTTGCAAGCTGTAAATTGGAAAGTGATTAAACTATTCAACACAGGCAGAGTTCAAGATTAAGGAAAATGCCATGTTAATTGAAATTGAGTAAACAGATACTAAAGTAGTTGTCATTTGTAAAGATACAGAAATTGGGAATATTCCTACCACTTATTTGTAATGTACAACTGCTAAAGAATAAACATAAAGTAAGAGATTAATCAACATGTAAGGAAATTATCAGTAAATTTGTGAAATTATGATTATTCATTACAGATAATGTTGATTTTAACAAGGCAAACCACCTTTTGTGGTTTAAAACAATTATCTTGTACACAAAATGCTTCAAATGCATATTTTTGATAAAGCTGCCAACAACACAAATAACTTGAGCACACTACTGAATGTAGGAAATATTACAGATAACACTATTATATTAAATAAAAAAAGTAATATTTTTCTAATGATGCATTTCTTGTAAAGTTATGGACTTAATATTATTATTTAAATTTTCATATTTTAAAACTACCTGCTGAAATGTTTGTTGGAACATTTGCTCTAGGGGTCTGGTACTATTTGTTGAATGATAACTGGTCCAATGTAAATTCATCCAAAGGACAAAAGGTCCAAAAGGACAATTTGCAGAATGAGAAACTCATCTAAAGCTCATTCATCCAAAAGTGATTTCATATCATTCATAAATCTCTTGATTATTAGTTTTAAATGCTAATAAAGTTTTTTTTATACCCCCTCAAGCAGCTGCTAGCCACATTGTAGTGTATTGAATCTATTTTTCCTTCCATTGCTTTGTTGAAACCAATATGTCAAAGAAATCTGGACTTTTTTTTTATGTTGACATGTACACTTATAATAGTAATGAGGGTTGTTTTACTTCTGAGTGGCACTTATTTCACACAATGGGCTAAATGGACAGTCACAAGGACCTTGAAGGCTCAGAGAAGATTGAGGAAGGGGAACCAATGGACAGAAGATATATGGAAGCCTCCCATCAAGTCCATCAAGCTTGTTTTTTTAACATGTACAGAGTATGGCTCTTCTGCACTATATGGCTATGACTTAATGCACTATCTGATGGGCAGTGGCCTTTCCAAACTCATTGATGTCCCCCTACTGATTGAGGGCAAAGTGGGGTTTTTGTAGATATATATCTCAACAATGGCCCAGGTGGGACTTGAACCAGAGAACTGCAGATTACAAGCCTGGCTCACTACTGACTACTACATTTAACTTATTAAACTACATTTTACTTAATTAAACTACATTTAATTAATTTCCCCACCTCAGTAGTGATGAGCTCTTTAGCCAGTAGGCAAAGAGTTGTTTGTTTACATCAGGTCTCACGTTAGCTGAAACAGATTATAGTACTTGTAATCAGATCCTGAGAGAAGTGAAATGAGGTCTGGGCCATTCATAAATATGAGTACCCCACCTCACTCCAAAAGCTATGTAAGTATATGAATATATTTAAAAGATATTTTAAAAAATCTGTGGAAGGCCAAAAGTGATGTCAACAATTCAATTAAACATAATTCCCACATTCTTGCTTTCTTTATTATAATTATTTTAAAGTACATTTGGGGTCCCCTAGGCCAGGGACCTGGACCAAATACCCATGCTTCCACCTCCTTCCTCTCTGGGCTTGTTTGTAATTTATGCTACTCGTTTATCTCTATAGTGTAATTAGGATAAGTACTAAAATAATATCATTGTGGAAATGATCCCCTCTCACCCTAAAACCTCATTTGTTGAGATTGGATACAACTAAGCTTAGGTACAAAGTTGTTACTCTTTCATGTTTTTAAATTAGAATGTAGCTTGTATTAAATATTTTTATATGGTACTTTGTTTTTAATGCATGTTGAAGCAGAGGATACAAAGAATGAATTAAGTTTTGTCACATTTCTTTTTAGGTGTTTCACTTCATTTTCAACCATGAGTGATCTTTCCTGCATATATATGCAGGATGGACTTCTGCATATCCATGGAGTATTGGAACATTACCATGACTTTCTAAAGAAACATGGGAAAACAAATTGTAAAGAGCATTATCATTTCGACCATGTGCCATATTATAGAAGGAAGAGAATAGTACTGCAGTACTTAATGATTGTGGGATCATAATATGAGTATCATCATTCATTTTGGTCCATCTCCTCTTCTGACACCTGGTGCAGTCCCACCAGCACCTGCTTGTATTGTGGAAACTGAAACAACTCTTGAAATGGGACCTGGATTAGAGTATGTGTAAAAGTTTTCTCCTTTAAATTGCCTCAAATATAACCAAATAATGTATTTTATTTTTACATAAGGTTTGTAGCAGTATAAATAGGTGTTAATCAGGAATTGAAAAATTGCTGCTCCACTATCCACGATGACTACATTTTACTGGAGGATGACTGAAAATTAAAGATTGGTGTCTCTGCGGATGGGTGAATAATTTTTTCACTACAAACTTTGCTCACTTTCTTTTACTCTCTAATTTTTTCCTTTACTCCTAACACCATTTTTTTTTTATTTCATGGAATTTAATCTCTATCTTTTTCCATGATTTTATTTATGTTGTTTAATTACCCTGTAATATAGTAATATGAAGATTTTATAAGTTAAAATTGTAAAAAATTCAGTTGGATTTTTTTTTAACTGCTTATGGAGTACTATTCAGCATAGCAGCTCTGAACATGATTAATATTAGATGGAACACATTGGAATTTTATGCATCTTAAAGTTAAAAATTTTCTACTAAAATAATCTGCCCAAGTTACTGCAAGATTTCATGATTTGTGGCAGGGATGAGGATTAGTGGGTGAAGGGGAATGTTAATAAGGGTATAGAGGCAGAATATTATTAAGGGGAAAGGTATATTGAAATGGAAATCTAGTCTCTTGCCCCTGCCCCCCACTTTTTTTCTGGCTTGATTCATCTCCCCCTCTACCCTTATTTTTTCTAGACCTGGACCTTGTTTGTGGAGTTCAGTGGCATCAAGCTATATGGAAACTCTTTTGGGTAAGAACAGGACTTCAGAGTTATGATTCTGGCAGTGATAGAAGTATATCAGCTGTGCCACCTGGACTTCAACAGACAAACATTGGATCTGGCACTCAAGTGTGTATATTTTCAAGTATTTAGATGTAATTCTTTCAGTAGTCTGGGAATCATTAAGGTGATATTTTTTCTTTATGGTTGGCAAATTCTTTTAATATATAGCACACATTGTAATATTTATTATAAGTATTCTACTGTGGCCTCATAGTTAGCCATCAAAAATTTATAACAAGTTCTAACAAGTATGCCCATTTAAATCAGGTAATATTGAAAAGATTCCAAGGAAAAATTTAACTCTTGTCTACATTTGGCCCAAAGACCTCACCCTTTACACTCAAAGCTTTTTTTTTATAGGTTATAATTTCTATCACTGGTATTTATTTTATCTGCCATATTTATGGGTAAAAATTATGATCACGAATAATAATACGGATCACAAATACGACACACAACCATCCACTACGGACGTTAGCGCCAGACTGACTGTAGCATATTGCCGCCATGCTGCCTGCGAGTTTTATGATAAAATCAAGATGGCGCTCTGGGGTGCAAAGGGCTAAGTTGTAGCTTAGCCAACAAGCAATGACTACAGATATGCCCAAATTTGAAAAAAGTAGCTTTATTAGTTGTTGTCTACAATATTAAATCTCGCTAGATGGCATGCAAACACTGCACAAACAAATCTTTCCATCCTTTTTAGCAAATAAAATGACTGAAAATATCTGCATTCTTCATAAAAAAATTGGATAAATTTTGAAAAACCCATGCTGTAGAATTCAGAAATATTAAAGCACTCGCTGTTTAAATTTCGAGCAGGGGGAACATAATATGCAAATTTATGCACATAAAGTGGTTGATTGGCTGGGTTTGTGCAGTGTTTTGTGATCCAGACAGTCCTTGTTGGCTTAAAGTTTCAAGAACTGAAAACTGATTTTGACTGATTTGATGGCTTTGGGCCTTAAAGCCAAATTTCTCCACTGTAAATATTTTTATACATAGTTGTCTTAGTTTTAATATAATATCTTCTCTGTAGCAGTTGTCAGCAACATTTAGTTAATGCAGGCCACTTTAGAACTGTGAAATTTATAAGCAAGCCTTATTAGAGGTATTAGGCGGGGGTATAATATATACAAATGAATGATTGTTTATAATATTCATTTATATCTCAAACACATAATTATTATCTCAAACGTAAACAAAATAATTCAAAAACTCTTGCAAATGCACAAATTAAAACTTTTTTTATTAAAAATTTTTGATGAGAGATTGACCTTAATATATTTCAATATATTTTGCCAATTTAGTAAAATCAACTTCAACACCAGTACTACCAGTCTTTAGTATTGAATGCATATACTCACATGTCATTGAAATTTGTTTTGATAAAATTCATTTGATAAAATGTTTGCTCATAAATATAAATGTTAGCTTTATACAGCCTCATTCAGCTGAGAATTGTTTGCAAAGAGGGAATTAGAATTTGAAACCTTACATAAAATTGCAGTAGAGCCATGGATTTAAATGACTCTCAAATGTTGTTTGTTTGTAAATCAATTTGTTGAAAAATAAAATTATTATACATTGCTACCTAAATGCACTGCTGGCCATTAAAAGTGCAGCACCAGGAAGAACTCATCAGATCATCCCGAAATATGTAAGATGGGTAGTCCATGGGAGAACATGTAAATGATTCAGAGCGCAGCACATATGCATATCATGTGTGACAGTAACACCCCCTGGAAGGGGTATAAGAGGAGATTACAAAAGCTGGTGTAAAGCACTGGAATTGAGTTTACTCACAGTTCTTGCGCACTACAGGATCAAGTATGCCCTGTCGTAGAATATGGCATCCATATGACGAAGCTTCCGGCTTTGATCGAGGTAGAATTGTGGGATTATGAGAAGGCAGATTATTGTACTGAGACATTGGTGTTCATTTTGGACTGAATGCTGCCATGGTGATGAGAATATGGTATCAGTGGGTAGAGAGGAATGAACTCACCGACATGAGGGATCTCAACAGCCCTGTCACACAAACAAATGAGAGGAGAGGACAGACATCTCGTGTGCATGATTATGAATGATCATACAGCCACATCAAACACCTTAGCTCAACAGTTAGGGTGTGTTGCACATCAACCAGTGTCTGCACATGTGGTTTGATGTCGTCTGCAGCATCAGGGCATCTTTGCTAGCAACCAATGCTTTGGCTACTATTGACTCTATAACACAGGTGTATGTGACTGCAATGGTGCAAAGAATGTTGCTCAACCATGTGTGGCATGCATCGTCCAACAATTCCTGGATAGCCACCATGTGATACTTCTGCCTTGGCCTACGCGTTCACCAAATCTGTCCACAATTGAATGTGTCTGGTCCGTGATCTCATGACAACTAGAACACCAGACACCAGCAGCTGCTAAAATAGATGAACTTTGGCTATGTATTGAAACTGCATTGACTGACATTCTCCAAACACACATCCAACGTCTCATCCTCTTAATGCTGGACTGTGTAGCAGCGGTTATTGTCACTCATGGTGGCCACACAAGATACTGATTTCTTTGTATTCCACAAGTATAGCCGAGTTGTATTTGTAATCATTTGATCCTGTAACATAAACTATATATTCACTAAATATGGCTTTAATATCTCTTGTCTTTCCTGGTGTTGAACTTTTAATGGTCTGCAGTGTATTTAATCGTTACTAATATTGTTGGTAGGGCAATGTTACACTATTAAGCCCAAATTATCTGGAGGCCATTTGAAAAGGTTATGTGGATTCTATGCTGTTGACCCCCTGCTCCACATTTAAATATTTGCTCTTATACAAATTTTATTTGTTTTAATTTTATAATTTACCTTTTCTGTTAAAGTTAGATATTGGTATAGTTAGATCTGCTTGTCCTGAAAGTCTGGTGCCGGGGGTGGCTCAGTTGGTAGCGCGCCAGGCTCGTAATCTGTAGTTCCCAGGTTCGAGTCCCAGCTGGGTCAGCGTTGAGATTTATCTCCGCAAAATTCCCCGCCCTACCCACGGTCAGTAGGGGACACCAATGGGCTTGGAAAGGCTGCCGTCCGTCGGATGGGATGTTAAGCCGTGGCCCCGTATGCGGGAGAGCCATACCCTGTGCATGTTAAAGAACATGCTGGATGGCCTTGACAGGAGGCTACCATCTGTCTCCCAACAGCTGTTGCAGTGGGTCCCCTCCCCCAACCTTCTCTGAGCCTTCGGGGTCCATGTGACCTGGCTATTTAGCCCATGGTGTGCAAAAAAGTGCCGCTCAGAGGTAAAACAACCCAACCCAACCCTGAAAGTCTGATGTCACAAATGAAAGGCATTTACCTTAATTCTTGTGGGTAAATTATGCTTGGTCAGTGGGGATTTGCATAGTGCTGCATTTTTATGGAACCAATTAACAATACTAGGGACATGATTTCTGTATTAATATTTTTGTGTTTAAATATGAGTTTCTGTTAAATATATTTTGATGCTTTATAGTAAGTTTAAGAATGCAAAAATTTAAGTGCTTGAAGATTCCATAAATATATTTTAGTACATTTATTTTTAGTCATGATCCTGATGTTGCTGTAATGTCAGAAGATGATCACTCAATGGTTGCTTTGACATCATCAGATATTGTTCAAAACTGCCCAGTTAAAGATATAAAGACTCCATCTAATTGTCATATTGGATATACAAGTTGTTTTGGACTACCATATCAGGTAATTTTTATATGGTGATATGCATACATTCAATGTCTAGTGTATTAGGAATGGACCCACATTATTCCTAAAGGGAGTCAGATTTAGAGCTCAGTAGTTTTAAACTGTTTTATGGAATAATGTGACCAGAAATAAAGATCTCAATGAAAAATATCTAAATTTTAAACATTTGTTCATTATTTAAAAATGGTAGGAGTGGAATATTTAAGAGCAGTAGTACCAGTTAAAATAATCTGAAAAGTTATTCAAGTGGATTAGAATATAGCCATTTGTGGGATATTTTTATTGTTATAATATTTACAATAAATATTTAATCATATTCAGTATTTATTGAACTTGATTGAAGTGTATAGCTTTTTTTTAACAGTATGTGCAATGATTATTTAAATCAGTGTTGGCTAACTTATGATCTGTGTGCCACACTTAGTCATTTCAAATTATTCTGTTTAGCCATCCACTGTGTCAGTAAATGGTTCATAACTTATAGCTGGCATACACTGGAAAGAGAGCTATGCACCAATCCCCTATGATGATGCACAAAACCAGCCAGGATTAGCAGCACATATTTGACCCTGCCTTCTTGTGGTGCAGGCTGTTACTAATGTTTGAAAGAGATATTCTCTTCCAGAAGTGGAGGGCTGCCAGATCAGTGTGGCCTGTTGATCAGGACTGTTATGGCTACTTCTTAATTTTTTTTTCTAATCTATTCAGGTGGCCAGGTAAAGAGCCCCATGAATACTAAAGTATTTTTGGGCTGTGGGTCTGGCCTCAACCACTAAGCTTTTAGTCGCATTGCTGCATTCATATGTGGCATATTGGGATACAGTGATACGACATCTACCGAATGGATGGTTGTGATCTCCCTTACCTGTGTTTGCCATATTATATTAGCTGCTCATTACATGAAGCTACAATGAATTTCAAAGGGGCAAAAAGATATAAAGAAATCAAATAAAGCCCTCTCTAAATTATAAGTTGGGGATTTATGTTTGCTAACTAAAGGCCGGAAGGGTTTGCTTTCTTTGTGCAATTTTATTTCTACAAACATCTGGGGTATATGGGGGGGGGGGGGGGGGGGGGGCGTATACATTTCGTGGTTATACTGGTGTGCAAAAATGAATCTCTTTAGTTCACTCAATTTACTAAGTACTTCAGGTATGTGTTATTCTTTAAAGGTTCACATTTTAAATCTTTAAATGTATTATTAATATTTATATCATATTCTTTTTTTCACTATTTGATCAGTTTTATCCAATAATAGAATTTTAATATCAGTATTAGTTTTAAGGTTTTGCAACTTTTTGAAATGTAATACAGCTAGAGATCGTGTAACATTAAATTCCAAATATTAAAGCGTTATGTGTTTGACACATTGTACACTTAGGGCTGAATAAGTTGACAGCGTAAATATTCTTCACAGCATATCAGGAAAAGAAAATGATTCAAAACATTTCTGTTATTCAATAGTGCAAATGAGAAGCTATGTTTTACAAGCTTAATTCCAAATTTTATATATTTAAAAGGCAGTGGGTTGTGTTAGTTGTCTTATCCAGAATGGCTTGTTTATTTTGTCAATGGCCAGGATAATGATTTCCAAGGTTCAAGGTTGAATGGGATGAAGAAATTCACAGGGTAGCTATGTAGGGTAGGTAACTTTCTCTTAATGCCAGTGTACCACAGTGAAATATCCTTGGCCAGCAGCTAACTGTCCTTCAAAGCCGATCAGTGTCTCTATTATTTCTTGCATCATAAAACAGCAATCAACTAAGCAACTCCATTATCGTGGAGGAAATGTTTTCAAAGCCCATTGGTGTTTTTGTTATCAGCAAGTATTTCCAACAAACCCAGTAGTGTTTTTTTTATAACTGAGGTGCATGGTTTCTCACTGAGAGCATCCTGTCCAAGCTCAGTTATATGTTCTTTATCATTGAGGGTTCCCCTTTAAACCAGTCTTCAATGAGGACTGCTGGTGCAGTTGAGACTAAAATCTGTGAACTTCAGACTAGGAACTTAGTTTGCAACCAAATAAGCCATGTGTATGCTGGGCTCCATTTTATATTTGCTATTAATATAAAATGATATTTCATAGTAAAATGAGAGCTTCTATTTTTAATTAAGTATATTGTGTGATTCAAAATATTTTAGAATTTGTTGAAGATATAAAAAGTCATTTGTAATAGATGTTTGCAATAAGTTTTTAAATTATATTATTTTGCACTCCTTTTTTTTGAAAATACTTCCTATTATGCATTCTACAATGGCCAAAAAGAAAAGTAAAACATACCAATAATGAAATTGGTTACTGAAGTCATATTAACTTCAAAGGTAAATAAATAAGGTGCTGGATATTTTTTTCAATTAAGCATTAACTAGCAATAGTGATGAAGGAGCTAGCTATTGTTCCAGCAGGCAAACTTTGTGTAAGATGAAACCGAGGCAGTGACCAGCAGTGATCTTACACTTAGTAGGCCATGTTATTGTGTGAGAAGGCCTGTACAGACTAGTTTCAAATACTCTTCTCTGTCCTGTATGCTGCAAAAAAAAAATATTTGGTAAGAGAAATAATTGTTGGTAAATTATTTTTCTTTGAAGTTAATGAGAATTCAGTCATTTCATCATTGATATGTTTCTGTAAATGGTAGCTAGGTAGTCACTGGAAGGAGAGCTATGCACCAATCCCCTGTGATGATGCATAGAACCGGCCAGGCCTAGCTCCTAATGTCCAACCCCGCCTTCTCGTGGTGCGGACCGTTAGTAACTTTCAAAAGAGATACTATCTTGTGGAAGTGAACGGAAGGGGAGGGCTGCCAGATTAGTGTGGCCTACTGATCTGGACAACTATGGCTACTTTTCTTTTTTTTCTACCCTGCTGAGGAGTGGTCAACCACACAGGGTCCTGGTGCTGACCATATAAACCTACTGGACTGGACAGATATATGGCTCTGAGCTTGATTATGGATCCTGATTTTGCTGCACTGGTGGGCTTCTGTGGAGGGAAAATCTTCCGCTGTGTTTTCTTTTTGTTTGTGGGTTGACAGCCCCAAGTGAATAGATCCACAGGATATGTTTATCAGCTGGTGGATAATCCTGAGCAGAAGTCATCGCAGGCACCTGAACTCTTTGCTTCTATTGGCATCGTCAAATTCTACATTGGAGGAAGTCTTCCAGTGTAGATGGCTTCAGCCTTTAGTAGTGGGGGAACGGGTCTTTGCCCCATGTCTGCGATTAGGGGGCTGTTTGATATTGTCGGCATTCCCTCTCTCAATAAACATAGTTTCTTTAAACATCCCACTAACCATTTTCTCTCCATAGGTAGTTGGAATGTGAGGACTCTGCACAGAGCTTTTTCTCTTGATGTACTCACACAAGAATTCCACCGTTATAATTTAGATATTCTCGGCTTGCAAGAGACCAGATGGACAGATAAAGGTCAGATTCTTAAAAATAATCTTAAATTTCTCTTTTCAGGGAGGGACGACAAAAAGCATCACCAAGGCGTGGGTCTGCTTCTCAGCAGACACGCTAGCGATGCTCTTCTAGGATATGAGTGCATTAATGAAAGGTTTCTTACAGCAAAATTTCAGTCAAGCGTTAAAGACTTGAATGTTATCTGCTGTTATGCCCCCACTGAGGATGCCGATGAGGATGAGAAGGATAGGTTTTATGAACAACTTCAGGATATTTTGAATTCTGTCAAGAAAGGAGATATTACCCTTGTTCTTGGTGACTTCAATGCCAAAGTTGGTACTGACTCTGACCTTTGGGGAGGAGTAATAGGCCCTTTTGGTATTGGTAGCTGCAATAGCAATGGGCAACGTCTCCTACAGGTAAGTAAACTCAATGGATTCAGAATAACTAACACTTATTACAAACACCGCGACATACATAAGTACACATGGGTTTCACCTGATGGGCTGCATAAGAATATGATTGATTACATATTAATTAACAGCAAATGGACTAGTTCTGTTAGGAATACCAGGGCATATAGGGGAGCTGAAATTGGATCTGACCATTACCTTGTTAAAAGTGTGTTGCAACTTAAACTTAAAAAGTGTTGTGCTAGGGTTAAAAAATTTACTTTTAATACTGAAGCTCTGAAAGATCCAGTTATAGCCAAAGCTTACCATGATAGGTTACTTAGTCATTATGACAGTCATGGTTTGCTTACTACTGAAGTTGAGGAAGAATGGGATCATTTCAAACAGGCTTTTTTGGACACTAACAGTACTCTTTTAGGAAAAAAGGAGCAGAAGAGGCAAAATTATCTGAGTGATAAGGCACTTGAGCTTATTTCGGAAAGAAAGAACTGCAGGAATGCCCTTAATCAATACCCTACTAGTCCTAATAGAAAGCATTACAGAGACCTTAATAAACTTGTAAAAGATCAGTTAGCTGCTGATAAGAATCTTTGGCTTGATGGTTTGGCTGACAAAGCCGAGGAAGCAGTTAGACAGCACAACAGCAGAGAGCTGTACCAGATAGTTAATGTTTTGTGTGGTAGAAAACAGACAGGCATACAAGGATTGAAGGATAAACAAGGTAAGGTTATAGAAGGTGAGGATTCTGTCATGGCTAGGTGGGCTGAGCATTTCAGTGATGTTCTAAACAATGTAGTTTGTTCTACTCCCATTGTTTGCAATGATGATAGATGCATTGGTGGCTTTAATGTTGGCCCTATAACACAATCTGAAGTTATTTTGGCTGTTTCTAAACTTAAACTTCATAAATCCCCAGGGGTAGATGAAATTACTACGGAAATGCTTAGAGCTGGGAATGTTTCGGTTACCACTTGGATGACTGAAATTCTGAATCTCTTTTATGATAAAGGCATGGTTCCTAAGGATTTTACCAGAGCTATTGTTATCCCTATTTTCAAAAAAGGTGATCGCAGTTCTTGTGATAACTATAGGGGTATCAGCCTACTCTCCGTTCCAGGTAAAGTTCTTTCCATGATTGTGCTTAATAGAATTAAGAATCTGGTTGACAGGCAATTGCGTGATGAGCAATGTGGATTCAGAAGTGGTAGGGGATGTGTAGATCAGATATTTTCACTTAGGCATATTCTTGAGAAATGTTTAGAGTTTCAGAAACCTTTGGTTGCTAGCTTTGTTGATTTCAAAAAGGCTTTCGACTCTGTTGATCGTCATAATTTGTGGTTGATTGTGAGATCATATGGTATACCAGACAAGTTAGTTAACATTATGAAAGCTCTCTATAATAACACTGAGTCGTGTGTGAGAGTTGGTAAGGCTTGTAGCAATTGGTTTAGCATTACTTCTGGTGTTCGACAAGGGTGCATTTTGTCTCCTTTTCTCTTTAGCTTGGTTATTGATTATGTTATGCGAAATTCACTTCAAGGGAAAGATTTTGGCCTTAAATGGGCTGGAGATACGAAAATTTCTGATTTAGATTATGCTGATGATTTAGCCCTTTTGGCAAATGATGTTGATGAGATGAACTCTTTCATTCAAGCTGTGGATGAGACTGGTAGTAGAGTAGGTTTGGTTATAAACAGAGAGAAAACTAAAGTGATGAAAATTGGTCAGGCAGGCTGTGATTCAGTTAATCTGAATGGTTTCAGTCTTGAGCAGGTGTCACAGTTTAATTATCTTGGGAGCTATGTAACTGATAATGGTGATGTGCGGCATGAGATTAACAGACGAATAGGGATTGCTGCTGGGACTTTTAAGAATCTATGGAGAGTGTGGAGAAATAGGCGTATACACCTAAAGACTAAAATTAGACTGTATAATAGTTTGGTTCTTTCTAGGGTTAGTTATGGTAGTGAAACTTGGACACTTTGTAAACAAGATAACAGGAAACTAGATGCTTTTGATTCCAGATGCTTACGTAGTATCTTGGGCATTAGGTGGTTCAACTTTGTAACTAATGATGAGATTAGGAAAAGGAGTTTGCAACCTCCTTTAAGCAGCATATTGTGCAGAGAGAGACTCCGTTGGTTTGGCCATGTTGCCCGTATGAATAATTATAGATTGGCGAATAGGGTTATGAACAGTGTGCCTAAAGGCCTCAGAAAGAAGGGGAGACCTAGGATGCGGTGGGCAGACAATGTCAAACAGGACCTTGTTAGAATTGGTGTGCAGTGGCCAGATGCAGTAGATGTAGCTCAGGATAGACTTGCTTGGAGAACTAAATTGCACGGTCTGGTTGGACCTCCGTAGCCCATGGCTGCTTGAGGATGATGATGATGATGATGATGATGATGTTTTACTTTTACTTTTTTTGACTTTTTAGATTTCATATAGGAAGAGAGCTATTTTCTAAACTAAGTATTTTTTGCTTTGTAGTGGCAACTTTGCAAGGAACTTTGTCACTAAAACCCCTGTATTGCTTTGGAGGAAACAACTGCTACATTTCCTATGTTATGCTGCTTGTCTTCGTTTGATGTATGACTTCCCTTCCCACTTTTTGGAGGAAAGAAAGGGGCATAACTTGACAACTTATGACAATCTACATGTCACAATGATGTAGATCTAAAAATTTTACAGCCTATGGCACTTTTTTTTATTACAAACTTATATTTGACAGATAAATCATTAAATTTAACCCTTCCAAGGCCCATCGTGAAAAAAAATATGAATTAAAAAATTTAAAAAGGAAAAATTTAAAAAGGCCTATCTTCTTATAGGGCCCTAAAAAGTAGAAAATAAACCTAAAGCATGTCGATGGTGCAGTCAGTCACTGAGTTTGCATTCACTTCAAAGGGAGATAGGGCACTGGCAATCTTGTTGAGCAGGTAAATCGGCGCCCTATCTTTCTTTGAAGTGAATATGAACTCAGTGACTTATTGCACCACTGATATTGTTTCTGTTTATTTTCTACATTTAGGACCATATAGGGAGATATATTTAAAATTTTTTTTAATTTATTTTTTGTTTCCACTTAAAACACCTACCTTCAAAAACTTTGATATATGACTCATAATCATCGAGCACATTTACCCTTCCCCCTCTCTTTTGGACTCATGTTTTAGGTAACCCATGACATTGGAGACATCACAAGCTTTGAGATATGACTCATTAAAGGTGAACCTCCCCAAACCCCCCTCATTTAACAGGGTAAGTAGTGGGGGTCAAAATTCAAAATAGTTTATGACTGTCATTATACGAGCTTTCATTTGACACCTAACTCGTAATTAGATGCTGTTGCATTCAGAAGATATAGTAGAATGACTTCCACATTTCCCTTTTTTTAGGGGGGAAGAAAACTTGGGGGGTCAATTTTTTTAATAACCTATGACAATCGCTGCATCACAAGCTTTCATTAGACACATAGTTCGTTACTTTCGGCACTCGCGTTCAGGAGATATAGGGGAATAATCATTTTCATATTACCCCCTTTTTTAGGGTGGAAGAACTCGTGGGGTAAATTTTTCATATTATGTTATTCCCCATTTCAGAAGCTTTTATTCGACATATAGCATGTTACTTCAGCTTTCACATTCTGGAGTTATAGTGAAATAATTGTTTTCACATTTCCCCTTTTTTAAGGGGAAAAAGGCACAGGGTCCTTTTTTTTTTACAGCCTACAACATTCCCTGCATCACTAGCTTTCGTTTGACACAGAGCACATTACTTTCTGCACTCGCATTCAGGAGATAAAGGTAAACAATCATTTTCCCTCTTTTTTAGGGGAAAGAAAGCAAGAAGGGTCAATTTTTTGTAGCCTATAGCATTCCCTGCATCCGAAGCATTCATTTAATGTATTGCTTGTTACTTGCATGCAAATAAAAAGCAAAAAAAAACAACAACAAACTAATAGACAGAAATAATTTGAATTCATATGTATGAATAGAAAGGCTATTTCTGAATAACAGAAAAATAAATTTTTATCTGAATCTAGAAAATTACTCTCTTTTTGGAATTACTTTTGGTAATAAATAGGCACTTTGTGACGTCGATTTCAATTTTAGAGGAAAAATTGTCTGAGCCGGGTGGGATATGAACCCACGACCTCCTGATAACATGTCAGTTGCTCTGGACCACTGAGCTACCGGGCGCCGATCAAGATTTCCTCTAATCAATGCTATGAACATTCCCTTTTTATGTCACATGTAGGCGTTGATCTGACTTTGCACTTGAGGCTTAATTTTGGAAAACCTGATCATTAAAAGCAGTTCTATATGGATCAAAAGGCAATTTCTTCCTGAATAATGTAATATTTGTGTGAAACATGATTTTGTATCTTTTTATAATTCTGTTTAGTCTGGTATATTTTAAAACATCCAAGTTTTATGCAAGGTAACTTTGACTGCTTACATTCATGGGGTCCTGTTTATGAAATGGAGGAACAATTTCTTGGCTTTATTTTTACTGAACATTAATTTTGGGGATCTTGGCAAAGTGCAAAAAGTTGGTGTTCCAAGGCTAAATAAACATGATTGACACCCTTGACAAAATTGCCCTTCCAACCATAGCCAACTAATTTCTGTGCCAAGGATTTTAGCTTTGATATCCACGATTTCATTTGCTGTCAGGAAATGATAAAATATCAGTTTTTGGACTGGAAAACGAATGAAGTAACAAAAAAACTAACATACAGTCTAATGTGATGTTAAAAAAAACTGCAGCAAAAAGTTGTAAGCCACCCATTGTCATAATCTGCAATGTATCATAACTCTGAAAGGTTAAAGACGACATATAACTATATGGGAATAAAATCAATAAATCAATAGAAGTAAAAACAAACAAGTTGTAAGTCAGCCATTGTCACAACCAGCAGTGTAGCATAGCTCTGAAAGTTCTTTGGGAATAAAATAATGAATTAATAGAAGTTAAAATGAAACAAATTATTAAAATTTTCTCTATATCATTGTAACTGTTGGAAAAACTGAGACAATTAGATGGAAATACTATCTAGGGATTTACCTTGATTTTTTTTCTTGTAGTGATATCTGTAGGGTCGATGAATCTATTTCCTGTGGTGGGTAGACTTATCTACCCAACAGATATCACCGCAAGAAAAAAAACCAAGTCCCTAAATAGTATTTCCATCTAATTGTCTCAGCTTTTCCAACAATTACTGTGATGTAGAGAAAATCTTAATGATTTTAAATAATCACTGTGACTTTTAAACCACCATCTTTTTGAAGGGGCAGGGGTGGCTCAGTCGGTAGCATGCCAGGCTCGTAATCTGTAGTTCCCAGGTTCGAGTCCCAGCTGGGTCAGCGTTGAGATTTATCTCCGCAAAATTCTCCGCCCTGCCCACGGTCAGTAGGGAACACCGATGGGCTTGGAAAGGCTGCCATCTGTCAGATGGGACGTTAAGCTGTGGCCCTGTGTGCAGGAGAGCCATACCCTGTGCACGTTAAAGAACACGCTGGATGGCCTTGACAGGAGGCTACCATCTGTCTCCCAACAGCTGTTCCAGTGGGTCCCCTCCCCCATCCTTCTCTGAGCCTTCTGGGTCCTTGTGACCTGGCCATTTAGCCCATGGTGTGCAAAAAAGTGCCGCTCAGAGGTAAAACAACCCAAACCATCTTTTTGAAACAAATTATATGCCAGCCATTGTCATAATTAGCTATTTAGCATAACACCGAAAGATGGATGAATATAAATCTATGGAAATAAAATCTTACTAGATCTTTAAAAATGAAAATTGAGTTTTAATTATAAAAGCACAAAAAATATACTAACAATTTAAAAGTTATCCAATATTGAAGGCACTATATGCAGCACACTGTGCACATGGCTGACACTTGTTACTAATTACTGCCATCTGCATCTTTCTGGGCCTTGACCTAATTTACCAGCAGTTTTGCACAAACAAGTTATGTTTAGATATGGATTTGTTTTCAATAGCTGAAGATCACTGTTGAATGCCAGGATGAATGATAAAAATTATTCTAGGAACATTGAAATAGTTTTAAGATAGAAAAGAGAACATAAACCAAAATGAAAGAAGTATGCACTTTGTAATTACTTCCAAAATATTTGTATTTTAAAATAGCAGTTTTTTGTTAATTTTTGGGAGACTTGAAACTTTAAGAAAAAAATTGGTGGTTAATAGTTCTTATGAGCTTATTAATCAGGAGATTTCATCATCACAGATTAATGTTACTGCAGCAAAAAATATTATTGTATATTGTCCATATTGGCAGTTCCATATATTATGGCAATCAGATGTCTTTAACAAATCATTCATATTGTAGCTTAATATGAATTCTTAATTATGAATAATTATTGTAGCTTACGTGTGGCTGAGTGGTTAGCGTGCTTGGCTACTGATCTACGGGACCTGGGTTCGAGCCCCGTGTAAGGCATGGATGTATGTGTCGTTTTTCTGCTGAGGTCCTGCCATCCTCTCAGACCTTCTACTTTGGCATGTAAACTGACAGGCTCCTGTCAGACCTCTGTGGCAAGCAGCTGCTTGAGGGGGTATTTATTTATTTTTTTATTTATTTAATATGAATGCTTTTCATCAAATGAAAAAAGAAAATTTTTTTTGGAAACTTGAATTAAAATTTTCCAATTAAAAGAAAATTTTCAAACTGCAATTTCTATTTTAAAAAATAAAATCGAAGTTCCATGTGTTGTACTAAAAAACAGACATAGATGTCTTGATCCTCTCTTTTCGGATTCTTCCAACATGCATAATCAATGGGAACCCTGGAAGGGTTAATAGTTGCATTCAAAAGATGTACTGGAGTAATAATTTGCATGTTTTTGATTTATAGGGTCAAAGAAAGTATAGGGAGTCTTTGTTTACCTCTCTTCCTATTGCTTTCACTAATCATTTGTAGGTTTGTCAGTTTGTGGATTTGTCAAAACTGTTGTTCCATCATTCCTTTAGAATGCAATGGACAAACTTAATGTGTCAAATGAGAGCTGACAAATATACTGGCAATCTTGTTGAGTAGGTCAATCAGTGCCCTATCTTCATTTGAAGTAAATATGAATTTAGTGACTGAGTGCACCATTGATATACTTTAGGTTTATTTTCTACTTTTTAGAATGCATATAGAAAGATAGGTGTTTGTTATTTTTTTTAATTAATTTTTTATAGCATATAATTATGACATTCCCCTTACTACAAACTTGCATTTCACATGTAATTCATTATATTTGGCTGTTACACTCAAAACATATACTGAAACAGTTGTTTACACCTTGTCCCCTTTTTTTGGTGGAGGGGGGTGAGCATTAGGGGGTTATTTTATTAGCCTGTGACACACGCATGTCCTAGCTTTCCTTTGGTACATAACTTGGGATCATTTAATGGATTAGGAAGATATGGCAGAACATTTTTTTATAAATGTTTAAAAGTATTAAAAAATCACAAATGTAAGAGCTTTATTAAGAAAATTTTTAAGCTTTGAAATGTTGTGTGATCAAACTGGCTTTAATACGCAGTGTGATGAATTTCAGACATAAATTCCATAGCCTTATCACTCAAATAATTTTGTTTCCTCTGTTCCCTTTTACCCAAAAGAATACTGTTAGTGACAAGAAAAGTATACTTAAACTGATCCCATTCTTTCTCAACTTCATCATCATTCTCAAGCAGCTATGGATTATGGAGGTCTAACCAGACTGTGCACTTTAATTCTCCAAGCATATCTATCCTGAGCTATATCTGCTGCATCTCTCCACTGCACACCAGTTCTAACAAGATTCTGACATTGTCTGCCCACCACATCCTAGGTCTCCCCCTCTTTCTGAGGCCTTTAGGCACACTGTTCATAACCCCATTCACCAATCTATAATTATCCATACGGGCAACATGGCCAAACCAACAGAGTTTCTCTCTGCACAATATGCTGCTTAAAGGAGGTTGCCAACTCCTTTGCCTAACCTTATCATTAGTTACAAAATTGAACCACCTAATGCCCAAGATACTGCGTAACCATCTAGAATCAAAAGCATCTAGTTTCCTGTTATCTTGTTTACAAAGTGTCCAAGTTTCACTACCATAACTAACCCTAGAAAGAGCCAAACTATTATACAGTCTAATTTTAATCTTTAGGTGTATAGGCCGATTTCTCCACACTCTCCATAGATTTCTAAAAGTCCCAGAGGCAATCTCTATTTGCCTGTTAATAACACAAATCACCAGTATCTGTCATATAACTCGCAAGATAATTAAACTGAGACATTTGCTCAAGAGTGCAACCATTCAGAGTAACTGAAGCACCAACTGCCTGACCAATTTTCATCAATTTAGTTTTATCTCTATTTATCATCAAATCAACTGTATTACCAGTCTCATCAACAGCCCTAATAAAAGAATTCATCTCATCAACATCATTTGCCAAAAGGGCTAAATCATCAGCATAATCTAAATCAGAAATTTTCGTATCTCCAGCCCATTTTAGGCCAAAATCTTTCCCTTGAAGTGAATTTCACATAACATAATCAATAACCAAACTAAAAAGAAAAAGAGATAAAATGCACCCTTGTTGAACACCAGAAGCATTGCTAAACCATTTGCTACAAGACTTACCAACTCTCACACATAACTCAGTGTTATTATAGAGAGTTTTCATTATGTTAACTAACTTGTCTGGTATGCCATACAATCTCACAGTAAACCACAAATTATGACGATCTACAGAGTCGAAAGCCTTTTTGAAATCAACAAAGCTAGCAATCAAAGAAGCAAACCATAAATGTAAATGATTAAGTAGCCTCTCATAGTATGTTTTGGCTATATCTGGATCTTCCAAAGCTTCAGTGTTAAAGGCAATTCTCTTAACCTTAGCACAACATTTCTTAAGCTCCAGTTGCAAGATACTTTTGAACAGGTAATGGTCAGACACAATTTCAACTCCCCTATATGATAGGGTGTTTCCAACCAGGTGTTCCTAACCAAACTAGCCCATCTGCTGTTAATTAAAATATAATCTATCTTATTCCTGTTCAACCCATGTGTATTTATAAATGGCCCGGTGTTTGTGGTATGTTTTAGTTATTCACAAGCCATTAATTAAGTTTACCTACCTGTAGAACACATTCTCCTTTGCCATTGGATCTACCAATGCCAAAGCGACCTAAAACTCTTGCCCACAGGTTAGAGTCAGCACCAACTGAAAGGGGCAGGGATGGCTCAGTCAGTAGCATGCCAGCCTCGTAATCTGCTGTTCCCAGGTTTGAGTCCCAACAGGGTCAGCGTTGAGATTTATCCCTGAAAAACTCCCCACCCTGGCCACGATCAGTAGGGGACACTGCTGGGCTTGGAAAGGCCGCCGCCTGTCGGATGGGATGTTAAGCTATCGCCCTGTCTACGGGAGAGACATACCCTGTGCACATTAAAGAATATGCTGGATGACCTTGATGGGAGGCTACCATCTCACTGTCTCCCAATAGCTGTTCCAGTGGGTCAACTCCCCCAACCTTCTCTGAACTTTCAGGGTCCTTGTGACTTGGCCATTTAGGCTATTGTGTGTAAAAAGTGCCACTCAGAGGTAAAACAACCTAACCCTCCCTGAAAAGAGAAATTTAAAGTTTTTTTAAGTATCTGGTCTCTTACAAGCCTAGAATATCTAGGTTACAACAATGAAATTCCTGCATGAGGACATCAAGAGCATAATCTGTATGTAACAACCTTAAGTTCCACGTACCTGCAGAGAGAAAATTATTAGTAGAATTTTTAATTGAATTTAATTATTAGAGCAAGATCAGAATATTTTCTCAGAATTATTTAATAGAAATTCTATAGTAATGCAGTGAAAAAATATTCAGACAGAATTACATTATTCTATATGTGATCAAATCGGAAATCTTTAAAATAGAAGCCCTACTTGCAAACTGATACACATTTGTAAAATCATATAAAGTAATTAAAGAATATTCAAAAAAGCTTTTCAATTATAAGCAAAGCATGCAAAAACGTAAAGTTAACTGTACACCGTTAAAAAATAATACAGCATTAAATTAATATAAAAAATTTAATATAAAAATTATCTCTTTTTAATAAAGCTATAGAAGCTGAAAGATTTTATTTAAAAACATTTTATCTGCATTGGAATTACTCACCTATTTGTTAATGGAAAAAAAAATATTTGAATCCTTCTGAATGAATGGGAGACAAAATAATTTCTGTAGCAAAAAAAGGAACGATTTAAAACAAAATTAACATTTAGTAAACTCTCTGAAAGTTTTGTACATTACTAGAATATAAAAATGCAAAGGAATTTTGTCTATCTTAAGTTTGAAGGTAGAAAATAAAATCTATTTATGAATGTTTCCAATATTGTAATGAAAAATCAAAAGTAAACATATAAGAAGATAGCGAAGGGCTCATTTTATTATTAGCATTTGATATTTAAATATTTTACATTCATCTAGTAGTCAGCATTTATTTTATTAGCAAAATTACTTTTAAAATTCCTATCACAACTGTATAAATTCTAATAAGTTGTTGTATGCACTACTGAAAGTAAATTTTGCTGTCAAAATGAAAGTGATACTAGTGTGGTATTCTTTTCATGACACAAAACAACAGTTGACATGACAGTTTGATTAGTAGCTGTTATCTGAAATACTGAAACTTAATCTCCTCAACATTAAAATATCAATGTTTATTTCAACTAAACATAGTTTTAATAATCACAAGTTTTGTTAATATTGTACGAATATGTAATATATGCCATATTAGGCAACTGTGTACTAGCCACATTGGTATTATTAAACTCCTATGCTATGGCTTGCTGCCATTACTGTAAACTTCAAATATTTAACTGAATAGTAGTAAGGGTTTATATAAACTGAACAGTAATATGTACCATAGTATATTATCCATTAGTATTGTAATGAAATTCTGTCACATATTAATCACTGCATAATAAATGATTACTTACCAGATTCCATAGTTTTAATACAAATGAAATCCATATTGAAAGTTTGCGAAGTCTAGCTTGATATAACGGTCAAAATTCGATGTTTATAAGAAAAATTTATATTTCTAGAAAATAAATTCCAGAAGATTCACACAATTATTTTGTTAATCATGGATAATGGGATAATAAATGGTGAAATAACACTTGTAGAATAATCCAAGACTAGAAAAAAAGGATGACACATGACCGCTTTGTTTGACAACATGTCACTTGAATCGTTTGCAACAACACTCTGAAGAAGTAGACAGTGCAAATAGCTAGAAAATTGCAATTTTCATGCCCCAAGCCTGTCGCATGAGAGCTGAATTACAATTGCTCTGGTATGCACCCTCCCTTACAATAAAAACCTAATTTTACACTTTTTCTGCCAACAGAAATCTGTCTTAATGTATGCTTCTTATAAGCTTTGTTTATTGTCGTCTCCCCACTGTGACATCAAAATGGCCTAGCCAATGACCGTTAAGAATCACTTCCTCATGGAGTGGCACCACCCTCTCTCATTTACCTTGAAAGCCACCCATACTCGTAGGAACTTCAGGCTCCACCTTTTCAAGTGGGCATTTGCAAGAGCCATAGACCTGCCTGAGACACATTACTCCAGTTTAAGATTGATGAGATACAACTAGCTAAGTGAGGGTTCAGGTACCTGTGATGGCCTCTGATCAGGATTATCCACCAGCTGATATAAGATATCCCATACCTCTGTTCACTTAGGGCTGGCAGCCCAGAAGCAAACAGAAAACAAGTGGCAGATTCTCTCTCAACAGAGGCTCACCAGTGCAGTAAGTCTAGGATGCATAATCAAGCTCAAATCCATAAACCAGTCTAGTGGGTATAAATGATCAGCATCAGGACTCTGTGAAGATGACTCAGCCTGGTTGAAAAAGAAGAAGAAAAAACTGTCCATAGATGGACCAGATCAGTAGGACACTGAATTGGCAGCCCTCCCCTTCCATTCCCTTTCAAAAGAGAATATCTGTTTTGAAAGGTGCTAACAGCCTGCATCATGAGAAGGCTGGGTTGGAGATTAGATGTTAGGCCTGGCTACCATTTACAGATCTTTACCATATTATGTTTTTTTTTCTTAATAATAGTCATTTGTAGGTTTTTTTCAAACAGTTGGTAATGATTCATAAGGCCTTTTTTTTGTTGATTTGAGTTTATTTAATGTCAACTTAAAATAAGATGGAGTTTGGTAGTAAGAGAAAAATATATTTCGATGTTTACAACATTTATTCAGAAGTAAAGAAGACTGTCCCTGAAAAGTATGGTAGTTTGTTGATGGGTTGACAGTACATATGAGAAGAATATATGATGTCCCCCCTCCCCCCAAAAAGAGAAAAGAACAATTTAAACAACTGCTCCTATAATCTTTCACTGTGATAGCCATATATAATGAGTTGTATGTAAAATGAAAGAATAAATGGTAAGGGGAGTATCATAGGCTATAAAAAATATGCTTCGTGTATTTTCTTCACCACTAAAAAAGAATGGCATTTCTGTTGAGGGAGAGCCTTTGATCTAGAAAAAGAATAAATATGTGTTATTTTTTTATTTGGAGAGAGGGGGATTCAAACTTGAATAAAACACAACATCAATGAAGGAATTGTTGAAACTTTGTAAAATTATTCCTATAGCATATAAATATGCAGTATACAGATTGCATCAAATGATGTCTTTGTCAATGGATACAGCATTACATGCATTGTTTATTGGTAAAAGTCCAAATGTGTTCTAAGACACCTAATATTTGTGATCCCTTTAGTAACACTGGCATTGCTACAAAACATGTTTGATTCATTTGAACACTGTTTTGGACTTTGTCAAATATGACAAGGTCAACTTGTTGAGTAGTAATTAATTTTGAGATAATATGCCATTGAGTTTAATGGTTATTTTGTATTTAAACATTTACTTTTCAGTAAATAATTTTCAGATATTCCTATATAATAAAGCCTTTTGAAGATTGATAAATATAGTATATAAAGAGTATTCACAATAGCAATGTCTTGACAAACAGAAAATGTGATGAATTTGGTTTATAAAATCTTGGTTAATTTCTAGGATCAAAAATATAATGAAGTATTACTAGAATTATCTTGTTAATTTCAGGATCATAATTATGGAGCACCTCCACCTCCTACACCACCCAATTGTTCTCCCCCTTCTTCGCCTATTAGAGTTAATGGCATTGTTGATGAAGACACAAGTTTTTCTGTAATTTCAACATCTACAAATAATGAAGAAGAAACTCACGAAGGCAGTATTACACGTTGTGTATGGCAAGTATTTTGTAATTAATTTTAACTATTAAATTTTCATTTTTAGCTAGTTTTCAGAAAAAATAAGCTAATGTTTTCACTTTGTCATTTGTAGACATTCAACTTCCTTGTGTTTAAAGATAAAAATTTTGTTTTGGGTTGGATAGGTATTGATGAAATATTACAATTTGCACTTTCAACATCTCCCAATAGCTATAACTTCACCCACTATCTAACCCTTACAGTGTCTGGTTTCTGAAACTGAACTCACTGTGATGGCTGGATTTATTTTAAAGTGTTTTCAGAAAATAAAATAAACAGCTTTAGAACCTCATCCTGAAGTAACTAATGAATGGAAATATATCATGTTCTATACCAAAAGAAAGAGCATTTAATTGTGCTTTATAAAATGACAGAAGTTTGGAGAAAAATA
Organism: Ryuthela nishihirai; assembly: GCA_038380435.1. NCBI lineage: Eukaryota > Metazoa > Arthropoda > Arachnida > Araneae > Heptathelidae > Ryuthela > Ryuthela nishihirai. The sequence continues at coordinate 695,022 of JAWZYU010000023.1, read as the reverse complement.
ATGGTAGGTTACATTTTTTTAAGAATTTTTTTAAAAACATTGCAAAATTTTACTATGTTTTATCCACTTTAGTAAAATTTCAAAAATATATATATTTACTGTTTTTTCTATATTATTTTATTATTCTAATATAAATTGTTCATAATATTTCTATTATTGCTTAAATCTTTCATTTATTTAGTTTTTTTTTTTAACTTTTTTGCTCTTTTTGTGTATAATGCATATTCTTAAAGACTTTTGACAATCGGCAAACTCTAAGCCTAAGTAAAACAATGTCATAAAGAATAATTTTGCCTTAAAAACAAGATAATTTAAATAAAAAATTTAAAATATATCAGAAAATTGATAGAGAATTATGTAAAAAATTTTAAAAATGTTTCAAAGCATTTAAAGTTTAACTGAAGCACTGAATTTGAGAATAAGTCGCTTGATATTGAAGCTGCATAACAGCTATGGAAAAGTTTAATTCTAAAATTCTGGCAGAAATTTTGGTTAAAATTTGAATTTCCTGACCTTAAATAGTTTATTTATCAATACTTTTAATTACATTTCAGCTAAATAAAGTTCCACCTTTTAAAAATCACACCTTGAATAATCCTAATGCTTGTTCTGATTGCTGCCATTATAGATTGCTTGCAGTTTCACTTTCGAACGTTTCTAATTAATTATTGTTTATAATCACAGCATCCATTTCAGAAGCATTAAAAATAATTTTAGAATCATTGAAGTAAATAAAAATGTCTTTAAAACCGAATGTCTGCTAAAATATTCATCAAAAGACTGTGTGTAATTCCCGGATGGTGCAATTTTCGATAGTAAAAAAAAAATCAATATCCTTACATTAAAAGTTTAGGATTACAACTCTAGTAGAGCTATAAATAACACAAAAGAGTGAAAAATGCAACTGATAGAAAATCTAAGCACTGCATGGCAGAGCAAAGGCATGAACTGAATTGGCACTACTTGATGCTATTTACAGTGACTGAACATGTGTATCCTATTCAAACACCTTGGTGTGAGCTCCTGTTTGTGGTGAGGGGTCCACCCTATGAAGGTTCAGCTGACTTGGTTACCTTCACAGGGTCCTAAACTCTCGTCCGCATGTTTGCTGTGTATGGTGACCCATGGCCCTGGAAAGGAGGATCCTGGCAGTTGCTCAGGGGTCCCCGTCTTCTCTCCTCGGCGTCCCCTTGTTGGACTGCATGGTGGGTGGGGACAACGGGCACTGAATCTTAATACCCAAACATGAGTCCCAAAAATGAAAATTTAGAAGCGAAAGAGCTCGGCATGAGCCGTCGTCTTCAGTGTCTTCTTTGTCATCGTTGCCGTTGTCTTTGTGTCTTCCTTCGTCCCCGAGGTTCCTGGTCATCCACTCTATGGGTGATCAGGTTCTTGGGGACATATCCCCATTTTTTATTAATAAGGGATTGAAAGGTCTTGTGGGAGAACCATTATCAGTCGAGCACCTAAGATCTGGTGACTTGCAGGTGAAAACTGCTTGCTCTAAACATTCTGAGCTGCTCTTGAAGGTAACAGTGATTGGTGGAGTGGCAGTCGAAGTCACTCCACAGAAGACGCTTAATTCCTCCCGGGGTGTGATCTTTGAGTGGGGCCTCCTATAGGTTTCTGAGGAGGAAATCCTCTCAGAGCTGTAATCCTAGGGAGTGATAGCAGTTCCAGGCTTTTCACCAGCTGTGACCAGTCAAATAAACAAGTCAACTTTAGAATTTTTTTTTCAAAAATAACAAATGAACAGAAATAGATCATGTTGTATACCAAAAGAAATAACATTTAATTGGGATTAAGGAAATAAAACTTAGAAATATAATCAGGTAAGTAAAATTTTATAAGCATTTTTTTAAAAGAAAAATTGCAATATTTTACTGTATTTTTTTGTATGTTAATTCAGTAAAAAAAGTAAAAATTATTTCAGTAAAAATTATTCAGTAAATCAGTCAAAATTATTTGGTCATTTATGCAAACTTTTGAACTTGTGGTTTTATTTTGATATAAATGTATATTATTGCAATGTAAATAACTCGAGCATCATCTCATCCGGGTTATTGTGGTATTTAACACTGGAATTAAGTAATGACAATATATTTTAACATATAATATATGCGATTGCCAATGATAGTTGAATTTTAATTTGTAGAAAAGTATACATATCCTTTTCTCAAACAAAAGCAGCAAAAAATATAAGTGATTTTATTTTTCTCCACAGATTTTTATTTTCCTACCTATTAAGATAGAAAAGGGAAACTTTTACTATTTAGCTTAAAGTATGAAAGTATTGCTCCATATACACTGAAGAGCCAAAACTTATGACCAGGGCATCTTATGTGAATTGTAGCAACTGCAGGTAAACGATGGCACATGTGAAGGTCATGAAACGGTATAAATAATACCTGATGCTGATCTCTGTTAATCAGTGTTATTCTTGTTCTTTAGATGGGAAAGGCAGTGGACTTAAGTGAGTTTGACAAAGTCCAAATTGTAATGGCCAGATGACTGGGTCAGAGCATTTCCCAGACAGCAAGTCTGTGGGGTGCTCACGGTCAGCCGTGGTTAATACCTTCAAAAAATGGTCTGAGGAGGGAAAAACCAAGAACTGCTGGCAAGGTGTGCACCAACCACGTCTCAACGATGGCTAGAGGTGAGCGAAGGCTATCCCGTATGGTATGAGCGAACAGAAGGGATACTGTGGCGCAACTCGCCCTCAATTTGAAAGCTGGTGACGGGAGTAATGTGTCACAACACACAGTACATCGAACCCTGCTGAAGATGGGGCTGCATATTTTCACAAGTCGCTCCGAGTGCTGTGTTAACCACTGTTCACCGTCGAAAGCACTTACAATGGACACGCGAGCATCGAAACTGGACCTTGAATGATTGGCAGAAGGTCATCTTATCCAATGAATCTCATTTCCTGTTGCAACATGGGGACAGCCGAGTGCATGTGTGTTGTTTACCTGGTGAAGTTTTGGTACCAGGATGCACCATGCGAAGAAAACAAGGTGGTGGAATAGGTGTAATGCTTTGTGCAATATTCTGCTGGGAAACCCTGGGTGCAGTCATTATGTGCAGGAAACTATGACATCTACCATCTATCTAAACATCATTGCAGACCAGGTACATCCTTTCACGGCAGTAGTATTCTCCTATAGTAGTGCCTTCTTTCAGCAGGATAATTTGCCACGCCACACTACCCGGATTGTTGGAGAATAGTTCATGGAACATGAGGAAGACTCACAGGTATTTCCCTGGCCTCCAAATTCCCCAAACACCAATCCAATCCAATCGAGCATCTATGGTTTGTGTTGGAACAGCATATCTGATTTGCAGTGGCTCAACCACATAACTTAAAAGAGTTACAGGATCTGGAAAACTCGATTATGGAAAAATTTAGCTTTATGAAAACAGCAAAAATTTAGAAATTACAAATTCTGATTGCTAGTTATGAAATTACTTCTAATGCAAAAAAGTCCTATCATTAAGAAATTAATTTTTTTGTTATAATATCCTAATAATCAGATGTCTTCTAAAGTAGCTACTATGTTAAGTCGTTTGCCTAATGATTTAATTTTCAGTCAAGCTTCAAATAGTTATTTTTTCTAATTACAGTATATATTTGAGAAGCAATATAAATAATTCTACAAATAGTTGAAATTGAAATCCCGTTCAGAATCTGAAGAAAGACAGAATTCATCTTAATCACTCTTAGAGTCAATGAAATATTGTAGTTTAGGAAAAACTCACCATTTTCCTGTTCACTAATAAGTATTTGTTCATCACTAGTTTTTTAAACTATATTTCATCAGGAAAAGGAATGCACAAAAACATTCTGTTGGTACTTCCTGAAATATACAATCTGTAGAGCCTAACATTAACATGCTCACTAAGTTTGAAATCAAAACCGAATGTTTGCCAATCAATATTGCACTTTTATGACGTTGCTGATCAGATGATTAAAGAAATGTCAATTTTTCTCTTCATGTACCATTCATTAAAGATACTTAATAATAGGTAAAAAATAATTTAGAAATGCTAAAATAGTTTTTAATTGCAAAATATACTAAAGTGATGCAAAAACGTGTGGCAGTATTTTTGTGCAAATCGCTGAAAACCTCCAGTTAAAAAAAAAGTTTCCTTGGCATCTGACTTCATTTTATTGAGAACACATGGTCAGATGCTTACAGAATTATTCATTTAACTCATTAGAGCTCTCAGTCAGCTAGTGGGAGACTATTTTACATACATATATAAATAAAAAATTAGCGCAAACTTTAATATTTTAAATTTTAAAATTTTTTATGTTATAAGACTGATTTTTATGGTTCATGGTCACATGTGCAGGCTTTATGAACCTGTCAAAAAATGTCAAAAAACCTTGTCATGTCCAAAATTTTGAATTAGATATCTTATGGCTCATTTCAGACCCCCTATCCTAGAACAGTAGCCTAGAAAAATATTCTAAATCATTCTTTCATGAGGTCAGACTCGAACCTTGAGCCCACTTCTGCTTCTGGTCCCAGAAGACGTCCTCCCCTCCTCAACCTCCCCCCATTTTTCCTTTCCCCTCCACGCCTTATATGCCAGTCCCAAGAAACCTCTGCTACCAGACCACTTCCCAGAGATAATCTTTCTAAGCTCAAAACCCAGTTGGAATTCCTATCTCCAAACAGCTAAGAAAACAAGTTCCCTCTGGCCTTTACTCACTCACCTAAGCTATCCTCCTCCTCCTACTACTACTACCGTTCTCTACCAAATTCGAATATTCCATTTATATAATTGTTAATTTCAGTAAAACTCTATATCACTTTAGTTACGTTTACCTAACAGCGATTACCTTTCTTTTCCTCTTTCCAATGCTCTTTATTATTCTCTCCATAATGTTCTCTATCTACCTTAATTTCTTTTTTTTTACTTTTTCTCCTTTTCTACCCCCATCAATTTTCTTTCTGCGAATCTTCAAGAAATAAATTTTATTCCCCTTCCTTACCCTCCCCCCAACCACATAACAACATATTCACATTCCTATTAATACATAATAGTTTTTTATATTTGTAACTATCTGGCGAATGCATATGTCTTGTAGCGTCCCGTCATGTGTCTTATGGATTACATGAACTAAAACTCATCATGCAATAAAAGGTATCAAGAAATTTGCATAAAAATTTATGTCAAGTACTTGCCTTTAACAGTTGTAATAATGTTATGTCCTATATCAATCTGTTAGTTCATTACTTAAGTGTTTATATGATCATAAAATAAGAAAATATATATATAAAATCTAATATCACATATGCTATGCAATACTAATAATATTTTTATAGTCAACTACCTTCCTGCTATGTCGTTTAAACACTAAGTGTACATAAAATCAAAAGAATTATGAAAATATCAACTAATTTTAAAGCAAACAATCCAAAAATATCTAACTCAAAATATACAATTTTAAAAGTTTGTTCCTGTAATTATACTGTGTATCTCTCATTTCTCTTCTCCCCAAATTCTCATTATTATTTTTTATCTCTTCTCACTGAAAAGTTCTGATTTTTCCGGGTGCCCATAAGATTAAAATATGTCTGTATTTCTTATATTCCCTAAGTGCCGAAATACAGAAAAAAATAATATTTAATTCTATACTTTATTATATACCTCCAGCAGACCAGGTCAAATATTTTTCTCAATTTCTTTTTAACCCTACCGACGCAGTCGTCCCCCCCCCCCCAATCTCTGATTTATTCAGATCTCTCTTCTAGTTCTTGCGTGTGTCATGTACATTTCCCCCATCCCTCATTCCCCCTCTTTCCCCCCCAAACTCTCCCTGTTCACTCTTTGCCCCTCATCATTTGTTTATTTATAACCACCCCTTTTTTTCTTCTCCCCCTTCCTCCTCCCCACTTTTCCCCCCCCCTCTGCCTTTTTTCTTCTCCCCCTTCCCCCTCCCCACTTTTTCCCCCCTCTGCCTTTTTTTCTTCTCCCCCTTCCCCCTCCCCACTTTTTCCCCCCTCTGCCTTTTTTCTTCTCCCCCTTCCCCCCTTTCCCCTCTCTCCCCTCCCCCATTTTTCCTCTCCCCTTTCCCCCCTTTCTATATCTATCTTTATTTTTATCCCTTTTATAGTTTTTTTTATTTTACTTATTTATATATATATTTTGCTACTTTGCATTTTTCCATCCCTGTTAACTGTCTTCTCACCTCTCATTTTCATTCTCTTTTCTTCAATTTCTCGTTTCACATGTTCATCTCCCCCCAAAATCTTTCCTGACATTCTGATCTTGCCTACAACTAGCTGTGTCGTGTGCTACAGTGAGGACTCAGGGGTGCCTGGACTTACACTGCTCTGCTTTTGGCCTGCCCGCTCCCCTGCTTTGGTGAGCGGTGGGGGTTAGGGGTGAGATCCCCGACCAGCATCGCTTCTCCCAATTCATATTCCTTCCTCCTCAGAGGCCACTGGATCCCACTGGCCTGTTCCTCTCCTAGGCTGACAAGGTGCAGTGTGGCCATTGCACAGGACCTCATTCGGCCATCCCTGGTGAACGCTTTTCTTTTCATGTACTTTCCTAAGAACCTTTCCTTCCCTAGTTAATGAAATAAATTCAATGTATATCAATATGTACTAAGTTTGGAATTCAAAATTCAAAATTGCATTCTCACGATTATATAGATTGGCATATATATTCAACTGAAATTTTTTCTTTATACGTTTTAACTCTTATATTTAGGCAAAGGGCAGAATTCAAAAGGCTCCCACTCCACCTCAATGATTATACAACCAGATGAAACCTGATTCTATTAGCCTCAAAAGTCATGCTCGCAATAACAGGTTCTTTCCAGCTATATCTCAAGGATTTACATATGTGAAGATATACATAGACAGTAGATGGGTCAAATGTGGTGCCCTCTGTATAATGTAGTTACTATCCAATATAGTGGATCCATTTGGGGGGCATCATGGAATTTTATTTCCTGTTACATACTTAATAATTATTTACACCTTAAATAAATAGCACTTCTACTTCATATCTATCTTTATTAATCTTACATACAAAAGGAAGATGATACAACCATTAAATTATAATTTGCTAATAAAACTTGAACATTTAAAGTTATGAGGGAAAGTTTTTACCAGTGGTAATCCATTTCTTGTTATACAGTGATAGGTGACTGATGCACTCAATCTCAACATGTACAGTACTGTACGAATTAGTTGGGACAAGCGAAGGAATCTAAGTCCCTTCCGTTGCAGAGTCGAAACTGCTGCAAGTCTAAACTTGTTCGTGACCTTCTGCTGTAAGTCTAAACTTATCTAACAGACGCTTCACCCCATTGAAGGAATGATGGATAGAAAAAGTACATACATAGGCATTCTGGAGGCAAAAATGGTCCCAACACTGCAGAAACTGTTTCCTAATGGCGATGGGATATTTCAACAGGATCTGGCTCCATGCCACAATTCTAAGCTTGCTAAGAACTTCTTTACCCAGCAACATTTGAAGGTATTGGAGTGGCCAGGAAATTCACCCTGATCTAAACCCCATTGAAAATTTGTGGGCCATTACTAAGGAGCGCATATCTAAGATGGATTGGATGACGAAAACCAAAATGATAGAAAGTGTCATGAATGTGTGATACCACAACCCTGAAGTGAAGGAGATGTGTGGAAAGCTAGTGGCATCAATGGTTGAGAGGGTGAAAGAAGTAATTAAAGCTAAGGGGGTCACATTCACTATTAACTACACTATTAAACAAATAAATATTTTAGTTGTCTTTGTTACTGCATTTTCCTATTGTTGCAACTAATTTGCACAGTACTGTATGTAGTAAGGTCCAAAAGTTTCTGGCCCAAGGGTATTAAAGAGGTAATAGGATCAATAATTTTTATTTTTCAGTATAATCACCCTTTATTTCAATACATTTTTTAGAACAGCTAATTAACTTTTCTATACCACTGAAAAAATAATCTGAATTTTTGTCTTTAAAATGGTCTAAAACTGCAGAAATGACTTCTTCATCACTTGTCCATAGATTCCCATTTAGACAGGGGATCATGGTACAGAACCTTAGTTTCATTTCCCATGACAATTAAATTAATCACTACTTTTTGTTGCCCATTGCAGAGTGGTAAAAATTCAGTACAGCATTCCATGTGTCGTTTTTGGATAACACTAAAACGTTTTGGGACCCATCTTGCATTCACTTTGTTCATACCAAGATGGTCGTGTAAAATTTAAAGGACCATGGTTTTTGAATGTCCACATCTTGCTGATAATTCTTTAGTTTTCAGTCGCCTATCCTTTAGCACCTCTTCTTGCACCAGCGCAATTGTTTCCGGAGTGAGTGTTTCTGCAGGTCTGTCTTGACGAGGTTCATCTTCAATCGAATCTCTCCCTAAGTGAAACTGCTTAGCCCATTCTTTAACCATCGAATATGACGGGGAAGATTCACTGTACACAGCATCTAAATGTTGTTTAATTTCTGCTGGAATTGTTTAATTTATGCTCATTCTTTAATTTCTTCTGCTGCTTTTTCCTTAATGACCGCTCAATACTCAGGTTTAAACATTTTAAAATATTGGGCAACAGCACTTCTATCTGCGACACTAGCTGGAGTGCTACTCATTCTAGAGCTGCAAAATTTTAACTGCAGTGCAACAAAACATAGGGTGGGGGGTTGACAGAGTTAAACTGTCAATTCTTGTTCTAACGTGTTCAGGCCAGAAACTTTTGGACCTTACTACATATCTTCAAGTCCAGATATAACTTGCTTTTGATGTTCACAAGCAGTAAGCTGCAATTCCTTTTAGTTGATGTTTTAGGAATGCATTGAAGACCATCATGAGGATTATGCTGAAATGTCAGTCCAGCTGTTGTTGCATTTTCACACATCACTGGAGTTGTTTTATTGATATGGGGTAGTAATTCTATCCTTATCTCTCTTCTCATTATAGATTAGCCTTTATAAACTTGTAGACAGCTCATTCAGGTCATTAACTATTGCTTAATACATCCAGTTTAAATAAATGCTGAAATCTTATAAAATAATACACATTCAACATTCACAAATAGGATGGACACACAACAGCCTGTGTTTCATCTCTGACTTCCTCAGGCAGTGTACTACCTAGTGGCAGTAAAGTTATGTAGGAAAAAAATGCATCTAGCAAAACAAATATTTTTTTAATAAATTTTTAATAGACATGATTATAATGCACATGAATAGAAAGCTTATTTATTTCTGAATAACATAAAAATAAATCTTTTACTTGAAATAAGAAAATTACTCCCTTTTTGGAATTTTTTCCCCCTGTACTATACTTTGAGAAAAGTCTAGGCTTTTAGCCAATTGTTCTGAGTCAGATAAACAAGTCAACTTTTGAATTAAAAAACAAACAAACCCATCAATAGAAATAGGTCATGTTATATATGAAATTAAACAGATTTTAATTAATTTAATGAAAATAAATAATTTAAGCAAATTTATAAGTATATCGATTTTAATAAGCCTATTTCAATGTGATATGGTGAAAAAATCATCATCATCTTCAAGCAGCCATGGACTAGGAGATCCAACCAGACTGTGCAATTTAGTTTTCCAAGCTCTGTCCTGAGCTACATCTACTGCATCTAGCCACTGCACACTAATTCTAATAAGGTCCTGTTTGACATTGTCTGCCACTGCATCCTAGGTCTCCCCCTCTTTCTGAGGCCTTTAGGCACACTGTTCTTAACCCTATTCACTAATCTCTAATTATTCATACAGGCAACATGGCCAAACCAATGGAGTCTCTCTCTGCACAATATGCTGCTTAAAGGAGGTTGCAAACTTCTTTGCCTAACCTTATCATTAGTTGCAAAGTTGAACCACCTAATGCCCAAGATACTGTGAAAGCATCTGGAATCAAAAGCATCTAGTATCTAGTTTACGAAGTGTCCAAGTTCTACTACCATAACTAACCCTAGAAAAGAACCAAAATATCATACATTCTAATTTTAGTCTTTAGGTGTATACGCCTATTTTTCCACAATCTCCATAGATTCTTAAATGTCCCGGCAGCAATCCCTATTCGTCTGTTAATCTCGTTCCGCATATTACCAGTATCTGTTACATAGCTCCCAAGGTAATTAAACTGTGACACCTGCTCAAGACTGCAACCATTCAGATTAACTGAATCACAGCCTGCCTGACCAATTTTCATCACTTTAGTTTTCTCTCTGTTTATAACCAAACCTACTACCAGTTTCATCAACAGCTCGAATGAAAGAGTTCATCTCGTCAACATCGTTTGTCAAAAGGACTAAATCATCAGCATAATATAAGTCAGAAATTTTCATATCTCCAGCCCATTTAAGGTCAAAATCTTTCCTTGAAGTGAATTTCGCATAACATAATCAATAACCAAACTAAAGAGAAAAGCGGACAAAATCCACCCTTGTCGAACACCAGAAGCAATGCTAAACCAATTGCCACAAGCCTTACCAACTCTCACACATGACTCTGTTATTTTAGATAGCTTTCATTATGTTAACTAACTTGTCTGGTACACCATATGAATTCACAATCAACCACAAATTATGACGATCAACAGAGTCGAAAGCCTTTTTGAAATCAACAAAGCTAGCAACCAAAGGTTTCTGAAACTCTAAACATTTCTCAAGAATCTGCCTAAGTGAAAATATCTGATCCACACATCCCCTACCACTTCTGAATCCACCTTGCTCATCACACAATTGCCTGTCAACCAGGTTCTTAATTCTATTAAGCACAATCATGGAAAGAACTTTACCTGGAACAGAGAGTAGGCTGATACCCCTATAGTTATCACAAGAACTGCGATCACCTTATAGGGATAACAATAGCTCTGGTAAAATCTTTATGAACCATGCCTTTATCATAAAAGTTATTCAAAATTTCAGTCATCCAAGTAGTAACCGAAACATTCCCAGCTCTAAGCATTTCAGTAGTAATTTCATCTACCCCTGGGGATTTATGAAGTTTAAGTTTAGAAACAGCCAAAATAACTTCGGATTGTGTTATAGGGCCAACATTAAAGCCACCAATGCATCTATCATCATTGCAAACAATGGGAGTAGAACTACCCACATTGTTTAGAACATCACTGAAATGCTCAGCCCACCTAGCCATGACAGAATCCTCACCTTCTATAACCTTACCTTGTTTATCCTTCAATCCCTGTATGCCTGTCCGTTTTCTACCACACAAAACATTAACTATCTGGTATAGCTCTCTGCTGTTGTGCTGTCTAACTGCTTCTTTGGCTTTGTCAGCCAAGCCATCAGGCCAAAGATTCTTATCAGCTGCTAACTGATCTTTTACACGTTTATTAAGTTCTCTGTAATGCTTTCTATTAGGATTAGTAGGGTATTAAGGACATTCCTGCAGTTCTTTCTTTCTGAAATAAGCTCAAGTGCCTTATCACTTAAATAATTCTGTCTCTTCTGCACCTTTTTTCCTAAAAGAGTACTGTTAGTGTCCATAAAAGCCTGTTTAAAATGATCCCATTCTTCCTCAACTTCAGTAGTAAGCATACCATGACTGTCATAATGACAAAGTAACCTATCATGGTAAGCTTTGGCTATAACTGGGTCTTTCAGAGCTTCAGTATTAAAAGTAAATTTTTTAATGCTAGCACAACACTTTTTAAGTTTAAGTTGCAAGACACTTTTAACAAGGTAATGGTCAGATTCAATTTCAGCTCCCTTACATGCCCTGGTATTCCTAACAGAACTAGCCCATTTGCTGTTAATTAATATCTAATTAATCATATTCTTATGCAGCCCATCAGGTGAAACCCAAGTGTACTTATGTATGTCGCAGTGTTTGTAATAAGTGTTAGTTATTATGAAACCATTGAGTTTACTTACCTGTAGGTGACATTGCCCATTGCAGCTACCAATACCAAAAGGGCCTATCACCCTTCCCCAAAGGTCAGAGTCAGTACCAACTTTGGCATTGAAGTCACCTAGAACAAGGGTAATATCTTTTTTCTTGACAGAATTCAAAATATCCTGAAGTTGTCCATAAAACCTATCCTTCTCGTCCGCATCGGCATCCTCAGTGGGGGCATAACAGCAGATAACATAGGTCGAAGTATACAATTTTCGAAAACCCGATGAAAAAAATAGTTAAATTATATATTAATCAAAAGCAATTTTTTCCCCAAATAATATAATATTCAACCTGAAATATGACTTTTATTTCTTTTAATGATTCTTTTTAGTATTGTATATATTTTAAACACAGCCAGTGTTATACAAAGTGACTTTGACTTCTCAAATTCACAGGATTTTTCTGAACTTCTTACGAAATGTTTAGAAATTTATGAAATAATTTTATCAAGAATTTTGTGAAATGGAAAAAACTTTCTTGGCTGCCTTTTGTTTATTAAACATTATGAATATTTTCTTTGGGTGTTGAAGTGTTTGTTCCCCCCCCCCCCAAAAAAAAAGTTATATCATTAGACTGGCACATTCAAGATACAGAGGGGGGGGATTAAAATAATTCAATGTAAACATAAAAACTCGTAATTTTTTTAAATGATATTTTTTTAGTGGGGGGGGGGAAGTGAAAAGTTCACTGTGAGTTTAGGAGGGGGATTCTTCCTGAAATTGACCTCCCACATGAGGACTGACTTCCATTCCATGCCAAGGAAGTTCTGTTTTGCTTTCCTATTCAATCAAGACCTCATTTATTTTCAGAAAATGATACAAATTCGAATTTTTTTAGTGGAAAATGAAGAAATTATAAAATAACATACAACCTAATGCGATGCTAAAATATCCATAGCAAAGAGTTGTAAGTCAGCCATCCAATATAGTATAACTCATTGATCAGTGAAAAAAAATCGATAAATTACAGAAATAAAGTAAATTTACAGAAATGATAACTAATGTTTAATTATGAAAGGAAATAAAATGCTAACTTTATGAAGGGAGTGTATATCCATTTAATCCATGTAAACAGCATGACATTCAACTACTTAGCAGATGGCTGGCTCTCCCCACACTTGCATGTGTGAGCAAGGAATTAGAACACCTACTTACTCCTATTGTGACACTGTGCATTGAGCAATATGAAAATTTATTTTTACTTTCAGTTTCGATCTGAAGGGTGGGAAAGATGCATAGAATGCCGGGATAAATGATAAAAATAATACCTGGAATGCTGAAATAGGTTTAACCTTTCCAGTGTCCAGCCTGAAAAACAGGTTTCTGTACAGGAGCCAAGCTATTTTCTGCCTGTGCTCAGCCAAAAAAAACTAACTTTAGAATTTTTTTCCAAATAACTACTGAAAGGAATTATGGCATGTTGTATGCCAAATTAATCAGCATTTCATTCTGGATTTTCTGAAATTAATATATTTAACAAAAAATACTATATGTTTCATTTTATCATTTTAATAGGAATTCTTTAGAGTTGTAGTAAAAAATGCATCTGGCAACATAAATATAAATTAGAAAAAAACTAATAGACAGAAATGATTACAATGCACATGAATAGAATGACTATATATTTCTGAATAACAAAAAAATTATTTTTTTGGTTTTAAGTAAATATATTTCTCGTTTTGTAATTTTTTTCTTGGTACCATACTTTGAGAAAATCCCAGTCTTTGAGCCAACTGTGCTGAGTCAGATAAACAAGTGAACTTTAGAATTAAAAAAAAATAACCAATCGACAGAAATAGGTCATGTTATATACCAAATTAAACAGAATTTAATTACGAATTTTATGAAAATAAATAATATAAACAAGTTTACAAGCATATTGATGAGCCTTTTTCATTATCATTTCATTAATGAGCCTTTTTCAATGTGATATGGTAAAAAAAAAGATCGCATTATACAATTAAGGCTTCACTTTGGAAAACCTGATGAATAAAAATAGTTAAATTATATATTTATTGAAAGGAAATTTCCTGCTAAATAATATAATATTCAATCTGAAATGTGATTTTTATTTATTTTAACGATTCTTTTTGGAAACACAGACAGTGTTATGCAACATGACTTGGCCTTCTCACATTCACGAGATTTTCTGAACTGGTTATGAAATAGAAAAAAAAAAACTTCCTTGGCTGCTTTTTTTTTTACTAAACATTATGAAATTTTTCTTTGGGTGTTGAAGTTTGGCGATCTTGACTAAGTGCAGAAAGGTTTGTGCACCAAGGACCAGCCCTTCCAGTAATTGCCCTCCCAAATGATGGCCGATTTCCATAGCAAGGAAGTCTATTTTGCTTCCGTATCCAAGACATTTTTTCAGAAAACGTTCCAAGCTCAAAGTTTTTTTATTAAAAAAACAAGAAATAATAATAGAAAAATTGCACATAACTTAATGGGATGTTAAATAAAATATCTGCAACAACTTTTAACCAGCCTCCAATCTAGCATAACTCGTAAAGATCGATAAATTAGCCGATCAAAAGATCGCTAACTAATGGAAATAAATCTACAGAAATAAATTTGCTTCCATATCTAAAACCTCATTTATTTTCAAAAAACGATACCAGATAAGTTTTACTGGAAAGGTAATAAATAATGAAATAAAAATTAACATATAGTGTAATGCGATGTTAAAATATCCACAGCCACAAGTTGTAGGCCGGCCATATGATATAACTATGAAAATATCAATACTTATCGATTGGCCAAAAGATTGCTAATTTCCGAAAATAAATGTATTGAAATGAAAACTAACTAAGGTTTAAATGCAAAAAAATACTAACTTTACAAAGAGTAGCCAATATGCTGGATCAAAACTGTAAAAAACAGCCCACCAAACGGAGATAGCATGTGTTAGCCACCTATGTCGTGTTTGACTGAGTGAAGCATAACTGATTAAATACAGGTGCAACCAGAATTTCTGAAGAAGGATGTGTTTACTCTCAGTTTCGATTTGAAGGTGGGAAAGATGCATAGACTGCTGGGAAAAACGATAAAAATAACTTGAGAATACTGAAATAGATTTATTACTGAAAAGAGTGTGAAACGGGAAAAAAGAAATGTGGTACGTGTTTTGTAATTACTTCCACCATCTATCTTTTTTAAAAATAGCAGTTTTTTTTTTGTTAATTTTTAGGAGATTTTCAAAAATTTAAGGAAAAAATTGTTTGATAATAATTCAAATCAAACGTGTGACTTTAAATCAGAAGATTGCTACAGCAAATAAGAATGTTAACAAGCAAATCGGCAATACCATTTAGTACTTCTAAAAAATGGCAATCAGATGGCTTTATAAAATTATTTATATTGTAGTTTAGTTAAATATGCATTAAATTAAAAAACAGAATATTATTTTTGAAGCCTGAATTATATATTTTTATAAGATATGTATTAAAAATATTACTATGGCAATTTTTATTTTTAAAGAAATCGATATATTTTTGTGGTACTAAATGCGCATACATACATTATTGGCCCCTCAATTCAGATTCTCCATATGTATACAGACGGGTTGGACACTGGAAGGGTTAATACTTATTAAAAGGTACAATAAGCATTGAATCATTTCACATCTGTGATCACTGTCCTTTGTCAACAAGTTGTTTCTACTGAATAAATCTTGTAGATTTCACTTCAGTTGTTAATGGTGTTTTTCTTTTCAATTTCTGCCCATGTATATTAATTTTTCTTTTCATATTTATTACTTTTCCAGTAAAAACAAACCTTTATCTGGTATCATTTTCTGATTATGAATGAGGTGTTCGATACAGAAGGAAATTCATTTCTGCAGATTTATTTCCATAAATTAGCAATCTTTCAGTCAGTTGATTTATTGATCTTTCTGATTTATGCTACATAGGATGGCTGGCTTAAAAGTTGTTGCAGATATTTTATTTAACATCTCATTAAGTTATAGGCAATTTCTTTTATCATTTCTTTCTTTTTTTATGGGGGGAAAATTTTTTTTTTGAACTGGTACCATTTTTTGAAAATGAATGTGTTGGATATGGAAGCAAAAAGAACTTCCTTGACATGGAAGGTTTTTATCCCCCCCTCCCACTCCCTTGCTGAACTCACTATGAATGTTTTACTCCCCCTCCTCCCCTAGAAAAAATTACAAGTTTTTATGTTTATATTGAATAATTTTAAAAATTGCAACTCTACCTTCCCAGTACCTTGGCTGTGCCACAGACAATATAACGGGATTTTTTTTTGTTGTGTATAACACTGCCGTGTTTAAAATATACAATACTGAAAAGAATCATTAAAAGAAATAAAAATCATATTTCAGGTTGAATTATTTTTATCAGATAATATATGTAATTTAATAATGATATGATATCATTATTAATATTATAAGGAGCAAATTTCCTTTCAATTAAATAATAAACTATTTTTATTCATCAGGTTTTCCAAAATTAAGCTTTAATTGTGTAGTCCAATACATTTTTTTACCATGTCACATTGAAAAAGGCTTTTTATAATCAATATGTTTCTAAATTTCTTTAAATTATTTGTTTTCATTAAATATGTAATTAAATTTTTTTAAATTTGGCATATGACATGACCTATTTCTGTTGATTGATTATTTTTTTAAATTTTGAAGTTTACTTGTTTATCTGACTCAGGCTAAAAGCCTGGAATTTTCTCAAAGTATGGTACTGAGAAAAAAAATTCCAAAATGGGAGAAATATTTACTTGAAAAAAAAAAATTCATTTTTTTTTTTGTTATTTAGAAATATATAGCAATTCTCTTCATGTGCATTGTAATCATTTCTTTCTATTAGTTTTATTTAAATAAATTTTTGTGTTTTGGCAGATCCTTTTTTTTACTATATGACACTAAAATTGTCCTATTAAAATGAAATTAGTCATTTTTTTGTTAAATATTTTATTTTCAGAATATCCAGAATTAAATGTTGATTAATTTGATATGTAACATGCCATAATTCTGTTCAATAGTTATGTGGCAAAAAAGTTCTGAAGTTATTTTTTTTGTCTGATCAGAGAGGAAAAAGTAGCTGAACCTCTGGATGTAAATCAGATTTTCATGCTGAACCCTAGAACTGTTGATTTGAATTTTCCAGTTTGTTGTTTGCTTTGTTACCAGGAGACTCCGAACTATAGCTTGCTGTCGAGATCTGTCCCACAGGCCGTAATTTTAGAGTCCCTGATTTAAATCTGTGTATTCACATATATGAGTGTGCAAGATAAAATTGCTAATATATATATGATAATATAATTGCTGTTGTTAATTTTAAAAAGCATGCTATTGTTTTTACTTTATTGCCTATCTTTTGTCTATCCATACATCACCATTCAACTTCTTTGCTTTAAGAGATAAATGAAAAAAATATTTTGTTGTTTAGGTACTAGTTAAGATATCATGATTAATATTTTCAGAATTTTTGTAATAATTTTAACTTTCAAAATTAAATGGTGTAAAATATATAAAATAGCAAAGTTGTATAGCAAAAATATTTAAAGTATGTATTCACAAAACAGAAAATCTGTAAACCAGTGGTTTTCAGACTTTTTGGCTGAAATGATTACCATGGAGGCTCCATGATTACCATGGAGGTTCAGCCAGTTCCTCAGGTAACCAAGATTATTGTAGGCATAGATCTAAAAAAAAAGGGGGTGCTTTTTCAATCTACTGAAGCCATTTTGAATGCAACACTCAAGGTACCCCCACTTGAGAAACCTGCTGTCACAGTTATTCAAGGAGTTTGCATGACAGGCAATGACTCCCCTCTTCTCTAGAGGTGAAGAAAAAGTGAAACTTTTCAGAGTTAAATGAAAAATCCTTTCTGGCTTGGATAGATAGAATTAAGATATTACAATTTAAATGATAATAATAATAAATACCCCCTCAAGCAGCTGCTTGCCACAGAAGTCTGACAAGAGCCTGATCAGTTTAATACGCCATAGTAGAAGGTCTGTGAGGATGGCGAGACCTCAGCAGAAAATTTACATATTCTTAATTTTTCCTTAGTTTGAATTTCCATTATTAGCACAAAATTTCTAAAATGACAATATTTTTTTTTTATAAACAATTTTGTGGAAAAAACGAGTTTTGTTGATGCATGAGGCTCGAATCCACTCTCTCCAGATTCATGCCATAGTGTCCATATTTCTAGAAATGACTGAACTTTACTTTTCCTGAAATATTAAAAATGTGGAATCTAATGTGCTGATTGATTATTTTATTTGGAAAGAGATTTAGAAAGTAAAGAAGGCAACCAATTGCCATCAATTTTTTAGCAGGGCAATCTGGTAGTTTGCTAGTAAGTATTCTCCAGTGCTCAGGAGTACAAGCTATGGTGAGTATATTTACCATGTTTGGGTTGTTTTACCTCTGAGCAGCACTTTTTTGGCCAGGTCACAAGGACCCTGAGGGCTCAGAGAACATTAGGGGAGGTTTGCTGTTAAGGGACAGATGGTAGCCTCCCTTAAAGGTCATCCAGTGTGTTCT
This sequence comes from Ryuthela nishihirai, assembly GCA_038380435.1. NCBI lineage: Eukaryota > Metazoa > Arthropoda > Arachnida > Araneae > Heptathelidae > Ryuthela > Ryuthela nishihirai. The sequence continues at coordinate 676,580 of JAWZYU010000023.1, read as the reverse complement.
TTAACTTGCCCAGGGTATGGCTTTCCCACACACAGGGCCATGGTTTAATGTCCCATAAGATGGAAGTGGGCCTTTCCAAGCTATTTGGTGTCCCTTACTAACTGAGAGTAGAGCAGAGAGTTATGCGGATATAAATCTCAACACTGGCCCAGGCGGAACTCAAACCTGAGAACTGCAGATTACGAGCCAAGCTTCCTACTGACTGAGCCCCCCCCATTCAACATAAGCTACTAGCTGATAAGCTGATAGAGGAATGCAGCCAGGTGAATGATGGTTTCACATGAATCTCGAGAGAAATGAGCTGAGAAGGTATCAGTTAATATGATGTCCTGAATATCAACTTTCCATTGTTTATGAATTTTGTAATAGTTGATGTTAATTGGTGGTTGTTTAAATCAAATCTTTAAATAAAAATAAATATTTTCTTGTTGAAGATAAACAGTATGAAACATTTTTATGATATGCTCTTACAACATGGATAGATATCAATCTTTATTTTAAAAAGTGCTCTCTTTTTATATGTTCAGATTTTTTTTTTTGGTTCATTGTATGTGATTTGATGATTGTTTTTTTTTTACAGTGGCTATGAACATGATGATGAATATATGATATGTTGTGACCGATGCTTGTAAGTAACTGTTGCACTTCATAATTTTTTTTATTATTATTCAAAACAATTGGTTAAAAATAATAGGCGTATCGAGTGTGTCAATGGAAGATGGTATATTTATAAATTAAAAATTAATTTGTCACAGTGAGAATAGTTGCAGATATTATTTTGCACATAATCACTCTCTGTTTCAACATCTACAGTCAATGGATTATATCTGTATAGATAATAATTATTCAGTCTATTACTTTACATCACATAAAGGAAGTTGATATTACTGAAGTTCTGATTAGCCTTTTAAAATAATACAGCAGATATGACTAATAAATTTATTACTGTTTAAATGTATTGATTATCTGTTGTAAGTAAGAGAGGCTATTACCAGTTTCCATGGTTGAATATCCTGAAATGGCTGCACTCAAATCAAGAATCACTTATTTTGCATTTGATGATTAACCCTTTGCACTCGAAGGTTTTTTTGCTAAAAAGTTAATGAAATTTTTTACAACTAACATCAAAATAAATCATACATAAACAACTTAAATCAAACACATCTTTACTGCTACTAATTGCATCATTTGGTTCCATTTTTATAACCACTAAATACAGACTAAGTTTAAAATAATAATTTTAATGAAACACAATGCTTTACTATGAAGTGCACATAGACAATAGATTTACACATCTAAAATGTAAAGAGGAAAGATATCTGTTCATAAAACAGTTATTGTCACCTCTCAGTCACCATTCGAGTTGCTGCATCAAACCAAGTGGTGACTGAGGTTATCCTCTAAAGTGCTAACTATTACTCAATGCTAGTCTTCAGATAATGAATGACCTTGGGATTGATGCTGCTGTTATTTAATTATAGCTTTCCTACCTTGGTGTTGGTGATATTGAATTCCATATTGAGAGCAATTGCACAAGTTCTTAATGAGATGCTGGTCCTGTACATTCTGTTGTTGATTGATGGTGTGCTCAACTGGTTGATAGATGGTCCACTCAACTAATCTCATCTTTTTTTAAATATGTTAGTAACTATATAAAGTGATTAGCCCACAAAAGCATTATTCACAATTAATACATCAAAGTGTTAAAATGTATAAATTTGAAAAACTCATAATAAACTTGATGCACATGACAGATCCACTGCAACTCATTTCGTCAAACATGAATTTCTCAAGCAATGTACTACTTAGATGATATACAGGTTTCTTAAGTGCTTGTCCAAGGCCATCTTGATGAATAAGGCCTGGAACTAAAGATATACCTCACAAATGGAATCCTACCAATTTACTGAAACCTTAGAGTTTCCAATGTGTAAATTGAAGGTTTCACTTTGATTTTTTTCCCTCTACATCCTTGTACTATGTTTCTTTTAGGAAATGGTGGTGGCAAAGTGTGCCATTTTCAGTAGGAGAAGCAATTAACAAAAGCATTACTGCAAGCAAATTGAACATAGCTACTCTCTGCTTCTGAATCTTTGAACCAGAATTCCGTTCCACTATTCGATGTTTCCAAATCACTGGAATGGAACACTGTTCAGCTGCTAGATAATTTTGAATCATTAAACTGGAACAGTCCGGTGCTTGAAGTTTTTGAATTGTTGAGTGAAAGTAGTTCTATTCTTTTTAAATCAAATGTTAGTGGTATATATATACAGTCTAGTAGTGCAATAGGGCTGTTGGCTAAGACTGCAAAATCCCCATCATTGAGGTAAGTTATTCCTAACAAAACTGTTCATCAGCATTCTGATGGCTGGGTAGTTAGTGTGTGTAACGCTCCAAAGAATATGCAAAATGCTTTAAAGTTTGATCCAATTTGATTAATGCTCTGGATAGCTGATACGGCCGCCAGGCAATAATTAACAAATTGCCAAAAAAGTAGACTAAGTTTAAAGTAGGGTTCAAAATGCCAGCGAGCGTTAATGAGTAAGAATAAAAAAAAATCATTTTTTGATTCTTACTCATTAACAATTTGTAAATTTTAAGATTTAATATTATCAAAACTTAAATTCGCGTTGCTCAAGAGAAAAAATTGTACAGACTCAAAAGGTTTAAAAATAACAAACAGATTTATTTCCAAAATAGTTCAACTCACCAAGACATCAACACTCTTCTCCTCCTCTCTCACTCTACAACTCCGTGCACTAGGCACTCTCACTCCTCACAACTCCAACTCTCACTAACTGCTCTCTGTGACTCACAGGTCACCGGTTTAAAACAAGAGGCGGATGCATGTCGGAAAAGACATTAGCATAAAATGACGAACGACGCAAGCTATGACGCAAGAGGGGGCGTGTCCTTGGCAGGCGTTTAGCGGGACAGTCGGAAGATCGGAGTTGCGCGTGCGCAACTCACAACTATTGGAAATGAGCGCTGTGATGCCAAAAAGGAAATAAAAATCCCCAAAATGATAAATATAACGTAAATTAAACAAAACTGGTTAAGGTAAAGCAAAAGTGAACGATGGGCATCACATGTGCTTGGCTACTAACTTTAGGAACCTGGATTAAAGCCCCAGCTATATTGCATGAATGTTCTCTTCCTTTCTCACAAATCTTTTTTATGGCATATTGTACTGACAGGATGATGTTGATGAGATGAACTCTTTCATTCGAGCTGTTGATGAGACTGGTAGTAGAGTAGGTTTGGTTATAAACAGAGAGAAAACTAAAGTGATGAAAATTGGTCAGGCAGGTTGTGATTCAGTTCATCTGAATGGTTGCAGTCTTGAGCAGGTGTCACAGTTTAATTACCTTGGGAACTGCATAACTGATACTGGTGATGTGCGGCATGAGATTAACAGACGAATAGGTATTGCTGCCAGGACTTTTAAGAATCTATGGAGATTGTGGAGAAATAGGCGTATACACCTAAAGACTAAAATTAGACTGTATAATAGTTTGGTTCTTTCTAGGGTTAGTTATGGTAGTGAAACTTGGACACTGTGTAAACAAGATAACAGGAAACTAGATGCTTTTGATTCTAGATGCTTACGCAGTATCTTGGGTATTAGGTGGTTTAACTTTGTAACTAATGATGAGGTTAGGCAAAGGAGTCTGCAACCTCCTTTAAGCAGCATATTGTGTAGAGAGAGACTCCGCTGGTTTGGCCATGTTGCCCGTATGGATAATTATAGATTGACGAATAGGGTTATGAACAGTGTGCCTAGAGGCCTCAGAAGGAGGGGGAGGCCTAGGATGCGGTGGGCAGACAATGTCAAACAGGACCTTGTTAGAATTGGTGTGCAGTGGCCAGATGCAGCAGATGTAGCTCAGGACAGATATGCTTGGAGAATTAAACTGCGTGGTCTGGTTGGACCTCCGTAGCCCATGGCTGCTTGAGGAGGATGATGATGATGATGTCTCCTGTCAGATTTCTGGGAGCAAGCAGCTGTTTGAGGGGAAATTTGTTTTTTCATTAACTGGTATTAATAAAAATGTTAGTAAAAGTTTTGAAGAACCTCCATTCTTCCAAAAAGTAAAACCGGCAGAGAATTAATTTGATTATCATTTAATTTAGCCTAAATTAAATCACATAAATTTAATATATTGAACTACTGTGCAAAAGCACTGTTATGTCAGTAATGTTGAATAAACTTGTATTATGTAAATAGTAAAAAACGTCAAAGCAATATTTGTTTGATTGAATTACAGCATTATTCGTAAAATTACATGTATTTCATGTTTTACAATTTTCACCCATTTGCTTTTTTTGTTCCATAGCTGAGTGGTTAGTGTGCTTGGCTATTGTTGAAAGGAACCTGGGCTCGAGGCGCAATTAACCCTCCAGGGTTAATTGGGCCTCGAGCCCAGGTTCCTTTCAACAATAGTCCAGGTCCCCCAGGCCTCGAAGTCGTCTGTATATGTTTGGAGAATCTGAATTGAGAGGCCAAGGACATATGTATCTGTTTTTAGTACAGCATAAAAAAAAATCAATTTTTAAAGATATAAAAATTGCCGTTGTAATTTTTTTATTTAAATATATCTTATAAAAATACATAATTCAGGCTTCAAAAATAATAATTTATTTTTTAATTTGATGCATGTTTTATTAAACTACAACTAAATAATTTTATAAAGCCATCTGATTGCTATTTCTTAGAAGCATTAAACGGTATTACCGATTTGCTTGTTAACGTTCCTATTTGCTGAAGTAACCTTTTGAGTTAAGCTTGCAAGTTTGATTTGAACTATTATCAACAAATTTTTCCTTAAATTTTCGAAAATCTCCTAAAAATTGACAAAAAAAGCTGCTACTTTTAAAAACGAGAGATTATGGAAGTAATTACAAAGTATGTACTGCATTTTTTTTTTCTGTTTCACACTCTTTTCTGTCATAAACCTATTTTAGTATTCCCAAGTTATTTTTATCATTTTTTCCAGCATTTCATGCATCTTTCCTGCACTTAAAATCGAAACTGGTAGTAAACACATCCTTAGAAATTAATAATTCTAACACAGCTAATTGGATAATAGATTAATATCATGATGAAAGCTCTTATATAATTATTAAAGAGTTCTAAACACTTAATTCATAAGAATGAGGAGTGCAATTAAAAAAAAATGTGAGTAATGCTGTTGTGCCCTAAGGCCAGATATCAGTGCATTTCACCCTTCTTACATTAGTAAACCATGATTATCAATATCTCATAATATTATCCTTTGTTTTCTAGTACAAAGGGAATTTAGAGCAAAGATAATTTAAAGGTATTTACCAGTAGGTTTGACTGGTAAAGCAGCGATGGAGTTCAACTTCAGTTTGGTGTTAAAATCAGCTGTTAGATGTTCGACGTTGACTATGATGACTTCTCCAAAGCATACCAGTCCTTCATTTTTAGAACAACATGCTGTTCCATTGATAAAGAGCATTAAGTTGAAATACACAGGATAATAAAAGAAAACTTACAATATTCTCAGGATGAATGGTAGTAATGATTGTAACAAATGTTTTGTAGTTTCTTGATGGATGATATCAGCTGTTGTCGTGGTTATACATGCAAAGCTTAATGCCACTTCACGGAGTTTTTAATCTCCTTTTTTACCTGTGAGATATTGCTCTTTCGTGCTGTCATTGGTGAAGTCTAACATCCAATTGCACATCTCTCGAGTCTTATGAAAATATAAAAAAAAAAACTTAAAACTTTAAAACATTAATGCCCTATGCATTTCAAAGTTAAAACATTAAAAGTGCAGGCTCCATGATGCAAGGGAGTGGCGCGTTTCACCAAGTTTCAACTACTTGACTTCTTCAGGTTCAACGTAAATGACTGAGTTCCCTGCCTTTATACCAGTCTCACTATTACATCATGAATCTTGTGTTACTACGTATTGGTGCATACGCACAGTGATTAATGCAACAGGAGATTCCATGCTGCAGATTGGGGTGGAATATTGGTGTTACGTATCTGATTAAGGTTTTTGTGTATTAAAAGATTTTCTGTGTGTAATAGTTGAAATTTCGTTTTTGGGCCATAATAGGCTTAAAATCTATTTTATTTCCAATTTATTGTTTATAATTGTGTGAGCCAAAGCAGTGTTTTGAATTCCCTTTTTTATATTGTGATGCTCCTGCATGCCTAAACTAAATTGTCTGTATGTTTTCTCTTTCTCATGTAGGACTTTTAATGGATTTGGAATGGTTATTTGATAGACACCACCTGTTGGTGGCCTTTTATCTCTGTCGTTTATTGATAATTCTTTGATATTATGTGTTACAGTAGTAGGTAGTTATATTAATTAAGAATTTTTGCATAGATTTAGTTATATTTTTCATATATGGAAAACGTTGAGCATAAATTTCCTTAGATGATTCCTGATTTGTGGTAGTTGAGAACCTTTTAATATTTTGAAATTTGCATTGTTATCCCATCTATTTAATAATTTTTATGTGTAGCCGGCTTCATTTGCTTTAGCTTTAATATAATTTAATTCATTTTGAAGAGTTTGCATTTCTGAACAGTATTGGTAAACTCGAATAAAATGCAGAAATGTGCTTGCTCGTTTGTATTTATTAAGATGTGCCGAATTGGCTGGTATGAAGTTAGCAGTGTGTGTTGGTTTTCAGTATATGGTAGTTTCACAATATTTATTTTTTCTCGTAATTAATATGTCTAAAAATGGTAGCTTCTGGTTTTGTTCAGATTCATAAGTGAAATTAATTGAAGGCATTTCATCATTAAATGTACCGATTAAGTCTTGTAATAAATGGAGAGAATAGGGCCAGAAAATTAATATATAATTGATATATCGCAGATATAATGTTTTATAAGTTGCTTTCGAAAGTACCATGACCTCTGTGTCACATGACTACATTGGCCATGAGTCCAGACAGAGAGGATGCCATTGGGACGCCATCTATCTGGAACCATGTTCGATTATTAACATTAAAAAAGTTAGAGGAGGTGGCCAGATCCAAGGCCTCATGCACACTAAAGTACACTGGGGCCTCTGGCCACCTTAGCCACTCAGCTTTTAGTCACATCGCTGTATCCAAACAGGGAGTGTTGTGATACAGCGATACAACGTCTAGTGAGTGCATGGTTGTGTTTTCAGTGATAAAAGCATTTTGATTAGGGATATGGACAATTGTGGAACAATTATAGTATATCTGGATAAATTGGTGGTATGCACTTTTTGACTATGTCTTCTGGTAAAAATGGGTCATTTTTAAGTTCATTTAATTTATTCAATATAGTTGGCAATGGATCCTTATCTATAAATTCACATTTTAATTGTTGTAAAGTTTCATCTTTTTTATCATAGTCAATTTATCTATTAATAATATTTGATTTGTTTCATCTGCTAATATAATTTTTATCTCTTTGTTATGTTTTATATTCTTGTAATATTTTTATCTCTAGAGTTTTTAAATATTTTGCGTATGTTTCATTTTTCAATATATTTTGAAACTTTCCATATCTTTATATTTATTAGGTATTTTATTTATTGATTGTTCAAGTCGTGGAATAATTTAATTTATAATTATTTTATCATTTTTGTAAGCAAATTTAAAAATACGTAATAGCGAGATGGATATAAAGGTGATATGTAATAGTGAGATGGGTATAAAGGTGATACGTAATAGTGAGATGGGTATAAAGGCAGGGAACTCAGTCATTTATGTTGAGCCTGAGGAAGCCAAGTAGTTGAAACTTGGTGAAACACGTCGCTCCCTTGCATCATGGAGCCTGCACTTTTAATGTTTTAACTTTGAAATGCATAGGGCATTAATGTTTTAAAGTTTTAAGAGTTTTTTATATTTTCATAAGACTCGAGAGATGTGCAATTGGATGTTAGACTTCACCAGTGACAGCACGGAAGCGCAATATCTCACAGGTAAAAAAGGAGATTAAAAACTCCGTGAAGTGGCATTAAGCTTTGCATGTATAACCACGACAACAGCTGATATCATCCATCAAGAAACTACAAAACATTAACATCTAACAGCTGATTTTAACACCAAGCTGAAGTTAAACTCCATCGCTGCTTTACCAGTCAAACCTACCTGGTAAATACCTTTAAATTATCTTTGCTCTAAATTCCCTTTGTGCTAGAAAACAAAGGATAATATTATGAGATATTGATAATCATGGTTTACTAATGTAAGAAGGGTGAAATGCACTGATATCTGGCCTTAGGGCACAACAGCATTACTCACAATTTTTTTTAATTGCACTCCTCATTCTTATGAATTAAGTGTTTAGAACTCTTTAATAATTATGTAACAGCTTTCATCATGATATTAAACTTCTTAGAAATTCTGGTTGAAGCTGCACTTAATTAGTTATGCTTCACTGAAGCAAACTAGATGCAGATAGCTGACACATGCTATCTCCGTTCCGTGCACTGTAAGTGTTTTTTACAGTTTTGGTCCAGCATATTGGATATCCTTTGTAAAGTTAGTATTTGCTTTATATTTAAACCTTAGTTTTCATTTCAGTAGATTTATTTTCAGAAATTACGATCTTTTGACCGATCGATAAGTATTGTTTTTTTCATAGTTATGCTATGAGCATAACTATTTCATAACTATTTCATAGTTATGCTATGAAATAGTTATTGTATGGCCGGCCTACAACTTGTTGCTGTGATTATTTTAACATCGCATTAGTCTATATGTTTATTTTTATTTCATTATTTATTACTTTTCCAGTAAAACTTTTATCTGGTATTATTTTTTGTAAATAAATGAGGTCTTGGATATGGAAGCAAATTCATTTCTGTAGATTTATTTCCTTTAGTTAGCGATCTTTTGATTGGCTGATTTACCGATTGTGATGCCCCATCGTTCACTTTTGCTTTACCTTAACCAGTTTTTGTTTAATTTACGTTATATTTATCATTTTGGGGATTTTTATTTCCTTTTCGGCATCACAGCACTCGTTTTCAAGTTTCTAGGAGTTGCGTACGCGCAACTCCGAACTTCCGACCGTAACCGTTAAAGCGCGTGCCAAGGACACGCCCCCTCTTGCGTCATAGCTTGCGTCCGTCATTGTATGCAAATGTCTTTCCCGGCATGCGCCGGCCCAATTGTCAAAACCGTGCCCTGCGAGGCACTTGAGGGATTTGTCACTTGAGAGTTGTAGAGAGAGCAGAGAGATGTAGTAAGGTGCGTAGCAGCACAGATTTTAGTTTCTTCATTGATGTCTTGGTGAGTTACTTATTTTTGGAAATAAATCTATTTTGTTATGTTACAAACTTTTGAGTCTGTAGTTTTTATCTTGAGCAACGCTGATTTAGAACCTTTTTTACATTAACTTTTATTTGTTAAGAATTACTTTGACTCTTACTTATGAACGCTCACTGGCATTGGAACCCTAAATCAACTTATTTTACATTTTTGGCAATTTGTTAATGATTGCCTGGCGCCCGTCAAAGCTATCCGGAGCACAAAACTTTAATTATTCTACATTGTTTGGAGCGTTACACGATCTTTCTGAATTATGCTGGATCGGAAGACTGTTAAAAGTTGTTGCAGTTATTTTATTAAACATCCCATTAAGTTACATGTAATTTTTCTTTTATTATTTCTTGTATTTTGTAAAAACTTTGAGCATATAACGTTTTCTGAAAATGAATGTCTTGGATCATCATCATCATCATCATCCTCAAGCAGCCATGGGCTACGGAGGTCCAACCAGACCACGCAGTTTAATTCTCCAAGCATATCTGTCCTGAGCTACATCTGCTGCATCTGGCCACTGCACACCAATTCTAACAAGGTCCTGTTTGACATTGTCTGCCCACCGCATCCTAGGCCTCCCCCTCCTTCTGAGGCCTCTAGGCACACTGTTCATAACCCTATTCGTCAATCTATAATTATCCATACGGGCAACATGGCCAAACCAGCGGAGTCTCTCTCTACACAATATGCTGCTTAAAGGAGGTTGCAGACTCCTTTGCCTAACCTCATCATTAGTTACAAAGTTAAACCACCTAATACCCAAGATACTGCGTAAGCATCTAGAATCAAAAGCATCTAGTTTCCTGTTATCTTGTTTACACAGTGTCCAAGTTTCACTACCATAACTAACCCTAGAAAGAACCAAACTATTATACAGTCTAATTTTAGTCTTTAGGTGTATACGCCTATTTCTCCACAATCTCCATAAATTCTTAAAAGTCCCGGCAGCAATACCTATTCGTCTGTTAATCTCATGCCGCACATCACCAGTATCAGTTACATAGCTCCCAAGATAATTAAACTGTGACACCTGCTCAAGACTGCAACCATTCAGATTAACTGAATCACAACCTGCCTGACCAATTTTCATCACCTTAGTTTTCTCTCTGTTTATAACCAAACCTACTCTACTACCAGTCTCATCAACAGCTCGAATGAAAGAGTTCATCTCATCAACATCATTTGCCAAAAGGGCTAAATCATCAGCATAATCTAAATCAGAAATTTTTGTATCTCCAGCCCATTTAAGGCCAAAATCTTTCCCTCGAAGTGAATTTCGCATAACATAATCAACAACCAAACTAAAGAGAAAAGGAGACAAAATGCACCCTTGTCGAACACCAGACGTAATGCTAAACCAATTGCTACAAGACTTACCAACTCTCACACATGACTCAGTGTTATTATAGAGAGCTTTCATTATGTTAACTAACTTGTCTGGTATACCATATGATTTCACAATCAACCACAAATTATGACGATCAACAGAGTTGAAAGCCTTTTTGAAATCAACAAAGCTAGCAACCAAAAGTTTCTGAAACTCTAAACATTTCTCAAGAATCTGCCTAAGTGAAAATATCTGATCCACACATCCCCTACCACTTCTGAATCCACATTGCTCATCACGCAATTGCCTGTCAACCAGATTCTTAATTCTATTAAGCACAATCATGGAAAGAACTTTACCTGGAACAGAGAGTAGGCTGATACCCCTATAGTTATCACAAGAACTGCGATCACCTTTTTTGAAAATAGGGATAATAATAGCTCTGGTAAAATCTTTAGGAACCATGCCTTTATCATAAAAGTTATTCAAAATTTCATTCATCCAACTGGTAACCAAAACATTCCCAGCTCTGAGCATTTCTGTAGTAATTTCATCTACCCCTGGGGATTTATGAAGTTTGAGTTTAGAGATAGCCAAACTAACTTCAGATTGTGTTATAGGGCCAACATTAAAGCTGCCAATGCATCTATCATCATTACAAACAATGGGAGTAGAACTAACCACATTGTTTAGAACATCACTGAAATGCTCAGCCCACCTAGCCATGAGAGAATCCTCACCTTCTATAACCTTACCTTGGTTATCCTTCAATCCCTGTATGCCTGTTCGTTTTCTACCACATAAAACATTAACTATCTGGTACAGCTCTCTGCTGTTGCACTGCCTAACTGCTTCCTCAGCTTTGTCAGCCAAGCTATCAAGCCAAAGATTTTTATCAGTAGCTAACTGATCCTTTACACGTTTATTAAGCTCTCTGTAATCTTTTCTATTAGGACTAGTAGGGTACTGATTAAGGACATTCCTGCAGTTCCTTCTTTCTGAAATAAGCTCAATTGCCTTATCACTTAAATAATTCTGCCTCCTCTGCTCCTTTTTTCCTAAAAGAGTACTGTTAGTTTCCAAAAAAGCCTGTTTAAAATGGCCCCATTCTTCCTCAACTTCAGTATTAAGCAAACCATGACTGTCATAATGACTAAGTAACCTATCATGGTAAGCTTTAGCTATAACTGGGTCATTCAGAGCTTCAGTATTAAAGGTAAAATTTTTAACTCTAGCACAACACTTTTTAAGTTTAAGTTGCAAGACACTTTTAACAAGGTAATGGTCAGATCCAATTTCAGCTCCCCTATATGCCCTGGTATTTCTAACAGAACTAGCCCATTTGCTGTTAATTAATATATAATCAATCATATTTCTATGCAGCCCATCAGGTGAAACCCATGTGTATTTATGTATGTCGCGGTGTTTGTAATATGTGTTAGTTATTCTGAAACCATTGAGTTTACTTACCTGTAGGAGACGTTGCCCATTGCCATTGCAACTACCAATACCAAAAGGGCCTATCACCCCTCCCCAAAGTTCAGAGTCAGTACCAACTTTGGCATTGAAGTCACCAAGAACAAGGGTAATATCTCCTTTCTTGACAGAATTCAAAATATCCTGAAGTTGTCCGTAAAACCTATCCTTCTCATCCTCATCAGCATCCTCAGTGGGGGCATAACAGCAGATAACATTCAAGTTTTTAATGCTTGTCTGAAATTTTGCTGTAAGAAACCTTTCATTAATGCACTCATATCCTAGAAGAGCATCACTAGCATGTCTGCTGAGCAGCAGACCCACACCTTGGTGATGCTTTCCATCCTCCCTCCCTGTAAAGAGAAATTTAAAGTTATTTTTAAGAATCTCACCTTTACCTGTCCATCTGGTCTCTTGCAAGCCAAGAATATCTAGGTTATAGCACTGGAATTCCTGCATGAGGACATCAAGAGAATAATCTCTATGTAATGTCCTCACGTTCCACGTTCCTGCAGAGAGAAAATGATTAGTAGGATTTTTAAAGAAATTAGGTTTATTGAGGTTGGTAGGGCCAACAATATCAAACAGCCCCCTGATCCAGCCATGGGGCAAAGACCTGTTCCTCCTCCGCTAAAGGCTGAAGTCACCGATGCTGGTAGGAACTTCAGGCACCACCTTTTCAAGTGGACTTTTTCAAGAGCCATATGGCCTGCCTGAGACACATTACTCCAGTTTAGGCTTGACGATGCCCAACTAGCTAAGTAAGGTTCAGGTACCTGCGATGGCCTCTGATTAGGATTATCCACCAGCTGATATAAGGTATCCCATGCCTCTGTTCACTTAGAGCTGGCAACCCAGAAGCAAACAGAAAACACAGCGGCAGACTCTCCCTCACAGAGGCCCACCAGTGCAGCAAGTCCAGGATCAATAATCAAGCTCAAATCCATAAACAAGTCCAGTCTAGTAGGTATAAATGGTCAGCACCAGGACCCTGTGAAGTTGACCACTCCTCAGCAGGGTTGGAAAAAAAGAAAAAAGTGGCCGTAGATGACCAGATCAGCAGGCCATACTGAACTGGCAGCCCTCCCCTTCCGTTCCCTTCCAAAAGAGAATATCTCTTTTGAAAGGTACTAACGGCCTGCACCACGAGAAGGCGGGGTCGGACATTAGGTGCTAGACCTGGCCGGTTCTCTGCATCATCACTAGGGATTGGTACACAGCTCTCCTTCCAGTTTACGCCTAGCTACCATTTACAGGCCTGTCTTGGATACAGAAGCAAAATAGACTTCCTTGCTACATATCTCTTTTGAAAGGTACTAACGGCCTGCACCACGAGAAGGCGGGGTCGGACATTAGGTGCTAGACCTGGCCGGTTCTGTGCATCATCACTAGGGATTGGTACACAGCTCTCCTTCCAGTTTACGCCTAGCTACCATTTACAGGCCTGTCTTGGATACAGAAGCAAAATAGACTTCCTTGCTACAGATTGAGTCAATGTTGAGATTTATCTATGCAAAACTCTCTGCCCTTTCCATGGTCAGTAGTGGACACCGATGGGCTTGGAAAGGCCGCTGTCTGTCAGATGGGACGTTAAGCTGTGGCCTATGTGTGGGAGAACCATACCCTGTGCACGTTAAAGAGCACACTGGATGGCCTTGATGGGAGGCTACTATCTGTCTCCTAACAGCTGTTTCCAGTGGGTCTCCTCACCCTACCTTCTCTGAGCCTTCGGGGTCCATATGACCTGGCCATTTAGGCCATGGTGTGCAAAAAAGTGCCGCTCAGAGATAAAACAACCCAACTTGCTACAGAAATCAGTCATCATGTGGGAGGACAATTTTGGAAAGGTGCCCCCTCCGCTAAACTCACAGTGAAAATTTCACCCCCCCTCCCCATATAAAAAATATTTTTTTTTTTTCAAAATTACGAGTTCTTATGTTTATATTGAATGATTTTAAAGGCCCCTCCCCCACCTCAGTACTTTGGCAGTGCCACATAGACGATGTAACGCTGTTTTTTTTTTCCTTTTGTGCACAAACCTTTCTGCACTTAACCAAGATCACCAAACTTCAACCCCTTGGTGTGAGCTCCTGTCCTTGGTGAGGGGACCACCCTATGAAGGTTCCGCTGGCTTGGTTACCTTCACAGGGTCCTGAACGCCCTCCAGCGTGTTTGTCGTGCACGGAGACCCATGTACCAGGAAAGGAGGATCCTGTTAGTTGCTCAGAGGTCCCCATCTTCTCTCCTCAGCTCATGACTGGCGGGGTCCCCCTTTGGCTGCCTTGCCATTGGGAAGCCTGTCGTCACGGGGCTGGGCAGTGACTTTGGGGGCCACTGCTTTGGCCTCAGCTTCAGGTAAGCTAGGGTCAACTATGCAGCAAGGTGAGTAACCTTGCCCACAGTCCAGGTATAGGTTTGCAAGTTTCCTCACAACTTATTTTCCTTTTGTTGTTATCCTTTCTTTGTGAGGCCAGTTTGGCCATTCACAATTTTGAAATTTTAAGCTTTGTTTCTTTTGTGTAGAAAGTTTTTTTTTTGCACACTTCTCTTTTCATTTTCCTTTTGTTTATTTGTGAGGGCTTGGCTTACTGTCTGTGTGGGTATAGTGCCTGCATAGCCCAGGTGCCCGACTGGGCGTCCCCTTGTTGGGCTCTGTGGAGGGTGGGGATAGCGGGAACTGAACCACACAAAAACAACTGTGAAAGTTGAAATTAATGCGAATGGTGCCAACAAGATGGCTCGTCATGCGCCATCTTCCTCATCTACGTTATCTCTGCCATTGTCTTTGTCTGTGTCTTCGTTCCCGAGATTCATGATCATCCACTCCACACGGGTGATCAGGTACTTGGAGACATGTCCCCCTTTTTTGTTAATAAAAGTTTGAAAGGTCTTGCAGGAGAGCTGAAATCCATCAAGCGCTTATGATCTGGCGACTTACATTGATACCGCTTGTTCAAGAGATTGGTGGGGTGGTTGTCGAGGTCACTCCCCACAAAACTCTGAATTCGTTTTGGGGTGTGATTACTGAGTGGGGTCTCCTCAAAGTCACCAAGGAGGAAATCTTCTCAGAGCTCACACCTCAAGTAACAACGGTCCATCGGGTTTCGAAATGCCGTGATGGGAAATTGGTATCCAGCCGGGTACTGATTGTGACTTTTAACATGCCACACCTGCCTTCTTCAATCAAGGCAGGTTATTTGCATTGCGAGGTCTGGCTGTATACTCCGAACCCTCTGCCCTGTTTTCAGTGTCAGGTATATGGTCATGCCCGCACAGCTTGCCGGGGTAAACCCACCTGTGCTCGCTGTGGTAGTAAGGATCATCTCGATCCTGACTGCACAGCAGAAAAGGCAAGCTGTGTCAACTGCAGTGGCGAGCATCCGGCATACTCCTGCGACTGTCCAAAGTGGAAGGAAGAAAAAGAGGTACAACATTTGAAAGTTGTAAACAACATCTCTTATGCTGAGGTGAGAAGACTTGCTGCACTGCCTGCTCTGCCTGGCAAGGTATCCTATGTCAGTGCCGTCATTAGAAAGCCCATCGTTCCAATGACTTCTGTTGTGGTGCAGACTGTCATTAGTGTACCACCTACTGAGTCTTTCTCGCCTGCAGCTAAGTACCTAATCATGCAGGTGAAACCGAGGGTGGTGTCGACTTCGACATCAATCCTGGTTTCCATTTCTGCAACTCTGCCTTCCACCTCCACCAGAAGGCCTCCTCCTCCCCATCCTCAGACAGAGCAAGACCTTCCAAACAGAAGGGCCAAAAAAGAAAATCACGCACCACAAAGGGTGATCACCGATCCATGCCCCTCGGATGACTCTGGGGACATGGATACTGACCGCTCCCTATTCACTAAACCGTCCTCTGCGGTGGTTAAGCTGAATAGGAATTCGTCGTCTGCCCACTCTTCTAAGTCCTGAGATGGTCACACTCCTACAATGAAATTGTTGTGGGTTCCAGAGAAATCTTGACGACATCAAGGCACTCCTTCAGGCACACCAGCCCATCTGTGTGTGCCTGCAGGAGAGACATACTTTCAGCCAGTCACAGATCCCACGATCCGGCACTTTAGAATAGTTTGCTGGGACCGGGATGGAGATGGACCAGCTCGTGGAGGTGTCGCCATCCTCGTGAGCAACCATTCTCCATTCCAGGTCGTAACCCTTACCACTAACTTAGAGGCAGTAGCCATCCGCCTCTTTGTGGGGTTCTCGCTGACTGTCTGCTCTGTATATCTTCCACCTGGGAGCATCGTTTTCCAGGAAGACCTTGATGATCTCGTCTCGCCGTCCCCCTTCCTCATAACGGGGGACCTTAATGGACACAGTCCACTTTGGGACAGTGCTGATACCAATGGGAGGGCAGGGTCCTGGAGCAGTGGCTCCTGGATCCATCGCTCTCCCAGTTGAACACCAGTGTCAGTACTTACTTTCACTCCCCAACAAACACTTTCATTGCCATTGACCTTACCATCTGCTCCTCCTCGATCCTTCCACTCTTTACATGGGAGGTCGAGGACAACCCTTACGGAAGTGATCACCTCCCTGTGGTGTGCATCATCTCCCATGGGGGGGCCTTGCAGCCCTTCACGCATCTCACAGTGGAGGCTTGATTGGGCTGACTGGGGTGGTTTTGAGCTGCTCTCTGAGCTCAATGGCCACTCTATCAGCCAGGAGCCCATCAGTGTTGCAGTGGGCTGAGATTACGGACTGTATCATAGATGCAGCTGCATCCATGATTCCTCAAACTTCAACATGGTTTCCTCGTTTTCCTAAACCGTGGTGGAATCCAGATTGCACTGCAGCTAAGGCTCAGAACAAGGCTTGGGGGGTGTTTCGGAGATACCCGACGACCCCCAAACCTCGAAAAGTTCAAATGCGCCAGGGCGAAAGCTCATTTCATCCGACACCAGAGCCAGATGGAATCTTGGATCAAATATACCTCTTCTATCACCTGCACGACCAGGTCTAAGGTCGTGTGGGATAAAGTCCGGAAGATGGGTGGGAACTACACGTCCCACTCATTATCGATCCTGGAGCACATTGTACAGGCAATTGCTGATCCCAAAGCAATTGCCAACACTCTGGGGAGTCTTTCTCCTCCATCTCATCATCGTCTTCTTACTCACCTGAGTTTCTGGCCCAGAAGAGCAGGGTGGAATGCTCTCCACTGTCCTTCCACTTGAATGGCCTGGAGTCTTACAACAGGCCATTCACAGCAGAGGAGCTTCGCCTTGCTCTGCATGCGTCTTGTGCATCTGCTGTTGGGACTGATAATGCCCATTTTGCCATGCTCCAACATCTTTACCATCGAGTAAGGATCAGCTGCTCCATCTCTTCAATCGCATTTTTCTCGAGGAGCAGTTTCCGGACTCAATGGGAGGCCATCATCTTGGCCTTTCCGAAGCCAGGAAAGGATTCCAAAATTCCTTCAAATTATCGTCCCATTGCGTTGACAAGCTGCGTGTGCAAGGTGTTGGAAAGAATGGTAAATGCCAGACCTATCTGGTATTTAGAACACTACAACCTTATTTCCAACACCCAGTGTGGCTTTTGCAGGCAACGGTCAACTCTTGACCATCTGATATGCCTCGAATCGGCTATCAGAAACTCATTTTTACGAAGAGAGCACCTGGTGTCAATTTTCTTTGACATCGAAAAAGCGTATGACATGGTGGATTTTCGACATTCTTTGTGACCTCCATAGCTTCGGCTTGAGAGGTCACATGCCAATCTTCATCTCCAACTTCTTATTGACACGTTCTTTTCGTGTCCATGTTGGCAACACTCTGTTGCGGCCATACCTCCAAGAATAAGGGGTGCCACAAGTCTGCGTTCTGAGTGTTATGCTTTTCGCTGTCAAGATTAATTCTGTTACTAGACAACTTCCTCCATCTGTTGGCAGTGCCTTCTATGTTGATGACTTTAGCATCTATTGCTCTTCGTCCAGCATGAGGGTCATTGAAAGGCAACTGCAAATTGGCCTGAACAATCTTTTGGTTTCGGTGACAGCAAACCGGTTTCTGTTCTCCCCACAGAAGACCGTTTGTGTGCACTTTTGCCACAAGCGTAATTTTCACCTGGATCCCGAGCTGCGACTTGGGGGTAACATCATTCCAGTTGTGGCGGAGACCAATTTCTCAGTCTCATCTTCGATCGGAAATTGACCTTTTTACCACACATAGGTCATCTCAGGTCCAAGTGCACACGGGCATTGCACATCATAAAATGTTCTCTCCTCTCTCTCATGGGGAACTGACCAATGTTCTCTACTCTGTCTGTACCGTGCACTTGTCCGATCAAAACTGGACTATGGATCCCAGGTGTAACACTTCGCCCGGGATTCAGTGGTGAAAGTTCTGGACCCCCAACATCATCAGGCTCTTCGTGTTTGCATGGGAGCCTTCTGCATCCCACCGGTCCAGAGCCTTTATGTCGAAACTGACGAACCCTCTTTATCTCTTTGCCATCAGCAGTTGTCCCTATGATATGCATCTAAATTGCGATCCCTGCCTAGCCATCCCACTTGGGGCTGCATTTTCAGTCAAAAGTGGGAAATGCTTTACACTAATCGGCCGACTGTCGATTTAATTCGTCCTTTCAGTTTGCGAGTCTGAGGCTACTTAAGTGACATCAACACCAGTCTCGATAGCGTCGCACAGTCGACAGCTGAGCCACTTCCACCATGGCTCTCTGTTTCCCCTTCCTGTGATTTTTCCCTGTGCAGTACAGGGAAGGCCTTTTCACCCGACTGTGTGTATCGGCAACTGTTTGCCAGCTATCATGTTGACTACCCGGACTTCTTGCCTCCCTTTACAGATGGCTCGAAGTCCAGCACATCAGTGGGATCGACCATGGTCTTCTGTGATGTAATCATTGCAGACCAGAACCCACTGCAGTGTTCCATCTTCACTGCAGAGTTGCATGCTATCAGTCTCGCCTTGGACCATGTGGTGGCTAAGCATCATCGTCGGTGTGTGCTTTACACCGACTCACTTAGTTTGCTACAGGCTTTGATCTTGGTGAGGCATCGGCCTCACCCAGTTCTCTCTAAGATCCGCCAGCAGCTACGTCGTCTGGCAGCTACAACCACCATCCATTTCTGTTGGGTGCCCGGTCACGTCAGTATTAGGGGCAATGACTTGGCAGATGCTGCTGCCAGGTCAGCCACGCCCCTGTCTGACTCTCTGTTGCTGGTTCCATATCTGGATTTCTGGCAGCGTTTTACAATCAAGCTCCGGGCACAGTGGCAGAGATCTTGGTCAGAACAGCTTATGAATAAGCTCTTTGAGATCAAACCTATCATCAACCATGGCAGTCATGTTACTGCAGGAATCGCAAGGAGGAAGTTGTACTCGCTCGGCTCCGCTTAGGTCATTCATTTCTTTTACGGGCAGACGACGCACCTAAGTGCAAGTTTTGGGACACTGTTTTAACTGTTAAACATATTTTAATTGAATGTCAAGCTTTTAATATTGAACGTAAAATGTATTTTAACTTTCATGATTTTGCATCCGAGCCTCTTACACTTGGACATCTTTTAACTGATCATTGCTTTTTACCACCAGTTTTTTCCTTTTTAAAATATTGTGGTTATTTTAATAGATTTTGATTTTACCTAATATTTTGTATAGCCCAGGTCCTTTTACACCTGGGATTGTTATAACTTGTATTTTTCAAGCTGTTTTACTTTGTACACGTACACTTGTTATTTGTTGTTTTAGCATTTTACAATATACCGCTTTTATTTTAAATTTGGTTGTAGGTTGCATATCTTTTATCATTTATTTTGTCTTATGTTTAGTGCATTATGGCCTAGTCACCCATGCACTATAAAACCCAAAACAACCAACCAAACTTCAACACCCAAAGAAGAAATTCATAATGTTTCCCAAAAAAGCAGCCAAGGAAGTTTTTTTCCACTTCATAACCAGTTCAGAAAATCCCATGAATGTGAGAAGTCCAAAGTCACTTTGTATAACACTGGCCGTGTGTAAAATATATAATACTGAAAAGAATCATTAAAAGAAATAAAAATCATATTTCAGGTTGAATGTTATATTATTCATGAGGAAATTTCCTTTCAATAAATATATATAATTTAGCTATTTTTATTCATCGGGTTTTCCAAAAGGATGGCTTAATTGTATAGTGCAATCTTTTTTCACCATATCACATTGAAAAGGGCTTATTAAAATCAATATGCTTGCAAATTTGTGTATAATATTTATTTTCATAAAATTCGTAATTAAATTCTGTTTAATTTGGTATTTAACATGACCTATTTCCGTTGATTGGTTATTTCTTAAAAAATTCTAAAGTTGACTTGTTTATGTGACTCACCACAATTGGCTAAAAGCCTGGAATTTTCTCAAAGTATCATGCAAAGAAAAAAATTACAAGAGAAATATTTACTTAAAACAAAAAAAAATTTTTTTGTTATTCTTTAAATTTGAATAAACTTTGACTTATCTGGTTCACAGATTAAGGAAGTACCACTATTACGCCTATCCAATATTTTTTACAGTAAAAATTGTCTTGAGCGGGGTGGGATATGAACCCACAATCTGATAATGTCAGATGCTCTGGACCACTGAGCTAACAGCTGCTGATCAAGATCTACTCCAATTTATGACATGAACATTTCCACCCACAGTATAAATTCCACTATGTCATGTGTAGATGCTGTTCTGGCAATCAAGCCTCAAGCAGCTTGAGGCTTGATTGCTGGAACAGCGCCTACATGTGACATAAGGGATTTATGAAGATGGAGACGATTGAAGATTATTTATTGTTGTTTATACTTACAGAGAGATTTTTAAATGTTTTAATTTCATGTTGAAACCTTATAGTTTCGGATATTTTTGGAAAAGGGAATTTATTATTCAAGTTTTATAGTTTGAGTTTATAATGTGAAGTGATTAGATTATATATTTATGTTCTGGTTCATCTGAAGTTCTAGTTGAACCATAAAGAGTTATGTATCGTATTAGCATGATTTCAAGTCTAATTATGAATTTGTTGTAAATTTTTTCATTTGAGCTGATTGAAAGCAGAATTGAGTGTTGCAAGTTAAAATATAGGAATTTAGAATTATAAAAATGTTTATGGATGTGAATTATGAGAGTAAAAGAAAATTTAGTATGCAGGATTGTATAAATTGTATTTGAAATGAATTTTTTGTATTTAAATTTATTCTTATTGTAAAACTTGGATGGAATTGGATGAAATGTAAGCATTATATATGAAAATTATTGATACAGCATTTCTTTACTCATAGATATAATGTATATGTATTTAAATCTGTTTGGTGTCATCAGTGTTATTGATGCATCAAATGATGCATAATTATCGGGATGACATTTGCAGTACTTGTTTGCATATATATGAGCTGACCATGATGTCTTGAAGTTTTGTACCTTATTCAGCTGTCCCCAACAGCCAAGTCTAGTTTGACTGAAACTTTCACTAGTAAAACTCCTTTATGAGGGGGACACTCATTGAAGGGAGGTAATTAATGGTATTTTTATTTTAGGTAGATCGCGATTTATTGTGTTTAGGTGAAGTTTCAGCGGATGATTAAACACCGACTTGTTTGCAAAATGAAATTATTAGCTTCGTGTATTTGATTGTAGTTAGGAGGATTTAATGGAGGACCAATAACCATTTTTCTTTGTGAAAAAAGAAGAAGAAAGGATTAGCTTTTGCATATATGATTGTTGTTAGGGAGATAAGCTGATGTTATGTACTCCGGTTGGTGCATATGTATTTATATTCTGCGAAAGAGCATAATTTGAGGTAATTACAACTTTTTCTTTAAAATTAAAGCCGCCCACACACACGTACAACTCCCAATAGTAATATGGATAAGAAAATCATTATTCAGACTCTCAATAACATAATTATCTTAACCCGAAAATTCAGTTTGCGAAATTTATTAATTCACTAAAAGTACCCCACTCATTATAATTATGAATTACTAGCCACAAATAGTGAAGCTTCTTTCGACACTCGCAGATCGTGATGATTTTCCATGATCCCACACCCTCTTCCAACCTCTGTTACATGCAGATCGCGTGGGGCGGGGGTGGCTCAGTCGGTAGCGCGCCAGGCTCGTAATCTGTAGTTCCCAGGTTCGAGTCCCAGCTGGGTCAGCATTGAGATTTATCTCCGCAAAATTCCCCACCCTGCCCACGGTCAGTAGGGGACACCGATGGGTTTAGAAAGGCCGCCGTCCGTCAGATGGGATGTTAAGCCGTGGCCCCATGTGCGGGAGAGCCATACACTGTGCACGTTAAAGAACACGCTGGATGGCCTTGATGGGAGGCTACCATCTGTCTCCCAACAGCTGTTCCAGTGGGTCCCCTCCCCCAACCTTCTCTGAGCCTTCGGGGTCCATGTGACCTGGCCATTTAGCCCATGGTGTGCAAAAAAGTGCCGCTCAGAGGTAAAACAACCCAACATGCAGATCGCATTACGGCCACCTGCACATCCACTGGCCACTCCGATCCTTGGAGCTGAGCCACTGACAGGTCAATTTATGACACCCCACCCCTTCCCCGCACTCACCAACCGCCTCTCCTGCATTAGCTTAAGCTTCTCACTTCCCACCTGACGATGAGCTGAAAGGAAGGACGTGAAACGCGTGTCGTGGATCAAAAACTTTTTTAAGCACTCTATGCTATCAAGGGTATAAATGGTTATTTCCTTTGCCAAGATGGGTAGACCATTGGCAGCCGTTATCCTTCTTTTAATCTCCACTGAGACGTCACTTGCCGGCAAGAACGTCGATTACTAAATTTGTCACCGAAAGCATCCTGGAAGTTCCTGTTGCTGCCCCATCCTCTACGGCATGGTACGTAAATCTCTCCTTAATAATTGTTGATACTTGATAGCATAGTCTATGTGTTGAAGTGCTTAAAAACATTTAACAGTGTTATTAGAGAATTAAATAACTTTAATTTTAGTTACCACACTGTGTACCTCTACTCTAATTTTTGTTACTTTTTCTTTAACCTTTTAGAAAGTAAGTAGCAGAGGAATAAATTAACACGCTTTTTGTACAGTTAGGAGTATGCAACTTTTGGATTGCATCAGAATGTGATATTAGTTAGACTGATTAATGCTGGTATGCAGCCTCTGGTATGCATTTACAATAGGAAAATTTACACAATGTTAGGGGAATTGGAGGAGGTACCTTTAGTTGTGCTGTAAGATTGTATCAAAGTGAGAATAGTTTATATTATTAAATTTGTGTATAGATACTCCTTGTGACTGAGTGGTTAGCTTGCTTGGCTACTGATCAAAGGACCTGGGTTCAGGCCCCAGATAAGGCTCAGATGTTCTGGCCAATATTTTACTGAGGTTCTGCCATCCTCACAGACCTACTATGGTGTATAATAAACTGACAGGCTCCTGTCAGGTCTCTATGGTAAACAGCTGGTTGAGGCGGTATTTATTTTATTAATTATTTTATACTCATTACTTTGTTCAGCAATTTGTAAATGACATAAGAAGTGTCCTCATGTTCAAAATCTGTTTGGTCAAGTTTTGAATTCCTTTGGGAGGGGGAGTTGTGATGGTCCACCCATTCACTTTTGCTTTTTCTTAGCCAGTTTTACTCTATTTACATTATATTTATTATTTTGGGGATTTCTTTAAATTGGAATCATAATTTCTCCTCACCCAAAACTGCTAAAGGAGTTTCACATACGCAACTCCAATTTGTGATTAACATTTGCTAATGCGCATGGAAGGACAGGCCCTGTCTTGCATCATAACTAGCATGAGTGCGCAGTCATTAAATTATGCAAATATGCTTTCCTATCGTGCAACACACATCAGTTGTATGCCACATGTATAGTAAGTGACATTAGGTCAGGGAGTTAGTAATAGGAGAGCTGCTAGTAGAGAGACAGCAGTCAGTTAGTTTGAAGTAAGTTTTGGAGATGCGAGTTTAGAAGCAGTAGTCAGTTTTGAGAATGTAGAATGTTGGTGGAGATTTTGTTTGAGTTAGTTGCTTATAGAATTTTGTGTAGAAGGAGAATTCACTTTGGTGAGTCTTGATTTTTTGGAAATAAATTTTATTTGTTTTATGAAATAGTTTTGACTTTTCTAATTTTTTCATTTGAACAGGAATTTGATATTTGACTGGGTTTAACTTTAATAATTTGACAGTCTTTTTGATTTGAATTCTTTTTCACTAAGTAACATCAATTATACTTAGAGAACCCTCATTTAACCTGAGCTATCCGGTAATTTAGCATTTTTTGGATCTATCAGAAGATCCATAGTAAAGATGTTAGCATGCATTTTGGAGCATTACAACATGTTTACTCAATGTATAAATTCGTGAATACTGAAGAAAGTTAAACAACTCACTGTTGTGCTTTATAGATTTGTTAAGAACCCTATGAATGTCAATTTTGCCTTCAGGTTTAATGGAATGTTTGAGGACTGAACAGTTCGACATGCAAGTTAGCTTGTATCTTCTTTGTGATCATGCAAGTAGCTTGCGTCTTCTTTCTAGGTATGGCGAGCTTTGATGAATTGTGTTTCACTGCCAATTAGGGAAAGTAAAATTATGTAATTAATTAATATTAGGTGTGCCCATATGAGATGTAAATTTGGCCTTGTCTAAAAAAATAAATACCTCCTGTCAAGCAGCTGCTTACCACAGAGGTCAGACAGGAGGATGGTGGACCCTCTAATGAAATTTTCTGCTGAGAATTCAGCAGAAAAACACCTATGCCTTACCTGGGTCTCAAACCCAGGTTCCTTTGATCAGTAGCAAATATATTTCAAGCATGCTAACCACTCTGCTATGGGGTGTAAGAAATATATATCTGCAAACCTTGAATAATTCTGAAATTTAAAAACAGAACTATATTTTCAAAAACAAGATATGAAAAGCAAATGGGTGAAAATTATAAAGCTTTAAATGCATATAATTTTATGAATATTTCTGGTTTTTTCATTCACACAAAAATTTGTTTGGCTTTTTGGCTATTGCCATAGTTTGTGCTATCAACAAAAATAAGAAATCGAAAAATGAAAATTATGGCAAGCCTAGTTATATGTTACATATCAAACACTAAATGTACCTTATAAATTAATATGTAATTCTTAATTTATGAGAAACAAGTTTTATACGTTAAAATCTCAGATATTTGCAGCACCAGGTAAACAGTTAATCAATGAAATGTTTATCATGACACAAGAGAATAAATTTCATTATAAAATAACTATTGTAACGCTCCAAAGAATTGAAAATACTTTAAAGTTTATTAAGTTTTGGACCCCTTTGTCTGATCCAATAATATTTAAGCTCCAGATAGCTGAGTCGGGCGCCAGGCAATACTTAACAAATTGCCAAAAATAAAGTTTAATTAGGGTTCGAAATACCAGCGAGCATTAATGAGTAAGAATTCAAAAATATTAAATGATTGTCAAAATTTAATGTTAATCAAAAGAAATTAACGTTTCTCAAGAGAAAAAATTAGTAAAGATTCAAAAAGTTTCTGTAACAAACAAATTTATTTCCAAAAACACTCACCAAAACTTCAGTGAAGAAGAGACTACATCATTTCTACAAACTCTTCAACAAAACTACACTCTTTCTCAACTAACTCAAAACTGTGCTCTCTCTCTCTCTGTGCTTGTGCTTCACTAACTGACTGTGCTCTAATTGTGCTGCTGTGACCAACATGTCACCAGGTTATAACAAGAGGCTACAAAGTTTTGTGTTGCACACCGGGAAAGACATTTGCATAAATCGACGATTGGCGCAAGCTATGATGCAAGAGTTGGCGTGTCCTTGTACACGCGCTTTAGCGGGTGACAATCTAAAGTTCGGAGTTGTGCATGTGCAACTCCTATGCTCTTGGAAACAAGTGCTGCGATGCCAAAAATGAAATAAAAATCCCCAAAATGATAAATATAACGTAAATTAAGCAAAACTGGTTAAGGTAAAGTAAAAGTGAATGAGGGGACATAACACTATCTGTAAAATTTACAAATGAGAGATTAATTTCTGAACTTCCACTCTGACCTGCATTACTTGAAATCTTATTTCCTGAATATATGGATTCTAGGCCTTTTTTTTTACTTTGTAATGCCATCTACATAACTATTAAGAACACAAAATACTTCAGCAATATCAAATGCTTCCAAAGAGAATGAAGTTCACAGTTTTGCGACTTGATTAGCCACTAATAACAGTACTTTCAATTAATGGATGAATTAGATAATCATATCGCAATATTTTTTTTTATCTATAAACCATGAGAAAAAAAGTTTTATTTCTTAAAGCAAAATGAAGCTAAGTACCTGCGTACGAACAGGCAAAAAGGGAAAATGATAACTTTTTTGTAAAATTAGCTATAGCAAATGCTTATATTTTAATGACACTGAATGTGTCCCTCGTTGTCAGCATTTGTCAGTGCCAACATTGAACGCCAGTGATTACAGTTTAATTCATGAACTTTTAGCAAATTTTGTAGACCCCCAAAACTTTTTCAAACAATTGTCTGATTGGTGCCATGTTTTCTGTATGGGGTTTCCTTGGGTAATACTGTATTGGGTTCAAAAATCAAGTCTCTATCTTAATAGAACCAGAGATTGGTAAAAAAATTCTACTCTAAAATTCATTCTCCTGTCTAAAGCTGTAATAGAAAACCAGAGTTTTGATTTTCAGACTGCCGAATGACATATACATTTCCATTCCCTCTAAACATTGGTGGGCTATCTGTTAATTAGATGCCTAATTAGATGCTTAAATTAAAACTTTTTAAATGAATAAATAGTCATTAACTTATTAGCTTCTGTTTTTACTTCACTTTCACTATCATGCATATTAGAGGACAAACTCATAGGAACATTCGGATTGACAAGAAACATTGAATTATCATATTCCCTTTCTTTAGGTATGTAAATGACATCTGTACCAGTATCGGACACCCTAGATTTTACAAGTTCTGCTCTTTTCGGAAAGAGCTTTGTAAATTATAAAAAAAAAACAATAGTTATGAATTGAACCAGATCACTGCCCATGTTTTGGTTTCAAAATTTTAATACATATTTATGTACTTACATAACTTTCCAATTTCAAATTTTCTTAATTTTCGTATATTTCTCTTATATTTCCAAAAAACTTTAAGGCATCTAATTACATGTGTATGAATATAGTGCAACACAGTAGATACCTGCTATATACACTCAGCCCCGTCTAGGCCATGACATAATCCTCACCTTCTATAACCTTACTATGTTTATCCTTTAACCTTGTATACCCCTTCTATTTTTTTTCACATGAAATGTTAACTCTCTGGTACAGCTCTCTGCTGTTGTGCTATCTAGCAGCTTCCTCAGCTTTATCAGCCAAGCCATCAAGCCAAAAATTCTTATCCACAGCAAACTTATCCTTTACACCTTAATTTATTAAGATCTCTGTAATGCTTTCTATTAGGACTAGTATGATATTGATTATGGACATTCCTGCAGTTCTTTTGTTTCTGAAATAAGCTCAAGTGCCTTATCACTCAAATATTTTTGCCTCCTATGCACCTTTTTCCCTAAAAGTGTACTGTTCGTTTCCAAAATAGCCTGTTTAAAATGGTCCCATTCTTCCTCAACTTCAGTAGTAAGGAAACCATGAGTGTCATTATGACTAAGTAACCTAA
The DNA here is from genome assembly GCA_038380435.1 of Ryuthela nishihirai. Classification (NCBI taxonomy): domain Eukaryota; kingdom Metazoa; phylum Arthropoda; class Arachnida; order Araneae; family Heptathelidae; genus Ryuthela; species Ryuthela nishihirai. The sequence continues at coordinate 648,798 of JAWZYU010000023.1, read as the reverse complement.
CATGGTAAGCTTTAGCTATAACTGGGTCTTTCGTAGCTTCAGAATTAAAGGTAAATTTTTTAACCTTAGCACAACACTTTTTATGTTTAAGTTGCAAGACACTTTTAACAAGGTAATGGTCAGATCCAATTTCAGCTCTGCTATATGACCTGGTATTCCTAACAGAACTCGCCCATTTGCTCTTAATACATAATCTGTCATATTCTTATGCAGCCCATCTGGTGAAACCCATATGTACTTATGTATATCACGATGTTTGTAATAAGTGTTAATTATTCTCAAATTTATCACCTTTATCATAAAAAAATATTCAATTTTTAGTCAGCTATGTGACAACACAAATGTTTCAGTGGTGATTTCATCCACCCTGGGGATTTAGGCAGTTTTAATTTTGAGATAACCAAAGCGACTTCGAAATGTGATATAGGGCCATCATACAAGCCAGTAATGCCTCTATCATTATTACAAACAATGAGAGTAGAAATAATCACATTATTTAGAACATCTATGAAATGCTCAGCCCACCTAGCCATCACAGAATCCTCACCTTCAACCACCTTGCCATGTTTATCCCTCAATCTCTTTGTACCTGTTGGTTTCTAACCACATAAAACATTAACAACCTGGTACAACCCTCTGCTGTTGTGCTATCCAACTGCTTTCTCTGCTTTCTAAGCCAAGCTATCAAGCCAAAGATTCTTATCAGCGCTTAACTGATCCTTTACACATTTATTAAGCTCATTGTAATGCCTTCTGTTAGAACTAGGAGGGTGTTGATTCATATTAATCCTGCACTTCCTACTTTCAGAATAAGTTCTATAGCTTTATCACTCAAATAATTTTGTTTCCTGTTCCCTTTTAACCAAAAGTGTACTGTTGGTTTCAAGAAAAGCCTGTTTAAACTGATAGCATTCTTAACTTCAGCAGTAAGCAAACTATGATTGTCATAATGACTAAGTAGCATATCATGGTATGCTTTGGCTATATCTGGTTCTCTCAGACCTTCAGTGTTAGAGGTAATTTTCTTAACCTTAGCACAACATTTTTTAAGCTTCAGCTGCAAGACAATTTTGACCAGGTAACCCAATTTCGGGTCCCCTGTATGGTCTAGTATTCCTAACTGAACTAGTCCTTTTGCTGTTAAGTAATACATAATCTATCATATTCTTGTTCAGCCCATCTGGTGAAACCCATGTGTGCTTATGTATGTTACGATGTTTGTAATAAGTGTTAATTATTCTCAAACCAAGTTTACTTACTTGTAGGAGATGTTGCCCATTGCCATTGCAGCCACCAATACCTAACTTATTGCAGGCATGGGGCAGATACCCTCTACCTCGCCACTGAAGGCTGAAGCCATCTACACCGGAAGAGTTCCTCCAATGTAGAATTTGAAAATGCCCATAGAAGCAATAGTTCAGGTGCCTGCAATGACCTCTGCTCAAGATTATCCACCAGCTGATAAAGCATATGCTGTGAATCTATTCACTTGGGGCTGTCAATCCACAGACAAACAGGAAAACACAGTGGAAGATTTTTCCTCTATATAAGCCCACCAGTGCAGCAAATTTAGGATCTATAATCAAGCTCAGCTTATTTTCAGTCCGGTAGGTTTATATGGGCAGCACCAAGACCTCATGTGGTTGGTTGATCTCTCCTCAGCAGGGTAGAAAAAAGAAAAATACCCATAGTTGTTCAGATCAGTAGGTCACACTAATCTGGAGGACCTCCTATTCTGTTCACTTCCACAAGAGAGTATCTCTTTTGAAAGGTAATAACGGCCTATACCATGGAAGGCAGGGTCGAATATTAGGTGCTAGGTTTGGCCAGTTCTATGCATCATCACAGGGGATTGGTTTTTCAGATATTTTTTACACCTCTGTTATATGCAAATTATTTAATTTGCTAAGTTTAGAAATCAGAACTCAAAGATTGAATCTTTTGAAAACTAAAACTTCAGAAACTTTACATACTACAGTCTTACACATATGTAAGATTTTGAGAATATTCTTAGGTAATGTTGTTTTGAAAACAAAGGCGTAAACTGGAAGCAGAGCTGTGCACCAATCCCTAGTGATGATGCACAGAACCGGCCGGGTCTAGCACCTAATGTCCGACCCCGCCTTCTCGTGGTGCAGGCCGTTAGTACCTTTCAAAAGAGATATTCTCTTTTGGAAGGGAACGGAAGGGGAGGGCTGCCAGTTCACTATGGCCTACTGATCTGGTCATCTATGGCCACTTTTTTCTTTTTTTTCAACCCTGCTGAGGAGTGGTCAACTACACAGGGTCCTGGTGCTGACCATTTATACCTACTAGACTGGACTTGTTTATGGATTTGAGCTTGATTATTGATCCTGGACTTGCTGCACTGGTGGGCCTCTGTTGAGGGAGAGTCAGCCGCTGTGTTTTCTGTTTGCTTCTGGGTTGCCAGCTCTAAGTGAACAGAGGCATGGGATACCTTATATCAGCTGGTGGATAATCCTAATCAGAGGCCATCGCAGCTACCTGAACCTTACTTAGCTAGTTGGGCATCGTCAAGCCTAAACTGAAGTAATGTGTCTCAGGCAGGCCATGTGGCTCTTGAAAAAGTCCACTTGAAAAGGTGGTGCCTGAAGTTCCTACCAGCATTGGTGACTTCAGCCTTTAGCAGAGGAGGAACAGGTCTTTGCCCCATGCCTGCGATCAGGGGGCTGTTTGATATTGTTGGCCCTACCAATCTCAATAAACCTAATTTCTTTAAAAATCCTACTAATTATTTTCTCTCTGCAGGAACGTGGAACGTGAGGACATTACATAGAGATTATTCTCTTGATGTCCTCATGCAGGAATTCCAGCATTATAACCTAGATATTCTAGGCTTACAAGAGACCAGATGGACAGGTAAAGGTGAGATACTTAAAAATAACTTTAAATTTCTCTTTACAGGGAGGGAGGATGGAAAGCATCACCAAGGTGTGGGTCTGCTGCTCAGCAGACATGCTAGTGATGAAAGGTTTCTTACAGCAAAATTTCAGACAAGCATTAAAGACTTGAATGTTATCTGCTGTTATGCCCCCACTGAGGATGCTGATGAGGATGAGAAGGATAGATTTTACGGACAACTTCAGGATATTTTGAATTCTGTCAAGAAAGGAGATATTACCCTTGTTCTAGGTGACTTCAATGCCAAAGTTGGTACTGACTCTGACCTTTGGGGAGGAGTGATAGGCCCTTTTGGTATTGGTAGCTGCAATGGGCAACGTCTCCTACAGGTAAATAAACTCATGGTTTCAGAATAACTAACATTTATTACAAACACTGCAACATGCATAAGTACACATGGGTTTCACCTGATGGGCTGCATAAGAATATGATTGATTATATATTAGTTAATGGCAAATGGGCTAGTTCTCTTAGGAATACCAGGTCATATAGGGGAGCTGAAATTGGATCTGACCATTACCTTGTTAAAAGTGTCTTGCAACTTAAACTTAAAAAGTGTTGTGCTAGGGTTAAAAAATTTACCTTTAATACTGAAGCTCTGAAAGACCCAGTTGTAGCTAAAGCTTACCATGATAGGTTACTTAGTCATTATGACAGTCATGGTTTGCTTAATACTGAAATTGAGGAAGAATGGGGCCGTTTTAAACAGGCTTTTTTGGAAACTAACAGTACTCTTTTAGGAAAAAAGGAGCAGAGGAGGCAGAATTATCTAAGTGATAAGGCACTTGAGCTTATTTCAGAAAGAAGGAACTGCAGGAATGTCCTTAATCAGTACCCTACTAGTCCTAATAGAAAGCTTTACAGAGAGCTTAATAAACGTGTAAAGAATCAGTTAGCTACTGATAAGAATCTTTGGCTTGATGGTTTGGCTGACAAAACTGAGGAAGCAGTTAGGCAGCACAACAGCAGAGAGCTGTACCAGATAATTAATGTTTTATGTGGTAGAAAACGAACAGGTATACAGGGATTGAAGGATAAACAAGGTAAGGTTATAGAAGGTGAGGATTCTGTCATGGCTAGGTGGGCTGAGCATTTCAGTGATGTTCTAAACAATGTGGTTAGTTCTACTCCCATTGTTTGTAATGATGATAGATGCATTGGCAGCTTTAATGTTGGCCCTATAACACAATCTGAAGTTATTTTGGCTATCTCTATACTTAAACTTCATAAATCCCCAGGGGTAGATGAAATTACTACAGAAATGCTCAGAGCTGGGAATGTTTCAGTTACCACTTGGATGACTGAAATTCTGAATATCTTTTATGATAAAGGCATGGTTCCTAAGGATTTTACCAGAGCTATTATTATCCCTATTTTCAAAAAAGGTGATCGTAGTTCTTGTGATAACTATAGGGGTATCAGCCTACTCTCTGTTCCAGGTAAAGTTCTTTCCATGATTGTGCTTAATAGAATTAAGAATCTGGTTAACAGGCAATTGCGTGATGAGCAATGTGGATTCAGAAGTGGTAGGGGATGTGTAGATCAGATATTTTCACTTAGGCAGATTCTTGAGAAATGTTTAGAATTTCAGAAACCTTTGGTTGCTAGCTTTGTTGATTTCAAAAAGGCTTTCGACTCTGTTGATCATCGTAATTTGTGGTTGATTGTGAGATCATATGGTATACCAGACAAGTTAGTTAACATAATGAAAGCTCTCTATAATAACACTGAGTCATGTGTGAGAGTTGGTAAGGCTTGTAGCAATTGGTTTAGCATTACATCTGGCAACGTTCGACAAGGGTGCATTTTGTCTCCTTTTCTCTTTAGTTTTGTTATTGATTATGTTATGCGAAATTCAATTCAAGGGAAAGATTTTGGCCTTAAATGGACTGGAGATATGAAAATTTCTGATTAGATTATGCTGATGATTTAGCCCTTTTGGCAAATGATATTGACGAGATGAACTCTTTCATTCAAGCTGTTGATGAGACTGGTAGTAGAGTAGGTTTGGTTATAAACAGAGAGAAAACTAAAGTGATGAAAATTGGTCAGGCAGGTTGTGATTCAGTTAATCTGAATGGTTGCAGTCTTGAGCAGGTGTCACAGTTTAATTACCTTGGGAGCTATGTAACTGATACTGGTGATGTGCGGCATGAGATTAATAGACGAATGGGTATTGCTGCCGGGACTTTTAAGAATTTATGGAGAGTGTGGAGAAATAGGCATATACATCTAAAGAGTAAACATTAGACTGTATAATAGTTTGGTTCTTTCTAGGGTTAGTTATGGTAGTGAAACTTGGACGCTGTGTAAACAAGATAACAGGAAACTAGATGCTTTTGATTCTAGATGCTTACACAGTATCTTAGGTATTAGGTGGTTTAACTTTGTAACTAATGATGAGGTTAGGCAAAGGAGTCTGTAACCTCCTTTAAGCAGCATATTGTGCAGAGAGAGACTCCGCTGGTTTGGCCATGTTGCCCGTATGGATAATTATAGATTGGCGAATAGGGTTATGAACAGTGTGCCTAGAGGCCTCAGAAGGAGGGGGAGACCTAGGATGCGGTGGTCAGACAATGTCAAACAGGACCTTGTTAGAATTGGTGTGCAGTGGTTGGATGCAGCAGATGTAGCTCAGGACAGATATGCTTGGAGAATTAAACTGCACGTTCTGGTTGGACCTCCGTAGCCCATGGCTGCTTGAGGATGATGATGATGATGATGATGATGATGCTTGCTTTATAATATACAAATTAATGAAGTTGCCAAATTTTTGGTACTTCCATTTAGAATTTGAATAGGTTGATACATTATTTAATCCAGTCAGGTGGTCTGACCACTGAGCTACTGGCTGCAGATCAGTCTCTCCTCTACTGCTGATGTTATGCTATATGCCATCTGGTTAATCACTGTCATTTGAGTCCGTTTTGGGGACTCACTGTTTTTAGGTAACGGGATGAAGATGGTTGTAGAAGAAAAATTTTTTGAGCCAGTGAGATCTGAACCCAGAGGTGACACAGATTCTAATTTCCTCACAAAAAAATATCAGCCAGCAGGCTCATGTGGCATGGCTGGTTGTGAGCACATGACTGGGATAACTCTGAGGAAATAGTCCACAAATGCATTCAAAAGACAGGGATTGACCAGATGGAGTATAACATAACATCAGCAATGGAAGAGAGATTGATCAGTAGCCAATATCTCAGTCGTCAGAGTAACTGACATATCATCAGGAGGTCATGGCCTCTGAAGATCAGATCCCACTGGGCTCAAGACAATTTTCCCTCTACATTCATCTTCATTCTCTTACATAAAACAGCTTGATAGTGGATAAATATTCATTAAATCAGTGATGAGCTGTGAATTGATATATGTAAATGCAAGGTACTATTGATCATACCAGAGTCCCCCTCCATGATTTATGCATTTTTCTCTTGCTTTGTTTTGTAACACCATGATAAGGCATAAGTAATGGTGTGTCACAGTGCTGCTACGTCAATACCACTATAGGACAAGATAGCTGTGGTGGGAAGCACACTTTTCAGCTACCTTGGAGGGTTAAGGAAAATAGATGTATAACTTTTGCATTTGTTTAATATTAAACTGTTTTCCGATTAATCAGATTGTCACTTTTAAAGATTTTTGGTGATTTTTGCTCACTTTTTTTGCTTAGAACTACTTGTTAATATTTGTAAATGGAAATAAATCTACTTTATAATGGATTTTAATTTCATGTGAAAAAATATAATCTCAACATTTAAACATTTTATTGCCATCAATGTAAAAAATCAATATCATATTCAGTGACTCAGATTTCGTTTCAAACAAATGTTGTGTTGGATTGTTTTATCAATGAGTATCACTTTTTGCACACATTGTGCTAAATGGCCATGTTACAAGGACCCTGAAGGCTTAAAGAAGGTTAGGGGAGGGGACCACTGGAACAGCTTTTGGGAGACAGATGGTAGCCTTCCGCCAAGGCCATCCAGCCTGTTTTTTTAACATGCACAGGGTATGGCTCTCCTGTACATGGGACCATGGCTTAACATCTCACCCAATGGACGGCAGCCTTTCCAAGCCCATTGGTGTCCCCTACTGACTGAGGGCAGGGTGGGGAATTTTGTGGTGATAAATCTCAATGCTGGCCCACCTGGCACTCGAACTTGAGAACTGCAGATTGTGAGCCTGGCTCAAACCAATTTATCAGCATTAAAATTATGTTTATTTCATAAACAGCTCAATTCATCAAACAAACACTTAAGCAAGCTTCTTTTGTTTAAAGGAAACATTGTATAACCTTAAATTTTATCCCTAACAATATATTTCTTGCATATTTTTAACTGGAAAATATTTGCAGAAGCTTGCTTCTTTGATTTTGCTTCCTTTTTCCCCATGTTGAAGCTAATGGAAGATAAATTTTATTGACATGAATATTCTGAATAATGCCTATGATTTAATGATTTTTTTTAGATTTTTTTCTATTAGATAAGTTACTTTAATCATATTTGCAAATAAAGGCATTTCTTAATTATGTGTGAAATATTTATTGTAATATAAAATTATAAAATTGCAATGGTAATGCAAAATTTTTCTGAATCTTATAATATATTTATAGAGTGTGGCAGCATGTAGATTGTATGGGCTTAGATCGAAATAATATACCAGACACTTACATGTGTGAAAAATGTGAACCTCGAAGAGTAGATAAGCAGAAAGCCAAAGCTCTGCAAGCAAAGAAGAAAGTAGCCATGACAGGTATAATTTTTTTTATGCATGTTATGTAGTATAAAAATGCTCATTATGGGCACAAATTAACAGTTATGCTTCTCTCCCATAAGTAATAATAAAATATGATGCAGAGGTCCCAGATGACCTAGATTTTGTAATATGTATCATGCTCTGAAATTGTCCATTTGAGCTACATTCAATCACTGATGGGAAATTCTAATCAGGCACTATTTGGATTGTTTTCCTCCATATTTTTGACTCTCCCTCACATTTCACAAAACACCTTTGATTTATATTTGCTAATTTATAATCATGTATATTAAATATACAAACAAACTAAATGCAACCTTACTATTCAATAAAGTTTTCAACACAGTAGTAATTCAAATTAATTTAATTAACACAATTTTCGCAGTATTTTTAATTACTCTTGAGCAGGCTACATGCCCTACAGTTTATCTATACATTGCTCTTAGGCAACAGTAGAAAACTTACCTTTGAATTTTAACAATGTACACTCTGATATTCTTAAACTGTTTATAACCTGGCATGTTAAGTAAATAAAAATAAATTACATTAATAGTGCCATTAGTTACCACTTTTACCTTCTTAACTTATACTAAATGAATATAAGTAATTTCTACATTGTTACAGTAGTTGATATCACATTATCCTTTTTGCCACTTCAGCATTTGCTTTTTAACTCTTATGTGTGCATAAACTTACCTAGTTCCTTCATAGTTCAAATATTCCAGAGTGCTTGATGGTACCTTTTAGAATTGTGGATCACAGGTAATGGAGATGATGTAAATTTTTTGTCCGTGCAACATGGAGTCATTGATTTCAGATGTCTTTCGATGCTTACATTGACTCTGGTAGTCTGTTGTGGTCAACCTTTTTAGGCTTGATGTTTTACCACTATAGATAACATTTTTTTTATTTTTGGTTGGTACATACTCTGTAGATTCAGGTTATCAGTCTGTTTTCTATGCTCTGATTATTGCTATGTTGCACATTCTTTACAATTCACTTTTAATTTATACCATGCTCAACTAGTGTAACTTAAGACTTTTAGATTTCAACATTCTGTTAAAATTAGTTTAATAAACCCAAATACAGCTGCAAGCATAGCTGGCTTTTCCAGCTATGTTTGCAACTGAACTTGGGTGTAACACACTAACTATCTATTTTTAAATAATGATTATCATTTCCATAGTCTAAATTTCATTCACTAACTAAATGTTCTTTGTACTGTATTGGAAATGCAAAGTGTGGTGAGTAATGGAGCAAAAGACCTTACCTCTAACTTCAATTGAACTTCTCTTGGCCACATGGGACAAAATATTGGATAATTGTTGTGCAGTTCTCTTTCTGTATTTAACTTTAATATTAAACTTTTGCAGGCATATAATGTCCAATGCATCAAATGGCGTATTAGATGTGTAGTGCTCTGTAACCACTCTAAAGCAGCATGGTCTGTTATGATAGTTATGTCCAAAATATCTAATACCACTTTAAATTTTTCCAAAGCCATTTTTACATTAAGTCATTCTTTCTTTGTCATGGTATAATTTTGTTCTGTATGACTTAAGCTTTGATGGCATATATTTTCATGTGTTCACATTGGCCATCTTGTATTTGGCCATGCATAGCACTGAACCTGACATCAGAGGCATCTGTATATAGTCCAAATGGCCTTCCTGACTAGGCAAGGCAAACACATGAGCATGACAAGGCATTCCCCAATGTGTGCAAGGCTGCATCGCAAGATGTCCAACACCACTGTCCCTGTTTGTAATGCACTTGCACAAAGTTCAGTTAAATTTGCAAATTTCAGCACAAACTGACATCACCAACCACATATTCTGAAAGCTCTACTAAGTTGTTGCACACTATTTGGTTTGGGGAATTTTTCCGTAGCCTGACCCCGTTTGGCCATTTGGTAATGTTTCCACTCTATGTATACTGACTGCAAAACTGAGGTACCGTATGTCCTCTCAGAGAAATTATATCTAGATAATGGTGAGACCTGACTCTCCCATCCCCTGAAAACCAAGTCTAAATCTCATAAACATATTCAAAAAGTCCTTGAAGAAAATGACCATGTCGCCAAGATACCTCCCCCTCCCCACCTCATACATCTTTCCGTTCAAATCACCCAGGATCACAGATACAAGACCCTGAAACACAGCAGGTTATTATAGCCAAACAAATTATTTGGGAACCGAATTTGGCAAGCAACAAAATTGGAACAACACTCCCTGAATCCACCTTGTAATCTTCCTACTTGATGGACAGTTACAAGGCCTGCTATATAGAGGCTCATGATCACCAGTATCAATATGAGGTTCCAAAATTTGACACCCTCCTGGACCATTGTCAAAAAGTCATAATTCTTATTTAGAACATCTTCTAGCCTAAATTTTTCTTCCTTATTTAGGTGTGCATATTAACATGCTCCCTTATCTCTAACTTTATTTTGCCGACCAAGTTTTGCTTTAAGAGTCGCCACTAACGAAAAAGAGTTGCTCATAAAGCCTATCATATTGCTTGTTTTCCTGTTGCATTCCATCCCTATGAAACCCATATATACCTATCATATTGCCCATAAAGCCTATCATATTGCTTGTTTTCCTGTTGCATTCCATCCCTATGAAACCCATATATACCTGTGAAACATTCACATAACAATTCTTTTAATAACACAAGCCCTATCTGCACATTATCTAATGTGATAGGCAATTCAATTACATAAGTTGCATCAATTGCCCAAGCTTACAAACCAAAGAACAATGAGACAACAGCTGAAATCCTAAATCACTATGCTCCCATTCAGGCAAGAAATGTCAGCCCCAGTATCCATGCAAACCACAAATTATATCTTCATGACAAAGCTTCATGCAATGCAAATTGAACACACCATGATAGTGGCAAGACTGAACTCATGAGAAGGCTCCATCTGAGGAACACTGGCCTCATTTGTTACAAAGATTCTGATTCAAGTTTATCAACTTGCCCTCCCTCCCATAGAAAATTTTCAGCTTGTGCCAATCACCCACAAAAACCATGTCTCAAAGGCTCTCTAGCTCTGGTTGCAAAACTATGGGCTAGTGTCATCTCTAGAAGATTGCCATGGAACAAAGGTTCTGCCTCTCTGATTCTGCCCCACTGACACATTAGGTGCAGTTTGTCTGCACTGACCAACCTCCGGTATGAGCCCATGTGCATGCACTATGAGGCCCGACCTTGCATAACCACCCGGATGATGTGTGTGCAGCTGCTGTTGATTTGCTAACACCTGCCTGATAGATAATCTTCTAGCAGTGTATTGCTCAGTCAATCTGCAAAGTTGCAATAGAATCCACATTTACTACCCCCAAGAACTCCCCCAAGGGTAACTTTAATTTTGATATCACACAGTCAATGATATCAACCTCAGTCACATCAGCATTCCAAAACTAGCATAACTCCTCTGTGCCCCAATTAAACCCTTTGAACATCCTCTCCCCTGACCATTGTCATGAAAAGAGCTCTGCAGCCAAGCATGTATAATCACCTTAAAGATCACCTCTGAAATCTTAATCCCAAAGTCCTTTCAATAGTGCATCACTCATCGACATCTGACTCTGCTCCACCACTACCTCACTACCTGGCACATCTATCTAAACAGGACACTGCACAAACCACTTCTCTGCCATATGGTACTTCCCACAAATGGAAGTTTTTTTAGACCCTTTTTTCCCCTCTTGAGCAGTTCTCAAAGGTACTGTGATGCAACTAATCACCAAAATAGTCTTCCACTCAAATTTTGCATACAGCTACTATATTCTGATGAGAGCTCATAACAACACTCAGCAACAATACAAGTCACTAAAGCATTGTAATAAAAATTGCTTATTAAATGTTTGTGGGTGTGAACACTTTTCAGTCACTCTAAAATACAATAGATAAAATACTTAATTCAGCAGTAGCAGCACTGAAACATTCAGTACATTTGACCTAGTACTATGTGAAGCTTTTTGCTCAACAATTAATGGTGGCTTAGTCTGCTATTAAACCTAGAATCACTAGCAACTAATGAGCTCTCAAAATTTTATTAAACTTGGACAATCACTTAAACAAACACTTATAACTCCAATATCTTAAATTTTCTTAACACACAAAAAATATATAGTTCAAACTCTGAACGTCACAAAAATTTAAACATATGAAATTGCTCAAAATCCCAATCTAGGATCAGAATTAAATCTGATTTTATATCTTACAGTGATTTTCAAGAGATTTAGATAAACAACAAAAACTTATATCTTATCAGTCCCTCCAACGAGTTGCCATAAATTTTACCAAATATTAAGACTATATTTACTCTCAAATATTAAGATCTTTCTTATGGTTCGAATGTAAATTTCACCTGAATTTGTGAGCTCTCTAATATAAGGTTAAGTACAATTAATTTAAATAGAATCTCCTCTGCTTGAGAAAAAAAATTGTCGAAAACAATATCAATAAAAGTAAAATATTTATTGATTTAACTTTTATATTATTTGATTTAATTGATGTACTTAACCTTAAATTCCTCACCTCACAATAAATAAACTCCTATTTTCAACTCCAACAACTAAATTCACTACCAACTCTGACAACTCCTATCTAACTTCTACTAGTCTCACACTTGTCCAGACAAATGCTGACATATGCCCTTGACAACACATCAGTGAGCAAGATTTGCATAAATAAGCTTGCATCAGTGATGATATAAGAAGTTGTGACCTTGACATTTACTGTTGGAATAAGCAGTTAACAGCAGTCAATCCAAATGAGTTGCTGATTGGCAACTTGATCTAATAGAAAGGAGAATCAAAGATGGTTTAAAGAAGAAAAAGGTAAGGACTCCAAATAATTATAATGTAAATAAATTAACTGGTTAAAAAGCATAAAATGCAATGATGAACCATCACACAACTAGAAACATCAAGAGTCCATATACCTACATTCCCCAACTGTCTAATATACTACAAACAGGATAACTGTTTTTGTATTATTAGAAAGTTGAATAGTCTACCTGTATTATTTACATGTTATTAGATTAGATCATTATGCTGAAATTGTGTATTTAGTAATAATAGATAAATTCTCTGATTCATGTTGCATATATAAGACCAATCCAAATTATTTCCCAAGTTATTGTTTATAATGTAATAAGTATCTGCTTTGTTAATGCTGTTGGTTTAATTACTTAAAAAATGGTTGAAAAATGATTTATTATTAGAATGCTTGATGGTTAATGCATAGCTGACCTCTAATTTTTAATGTAACCTTTCCATATGTTTCTTTGTAACATAGTTTTCCATAATGAAGGGCTGTCTCCTGACTGTTTTACAATGTTAACTGTTGAGATATTTTTAATTATTAAACTTTTACACTGTGATTAGTAGTTCTTTTTCTGATTGTAATGTCCAGTTGTTACAGAGAACGGCTTCACCACATTGTTGATAAGGCAATCATACTATGATATTGGTCCTAATGGTTATAGATTCCTTTACTGTAATGCGTGAAAATTACTTGAATGGTTGTAATTGATGATTATATGGTGAATACTGATAACACTAAGATGATTTTTATATTTTAGTTTTCTTTACACGGTACCAGTCAGTTTAAAAAATATACTTCTCAAGTTGGAATAACTGCTGTTGTGATTCCATAGTATGAAGTTTATATAGTAAGTTGTCAAAAGTTACAGTACCTTCAAATGCCACTATCATTCATCCAGGTAAAATATTGAGTAGGTAAAAATCATATCTTTAAAAGTCACAATGGGTTTCACTAAGAGACTTCAGAATTATCAGGTGATTAATCAAATATAGTTAACTGCAGTAGAAATATATTATGGAGTTACAAGTTAAATGTCTTTCTTCTATAACAAATAATATCCAAATTTGATGTTAAATGACCTTGAACTAATATTATCTGCTGGAGGTGTTAGAAAATCAAACTAAATGATTTGTGTAGGATGGACGTATTGCCCATTTAAAATGATGATGTGAAAACATCACAATTTGGAAAATCCTCTCCAAACTACAGCCCTACCCAAAATTGTCCTGAAAAACGAATTTTCCACAGTTTTTAGTAAAACTGATATAATTCATCATCATCCTCAAGCAGCCATGGGCTACGGAGGTCCAACCAGACTGCGCAGTTTAATTCTCTAAGCATATCTGTCCTGAGCTACATCTGCTGCATCCGGCCACTGTACACCAATTCTAACAAGGTCCTGTTTGACATTGTCTGCCCACCGCATCCTAGATCTCCCCCTCCTTCTGAGGCCTCCAGGCACACTGTTCATAACCCTATTCGCCAATCTATAATTATCCATACGGGCAACATGGCCAAACCAGCGGAGTCTCTCTCTGCACAATATGCTGCTTAAAGGAGGTTGCAGACTCCTTTGCCTAACCTTATCATTAGTTACAAAGTTAAACCACCTAATACCCAAGATACTGTGTAAGCATCTAGAATCAAAAGCATCTAGTTTCCTGTTATCTTGTTTACACAGCGTCCAAGTTTCACTACCATAACTAACCCTAGAAAGAACCAAACTATTATACAGTCTAATTTTAGTCTTTAGGTGTATACGCCTATTTCTCCACAATCTCCATAGATTCTTAAAAGTCCCGGCAGCAATACCTATTCGTCTATTAATCTCATGCCGCACATCACCAGTATCACTTACGTAGCTCCCAAGGTAATTAAACTGTGAAAAACTGTGTGACACCTGCTCAAGACTGCAACCATTCAGATTAACTGAATCACAGCCTGCCTGACCAATTTTCATCACTTTAGTTTTCTCTCTGTTTATAACCAAACCTACTGTACTACTAGTCTCATCAACAGCTCGAATGAAAGAGTTCATCTCATCAACATCATTTGCCAAAATTGCTAAATCATCAGCATAATCTAAATCAGAAATTTTCGTATCTCCAGCCCATTTAAGGTCAAAAGCTTTCCCTTGAAGCGAATTTCGCATAACATAATCAACAACCAAACTAAAGAGAAAAGGAGACAAAATGCACCCTTTTCGAACACCAGAAGTAATGCTAAACCAATCATGTGTGAGACTTACCAACTCTCACACATGACTCAGTGTTATTATAGAGAGCTTTCATTATGTTAACTAACTTGTCTGGTATACCATATGATCTCACAATCAACCACAATTTATGACGATCAACAGAGTCGAAAGCCTTTTTGAAATCAACAAAGCTAGCAACCAAAGGTTTCTGAAACTCTAAACATTTCTCAAGAATCTGCCTAAGTGAAAATATCTGATCTACACATCCCCTACCACTTCTGAATCCACATTGCTCATCACGCAATTACCTGTCAACCAGATTCTTCATTCTATTAAGCACAATTATGGAAACAACTTTACCTGGAACAGAGAGTAGGCTGATACCCCTATAGTTATCACAAGAACTGCGATCACCTTATAGGGATAATAATAGCTCTGGTAAAATCTTTAGGAACCATGCCTTTATCATAAAAGTTATTCAAAATTTCAGTCATCCAAATGGTAGCTGAAACATTCCCAGCTGTAAGCATTTCCGTAGTAATTTCATCCACCCCTGGGGATATATGTAGTTTAAGTTTAGAAATAGCCAAACTAACTTCAGATTGTGTTATAGGGCCAACATTAAAGCCAACAATGCATCTATCATCATTGCAAACAATGGGAGTAGAATTAACCACATTGTTTAGAACATCACTGAAATGCTCAGCCCACCTAGCCATGACAGAATCCTCACCTTCTATAACCTTACCTTGTTTATCCTTCAATCCCTGTATACCTGTTCGTTTTCTACCATACAAAACATTAACTATCTGGTACAGCTTTCTGCTGTTGTGATGTCTAACTGCTTCCTCAGCTTTGTCAGCCAGGCTATCAAGCCAAAGATTCTTATCAGTAGCTAACTGATCCTTTACACGTTTATTAAGTTCTTTGTAATGCTTTCTATTAGGACTAGTAGGGTACTGATTAAGAACATTCCTGCAGTTCCTTCTTTCTGAAATAAGCTCAAGTGCCTTATCACTTAAATAATTCTGCCTCCTCTGCTCCTTTTTCCCCTAAAAGAGTACTGTTAGTTTCCAAAAAAGCCTGTTTAAAATGGCCCCATTCTTCCTCAACTTCAGTATTAAGCAAACCATGACTGTCATAATGACTAAGTAACCTATCATGGTAAGCTTTAGCTATAACTGGGTCTTTCAGAGCTTCAGTATTAAAGGTAAATTTTTTAACCCTAGCACAACACTTTTTAAGTTTAAGTTGCAAGACACTTTTAACAAGGTAATGGTCAGATCCAATTTCAGCTCCCCTATATGCCCTGGTATTTCTAACAGAACTAGCCCATTTGCTGTTAATTAATATATAATCAATAATATTCCTATGCAGCCCATCAGGTGAAACCCATGTGTATTTATGTATGTCGCGGTGTTTGTATTATGTGTTAGTTATTCTGAAACCATTGGGCATTTACTTACCTGTAGGAGACGTTGCCCATTGCCATTGCTGCTACCAATACCAAAAGGGCCTATTACTCCTCCCCAAAGGTCAGAGTCGGTACCAACTTTGGCATTGAAGTCACCAAGAACAAGGGTAATATCTTCTTTCTTGACAGAATTCAAAATATCCTGAAGTTGTCCGTAAAACCTATCCTTTTCATCCTCATCAGAATCCTCAGTGGGGGCATAACAGCAGAAAACATTCAAGTCTTTAATGCTTGTCTGAAATTTTGCTGTAAGAAACCTTTCATTAATGCACTCATATCCTAGAAGAGCATCACTAGCATGTCTGCTGAGCAGCAGACCCACACCTTGGTGATGCTTTCCATCCTCCCTCTATTCCAAAATTTCAAATTGTAACAATGGAAGCACTGCTTAACTACATTTGTTACCTGATGATGGAGTAAATGCCCAGTGAAACACATTGACTTTTTTTAACAGCATGATTATAACTACTTTCGAGATTTTAACTCAGAGTGTTATAGTGCAGTCTGGTCTGTAAATGGTAGAAATAATGGTATTTGTGGTGTGTAAAGGATAGCGAGGCATCAACTGGAATGAGAGCTATGTACCAATCCTCATCGAGGCATAGTACTTAATGTCCGACCCTGCCATTCTCATGTTACAAGCTGTTAGTACCTTTCAAAAGAATATTCTCTTTTAGAAAAGGAATAGAAGGGCAGGGCTACCAGAACAGCGCGGCCTACTGAACTGGTTATCTATGACCACTTTTTTCTTTTTTTTTTCTGCCCTACTGAGGAGTGGTCAGCTTCACAGAATCCTGGTGCTGACCATTTATACAAACTGGACTGGGCTTGTTTATGGATTTGAGCTTGATTATTGATCCTGGACTTGCAGCACTGGTGGATAATCCTGATCAGAGGCCATCACAGGTACCTCAACCCTCCCTTAGCTAGTTGAGCATCCCCAATCCTAAACAGGAGTAATGTTTCTCAGGCAAGTCATATGACTTTGAAAAGGTCCACTTGAAATGATGGTTCCTGAACTTCCAACCAGCAATGGGTGACTTCAGCCTTTAGCGGTAAGAGAACAGGTCTTTGCCGCTTGCCTGTGATAAGGGGGCTGTTTAATATTGTTGACCCCACCTCTGTCAATAAACCTAGTTTCTTTAAAAATCCTACTAATAAATTTCTCTCTGCAGGTATGTGGAACATAAGGTCGTTACCTACAGATTATGCTAAGTTCGCTAAGTATGCTAAGTTCTCAAGTTATGCTAAGTATGCTAAGTTCGGAGTTGCGCATGCACAACTCCTAACTCTTGGAAACAAGCACTGTGATGCCAAAAAGGAAATGAAAATCCCCAAAATGATAAATATAACATAAATTAAGCAAAACTGGTTAAGATAAAGTAAAAGTGAATGAGGGGGCATCACAATACCAGATGATTCAGGGGAGCTGAAATTGGGTCTGACCATTACCTGGTCAAAATTGTCTTGCAGCTGAAGCTTAAAAAATGTTGTGCTAAGATTAAGAAAATTACTTTTAACACTGAAGGTCTGAAAGATCCAGATATAGCCAAAGCATACCATGATAGGCTACTTAGTCATTATGACAATCATAGTTTGCTTACTGCTGAAGTTAAGAATGTGATCAGTTTAAACAGGCTTTTCTTGAAACCAACAGTACACTCTTGGTTAAAAGGGAACAGGAAACAAAATTATTTGAGTGATAAAGCTATAGAACTTATTCTGAAAGTAGGAAGTGCAGGATTAATATGAATCAACACCCTCCTAGTTCTAACAGAAGGCATTACAATGAGCTTAATAAATGTGTAAAGGATCAGTTAAGTGCTGATAAGAACCTTTGGCTTGATAGCTTGGCTTAGAAAGCAGAGAAAGCAGTTGGACAGCACAACAGCAGAGGGTTGTACCAGGTTGTTAATGTTTTATGTGGTTAGAAACCAACAGGTACAAAGAGATTGAGGGATAAACATGGCAAGGTGGTTGAAGGTGAGGATTCTGTGATGGCTAGGTGGGCTGAGCATTTCATAGATGTTCTAAATAATGTGATTATTTCTACTCTCATTGTTTGTAATAATGATAGAGGCATTACTGGCTTGTATGATGGCCCTATATCACATTTCGAAGTCGCTTTGGTTATCTCAAAATTAAAACTGCCTAAATCCCCAGGGTGGATGAAATCACCACTGAAACATTTGTGTTGTCACATAGCTGACTAAAAATTTGAATATTTTTTATGATAAGGTGTTGTTCCTAAAGATTTTACTAGAGCTATCATTGTCCGAATTTTTAAAAAAGATGATCACAGTTCTTGTGATAATTTTAGGGGAATTAGTTTACTTTCTGTTCCAGTAAAGTTGATTGCATGACTATACTTAATGGAATTAAGAATTTGGTTGATGGACAACTGCGTAATGGACAACAGTGTGGAGAAACTTGTGGTTAGTAGCTTCGTAGATTTCAAAAAGGCTTTTGACTCTTTTGATCGACATAATTTGTGGTCAATTGTTAGATTGTATGGAATACCTAATGAATTAATGAGCATAATGAAAGCTTTTTATAATAACACTGAGTCGTGTGTGAGAGTTGGTAAGGCTTGTAGCAATTGGTTTAGCATTTTTAGTAGAGTTAGAGAAGGATGCTTTTGTCTCTTTTTTTTTTCTTTATTTTGGCTGTTGATTATGTTATGCAGAATTCTATGCAAGGGGAAGAGATATCGTCTAGAGATTTCGTATGTCTAAATGCAAGGTACTACTGATTATACCACAGGTGATGCAAATACCAATTTGCTGACAAAATTTCAGCCAGGGGGCTCTTGTAGCTTGGGTAGTTGTGTGCACATAATGGGATGGCTCTGAAGAAATAGTCCTCAAATGCACTCAAAAGGTAGTGATTGACCAGATGGTGTGTAGCATAACATCATCAGCAATGGAGAAAAGATTGGTCAGTGGCCAGTAGCTCAGTGGTCAGAGCACTTGACATGTCATCAGATCATGGGTTCAAATCCCACCCAGCTCAAGAAAATTTTTCCTCTACCCTCATCTTCATCCTCTTTTATAAAACAGCTTGACAGTGAATAGATTACAGTAAATCAGTGATGAGCTGTGAATTCATTTGTCTTAAGTAACAAGATATACATCAAATGAAAGCTTCTGATTATTTATTAAAGTGTCTAATTACTGCACTCAGTACCTCTACTCTAATTTTTGTTAAATCTTTAATATTGATCGTACTGCATTAACATTAACTATTGATTCTGTAGATTAATTTTTATCTCTTTAAGGAAAAAAAGAGTTAATATGTTCACTTTGTTAGTTGCCCATCTGTTCGTCTGTCTGTAGACATGGAACTTTTTGGTTTACAGAGCTTGTTTTTTTTTTCGTTGGATAGGTATTGATGAAATATTCTGTTCACACTTTCTGAATCTTCCAAAAGCTATAATTGCATTCTCTAATGATAGAAAAAATTGAAATCTCCAAAATTTTTTAATAAACATTGCAAATCATGTATTTATGCTAGAAATTTGAAATTTTGATAGTGGAATGTGAAGGTTACGAAGTTTTGGTAAATAATAAGTTGACTCCTTAGATCCAGGCTGTTGGAAAAAACAAAATTTTTTTATTTAAAGAGATAATTGTTTGTTTTAGAGATAAATTGAAAATTCTTTTCAGTTGGATGGGTATTGATCAAATACCGTATTTCTTTGATTCTAAGATGCACTTTTCTTCCCATATTAACATCTCTAAAAACGGGGTACGTCTTAGAATCGATGGTGTCTTAGAATCGCAGTTTTTTTTTTAAATTTTCCCGCTCTTTGCATACAGCACCCCATGTTTTGTTTTTATGCGGAAATCCCACCTACAATTTGACTGTTATAGCATTCTCCAGTTGCATTAGAGAATAAAGTGGTGTGTGTATTTTCCCACACTTTCCTAATGTGAAGCCACCATCATTTCATTATAGTGGTGTTCTGTGGATGAATTATAGTGAGCTTGGAACCTGTCTGTTGACTGACAACCATCCGCTGACACCTTCCGAAAAAATTAAGAAAGTGCCCGCATCAAAATTGGCGAAATGGGTATCAACCACTTGGAAGCTAATCCCAGAAAGAATAGTGCAGCACTCAGTTAAAAAATGTTGCATCACTAACACTCTTGATGGCTCAGAAGATGATATATTATGGGATAATGAAGATAAATATGGCTCAGAAGAATCAGACTCTGAATGTGAAGAAGTAGACCCTGATGTTGATTCAGATGCAGATATTGACAACTCAGAAGAATCAGACTCGAATATCGATTAAGAAGGAAGCGATGACATAACATACCTACTGATAAATAGGTACTATTGCTGTTGGTAAATTGAATTCTGTTATAATAAAAATATTTGTTAGATATATTTTAACGTTTTGTTTATTTATTTTTTCTTAGAATCAAAGCTT
Organism: Ryuthela nishihirai; assembly: GCA_038380435.1. Classification (NCBI taxonomy): domain Eukaryota; kingdom Metazoa; phylum Arthropoda; class Arachnida; order Araneae; family Heptathelidae; genus Ryuthela; species Ryuthela nishihirai. Next base: position 628,170 of record JAWZYU010000023.1, on the reverse strand, counting down.
TTTTTCTGCTGGTGGTACTGAAATTAAGGTGCATCTTATAATCAATGGCGTCTTAGAATTGAATAAATATGGTATTACAATTCACACTTACTGAATATCCCAAAAGTTATAATTGTGCCTTTTAACATTGGAAAAAAAATGAGAAATTCCAAAATTTTTAATGTATCTTACAAATGATGCATTTATTCCAGAAATTTGAAATTTTTTTGGTGTAATACAAAGGTCATGAAGTTTCCTTTGGCATCAGTGAGTTGATACCTTATTCCCAGGGTGGGTGAGAAACACAACTGTTTTGTTTCAAGAGATAATTGGAAAGCTCCTTTTCAATTGGATTGGCACTAATGAAATATAATTTGCATTTTTCTAATACTTAGGTAGTTTTAATTTATACCATTAGAGATCATTAAATATAGAGGCAGCTAAACTTTTAACAAATGTTGCAAGTGATCTGTTTATGGTAGAAATTTTTAAATTTCATTGCTAGAGTGTTGATAGATATTCCACTGTCAGCAACAGTCTGCCCCCAAGGTACAGATGACCCATTGTTCTGAATAACAAGGTCCTCCAGGCAGTACTCGAGGTCGACCCCCATCAAACTTGAGGAGATGGCTGTGAATCTTCACACCTGTGCAAAGACTGTGAAACCACCCACACCAATAGGGAAAGGTCAGAATGTTGGATTAATTGGTTCCTAGTACTCTTACTGAATGGGAAGAAAGTGCAACAACTGAACATCTGCAATTCCCTCCTATCATGCCTCAAGTGTGAAGCTCTGTTCCACAGGATCCTGACGTGATGAAAAATCGATCCTGTATGACAACAAGCAATGGTTGTGTCAGTTGAATTGTTTTACCTTTGAGTGGCAATTTTTTGCATATAATGGACTAAATGGCCAGGACACAAGGACCCTTAAATCTCAGAGAAGGTTGGGGGAGGGGACCACTGGACATCTGTTGGTAGACGAATGGTAGCCTTCCATCAAGTCCATCCAGCATGCTCTTTAACACGCACAGGGTATGGCTCTCTCGCATATGAGCCCACAGCTTAACATCCCATTGAATGGATGACAGCCTTTCTGAGCCCTCAGTAGGTTGTATCAATGATTATTGCCAGAGGAACTCCATGTAAGTGCTGTTGACTGTGTTTTGGATAACTTCCTGTATTGTGCATAATGAACTGTTGCAACAGGGGGAAACAATCACTGTTGTCATATAATTGGGGATGCTACAATATGCCATGACCTATAAGACAATTGTTGAACTCAGATGGGAGGTTCTGCCATATTCCATCAATATTTTACACACAAACTAGCAATCATATCTGGCAGAGATGGTTCTGTAACCACAACACCTTAGAGAGGGAGCTGCACGATATTTTCACTTATAAGAATGCCTTATTCTATTAGAAGGGTATTTTTTACCTTGATCAGTGTTGGGATAAGATGTCGCATTTGCTGGTGATTATTTCCGTGTATAAAAGTTCTCTATGAACACCAGGTGTGTTTATGATGGAGCTGAGCAATGTAACATTTTATGTGTTCTGATACTTTTTATGTTGTACATTACAAATGAAATACTATGTACTATTTGCCCCCTACATTCACAATGAGTGAAAAAGTGGGTAAATGAAAAATTTCATTCTCTTTGAAAACGAGATTGTCATATATGGCAGAGATGATTTGCATTAAAATTAAATTGAAATCTTTAATTCTCTAGGACACTATTAAACGTTTTTAAGCACTTCAACAAATGTTCTATGCTATCGAATGACGAGTTTAATAATCTTCAGCGTTCGTGCCAGCAAGTGACGCCACAGTAGTTTGAGAAAATGATGAGGGATGCTGATAATTTATTTGCTTTGGTGAAGGAAATAACCAATTATACTTTTGGTAGCATAAAGTGCTTAAAAAACTTTTAGTTCCACTAGGCACGTTTCGCACTCTTACTTTGGGCACATCATCAGGTGGGAAGTGAGCAACTTAAGCTAATGCATGAGAAGCAATTGGTTGTTGAGCGTGGAGGAGTGGTGAGGTGCCATAAATTGAATTGTCAGTGCCTCAGCTCCGAGGAGTGGTTGGTTCATAGTGGTCAGCGGATGTGCGAGTGGCCATAATGCGATCTGCATGTGATGGGGGTTGGAAAAGGGTGTGGGATTATGGGAACTCTCCAAGATCAGTGAGTGTTGAGGGAAGCTTCATGTTGTGAATAGATTAAAATATAGTTATAATGAGTGGGATACTTTTATTAAGTTTATAAATTTTGTAAACTAAATTTTGGGATTAAAATAACTATGTTAGTGAGGTAATAAATCAGCACTTTGAAGTCGATTCAAATTTTAGAAGAAAAATTGTACCCTACATGCTCTTGCTTTCCATCTATATGGCAAATAGAAAGCCACTTGTGGCTAGATTGCCTGAATGGCGCCTATATGTGACATAATAGAAATGTTCATAGCGTTAGTTAGAGATCTTGATCCGCGGCTGGCAGCTCAGTGGTCCAGAGCACCTGACATGTTATCAGGAGGTCGTGGGTTTGTATCCCACCCGGCTCAAGACAAATTTTCCTGTAAAATTTGAATTGACTTCATAGTGCTGATTTATTAGTAGATATTGAATATGTCGAGTTTATTTCATTGTTTATGTTAGTGAGGGTCCAAATAATGGTTTTCATATCAGTATTGATATTAGGTATTGTGTGTGGGGTTCTACAGTACACGACAAAATGCACATCGTGGAACTAAACGTTTTTTAAGCACTTTATGCTACCACGAGTATAATTGATTATTTCCTTCATGAAAGCTACCATCTGTCTCCTAACAGCTGTTTCAGTGGGTCTCCTCCCCCCACCTTCTCTGAGCCTTCAGGGTCCGTGCGACCTGGCCAATTTAGCCCATGTTGTGCAAAAAAGTGCCGCTCAGAGGTAAAACAACCCAACCTTCATGAAAGCAAATAAATTATTAGCATCCCAAATCATTTTCTCAAACTCTACTGAGGTGTCACTTGCTGGCAAGATTGTTGAAGATTATTAAACTTGCCACTCGAAAGCATCCTGGAAGTTCCTGTTACTACCCATTCTCTGCGGTACAGTACGTAAATCTCTCCTTAATAACTTTTGATACTTGATAGCATAGAACATTTATTGAAGTGCTTAAAAACATTTAACAATATCCTAGAGAATTAAAGAGTTTAATTTTAATTACTGTGCTGTGAACCACTTCTCTAATTTTTGTGATGATTGCATTCTAAATTCATCTTAAATTAAATAAAAAATTTTAAAATCATTTTTAAATTAAAAAAATTATTTCATTGTTTTAATATAAATTGTTTATAGTATTTCTATTATTACTTCAATCTTTCATTTATTATGTTTTATCTAAATTTTTTAGTCATTCAAATAACACATAATGCACATGCTTTATATTTTGGGCAATTGATAATCTCACTACTAAGGATCTCCTAATTACATCAAATATGCGAAGCTAAGAAAATTCAAATTTTACAAACAAGCGGGATTGTAATCATCCGCTAATTCTTCACCTATACACAGCAATCACGAGCTAGCTGAAATAAAACAATAATTAGCTACCTCCCCCTTCAGATCTAACGTCCCCCTCCCAAAGGAGTTATGCTGGTAACAACTCGGTCACCAGACTTGGCCATTTGGGGACAGCTCCAAAAAGGTACACAAAAAACAAAACAAAATTCTGCAGTCATCATCATGGTCAGCTCATATATATGTAGAAATAAATGCTGCCAATGTCATCCCAAAAAATACGCATCATTGACACATAAATATCACTGATAACACTGAACAGATTTAAACACATATACATAACATCGTATCTAAGAATAAAGAAAAAAATGTGTAAATGATTTATAATATATGGCGATAGCATTTCAGCCAATCACTTTTTACATGAATCTCATTTTTTTCATACGTAAATTCACTTGGGAATGCACATTACTTTACGATACAATATTCTTCTTAAAAACGAAAAAATATTAAATCAGTAATTCTCTTTCACTCTCCTCATTCATATCCATAAACATTTTACCATTATTAAACTTCCCAATATCGACTTACAAATTTTCAGCTATCAGTCAGCTGAAACGAAAAAATCTACAGAAATACCCTTTAACTCACGTTAATGCAATATAACAACTAGAACTTCAATGAACAAGAATACAAAAAAAATTCTATTCACACAGTATAAACTCGAACTACAGTAATTTCACTTTCTGAAAATAAATATCGAAACTCCAAAGTTTCAACAAGAATTTAAACATTGCTAACTATATAAATCACAATAAAGCTTCTTCTTCGTCTTCATCTATTCCAGAGAAAAGAGAACATTTATAAATCAATAAGTGCCAAGTGGAAGAATAATAATATACTTAAATTTTCATTGTTGGCACTCTGTTGCGATAAATCATCCAGTCCAGTTCCGATGACATCTTTTTGTCGTCGTTTCCTTCCTTCAAGTAAAATCGTTGCTAAAGATCTCTCTCGTGACGTCATCTCGGCTATGTTGACTGCTTCGCTGCCGGTTGTCGCTCTGCAGGATCTGGTTGTTGTGTCGGTATCTCGTCACGCTCTTGACGTCGATGGAACAGCTGAATCTGGCTTTGTAACTTTCTAGATTTATTGGTGTCCACCTCTAAATGATGCTTCAACAGTTGAGGACTTTCAAACTTGCCAGACTCGTCAGGATTACTTGCAGTCGGCACAATTTCTTGGTTGCTTTTTCCTTCATTAGTGTTGTCTTCCCTTAAATCAAACTCAAAAATATTTTCATCATTATTAATTTCCGTTAAAACTTCTACTTCAGAAACCATTTCATCAATTAAAACAGCTTTCTCATAAGGTTGTTCTACTTCACAAACTTTGTTATCTAAAATTGCATTAATTGCACTAATGGGACATTTTGTAGGTGCTTCTTGAATATTCTGCTTTGGACTACAAGGTAATTCAAAAAGTCCATGGGACCGGTGCTGCACTGTCAATTGACAATTGTCATAATTATCATCTAAAACTTGTTCTTTTGAAAACGGAAGATCGGCTTCTGTATCTTTACGAACTATTAGTTTAGTTTCTTTGAGACAAACCTTAACGAAAGGTAAAGTTATAGTGGCAAGACATAACTCATGAGAGGGCTTTTCATGAGGAACTTTGGCCTCTCGCTTCAAAGATCCCAATTCAAGTTTCTCGAATTTTCATTCCTTCGATAACAATATTTCTCCGTGTGTCCTAGTTGGCCAAAAAAATCACATCTGAAAGTTTCTCTATTGTTCTTAAAAAAAGTTTTAGGTCTAGAATCATTGTTCGAAGCGTGACGTGGAACAAATTCTCTGCTTTGTTCATTCTCTATAGTTCTAGGCGTATTCGGCGCAAATTGTCGGGACCGTGTAACTTCCGGTCGTGCAGGAGTCATTCTACGAGACTCAACCTGATAGCGCTGCTTTGGCGGGGATTGCATCCATTGTTGGTTTAATGCAGATTCTCTTCTTGCAGTATATTGCCGAGCCAATTTGACTAAATCTGAAATTGAGTTCGCGTTTTGTACTTCTAGGAATTCTCTAAGGTGCAAAAGCAATTGAGACAATATGCAATTTACAATATCAATTTCAGCGGCATCAGCATCGTACAGCTGGTATAACTCTACTGTACCCCAGATAAATTTTTCTATATCATCTCTTTCCTATTGTCTTCGTGAAAACAACTCTGTAGCTAGTTCTGTAAAATCATTATAAGCCGGATATATGTCCATGATTTCGATTTTGAATTCATCCCAAAGTTCTATGCCATGACGACAACCTACGTTATTCCACCATTGCTTAGCACATCCAATTAGGCAAGATACTGCTAAAACAACTTTTTTGTTGCTTGGAACTTCATATAAACGGAAGTGCTCTTCCATGGACTTGACAAATGTCCACGATGACGGACATTTCGAACCGTTGAACCTTATCTCAGGTAAAGGCCAATTAACATAAGGACTATAGTTAATAGATGGATTTGCAAATCGTCGTTGTGGCATTTGATAATACTCTGCTCTATCATTTGCTTCCGATGGAACAGAAAATGGAACCTTACGTTCAAAGTTTCTATGTTGGTGAGCTGACGTAGCATTGTCAGAAAATTTAGGGGTTGTTGTCGTTCCCCTTTTCTTATCAAGCAGATTCATTAGCACTTCTGCTTCCTTCATTACATCCTGCAACCTACCCTTTGCTCTTTCTAAGTCGGGAGTCATTATGGCAGAATCGGCCATATTGCTAGCAGACATGTTTAGCGGTCTGCCAAAATTTTGAATTTTGGCAGACCAAAATATAAATTGCTTATCAAAACAGTTTTTCTATCATGCCTGTGCACGTGTGTGTGTCCGGACACTTCTAATCTTAACATACAATAAATATCTTAACTATCAGCAATATCTGCGCTGAAACTTTCCAGCTACCTTTGACTAATACACAAAAAACTTAAGCTTCTTGATCAACAAAAATTTTCAGCTTAAGCTGCCATTAAATACCTATAAATAGTACATACAACTAATGAGCTCAAAAATTACTATCTTTGACAATCACGTTAAATAACATGCACAATTTATACACAAATATACAGTCCCTATTCTTGGACCACTATCTTTTACTACTGGCACTTCCCTGTTCGTTGCGCCACTTCTTTTATTTACCATGTAACGGGCCAAAGAAAATGAAATTACTTTTAAAGTTTGGACCCTTTATCTGATCCAATTATTTTTATGCTCTGGATAGTTGAGTCGGGCACCAGGCAATAATTAACAAATTGCCAAAAAAAAAGTTAAATTAGGGTTCAAAATACCAGTGAGCGTTAATGAGTAAGAATTCAAAAAATATTAAATGATTGTCAAAACGTAAAGATAAATTCTAGTCAAACAATTAATGTTGCTCAAGAGAAAAAATTAGTAAAGATTCAAAAGGTTTAAATAACAAACAAATTTATTTCCAAAAAGCACACCAAAACTTCAATGAAGAAGATACATCATTTCTCAACTTTGACTACACACACTGCACTAACTGTGATCCTCCGTGCTTGCTACCACACTCTCTTCTGTCTGACTGTCTGTCTACTGTGACAACATGTCATCGGTTATAATAAGAGGCTTACAGTGCCCGCACGTGTCATGTTGTACGCCGGGAAAGACATTTGCATAAATTGACGAGCGGCGCAAGCTATGACGCAAGAGGGGGCGTGTCCTTGTGCACGCGCTTTAGCGGGTGACCGTCGGAAGTTCGGAGTTGCGCTTGCGCAACTCCTAACTCTTGGAAACGAGCACTGTGATGCGGAAAAGGAAATAAAAATCCCCAAAATGATAAATATAATGTAAATTAAGCAAAACTGGTTAAGGTAAAGTAAAAGTGAACGATGGGGCATCACATCTCTCTCTGAACAATATGCTACTAAAAGGAAGTTGCAGACTCCTTTGCCTAACCTCATCATTACTTACAAAGTTGAATCACCTAATGCCCAATATACTGTTATCTGTCCTGTTATCTTGTTTACAAAGCGTCCAAGTTTCACTACCATAACTAACCCTATAAAGAACCGAACTATTACACAGTCTAATTTTAGTCTTTAGGTGTATATGCCTATTTCTTCACACTCTCCATAGCTTCTTAAAAGTCCCTGCAGCAATCCCTATTCATCTGTTAATTTCATGCCGCATATCACCAGTATCTGTTACATAGCTCCCAAGATAATTAAACTGTGACACCTGCTCAAGACTGCAACCATTCAGATGAACTGAATCACAACCTGCCTGACCAATTTTCATCACTTTAGTTTTCTTTCTGTTTATAACCAAACCTACTTTACTACCAGTTCATCAACCGCTCGAATGAAAGAGTTCATCTCATCAACATCATTTGCCAAAAGGGCTAAATCATCAGCATAATCTAAATCAGAAATTTTCTTATCTCCAGCCCATTTAAGGCCAAAATCTTTCCCTTGAAGTGAATTTCTCATAACATAATCAATAACCAAGCTAAAGAAAAAAAGGAGACAAAATGCACCCTTGTTGAACACCAGAAATAATGCTAAACCAATTGCTACAAGACTTACCAACTCTCACACACGACTCAGTGTTATTATAGAGAGCTTTCATTATGTTAACTAACTTGTCTGGTATACCATATTATCTCACAATCAGCCACAATTTATGACGATCAACAGAGTCGAAAGCCTGTTTGAAATCAACAAAGCTAGCAACCAAAGGTTTCTAAAACTCTAAGCATTTCTCAAGGATCTGCCTGAGTGAAAATATCTGATCAATTCTGAATCGCATTGCTCATCACGCAATTGCTCATCAACCATATTCTTAATTGTATTAAGTACAATCATGAAAAGAACTTTACCTAGAACTGAAAGTAGGCTGCTACACCTATAATTATCACAAGAACCCCAATCACCATTTTTAAAAATAGGGATAATAATTGGTCTGGTAAAATCCTTATGAAATGCCTTTATCATAAAAGACATTCAAAATTTCAGTCAGCCATGTGGCAGTAGTAATTTCATCTACCCCTGGTGATTTATGTAGTTTCAATAACAACTTCAGACTGTCATATAGGGCCAATATTAGAGCCAGTAATGCATCTATCATCATTACAAAGAATGGGAGTAGAACTAACAACATTGTTTAGAATGTCACTGAAATGCTCAGTCCACCTAGCCATGACAGAATACTAACCTTCTATAGTCTTACATTGTTTATCCTTCAATCCCTGTATATCTGTCCGTTTTCTACGACACAAAACAAACTGTGTAGTACAGCTTTCTGCTGTCCAATTGCTTCCTCAGCTTTGCGAGCCAAGCTATTAAACCAAAGATTCTTATCTGCTGCTAACTGATCCTTTAAATGTTTATTAAGCTCTCTATAATGCTTTCTATTAGGACTAGTAGGGTATTGATTGAGGACATTCCTGCAGTTCTTTCTTTTCAAAGTAAGCTCAAGCACTTTATCCCTCAAATAATTTTGCCTCCTCTGCCCCTTTTTTCCTAAAAGAGTATTGTCAGTTTTAAAAAAAGCCTGTTGAAAACGGCCCCATTCTTCCTTGACTTCAGTAGTAAGCAAACCATGATGACTGTCATAATGACTAAGTAACCTATTATGGTAAGCTTTAGCTATAACTGGATCTTTCAGAGCTTCAATATTAAAGGTCAATTTTTTAACCCTAGCACAACACTTTTTAAGTTTAAGTTGCAAGACACATTTAACAAAGTAATGGTCAGATCCAATTTCAGCTTGCATATATGGCCTGTAAATGGTAGCTAGGTAGTCACTGGAAGGAGAGCTATGCACCAATCCCCTGTGATGATGCATAGGACCGGCCAGGCCTAGCACCTAATGTCTGACCCCACCTTCTCGTGGTGCAGACCATTAGTACCTTTTGAAAGAGATACTCTCTTGTGGAAGTGAATGGAAGGAGAAGGCTGCCACATTAATGTGACCATTTTAAACAGGCTTTATTGGACACTAACAGTACTCTTTAGGAAGAAAGGAGAAGAGGAGGAAGAATTATTTGAGTGATAAGGCACTTGAGCTTATTCAGAAAGAAAGAACTGCAGGAATGTCCTTAATCAATACCCTACTACTCCTAATAGAAAGCATTACAGAGAACTTAATAAACGTGTAAAGGATCAGTTAGCTGCTGATAAGAATCTTTGGCTTGATGGCTTGGCCAACAAAGCCGAGGAAGCAGTTAGACAACACAACAGCAGAGAGCTGTACCAGATAGTTAATGTTTCATGTGGTAGAAAACGGACAAGTATACAGGATTAAAGGATAAACAAGGTAAGGTTATAGAAGGTGAGGATTCTGTCATGGATAGGTGGGCTGTGCATTTCACTGATGTTCTAAACAATGTGGTTAGTTCTACTCCCATTGTTTGCAATGATAATAGATGCATTGGTGGCTTTAATGTTGACCCTATAACACAATCTGAAGTTATTTTGGCTGTTTCTAAACTTAAACTTCATAAATCCCCAGGTGTAGAGGAAATTATTACAGAAATGCTTAGAGCTGGGAATGTTTCTGTTACCACTTGGATGACTGAAATTTTGAATATCTTTTATGATAAAGGCATGGTTCCTAAGGATTTTACCAGAGCTATTGTTATCCCTATTTCGAAAAAGGTGATCGCAGTTCTTGCGATAACTATAGGGGTATCAGCCTACTCTCTGTTCCAGTTAAAGTTCTTCCCATGATTATGCTTAATAGAATTAAGAATCTGGTTGACAGGCAATTGCATGATGAGCAAAGTGGATTCAGAAGTGATAGGGGATGTGTAGATCAGATATTTTCACTTAGGAAGATTCTTGAGAAATGTTTGGAGTTTCAGAAACCTTTGGTTGCTAGCTTTGTTGATTTCAAAAACGCTTTTGACTCTGTTGATTATCATAACCTGTGGTTGATTGTGAGATCTTACGGCAAACCAGACAAGTTCCTTAACATAATGAAAGCTCTCTATAATAACACTGAGTCATGTTTGAGATAAGTCTTGTAGCAATTGGTTTATGATTGTTTCTTGTGTTCAACAAGGGTGCATTTTGTTTCCTTTCCTTTTTAGAGTGATTATGTTATACGAAATTCACTGCAAGGAAAAGATTTTGGCCTTAAATGGTGTAAATATCTGAAAATTTCTGATTTAGATTATGCTGATGATTTAGCACTTTGGCCAAATGATGTTGATGAAAAGAACTTTTCCTTTTGAGCTGGTGATGAGATTGGTAGTAGAGTAGGTTTGGTGATAAACTGAGAGAAAACTAAAGTGATGGAAATTGGTCAAGCAGGCTGTGATTCAGTTAAACTGAATGGTTGCAGTCTTGAGCAGGTGTCACAGTTTAATTATCTTGGGAGCTATGTAACAGATAATGGTGATATGTGGCATAAGATTAACAGACGAATAGGGATTGCTGCCGGGACTTTTAAGAATTATGGAGAGTGTGGAGAAATAGGCGTATACACCTAAAGACTAAAATTAGGCTGTATAACAGTTTGGTTCTTTCTAGGGTTAGTTATGGTAGTGAAACTTGGATGCTGTGTAAACAAGATAACAGAGAACTAGATGCTTTTGATTCTAGATGCTTAGGCAGTATCTTTTGCATTACTTTATAAGTAATGATGAGGTTAGAAGAAGGTGTTTGCAACCTCCTTTAAGCAGCATGTTGTGGAGAGAGAGATTCTGTTGGTTTGGCCATGTTGCCCATATGAATAATTACAGATTGGCGAATGGTTATGAACAGTGTGCCTAATGGCCTCAGAAAGAGGGGGAGACCTAGGATGCGGTGGGCAGACAATGTCAAACAGGACATTGTTAGATTTGGTGTGCAGTGGCCAGATGCAGTAGATGTAGTGCAGGACAGACTTGCTTGGAGAACTAAATTGCACAGTCTGGTTGGACCTCCGTCGTAACCCATGGCTACTGGAGGATGATGATGATGGTGATGATATGGCCTGGTATTCCTAACAGAATACCTGGCCATATCATCATCTGGTTATCCTTCCATTTTCTGTTAATTAATACATAATCTGTCATATTCTTACGCAGCCCATCAGGTGAAACCCATGTGTACTTATGTATTTCACAGTGTTTGTAATAAGTGTTAGTTATTCTGAAACCATTGAGTTTACTTAACTGTAGGAGACGTTGCCCATTGCAACTACCAATACCAAAAGGGCCTATCACTCCTCCCCTAAGGTCAGAGTCAGTACCAACTTTGGCATTGAAATCACCTAGAACAAGGGTAATATCTCCTTAACAGAATTCAAAATGTCCTGAAGTTGTCCATAAAACCTATCCTCAGTGGTTGGAATAACAGCAGATAACATTCAAGTCTTTAATGCTTGTCTGAAATTTTGCTGTAAGAAACCTTTCATTAATGCATTCATATCCTAGAAGAGCATCACTAGCGTGGCTGCTGAGAAGCAGACCCATGCCTTGGCGATGCTTATTATTGTTCCTCCCTGAAATAAGAAATTTAAGATTATTTTTAAGAATCTGACCTTTATCTGTCCATCTGGTCTCTTGCAAGCCGAGAATATCTAAATTATAATGGTGGAATCCTTGTGCGAGGACATCAAGAGAGTAAGTTCTGTGCAGTCTTATCATTCCAACTACCTATGGAGAGAAAATGGTTAGTGGGATGTTTAAAGAAACTGTATTTATTGAGACAGAGAATGGCAACAATATAAAATAGCCCCCTAATCGCAAGCATGGGGCAAAGACCTGCTTTCCCACTTCTAAAAGCTGAAGCCATCGACACCAGAAGATTTCCTCCAATGTAGAATTTGACATTCCCCATAGCAGCAATTCAGGTGCCTGCAATGACCTCTGTTCAGGATTATCCAGCAGCTGATAAAATGTATCCTGTGAATCTATTCACTTGGAGGCTGTCAACCTATAAACAAACAGAAACGCGGAAGATTTTCCCTCCGCAGAAGCCCACCAGTGCAGCAAATTCAGAATCAATAATCAAGCTCAGAACCATTATTCAGGTCCTGTTGGTTTATATGGTTAGCACAAGGACCCTGTGTGGTTGACCACTCCTCAGCAGGGTAGAAAAAAATTAGCCATTGCTGTCCAGATCAGTAGGCCTCAATGATCTGGTAGCCCTCCCTTTCCGTTCACTTCCACAAGAGAGCATCTGTTTTGAAATGTAGTAATGGCCTGCACCATGAGAAGGCGGGGTCTGAGATTACGTGCTAGGCCTGGCCAGTTCTATTCATCATCATGGGTTTGGTGCATAGCTCTTCTTCCAGTGATTACTTAGCTACCATTACTCCAATCTGGGGTTGAAATACACTGGTTTCCATAAATTAAGTAAAATCCCTATGTTAAGTCAATGGGAAGCTATCGTCAAAGCTTTATAACTTCTAAAATAAATTTTTTTTTTGAAAAATGTGATTGCAGATAAAGATCTCAATCAAATAAATCCATATCTTGATTTTCAACAATATTTGTTCAGTATTTAATGAGTTATAGAAGTTTGAATATTTAGTGATAACAATGCTAGCCACAAAAATCGACTTCAGAAGTTGATTAAAACTTAGTAATAAATATTGTATCAAAGTGTTTAATAAAATAAGTTTGTATTTTAGAACTTCGTGTAAAAAATTCTTTCACTATTCTTCAGTTTTGTATAAGTTTCTTAAGACTGGCATTGCTGTTATTGAATATTCAAACTTCCATAACTGATTAAATACTGAACAAATATTGTTGAAAATCGAGATATTGATTTATTTGATTGAGATCTTAATCTGTAATCACATTTTTTAAAACAAAAAAAAAACTTATTTTAGAAGTTATAGATCTTTGATGTTAGCTTCCCATTGACTTAAAATAAGGATTTTTCTTAATTTATGAAAACCAGTGTATTGTCACTTATTCACAAGTAAGCGAACATCTTGGTTTTGAGTTCAACACATATTGGTATTAATATTTGTATTCTAAGACGGCCATGAATGCAATTGCTGCTGAAATATCTAAAATTTGCTTTACCTTTTTTAAAATTGCTTTTTTAGGTAAATTGCCTAATCCATTGTTTCATGAGAAAAGCCACCATTTAATATCACATAGTGGTTTTGTTAAAGTTTCAGATTAGGCTTTTTTCCTTATTTTAGTGTATCTTTGAGGAGGAATAAATAATAATCCTAGAGGCATGAAAATTGGAAAAAAGAAAAAGTTTCAACCAAAAGTATTGTGCAGTCTTATTCTTAACCGTGTCTATCCCGAGGAAAAGCTTTTACAGACTGCTGCTTCAGCAAGTTCATATGACTTTTTTATCACCTGCTACTTCTGAGAACTGCAAAATAGAATCCTGCTGAATTATTGAAATCCAGAATGTTTGTTGAGTGCCTTACTATTACCTCAGGTGCTGATGTTTTGTTCCTGTTCTGTAAGAACATTTTATCACATTCAATGTATCCTATTATGAAGAAAGGTACCTAGTATAATGGATAGTACTATCCTTCACCATGCTTTTGGTATTTATGCTTATCAATATATACCTTGCTAATTGAATTTTAATCATATGTAAAAAAAGTTTTAAAGGGAAGAAGGTACTCCCATACACAAAAAATAAAACAGTGATAACCCAGAAGCTCTATGGGGGCTTGTCCTGTTTTCTCGTACAACATAAAACATATTAGTGTGTTCACTGGTTTAGAGTCAGGTGCTCTAACCCCTAGACCAGGTATGGGCTTTATTTTGTGTGTATGTTTTTTGTTTTTATGGTGATACTGTAGATTAAATTGTTGATTACTTTCTTACTGAACATTATGTATTCTTTTTTTATTTACTTACATTACTTATGAACAATAATTATAAATTGAGCATTTGCATTTTACCATTTCCAGTTAGTGATTTTAATTTATAATATTCTTGGTGCACAGAACATTTTGATCCTATAATGCTTCTAGTATATTTTCTAATATTTTACAGATACAACTTCTGATGACAGTGGCGAAGAAGAAAATTTTAATCAAAATTTTGGTCATATAAGCAAGACAAGAAACAAAGCAATGAAACGAAAAAGGAAAGAAAGAAAATTTGATTGCAAAAGTGAACAGATAGTTTTCAAAAAAATTAGAGTAGAAACAAAGGTGATTTGTTTTATTTAATTGTGTTATACTATCATCTATTATTCATATATGAAAAATAAGATAAAAAAATTGCCATAAATTATGTTTAGGATCAATAAGATTTGTAATCTCTTCTTTCAAAATTTTTGTTATTTTAAAATTGTTAAGAAAATTTTCAAGAGTTCATTTTTTAAAATGCTCTTAAATGCTGTTAGTCTGTGAAATGAGAAGTTTCATTATGAAGGGTGAATTGGAAATTTTCTACATAAGGGAGAGAGTGTTTCGTGTTTCAGCTGTAAATGGGGATTGGTAGTATAATCAGTATGGGTGTTTCACAGACATCATTTCACAGTAAAATGGTTTCAAGTGCTACTATTGTATTACTCTCCTAGTGTGTTATTCATCCCCCCCCCCTGGTGCAAACTTACCTGGAACTGGTGGAACCTTAATAATTTCCAGTCTGCAGTAAGAGGACCACCCTATGAAGGTTCCGTAGGTTCAGATACCTTCACAGGGTTCTGAATGCTCCCCTGCATGTTTGCCATGCACTGTGGCCATGTCCATGGAAAGAAGAATCCTGTTAATTGCTCGGGGGTCCTCAGCTCCTCTCCCCAGCTCATGACTTGCTGGGTCTCCTTTGGACTGTCTTTCCATTGGGGAGCATGTTTGTCACAGAGCTATGCAGTGCTTTCGAGGGTTGCTGCTATACACCGATTTGGCCTTTGGTTCAGGAGCAGAAGGTCCTGGAGTGGCCCCTCAGGATCAGTCGGCTGGTGGACTGGACCTGCTAGGTCTAACTGTGCAGTACGGTGAGTGCCTTATATGTGTTTCGGTACAGGTTGAGTTTCCCCACACATTTTTATAGTTTTGTAGTTACATTTATTTTGTGAGGTCAGTTTGGTTCTTTACAATTTTTTTTTTCTTATTTCATTTTGTGGGGACAGTTTAGTCCTCACACTTCTGTTTACATTTTCTTTTCATTTATTTCTGGAGGATTGGCTCACTGTCTGTATGGGTATAGTTCCCATCAGCCATGGTGCCCAATTGGGTGCCCCCTTGTTGGACTTCGTGGTGGGTAGCGACCATGAACACTGTCTACAATTAAAAATTCATGTTTGATTGCTGCAAATTGAATCAATCAATTCTGCTAAGAAGGCTTGACATGGGGGCATTGATCGATGGGAATATTCCCCCATTTTTCATAAAGGGTTGGAAGGTCTTGTGGATTTGCCAAAATCTGTCGCCTGCGATCTTGTGACTTGCTTGTCAAGACTGCTTGTTTGAAACATTTGGAACTGCTTCTTAAGGTTACAGTGATTGGTGGGGTGGCTGTCACTGTCACACCCCACACATTGTTGAATTTCCCCACAGAGTGTGAAGTCTGAGTGGAGACTTTTCAAAGTCACTGAGTAGAAAATCTTCTCAGAGCTCTCCACCCAAGGAGTAGCAGCAGTCCATCAGGTTTCGATGATATGAAAAAAATTTCTCTTTGAAAATATGTAGGATTTGTTGATTTTGCATATAAAGTTTTCTTATAGCAAACTTTTAGATTAATTTTGATTTCATTTATACACCTCACCGTGGCCGAGTGGTTAGCACGCTTGGCTACTGATCTAAGGGACCTGGGTTCGAGCCCCGGAATTAGGCATGGATGTGTGTCGTTTTTCTGCTGAGGTCCTACCATCCTCTCAGATCTCCTACTGTGGCATATAAACTGACAGGCTCCTGTCAGACCTCTGTGGCAAGCAGCTGCTTGAGGGGGTATTTATTTATTTTATTTATTTATTTATTTATCATCATCATCATCATCATCCTCCTCCTCAAGCAGCCATGGGCTACGGAGGTCCAACCAGACCGCGCAGTTTAATTCTCCAAGCATATCTGTCCTGAGCTACATCTGCTGCATCCGGCCACTGTACACCAATTCTAACAACGTCCTGTTTGACATTGTCTGCCCACCGCATCCTAGGTCTCCCCCTCCTTCTGAGGCCTTTAGGCACACTGTTCATAACCCTATTCGCCAATCTATAATTATCCATACGGGCAACATGGCCAAACCAGCAGAGTCTCTATCTGCACAATATGCTGCTTAAAGGAGGTTGCAGACTCCTTTGCCTAACCTCATCATTAGTTACAAAGTTAAACCACCTAATACCCAAGATACTGCGTAAGCATCTAGAATCAAAAGCATCTAGTTTCCTGTTATTTTGCTTACACAGCGTCCAAGTTTCACTACCATAACTAACCCTAGAAAGAATCAAACTATTATACAGTCTAATTTTAGTCTTTAGGTGTATACGCCTATTTCTCCACACTCTCCATAGATTCTTAAAAGTCACGGCAGCAATCCCTATTCGTCTGTTAATCTCATGCCGCACATCACCAGTATCAGTTACGCAGCTCCCAAGGTAATTAAACTGTGACACCTGCTCAAGACTGCAACCATTCAGATTAAGTGAATCACAACCTGCCTGACCAATTTTCATCACTTTAGTTTTCTCTCTGTTTATAATCAAACCTACTGTACTACCAGTCTCATCAACAGTTCGAATGAAAGAGTTCATCTCATCAACATCATTTGCCAAAAGGGCTAAATCATCAGCATAATCTAAATCAGAAATTTTCGTATCTCCAGCCCATTTAAGGCCAAAAGCTTTCCCTTGAAGTGAATTTCGCATAACATAATCAACAACCAAACTAAAGAGAAAAGGAGACAAAATGCACCCTTGTCGAACACCAGAAGTAATGCTAAACCAATTGCTACAAGACTTACCAACCCTCACACACGACTCAGTGTTATTATAGAGAGCTTTCATTATGTTAACTAACTTGTCTGGTATACCATATGATCTCACAATCAACCACAAATTATGACAATCAACAGAGTCGAAAGCCTTTTTGAAATCAACAAAGCTAGCAACCAAAGGTTTCTGAAACTCTAAACATTTCTCAAGAATCTGCCTAAGTGAAAATATCTGATCCACACATCCCCTACCACTTCTGAATCCACATTGCTCATCACGCAATTGACTGTCAACCAGATTCTTAATTCTATTAAGCACAATCATGGAAAGAACTTTACCTGGAACAGAGAGTAGGCTGATACCCCTATAGTTATCACAAGAACTGCGATCACCTTTTTTGAAAATAGGGATAACAATAGCTCTGGTAAAATCCTTAGGAACCATGCCTTTATCATAAAAGATATTCAGAATTTCAGTCATCCAAGTGGTAACAGAAACATTCCCAGCTCTAAGCATTTCCGTAGTAATTTCATCTACCCCTGGGGATTTATGAAGTTTAAGTTTAGAAACAGCCAAAATAACTTCAGATTGTGTTATAGGGCCAACATTAAAGCCACCAATGCATCTATCATCATTGCAAACAATGGGAGTAGAACTAACTACATTGTTTAGAACATCACTGAAATGCTCAGCCCACCTAACCATGACAGAATCCTCCCCTTCTATAACCTTACCTTGTTTATCCTTCAATCCTTGTATGCCTGTCCGTTTCCTACCACACAAAACATTAACTATCTGGTACAGCTCTCTGCTGTTGTGCTGTCTAACTGCTTCCTCGGCTTTGTCAGCCAAACCATCAAGCCAAAGATTCTTATCAGCAGCTAACTGATCCTTTACAAGTTTATTAAGGTCTCTGTAATGCTTTCTATTAGTACTAGTAGGGTATTGATTAAGGGCATTCCTGCAGTTCTTTCTTTCCGAAATAAGCTCAAGTGCCTTATCACTCAGATAATTTTGCCTCTTCTGCTCCTTTTTTCCTAAAAGAGTACTGTTAGTGTCCAAAAAAGCCTGTTTAAAATGATCCCATTCTTCCTCAACTTCAGTAGTAAGCAAACCATGACTGTCATAATGACTAAGTAACCTATCATGGTAAGCTTTGGCTATAACTGGATCTTTCAGAGCTTCAGTATTAAAAGTAATTTTTTTAACCCTAGCACAACACTTTTTAAGTTTAAGGTGCAACACACTTTTAACAAGGTAATGGTCAGATCCAATTTCAGCTCCCCTATATGCCCTGGTATTCCTAATAGAACTAGCCCATTTGCTGTTAATTAATATGTAATCAATCATATTCTTATGCAGCCCATCAGGTGAAACCCATGTGTACTTATGTATGTCGCGGTGTTTGTAATAAGTGTTAGTTATTCTGAATCCATTGAGTTTACTTACCTGTAGGAGACGTTGCCCATTGCCATTGCAGCTACCAATACCAAAAGGGCCTATTACTCCTCCCCAAAGGTCAGAGTCGGTACCAACTTTGGCATTGAAGTCACCAAGAACAAGGGTAATATCTCCTTTCTTGACAGAATTCAAAATATCCTGAAGTTGTTCATAAAACCTATCCTTCTCATCCTCATCGGCATCCTCAGTGGGGGCATAACAGCAGATAACATTCAAGTCTTTAACGCTTGTCTGAAATTTTGCTGTAAGAAACCTTTCATTAATGCACTCATATCCTAGAAGAGCATCGCTAGCGTGTCTGCTGAGAAGCAGACCCACGCCTTGGTGATGTTTATTGTCGTCCCTCCCTGAAAAGAGAAATTTAAGATTATTTTTAAGAATCTGACCTTTATCTGTCCATCTGGTCTCTTGCAAGCCGAGAATATCTAAATTATAATGGTGGAATTCTTGTGTGAGGACATCAAGAGAAAAAGCTCTATGCAGAATCCTCACATTCCAACTACCTATGGAGAGAAAATGGTTAGTGGGATGTTTAAAGAAACTATGTTTATTGAGAGAGGGAATGCCGACAATATCAAACAGCCCCCTAATCGCAGACATGGGGCAAAGACCCGTTCCCCCACTACTAAAGGCTGAAGCCATCTACACTGGAAGACTTCCTCCAATGTAGAATTTGACGATGCCAATAGAAGCAAAGAGTTCAGGTGCCTGCGATGACTTCTGCTCAGGATTATCCACCAGCTGATAAACATATCCTGTGAATCTATTCACTTGGGGCTGTCAACCCACAAACAAACAGAAAACACAGCGGAAGATTTTCCCTCCACAGAAGCCCACCAGTGCAGCAAAATCAGGATCCATAATCAACCTCAGAGCCATATATCTGTCCAGTAGGTTTATATGGTCAGCACCAGGACCCTGTGTGGTTGACCACTCCTCAGCGGGGTAGAAAAAAAAGAAAAGTAGCCATAGTTGTCCAGATCAGTAGGCCACACTAATCTGGCAGCCCTCCCCTTCCGTTCACTTCCACAAGAGAGTATCTCTTTTGAAAGTTACTAACGGTCCGCACCACGAGAAGGCTGGGTCGGACATTAGGTGCTAGGCCTGGCCGGTTCTATGAATCATCACAGGGGATTGGTGCATAGCTCTCCTTCCAGTGACTATCTAGCTACCATTTACATCCCACCTATAATTGCATACTGGGTAATTATAACTGGAGCTGTTACTCACACTGAAATATGGACTTGAATTTCTCTCCGGCTTACCTGACTCAAAATTTAGCAAATTAAATATCACCCACAATAAATGTATTAAAATTGCAATGGGTCTTACATCATTCACAACCACTCTCTCTATAATTGCAGAAACCTTCATTCTTCCCCCTACAACACAGACAAAAAATATTATTCCCTCCCTGCTATCCAAACAGGACCTCCCACCTGATGCCATTAGAAATCTTGCACTAACCTTCTTTTATTATCAATATCATAATTACACAAAAATTTTCAGAGATGGCTCTGTGTTTCCTAAAAATTGCTATGCAGGGGCTGTTATCCATATCCCCCAACACAACACCTCCATGTCATTTAAACTACCTTTATTCACATCTATCATCCACACTGAAATTTTTGCCATTATTGAAGCACTTAGCTGGTCTCTAAAAAAATCTCAACAACAATGAAATTTTCATATTAGTTGACTCCAAAGGAGCTATTCAAACACTAACCCTAGAATTCTTATATTCTGATTACAATTACTACATTTATAAAATTTTAACACTGACCACATACAACCAAAATATCAATAACAGTCGCATGTACATACAATGGATTCCTAGTCATGTGAGAATCGAAGATAATGAAATAGTTGATAATCTTGCTAAAATGACCCATACTAATCTAACTGAAACTACCACCTATAATTTTTTCCACAACATTAAACAGGGCATCAACAAACTAGAATTACATCTAACTGAAAAATACTTCCAAATTCATTCATCTGTTAACAACAATTTCAGATTCCAGCTTTCTAATCACATCTCACACATTGAAAACCTACCCTTCCTCAGAAAACATTTAAAACTCCTACACAGACTTGGAACCAACTCCACTCTGTTAAACTCGACTCTTTTCAAAATTAAAAAAACACCTCCTAACTGCAGCAACTGCAACATTCCCAAAACAGTACACCACATTTTACTAAACTGTGACAGATACTCCCCACAAAGGTCTAAATTATTCAACTCGCTTACTGAGCTCAACATTCAGGAAATACAAACTGCTTACTTGACCCCTCCTCTCCAAAAATTAAAACAAAAATTTTGGTCTACTTTTTGAGTTCATTCACTCCACAAACCTCCGGAACAGAATTTAACAATATTCCTAATAACATTTCTGAATAAAAAAAAAACTAAAGAAACTAACATAAATTAAATTTAAAACAAGAATGAAACAATAATACATAAAAAATAAAAAAATACTGATAATTATTAAAAATGAAAGAATATATATATAAATTAATGCAAAATATAATAAAAAACAAAAAAAATATAATAATATAAATAACATGATTACAATTATGTAATAGTAATATATGATATAATAATAAATAAAAAAATACTAATAATTATTAAAAATAAAAAATATATATATAAATTAATACAAAATCTTATTATATATGATATAATAATGTATATATAAAATGTATATATAAAAAAACATGATTAAAAGGGAAAAAAATATATCCCTAAGCTTTTACACCAAAAATATATATTTATACACATAAATTAAAAAAAAAGGTCAATTATAAACAGTACACCAAACACACAAAATATTAAAAGTACATTTAACAACTGATTATTCAAAATCATTACTTAATAATATAATAATTAAAAAAAAGAGGCCACAAAAGTAAAAATGACTACATCATTCACTATATCAAACTAAAAACAAGCAACCATGAAAAATCTTTTTTTTTTCTAACCAAAATTTTTGTGTTGAGAAAGCCTGAAGGAACTCTCATATGTGTCGGTAACGTAGAAACAAACAAACGATTATGGGAGGCTACCATCTGTCTCCTAACAGCTGTCTAGTGGGTCTCCTCCCCCTTCAGACTTTTCTGAGACCTTGGGAACCTTTTGACCTGGACATTTAGCCCATTGTGTGCAAACAAGTGCCCTCAGAGGTAAAACAACCCAACCTCTTTTATACTACAATGTAATCTCTATTCTGTTATGTGAGTTAAATATAGATAGTACATATATTTTTTGCCTTAATTTATATCTTCTTTTTTTTGGTTATATTGTAGCCCTGTAAAGAAAGGACTGAAGTGAAAAGTTCAAGATTACGGAGCAGGGTTTGTTTCCATGCCTTCCTTTATGTACAAAATTATATTTTCTGTGATTGTTTGGTTTAATATGAAATATGGGCTGAGGTGTTTTTATAGTGCTACATCAAGTATCCATGATAAGCATGCAAAATTTTTTTTTGTCTCTTAAAAGGCACTTACATTTCAGTTTTTAAGTAATTTCTTGTTGCAACTGAAATGTTACAGTTATGAGTAATCTATAATATTGTATAAAATGCATTAATAATAATAATATATGATATAAAATGGTAAGGAGTTAGTAAATTGTAGTGTGTGTATTAAAAGTCACAGTTTGATATGCTGAAAAGAAAGGTGCTTAGTTTTTCTGCAGAATCTTGAAACTTTTAATGTTTTAAAATATCTTTATTCCACACATAAATATACAGGGTGATTCAGTTAAGTGTGTACAAACTTCTGGGAGGGGTAGGTTGCGCAAAGATGAATCAGAATTATATAGCAATGCAGGGTCGGTAACGGCATCTTCACGTAGATGGCATTGTGCGGCCACGGGACTGCACAACGTCCTCACAGGTAACCATCATTCGCGAACTGCCGGCAGAGGTAGTAGAATGGCCTATTACACAAATGCGGAGTTGGCCGATATGCATCTCGCATATGGGGCTGTGGACTGCAATGGGGTGAGGGGCTGTCGGGAACCACTTAATAGGCCCATACCTCGTGCCTGTTCGTCTGGATGGAAGGCTGTAACAGATATTTCTGGAGGATGTTTTGCCAGAACTTTTGGATGAACAACAGATCCCTCAGTCACTGTGCTGTGCAATGTGGTTCCAGCATGATGGGGGCTCCTGCTCATTTTAGCCATGAAGTTCGTCAACACTTAAACGTGACATTTGGACAACAGTGGATCGGGCGTGGTGGTCCCATTCATTGGCCTGCAAGATTTCCGGACCTATCATGCCTTGATTACTTCTTCTGGGGTTACATCAAAGGACTAGTGTTCGACACCCCCATTGAGTGTGCTGAGGACCTTGTTGCACGCATCTCAGTAGCTGCCTCGGAAGTCCAAGACACTCCAAGAATTTTCCAGAATGTACGTGATTCCATGCGCCGACGATGTCAGGCCCATGTTACAGCTCGTGGTCGTAACTTCGAACACCTTCTGTGACCTCTGTGCATTTCGCAAATGTACCTATTGTGATTAATGAAAAGCATTTTGTTCACTTATTTCATGTCCTCTCTGTACACTAGCACATGTTGATGCCGTTACTGACCCTGCATTGCTATTGATTCCAATTCGTCTTTGTGCAACCTACCCCTCCCAGAAGTTTGTACATGCTTAACTGAATCGCCCTGTATAACACTCTACAACAAGTAGAACAGAATTGAAGCACACAATACTTTGAAGAAATTACAACTCATCATATGTACTGAGATCCCAGTTTATTAGGTACACCTACCTAGTAGCATGTTGCACCTGATTTGGCCTTCAGAACAGCCTGAATTCGTTGGATCATGGAACTTACAAGATGCTGGATTCATTATGCAGGAATGTTGCACCACGCGGAAATGATTGAGTCACGCAGTTGCTTTAAATTGGATGTCAGTACAGCCTCACTTGAACAGCCCTTACCATTCCCAAAGATACTCGATAGGGTTTAGATTTGGGGACTCTGCAGTCTAATGAAGCAAGGAAAACTTGTTGGCTTGTTCCTGGAATCATTCGGGGATGATATGTGCCTTGTGACCAGGTGCATTATCATGCTGAACTTATCCATCCAAGTGAAGATAAACTGTAGCCATGAAGGTATGAACTTGGGCTGCAATGATGCTCAAATACATTGTGGCATTCAGATATCCTTTGATAAGTATCAGGGTATGTAATGTGTACCAGAAAAACATTCCCCACACCACCACTTGCCTGCATTGTTGACACCAGGTAAGATGGCTGCATGGCTTGATTGATTGTGCCAAATTCTGATCCTTCAGCATGATACAAAAGGAACCTTGATTTGTCCAACCAGGCTACCTTTTTCGAGGCCTCAGTGGTCTAGTGTCAATGCTCATGCACTCACTGGAGGTGTGCTTTCATGCTCTTCACTGACAACATCAGCACTCGACATGGTTGACAGTTATTGTAGCCCATTTACAACTAGGTCCAATAGTGGTGCATTTGGAGATGGATTTCTTCTACACACCAATGTTTAATTCTGCTATGATTTGCTTGGTTGTGGTCTGTCTTCTTGTTTGCACGATTCTCTTCAGTCTCCTTTGATCCTCTGGCCTACAAGCTGTTTTCAACCACAGGATCACTGATCACTGGTAGTTTTTGCTTTTCACACCATTCTCAGTAAATCCTTGAAATGGCTGTGCATGAAAAGCCCAGGAGGACGGACATTTAGGAGAAAGTAGAACAAGCATAACTAGCACCATCATGCCACATTCAAAGTTTCTCAGGCTGCTTATTTTACCCTTCTGATGCTCAATCCAACTCTGACTGATCCTAGAAGAGCTTGTCTTGTTGAAGAGAGGTAGTTTGTCTAATAAATTGGCATCTCAGTGTATATCAATGTTTGATATTAATTATCATGATTTTGATTGTTTAAAAAACCTAGTCATTTCTAAAAAAAAAGGTGATCAGATTTAGTTGCTAAAAGTTCAAATAAAACAACATGATATTTAAAATAGCATATGGCATACAGATTACATGTGGTCATGATGACGTTGTCATGTGTCATGAGCTCATTGTTGATGTAATAAGAGGTGTGTATGGTTACAGGTTAAAGTTGATGACTTATTATTTATTAATTTCCATTTGAAAAATAGTTAGGTAATGGTTTTCAAGCTGAATGTATATGATGAATATCATTATTGCGGCATTCCGAATAATTAATTATGAATATGGCTTCAGTATATTTTAACATGAATTTTGTATTGGGAGAAGTAATGATGAAAGATCTGTTCAAGAAGGCTGTAGCTTTTTTTTAATTTAAAATGCAGATTAAACAGTATTGTTAATATTAATTTTTATGTCTACTTTGTGTGCCTCTATTGTTTCATTTAAGTTTCTTGCAATAATTTTTATGTAGCAGGGTTTTTGGTTATTATTATATAAGATTGGTATTATATACTCTCCTTTTTTTTAAAGGATGTATCTGTCATTTTTTGACTAATTTAAATATACTAACAGCTGATTTTGTAGGAACAACATAACTCTATGATTTCATAATGTTGCATAAAGTATAATTCATCTGTCGAGGAAGTCTGTGTTAATAGTAGGCCCATTAGTTGAGGAATCAACCTGTTTGAATCAGGAAGGCTGTAGATATTGATTTTCGATGACAAGGTGTTGTCTTTTGTGTTTCACATGAAAGACAAACACAACTAAGACATTCCAGTGTTCCAGGATGACAACTGCAGGATGCACTGGGTCAAAACTAATTGTGACTGGCACGAAGAGCACAAGGTAACATTGGGATACCTCAACTGGCGCACAAAGTCAAGAGATGTAAATCCCATTGAAAACCTTTGGGACTATCTGAAACAGAAGGAGAAACACTGAAATAGGCATCCACATAATCTAACTGAAATAAGAGCGCTCTTATTAGAGGAATCAACCTGTTTGAATCAGGAAGGCTGTAGATATTGATTTTCGATGACAAGGTGTTGAGGTTAATAGTAGGCCCATTAGTTGAGGAATCAACCTGTTTGAATCAGGAAGGCTGTAGATATTGATTTTCGATGACAAGGTGTTGTCTTTTGTGTTTCACATGAAAGACAAACACAACTAAGACATTCCAGTGTTCCAGGATGACAACTGCAGGATGCACTGGGTCAAAACTAATTGTGACTGGCACGAAGAGCACAAGGTAACATTGGGATACCTCAACTGGCGCACAAAGTCAAGAGATGTAAATCCCATTGAAAACCTTTGGGACTATCTGAAACAGAAGGAGAAACACTGAAATAGGCATCCACATAATCTAACTGAAATAAGAGCGCTCTTATTAGAGGAATGGACTAAAATTGATGTAAACTATATCCGACAACTGGTGGAGTCTGCACCTAACAGGGTTTATGCTGTAGTTTATGTGAAAGGAAGTAATACACAGCATTAGGTGAGAAATTACAGAGGAGACTAATTTTTTCTTTGGTGAGCTTATGATCTTATTACATCAACAATAAGCTCATGAGACACATGACAACAAAGGTGTCATGACCACATACTCATTTAAACATCATGAAATACACTGCTGGCCATTAAATGCAACACCAGAAAAGACGAGATACCAAAGCCATATTTAGTGAATACATAGCTTATGTTTCAAGGATCAAATGATTACAAATACATCTTGGTTAGACTTGTGGAATACAATGGAATCAGTATGTTGTGTAGCCACCATGAGCGGCAATAACCACTGCTACACAGTTTGGCATTGAGAGGATGAGGCGTCGGATGTGTATTTGGGGAATATCAGTCCATGCAGTTTCAATACGTAGCCAAAGTTCATCTGTTGTAGCAGCTGCTGGTGTCTGGTGTGCTGGTCGTCATGAGATCATGGACCAGACATGTCCAATTGCTGGATGTTCAAAGTACCGGTAATACATAAGAGGCGGGTGTGTGCATAAGTGAGTGGAGTCCAATGGCACCCCATACCATAACACTAGGGGCTGGACCTATATGGTGCTGCATCATGCATGTCTCACTGAGCCTGTTGCTGCAGTGCCACCAGATATGGATTCATCCATTATGGTGCTGCATACTGAAGTGGGTTTCGTCTGAAAAGATGATGTGATGCATTCACACATCCATGCATGATGTTCTTGGCACTATTCCAGTTGTATACACCTGTGTTATAGAGTCAATGGTAGCCGAAGCAATGGCTGCTAGCAAAGATGCCCCGATGCTGCAGACGACATCGAACCATATGTGCAGGCACTGGTTGTTCTGCAACACACCCTAACTCAGGCATGGCCAACTGTTTTTGCCCCCGGGCCGCATTGGAAAAAAAATATTTTCACGGGCCGGATGAAATATTAAAATTGAAAAATGTTGAGCAAAACACTTATTTCTTTAAGTAAACAAAATTTTATTATGAAATTTGTTTATGAATAATTGTAAGTAAATCAATGCAACAAATTAACATAATAACTAATGCGACGTGTTGAGGCGGTTTGCATCGCTTATTATTTTTTTTATTATCGTTCGTTTTAATACGTCGCTTGAACATCAAACAGATCATATCGAGTACAGATGAGTATAAAAGTTTTAATTCTTTATAACGGAATCTTTTTTAAAAAATATAGATTTATCGAGAACTAATTCGATTAATTACTAGAAGTTAAATGCTAATATTGAAAAATTGTTCGCGGGCCACATAAATTCATTACGCGGGCCGTATGTTGGCCATGCCTGCCCTAACTGTTGAACTACAGTTTGATGTGGCTCATGTGATTCAAAGAATTGATTGAATTTGAAATAAAATCTGTTAAATCTTAAACTGAAAGTTTTAAACTACTTTTTAAACACATTGACAGTTAAGAACATTTGATCCCATTTCAACTACCATTTAATGTTTTAAACAGTTTAAATGCATTCAGTTGAAGATTTAACCAATATTATTTCAAATGCCTTTAATGGGATAATTAAATCTGCTACATGTAAATTTCTACTGTTGACAACCTATAAAGTGAAAAGTTTTAAAAATGGACTTGACTATCAACTGGACCATCAGTAACTAAAGAACTGGAATGCCATAATGATTCAACCTCGGCATATGATAGCAAGATTTCAACAACAAAAAATGCATCACAGATTAAAGGACTGTGATTCTCCACAAAATGTGTTGAGTGTACCAGCCTACTTCTGCAATGACAACTACTGCACAGTATGCCTGCATAATGCAACTTTTTGTGAGTATATAAGAACTGTGAGTATATAAGAACTGTATATAAGAACTGAAAGATTTTGTGAGTATATAAGAACTTGACTCCAAACTAACACTAGAAAATAGCACTTAATATTTTCTCTAGTGGAATATTGTATGTGATAATAACAATGAGCTTAAATGCTTGTACATGTTAAATACAACAATGTAATGTAGGAATAAGCTCTAAAGTAATAAGGGCATTTGAATTTTAACAGTGTAGATTGCGATTAAATATCTATTTAAAAAAATTAATTGTGATTAGCTAAAATCAATATGCAGAGAAGTGCTTAACTCCACAAAATTATGCCGATTTAAGTTTGTGTAATTTTTGATATATTGTTGGGTAGTGCATTTTAATATGAGATCAGTACATTGAGTTTTCAGAAATACCTGACTCATTAACACAGTGTAATTTAAATAAATATCTATAATAATGGGAACTGGGTGATTTCAGTTTTATTTACATTATTCTTGTAATTTACTTTTTAATGTACAGACAAAAAGCAAAAGTGATGGTACAAGTACTGCTGATGAAGAGGCTCAGGATGCATGGGAATGTAGTCTGGATTTATTTGATAAATATGAGGAAGCAACTGTTAATCTGTATTCATCTGAAATACAGATCCTTGCTGACACTTTCCAAAGTCAAGTAAGATTTTTCGACTCATGTTTGTTAATGTGCATTTCAATTATGCATTGCAAGTTGCTCAAACAATGAAATGGTAGGTGATAAAACAAATTTGTATCAATTTTTGATTGAGCAAAATTAAAGCAGTGGTTGTAAGAAAGTAATGTTAATAAATAAAAATTAAGTTAATTCTATAAACACTGTAGGTGCTGACTAATCACATGATATTGGAAGAAACAATCAGATCATTGACACTAATGGAGTAACTGATAGTCATAGATTGGTGCAGTGAAGTTTAGGTTACTTAGTCACACCTGAATTGTCTTTGTTACTGCATTCTTCCAAAGATAGCCTCTTGAGTTGCACAAAGAAGACAAAACCGGATTGTGTGCTGTTCTTCATGGGTTGGATTGGATTGTTTTACCTCTGAGCGGCACTTTTTTGCACACCATGGGCTAAATGGCCAGGCCACATGGACCCCGAAGGCTCAGAGAAGGTTGGGGGAGGGGACCCACTGGAACAGCTGTTGGGAGACAGATCGTAGCCTCCCGTCAAGGCCATCCAGCGTGTTCTTTAACGTGCACAGGGTATGGCTCTCCCGCACACGGGGCCACGGCTTAACGTCCCATCCGACGGATGGCGGCCTTTTCAAGCCCATCGGTGTCCCCTACTGACCGTGGGCAGGGCGGGGAAATTTTGCGGAGATAAATCTCAACGCTGACCCAGCTGGGACTCGAACCTGGGAACTACAGATTACGAGCCTGGCGCGCTACCGACTGAGCCACCCCCGCCCTGTTTTTCATGGGAGCTGGTGTTTTCACAGGTCCAGTGTTGTTGCTTCTCACTTGTTGGTGACTGAGAGTTCTTCCTTGTGGATCAGTGTTTTGCTACTTCTGTGGTGTAAATTACTGGGTGTCATAGGATTCTAAACTTCGCCCTCCTTTTAGTGCACTGAGCCGGTACCCTATACAAGATATTATTGAGTAGGCATTTGTAGTAACTATAAGATATTTGTGACTAGGCATTTGTAGTGACTCTGAGATATTTGTGACTAGGCTGAAGCCATCTACACTGGAAGACTTCATTCAATATAGGTTTGATGATGCCCATAGAAGCAAGAGTTCCAGTACCTGTAATAACCTCAAGATCAGAACTATCCACCAGAAAATGTATCCTGTGAATCTATTCACTTGGGGATGTTAACCCACAAACAAATAGAAAACAGCGAAAGATTTTTCCACAACAGAAGCTCACCAGTGCATCAAATTCAGGATCCGTGATCAAATTCAGAGCCATTATTCCATTATGATTGGTGTATATGGTCAGCATATTGGTGTATATGGTCAGCCCTGTGTGATTGACCACTCTTTAGCAGAGTAGGAAAAAAAAGTATATGGGTATTGTGAACAAATTAGCAATACAACATAGTACTTCTAAGAAATGGCAATCAGATGGTTTAATGAATTATTTGTTTGATATTGTCAGCATTCCCTCTCTCAATAAACGTGGTTAGTGGAATATTTAAAGAAGCTATTTTCTCTCCATGGGTAGTTGGAATGTGAGGACTCTGTACAAAGATTATTTTCTTGTTGCCATCACACAAAAATTCCACCATTATAAATTAGATATTATTGGCTTGCAAGAGACCAAATGGACAGATAAATGTCAGATTCTTAAAAAAAATTTAACTTTCAGAGTGGGAAGATAAAATGCGTCTCCAAGGTGTGGGTTTGCTTATCAGTAGACACACTAGTAATCCTCTTCTGGGACAAGAGTGCATTAATGAAAGGTTTATCACAGCTAAATTTCAGACAATGATTAAAGACTTTAGTGTTACCAGTTTTTATGCCATTACTAAGGATGAGGATGATAAAGTTAGGTTTTATGGGCAACTTAAAGATATTTTGAATTCTGTCAAGAAAGGAGATTTTATCTGTTTTCTAGGTGACTTCAATTCCAAAGTTGGTACTGAGTGACCTTTGGGGGAGAGTGGTAACTACTTTTGGTGTTGATAGCTGCAATGGCAATGGGCAGCGTCTCCTACAAGTAAGTAAACTCTATGGTTTCAGAATAACTAACACTTATTGCAAACACTGTGACATACATAAGTACACGAGTTTCACCAGATGGGCTGCATAAGAATATGATTGATTATATATTAATTAACAGCAAATGGGCTAGTTCGGTTAGGAATATCAGGTCATATAGGGGAGCTGTAATTGGATCTGACGATTACTTTGTTAAAAGTATCTTGCAATTTAAACTTAAAAAGTTGTGCTAGGATTAAAAAATTTACCTTTAATACTGAAGCTCTGAAAGACCCAGTTATAGCTAAAGCTTACCATGATAGGTTACTTAGTCATTATGACAGTCATGGTTTGCTTTCTACTGAAGTGGAGGAATAATGGGACCGTTTTAAACAGGCTTTTTTGAAAATTAACAGTACTCTTTTAGGAAAAATGGAGCGGAGGAAGCAGAATTATGTGAGTGGTAAGGCACTTGAGCTTATTTCAGAAAGAAAGAACTGCAGGAATATTCTTAATACTTAATAGAAAGCATTACAGAGAGCTTAATAAATGTGTAAAGGATCAGTTAGCTGCTGATAAGAATCTTTGGCTTGATGGCTTGGCTGACAAAGCCGAGGAAGCAGTTAAACAGCACAACAGCAGAGAGCTGTACCAGATTGTTAATGTTTTGTGTGGTAGAAAACGGACAGGTATACAGGGATTGAAGGATAACAAAGGTAAGGTTATAGAAGGTGAGGATTCTGTCATGGCTAGGTGGGCTGAGCATTTCAGTGATGTTCTAAACAATGTGGTTAGTTCTACTCCCATTGTTTGCAATGATGATGGATGCATTGGTGGCTTTAATGTTGGCCATATAACACAATCTGAAGTTATTTTGGCTATTTCGAAATTTAAACTTCATAAATCCCCTGGGTAGATGAAATTAATACTGAAATGATTAGAGCTGGGAATGTTTCGTTACCACTTGGATGACTGAAATTCTGAATATCTTTTATGATAAAGGCATGGTTCCTAAGGATTTTACCAGAGCTATTGTTATCCCTATTTTCAAAAAAGGTGATCGCAGTTCTTGTGATAACTATAGGGGTATCAGCCTACTCTCTGTTCCAGTTAAAGTTCTTCCCATGATTATGCTTAATAGAATTAAGAATCTGGTTGACAGGCAATTGCATGATGAGCAA
The DNA here is from genome assembly GCA_038380435.1 of Ryuthela nishihirai. Classification (NCBI taxonomy): domain Eukaryota; kingdom Metazoa; phylum Arthropoda; class Arachnida; order Araneae; family Heptathelidae; genus Ryuthela; species Ryuthela nishihirai. The sequence goes on along the minus strand of JAWZYU010000023.1, from coordinate 596,259 downwards.
AGTGGATTCAGAAGTGGTAGGGGATGTGTGGATCAGATATTTTCACTTAGGCAGATTCTTGAGAAATGTTTAGAGTTTCAGAAACCTTTGGTTGCTAGCTTTGTTGATTTCAGAAAGGCTTTCGACTCTGTTGATCGTCATAATTTGTGGTTCATTGCGAAATCATATGGTATACCAGAGAAGTTAGTTAACATAATGAAAGCTCTCTATAATAACACTGAGTCATGTGTGAGAGTTGGTAAGGCTTGTAGCAATTGGTTTAGCATTACTTCTGGTGTTCGACAAGGGTGCATTTTGTCTCCTTTTCTCTTTAGCTTGGTTATTGATTATGTTATGTGAAATTCACTTGAAGGGAAAGATTTTGGCCTTAAATGGACTGGAGATGCAAAAATTTCTGATTTAGATTATGCTGATGATTTAACCCTTTTGGCAAATGATGTTGAATGAAATAGTTTCATTACAGAAAAGAGTGTGAAACGGGGAAAAAAAAATCCGGTACATATTTTGTAACTATAAAAAAAATCAATACTTATCGATCAATCAAAAGATCGCTAATTTCCGAAAATAAATGTATTGAAATGAAAACTAACTAAGGTTTAAATGTAAAAAAATACTAACTTTACAAAGAGTAGCCAATATGCTGGACCAAAACTGTAAAAAACAGCCCACCAAACGGAGATAGCATGTGTTAGCCACCTATGTCATGTTTGACTGAGTGAAGCATAACTGATTAAATAGGTGCAACCAGAATTTCTGAAGAAGGATGTGTTTACTCTCAGTTTCGATTTGAATATGGGAAAGATGCATAGACTGCTGGGAAAAATGATAAAAATAACTTGAGAATACTGAAATAGATTTATTGCAGAAAAAAAAGAGTGTGAAACGGAAAAAAAAAATGTGGTACGTGTTTTGTAATTACTTCCACCATCTATCTTTTTTAAAAATAGCAGTTTTTTTTAATTAATTTTTAGGAGATTTTCGAAAATTTAAGAAAAAATTTGATGATAATTGCTCAAATTAAACTTGTGAGCTTAAATCAGAAAGTTGCTTCAGCAAATGGGAACGTTAACAAGCAAATTGGCAATAGCGTTTAGTGCTTCTAGAAAATGGCAATCAGATGGTTTTATAAAATTATTTATATTGTAGTTTAGTTAAATATGCATCAAATTTAGAAACAAAATATTATTTTTGACGCCTGAATTATATATAAGATATATATATAAATTACAACGGCAATTTTTATTTTTAAAAAATCGAAATTTTTTGTTGTTCTAAAAACGTATACATACATCCTTGGCTTCTCAATTCAGATTCTCCGAATGTACACAGACGATGTGGACACTTGAAGAGTTAACGGTGTTATAGAGAATTAAAGATTTCAATTTAATTTCGTTCTCATAGCTTCTCCTGATTCCACACCATTGACATTATGACAAAATAGTTTCTTTTTTAAGTCGATTGAGCATGCACATTGCAATGTAAAAATATGAAACTGAAAGTATCTTTGTTGTTGATATGTGGGGTGTGGGTGGCTCAGTCAGTAGCATGCCAGGCTTGTAATCGGCAATTCCCAAGTTTGAGTCCCACCTGGGACTCAAACCCCCAAAACATGAAATTATCTTCACTAATCCTCACCTTGCTCTCAGTGTAACTATGGACACCATTGGTCTTGGAAAGGCTGCTGTCCATTGGATGAGATGTTAAGCCATGGTCATGTGTGTGAGAGAGAGCCATACCCTGTGCACTTCTATGAGCCTTTGAGGTCCTGGTGACCTGGCCATTTAACCCATTGTATGCAAAAAAGTGCCACTCAGAGATGAAACAAACAACCAACCAATTAAGTATATTTACCACTATGGAAGAGTAATCCTTGGCTGGTACACTTGCCATAGTTGCTACTGAGGCTGACACTCAATTGCTGTGGTGGATGTTCTAGTTGGCAGTTTACCAGTCCAATAGCAATGCCAGGTGGTCATTGGCATTGTTCACTGATGTATGGAATGTTCATCTGTTTTAACACATGGAGGAACCGTTTCTCAATGTGTGCTGCAGGATGACATGCTTTACACATTTGACATTTGTTCTCGATCATAATGCGTCAGTCTGCTTTCCGACACCTTCAGATACTACCAACTCCTTAGCACAGTGGTTCTCAACCTTTTATGCTTCATGTACCCCCTGGAAATGTGTATGTAACTAGCATACCCCTTATCTAGATAAATAAAATTATAGTTATTGTATAGCAATGGGAATAAAACATATATATAACATTAAATTTTGTATTCATAAATTACATATATCACAATTAAAAGGACCTTCTTGCTCAGAAATTAATTAAAAATAACTTAAAATTCTCTGTCATTGAGCAATAAAATTTTAAAGTTTATCCTTCAAACTATCTGTATGTTGAAAATTTTTAGAACACTCAGAAGCTTTTCAGAGCAGTGACAGTTCTCAGTCTTCAGTGAAGTGATGCTATATTGTGATGTTAGGTCTGTTTAGACAAAGAGCTTCTTTCCACATTTCGTGAAGGGCGATTCCAGTGTCTCTGTTGCAGGTGGGAACAAACAAGGTCATTATTTCAATAGCCTCACCGACTATGGTTCCGTAGAAAGTGCTTGCACATGCGTCCATTTTGCTAAGTGATTATCAAAATTTATCAGGGACTAATCAGTTATTATCAGGCTAAGTTATCACCACTGAATGCACGTGCACATTGTATGGAACCATAGTTCGTGAGACTATTGAAATAATGACCTCGTCTGTCCCCACCTGCAATCGAGACACTGGAATTGTCCTTCACAACATGTGGAAAGAAACTCTTTGTCTAAACAGACCTAACATTACCATATAGCGTCACTTCACTTAAGATGGATCGCTGTCACTGCTCCAAAAAGCTTCCGAATTTTCTCCTAAAAACTTTCAATATACAGATAGTTTGAAGAATAAACTTTAAAATTTTATTGCTCAGCGACAGAGAATTTTAAGTTATTTTTAATTACATATATCGATAAATAAAAAATGACATAAACAATTTAACAAATCTTATAAAATTATAAACATTTTACAGCACTGCGCTTCGTCACTCAGTTCTCAGAAATTAATCAGTAGCAGTGTTGCCATCTTATGACTTTATTACTAGATCTGGCAACTTTTGAGCTCTTGCAGCATACCCCAAAAAATTTTACCGCATGCCCCACGTTGAGAACCCCCTACCTTAGCAAACGGGATAAATATAATGTTGTCCCTCTAGTAGTGCTCCTATGACTTAAAGTGAAAATTGTGTAATAGCAAGTTCCAAGTGGGTGGGAGGGGAGTCAGATGGGTGTTGCATAGTTCTTTTTTAAGGTTTATAATCAAAATTTCTATGTAGTTTAGTTGAAATTTTGTGGGTGGAGATGCTAGTATTTTATAATTGAGTTTAGTTGCTGTTAGATGGTTTTGAATTATTTACACAATTAAAAGAACCTTCTTGCTCAGAAATTAATTTAAAATAACTTAAGTTTCTCTACCATTGAGCAATAAAATTTTAAAGTTTATCCTTCAAATTATTTGTCTGTTAAATGTTTTAGGAGAAAACTCGGAAGATTTTTGGATCAAGGACATTGCTCCATCTTCAGTGAAGTGACACAATATGGTTACTTTAGGCAACACCTCCTATAACAGAAAGCCAGGGTACCAAATTTATGATGTCAGCTTAAGTAGTCTTACCATATAGACACTTCTTATATATATATTTGATTATAATATTATTACTGTTAGACACTTTGTTAATCTTTATACTAATGTTTATGTATAAATATATTTTATTTAGGAGAAAAATTATTTGTATTTATTAGCATTATGATATTTGATAATAAATATGAATAATTTTCTTTTTAAATGAAATATATTTAGAGATACACGTTAGTATAAAGATTAGCACAAGAGTTCACCAGTAATAATATTAGAATCGAAAATATAAGAATCATCTATATGGTAGGACTAATGACTGACGTCATAAATTTGGTCCACTGTCCTTCTGTTACAGGAGGTGATGTGTTAGTGCTGGTTAAAGCTTATTTCCACATGTCATAAAGGGCAGCCGTCCCATGGCCGAGTGGTTAGCATGCTTGGCTACTGATCTAAGGGACCTGGGTTTGAGCCCCGGTATTAGGCATGGATGTGTGTGTCGTTTTTCTGCTGAGGTCCTGCCAATCTCTCAGACCTTCTACCCTGGCATATAAACTGACAGGCTTCTGTCAGACCTCTGTGGCAGCAGCTGCTTGAGGGGTTATTTATTTATTTATTTATTTATTTATTTATTTATTTATTTATTTATAAAGGGCAACTCTAGTGTCTTGGTTGCAGGTGGGGATGGGTGAGGCCAATTTTTTAATAACCTCATGGACTGATTCCGTAGAAAGTGGATGCACATGCAAGCAGTGTGGCATGCTCCCAGCCTATGGTCGCCGCGTGTCATATTGCTAACTTGGCAGCGGCCATCATTAGTTTGTTTTGGCTGACATCTGTTTGATGTCAGCCAAAACAAGCTAATGATGGCCACTGCCAAGCTAGCAGTACAACACACGGCAACCGTAGACTGGGAGCTCACCACACTGCTTGTACGTGTATCCACTTTCTATGGAACCATAGTTTGCGAGGCTTGTGAAATAATGACCTTGACCTTCATGATATATGGAAAGTTCTAAACAGCCCTAAGATCACTATATAGTGTTACTTAACTGAAGACTGAGCACTGTCCTGCTCCGAAAAGCTTCCAAGTTTTCTCCTAAAAACTTTTAACATGCAATAGTTCGAAGGATAAACTTTCAAATTTTATTGTTCAACGACAGATAATTTTAGGTTATTTTTAATTTGAATTATTGTTTGCGTTAGAGCTGTATGGCCTGTTTTTTTTTCTTAATGTCTGTTTTGTATTCAGGAATGCAATTGCGATTATCTGTGCATTTTCCCTTTGTAGTTATTTTTGTTTGTAATTGGTGTGGGTCATCAATTTTTATGTTATATATTCTTCCTGTGGTTTTCTTTTGTCTCTGTCATTAAATGCAACTTTATTATATTTGTTATAGAGTTAGGAGTTTTCACATTGTATTTCTTTAAGATATTATTTAGGGAATATGAGAAGCTTAGTATGTATGGAAAAGCTATATAATTAGGTTTAACTGATTCTTTTTGTGCTTATGTTGGTTGAATGCTTTAAGTTTGTATTTGACTTTATTATGGATTTTTGTTATGAAAGATTTCTCATAGTCAGCTTCTTATGCTCTTTCATAAATATAGTTAATTTCCTTTCTAGTAAAGCTTTAGATGAGGCACAGGGATGTGCTCTATAAAAATTCTGCTGCCTTTCCAAGCCCATCAGTGTCCTCTACTGACTGTGGTCAGGGTGGGGAGTTTTGCTAATGTATTTATGGGATCTTTTGCTCTGCAGCTTTATATCCCAATCTGTAGAGTACCTATGAGGCTAGCAGAAATGGCTATGGATTATTACAAGTATTAAAAATACAGAAAAAAAAAATTTTTTTTTCATGCTGCAATTGTGAGTTTTAGCAAAATCTACCTGAAAGTCAGATTAAGTTTCATAGCTTGGGAAATGTAGATATTTTCAGGTAGGAAGAAAATGTCCCGACAGGTATAAGGGGCATATATTTTCAGCCCATTGAAATTGAAGAATATGATCAGTGAAGTTCTTATGTTATCCGAGCTTGGACAATGGAGAATGAAGTGATCTGTAGTTTCATGTTTTCTACAGTTGGGACAATCACTGTTATTGGCTAGATGACTTCTGTAGAGGAATGCTTGGAGTGCTGCCATGTCAAGACGTAAGCAAGTTATTAAGGTTTCCATACTTCTTGAAGTGTATATGTTGTTTGTTTTTACAGAGAATTGATTTAGATATGGGAACATATTTGGCAGAGAAGAGATTCCCATTTCATCCTCAGGTCTTTATATAAATTCTTACAAAATAGAATGATGATGTCCTCTGCATATAATGTTGGTTCAGGGGGATAATTTGGAAGAATTTTTTGCTCTTTTTACCAGAGAGTCAAGAGCAAGTAATTGAAGAAGCCTGGAGCGTTTCTTGTTGAAGAGAATGATGAAGATCAAGAATAGCCTTATGTGATTTTGTCGATATGTTATTAAGTGCTAAGAGCACTGATCTGGAATCAGATAATAGGAGAAAAGATTAATTTCTTGAATAATAGAGATGATGACCCTGATCAGTGCTGTAGCTTCAGCTGAGAATATGGATGTTCCTCTTGGTAATTTTTTCACATATGAAGATTGCATGTGAAGGGCAGGCGATGCCGATTCCACTTTGTTGTTTAGATACTGAAGCATTTGTTCTGATCCAGACAGCTTCTGCCCATTTTTGTTTTAATTCAGAGTAAAAATGTGATTTAATAATGGCAATAGGCTGTGAAGATAACTGCTGAAAGCTGAGAGAGTCAGTAAGAATTTTGTGTGATGGACAGATCCATCCTAGAATTGTCAGATTGAAGGAAAGTGATTTATATTTAATGATTCCAATCCAGCATGAGTTAATAGCGGGAAGGGTTTTTCCTCCTGATTCCAGTGATGAAATTTTAAAAAGTTTGGCTGATGGCAGATTGTTCATAGATCCGATGGTAACAATGATATCATTTCCTTTATTGTGCTCCTATCTGACATAAGACGAACCAGTGAAGGGAGGAAAGTGCTTCTGTCTCAGCATAAAGAACTGGTAAAAGTGTACCTTTGGGTAAGCCTGTCGCTGATCATAGCGCTGTGTGATATACAGGAGAAATGATAGGTCAGTAAGAGGTAGGAGCTGAGAAGTGGAGCACACAGTGATATTGTGAAATAAATTTTTTTATTTATTAGTAGTCTTATGTGCTTAGCATAAACTTATACTTAATTAAATTGGATAAGGCATTGTTTTATGTATTTCATCACATCTGAAGGTTCCACGTCAATTCATCATGCTCAATTCATTGTGCATCAGTTTATTACAGTGTCAATTCATCACAGTATTAGACTTGTAGTTTTATTGACTTTCTGCATCTGCAGATTGTTGAAATGAACTCTAGAGACAATAATTTAGACTTTTAAAGATTAAATGTGTGTCAGAAGAATTTACCTCAGAAATTAATTAAAACTTAAATAACAAACATTGTTTCAAACCATTTAATAAAATAAGCATTTTAAAAGGTTTCCTAATGATTATTTCAATATTCACAATCATTAATGATATTTATGAAAATAATTTATTGTTAAAAATTCCAGCTAACATGCCTCTTTAAATACTGAAAGAGTAGTGTTGAAAATTGAGATTTAAATGCATTTTATTATGATATTTAATTTATTATCAGTTAGATTTTTCCATTAAATAAATTTATATATTATCTTCCCCACTTTCGTAACAGAGAGTTATGTTTTTTTCACCTCTGAGTGACCCCCTAGACAGCCATTAGGAGAGAGATTGAAGCTTCCCATAAAGGCTATCTATCATTTTCTTTAATATGCACTGGGTATGTCTTTCCTGGAAACGGAGCCATGACTTAATGTCCCATCCGACAGTGGTAGCCTTTTCAGGCTGGAGTTTACCAATACCTATCCAACCCAAAAAGGATTTTTAATTTATCACTAAAAACAAATAATTATCTCTTAAAACAAATAAATTGTATCCCCCCCCCCCCCTTAAGGGTAAGGGTTAAAAAATCATCAATTGGGTTTTGAACACTTAGAACAACCCTGGGCAAATTACGGCCAGCCATTTCTTTTTGTATGGCCCCAGAGCTACTGATAATAAATTAATTAATTTTACAAAGGAGAAAAAGAACGCATATAGGACAAGAAGTCCAACTTTGGCAAAGCAAATTCTCATCAAAATAAATGATTATAAAAAAAATTACATGGTTTATGTTTCTTTTTTTTCTACACTAGCTATGTATATGTTATTGATTATATTTTTCTTTGGTAGCCCATCATTCCATTGTAGTTTTGTATGTGGCCCTCCATTCCATTTCAGTTTTGTATGCAACCCTTCTGCTAGAATGTTCGCCCAGCATGACCTAGAACCTACCAAAACAGACGCTTCCCATGTTATGTGAATGGGAATCTAACTTAAGTTCTATAACTTCTAAAATATACATTTAATGGAAAAATGTAATAGATGATAAATTAAATATCATAATCAAATCTAGTTAAATCTCAATTTCCAACAGTATTCTTTCAGTATTTAAGGAGGCACAGTAGCTGGAATATTTAATAATAAATTATTTTCATAAATATCATTAATTATTGTCTAATATTGAAATAATCATTACACAGACTTTTAAAATGCTTATTTTATTAAATGGCTTGAAACAATACTTGTTATTTAAGTTTGAATTAATTTCTGAGGTAAATTCTATTTCTTTGTTTAACCTTTCAAAGTCTAAATTATTGTCTCTAGAGTTCATTTGAACAATCTTACAGATGCAGAAAGTTAATAAAACCATATATCTAACACTGTAATGAACTGACTTTGCGATGGATTTGTGCTACGATAAATTGATGTTGCGATGAATGGGGACACCACATCTGAATATGTTGTTGCAACATCTAAATTTAAATTTTGCTAGTACGCAGTTTTTTATTATTTACCCACTGTGATTTCTGCTTTTCAGTATATTATTTTAGTTGCATTCATCATGACTACAAGTAAGTAATTTCTGCTAGCTCTTAATATATGGTGTAATGTACTGAAAACTTCTAATAATATCATTTATGTAGTTGAGTTGAAAAAATTAAATTGATGGTAGTAATATTAACTTTGCTCTCTTAACCTTGCAGAGTGATGGACACGTGATTTCAGAAAAACTGCAGACTAACCTATGCAAAGTAGCAGAAATGTCAGCAAGTCAGAAAAGACTGTTAGCAGTTTGTGATTTATCTGGGGACCAACTTCTTATTGAATACAGAGGAAAATTTTTATCTGTTACACAGTTTCAGCAGCAGCATCCTGTTTTTAGTAAAAGGTGAGGAGTGTTATTACAAATGACTAGTTGTTTGAAATATTGAGATGAAAAATATTGGTTGTTCTGACTGGAATTTAAACCCAGATCTCTCAGACGCATGCCGGGTGTCTTAACTGCTAGACCACTGAGGAACTAACTATCCTTTCAACTTAGTGACATATAAGTCTTCCTGTTGAGTCACTGGTGGCACCATCTATTATGAAGAGTTGGGCAGCCTAGTCACCACATTTTTGATGGTAGTAATATTTGTCACTCATGCTCTCAATGTTATATAAACTATTCAGTGATAAATTATCACAGGAAAAGTTTTGTGAACAAGGAACACTTGAAAAAAAAAAACTGGTTGTCCTGATGGATTCAAATGCAGGTCTCCCAGAAGCATGCTGGGCATCTTAACTGCTGGACCACCAAGGAACTAACAATCCTTTTAACTAAGTAATATATATATATGTCTTCCTGTTGAATCACTGTGACTCACAGTTAAAAGGATGGTTAGTTAACCATCCTTTCTGCTAACCAGTCAGGACAACCAATTTTTTTCAACTCAATTTTTCAAGTGTTCCTTGTCTACAGGACTTTTCCTGTTGTAATTTATTACTGACCAGCTGTTTATTCTCTAAAAAGCATTTTTACATTTATTTATATATTATTATATATTTTATACATTAAACTTCCTTAGTCAGAAATTCAAGTCTTAAGAAAATAATATACACCGATCAGCCAATACATTAAAATCACCTCTGTGTTATGCAAAGAAGTGCACTTGCAGCCCATCAGTGTCACATGCCTAGGTCGCGAATGATATATATGATACCTGGGTCGGAGCTCTCGCAGGCAATATTCCGTTTCGTCTCAACATGAGGAAAGCAAAGGATTTTTCATTTCAACAAAGACCAGATCATTATGGTAAGACGCCTTGATAAGAGTATCTCCGAAACAGGGACGCTGGTAGGTTGCTCACCCTATACAGTAGTTAGTACATATCAAAGATGGGCTGAAACAGGTGACACTTCAAGCCGTCGATAATGTGTCCGCTGGCCAAGCCTCATTAATGATAGAGGTCAGTGCAGGCTATCTTGTCTGCAGCAATAGGAGGGTTACTATGGCTAACATTACCCATAATTTCAATTGTGGTAAATGGCCCAATGTGTCCGAACACACAATCCATTGTAAGCTCTTGGATATGGGTTCCACAGCCTCATTTGTGTGCTTATGCTCACAGCTATTCACCATCATCAATGTTTGCAGTGGGCACATAATCATCGACATTGCACCATAGAAGACTGGAAGAGGGTCACATTGTGGGACAAATCCTGTTTTCTGTTACACCACATGGACAGACAAGCTCGTGTTCCGACATTTACCCACAGAAACCTCACCAGGATGCACTCTGGGACGGATCCAGTTGGCTGGAGGGAGTGTGATGGTCTGAGTGATATTTTCTTGGGGAACACTTGGATCAATTATCCTTGCCCTGTAGGGCAAATTCTGACACCTGTTACCTACTTGAAGATCATGGCTGACCAAGTATACCCCTTTATGTGACTGTATTTCCTGGTGGAGATGGCATCTTTCAACAAGACAATTCCCCATGTCACATTGTGAAGAAGGTTCAGGAATGGTTCCTAGAACATGATGAGGAATTCCACTTATTGCCATGGCCCCCAAATTCGCTGGACATGAATCCTATCGAACATTTGTGGTTTGAGTTGAAGAAATGGTATGAGCAGCATCACCTCAACCATGTAATTTACGGGCACTGTGGGATCTTCTGTTGTAGTCATGGTATCAAATATCAAGTGATACCTACCAACATCTCATTGAATCTGTGCTTCATTGGCTGAGATCTCTTTTGGCAGTGAGAGAAGGACCTATATCATATTAGGTAGGTGGTTTAATGTTTTCACTGATCGGTGTATATGTTCCCATTATGTAGAAATGATTGTGGTCTCCTAGAAGAGATTTAGCTTTAAAAATTAATGCTGAAAAATCCTATATCATAAGATGTGATAAGTGCATATTTCAAACCCTTTACTTTTTGAGATAAGATTGTCAGATTTCCTCCTCATCAATCCATATCGGTTTTGTGGAAGCATTAAATGCTTCATTTTTATTAAAAACTTTAGAAAATTGCTTTCATATTTTTGGCAATGTGACCATGGGCTTTTTTTTTCTTATTTTACTTTTATTGTTGTTAAGCATCTATTATAGATTTATTGCTGCTGCTAACATGGGCTTTGGTAGAAAATTGACATTTCATTCTGTTCAAGATTTACCAGACACTACACTTTCTAGTTTCCACACTACACTTTCTAGTTTCCACCATTCAGTTTTATTGGGGTTTTGGGCATGAGAAGTTTAACCAGCAGAACCTTCACAAGGTGGTTCCTTCATTATGGAGAGGAGCTCATGCTGAGGGGTTTGGCAAAATGCATTCTTTCTTTAAAGTGGAGCTTATTTACTGAGTTAGTTAGCAGTGATATTCAGAGATTTTGGCAGATATCTGTCCACTACAATTCCATCTACACAGATCCCTTGATTTTTCTGGTTTCTATTTGATATGGTTAAGAAAATGCAATCACTCTTGTATCACACAGTTTGAGTTTTGATTTACACAGTGTAAATACAGTTAATAAAAATGGTAAAAAAATTAATCACAGAGATCTGGCAACACTATGTAACTTCTCTGAAGGCTTAGATTCTCTGGTCAAATTTGTCCATTCACTAGCTCAGAACAACAGGAAAATTCCATTGAAGTTGCCTGTTGTATACTACACTTGTTAGAGCTGCTACCCGTGAGTCCAGTGTTTCTCAAATTCTCCTTACTTTCTCATTTGTGTTATGCTAGGGAGGAGGCCTCATTTTTGGTAACTGTCTTAATTTTTTTTCTCCTTGCTTTACTTTCTTAATTCTTCTTTAACATCTTGAATATATCTTTTACTTATTTTGGAGCACATTTTTTGCCAGTTTATGACATTTTATATGCTCTCATCTTGGCACAAAACAGGGAACCAACATTTTAATTCTAGAAAAGGTGTTAATTACTCACTTCCAATTAACTATAGGAGAATTCTGGAGCAAAATTTCTGATGATCACTGCTAACTAACTCAGTAAATCAGCTCCACTTTAAAGAAAGAATGCATTTTGCCAAACCCCTCAGTACGAGCTCCTCTCCATAATGAAGGAACCACCTTGTGAAGGTTCTGCTGGTTTGGGGTACTTCCACAGGGTCCTAGATGGTCACCTTTGTGTTTTCCATGCACTGTGATCTAGTTAGTGATGTGAACCATCGATGTTTTTTCACAATCGATGGTATCGGATGTTTTTGAAAAACAAACCCATGCATTGATTGTACTATCAATAGTTATTTTAGGGTTGTCAACTTATAAAAATAAACTCTGAGCTCCTGACTTGATCACCAGATAACATGTCATCAGGAGTCATGGGTTCAGATCTCACTTGACTAATGATAATATTTCCTCTATATATGAAAAATAAACTTTTTGTTATGTTTAACTGATTTAAAAAAAGGTGAAAAGATTTTTGGTTAAATAAGTACTAATAAAATAAAATTCTTTGTATTAGCCAACTATTACATTTAATTTAAATTTCCACCTTTTAAGGGCAAAATTTTTTGAAAGCATAACAAATTTGAATAAATATTATAAAGTTTTATCTAGAAAGTGTGGAGGTTAAAAAATTTACATTGACGGCTGCCACTTGATTCTTCCATAGTTGGGAGGGTTTAGTAAATATTCAAAATGGTGCTACAATAAGGAAAATAAAAATACATTAATTTTTTTTATATTTTTGACGTTTGACAGACTGAAAAAGTAAATGACAGAAAAATATTCATTTCATAAATAGAGGCAATTTTAGATTTATTAAAATTTTCACTAGATAACAATTTTTTCCAATTTGAAGATTAATTCTACGAACAAAATCATGGACTAGCTATGGGATCACCATTAGCTCCATATCTTGCAAATCTTTACATCTATCATTGGAAAAAATAAAATTCATTTCTCAGCCAGAAATAAAATTTTACTAAAGATACGTGGATGACATCCTCTGCATCTTTATCACAACCGACAGAAACCTCCAGAAGATTTTTTAAACAAAATCAACTCGGAAAAGGACTTAAAATTTACGAAAGAAAGAGAAAAAGGAAACATCAACTTTTTGGATATCACACTAAAAATGACACCTGAAAAAACCTTGTACTAATTTTTAAAAAACCAACCAATAGAGGAAAAATACTAGATTTTCACTCTATCACTCTAACCACCAATATATGTAAAGAAAAATCTATTCGACTACGCAATAAAGTAAATTCAATCACAAAACACATAGAAAGAACAAACAATAATGCAGATTAAAAAACTTGAAAAAAATCTTGCAGAAAACTGATATCCAGCTAATTTCATCTTAAAGATAAAAAAAAACCATAAAGCAGATGGCTCTGCTCTTGTGCCATAGCACACATTACCATTACCCACTTATCGGACTAGAAAACCTTTCAGAATAAGACCTTATAAATCTTTCACTGAGATGTGTCAGATCTGGTCCATCTATACTTCAGGAGAGACAACTTTTCCAATTGTTGCTATTGATTTAGATGTTAATGAAAAGGTCAATCATGCTCAAGCATTTATTATTAAAAATCCATCCATAATAAATGCTCAGATTACCTGTAGAAATAGACTTCAACATTGGTTAATATTTAGGATATTTCTGAAAAAAATTTATCGATGACACAGCGGGAATCAAACTTTCAACTCTCCAAAATCATGCCAGACGCGCTATCATTACACCACGCATTGGACGAGAAAATCTTTCAGAATAAGGCCTTATAAATCTTTCACTGAGATGTGGCAGATCTGGTGCCATCTATACTTCATTAGAGGCAACTTTTCCAATTGTTGCTATTGATTTAGATGTTAATGAGAAGGTCAATCATGCTGAAGTATACATTGTGCCAGATCCGCCACGTCTCATTGAAAGTTTTATAAGGTCTTATTCTGGAAGGTTTCCTCTTCCGATGCGTGGTGTAATGGTAACGCACTTTGGCATGAATCTGGAGAGTTGCAGGTTCGATTCCCGCCATGTTGGTGATAAATATTTTTCAGAAATATTAGCCTGGACCCCATTCCTTCGAAATATATCACTGAGAAAAAATTTATGGAATGGAATAAATATTTTTGTTTCAAGTTAAAATTTAATTTTCCTGTTATTTGGAAAGAAATTCTCATTCTGTTATTATTTTGGTCTATTAGTTTTTTTTAATAAATTTTTGTAAGCCTTACCAGATCTTTTTAATGTATAACTCTGAAAAAACGTTATTAAAATTAATACTATCTTCATTTTTTTAAGTATTTATTTTCATATAATTCAAAATAAAATGCCATCTAATTTGGAATATAACATGACTTATTTCTATTCATTATTATTTGGCAAAAAAATTCTAAAGTTAATTTTATTGGCTGACTACAGTGAAAAAAATTGCTGGACTTGTTAATGCAATCCAGATTTTCAGGTTGGACTTTGGAAGGGCTAATAATACTTTGTTAATAATAATAATGAAAGTGATTTTAGATTTTTACTTTAAATGTTATCTGTTCCAGACAATTTCCTTTTGTGCTATTTTATAAGTTACCTGAAGATAATGAATTCTGTGTGGATGCCACAGAATATGGAAATGATGCAAGATTTGTTAGAAGATCATGCAAACCTAATGCAAAGGTAAAAATTTTTTTCTTTTGTAAATATTCCAACCTTTTGAAGGTACAAATTCTGTGTTCAATTTCTTGTCAATTTTTTTTTTATTTTTCATAAAGAATTGTCCCTCTGATGGAAATATCATCAATCCTTGCTTGTTTGAGTCGCACAGTTTAGCCTCAACAGTGTAAAAATATCCCGATTTTTTTTTTACCCTTAAAGGATGCCACTGAATTCAAAGTAGTCACTAGCAAATTGAATTCTTTTGCATTTTAATACATGTTAAATAAGAATTCAGCTTCGCTTTCAAAAATTTTTGCCTTTATTACTGAGAGCAATCGAAATTTTACCGAAAGCACTTTTTTGAAAGTGAAACTTTAATAAAAGAAGATGTCATGTAATGTTTTGACAGTTATAAAATAAAAGTCACTCTGTGGCAGTTATAAGGTATTCATTTAAAAATAGTGTGTGTGTGGGGGAAATTATGTTTTTATTTACTGACTAAAGTCAATATTTAAAAAAAACCCAGAAGTAAGAGCATTGGGTCAAAGAACAAATTTAACCATCATAGTTTCAGAATAATGCCAGCAGCATTAAAATGTTGTAATCATGCAATATTTATTGGAAGTTTTTCGAAAAAAGTAGGTTGTCACATGCATGAAATTTGTTGATATCGAAACTTTTAAGCCTTCCTTTATGCCCTTTGCGCATGTTTTTAAATTACGTAAATATAGACCAGAAACAGACGGTCTATTTTTTAAAGATGTAATATCTGGTTTAATTTTTTTTATTTATGCTATAAACTGCATGTTTTTATGTTAATAAACCACGTTTATCTTTTTAATATTGAATAAAATATGATCAGTAGTGACTTATCTTTTTTGCTGAACAAGTGGAAAAGTATTTGGGCATACCAGATAGTTTCAATTTTTTTTTCAGGCTGAACCCTGGGAAAACTAATAATTTTACATCCTTTTATTCATAAAATTTTTTCTGTCTGTTATGAATTAGTTTAATATAAATCTTCATTAAAAATTAAAGATCAGTATGTTAAATCTTATTACTGTGTCAGTGAGAAGTACTATTAGCTGCAATGATAGATACACTTCTAACCTTATATCTCATTTTTTTAATTCTACTTGCAATTTTTGCAAAATCGTAAGTGTACATCAAAAGATAATACTTTCAAGAAAGAAAAGGAATCTTTGATTCTAATAACTGAAAGTTTTTTGCTATTGAGCACTAAAATATTTAAGTTTATCCTTCAAACCATCTGCATATTAAAAAGTTTTTCGGAGCAAGTTTAATGCTCCATCTTCAGTAATGTGAAACTATGGGGCTGTTTAGAACTTCTTTCCTTATGTGAAGGGTAATTCCAATGTTTTGTTTGCAGGTGGTGATGTACAAGGTAATTATCTTAATAGCCTCATGGATGATGGTTCTGTTGTAAGTGGATCCACTTGCTAACAGTACGCAGCTGTAATTATTTCTTCAACTCTCTTCCTCTCTGTCAATAGATTGTGTGAGGGTTGGGTTGTTTTACCTCTGAGCAGCACTTTTTTTTGCACACATTGGGTAAATGGGCAGGTTACAGGGACCGTGAAGGCTCAGAGAAGGTTGGGGGAGGAGACCCATTGGACAGCTGTAGGGAGACAGATGGTAGCTTTCCGCCAAGGCCATCCAGTGTGTTCTTGGTGTACAGTGTTGGATACTGTTCTGCAGATGATAGAAAAGCCATTATAGAGGTCTTACAGGGATTATTTCTTTAAATCAGTTGTATTATCATCCAATTGCAACAATGTTATAAAAGTTGGTAAAATCTAGAATATTGCAAGCAAGACTACAGTGGACCCATTTTACAAGATTCATACCTGTCCCCAAAAATCCTTCTAAAGACTGTAGTGTGTGCAAGACTGAAAAATTCATAGAAATTCCAGATCTCAGAGATTGCATACTCAAACCTGAAGTGGGAATAATTTTAATAACAGCTTGACTTCTGCCACTGTTGGCTAATTCTAATGTGTCCCTCTTTTCCTGAGGCCTACGCACATTGCTCATAGCTTCATTTGCGGGGCGGGGGTGGCTCAGTCGGTAGCGTGCCAGACTCGTAATCTGTAGTTCCTAGGTTCGAGTCCCAGCTGGGTCAGCATTGAGATTATCTCCGCAAAATTCCCCGCCCTGCCCACGGTCAGTAGGGGACACCGATGGGCTTGGAAAGGCCGCCGTCCGTCGGATGGGATGTTAAGCCGTGGCCCCGTGTGCGGGAGAGCCATACCCTGCGCACGTTAAAGAACACACTGGATGGCCTTGACGGGAGGCTACCATCTGTCTCCCAACAGCTGTTCCAGTGGGTCCCCTCCCCCAACCTTCTCTGAGCCTTTGGGGTCCATGTGACCTGGCCATTTAGCCCATGGTGTGCAAAAAAGTGCCGCTCAGAGGTAAAACAACCCAACAACCCATAGCTTCATTTGCTACTCTGTAGTTAGGCCTACAGAGTATGCAACATGGCCATACCAATGTAGTCTCTCTCTACATACAATTCTACTCAAAGGTAGTTGATGACCAAGATAACTGTGTAAGCATCTGGAATCAAAGACATCAAATTTCAACTTGCGTACAAAGGGTGCACATTTTGCTACCATATCATAAATTTAGAAAGAATCAAATTAATTTTAGTTGTATATGTGTATTTTTCCACAATTGCCATAGATTCTACCGAGCAACTATTCTTATTCTTCTGTTTACCCTTTGTTGCACATCACTAATGTTTGGTTACACAGCTCCCAAGATAATTAAACTGAGAAACTTATCAAGAATGCAAACACACAAAAGAACCAAAGCACCATCAATCTGGCCAATTTTCATCACTTTAAAAATCAATTCAAAGTGAATGCACAGTATTCCCTGTTAAGATAGACATCAAACATTAATTAATAGATTGTGAAAAAAATTCATTGCCTCCACAGCGGGAATCGAACCTGCATCTCCAGATTCATACCAGAGCATGCTACCTTTGCACCACGCGTCGGACAATGAAATTTTTCAGAATAAGACCTTATAAATCCTCTTCCTGAGACGTGGCTGAGACAGTGCCATCTATACTCAAGGAGATGCAACTTTTTCAGTCATTGCTTTTGATTATCAGATATTAGTGAGAAGGTTGCTAAAACTAAGACATTTATATATAATTAAAAATCAATCCAAAGTGAATGCACAGTATTCCCTGTTAAGATAGACATCAAACATTAATAGATTCTGAAAAAAATCAAAAGCAATGACTGAAAAAGTTGCATCTCCTTGAGTATAGATGACACTATCTCAGCCACGTCTCAGGAAGAGGATTTATAAGGTCTTATTCTGAAAAATTTCATTGTCTGTTGCGTAGTGCAATGGTAGCATGCTCTGGCATGAATCTGGAGAGATGCAGGTTCGATTCCCGCTCTGGCAGCGATGAATTTTTTCAGAATCTATTAATTAATGTTTCATCACTTTACTCTTCTTTCTGTTTATCTCCAACCTTACTTTGTTAACAGTATCATCAACAGCCATAATGAAAACATTCATCTTATCAATACCATTTTCCAAAAAGGGCAAATAATCAGCAGTAACACCACTCTTCCAAACTTGCAGAAAAGGTTCACATGAGTAAACTAATTCCAGTATAATTCAAGAATAATACCTTAAAAAAAAACACTAGTAAAAAATTTATGTACCTTGTGAAAGCTTCTTGTCAATAGAAGTGCACAGATGAGATGAGCTGAAGGCGTCAGTAAAGTTCATTTTAATGAAGTAATATTCACACTTACAGTTCAAATAGATGGAAATGAAAAATGACTTCTTTATCGATGAAATTGTGGTAATTCAACAAAATTGCAGAATTACATCATTGCAAAATCACTCACAATGTTAACAAGGAAGTCTTGAAGTACATCATATAACATAGTAGAAGGATCTAGATTTCAATACATATAATATGTTCTTCGTTAGCAAAATGGTGGTAGTTTCTGTGTTAAATTATGTTGTGAGAAGATATATTTGAAAAAAAAAAAATGTTGATGTAAGAGATATTATTGAAACGCATATGTATGTAAGATATAGTATCAGATGATATGCATGATGGCACATTTTTATTGTATCTTATTAGAAAATTGGTGATACTTTTTGTTGTGAATGTTGGGATTAGGGTAATCTTTTAGTAGGAGTTTCCAAGCTGTTGGTAAAATCAATAGTTCATCATTACAACAGAAATCTTTGTTGATATGAATTATTATTCTTATTTATTTATTTTTGATATGAATTATTATTTTTATTTTATTTATTTACTTCTCTTCAGCTTATCTCATCTGTGCACTTCTACTGACAAGAATCTCACAATATACATAAATTTTTACCAGTTGTTTTTTAAGGTGTTATTATTCTTCTATTACACATTTCACATACTGGGACTTCTGAACTATTAATTCCAGTATTCTATGGATGAAGAGTGAAA
This sequence comes from Ryuthela nishihirai, assembly GCA_038380435.1. Lineage (NCBI taxonomy): Eukaryota > Metazoa > Arthropoda > Arachnida > Araneae > Heptathelidae > Ryuthela > Ryuthela nishihirai. Next base: position 577,046 of record JAWZYU010000023.1, on the reverse strand, counting down.
AAATGTGTATGAGTAAGATAAAAAAAATAATGCTATAAATTCTGGTTAAAATAAAATAATCGAGGACAGTTGTGATAATGTACTATAATGAATAGTTCTATTAATTTCCATAGTCTTTTTAATTTGAATATTCACTGTAGAATGTAAAACTATCACTTATTTTTTCATTCTTCTGGGCGATCCTTTCAGCAAATGCTCTTGTGGTATAGTTATTGGGCAATGACTATTAAACTACATGTTTCTGGAATGTTCTTGTTCTGTTTTTCAGGTTTCCTCTCCTCATCAGTGAAGGTTGTATGACTGCTTTTGTTCTCTCCAGGGCATGTGGTGAGTGTGTGTCTTTCTTGGATGCTGGCATAATTGCATTTTTTTTTCTTCCTTGGGAGTATTAAGATTGCAAGTGTTTCTTTTGTTTTTAGTTTATTACTGGCTGTTTGGCTACTTTTAAGTTCAATTGCATTGATGGTGGTGCCATAATTTGTGTGTCTGAATCAAGTAACTGATTTTGTAAACTGTTTGCACTAATGCTGTGGGGTATGGTGTTCCTTCAAATCTCTTTTGTGTTCTGCCTCTCTCCATTGATATATCCTTTTCATTTGCCTATAATAGCTTTTTTCATCTTCGTTTTCCATTTCTAGTGGGATTTCATATAATCTTCTGGTTATTTCTGGTTTGTCTGTGCCCATTTTAACTTGGTTGATTAATTTGTTTTGCACTCTTACTGAGACCATTCTCTTGTATGGCCTTATTATCCCATTGCCAACCAAAACCTTAATCAGGATATTAAGATCCAGTGAGAGTGCAAAACAAATTAACAAACCAAAAATGGTATATAAAATCCCACTGGAAAAGGAAAATGGAGATGAAAAAAAAAACACTATAGCCAAATGAAAAAGACACATCAACAGATAGAGGCATAACACAAAAGAGATTTAAAGGAGCATATATACCCCATGACATTAGTGTGAACAGTTAAAGTAAGCAACAACTGACCCCATTTTGAAAACGCACAAATTATTACAGCTGCACTGATGAAATGCCAACTGAAAGTAATCAAATAACTAATAATACACCAAAACAGAAAAAAAAAGTCTTCAGTGATGACTTGGTAATACTCCCACACCCATGGAAGCTACTGAACAAGCATTTTTATAAAGATAACTTAATAATCCCAATTAAATCTAAACACCAGTTCTATAAGACAACCACACCACATGGTCCCCAATTCAATACAGCCTTTATTGATGCAGTAAGGAGGAGAGCAAACCTGAAGAAGGGAACAAAGAGTATATTCCTGAAATTCATTAATACTTTGTTGCCCAATAAAATACACAAGAGGAGTGCTGGCTTAAAGCAGCACCAAGGAGAACAGGACAACAGGTAAGTGATAGTTTGCAGTCCTATAGTGAATTTTAGACTATGAAATGTATACCGTATGAATTATGTTATTTTCTAAATTAAGGATGGAAAATCTGTAGCTCTTTTAATTAAAATCTAAGAGCCAGTTAAGGATTGGAAAATCCAAAATTGATGCCAACTTGGATTTTCTAAGTGGTAATACATTTGTGGCAAGCAGTTGCTTGAGGGGGTATTTATTTATTTTTTTTTAATGGTGAAAAACAAATCTCTCAGTAATATGTTTTTAATACTATTCTTTAAACTTCCCAGGGTCAAGGACCTCGGAATTTAAATAGACGTTTTCTGTATAACACGTGAAACTTCGATTTGAAAAAAAATAAATTGCTGTTTGAAAATTATCTTGCATATCATTTTTTTAAAAATACGTAATTCAAGCCTAAAAAATATTTTCTTTTTTCATTTGATGCATATTTTGATATATCTACAATATAAATAATTAGATAAAGCCATCTGATTGCCATATTTTAGAAGCACTATATGGTATTGCTGATTTGTTTGTTAACGCTACTCTGTATTAAAGCAATCACTTGATTTAAGTTCAGAAATTTGATTTGAACTATTATCAACAAATTTTTCCTTAAAGTTTCTAAAATCTCCTGATAATTAACAAAAAACTGCTATTTTTTCAAATGGAAGATTATGGAAGTAATTATGAAATATGTACCTATTTTTTCGTATACACCTGTAAATTAGTTATTAAAAATATTCTAAAGTTGACTTGTTTATTGGACTCTGCAACAAGCCTGGGCTTTTCTCAAAGTGGATATGGAGATAAAAATTACAGCACGAAAGAAATGTTTACTTTAAACTAGAATTTTTTTTGTTATTCAGAAATAAATAGCTTTTCTACTGATGTGCATTATAATCATTTCTGCCTATTAGTGTTTTTTAAATAAATTTTTATTTGTTGCCAGATGCATTTTTTTACTACATGACTCTAAAAAAAAATCCTATTAAAATAAAACTAGTCATCTTTTTCGTTAAATACACTGCTGGCCATTAAAAGTGCAACACCAGAAAAGACGAGATATCAAGCAAATATTTAGTGAATACATAGTTTATGTTACAAGGATCAAATGATTACAAATACAACTCAGTTAGACTTGTGGAATACAAAGAAATCAGTATCTTGTGTAGCCACCATGAGCAGCAATAACCGCTGTTACATGGTCCGGCATTGAGAAGATGAGACATGGATGTGTGTTTCGGGAATGTCAGTCCATGCAGTTTCAATACATAGCCAAAGTTCATCTGTAGTAGCAGCTGCTGTGTCTGGTGTGTTAGTTGTCATGAGATCATGGACCAGACACGTTCAGTTGGGGACAGATCTGGTGAACACGTAGGCCAAGGCAGAAGTGTCACATGGTGGCTATCCAGGAATTGGACGATGCATGCCACATGTGGTTGGGCATTGTTCTTTTGGCAAATGGCACCAGAGAGCCCCTGAAGATAAGGTACGATCACAAGCTCCAACATCTCAATGATGTAATGCTGGCTGTTTTAAGTACTGGTAATACTTATGAGGTGTGTGTGTGAGTATAGTCCAATTGCACCCCATACCATAACACCAGGGTCTGGACCTATATGGTGCTGCATCACGCATGTCTCACTGAGCCTGTTGCTACGGTACCGCCAGATACGGATTCGTCCATCATGGTGCTGCATACTGAAGCGCAGGATTCATCTATAAAGACGATGTGATGCAATTCGCACATCCATGTGCGGCATTCTTGGCACCGTTGCAGTTGCTTACGCCTGTGTTGTAGAGTCAATGGTAGCCAAAGCAATGGCCGCCTAGCAAAGATGCCCTGCTGCTGTAGATGACATCGAACCATACGTGTGGACACTGGTTGCAGACACACCCTAACTGTTGAGCTAAGGTGTTTGATGTGGCTGTACGATCATTCAATGCCATGCACACGAGATGTCTGTCCTCTCATTCATTTGTGGGACAGGGCCGTTGAGATCCCTCACATTGGTGAGTTCGTTTCTCTGCTACCCACTGATACCATATTCTCATAACTGTGGCAGCATTCTGTCCAACACAAGCACCAATATCTCGGTATGATAATCCACCTTCCCATAATCCCATAATTCTCCCTCAGTCAAATTTGGAAACCTGGTAGTATGAATGTCATGTTCTTTGACAGAGCATACTTGATCCTTTAGTGTGCAATAACTGCAAGCAAACGCAATTTCCAGTGCTTTACACTGGCTTTTTGTAATCTCTTATACCACTTCCAGGGGGATGGCAGCGGTATATTGAAAAGCATTATCTTACTGGAAGATGGCATTAGGGATATACTCCCCCATAAATTTGTGTGGTAGAAAACAGACAGGTGTACAGGGATTGAAGGATAAATAAGGTAAGGTTGTTGAAGGTCAGGATTCTGTCATGGCTAGGTGGGCTGAGCATTTCAGTGATGTTCTAAACAATGAGATTAGTTCAACTCCCATTGTTTGCAATGATGATGGATGCATTGGTGGCTTTAATGTTGGCCATATAACACAATCTGAAGTTATTTTGGCTATTTCGAAACTTAAACTTCACAAATCCCCAGGGGTAGATGAAATTAATACTGAAACGATTAGAGCTGGGAATGTTTCTGTTACCACTTGGCTGACTGAAATTTTGACTATATTTTACAATAAAAGCACGATTCCTAAAGATTTTACCACAGCTATTATTATCCCCATTTCTAAATGAGGTGATCGCAGTTCTTGTGATAACTATACGAGTATCAGCCTACTTTCTGTTTCAGGTAAAGTTCTTCGCATGTTTGTGCTTAATAGAATTAAGAATCTGGTTGACAGGCAATTGCATAATGAGCAATGTCGATTCAGAAGTAGTAGGGGATGTGTGGATCAGATATTTTCACTTAGGCAGATTCTTGAGAAATGTTTAGAGTTTCAGAAACCTTTGGTTGCTAACTTTGTTGATTTCAAAAAGGCTTTGGACTCTGTTGATCGTCATAATTTGTGGTTGATTGTGAGACCATATCGTATACCAGACAAGTTAGTTACGTAATGAAAGCTCTCTATAATAACACTGAGTCGTGTGTGAGAGTTGGTAAGTCTTGTAGCAATTGGTTTAGCATTACTTCTGGTGTTCGACAAGGGTGCATTTTGTCTCCTTTTCTCTTTAGCTTGGTTATTGATTATGTTATGCGAAATTCACTTGAAGGGAAAGATTTTGGCCTTAAATGGACTGGAGATGCGAAAATTTCTGATTTAGATTATGCTGATGATTTAGCCCCTTTGGCAAATGATGTTGATGAGATGAACTCTTTCATTCGAGCTATTGATGAGACTGGTAGTAGAAAAACAGAGAGAAAACTAAAGTGATGAAAATTGGTCAGGCAGGCTGTGATTCAGTTAATCTGAATGGTTGCAGTCTTGAGCAGGTGTCACAGTTTAATTATCTTTGGAGCTATGTAACAGATACTGGTGATGTGTGGCATGAGTTTAACAGATGAATAGGGATTGCTGCTGGGACTTTTAAGAATCTATGGAGAGTGTGGAGAAATAGGCGTATACACCTAAAGACTAAAATTAGACTGTATAATAGTTTGGTTCTTTCTAGGGTTAGTTATGGTAGTGAAACTTGGACACTTTGTAAACAAGATAACAGGAAACTAGGTGCTTTTGATTCCAGATGCTTATGCAGTATCTTTAGCATCAGGTGGTTCGAATTTGTAAGTAATGAAGAGGTTAGGCAAAGGAGTCTGCAACCTCCATAAAGCAGCATACTGTGCAGATAGAGACGCCATTGGTTTGGACATGCTGCCTGTATGGATAATTATAGAGTGGCGAATAGGGTTATTAACAGTGTGCCTAAAGGCCTCAGAAAGAGGGGGAGACATAGGATGCTGTGGGCAGACAATGTCAAACAGGACCTTGTTAGAATTGGTGTGCATTGGCCGGATGCAGCAGATGTAGCTCAGGACAGACATGCTTGGAGAACTAAATTGCACGGTCTGGTTGGACCTCTGTAGCCCATGGCTGCTTGAGGATGATGATGATGAAATAGTCAAAGACTTCCTCATATATCTAGGTGTTCATATTACTGATTACACATACCAGACATGACTTGCTGTCATAACTGAAGGCTCCCCAAATGAGGATACCCTGTGGGTGAGTGGTATGGTGTTTGCAGATAACAACAGTGTCCATCTTTTACTTGCATCATCTCCAGATATGATGTGATGATATTCAGCACTCAGGCAGAATTGGAACTCATCACTGAAAATGTGTTACCATTTCTCATTTCACATGACTTTAACCTAACACTAGTCCAACTGAGCCCGATTGTGGTGCCCAGTCAAAGACAGTTTATGCAATAGACCAGCACCCCTGTTTCTGCCAGTCTCCAGCATGGTCCTGTGATGGGAACTTCCATGGCAGTAGTTAATTACAATTCTTCTCATGGTAACTACATTGTGGTAGTGTCTGCTAATGTCTGCCAATCTAGTGATCTGCCCATGCTGCTGTGCATTTGTCAGGGATCTGTACGAACCTTCTTAACCATTAGTGCCAACTGTCCTTGCATCACGCCCACATGTGCAGTGATACAGTGATACAGTGGGTTGATCATCCATCACAGAGGTTCCCAAACTTGTTTGTCCTACCTACCGCCCCCTTTTAAGAAAAAAACTTACTCACCCCCCCCCCCCCCCCCTGGAAATCTACCTTATTTAATCGATCAAACAGAAAGATGCAGTGACAAATTTGCGTTCTTTTATGTATCTATATTTCTACCCACATCCTACAACATAGTAAAGAAAGATGTTGTTGTAAATAAGACACCTTGAAGCTTGAAATTATAAAATTATTTATTAAAATCAACCACAGTAACATTCGTATTACACACAGAAAATTAAGATAACGAAGGATAAATTTATGTGTTTATTTGGAAAATAAAATAATCACTACGACTTTAACTCTGTTACACAACAGATGAAACATGTACGAACGGTTTTTCAAAGTTTTCTTATCTTCCCTTCCGTCTTTATGCTTCCACCGCCCCCCCCCCAATTGCACCTGAGGCTACTACCGACCCCCTGGATCGTTCCAGCGCCCCCCAGGGGGCGGTATTGCCCACTTTGGGAAACATTGATCCATCATCACACAGCCCTACAATCCAATTGCCTCAAATGTATCATCATGAAAGGGTCGTCGTGGCATCTCCTATACTTCATCCACAATATCTTCTATCCTCAATCTTTTGTAGCTTGTTGCAAAGAACTACAGTGCATGAAGTATTAGGCTTAGCTGTTCAATGTTCATCTTGAGATCTCCTACAGACACTGCATATTTGTCATGGAAGCTAATCATGCGATGACATGTTGAATTGCATGCTAATCCTAAAACTCCTTCTGAGTGGAACAGTTTCAGTGGTGAGCAGTGTATATTTTAGGTTAACCTTTTCCATGTTGGACTAATGTTAATCAGTTACTGTAATTCAAGGTTTGAAAAAAAAAATCCTAGATGAAAATCAGCGATTTTTGTAATTGTTTCTAATCAATATCAGAAAATAACATTTAAGTTTATCATACATATATTTTTACTTATTTGTTCCCCATTAAAAAATTATCATAAATTTTAAAAATCAATCTATTTAAGCCTGTAGAGTTCATATGCAAATGTTTTGTCACCATAAATAACATCAAATAATGACTCTTTATGCATTTATTTTGCCATAATGTTTGTAGATTATTGATCAGTTGGCATTTCCAGTATTCTGATATACTTATCACTAGCAGAGTTGTAATGCTTTCTAACACTTTCTGTTAATATTTTAGCAAACTTTCGATTTTAAATGGACTTTTAATACTCTAATAATTGGACACATGGGCTTCACCAGATGGACTGCATAAGAATATGATTGATTATATATTAATTAACAAGAAATGGGTTAATTCTGTTAGGAATACCATGTCTAGGGGAGATGAAATTGGATCTGACCATTGTCTTGTTAACAGTACCTTGCAACTTAAACTTGAGAAGTGTTGTGCTAAAATTAGCAAGATTGCCTTAAACAATAAAGCTCTGAATGACCCAGTTATAGCCAAAGCTTACCATGATAGGTTAGTCATTACGACAATCATGATTTGCTTACTACCGATGTTAAGGAAGAATGGGACCATTTTAAGCAGGCTTTTCTTGAAATTGACAGTACTCTTTTGGGTAAAAAGTAGCAGAGGAGGCAAAATTATTTGAATGATAAGACACTAGAGCTTATTTATGAAAAAAAAAAAAAACTACAGGAATATCTTGAATCAATACCATACTGCTCCTAACAGAAAGCATTACAATCAACAATGAAATGAATGCTTTCATTAGAGCTGTTAATGAGACCTGTATTAGAGTATATAGTTTGGTTATAAATATGTAAAGGATCAGGTAATAGCCGATAAGAATCTTTGGCTTGATAGCTTGGCTGGCAAAGCAGAGGAAGCATCTAGACAGCATTAAAGCAGAGAGCTGTACCAGATAGGTAATGTTTTGTGGGGGGGAAATGGATAGGTATACAGGGATTGAAGGATAAACATTTTAATGTTGTTGAAGGTGAGGATTCTGTCATGGCTAGGTGGGCTGAGTATTTCAGTGATATAAACAATGTGGTTAGTTCTACTCCCATTGTTTGTATTGATGACGATGCATAACTGGTTTAATGTTGGCCCTATAACACAGTCTGAGGTTATTTTGATTGTCTCAAAATTAAAACTGAAAAAATTGTTACTGAAATGATTAGAGCTGAGAATGTTTGTGTTGTCACGTGGTTGACTGAAATTTTGAATATTCTTTTTTGATAATGGTGGTGTTCCCAAGGATTTTACTAGAGTTATTATTATCCCTATTTTTAAAAAAGTTATCACAGTTTTTGTGTTAACTATAAGGGTACTTTCTGCTCCAGGTAAAGTTCTTTGCTTGGTTGAGATTAAAAGAATTAAGAATTTGGTTGATGAATGAGTGTGTGATGAGCAGTGTAGATTCAGAAGTGGCAGGGGTTGTATAGATCAGATTTTTTCACTTAGACAGATTCTTGAAGAATGTTTAGAGTTCCAGAAACCTGTGGTTACTAGCTTTGTAGATTTCAAAATGACTTTTGACTCTGTTGATTCTCATAATTTATGGTTGATTGTGATATTGTATGGCATACCTGACAAGTTAGCTAGCTAATTAAAGATCTCTGTAATAAGTGTGAGTCATGTGTGAGAGTTGAGAAAGCTTATATCAGTTGGGTCAGCATTGCTATTGGCATTCAATGAGGGTGAATTATGTCTCCTTTTTTGTTTAGTTTGGTTATTGATTATGCTCTTAGGAATTCACTGGAAGGGGAAGATTTTGGCCTTACAAATGACTAGAGATTTGAAAATTTATAATTCAGATTCTGTTGATCATTTGGCAAATGATGTTGATGAAATGAATGCTTTCATTAGAGCTGTTGATGAGACCTATATTAGAGTATGTAGTTTGGTTATAAACAGAGAGAAACCTAAAGTGATGAAAATTGATCAGGTCGTGGTTCAGTTATTTTGAATGATAGCACCTTGGACAGGTATCTCAGTTTAATTATTTTGGGAGCTATGGAACAAATTATGGTGATGTGCAACTTAAAATAAACATAAGTATAGGGATTGCTGCTGGGACTTTTAAGAAACTATGGAGAGACAACCCAAAGACTAAAATTACGATATGCAATAGTTTGGTCTTTTCTAAGTTAATTGTGGTTGTGACTGGACACTTTGTAAGCAAGATAACAGCAAACTTTATATGTTTAATTTTAGATATTTATGCAGTGTTTTGAGCATTAGGTGGTTTGACTTTGTAAATAATGATGAGGTTAGGTGAAGAAGTCTGCAGCCTCATATGAGCAGCATATTGTTAGTATATAGATGTTGTCATCTCGCCCATTTTACCTATATGCATAACTATAGATTAGCAGTTAGGGTTCAGTATGCCTAAAGGCCTCAGAAAGAGGGAGAGACTTCATATGCATGTGGCAGACAGTGTCAAACAGTCCCGTGTTGGAATTGGCATATGTTGCTAAATGCTGCTGCTATAGCTAAGGAAAGAGATGTTTGGAGAACCAAATTGCAGTCTGGTTGGACCTGTGCAGAGTCTGGATAGCCCATACTCTGCTTGAGGATTCTGTGTATATATATATATTTCAGAGGATTAGTGTTTTAAATTTTTTTTTATTCTCATACAGTAGGATTAGTATATTTGTGTCATATTTGATTTCCATTTTATTATCTTGCCTAAGCCCAATAATTGAATTGGATATTTATATTGCTACTGATATCAGTTTTGTGCCTTTGTTCTGTATAATCTTCACGAGAGTTTGCAGTTCTTCTCTCTTTTAATTGTTGTCTGATTTTGTTGAAGAATTTTGGAACATTTTGTTTTCTGGACTTTTAGACTGTTACAGTCAACAAGTTACAAGGGAGGTGTTTTGTGTTGAGCCCCAAGGATACAAGCATTGGAAAATTTGAATTTATATATTTAAATTAGACCTTAATGAAAAAAGAAATGTTTTAATTCAGGTGATAAAGAATAAAAAAAAACTTTCTTTATACCTTTCTTCTAAGCTACATTTTATGAGTAATGTAATATTGTAGTACTGTTAATATATACCAAACTTTAACAGAAAATTTCTCATGTATGATAGATTGTCATCTATCCTCAGACTTCAGAAATTTATTTTTAGGTTCAGCATGTAATATTGAATGGCAGTTTGCATTTGTGTATATTCTCAAGCAAAGAAATCGGGAAAGATGAAGAAATCACTATACCATTCGATTTTAATTACAAGGAATGGTAGGTGTACTTTCTGTCAAAAAATTGTTCATTAAGAATTTGGTAATAGTGTTTGATATTGTTTGTTACATTTTATTGATATAACATTTTTGATTGTAATAAAATATCAGTATAATTTAGAAAAAATATTCAGTTGTTTTTAGTTATTTAATCAAATACAGGTAATACTATACTGTCTTTAGGAAAAAATAAAGGATGTAAAGATCAAATAACCGCTTATTTTTTGATTTGCAATATACAGAAAAGAGAAGGATTCTAGAAACTAGTAGTTTCTACAAGTTTTGTCATGTAAAGACTTGCTCTTCTAACACAGAAGTCATTGCTGACTTCTGCCTCAATTAGAGCTAACACAACATATAATTTGAAATAATAAGTCTAAATTTTTTTTTGTCCTGAATGGGATTCAAACTCATTCATCCCAGAACACGCTGGATGTCATAACTACTAGATCACCAGAAGCTAACCTTTTCTTGAACAAAGTGACATATAAGCATTCCCACAATTTTTGTTGATTTGCCAGCTAAAGTGCGTGTGTACAAGGACACACCCCCTCTTGGGTCATAACTTGCGTGCTCGTCATTTTATGCAAATGTCTTTACCGGTGCAACAGCCACGTGTTGCTGAGCCTGTACGCTTGTTATAACTGTGACATGTAGACACAGTAATCAGAGTGTTGGAAGAGTCAGAGTTGAAGTAGGAGTAGTGAGGAGTAGTTATCAGTAGTAGAGTTGTGAAGAGTTGGTGGTAAGTGACATGTTAGTCACAGAGAATTGTTGTTAGTAGCAGCAAGATAGTAATGATGTAGACAACGTTTTCATTAGAGTTGGTGAGTGTTTAAAAATAATTTTTGAAATAAACTTGTTTGTTATAGAAACTTTTTTGAATCTTTGCTATTTTTTCTCTTGAGCAACGTTATTTGATAAGTTTTGATTATAAATTTAATTATATTGACAATCATTTAATTTTTGAATACTTACTCGCTAAGTAATGTCCGCTGGTATTCGAACCCTAATTGAACTTTATTTGGCAATTTGTTAATTACTGCCTGGTGCCCGATTTAGCTATCCGGAGCTTGAATAAATATTGGATCAGACAAAGGGTCCCAAACTTTAATAGTATTATAAATCTTTGGAGCGTTACAGCTGTCAATATAGAAAACACCTTTACAGGCTTGTTTCAAAATTTGAATATTTTTCTTTGGCTCTTGATGAAAGTACTGATGTTAATTAAAATACATTCCTTTTTTTTTCTAATTATGTTGCTTACTTTCAATGTATTGTATATTTTAATTCTAATTTTAATTAAAACAAATAGTTTTTAATTAAAATTATAAAATGTACCTGTTCCTTTTTTAAATAAATGGGTATATGTCAAAATTTAATTCTTTTATTAAAATTATGAAACATACCTGTTCCTTTTTTAAATAAACAGGTATATGTGAAAATTTAATTGTTTACACATATTATCTACTCTGGGTATAGGATTTGGGGGAAGGGTAAGTTTAGATAGTTTAATGTAAAAGGTAAGGTTGTGGCACACAGCACTCTGAAAAAATCCTCATCTGCCCTTCCAATGAGAAAAGGTTGCCCATCTCTGGTTTACAGATTTTGATCCTACTCATATCCATGTTTTTACATTTGTGAAATAATTTCTGACTTGTCTTTCAAGGAAGAAATCCTGATATACTGAATGAGAACCAAAAACAGCAAGTCAGAGGTGCAAATCAAAATACTGCCACATCATTGCCAAAATCATAACTTTTTAGCCTTAAAGTGAAATTCTTCAAAGATTTCAGAGTGTTTGCAAAATATTTTAGTGAACTATTATAATATTGTGGATGTCATCATATATTTAAATGTGTTGTTACTGTATATATCATACATTTATAATGTCTATGCAACATATATAGTGTATTTTCTTTTAGATTAAATGAATTTTATTTTCCCTAAATAACAGATTTAACTCAATTTCCATAGCAACTATTGTAAATTTCCTTCAATATTATAAAAATATAAGATAACTACACAACTGAAGCAATCTGTCCTTTAATGACTGCAGGTTATAAAGACAATACATTTGTATTTATTATTTTGTACTAAAATGCAGAAAACTTTTGTCTGGAACAGAGTTAGTGAAGTACAAAGAAAAACTCAACTGCACACCTTATTTAGTACATAAACTATTTAATACTATAACTTTTGCACTTAATATATCAACTCTATAAGCAGTTTTACGCAGACATTGCATTTGAAAGTAAGTCACTTACCCCTTAGCTTTGCCACCTATTTAGTAAAGTTTATGTTACAGTTAAATATTTAAAAATTGAAATACAGCACATAGGGTATCTTCCCCGTTTTGCCCATGAAGAGAAAAAAATTACCAACTGTTCTCATCAATAACATAAAACTGCTTAAAAGTTCAAAATAAATAAATAATCACCAGAGGGGTAAATCTAAACCCATGGTTGTCTATTTTTTTTTTAAGAAAAAGACTGCAAGCAAAATATGCATTAAATAAACTATTATCCATGTTAAAATGAAATGTTAAAAACTAATATAAATAGAAATGCTTCTATTTTTTTCTCCATATTTTTAAGATTCAAAAGAAACCTTACCACAGAGAAATATTCTCAAATATTTGATTTCTTCAAAATAGAATGCATATCAATCAGTTTTTTTTTTGTATTTGGCTGTTGAAGTTCTGTGATACGTATATAAGCACAAATATATATATGGTCTGATGATTTAATATATCCTCTCTGTCAAATCAGAACACTTGGCATAATTTCCATTTTCCAAAGCAAGTTGCAGAGTAATGTATGAAAAAAATAGTTTACAGAAATGTTATCCTTAGGAGCAAAAGTATTAAAAATACATAAAATAAAAATTCCAGATGTGGCTATATTTTAAAATTTCAATTTTAAATGAAGAGATAGCAAGAATCATGAAAACTTCAGTTATTTTTACAAGATGAACTATGTGCTATTAATGAAACATAATGAATACAGGAAGCAATTTATGGAGACTGTATTTAAAATTAAATTTCAGCTTTACATTCAGAACATACTAATGTGCAGAAAATACTTATCATGGTAAACTTTAATAAACTTTAATACTGCCACATCATTGCCAAAATCATAACTTTCTAGCCTTAAAGTGAAATTCTACAAACATTTCAGTGTTTGCAAAATATTTTAGTGAACTATTATAATTTTGTGGATGGTATTCGAATCCTAATTTAACTTTATTATTTTTTTGGCAATTTGTTAATTATTGCCTGGCGCCTGACACAGCTATCTGGAGCATAAAAATAATTCGATCAGGCAAAGGGTCCAAACTTTAAAAGTAATTCATTTTCTTTGGCCCGTTACAGAGGCGGTTAAAAGAAGTGGCGCAACGAACAGGGATGTGCCAGTAGTAAGATAGTGGTCCAAGAATAGGGACTGTATATTTGTGTATAAATTGTGTATGTTATTTAACGTGATTGTCAAAGATAGTAATTTTTGAGCTTATTATTTGTATGTACTATTTATAGATTTAACGGCAGCTTAAGCCGAAATTTTTTGTTCAGCAAGAAGCTTAATTTTTTTGTGCATTAGTCAAAGGTACTGAAGTTTCAGCGCAGTTATTGCTGATAGTTAAGATATTTATTGTATGTAAAGATTAGAAGTGTCCGGACACACATGTACATAGGCACGATAGAAGAAGTTTTTTGATAAGCAAATTTATATTTTTGCAAGCTTAGTTGTAGCTTTAGTATTGTTGTATAGCAGTACCTTTTAGCGCTGCTCAAGATTAAAAAAGGTTTCAAAATTTCCAAAATTCAAAATTTTATCAGACTGCTAAACATGTCTGCCAGCAATATGGCCGATTCTGCCATAATGACTCCCGACTTAGAAAGAGTAAAGGGTAGGTTGCAGGATGTAATGATGGAAGCAGAAGTGTTAATGAATCTGCTTGATGATCATCGGGAGAAAAGAGGAACGACAACAACCCCTAAATTTGCTGACAATGCTACGTCAGCTCACCAATGTAGAAACTTTGAACGTAAGGTTCCATTTTCTGTTCCGTCAGAAGCAAGTGATAGAACAGATTATTGTCAACTGCCACAACGACGATTTGCCAATCCATCTATTAACTATAATCCTTATGTTAATTGGCCTTTACCTGAGATAAGGTTCAACGGTTTGAAACATCTGTCATCGTGGACATTTCTCAAGTCCATGGAGGGGCACTTCCTTTTACATGAAGTGCCCAGCAACAAAAAGATGGTCTTAGCAGTATCTTGTCTAATTGGATGTGCTAAGCAATGGTGGAATAACGTGGGATGTCGTCATGGAATTGAATATTGGGAAGAATTTAAACATGAAATCATGGACATATATCCGGTTTATAATGATTTTACAGAACTAGCTACATAGTTGTTTTCACGAGGACAAAGGGAAAGAGATGATGTAGAAAAATTTATCTGAGGTACAGTAGAGTTATACCAGCTGTACGATGCTGATGCCGCTGAAATTGATATTGTAAATTGCATATTGTCTCAATTGCTTTTGCGCCTTGGAGAATTCCTAGAAGTACGAAATGTGAACTCAATTTCAGATTTAGTCAAATTGGCTCGGCAATATACTGCAAGAAGAGAATCTGCATTAAACCAACAATGGATGCAATCGCCGCCAAAGCAGCGCTATCAGGTTGAGTCACGTAGAATGACTCCTGCACGACCGGAAGTTACACGGTCCCGACAATTTGCGCCGAATATGCCTAGAACTATAGAGAATGAATGAAGCAGAGAATTTGTTCGTCACGCTTCGAACAATGATTCTAGACCTAAAACTTTTTTTAAGAACAATAGAGAAACTTTCAGATGTGATTTTTTTAGTCCGACTAGGACACACGGAGAAATATTGTTATCGAAGGAATGAAAATTCGAGAAACTTGAATTGGGTTCTTTGAAGCGAGAGGCCAAAGTTCCTCATGAAAACCCTCTCATGAGTTATGTCTTGCCACTATGGCTTTACCTTTCGTTAAGGTTTGTCTCGAAGAAACTAAACTAATAGTTCGTAAAGATACAGAAGCCGATCTTCCGTTTTCAAAGGAACAAGTTTTAGATGATAATTATGACAATTGTCAATTGACAGTGCAGCACCGGTCCCATGGACTTTTTGAATTACCTTGTAGTCCAAAGCAGAATATTCAAGAAGCACCTACAAAATGTCCCATTAGTGCAATTAATGCAATTTTAGATCACAAAATTTGTGAAGTAGAACAACCTTATGAGAAAGCCATTTTAATTGATGAAAAGGTTTCTGAAGTAGAAGTTTTAACGGAAATTAATAATGATGAAAATATTTTTGAGTTTGATTTAAGGGAAGACAACACTAATGAAGGAAAAGGCAACCAAGAAATTGTGCCGACCGCAAGTAATCCCGACGAGTCTGGCAAGTTTGGAAGTCCTCAACTGTTGAAGCGTCATTTAGAGGTGGACACCAATAAATCTAGAAAGTTACAAAGCCAGATTCAGCTGTTCCATCGGCGTCAAGAGCGTGACGAGATACCGACACAACAACCAGATCCTGCAGAGCGACAACCGGCAGCGAAGCAGTCAACATAGCCGAGATGACGTCACGAGAGAGATCTTTAGCAACGATTTTACTTGAAGCAAGCAAACGACGACAGAAAGATGTCATCGGAACTGGACTGGATGATTTATCGCAACAGAGTGCCAACAGTGAAAATTTAAGCATATTATTATTCTTCCACTTGGCACTTATTGATTTATAAACGTTCTCTTTTCTCTGGAATAGATGAAGACGAAGAAGAAGCTTTATTTTGATTTATATAGTTAGCAATGTTTAAATTCTTGTTGAAACTTTGGAGTTTCGATATTTATTTTCGGAAAGTGAAATTACTGTAGTTCGAGTTTATACTGTGTGAATAGAATTTTTTTTGTATTCTTGTTCATTGAAGTTCTAGTTGTTATATTGTATTAACGTGAGTTAAAGTGTATTTTTGTAGATTCTTTCGTTTCAGCTGACTGATAGCTGAAAATTTGTAAGTGGATATTGGGAAGTTTAGAAATTGTAAAATGTTTATATGGATATGAATGAAGAGAGTGAAATAGAATTAGTGATTTAATATTTTTTCGTTTTTAAGAAGAATTTTGTATTGTAAAGTAACGTGCATTCCCAAGTGAATTTATGCATGAAAAAAATGAGATTCACGTAAAAAGTGATTGGCTGAAATGCTATCGTCGTATATTATAAATTATTTACACATTTTCTTTTTCATTATTCTTAGATACGATATTATGTATATGTGTTTAAATCTGCTCAGTGTCATCAGTGATATTTATGTGTCAATGATGCGTAATTTTTGGGATGACATTGGCAGCATTTATTTGTATTATATATGAGCTGACCATGATGACGACTGCAGAATTTTTTTTTTTTGTGTACGTTTTTGGAGCTGTCCCCAAATGGCCAAGTCTGGTGACCGAGTTGTACCAGCATAATTCCTTTGGGAGGGGGACGTTAGATCTGAAGGGGGAGGTAGCTAATTATTGTTTTATTTCAGCTAGCTCGTGATTGCTGTGTATAGGAGAAGAATTAGCGGATGATTGCATCCCGCTTGTTTGTAAAATTTGAATATTCTTAGCTTCACGTATTTGATGTAATTAGAAGGAGATAACGGTGTTCGAATATCCGTTTTTTTACGTGATTTAGGAGAAGATTTTAGCTTTTACATAGTTTTTGATCGTGGTTAGGGGATAAGCGGAAGTTATCACCCCGCTAGCAACGTATGTAATCGAAATTTTTTTTCTTTTCATGTCTTTAACCTTTCTAGAAGTTAAGAAAGATAGGAGTGTATTAACTTTTTTTCACTGTACAGTTCAAGTTATGCCAATTTTGGGTTTGTATCAGAATGTGATACTAGGTAGGTCGATAATTCTAGTATACAGTTAACTGCCACAGCCACTGGTATATAATTACACTAGGATAGCTGCAACACACTTTTGTTAGGAGAATTGGGATGAGGTACCTTTGGTTGTGCTGGAAAATTGTGTCATAGTGAGAATAGATCGTCTTATCAAAATTTGTGTAAGCATACTTTTACTTATTTATGTTCAGCCATGTGTAAATGACGTGAGATGTGTCCTTTATTTAAAATTTGCTCGTTAAAACTGTTAGGTCAAATCTTTTGACTCCATTTGGAAGGGGGAGTTGTGATGCCCCCTCATTCACTTTTACTTTACCTTAATCAATTTTGCTTAATTTATGTTATATTTATTTTTTTGGGGATTTTTATTTCCTTTTTGGCATCACAGCGCTCGTTTCCAAGAGTTAGGAGTTGCGCATGCGCAACTCCGAACTTTTGACTGGCGCCTGCTAAAGCGCGTGCACAAGGACACGCCCCCTCTTGCATCATAGCTTGCGCTGCTCGTCATTTTATGCAAATGTCTTTCCTGGCGTGCAACGTGACACGTGTGGACTTTGTACCTCTTGTTATAACCTGGTGGTGATGTCACAGTAGCTCAGAAACTCAGAGTAGCACAGTAGGCAGACAGAGAGAAGCACAGAGTAGTGAGTAGCATAGTTAGTGCAGTGTGTATAGTCAGAGTTGAGAAATGATGTATCTTCTTCAATGAAGTTTTGGTGAGTGATTTTTCAGAAATAAATTTGTTTGTTATTTAAACCTTTTGAATCTTTACTAATTTTTTCTCTTGAGCAACGCTAATTGTTTTGGATTAGAAATTGCCTTTACATTTTGACAATCATCTAATTTTTTTTTAATTCTTACTCATTAACGCTCGCTGGTATTTCGAACCGTAATTTAACTTTTCATTTTTTTGAAAATTTGTTAATTATTGCCTGGCGCCCGACACAGCTATCCGGAGCATAAAAATAATTCGATCAGGCAAAGGGTCCAAACTGTAAAAGTAATTCATTTTTTGGAGCGTTACAGCGGGAGAGCCATACCCTGTGCACGTTAAAGAACATGCTGGATAGCCTTCACAGGAAGCTACCATCTATCTCCTAACAGCTGTTCCAATGTGTCCCCTCCTCCAACCTTCTCTGAGCCTTCGGGGTCCATGTGACCTGGCCATTTAGCCCATGGTGTGCAAAAAAGTGCTGCTCAGAAGAAAAACAACCCAGCCCATTGCTATTGCAGCTACCAATACCAAAAGGGCCTATAAACCCTCCCCAAACATCAGAGTCAGTACCAATTTTGGCATTGAAGTCACCTAGAACAAGAGTAATATCTCCTTTCTTGACAGAATTCAAAATATCCCGAAGTTGTCTGTAAAACCTATCCTTCTCATACTCATTGGCATCCTCAGTGGGGGATTTAACAATGCCAGTAGAAGCAATAGTTCAGGTGCCTGCGATGACCTCTTCTCAGGATTATCCACCAGCTGATAAAACATAACCTGTGAATCTATTCACTTGGGACTGTCAACCCACAAACAAACAGAAAACACAGCGGAAGATTCTCCCACCACAAAATCCCACCAGTGCAGCAAATTCAGGATGCATAATCAAGCTCAGGGGCATATCTATTCCGGTTGGTATATATGGTCAGCACCAGGACCTTGTGTGGTTGACCACTACTCAGCAGGGTAGAAAAAAAAAACGAAAATAGCCATAGTTGTCCAGATCAGTAGGCCACACTGATCTGGTAGCCCTTCCCTTCCATTCCCTTTCACAAGAGAGTATCTCTTTTGAAAGGTACCAAGTGCCTTCACCCGAGAAGAGGGGGGTGGGGCTGGCTCAGTCGGTAGCGTGCCAGACTCATAATCTGTAGTTCCCAGGTTCGAGTCCCAGCTGGGTCAGCGTTGAGATTTGTCTCCGCAAAATTCCCCGCCCTGCCCATGGTCAGTATGGAACACAGCTGGGCTTGAAACCGCCACTGTCCGTCGGATAGGACGTTAAGCCATGACCCCGTGTGCAGGAGAGTCATACCCTGTGCACTTTAAAGAACATGCTGGATGACCTTGACTGGAGGCTACCATCTGTCTCACAACAGCTGTTCCAGTGGGTCCCCTCCCAGCCTTCTCTGAGCCTTTGGGCTCCTTGTGACCTGACAATTTAGCCCATGATGTGCAAAAAAGTGCTGCTCAGATCTAAAACAACCCACTCGAGAAGAAGGGGTTGGACATTAGGTGTTAGAACTGGCCGGTTCTATGCATCATCATAGGGGATTGGTGTGTAGCTCTCCTTCCAGTGACTACCTAGCTACCATTTACAGACCTTTTCTCTTACAGAGTAGGAAAGGCTGTCATGCCAGACCTGTGTATACTAGTAATTGTTTGCCACTCATCATGCTGTATACCCTTATTTTGTACCTGTCTTCATTGATGGTTTGAAGTATGTGACATGGGTGGGCTCATCCTTGGTTTGTTGTAATATCATACTTTACCAGATCCCCACCTTGTGTTCTATTTTCACAATTAAGTTGCACCCAATCCCTCCTGCTTTGAACTGCATATGACAAAACATCATAATCTGCTTGTGCTTTGTGCTGACTCTCTTAATGTTCCAGAGGCTTGACTTGGGTGAGGCTTTGGCTGCACATTGTCTTTTTCCAAGATTTTCCAACAGCTTCATTGTCTGGCTGTTATATCTACTTTTAAATTATATTCATTGCCCAGATATTCTGCCATTGGGGCGGGGGTGACCAGTCTCGCACCAGTCTCGTAATCTGCTATTTCCAGGTTTGAGTCTCAGCTGGATCAGCATTGAGATTTATCTCCACAAAACTCCCCACCCTGCCCACGGTCAGTAGGGGACACCGATGGGCTGGGAAAGGCCACCGTCTTGGATGGGACGTTAAGCCTTGGCCCCATGTGCTGGAGAGCCACACTCTGTACATGTTAAAGAACACACTGGATGGCCTTGACAGGAGGCTACCATCTGTCTCCCAACAGCTGTTCCAGTAGATCCCCTCTCCCAACCTTCTCTGAGCCTTCGGGGTCTTTGTGACCTGGCATTTAGCCTATTGTGTGCAAAAAAAGTGCCACTCAGGGGTAAAACAACCCATTCTATCATCAGGGCAATGACTTTGCAGACGCTGCTAACAAGTTGGCCACACTACTGTCCAGCTTCTGCTGCCGCAACCTTTCATGGACTGCAACAGTGTTCTATTGAGCTCTGGGCACAGTGACAGTAGTTTTGGCCAGAACAGATTACCAGTAAATTATTCCAGATAAGTCTGTTGTCAAATTACGACAGGCTTCTTTTTGTGGTAATTACCACAATAAAGTTGTATTTGTTTGACTCAGCATAGATCATGGATTTTTAATGAATTCTTTTCTTCTTTGAACAGAAAACAAATTTGCAGATTTTGTGACACCATTTTAACAATTCATATTAATTGAAGATTCATATTTTTATGCAGCATGAAGCATCTGTTTTAGCTCTCAGCATTTGCCTTTTGAGCCATTTCCATACAGATGTCTTTCTGTAATGACTTTCATTCCACCCATTATTTTGTTTGTATAAAATACCAGTTATTTTAATTAGATTTAATCTTTTAATTCCATGTTTTATGTTGTTTTGCATTGTTCCTAAACATTCATTGTTGTTCCCTTTTATATATATATTTACTCTTTTGTTTATTGATTTTTAATTTTCGTTGTGAATTCAGTAACTGTTTTTCTCTTCTCTTGTTTGGTGCAATTGGGTTGGGTTGCTCTTGTACCAAATAACTAAACCAATCTGGCTATTTCTTTATCTTTCAAAGCATCAGTATTAAAAGTAATTCATTTAATTTTAGCATAACCTTTCTTCAGCATCAAGACACTTTTAATAAAGTGCAAATATATGACTTGGTATTCCTAACAAAGCTAATTCATTTGCATGTAATCAATCATATTCCTTTGCAACCCATCACATAAAACCAAAGTAAATTTATAAATATTCCATTGTTTAAAGTAAGTGTTAGTTATTCACAAGCCATTAAGTTTATTTACCAATATGAGACTCTCCATTGCAACTACCAATTCCAAAAGGACCTGTCACGCTGCTCAGAGCTCATAGTCATTACCCACTTCGGCATTGAAGTTGCTCAACACAAGAGTAATATCTTATTTATTGAAGGAAACCAAAATATACTTAAGTTGTCCCTAAAACCTTTCTTATTTGCATCAGAGTCCTTACTGGGGTCATGAAAACATATAACATTCAAATCTTTAATTCTTATTTAAAATTTAGCTGTTAAAAAACATTAAAGTAATATCCTAGAAGAGCATCACTTCTGTGTCTGTGGAGAAGCAGACCTACACTCTGCAAATGCTTTCCAACCTCCCATTCTGAAAAGAGAAATTTAAGATAATTTTTAACTATCTGACCTTTACCTGCCCCTTTTGCAGGCCCTCAATATTTAGATTGTGTTGCAGAAATTTCTATGTGAGAACGCCAAGAGAATAATATCTGCACAGTGTGTTCATAATCCATGAGGGCAGACCATTTAATTCATAGAATGCTGTCACCAACTATTAGCAGCTTTTTGCATGAGTTAATACATGATATATGCAACACACTGACTCTTGAAGAGCACAGAGCGGTTTGTGAAAGTTGAAAAACTTTCTGATATGGTTGCAAATAACAGCAGAACAGTATGCATTCAGTATGTAATTTTCTCACATTGGAAAAAATGTTTGTTTTTTTTGTGTGTGTTTGTGTGTGTTTTGCAAGCTATGGCTGATCTGGAATCTGAGCAGTGCTGTGTAATACTTCACAGCATTCAGCAAGCTTAAATGGTGCTCAAACAGTTGCAGAAATTACTTAAGTGTAGAGAACAATGCTGGGTTGCCCAAATCTTTATTCTCTACAGAATCACACCCATTTGTGAAGTGTTTATGCCACTTGAAAATTGTTCTCTGTTTCAATTACTGTTCTTCATACGCTTGAATCATTTCTGCAACTGGCTGTGCATCATTAAAAATAACCATTAAAAATGAGCCTTGCTGAATGCTGGCTCATTTTGAAATATCATAGTTTACCATGAATATATTTCATCAATGAATGTGATGTATCACATACTACTGCCAGTTTCCACATCAGCCATAGCCTGGAAAAAAACCACACACACAATACCAAAGACCTATTCAAAGTGAGAAAATGACAGGACTGACTGCATACTGTTTTGTTGTTATTGCGACCATATTGCAATGTGTTTCATTTTGCACACATTGCTGAATTAACTCATTGATGTATTAACTCATGCAAAAAGCTGCTAATAGCTGGTGACAGCATTCCATGAATTATATGGTCTGCCCTCATGGATTATAAACACACTGTGTAGATATTATCCTCTTGGTGTTCTCACATAGAAATTTCTGCAACACAATCTAAATGTTATCATGTATTAACTCCTATGAAAAGCTGCTAATTGTTAGTGATGACAGCCCATGAATTAAATGATCCACCTATGTACCTGTAGGATTAGTAGGATTTGTAACCATTCCAATTCCCCTGAAAAGATGGAATGAAAACCATGGACCAAGCTATTTTTTCTCTATTGTCAGCCAAAAAGAAAAAACCCTTTAAAAATTAACTTCAGAACTTTTTGCCAAATCACTAATGAACAGATATGGTCATGTTAT
The DNA here is from genome assembly GCA_038380435.1 of Ryuthela nishihirai. Lineage (NCBI taxonomy): Eukaryota > Metazoa > Arthropoda > Arachnida > Araneae > Heptathelidae > Ryuthela > Ryuthela nishihirai. Next base: position 554,198 of record JAWZYU010000023.1, on the reverse strand, counting down.
ACATTAATTAACAGCATTTAATTCTGGATTTTATGGAAAAAGATACTGCTTTTTAATGGGAATTATAAAAACAGAATAATAATTTTTTCCCTTCACATTTGCAGGAGACATCCTAACTGATTTAGTAGACAGCGTTCAATATTGGGTCCTGTACTATGTACAGTTTGTAGGAGTATACAGTTCAACTTGATAGAAGTTATATAAACTGATAGTTCTCAGAATAGATGTTGAATGTTGTCACTTGCTTGAGTTTGCCATGATGATTTATCCTACTTTAATTATACCACCAAATAGCATTATCCACTCAAATAGAGTAATATGAGATAGATATTGAGCATAGGGTAATACCAGATAGATATTGAGCATGAGCATTGATAGTAGCATAATTTAATAGTTGACTTTGAACATTAACAGATTTCTATTATTTAAACACTATATGTTGCAGTCAAATTTACTATTTTAAACACTGTATAATTTAAAAGAAATATTTCTTTTAAGATTTTGTGCATGGACTATCTCCAAACTTTTTTCTACATCATATCTTAAGTAAAGTTTATGTGAGTTTGACACTGCTTGCATATGCAGAATTTGAATGGAAGAAAATAATTTTAAGTTTTACTCTATGATTCTAAAAGAATTAAGTGAATCAGTTAATGATTATATATTAGTGATATGTAAGAGTTCAGTTATCAGTTAGTGATGTTTAAAGAAGTAACTTTTGAGTTAAAAATGCAGCAGAAATATTTTGTTACTCTTTCCCCAGTTTTGGAGAAATAGAGTGCACTTGTGAAGATGAATCTTGCCTTATAATGTCTCTCAACAAGAAAAATGGTATCAGGGATACAAGGTAAGCTTTTTAATATAGGTGTAAATTTATCACATTCCATTACTATGATTATTAAATAAGATTTCTTTTATGGATAATGCAACAGAAGACATAAAGCTTTGGCATGCATAATTCTCAGCAACAATGAAGTTTGAGATTCAGCCAGATTTTGTGCTTAATTCCCCAAATGTGCATTATGTGTAATTGATTCTGCAAATATGTGCATCCTGCACACTGCAGAGTAATTCTAATAATTCTAATAATGATAAGTTCTCTATTGTCCACCCCTTCTTATTCAATATCTGGCTTTTTTCGCAAGTATATAGGCATACTGTTCGTTTATCTATTTGCTAATTTTTGATTCTCTATGTGTACAACATCCTAAAACCGAAATGTCTTTCCATAAAATGTTGTTTATAGGGGGTACATAAAATACTGTTTATAGGTAGTGCTAAACTCCCTTGTTTAACATAATCATTATTATTTGCATAAACCATCTAAAATGCAAGATTCTGTGTAAGCATCTGAAATGAAATGATTTTAACATTGTTATTTTGCTTAGAAAGGTCCAGTGTACTAGAATTAGGAAACTTTATACATTGTACCAAATTATTATATAGCCTAAATTAAGTTTTTAGGTGTACCACACCTTATCACTTTCTACAAATTTTTATTTCATGTTTTTCTCATGCCACAAATTTTCTCTCTCTATGCTTTTACTTTCAAGGTAATTAGATAGAGAAACTTGTTCAAAAGCACAAAATATTTAAAAGTACTGAAGCATTACCTAGGTAGTTTAGTTATATTTATCATGATGCTTACCTTATTACCAATTTCATTACCACCACTAATGAAAACCTTTGTTTCCATAATATCATCATTACCAAAAGAGCCAAATCATCAGCATGATCTGTGTAATATGTTTTCAGAGCACTTACTATAGGCCAAAATTATCTTGCAAATTTTCCTTTTAAATCATCCTCATCCTCAAGCAGCCATGGGCGGAGGTCCAACCAGACCGTGCAGTTTAATTCTCTAAGCTAGTCTATCCTGAGCTACATATGCTGCATCTGGCCACTGCACACCAATTCTAACAAGGTCCTGTTTGACATTGTCTACCCACTGCATCCTAGGTCTCCCCCTCTTTCTGAGGCCTTTAGGCACACTATTCATAACCCTATTTGCCAATCTATAATTATCCATACTGTCAACGTGGCCAAACTAACAGAGTCTCTCTCTGCACAATATGCTGCTTAAAGGAGGTTGCTAACTCCTTTGCTTAACCACATCATTAGGTACATAGTTGAACCATCTGCTGCTAAAGATACTGCGTAAGCTTCTGGAATCAAAAGCATCTAGTTTCCTGTTATCTTGTTTACAAAGTGTCCAAGTTTCACTACCATAACTAACCCTAGAAAGAACCAAACTATTATACAGTCTAATTTTAGTCTTTAGGTGTATACGCCTATTTCTCCACAATCTCCATAGATTCTTAAAAGTTCCGGCAGCAATCCCTATTCGTCTGTTAATCTCATGCCGCACATCACCATTATCTGTTACATAGCTCCCAAGATAATTAAACTGTGACACCTGCTCAAGACTGCAACCATTCAGATTAACTGAATCACAGCCTGCCTGACCAATTTTCATCACTTTACTTTTCTCTCTGTTTATAACCAAACCTACTCTACTACCAGTCTCATCAACAGCTCGAATGAAAGAGTTCATCTCATCAACATCATTTGCCAAAAGGGCTAAATCATCAGCATAATCTAAATCAGAAATTTTCGTATCTCCAGCCCATTTAAGGCCAAAATCTTTCCCTTGAAGTGAATTTCGCATAACATAATCAATAACCAAGCTAAAGAGAAAAGGAGACAAAATGCACCCTTGTCGAACACCAGAAGTAATGCTAAACCAATTGCTACAAGACTTACCAACTCTCACACACGACTCAGTGTTATTATAGAGAGCTTTCATTATGTTAACTAACTTGTCAGGTATACCATATGATCTCACAATCAACCACAAATCATGACGATCAACAGAGTCGAAAGCCTTTTTGAAATCAACAAAGCTAGCAACCAAAGGTTTCTGAAACTCCAAACATTTCTCAAGAATCTGCCTAAGTGAAAATATCTGATCCACACATCCCCTACTTCTGAATCGACATTGCTCATTATGCAATTGCCTGTCAACCAGATTCTTAATTCTATTAAGCACAATCATGCAAAGAACTTTACCTGGAACAGAAAGTAGGCTGATACTCATATAGTTATCACAAGAACTGCGATCACCTCATTTAGAAATGGGGATAATAATAGCTGTGGTAAAATCTTTTGGAATCGTGCTTTTATTGTAAAATATAGTCAAAATTTCAGTCATCCAAGTGGCAACTGAAACATTTCCAGCTCTAAGCATTTCTGTAGTAATTTCATCTGCCCCTTTGGATTTATGAAGTTTAAGTTTAGAAATAGACAAAATAACTTCAGTCTGTGTTATAGGGCTAACATTAATGCCAGTAATGCGTCTATCACCATTACAAACAATGGGAGTAGAACTAACTACATTGTTTAGAACATCACTGAAATGCTCAGCCCACCTAGCCATGACAGAATCCCCTTACATTGTTTATCCTTCAATCCCTGTATGCCTGTCCATTTTCTACCACACAAAACGTTAACAATCTGGTACAGCTCTCTGCTGTTGTGCTGTCTAACTTCTTCCTCAGCTTTTGTCAGCCAAGCCATTAAGCCAAAGATTCTTCTCAGCAGCTAACTGATCCTTTACTCATTTAGTAAGCTCTCTGTAAGGACATTCCTGCATTTCTTTCTGAAATAAGCTCAAGTGCCTTATTAAAATAATTCTGCCTCCTCTGCTCCTTTTTTCCTAAAAAAGACTGTTAGTTTCCAAAAAAGCCTGTTTAAAATGGCCCCATTCTTCCTCAATTTCAGTAGTAAGCAAACCATGACTGTCATAATGACTAAGTAACTTATCATGGTAAGCTCTAGCAATAACTGGGTCTTTCAGAGCTTCGGTATTAAAGGTAAATTTTTTAACCTTAGCACAACACTTTTTAAGTTTAAGCTGCAATACAATTTTAACAAGGTAATGGTCAGATCCAATTTCAGCTCCCCTATGTGCCCTGGCTGTCCCATGGCCGAGTGGTTAGCGCGCTTGGCTACTGATCTAAGGGACCTGGGTTCGAGCCCTGGTTAAGGCATGGCTGTCTGTGTCGTTTTTCTGCTGAGGGCCTGCCATCCTCTCAGACCTTCTACTATGGCATATAAACTGACAGGCTCCTGTCAGACCTCTGTGGCAAGCAGCTGCTTGAGGGGGTATTTATTTTTTATTTATTTATGTGCCCTGGTATTCCTAACAGAACTAGCTCATTTGCTGTGAATTAATATATAATCAATCATATTCTTATGCAGCCCATCAGGTGAAACCCATATGTACTTATGTATGTCGCAGTGTTTGTTATAAGTGCTATTTATTCTGAAACCATTCAGTTTACTTCTCTGTAGGAGACATTTCCCATTGCAGCTATCAATACCAAAAGGGCCTATCACCCCTCCTCAAAGGTCAGAATCAGTACCAACTTTGGCATTGAACTCACCTAGAACAAGGGTAATATCTCCTTTCTTGACAGAATTCAAAATATCCTGAAGTTGTCTGTAAAACCTATCCTTCTCATCCTCATCGGCATCCTCAGTGGGGGCATAACAACAGATAAGATTGAAGTCTTTAATGCTCGTCTGAAATTTTGCTTTAAGAAACCTTTCATTAATGCACTCATATCCTAGAAGAGCATCACTATCATGTCTGCTGAGAAGCAGACCCACGCCTTGGTGATGCTGTCCATCCTCCCTCCCTGTAAAGAGAAATTAAAAGTTATTTTTAAGTATCTCACCTTTACCTGTCCATCTGCAAGCCTAGAATATCTAGGTTATAGCACTGGAATTTCTTTGTGAGGGCATCAAGAGAATAATCTCTATGTAATGACCTCACATTCCACATTCCTGCAGAGAGAAAATGATTAATAGGATTTTTAAAGAAACCAGGTTTATTGAGATAGGTAGGGCCAACAATATCAAACAGCCCCCTGATCGCAGGCATGGGGCAAAGACCTGTTCCTGCTCCGCTAAAGGCACCGATACTGGTAAGAACTTCAGGCACCACCTTTTCAATTGGACTTTTTCAAGAGCCACATGTCCTGCCTGAGACACATTACTCCAGTTTAGGCTTGACGATGCCCAACTAGCTAAGTGAAGTTCAGGTACCTGCGATGTCCTCTGATTAGGATTATCCACCAGCTGATATAAGATGGCCTGTAAATGGTAGCTAGGTAGTCACTGGAAGGAGAGCTATGCACCAATCCCCTGTGGTGATGCATAGAACCGGCCAAGCCTAGCATCTAATTTCTGACCCCGCCTCAGCAGCACTCCCTTTTTAAATTTTAAGCCGTTGTTTCAGCTTTACTCTCTCACATGTTTATAGTGATACATCTCACACATGACTAAGTGATGTTATAGAGAACTATCTTACAGGTTAATCAATCTAAATAGATATAATTCTCTATGTCATTGTTAAATAATTTAAAAGCACTACAACTAAACTCTCTGTATGACCTGGTAGCAAAGGTTATTTTAATTTCCTTAAGTTTTACAAGTAAAGAACTTGTCTTATTGAAATATTGGTTCACAGGGAGTTCTTAAAGAGGTAATAGTCTTTAATTGGTGAGAGTTCAAGATTTATGAATTATTGATAAATATTCAAAGTCCCGTTAGGTACATGGAGAGTTTGAAACACAGAAGAGTCCAAGTCCAGTAGATAATTAATTGCTGCCAATGCTGGAACTTACTGCTTGACTGGTTGTTGGTGAGTTGATTGAAATTTTTTTTGTGGTCATAGAGTTATGTCCTTTTTTATATAATACATAGTTTAAATTTATGGAGAAAGTTCCTGATTGTACCACACTTTTAATCGGTTTAGATTGCTAGAATGTTATTGTTAAATGATGATGTGTTTACAATGAATACCATGGCTAACTGGTCCTGAGGGTGTAACCCTTTATTCTAGGTATTCAGAGGGGCCCAGTGCATATAGGGATTTACTTTGTAAATTAAAATTCACATGCTTTGTAAAAAAAAAGATATAACTGTGCAATATTTCAAAAGCATTTTTAAAATCATCAACTCAAGTTTCAGCACTCAAGTTTCAGCATTGAGAGTATCTCAGCATCTCCACTTATCCAAAGGAGCCTGTATGATACTTCAAAAATATCAAACTATCACCTACCTGTGAACTGATATTTTACCATGATATGATCCTTGTAAAACGATGCAATTACAATAACTTTTGATACCAGATAGCATGGATTGTGTAGTTGAAATTCTTTTAAATTATTTAATAGTGACATAGAAAATTAAATCTAATTTAATCATAGTACTGTGATTTTTCCACATTGTTTTCATTATTAATTTTTTTCTCTATGCCATAAGAACTTACGATCAACCACAAATTATGCCATTAAATATTGTCAAAAATCTTTTGAAACCTGCAATGCAGTAGCTACAGGTTTTTCAAAATATAAACATTGCCTAGTTCTGTATCTTATCACTTGTGAACATTGTTCGACACTGTTCACCTTTTTATATAGTCCATCAACCAAGTGTTCAATTCTTTGAACATTTTAACATGCAATAAACTTTAATAGAAGCAGAAAATTTGCTGATGCTCTTGTAATTATCACAAGGACTGTGATCATCTGTTTTGAAAATAGAAATAATTGTGAATAATAAAATACCAAGGAACAACTCATCTATCATCAAAATACTCAGCACTTCACCCAGTCATTTGATGAAAAAATTGTGTGCAGCTCTCAGCATTTCATCATTAATTTCATATACCCATAACAACTTTTTTTTGCTTTAATTTTGAGATTGGAAAATAAGTTTAGTATGATATTTTGTAATGCTCCAAAGATTTAAATACTTTTAAAATTTGTGACCTTTTATCTGATCCAGTATTATTCAAACTCTGGATAGCTTAATCGGGCACTGGGCAGTAATAATAATTTGCCAAATTAAAGTCGAAATTAGGGTTCTATATTATATAGCAGGCATTACTTAGTGAGTAAGAATTAAAAAATAAATGATTGTCAATTTAAATTTTAAATATAATCAAGAATTATCTACTAACGTTGCTCAAGATAAAAAATAGCGAAGATTCAAAAGTTTCTATAACAAACAAAATTTATTTCCAAAATTTTAAACTCGCCAACATCACATGAAAATGTCGACTACAACTTGTAACTTCTAACTACTCACTGCTACTAACAACTTCTACCTACTACTACATCTCTCCATCTCTATTACTCCAACTACTCTGTTCTCTTCTACATATCTAACTGCTTCTCTGCTCTCCTACTAACAAATTCTATCTACTACTCTGTGACCACATGCCACTGATATATCATGTGTTGTACAAAGGCCAGCATGTGTCATGTTGCACACTGGGAAAGACATTTACGTAAACTGATGGGTGCACAAACTATGACACAAGAGAGGGCGTGTCCTTGAACATGCGCGCTTTAGCGGTTAACAGTCAGAAGGTTGGAGTTGCACACACGCAACTCCTGTAGCTCGGAGGAAGGTCGGAACAGTCCACTAAAAAGGAAATAAAAAATCCTCAAACTGGTAAACATAACGTAAATTAAGCAAAACTGGTTAAGGAAAGTAAAAGTGAATGGGTGGATCATCACAATTTGTCTAATATTAAAACTAATAATAAATTGCCTCGATTGCTAACAAGAGAACTGATATAACCACACAAGTCAGAACATAGTTGAAATGTTTAGCCAACTTGGCTCAGTTGGTAGTGCACCAGTCTTGCAATATGCAGTTCCCAGGTTCAAGTTCCAGCTGGGCCAATGCTGAGATTTATCTCTGCATAACTCCCTGCCCTGCCCATGTTCAATAGGGGGCATCAATTGTGTGGGAGAGCTATACCCTGTGCACATTAAAGAACATGCTATCTGGCCTTGATGTGAGGGTACCATCTGTCTCCCAACAGCTGTCCAGTGGGTCCCCTCCCCCCAACTTCTCTGAGCCTTAGGGGTCCTTCTGACCTGGCCATGTAGCCCATTATGTGCAAAAAAGATGCCAAAATTGCAAGACTGGTGCACTACCAACTCAGAGGTAAAAAAACTCAACCTATGACAAAAATCTTCACTTTTTATAATCTTGCCATTTACTTATGCAGCAAACTATTCTTTTGCCATATTGAAATTTCTGATTTAGATTATGTTGATGATTTCACCCTTATAATTAATGATGTTAATAAGATGATTCTTTCATTAGAGCTGTTGATGAAACGTAATAGAATAGATATGGTGATAAAAGAGAGAAAAATAAAGTAATGAAATTGGTCAGTCAGATGGTGCCTTAGTTGCTTTGAACTGTTGCCCTCTTGAGTAGGTGTCTCAGGTTAATTATCGTAGATGTTTAACAGGTACTACTGATATGTGGCATGAGATAAAGAGAAGAATAGGGATTTCTGCTGAGACTTTTAAGAATGCATGGAGAGTGTGGAGAAATAGGCATATACACATAAAGACTAAAATTATGCTGTATAATAGTTCATTCGTTCTAGAGTTAGTTATATGGTAGTGAAATATGGACCCTTTGTAAACAAGATAACAGGAAGCTTGATGCTTTTGATTCTAGATGCTTACACAATATCATGGACATTTGTGGTTTAACTTTGTAAGTAATGATGAGATTAGGCTAAGGATTTGGCAACCTCCTTTTTAAGCAGCTTATTGCGCAGAGAGAGAGATTGTTAGTATGCCATATTGCCTGTATGGATAATTATAGATTAGCGAATAAGGTTATGAACAGTGTGCCTAAAGGCCTCAGAAAGAAGGGGAGACCTAAGATGCAGTGGGCACACATAGTCAAACAGGATCTTATTAGAATTGATCTATAGTGGTCAGATGCAGCAGATGTAGCTCAGGACAGATGTGTTTGAAGAACAAAATTGCACAATATGGCTGGACCATGACTGCATGAGGATTTTGTGTGTGTAAATCTCAAGGTTGCTTGAGGATTTCATACATACTAGAAACATTTTCTGCCAAAAATTGGTGTCATGTAAACTAATTTCTGCTCCATCAGTCTTACACTTGAAATCGGGTTCCATTATAGCTAAAGACTCTAATTTTTAACACAATGTGGAGTAGCATGAGAAAACTTGCAGGAGAAATATTAGGTCAAAATATAAAGTATTTGGGTACTTATGGGGTGGTCCAAACTTTTAAATATAAAAATTCTGAAATCAGAAGGAAAGTAAAAAAAAAATCCTAAAACTCTGTTCTATCACCAGTTCTATTAAATATAGAGCCTTGATATTTAAAAACAATATGTGCCTGAGAAAACTTCATAAGGAAATTTTGGGAATGATTGATTTTCCTAGGAAGTTGCTAGTTTCCATAATCTATAATAAAAGTCTGTGAAATTAATTATACTTTAAGCAGTGCTGATGGTGAATGACTTATTGAGTGTTCATCAATGACATTGACTTGATGGAAATGTGTACATAGAGGGACACACAGAGTTCCTTGAAATTATTTATATTGCCAAATTCCCATTAAATGTGTACTCCTTTGAAACTTAATATCAATTCTTTCTCTATCACACAACAGTGCACTTAGCCAGTCAAGGTGATGGACATTGGCTATTATATAAAGGAATATAACGAAAGCTAATTTCAAAGATCTTCAACTCCTAAAATATAATTTTTATGGGAAATAAGACGAGATTTAATTTAATAATTTTCTCTCAGTATTTATTTTTTGTGAATTAATTACTCCTCAAGCAGCTACTTGCCACAAAAGTCTGGCAGTAGCCTGTTAATATAATAGGCATACACCTATCTTTGATGATTTTTCACGTATCTTTGATGAAGGTGAGACCTTGCAGAAAGACATGAAAAAAATCTCCCATGACTTATCCAGAGCTAAGAAAAATTGTGAAAACTGCAGTATTTGACAGCAGAGTAGACAGTCATAAGAATTATTTTCTCGGATGCTAATTTAAATGTTTTTATATGTTTTATCAAACTGTTTACTAAAATATGTTTTTAGAATTTATGTAAGGATTCTTTCAGTTTTCATATGTTTTTTGTAAATCTTTAGAATAATCAATTCAGCTGTGGAATATTCCATTTCTTATAGCTTTTTTTTAACTTTTGATAAACAAAAATCCAAGCATTTTCAATGACATCAGTCTGACAGGTATCTATAAGTATGATATGCCATTGACATAATCTGTGAGGAAGGTGAGAACACAGCAGAAAATCTTCATGCTTTAAAGTAAAAGAAAAACTATCCATGTCATATCCAAGAGTTCTAAACTTCATTGCTTCATTTTGAAGCCAAGAATACCAGCCACTAAAATTATCGAACGAATATTGTTGAAAAATTAAAATTTCCTGTAGATTTTTATCTTCATATTTATTTTCTGGTGAATTTTTTTTCAGAGATTATAGAATTTTGTTTCCATTGGCATATTATAAAAATTAGTTACTTTTTTTTTCATCTTGGGAGTGTAAATCTTGATGACAGATGGCAACAGTCAGATTTTGTATATTGCATATTGCATTAATTTAATGTGACATAATAGCATATGTAATTATGAGCATTTGTTACTTAAAAATATGTGGGAGAAGTGTTGATAGAAAGTGAAGTTGGCTGACAATAATGAAGTGTTACTGGAATAGCATTTATTGCATTTGCTGAAGTTTCATAAAATTTGAGGATTTCATCTCTACCTACTTCTGTAAAAACTGGTATCCTTTTATGTACATAAAATGTTCTATGTTAGCTACATTCAATATATCTTATTAAATATTCATACTGGAAGACTAGAATGGGAAATTTTACTAGTTAACAGATTGCAGAATTCTAAATTTAATATCTATAAATATACTTAAACATTCCTAATAGTATTTCATATTTTAAGAGATGAGTTCTGTGCTTTATATTTTTTTAGTGTAAATAGGAAGAAAAGAGGAAAAAGAGTTACCATGCCAATGGAAGATGACAGCAGCCAATCTTTGACAAGTGGTATAAATTCTCCTACTAAATCATCAAAAGGAACCCCTATAAAAAGCAGTGCATATCCAATACATCAGGTAATTTGTAGTACATACAATTTCCTGTTTTTAAAATGCCTGTTGAAGACATTTTGTTCACTAACTGTTATTGTACTGTAAGTGTTACTACTTTTTTTTTTTAATGAAAACATATACAATATACAGTCATATCCGAATAATATGACCACCTACCTAATAATGGGAATACCCACCCTTGGCCCAGATGACAGCTGCAAGACAGTGTGGCATGGACGTAATGAGCCCTGGAAGGTTGCCAGAGGCACACGTGCCCATTTGGACTCCAGCAGAGCATGGAGGTTCTAGAGATGACGTGGTTGTGGGTCTGCACGCCGAGCCTGTCAATCCAAATGGTCCCACAAGTGCTCTATGGGATTGAGGTCAGGCGATTTCACCGGCCAAGGGAGAACAGAGACATCACTGTCATGTTCCTGGAACCAGTCATGCACCACCTTAGTGACATGGCAGGGCACATTGTCCTGTTGGTAGACACCATCACCACCAGGGTAAACCTCCAACATGAAGAGATGCATGTAGTCATTGAGGATGGACAGGTAGCTATTGGCGTTCAGGGACACATCCAGTGGTACCAGCAGTCCCAGGTCATACCAGGAAAACATCTGCTCCACATTTATGACATCTGGAGGTACTGGTGTGCCAGCGATCCATTCTTGGTACACTCTTATTACAGCACCTCGTGAACAGCCCATGAAGTCTGCTGTTTCCAAGATGCTTACACCCTTGGCATGGTAGCCAATGATCATTGCTTTTTGAATGTCTGTCAAATCAATACCTCTGCCCATTGTACTCACATTGTGCACCATGGCTCATCTGTCCTGGCCGGCCGCTTATATCTCTGTGTGGTCGACCTTGTCATGCACTCTGACGTGCCTCGGCAGGTACACTGTGATTCCATGGGTGGTCATATTATTCTGATACGACTGTGTATGTTACATTAGGTGAAGTGATAAAAAAGAATGCCTTCTCAAGATATATTATCTCTTCAAAGGACCCATTTACCAGGTAACTCTTAAAAATTTTATCAGAATCATTCATTTTGAGGCAAAACGAAATATAAAATACTACTTCTTAAAAATGATTGTGACCTTGCCATTTAGCCTGTTGCGTGCAAAAAAAGTACTGTTCAGAGGTAAAAACAGCGTAACTCCTCCAAATGGAGACACAGGATGTCCAGTGTATGTGCTGGCTGTGGATGCTGTCAGAGATGTCAACCCAGGAAATCCCACATGTGATCTGTAGGAAAGAAATCTGTGGACGTAGCAGGCTAAGGGAGGGTGTTGAAATCCCATAGGCACTATTGGATGATGTATGCCATATGGAGATGTGCATTATCCTGTTAAAAATGGCACCAGGAGAATGCTTCAGGAAAGGTAGAGATTGGGGCACTGGAATGTTGTTGACTTATTGTTGAGCCATCCAAGTTCATGGACAAACATTAAATGTGTTGTGGAGTCAAGTGATGGCACCCACACCAGAATGCCAGGTGTGTGGGGTACTATAGTACTTTTGGAAGTGTATTGGATCCTGCCACTGGCCGCAGTGATGCCAAATCTAATGCAACCATCATTTGCACATGAATAGAAGAATCACTCATCCAAGAAGATGATGTGTTGCCATTCCTTCTCTAGTGACACATGCTTGATGCATCACAGTTGATGTGCCTGGTGGCGATAAGCAGTTATAGGCAACTTGTAATTCAGCTTCATTCAAATGTCATCAAATGTGTGTGGACACTGGTGCATGCATTGTAGGTGCCACGTTGCATTGGATTGCTGTAAATGTTACACAGGGGTTGGTGTTTGCTTGTCGGTGCTTGTCTTCTCATGGTGTGGTGCATATGCAGGGACCTAAGCCATGGCAATCTGAAGTGGTACCTGCCCTCGTCCACTGCTCCAAACATTGTGTTACAGTGCTAATTCTGCAACTGAGATGGTTGGCTATGTGATGGGCAGGGCAACCTGCCTTATGTATCCCCATGATTTGTCCCTGTTCGAATGGTCCTAGCTGCTGCTGATGTACTCACATTTATTGCCTTAGCATAACTGATGATATACAATATGCACTGTTTTCCACTTCCGCTGATTTATCTGATGTGTGCTGCAGTAGGTTTTATTGAGTTCCCAGGATCGACAGTGTTGCCTCTATTTCTGGTTCCAGGTAACATCATGTTGTTGTCATTGGAATCATTTACCTAGGACCTCCAGTACTATGTGTGGTAATGGTATCGCCCTGTAATGCTCCAAAAGTATGTTATTTGCTAAATAGCTGAAACTCTGGCAGCAGGAAATGATGATGATCGAATATGATGGAGAAACTTAATGATTTATATATGAAATGGAAGCTTGTAATTCAGGGAGTGTCACAGGCTATAAAAAATTCACCCCCTAAAAAAAGGTAGGGGGGGAAATATGAAAGCTATCACTCTACTATATCACCAGAATGGGATGCCAAAAGTAACAAACTATGCATCAAATGAAAGTTTGTGCCACATGGAGTGTCATAAGCTATAAAAAGACCACTCACATGTGCTTTCTCTCCCACCAACCCACTAGAAAGGGGGAATGTGAAAATGATTGTTCCCCTATATCTCCTGAACATGAGTATGAAAGTAACAAACTATGCATCAAATGAATACTTCTGACTCAGCGTCATCATCATCATCCTCAAGCAGCCATCAGCTACAGAGGTCCAGATGTTTGACATTGTCTGCCCACCACATCCTTGGCCTCCCCCCCCCCCTCCTCTTTCTGAAGCCTTTAGGCACACTGTTCATAACCCTATTCGCCAATCTATAATTATCCATACGGGCAACATGGCCAAACCAACGGAGTCTCTCTCTGCACAATATTATGCTTAGGGGAGCTTGCCGACTCTTTTGCCTAACCTCATCATTAGTTACAAAGTTGAACCACCTAATGCCCAAGATACTGCGTAAGCATCTAGAATCAAAAGCATCCAGTTTCCTGTTATTTTGTTTACAAAGTGTCCAAGTTTCACTATCATAACTAACCCTAGAAAGAACGAAACTATTAAACAGTCTAATTTTAGTCTTTAGGTGTATACACCTATTTCTCCACAATCTCCATAGATTCTTAAAAGTCCCTGCAGCAATCCCTATCTGTCTGTTAATCTCATACTGCACATCACCAGTATCTGTTACATAGCTCCCAAGATAATTAAACTGTGACACATGCTCAAGACTGCAGCCATTCAGATTAACTGAATCACAGCTTGCCTGACCAATTTTCATCCTTTAGTTTTCTCTCTGTTTACAACAAAACCTACTCTACTACCAGTTTCATCAACAGCTCAAATGAAAGAGTTCGTCTCATCAACATCATTTGCAAAAAGGGCTAAATCATCAGCATAATCTAAATCAGATATTTTTGCATCTCCACACCATTTAAGACCAAAATCTTTCCCTTACAGTGAATTTTGCATAACATAATCAGTAACCAAACTAAAGAGAAAAGGAGATAAAATGCACCCTTGTCGAAGATCAGAAGTAATGCTAAACCAATTGCTACAAGCCTTACTAAATCTCACAAACGACTCAGTGTTGTTATAGAGAGCTTTCATTATGTTAACTAATTTGTCTGGTATACCATATGATCTCACAATCAACCACAAATTATGACAATCAACAAAGTCTAAAGCATTGTTTAAATCAACAAAGCTAACAACCAAAGATTTCTGAAACTCAAAACATTTTTCAAGAATCTGCCTAAGTGAAAATATCTGATCTACACATCCTCTACCACTTCTGAATCCACAATGCTCATCACACAATTGCCTGTCAACCAGATTCTTAATTCTATTAAGCACAATCATGAAAAGAACTTTCCCTGGAAAAGAGAGTAGGCTGATACCCCTATAGTTATCACAAGAACTGCGATCACCTTTTTTGAAAATAGGGATAACAATAGCTCTGGTAAAATCCTTAGGAACCATGCCTTTATCATAAAAGATATTCAAAATTTCAGTCAGCCAAGTGGTAACAGAAACATTCCCAGCTCTAAGCATTTCCGTAGTAATTTCATCTACACCCTAGAATTTATGAAGTTTAAGTTTAGAAACAGCCAAAATAACTTCAGATTGTGTTATAGGGCCAACATTAAAGCCACCAATTCATCTATCATCATTGCAAACAATGGGAATAGAACTAACCACATTGTTTAGAACATCAGTGAAATGCTCAGCCCACCTAGCCATGACAGAATCCTCCCCTTCTATAGCCTTACCATGTTTATCCTTCAATCCCTGTATACCTGTCCGTTTTTTACCACACAAAACATTAACTGTCTGGTACAGCTCTCTGCCGTTCTGCTGTCTAACTGCTTCCTCGGCTTTGTCAACCAAGGCATCAAGCCAAAGATCCTTATCAGCAGCTAACCGATCCTTTACACATTTAATAAGCTCTCTGTAATGCTTTCTATTAGGAGTAGTAGGGTATTGATTAAGGACATTCCTGCAGTTCTTTCTTTCTGAAATAAGCTCAAGTGCCTTATCACTTAAATAATTCTGCCTCCTCTGCTCCTTTTTCCCCTAAAAGAGTACTGTTAGTTTCCCAAAAAGCCTGTTTAAAATGATCCCATTCTTCCTCAACTTCAGTAGCAAGCAAACCATGACTGTCATAATGACTAAGTAACCTATCATGGTAAGCTTTAGCTATAACTGGGTCTTTCAGAGCTTCAGAATTAAAGGTAAAATTATTAACCCTAGCACAACACTTTTTACGTTGAAGTTGTAAGACACTTTTAACAAGGTAATGATCAGATCCAATTTCAGCTCCCCTATGTGACCTGGTATTCCTAACAGAACTAGCCCATTTGCTGTTAATTAATATATAATCAATCATATTCTTATGCAGCCCATCAGGTGAAACCCATATGTACTTATGTATGTCGCGGTGTTTGTAATAAGTGTTAGTTATCCTTCTACTGTGGCATATAAACTGACAGGCTCCTGTGAGATCTCTGTGGCAAGCAGCTGCTTGAGGGGGTATTTTTATTTTATTTATTTTGAAACCATTGAGTTTACTTACCTGTAGGAGACATTGCTCATTGCCATTGCGGCTACCAATACCAAAAGGGCCTATCACCCCTCCCCAAAGGTCAGAGTCAGTACCAACTTTGGCATTGAAGTCACCTAGAACAAGGGTAATATCTCCTTTCTTGACAGAATTCAAAATATCCTGAAGTTGTCTGTAAAACCTATCATTCTCATCTGCATTGACATCCTCATTGGGGGCATAACAGCAGATAACATTCAAGTCTTTAAGACTTGTCTGAAATTTTGCTGTAAGAAACCTTTCATTAATGCACTCATATCCTACACTAGAAGAGCATCGCTAGCGTGTCTGCTGAGAAGCAGACCCACACCTTGGTGATGTTTATTATCGTTCCTCCCGTAAAAGAGAAATTTAAGGTTATTTTTAAGAATCTGACCTCTATCTTTGCATCTGGTCTCTTGCAAGCCGAGAATATCTAATTATAATGGTGGAATTCTTGTGTGATCAATAGATAAAACTCTGTGGAGAGTCCTCACATTCCAACTACCTATGGAGAGAAAATGGTTAGTGGGATGTTTAAAGAAACTATGTTTATTGAGAGAGGGAATGCCGACAATATCAAACAGTCCCTAATCGCAGACATGGGGCAAAGACCCGTTCCCCCACCACTAAAGGCTGAAGCCATCTACAGTGGGAGACTTCCTCCAATGTAGAATTTGACGATGCCAATAGAAGCAAAGAGTTCAGGTGCCTGAGATGACTTCTGCTCAGGATTATCCACCAGCTGATAAACATATCCTGTGAATCTATTCACTTGGGGCTGTCAACCCACAAACAAACAGAAAACACAGCGGAAGATTTTCCCTCCACAAAAGCCCACCAGTGCAGCAAAATCAGGATCCATAATCAAGCTCAGAGCTATAATTCAATCCAGTCCAGTGGATTTATATGGTCAGCACCAGGACCCTGTGTGGTTGACCACTCCTCAGCAAGGTAGGAAAAAAAACAAAAGTAGCCAGAGTTGTCCAGATCAGTAGGCCACACTAATCTGGCAGCCCTCCCCTTCTGTTCACTTCCACAAGAGAGTATCTCTTCTGAAAGGTACTAACGGTCTGCACCACAAGAAGGCGGGGTCAGACATTAGGTGCTCGGCCTGGCCGGTTCTATGTCATAGGTTATAACAAATGACCCCTCCCATGCTTTCTTCCCCCTAAAAAGGGAAAATGTGAAAACGATTGTTCCGCTATATCTCCAGAACACGAGAGCCAAAAATAAGTCGCATATCAAATGAAGGCTTGTAATATGGGGAGTATTGTGGCTAATAAAAATATCTAATATTTTACTGTATCTTCTAAATGCAAGGGCCTACAATTACCAGTTAGGTGTCAAATGAAAGCTCATATAATAACCGTCATAAACTGTTTCAAATTTCCCCCCTCCACTATTCATCCCCCCTTATAAAAGGGGTGGTGGTGGATTTTTGCAGTGGTCAACCTTACCTAGTTATATCTCAAATTAATGCTTGTGACATCTTTAATATCATGGGCTCCAAAAAATGGGTGGGGAAATGTGGTCAATTTTGTGAGTCATATATCAAATGAAAGTTTCTATGGGTAGGTGTTTTAAGGGAGAAATAAAGAAATACCTGTGTTGGTGTTTTTAGTGAGAAAGAAAAAAATACAGATAAATTTTAAAAAACACCAATGTTGTTATATGCATCCTAAAAAGTATAAAATATAGCACTGATTTAGGCACTCAGCAAAATTACCAGCACCTGTCTCCCTCTCAAGTGAATATAAACTCAGTGACTTATTGCACCATTGTTCTGATTTTTAGGGCACATATAGGAAGATGGGTATTTTTTAATTTTTTCAACTGTGATCAGTCAAAAGAAAAAGTGAACTGGAGAACTTTTTTTTTAAATAAGTAATGAAAGGAATTATGACATGTTATATGCCAAATTAATCGGTATTTAATCTTGGATTTTATGAAAATTAAATATTTAATGAAAAAATGATAAGTGTTATTTTAATTGGGCTTTTTTTTAGAAATGTGTAGTAAGAAAGAAGGCATCTGAGAATGCAAATTAAAATTCGTTTAAAAAAACAAACTGAATACACAAAAATAAGGGGCGGGGGGGTGACTTATAATCTGCAGTTCCCTGGTTTGAGCCCCAGCTGAGTCAGCATTGAGACTTATCTCCACAAAACTCCCCACCCTGCCCACGGTCAATAGGGGACACCAATGGGCTTGGAAAGGCCGCTGTCCGTCAGATGGGACATTAAGCATGGCCCAGTGTGCGGGAGAGCCATACCCTGTGCACGTTAAAGAACACACTGGATGGTGTAACGCTCCAAACAAATGCAAAATACTTGAAGTTTTATGCTCCGGATAGCTTAGACGGGCGCCAGGCAATAATTAACAAATTGCCAAAAGTAGAATAAGTTGATAATAAGTTGATTTAGGGTTCAAATACCAGCTAGCGTTAATGAGTAAGAATCAAAATGATTGTCAAGTAATTTTAAATATAATTCAAAAATCCTTAATTCGCATTGCTCAAGAGAAAAAAACTGTACAGACTCAAAAGGTTTTAAATATAACAAAACAGATTTATTTCCAAAATAATTCAACTCACCAAGACATCAATGAAGAAAACACAACTCCAACTGCTGTGCTACACGCACTGTGCTTGGTGCTACGCACCTTGTGCTCGTGCACTCACTTGTGCTTAAGCTTCTGCACTAACTCCCCCGTGACTCGCAGGTCACCGGTTTTTGACAATGAGCCGGCAATGCTTGCCGGGAAAGACATTTACATACTATGACGAACGAAGCAAGCTATGACGCAAGAGGGGGCGTATCCTTGGCACGCACTTTAACGGTACAGTCGGAAGATCGGAGTTGCGCGTAAGCAACTCACAACATCTTGAAAACGAGTGCTGTGATGCCAAAAAGGAAATAAAAATCCCTAAAATGATAAATATAACGTAAATTAAACAAAACTGGTTAAGGTAAAGCAAAAGTGAACGATGGGGCATCACAATGTCCTTGACGGGAGGCTACTATCTGTCTCCTAACAGGTGTTCCAGTGGGTCCCCTCCCCCAACCTTCTCTGAGCCTTCGAAGTCCTTGTGACCTGGCCATTTAGCCCATAGTGTGCAAAAAAGTGCCGCTCAGAGGTACCACAAAAATAATGTATAAAGCATATGAATAGAAAGGCTAATTATTTCTGAATAACAGAAAAATATTACCTTTCTTGAAGTAAAAAATATATGTTTGGTAATTTTTTTCTTAGTGATATACTTTGAGAAATTAAAATTATTTTGTTAACTCTGCTCAATCAAGTAAAAGATTGAACTTTGGCTATATTTTGAGAAAAAAAAATCCAATCAAAAGAAATAGGCCATGTTATATTGAGCAAAGGAAGACCATTTAATTGTGGTAAAAAAGGCATGTGAAAAAAGGCATTTTAACTTCAGTAAAAATATTTTTTAAATTAAATTTGTTGAATTTTTTTAAAGTATATCATTACTTTAAGTAATAAAATAAAAATAAATACTCCCCCTAGGAGTATTCCTAGGGGGAGTATTTCTTCCCACAGAGGTGTGACAGGAGCCTATCAGTTTATATGCCGTAGGAGAAGGTTTGTGAGAATGGTGGGGATCTCAGCAGAAAAACAGTAATCCATCCCATAACCACTTGGCTATGGGATGGTTGATTTTAATATAAATTGTTAATAATATTTCTATCACTACTTCTGATGGGACTTTTAACGATCTATGGAGAGTGTGAAGAAATGGGCATATACATCTAAAGCTTAAAATTAGACTGCATAATAGTTTAATTCTTTTTAGAGTTAGTTATGGAGGTAAAATTTGAACACTTTGTAAACAAGATAACAGGAAGCTTAATGTTTTTGATTCTAGGTGCTTTATGCAATATCTTGGGCATTTGGTGGTTCAACTTTTTAAGTAATGAGGTTAGGGAAAGGAGTTGCCAACCTCATTTGAGCAGTATATTGTGCAGAGAAAGACTTCGTTTTTGCCATATTGCCCTTATGCAAATAGCGTTATGAACAGTGTTCTAAAGCCATCAGAAAGAGGGAGAGACACTGTTCATCTTGTTGTATAGTCCATCAACCAAGTGTTCAATTCTATGAAACATTTAAGCATGCAAGGAACTTTAATAGGAGCAGAAAATATGCTGATACTCCTGTAATTATCACAATAATGTGATCATCTGTTTTGAAAACAAAAATAATTGTGACTAATTAAATGTCTAGGAACAACTCATCTATCATTAAAATACTCAGCACTTCACTCAGCCATTTGACAACAAAATTGTATGCAGCTCTCAGCATTTCATCATTAATTTCATATACCCATAATAACTTTTTTTGCTTTAATTTTGAGATTGGAAAATAAGCTCAGTATGATATTTAGCTAATATTAACGCTAATAATAAATGCCTCGATTGCTAACCAGGGAACTAATATAATCACACTATACGAAAATTGTTGAAATGTTTAGTCATCTAGCTCAGTCAGTAGCACACCAGCCTCTCAATCTGCAGTTCCCAGGTTTGAATCCCATATGGTCCAGTGTTGAGATTTATCTCTGCTTAACTCCCTGCCCATGGTCAGTAGGGGACACCATGTGTTTGGAAAGGCCACAGTTTATCAGATGGGATTTTAAACTGTGTCCCCATGTGTGGGAGAACCATACTCTGTGCTCATTAAAGAATACATTGTCAGGCCTTGACGTGAGGCTATCATCTATCTCCCAACAGATGTCTAGTGGGTCCTCTATCCCAACCTTCTCTGAACTTTAGGGGTCCTTCTGACCTGGTCATTTAGCCCGTTGTGTGCAAAAATTGCCACTCATGGGTAAAATAACCCAATATATAACAAAATCTTCACTTTTTATAATCTTGCCATTTTTATCGTTCAATATTTATATGGTAAACTATTTTTTGTCATATAAAAATTTCTGAATTTTATTATGCTGATGATTTTGCCCTTATAACTACTAATGATCATGAGATGGATTTTTTCATTTGAGCTGCCGATGAAATGTAATAGAATAGACTAAGTTTGGTGATAAACAGAGGTGGTGCTTCAGTTGCTTTGAGCAAGTGTCTCAGTTTAATTATCATAGGAGATGTTTAACAGATACTGCTGATGTGTGGCATGAGATAAAAAGAAGAATAGGAGTTGCTGGTGGGACATCTAAGAATTTATGGAGAGTGTGGGGAAATAGATGTATAAACCTGAAGACTAAAATTAGGCTGTATAATGGTTCTTTCTTTCTAAGGTTAGTTATAGTAGTGAAATATGGACCCTTTGTAAACAAGATAACAGGAAGCTTGATGTTTTGATTCTAGATGCTTATGCAGTATCTTTTGGGCATTAGGCAGTTCAACTTTGTAAGTGATGAGGTTAGGCTAAGGATTCTGCAATTTTCCTTTAAGCAGCATATTGTGCAGAGAGATTCTGTTGGATTGCCCATGTTGCCCATATACATAATTATAGATTGGCAGATAGGATTATGAACAGTGTGTCTAAAGGCCTCAGGAAGAGGGGGAAGCCTATGATGTGGTGGGCAGACATTATCAAATAGGACCTTGTTAGAATTGGTCTGCATTGGTCAGATGCAGCAGATGTGTTTGGAGAACAAAATTGCACAATATGGATGGACCTTCGTAGCCCATGACTGCTTGAGGATAATAATGATGATATGAATTATATAGTTAAACTTTTTTGGCATATATGTAGGCTTGGTGAAGCTAATTTTTTTTACTTTGGCAGTGTAAGTTTTGATGGTGCATAATTTGGTGTCATTCGAAGATGATCTTTTACTGTGTGACAACAAACAGATAATGTAATTGGCCTAGAGCAGTGCTGTCCAACTTCTCTAAGACCGCGGGCCAGTTTTTCCTTTGCAATAGTTTTCATGCCAAAATAAAGTATAGGATAGGATAGGTAATTGAAAAGTCAGTTCATGTCACCTCAAAAATTTATTTTATTTATACGAAAAATAAGAAGTAATAATAAACCTCAAAAAATTATTTATACAAAAAATAATTAATAAACTTCAAAAACCTCAAAAAATTATTATATTTATATGATAAGTAATAATAAATCTCAAAAAATAATTTTATTTATACGAAAAATAATAAGTAATAATAAATTAGTATAAATTTTCTAAACTTTATCAAATATTTAATAAATTTAATGGGAGAATTGTGGTCGTAGTTGTTGGGCAATAATTTGTTTTATGTCCATATTGATATTTGTTGTTGCGAGCCAAAGTATATGTTCAAGTGTAGAGTCTTTCAAGGAGTTTCTTTATCTCAATTTTATATATTTCATATCAGAAAATGCACGCTCGCAGATATATGTATTTCTGAACCTAGAAATTATTTGGAGTCCAAAATCTTTCATTTTTGGATATTTTTCTTTAGGCAAATTTTGAACAATTCTATTCAGTTTCTCTATTAGATGCAATAATTGGGTCGGCCTGAAGGTCACACAATTCCATGTGATATTTAGGATCTATGGTGCTAATATCAATATTTAATGGATTACTGAATAAATATAAACTTTGCTTAAGGTCATCAAATTGAGAAAATCTTATATTAAAATCTTCAATTAGGATATCTAATTTAGGAAAAAAGTTTTCAAAAATAACTGTTTTACTATGTTGCTTCATTTTCTTCGTAGAACTCTTTACAAGTTTCAAAATGAATTAAATTGTTTTCCTGCAAATTTGACTTCAAAAATTGTCGTTTGTTTCTAAACCCAGTAACATGATTATAAAGGCAGCACACGTTTTAATCTTTTCCTTGTAAGGATTTATTCAAGACATTTAAATAATCTGTAATGTCTGTTAGGAAAGCAAGTGAACATAGAAAATTTCCATCAACAGAACTTGCTATTAAATCTTCATCAGTGCCCACTTCCATGAGAAAAGGATGAACTTCTTTTCGAAGTGTAAAAATTCCCTTGAGGCATTTTCTGGCATTTAACCAGAGAATATTACTATGTAAAAGCAGATCGCCATACTCAGCATGCAATTCGTCCAAAAAAGCTTTTTATTTTCTGTGTGTAAAAGAACGATTTCCCCCAAGAATTAAATTGGTATTTTTTTTTATTTTAATTTAAATTGGTACCTTTTCCATTACGTTGTTTAGTCTCAGCAAAATGCCAATTTTCAGCAAAATGCCTCCTAGTGCACAATACATTGAACATTTAACAGTGCAGGCCATATGCATGTGTAGTGAGAGCGATTCATGCTGTCGTTAGATGCTTCTTATTACTGCAGTTTCATAAAAACATTTTTTTTTACGCCGTACCGCTCTTAAAAGATTTCAGAAGTTTGCCAATCAGCTTAAGAATGTTTTGTAAACTTTATAGAATGAGTAAGTTGAAGATTGCATATCAAGTAAAGTAATATAAGTTGACAAAAATTATAAAGGGGATTATTTATTTAAAATTTCATTAAAAACTTGATTTTGTTCACGGGCCACAAAAATTCTTGTGCAGGCCGTATGCAGCCCGCTAGTTGGACAGCGCTGGCCTAGAGCATTCAGTAGCATATATATTAAAGGCTCATGTGAGTCTATAGCCATGCTATGTAATTAGTATTAATTTTTCACAAATTTGATATAACACATAATTTCATGACGTACTTTCGCCATTTCAAAATGTGATAATTTATGTATCGAAGCCATTTTAGTGTGTTGTAAAATGCAAGTGTGTGAATTTCTGTGTAAGCACTATAAATTTTTAGTATTTGCACATTATATTATTAGTATCTTCAAGAGTATGAAATGGGGCTGTATGAATTTACAATTTATACGGGATGGTCTGTTAACTCTGTGCATTTCAGCATTAAATCATCATACTAATTTTATGGTTTCTGCATCTTCTATCTGCATGTGGTATTTTATTCTCAATCTTGTGAACTTTTTATAAGTAATAAAAGTATGCTTTCTATATGTTTTTATCATTTGTTCTTTGGAAGGAAAGAAAATTAATAGGTAAGTTTTGAAATCGTTTTTTTTTTTATGTGTGATATAGTGTGTAATATGAAAAGTATATATATTAGTGTTTAAATTTTATAGGTGGCTATTCCAGTAACATCTACAGCACTAATAGAAAATATTGATTCTAAGGTACCATCTGATGAACAGGAAACTGATGAACAGATTACTGAAAAAAGGAGAAAAATGGTAAGATACAATTTCATAGACTGCAAAATATTAATTATGTAATAAGTAATATGAAAAAAAACATAAAAAAAAAAACTGAAACAGGTGATCACAAAAAATATTAAGTTAAAAGGTTTTTAAAATTTATCCTTAATAATAGAAATCTTATTAATCCCTGTCAGTTCCATAGATTAAGAACATCTTATCAGAAATCTGAAAAAGGTAGAGGTTGCTGCAGCTTTATATAGTGTAGTCATATAACAAAGGAAAACACTTCGTTTAGCTGGTTAGATTTATTAACACATAGGTAACAAGTTATGCATGAAAATATGCATGTTACATGATGGTATAAGGTGAGCGATTTCAACTTCATTTGGCAGTCATCTTAAGGGTGACACATTGTTCCTTGGGGAAGTGGTCCATTGCTGATGCAGTAAATAAGCAAAAATTATACTTTTAACTGAGGACAATTGAAGGTGAATTATAGCATTCAGTACTGGAGTTTTAATGTTCCTGAGTAGCAATGATCTTCGATCCATGGTTGGGTGCACTTTGAATGTATTGCTGGAATTATTGTCCATTTTGTCATGCTTTTTAATAATTAACAACATTAAGTGAAGACCCAGTGTATTATTAAATATTATTGAAGAGCAAGTATGTCTACTTCTCTTTCAAATTTAATTTATTTGGAAGTAGCTGGGGCTACACCTATGACTACATTTTATTTATTTTTTTCTGTGCCTGCTGAGGATTGGTGAATGCCACAGTTTCTTGTTGCTGACCATTTAAACCCACTGCACTAGCTTATGGTTTTCAGTTTGATTACAGAACCTGGACTTGCTGTACTGGTAGTTCTCTGTTGAGGGAAAATTTACTGCTGACTTTTATGTTTGCCTAAGGGTTACCAGCTCTGAGTTAACAGATGCACAGGATAACTTAATCAGTTGCTCATGTGATGGTTCACCATTAATTTTTACATTCTGTAACCAGATTAATTTATTTATATTGTAATTGATTAATTTATTTATATTGTAATTATTATTTTGGGGCCTTTCATTTTCTTTGAACCATTGCCTTTTGACTGATGCCCAATAACCACTGATGCCAAGGTTACAACCACTTGCATCATCATCAACACATGATCTTGTATGCAAATGTGGCTCACAAGTGTGATGTTAGACATGTTCCATGTTTGACTTAAGCCAGTGTGTGGCTAAGTAGTGAGAGTTGTTAGTGGATAGTTAGTTGAGTTTCGAGTTAGAGGAGAAGTTAATAGAGTGGATTAGAGAGTTGGTGGTGAAAGAGTAGTTGATATTTGTATATGTTTGACATATTTGTGAAAGAGTCAGTATATGAAGTGTTTTGTAGAAGGAATTATTTGATGAGTTAATACTCAAAACTTTTGTATTTTAAGAAATTGCATTTGACTTTATTTTTTTCTCTTGAGCATAGATAAGTTTAGTGTTATTGGAATAGCATTATTTTTGGATAGCCATTTTTTCTGATCTTACATCTGTTTTGATAAAGAACCCTACTTTTTTTTTTTGCAAGATTATTTGCTTGCTGCATGAATTACAAGCTATCTGGCAGTTTAAAATAACATAATTTGGAGCATTACAGTCATTAAACTTGATCAGAGGCCATCACAGTACCTGAACCTTTACTTCTATGAGCATTGTCACCTATGGAGTAATTTTTTGCAGACAGTTTAGTTTTTATCGTGTTTCTAGTTCCTGAAAAATTCCATCTGTAAAGGTGGTTCTGAAGTTGCTACCAGCATTGGTGACAACCCCTTAGTGGTGGGGGGAATGGTCTTTGTTCCATGCCTGTGATTAGGAGGCTGTTTGATATTGTTGGCCATCCTTCTCTCAATAAGCATAGTTTCTTTAAAAATCCTACTAATAATTTTCTTATATAAACACTGCGAGTTAAAAGTGAGGACTCTGCACAAAGATTACTCTCTTGACATCCTCACTCAGGAATTCCAGTGTTATAACCTAGATATTCTGATCTTGCAAGAGACCAAATGGATAGGTAGAGGTCAGATACTTAAAAATAATTTTAAATTTCTCTTTTCAGAGAGGGAGGATGGAAAGCTTCTCAACAGATAAGCCAGTGATGCTCCTTTAGGATATGATATGACTGCAATAACAAAGATTTTGTACATCTAAATTTAAAACTAAGGTTAAAGACTTATTAGTTGTGTTATCTGTTGTTATTCCTCGTAAGAAGATTGATGAGGTTAAGAAAGATAGGTTTTATGGACAACTTCAGGATATTTTTAAGTCTGTCAAGAAAGGAGATATTACACTTGTTCTAAGTGACTTCAGTGCTGAAATTGGCAATGACTCTGGCCTTTGGAGAGGGCCTTTAGTATTGGTAGCTGTAATGGCAATGGTTTTTTTTACCTCTGAGTGGCATTTTTATGCACACAATGGGCTAAATGGCCAGGTCACAAGGACCCCCAAGACTCAGAGAAAGTTGGGGGAGGGTCCCCACTGGACAGCTGTTAGGAGACAGATGATAGCATCCCATCAAGGCCATCCAGCATGTTCTTTAACATGTACAGGGTATGACTCTCTCACACACACTGGGACACAGTTTTATGTCCCATTCAGCAGATGATATCCTTTCCAATCCCATCAGTTTCACTCCTAGTTTAACATTAGTATCACATTTGGTTTTAGTAGTGGGAAATTGCTATGAATGCTGAGATAAATGATAAAAATAATTCTAGGAATACTGAAATGGGTTTAAGAAAGAAAAGAGAGAGTAAAATGGGGGGGGGGGGGGGGGAATAGATGTACATATTTCCCATTTGCTTCTAAAATCATCTCTTTTAACAAATAGCAAT
Organism: Ryuthela nishihirai; assembly: GCA_038380435.1. Lineage (NCBI taxonomy): Eukaryota > Metazoa > Arthropoda > Arachnida > Araneae > Heptathelidae > Ryuthela > Ryuthela nishihirai. The sequence continues at coordinate 527,100 of JAWZYU010000023.1, read as the reverse complement.
TTTTGGGGGAATTTTGAAACTTGAAGAAAAATTAGTTTGTAGTAAGTCAGATCAAACTCAAGAACTTAAAACCATGACAGGAGTTGTCTCAGTATAGTGTAGCAGAGATGAGCAAATCAGCTTTGCTGTATATCATGTCTAAAATATTGCAATCAGATCATCTAACAAGTCATATCATACCTTAGTAAAATATACATGAAATGGAAAGGGGGCAGGGGTGGCTCAGTCGGTAGCACGCCAGGCTCGTAATCCGTTATTCCCAGGTTCGAGTTCCAGCTGGGTCAGCATTGAGATTTATCTCCACAAAACTCCCCGTCCTGCCCACGGTCAGTAGGGGACACCAATAGGCTTGGAAAGGCTACCATCTGTCGGATGGGACGTTAAGCCATGGCCCCATGTGTGGGAGAGCCATACCCTGTGCACATTAAAAAACACACTGGATGGCCTTAACGGGAGGCTACCATCTGTCTCCCAACAGCTGTTCCAGTGGGCCCCCTCCCCCAACCTCCTCTGAGCCTTCGGGGCCCTTGTGACCTGACCATTTAGCCCATGGTGTGCAAAAAAGTGCCGCTCAGAGGTAAAACAACCCAACCCATGAAATGGAAAAGGTAAGCATTATTTTTCAAGCTCAAATTATACTTTTTATGAGATATATTTAAGAAAATATTCAAATGGGAATTTTTTTAATTGAATTTTTTGCAGTGTGTTGTACTAAAGACAGATGGAGCTGTTTTGGGGCTCTCATTTTTAGTTATGTCAATATGTATAGTCAATGGGAACCCTGGAAGGGTTAAAACATATAAATCTGAGAAATACCACATACTTGTATGGTTTATAATTTTATTGAACATTTATAGATATAACAAATGTAGAGGTGCAAGCAAAAATATTTTTTAAGTCATTGAATGAAATAATGTTGATCCTGCTCCTGTCTTTTGTAGACAAGGGAAGAACGTAAAATTGATGCAATTATGAGAGCCTTTGAACAAATGGAAAAAGCTGCTAAACGACGACAGCAAGCTTTGGAACGTTTAGCACAACAAAAAGCTCAACTTAAACCAGATGACAACCAAGATCAAATGGAAGGAACTTTACTTTCCAAAGAAGAGGAAAGGCAGAATCATCTTTCAAGTGCAGAAATCTTTTGTGGAGATGAAGAAAAGTCTGTTCCTATTGCAGTTACTACACTTACTACACCACAGATTTTGAAACAAAAAAAAGGGTATGTTAATTTTTAAATTTGGTATGTTTGATATGCTTAAAACATATTGTTTTTTAAATATTTTATTAGGAATTCTTGAGAATAATTAAATTGTTTTGAATTAATTTTTATTTTCAACACTAGTGGTTAACAAGATAAAATGGCTTATGTTAACAGTGGCCAAACGTTTTGAAGTGTCATTTGATTTTGAATGTTAAGTAGCATGGTTTTTGGGTATAATCATTGATTTAGTAACCTGGAAATCTATATATAGCAGTCATTAGAAGATAAATCTTGTCTACAGTTGATAAATAACCGACTCTTTCCTGTCATAACAGAATTTTTGAAAAGCTCAAAAATATCTGCAATGGTATGTTCTATTATCATCTCTTTTGCTAATATTTTTAGATGTTCTGTACTCAAAATCATATTTCAGCCAACTTTATAGGGTAGTAGCTCTGCATCTATCTGGTTGACAACATTTGATATAAACAGCTGCATTGACTGAACCCCATGGGTGATAGATAGCATAGTTCCTCTGAGCATCCATCAGGCAGTTCCCCCAAATCCCAGGCAAACTTCCCCCAAACACACACAGTTTGCTTCTGTTTCATGTTTGCACAGTTTTGCACAGTTTTCATCTGCTGCTTTTGCCTGCAGCAAAGTGTTGGTGGATTTCCACTGTTGCTGGAACTCCATTGTGCTGCACCATTCACTTGCCATTCTTTAGCTATCACTACAAAGGAATTACCCAAGGACTTAGAGAGTGAAACAGAAGAAATAGTGTGTGTGTGTGGTAAAATTACTGGAACTTCTGAGAGATTCATTATATTTACAAATAAACTTCGTGACTAGAAATATGAAATCAAACAATGTAGTTGAATGTGGGCATAAGAGTATGGGAGAGGGGTCTGTTATACTTTACCACTATTGAAGACAGTGATGCAAATTTTCCCTTCATTTACTTAGATCACTTACATTAATGCCTTGATTTAAAATTTGCACCCCCCCCCCCACCACCACCATCTTAATACCATGTACCAGTATCCTCTGGGATGCTTCGTGAACCCACTTTGTTCTCCCATAATGTGACTAATGGTTCAATTTGTGATCTCTCATATTCGTGCTTTTATGTATAAATAATTTGTGCGTAGCAGGGCTCTAATTTGTGCATAGCAAGGTCCTTTGGCAACCATCTTGCCCCCCTAATCTCTGTATCAGTGTAGACTGCAGCTATGATTAGAGAGCAGTTGACAACACACGACTTGCATCTCCCTCCTCATCCACCAAATAATTCACACCCTATTACTTCATTCAGGACAAACAGACTAAGTCTGTTTGTCTTGATTGAAGTAATAGCAGAATAGTAGCAGTCAGACAGCTGACTATCTGAGGCACTTCAAAAATGAAACAGAAGCAAACTGTATGTGTTTGGGGGAAGGGTCACTTAAACTGCCTGATGGATGCTCAGAGGGGCTATGCTATCACCCATGGGGATTCAGTCATTGCAGCTGTTTATATCAAATGTTGTCAACCAGATAGATGCAGAGCTACTATCCTATAAAGTTGACCGGAATATGGATTAAAGAATGTTAAGGTAAGTTCAAATTTTATAGTTAAAGCCTTTAAAATTTGTTTATTTTAAAAATTCGTAAATTAAACCTACTTTATATGTGGGTCATTGCTAACAAACACAAATCAAACAGTTTTCAATGTTCATAGAGTATAAAAATGGAACATGATTTAATAACTTTTCATTTACCCCACATTGTTTGAATATATTTTTAAAAATATTGTTTTTGCAGTCATTTAAACAATGTTAATGTTCTTGTAGTCTTCCCTGTATTTTCATATCATAAAGGTAAGGTAATAAGGTCAGGTAAAACAGATCACCCTACCAGAACTTTTCATTGTGCACAGACTTTATAATAACAATGCTATTGACAATTTAGATTAACAAAAAACTTCAACAATACATCTTGTATGCACTTTGAAAATTACCGTTAGATTGTAAAACCATCAGGTTTGGCTATTTGGCTCACAGCAATTGCCTTGTAAATCCCCAACTTTGTCATCTTCAACTTTGTTGAATGTAGTCATTGTAGATGGAATCAATTTAGTTATCATTGACATAGTTGTTGAACTATGTCAATCAAAGTAGCCATGTAGAAAATGCTATTCTCTGCCTACCTTATTTATCAACTGTAATAGACAGTACATAAGTTTACTTTGAACACCATTATGGCTTTCATCTTATGATAAATATTATGTCTGTCCTGCCATCCTCTCAGACCTTCTACTGTGGTATATAAACTGACAGGCTCCTGTCAGACCTCTGTGGCAAGCAGCTGCTTGAGGGGGTATTTTTTTTTAATGTATGTGCAACTTATATTCCGGTATCTTAAAGCTACTTTGATTGTTAGATCATACTACATCATTTCTTCTGTGATTTATTCATATGCAGTGTTATAGAGGGTATTTTTTAAATTAAATTTATGGTATGTACACTGTGACTTTAATAGTCTAATATGCTGATTAAATTGTTATGTTTATAGCTAAGACCCTATTCAAGATATGACAGATCCCTCAATAGACTCTTAGCCCACTTAAAATTCACATTTAGATGTAAAAACTTATACATAATTTCCATCCTCCTCTTCCTCCTCCTCCTCAAGCAGCCATCTATAACCTTCTATAACCTTACCTTGTTTATCCTTCAATCCTTGTATGCCTGTCCATTTTCTACCACACAAAACATTAACTATCTGGTACAGTTCTTTGCTGTTGTGCTGTCTAACTGCTTTTACGGCTTTGTCAGCCAAGCCATCAAGCCAAAGAATCTTATCAGCAGCTAATAGGAACAAGAAGAAAGAGCTAGTCTACTTATGCAAGGAGATGCTGGCAATGTTTTATAGTGACCCCAGAAGGTTAATGCACATTGTCACAGGAGATGAAACATGGTTTTATTACACGTCCCAGAAAGGCAACGTTGTTTGGTTTGCTGAAGATGAACTGCAACCCCAAATCATCCGACAAGACTTTTACTCATGGAAGAAAATTTTCACAATTTTTTACCTATCTTTCTATTGCTTTTGTCTTTGACATTTGTCATTTGGTCAGTTTGACAAAACGTTTTTTCACCTTATCTTTCGAATGCAATGGAGAAACTTAATGATTTATGTGCCAATTGAAAGCTTATGATGTGGGGAGTGTCATTGGCTATCAAATATTGACCCCTGTGCATTCTTTTCCCCTAGAAAAGGGAAAATATTAAACTATTCAGTTATATTTATAGAACACACAGGCCCAAAGTAATCAGCTATGTGTCGAATGAAAGCTTGCGATGTGGGGAGTGTTGTAGGCTATAAAAAAATTGTCCCACCATGCCTTCTTCCTCCATAAAAAATGGTAAATAGAAAGTTGTCCTAATTTATCATCAGGATGCAAGGGCCTTCAGTTACGAGTTAGGTGTTAAATGAAATCCCCACTATTCCCTCTGATAAAATGTGGGGAGGGGATTTTTGCGGGGGGTCGACTTTAAAGAGTCATATCTCATATTAAAGCTTGTGATGTCTCCAATGTTCTGGTCTACCTCAAACATGACTCCAAAAGTGGGGTCAAATGTGCTTGATGTTTATGAGCTGTATAAAAAAAGTTTTGGAAGGTAGACGTTTTTAATGACAACAAAAAAATATATATAAAATAAAATTTAAAAAAAATATCTATCTTCTTATAGGGCTCTAAAAAATAGAAAATAAAACTGAAGCATGTCGATGGTGCAATCGGTCTATGAGTTCGAATTCGCCTTGAAGGAAGGTAGGGCTCCAATTTACCTACTCGACAAGATTGCCTGCACCCTATCTACCTTTGGAGTCAATGCGAACTCAGTGATGGATTGCACCATCGTTATGCTTTAGGTTTATTTTCTACTTTTTAGAGCCCTATAGGAAAACGGGTACCTTACCGGAAAAAATAACTGTAAATGACCAATACTACACCAACGTTGTTTTACCCACAATGATTAAGGAGATGAAGGAATAGCATTCAACAACAAACATGTTAAGGGTTCTCATTCTTCATGACAATGCCAGTGCTCACAAAACCCAGCAAGTTATGGCCTATCTGGAACAGAAAAAAATCAAATATCTATCCATCCTGCATATTCACCTGATTCTGCACCATGTGATTTTTTGTTATTTCCAAAAATTTAAAAGGGACTTGCTGGGAAACCTTTTTCAAGGGTGCAAAACCTTGCAAAATGTGTTCATTCAGAGTTGTAGACTATTCCCCAACAGGTGTATTGCCAAGTGTTTTATAATTGGCATAGACATCTGCAACTTGTATTGATGTGGGAGAGAAGTACTTTGAAGGACAGTAAAAAATTTTTTTGAGGAAGTGCAATGGTTTTTGTTCACCAGATGCTTCTCAAGAATGTTTCAAATGCCCCTCATGATCAGTGTACATCATCAGTGTATATGATCCAGTTCATGAAAAATATTTATAATTGCTTTAAGCGTTACTTATAAACCAATTTAATATGTTGAGAAAATGTTAATTTAAATTTTATATGAAGTAAGTCTCAGGAAATAAGTTTGAGAACTTATGAGTGGCATATCCACTCAAAAGATCTTGGAATGTCTCCAGTTTGGGGTTTGATTTTCTTATTATTCAGTTAAGAAGTGGTAAATATTCAGAACTTGAATATAATTTGAGTGCATTACTACTTCTCAAATAGGAATTTTTTTTCTATAATTCACCCCCCCCCCTCCATTTCTCGTGTTTTTTAAAATGCATTTTTATCTATATACAATATATAACAGGGCTGATCAAGCAGCTTAAAAATAAGAGCTTCATATGAAATTTTACATGTGGCTAAGAGACATAAGTATTTTAAAGTTTTTAAATTTAATTAGTAAATTTGGAATGCAAAAATTCTTAGGCAAATTTGTAGTGAATAAAAAATAAGTTCAATCAGGAGATCGTGGGTTCATATCCCACCCGGCTCAAGACAATTTTTCCTCTAAATATTTGAATCAATTTACAGAGTGGATGGAAATTATTAGTAAAAAATAAGTTATTTAGTTAGTTATGCTATTATTTTTAAATTTTAACTGTTTTTATAATTTTGAAATTAAAAATGTTTTTATGGCCTTTGGCTGCAAGAATTAGAAAATTATCCTAAATTTTTTTGGTTTTCAGTAATGAATATTCTTTTATGAGTTATATAAAACCTTGTTGGAATAGTGTACAGTTTGTATCTTGCTATTTGGCCAGTCCTTAAATGCACACTCAAATATAAACAATTTTGAAATTGATTAGATATAAATTTTCATGGATTCATCTATTAGAAAGCGAAGAAGAGGATCTGGAACACCGGCTCGTCGAAGAATGAGAACAAATAGTGGTGGTTCCGATATCTTATCTCCTGATGAAACTTTGGCTTTGGGAAATATTCTTCAGAATCAGACTTCATCCCCAGTCACTGGCAATTTACCTCTTGTTACATCTGGAACACCAGTGGTCCCATTAGCGTCATCACCTAGCCTTCCTACAACAACTGTAATTCCCAAAACTAAAAGAGTACGTAGAAGAAATTTTATTTTTATATATGATTTACTGATATTTCATTGTATGATATTATTTTAAATTGCTATTATTCTGATTACTTTAAAGGTTATTGTATTAAACTTAAACTTTTTGGTTTTATTTTGATATAAATATACATTATTACAATGTAAATAATCCAAGAGCATATGCTCATCCAGGTTATTGTAATATTTAACACTGGAATAAAGTAATGACAACCTATTTTAACATATATACAATCTTAAACATCTTCAATGATAGTTGATTAACAGAAAAGTATATATATCCTTTTCTCAAACAACAGTGGCAAATATATATAAGTAATTTCATTTTTATTTTTGCATTCATATTGACAGGAAAGTGAAATGTTTAGGAGCTAGCTTAAAGTATGAAAGTAAGGCTCCATATCAGTTATATTTTGGAGAGACTTTCAGTTTTTCTTTGTATATGGAATATCCACAAATGTAATTTCTGAGATCAGGTGGTAAAGAATTTATCATATATGTTTAAATTTTTTTGTGTGGAATGGTTATAATCTTCATTATTTTGTTTTTCAACCTAAACATAGGTTTAAGTGCAGTTGTATATTTCACCATATCATAAAATTCCATAACTAAGGGCAGACTGGATCCAAAATAAGTCCGTACCCTTGGCATATTATTATTCAAAAATTTTCTTTAATAATTTAGCCTGTGAAACATTGATTTAACGTTTTTGGTCTGTTTATTTATGTAAGATTCCAGCTTAAATTACTATCAATTTTTACTCCAAGATAATCTGCCTCTTTGACATTTTGTATTGGATTACATTTACAGTCAATCATTTTAGAACAACTAAGGTCAACTAGGTCATTATTTTTATAAATGGTTTCAGTAAAGTTGAGTAAAGCATCCTTGGCATCAAGCCTTTCCTAAAGCCAAATTGATTTGGTGAAAAAAAGTTGTACTTTATAAGAAAGTCAGTTAGTCGGGGGGGGGGGGACCAGTTTTTCCAAAATGTTCCCAAAAACTGAGATTACTGATATTGGCCTATAATTAGAAAATATATTTTTTATAATAATAGTAATAATTGTATTCATGGCTACATTAGAATAAGTAGTGTATTATATGTAAAAAACTTAAGACAGAATTATTCATTTGCTTGTGAGTAACTTTCCTAACATTTCGACCCCTGACTGGAGTCATCATCCAAGGAGGTTGCAGCTTTTTGGAACTTTCTTTTGTAGTAGTGGTTGCCATATCATAGGTAACCAAAATCCTTGCGCATTGTTCATGGTGCTATCTGTTGACTGTATTAATAATCCCTCTTCTGCTTATGAATGCATATTTTGATTTTTTAATTATTATTGAGTGTTTCAGTCTATTTTACGATTAGTTTTTTTTTCTATGTGTCTTTCCAGTCTTGTTTTATTTTGTTTGTTTTTAATTGCAGCTTTGTGTTAGGGCGGGGGTGGCTCAGTCGGTAGCGCGCCAGGCTCGCAATCTGTAGTTCCAGGTTCGAGTCCCAGCTGGGGCAGCGTTGAGATTTATTTCCGCAAAAATTCCCCGCCCTGCCCACGGTCAGTAGGGGACACCAATGGGCTTGGAAAGGCCGCCATCCGTTGGATGGGATGTTAAGCCGTGGCCCCATGTGCGGGAGAGCCATACCCTGTGCACGTTAAAGAACACGCTGGATGGCCTTGACGGGAGGCTACCATCTGTCTCCCAACAGCTGTTCCAGTGGGTCCCCTCCCCCAACCTTCTCTGAGCCTTCGGGGTTCATGTGACCTGGCCATTTAGCCCATGGTGTGCAAAAAATGCCGCTCAGAGGTAAAACAACCCAACGCTTTGTGTTATTTTATTCCTGTTTCTCCAATATATGGTTTTTTACATTCACATGTTACTTTAAAATTATTCTGCTTTCTCTGTATATATTTTTTTTGTTGTTTGATGTTTGGGGTGTATTTTTTTTTCTGTCCAGGTATGGTGCTATTCTTATATTGAATTTATTGCTCACTCTTTGGATTTTTTCAAATAGGCTTTTATGGTGAAGCAGTTTTTCAGTGAAGTATTGTTTTTCTTTTGTTTCATTTAATTTATCTACTTTATGGTTTTTTTTTTATCTTTAAGGTGAAATTAGCTGGATATTGGTTTTCTGCAAGATTTTTTTCAAGTTTTTTAATTTGCATTATCGTTTGTTCTTCACATGTGTTTTGTAAATGAATTTACTTTATTGCTTGGTCGATTAGATTTTTCTTTATATACGTTGGGTGGTTAAAGTGAAAGTTTATTATTTTTCCTCTATTGGTTGTTTTTTTTTTAAATTAGTGTGAAGTTTTTTTCAGGTGTCATTTTTAGTGTGAAATGCAAGAAGTTGATGATGTTTCCTTTTCCTCTTTATTTCGTAAATTTTAAGTCCTTTCCCAATGAGTTGATTTTGTGTAAAAAATCTTCTGGGAAGTTTCTGTCGGTTGTACTGAAGATGCAGAGGATGTCATCTATGTATCTTTAATAGAATTTTATTTCTGGCTGAGAAATAAAAATTTTTTTCCAATGATAGATGTAAAGATTTTCAAGATATGAAGCTAATGGTGATCCCATAGCTGGTGGGGGTGAGTTCTAGTTACAAGAAGCTGAATTTTGTTTTCATGTATTTTCCCTAATTTTTTTGCGTCCTTTTCTAATAAACATAATAATTTAACCATTATGCAATTTAGGTGTGTAGAATACCCAAATACATTTTACATTCATTAGGTGTAATATCTTTATGCCCCAGTACCCCTGTTTTTGAAGCCTCCATTATCCTAAAACATAAACGGTTGGAGGTTACCAGGCCCATGGCCTCAGAATGCTTTAGAATTCATGAGGTATTGGACTTCACCACCATCAACAATTGGTTTCTGCCAACAATCAACTATACATCCAAAAAGGAGGCATACCTATGGGTTCACCACTTTCTGGTTTACTGGCTGATGTCATCATGTGAAACAGACTGAATATAATGTATTAAAGCAACTGCCCCTTAAACTTATTTTATTGTTGTTACATTGATAATATTTTTAAATTTGGCCTTACCATTATTTTTATTACCTTACCATTTATTTGACCCTAAGTAACTCAATTATAAATAACTTAATTTATAATGCAGTACCATCCATTAACTTCACCTACAAAGGGGCGGGGGTGGCTCAGTCGGTAGCGCGCCAGGCTCGTAATCTGTAGTTCCCAGGTTCGAGTCCCAGCTGGGTCAGCGTTGAGATTTATCTCCGCAAAATTCCCCGCCCTGCCCACGGTCAGTAGGGGACACCGATGGGCTTGGAAAGGCCGCCGTCCGTCGGATGGGACGTTAAGCCGTGGCCCCGTGTGCGGGAGAACCATACCCTGTGCACGTTAAAGAACACGCTGGATGGCCTTGACAGGAGGCTACCATCTGTCTCCCAACAGCTGTTCCAGTGGGTCCCCTCCCCCAACCTTCTCTGAGCCTTCGGGGTCCATGTGACCTGGCCATTTAGCCCATGGTGTGCAAAAAAGTGCTGCTCAGAGGTAAAGCAACCCAACCTTCACCTACAAAGTAGAAGGTAACAATAGTTTGCCATATTTAGATGTTCGAATACATCATCATCCAAATTACATTACTACTGAAGTCTACCATAAACCCACTTACATACCCACCTTAATACTTTTACATCTGCCCACCCCCATAAATATAAAATATCTGCATTCAACTCATATTTTCACAGAGATCTAATTTACTGTAGCCATAAGCAATAATTGGAGAGCTATGCACCAATCCCTTGTGATTATTCATAGAACCAGCCAGGCCTAGCACCTAATGTCCGACCCCGCCTTCTCGTGGTGCAGACCGTGGAAGTGAACGGAAGGGGAGGGCTGCCAGATTAGTGTGGCCTACTGATCTGGACAACTATGGCTACTTTTCTTTTTTTTCTACCCTGCTGAGGAGTGGTCAACCACACAGGGTCCTGGTGCTGACCATATAAACCTACTGGACTGATATATGGCTCTGAGCTTGATTATGGATCCTGATTTTGCTGCACTGGTGGGCTTCTGTGGAGGGAAAATCTTCCGCTGTGTTTTCTGTTTGTTTGTGGGTTGACAGCCCCAAGTGAATAGATTCACAGGATATGTTTATCAGCTGGTGGATAATCCTGAGCAGAAGTCATCGCAGGCACCTGAACTCTTTGCTTCTATTGGCATCGTCAAATTCTACATTGGAGGAAGTCTTCCAGTGTAGATGGCTTCAGCCTTTAGTAGTGGGGGAACGGGTCTTTGCCCCATGTCTGCGATTAGGGGGCTGTTTGATATTGTCGGCATTCCCTCTCTCAATAAACATAGTTTCTTTAAACATCCCACTAACCATTTTCTCTCCATAGGTAGTTGGAATGTGAGGACTCTGCACAGAGCTTTTTCTCTTGATGTCCTCACACAAGAATTCCACCGTTATAATTTAGATATTCTGGGCTTGCAAGAGACCAGATGGACAGATAAAGGTCAGATTCTTAAAAATAATCTTAAATTTCTCTTTTCAGGGAGGGACGACAATAAGCATCACCAAGGCGTAGGTCTGCTTCTCAGCAGACACGCTAGCGATGCTCTTCTAGGATATGAGTGCATTAATGAAAGGTTTCTTACAGCAAAATTTCAGACAAGTGTTAAAGACTTGAATGTTATTTGCTGTTATGCCCCCACTGAGGATGCCGATGAGGATCAGAAGGATAGGTTTTATGAACAACTTCAGGATATTTTGAATTCTGTCAAGAAAGGAGATATTACCCTTGTTCTTGGTGACTTCAATGCCAAAGTTGGTACTGACTCTGCCCTTTGGGGAGGAGTAATAGGCCCTTTTGGTATTGGTAGCTGCAATGGCAATGGGCAATGTCTCCTACAGGTAAGTAAACTCAATGGATTCAGAATAACTAACACTTATTACAAACACCGCGACATACATAAGTACACATGGGTTTCGCCTGATGGGCTGCATAAGAATATGATTGATTACATATTAATTAACAGCAAATGGGCTAGTTCTGTTAGGAATACCAGGGCATATAGGGGAGCTGAAATTGGATCTGACCATTACCTAGTTAAAATTGTCTTGCAACTTAAACTTAAAAAGTGTTGTGCTAGGGTTAAAAAATTTACTTTTAATACTGAAGCTCTGAAAGATCCAGTTATAGCCAAAGCTTACCATGATAGGTTACTTAGTCATTATGACAGTCATGGTTTGCTTACTACTGAAGTTGAGGAAGAATGGGATCATTTTAAACAGGCATTTTTGGACACTAACAGTACTCTTTTAGGAAAAAAGGAGCAGAAGAGGCAAAATTATCTGAGTGATAAGGCACTTGAGCTTATTTCGGAAAGAAAGAACTGCAGGAATGCCCTTAATCAATACCCTACTAGTCCTAATAGAAAGCATTACAGAGACCTTAATAAACTTGTAAAGGATCAGTTAGCTGCTGATAAGAATCTTTGGCTTGATGGTTTGGCTGACAAAGCCGAGGAAGCAGTTAGACAGCACAACAGCAGAGAGCTGTACCAGATAGTTAATGTTTTGTGTGGTAGAAAATGGACAGGCATACGAGTATTGAAGGATAAACAAGGTAAGGTTATAGAAGGGGAGGATTCTGTCATGGCTAGGTGGGCTGAGCATTTCAGTGATGTTCTAAACAATGTAGTTAGTTCTACTCCCATTGTTTGCAATGATGATAGATGCATTGGTGGCTTTAATGTTGGCCCTATAACACAATCTGAAGTTATTTTGGCTGTTTCTAAACTTAAACTTCATAAATACCCAGGGGTAGATGAAATTACTACAGAAATGCTTAGAGCTGGGAATGTTTCGGTTACCACTTGGATGACTGAAATTCTGAATATCTTTTATGATAAAGGCATGGTTCCTAAGGATTTTACCAGAGCTATTGTTATCCCTATTTTCAAAAAAGATGATCGCAGTTCTTTTGATAACTATAGGGGTATCAGCCTACTCTCTGTTCCAGGTAAAGTTCTTTCCATGATTGTGCTTAATAGAATTAAGAATCTGGTTGACAGTCAATTGCGTGATGAGCAATGTGGATTCAGAAGTGGTAGGGGATGTGTGGATCAGATATTTTCACTTAGGCAGATTCTTGAGAAATGTTTAGAGTTTCAGAAACCTTTGGTTGCTAGCTTTGTTGATTTCAAAAAGGCTTTCGACTCTGTTGATCGTCATGATTTGTGGTTGATTGTGAGATCATATGGTATACCTGACAAGTTAGTTAACATAATGAAAGCTCTCTATAATAACACTGAGTCGTGTGTGAGAGTTGGTAAGTCTTGTAGCAATTGGTTTAGCATTACTTCTGGTGTTCGACAAGGGTGCATTTTGTCTCCTTTTCTCTTTAGCTTGGTTATTGATTATGTTATGCGAAATTCACTTCAAGGGAAAGATTTTGGCCTTAAATGGGCTGGAGATACGAAAATTTCTGATTTAGATTATGCTGATGATTTAGCCCTTTTGGCAAATGATGTTGATGAGATGAACTCTTTCATTCGAGCTATTGATGAGACTGGTAGTAGAGTAGGTTTGGTTATAAACAGAGAGAAAACTAAAGTGATGAAAATTGGTCAGGCAGGCTGTGATTCAGTTAATCTGAATGGTTGCAGTCTTGAGCAGGTGTCACAGTTTAATTATCTTGGGAGCTATGTAACAGATAATGGTGATGTGCGGCATGAGATTAACAGACGAATAGGGATTGTTGCCGGGACTTTTAAGAACCTATGGAGAGTGTGGAGAAATAGATGTATACACCTAAAGACTAAAATTAGACTGTATAATAGTTAGGTTCTTTCTAGGGTTAGTTCTGGTAGTGAAACTTGGACACTTTGTAAACAAGATAACAGGAAACTAGATGCTTTTGATTCCAGATGTTTAAGCAGTATCTTGGGCATTAGTTGGTTCAACTTTGTAACTAATGATGAGATTTGGCAAAGGAGTTTGCAACCTCCTTTAAGCAGCAAATTGTGCAGAGAGAGACTCTGTTGGTTTGGCCATGTTGCCCGTATGAATAATTATAGATTGGCGAATAGGGTTATGAACAGTGTGCCTAAAGGCCTCAGAAAGAAGGGGAGACCTAGGATGCGGTGGACAGACAATGTCAAACAAGACCTTGTTAGAATTGGTGTGCAGTGGCCAGATGCAGTAGATGTAGCTCAGGATAGACTTGCTTGGAGAACTAAATTGCACGGTCTGGTTGGACCTCCGTAGCCCATGGCTGCTTGAGGATGATGATGATGATGTAAGGATCAGGATCTCATCCCATCTTCAGGTCATTATATAAAAATGTTCTGAACCACTTAGACTAACTTAAACCCCATGAATGTGATAGTTCAATTCACCTCATATAACACTTAGCTGTGTTTTAAAATATATCAAACTGAAAGAAATTATAAAAAGAAATAACAATCTACCTTTCAATTAATATATGTAATTTAACTATTTTTATTGATCAGGTTTTCCAAAATTAAGTCTCAGTTGCACATTTCAGATCTATTTTTTACAATACATTGTAAAAAAAGTATTATTAAAATTAATATATTTGTAAATTTGTTTAAATTCTTTATTATCATAAAATTCACAGAGGTAAATTCTGCTCGATTTGGTATGTATCATGATGAATTTCTGTTGATTGAGTATTTGTTTAAAAAAATTATAAAATTACTTATTTATTTCTCAGCACAGCTGTCAAAAAGCACAGACTTTTCTCAAAGTATGGCACTAAGAACACAGTTACTAAAAGCAATTTTCTTGCTTCAAGTAAATTTTTTTTTTGTTTTTCAGAAATAGTGTTTCTATCCATATATTTATAATTATTTCTTATATTAGCTTTTGTTTTTTCAAATAAATTTTAAATCTATTGTCAGATTCTTTGTTTTTTGCTTTGTAACTCTAAAAAAACGCCTTATTAAAATAAACCTAGTTGTCTTTTTTTTTTTCATTAAATATTTTATTTTCAGAAAATTCAGAATTAAATGCTGATTAATTTGGCATATAATATGCCTAATTCCTTTTTTTTTATTATTCTTTGATCATAGTACAAATAAATTTTATTGTTGTAGGTGACACCTGCAAAGCTTAAAGCTTATCTTTCATTCATTAGTTATTTGTCAAAAAGTTTTAAAGTTAACTTTTTTGGCTTATCATAGGGAGCAAATAGCTTGTCCTCTGGATGTAAAACAGTTTTTCATCCTGGATACTGGAAGGGTCAAGGATTGTCTTGGTGATAGCTGTTGTTTCTGTTACCTCAGCATATCACAGTTGACATTTTAACTCGTTTGTGGAGGCAAAAGAGGATAGGAGAGCTTATAAAATTCATGAAGTAGCTGTTATTATGATGTAGAGACACCAGTTAACTTTTTACAGTGTTGAGTCTAAGTTAATAAGTTGAATCAATATAATTATTAAAAGTTCTCAAGGTTCAGTGACACATTATTGGTTAACTTAAATATCTAATTCAATACTGTAATCAATGTGCAACTTGTCAAAATGAAAATTGATTAACTTCTTGTATTTTGCATAGCTGAGCATGGGCAGTGATTTTGTTCCAAAGCTACAATGCCCAAGCCAGATTCAGGTAAAATTGAGGAATAGAGCTTTGAAATGGTTAAAATCTTTATATATTTTTTTTTTGCTTAATTGACAAGGCCAAGATCAGTGCAATTTAGCAGGTGTTATTTTTCAGTTTGTTTTTTGATTAGTGTTTATTCTGGACCAAAATTATGAAGTATAGCAATGACAAAGAAGACCTACTTTTGTCTATAAGTGAACTGTTTGCTTCTTTAAGAGAGTCGAAAAGCAGGCAGTAATTTATTAAAAAGACTGTAATGTCTGACTGTATGTGACAGCATGCTTCAAAACATACCATATATGCATCCGATGACTCAATATAGATACCTCCTTCAAGTTTTTATGGTGCTTGTTTCTTTTATTTCGTATATAAATATATATTATTATATACAGTATAATTTCTATGGATAGCTTTTAATAATACATTTTCATTAAAATATCATAATTCGTTAACATCACGTTTTTCAATGATGGTGAAAAAAAAAGGTTTATTACATGCTAAAAAATCATCAGAAAGTTTTTTTCTTATTATTAGTTGAACATCATTGGATGAACCATTAATTTAAAATATGGAATGAAAAAATATATTTTTCGTAATGGAATTTTGAAAAAACAACAGCATGGATGTGGTTAATTAAAAGTTTAAAACTCTGGTGCTTCTTATTCCATGTTTCACAGCACAGAAATGTGTGTTTCATTGGGCAAATATCTGATCATATCAAGCTAATGGTAGCTCTAGTGTCATCTGAGTGGTTATATACAGGGTGATTCAAAACTTATCATTCAAATTTCGTGGGGAGGTAGGGAATACGTCAGGAAACCGATTTCACATAGGAAAGTATGTCCACAAACGTCATCTACATGAACAAAATGGACAAGTAAAGTGAACACAAGGAAACAGTACAGTTAAGTGGTAACGAATGTGACTTTTATTCCAACAAGGTAAAGTACAGGTTCACAGTAGGTGCTTAAAATCGTGACCATTTACACGGACACAGGATTCACAGCGCGGTTGCATTGACCGCCGAACATTTTCAAAAACGCCTGGCATATCACGGACAATGCCTGCGGCGGCCACTATTCGTGCAACGAGGTCCATTTCACTGTCGACGGGGGTCTCGTACACATGGTATTTCATGGCCCCCCACAAAAAGAAATCCATGGGCGATAAATCAGGTGACCTGGGTGGCTAAGCGATCGGTCCACCTCTACCGATCCATCGAGCTCCGAATGTTCGGTTCAGGTAATCACGTGCAACAATTGTGCTATGGGCTGGAGCCCCGTCATGTTGATACCACATATCTCGGCGGATATGCACAGGAACAGCGCCCAGAAAAGTCGGTAACACTGTCTCGAGAAATATTAGGTATTTCCGGCCGTCCAGTCGGGGCGGTAGCAAGTAAGGTCCCAACAAACAGTCACCAATGATTCCAGTCCACACATTTACGGCAAAACGATGTTGCGCAGCATGACTTCTCGTACCATGCGGGTTGTCGTAAGCCCACACATGTGAATTGTGTGTATTGAACACACCTTCACGACTGAATGAAGCTTCATCTGTAAAAAGGACAGAAGCTGGAAAACTGGGGTCCATGGCACCTTTCTGCATGAACCATTGTGCAAATTCCACACGCTTCGGATAATCGTCAGGATGCAGTAACTGCACCCTTTGCAGATGGTAAGGATGCACACGTTCCTCGTGCAGTATCCGCTACACTGCTGACTGAGAGACCCCAAGCTGCTGAACAATAGCTCATGTGCTGGTATTCGGATTATCTTCGATGGACTGTAGGACTTGTTCTGCGACGTTGACAGTCTGCGTCAGTCATCTTCTCCCTGTATCCTGCATGTTGCTGCGCAGTGAACCACGTTCGCGCAGATTGCGATGCACACGTGCAAACATTTGATGCTGCGGTATTCTTCTGTTGGGGTATCGGTCTTCGTAAACTTGCCTAGCTCGGTGGCTGCTATAGCCAGCTGCCCCATATGCGAGATGCATATCCGCCAGCTCTTGATGCGTAAAACGATTCATCTTATCACTAGTAAGTCAGCTCGTACACTGATGACAGCGGGAGTGGTCGGGCAAGCTGTACACTGGTTGGGTACACACAGCGCCCTCTACATACGCATGCGTACATTTGCGGACATACTTTCCTATGTGAAATCGGTTTCCTGACGTATTCCCTACCTCCCCATGAAATTTGAACGATAAGTTTTGAATCACCCTGTATAGCAGATTTCATTTGGTGGATAATGGGATTATTTCAATATTGCAGAAATAATTTTTATAAATATGTGTTAAGCAATTTTCAGTGTATGAATTTTATTGTAATTTAGTGAATAGGGCAGTAATAATACAAGATTTTAAAAATGGACTACAAATTATTTTCTACTATAGTTTGAGTTAGAGTTGTATCTGTTTCTTCTTCCTTTTATCGTTCTCAATCTTAATGAATTGTGAGAGAAATGAACATTAGCTGCATCTTGTATACTTATTTTTAGGTTAAATGGCTTGCTACTCCTGCAATGAGAGTTAAACTCTGCCAGATAATTCCACTTGTGGATTACTGATATTTTACAATATGAGCCATTGCCATTGGAAGCTTAATATTATACTCACTAAGAATATTTTGTATTACCTAATATCTGTTTATGGGAAGAAAATTGTTTATTTTGCCATAATATCTGTTATGGGATATATTACCTAATATCTGTTTATGGGAAGAAAATTGTTTATTTTGCCATATGAATTGAGTGAAAGGTTGATGCTGTGAAAATGTTTTAAATTTATATAGCACTTTTTTCTGAATTTACGTTACATTTTTTCAGTTTTTAATGCATGAATGGCTCCAAGAAAAGGTTGAATCAACCATACCAATATCATGCCCCCTTTCTATTCACACGGAATTAAGTTGGAATTTCACTACTGCTGCTCCAACATGCTATGTACGTTGCACACGAGACAATCCCAATACAGGTGGAATATCAGCTGCCCATTTACGACGCAGTAGTACATCATCAAGCCATGTCAAACAAATATCAAACCAAGAATCTGCTAAAAAGGTAGCTACCAAAAAAAATATAATTCTATATAAGATAATAAATTGTATTTCTACCTTAATATTTAGTGACTACTAAATTATAAAGATATGGTTATAGTTTTATTAACCACTTAAGCTTTATTTCTACAGTATTACTTCAGTTACTGTACATTCCAAAGTATCCAATATTCTGATGTTGTTTCTGCATATATATATATAGCATACTAGCACAGTACCTGCCAAATGTTTGGTGGAATGGAACTAAATTTATCCTCTAGAAGATTTCTCCGTCAACAAGGGTCTTCATTCACAATTTATAGCTGAAAATGCTGCATTAGAATGATGTAAGATGATACAGATCGACATGAAGATGTTGAATCTGTGTCACCCTGTGTCATGAAGTAACAGGGTGACACAGTAGAAAATAGTGTACAAGGTTTGGGACCTTTCAGTGAAGTATTTGGGAAATTGCAAGAGACTAAAATCAGTCGACATGGAGATAAAACTTTCAAAAGTTTGCATTGTAGTTAAGTTATACCTAACAATGAGTGCATGTGCTGACATCAACTTGTCATAGAAAAAGCAAATACATTCTTTACCAGAGTTGTTCATATGCTTACTCAGATCTGCTATTATTTATGACGATATTTTGCGTTTTACACGAATATAGAGTAGGTTGAAAATGTTTAAACATGATTGTTCATAGAGAAGTTCCTTGCTGGGTACAAAGAGAATATCAGCATATATGGAACTTTTCCATCCCAAATTTTTTACTGTTTTTTACTGTTTTTGCATTGTGCTCATCGCCAACGTATAGATATGGATCAAATTAAACACTGCCATGTTATTTGAATGAAAAATCAAATTTAAAGTTATGTATCTTTTAAAAAAGTATTAAAATTTTAATGTGCTTAGTTGTTGTATAGTTACAGGAGCTGGAACATTTAATAGCAGCATTAGTCATCATAACAATATTCCTTCTAAAGCACAGATAATTATGTAAAACCAATTTTCATTTACCAAAGCATTTTGTGTAGTAGATTACCAGATATTAATTCATATGAAAGATCATGAACTCCTATTCATGAGGTCAAATTTAGTGAAAAAATCGTCTTTATACATTGTTGTTCAATAAAATCAAATTTGAACATTGGTACACTGACTGTCATGTTGTGTAAATCCCACCAGGCTCTTTCACAGCAAGGCATAAATGCAAGTTCTGGAATTCACAATTTATAGTTCTATGATTATTGTATGCTAATATTAGTGTAACTTTTGAACTAAATTATATATTCGAAATTTTAAATGCACAATCGTCATATTTTGTAGTATAATGGAAGTACATTTAAATTTTTACTAATAATAATGCTAATGTATCATGACTGACAGTTTGCTGATCATTTTTTATTTGATTATTTATTCATTTTGTATTTTTTTGGGAGTCTAGTAGCATTCGAAACTTATTCTTTTATGAAGTGGAACACCACAAAATTTGTAAGCATAGATTGTTCAACTTTATGCTAACCACATGCATTCTACACCAGTGATTCTTAAACCATGGGTTGAGTAGAGCAAAGTTTAAAAAAAAATAACTCTTTTTGGTCAATTTTTTTCTTGTCTTTCCCAATATCTAAATGTGGGATAAAGTGTTGAACAGCACTATCTATACCTTTCATATATTTATTGAACTCTAATACTGAACTTAGGCTTTGAATTATTTTGTGGGATTTTCAGTTCCTTCTTGCAGTTTCCAACTAGCAAGGAGATTGTAATTAGTATTTACATTTTTTTCTATTTTTATACCAGATCTGTAAAGGAAAAAGTATCCACTAGAATGTCGAGAAAAATTATTTTGCACCCTTGTGGGAACAATTTAATGTAAAGTAACATTTTATGATCATTGCAATGTGCAGCACTCAAGATTCTATTTCTCATTATATTATTTTTATTCATATATTAATACAGATCAATAAATTTGTTGTTTTCAGCATATTTATTATTTTGTTTTGTTTCTAGCTTATGTAAAATAATGGTAATAAGCCTAGAGTTCATTATACCAAAATCTTGTATCATAAATATATGTGTATTGAGGTATTACAGTTTAAAAAAAGACTGGTCTTTTGAGGAGACTCTAATTCATTATAGTTCATTAGCAGCATAAACTGTTTGTCATTGAAAATGTCTCCCACCTAGGAAGAATGGACAGATTGGATTGATGACATGCATGCAGTGTGTGATATATTTGGATAGCCAAGCTCATTAGTGCAGTAGGATGTCCAATAATGTATAGGTGTGCTGACATAGGAGTTGGGAGAGGTTATGAAAATGGGGATAAACATCAGCAGGCAAACTAAATGGTAAATGAATGACCTGCAAAGACCATGCAATGCCTTTAACATGTGCAAGGCAATATTAATACAGCTGCCATAATTTGAAAGGGGTCAGATCACTGGGATGTTGGATTAGTTTACCACTGAGCTGTATTTTTGTACAAACAAATGGCTAAATGGCAAGGTCACTAGTACCCTGGGAGCTCACAGAAGGTTAGGGGAAGGGGACCCACTTGACAGCTGTTAGGAGACATATGGAAGCCTCCCATCAAGGCCATCCAACCTGTTCTTTAATGTGCACAAGGTACGATTCTCCCCAATATGGGACCATGGCTTAATGCCCTATCCGACAGACAGCAATCTTTCCAAGCCTATTGGTATCCCCTACTGACCAAGGGCAGGGTAGGGAATTTTGGAGAAATAAAACTCGATGCTTGCCCAGGTGGAACTCTAACCTGGGAAATGCAGATTACGAGCCTGGCCAAGATTACTGACTGAGCCATCACCCCTGCCCCCTAACTGAGATGTCAGAAGCCTGATGGTCAGCACTCCAAATTGCCATTTATGTGGGTTGTGATGCTTGAACAATTAGACACTGATAGTAGCAGTAGGTATAGGAAGGTACCTAGACATCTCCAAGTCCAAACAGGAGGACTGATTAATCTGCTGACTTGAGATGCCTGTGACAGCAGTTATCCAGCATGCATCAGGGAGCTTCATACCCAGGATCATGATATAGAAAGCCTTCATTTACCATAGCCATTCACATCTGGTCTTTATTGATGGCACTTTAACAGAATGAGATGTTGAAACCATTCTGGACCAGTACTTCTGATCTTTCTGTGCTCTATTTCATTTTCAGCCAGACAATGCCCACTTATATGTGGATCTTATATCCATACATTGCATACATGATGGAAATATACTTCTTTGAGATATTCATTTCCTAGATCTTCACCCATCAAACATGTTTGGGATATGATGGGACATTCACTGACCACAGCCTCTCCTTCCCTTAACACTGTTGCCCAGCTCACAAAACAGATGCATGAAGCATGGATCAACCAGGATGACATTTACCATCTTTTCAACTTATTACTGTGAAATTTGGCCAGTTGTATCACAGTTCATAAAGGCCATACCTCTAATTGATGAGGGATGGGGGTAGCTCAATTAGTAGTGCACCAGGCTCATATTCTGCAGTTCTTAGGATCGAGTCCTAGCCGGGTCAGCATCAAGATTTATCTTCTCCCTGTCCTGCCCTGGAAAGCCTATCGGTGTTCCTACTGGCTGTGTCACACATGGGGCCATGGCTTAATGTCCTATCCAATGGACAGCAGGGGACACCGATAGGCTTGGAAAGCCTATCAGGGTCCCCTGCTGTCCATCGGATAGGACATTAAGCCATGGCCCCATGTGTGACAGAATCATACCCTGTACGCATTAATGAACATGCTGGATGGCCTTGATGGGAGGCTACTATCTGTATCTCAACAGTTGTCCAGTGGGTCTCCTTCCCTAACCTTCTCTGACTCTTTGGGGTCCTTGTTATCTGGCCATTGAGCCCATAGTGTGCAAAAAAGTGCTGTTCAGAGGTAAAACAACCCAACTAATTTATGAACAATGCATTTTTGTAAGTAAATATTACTGATTTGATACACAAACTTAATCATTTCTTTTCTATGCTGCTATCTGTTACTCCATTTGTTCTAAGCTCAAAGTGAGCATTCCTTATAGGTGGGGCAATTTCAATGACAAGTGTATATCAGTCGCAAGATGGATTTTCAAAAGTACAAATCACTTTTATGTTTTCCAAAATTCTTCTAGCATTTACCCCATTTCAGTTATCTTTTCATACAAAATATATTTATGCTTCTGTTTTGATAGCTGGTATATACACTGAGATGCTGGTTTATTACTTACACATACCTAATAGTGTGTTGCACCACCTTTGGACTTCAGAGTAGCCTGAATTCATAAGGGTATGGAACTTACAAGATGCTGGATGCATTGTGCAGGAATATTGTATCATGTAGAAATAATTGTGTCATGCAGTTGCTTCAAATTGGATGGCAGCAGAGTCTCACTGCGAACAGCCCCTTATCACCTCACCCCAAGGATACTAAATAGCGTTTAGATCTGGGCCAGTGAAGTAAACAAAACTTGGCATGTTCATGGAACCATTCAGTAATGATAGGTGCCTTGTGAACAAGGTGCATTATCATGAACATGTCCATCTGTATGAGGGATAAACTGTAGCCATGAAGGGATGAACTTAATCAGCAACAATGTTCAAATATGCTTAGCATTCAGATGTCCATGGATGAGTATCAGGGGAGCTAATATGTGCCAGGAAAACATTCCCCACACCATCACACTGCCACCACCAACCTGTACTGTTCACACCAGACAAGATGGCTACATGACTTAATGTTTTTTGAACCAAATTGTGATCCTTCCATCAGCACAATGCAAAAGAAACTTTGATTTGTCTGATCATGCTACCTTTTTTCCAGTTCTTAACAGTCCAGTATCGATGCTCCTATGCCCACTGGAGAGACACTTTCATGTTCTTTGCTGACAACATCAGCACTTCACATGGTTGGTTGCTGTTGAGCCCATTTGCAACAAAGGTCCAATACGTGCATTCAGAGATGGTCTTCTGTACACCATTGCTTAATTCTGCTGTGATTTGCCTGGTCATGGACCATCCATTCACTTGCACAATTCTCGCCAGTCTCCTTTGACCTCTCTGATCCACAAGTTGTTTTCATCCACAGGAGTGCTGATCACTGGTACTTTTTTGCTTTTCGCATCATTTTTGGTGAACCCTTAAAATGGTAGTGTGTGGAAAGCCATGGAGGATGGCTGGGAGGTGGCTAGAAGCAGCACTCCTGGCACCAACTATCATGCCATGTTCAAACTTGCTTAGGTCACTTGTTTTGCCCATTCTGATGCTCAATCCAGCTCTAACTGATACTTGAAGAGCTGGTCTGCCTGATTTATACCTCACACCATGGTCATGTGACGTATTACATGTTGAAATGAACCGTTTATGTGACAAGGGGTGATGTTTTTGTAATAAAATGCTAAACCAAAAAAAAATTTTTTCCTGACAAAATTAAGATTGGTATATTTTGTGTATCAAGTCAGCAGTAATTGTTAATTAAGATTTGTCAGAGAAAAACTTTGATGCAATTCTATTATCTTGAATACTCAACATTTCATTCTTTAACATGTTTCTGATGGAAAGCGATGCGCTGTGACACATAAATGAAGTATTTTTCTTGCATTTCAGCATAATTCACACGAAACATCGATTAATCAATTATTAATCAACTAATGTTGTCTACATATCGATTGCTAGTTATTAATTGTGAGAGATAAATTTTATTTTAATATAATGCATGCAGACTTTGATCGTCGCTGCCAAACTTTCCATGCAGCATAGCAAAAAACCCCACTACTGTAGTGCAAGCACTTTCTCAAAAATGCAGAGGATAGGACAGCACAGCAGTTTTTTGTTCTGTCAGTAGTGCAGTACTACTGACAGAACTGTTTTTTGTTCTGTCAGTAGTGCAGTACTAAATTAATCATTTTATCAATTAATCGATTTTTGAATAATTATTAGTTATGAATATTTATCCCTTTTTCTTATATTCATTAAAATGTACCTATGATGTGGACTTGTGTGATAACCCTGCTGCAAACTACTGCTTTTCATGCAACATGACAAGATCCACCACTGCTGCAGTTCAAGCCCTTTCTTAAACAAAACATTGGATGAGGCAGCATGACAATTATTTACGTTCTCTTTGTATTGCATCATCATCCTTAAGCAGCCATGAGCTACTGAGGTCCAGCCAGATTGTGCAATTTAGTTCTTTAAGCACATCTGGCCAATGTAGACCAATTCCAACAAGGTCCTGTTTGACATTGTCTGCCCTCTGCATCTTAGATCTCCCCCTATTTCTGGGGCCTTTAGGCACACTGTTCATAACCCTATTTGCTAATTGATAATTATCTATATGGGCAACATGGCCAAACCAATGCAGTCTATCTCTGCACAATACACTGCTCAAAAAAGGTTCCTGACTCCTTTGCCTAATCTCATCATGGCTTATAAAGTTGAACAACCTAATGCCCCAGATATTATGTAAGCATCTAGAACAGGCATCGGCAACCTATGACCCGGGGGTCATCAAGTGACCCATTTGATAATTTTAAGTGACCCACTTAAGTTTCGCAAATAAAGTATAATATATAAAAATAAAGTATAAACATGAAACACACTTTGAGAAAGGATAAATAATAAGATTAACATTTTGGTTTGATTACAAAGTTGCAGAAATGAACATAGGCGGAATACAGCGACATTGTCCGAACGAATCTCATCATTACTCGACGTTTATTCACGTTAAAGACGAAGTAGATGTAAACAAGAATAGATGTGTGATCAGCATGTGATCAGGGCTCCTATTGGTCGTCTGGGCTCGCTGACTGCGTGCCATCTGCAGCCGACCAATAGGAGCCCTGCCCACCTGCTGATCACACATCTACTCTCGTCTACGTTTACTTCATCTTTAAAGTGAATAAACAGTAGTTCAGAATGCGAGAACAGTTACCTAAGCGGAATAATTATTATTTTTATTACCATGGACAAACAAAAAGCAAAAAAGAGATTATTTCAAAATGTGTGGACTGAAAAGTATGGATGTATGGAAAATGGTGACAAATTGATATGTACTTTATATACAGATATAATTACCGCCAGGACTTACAATATTGAGTGACACTTTTCTTCAAAACATAAAGATGTGAGTGAAATGCCAAATGATGAAAAATATGAATACATTGCTAAACGTGTATTAAATTATGGTAAACAAAATAAACTTTTGAAGAGATTTGTTACCAGCCACAATTACGCTACATCTGCCAGCTTTATTGCAGCTCTTAGTATTGGTACCAACGCAAAACCGTTTACAGATGGCGAATTTTTGAAAAACGCATTCATAAATTGTTCTGAACCCTTATTCAATGACTTCACAAATAAAAAACAAATAATTGAGAGAATTAAAGAAATGCCATTGTTGGTCAGAACAGTTCAGCGTTGCATTGAAGATATGGCAAAAAATATTGACTCACAGGTGAAAAATGATTTGTTATCTAGTGACGTACTTAGCATTGCACTCGATGAAAGTACCGATGTAAATAGTATGGCTAGGCTGGCAATTATTAGATTTGCATCGATAAATAGTTCGAACGACAATGAAGAACTATGCGTTCTTGCTTCAATGAATGACACGACCAAAGGCATTGATATTTTCCATCAAGTACAAGAGTTTACAAATTTCAAAAATGGGAAAATATTGGATTTAAAAAGTAAATTGTTTTCCATAACAACTGATGGTGCTCCAGCTATGAGAGGAAAAAATGTTGGTTTTGTGAAACTAGTGGAAAATGAACTTGGCCACCCACTTTTATCGTTCCATTGTATCATACATGAAGAAAATTTATTTGCAAAGGCATCTACACAGCAACTTAAGGGTGTAATGGAAAAGGTTGTTAAGATCGTAAACATAATAGTAGCACGATCTGCATTAACATACAGGCGCTTCAAAGCTTTTTTGGAGGAAATTGAATCGAAATATGGAGATTTACTGTTACATGCTGAAGTACGATGGTTAAGTCGAGGCAAAGTTCGTAATAGATTTGTAGAGTGCTTTGATGATATGCAAATATTTCTTTACGAAATCGATGAAAAGGATCTCGAGCTCAATGAATGATATGATCAAAGCTCTCAAATGATCTCGAGCTTTTTTGTTCTTAACAGACATAATAAACCATTATAATGATTTCAACGTACAACTCCAAGGAAATAACCGCACAATTTTGAAAATGTACTAGGAACGGAAGAGTTTTTGTTCGAAATTAATATTATATGAAACTGACATAAAAACTAAAATATTTCTTTTCTTTCCCTTACTAAAATGCCAACATGAGAAAGAAAATATCGATGAAAGCAATTTAAATATGTTCGAAAGTTTATTTTGAAGATTAAAAGTGAATTTGAAAGTAGATTTCAAAGTTTTAAGAAGCACAGCGAAATGTTTCCATTTATAATAAAGCCCAACGAAATAGAAGAAAATGTTTTAGATATGCAGTATTTCGAATATCTTAAAATTGACAATTTAAGTTTAAAAATGATTGATTTTAAAAGTTCAATGTTGTGGATGGAGAAATTCAAGACATTGCATTTAAGATTTAGAAAACATGGAAGATAATCATCTTCTAATGATATCATGTTGGGCATCACTTCCTACAAAGTTTTCATCTTTGAAAAAACTTGGCTTTGCCATTTTGTCCGCTTTCGGTTCTACTTATAAATGTGAACAAATATTTTCACACATGAAATTTATTTTAAGTAAGAACAGGAGTAGATTAACTACCGAAAATTCAGACGCTTGTATTCGTCTTAAGGTGACTAAGTATGAACCAGACTTGACTAAATTGACGTCACAAATTCAGCATCAGGGGAGCCATTGATAACAAAGAGAATGCTTATAAATAAAGTTCATAAATTATTAATGAACTAAAACTTGACAATTATATTTGTCTTTATAATAATTAGAATTAGAATTTTTTTTAATGTTTTTAGTTTAAAAGCATATTGTAATAGTTTTCTCAGTAAAATTTATCTTATTCACTAATGGACTGTTTCAAAATGAAAATACCCATTGACCCGAACTGTCTTCTTAATAGTCACATTTTGATTGATTTTGACCCGCAGCCAAAAAAGGTTGCCGATGTCTGATCTAGAATGAAAGGCATCAAGTTTCCTGTTTTCTTGTTTACAAAGGGTCAAAGTTTTAATAATATAACTAATTCTAGTCTGTTTATTTCATGGTGCATATCACCAGTATCTATTACATAGCTCCCAAGATAATTAAACTTAGACACTTGCTCCAGAGTACAACCATGCAGATTGACTGAACCACAATCTCTGACTGATTTTCATCATATCAGTTTTTTCTCTGTTAATTACCAAACCTACTCTATTACCATTCTCATGAACAACCATAATGAAAGAATTCATTTCATCAACATCATTAGCCAACAGGGCCAAATCATCTGCATAATCTAAATCAGAAATTTTGAAATCTGTAGATCATTTAAGCCTAAAATCTTTCTCTTGCAATGAATTTCACATAACATAATCAATAACCAAACTGAAGAGGAAAGGACACAAAATGCACCTTTGTCGAACACCAGAAGCAATACTAAACCAATTGCTACAGGCATTAACAACTCTTCCATATGATTCAGTGTTACTGTGCAGAGCATTTATTATGTTAACTAGCTTCTCTGGTGTGTCATATGATCTCGCGATCAACCACAAATTACGATGGTCACAGAGTCAAAAACCTTTTTAAAATTTACAAAGCTAATAACCAAGGTTTTCTGAAACTTGAAACATTTTTCAAGAAACCAAGTGAAAAAAGCTGATCAATACATTCCCTACCACTTCCGAATCCACACTGTTCATTATGCAATTGTCCAGCAACCAGATTCTTAATTCTCTTAAGAATTCCAAGGTCTTGGACGAACATAGAGTTGACAGAATCCAAAATGAGGGGCCGAAGACTAACTAACATAGATGCCTTTTGGTTCAACACATGAAACTTCAATTTTTGTAAAAATAGAAATTGCTGTTTCAAATTTTTCTTACATATACAAGATTGTGATTTAAGTCAGAGTGCTGATTTAAAATTATTAAATTTTTCTCTATATCACTATAATTGTTGAAAAAGCCGAGGCTATTAGATGGAATTATTATCTAGGAATTTACCTGTTGTTTTTTTTTTCTTGCAATGATGTCTGATGGGTAGATGAATCTATTTCCCTGTGGTGGGTAGTACAGTCTAAATATGAGTTCACAGATGTCCTTGATTTTTCTTGTTGTTCTTGGCAGGAATGCTGGTGTTAGGTTGACATTGATTTGGTGCACATGTTTCTAATGTATTTTTAGATTTCCAGCTTACGTCCCAACTTTTCTGGAAGTGTGAATACTATATTTTAATGCATAATCGCTATGCATTTCATATTGTTGCTCCAATGCATCATCAGGCAAAATAGCTGCTGCAAATTTCCCAGATAATAATTTCATCTTATTGTCTCTACTTTTCTAACAAATATAGTGATATAGCAAAAATTTAATAATTTCTTACATATATCTTTTAAAAATATGTAATTCTAGTTTGAATATAATTATATTTTTCATTTGATGTATATCTTATTAAACTACAATATAAATAATTTGTTAGAGCCATCTGATGCCATTTCTTAGAAACTTTATATAGTAGTGTCAATTTGTTTGTTGACGTTACTCTATGTTGAAATAATTACCTGATTTAAGCACACAAGTTTTATTGGAATTGTTATCAAAAAATTTTTTTTAAGGTTTTGAAAATATCCTGAAAATTAACAAAAAATGCTTTTTTTAAAAACAGGAGATTTTTGGAAGTAATTGTGAAGTACATACTGCTGTTTTTCAATTTGCACTCTTTTCTGCCTAAAACCTATTTTCTTATTTCTGGAATTATTCTTATCATGTGTATCGAAACTGTAAGCCATAGAGTAAGGCCCGAGCTTGTTAGATGTTTATTATTGTGAAACTGCCAGCAATGTCATGTCATGGAAGTGTAGGGAACCAGGTGATGTGGCCTAGTTAATTGCTGGCATGTGTGGCAGTCGAGTGGCTACAAAGTGGATTGTTTACAGCAAGCACTGTTCTTGTACTTTGGATAAATTCACCATGCATCTAGTTAGTATTCATCCTTTTATATTTAAACCTTCGTTTTTGCAGATTTAATTCCTTAAATTACTGATTTTTTTTATCTTTTGGTTGATCAATTACACTATACAACAAATTAAAACTTTTTTCATAGCATTGATCAAGTAGGATGTTTTTAATTAATTTTGGGGTGCTGAATTAAAATATGGCTTTGAAAAATATGCAGCACATACAGTTTTTTTTATTATTATTACGGATTGATGTACTTCTAATTTCAATGAATATGCATATCTGGGAAATGAGAATAAATGTGACTATTTTATTAAATCGCAACTTAAAACTCATTAATTACATGATTACAGTGAAAAATTTAGAAATATCATAGTTATAGACCACTGAATGTAAAGTAGCAAATGAAATAATATTGAAACGTAAAATAAGGAAACATGGGTAAGGATCTTTTATACTTACAAGAAGTTCATTTTTATCTTTTATGGACTGAGGTATTTTCTTTCTGCAAGAACCAGCAGTGGTCATCCATCATTGCTGGGTCCTACCTGCTTTGGTAACTCTCCTCCATGATTTGGATATCCTGGTAAAATCCCCCCCCCCCCCCCCCCCCTGCACATCACTGACAGCTCCTAAGTTCTTGCGAAAGTAGTTGAGATGTGAGTGCAAGAAATCTTCAAAGACATTCGATAGTCAAGATTTTCATAGTTTTTGGGAAGATCTTGAATGAGCTGATGGTAGTTTTCCTTTTTGTGATTCCCCAGAAAACCCTGGACCACAGACGTGAAGGATTTCCATGCAGCGTGCTCCTTCATATTCAGGATTTCTTCTTAAACAGTATTACTCAGTAGTTTCCTGATCTGAGGACCAACAAAGATCCCTTCTTTGAGTTTGGCATCAATTAGTTTTGGAAATGTTTCCTTCAAGTGCAAAAACCCTTTCCCAGTTTTGTCATAGCCTTTACATAGTTTTTCATAAGCCCCAGTTTAATGTGTAGTGATGGCAGCAGAACATCAAAGGGTCAATTAGAGGCTCATACCTCACATTACTCTTTCCAGGAATAAAAACATCTCTTTTGGGCCAGTCTTTTGTTTTGTAGTGTTACTTTCTCGCCCTATTGTCTCACAAACACAGAAAACAGCAAAATTTTGTGAAGCTTCTTTGAAGCCTGAGCAAGAGAGATATGACTTTTAGGTCACCACATATTGTCCACTTAGACTGGTCATATTTTATAGCAGTGAGTATTTTTTTCTATGCTTTCAGAAGTTTCCTTTATTCCCACAGCATGTGTCATTGGAATGGAAGGTTTTTTGTTTCCTTTATGCAAAAGGACAGCTTTTAAGGTGAATTTTGATGAATCTATAAATAAATGCCATTCCTTAGGGTCATGAGTTGTTCCGATTTATTCCACCAGCCCTTAAATATCTGTACAGAAACATAAACCATCTTGCATCTCGTAATAAGCATATAAAGCCAAATTTGTCTTTCTGAACAGAGAAACTCTGGTACCCTTGGCCAGAAAATTCCACTTTTGAAGTCTTGAACCTAGAACCTCAGCTTGTTTGGAAAATCCTAGGTCTTGAACAAGATCATTTAGTTCATTTTGCTGAATCAGATGAGGCTTGTCTAACTTTTTAGGGGTGTATGTAGGATCAGGATCTATATGTGCCTCAAAGTCTTCCTCTGATGAATGTGAATCCATCTCTTCCCAGTTGATTGGAGATGTTGGTATAGGAAGACCTCCATGAGGAACTGGCCTTATGGCTGAAGACACATTTGGATATTGCATTTTGCTTTTGTTCTTTTTTGAAAAGCCTGACACTTTTGTTGAACAAAAATAGTAATCATGCAAGTGACTAGTTGGCTAAACCATTGGAACTGCAAAGGACATGGATTTTATCTCACCTTTCAACCATTCACTCAGGCCAACAAAGCACAAAATGAGCACACGTGGAGCCCATGTTTTGTCCTGAACTTCAACATGACATCCAAAATAAAAGTTATGTGCTTTCTTCACAATCTTTGTCAAAGAATTACCTAGGGATTTTAAAATATAATTTCCACACACGTAACAAAACTTATCTGGCACATTAACACATCCACAATGCTGCCTTTATGCCATATAAATGCCAAAATTCACTCTTCAGTTTACAACACGTGTTCTTCCTACAATGAAAGCAACAAGAATGGCAGTCTGAGGTTAGGTTACTGTTACATGTTTTCTCCCATTTGGCAATCAGTGTTGCCAGCCACAAAAAGGGAAATATCTGGTATCCTCCCAGTTGCCTAGAGGTGTTGGTATAGGAAGATCGTAATAGGAGTCAAAATGACCAATAACATAAAAATGTGATGTGCCAGCCATTTTTTAAGGCAGTTACAATTGTTCATGTTATAAAAAAACCTTGTAAATCAGTGTTGTTATTGATTTTTAGCAGTAATGCTACACCGGATGGCCGGCTTACAACTTGTTGCTGTAGATATTTGATTTAACATCACATTAGGGTGTGTGGTAAATTTTCTTTTATTATTTCTTCAGTTTCCAGTAAAAAGACTTTGATTTTGTATCATTTTCTGAAAAAAAAAATGAGGTTTTGGATATTGAAGAAAAAAAATACTTCTTTGGCATGGAAATCAGTTCTCATGAGGGACAGCAATTTTGGGAAGGGTTTTTACCCCCTCCACCTCCCCAGCTACAAAACTCCTGATGACATGTCAGGTGCTCTGACCACTGAGCTACTGGCTGCCGATCAATCTCTCTTCTGTTGCCAATGTTATGCCACAACTCCATCTAGCAACCACTGTCATTTTAAGTGCACCCAGGGAAAGCCACACCAGAAGAGCCTCCTGGCTGATGCTTTTTTTTTAGCAATCAGGGTTGCATCACTTTCTGGTTTAATCAATAGTACCAATATATATAAAACACAGAAATATTACGCATTTGCCTGTGACTAATGAGGGCTATGTGGAGATGGAATTCTTGGGTTTTTAGCTAGAGTGACAATAATACATATGGTACCCTTCCTCTGCTTTTTTTTTTTTGAGAAACTACTTGGACTGCAGCAGTGGCGGGTTTTATCGTGCCACATGACAGGCAGTTGTTTGTGGCATGTGTAGGATCAAAGTCCATGCCGTTTATACTTTATGATATTGATCAAGAAAAAATAACAGATATCCACAACTAATAATCATCAAATATTTTATTAATCAATATAATGATTGAATTAGCACTGCACTACTGAAAGAACAGAAAGAATTGTTGTGCTTACCCTTTCATGCTGCATGGAAAGTGGCCACAATTAAAATCCATATCATACAAACTTTATGATATAAATTAAAATAAAATTAATCTCTCATCATGATTAATAACTAATAATCAACTAATCGATATTTTGCATGAATTTAATTTATAATACAGGGAAAAAACTTCATTTATGTGTCATAGGACACCTCTCATTATAGTATGCTGAAGCCTGTATCATTGATTGTATCACTGATCACTCATTGTGTGGGGAACTGGTTTATGGCACTGAACATATATATATAGAATGGCCATGAAGTTTAAAATCTTGGTTCTAATATGCCATTACTGGAAGCAAGAGATTAAAATAGCTGCAGCAGTCCAAGAAATAAATGAAGTCAAAGTTGTTGCAGTCACTTAGCACAATTCTGGTTCGAAAAGTTTGTGGCAACATGAGCTTGGAGAGGAAGAAAGGTCCTTCGTGAAGGCCCTCTCTGACTGATTTGGATACTCTGCTCATGGCTATTGAAGCAAATCAATAATCAGCACCTGTAAATTGTCGACCAAGGTGGGACTTTCCAAATCCACCATCACTGATCACCTGCAGAAATACAGAAAGTTGTACTGAAGGTGGCACAAGGTGTTCTATGAATCGACCCCCAGCTCAGACTCAACAGCATGTCAATGTCTTCAAGGAACTGCACAAGAATCTGCATGATACTCAGTTCATCAAGTGTATAGTTACTGGAGATGAGAAGTGGATCTACCTGCATAATCCAGACACTTCCAACCAGTTATTGGACTCAGGTGAATTAGTTTTACCTGCCCCCAAACTCTGCTGTTTCAAGGAAAAGGTGATGCAGTATGTCTGATGGAATTTTGAAGGTGTGATCCACTTTGAGCTCATTTCGGATGGCCAAGCTATCAGTGCTGAACTCTATTCCAAGCAACTGGATCAGGTATATGACAAACTGAAACAGTGGTACCCTGCTTTAGTTAACCAAAAGCTGGTGTTCCTTCAACAGAACAATGCCAAGCCACATACTGCCATTCAGTGTGATGATCCACCCATTCACTTTTAATTTCCTTAACCAGTTTTGCTTTATTTACATTATATTTATCATTTTGGGGATTATTTCATTTTTTTGGCGGGGGGGATATCACAATTCTTGTTTCCGAGCATATGAGTTGTGTATGTCCAGCTTCAACCTTTTGATTGTCAGCTGCTAATGCGCGCGTATAGGACATGACCCCTCTTGCGTCATAGCTAGCATGATTGTCAGATTATGCAAATGTTTTCCCGGTGTGCAATAGACACGTGCCAGATTTGTATGCAGCATGTTATAATTAAGTGACGTTAGGTTACAGAATCAGTGTAGTCAGAGTTAGTAGAGATGTAGGAGTCAGAAGTATTTTTAGTAGTATTTGTTGTTTAGATAGATGTGAGTTGTTAGTACTCTTAACATTTCTATTGCATTTGGCGAGTCTTTTGAATTTTTGGGAAATAAACTTTGTTTATTTTAGAAACTTTTGAATCTTTGTTATTTTTCTCATGAGCAACGTAAATTGATTTTTTGATTAGATTTAAACTTTAATTAAACTTGACAATCCTTTTTGAATTCTTACTCAATAAGTAATGCTAGAGAAATACCTAACGAACCCTATTTCAACTTTATTTGGCAAGTTATTATTGCCTGGCACCCAACAAAGCTATCCGGGATTTTGAATAAATTTGGATCAGACAAAAAGTCCAACTTGAAAAGTTAATAATCTTTGGAGCATTACACCCAAGTAAAGTTTCACAAACTTGATAGAATTGAGCTCCTGCCACATCCAGTGTACAGCTCTGACCATGCCCCCCTTTAATTATCCCCTGTTTTGGGTGATGGCACATTTTATCTGTGGTAGGCACTTTTCTGATTTAAACAAGATTGAATGCAGGTGTCAAAAGTTCTTTGCCTCTAGGCCAAAGGCATGGAATCTGCTTGGATTGAACACCATGCAGAAAGATGGGTACAAACTCTTGGACAAATAGTGCATGCTTTGAAATATAAGCCTTGATTGTTAAAAAGTTCTGAACAAGTGCATTTCTATATCAGAAAGGCAATTATTTTCCAGACACCCCAATATTATTATAAACTTTTTAAAGGTTATTTAATTAAATATTTAGTTTACAACTTGCTAGTTTTCTGGTATGTTTTATTTAGGAAGCAATTGTTTTACAGCGTTGGTTGAAGCAAGCTATGTATGAATGTGGGACTTGTGAAATGGAACTTAGTGTTACAGATGGTAACAGTACTGAATGCATTCTTCATTCACCACTTAATAATGGCTACCTTAGTCCTAATTCCCACAGTGGCATGAGTAGTCCTTGTGTTTCTCCACCAGAAGGTAAGTAGTCAATTTTTTTCATTATTCTGAATAGAGTAGTAAGGTATGCTGTTAAATGTATGTAGCTACTATTTACAGTTAAATCCTTTAATGTCCAGGAAATCTCAGAAAAGGGGTAGTAAATACAAAGGTCCATAGAATGGGACGTTAAGCTATGGTCCCAGTGTGCTTGAGAGTCATATCCCGTGCACATTAACGAACATGCTCATTGGTCTTTACGGGAGACTGCCATCTATATCCCAACAGCTGTTCCAGTGGGTCCCCTCCCACAACCTTCTCTGAGTCCTTGTGACCTTGCCATTTAGCCCATGGTGTACAAAAAGTGCCGCTCAGAAGTAAAACAACTCAACCAACCTGTTTGATATTATTTGCCCATCACATCCTAGGTATACCCCTTTTCCCAAAGCCATCAGGCACACTGTTCATAATTCTTTTTGCCAATCTGCTGCTTTACATGCAGGCAACATGGCCAAACCAACACAATCTCTCTCTGCACAATATGTGCTCAACAGAGGTTGCTGACTCTGCCTAACCTCAACATTTATTACAAAGTTGAACCATCTAATGCCCAAGATACTGTGTAAGGATCTAGAATTTAAAACATCAAGCTTCCTGTTATTTTGTCCACAAAGCATCAAAGTTTCATTATCACAACTAACTCTAGAAAGAACCAAAATATTATACATTCTAATTTTAGTCTTTAGGTGTAGACACCTTTTTCTCCACTCTTCAGAGATTCTTAAAAGTCCTGGAAACAATCCCTTATTAATCTGCTAATCTCATGCAGCACATCACCAGTATCTGTACAAACCTCCCAAGATAATTAAAGACACTTTCTCAAGAGGAACTATTCAGATTAACTGAACCACAGCCTGTCTGATCAATTTTCATCACTTTAGTTTTTTTCTCTGTTCATCACCAAACCTACTCTACTACCAGTCTTATCAACAGCTCAAATAAAATAGTTAATCTCTCATCAACATCACTTGCCAAAAGGACTAATCATCAGCATAATCTATATCAGAAATTTTTATATCTCCAGACCATTTAAGGCCAAAATCTTTCCCTTGCAGTGAATTTCTTCGTTCATTATCCAAACTAAAGTTAAAAGGAGACAAAATGCACCCTTGTCAAACATCAGGAGCAATGCTAAAACCATTGCAACAAGCTTTACCAACTCTCACACATGACTCAGTGTTATTATAGAGAGCTTTCATTATGGATACTAACTTGTCTGGTATGTCATATGACCTCACAATCAACCATCACAATTTATGGTGATCAACAGAGTCGAAAACCTTTTTGAAACCAACAAAGCTAGTAGCCAAAAGTTTCTGAAACTCTAAACATTTCTCAGGAATCTGCTTGAGTGAAAAAATCTAATTTGCACATCCCATACCACTTCTGAATCCACACTGCTGATCATGGAATTGTCTGTCAACCAAATTCTTAATCTATTAAGTACAGTCATGCAAAGAACTTTACTGGAACAGAAAGTAGGCTGATACTGCTATAGTTATTACAAGAACTGTGATCACCTTTTTTAAAAATAAGGATAATTTCCAGATCTAAGCATTTCAGCAGTAATTTCATCTACCCCTGGGGATTTATTCAGTTTTAATTTAGAGATAGTAGAAGCAACTTTAGAATGTGATATAGGGCCAACATTAAAACCAGTAATGCATCTATCTACTTTAACTTTAATTCCGTTTCATAATTAGGAAAAATAAACATATTCTTTCTTATCCTGTGTACGGCTTTAATATACCTTATGTACATTAAATAATATGCTGGATTGCCTTAGCTCTGTGACCTGATTATTTAGCTAATCATGTAACAGACAAGTGGAACTCAGTGGTAAAACATCCAAATTCATTTATTAGAGTTGCCACTTAGGGATGTACATGTGATCATTTTAGTATTTAAACTGCTATAGGAGTTAAAAGTATTAATGCTGCAATGGCTTTATGAACACTAATATAATCCCATATTCAGGTGGAAACAAATTTCTTGGGGGGAAAAATCATTGTTTTAAGATTAGTTCCTTTAAAAAACACCATTTCAGAGCACATACAACTTGAAAGCATTAAATAAAAGTTACCATGTTCAACTGCTCATAATTCTTTTCTCTGATTTCTAGTTCTGCATGTGTGCAACCTGATTAAACCATACTTGCATGAGGACCTTCTGCACCTCATTAGTACAGAATATTTCTATTAAGGCCAATGAACTTTTATCTTTTGCCATCAGCAGTTGTCCCTACAGTACACTTGTTAATTGGGATCACTGCCTCACCATCTCAGTTTTTCTTTGTTTTTGATTCAAAGTGGGAAATGCTATAATTGGCTGGCTGCCATTTGTCTTCTTGATATGCATTTCTGAGGTTACCTAAGTGGCACAAACATCAGTCTCGATTGTGTCACTCAATCGATAGTGGGCCACTTCTACTTTGGCTCACTGTTTCCCCTTCCTGTGATTTCATTTTTTGCAAAACAGGTAAAACTTTCACACCTGACTGTGAGTCTCTGCAACTCTTTGACCAGCCATTGCATTATAAGTCTGGATTTACATTCTTTGCAGATGGCTCAAAATCCAGCATTTCAATGGGATCAGCCATGATCTGCTGTGACATCGTTACAGCAGACAAGGATTCCTTCACAATGTCTCATTTTCATTGCAGAGTTGTACACTATCAGTCTTGCCTTGGCTCACATTGTGAGTAGGCATCATCACTGGGTGTGCTTTACACAGACTTTACTCATTTGGTTTCAAATAGATAATGGATTTTTAATGCGTTGTTTTCTTCGTTGAATAGATGACCAACCTATATGCAGATTTTGTGATACTGATCAATAGTAATATTGATTGATTATTCCATTAATAACACCTTGAGTATGAAGTGACCTCCTTATTTTCATCTTATTCAGAGCAATATTGGAAAATGAAGTTGCCACACCTAACCATAGATGATATCAGACACAGGTGGGATGACAGATTATTGGAAGTAATCCATTAGTGGAAGGATGATAAACCAATTCTAAAAATTATTAAAAACATCTGCAAAAAATTATTGCTGACGTGGCAGGAATCGAACTCACGTCAGCAAAAGAAAAGAGAAGAAGAAAGTAGAAAGTTGTGAGTTTGATTCCCACCCCGTCAGTGATAATTTTTTTGATATTTTTAACAATTGTTGGAGTCTATTTCTACAGGTAATTTGTGTATTTACTATGGA
Source organism: Ryuthela nishihirai (assembly GCA_038380435.1). Lineage (NCBI taxonomy): Eukaryota > Metazoa > Arthropoda > Arachnida > Araneae > Heptathelidae > Ryuthela > Ryuthela nishihirai. The sequence goes on along the minus strand of JAWZYU010000023.1, from coordinate 488,677 downwards.
TGAAACCAATTGTAGTTTAGTGGATAGAACACTCTGGCATGAATCTGGAGAGATTGGGTTTCGAGTCCCGCAAATTGGCACTCATATTTTCCCCTAAAATTATTTATTGGTTTATTGATTTATGCATCAACAGTCAACTCTCTCTATGGCATACCTGATTAGAAACCAGAAGAAAAGACTAGTATTCACAGTGTATGAATTTAATAGTTAACTTAAAGATATATCACATAATCATTGTAAATGCCTAATACCATTAGGCCTTAACCTACATTATAACTCTCAACCTAAGTACTCATTAACATGAGTGAGGTGACAGCTTTTTACCATTTGGTTGCTTACACTTTACATTAGAAAGTGAGAAGAGAGATATTTTGCCTTCCAAGAGGCTATCAGAGTCCTTGGGCAGATATTTTATCTTTTCTATCTTCCAAGTTAACGTTTCAACCTTTGCACTAGAGAGGCGACCCTCAGTCGCCACTTGGTTTGATGCAGCAACTCGAATTGCGACTGAGGGGTGACAATAACTGGTTTATAAACAGAGATACTTTGCACTTGAGAGGTGACTCTCGGTCATCACTTGTTTTAATGCAGCAACTCAAATGGTGACTGAGAGGTGACAATAACTGTTTTATAAACAGATATCTTTCCTCTTTACATTTTAGATGTGTAAATCTATTGTCTATGTGCACTTTATAGTACAGAATTGTGTTTAATTAAAATTATTATTTTAAACTTAATCTGTTTTTAGTGGTTATAAAAATGGAGCCAAATGATGAAATTAGTAGCAGTGAAGATGAGTTTGATTGTACCTTCTTTATGTATGATTTATTTTTATGTTGTAAAAAATTTCATCAACTTTTGAGCAAAAAAACTTCGAGTTGCTACTTCCCTATAGTGAAAAAATCTTTGAGTGTGAAGGGTTAATAACTTGGGGTGTATTATTGGCTGACATACTCAAAAATTGTTTATCAGACAAACTAGATGGTCAATGTTGGTACTTCAATCTGAGACTGTCAGTCCATATTACATTGATGATGTGAGATTATTATTCTTCAGCATTCACTTGATATCTTCTCTTCTACCAGACAACCATCTGATTATTACCACTCGCTCCTTTGACACACCTAAACTTAAGAAAATCAAAATTTATAGAACTGCCCCCCTTTCTTTAAAAACTTATTTGCATTTCTGTTTAAAATTACAATATCACTAACTTCAAAAACACAATAGTAAAAACATGACCACTGCAATGTGCGTTTCGCATAAGCTTCTTCAAGCAGTGTCATCACCACATCATGTTGTTAGCAACTTCATAAGGTGCTCCCCTAGCAGAAATCCAAAGCATAACCAGTAAGATGATTTACCAATAATTTCCATGCAGCCGGTAATGGTTTTATGTCTATATTACATAATTTATCTTGATTTAAATTTATAATTCAATTGTGTTTTTGTTTGTGGGGAAGCTATTATTTTACATGTTAATGTGTAATTATACAAGTCTGCCTGCAGCATGGTTTATGTCGGCGCCATTTTTCCTAATTGATTTTCAATATCATACTGATGCTCAGTCATTCGTGTTGCCATCTGCCAGTATGTTTTTCCTACATATTTTATTTCAAATTAACATACTCCTCCCGTTGGTGTACTTTTGTCCCTATCATTAATTACTGTTTTAGTATTGTTCATTATTTTTAAAGGTAACTTTATATCAAATTTTTGTAATTCATTAACTAATATTTCCGAGAAACCTAGAATATACTGGATGGTTATAGCACAGTAAGATATTATCCATTACACTGATTATACAATTTCAGCATATAGATAGATCTATCTACTGTTTTATAACTAGAACAGGTAAACTGTTTACCTTTATGGTTAAATGATGTAGGTATCCATTTTGGTTGTATATCCAATATTTATTGGCTTGATGTTACATAACATTGCAAGTAACTTGCCCATTAATGTTGACAGGTAGTTGTAGTGCTCCAAAAGTATGTTACTAACTTATTTTCCGGATAACTGAACTCAGGGCCCCAGGCACTTAATCTTGCCAAAAATTTAAATAAGGGTTCTTTTAAATGAATATTATATCAGAAAAAAATTATATTTAAGACTGCCCAAAAAAGTCCTTGAAATAAATTAATATTTCTAAACAAGCTGTGCTTGAGAAAAAAAAAAGTCAAATACAAATTTCATAAAATAAAATAAAATGTATTGGTGTAATAAAAGCCTTTACTAAGTCATTCATCAAAGCAATGCACAAATAAAGCTCCTCCTCATTTACCTCATACTCTACAATTACACACTTCTCATTCTGATACCTCACCTCTCTCTCACTACTGCTGTTATTTCAATCACTTAGCCACACTGCTTCAAACTAACATGCCATGTGTGGCATCATACTGGGAAACCACATTTGCATACGATGATCAGGATGACTCAAGTGGCTGTAACTTTGCTATGTGTTAGCTAGTGGCTGACAATCAAAAATGGAGTTGCGCAGATCAGCAACAATACGGTCAGAACAAAATGATGATTCAAAGTAAAGAAAGCCTCAAAATAATAGTAATAATATAAATAATGAAAACTGGTTAAAGAAACCTAAAAGTGAATGAATGAACCTTCACATAGTATTTAGCCAGTTCATAAAGTCCTGAAGAAACATCATTTGATTGTTTGGTAAAACAAATTATTATCTTCCATTGCTAGATGGTAATCTACAGTCGTTAGATGTTAACTGTTACATGTTATACTTCTGGTATTGTAATAATATTATTTATAATATGGCCACTTTATATCAGATCTCTTACAGTTGATAGGATATGCTTGTTGGATAATAATGTCATAACTATCTGCTATGTATGATATTAACTGGCACTGTATGAATCTCATTGTTAAATGGTAAGGATAAATTTCCCAGCTAAACTTTTATGTCAACAATTAAATTGAATATAATTAACTTAAAAATGAATAATTACATTTCAACTTGAAAGTTAAAGAATAAAGTGATATTGAAAGATAGAATTGAAAAGATAGAAAAAATTGAAAAGATAGAAATATTGAAAAGATAGAATTGAGTGATGCATTTTGTTGAACTCTTGTCAGGTTTTTCAAGCATACATGAAAGAGGGGGGAAACAGTTTAAATGGTCTTATTAGAAGACTTAAAATGTATATGGAAATGAGATCAGCAACTCCACAGCAGCAGACTCCATGCTGATCAGAGTGTTGCTTCATCTGTGTTGCATAAGACATTTGCCTACAAGTTTATAATTAAATTTTGAGGGGGGAGGCACCAGAACTTTAGTTTCATTGGGGTTAATTTAATTTATTATCTATAGCTTTTTTGGGGTATTTATTTTTAATGCCTGTTTGATGCATGTTAAGTCGTTGAAATGTTATGTAAGTGTGTCTGACATACCGATGTTTTTCATACATCTTATGAAATGGATCATACAGAGTAACTAAATAAATTCCCTGTTGTTGGGATGTTATCACAATTGTTTACAATAAGCTATGTATAGTGGGAGTCATAGTTATTGGTACTCTTATTTGTAATTCGTGTAAAATATTGGAAACCATATATGTTAAATGTTCATATGAGAGGCATATTAAGGTATTTGTTCTACAAGGAGTGTTGAAAAAGAACTTGACATGCATCTACATAATGAAAACCATTGTACTTACCTCAATAGAATTTTTATTGTCCTTCACAGTACTCCCCTCCAGCATCTATGCAATGTTGCATATGTCTACACCAATTCAGAAACACTTGGTGGTACTCCTGTTGGGGAATACTCTGTAATTCTGAATGAACTCCTTTTGCAAGGTCTGGCACCCTTGAAAAATGCTTCCCAGCAAGTTCCTTTTTAATTTTTGGAAACAACCAAAAATCCCATGGTACAAGATCAGGTGAATATGCAGGATGGATAGCTGTTTGATATTTCCCTGCCCCAGATAGACTATAACTTGCCAGATTTTGTGAGCACTTGCATTGTCATGAAGAAGGTGAACCCTTGACACTCCTGTTGTTGGAGTCTGCTCCATCTCCTTAATCATTTTGGGCAAAACAGTGTTGGTGTGATTTTGGCCATTTAGTCATTTTTTCCTTGTAAGTTGTCCATGACTACCACTACTTGGGAATTAAAAAAAAAAATTGAGAACATCCTCTTCCTTGAGTGAAAGTCTTGTTGGAGGATTTGGGGACACAGGGTCATCTTCTGCAGCCTAAACATAGTTGTATATCTTTCTGAGAGTTGTATAGTAATAAAATCACATCTCATCACCCTGTGACAATATCGGTTAAACGTTTGGGGCCCTAGGTTAAAATATTGCCAGCATCTCCTGCCCTTTTTTTATTGTTCTGTCACTTTGTGGGATACCTATTTGGCACAGATCTTTTGGAACTTTAAATGTCAATGATTAGGCCTTATAGTATACTTGCAAATTGTGATTCCACCAAGACCATCTGGTTAAATGCTCCTTAGCAGGGTAGTATAAAAGTTGTGTTTAAGCTGAATTTCTTAATGTTTGTTTAAATCTTGGCATTTGAATTGTACTCTTCTAGGAGCTAGTCAGTATTATTAACATAATGAAAAGTGTGTAATTCTGGTATGTTGCAGCTTTATTAGGTAGCTTATATAAAGCATTATTACTAAAAGTTCCATTTAACATTAGTGAAGGGAGGGTGGGAATTAGCATCTTTCTTACTGTGTAATGATAGAAATTTAAGAAATTGAGATTTATATGATTTAAAATAATTTTTATGCTTTTTTTTACTACTTTTTGTTACTAGTGGCTATTGGAATTATTTACTGTTATTAAAAGATCATCAGTTAATTTTTTTATATTATAGAGGCTGTTACACCTTTGAAAAAGAGAAGATTAATGCGAGAATCTCTAGAATCTCTTCCTTCTCCTCAAAGTCCATCTACACCTACAATATCAATTGCTAATGATTGGCTAGCATCTGCATCATCTGGTGCAAGTCCTGATCATTCTTGTTCAGGTTCTACCCTTGATGAAACATTCCCTCCAGCAACACTAGGCGTAAGACATCTTAATTTGGAAGTAGAGAATAGCGAATGTACAAAAACAATGGAAAATGACAGAAGAAATGAATTACTTGACTCGTGTAAAGGAAATGGGTTAGGCACCCATTTGATTAATGCAGCAAGAGAATTAAAAGATGAATGGTTGAGAGAAGTAAGGGAAAATTTATGTCATCTTATTTTTATAAAAACCTCGTATAAATTGTTGCTAATATCATTTTTATCCCATTGTAAATTTTATATTTATTTGACTCTTTCGTTATATTTACTATTTATATATACCTTTTTGTTACCTGAAAAAGTCTGATGAGATTGTTAGAATTAATTCAAGGAAACAAAAGTAAATGGGTAGTAATAAAAGGTTACTGGGCTAAAAATTATATAAATACTACCATGTTTATGATTACTAGAGTTTGAATTAGAGTAATTTCTACTATGTTGTACCATTTTCTCTTGCACTGTCTGCACACAAAGAGAGATGAAGATATCCTATACCTTCAATAGTAAATACACAAATTACCTGTTGGCATAGAAGTGGATTAATAATGTTGCTGAAAAAATGAGTTTCACCATTAAGCGGGATTCAAACCCACATTTCCAAATATTATTATAACATAATGTGGCATAACCATATCTTGCATCAGTAGTGTGTGTGCATTGCCCCTTAATGTAAAATAATTAATAATAATAATTTGTTCTATCTTTTTGTTTATGTCTTGTGCTGTTGCCAAATGAAAAACTCAAACAAATCAACAGTATACTAATTTAATCTTTTTTTTTATATACCACTGAATATAAGAAAACATATATAAGAAAATGCTGCATACTGTTATGAAATGCATATTTTCCCCCCTTTTTTTTAAATTTAACCCCAATATTAAATCTTCTGTTTGGAACTACTTCTTTCTAACATCGCTACCATACTGTAGTCAGCAATCGAAATGGTATTTTGAATAACTAAAACGTTACTAGACAACTTGGTTAGTGATTAACTTTTTAATGTAATTCAGCTGTGTTTTAAATCTCTTATATTCGGAGCTATTATTCCATTCAGGTTAGTATATATGGTCAGCATCAGGGACCTGTTAGTTGACCACTCCTCAACAGGGTAGAAAAAAGGAAAAGTAGCCACAGTAGTCAGACAGTAGGCCACAGATCTGGAACCCTCTACTTCCATTCCCTTCCACTAAAGAGTGTTTTGAAAGTACTAATAGTCTGCACCATGAGAAGGTGGGACAGACTTTAGGTGCTAGGCTTGGCCATTTCTGTGCATCATCACATGGGATCGGTGCTTAGCTCTCCTTCCAGTGAATGACCAGCTACTATTTAGAGACTTTTGTACCTTCATGTAAACCCTGCAATCCCAGGTTATTATGTAAATATGATAATTAATAATAAAGCCATTTATCTTGCATTCTTTATTCTTATACAGAAATGTAATAATACAACATATCTCCACATAAATTTTACTTAAAATTCATAGTGATCTGTTTGAGCCATAAGAATTTTTGTGTTTGTGTCTAGCTTTTGCACTTCAGCACCTGTAAGACTGTTTTCCTGGGTAACATAAGTGGTTGGTTGAAGAAAGATGCGTAGAATACTGGGATAAATTATATAAATAATAAAAATAATTCTAGGAATAGTGAAATAGGTTTAAGGCAGAAAAGAGCATAAATGGTTGGGGGAGGGGGCCAGAGGTAAATATTTTGCAATTACTTCTAAAATCTTCCAATTTTAAAAATAGCAATTTTTTTGTTAATTTTCAAGAGATTTTCAAAACATTAAGGAAATATTTGTTGATAATAGTTCAAATCAAACGAGTGTGAGCTTAAATCTGAAGTTTGCTTCAGAAAAATGCAATATCTTGGCCAACAACGATAGACTTCAGGCCTGGACAAATGGTTGAAAAACATAGCTTTATGCATAGTCTTCTATAATATAAAATCTCGCTAGTGGCGCATTAACACCTGAGAAATAAACCATTCTCTTCAGTCATGTTTATGTTAAAGCAGTAGGGAAAATCTTAAACTTATATGAATACAAAAATTCTTGGGAAAGAAAATATGTTAGCATTTGTATTTCTAACTTATATTCTGTTAATGTTTTTAATTGGAAAGGGATTTTTTATAAAGAAAATAATACAGATTGTGCATGTAATAACAGAATAAAATACTTTTTTTTTTCAATTTTTATCTCATTTTTTTATGAGATAATATTTTCACTTTGTCATCTGTTTGTCAGTCAGTCAGTCTGTCTGTCTGTCTCTCTGTAGATTGAACTTTTTTTGTTTATAGGAATAAATTAAAAATTCTTCTTGTGTTAGATACATCTTGATGAAATATTACAATTTCCACTTCCTGAATATCCCAAAAGCTATAATTGTGCCCTCTAATGGTGGAAATATTTGAAAATTTTAAATATTCAAAGGAATATTGTAAACAAGGTATTTGGGCTCTAAATTTGAAATTTTGATGGTGGAATGGGAAAGTCACAAAGTTTCCAGGGGGTTGGGAAAAATGCACCTTTTGTTTTTTAAGAGATAAATATTTGTTTTTAGAGATAAAACAAAATTTTAGGTTGAATAGGTACTGATGAAATATGATAATTTTCATCATCCTCCTCAATCAGCCATGCACTATGGAGATCCAACCTGACTATGCAATTTAATTCTCCAAACACATCTCTCCTGAGCTACTTCCACCACTGTAGACCAATTCTAACAAGGTCCTATTTGATATTGTCAGCCCACATCATCTTAGGCCTCCCCCTCTTTCTGAGGTCTTTAGTCATGCTGTTCATAACCCTATTCAGTAAATTATAAATATATATACAGGCAATATGGCAAACCAATTGAGTCTCTAACAACACCATTGAGTCTGCACACAATATGCTACTCCAAGGAGGTTGAAAACTCTTTTGCCTAAGCTCATCGTTATTTATAAAGTTTTAAACCACCTCATCACCCAAGATACTACGTATGCATATAGAATGAAAGGAATCAAGTTTCCTGTTGTTTACAAAAGGTCAAAGTTTCACTACCATAACAACTCTAGAAAGAACCAGACTATTATACAGTATAATTTTAGTCTTTATGTGTGTATGCCTATTTCTCTACACTCTCCATAGCTTCTTAAAAGTCCCGGCAGCAATCCCTATTCATCTGTTAATCTCATGCTGCACATCACCAGTATCTGTTACATAGCTCCCAAGATAATTAAACTGTGACACCTGCTCAAGACTGCAACCATTCAGATTAACTAAATCACAGCCTGCCTGACCAATTTTCTTCACTTCAGTTTTCTCTATATTTATAACCAAACCTACTCTACTACCAGTTTCATCAACAGCTTGAATGAAAGAGTTCATCTCATCAACATCATTTGCCAAAAGGGCTAAATCATTAGCATAATCTAAATCAGAAATTTTCGTATCTCCAGCCCATTTAAGGCCAAAATCTTTCCATTGAAGTGAATTTTGCATAACATAATCAATAACCAAACTAAAGAGAAAAAGACACAAAATGCACTCTTGTGGAACACCAGAAGTAATGCTAAAGCATTTGCTATAATAAGCTTTACCAACTCTCATTCATGACTCTGTGTTATTATAGAGAGCTTTCACATGCTAACTAATTTGTCTGGTATGCCATACGATCTCGCAATCAACCACAAATTCACAAATTATGATGATCAGCATAGTCAAAAGCCTTTTTGAAATCTAAAAGGCAGTAACCACAGTGTAGACAGCACTATTCTGTGCCTGTCTGGGCTGAGTTCTTTTTCTAACTATGTGTGTGAGAGTTTGTAGAAGGGTACCTATCCCTATTTTGGCAGGATGAATAACTCGGGTGGCCAAATACACAAACTCATGTATTTCAACTATGTACATTATTTATTTACAAACACTATAACTATATACATACAGTGACTGCCCATCTGGTACAGTCACTGGCCAAATTCAACACAGGCCATAATGAGCCTCATCAGTCCCACCGCTAAATACTTTTTCGTTCTTTAAAAGTTTTAATTTGAGCTAAGGAATATTGGGGGAAAATGCAAATAGTAGTATTTTATTAGCAATTACACAGCATAAGAATTATTTTTCCTTTATTTCTTAAATTTAAAAAGTTACTTTTCTTGCACCCCTTTGAGAAAAGGTGTCATATTATTGCTGTCAATGGAATATCTCTTAACATTCTACCACCAAAATTTCAAAATTTTAGTGTAACTACATAATTTGAAATTTCACTTGAAATTTTGTTATTTTTTATTTTTCCACCATTAAAGGGTGCAATTACAACTTTTGGGAGATATTGAAAGAGCAAATCATAATGTTCCATCAGTGCCTATCCAAAACAAAAAGAATTTTTAATTTATCTGTAAAAACAAAGTTTTCTCTTAAAAAAATTGAATGTTCCCACACCCCTGCAAAAATTTCTAGCATAAATACATCATTTATAATATTCATTCAAAATTTTGAAATTTTTGAAATATTCATTCAAAATTTTGAAATTTTTGACTTTATTCACCATTAGAGGGCACAATTACAGCTATAATTTTAAGATTCCGAAAGTGTGAATCATAATATGTCATCAATGCCTATCCAAAACAAAAAGAATTTTTAATTTATCTCTATAAACAACGTTTGATGTCTACAGACAGATGACAAAGTAAAAGTATTATCTCGTTTTTTTAAGTGAGATAAAAGCTCTATGTAACGCTCCAAACAATGCAAAATAATTAAAGTTTTATGCTCCGGATAGCTTAGACGGGCGCCAGGCAATCATTAACAAATTGCCAAAATGTAGAATAAGTTGATTTAGGGTTCAAATGCCAGCGAGCGTTCATAAGTAAGAGTCAAAAATGATTCTTAACAAAATAAGAGTTAATGGGAAAAAGATCCTAAATTAGCGTTGCTTAAGATAAAAACTACAGACTCAAAAGTTTGTAACAAAACAAAATAGATTTATTTCCAAAATAATTAACTCACCAAGACATCAATAAAAAACATCTCTTGTGCTACACGCACGGTGCTACGCACCTTACTACATCTCTCTGCTCTCTCTACAACTCTGCTCTCAGGTGCTCAGTGCTTCTCTCAAGTGCTCTACTACTCTCAAGTGCCTCGCAGGACACGGTTTTGACAATGGGCCGGCGCATGCCGGGAAAGACATTTGCATACAATGACGAACGACGAGGTATGACGCAAGAGGGGGCGTGTCCTTGGCACGCGCTTTAACGGTTACGGTCGGAAGTTCGGAGTTGCGCGTACGCAACTCCTAGAAACTTGAAAACGAGTGCTGTGATGCCGAAAAGGAAATAAAAATCCCCAAAATGATAAATATAACGTAAATTAAACAAAACTGGTTAAGGTAAAGCAAAAGTGAACGATGGGGCATCACAGGTATATTTACACTAAGTCACATGAATGCAGGTCCCTAAAAATTTTACCCCTTGGAAATGCTACTACTGGCACCTATGCACATGGTCTCACCTTGAGACTGACAAGAACTATCAATTTCCGTACTTACATAAAAAAAAATTCTGAAGTATTTTTGTACACTTATTTCAAATCTTTTTTCTGTTTCCAAATATTTTAAGCAGATCTTCAGATATTTTGAAAAAAATATAACTACAAATACAGTGTGATATTAGGATTGAACTAGCTCTCATTACAACCAATCAAATGCTCTGTTATGCTCACCAGTAGTCAGGTGAATAACTATGAAATTGGGAAGGATATTATTTGCATCAAATTGCTGCTAAAAGGTCGTGTGGATTTTCTATTGTTTTGAGAGTACTGAAAAAACATCCTGAAACTAGATCTGTTGTTGATAGTGAAAGAACTGGTTACAAAAAAGAAAACTTTACAGTACTGTGTAAGATTGCACTTCTAAACAGAAAGCTCAATTCACCACAACTTTGAAAGACTTCACATTGGCAGCAAGCATCAACGAGTGCCCAAGAATTGTAAGAGGAAAGTTACTAGGGGATCAGACTGTAGAGTTTCCAAACTTATCTATAAGCCTTTACTGACAGATTTTCAGTGCAAGAGACAATTATAATGAGTACTGCCAATTGTTGAGAACTGGGAAAAAGTAATTTTTAATAATGAAAGGCAGTTTTACCTTAGTAGAAATCATAATAGTGTCTGTGTAAAAAGATGGCCTCATTAGGAATTCAGCTCTCAGTGTTTTAAAGTTATTGTGGGTGAGCCAACCAAAGTCGTAGAGGGGGTTGAATGTCCTGTTGTGGTTTTGGAACACTATGTATTGCAAAGGGAACAGTGAAAGCTATGAACTAAATCTAGATATTAAAATCAAAATTGTTACCAGAAGCCTAGCAAAATCTTATTCGGTGTAAAACCAAATTTTTTCAAGTGTTTCTTGTCTACAGGACATTTTCTTGTCATACTTTATTACTGCATTATGAATCTTTTTCAATAATGAACCTTATATTTTCAGGATGATAATGCTCATTGTCACCATACCAAGGTTGATCAGAAGTGGTTACTGATCAGAAATGAAATGTCCTGAATGGTTGCCTTAATCCTATCAAGAACTTATGATGGAAAATTAGTTATAGAATTTTGAAGAAGAGGCATTAAAAATGAGCATAATCAATTGGAGCTTTACTATTTTCTTTTAATAATATTGCTATAGAAACACTGCTTTTAAAAATAGTTCATTCAGTGTTGAAAGTATGTAAAGCATTCATTAAAGCAAAGGTCCGACCTATAAAATATTGATTTTAAAATGTTTAATATTTTTATTAACATGTGTAGCATTTCGGTCTGTAAATGATAGCTAAGGCATAAACTGGAAGGAGAGCTGTGTACCATTCCCCAGTGATGATGCACAGAACTGGCCAGGTCTAGTGCCTAATGTCCACCTTATTATCAGCTGGTGGATAATCCTGATCAGAGGCCATCGCAGGTACCTGAATCTCACTTAGCTAGTTGGGCATCATCAATCCTAAACTGGAGTAATGTGTCTCATATGGCTCTTGAAAAAGTTCACTTGAAAACGTGGTGCCTGTAATTCCTACCAGCATTGGTGGCTTCAGCCTTTAGCAGAGGAGGAACAGGTCTTTGCCCCATGCCTGCGATCAGGGACTGTTTGATATTGTTGGCCCTACCTATCTCAATAAACCTAGTTTCTTTAAAAATCCTACTAATCATTTTCTCTCTGCAGGACGTGGAACGTGAGGACATTACATAGAGATTATTCTCTTGATGTCCTCACGCAGGAATTTCAGTGCTATAACCTAGATATTCTAGGCTTGCAAGAGACCAGATGAGCAGGAAGGGTGAGATACTTAAAAATAACTTTAAATTTCTCTTTACAGTGAGGGAGGATGGAAAGCATCACCAAGGCGTGGGTCTGCTTCTCAGCAGACATGCTAGTGATGCTCTTCTAGGAGATGAGTGCATTAATGAAAGGTTTCTTACAGCAAAATTTCAGACAAGCGTTAAAGACTTGAATGTTATCTGCTGTTATACCCCCACTGAGGATGCCGATGAGGATGAGAAGGATAAGTTTTACGGACAACTTCAGGATATTTAGAATTCTGTCAAGAAAGAAGATATTTCTCTTGTGCTAGTTGACTTCAATGCTAAAGTTGGTACTGAGTTTGACCTTTGGGTAGGAGTTTTAGGTCCCTTTGGCATTGGTATTTCCAATGGCAAGTACAGGTAATGTCTCCTACAGGTAAGTAAACTTAATGGTTTACGAATAACTAACACATACTTCAAACACCGGGACATTTATAAATATACATGGGTTTCACCTGATAAGTTGCACAGGAATATGACAGATCATATTTTAATTAACAACAAATGGGCCAGTTCAGTTAGGAATATTAGATCGTACAGGGGAGCAAAAATTGGGTCTGACCATTACCTTGTCAAAAGTGTCTTGCAGCTGAAGCTGAAGAAATGTTGTGCTAAAGTTGAGAAAATAACCTTCAACAATGAAGGTCTGAAAGGTCCAGATATAGCCAATGCATACTATGATAGGCTACTTAGTCATTATGACAATCGTGGTTTGCTTACTGCTGAAGTTGAGAAAGAATGGGAACAGTTTAAACAGCCTTTTCTTGAAACCAACAGTACTCTTTTAGGTAAAAGGGAACAGAGGAAACAAAATTACTGATAAGGCTATGGAACTTATTTCTGAAAGAAGGAAGTGCAGGATTAATATGAATCAACACGCTACTAGTCCTAACAAGAAGGTATTATTACGAGCTTAATAAATGTGTAAAGGATCAATTAACAGTTGATAAGAATCTTTGGCTTGATAGCTTGACTGACAAAGCAGAGGAAGCAGTTAGACAGTACAACAGCAGGGGGTTGTACCAGATGTTAATGTTTTATATGGAAAGAAATGCACAGGTACACTGGGATTGAAGAATAAACATGGCAAGGTGGTTGAGGGTGAGGATTCTGTGATGGCTAGGTGGACTGAGCATTTCAGAGATGTTCTAACTAATGTAATTATTTCTCTCTTATTGTTTGTAATGAGGATAGATGCATTACTGGCTTTAATGATGGCCCTATATCACATTCTGAAGTCGCATTGGCTATCTCTAAATTAAAACTGCATAAATCCCCAGGGGAGGACAAAATCACCACTGAAATGCTTAGAGCTGGGAACGTTTTATGTTTTCACATGGCTGACTGAAATTTTGAATATTTTTATGATAAAGGTGTTGTTCCTAAGGATTTTACTAGAGCAATTATTGTCCTGATTTTAAAAAAAATGCAATCGTAGTTCTTGTGATAATTATAGGGGAATTAGTTTACTTTCTGTTCCAGGTACAGTTGTCTGCATGATTATACTTAATAGAATTAAGAATTTGGTTGATGGACAACTGCGTGATGAACAGTGTGGATTCAGAAGTGGTAGGGGATATATTGATCAAATATTTTCACTTAGGCAGATTCTTGAAAAATGTTTAGAGTTTCAGAAACCTGTGGTTTGTAGCTTTATAGATTTCAAAAGGCTTTTGACTCTGTTGATCGATATAATTTGTGGTTGATTGTTAGATCATATGGGATGCCTGATAAGTTAGTGTAATGAGAGCTCTCTATAATAACACTGAGTCATGTGTGAGAGTTGGTACGTCTTGCAGCGATTGGTTTAGTATTGCTAGTGAAGTTAGACAACGGTACATTTTGTCTCCTTTTCTCTTTTGTTATTGATTACGTAATGCGAAATTCTTTGCAAAGTAAAAATTTTGGCCTTAAATGGTCTAGAGATTTCAAAATTTCTGATTTAGATTATGCAAATGATTTGGTCTTGTTGGCTAATGATGTTAATTAGATGAATTCTTTCATTAGGGCTGTTTATTAGAATGGTAATAGAGTAAGTTTGGTGATAAACAGAGAAAAAACTAAAGTGATGAAAATTGGTCATGCAGATGGTGCTTCAGTTGCTTTGAATGGCTGTACTATTGAGCAAGTGTCTCAATTTAATTATCTTGGGAGCTATGTAACAGATACTGGTGATATGCAGCATGAGATAAATAGAAAAATAGGAATTGCCACTGGAACTTTTAAGAATCTATGGAGAGTATGGAAAAATAGGCATATACACCTAAAGACTAAAATTAGGCTGTGTAATAGTTTGGTTCTTTCAAAGGTTAGTTATGGTAGCAAAACATGGACCCTTTATAATAAGAAACTTTTGATGCCTTTGATTCTAGATGCTTGCACTGTATATTGGGCATTAGATGGTTTGACTTTGTAAGTAATGATGAGGTTAAAAGAAGGAGTCGTCAACCTCTTTTGAGCAGCATTTTGTGCGGAGAGAGACTGGATTGGTTTGGCCATGTTGCCCGTATGCATAGCTGCAGATTGGCAAAGAGGATTATGAGCAGTGTGCCTAAGAGTATCAGAAGAAGGAGGAGACTAGGTTGCGATGGGCAGACAATGTCAAACAGGACCTTGCTAGAATTGGCCTAGAGTGGCCAAATGCAGCAGCTGTAGCTCAAAAGAGACGCTTCTGGAGAAGAAAATTACAGTCTGGTTGGACCTCCGTAACCCATGGCTGCATGAGGATTTTGTATGTATGTGTGTAGCAATTTATGTATTATGATTAAAATAAGGATAAAATTAAATATTTCACTTAATTTAAATTTCTGTTAATTGCTTATATACCATTTATACTTTATTGTATTCTGGTAATTATATCTCAAAAACCATTTTAGATAGCTAAGATTACTTTTGACTGATAAAATAAAAATGCTTTTGACTGATAAATGTTATACGTATTTAATATTCCTTCGCTAAAAGTGAGTATGGGGAAGTGGTATGGGATGTGCAGATCAGATATTTTCACTTAGGCAGATTCTTGAGAAATGTTTATAGTTTCAGAAACCTTTGGTTGCTAGCTTTGTTGATTTCAAAAAGGCTTTCTACTCTGTTGATCATCATAATTTGTTTGTTGATTGTGAGATCATATGGTATACCTGACAAGTTAGATAGCGTAATGAAAGCTCTCTATAATAACACTGAGTCATGTGTGAGAGTTGGTAAGTCTCACACATGATTGGTTTAGCATTACTTCTGGTGTTCGAAAAGGGTGCAATTTGTCTCCTTTTCTCTTTAGTTTAGTTATTGATTATGTTATGTGAAATTCACTTCAAGGGAAATATTTTGACCTGAAATGGGCTGGAGATATGAAAATTTCTGATTTAGATTATGTTGATGATTTAGCCCTTTTGGCAAATGATGTTGATGAGATGAACTCTTTCATTCGAGCTGTTGATGAGACTGGTAGTAGAGTAGGTTTGGTTATAAACAGAGAGAAAACTAAAGTGATGAAAATTGGTCAGGCAGGTTGTGATTCAGTTAATCTGAATGGTTGCAGTCTTGAGCAGGTGTCACAGTTTAATTATCTTGGGAGCTCTGTAACAGATACTGGTGATATGTGGTATGAGATTAACAGACGAATAGGGATTGCTGCCGGGACTCGTAAGAATCTATGGAGATTGTGGAGAAATAGATGTATACACCTAAAGACTAAAATTAGACTGTATAATAGTTTGGTTCTTTCTAGGGTTAGTTATGGTAGTGAAATTATTATATAGCCTAATTTAAGTCTTTTAGGTGTATATGCCTATTTCTCACATTCTACATAGATTCCTAACAATTGAAACAGCAATCCTCATTCTTCTGTTTATCTCATGCTGCACATCACCAGAATCTGTTATATAGCTCCCAAGATAATTAAGATTAGACACTTACTCAAAAGTATACCCATTCAGATTAAGTGAACCACAACCTCCCTGACCAATTTTCATTTTCTCTCTGTTTATTACCAAACCTACTCTGTGACCAGTCTTATCAACAGCTCTAAAGAATTTATCTCATCAACATTATTTGCCAAAAGAGCTAAATCATAAGCATAATCTGAATCAGAAATTTTGAAATCTCTAGACCATTTGAGGTCAAAATCTTCTTGCAAAGAATTCCACAATAACATAATCGAGATGGATTATTATAATCGAGATTTTATTATATGGATATTGTGATAAAAATGGAAATAAAGATAATAGAAGTTATAAAATATCATAATTCTCCAGTATGAGAGCATTTGTTTTATCCTCTTTCAGGTTTATTACTAAGATGCTTTCCTACTTTTTTTGGATTTTCTAATGTGTTTTTTATTTCCTTTTAGGACAAAACATCTGAATTAGAGTCTGGTGTCTCATCATCATCATGTGTTAAAGCTGAACATATAGAGTTAAAAGTTAAAGATAACACAGACATTCATAGGTCACCACTCTTATTGGATCATACTTCTGAAAGTATTTGCAATACAAATCCAGAGAGTTCAATTGATATAACTTGCTTAGATTTGTCTGATAGAACTAGCAGTGAAGGTGAATCAAAAAGGACCAAAATAGAACCAGCAAAAAACGATCTTGTATCTGTTGGTGTAGTCTCAAACAGCATTTCAGAACTTTCAGATGCATATTTATCAGATGAAGCCTGCAGTATCTCATTCCTGGATAAGACAAACTTTTCTGTGCATGACTGTGATGCTCCATTTCCTCAAAAAGAAAAGGAAGCTTACACTACCAAGATTTTAAGTGCTTCTGTGAAGGATGATACAACACAAGAACCCAGCAGCACAACTATAGATTGTGTTTCATCATCATCATCTGTAAATAACATTAATATCAACTCTGTTCCATGTAGTAGTTCTTTGCTGGTACAAGCTCATGTGTCATCTTCATGTACATCATCAGGTGATTCTATATCAAAGGATGTGCCCAAGCCTGTAACAGGACTCGCAGCAGAATCCATAAAACTTGGTGATTTGCAATGCAAATCTGTCCTACCAGAAACAAGCCAAATCAGTATCACATCATCAGTCAGCAGCAGCGCTGCTTTAAATCCATCTCTTAAAACATCAGCACCAGATTTAGTGTTCCAACCAAGTTCAACATCTTTTGTAAGCAGTACTGCTGCTCCATATTCAGAGCCCAATATACTTCTAGAAGAATGTAATAATCAGAATTTTTCTGGTGTTAGTAGCAGTGTTATAGTGACTATACCATCATCAGATGAAACTATAAACAATGCTTCAGGTTCATCAATTGTCACTAGCAGTGGTGTTGCATGCTCACATTGGAATCAAGCAGTAGCAGAAAATCAGCAAGCCAATATCAGTAGTAGTAATGTGGGAAGTACCAAAAATGAATCATATGCTGCACAAGTGACCAGTTTAATATCTTGTTCTGTTACATGTAGTAATGGTGTGGCTGCTGCAATAAGAAGTTGTGCTACAGCACAAAAACGTAAGGTAAGTTTGTGTTTCATACAGAGTATAATATAATAGCCCTTGGAATGGTTTTGTGTTTTATCTGTAACTGGCACATTTACCTGGCATTGCTCAAAATTTTAACTAGGTTAGGTTGTTTTTTTTAAAAAATCAAATGACAAAGTAAATTTGTCAGAAGATAACACTCTGTCTAGAAAATCATAATTTCCTTCTGGAATATTATTCAGCACTAAATGAATACATTATTGCTATTGTAACCAAGAAAGCATGTATATCTACATTAGTTACAATCAGCATCCAATCAGAGAAAGGCATGTTGTACACAACTTGGTACCATATGACAGAAAAAATACATATTATTATAAAAAAAACTGTATATAAATATGGTGGCGTTAGTTTACATCAAATCCAATTTTCCATTCACAACCAAATCCTTATGTTTCTTTAGGTTATGATTAGAGGAAGCTTTAGGTTATGATTAGAGGAAGCTGTATGCCAAATTTGATAGTCCGAGCTCTTACCATTTACAAGGAATTCTTATCAAACAGACAAACTCTCTAAAATAAAATACAGATAAAAAACAGTGAACACTTTGGTAAATTGAAGCTGAATTTTTGAAAGAAATACTGTTTATAAGTAACTGAAGAATAATGATTATAGAATATCTGATAAGATAGATAAACAAAAACTGGATCTTTCAGTTACATGCTGAGTGCATAAGTTATGCTTATAACACTTGTATTTATAGATCTCACAAAAATTGCTGTTCTTTTATTATGATCATAACTGTTTTATTATGAGCTAAATTCACCTGAATATATAATGGCTCTTATTAAAATGAACAAATTTTTTTTATTAATTTGAATGTTTTATTAATGAATGTTATCTTTGATATTGCCCAAGGACCTAGATATATGTAAATAAAACGTCTACAGCTATAGAGTCCAGAAAACCCCCAAATTAAACATGAGCAGCATCCAAAAAAAAAAAAATCCATTCAGAATAACTGAAGCTCACCTACCTGACCAGTTTTTATCACTAGTTTTCTTAATATTTATCGTAACTCTACCCTATTACAGTATCGTTGACAACTTTAATAGGAGTTCATCTCATAAAATCGCTGAAAATGTTTGGTGAGGGAGGTTTGACAACTCGGCAATATCTGATATTCTAATCATTGCTCATAATGCTAAATGTTAGAAGGCATTTAGTCATGAAGAAAATCTAATAGTTTTGATCTTCCTGATTTAACAACACAAAGTTGAAACTCCTGATAGCAAAGTCCAATTAATGTTTTCACTTTGTCATCTGTCTGCAGACATCCAACTTTTTTGTTTTTAGAGATGAAATTCTTTTTGATTTTAATAGGTATGGATGAAATATACAATTAGCACTTTTCAAATCTCCCAAAAGCTATAATTGACCCTCATTTTTGTTGTAAACAAACATTTTATTGAAAATGACAAAATTTTAATAAATATTACAAATGATTTAGTTATGATAGAAATTCAAAAATTTGGTGGTAGAATGTGAAAGTCATGAAGTTTTCATTGGCAACAATGAGTTAACCCTTATGGGGAAGGAGATGAATGTAACTTTTTTGTCTTTTAAGACATAATTGGAAAAAAATTTTTAGTTTGATTGGTACTAATGAATTATTATAATTAGCATTTTTCAAATCCTTAGATAGTTGAATTTAATTGTTAGAGGTCATTAAATATCAAAAAGGTGAGACTTTTAATAAATTCTACATGTGATCTGTTTATGGTAGAAATTTGGAATTTTGGTATTCGGGCATCAGATATTTCACTGACTGAAACAGCCTGACAGCTACAGGCTTCTTTTGCCAAAGGTATGAGAGAAAAAACAACTTTTTTTTCCATTTTAGGAATAAAAGATGTACTTTTCATGTTGTAAAAGTACTAATAAAATACTACTCTCTGCATTTTACTAATCATCCATTATTTTGTATAAAATGTTTAAGGAGTAAAAAAGTAGGTAAATGAATGGGACTATGCCACATGCAAAGTTTGATATTGTTGGCCTTGCCTCTCTCAATAAACCTAGTTTTTTTAAAAATCCTACTAATAATTTACTTCCTACAGCTACATGGAATGGTAGAGTGTAATACAGAGATTATTCTCTTGGCATCCTCACACAGGAATTCCATCATTATAAATTTAATAAAACTCTATAACACTGTATATAATATATAAATTAAACATATAGCAGGAGTACAGCAGTATAATGCAATAGTAATAGCATATCAGGATATATGGTAACAAGAATTTACAAAATGGATTCCAAAATAGCATATAAAACATATTTGTCTATATCAGTTACAGATGATATCCTGTTGATATAAAAGGACAATTTCTTTATTTCTATAGAAGAAAATTCTTTAAGCGAGATAACAGAATTTGGAATTTGTAGGTCAAAGTAATTTACAGCCTATCTATCTGGAGCAGGAAAAAATAAAACAGCTATCCAATCCTGCATATTCACCTGAACTTGCACTATGCAATTTTTGGTTATTTCCAAAAATTAAAAGTGAACTTCCTGGTAGCCTTTTTTAAGGATGCAAGACCTTTCAAAATGTATTAATGCAGGGTATTCTACAACAGGAGTACCACCAAGCATTCCAGAATTAGCGTACACATCTGCAACTTTGCATAGATGCTGAAGGAGAGTATTTTGAAGGACAGTAAATGTTTTGTTGATATAAGTGCAATGGTTTTTATTCTGCAGATGCACCCTAAGAACTTTTTAAATTGCCCTTCATACCAAATTAAAAGTAATTTTTTTCCAAATTTTATCATCATCATCCTCAAGCAGCCATGGGCTACTGAGGTCCAACCAGACCGTGAAATTTAGTTCTCCAAACATGTCTGTCCTGAGCTACATCTGCTGCATCTGGCCACTGCACACCAATTCTAACAAGGTCCTGTTTGACATTGTCTGCCCACAGCATTCTAGGTCTCCCCCTCTTTCTGAAGCCTTTAGGCATACTGTTCATAACCCTATTCGCCAATCAATAATTATTCATAAGGGCAACATGACCAAACCAACGGAGTCTCTCTCTGCACAATATGCTGCTTAAAGGAGTTTGCCGACTCCTTTGCCTAACCTTATCATTAGTTACAAAGTTGAACCACCTAATGCCCAAGATACTGCCTAAGCATCTAGAATCAAAGGCATCTAGTTTCCTGTTATCTTGTTTAAAAAGTGTCCAAGTTTCACTACCATAACTAACCCTAGAAAGAACCAAACTATTATGCAGTCTAATTTTAGTCTTTAGGTGTATACACCTATTTCTCCACACTCTCCATAGATTGTTAAAAGTCCCGGCAGCAATCCTTATTCATCTGTTAATCTCATGCTGCACATCACCAGTATCTGTTACATAACTTCCAAGATAATTAAACTCTGACACCTGCTCAAGACTACAACCATTCAGATTAACCGAATCACAGCCTACCTGACCAATTTTCATCACTTTAGTTTTCTCTCTGTTTATAACCAAACCTACTCTACTACCAGTTTCATCAACAGCTCGAATGAAAGAGTTCATCTCATCAACATCATTTGCTAAAAGGGCTAAATCATCAGCATAATCTAAATCAGAAATTTTCGTATCTCCAGCCCATTTAAGGCCAAAATCTTTCCCTTGCAATGAATTTCACATAACATAATCAATTACCAAACTAAAAAGAAAAGGAGACAAAATGCACCCTTGTCGAAGACCAGAAGCAATTCTAAACCAATTGCTACAAGCCTTACCAACTCTTACACACAACTCAATGTTATTATAGAGAGCTTTCATTATGTTAACTAACTTGTCTGAAATGCCATATGATCGCACAATCAACCGCAAATTATGATGATCAACAGAGTCGAAAGCCTTTTTGAAATCAACAATCTAATTTGAGTAATTGCAAAATCAAGAATTATAGCTTCACCTATAATAAAAACGCGATTAAACTATATGAAAGGTGTAATAATACATTTAAATCAAAATATACCATGCAATACTGATATTAAGCCAGTACCATCAGCATGGAAATTATTGTTAGACCACATGACCTGTATGTGATGTTGCTCATCAAGTTACTACATCGCCTGAGGAAGTTGGAGGTGAAACGCATGTTGAAGTCAGTTCATCCTATTTTATGAATGTTGTTGCCTTTATTATTTAGAGATTTTTATATTTATTTAATT
Source organism: Ryuthela nishihirai (assembly GCA_038380435.1). Classification (NCBI taxonomy): domain Eukaryota; kingdom Metazoa; phylum Arthropoda; class Arachnida; order Araneae; family Heptathelidae; genus Ryuthela; species Ryuthela nishihirai. The sequence continues at coordinate 466,619 of JAWZYU010000023.1, read as the reverse complement.
TGGATGTATTAATTAATGACCTTAACTTGGTAATTTTGATGAGCAATCTACGAAAGCACATTGGCTAATATATAATGAGAAGAGAGAGATGGATAATTACGATCCTACACTAATATAACATCCCAAGTGAATGGTGTAAATACAAAAGCAGCTGGACTGATATCTCATTATAATCAGTATGACAGTGTTCAATGCATACTGGAATGCTCCAAAGATTATTAACTTTACAAGTTGAACCTTTTGTCTGATCCAAATTTATTCAAAATTCTGGATATCTTTGTTGGGTGCCATGCAATTCTAACTTGCCAAATAAAGTTGAAATAGGGTTCATTAGGTATTTGTCTAGTGTTACTTATCAAGTAAGAATTCAGAAAGAATTGTCAACTTTAATTAAAGTTTAAATCTAATAAAAAAAATCAATTAACATTGCTCAAGAGAAAAATAGCAAAAATTCAAAAGTTTCTTAAACAAAGTTTATTTCCAAAAATTTCAAAGACTCACCATCAGGGGAAGAATACAAAAATTAGAGTAGTAACAACTCACATCTACCTAAATCTCTACTAACAACTCCTATCTACACACACACACACATACTTCTCACAATACTTCTGATTCCTATCATCTCTACTGACAACTCTCATTTTCTCCACTAACTCTGACAATTCTCATTCTGACTCTGTGACCTAATGCCACTTAGTTATAACACGCTGCATACAAATCTGGCACGTGTCTGTTGCATGACAGGAAAACATTTGCGTAATCTGACGATCGCGCTAGCTGTGACACAAGAGGGGTCTTGTCCTACACACACAAACACATTAACGGCTGACAATCAAAAGTTGGAGTTGCACATGCACAACTCCTACACCTCGGAAACGAGAATTGTGATCAGTCCAAAAAATGAAATAATAATCCCCAAAATGATAAATATAATGTAAATAAAGTAAAACTGGTTAAGAAAAGTAAAAGTGAATGGGTGGATCATCACAATACCTGATATATCAACTATAAGGAAATACAGCTACTATCTTTGAATATCAAGTGCAATCTACATGAGCTTGAAGAAATACATTAAAAGATTGGGTGTGTCAACCACCTGCCATCATTTAACAGCAAATGGACTATCATTGGTAACAAACTTTTTTTCTCATAACTTTAATATTAAAGTTTATTGGCCAATAATACCTTAATGGTTGTATCATCCTCCTTATTGTATGTAAAGAAAGATAGCAGGTAGAAATGCTTATTTAGTGTCATTTTCTTGTAACAGTGATTATGTGTTAAAGAAACTTAAGCAGGCTTCACTGTGTTAAAGTGATTTTTATTAACAAAAATGTTATCATATTTCAAAAAGTCTGTAATATAATAACAAAACTCTAGTTTATGGCGTTTTTTACATTGTTAGATGTTGAAATTAACATTCTCAACTATTATACCAGTAATTTGACTTAATTTGGATAATTTAATTCACTAATTTAATATGATTTTTCCCTTTGCAGGATGGGGAAAGCCTTTACACCCGACTACAGTACCAGCAACTGTTTGGCAGCCACCATGCTGAACACCCAGACTTCTTGCCCATCTTTATGGATAGCTCGAAGTCTCAAACTTCAGTGGGATCAGCCATGGTCTGTTGTGATACTATCATTATGTACCAGATCCCACAGCAGTGTTCCATCTTCACTGCAGAGGCTTACTCTATCAGTCTTGCCTTGGACCACATAGCAGCTAAATGTCATCGTTGGTGTGTGATTTACACTGACTCACTTAGCTTGCTATGTACTTTGATCTTGGTGAAGCCTCAGCCTAATGCTATTCTTTCCAAGATCCATCAGCAGCTCCATTGTCTGAGGTATATACAACCAGCATTCTCTTCTGATGGGTGCCTGGTCATATTGGGATTAGGGGCAATGACTTGGTAGATGTATCTGCCATGTTGGCCACATCCTTGGACTTCTGGCAGTGTTTTACCACTAAGCTCTTAGCTCAGTTGCAATGATGTTGGTCGGAACAGATTGCAAACAAACCCTCTGAGATCAAGCTTGTTATCAAACTTTGGCAGTTGTGTTTTTGCAGAAATCGCAAGGAGGAAGTTGACTTGCTTGGCTCAGCATAGGTCATTTGTTTATCACACATTATTTTCTTCTATGGTCAGATAATGAACCTAAGTGTGAGTTTTGTTACTCTATTTTAACCATTAAACCTATTTTAACTGATTGTACTACTTTTAATCTCAAACATCGTTTTTATTTTAGCTTTCACGATTATATATCCAACCCCTTAAACTTGGAATCTTTCATTTGATGACTCAATTTAACACCTGTTTTTGAGTTTTTACATTTTACCAGATATTTTAAACGTTTATAGCCTTTTTTACTTTGATTTTTGACTGTTACACTTTCTAATTTTTCATGGGTCCTATACACCCATTCTTGATTTTTGGCATTGACTCTCATTAGTTCTTTTTAACTCTGGTTTTTCTGCTCATTGTTATACAGTTTTATTCCTGTAGTGTCCTTTACAATTTGTGTGTTAATTTTAACTTTAGTTGTGGGTTTAATGTTGTTTACTTTTTTGTTTTTGGTACAACATAGCCATTGTTTTTGTGCCATGAAACCCTTAACCAAACCAATCACTTCTTATGCAGCCAGTGTGCTGAAACCCATGTATACTTTTAATGTTGCAGTGGTTGTTATTAGTATTATTCTCAATCCATTAAGTTTACTTACTTATAGGAAATGCTGCCCATTGCCATTGTAGCTGCCAGTACCAAAGGGAGCTATTACCCTTCCCCAAAGATCAGAGTTAATGCCAGTTTTATTGTTGAAGTCGTTTAGAATAAAGGTGATGTATCCTTTCTTGACAGAATTCAAAATATCCTTATTTGCTGTCAAAATATCCTTGAAGTTGTCTGTAAATCTTATCTTTCTCATCCTGATCAGCATCCTCAGTGGGGTAACAACAGATAATATTCGAGTCTATGATTAAAGCTTGTTTGCTGTAAGTGAAAGCTATGAGAAAACTCTCATTATGCACTCATATCCTAGAAGAGCATCACTAGAGTGTCTGCTGAGAAGAAAACCTATGCCTTGAAGATGCTTTCCCTCTTCCCTCCCTGAAAAGAGAATATAAGATTATTTTTTAGAATCTGACCTTTATTCATCTGGTCTCTTTCAAGCCAATAATATTTAAATTTTGCGGTGTAATTCTTGTGTGAGGGCATCAAGAGAATAATCTCTGTGCAGAATTCTCACATTCCAACTACCTATCTTCCTACCACCTTGATAATGCTAATAAGGGTAATGGATGGAAAAAACTATTAACTTTGTGTATATTTTACACATTTTACAATAAAATTTTTAAATACCTCTGAAACAAAGGTGAAAATGTTATGCTGCAATGGAAATTAGTCTCTTAGGCTTCCTATTTACTTATCTCCCTGCTCAATTGTGTTACCCCCTCCCCCAAAAAATAGCTTTTCTTGTATGTGAGTATAATTATACATCTGATGAAATCCACTGTACAGCATCTCCATCATAGAAAATAAAGCACTTCAACCAGTCATGACAAAACCATTGTTGCCATCTTTCTCATTCTGATGTAATTTCACTATTTTTAAAAATATCAGTGTTTTTTTTGTTTTATTCTACCCTTATTAAAATTCATGATCGAATTTATTACTAAATTTACTGAATCTGATAACTAGGTAGTCACTGGAAGGAGAGCTATGCACCAATCCCATGTGATGATGCATAGAACTAAAGAAGGCCTAGCACCTAATGTCCGACCCCACCTTCTCGTGGTACAGGCCATTAGTACCTTTCAAAAAAGATACTCCCTTGTGGAAGTGAACGGAAGGTGGAGAGCTGCCAGGTTAGTGTGACCTACTGATCTGGACAACTATGGCTACTTTTATTTTTTTTTCTACCCTGCTGAGGAGTGGTCAACCACACAGGGTTTCTGGTGCTGACCATATAAACCCACTGGACTGAATTTAGGCTCTGAGCTTGATTATGGATCCTGAATTTGCTGCACTGGTGGGCTTCTCTGGAGGGAAAATCTTACGCTGTGTTTTCTGTTTGTTTGTGGGTTGACAGCCCCAACTGAATAGATTCATAGGATATGTTTATCAGCTGGTGGATAATCCTGAGCAAAGGTCATCACAGGCACCTGAACTCTTGCTTCTACTGGCATCGTCAAATTCTACATTGGAGGAAGTCTTCCAGTGTAGATGGCTTCAGCCTTTAGTGGTGGGGGAACGGGTCTTTGCCACATGTCTGTGATTAGGGGGCTGTTTGATATTGTCGACATTCCCTCTCTCAATAAACATAGTTTCTTTAAACATCCCACTAACCATTTTCTCTCCATAGGTAGTTGCAATGTGAGGACTCTGCACAGAGCTTTTTCTCTTGATGTCCTCACACAAGAATTCCCCCTTTATAATTTAGATATTCTCAGCTTGCAAGAAACCAGATGAACAGATAAAGGTCAGATTCATAAAAATAATCTCAAATTTTTCTTTTCAGGGAGGAACGATAATAAGCATCACCAAGGCGTGGGTCTGCTTCTCAGCAGACACGCTAGTGATTCTCTTCTAGGATATGAGTGCATTAATGAAAGGTTTTTACAGCAAAATTTCAGACAAGCATTAAAGAATTGAATGTTATCTGCTGTTATGCCCCCACTGAGGATGCCGATGCGGATGAGAAGGATAGGTTTTACGGACAACTTCAGGATATTTTGAATTCTGTCGAGAGGAGATATTACCCTTGTTCTAGGTAACTTCAATGCCAAAGTTGGTACTGACTCTGACCTTTGGGGAGGAGTAATAGGCTCTTTTGGTATTGGTAGCTGCAATGGCAATGGGCAACGTCTCCTACAGGTAAGTAAACTCAAATGGATTCAGAATAACTAACACATATTACAAACACCACAACATACATAAGTACACATGGGTTTCACCTGATGGGCTGCATATGAATATGATTGATTATTTATTAATTGCAGCAAATGGGCTAGTTCTGTTAGGAATACCAGGTCATATAGGGGAGCTGAAATTGGATCTGACCATTATCTTGTTAAAAATGTCTTGCAACTTAAACTTAAAAAGTGTTGTGCTAGGGTTAAAAATTTTACTTTTAATACTGAACCCTTGAAAGACCCAGTTATAGCCAAAGCTTACCATGATAGGTTACTTGGTCTTTATGACAGTCATGGTATGTTTACTACTGAAGTTGAGGAAGAATGGGATCATTTTAAACAGGCTTTTTTGGACACTAACAGTACTCTTTTAGAAAAAAAGGAACAGAGGAGGCAGAATTATTTGAGTGATAAACCACTTGAGCTTATTTCAGAAAGAAAGAACTGCAGGAATGTCATTGATCAATACCCTACTAGTGCTATTAGAAAGCATTATAGAGAACTTAATAGACATGTAAATGATCAGTTAACTGCTGTTAAGAATCTTTGGCTTGACTGACAAAATCGAGGAAACAGACAGCACAATAGCTGAGTGCTGTACCATATAATTAACGTTTTGTGTGGTAGAAAATGGACAGGTATATAGGCATTGAAGGATAAACAAGGTAAGGTTATAGAAGGGGAGGATTCTGTCATTGCTAGATGGGCTGAGCATTTCAGTGATGTTGTAAACAATGTGATGCATTGATAGCTTTAATGTTGGCCCTATAACACAATCTGAAGTTATTTTGGCTATTTCTAAACTTAAACTTCATAAATCCCCAGGGGTAGATGAAATTACTACAGAAATGCTTAGAGCTGGGAATGTTTTCGGTTACCACTTGGATGACTGAAATTTTGAATATCTTTTATTATAAAGGCATGGTTTCTAAGGATTTTTCCAGAGCTATAATTATCCCTGTTTTAAAAAAAAGGTGATCACAGTTCTTGTGATAACTATAGGGGTATTAGCCTACTCTCTGTTCCAGATAAAGTTCTTTGCATGATTGTGCTTTATAGAATTAAGAATCTGGTTGACAGTCAGTTGCGTGATGAGCAATGTGGATTCAGAAGTGATAGAGGATATGTAGATCAGATATTTTCACTTAGGCAGATTCTTGAGAAATGTTTAGAGGTTCAGAAATCTTTGGTTGCTAGCTTTGTTGATTTCAAAAAGGCTTTCGACTCTGTTGATTGTCATAATTTGTGGTTGATTGTGAAATCATTTGGTGTACCAGGCAAGTTAATTAACATAATGAAAGCTCTCTATAATAACACTGAGTCGTGTGTGATAGTTGGTAAAGCTTGTAGCAATTGGTTTAGCATTGCTTTTGGTCTTCGACAAGGGTGCATTTTGTCTCCTTTTCCCCTTAGTTTCGTTATTGATTGTGTTGTACGAAATTCTCTGTAAGGGAAATCTTTTGGCCTTAAATTGTCTGGAGATACTAAAACTTCTGATTTAGATTATGCTGATGATTTAGTCCTTTTGTCAAATGATGTTGATGAGATGAACTCTTACATTCGAGCTGTTGATGAAATTGGTAGTAGAGTAGGTATGGTTATAAACAGAGAGAAAACTAAAGTGAGAAAAATTGGTCAGGCAGGCTGTGATTCAGTTAATCTGAATGGTTGCAGTCTTGAGCAGGTGTCACAGTTTAATTATCTTGGGATCTATGTAACAGATACTGGTGATGTGCAGCATGAGATTAACAGATGTACTGTGATCTATGGAGAGTGGAGAAATAGGCGTATACACCTAAAGACTAAAAATAGACTGTATAATAGTTTTTTTCCTTCTAGGGTTAGTTATGGTAGTGAAATTAGATGCTTACGCAGTATCTTGGGCATTAGTTGGTTCAAGTTTGTAACTAATGATGAGGTTAGGCAAAGGAGAGGAAACTCCTTTAAGCAGCATATTGTGCCGAGAGAGACTCTGTTGATTTGGTCATGTTGCCTGTATGGATAATTATTAGATTTTTGAATAGGGTTATGAACAGTGTGCGTAAAGGCCTCAGAAAGAGGGGGAGACCTAGGATGCTGTGTGCAGATAATGTCAAACAGGACATTGAAAATTAGGAACAGGACATTAGAATTGGTGTGCAGTGGCCAGATGCAGCAGATGTAGCTCAGGACAGATATGCTTGGTGAACTAAATTGCACTTTCCGATTCGACCTTCATAGCCCGTGGCTGCTTGAGGATAATAATGGCTATAAACGTTAGTATACCAAGTGACTAACGTTTATAGCCAAAAGTAACAGAAAAAGTAACAGAAAAAGTAGAAAGTAACAGAAAAAGTAGAAATGAAATAATTCGAAAAGTATAGACAGTAGCACGATGCGGTTTTCACAGAAATGCACAGAAACACATGGGATTTTTTTTAATAACAAAAAATTTTATTGCCAGAATAGTTACATTTGTCATCAACAGGTGGCACTGTAGTGGTTCCAGAGCTGATACCTGTGCTATTTAAACAGATCCGCCACTGTGCACAAACTACTGACAACTGAAGGCACCACTGACAGGTGGCAAATGTAACTATTCTGGCAATAAAATTTTTTGTTATTAAACAAAATCCCACTTCTTTCTGTGCATTTCTGTGAAAACCGCATCGTGCTACTGTCTATACTTTTCGAATTATTTCATTTTTACTTTTTCTGTTACTTTTGGATCACCCGGTATAAGCTTACTGGGCAAAAAATTAGTCATCTCTCTCTGTAACAGGATTATGTCAGTTCAACAGCAACAGAGGGCACACCAGTAATAAATGTGTTTTACAAATAGTTGTGCTGTGTGCTAGGGGGTTCATACAGTAATAAGAAGTGGTTGAGTGCCATATGTGTGTGTCGGATTGGCATGATAAGCATTCTGAAACCTCTTAACATCTCGACTGGCCCACCAAATCCTCAAATTTAAATCCCATAGAAAATTTATGGGACTATTTGGAGCAACGAGTGAAGTGCCGTCCCGGCCATCCGGCCAATCTGGCCGAACTGTGGCGTTTGCTGCTGGAAGAGTGGATGAATATTGATGTGCACTACATCCACACAATGGTGGTTTCCATGCCAGACAGAATTTTGGCTGTTCTTCGGTCACACATTGGTATTAAACGCTATTTGGTGACATTCAGCCAGAGTGCCTAATTTTTTGTCCGATGATCTTATAATGAAGCTCATTTTTAATATTCCACTAATGTAACCCAACCCTCAGCCATCCAAACTGTGGCTCCTCTTAATTCACCATCCTGTTTCCTTATATTCCCCATTTTTTATAGTCCCCTCGTAAAATTCTGGCACAATTTGGGAATTTGGTTATACAGTTCCATTAAGTGCTTTCACTACTATAAGTAAACTTACTGTAAAATGACAATTAAAAATTTTCTTCGGGTGGTATTCTATAAAAATTGCCGATCTTAATGGACTTCTGGTGGCCAAAGTAAATACTCAGAAAAATAAAGCTGTCAACATTTAACACATAAAAGGAACATGAATATAATTTCAGTAATGGTACTAATAAAAGGTTTTAACACAAATTGCCCACTAATATGATGTCCTTTTTTATTTTTTTATTCACTTATTATTATTATTGCCTCCTTCTGAAATCAAATTTTAATTTTCAGATGCTGAAAATTAAGTCAAATCAATCAAAACTTGGAATGCCATTTCTAACTTATGTTATTCTGCCCTCTTGAAAACTGTAGCTCACAAAAACTGCTCAGACCACAGCCATCACAATACAGCATCTTATGCACATAATCCTGAAACAGCCAATGGTAAGGGAGGCCATGTAGACTGCACATTTTAGGTGTCCATGTACTTCTGTCCTCAGCTACTCCCATTGCATTTGGCCACTGCATGCCAGTTCAAACAACTTCTCTATTCTTTTGTTTACCTTGTGTCATATTATCAGTAACTGTCAAACAACTCCTGAAATAAGCAACCTTGTTTGATGTCATGGTCATTTAAAAATGCAATTTGCATGACAAGTTTTCATTATTTTAATTTTCTCACTATTTATCACCAAACTTGTCCTATTAGTAGTGTCATTGATAGCTTTAATCAAGAGTTCACCTCAATTAACATTTGCCAAAAAAGGTCAAGTCATTAGCATAATCTAAGTCTTCTATATTCAGATCTCTAGACCATCAAAGGCCCTGGTCTTTGCAATGAATCTTCATAAACGTAATCAATAACTAAAAGAAAAAGGTCACAAAATGCATCATTTTCAAACTATAATAGTAATCCTAACTCAATCACTGCAAATTTGCTCAACCCTCATGTTGTTATAGAACTGTCCATCATTTTAATGGCCAATTTTTCTGATATGCCATGCAATCTTATGATCAGCTATGAATTATGGCAGTTTAACAGTCAGAATCTTTCAGAAATTTATAAAGGTGGTAACTACAGATTTTTGAAACTCTATACATTTCTTTTTAATATAAGCTTCACTCACTATTCTTCCATTGTATTAGGAAACCTACTGTATTACCACTCATGTATATCATTTTCACTGCAATTGGGGCATATTCTCCTTGTGGAGAAAAGCCATTGACTTCTGGCATGTGTTGATGGATGGGGGGGATTCCTGCACTGCATTACTACATTTGTTGTCTACTCAATGGCTACAGGTATAGCCCCTTGACAGTTCAGCTTCTTAATTATCAGAGAATGCAGTCTTATACATAATTGATATGTGAGATAGGAGATGAAAATTTTTGCTCCATATTAAATATTAAGAATAACAATTTAATGTACACAATATTAGCTGTAATTGCAAAATTAAAACTCTTGAGGAGATCTTACACTGAAGAACCAAAACATTATGACCAGCGTGTATTTATGCAAATCAAAACAAATGCAGGTAAACAACAGCATGTGCGAAGATCATGAAATGGTATAAATAACACCTGATACTGAGCTCTGTTAATCAGTGTTATTCTTGTTCTTCAGATGGGAAAGTCAGTGGACTTAGTGAGTTTGACAAAGACCAAATTGTAATAGCCAACGACTGGGTCAGAGCATTTCCAAGATGGCTAGGCTTGTGGAGTTCTTATGGTCAGCCGTGGTTAGTACTTATAGTACGAATCAACAGAAGGGATATTGTGGCGCAACTCGATCGTTATTTGAATACTGGTGATGGGAGTAATGTGCCACAATACACAGTACATCGAACCGTGCTGAAGATGGGGCTGTATATCTGCAGGCCACTCTGAATGCCAATGCTAACCTTGGTTCACCGTCAAAAGCGCCTACATTGAACACATGAGTATCAAAACTGGACCTTGAATGATTGGAAGAAGGTCATCTGATCCAATGAATCTCATTTCCTGTTGCACCACGTGGACAGCAAGGTATGTGTACTTCGTTTACCTGGGGAAATGTTGGTAGCAGGATGCACTATGGGATGAAAAGAAACTGATGGAGGAAGTGTAATGCTTTGGGTCTAAACATCATTGCAGACCAGGTACATCATTTCATGGCAACGGTATTCCCCTCTAGTAATGCCTTCTTTCAGCAGGATAATGCGCCATACCACACTGCCTGGATTGTTGAAGAATGGTTCTCAGAACATGAGGAAGACTTCCAGGTATTGCCTCCGCAAAATTCCCCGCCCTGCCCACGGTCAGTAGGGGACACCGATGGGCTTGGAAAGGCCGCCGTCCGTTGGATGGGACGTTAAGCCGTGGCCCCGTGTGCGGGAGAGCCATACCCTGTGCACGTTAAAGAACACGCTGGATGGCCTTGACGGGAGGCTACCTTCTGTCTCCCAACAGCTGTTCCAGTGGGTCCCCTCCCCCAACCTTCTCTGAGCCTTCGGGGTCCATGTGACCTGGCCATTTAGCCCATGGTGTGCAAAAAAGTGCCGCTCAGAGGTAAAACAACCCAAATCCAGGTATTGCCATGGCCTCCAAATTCCCCAGACATCAATCCAATTGGGTATCTGTGGTTTGTGTTGGAACAGCATATCTGATCTGCAGTGGCTCAACCACATAACTTACAAGAGTTAAAGGATCTATTAGTAACATGTTGGTCCAGAAACATGATACCTTTAGAAATCTTGTAGCTTCATGCCTCTCTGGGTAAGAGCTGTTTGGTGTCACATGGAGGACCAACATCATATTAGGCAGATGGTATTAATGTTTATGCTCTTCAGGGTATAAAAAATTAGAGCATCGATTACCACCTAGTGGAATCTACTTATTGCTTCTAGAGTTATTGCTTTTACACTTATTCCTTTATCTTGTACCAATGCCTTTTCCTTGTAAAGGCTGTCAAGAATAAAAAGAAGAAGAATTACCAGTCCATTGAGCTTGTATACTCTGCTGGTACAGTTGAACAGCTGATTCTGAGGGGGTTTTATGTCTCTTGTTTTCGCTATTTCAGTGAAACAAACTGCTCTTCAAACTTCAGTGGAGAAAGCCATTTAGAAACGAACTTTATATATCCTTTGCATCAATGGTATATTGATCTTTTGTGACCACCCCACAGATCAAAAACCCATACCTACTTAGAGCATTTAAATATTGTACACAACAACATTCTTGGCAAAAAGAACTGGGATTTATATATAAATAGTCCATGATGCAGGATACCCGAAGTAAATGATTAGAAAATTGGAAAAAGGAACTAAATATAAGAGTCAATAAGACTGAACCCCCCCCCCCCCCAAAAAAAAAAAAATAAAAATAAAAAAATATATAAATAAATAAATAAATAAAATCTAACTCTGTGGCAAGCAGCTGCTTGAGGGGGTATTTTTTTTTTAAAACAAGCACTTAGCTTTCCATACAAGCAAGGAATATCTCATACATTAAACAATATTCTACCAAAATATTATATTAAATTACCAATTACCATTAATAAAAGCATTAAACACTTAGTAATAAATAATCTTGATAAATTACCCATAATCGGAGGCATGTACAATAGAGAAATACCAGACCCCCATAATAGATTAAATGGTAAAAACACACACAAAGGCAAAACATACTGTACATATGAGCAATTTTGGGTGGTTGGTTGTTTTACCCCTGAGTGGCATTTTTGCACACCATGGGCTAAATGGCCAGGTCACATGGACACATGAAGGCTCAGAGATGGTGGCCTCCCGTCATGGCCATCCAGCGTGTTCTTTAACGTGCATAGGGTATGGCTTTCTCCTGCACACGGAGCCACAGCTTAATGTCCCATCTGATGGACAGCAGCCTTTTCAAGCCTATCGGTGTTCCCTATTGACCTTGGGCAGGGCAGGGAGTTTTGCGGAGATAAATCTCAATGCTTACCCAACTGGGACTAGAACCCTGGGAACTACAGGTTATGAGCCTGGCACTCTCCCGACTGAGCCACCCCCACCCCATATGAGCAATGGCATTAGCACAAGCAGTAATACAAAATAAACTTAGAAGTAAATAATGCATAAATTAATAATCGCACCCCACACCAAATTCAAACTTCAAAAATCAGAATCTATAATGATTAATATACATAAGCATAAGCTCTGCAACACTGAGATACCACCCTTGCTGGCGGCATGGATTCTCCTGTTGTGCGAACAAATACTCACACCATCTGCACAAGCAGCTGAGAACATCATTAGGAAGACATTCATATAAACACGTAACATCTCATCATATGGAATCTGATGAATCCACATTAAAGATGTAGTGGCGAAATGCATTGCTGGAGGAATTGTGTTGGAGAGTGTTTTAAACTCTTTTAAAGATATTAAGAGTTTTAAAACAGTTCAGTATGCGGTTGGGAGTTACTAGTTTTAATTCTTGAAGATGTGCTTAATATTGTCAACTCGCTCAATGAGTCAAACCATCCAAAGCATAACAACGTGAACAATGAACTGCCAGCAGAAATCAATGTAAGTCAGCAAAGGAGGTTTTCATAAAAACCCGATGACTTCAATGTTCTTCAAGTAAACCAGGACTGGTAATCACAGCTATAATGATGTACATTAACAATGTCAGCCCAACATCGAGTACGCTGGAATAGCAAAAACGAACATAAACCCCTCAGAATCATTTGTTCGACTGTGCCAGCAAGGTATACAAGCTCAACGGACTGGTAATTATTCTTCTTTTTATTCTTGACAGCCTTTACAAGGAAAAGGAATAAGTGTAAAAGCAATAACTCTAGACACAGTAAGCAGATTTCACTAGGTGGTAATCGATGCTCTATTTTTTTATATGAGCCACTTAAGCTCTCCTCAAAAGTTATAATTTTGTAAATACAGTTAATAACATGTATATTAAATTGTATAATTGATAGCTGTGAGTCTAATTAGTTTTATAGTAAGAGTAAAATTTAAATCCATATTAAACATTAAGAATAGAATTTACATCTATATTAAATATTAAGAATTTATTTTTTCTTAATTTCAATATGGAGTAAAAGATTTTATCTCTTGTTGCATCTACTATATCATTACATTTATGTATGATAGTAAACTGCAGATTCACAACACTTGTTGCTATTAATTGCCCACATCAAAGAGTAATAAAACAGACTTTTTTTTTACTCTGATAGAATTTAATAAATCATTAACATTAAAGACCATGATTTTGCTTCTGGTGATCCCCACCAGTGTAACAAGCTCAAAATATGTAAAGTCAGTAGATAGGAATGTTTTTAAATAAAATAATTGAATGTTTAGTTTTGAGAAATGTAAATAACTTCAATTAGGAGTTTGCAAATGCAAACTGTCAAATTTATTTCATGAAGCCAGTATTTATAACTGTTTTTTTTTTGCATATATTATTATATTATTTTCTTTGACTGATAATAGCTTTTTTTTAGGTTTCTTTGACAGAATACAGAATGAGAATGCGAGAATATGCTACCAATGAAAATAGTAAGAGAAGCAGAAAAAGTAACCCTTTTTGCATAGCTGAAAGTTCTGAAGTAGTTAATGAACAAATTAAAGCTTCATCACTGATGCTCAGTTGTGTTCATGATTCTCAGAATTCTGAGCTTCCAACTAACCAAGCAGAAGGTGGTAAAGGTAAGTTATAAAATATATTGCAAGTAAAAGCAAAAGGTATGATATACACTGAGTTGGCTTTGCATTAGCAACAACCCCTTATGCAGGAATGGACTGGTATGTGGCACTGGTGATAGTTCAAGGTTGGGAACAGGCAATATATAATTGTAGAGAGCACATGTGGCAACCAGTTTTCATGTTACTTCGAGAAAGAATGGGTTACTGTCATGATCCTTACTGCTTCATGCATGTTATGATTGTGGAGGCATGACTTTTACATGCCAGTATCTCATCCACAGCTGCTATAGTGAACTGCTCCCATTTTATGGTGTCACGAGTCTGCATTGACTTGATCAACAGCGGTCAGCCACAGGTCATGGGAGAGCCACATGGGATCAAAAGCCATGATGAATGATGTATGTCCTCTCTCATAACACAGCAGTGATGTGCCACAATAGCCAAGCTAATCACCAAGTACGACATTCAAATGGCAAGCCCAATATCCACGTGGACAATGTGTCGTATATATTATCTCATATGAACTATGAGAGTTGACTGTCGTGAGTATCCATGCTCACTGTGAGATACAAGAAATTGTCCTGCATGGCCACATCAGTACTAAATTTGGATCACTGACACATGAAAATCCATTGCCTGATCAAATGAATCCCATTTCCAATTCACATCATGCCGATGCACCCATCGGCATGATGGGAATTGGAAAATCCTGTATGGTATAACAATGGAATCGTTTGCATTTGGTGAAAGGTACATTATGCCATACACCAGGATGCACCATCGGTGTTTGGCTGGCTGGAAGCAGCAGTGTTACGGTTTGTGAACTGTTTGCTTGGCATGTCTGGGTCCACTGATCACATTGAATCAACAGCTTGGGAGGATGCCTAGCTGATGATTTATTGTGATCAGAGGTGTGTGGATATTGGCCTTTGTATCGTCTCTGATCAAGTGCACCCCTTCATGATGACAGTGTATCCATACAACTCCAGTGGCTATGTGATGCCCCATCGTTCACTTTTGCTTTACCTTAACCAGTTTTTGTTTAATTTACGTTATATTTATCATTTTGGGGATTTTTATTTTCTTTTCGGCATCACAGCACTCGTTTTCAAGTTTCTAGGAGTTGCGTACGCGCAACTCCGAACTTCCGACCGTAACCGTTAAAGCGCGTGCCAAGGACACGCCCCCTCTTGCGTCATACCGCGTCGTTCGTCATTGTATGCAAATGTCTTTCCCGGCATGCGCCGGCCCATTGTCAAAACCGTGACCTGCGAGTCACGTAGAAGCACTTGAGAGTTGTAGAGAGAGCAGAGAGATGTAGTAAGGTGCGTAGCACCGTGCGTGTAGCACAAGAGATGTTTTTTTATTGATGTCTTGGTGAGTTAGTTATTTTGGAAATAAATCTATTTTGTTTTGTTACAAACTTTTGAGTCTATAGTTTTTATCTTGAGCAACGCTAATTTAGGATCTTTTTTACATTAATTCTTACTTATGAACGCTCGCTGGCATTTGAACCCTAAATCAACTTATTCTACATTTTGGCAATTTGTTAATGATTGCCTGGCACCCGTCTAAGCTATCCGGAGCATAAAACTTTAAGTATTTTGCAATTTGTTTGGAGCGTTACAGCTATGAACAAGATAATGTGCCATGTGAAATGTCTGGCAGGTTGCAAAAAGATTTCAGGAACATAACAGTGGATTCTTTGCCATCCATTGCCACCCAACTCACCAGATCTCAATCCAATTGAGTATGCTTGGGACCTACTGGAAAAGGCAATTTGATGCTCCAACTCTCCACCTAGCAATATGTAGGTATTAACAGGACACAATGTGGGATGCATGGGTAGCACTACCACACGCCACCCTGCAACACCTTGTGGAATCCATGCCCCAATGTATGCAGGCTGTTTTATGGGAAAAAGGTGGCCCCCATGAGACGTTAGGTAGTGCTGCTAATGAAAAGCTAAGTTAGTGTATATGTAATATGTAGTAGATTCTCGATTATTGCAGTTCATGGAAATGTTCTGACTCATACCTTGCTGATTTTCTGCCTTATAGTTGATTTCAAGACTGGCTGTGATTTGCTTTTTGAATTGAGAAATAGTAATGGAATGATGTGTTTCAAACTTATGTACTTCATACACCCTTTACATGTGTAATGTGTTTTCTGTTCTCTATAACAAAACCATCACATTTTCTTGTTAGAGCTTTCTACAGTGGTAAAAGTTGTTTTGTGACCAAGAACCATTGAACTAGTGTTTAGAATGTGATATTCATTGTTATGAAATATTTCAATTCAGAAATACTTAACTTTTAAAGTTCTTTTCAGAGCTCTCTCCTTGGGGTTAAGTTTGGTTTTATCTCTGAGCAACGTTTGTGCACATGATTGGCTAAATGGCCAGTTCACAAGAACTCCAAGGACTTAGAGCTGAATAAGGGATCCACTGGACAGCTATTAGGAGCCAAATGAAAGATTCTTCTCAGTGCATCCAGCATGTTCATTAATATTCATGTAGTATGGGTTGGTTAGTTTTACTTCTTAGTGGCACTCTAGTGCACACAATGAGCTAATGCCAGTTCAGAGAGGTTCAGAGTTAGTGAAGAGAAGGGACATATTAGATAGCTATTAGGAAATAGATGGAAGTTCCTCAGCCATCCAGTGTGTTCTTCGGCATTCACAGTATATGGCTCTCCCTCACACCAAACCATAGCTTAATCTCTACTCTCGAGGATGATTGACTTTCAAATTCCATTGATATCACTCTACTGAGAGTGCAGGGAGTTAATAGAGAAAATCTCAAAACAACCATAGTGGGGGCTTGAATCTGGAAACATCAGATTATAATCCTGGTTTGCTACTGATTGAGCCAACCTCCGTAACTTTAATCCTAACATTGTTGGGTTTCTGAAACTGAACTTGTGGCTGGATTTATCTTAAAGTGTTTTCATAAAATAAAATAAACAGCTTTAGAACTTCATCCTGGAGTAACTAATAAATGAAAATGTGTTATGTTATATACCAAAAGAAAGAGCATTTAATTGTGATTAGTAAATTTGCAAAAATTCGAGGAAGAAAAGGTAGGTTAAAATTTTTAAGGTTTTTTTTTTAATATTGCAATATTTTACTGTATTTTTCCATTTTAAAAATAAAAAAAAGTATTCCCTCAAGCAGCTGCTTGCCAAAGAGTTTTGACAGGAGTCTGTTAGTTTATATGTCATAGTAGGTCTGTGAGGATGGTGGGACCTCAGCAGCAAAATGACACATACATTCATGCCTTACCCGGGTTTGAACCCAGGTTCCTTAGATCAGTAGCCAAACATGCTAACCACTGGAGCAAAATTAAAATTTTGTTTCTAAATTATTTTATTATTTTAATATAAACAAGTACATAATATTTCTTTTGATGCTCAAATCTTTCATTTAAGTTTTTTCTAAATATTTTAGTCTTTTATGCATATAACACTTAATGCATATGCTTAGACTTTTGACGATCAACAAATTACAAGCCAAAGAAAAGTAGTATCATAAAAAATCATTTTGCTTTAAAAATAAGATTGTGGCAAGCAGCTGCTTGAGGGGGTATTTATTTTTTTTTTTATTATTATTTCAATAAAAATTAAAAATACATCTGGAAAGTGATAAAGAATGAAAAATATTGAATAAAAAATTTTTAAAAGCATTTAAAGTTTAATTTAAGCACTGAGATTAACCCCTTAACAGTTTTGCCAAAACCGCTCGGGTGCTGCGAAAGGTCACTTTTCTGATTTGCCCGTACGCCACTCGGGCATCTTATTTTTCTATGCCAATCCAATGATTTGCACTGCTTTTTAACTTTTTTTTCGTTTGCAATGTTTCTAATAGATGGTTCTAGTAGTCCAGTAAAGATTGGAATGCAAAACATGCGTACACCGGTTTTATATCAGGTTTTACTGCTTTTCGTTTACACGGGAGAAGGAGTGAATTTTGTTTTCACTTGTGTATTGTATCATATGTTGCAAATACTATTTCTTTTGAATTCTGTGCTAAAGTAAAAGGGGAATGAGTGACAGTGAGCGGCTCATAACAGAATATAATTCTGATATTGGATCAGATAATGAATCGGAAATTTCTCTAAATGATTCTGGAAGTTGTGAAAGTTTGTTATCGGACTTCTCTAGTGATGAGGAAACGGAAAGTTCCGATGTTCTAATTCAGGTGCGGAACTTTTGTGAAATTGATACTAGTAATCCTCCTCCAGCACCGCCTTGATTTCCTTTCACAGTGAATCCTGCTGTTCATTTGGATATTGATGTAAGTAATGGAACTTTACAGTTTCTTGATATTTTCTTTGATTGTAACCTCCTTCAAATAATAGTTTCTGAAGTTTCTTGTTCGGAAAAGCCAACTTTAAGTAAAAATGCCAATTTTTCGCTTTAATTAAAAATTATCATAAATTATGCAATTCAATACTTGTAACAGTTTTGACTGCTGATTTGAATTTATATGATCGATTTGAATGCAAAATTGTTTATCAAAAATGTGCTTATTTTTGGACACAATATGGCAGAAAAAAGAAACTGTTAAGGGGTTAAGAATGAAACATTTTAGTATAAAGCTGCATAACTGTTATGGAAAAGTATAATTTTAAAATTTCAGCAGAAATTTTGGTAAAAATGTAATTAAAAGTGTTGCTAAAATAAGTCCTAACTTTTGAAAAATGTGCTCTGCACCCTTTCCCCCTTTCAGAAGGCTAGTATGGGCTTAAGAACTGTAAAACAGAGGGGACAATGTTATACTGCATTGGAAATTAAGTATTTTGCCATGTACTCCATTTTTACATTTTCATTGCTCAATTGTGTTTCTTGCCTCCCTCGATTTTTTTCCCCCCTTCTAGATCAAGACCTGTTTGGGGCTGATTGCTTAATCCTACTTTTCTTCCTATATCCACCTTTAGAGATAATGAGTAGTTTCGTTTTTGATCATTTCAAATTAATTATTTCTTATAATTGTAATATACATTTGAGAAGCAGTAAAAAATAATAGTAGAAGCATTAGAGTAAAAAGGGTCTTTAAAATCGAAAGTTTTCTAAAATTTAGACTGAAAGCCCATGTGTGTAATTCCTAGATGATGCAATTTCCAGTAGTAATAAAATCAGTATCTTTATGTTAAAAGTTTAGAAGGCATTACAACTTTACTAGACTGGGAACTAGGCCAGAAAACCATAAATCACAACCAATCAATAATCTGTGTACAGAACAACAGAATGAAAGCAGTAAATCATATTGACTTGATGCTATTTACAGTGACTGAACATGCACATACATTCAACACAGACCAAATAGATTTGTTTTTAAATTTCAACATAATTTTTCAGTTGGAATCAACAAGTAAAAAAATATGTATCATTGATTTAAATATTATTTACAATACTTGATTAGAAACAGTTACGAAAGCTGATTTCTATTCGTAAAAGAAATTTTTTTAGAACCTTGTACTGTGTCATTGAAGTTACTTCTTACATTACTAAAATGCAAAAAGATGACACCAATTAATGCTGCTCTGACACAGAAAGGATTAATCATGGTCATCTGTAGTTTGAATGCTTAAATTGGAAATATATTTGGTATTATTAAATGAAATTTAATGAGATAGAATAATATATACTTAGGCAGAGCTGCAACTACTCTTGATTTTTTTCACATTTTCTCCAAATTTTGAGTTTTTATTTTACCCTTAGGTAAAACTGCCCCTATGTTTTACAGTTTTTTTTTGCCATGTTTCCAAATGTAAAATGTTAATGAAAGGGAATAATTGCTAAAAATTTAGTTTGCTGTACTAAAGGTGCAGCTGTTTCCCCACTCCCTAAGGGATGGGTTGACTCATTCAGTCGTGCCCCAGCCTCGTAATCTGTAGTTCCTAGATTTGAGTCCCACCTGTGCCAGCATTGATATTTATCTCTGCAAAACACCCCACCTTCCATCAGTCAGTAGGTGACACTAATGGGCTTGGAAAGGCTGCCATCCATCGGATGGGTTTGGTTGTTTTACTCTGAGTGGCACTTTTTGGCACACAATGGGCTAAATGGCCAGGTCACATGGACCCCGAAGGCTCAGAGAAGGTTGGGGGAGGGGACCCACAAGAACAGCTGTTGGGAGACAGATGGTACCCACCCGTCAAGGCCATCCAGCGTATTCTTTAACGTGCACAGGGTATGGCTCTCCCGCACCCGGGGCCATGGCTTAACATCCCATCCGACAGGCAGCGGCCTTTCCAAGCCCATCAGTGTCCCCTACTGACCATGGACAGGACGGGGAATTTTGCGGAGATAAATCTCAATGCTGACCCAGCTGGGACTCGAACCTGAGAACTGCAGATTACGACCCAGGCACGGTGCCAACTGAGCCACCCCTTTCCCCTCCATCGGATGGGACTTTAAGCCTTGGTTCCATGTGTAGGAGAACCATACCCTGCGTACTTCAAAAAACATGCTGGACGCCTTGATGAGAGGCTACCATCTGTCTCCCAACAGCTGTCCAGTGGGTTCCCTCCCTCCAACATTCTCTGATCTCAGGTTTCTTGTGACCTTGTCGTACAGCCCATTGTGTGCAACAAAAACATGACCTCTCAGAGGTGAAACTTCCCAACTCCACTCCGTAATCTGATCTGTGCTTGCTGGTGGGCTCACCTGCACACCAATCAGAGGAAATCTATAACTTCAAGTATTCATTTCTGGACCGAACACATGGGAAAATCCACACTTAATTTCTTTTACAAAGTTGAAGGCTGTTTATTGAGAGAGGGAATGTCAACAATATCAAATAGCCCCCTAATCACAGACATGTGGCAAAGACCCGTTCCCCCACCACTAAAGGCTGAAGCCATCTACACTGGAAGACTTCCTCCAATGTAGAATTTGATGATGCCAGTAGAAGCAAGAGTTCAGGTGCCTGTGATGACCTTTGCTGAGGATTATCCACCAGCTGATAAACATATCCTATGAATCTATTCAGTTGGGGCTGTCAACCCACAAACAAACAGAAAACACAGCGTAAGATTTTCCCTCCACAGAAGCCCACCAGTGCAGCAAATTCAGGATCCATAATCAAGCTCAGAGGCCTAAATTCAGTCCAGTGGGTTTATATGGTCAGCACCAGGTCCCTGTGTGGTTGACCACTCCTCAGCAGGGTAGAAAAAAAATAAAAGTAGCCATAATTGTCCAGATTAAGTAGGCCACACTAATCTGGCAGCCCTCCACTTCTGTTCACTTCCACAAGAGAGTATCTCTTTTGAAAGGAACTAACGGTCTGCACCACGAGAAGGCGGGGTCGAAAATTAGGTGATTGGCCTGGCAGGTTCTATGCATCATCACAGGGTATTGGTGCATAGCTCTCCTTCCAGTGACTACCTAGCTACCATTTACAGACCACATTTAAATAACAAAATAATAATAATAGTAATTCTTTTTTTGCATGTTATTGCTTGCATGCCACATTTTGCTTTAAGCAATAATATGTAAAGCAATTTTTTTCCCAGATACAATTTTTTTATGCAAGCAATTTTTTCAACAGATGAAAAATAATGTGGCATGCCACATATTGAGAAGTGATCTGAGTTTGATAGTACTGGAGTGAGACAGTTTTCAACTGTATGCCTGTAATGCATAACATTGGGTGTTGCTATTTCAAATTTAAGTAGAATTGGTAGAATGTTATTGATTTGAATTTCATATGATTTAGTCTAAAACTTATTTTTCTAAATTTTATAAACTTGAGATATTTAGTTTAACTGGCATAGTGATTATGGAGCTAGCTACTGTTCCAGCAAGGCAAACTTTGTGTGTTG
Source organism: Ryuthela nishihirai (assembly GCA_038380435.1). Taxonomy (NCBI): domain Eukaryota; kingdom Metazoa; phylum Arthropoda; class Arachnida; order Araneae; family Heptathelidae; genus Ryuthela; species Ryuthela nishihirai. The sequence goes on along the minus strand of JAWZYU010000023.1, from coordinate 444,828 downwards.
TATTAGCTCTAACTGAGATAGTAGTCAGCAGTAACTTCAGTCTTAGTATGGTATGTTCTTATATGAGAAGGCCTGTAAATGCTAGGAGTAATTCTATGATACTTCTCTCTCCTATATGTCGCAAATAAAAAAATAATTATGGAAAAGCACTTTAGATCATTAATAAAAGTAGAGTAATTTAAATTGTAAATAGTTGAAAGAAAGAAACAAAATATTATGGTTTGAATGCAAAAACTGAAATTAATAATAAAGCTACATGCATGTAATACACTGAAAGCACAATTTATCATGCACACCATACTCATCCACAAACCTATCCTATTCCGCCACAATGATGCTGCCAGCCAAAGCCCTTTGTGCGGCTATAAATAAATTGGATACCTACCTGCTCTATAACATACCTGCAACTGTTATGATGGATAAATGCAGTGACTCAAGTTCGATTGTGGGCATATAGTCAGTATAGGGAAGATGAGGTGCTTCATATCCATAACTGCCGAATATATGGGATTTCCATGTATGACCATTGCACATATATACTAGAACTACATAAAAACTGGCAAAACATGCAACTACTATGAAAAATGTGCCCATAACCAGACCATTGATCAGACCGAGTGCCACCTTTCCCATATTGGAAAAGACAGCCATAGTGCAGGTATATTCTAAGATTCAATGATGGAGCAGTTATGAAGGTAATGCCCATATTGAGTTTTTTAATTTTGTTAACAGCACATCACCTGACTGTGAGGCTGCAGTGGTTGAAGGAACATCGTCATTGGACTATGAAGACTGGAAACAGGTAGCTTGGTCCTACAAATCATGGTTCCAACTGCAACATGCTGATATTAGGTTGTGTGTCTGACATAGATGAAGTCATGGACCCATACTGTCAAGTCAGTGTAGTACTGTCAGTCAGTGTAGTCCTGTAGAGGTAATGTAATGTTCTGGGGTTTGTTTATGTAGGTCACCTTGGGATCCCTTGTACCTATTGAGACAATTTTCGCTGCACAAGATTATGCTGACATACTCACCGACCACCTACACCCATTCATAGTTATCCATTTTCCACAGCAGGAAGCCTTCTTTCAACTAGACAACACCCTGTCATAAAGGACTGGTTGGAGGAGCATTCCAGTGAGTTCAGAACCCTCAAATGGTGGTCTCACTCTTCATATTTGAACCTTTTTGAGCATATGTGGGATGAAGTGGAATGATGCATTTGAGCATGAAACCCACCAGTGGCAACTCTCAGCTCTTTACAGATGACTGCCCTGGAATCATGAACACCACAGTACTGCCCAAACATTTCCAACACCTGGTAGAGGCCATGCCACAACATGTTGCTGCTGTTGTGAGGGCAAAAGGTTTTACACTTCATTAGGTGGGTATGTATAATAAATTGTCTTTTCAGTGTATGTTTCATGATTTTCATCCTAAGCAGAGGTGGATTTGGATACAGGCCAGTGACACCATGACCTAAGGGGTGACTGCAATGATGAACTATGTAAAATAGGTTATGTTAAAAAAAAGTTGCAGTCAGCAGCCACTGTCCTACTTTCATCTGGTTGTATTAAATACTCCACTGCTTGTTAGGTTTTCATAGTTCATTTTCCAAAAAAATACACACTTCCATTTTTGGAAATTTTCCATGGGCCACAGAATATATTTTGTGACCCTCAGGGTGTTATTTTAGTTGCCCTGATATATACTAATGTTGTAAAATTACAATAATATGCATTCTCCATTTCCTATACTCCATAAATGAGAATGAACAGTGAAAAGGTCTTAACATTTGCATGAACACACTAAAGTTAATATATAGTTTCCTTGTCATTCCAATCATTAATGAATGCTGCCTTTTTTATTTGCATTAATATTACAATATATTTTTAATTGAAATTATATAGTTGAATACCAAGTTGTAAATTTAATGAGAAATTTTAATAAAATGTATTATTTTATTTTAAATAAAATGACTTTGAAAAATGACAGACTTTTTTGGGTGAATTTTGACATTAAAAATATCTGAAAATATTAAATTTTGCTTAAAAGCAACTAGATATACACTGCATTCATGAGAAAAATTTCTGGTTTTTCAATATGGAAAGTTTGTGGTCTGCTGTGAAATCCATTGCCCAATGAGTAGCAGTGACATGAGGTTTTTAATATACTCTTAGCTGTAAAAGCCTGGCAAATTAGTGTTTTTGTTTATTATCCAGTGTAATATAACAAGACAATTTGAATAATATGTAAATGTAAAATTTATATTAGAATGAACTTATTAAAGTTATGAAAAGGCTTTTACTTCTATGTTAAGACATTTACACAGTCGTATCAGAATAATATGACCACCTACCTAATAATGGGAATAAACACCCTGTCCCGGATGACAGTGGCAAGTTGGCATGGATGCAATGAGGCCCTGGAATGTTACCAGAGGCACATGTGCCCATTCAGACTCCAGCAGAGCACAGAGGTTCCGGAGATGGCATGTTGTGGGTCCGCATGCTGAACCTGTCGATCCAAATGGTCCCACAAGTGCTTTATGGGATTGAGGTCGGGCGATTTCACTGGCCAAGGGAGAATGGAGGCATCGCTGTCGTGTTTCTGGAACCAGTCACTCACCACCTTAGCGACATGGCAGGGTGCATTGTCCTGTTGGTAGGCACCATTACCACCAAGATAAACACCCAACATGAAAGGATGCATGTGGTCAGCGAGGATGGACAGGCAGCCATTGGCATTCAGGGACCCATCCAGTGGTACCAGGTCATACCAGGAAAACATCCCCCAGACTTGCACACTGCCACCGCTTGCCTATACTTGACTGACAAGCATGTCCAGGTGTTGGTTCTCGTGTGCCTGATGCTGTATCCGCCACTGCCCATCACTTCTGTGTAGTAGAAACCTTTTTCCACTCTTTCACATTCCAATAGTGATAGTTCCGTGTGAACTGCAAACGTCATTGCTGATGGACCTTGGTTAACACAGGCGCCTTTACGCAGCATCGACTCTGGAGACCTATGCATAACAGTGTTTGCTCTATTGTTATCAGGGACACGTACCTGGGTGCCCCAGCATTCATTTGAGTAGTCAATTGCTGCACTGTTGCGCATTGATTGCCCTTTACCAGTTGACGGACTGGTAAAGGACAATCTTTACCTATTGCACCATGTGGACAGCCGAGTATGTGTGCATCATTTACCAGGGGAAGTATTGGCACCAGGATACACCATGGGATGAAAACAAGCCAGTGGAGGAAGTGTAATACTTTGGGCAATGTTCTGCTGGGAAACCCTGGGTCCATTCATTCCTGTGCAGGAAACTATCATGTCTACCACCTACCTAAACATCATTGCAGACTAGGTGCATTCTTTCATGACAACAGTATAACCCTCTAGTAGTGCCTTTTGTTCAGCAGAATACACCATGCCATGCTGCCCGGATTGTTCGAGAATGGTTATGGAACATGAGGAAGACTTCCAGGTATTGCCCTGGCCTCCAAATTCCCCAGACATCAGTCCAATCGAGCATCTGTGGTTCATGTTGGAACAGCATATCCAATCTGCAACAGCTCAACCATGTAACTTACAAGAGTTAAAGGATCTGCTGGTAACATGTTGGTGCTGGATACCACAAAACACCTTTAGAAATCTTATAGCATCCATACCTCGACTGGTAAGAGCTGTTTTGGTGGCATGTGGAGGACCAACATCATATTTGGCATGTGGTTTTAATGTTTTGGCTCTTCAGTGCAAATGCTGCCCTCTGCCATCAACATTAACAAATTAAATACAGTCTCAATGGTTTGATCTTTTTAGGTAGGACAATATTCCTTGTGATCTAATTGAAGTCCCTACTACTTTCTCAGCTAAGGTGTGTTTTTTTTTTTGCCAGGGCTTATATGGGAAATTTTCAGCAGTATACTTGCAATAAAAAAGAAGTAAGATCATTTCCAATCATTGCTTCTGTTATACAAAATAAAAATGCAATAAGATTTTGTAATAACAAAAGAATGTTATTTCATCATATTTTTAATGAATCAATAATAAATTCACAGATTACCTGTTGACATATAACTCAATATGAGAAAAATGAGTTCCGCTGATGAGGGATTCAAACCTACGCCTCCCAGAGCACCTGGCATTAAACTGGGAGGTGTGGGTTTGAATTGCACTCATCGGCATAACTTATTTTTTTCCACAAAAATATTTTTCGATGATTTTATGTCACTAAGTTATCACTTCATTCAATTTTGATAGATAAAAAGGAAGCTGATAGCAGTGGTGAAGAAATAAATATCATTGATGCTTCAGGAGAGAACTTGGTGCAAAGAGAGAATTTAACCCAGAGACTGAAGCGAGAATTTGGTTTTGATGATGATGATTCAGATTCTGAAATGAAAAAAGATGGTATGTTCTAGGAGCTAGACCATTTCCAATCATTGCTTCTATTATACAAATGTAGTTAATATAAAACTGTTATTAAAACTAGATTTTTGGTAAACAGATTTTTAAAATACATTAATTGTGCCTTTATAGATAAAATGTTATAATCCCTGTTGACTTCTGTGTTAAACTTCTGTGGAAAAAAATAATAATATAAAATATATATATAATAAAGTTATATATTATAAAATATAATATATATATAATGATAAAATGTTATAATCCCTGTTGACTTCTGTGTTAAACTTCTGTGTAACATGAGGAAGACTTCCAGGTATTGCCCTGGCCTCCAAATTCCCCAGACATCAATCCTTTTCCCCCATCATCAATAAAATGTTATAATCCCTGTTGACTTCTGTGTTAAACTTCTGTGGAACAAGTATAATATAAAGTTTATATATTATATATAAACTTCATCGTGAAGACAATGTACTTGAATATGTTAAGAGTTTTTCTACATTGTGTCATTATAATAAATTCAGCCACTGACCAGGTCATTTGTATTCATTACCAGGGAATAGACTTGTGGCTATTCCCTGTGTATTTCAATGCAAATTCAAATGAAAAATCAATTTATCATATGTTAATTGATGAATTCGTGTTATTCTTTTCAATATGACATGTCCAGTAGGGAATTAAGAGCTGTAGAAGGGGGGGGGGTGTATTCCCCCATCTTTTATATTTCTCTGTTAAGCTTTCAGAAGCATGAATCATATTATGCATGAAATAATGGATTTCTATTGAATTTAATAAAACTCTCTAATACTTTATACAGTGATCTAACAGCAACACTAGCAGTAAAGTGTTGATACAGGAGAGCATATATTAAAAAATGAAGGCCAAAATTGTATTCAAGTTAGGTATGTATACTTAAGGATGGCATACATATTAGGTACTGAATGACATGTTCTATGCATCTATAGAAAATAATTCAACCAGGTAGATATTGACAACTTTCCGTTGCAAAAACCAAACGAAACTAACAAATCTAATTCTTTCCCACCACCAACGACTGTAACAGTTCTCTAATGATGTGATACTTCCTTGTCTCACATTTCAGATACACCAATTCTTTCTACATGACAATACTCCCAACCACACACCACATACCCAACTATACTGAAAACAATGACAAACATTTTCCATATTACACCCACCACAGTAAAATCTATGACTGCAACTTCAACACACACCTCAATAATTTTCCACATATTTAAAACGAACACAAACATAGTGCAAGGCAAATAGATGATTTTAATGATTTAACAGGTCAATGTTTTTAAACACATATAAGACATTGGTAAGTGAGACAATCAGTAACATCATAGACAGTGTATAGTTTAAGTGCAAAGGAACTGTTTTAACGTGGTGGTCTGTACTACCTGGCCACATTACCTTAACTGAGGTCTGCTAACCATACCTTATTTCCTTACCTTTCCTTTAATCACTTAACTCTTAAATCTTTAAAATTTAACAAATGAACAGAAATTGATCAAGTTATATGTCAAAAGAAAGAGCATTAAATTGGGATTAAGAAAATGACTAAAATAAAAAGACAGGTAAGGAAATTTTTATAAGCATTTTTAAAAAGAAAATTGCAATGTTTTAATGTATTTTTTGCATTTTAAATTCAGTGAAAATTTTAGAAAAATTAATTTTGCTATATTTTCTGAATTATTTTACTACCTTAATATATATATATAATTCATAATATTCCTCTTATTACTTAACTCTTTCATTTATTTAATATTTTCAAAATTATTTGGTCATTTATCCAAACAACACACAATGGCAAATTTTTTTTCCAATTGGCAAACTAAGACTAAGATAGCAGTGTTACAAAAATTTATTTTGCTTTGAAACAAAGTTATTTAAATAAATAACTAAAAAGAGGTAAAGAGCTGTGAAGAATTTAAAAAAATACATTTCAAAAAGAATATAATATATTTTAACCTCTGAAATTTGATTGACCCCTTCCTGATCAATTTGCATTATATATTGACTACTATGGAAAAGTTTTACTTTACGAAAAAGGCAAAAACTTGACTTAGAAATTACAAATACTAAATGCTAGTTATGAAATTATTTCAATTTAATTAAAGATAGTACCGAAAAGTCCTATCATTGAAAAATTAATTTTTTGTTATATTTTAATCAGATGTCTCCTAAAGTAGCTATTGTGTTAACCCTTCCAAGTGTCCACATAATCTGTATATGTTCATAGAGTCTGTAATGAGAGGCTGAGGATGTATGTATACGTTTTTAGTACAACAAACAAAAAAATCAATGTTTAAAAAATAAAAATTGCCATTGTAAAATTTTCTTAATAAATCTTACAAAAATATATAATTCAGACCTGAAAAATATTCAATTTTTTTTCATTTGATGCATATAAATGACTTGTTAAAGCTGTCTGATTGCCATTTCTTAAAAGTGCTGTACAGTATTGATGATTTGTTTGTTAACGTTACTTTTTGCTGAAGCAACCCCCACCTCTTATTTAACTCTTTAATGCCCAGGAAATTGTAAAAAAAGGGTAGAAGGTATTAAAGACCAAAAACAAAAAAATGCAATTTTGGGCCATTATGGGCATTAAAAGGTTAAACTCACAAGTTTAATTTAAACTATTATCAACAAATTTTTTCTTAAAGTTTTAAAAATCTCCTAAAAATTAACAAAAAACTGCTATTTTTAAAACTTCAGATTTTGTATACTACAGGAAATGAAAAATGCAATACCTTCAAGAAGTTATGTAAATGTGACAAAATTTAGTTAGGTGGTAGTATATGGAAATGCATAGAAATGATTAGGTTTGCAGAACGATCAAAACAATTGAACAGGTGCAAGCTGACATCACAGGTGTGGAGCAGTCAAACACAGATAAAAGCAACCAATTGCTCACTGGTTGACAAAATGTTGTGGAAATTGTTCTAAACTGCTGAAGATGCCCTTATGCAGACATCGACGACCATTCCAACAGTTAACAGACTTCGAGTGTGGAAGAATCATCAGATTTAGAGAAGCTGGTTTGTCATACAGACCAGCTTCTCTAAATCCATTGTGGCCATCCTTGTTGGTCACAATCCCAGCACTGTCATACACATATGGCACCAGCAGGTTCAAGAAGGATCCAGCACATGCCAACAAAAATCAGGAAGACGACATATGACCAAGGAGTGACAGGACTGCCATTTGTGATGCATGGCATTGCATGTCAGATTCACAATTTCAATGCAACTACATAGGGACTGGCAACAGATAACACACCGAATACCTACCAGGCGGACAGTAAACATTAGGCTTTTACGTTTTTCATTGCGAGCCTATTGTCTGGCACTGCATTTGCTTCTCACATCTGCCTACATGCAAGCATGTCTTCAGTGGTTTTGCCTCAGACAGAACTGGAACGAACAAGAATGGAGTAGCACGATGGTAGACAGTGTGTTCACCATTATCCAGGGGAAAGAAATGCCACCCAGTGCGTGCGACATCGTCACACAGCTCCAGCACCTGTTGTCTTGGTGTGGGGTGCCATTAGTCAGACATCTCCTCAGAACTGGTTATCATAAGGGGATCTCTAACTGCCTAACATATATTACCAACATTTTGCAGCCAGTGGTTCAGCAGACAAAACCTTTTACCAGCAAGATAACTCCCATCCCCACACAGCCCACATTAGTCTACAGTATCTACGTGAGCAAAATATTCAGGTACTACCATAGCCAGTACACTCACCGGACTTTTCATCTATTGAACACCTCTGGGACATGATGGGCTGAGAGTTCCAACAACACCCAAGAGGTGCGCCAACCACTGTCGCTGAAATGGAACAGCGACTTCGCACTATTTGGCATTCTATCACTCAGGGAGGACATTCTAGTGCTGTATGATAGCCTTCCCCTCCATGTTCATGAATCCATTGCTGCATGGGGTGGTTCAACATCATACTTTTTACTGGGTAGATAAAGTAGTAATTTTTCATATTTTTTTGATAATGTGATTGATCGCACGTCTCAGTGTATGCTAATAACTGCCTGCATTTCAATAAAATGTCATTAATCCTTCCAGATGTTGCAATTTTTTTTCCTGTAGTGTAATTATGAAGTACATACTGCTATTTTATACTCTTTTCTGCCATAAAGCTATTTCATCATTCCCACAATTATTTTTATTATTTATTCTGGCATTCTATGTGTCTTTCTCATTTTTAAAATTTAGAAACTAAGTAAAAGCAGCTTTCATAGGCTTTTCAATACTGGCTGCAACTAGGTCATGGCTCACTGCCTTGCAGCTGAGGAGGCAGATGGCTCACATGTGCTGTCTCCATTCTGTGTGTTATAAGTGGATCCATAATAAATTGTTTTTAGTGCTTTTCCATTAAATCAGATAACCTTTGTAAAGTTAGTATTTTTTTTATATTTAAACCTTAGTTTTCATTTCAGCAGATTTGTTTTATTTCCGTAAATTATCAATCTTTTGGTCAGTTCATCTTTCAATAGATTTTTCGGAGTCATGCTATAATGGATGGCTGGCTTACAACTTGTTGATATGAATATTTTATTTAACATCGCATTAGGTAATATATTATTTTTTATTTTATTATTTCTTCTTATTTCAGTAAAAAATTTGTATCGTTTCCTGAAAATGAATGAGGTCTTGGATACAGAAGCAAAAAAAAACTTCCTTGGCACAGAAATCAGCCCTCCTGTGGGAGGACAATTTCGATACAAAACTTCTAGTACAATTCTAGTATAAAAAAGTCCTATCATTAAAAAATTCTTTTTTTTTGTTATAATATCCTACTAATCAGATGTCTCCTAAAGTAGCTACCATGTTAAGTCGTATGCCTGATAATTTAATTTTCAGTCAAGCTTTAAATAATTATTCTTTCTAATTGCAGTGTATATTTGAGAAGCAATATGAATAATTCTAGAAATAGTTGAAATTGATATCCCCCGTTCAGAATCTGAGAAGTCAGAATTCATCTGACTCACTCTTAGAGTTAATAAAATATTTCAGTTTAGAAAAACTCACAATTTTCCTGTTCGCTAATATTCACATGATTAATACGAGATATTGTCCATCACAATTTTTTAAACTATATTTCATCAGTAATAGAAGAAAACAAAAACACTTTGTGAAATGTCTGATCTATGTAGCCTAACATACACACTTAAGTTTGAAATCAAAACTAGATGTTTGCTGATTGATATTGTGCTCCTATGACGTTGCTGATCACATGATAAAAGAAATATCGACTTTTCTCTTCATATACCATTCGTAAATAATATCTGATAATGGATAAAATAATTTAGAAATGTTGAAATTGGTTTTAATTGCAAAATATATTAAAACGATGTAAAAACTTGTATGGCTGCGTTTTTCTGCAATTCACTGAAAACCTCCAATAAAAAACTGTTTCCTTGGCATCTGACTTTATGTTATTGAGAAACATATGGTGGGATGTTTACAAAATAACTCAATTAACTCACCGGATCTCTCAGCCAGCTAGTGATGGACTGTTCTGAAGGTAGAACAGTATCTGTGGCAAAGGTGTCATTTGGGCTGTGCTAAAAGCAGTTTGAGCAAGAAAATGGGCTTTCTAAAACATGAAGTGACGAATAAATTGAAAAAAATTAGTACTATGGTTCTAATAAATTGAAATAATTTAAAATATTTTCATCATTATTTCTGTCTCATAAAAGACATAAATTCACATGTTGAATTATATTTTCTAGAAAGAGCTTGAATCCTATTCCTAGGAAGAGCATTGAATTTATTATTTTTTGCTAAATGGAATATCTTTAAATTTATCTGATTTAATTGAATAATCAACTTCAGATTCGCATTTTCTAGGACCCATCTTTAAATTTTCCAAAGCTCATTGTACATTTGATTATTTTTTGCACTTTCTGAATGTTAGTTGATCTTAACTGCAGTTGAAACTAATGAAAATTCTTCAAGCATATCTATCATTAAAGCAAGGTCTTACAAAAAAATTCATGTTAGCTAATCTCTTTGCCAGACCAGAATAAGAAGACGAACTTGAAAATGCATATATAATGCAGGATATGTGCACCATACAGCAGTAGCAGTTCATAAACTACATGCCACCCATCATGGTCCCAGTACTAGATCAATTTTAATAATTTCAATGTAAAGATCTTTAGCTAGTTTCTAGCTCAGTTTCATTTTTATTAGACTGGTGATATATAGAATAAATTTTATCTAAAAATATTTTAAAATGATTAACTTGTTTTATTTCAAATATCAAGTGATCATTGCATTCAATGATTTAAACAGTGCCAAATTACGATTTTAGGAAATTTTTCTACAACTTAGTAGCTACTCCAGACTTCCCAACATTGTACTAGCACCTTCAGAACAAAATGCTATTAAATTCACTTTCAAATATTCATTATTAAAACCACAATCATTTAAAGTAGATATAATGTATTAAAAATACACTACTGACCCTAATTCTTTTAAAGCAACAAATAACTGTACTAGTGTGGGGCATATACACCTGAAGGCTAAAATTAGACTGTATAATGGTTTGGTTCATTCTAGGGTTAGTTAAGGTAGTGAAATGTGGACGCTTTCTAAATAAGAAAACAGAAAACTTGATGCTTTTGATTCTAGATGCTTATGCAGTATCTTGGGCATTAGGTGGTTCAACTGTGATGCCCCACCGTTCACTTTTGCTTTACCTTAACCAGTTTTGTTTAATTTACGTTATATTTATCATTTTGGGGATTTTTTATTTCCTTTTTGGCATCGCAGCACTCGTTTCCAAGTTTCTAGGAGTTGCGCATGCGCCACAACTCCGATCTTCCGACTGTACCGTTAAAGCGCGTGCAAAGGACACGCCCCCTCTTGCGTCATAGTATGCAAATGTCTTTCCCGGCATGCACTGGCTCATTGTCAAAAACCGGTGACCTACGAGTCACTTAAGCAGTAGCATAAGCAGTAGAGTAGTAGAAGGAGTAGCATAAGCAGAAGTAGAAGCACAAGTGAGTGCACGAGCACATGGTGCGTAGCACCAAGCACAGTGCGTGTAGCACAGGAGTTGTGTTTTCTTCATTGTTGTCTTGGTGAGTTGAATTATTTTGGAAATAAAAATGTTTTGTTATATTTAAAACCTTTTGAGTCTGTACAGTTTTTTTCTCTTGAGCAACGCGAATTAAGGATTTTTTTTTTTATATTTCATATTACTTGACAATCATTTTGATTCTTACTCATAAACACTCGCTGGTATTTGAACCCTAAATCAACTTATTATCAACTTATTCTACTTTCGGCAATTTGTTAATTATTGCCTGGCGCCCGTCTAAGCTATCCGGAGCATAAAACTTCAAGTATTTTGCATTTGTTTGGAGCGTTACAGAGTAAATAAAAGAAATGGCGCCCGAACAGGGACTAGGATTTTTAACTAATGATAAGGTTAGGCAAAGGAGTCAGCAACCTCCTTTGAGCAGCATATTGTGCAGAGAGAGACTCCATTGGTTTTGCCATGTTGCCTGTATGAATAATTATAAATTGGCGAATAGGGTTATGAACAGTGTGCCTAAAGGTCTCAGAAAGAGGGGGAGACCTAGGATGTGGTGGGCAGACAATGTCAAACAGGACCTTGTTAGAATTGGTGTGCAGTGGTCGGATGCAGCAGATATAGCTTAGGACAGACATGCTTGGAGAACTAAATTGCACTGTTTGGTTGGACCTCCATAGCCTATAGTTGCTTGAGGATGATGGTATGGGAGTGGATTGAATTGCGTACTGGAGATAAATCACTAGGGTGCTTTTTTAAAAAAATTGCATATGTTTCATCAGTTATGATACATATTTTGACATTTTCTTCTATAATATTCTTAAATATCTACATTTTAGTTTCTTTTGCGATATGTTCTGCTATTCTTGTTGCACTCTATCGTGTATGCAAATAGTTGCTTATATCTATGCCATTTTTCCTTCTAATTTCAATGCCACCTCAGTATCAGATAAATGCCTGTTGCATTTTTCCAAACTATAAACAGTATTGAAAACTTTTACAGTAACATCAATATTTGTATTGTTTTATTTGTGTACTAAATTTGAAATTGAGTTATTAGCCAATTCTTTTAACAAATCTTGAATTTTTATGTCGGCTTTAGAAACTTCATGTTCCTGAATTCTTTTTCATAGACAAGCTTGGCGTAGAAGTTATATTAGTGCCATTTGGGGTTACTAAACATATGCACCATTCCTTAGACATATGGACATGTTTTTTTGCTGTTAATCCTAATTACTTAACTTTTGAACATTTCTTTCATCCTAATTTACCTTTTTTTTACTTCAAACATTTGTACTCTTCTATAAACACACTTTCTTGTTTTTCATTCCAACAATCTGGGAAAGGTAGATTATCTGTTTCTTTCAATGACAAACATGGTGATTTTTCTTCACTTGATTGATTGTTAACAGATTAGAAATTTGATTCCATTGATTTTGATGCTCCACAATGATTTTCGTTAGTATCATTATTTTTTGTGTCTGTTTTCACCTTCTTCACATGTAAAAAAATTTAATGGATCACTCTTTCAATGGATCACATTTTTGGGATTAGAATGTGAATTTTTTTTATGAATAATTTTATGCAATTAATATAGCAGTGTTATATATATTTATTATATACTTATTTAATATATGTGTAATAAAAATAAAAGATGAAATTTATTGCTTCATTAAAAAAAACACTAGTAATTACCTTGTGTTTTTCTGTGCCACTGGACAGTGTTTTTGTGGCTATTTCCTCACATCCAGATGGCTATTGAGTTGGTTGTTAAGTCCAATGGCACTTGCTGATATTTTGCCCAAAATCTGCCTGTTCTTTTCAATGAGCCATAGTGTTACAGTCATACTTGTAATGTAAACAGCATCAGTTATGCTTCCTTCCCCCTGCCCCATCCCAAAGCCCTAAACTGTAGATGGGCATGCACTTCAATCCACAATGGCTAGCGGCCACCAAAGCCCCCACCCCTTCTTTGGAAACTATGCGGTGGGTTTTCCATTTGTAAAAATTACAATCCTCTCCTTAAAAGTATAAATGAATTACATTATCAGCAAACATCCACTTAATTTGCATGGAGGCTACAGAGGCTGCCATGTAGAGAAAGGGGTGGGGGGAAGGGCAACAAAATAAGCACACTGGCTGGATTTTCCATGTCATCACATACAAATTTATCTCCCAAATGCCACTAGCCATTGTGGATTGAAATGCATGCCTCTCTACAGTTTATAGCCATTGTCAATTTAACAACTGGCTTGCAAAATACTTGTGAAAAATTAACTATTGGCTCCCACGAGTCAGCTCCAGCACACCAATGCATACACTGGAAGGAGAGCTGTATATAAATCCCTTGTGATAATGCACAGAACTGGCGAAGTTTGTAGCATATGAAATCTGACCCCTTCTCATGGTGCAGTCCATTAGTACCTTTCAAAAGAGGTATCTTCTGAAAGGGAACATAAAAAGAGTGCTGCCAGATTAGTGTAGCCTACCGATCTTGTCATCTATGGGCAGTTTTTTTTTCCTGCCCTACTGAGGAGTGGTCAACTTCGCAGGATCCTGGTGCCATCCATTTAAACCCATTGGAGTGGCTTATGGTGTTGAGCTTGATTTACAGATCGCTGACTTGCTGCACTGGTAGGTTCCTGTTGAGGGAAAATCTACTGCTAAGCTTTCTGTTTGTCTATGGGTTGCAGCCCAAAGTGAACAGATGCACAGGATCCCTTATATCAGCTGGTAGATAATCCTGATCAGAGGCCATCACAGGTACCTGAACCCTTAGTTCTTAGGCATCACCACCCTACCCCAGAGTGATATGTCTCAGGTAGATCAGTTTACATTTTGATTTTGGTTCTTGAAAAGATCCTCTTGTACCAGCATGCTTCCTTCAGCCTTAAGCAGTGAGGGAATGAGTATTTGCCCCATGTGTCATTAGGCAGCTCTTTGATATTGTTGGCCCTACCTATTTCAATAAGCCTAGTATCTTTAAAAGTCATACTAAACATTTTCTATCCACAGGTATATATGGAATGTGAGGACATTACATAGAGATTTTTCTCTTGATATCTTCACTCAGGAATTGCAATATTATAACCTAGATGTTCTGGGCTTGCAGGAGATCAAGATGGATAGGTAAAGATCAGATACTTAAAAATAATTTAAAATTTCTCTTTTCAGGGAGGGAGGATAGAAAGTATCTTCAAGGTGTAGGTTTGCTTCTTAACCCTTCCAGTGTCCACGTCGTCTGTACATGTTCTGTGATCCCCCTCATTCACTTTTACTTTACCTTAACCAGTTTTACTTAATTTGTTTATATTTATCATTTTGGGGATTTTAATATCATTTTTGACATAACAGCGCTCATTTCCAAGAGCATAGGAGTTGCGCATGCGCAACTCCGAACTTTCGATTGTCACCCGCTAAAGCATGCGTGTACAAGGACACGCCACCTCTTGCGTCATAGCTTGCGCGCTCGTCATTTTATGCAAATGTCTTTACCGGTGCAACAGCCACGTGTTGCCGAGCATGTACACTTGTTATAACCGTGACGTGTAGTCACAGTAGTCAGTAAGAAGCAGTCAGTAGTAAGAGAATTATTAGTAGTTGGAGTAGTTGTGAGAAGTAGTTGGTGTTAGTCACAGAGTAGAAGAGTTATGAGTAGAAGTTAGATAGTGATGATGTAGATGACATTTTCATTTACGTTGGTGAGTGTTTAAAAATAGTTTTTGAAATAAACTTGTTTGTTATAGAAACTTTTTTGAATCTTTGCTATTTTTTCTCTTCAGCAACGTTATTTGATAAATTTTGATTATATATTTAATTATATTGACAATCATTTAATTTTTGAATTCTTACTCGCTAAGTAATGCCCACTGGTATTCGAACCCTAATTGAACTTTATTTGGCAATTTGTTAATTATTGCCTGGTGCCCCGATTTACTATCTGGAGCTTGAATAAATATTGGATCAGACAAAGGGTCCAAAACTTTAAAGTATACTGCTCACAAAAATTTGGGGATATATTATCGCTTCATATTCATTTTGAAATATTCCCTAATTTTTGTGAGCAGTGTATTTAAATCTTTGGACTACAGTTCGGAGAATCCGAAAAAATGTGCGGAGGACATATGCAGACGTTTTTATTACAACAAAAAAAAAATCGATTTTTTAAAAATAAAAATTATCATTGTAATTTTATATATATATATCTTATAAAAATATATAATTCAGGCTTCAAAAATAATATTTTGTTTTTTAATTTGATGCATATTTTACTAAACTACGATATAAATAATTTTATAAAGCCATCTGATTGCCATTTTTTAGAAGCACTAAACGGTATTGCTGATTTGCTTGTTAATGTTCCTATTTGCTGAACCAACCTTCTGATTTAAGCTCACAAGTGTGATTTGAGCTATTATCAACAAATTTTTCCTTAAATTTTCAAAAATACCTTAAAAATGAACAAAAGAAACAGCTATTTTTAAAAATCGTACATTTTGGAAGTAATTACAAAATACGTACCTTCATATTTTTTTTCCATTTCGCAACTCGTTTCTGTCATAAACATATTTCGTTATTCCCAAGTTATTTTTATCATTTTTCCCAGCATTCTATGCATCTTTCCCGCATTCAAAAGTAAACACATCTTTCTTAGAAATTCTGGTTGCACCTGCATTTAATTAGTTATGCTTCACTGAGTCAAACAAGACGCAGATGGCTGACGCATGCCATCCTCAGCAGAAGTAGATTGACATCTCCTCAGCAGAGTAGGAAAAAAAGAAAAGTAGCCATAGTTGTCCAGATCAGTAGGCCACACTATCTGACAGCCCTCCTCTTCCGTTCACTTCCAGAAGAGAGTATCTTATGGTAGCTAGGTAGTCACTGGAAGGAGAGATATGCACCAATCCCCTGTGATGATGCATAGAACCGGCCAGGCCTAGCACCTAATGTCCGACCCCGCCTTCTCGTGGTGCAGACCGTTAGTACCTTTCAAAAGAGATACTCTCTTGTGGAAGTGAACGGAAGGGGAGGGCTACCAGATTAGTGTGGCCTACTGATCTGGACAACTATGGCTACTTTTCTTTCTTTTCTACCCTGCTGAGGAGTGGTAAACCACATAGGGTCCTGGTGCTGAGCATATAAACCCACTGGACTGGACAGATATATGGCTCTGAGATTGATTATGGATCCTGATTTTGCTGCACTGGTGGGCTTCTATGGAGGGAAAATCTTCTGCTGCGTTTTCTGTTTGTTTGTGGGTTGACAGCCCCAAGTGAATAGATTCACAGGATATGTTTATCAGCTGGTGGATTATCCTGAGCAGAGGTCATCGCAGGCACCTGAACTCTTTGCTTCTATTGACATCGTCAAATTCTACATTGGAGGAAGTCTTCCAGTGTAGATGGCTTCAGCCTTTAGTGGTAGGGGAACGGGTCTTTGACCCATGTCTGCGATTAGGGGGCTGTTTGATATTGTCGGCATTCCCTCTCTCAATAAACATAGTTTCTATAAACATCCCACTAACCATTTTCTCTCCATAGGTAGTTGGAATGTGAGGACTCTGCACAGAGCTTTTTCTCTTGTTGTCCTCACACAAGAATTCCACCATTATAATTTAGATATTCTTGGCTTGCAAGAGACCAGATGGACAGATAAAGGTCAGATTCTTAAAAATAACCTTAAATTTCTCTTTTCAGGGAGGGACGACAATAAGCATCACCAAGGCGTGGGTCTGTTTCTCAGCAGACACGCTAGTGATGCTCTTCTAGGATATGAGTGCATTAATGAAAGGTTTCTTACAGCAAAATTTCAGACAAGCGTTAAAGACCTGAATGTTATCTGCTGTTATGCCCCCACTGAGGATGCCAATGAGGATGAGAAGGATAGGTTTTATGAACAACTTCAGGATATTTTGAATTCTGTCAAGAAAGGAGATATTATCCTTGTTCTAGGTGACTTCAATGCCAAAGTTGGTACTGACTCTGACCTTTGGGGAGGAGTAATAGGCTCTTTTGGTATTGGTAGCTGCAATGGCAATGGGCAACATCTCCTACAGGTAAGTAAACTCAAATGGATTCAGAATAACTAACACATATTACAAACACCACAACATACATAAGTACACATGGGTTTCACCCGATGGGCTGCATAAGAATATGATTGATTATATATTAATTAACAGCAAATGGGCTAGTTCTGTTAGGAATACCAGGTCATATAGGGGAGCTGAAATTGGATCTGACCATTACCTTGTCAAAAGTGTCTTGCAACTTAAACTTAAAAAGTGTTGTGCTAGGGTTAAAAAATTTACTTTTAATACTGAAGCTCTGAAAGACCCAGTTATAGCCAAAGCTTACCATGATAGGTTACTTAGTCATTATGACAGTCATGGTTTTCTTACTGCTGAAGTTGAGGAAGAATGGGATCATTTTAAACAGGCTTTTATGGACGCTAACAGTGCTCTTTTAGGAAAAAAGGAGCAGGAGAGGCAGAATTATCTGAGTGATAAGGCACTTGAGCTTATTTCAGAAAGAAAGAACTGCAGGAATGTACTTATTCAATATCCTACTAGTCCTAATAGAAAGCATTACAGAGAACTTAATAAACGTGTAAAAGATCAGTTAGCTGCTGATAAGAATCTTTGACTTCATGGTTTGGCTGACAAAGCCGAGGAAGCAGTTAGACAGCAGAACAGCAGAGAGCTGTACCAGATTGTTAATGTTTTGTGTGGTAGAAAATGGACAGGTATACAGGGATTGAAGGATAAACAAGGTAAGGTTATAGAAGGTGAGGATTCTGTCATGGCTAGGTGGGCTGAGCATTTCAGTGATGTTCTAAACAATGTGGTTAGTTCTACTCCCATTGTTTGCAATGATGATAGATTCATTGGTGGCTTTAATGTTGGCCCTATAACACAATCTGAAGTTAGTTTGGCTATCTCTAAACTTAAACTTCATAAATCCCCAGGGGTAGATGAAATTACTACAGAAATGCTCAGAGCTGGGAATATTTTGGTTACCACTTGGATGACTGACATTTTGAATAACTTTTATGATAAAGGCATGGTTCCTAAGGATTTTACCAGAGCTATTGTTATCCCTATTTTCAAAAAAGGTGATCGCAGTTCGTGTGATAACTATAGGGGTATCAGCCTACTCTCTGTTCAAAGTAAAGTTCTTTGCATGATTGTGTTTACTAGAATTAAGAATCTGGTTGACAGGCAATTGTGTGCTGAGCAATGTGGATTCAGAAGTGGTAGGGGATGTGTGGATCAGATATTTTCACTTAGGCAGATTCTTGAGAAATGTTTAGAGTTTTAGAAACCATTGGTTGCTAGCTTTGTTGATTTCCAAAAGGCTTTCAACTCTGTTGATCGTCATAATTTGTGGTTGATTGTGACATCATATGGTATACCAGACATGTTAATGTAATGAAAGCTCTCTATAATAACACTGAGTCATGTGTTAGAGTTGGTAAGTCTTGTAGCAATTGGTTTAGCATTATTTCTGGTGTTCGACAAGGGTGCATTTTGTCTCCTTTTTTTCTTTAGCTTGGTTATTGATTATGTTACGTGAAATTCACTTCAAGGGAAAGATTTTCGTCTTAAATGGACTGGCGATATGAAAATTTATGATTTAGATTATGCTGATGATTTAGCCCTTTTGGATAATGATGTTGATGAGATGAACTCTTTCATTCAAGCTGTTGATGAAACTGGTAGTAGAGTAGGTTTGGTTATAAACAGAGAGAAAACTAAAGTGATGAAAATTGGTCAGGCAGGCTGTAATTCAGTTAATCTGAATGGTTACAGTCTTGAGCAGGTGTCACAGTTTAATTATGGGAGCTATGTGACACATGCTGGTGATGTGCGGCATGAGATTAACAGATGAATAGGGATTGCTGCCAGGACTTTTAAGAATCTATGCAGATTGTGTAGAAATAGGCGTGTACACCTAAAGACTAAAATTAGGCTGTATAATAGTTTGGTTCTTTCTAGGGTAGTGAAACTTGGACGCTATGTAAACAAGATAACAGGAAACTGGATGCTTTTGATTCCAGATGCTTAGGAAAGTATCTTGGGTATTAGGTGGTTCAACTTTGTAACTAATGATGAGGTTAAGGAAAGGAGTCAGCAACCTCCTTTAAGCAGCATATTGTGCAGAGAGAGACACTGTTGGTTTGGCCATGTTGCCCATATGAATAATTATAGATTGGCGAATAGGGTTATGAACAGTGTGCCTAAAGGCCTCAGAAAGAGGGGGAGACCTAGGATGCGGTGGGCAGACAATGTCAAACAGGACCTTTTTAGAATTAGTGTGCAATGGCCAGATGCAGTAGATGTAGCTCAGGACAGACTTGCTTGAACTAAATTGCATGGTCTGGTTGGACCTCCATAGCCCAGGGCTGCTTGAAGATGATGATGATGATGACTAATGGTCTGCTACATGAGAAGGTGGGGTCCAGACATTAGGTGCTAGGCGTGACCGGTTCTATGCTTCATCACGGGATTGGTGCATAGCTCTCCTTCCAGTGACTACTTATCTACCATATAATTTCAGAAAGTTCTACTCATAACTTGTTATAAAGTTTGTCATATAAAAATCAAAATCAATTATTTTTTAATGAGAATTTTACTGTTGTATGTTGGATGCCAAAGGTTTTGAATCAGGTTTATGTTTTGTCACTTTTAGTAATACACACGCTGAACTAGATTCATCAGTCACTCTATTTCTTAAACTGTCTTTTGTAAAATTCATTTCAGAAAATAATGACTCAGAAGCATATGTAGAGGAGGAAAATTTATAATATAGCCATCGCTAGTTTTTTTAGACAACTAAAGGTTTTGGGAATGACGTTCTAAGTTCTTTTTATATATGCCCACTAATCAATCATTTCAATTATTTCCAAGTCATTTCTCAAATCGAGAAACTTTTGTTTCCATATAGAACTGGATTGAAAATCGATTAATTGCATTTCTATATCTTCCAAATTCAGCCACTTGAAAATCTCCAAATTGAGTTTATCTGTTGATGTTGTGTTCGGATGTAAAATAAATTTTGATATTTCTTCAAATTATCTGAATTGTGTAAATCTTGAGGCAAATTCGTTGATTATTGACTGGATAACTGCAGAAAACTCTTATGTCAATTTGACTTGATTTGGTTTATCATGAGATTCTAGATCTGCAAAGAATTTGCAAAATATTTAAAGATGGAAATAATGTCACGATTGAAAATTTGTAATTTAGCTTCGAATGCTTCGATTAAATCAAACATGACAATAACTGTCTTGTTAACACCTTGCAGTTTAACATTTAATTCATTTAAATGTAAACACAAATCAGTAAAAAACATTAATTTGGAAAGCCATTCGATGTCCAATAATTGATTATATGTTTCAATAATTTTCTCATTGTGTAAAAAAAATGCCTAAGTTCATCTAAACACTCAACGAATCTTTGAAGAACTTTTCCACGACTTAACCATTGGACATTGTTGTACATAAGTAAACCATTGTACACGTACTTTACTTCGTGTAATAATTCTAGAAATTTTTATTTATTTAAAGCCGTGCAAATGTAAAATTGACCAATTTTGTTACAAGGCTCATAACATCTGCCAGCTACTTGAAACTGGTCGTTGCGCATAAAACCTGCTGATGTTTGATGCAATGAAAACCTAGAACTGAATGTCCAAAACTTTCGGTAAATAAATTGACTAAACCATTTTCCTTTCCAGTCATATTGCGAGCACCATCAGTAGTTGCTGATACAATTTTGGAAAGATCTATTTCTCTTTCAGTGAGTGCATTTACAACTGCATTGCAAATATTTATTCCTTTTGTTGTTGTTGCTAATGATGTTAAACTGATCAAATCTTCTTTGATATTATTCCCAACACAATAACGAATAAAAATTGCTAAACGATCTGATACAGTTATGTCAGTTCTCTCATCAAGGCAGAGACAAATTAAACCAGAAGAGTTTATATCTATTTTTTGCTGATGAGTTATATTTTTAGCCACTTCCAAGATTCTGTCTTTAACCATGTTTCTAGCCAAAGGAATATCTTTTATTCTTTGAATAATTTTTTCCTTGTTTTCAAAGAGAACTAGTGCGCATTTTGCCGTGCTTCTTTCATATATTCTCCATCACTAAAAGGTTTCCCGTGTTTGACAATTACTTTTGAGACAAAAAAAACTAGCAACAGTTATATTTGAACAACTGCTGATAAATTTCATTAGGGATGTTGACTCATTACTTCTATATTTAATTACCCAAGCAATAAATTATTTTTGTTTGTCCTTGCTTTTCTGAAGGAGTGATTTATGGTTTGTCTCGTAATGCCATTTTACTGATGATGTTCTGCATACAACTGTCCTGGAACATAAAACGCATACTGCGTTATTGCCTTTTATTCATGCCATACTCTTCAGTCCACCAACTTTCGAACTCGCTGCTGCTTGATTCTGATAATTTTTGTTTTTTATTTTCACTAGCTATGGTAAGTAGAACTGTAACAAATTTATTCAAAAATAAAATCAAATGTATTATTAAATGCCTAAATTAAATTACCTTTATAATTCACACATACAGTAAAAACAGTGCACATATGCAACAATAACATACTTGCGAAGGCGAAATGCATAAGAACATATGTGCGATTTTTAGAGATGGGAAAAGTCCAGGAATCCTACGCAGGAGTTAGTCGCTGCTAATTATCTACAATATGTCGACCACAGTAATAGAGAAGGGGATTGAAGGCAAAAGTATGCTTATTGCGCACGAATTCTTGAGGGCAGCCATTTGTACGCATCATTTAAGTTGTCATTATGATAATTTTATATTATGGTTTTAATGTTGCCAACTATATCAGACAAAAAAGGTAAATTAAAAAATTTTATTATTTATATTACCACTTTATTATGTATTAAAATTGTTATAATTTTTAATATGTAAAACGTGGTGTCTTAATCGGAAAACAAAGACATACAAGTTGTCAAAACTCATGAACTGTCAGAAAACCGGTATTTAATATTAGAAACACTGATTCTCCGTATGGTCTCAAATATAACAAAACAATCAACCAGCTGCACCAACACTATCGCAAATTTTGCAATTGCCTACACACACACCGCTAATGATGCATAAAAATGGTCACATTCAATTTTTATTTCTGTGGTGTCGACTTACACGAGGAAAAATCGCATTTGTTTCTTCCGTGTAAGACAAAATTGTAACAATTAAAAGAAATTGCATAATTTATAAGTGCATAAAATATCACCTGTAAATCATTCACTTGGCAGCAAAATTTTCGAACGTGCCATAGGTTCACCACCACTACTCTACAGCTTATTCCTACATTACATTGTTGTATTAACAACATGTACGAAACTTTAGCTCATTGCTGTTATCACATATGATATTCCATTAGAGAAGATCTAAGTGCTATTTTCTGCTATTAGTTTGGAGTAAAATTCTTATATACTCACAAGAAAGTTGCATTACGTTGGTATACTGTGCAGTAGTTGTTGAAGAAGTAGGCTGGTACACTCAACATGTTTTGTGGAGAAACACAGTCCTTTAATATGCAATGTACTTGTTGTTGAAATCTTGATATCATATGCTGAGGTTGAATCACTGTGCCATTCAAGTTCTTTAGTCGTTTCATTACCGATGGTCCAGTTGATAATAAAGTCCAATTTTTAAAACTTTCCACTTTATAGGTTGTCAACAGTAGAAATTTACTTGTGGCAGATTTAATTTTCCAAGCATTTAAAGGCATTTCAAATGAAATCGGTTAAATCTTCAGCTGGATACATTTAAACTACCATTTAAAAACAATAACAGTTTAAAAACATGACAGAAAAACGTTTGATCCCACTGCTACATGTTTCAACATACTTCCTTCCTATGAATAGAATTCCTATTCATAAAAATGAACTAGACAACAAAGAATTATCGGCAACATTACTAGCCATATTCCCCCAAAATATCAACTGAACTTGCCAAAAATATTCATATTAATATGCAAAAGGAATGCATATGCAATACTAACTGTAGCACCTCTGCTT
Organism: Ryuthela nishihirai; assembly: GCA_038380435.1. NCBI lineage: Eukaryota > Metazoa > Arthropoda > Arachnida > Araneae > Heptathelidae > Ryuthela > Ryuthela nishihirai. Next base: position 421,257 of record JAWZYU010000023.1, on the reverse strand, counting down.
GCTGCATGGAATCATCTGCTCTAAGAGCATTACTCTATCAGCAGCTAACACCCCTAAAGGAAGAGTTCTATAAATACATTACTCAAAACAACATTCACTTCCAGAAGAACCATCATATTTGCAACATGAAACATGTCGCCACTTAGTTTTAGGATTTAATCTTGAGTTAATTTAAATGTTTTACAAGTTCCTTTATTTGACAAATTTTAAGGGAATGTCAGAATGTAATTGCTTAATACAGGCTAGTTGAGCATGCTACAAATTAAAGTAGTAATGAATTGTAGAAGAGTGTACAACGTAGGAATAGTCATATACAATTCAACATTAAAGTGTAAAAAACCTGACTGGTAATGTGAAGATAACAGCAAAATTAAAGACAGTGTGCCAGCCAAATGCAGGAAGGATGCAATCTACTTAAGTATTTTATTAAGCCTTTAAGTGATATGACTACACCAGTCTGCCAGTGCCAACAGCAGCATATCCATCAGCACAGCATCTGCCATCAGTTTCATGTTGTACAAAAAAAAGGACACTACCTCCATTACCTGTAGTCTACAATTCAAAACATTACCATCCGTCACTCTGGAACTCTTGAACTGTGGAACACTTGAGTATGTTTTAAATTCTCATATGTGTTAAAAGTAGATGCCAAAGTGGCAAAAATAATGTAATATGAAATACTCTAACAACTTTGTAGATATTACTTATATTTATTGTTATTACAAGAAGAAGGTAAAAGTGGTAACTAACACCACTGATAAGGTATATTATCTTAATTTACCTAACATGCTAGGATCTTTATGTCTAAGAGATATAAGAGTGTAATCTGTAAAAACTCACTGGTGAGTTTTCTACTATTGCCTAAGTGCAATGCATATATAAACCATGGAGTATATAGCTTGCTCAGTGGCAGATAAATTGCAGCATAATCATGTTAATTAAACTGATGCTATTTTCCGTATACATATTTGTATACATTTAATATAATTTATTTAGCAGCCTTTCTGATTACTATATATTACTTATTCCTTTACATGCTAATACTCACACAGCAGTGAATAATAGAATGTCAAGAAACATAATATGTTAACCACTGTGAAAATAACTACATTATCTAATTTTGAGCATGTTCCTCATAGGACACCATCAGAAATCCAGTGTGTCAACCTTGTTGCAGGTGGCTCAAAACATAGTGCCCATCCTTTCTCTGTGCACCCAGCCTCCCCCACCTCCTCCACCCTTGACCAGTTCCACAGCCTCTCCACCACAGTACAGCTATCCTGTGGCCCAGCCCTACTCCCAACAGCCTTATGTGGTTGCTCAGGTAATATAATTGTCATATAATACTAATTTTTGTTTTCTTTTTGCATGTATGGGCTTCTCTACACAGTATGAATAAAGTTATTCATAGTTGGTCTAGTTTAAGCCATTGAGAACTCATCAGAACAAACAAGCAACTGATATGAACTAGAGCATTGGTTACCAAACTGGTATATGAATCCCCAAGGGATTCACAGAAAACTATCAGTAATGGTGTCTAGTGAAAAACACTGAAAAATATTCGGAGATATTTGTATATTTTTTATTGTGGGTTTTACAGCTGTTTTCAGTGGCCTTTTTGTTCAATAAAGTATTTCCTTTACTAATCTGAAAACCAAACACAGGATAGACTTAACAGGGAATTTGACTTATGATTATGGAGCAATATGGCCTACTTGCCCTTGCATCGTAAAACCTCAAACAACCAAAAAAAAAATTTTAGGTTATATCTTTTTTTCAGCAGTGTCTCACTTTAGAGCACTGTGTCGATCAAAGCAAGTATATTCATCATACTAAAATTTTACTGTGTCCACTAAATTAAATTAGAATTTTTGTCCTGTCCTCTTTGAATGTAAGAAGGGTTGACCTTAAAACTAAAACTATTTGTGGATTTGGAAATAATTCTGGAATGAAATGCATTCAGTAGACATTATATTGCTTTTCAGCATGAACTGTTGCATTGAAAAGTTATTCAAGTGGTAATTTAAAGAATGTCAGTTGTTTTCTACACTAAATGAATAAAATATTCAATATGATGTTTAACTCACCATTACACTCTACTACTAAAAGCTTTTGAGCAACACTAGTCTACATTAGGCTTAATACTATTTTCACATAGTCAAGCCATGAGTATTATTCATCCTGGTAAACTATCACTTAAGGATACCCAGATGAATAATACTCATGACTTGAGCATGTGAAAATAGTATTAAGCATAATGTAGACTAGTGTTGCTTAAAAGCTTTTAGTAGTACAGCATAATCGTGAATTAAACATCCTTTTTAAACAAATTGCCATGTAGTTTAAATTGATATTCAATATGATTTGTGAAGTCCAAAAGAGAAATTGTGACAGGAAGTTTAATGGTGGCATAGTCAAGGTCAAGAAAATAACTTGTATATCACTAAATGTGCAGAAAATTAGTCCTTAAAGATTTGTGTAAGCTGCATGCAACTATTGTATTATTAGTATTGTTCATTCATTTGTATGTACATGTATACATTTTTTTACTTGATTAACCCTTCCAGTGTCATGCCTGAAAAACTGGTTTACATCCAGAGGCCAAGCTATTTTCTCCCAATTCTCAACCCCCCAAAAACTATTAACTTTAAAATTTTTCCATAAAATAATTAATGAAAGGAATTATAGCATGTTACGTATAAAATTAATCAGCATTTAATTCTGGATTTTTTTAAATAAAATAATTATAATGTATATGAACAGAAAGGATATTTATAAGTCTTTTTGCTTTCATTTCCAATACCTCATTCATTTTTAGAAAGCAATACAAGATCAAGTTTCTATAATGAGAAATGAAGAAATAATGAAAGAAAAATAACATATAGCCTAATGTGGTGTTAAATAAAATATCCTCAAAAACTTGTAAACTGGCCTCCAATATAGTATAACTCCCAAAGATCGATAATAATCTATCAATAGATCAGCCAATCTAAAGGTCAATAATTTATTAAAATAAATCTGCAGAAATGAAAGGAAAGGTTTAAATGCAAAAGCATAAACTGAATGCAGAGTGACATTATGCAATCTGTGATCCAAAAATGCTTACTTTAAACAATCCATTATGTAGCCACTTGACTCATATGTGTCCTAGCAGTTAACTAGTCAATGCAACTGCTCTGCCACATGTGGTTTACGCTTGCACACAGTCTTCACAATGACAAGCTCTAGCTAAAAAAATTTTCAACTTATAGTTTTACTTATAGTTTCAATTTGAAGAGCAAGAAAAATGTGTAGAATGCTGGGATAAATGATATTAATGATAAAAATAATTCTAGGAATATTAAAATAGGTTTAAGGAAGAAAAGAGTCTAAAACGAAAAAAAAAAACAATGGAAGTATGTACTTTGTATGAGGGATGTTCTAAAGTTTCTTGACGTGCATCTGCAGAAAAAATTAATGTTGCACTTACCTCAACAAAACTTGCAAAACAAAAGTACTCCCTCTAGCATCTATGCAAAGTTACATAAGTTTATGCCATTTCTGGAACTCTTGGTGATACTCCTGTTGGGAAATACTCTGCAACTCTGAATGAATGCATTTTGCAGTCTTACACTGTTGAAAAAGGCTTCCCAACAAGTTCCTTTTTAATTTTTGGAAACAACCAAAAATTGCATGGTGCAAGATCATGTGAATATGAAGAATGGGTCAGCTGTTTTATTTTTTCCTGCTCCAGATAGGCTGTAATTTGCCTGGTTTTGTGAGCACTGGCATTGTCATGAAGAAGGAAAACTATTGACATGCCTGCTATTGGATTCTGCTCCTTCACTTCCTTAACATTTTGGGCAAAACAATGCTGGTGTAGTATTGGCCATTTTCAGTCATTTTTTCAGGTAAGGTGTCCATAGCTCCCACTCCTTGGGAATTGAAGTAAAAGAAATGTGAAATCCTCTTCTTTGAGTGAAAGTCTTGTTGGAGGATATGGGGATGTGGTTCATGCAAAACATAAGTGTGATCTTTCTGGGAGTTGTCTCATCACCCGTGATAATTCTTAACTATTTGGGGCCACTAGGTTCAAACACTGCCAGTATCTCCTTGCTTGAGCCAACTCTAGCACTTTTTTGCTGTTGTCAATTTGTGGGGTATCTATTTGGCATAGATCTTTTGGAACTTTAAATATTAATGAACAGTTGTTTCCAAGTTGCCAATTGGTACACTGACAGCTAAACTTATTACCTGAACATGTGATGTGCGAGTTTTCCTTAACAAGTTCACGATCAGCAGTGAAGGTTCTCTCGTTCACAACCTCCTTCGGTCTTCCTGCATGAGGAAGGTCTTGAAGTCTGCCATCCTCTGAATTTGTGCATCCATCCTGTAACAGTGCCATATGAGCAATCATAATACCCATATATTTGTTATAAATTGTCATGAATTTTTTTTTGCTTTGTGTCCAAGCTGCATCCTTTTGAAAATGTAAAAGCTTTCCCCTCTTTAATAGACTCCATAGCAACAATATACAGATTTCACAGACGGAACTTTACACACCATTGGCAAAGAGAGAAATAATGATGCAACCAGTGGTGAAAGTAGGCCAGTATATGCTGGTAAGACATCTTGCAGTAGTGGTACAATTAATGATTTCCATTGCACTTCAAGTTCTTTCACCTGAGCATTTAATTGAAATAGTGGATCGTTCTTTTTACAAAAAATTCTACGAATTTTAATTACACTATTACAATTTAATCCTTTAGTTGAAACTAAAGGGTTTTAAAAAAGAACTAACCCTGTTTGAAACTCCAACTAAAGCCGCCTCTCTGGAAGTCATTAAGTGTTCACAGACAATGCATGTTCACAACTGCTGAAGTTGTCTGGATTCAGTCTTAATTACCATTAGAGACAGAACTGGGAAAGTGGATTTATTTTTAATTCTTATTTTAACTCTTACTCGATCTGTTGTGAGATACTTATATATTCATATTTTATTATTTCGTTTTGTAAATATATTTTTTTAAATAATTATATGTTCTGCTCAATTTAAAATTCTAACAATTGTGAGAACTATGGAAGACAATTTAATGGAGGCAATTGGGCACAGACCTTCACAAATTTAAGTAATGAATTTTAAGGTTGAGGAAAGGGGAATAGAAAATTTAGTAGTTTTTTGTGAAGATTAATTCATAGAATTTTAGAAAAAATTTAAATTTTACCAATCAATCATCTTAGTTTACTGTGGTAGCATAATACAGAATCTAATACAGTGGGTATTTGCATACCATGATTAATTGGGACCAAAGAAATATGTCTTGGTAAGACAAATAAAAATAGTCTCTTTTTTTAAACCTATTAAAAAAACTGAAAAAGAAAAACGCTTACAGAGACAACTATCCATTGCATTTTAATTAAAAAACTTGAAAAATCATAGTAATAAAAAAATTAACACAGTGATATATCACCATACACATTTTGCATAGCAAAAAACACACAGACTTATGAATAGCCATATTACTAAACACATGACATGCATAATACATTAGTAGTAATTGCAGTCCATGAAGTGGTGTTTATGATGGGACAAATGTCTGAATGGGCATGGACAGTACTATATAATAAATTCTTTATGCTCTATTTCCAATTTGTTCATTTTTGATTTGAATCACCTTTACATTTTCAGAATTTTACTGTATAAAAATTTTGAATTTCTTGTAAATTCTTTTTTGCAGGTTGCACCCCCTTACATTGCAGCACCCCCTCCACTAACATCGCAGGGAGTTCTTCCAGTTCTTCATCACATGAATTCATCCCTTACAGCCACTGCTTCTTCTCATCCAGTAAGACCCATAGTGCAGCAAGCGCATCCGTACTCTACAACACTACATGCAGGCGTGCAGAGAACATCACAGGTTACTTACACTCCTGTGATGAACACACAAAACTTTGCAGCACTAGTGCAGCAACCTCCTCCTCCTCTGCCACCACCACAGCCACCATATCCAAGCATCTATAAGCCTAGACTTTACAAGTGATAAAGTGCATCATTGTAGTTTGGTGCTCTTTCGCAGCAGCTTTGGAGAGCTTTCTCAGTAGCAGGAAGTTCATGAAACTATTTCTCCCTGCAGTTGCACATCAGCACAAATTTATTTAACCATTGGATATCAAATTTTTTTCTTTGTCTGCAGAGACATGCCATCATGGAATAGTATTATCTGAATATGTACATAGTAACAAAAATTATATTTTTATTTCTTGTAAAAATGTCAGATTCAGGGCACAGTGGCTATAATGGAGATTTTATGTAACCAAATTCTTTAAGCTGAGCAGATGTTATTTTTGAAGTTTATACGGCAAATTTGTCAAGGATTTGGTATTAGACTTCAGTAACTATAAGTTACTTTTTCTTTTGTTGTTGTGTATGTTGCAGACCTAGCACAAATCATTGTGCTGCAGCTCAAGTACAATATTTCAAGTGGCTCAGTGAGCAATGTACAGTAGAAATTTAAAACCAGTGGTTTTTAGATGTCTTAGTGAAAACGTTATCTGTTTCTTACCATGTCTATTAGATTTTTCTGTTAGCTTAAGCCTGTACAATGCTGCAGATTTTAAAGTACATTTTTTGTATTTCAGACACCATAATAACTTATTTTTTATCTCCTCTGCATTTGTCCTAGATGTTACATTGCCTTGTATATAAAACCTGTCATTGTGCACTTGTTTAACTATTTGTGAAATTAAAATGTAAATGTTATTTCTTTTGCCATTGGTGTTCTGTATGAATAAGACGTTTCTCTCTCAATATTTTCAGAAAATTGAGGAATATTTTGTGGTAGTATGAAATTATGTGACAATAATAGAAAAAATAAATGCCATCCTAAGTTTTTTATCTGATAATAGTGAAATGCCTCCCAGTAATTATGTTTGTTTTTCAGATATCATTAAGTGAATTTAATGATTGAATTGCCCAAGAACAGGGGTACACAAAGGATTTTGGATTGGACTCATTCTCACCTTCCAAATATTGAACACTAAAAAGGAACGCACAACATTAAATTCAATCAACGATCAACTCAACCTCAATAGTAGTAATTGTTAAATGACCAATGTTATAGTCAAATCACATTCATGTCAAAAAATATAAATAGTACTAAAAACATAGAAACACCAGGTAAAAAAAATATCCCTTGGCCAAAAACAAAATATTCTGTAATCCAACTTCAATCTCGTGATCCGATATTATTTTTTAACTTTAAGAAAATGTCTTCAAAATCAAAATTACGAAAGAAAAATTATACAAAAAAACAATATTAAGATCCCTTAAAGGACCTCCACACGCACATTTCTTCCTACATGCCATTCCATAAGTGGCTCAACCAGCCGTTCCAAATCCCCTCTAATGAGCTTATCCAGAATGCCCTGGCTTATCATTGTGACCCACTGACGGCGTGGCATGTTGGGGGGAAATTTCGCATTACATGCCTGTTGGAATTACACACACAGTCCACTCCCATCCACCCTTTCCACCCATCCCTTCCATAGCCTTGAGAGGTGTTTGAGAGTTGGAGCAGAACCATGTGGTGTCTTTGATGTGCACAATGAGGAGATACTGGAATGGTGGATAGACTGTCAGTGGAGGCAAACCAATTAGTGTTCACACGCCAGCAGCTTTTAAGGATTCAACAGGTTGAAGGAAGCCTTTGTTCTGTGACCTACAGATGTGCGTTTTCAAGCTCCCGACTTTCACTGACTCTTTGGTTCAGTCTTCAACTGTCTGTTGCTCCTTTCCTGTTGCTGTTCAAGGGTTTCTTCAGCTGGCATTGGTGTTTTTTCTATTACTACTGTAGTTATATTTTTTCTTTGTTCAATTGCTTAGACTCTGGGAATGCGTTTCTTCTGAAGGGCGAGGCCTCTCCTGCTTCTGTGTCAGGGTGGGGGTGGCTCAGTCGGTAGCGTGCCAGGCTTGTAATCTGTAGTTCCCAGCTGGATCAATGTTGAGATTTATCTCCGCAAAATTCCCTTCCCTGCTCAGTGTCAGTAGGGGACACCTATGGGCTTGTAAAGGCTGCTGTCTGTTGGATGGAACGTTAAGCCGTGACCCCGTGTGCGGGAGAGCCATACCCTGTGCACGTTGAAGAACGTGCTGGATGGCCTTGATGGGAGGGTACCATCTGTCTCCCAACAGTTTTTTCAGTGGGTCTTCTCCCCCAACCTTCTCTGAGCCTTAGGGGTCCATGTGACCTGGACATTTAGCCCATGGTGTGCAAAAAAGTGCCGCTCAGAGGTAAAACAACCAACCTGCTTATGTTAGTGGAGAGACATTTTCTTCCACCAGCTGTGCCCTGGCTACTCCCGTCACCTCGACGTCCACGACCTCGGTTTTTTATCTGATGGGGCTCCTGTGGCTGGTGCTACTATTGCACCCGCAACTGTACATGACAGTGTTGTAGCTGACGATTCATCTGCCAGCCCTCCCCCAGCAGATACTCCAGAGTGACCTCGGCCTCCTCACGACTCATGATCTCCTATAATCCGAACCCCATCTCCACAGAGATTGTGAAGATTCTCAGGGCACAGATTGTGGTCTCATTACTTGGAGGCGAGAAGCTTACTCAAGGTCAGCTCTCCCGATCATGCCGAGAAGCTCCTATGCACCACCTCCATTCTGGGTATCTCCGTAACTGTAGATTATCCAGCCTCTCACTGTCTGTCACGGTACCTCATTGAAGGTATTAATACCTACCTTACTGATAAGGCGATCCTTGATGCCCTCTCGGATCAGAAAGTGACATCGGTCTACCGTATGTACCACTGTCTTCCCTCAGATTCTGGGGTCAACAAGATTTCCCTTTAGAAGGTAGTCCTTACCTTCAATGAATTCCCCTTACCTGGGAATGTTGTCCTGAGCTTCTACCGGAACCTAGTGAAGTCACACCAAGGCCTCACCTGAGTGCCTGAAGTGCCAATGCTTCAGGCACATTGCTAAGAATTGCAGAGGTATGGTGCTGCAGTGGGCCTTACTCCCACAAGCAATGCAAGCACACCGGGCCCCCTAGCTGTGGTGGACCTCTGGCTGCCACGCCAGGAAGATTGCCTGCGAGAAGTAAAGGGAAGCACTTGGTCCTGTCCACTCTTTGGACAGCACCAAGCTTGGGATGATCCCTCTTCCAAGCTCCGTGGTGTCACCGCTGCCTAAGAAGTCCGTGTGCAGCAGGCGTCTTTTTGACCCCTCAGCTTTGCTGCTGCCATTGAGGTAGCGTCAGCGGAGATGCCTGTGCTTAAAGCACAGGCACCTTCTGCTGCCCCTTCTTCCCTGGCCCCTGTCGTTAATCTTCCTGTGTTGATGTCCCTGAGGACCCTTGTGCTGCAGGTACCTTCATGGTGCAGGATTCCGCTGCAACCTCAGCAGTGGACTCCTGTCCCATTGAAGCCAAGCAGTTGTCCAGGAAGGTCCACTCTTCCTGAGGAATCTCGACCTTGAACTTTGACAATCCTCAACCAGTTGGCCTCCCTCATATCCCACTTTGTGGACTGCTAGACACTCTGTGTTGACTAGATTTTCTACTAGGTTCCTTATTCCCACCCCAACTATGAGCATGGCCAACGGAGTGCCTAACATCCCTTCCATCATTCAGTGGAACTGCAGGGGCTTTAGGAGCAAGGCTGCTGATGTCTGGAACTACATCAACATCATGCCAGTTCCCATCCTTGCTCTCTGTGAAGCCAACCTCCCTTATCACTGTCTTCAAGACCTATATGATGCACACGAGCAACAGTCATCTGCTCTCCTGCAATGCGGCGATTCTTGTGCACAAAACCTTTAGGCATCATGCTATTCATCTCGATTTCATTGATGCGAACAGTGATTTTGTAGCATGTCGTATCCATCTGAACAGCCATATCACCATGATGTCCTGTTACATCTGGCTTTCCACTGCCTTTCCTGTATCCACCTTACAGGATATTCTATAGCAGTGCCCTCAGCCATGGATTCTCTGTGGGGACCTTAATGCCCAATGTCCATCCTGGAGTGGAAACATTTTCTGTGATCAGTGAAGGGAGAATATCGAGAATGTCACCTTGCAGTATAATCTCTTTATTACCAACGATGGCTCGCCCACGTTCTACAGACCTCCGAGTACCTACAGCTCCATTGACCTGACCCTCTGTTCTTCCAGCATTAGTCAAAGCTTCAGCTGGTCGGTTGACCCTGACACCTGGGGCAGTGACCACTTCCCACTGCACATTTCCTTGCTTCCCAAGGGACGTGAGCTTCAAGAAGAACGTCAAAGCTTACTGACTGACAGCTCTTTCAGCAGATCTCGTCTGAAGGACTCGCTGCCAGCGAAGTTACAGATCTCATTTCAATGTCAGAGGCTCTCATTGCTGCCTCTAATGCCTGTGTCGTACACCCCCCTTTAGTATTAGGGCGGTACAACATTTTTTTCCTCCTCTCCTAATATCTGGCCGTGCTTCATTTGCGCTGGTTACCGAGGGTACACTCTTTCCAGAGTAACCCCAGAAATTTTACCTACATTAATAGAAATGAAGAGGAGTCGTGCATTACCAAATAACACTCTATTAACAAAAAGTACTACCTAGACATCCTCTATTACAATTTACTCCCTTCGTCGGGGTACAGTTTCTTTTACGCAGCGTTTAGGCAATGACCGCCTTTACAATGGGGAGCCAAGAATTTGCTCCGGCAAAGTCCATATGTTAAGTCCGAGCTACTAGCTCCAAAGTTCTTATGTACCGTGATCCCGATTTGGGAGCACGGTGGCAGGCAGAAAACAGTACGTCGAAGAAAACACAGATTTAAGAATGATGGTGACCCATACCTGTTTCGTATGTAGCCGCTGTAGGGACCTCAGATGGGGAGTCCGGCATCGTCAACTTGTATATCATCTGCCTAATCTCGGCAAGACAAAGGTGGATCGCGCCCTTTCCTCGCAGGCACTCGCGTCGGACGGAGGGAGAGGACTGCGAGAGGAACAAGAGACAAATGACACTTTCTTCTAACAGTTCATCCTTGCCCCCTTTTTCGCCGCGACCTCTAGCGGTGGTCAACGCGTAAAGCTGACGCGGACAATGGCTATTGGTCGCGGAGGGCCGAGACGAGTCGCCACGCCTTTTCTGGGGCCTTTGATGTTGAGCGCGATTCTAGTCCAGAAGTTTCTACGCCCGGGGCGAAGTGCGCCATCTGTGGCAAACGGCGTCAGGGAAAATTTTGTGGAAACTTGGCGACAACACAAATCTTTGTTTTCATCATACGGAATGCATATCCTAGGACCTTTTGGCCCCCCAAGTCGTGTCTGCAGGATCAATTTCTTTGGGCACGACACCTGCACTGTTTCAATCTTGACACCCAGGCATCTTCTACCTCTGGATATCCACTATAAGCAGCTTCGCACCATTCACCGCCAAGCCGAAAGGTGCGCCCGCTGCTCTGGTAGATTTCCAGATATTATTCATGCTAGAAGGTTTCATGATGCGATCAGAAGGTACCTAAACTGCCGTGAAAGGTTGAGGTGGCGAACCTCCTGCCCCAGCATCAATGTCTTCAACCCTTCTGGGAAAGTCTGGAAGTATATTAGGAACCTGACAGGGGAAGCCACAGCCTGCCCTCCCTTTCCATAACCTTGCACTGTCCCATGGGGAGGATTTAGCCCCCACTGCTAATGCCTTCTTGCAGCACCTCTTCCCTTCCTGCCCCACTGGTGAATGATCAGTTTATGGCTAAGTAGCCCTGCTCTGGGACTGACCCTTGCTATAATGATCCTTTCACCTTGCAGGAACTCGTCTGCAATTGGGGCTTCGAAGCACTCGTCGGCCCAGGCCCTGACTATAGTATTCTCAGTAGCTATACTCAGCTAACCTGTCAGCTGAAGCTCTGCTTGTGCTTTTTAAAGCCTTCACTCCTGGACCTCCTGCACAATAACTGAGTCATGGAAGGCAACACACATTGTGCCTATCTTGAAGCAGGGAAAACCTGCCACTGAGCTGTCCTGCATATCAGTGGGATCGACCGTAGTCTGCTGTGATGCAATCATTGCTGACTATATTCCACTGCAGTGTTCCATCCTCACTGCAGAGTTGCAAGCTATCAGCCTCGCCTTGGACCATGTGGTGGTTAATCATCATCGTTGGTGTGTGCTTTACATCCACTCGCTTAGCTTGCTACAGGCTGTGATCTCAAGGCATTGGCTTAACTCTGTTCTTTCAAAGATCCGTCGCACCTACATTGTCGTACAGCCACTACCACCATTTTCTTTTGTTGGGTGTCCTGTTACATTGGCATCAGGGTCAGAGACTTGGCAGACGCTTCTGCCAAGTTGCCCATGCCCCTCCTTTCCAGCTGTCTATTATTGTTCCGTATCTGGATTCCTGGCAGCTTTTTACCATCGAGCTCTTGGCACAGTGGCAGAGGTTTTGGTTGGAACAGCTTGAAAACAAGCTGTTTGAGATCAAACCGTGGCAGTCATGTTTTTGAAGGAATCGCAAGGAGGAAGTTGCACTTCCTCGGCTCCGCTTAGGTCATTCATTTATTATTCGTTTCTTCTACAGGAAGACAAAGAACCCAAGTGTGTTTTGTGACACCATTTTAACTGTAAAACATATTTTAATCGAATGTCCATGTTTTAATATTGAACGATAAAACATGGATATTCGATTAAAATGTTTTACAGTTAAAATGGTGTCACAAAACACATTTAGGTTCTTAAATATATATGTATTGTTTGTATTTTAGCTTCCAAGATTTTATGTCCGAGCTTCTTACACCCAGACACTTTTATCTGATCATTGCTTTTTTAACCTGTTTTCTGCTTTTTAAAATATACTGGATATTTTAGTACACTTTGATTTTAGTAATTTAAGGTTTTCTTTGCTTATAACCTAGGTCGTTGATCCCTAGGTTGATTTTATTTTGTGTTGTGTTTAACACGTATCATTGTTTCACTTGTTATTTGTTGTTTTAAATCGTTATCATATTGTGTATTTTCAATATCGGTCGCATGTTTTCTTATCTTTTATCCTTTATTTAATCATATGTATTATGGCCTGATATTGTCATGCATCATTAAACCCTAAACAACCAAACCTACTTTTTCGTGTCTCCAAATTCCAAAGAAGCAAGCTGAAAAGTTTGACACTAGATTTTATTTTGGAATGTTACTGTTTATGAATATAAGGCCATCAAATGAGCTGGAATTTAGGCAGGTGCGCCTGTCTTGTATCACACCCTGCAGTAGAAAAGCTTTTCTATGACAGTGACTGGATGCTGGGATGGAATGAACGAAACTTCAACTTGACTCGGTTGTGGAGATTTGTTCTCATGCTGGCTCCACCAAGGAAGCAATTCAAGAGTTGTAGCCTAAACGTTTACTGTTATCTTGTATATACATCAATATTTGATCACTTCATCTCTGTGTGAAGCCAAAGCCCTCATGACTGTCTCTGCAGAGGCTTTCTCTTCAGATGAATCCTCAAACTCTTCGAAATTTCCTGTTCTTACTTTTTTCTTCTTTCTTGGAGGATCGATTACCTTTTCATGCTCTTCGGAGTTAACTAACTAATCCGTGATCTTTATTAGCTATTTTCTGGGTTTTTTACAGTTCTCTAAAATTTTCAAGCCCTTGTATTTTGGGTGTAAGAAAGTTACTAGTTTATGGGTTACTGTTATGCATCATTATCTCTCAAAATTCTTATAACTATCTTCTTTGAAATTTCGGAATTAGCCTCCAACATAGCTAATAATATCTAAGATAGCTGAAAGTTTCAGTTTCCTACTGTTGTTAGATAGAGGATGGATACTTTCGAGGCATCCAGCTCATCAGAAGCATCTTTGAAGCGGAGTGATAGTGTCTATTAATTTTTCTTGGTTCTTTTCCATAAGAACATCGAGGATCTTCTCCCATTGTTAATGTATTGAATTGAACATATGAAGTTTGCTGTTCCATCTGGTATCTACATCGTCCTTGAGCGATTGATGTAAGTGACTCTGCAACTCAGACCCCTTGATGAATATGGTGAGATCGTGGCAAGAACTCATTATATTCCCTCTATCGTTATTTTCATCACCACTTTCACTTGGTGTCGTATGATGCAGCACAGTACTCAAAATGTAAATAGAGCAACCAACTTTGAAAACTGACGAAATGTAGCAAAAAACATTTTTTCTTCTGTCAGTTGCAAACAATTTTACTCATTTCTTCATACAGGTCGAATGACCTCGAAATTCGAATTATTTCAGACCTAATATTGTCTACTATTTCATTAATCTCATTTCCAAATTCTGGTGTGCTTAAAGCATGATTGTGAAGTTTTCCATTTGAAATGTAGTGCACGTTACTTCCAAATAATTGTTTTATCAGTAAGATTCACTTCACAAGTCTAAGGTTGCCAGATGCCAACGTTTTCAAAGGAGGACAAAAGAGCTAGAAATGGAGGACAAAGGGGGACAAAAATGCTAGAAATAGAGGATAAAGTTGGACAAAAATGCTAGAAATAGAGGATAAAGGAGGACAAGATTTAATTTGTCAAATAAAATAAGCTTTTCACACTAAATTTATTTCAAGTATTCACTAACAGTCTCACTCAGAAAGAGGTATAATATTAAATATTCAGTACACTCTAAAATATATGTCGTGTCGATTTTTATTTGTACATGATAACCAGTCGAGTTATTTGACTTTAACTGGCATCGTGGTTAGGAACTAGCTATTGTTCCAGAAAGCAAACTATTTGCTTGTATTAAATCGGAGTGAGGAGTTTTCAGCAGTGACTTCCGCCTATGTAGGACATGCTCTTGTATTAGAAGGCTTTACAAATCAGTAGTAGTTTCTGGGATCTTCTCTCTCCTTTATATTGCAAATAAAAAAAAAGTGCTATCAACTTTATAACCCCATCTATCCATACGCGATGGCAAAATTCTGCGTAGCAGTAATTTTCCAAACTACATACTTTTTTTAATTTCGCATGTATATTTCTGATATTTAATATTATAGAAAGAAAATAATATTTGCAACATAAATAGAATAAATTTAGCATTCACAATTTACACTTATCAAAAGTTACTTTACAATTAATAAATATATGACAGTCATAGGTTAAAGAAATTACAAAAATGAAAATACAAAAATTCTACCTTTTATTTTAGTTTAAAACGAGTTCTTATGAGTTTGTAAAAAAGGACGACATTTAATGTTTTTTCGAAATTCGGGGAGGACGTATGGTAACCCTACACAAGTCCAATGTTATGGTTCCACCCACATCACTGGAAACCATTTTTAATTCGCACGAAACACTGTCGGAGACATGTTGCAGCGTTTTTTAATGTTCTTGAAATTGTTGGATGTGGTAAAAGTTCTTTGAGATTTACTGGACCATGGTTAACTCCTACACTGATAAGAAACTGTGCCATCTGCACAAAACCATCCCCAGACACAATCTCAAAGGGTATAATGCTCTGGGTCATAAAAATTCATTAAATGTTTTGTAGGAGATGATTTCAATATCGCAGACATTTCAACTTTTTTTGATTCAGGTTTCACCGTTGCATAACTGGTAAAGCTATTCTGCCCCCCATCACATATGTGCTTAATAAGGTTCGATGTTCCAGAGTTATGTCCAGTGCAATTGTACATCTTTCTACATTTCAAACAACCAACCACATTTTTAGATTTATCATTGCTGTTAAGAACGTAGCCAAATGTTTGCCATATTGCTGACTTCAGTTTAGTTTCGTTCACAAACACAGTCTTTTTATTTCAATGTAAGTGATAATTTTTCCATTACTAACTTTGCTGAAAATCATGTATCAATATTGATATTCATATTCTTTATTAAAAAAAAGCAAAATGCACATTAGCAACGAACACATGCAAAAAAAAAGTGTATAACTTATCTGCCAGTGTTTGCAATCTGGGGTACGACAGATGAATACAAATTAATATCTGCCTAAATGAAGTCGCTAAAAATGTCATTACTGTTTGAATATTCTGCATTTTTATCAGAATTATAAGGTTAATTCACATTGCTTTTGATTGACTGCCTGCTGAAACATATTTATCACATCAAAGAGACCATCTACTGGGAGACGGAAAGCAATTTCTTTTATGTTAATTTGAGTGATAACTTTTAGAAAAGCTGCCCTCTTATGCACCACTAAATGAATTGTTTGAACGGCGATGTGTGGGTTTTCCTTAATGAGTTCACGAACAGCAGCGATGGTTTTCTCTAGTTCAAGACCTCGTTCTGTCTTCCTACATAAGGGAAGTCGTACTTTTCTGAATTTGCGAGTCCATCCAGTAACAGTGTCATATGAACAGGCATGATCCCCATATACTTGTGATAAATCGGCTTGAAATTTTTTTGCATCAACCCCAAGCTGTATCCTGGTGAAAATGTAAAATCATTCTTCTTTAGTAGTCTCCACCGAACTTTAACCGCTGCCATATCTTATTTCACGTTGGAACTTACTTTATCTTTACTATATCTATATTGCCTATAAGTATATAGTGTGTCATTTGCCTAATATAATCTGGCAGAAAAAGTGTCCTATCCCAGTAGAGGGAACTGAGCACGAAAATCTTGCTTTGTTAACATTACCTTCTATTGACGTTTTGCTGTTGAATGACTTTTACACCTAGAAGCATTATGCAATGATTTCACCATTCAAATGTACATTATTCCTAAGTATTTTAAATGAACTAATAAAACTTAAGAGAACGTTCGAGTAAGTATATTTTTTTAAAACGAAGAAAATTGATAGCCATTGGATCAAAACAAACGCATTTCTCTTTATGTATCAGAGCGCTAAAGTGATCTTTATGATTGATTGATATATTTATGATATATATATCTTTATGATATGATGTTATCGTTTTGATTGGCTCTTTGATAAACTCTTCGAATGACACGTGATATAACTCTCTGCCACACACCTCTTGCTAATTTCTTCTCCGCTGACTTCAACCAACTACTACCAGGCACTGTTCAGAATTGTAACATCTCCAATTCATCTCAAGGGCGGCCTGCGGCCTTCATGCCCTTTCGCAATATGTAGGTTCGTTTGCATCAGTGTTGCATGGGTCCCCTACCTTCACTTTCCATATTTCCTCCACTGCACTGAATTTACGTTTGGACCAGATGAGAGGAGGCCCACTCGACTCCCTTACAATGTGGTCCAGTTTGGAAGATGTTTAACACGTGATATAACATATGCTCTAACATGTGACACGCCAAGTGGTAATAGAAGTCATGGAATAGATATCCTGGTGAATAGATATCCTGGTAAATTGCAAAAGCAATTTAAAACTTTGTAATCGGCTAAACAAGAAAGAATAATCATGATACTAACATTCTCCTCCCTCAACCAGAGTTAACAATCAATACAAAATGCACAATTATTACAATCTCTCAAAAAAAAAAAAAATTACATAAGGATTGAAATACATCCTTCCTCAGCCACAAAGGAAAAATTCAAAATAATATCTGAAAAAACTATATAAAAAAACAACTAAAAATTATACTAAGCAAAAATAATAAAAAATAAAAAATATATTTAAAAAAAAAAAAGGAAAAATATATCCACAGGGTAAAGGGAATATAATATCCATTTAAAAATAATAATAAAAAAAGGCAACGTTCCATACAGTGGCTCGAACCCAACATCTCGGTGCCTGACTCCTCAGTCTCGTACCTCCCTTTATGTACGCCTAACCTACCCCTCAACCAAAGTAAAAATAAAATAACTATAAGCAATACACCAGCTGTATTTAAAATCCATACAGAATTAAATAAATTCAGTATTCACCTTAAAAGGGAAAATTAGAACCTTATCAAAAGAATTAACGAAAAGGAGAAAAGCAATACACTCTCATCTCCTCTTTAAACTAAAATTATTTAAATAATTTGAAAAATTTTCACTCTAACTAATGATCTCTGTCACTCACCTATGACAATTTACACCAGACACATTAAGTTAATCTAAAAAGAAATTAAAAAAGATAAGATTCCAGTCCAAAAAAAGGGGGCATTTAAACAAAACCCTTAAATACTACCCAAATTAAGAAAAAAGAAAGATTATATTTCTCACCTTATGAAAATACTTCATTGTAATTTAGTTTTACCTTTTTACACTGAACTATTAAATCAGGAAGCGAGAGGAATTTAAACACTGAAACATTTAAACAAAATAATAATATCTAATACTTATACCTAAAATAAAATAAAAAACAAAAAAGAAACTCTCTGATATTTTAATCACCTCTATTTAAAAGTATGTAAATTCATCATCCATTAAATAGAATACACACTAATATTCAATTACAGCCAACAAAAGTTTTTAACTGAGAAAGCCTGCAGAAGGAATTCTCAAATAAGCATAACGTAAAATGAATCAATCAATCAATGTAAAAGGTACATCTTGAAATTTAACACCGAGTACAATCCTAAGAAAATAAAAAAAAATCTGTTGAAGAATCGATTTATGTAACTCGAAATAAAACTGATTTCATAGCTGTGTAATTAGAACGCAAAGATACTTGTATCATTATATCATTAATTAAACTTTATAAAATGACAAACTGACCGATGAAAGGTAATTCTTCCTATCTTTTTTGAAGGGCGATTCGTGCATCCAAAATGCTGAATAAATTAACATAACACAAATATATAAAATCAATTTTTTATAGCGCAAGACACATTGTATTCCAACACTACTGATCAATATTTTGAATAGAACAACATGGCTGCCGCGCTGTCGCCGTAGCATCATCTTCAAGTGCTTAGGGCTCCTTTTCTTTTCTTCCTACCTCCATAGGCTAGACCATTAGTTTTTGATCAGGAACACTTTTTGGTCTAGTACCCTGATCTACCATGCTTATCATTGTTTTCCTGCCCCTTGGGGCTCACATGTTGGTGATTTTTCTGTTGTCCTATGTGACTCATGCCATTTATTGGATATTCTTAGATGGAGAAGGTTATGGGATCTTTTATCTTGGTACTTCGAAAAATCATAATTATTTTACATGCTACATGGAGGTAGGAAGAGAGGGAGGGGCCATTACCATATCTTAACATAGGTCGCTAGTGTAGCCGCGCAGAACGGCGGTAGTCATGTTCTTGCCACCCGGAAAGCGGCACGCTGCACATCAATTGAAGTATATCTTGTAGTCAATTGTCGCAAGTTCATTACTGTAATCAAACGCGTTACCCAAATCCTTTTTTTCAATCCAATCTGTCGTTCTTTAACACAGTGATAGCAAGATTACAAGTAGCGACAATATGGCGATTTCGGTTGCAGTTTTCAAGGGGTAGGGCGCTTCCCTCTCTTTCTACCTCTAAGACATGCTACATACATGTACGAAGTTATGATGCGACTCTAGTCTCCCTGTCGGTAGGGGACCATTATCTGGACCACTTTTTAATGGCTAGGCTATTGACGATTGACACACTATTACTTATAGGCACTATAGTATTAGCTACTGTTTAAAGAGAGACAGTGGAACATCTACCACAATTGACAAACCTTAGCATTTCAATTCATAAATTTTTTATCAAATATTAAAAGCAAATTTTCAGGCTTCATTTATCACATGCAAAATTATAAAATCCCCATTTCAGTCGTTTTGTTTGAGAAAAAGAAGAGCAATTTGTGTTATTTTGGCAAAAAACAAAATGCTAAGTAGATCTCATAAAATGAATGTCTAAGTTTAATATTTCTTTTTGAAAGAAAATTGATGGAAATATTCTATGAATTCCATGCTGTTTTATTCTGTAAATTACCTTATTTTCATATGTATATATATTTTTTTCCTTTATGAAAAAAAACGTGAACTGCATTTGATAATATACTAGGACAGAAAGGTATTTTGAAATGATTTATTTATTTTTATTCGTGAACTGCATTTGATAATATACTAGGACAGAAAGGTATTTTGAAATGCTTTATTTATTTTTAGGCCTCTCTGCTTTAACTTCTGTTGAGGTCCTGCCATCCTCACAGACCTACTGTTGCATATAAACTGACAGGCTCCTGTCAGACCTCTGTGGCAAGCAGCTGCTTGAGGGGGTATTTATTTATTTTTATTACTGCTTTAACAATTGTAATCTAAAAGCATTTCACAATTTTCTTAAATTACTAACCTATGAAATATCGAATTGCAGCTTTTACAGTAGTTTTCAGTAGTTAGTGCACAATTCAAGTAAGTCTAAGATCATGGTGAAAGATTTGTTTACGTTATCGAACACGCCTCTCTCTCTCTCTGCCTCTGTTAATGGCGTCTGTTGCCAGTACTACTTTAGTAATATTACCTTGATGGGTTGTTATTAACTATGCATCAATCAAGACCTTTGGATCTGGCTGTAATTTTGGCGAGTGCATGTTGCCAAAACGAAGGAAGTACGAAGGGTGTGTGGTGTGTAATAGGTAAGTTTGTGTTTATGTACAGCAAGGTGGGGGGATGGCTGAAAAAGCAGTGTATTTCTTTGAAGTTCTAAGACGGTGGAAATTTTTTGAATAAGACAAACTGATTTTTATATGTGTATTTCATTTACATATCCGAAATTCAGTAATTATCACCAAGGTTGCTATGTCCCAATCACTCAAAAAGGACTTTTCCAAGATCGGGTTAGAAAAAGAGGAAAAAGATATGTCAGCATAAAATAAGGATAGACTCACTAATAATCTTTGCTTTAATAATTAATACATTACACACATACAATCTCGGATGTAATAAAAAAAGAAGTGTGTGTGTGGGGGGAGGGGGCGGCAAGAAAGAAAATCCAACCAAAAAAAATGTAAAGGAGGCGACAAGACACTTGTTTTTCAATGCAGTGTAATATTTCCCTTCAGTTTACAGTTTTTTAAAAGATTTCTTGAAAAATTCATGAAGTATAAGTAAGTTTAATAATTTTTCCCTCTTTTACGCTTGCATTCTGAAAAGAGGGCATGCATACACATAATATTTGTGCACATTCAGTCCTAAATTTGTCAAATATTTAATTTGACATAAAGTGGTAAAAAAACATTGAAATACTATAATTTTTATTTAAATTAATAATGTCCATTGTTTCAGCTAATTGCTGTCATTTGTCCACTGACAATTCATTAATATAAAGGACCCTTTGTGTTGTGAGGAATTAATGTGCAAAAAATTTTACATTAATTCCTCACAAGTTTTAAGCGTTCTGAGTAATGTGATTCTGAGTTTGGGCTTTCAGCATTTTCAAAAAACCATCCATTTTTGGCCTTGCAATTGATTAAATTGTTCATTTTTACTTCTCATTTCTACAAAAACTTGCAAGTTTTTAAGATACAAATATTTAATGGCATATATAGAATAGTCATAATGTTGCATGCTCCAACTTCTAAAGTTTTTCATTATTTTATTATCTCCTGTAGTAGTAATATATCTTTTATTTCTTGAAGCCTTTCCAGAAATAAAATTTGTTGGAGAATCTTTAATAATGTAAATTTTTTAATCTTTGTAAGCGACTTTATAAGCCTAACTTGAGAAATCCACATTTAGTTTTCTTGTAGTGTTTCCGGGAATGATCCCTCGATTTTATTAAATGATGTTGACCAAAATTAAACTCGTAATATGAATTATTATGCAACTTTCATTCTGAAAACTAATGAAGAAAATTATGCTGTCCTTGTCTAGATTTATGGCCAAAAGAGTCGTACTTCATGAAATTAAATGGTCACCTAAAACCAATATTTGGCGAACCCATAAAAATACCATATCAAGTAAATGCAAATACATCTGAGGAACATAGTGATTGATAATCAATAGAAACTACTGAATGTCTTGTATTCCTTAACCCACTTAGTATCTGCAATGAACTTCGGCTTTTACATTCCTACATCAAATTCCATGACATTAATATTCTATGCATTGGTGAATCATGGCTTGAAGAAAATATTGAGAAATTGTTTATCTGTCTGAGCTAAATATATTGTCTTCAGAAAAGATTGCAGTGACAGTAGAAGAAGTGGAGTTTTTATCATAGTAAAAAAATTTTGTTCAATGTTCATTGATATATCTATTCCTGATTGTCCTTATGAAGTTGTTGCAATTGACAGCTTTGAGAAAAAAATCTCTCAAATGCAGATTGATAACTGTTTATATGCTACCTAATCGCTACATTAAATAAATTAAATCACAGCTATTATATATATATCGGTTTAATCACGAGTTTAGCTGTATTTTACACAATAAGATCTCTGCAGATCATCACAAGCACTGGGTGTGTATAACAAAGTTAATACAGATGTAGCCGTATTGCTATGCCCTTTGGCCCTAAACCTGGCTTCATCGCTACTTTGTTAACATACTATATATTTATCTTGCCTTATTTTAACAACCTTCAATGTAAAGGCAATCAAGATAATGATCCTACCTGCTGCATGGAATCTCCTTGCTAAGGCGGATATATACCTTGTTACGTCATAACATATGATTTAAGCGAGATACGTATAAAAGATTAACTACAATAGTTAGAGCTGAGCTTGAGAATGCAACACGATAGTAAGTTGGCAAAATGCGTCGCTTTGGGAGTACAAGGGGGATGTTAATAATGGCACTCTAATAATCTCCCTTGACTCCATACTACAGGTGTTTCGTAATATATATATATCTACATGTATAAAAGACCTCAGTCTGTACCATGTAAAACTGAGTCTATATCATGGAAATCAAAACTGGTTCTTTTTTTTTTTACTATGTCAAACCCAGTCTATTACCATGTAAATTGAAAATGGTTGTTTTTTTTTGACAGTCTAAACTGAGTACCATGTAAATCAGGAGTCATTCCATGTCAATTCAACCAGGCCAGTTCACCATCCATCAGATTTCAATGATCTTTGGCATAAATATAAGTACACATAAGATGCCTAATTGTCCAAAATATTTTGAGTCAAAAATCTTTTTGTGAGTAGTTATAATCATTTAACCTGAGGGGAAAATATACAAATTGAGGTTGTGACTAAAGGTTTTTCTTTTTTTTTCTTTGCTTCTATGGTAGATGAGAAGACCAAACTTGATGTACTGATGTAGATTTTGATTATTAGTTCACTAAAAAAAAATCAAAATTTGTATACTTTTGACCTCACATAGTGGTTAATACGGTTTTGAAAAAAAATTAAAAAATCGAAAATGTTAAAATGTGAAAAAAA
Organism: Ryuthela nishihirai; assembly: GCA_038380435.1. Lineage (NCBI taxonomy): Eukaryota > Metazoa > Arthropoda > Arachnida > Araneae > Heptathelidae > Ryuthela > Ryuthela nishihirai. Next base: position 398,087 of record JAWZYU010000023.1, on the reverse strand, counting down.
AGTGATGTAACCCAATAAAGAAAAAATTAAAATTGGCATGTGTACATTATACTGCATAGAAATGTACCAAATTTAGTAATTTCTTTGATAGCAAGAAAAAAAAATATTGAATTTGTACCAATGTTATTGCTAATGATGTACTTCAGGGGACCGCACTAATATTCTTGCGACTGTGCACTAGAGAAGATGCATGGAGAGGCTACTGATGTGCTTTGCTGCTTCACTTAAATGCGACTTTGTAACTCCAACTAATTTGGCAGTTCTCACAAATATAATACTGCTTTCAAATAATTAGTTGAAAAAAAATTGTTGTCCTGATTGGGAATCGAACCCATGCCTCCCGAAGCATCCAGTCATCCTGATCACTGGACTATTAGAGTGAGATTTTCCTCCCAATGCATATAATGTCGCTTGTTGAAAAGATTATAAGTTTCTTTTAACGTTAAATAATTCTAAACACAGCTACAAGTATACCAAATTTAAATCCATGATAATGCCGTGATACAGTTTTAAACCTCAGATGTTAACTATTTTCCTTGCATAGAGGAGTGCTTTACAATATCAAGGACCTTAACAGACCCTTTTTGCCCCTAAGGCATACTTAACGTCCCATATACCATAAATTTTTACATTATAGTATACAACTTAACTCTAAAGGTAATCTTCACAAGTAAAGATAACTAGAGTAACTAGTAATTGAAGGGAACATATTTACCGTTTTTCTCATATGCTGGTACAGTTGCATTTACAGCTGTTGTTGATACTATTAATGCTACCAGTCGTAATCTGTTTTCTCAATATTTTAGCATGCTCTGTACATATGAAGTGAACACAAGATAACTCATTGCTTTTTCACATAATAGCTGGACCTCTGCTAACACTGGTACTTGGGCATTCATCTATGTTAAGCCAACTGCTATCTACAATAGATGTTCCTGGTAGTTTCAGTTCACTTTCAGTACTAGCTGTTAACACTGCTGTACATTTCTATACGACTTTACACATTCTCCCTTTGGAGTATGAAAAATATAGATCAATGGAAAAGTGATGTTATTTGCTCACAACAAGATGACACCAGGTCAAAATAGCACTGCCCTCCTAGCTTGGAAAAATTTACAACTCATTGCAAGAGTTCAAAAGGAACCCAATGTCGACTTTAAAAAGCAACACAACTCTTTAAAAACATTTAAAAAATGAGAACCAGCCTCTATGGTTCACGCAACGCGTTAAGGCAATGAGTTATCTTGTGTTCACTTCGTACGTACAGAGCATACTAAGATATCGAGAAAACAGATAAGGACTGGTAGCATTAATAGTATCAACAACAGTTACTAGTGACTCTAGTTATCTTTATTTGTGAAGATTACCTTTAGAGTTAAGTTGTATAGTATAATGTAAAAATTTATGGTATATGGGTCATTAAGTATGCCTTAGGGGCAAAAAAAAGGGTCTGTTAAGTCCTTGATATTTTAAAGCACTCCTCTATGCATGGAAAATAGTTAACATCTGAGGTTTAAAACTGTATCACAGTATTATCGTGGAATTAAATTTGGTTATCAGTTTCTAATGGTTCTATTCCCAATCAGGACAATTTTTTTCAACTAATTCACCGTCCCTGCCCACTGTCAATAGGGGACACCGATGGGCTTTGACAGGCCACCGTCCATTGGATGTTAAGAGCTTAATGCAGGAGAGCCATACCCTGTACACATTAAAGAACACACTGGATGACATTGATGAGAGATTACCATCTGTCTCCCAACAGCTGTTCCAATGGATCCCCTCCCCCAACCTCTGAGCCTTCAGGATCCTTTAATGCCAAAGTTGGTACTGACTCTGACCTTTGGGGAGGGGTGATAGGCCCTTTTGGTATTGGTAGCTGCAATGGGCAACATCTCCTACAGGTAAGTAAACTCAATGGTTTCAGAATAACTAACACTTACCGTATATTTCCGCAGATAAGACGAGGTATAAATTTTCGTCAAAGTTTTATAGTTTTAGCATATATCTGTCCTATAAGACAACCCCAACTATCAACGGCCTATGAATTTAGTTTAGATTGGCGATCATCATCTGGATAATAATACTGTATAGCGTATACGGAATTATGTCCAATTCGCAAACATTCTCACTGATTCGGGCATTCAGGTAATGACCTTGACTATTCACAAAAGTGTCGTATGGGCTATTCTATTTTGTGGACATACCCTACTCTGTACTAGTAAATAATTACGGTTTGTCCATTTTTTCCTCAGTAGCTCAATAAACATAACTTTTAATATTTATTTTGTTTTAGTATTGTTTTACTATTACAATGTAATGTATTATCATATAGCGTATTTAAATAATCTGATAGATTTTTCGATAAGTTGTAGTAATAATGGTTTCAATTTATATAAATTTCTATCTAATTTTTTTTGTATCTGTCCTATAAGACGACCCGGATTTTGGGGGCCTTTTTTTATGATTCAACTATCGTCTTATCTGCGGAAATATACGGTATTACAAACACTGCAACATACACAAGTAGACATGGGTTTCACCTGATGTGCTGCATAAGAATATGATTATATATTAATTAACAGCAAATGGGCTAGTTCTGTTAGAAATACCAGGTCATATAGGGGAGCTGAAATTATATCTGACAATTACATTTTTAAAAGTGTTTTGCAACTGAAACTTAAGAAGTGTTGTACTAAGGTTGAAAAATTTACCTTTAATACTGAAGCTCTGAATGACTCAGTTATAGCTAAAGCTTACCATGATAAGTTACTTAGCCATTATGACAGTCATGGTTTGCATAAAATTGAAGAATGGGTCTGTTTTAAACAGGCCTTTTTTTGGAAACTAACAGTACTCATTTTGGAAAAAAGAGCAGAGGAGTCAGTTATTTGAGTGATAAGGCATTTGAGCTTATTTCAGAAAGAAAGAACTGTAAGTGTCTTTAATCAATACCCTACTAGTTCTAATAGAAAGCATTATACAGAGCTTAATAATTGTGTAAAGGATCAGTTAGCTGCTGATAAGAATCTTTGGCTTGATGGCTTGACTGACAAAGCCAAGGAAGCAGTTAGCACAACAACAGAGAGCTGTACCAGATAGTGAATGTTTTGTGTGGTAGAAAACACAGGTATACCAGGATTGAAGGATAAACAAGTAAGGATTTGGTCATGGCTAGGTGGGCTGAGCATTTCAGTGATATTCTAAACAATGTGGTTAGTTCCACTCCCATTGTTTGCAATGATGATAGATGCATTACTAGCTTTAATTCTTGCTCTATAACACAATATGAAGTTATTTTAGCTGTTTCTAAACTTGAAGTACATAAATCCCCAGGGGTAGATGAAATTGCTACTGAAATTCATGAAATGATGAGCTGAAAAAAATTTGGTTTTGCCATGAGTGGGATTTGAACCCATGTCTCCAGGAAACATGCCTGTTATGCTAACCACTACACCATCATTGTCTAACCTTTTATCAGCTTATGTGACCTTATAAACCTTCTGGATTTTATTTATTTAATTCGCACTAGTGGCGCCATCTATCCAGGAAGTGGAGTAAATATTAATTCCATCTCTAATGAGGCAACAGTTGTCCACTTCCTGGATAAATGGCGCCACTAGTGCGAATCAAATAAAATCCGGAAGGTTTATAAGGTCACATAAGCTGAGAAAAGGTTAGCCGTTGATGGTGTAGTGGTTAGCGTAACAGTCATGTTTCCTGGAGACGTTGGTTCAAATCCCACTCATGGCAAAAACCAAATTTTTTTTCAGCTCATCATTTCATGAGTTCCATGTCTACAGGACTTATCCTGTGATTCTTTACTACTGATGTACTACTGAAATGTTTAGAGCTGGGAATGTTTCGGTTAATATACTGATGACTGAAATTTTGAATATCTTTTATGATAAAGGCATGGTTTCTAAGAATTTTACAGAGCTATTATTATCCCAATTTTTGAAAAAGGTGATTGCAGTTCTTCTGATAACTGTAGGAGTATCAGCCAACTTTCATTTTCAGGTAAACTTCTTTACATGATTGCACTTAATAGAATTAAGAATCTGGTTGACAGTGAATTGTGTGATGAGCAATATGGATTCCGAAGTGGTAGGGAATGTGTAGATCAGATAGTTTCATTCAGGGAAATTCTTGAGAAATGTTTAGAGTTTCAGATACCTTTAGTTGCTAGCTTTGTTGATTTCAAAAAGGTTTTCAACTCTGTTGATTGTCATAATTTGTGATTGATATTGAGATTGTATGAAATACCAGACAAGTTAGTTAACATAATGATAGCTCTATGATGACACTGTCATGTGTGAGAGTTAGTAGGGCTTGTAGCAATTGGTTTAGCATTGCTTCTTGTGTTCTACAAGGGTGCATTTTGTCTCCTTTTCTCCTTTGTTTGATTATTGGTATTATATTTCTCCCTTATTTGGTTATTATCCTTTGTTATATTATTTACAAATTCATTGTAAGGGAAAAATTTTGGGCTGAAATGGTTGAGAGAACTGAAAATTTCTGATATAGATTGCTGATGATTTAGCACTTTTGGCAGTTTATGTTGATGGAATGGACTCTTTCAATCCAACTGTTGATGAGACTGGTAATAGAGGAGGTTTGGTTATAAACAGAGGGAAAACTAAAGTGGTGAAAATTGGTCAGGCAGGCTGTGGTTCAGTTAATCTCAATAGCTACACTCTTGAGAAGCTGTCTCAGTATAATTTTCTTGGGAGCTATGTAACAGATACTGGTGATATGCAGCAACAAGATAACAGGAAACTAGATGCTCCTTAATCTAGATTCTTACTAAGTATCTTGGACATTCAAATTTGTAAGTAATGAAGAGGTTAGGTAAAGGAGTCTGCAACCTCCTTTAAGTAGCATATTGTGCAAAGAGAGATTAGGTTGGTTTGGCCATGTTGCCTGTATGGATTGGCCATGTTGCCCATAGTCTAATAATCCCAGGAAAATTTAAGAAGAACCACCATTTCCCAACTCTGAAAAAGGCAGAAATTAAAATGCTACAGATTGCCATTCGACAGCAATGATGCAAAATTCGAGATTTGTACTATGAAATGTACCAGGAATATCTGAAACTCGCCTCCAAAGCAAATGCCTACTATTTTGATAAACAGTGACACTAAAATTCAGCAAAAAACTGTCTTGGCTATCCAGTATGGTTAACAAGAGACCATACAGAAGGCAAAAAAAAAGAAATCTACAAACCAGTGCGTTTTTTAATTTAGCTAAGGTAGATCTAACCAAAGAGGAAATGTAATTATTGGAGAGAGTCCTTCAATTTGCCATTCCCACACCTGTACCACTTTTGCACAATCTCATTTCACACATCAAGCAAGTAATCAACCCCATACTGGCTATGCAGAAGGACAAGTAGTTTCAAGATGTTTCATTCTATAAATTATGCACAGCAAGCAAATAACAAAATTGCATCCTTGCAACAAAAAACTCTGAAATGTATTAAGAAGAACAATAACATCAGAACTTTGCTGGCAGATAAAATGGACCAATTGGTGCTTATTAATAAAAGAAGAATACAATGCGAAAATAGAGCAAACCTTAAATGAAATTAAAGTAACACCTGTGATTCTGGCCACTGCTTAATATGATGTGTAAACAGAATGCTTTAAAGAATGACTGCTTCCTGCCCCCTCCTATTAAGAAAGCATGTAGAGCTCCCATTTATCCCAACATCACCCAACTGTTCGTCAAAATTAAATTACACAAGGAGAATCAGCATTTCCAACCACTAGTTAATAAATCTAAACCTTAACTTAGAATGTGCCCTATATGATTTCTTTTAAACCCCCGTATGATACCATCCAATATACCATAACCTCAGCCCAGGATTTTGTCCAAACTTTGCGCAACACTACTATCTCACCCCATTACACTTTACATTCTTTTGATGTCACAGCCTGTACCTCAGCACCCCTGTTCTGGATGCTAATATGAGACTTAAGACCAAATGGTTGGAAACCGCAAGGCCTCCCTCAATAGAAAACTTTAACATGCAACAGGCGTGATAAGGGTGAGCCCCATGGGCTCACCCTTATCACGACTTGTAGCAGATGTACTCAGACATACAGAGGATAAGAGTGCTTAGTTCTCACCCTATCCTATACTTTGGAAAAGTTACATAGATGATATATTTTTAATCTCGCCTGGAAACCTAATACATCTGGATAAATTATTAGTGGAACTCAATGTTTTCCCAACCATTCAATTTACACATGAAGCAGAGAAAATTGGAGCAATAAACTTCCTGGATGTCACTATCCATAGGCAACCCCAATCTGTCGAAACCTCCATACATCTAAAACCCTTCATCCCTAACTTCACCCCTAAGGATTCTGCCCACCCCATAAATTACCAAACAATCAGCATTCCACACCCTATTTTTGCAAGCCTACAGATATTGCTCTACACAGAAACTCTTGCAGCTGGAAATAAAATTTATCATGAAATTAGGCAAGCAAGCAGGTTACAATCATATATTTCTAAATATCCTAAAATAGGTGCAGTCACAACAAAACATTTCCTTACCTGTATCACCAACACAAATGCTGGGGAAAAATTTTACTACACCATTCCCTATTATCCGATACCTAACCAACCTGACAAAAATTATGAAGGAATTTGATTACACTGTGCCTATAAAAGTCCAAAGCACCATCTCAAAATCAATTAGAAATGATTGCGACCAACAAATGCCTTCAGGTGTCATTTATGTCATCCATATTTAGGACCCACAAGAACTCCAGCAAAAAAAAAAATATGTAGGAAAAACCTTCAGATAATTCTCAACCTGATTGGCAGAATACCAGGAAGATTATGAAAAAGCCAACCAAAAGACAGCCCTAACCCAAGCTGTCATCACATACAATTTGACACCAAAATTCAACATATAGAACAACATATGAGATGCATCTCCATTAGGTAATATTTATAAAAAAATGTTTTAAATGTATTTTAAGTATTTAACATTTTCTCCTACTAATATGGAACAGGATACAATAAGTATGCATAAATGATCTTCAACAAAAACATCAGTAGATATGCTTGTTAGCAGTTGACAAAAAAAAAAAATTAAAAAAATCCTAAAAAATAGTTTGAAAGAAACAAAAATATTCATTCTAACCAACAACTTGGACCCAAAGCAACTGTGTATAACCGAAGTAAAGAAAAAAGAGATTGTAATATATCAGGAAAAGGTTGCTGCAATAGCTCAGTTATGCCATCGTACATTGAATGGAAATGCATTGCAGTTAACTCCTCCATTTAAACAGCCTCATGAAAGCATATACTTCACCAGCTCAAGGGCTTCCCAGCATAGTTGACCTGGGTAACCGGTCATATATTTATGACATCCCTCTGTATTTTAGTGTAATTCATTGCAAAATATTGATTATTTGATTATTGATAGATTAATGATGTCTCTCTGTCTGTTACTATTAATTTATTATCGACATTGTTAAATTTCATTAATGTCATAAATTAAGAAACTTAGTGCGGACTTTAATATGGGCAGCCAAGCCACTACTTGCGAGAGTAGTAAACAAAAACATTCATTCTCTTTGTAAACAAGGTTCCTATATTCACCAGAGGGGATATGCATTTCTCTAGTTTCCTTTAGTTTTTGGTGTCGATTTACATAGTTATTTTCTGGAGCCTATCTCCCATGTAAAACAAGGAATGGGTGTACTATATATTAGATTCACTGCTTCCTGGCCAAGTTTCAATGACAGACAGTAGTTGTAGAAAACATTTTTAAAGCAAGTAGTTGAGTTAAAATTTGTATACTGAAATGGGTTTCCAACTATTGACTCATAGCAAGAACTGTATGTTACCTCTCATACTACAGCCATAATGAACCAGCCTAGGGACCCACCATTGAAACATCTAGCTTTAGAATACACCAGTGTGCATGCACCACCTTCAGACCATTAACCACTCCATGTGCCCCAAGCTTTGACCTTACACTTGAAAATGCTACCGCCAAATAAGCAGCAAAACTGGTCATGTGCCTCCCATGCATATGACATCCATCAAAGGAAGAGGAGAGCCAGAAGCTGACTTGACTGCAATGCTGATGCATTGAAGTCAACTCTAAGTAACTGCTTCTTTCATCCCTCTGCAAAAAATCTTTTGGACACTCTAACAATACCAATGGCTGCCATATATATATAAGTACTTTTACCTACAGCATTATAGTGAACCTTTACGAACCACCATATTAATCTAACAGACAGCATTACAGAGAGCTTAATAAATAGGTAAATGATTAGCTGAAGCCTGATAAGAAACTTTGGCTAAATAGCTTGGCTGTTAAAGCAGAGGAAGCATTTTGATTAGTAGAGAGAACTCTACCAGAGAATTGATGTTTTGTGTGAGAAAAATCAGACCTTCACAGGGTGATTGGGGGATAAACTGGTAAAGCCATAGAAGGAATAGATTCTGTCATGGCTAGGTGGGCTGAGTATTCTGCTCTCATCATATGTAATGAAAATTAATTCATTACTGGCTTTAATGTTGCCTTCTGAAATCTGAAGTAGCTTTGGCTACATCTAAATTATACCTTCATAAATCCCCAGGGGTAGATGAAATTACTAGTGAAATACTTAACGTTTGAGATGTTTCTGTCATCATATAGCTGATTGAAATGTTGAATATTTTTTTTTATATTATAGTGCTATTCCATTTCAAATCGGAGAGGATGTCAAGGACCCTCATGGATTCAGTTGGAAAAATTATACAGGGTGGTGCAAAATAAGCTGAACAGTTTGTTTTCTCTGTAGCTTTAGAATGAAATGTAATAAATAAACTATCAAATGGTAAATGAAAGCTTTATTCTTGGAAAGTTTTTACATCATTGTAAAAAATCGTATTGGCCAAATGACTACCCCCTTCTTACTCGCAAATGTGCTCTTCTCACAGTGCTTTTCATGGCATTTCTCAGAGTTTCAGGAGATATTGTGGCTATCTCATGCCTGATGTTTTGTTTTAGGGTCTCTATGGTTTGAAGGTTATTGGCATACACCTTATCCTTGAGATAGTCCCAAAGAAAAAAGTCTGGGGCAGTCAAATTTGGTTAGCGCAGTGGTGTTCTCACATCTCCATTTTTCAATATAATGCGATTGGGAACTGTTGACCGATTGTTTTCCAATATTAGTCCACTGAGCAACTGTGTACCTCTCCATAATTAAATTCTCCAAGAGTTACATGTAAGATAAACATAAAAAAATTACAAACTTTAAAAGAACTAAAAAAGTTATGATTTTTTTTTTTACAATGGTCAGTTTATTTGCGCCACCTTGTATATGAGAGTCTCTTCATAAGAACACCAGAATAGCATCTGCTTTCAATAAAAAAAATTTTTTTTTTTAAATTATGGGTACTTAAAGATGACACTTGAAAATTAATGGGTCAAAGACTGCATGTGTTGTATTCCAAAAACTGATTTATTTTTGATAATAAAGTATTTCAGGAAAACATCCTGTAGACAAGAAACACTCGAAATAATTAGTTGAAAAAAAAAAAACTGGTTGTCCTGATGGATTTGAACCCAAGGTCTCCCAGAAGCTTGCTGAGTGAAATGCTTTTGAATGGGTTGAATCCCAGTCAGGGTTTGAATCCCAGTCAGGACAAGCAGTTTTTTTCAACTAATTATTTCTCAAGTGATTTATTTTGGTGTAACACATCTTTAGGTCTTTGAATATTTTGATAGTTTCATTTTCATTACTGCAGGATTATGAAGTAACTATTGAATTTTAACAAAATGTTCTAGTACGAAAAGGTAAATTGAATTTATTGTTCACCCTGTTTTTTGCAGATATAATAGTTTAAATGGATTTCATTGAATTGTAATGTTTATAAATCTGTAAGTAGTTTAGTGGAAAAAATGTTTTGGCAATACATGGGACTCAAACTAGGTCTCTCCAGATTCATACCAGAGTTTTTCTCCCAAAGCTAGTTGATTTATTGACTTCTTTGTCAACAGGTAATTGTGTATTTACTATTGATTATAGCTTGGTTTTAAAAAAATGGTATCTGATATAAGCACTGTTGTAGAAGTGACATTTGGTTAACCTTCTCATGAGAATGGTTGTAACTCTATATTTGACCAAACTGCTATTGTAGAGGTGAAAAGAGCAGAGATGATGAAAGTTTTATGTACATATTTTCAGGCACAGATGGCAGAGTTGCTGTTTTTAAACCTATAAGATATGAATATGATATCATCACTTCATTCAGTAGATAAATACAATATAATTAGCATTTATTGTGATAAGTTTCACTTGAAAGTATTGTTAATTCACACGTAGACATAGCAGTTCATCCCAAGATTTCATGCAGTGTGTGAAACATCCCAATTTTTCTTGTTTTTCTTTGGGAATTTCTAATTATCAGATTAAGTACTATATGATAAGTTATTACTTATGTGAACATGAACTTTTACCTAATGTAGTGCTTTTCATTTCTAATAAATTATAATTCACCTTAATGGTGTTTATTGACACATCCAATTACTGCAAAATATTTCTTCCTTGGTAACAATTTTTTAAGAAATCACTAAATTTTCTCAATATCATGCTGAAACAGCTTCATAACACTAGAGCAGCAACTTTTTTTTGTGGGAAAGTTGCTCTTGTTGAGCTACTAGCTTCAGACAAATATGAAGGAAGGTTTGGAAATATACTCGGATAGGCATCCACAGCTGATACTTTTTACAGTGCCTTTTGCACTGGGAAGTTCATCATAATGCATTATGAGCTTATCCTCAAAGTGTTTTTGACACATAATACTATCCTTGCTGGGAATAAAAATTTTCTATGGATTTTTAAGCCTAATGTTTTGCAATATTGTTATGAGGAAAATGAAATGTTGTTAAATATGGAGGATGTCAATTCTTTGAAATGTTAAATTATCACTTATGATGACAATGAAACATTAATTAAATACAAATAATTACAGTGAATACAGTTGAATTTCATTGAACAATTTTAGAGGCAAACTTCCTTTGGACAAAGCTGCAGGATATCTGTAACTCAGTTGAACAGTAATACTTCACTATGGGGGAGAAAGGGTTGACTCCGGAGAGGTGGTAGATCTCCAGGCAGTCATGAAGTAGGCTGTTGCGGATTTCAACTATATGTATAAAAGAGAATGAAGAATAGCACCTAAATTTGGAGAGAGACACCATAGGAGACCCACAGTGCTGAAGAAAGAATGCAGTAATGCAGAGTAGCAGCTATAGAAGTCAGTTTCCTGTACTGGCAGGCCTCCATTGGTGCACACCAAATCACACGACTTCAGGTTTTTCTCCAGATGGCTTTGATTTAGCCCATTTCATTCAGAAAAGTGTCTTTCAGAGGTAAAACAACCCAATCCAAGCCTCTGCATCCCCACAATTTAGGCAGCAAATGTGCACACTTAGTGACTCGAAGTCTTCCCAGTATTACCTTACACTGTTCCACTCATCTTTATGCCACAAATACTCCCAGAACTGTGAAGTCTCAAAGCTAGCATTGCACCAAATGTTGTATCGGCAACTACTATAGCTTCCTTCTGTCAACTGATTTCAGATGTGGGGATGTCTCAATCGGTAGCACGCCAGGCTCGTAATCTGTAGTTCCCATGTTCGAGTCCTAGCTGGGTCAGTGTTGAGATTTATCTCCGCAAAACTCCCTGCCCTGCCCACCGTCAGTAGGGGACACTGATGGGCTTGGAAAACTGCCGCCCATCGGATGGGACGTTAAGCCGTGGCCCCCATGTGTAGGAGAGCCATACCCTGTGCACATTAAAGAACACGCTGGATGGCCTTGATGAGAGGCTACCAACTGGCTCCCAACAGCTGTTCCAGTGGGTCTCCTCCCCCAACCTACTCTGAGCCTTTGGGGTCTTTGGTGACCTGGCCATTTAGCCCATGGTGTGCAAAAAAGTGCCGCTCAGAGGTAAAACAACCCAACTAATTTCATTATTCTGGTGTGTATCTATCCATCAGCAACACTGAAGCTAATATTGTTAATTTCTTCACATAAATGGTGAGATTGTTAATTAAATATATTTACATGATAGATGTATTTGGAGGGAGTACATTACACAGTCTAGTACGACCTCTGTAGCACATGGCTATGTGTGTCTGTCAACATTCATACATTATCTGTAATATATGTTAATGTAATTGTTATCTGATTATATTGTTATTTGTAATGGGTTGTGTGGTTTGTCATTCATGATCTATGTGCAAAACTACAAGAAAATGTTTTTTCTCTAACCTATTTTGAATTATTAAAAATTTATATTGTAAAGATAAAATTTTTTGTTAAATGCAACCCCCCCTCATGTCCTGTGGGTTTCTGTTATAGATATTTCACTTTAAAATTTATAATCACAGTTTATTGCTTTTGTTCTTTTTGTTGTACGATTGATTTCACATGTGTAATAGTAGAGTTATAGTGACTTCTAATGGATATAAAAATATTTTTCAGTGGAATTGCTGTAATTTGAAGTCCAGTTGAATTTTAACCATGGTAGGTATACATTTTATGAATTTTACCTATAGCAAATTCTATGTCTATGTTGTATCAGAATAATATGATTACCTATCTAATAATAGAAATAACCAGCCTTGGCCCAGATGGCAGTGGCGAGACAGCATGGCATGACTCAGTGAGGCCCTGGAAGGTTGCCAGAGGCGCTCATGCCCATTCGGACTCCAGCAGAGCATAGAGGTTCTGGAGATGACGTGGTTGTGGGTCCGCACATGGAACCTGTTGATTCAAATGGTCCCACAAGTGTTCTATTGGATTGAGGTAGAGTGATTTCGCTGGCCAAGGGAGAATGGAGACATCGCTGTCATGTTCCTGGAACAAGTCACGCACCACCTTATCGACATGGCAGGGCACATTGTACTGTTGGTAGACACCATCACCACCAGGGTAAATGTCCAACATGAAGGGATGCATGTGGTCAGCGAAGATGGACAGGTAGCCATTGGCATTCAAGGACCCATCCAGTGGTCCCAGCGATCCCAGGTCATACCAAGAAAACATCCCCCAGACATGCACACTATCACTGCCAGCCTGTACTTGACCAACAAGCATGTCTGGGTGTTGGTTCTCGTGTCTGACGCCATATCCGCCATGGCTCATCACTTCTGTAGAGTAGAAACATCGATTCGTCGGAGAAGGCAACATTTTTCCACTCTTCCACTGTCCAATGACGTTAGTCCTGTTCCAATTGCTGGCGTTGTTGCTGAGGACTTTGGTTAACCTGGCACTTTTACACAGCATCGACTGCAGAGACCCATGTGTAACAGGGTAAGCCATGTGTACCGCTTATATCTCCATGTGGTCAACTTTGTCATGCACTCTGTGACATGCCTGGGTGGGTACACTGTGATTCCGTGGGTGGTCATATTCTGATATCACTGTGTATATGAAGCTAGTATGCAAGCTGGTGAGAAATATTATCAGTAAAAGTTAAATAGATTACATGCAGTTAGCAACTAATAAAACAGCTCACACCCTTAGAAGGACTAAGATGATAAATAAACTTTTACAGGAAAGAAAAATGGTAATGTTGTGATGGTTTACCATTCAATTTTATGTTCCCTAACCAGTTTAATTTATTTACATTATAATTATTATTTTGGGGCCTTTTAATTTCTTTGAACCCATCCCTCTTCTGTCCATTAGTAAAGCTGCAGATTGCACATCTCCTCTTGACTGACAGCCAGTAACCACCGTCATCAAAGTCACGGCTGCTTTCATCTTTTTGTGAAAAAATGGGACTAAAGATCTGAAATCTATCTGAATCTCTATCAACAATATTTGGTCTTTAACCCCTTTATTAGGTTTCTGAAAGTGGTCTCACTGGTGGCCATGTTAATTTTGAAGTGTTTTCAGAAAATAACACACAACTTTAGAACCTCATCCTGAAGTAAGTACTGAAAAGAAATACTTATGTTTCAAACGAAAGAGCATTTAATTGTGATTAATAAAATGTCAAAAATTTAATGTATTTTTTACCTATCTTTCTATTGCTTTTGGCTTTGACATTTGTCAGTTGGCTGGTTTGTGGATTTGACAAAACATTGTTCCACCATATGTTTTGAATGCAATGGATAAATTTAAAAGGATTTATGTGCCAAATGAAAGCTTGTGACAAGAGGAGTGTCATAGGCTACAAAAAATTGACCCCTCCCTCCATGCTTTCTTCCCCCTAAAAAGGTGAAATGTGAAAACTCTCCTTATAAGCTATATCTCTAGAGCGTGAAGGCCAAAAGTAACAAGCTATATGCCAAATGAAAGCTTCTGACGCAAGGAATGTTGTATTTGTAGGGGGGAAATGAAAATGATTGCTCCCATATATTTCCTGAATGCAAGTGCTGAAAGTAATGAGCTATGTGTCCAATGAAAGCTTGTGATGCAAGGAGTGTCATAGGTTATGAAAAATTGACTCGTGCTTCCCCTCCAAAAAAAAAAAAGGGAAATCTTAAAAGTCTTTCTACTAGATCATCGGAACACGAGAGCCTACAGTTACAAGTTAGGTGTCAAATGAAAGCTCTATAATGACTACCTTCAATTGTTTTAAATTTTGTCCCCACTATCCTCCCTGATAAAATTTGTGTGTGTGTGTGTGTGTTTGGGGGGGGGGGGGGGGGTTAACTTTAATGAGTTGTATCTCAAAGCTTGTGTCTCCAATGTCATGGTCTGCCTCAAACATGACTCCAAAAGTGGGGATAAATGTTTTCAATGTTTGAGTCATGTATCATAGTGTTGGAAGGTAGGTGTTTTTAGTCACAACAACAAAAAAAATATCTATCTACCTATAGGGCCCTAAAAAGTAGAAAATAAACCTGAAGCATATCAAAGATGCAATTGATCATTGGGCATGCATTCACTTTGAAGAAAGATAGGGTGTCAGTTTATCTACTCAACAAGATTGTCGGCGCCCTATCTTCCTTTGATGCGAATATGAACTCAGTGACCGATTACACCTTCAATATGCTTTAGGCTTATTTTCTACGTTTTAAGGCCCTATAGGAAGATAGGTATTTTTTTTATTTTTAATTTATATTTTTTCTATTTTCACTTCAGTAAAAATTAAAAGAATTTTTTTTCCATTTCTTTCAAATTATTTTATTATTCTAATATGAATAGTTCATAATATTTAAATCTTTCATTTATTTAGTTTTTTCTAAAATTTTTAGTCATTTATGCAAATAACAAATAATACATGTGCTTAGATTTTTAGCAATAAGCAAACTCAGCCTTAAGGAAAGTAGTGTCGTAAAAAAACATTTTGGTTTAAAAGCAAGATAATTTAAATAAAAATAGAAATGTATAGAAAAGAAATTGATAAAAATACTTGAAAAAATGAGTTGAAAAAAAATTGGTTGTCCTGACGAATTCAAACCCAGGTCTCCCAGAAACATGCTGGGCATCTTTACTGCTAGACCACTGAGGAGCTGACCAACTTTCCATCTAAGTGACATATAAACTTTCCTGTTTGATTCTCCAGTGATTCTGATCTTTCTGATCTATCATCAGCTTCTTGACTTAGCAACCTTCTGATCTATCATCAGAAGTTTCTCAGCCAAGCTGCCATATATTTGATGGTAGTAATATTTGTCACTCACGCTCACAGTGCTATATAAACTATTCAGCATTATTACTGAATTGAATAGAAATATTTCGAAGCATTTAAAGTTTAACTTGAAGCACTGAAATTGAGAATGAATCGTTTTAGTATGAAGCTGCATAACTGCTATGGAAAAGTTTATTTTTAAAAATTGTGGCAAAAACATTGGTTAACTAGAAGAATATTTTGTTAATAGATGTAAAAAAAATTATCACATCACCTCTTGATCGTATGATAATCTCGTTTTCAAAGAGAAGGAAGTTTTTTTCTTTTACCTACTGTTTCAAAAGTTTTAATTTGAGCTAGCAAATGATGGGAAAAATGCAAATTGTATTAGTAATTTCACAACATAAAAGTATTATTTTAATTCTTAAATCTAAAAAAGTTGCTAAATATTTTGTGGAAAAAATTTCGCCGACATATGGGAATTGAACCCGCATCTCTCCAAAAACATGCCAGAGTATCCTACCATTGAACCAATGCTAGCTGTCTTTTTTCCACTAATTTAAGACTTTATATTTTATTTATTTCCATCTTATTCCGTGCAATATGAAAACAGATAGTTGCCACCCGAGATCATAGATGGCGCCAATGATAGGTGCTGAAATTCTTTTTGGTTTAAAGTATTGAATTAGTGGAAAAAAAGTCAGAGCTGGCATTAGTTCAATGGTAGAATACTCTGGCATGTTTCTGGAGAGATGCGGGTTTAGTTCCTGTATGTCTGCAAAAATTTTTCCACAAAATATTTATTGATTTATAGACATTGAAAAGTTGCATTTCCCACACATTTTCCACTTGAAAAGTGGGTAGATTGTTGATGTCAGTGGAATATCTCTTAAAAACTACCACTAATTTTTTTAATTTATATTTTATACATATTATATGTAAAATATAATTGTAATATTAATTTATATAATTTGAAAAATGTGAATTATAATATTTCATAGTACCAATTAAATTAAAAAAGTTTTCTAATTATCATTTTCATTGTTACCAATCAAAATTTCATGATGTTCCCATTCCACCACCAAAATTTCACATTTCAATCATTAATACATTGCTGCAATATTCATTTGAAATTTTGGAAATTTTAAAACTTTTTCACTGTTAGAGGGCACAATTATAACGTTCGAAAGATTCCGAAAGTGCGAATCATAATATTTTATTGATTCCTATCTAACCCTGAAAAGATTTTTTCATTTATCTCTAAATGCAATTATCTGCTAAAACAAAAAAAAAAATGTGTTTTCCCATCACCCCTGGGTCTAAAAGGCCAATTCATTGTTGCCAATGGAAACTTTATGGCATTCACATTCCACACAAAAATTTAAAATTTCTAGCTTATCCTTCCAGTGTCCAACCTGAAATACTGGTTTCTATCCAGAGGCAAGCTATTTTTCTCTGTATACTCAGCCTCCCAAAAAATTAACTTTAAAACTTTTTTGACAAATAACTAATGAAAAGAATTATGGCATGTTATATGCCAAATTAATCAGCATTTAATTCTGGATTTTTCTGAAAATAAAATATGTAACAAAAAAGACTAAGTTTTATTAAAATAGGACTGTTTTAGAGTTATGTAGTAAAAGAATGCATCTGGCAATACAAAAATTTATTTAAAAAAAAAAACAAATAGACAGAAATGATTGCAAAGCACATGAATAGAATGACTATATATTTCTGAATAACAAAAAAATTGTTTTTTTGGTTTCAAGTAAATATTTCCCTCATTTTGTAATTTTTTTTATACTTTGAGAAACCATGCTTTGAGAAAATTCCAGGCTTTTTAGCCAATTGTGCTGAGTTAGATAAGTCAACTGTAGAATTTAAAAAAAAATAACCAATCAACGGAAATAGGTCTTGTTAAAAAGAATCAACGGAAATAGGTCAAATTAAAAAGAATTTAATTACGAATTTTATTAAAATAAATAATATAAACAAAATTACAAGCATATTGATTTTAATAAGCCTTTTTCAATGTAATATGTGAAAAAAAATCGCATTATATAATTAAGGCTTCATTTTGGAAAACATGAAGAATAAAAATATAAAAATAGTTAAATTATATATTAATAGAAAGAAAATTTCCTCCAGAATAATATATTCATCCTGAAATACTATTATTTCTTTTAATGATTTTTTTCAGTATCGTATATATATATATAGCCGTCCCGTGGCTGAGTGGTTATCGCGCTTGGCTACTGATCTACGGGACCTGGGTTCGAACCCCGGGTAAGGCATGGATGTTCGTGTTGTTTTTCTGCTGAGGTCCTGCCATCCTCTCAGACCTTCTACTCTGGCAAATAAACTGACAGGCTCCTGTCAGACCTGTGGCAAGCAGCTGCTTGAGGGGGTATTTATTTTTTTTTATTTATTGTATATTTTAAACACGACCAGTGTTATACAAAGTGACTTGGACTTCTCACATTCACAAGATTTTCTGAATTGGTTATGAAATAGAAGAAAAAAAGTTACTTGGCTGCTTTTTTTACTAAACATTATAAATTTTTTTTCTTTGGGTGTTGAAGTTTGGCAATCTTGGCCAAGGACAGAAAGGTTTGTACACCAAAGCAAAAAAAAAAGCAGTGTTATGTCGTCTGCATGGCACAGCCAAGGTAGGTTGTGGTGGTGGTGGTGGTGGGGGGGTTGTCTTTAAAATCATTCAATATAAGCATAAAAACTCATAATTTGGGAAGGGGATGCCCTCCCACATAATGGCTGATTTCCGTAGCGAGGAAGTCTGTTTTGCTTCTGTATTCAAGACATTTGTTTTCAGAAAATGGTAGAAGCTCAGTTTTTTTTCTAAAAAAAAACAGGAAATAATAAAAGAAAAATTACATGTAACCTAATGGGATGTTAAGTGAAATATCTGCAACAACTCTTTAATCAGTCTCTGATGTAGTATAACTCAGAAAGTTAGTTAAATCAGTCTGAAAGATTGCTGACTAATGGGAATAAATCTACAGAAATGAATTTGCCAATTGGCTTAGTGCTTCTGATGTGAACCCCCCTTTCGTATGAGGGAGGTCCGACATCAGTGTTTGACTCCTTCCTCCTGATTTGGCCGTGCTGCGATGTGCTGACTATCGAGAAGGGGACCTTCTCCGCAATAACCCATAAACGTCACTCAATCTTGAGAAATGGAGAGGAGTCAGATTTTACAATTTATACACAATTTATTTACTATAACATTAATAAACTAATCTCCAGTACCATGGATTCCCTTCGTCGGGATACAGCTGCTCTTACTCGACGTCCAGGCGATGTCCGCCTTTACAAAGAGACTCCAAGAAATCGTTTTGGCAAAGTCTGTTCATTGGGTTTGAGCTACCAGCTCTAAAGTTATATTACGTGAGTTGTTTTCTAGCGCACGGTGGCGGTAGCAGACAGATAATAACACTGGGATGGAAAAACCAGATCTATAAATGAGGGTGACCCTACCTGTCGGATGTAGACGCTGCAGGAGCCTTTGATGCGAAGCCCAGCACTGTCGATCGGAAGCCCATCGCCTACGTTCGGTCAGACAAAGCAAGTTGAACAGTTCGACCGCTGCAAACTGGGTGACTACTCTTCACTACCAGTCACTCGAGAACTCACTACGACGAGCAGATTCCCGGCCAAAAAGAAGACATCTTAACAGGACCAGAAACATGAGGAGAAGGCTCTTTCCTCCCACAGTTCAAGCTTCCCGCCTCTCCCCACCCCACCGCGACCTCTAGCGGTGGTCAGCGTGGAAGGCTGATGCGGGCGCTTGCTATTGGACGTCGGACGCTTGGGACGAACATCGCTCTACCTACTCGGCACCTTTGATGGCGAGCCCGAACTCTGGGTCCGGAAATTCTTACTCCTGGGGCGATGGTAGTCACTGGTGTTATCTGGTTTAACGGGCAAGTTCGTGGAAACCGAAATGACTAACCAAGGTCTTTGTTCTTACTTTGAGAAAACACGTCCAAGGACCTTTTAGCCCAAGTCGTGTCCGCAGGATCAATTCCTGTGGGCATGACACTTCTAACAAATGGCAATCAGATGGCTTTATAAAATTATTTATATTTTAGTTTAATAAAATATGCCTTAAATTAAAAAAAATTATTTTTCAATCCTGAATTATATATTTTTACAAGATTATATATATAAAAATTGCAATGGCAATATTTATTAAAAAAAATATATTTTTTTTGTTGTGCTAAAAACCTATACATACATCCTTGGCCCCTCATTTCAGATTCTGCAAACATATACAGATGTCGACACTGGTAGGATTAAATATGTAGTTTGCAAAATTTGTTTGAAATTTTGGAATTTTCAAATTTTTCCACTGTTAGAGGGCACAATTATAGTTTTTGGGAGATTTAAAAAGTGTAAATCAGAATATTTTATTAATACCTGTCTAGCATAAAAAGAATTTTTAATATATCTCTGTAAACAAAAAAATTTGATGTCTATAGATGGATAAACAGACAATTGACAAATGAAACCATTATCTCGTTTTCCTTCAAAAAAAAAACCGCAATATCTTAACATTAATTAGTTATTTAGTTAAAATATAATTAAAATTATCACTAAAATAAGTTCTACCTTTTAAAAATTGTGCTCTTAGACTAATCGTATAATCCTATGATTCTTCCTTTCTGGCTGTTAGAGATCACTAGCAGCTCCAATTTTGATCATTTCAAATTAATTATTCTTTATAATCACAGTAGGCATTTAAAAAGCAGTAAAAAATAATTCCAGAAGCACCAGAGTATAAAAAAGTCTGCTAAAATATTGACCAAAAGCATTCTACGAAGTTCTGGGATGACACTAATTCCAGTAGTAATAAAATCATTAACTTACCTTAAAAATTTGGAAAGCATTATGACTCTTCTACAGCTCTAAGTGAATCAATGTATCAGTAATCAAAAACTGATCAATAATCTACTACGGTAAGGCAGAATAAAGGTATAAACTAAATCACCGCTATTTGATGATATTTACGGTGATTGAACTTGTGAATACTTCATTATTTATGATTCAACTTTCAATAATAAGTATCCTTTATTGTTCTGATTTTGACCATCTTAGTTGTATTTTGGTATGATAATGTGCATGATTGCTGTATTCACAACAGCACTCATTAATAAATAAGCTCGAATGAATTTTAACTTCAAATATCGATTTGTTCCCTCCCTCCTTGAAAAATGGGTAGGGATAGCTCAGTTGCAGCATGCCAGGCTTGTAATCTGCAGTTCTCAGGTTTGAGTACCAGCTGGACCAGCCCCTCATGTGAGGTCATGTATGTAGTGAGGGGATCACACTGTAAAGATTCTGCTGATTTGGGTACCTTCCTATTTTTTTTTTAATTTCACAAATTCATTGTTAAAATCGTGAATACTGTTCTCAGGTTATCTTCTTTGCTTACTGGCAAAAAAAACCTAGCCTTCCTTGGATAAAGTTGGTTTAAACATATGCTTACTACTAATACCTTCTTATTTTTACAATGGCTGATGCACTCGGTTTTTGAGTTGCCACTTTTCATCCGGACTTGTACTGTTACCAGTTGCTGCATCGCCATAATTGACTTGTGTGGTTGGCTTGTGGTGCTTTCACTTTCTTGATGTTCTTTGGAAGATACCAGTCCTTGTTATTCTGAGTTGTTATTAGCTTGCTTGGCGATTCTGCTGACTTTCTGTCACAGTATCTTGTACTAGCTTATCTTAGCAGATTGCACTTCAGATGGTATTTTTTGCCATCTGAGAACACTTTTAAAAAGCTATCTTTCCAACTCATAGTATTTTGCACACATACAAAATTGAAAAAAAAAAACTTAAAAAAACTATAAACCAGATGCATGTCATTCATCGCACCAACGTTTTTTATTTTTTATATCTAGTTGATGTTCTAATAGGCATTGTTCATATGAACAATGCCTATTAGAACATCAACAAAATATGAAAAATTTAATACAGCTTTATCACAAACAATTCTTTAAAATAATTTCAAATAGAAAATTTAACATGTAAAGCTATAGCAGCACCTCCAAACAAATATCAATTGCAATATATGGAAAACATTGATTAATTTGCATAAAGATCACCTTTGTAACACCAAAATCCCACTCCTTCTGGTGGTGTGGAACCTTCTGTTGTGTGAGCAGCATGGTGAAAACCAAAACTGCCTATAGAGGGAGATTTATTTAAAGCCATAACATTGGGAGATTGTGTCGGAGTCATTTTGTGAGACTCGGTATATCTGTTTTAGCGAGGATTGCATCCATTATTCATATGCCATTTTTGCAGATTCTCTTCTTGCGGTGTATTGCTGAGCCAATTTGACTAAAGTTGAAATTGAAGTTGCGTTTCTGACTTCCAAAAACTCTTAAGGGCAGAAGTAATGCGACATAATGCAGTTTATTATGCCAATTTCGGCAGTATCAGCATCATATAGCTGGTATAACTCAATTGTACCCCCAGATGAATTTTTCAATATCATCTCCTTTCCTTTGTCTTCATGAATAAAATTCTTTGGCTAGATGTGTAAACTCATCATATAGTGGGTAGATTTCCAAAGTTCGTTTTTAAAGTGTTGCCAATTTCTATTCCACAACAACAACCTATGTTACTCCACCATTGCTTTAGCACATAGATTCCCAACGGGGGCGATACCGCCCCCCAGTGGGCGCTGAAGCCTTCCATGGGGGCGGTAGCGGATCCAGAGGCAAATGGGGGGCGTTGAGGCAGTCAAGAGGGGCGGTCAAATAAATAAATAAATTTAATGGAATTTTCTGTGACAATCTTTTTATCTATTCTATTCTGTGGTGTCTTCCTGGTGATTCTGGTCATCCACTACTTCATCCGTCATGTACAGTTTTTCAACTGCAGCTTGGACAATAAGTTCCCTGCTACTGCCTACTAGCGTACTGGTACGTCTGAAGTCGACTGGGATGCTCTCAAAAGTTCTCTTCAAGATCACAGATTGGATATAAGCTTCAATATGTTTTCCCACTCCAAGTTGCTTTGAGTATGCTTTATGGTACGTAGTTACAATACCATCCCACATCAGAACATAAGGTATAATATTAACATTACACTTGTGAATTAGGCTCAGCTCATTAGCCAGCAGATCATACTTCCTCTTCTTTTCAACCTCTACTGTCTGCAGGTTATCCTGAGATGTTATTCCTACTTCAATAATTGTAATCTCATTCAATACCTTAACATGCACTACTATATCAGGCTTATTATGTTGGACATGTGTCTCCATCCTGATAGGTAAATCAACCTTGATGCAATAATAATATAATAATAATAAATTTATTATATTTAATATTTTTTTTATAATTATTTTTTTAATATAATAAAATACTTTGAAAATACCTGTTTTCATGAATAAATATTTTATGTAGCTATGTAAATTATCTTATTGTTATCGCGTTAATAAGCATTTTTAAATTAGCATTAGGTATACCTAATTTGTTTTAGTTTAGAATAGATTGACGGTGACAAGTCCTTGCAAGTTGGTAGGCAAACACTCGGTTCATGCAATTTAACATGTTTCGACAAGAATATGGGAGCTTGAAATGACTTGTTTACGGAACAAGTGCGCCGGCATCGCAAACATACAAGTTAATGCGTGCACAAAATCAAATCTATAAAAGCGATAGCTCTAGGAATGTTTTATTATTTTTATGTGCTTCGCCGTGATAAGTGTTAGAAGTCATTATAAACATTATTTTTATAACTATCTATAAATCTGTTGAGAAGTTAATTTGTATTTGAAAATGTCTGAATCTACATCTAAAAAGAAATGCTGGCAGTACAGTATTGAGTATTTGAAATATGGATTTACGTACTCTCCTACAAACCAATCATTACCTATGTGTTTAATTTGCTGAAAAGTTTTTTCAAATGAAGCTATGAAACCTTCTAGGCTACAAGAGCATTTAAATAAAATGCATGCTGATAAGAAGAACAAAGATTTATCCTATTTTCAAGAACTGGAAAAGCAATATTTAAAACAGCCAACTATGTCAAACCTTTTTGCGTCGTCTTCTAAACAAGATGATGGACTACGAGCCTCATATAACGTTTCATTGTTAATCGCAAAAGCAGGAAAACCACACACAATTGGTGAGGAATTAATTTTGTCGGCA
The DNA here is from genome assembly GCA_038380435.1 of Ryuthela nishihirai. Classification (NCBI taxonomy): domain Eukaryota; kingdom Metazoa; phylum Arthropoda; class Arachnida; order Araneae; family Heptathelidae; genus Ryuthela; species Ryuthela nishihirai. Next base: position 374,293 of record JAWZYU010000023.1, on the reverse strand, counting down.
GTCAAAGAGATATTAAAAACTGTTCTTCATCATACGACACCGTCAGATATCATCGAAAAAATTCCTCTCAGTAATAATTCAGTGCAAAGAAGAATAGATGAAATGGCAAAAGACGTTGAAATTCCTATTTGCAATATTTTGTCTGCTGCTATTGATGCTGCTCCAGCAATGACAGGGTGTCATAAGGGTTTCATAGTGCATTTGAAACAAGCAGTACCAAATGTACTCGCTGTACATTGTATTATTCATCGTCAGCATTTGGTTGCAAAAAATTTGAATGAACTTCTGCATACGTTGCTCCATTTACGTTATTAAAGCAATCTATAAGATTAGAAGCAATTGAATGACCGATTATTTGGTAAGCTTTGTAATGAAAATGAAGATTACAATCACTTGCTGCTGCACACAGAAGTACGTTGGCTCTCTAAAGGTGTTTGTCTGAATCGTTTTTTCAATCTATTTGACTCAGTACTGGACTTTCTTGAAGACAGAGACAAAAGATTGCGCGAAAACCTGATTACGTCAAAATGACATCGCTTATTTGACAGACCTGTTTAAAATATTTAATCAAGTTAATTTACAATTGCAAGGTGATGAGTTGAATTTAATTAAAACAAAAAACGTCATAGCTGCTTTTGTGGGAAAACTTCTTCTGTTCAAACGAAATTAGATAGAGGTGAATACAACCACTTATCCACATTATCAGCAGTCTCTGCAAAACCGGAAGATTTACTTACTTACTGCCAACACTTGAAAGTTCTTCATGTTGATTTTATGGAGCGTTTCCAAGATATTTTAAACATGAATATACCGAGTTGGGTTTTAGATCCTTTCGCAAACACAGATACTGAAGAATCATCAAATTTGGAAGAGGAACTCTTAGAACTCACGACTAACGAAGCACTCAAAGTAAAATTCAAACATGGATACCAAGAGTTCTGGCTTCAAAAATCAATACGAGTTCTCTACCCTGGATTGTGAGCAATAGTACAGAAGTTTTAAACGCATTTCCTTCGTCCTATATGGCTGGGCGTGGATTTAGTGCAGTAGCTAATTTACTGTCAAAGAAGAGGAACAGACTACACATCACTGAAAGTGGCGATCTGCGATTGATGTTAACGAAATTGGAACCCGACATTAACAAATTATTAACACTCCACCAGCCTCAACCATCTCATTAATTTTTTTTATTTAATATTAATTTTGTGTTTATCTCATTATTTTTTTATTTCTTATTGATTCTGTGTTTATTTTTAAAATTTTAATAAACAATTTTATTGTACATTTGGTTGTCATTTTATTAATTTCTGATTTATGATTTTTAATAGATAACTGAGTGGTTAGTGCGCTTGGCTACTGATCTAAGGGACCTGGGTTCGAGCCCCGGGTAAGGCATGGCTGTTTGTGTCGTTTTTCTGCTGAGGTCCTGCCATCCTCACAGACCTCTTCTACTCTGGCATATAAACTGACAGGCTCCTGTCAGACTTCTGTGGCAAGCAGCTGCTTGAGGGGGTATTTATTTTTTTTTATTTAATATGCAACAATATTTTAATATTTCATATAAAATTAACTATTATGGACTAGGGGCGTTGAAATTTTTGTTCTCTTCTAAAAGGGGCGATGGTCCAGAAAAGGTTGGGAATCACTGCTATAGCATATCCAATTAAACAAGATACTGTGAAAACCACCTTTTTGTTGCTGGATACTTCATGTAAACGGAAATGCTCTTCCATGGACCTAACAAATGTCCATGATGATGGGATGTTTCGAACCGTCATACTTTATCTCAGGTGAAAGCCTAACATAAGGACTACGGTTAATAAACATATTGGCAACTCATCATTGAGGTGGTTGATAATACTTTGTTCTATCACTTGCATCCAACAGAACAAAAGATGGAACTTTAACGTTCAAAGTTTATATGTTTGTGAACTGACATAACATTGTCAGCAATTTTAGGGGTTGTCATTCCCCTTTTCTCTTGAGGATCTTAAAGCAGATTAATTAACATTTCTTCTTTCATCACATCCTGCAACCTATCCTTTACTTTTACTAAATTGGGAGTCATAATGGCGGAATTAGTCATATTACTAGCAGACATGTTTAGCGATCTGCCAAAATTTTGAATTTAATGAAATTTTGAAACTTTTTTTTTTATCTTGAGCAACACTTAAAGGTATTGCTACACAACAATATAATACTAAAGCTATACTAAGCGTGCAAAAATCTGCTTATGAAAAAGTTCATCTGTTGTGTATCTGGACACTACTAATCTTTACATACATACAAGAAAGATCTTAACTATCAGCAATAATTACACTGAAACTTCAGTGCCTTTGACAAATGCAAAAGTTAAGCTTCTTGTTTAACAAAAATTTCAGCTTAAGCTGCTGTAAAATCTATGATTAGTATGACTAATCATCATTATCATCCTCAAGCAACCATGGACTACAGAGGTCCAACCAGACCATGCAATTTAATTCTCCAAGCAAGTCCCCCTCTTTATGAGGCCTTTAGGCACACTGTTCATAACCCTATTCACCAATCTATAATTATTCATACGGGCAACATGGCCAAACCAATGGAGTCTCTCTCTGCACAATATGCTGCTTAAAGGAGGTTGCAAACTTCTGTGCCTAACCTCATCATTAGTTACAAAGTTAAACCACCTAATGCCCAAGATATTGCATAAACATCTGGAATCAAAAGCATCTAGTTTACTGTTATCTTGCTTACAAAGTGTCCAAGTTTCACTACCATAACTAACTGTAGAAAGAACCAAACTATTATACAGTCTGATTTTAGTCATTAGGTGTATACGCCTATTACTCCACTCTCCCCATAGATTCTTAAAAGTCATGGCAGCAATCCCTATTCATCTGTTAATCTCATGCCGCATTATCACCAGTATCTGTTACATAGCTCCCAAGATAATTAAACTGTGACACCTGATCAAGACTGCAACCATTCAGATTAACTGAATCATAGCCTACCTTACCAATTTTCATCACTTTAGTTTTCTCTCTGTTTATAACCAAACCTACTCTACTACCAGTCTCATCAACAGCTCAAAAGAGTTCATCTCTTTGCCTAGCAGTGATTTTCTTATATTATCAATAACCAAACTAAATAGAAAAGGAGAAAATGCACCCTTGTCAAAGACCAGAAGTAATGCTAAACCAATGACTACAAGCCTTACCAACTTACACATGATTCAGTATTATTGTAGAGAGCTTTCATTATGTTAATTAACTTGTCTAGTATACCATATGATCTCACAATCAACCACAAATTATGATGATCAGCTAAGTCGAAAGCCTTTTTGAAATCAACAAAGCTAGGAACCAAAGGTTTCTGAAACTCTAAATATTTCTAAAGAATCTGCCTAAGTGAAAATATCTGATCTATACATTCCCTCCCACTTCTGAATCCTCATTGCTCATCACGCAATTGCATGTCAACCAGATTCCTAATTCTATTAAGCACAATCATGCAAAGTTCTTTCCCTGGAACAGAGAGTAGGCTGATACCCCTATAGTTATCACAAGAACTGCGATCACATTTTTTGAAAATAGGAATAATAATAGCTTCGGTAAAATGCTTAGGAACCATGCCTTTATCATAAAAGATATTCAAAATTTCAGTCGTCCAAGTGGTAACCGAAACATTCCCAGCTCTAAGCATTTCCATAGTAATTTCATCTACCCCTGGGGATTTATGAAATTTAAGTTTAGAAATAGCCAAAATAACTTCGGATTGTGTTATAGAGCCAAAATTAAAGCCCCCAATACATTTATCATCATTACAAACAATAGGAGTAGAACTAACCACATTGTTTAGAACATCACTAAAATGCTCAGCCCACCTAGTCTTGACAGTATCCTCACCTTCTATATCCTTATCTTGTTTATCCTTCAATCCCTATATGCCTGTCTGTTTTCTACTACACAAAACATTAACTATCTGGTACAGCTCTCTGCTGTTGTGCTATATAACTGCTTCCTTTGCTTTGTTAGCCAAGCCATCAAACCAAAGATTCTTATCAGCAGCTAACTGATCCTTTACACATTTATTAAGCTCTCTGTAATGCTTTCTATTAGCACTAGTTGAGTATTGATTAAGGACATTCATGCAGTTCTTTCTGAAATAAGCTGAAGTGCCTTATCACTCAAATATTTCTGCCTCCTCTGCTCCTTTTTACCTAAAAGAGTACTGTTAGTTTCCAAAAAAGCCTGTTTAAAATGGTCCCATTCTTCCTCAACTTCAGTAGTAAGCAAATCATGACTGTCATAATGACTAAGTAACCTATCATGGTAAGACTTGGCTATAACAGGGTCTTTCAGAGCTTCAGTATTAAAAGTAAATTTTTTAACCCTAGCACAGTACTTTTTAAGTTTAAGTTGCAAGACACTTTTGACAAGGTAATGATCAGATTCAATTTCAGCTCCCCTATATAATCTGGTATTCCTAACAGAACTAGCCCATTTGCTGTTAATTAATGTATAATCAATCATATTCTTATGCAACCCATGGGTGAAACCCATGTGTATTTATGTATGTCGCGGTGTTTGTAATATGTGTTAGTTATTCTGAATCCATGGAGTTTACTTACCTGTAGGAGACATTGCCATTGCAGCTACCAATACCAAAAGGGCCTATTACTCCTCCCCAAAGGTCAGAGTCAGTACCAACTTTGGCATTGAAGTCACCTAGAACAAGGGTAATATATCCTTTCTTGACAGAATTCAAAATATCCTGAAGTTTTCCGTAAAACCTATCCTTCTCATCCTCTTCGGCATCCTCAGTGGGGGCATAACAGCAGATAACATTCAAGTCTTTAACGCTTGTCTGAAATTTTGCTGTAAGAAACCTTTCATTAATGCACTTATAGCCTAGAAGAGCATCACTAGCGTGTCTGCTGAGAAGCAGACCCAAGCCTTGGTGATGTTTATTGTCTTCCCTCCCTGAAAAGAGAAATTTAAGATTATTTTTAAGAATCTGACCTTTATCTTTCCATCTGGTCTCTTGCTAGCGAGAATATCTAAATTATAATGGTGGAATTCTTGTGTGAGGACATCAAGAGAAAAAGCTCTGTGCAGAGTCCTCACATTCCAACTACCTATGGAGAGAAAATGGTTAGTGGGATGTTTAAAGAAACTATGCTTATTGAGAGAGGGAATGCCGACAATATGAAACAGCCCCCTAATCGTAGACATGGGGCAAAGACCCATTCACCCACCACTAAAGGCTGAAGCCATATATGCTGGAAGACTTCCTCCAATGTAGAATTTGATGATGCCACTAGAAGCAAAGAGTTCAGGTGCCTGTGATGACCTCTGCTCAGGATTATCCACCAGCTGATAAACATATCTTCTGAATCTATTCACTTGGGGCTGTCAGCCCACAAATAGAAAACACAATAGAAGATTTTCCTTACACAGAAGCCCACCAGTGCAGCAAATTCGCAATCCATAATCAAGCTCATAGCCTTATATCAGTCCAGTCCAGTAGGTTTATATGGCTAGCACCAGGACCCTGTGTGGTTGACCACTCCTCAGCAGGGTAGAAAAAAAAATAAAAGTAGCCATAATTGTCCAGATTAAGTAGGCCACACTAATCTGGCAGCCCTCCACTTCCATTTCACTTCCACAAGAGGATATCTCTCTTGAATAGTACTAACTGTTTGCACCACGAGAAGGGTGTTGTTGGACATTAGGTGCTAGGCCTGGCCGGTTCTATGCATCATCACAGGGGATTGATGCATAGCTCTCCTTCCAGTGAGTACCTATCTACCTTTTAAAAACCTTAGTATAACTAATGAGTTCAAAAATTTGGTAACTTTGACCATCACATTAAATAACATACAATTTTCACATATATATGTATGTGCACAGGGTGTTTCAAAAAGGACACAACCTAAATATAAGGGAATGGAACTTACACGCATGTACATTTTATGCCATAATATTAGTTGGCATTACTGTATTCAAGGTTAACAACCTTTAGCAGTTGAAATGACCTTGTCACACACTAGTCTTGCTCCAGCATTCATTCCTTTGTGTAGTGTCAGCTAAGTCGTTTTCTAAAAACGAACTTGTATCTATTGTTGAGTCTTATTGTGTGTACAAATCTTACAAATGTGTGAGAGAGGAGTTTGAGTGAAGTTTCCTAATTCTGCAGTTCCCAACAAGTCAACATCTTGTTTTATTGTTAATTTGCGTGACACTACGTCTATACAGGATCAAAAGAGCCCAGACTGGTCATTACTGTTAACTGCCGAAGTTCTTGATGATGTGTCTCGGAATTTAACTCGCTCACCCAGAAAATCTCTTAGAATGTTATCTTTACAGGTTGGACTGTCACCACTACTGTTTTCAGGGCTTCAAAGAAGTTAAAATTTCATGCTTCTGCAACGAGTCCCAGCTGGATGAGCGTTAAGATTTATCTTCGCAAAATTCCCCACCCTGCCCACGGTCAGTAGGGGACACCAATGGGCTTGGAAAGGCTGCCGTCCGTCGGATGGGACGTTAAGCAGTGGCCCCATGTGCGGGAGAGCCATACCCTGTGCACGTTAAAGAACACGCTGAATGGCCTTGACGGGAGGCTATCATATGTCTTCCAACAGCTGTTCCAGTGGGTCCCCTCCCCCAACATTCTCTGAGCCTTTGGGGTCCTTATGACCCAGCTATTTAGCCCATGGTGTGCAAAAAAGTGCCGCTCAGAGGTAAAACAACCCAACCCAACTTTGCTTAATGGTTAATTCAGCCCTACCCAGAGGTTCCAGCGGATGTAGTGATTAGCCACCTTGATTATTATTACCGAAGAGTAATTCCTTAATGTAGAACCAACCTATAGTTGGTTACTGTAAAAAGTATGTTTCATTCTATTATTCGAAATGTGTCCTTTTAATCTCCTTAAGAATTTCTAGGAATTATTCAAAACATGTCCTTTTAATCTCCTTAAGAATTTCTAGGAATTGTTTGGTTGTGAGTACATTTAAAGTAAATTTCTCTATGTTCTGCAGTTCTTATTTAGTTACCCGTAATACAACCAGTATATGTTGCATCCAGGGGCAACGGCTTGTTCAGTTATAGCTGACAGTTTAGTAACTGTATTAGATGGGATAAAAATGTGTCTACCAAAGAAAAGTTCCTTGATGAGGCGATTAAATGGATCCAAAGCTAAAACACTCGGGAATGTTTCTGGCAAATCCAAATAACAGAAATTTTGAAATACCAGAGATGTACACAAATTAGATTATTCATGATTCCAGGTAGATGACCCAGAATGCATAATATTTATTGGTCACAAGACACTTCTAGAACTCCTTATGGTTAATGATTTTTGGCTAGCAGATGGTACATTTAAAGTTGTTCCGGAAATATATTACCAGTTATACAGTATCCATGTCCAACGCGATTCAGGCATCGCTTTTCCATGGCTACTTGCTCTTCTACCAGGGAAAGAAGAAAGACTATACATGAAGATGTTAAATATGTTGCTGGAGAAAATTCCCCAAGCCCAGCAACGAAAAATTTTGACTGATTTTGAAACTGAAGCAATGAAAGCTTTCCTTACTATATTTGAAAATATTGAAATTGAAGGCTGTTTTTTTTTCATTTATCACAATCTATTCTGTGCAAAGTAAATGAATGTGGATTGAAATTTTTATATGAATCTAATTAATCATTTGCGATACACATTAAAATGTTATCACTTGCCCTGTTACCAGAAGAAGAAGTGTTAAGCATTTTTAGAAGTTGCTGATCTGTTCTCTGATTTAAACGAATATAATGAACAATTCAAGCAAATTCTTTATTTCGAACGTACATATGTTCGGGGTCGACAGCTCAGGAATGGCACTTACAAACAACCTCTATTTAATATTTCTGTTTGGAACCATAGGCAATCTGCAGCCAACTGTATAGCAAGGACCACAGATTGTATCGAAGGATGGCACTACGGACTTCAGTCACTTTTTCAGTGTTCCCATTCAACTGTTTGGAAATTTCTGGACAACATCGTCAAAGAATTATCCTTACGACATACAAACTATTTGCAGCATTTAACTGGTCAATGAAACCCTGAATGTGGTGTTTTTTATTTTATATATTGTATTTAAATTTAATTTTATCTATGAATTTTTTAAGTGAAAATTTTTGAAATTATAAGAAAGTTAGTATTTGATATGACAACCAAAATTTTTAAATAAAAATTGAATTGTGTAATTTTTTTGTGTATTTTTTTCCACATGGAATTTCTTCCATGTGTAACTTTAGCAGTGTAATATCACGTGTAATTTTTTCCTGTGTAATTTTATCATGTAACCAAAAAATTGACCCCCATGCTTTCTTCTGCCCTAAGAAAGTGGAAATTCAAAAAATTTATTCCTCTATATATCTTGAATGCGAGTGTGAAAAGTAATGAGCTGTATATCGAATGAAAGCTTGTGACATGGGGAGTGTCATAGGCAGTAAAGAATTATTTTCCCCCATGCTTTCTTCCCCTCTAAAAATGGGAAATCTGACAGTTGTTCTACTATATCATCACAATGTGAGGGCCTACAGTTGCAAATTAGTAGTTTTTATAATAATGGTCGTAAATGATTTTGAAATTTTGCCCCTAGTATCCCCCTAGCCATCCTGTGGCTGAGTGGTTAGCATGCTTTGCTACTGATCTAAGGGACCTGGGTTCAAAAATTTACAACACCTTGAACCTTGCATGGATGTATGTGTTGTTTTTCTGCTGAGGTACTACCATCCTCTCAAGCCTACTATGGCATATAAACTGACAGGCTCCTGTCAGATCTCTGTGGCAAACAGCTGCTTGAGGAGGTATTTATATTTTTTTATTCCCCCCTAATAAAATGTGTGGGTGGGATTTTTGCAGGAGAGGTTTGTCTAAAAATGCAACTCAACTTCTAAGCTTTATTATGCAACAACTAATGAATAAAATAATTAATGTACTAAGAGAAAATGCATTTAATTGTAAAAAAATATATTAAAAATTAAAAGGAAAAAATGGTAGGTAAGCATAAAAACATGCTGAAAGTTCATTTAAGTGAATTTTGAAACTTATATTTGTTAGCTTCCAACACTTGAAGGGTAAAACGAATTAAAACATGACCTACTGTTAATAATTCTTGGCATATATCAGTGATTTAAGCAGCGATTATTAAACAAAGGAAAAGTCAAATGATACTGGAAATCCTACAAAATATCAATGTAAAGCTGTTTATTTTATGACTCATACATTGTAATCTGATGCAAGCAGATATTTTTATTAAAATTTATGGATATATTTTCTATTTTTAACCCTTACTGTATCTGGTTTCTGAAAATAAATTCATTGTGGTGGCTGGATTTATTTCAGCATTTTTAGAAAATAAACAGTTTAGAACCACATCCTAAAGTAACTAATGAACAGAAATATGTCATGTTATGTACCAAAAGAAGGGCATTTAATTGTGCCTAATACAATATCAAAAATTTGAAGAAAAAATATTAGCTTAAATTTTTAAGCAATTTTTTAAAACATTGCAAATTTTAACTGTGTTTTTTCCATTAATCTTTAGTGAAATTTCAAATATAAATATATATTCCCCCCCGTTCTTTTTCTATATTAATTTATTATTCTAATATAAACAATTCATAATATTTCTATTATTGCTTAAATCTTTCATTTATTTTGTTTTTTCTAAATTATTTAGTCATTTATGCATATTCTTAACTTTTGATAATTGGCAAACTCTATGCCTAAAAGCAGTGTCATAAAAAATAATTTTCTTCAAAAATAAGATAATTTAAATAAAAATTGAAAAATATATCAGAAAATTGATAAGAATTTGAAACATTTTACTGATTTTTTTTTCATAAGCATATGAAATTTAACTGAAGCACTGAATTTGAGAATGAATTGCATTATTATAACACTGAAAAGTTTATTTCTAAAATTAAGGCAGACATTTTGGTTAAAAATTGCAATTTTCTAACCTTAATTAGTTTATTTGGTTGAAATGTAATTAGAAGTATTGATAAATAATGCCATACCTTTTAAATGTTTAAATTGACAGTCTGCTAAAATATTGATTGAAATCTGATGTGCATAGTTCCTAAATTACACAAAATCCCATAGTAATAAAATCATTATCTTTATATTAAAAGTTTAGAAAGCATTACAACTGTAGTAGAGCTATAAATAGGCTGATGTATGGGGAATCTCAACCAATCGATAATCTAAGTACAATTTGGCAGAGTAAAGGCATAAACTAAATTGCCACTACTTACTGTGACCGAATATGTGCATACGTTCACTGCAGACTCGAATCTATTTATATTTAAACTTTATCATAATTTTTTCAAGTTGAATCAACAGGTAAAAATATATATCTCATAGATTTAAATGTTATTTTCGATATTTGATTAGCAACAGTTGTAAAAAAATCATAATTCTATTCGGAAAAACTTTTTTTCATGACCTTGTACTATGGGAGTGAAACTTGCAGCTCCAATCACTAAAATTAGATAGATAAAATCATTTTTTCGGGCTCTGACACACTGAAAGGCTTAATAGATTTGTTTTCATATTACTGTGAAATTTTAATTTTTTGATGAATGTATTTTTGTTTTACCACTGAAGGTATTTGGGCAGTTTTTTTCATAATTTATCAGTGTTGTAATGAAGTTATAGCTCTAAGTATTATAATTTGTTGACTCCAAATTCTAGTTTAATAATATAAAATTTTACAACAGAATCTGTATGTAAAAATGTCATTTTTTCCTTCTAAGCCACAGACACCACAGCTATCACCTCAAGAAGAGCAGGAAAAGCTCTTAGATGAAGCTTTAGGAGTAGTAAAAGTACAAGCATTTCAAATGAAAAGATGCCTTGACAAGAGCAAATTGATGGAAGCTTTGAAACATGCATCCAACATGCTAGGAGAACTGCGAACTTCTTTACTGAGCCCCAAAAGTTATTATGAGCTTTGTATCCTTGATTTGTTTATTGTTGCACAGGTTTTGCCAGTGTTTAAGTGAAATAACTGATAATATTGCAGTGTATGTTTATTAAACACTTTGTAAATGATACAAAACACATGCAATATATACAGTGTATTTCTTTACCACTCATTTAAGTCAGTGGTGCTATTTGTTATTAATGACAGAAACTTATTTCTGAAGGATAAAATAATGCCTAATGGAACTGCCAAAAAATTAACAGTTGCCATTGATAAATCCTGCCACAAATTGATGTTTAGAATTTACATTCTTTTCTAATAATGGTGAAATATGAACTATCATCTGTTATATTGCATTGAGGCATTATCTACAGTGAAGCAACTCACATGAACTTCAGAGTAGCATTATAAGGTGCTGTCCACTACATTTTTGCTTCCATTGAGCATGCCTAAACTTCACCATCAAGACACATCTGGAAACCAGGTTGTATAAAATGTCATTACTTTCCTCTGCCACTGTGGTCTAAACCAGTGTTTCCCAACCTGTGGTCCGTGACTGCGGTGCCAATAATATAAAATTTTTAATCTTTAATCTAATTCTCAACCACTGCTGCCAACTACTGAGCGTAGAGAAGATAAAGTTGGGACTGAAACTAAAAAGCGAGCTATTGCATGTATGACAGTGGGGAGACCAATCGCAACACGACAACACATCTATCACATGATAATGTTTGTTAACACCCGTCTTGCAAATGAGTAGACTTTAGTTATTGTGGATGGTTTTATTAGGGACTCATTTTTACATGTTATTTTTTATCCCTTCCATTGAAAATGAGTAAGCAAATTAAGCTGTTGGATATTTTAAAAAGAAGACATGTTGATGATAATGAAAGATGTGAAACCGGGCCTAGTGGGGTGTCTGCAACTCAAATGTGATATGGGAATGTGGTCCTCTGGTGTAAAAAGGTTGGGAACCACTGGTCATAAACAACCTACAACTTCAAACTAGTTCCAGGTATGTAATTTGAAATAGTGTCTCTACCTCCCTGTTAGTTAATAACATATTGAGCTATACTTTATCCATAAATGAAGGTTCCTGCCATTAACCATTCCAAGGTTTCCATCAAATTTAAATGTTGATAGAATCTGAAATCAGAGGTCCAAGACTCAAAGTTTAAAAATAACTCTACTTGAGTCTGCTTGAACATATGCACATGTTCATGTTCAGTCACTGTAAGTAGTGACGATTTAGTTCATGCCTTTACTCTGCTATACTGTATTTATATTATTGATTGGTGGCTATTTATAGCTCTCTACTACAATTGTCTTTGTTATTAGTGCAAAAAAAACAACATAAAAATATATATTTCAAGCTTCAAAAATATTCTCTTTTTTTTTCATTTGAAGCTTATTTTATTAAGCAAGGATATAAATAATTTGTTAAAGCCATCTGATTACCATTTCTTAGAAGCCATTGATTATATATTAACAGCAAATGGACTAGTTTTTTTAGGAATACTAGGTAATATAGTGGAACTGAAATTGGATCTGACCATTACATTGTTAAAAGTGTCTTGCAACTTAAACTTAAGAAGTGTTGTGCTAAAGTTAAAAAATTACCTTTAATTCCGAAGCTCTGAAAGACCCAGTTATAGCTAAAGCTTACCATGATAGGTTACTTAGTCATTATGACAATCATGGTTTTCTTACTGCTGAAGTTGAGGAAGAATGGGATCATTTTAAACAGGCTTTTATGGATGCTAACAGTGCTCTTTTAGGAAAAAAGGAGCAGGAGAGGCAGAATTATCTGAGTGATAAGGCACTTGAGCTTATTTCAGAAAGAAAGAACTGCAGGAATGTCCTTATTCAATATCCTACTAGTCCTAATAGAAAGCATTACAGAGAACTTAATAAACGTGTAAAAGATCAGTTAGCTGCTGATAAGAATCTTTGACTTCATGGTTTGGCTGACAAAGCCGAGGAAGCAGTTAGACAGCAGAACAGCAGAGAGCTGTACCAGATTGTTAATGTTTTGTGTGGTAGAAAATGGACAGGTATACAGGGATTGAAGGATAAACAAGGTAAGGTTATAGAAGGTGAGGATTCTGTCATGGCTAGGTGGGCTGAGCATTTCAGTGGTGTTCTAAACAATGTGGTTAATTCTACTCCCATTGTTTGTAATGATGATAGATTCATTAGTGGCTTTAATATTAGCCCTATAACACAGTCTGAAGTTATTTTGACTATTTCAAAACTTAAACTACATAAATCCCCAGGGGTAGTGAAATTACTATGGAAATACCCAGAGCTGGGAATGTTTCGGTTATCACATGGATGACTGAAATTTTGAATATCTTTTATGATAAAGGCATGGTTCCTAAGGATTTTACCAGAGCTATTGTTATCCCTATTTTTTAAAAAAAGGTGATAACTATAGGTGTAGACTACTTTCTGTTCCAGGTAAAGTTCTTTGCATGATTGTGCTTAATAATATTAAGAATCTGGTTAACAGGCAATTGCGTGATGAGCAGTGTGGATTCAGAAGTGGTAGGAGATGTGTAGATCAGATATTTTCATCCAGGCAGATTCTTGAGAATTGTTTAGACTTTCAGTAGCATTGTTGATTTCAAAACAGTGTTTGACTATAGATTGGCATAATCTGTGGTTGATTGTGAGATCATATGGTATACCAGACTAGTTAGTTAACGTAATGAAAGCTTTCTATAATAACATCAAGTCGTGTGAGAGTTGGTAAAGCTTGTAGCAATTAGTTTAGCATTTGGAAATAAAAAACTGCAGGAATATCCTTAATCAATACCTTACTAGTCCTAATAGAAAGCGACAAAGGATTTGACAAGGATGCATGTTTTCTCCTTTCCTCTTTAGTTTGGTTATCGATTTTGTTATGTGAAATTCAGTTCAAGGGAATGATTTTGGGCTTAAATGGTCTAGAGATTTGAAAATTTCTTATTTATATTTTGCTGATGATTTAACCCTTTTGGCAAATGATGTTGATGAACTCTTTCGTTAGAGGTGTTGATGATATTATTAGTAGAGTAGGTTTGGTGATAAACAGAGAGAAAACTAAAGTGGTGAAAATAGGTCAGGCAGATTGTGGTTAAGTTAATCTGAATGGTTGCACCCTTGAGTAAGTGTCTCAGTTTAATTTACTTGGTAGTTATATAACAGATTTTGGTGATGTGCAGCATGAGATAAATAGACAAATAGGAATTGCTGCTGGGACTTTTAAGAATCTAGAGAGAGAGTAGAGAAATAGGTGTATACACCTAAAGACTAAAATTAGATTGGGTAATAGTTTGGTTGTTTTTAGAGGTAGATTTGTGAAATGTGGACCCTTTGTAAACAAGGTAACAGGGAACTTGATGCTTTTTTTTTTACCAGATGCTTATGCAAAATCTTGGAAATTTGGTGGTTCAACTTTGTAATTAATGATGAGTTTAAGCAAAGAAGTATGCAAACTCCTTTGAGCAGCATATTATGGGTTGGGTTGGGTTGTTTTATCTCTGAGCGGCATTTTTTTGCACACCATGGGCTAAATGGCCAGGTCACATGGACCCCAAAGGCTCAGAGAAGGTTGGGGGAGGGGACCCACTGGAACAGCTGTTGGGAGACAAATGGTAGCCTCCCGTCAAGGCCATCCAGCGTGTTCTTTAACGTGCACAGGGTATGGCTCTCCTGCACACGGGGCCACGGCTTAACGTCCCATCCGATGGACGGCAGTCTTTCCAAGCCCATCGGTGTTCCCTACTGACAGTGGGCAGGGCGGGGAATTTCAGCATATTATGTGGAGAGAGAGAGAGTACATTGGTTTGGCAATGGCATAACTAGAGAACAGCAAATAAGGTTATTTACAGTGTGCCTAAAGTCCACAGAAAGAGGGGGAGACCTAGAATATGGTGGGCAGATAATGCCAAACAGGACCTTGTTAGAATTGATGTGCAGTGGCCAGATGTAGCTCAGGACAGATATGCTTTGAGAACTAAATTACACATTCAGGTTGGACCTCCATAGCCCATGGTTGCTTGAGGATGATGATGATGTAGTTTAATAAAATTTGCATGGAATGGAGAAAGTATTATTTTTGAAGCATTAGTAATTTATTTTTATAAGATAAATATATGGAAATTTTCAAACATGAAATTAAAAAAAAATAGTTTCAGGTGTTGTACCAAAAATTGATATTGGTGTTGTCAGTCTCTCATTTCGGATTCTGTCAACTTGTATACAAGATGTGAGACCTGGAAGGGTTAATATATGTAATTCATAATATTTCTGTCAGTACTCAAATCTTTAATTTGTTTAATTCAAAATAATTTGGTTATTTATTCAAACAATGTACAGTTGGTACTTTCTTCCAATCAGCAAACTCTAAGACTAAGTAGTAATGTTATAAAACTTTTTTTTTAAACAAGATAAATTAAAACTGTAAAATGCATAATTATACTTGATAATGAGCTGTGAGGAAATTAATAATATTTCAAAGCAAATATGATTTAACCACTGAAATTGTGATTGTAACCTTCCAGATCAATTTGCATTATATACTAACTACTACTGAAAAGTTTAATTTTACAAAAACAGCAAAAACTATATTTAAAAATAACAAATTATGGATGCTAGTTATGAAATTTAGTACTATTTTTCATTAAATTAGATTAAGTCCTATCATTTAAAATGAAAATTTTCATTTATATTCTAATCCAGATACCTTCTAAGGTAGATGCCATTTGAAGTCATGTATACCTAATGTTTTAGTTATTTGTTTTTCATATATATTCTTTCTAATTGCAGTATATATTTGAGAAGCAATATAAATAATTCTAGAATTAGTAGAACTAATATTCTTCATCTGAATCTGGGAATAGTCACAATTGATATGAATCACTTTCAGAATCAATGAAATAGGTCAGAAAAATCTTATGATTACTGGTTCATCATTAGCTAAAATATCCATTTGCAGTATTTGGCAAACACTTATTTATTCCTCAAAATCTATATTTCATCAGCAAAACAAAAGTGTATCATCAGAGTGGCACAGCCAAGATGTAGATGGCTGAGGTAAACTCCTTTATAACCATTCAGTATAAACCTGAAAACTTATGATTAAAAATATATATATACAGTTGAACTTGTTGTAATGAGCACAGAAATAATAAGATCTCAGCTATAATGAGCAAAAAGCCATAGTGATTTTAATTTACGTGTATCCCCATACAATTGCTCACTTTTATAATGAGTGTACTACATGGATATACCTTACAAATTTTGGTATTTAGGAAATATGCAAACATTCTTAATTGCTCGGGTAGGCGGAAATAATACCCATTTCTTCGAATAGACAAAAATGAAATGGGTGACTTAGCTTTTATACCATCTGCATTGTATTACGGACCGGTTTATGACCTAACCTTGTCCTTGGGGACTGTCTCCACTCTACCTACCTCTCCAGTGTCTAGCCTCTGGCTCTGCTCCCCTACTTTACCCAAACACTGCCATGGCTGTAAAATCAATTAGAAACGAACTCTTCTGTGGAAACATGTCTACTAACGAAAAAAAGTGTCTTGATTTGTGAAAAAGTCGAAATCAGAAGAAAATTGAGAATTAAAAAACGTCAGAGGTAGATTTAACTCATCACTTATATAGTAAGTAATGGTTATAATGAGGAAATTTTGTCGTGCCTGGTGCTCATTATAACTAAGTTTTACTCTTTGTTGTCAGTGGGAAGTGGGGGTTTGAAAATACTTGCCAAAATTGCCATCCCACATGAGGACTGATTTCTATGCCAGGGAAGTCCTTTTTGCTTGTATATCCAATCAAAAAGACCATTCATTTTCAGGAAGAAATGAAAGATCAAAGTTTTTTTGACTTGAACCATTAGCATAGGTAGAGCTAGTGGTTAGCAACTGCTATTGCTGGGCTGTGACTTTTACCCTTCAGGATCAAACGACAATATCAAGTTATAGTTTTTGGTTTGAGGAACAGGAACAATGCATAGAATCCTGGGATAAATGATAAAAATAATTCTAGGGTTATTGAAATAGATTTAAGTCAGAAAAGCAAGATTAAAATGAAAAATGGAGTTACTTACTTCGTAATTGCTTCCAAAATTCTCTGATCTTAAAAGTAGCAGTTTTTGATTATTTTCAGGAGAATTTCTAAGAAAAATGGAGTTTGTAATAGTTCAAATTGAACTTATGAGCTTAAATCGTAAGTAACTTCAATGTAGGTAAGCAAAAACGACAAATCAGTGTTACCATATATTGAGCCTAAAAAATGGTGATCAGATGGCTTTAACAAATTATTTTTATGACAATTTGATAAAATATTCATCAAATGAAAAATGTAAGTTTTATCAATAAATATATTGGAGGAAAAAAGTTTTGCTGACATGCAGGATTCAAATCCACTGTTTAATAATTAGCTCTTATAGTGTTGTGTTTCTGAAACTGAATTTGCTCTGGTGGCCAGATTTGTGAGAGGTTTTCAGAAAATAAAATAAACAACTTTAGAACCTCATCCTGAAGTAACTAATGAATGGAAATATGTCGTGTTATATACCAAAAGAAAGAGCATTTAATTGTACCTAATAAAGTGAAAAAAATTCGAAGGAAAAAATGGTAGGTGAAATTTTTTAATAATATTTTTTTAAAACATTGCAAAATTTTACTGTATATTTTCCACTTTACTTTTTCGAAATTATTTAGTCATTTATGCGTAATCTTAGACTTTTGACGATCTGCAAATTCTAAGCCTATGTAAAGCAGTGTTATGAAAAATAATTTTGCTTTAAAAACTAGGTAATTTAAATAAGAACGAAAAATATACCAGAAAAGTGGTAAAGAACTATGAAAAAAAAAAATTAAATGTTTCAAAGCATTTGAAGTTTAATCGATGCACTGAATTTGAGAACGAGTCGCTTTATTATAAAGCTTCATAACTGCTACAGAAAAGTTTAATTCTAAAATTCCGACAGAAATTTTGGTTAAAAATCACAATTTTCTGACTTTAATTTGTTTATATGCTTTAAATGTAATTAAAAATAATGATAAAGTCCTACCATTTAAAAATTGTACTCTGAGTAATCCAAATGCTGCTTCTGATTGCTACCATTATAGATCATTAGCAGTTTCACTTTCGATTGTTTCTAATTAATTATTGTTTATAATCACAGTATCCATTTGAGAAGCATTAAAGTGAATAAAAAAGGTCTTTAAAATCGAAAGTCTGTTAAAATATTGATTGAAAGCCAATGTGTATAGTTCCTGGATGATGCAATTTCCAGTAATAAAAAAATCATGTTCTTAGGTTAAAAGTTTAGAAAGCATTACAACTCTAGTAGAGCTATAAATAGCAGAAAAGAGAGGGAAACACAACCGATCAATAATCTAAGCACGGTACAGCAGAATAAAGGGATGAACTAAATCAGCGTTACGTAATGCTGTTTATAGTGACTGAGCATGCTCATTTGTTCACTGTAGATTCAAATAGATTTGTTTTTAAAATTTATCATAAATTTTTCAAGCAAAATCAACAGGTAAAAAATATTTATCATAAAATTAAATGTTATTTTTGATACAATTAGAAACAGTTAAAAAAAAATTCGGATTTCTGTTCGAAAACAGTTTTTTACAATCTTGTACTATGGGAGAGAAACTTTGCTCTCCAATCACTAGAATGGGAAAGATGAAAGGGATTTTTTGGGCAGCGACACGGTAAAAGTTAATAATGCTAATAGCATGAAGTGGCTTATTTATTCCATCTTATTCACTGCAAAATAAAAAATAGTTGCCGTCCCAGATCATAGATGGCGCCAAGTCCAGGTGCCGAAACCAGAAGAAGAGTGATAAGTCATATTAATGAAGAAAAAAGAATACTACTGGTGTTAGTTCAGTGGTAGAATACTCTGTCATGTTCTGGAGTGATATGGGTGGAACTTTTGTTTACAAAATTATATTTGATTTATTGATGTTAAACGTCAACAGGTAAGTGGTTAGCACACTTGGCTAGTGATCTAAGGGACTTCGGTTCGAGTCCCGGGTTAAGGCATGGCTGTCTGTCGTTTTTCTTCTGAGGTCCTGCTATCCTCTCAGACCTTCTACTATGGCATATAAACTGACAGGCTCCTGTCAGACCTCTGTGGCAAGCAGCTGCTTGAGGGGGTATTTATTTTATATATTTTTAACTGGTTACATAACTATTATTTTTCAAGCATGAATAATGTATTTTTATAAGATATATGTAAGAACATTTTCAAACACCAAGTTAAAAAAAATTGCAGTTTTGTGTGTTGTACTATAAACAGATATGGGAATTGTTGGCCTCTCATTTTGCATTCTGTCAACTGTTTAATGTATGTGAGCACTTGAAGGCTTAAATTTCTAATTTTTTAATGATAATATTGCATGTAGGGGGCAAAAGGTATGGTAGTTAACTATAAATATTGTATATAGACATAAGATATGACTTTCCTGCACATGGAGAAAGAACTTAATATTTTATCTGAAGGATGGGGGATTTTTGCCAAGCTTATTGCAGTGACCGATCCAGGAAAATATGATGGGTGGGGAACATAATGAAAATATCACAGTCCCTCTAAGTGGTTATGCATTATGAATGAATGCTAATAAATAATTTTTGCAGAGGGGTGGAGGGCATGTTCTCAGCAAACATTCCTTTAGATCCATCAATGGGATGCCTTTCCATCATCATCCTTTTCCTCCCCAAGCAGCCATGGGCTACGGAGGTTCAACTAAATTGTGCAGTTTAGTTTTCCAAACACTTCTCCTGAGCTACATATTTTTATTGTAGACCAATTCTAGTGAGGTTTGATTCTAGTGAAGTTGATATTGTCTGCCCACTGCATCCTAGGTCTCCCCCTCTTTCTCAGGCCTATAGGCACACTGTTCAAACCCTATTCACTAATCTAGAGTTATGCATATGGGTAATATGCCCAACCAATGGAGTCTCTCTCTCTGCACAATACACTCCTCAAAGGAGGATATACTAATGCCCTAGATACTGCATAAGCATCTAGAATCAAAAGAATCAAGTTTACTGTTATCTTGTTTATAAGGGGCCCAAGTTCCACTACCGTAACTAACTCTAGAAAGAACCAAACTACACTGAATGGACAAATTATTATATACACCTACCTAATAACTTGTTGCTTCACATTTTGTTCTCACAACAGCAGGCAGATGTCTTGGTAAGGACTCGCTGAGGTATTGAAAACACTGAGGTGATATTGCTGCCCTTGATGCGAGGATCGCCTGTAATAGAGCATCCACAGTTGCTGGTGAGGGTTGGCAGGTTCGAATGTAGCTTTCCAATTCATCTCACAAATTCTCAATGGGGTTGAGGTCTGGTTATTGGGGGAGCCTTTCAAGTGTGGTAAACTCTTGTATGTTCCTGGAGGCAATTGATCACCACTTGAGAAGTATGCAGTGTGGCATTGTCCTGTTGAAAGAAGTTATCGTGGTGTGGAAAGAGAATCGTTATGAACAGGTGTAGATGGTCGGTTAGGATGTTCATATACCTTGTGCTGGTGACTGAGATCTCATCAGGTACAAGGGGCCCCAAGGAAGTCCATGTAAACATACCCCAAACTTTTACACCGCTTCTACCTGCCTGTATGATCCTAATTTGTCAAGCTTGGTCCATTCCTTTCTGTGGTTTTCACTACCCATGCAACCTCCCATCAGCATGATAGACCCTTGCAGTCCCTTGCAGTCAACAAGGGGATGTGATGTGGACTTCGACTACCATAGCCTATTTTTTCCATGGTATGACGGATAGAAGCTTGTGGACACACCCTCATTCAATTCTGAAGTTATCTGCTCTACGGTAGCATGTGATTCATTCAAACAATGTGAGACAATGCACTCACCTTGAGAGTCAGTTGCACATTTCTGTCCACATTTCTCCTGCTGGTTGGAAGTTTTGCTGCATTTCATGTAGTCTAGGTATACATGTGTGATGGTCTGATATGGAAATTCCAATAGTTCAGCTGTTGTGGTGATTGAACAACCAGCCATCCTCACACCTACTATCTGGCTATGGTCAAATTCACTTAAATCGCTGCTTTTATCCATGATTACTTTTTTGTGACTGGTTTGTAATGCATAGAGACCTGCTCTATTTATAGGCATTGCCAGTTTCAGCATCCCATGTGACTGGACATACTTCTGCTTTGCATATTGTTATTGGGGTGTATATAATAAATTGTCCATTCACTGTATTATACAGTCTAATTTTAGTCTTTAGGTGTATACACCTATTACACTACACTCTTCTTAGATTCTTAAAAAAAATAGCAATCCCTATTCTGTATATCTCATTCTACTCATCACTATCTGCTGTATAGCTTCCAAGATAATTCAACTGAGACACCTGCTCAAAACTGCAACCATTTAGATTAAGTGCACCACAACCTGCCTGACTAATTTTCATCAGTTTCGTTTTCACTCTGTTTTCACCAAACCAACTCTATTACCAGTCTCATCAACAGCTCAAATGAAAGAGTTCATCTCATCAACATCATTTGCCAAAAGGGACTAAATCATCAGCATAATCTAAATAAAAAATTTTCAGATCTCCAGACCATTTAAGGCCAAAATCTTTCCCCTGCAGTGAATTTTACATAACATAATCAGTAACTAAACTAAAGAAAAAAGGAGACAAAATGCAACCTTATCGAACAAAGAAACAATACTAAACCAATTGCTACCAGCTGTACCAACTCTCACACGTGACTTGGTGTTATTTATAGAGAGCTTTCATTATGCTAACTAACTTGTCTGATATGCCATACAATCTCGCAATCAACCACAAATTATGATGATCAACAGAGTCGAAAGCCTTTTTGAAATCAAATCTCGCAACCACAGGTTTCTGAAACTCTAAACATTACATCTGCATCAAGAATCTGCCTAAGTGAAAATATTTCATCCCTACCACTTCTGAATCCACACTGTTTATCACGCAGTTGTCCATCAACCAAATTTTTAATTCTATTAAATATAATCATGCAAAGAATTTTACCTGGAACAGAAAGTAAACTAATTCCCGTATAATTATCACAAGAACTGCAATGACTTTTTTTAAAAATTGGAATAATGATAGCTCTAGTAAAATCCTTAGGAACAACATCTTTATAACAAAAACATTCAGAATTTCAGTCAGCCATATGACAACACAAATGTTCCCAGCTATAAATATTTCAGTGGTGATTTCATGTACCCCTAGGGATTTATGCTCACAATCAACTGCAAATTATGATGGTCAGCAGAGTTAAAAGACTGTTTCAAATCTACAAAGCTAGTAACCACAGGTTTCTGGAACTTTAAACATTTCTCAAGAATCTGCCTAAGTGAAAAAATCTGCTCTACACATCCCCTACCACTTCTGAATCCACATTGCTCATCACACAAATGCCTGTCAACCAGTTTCTTAATTCTATTCATCAAAATCATGCAAAGAACTTTACCTGGAACTGAAAATAGGTTCATGCCCCTATAATTATCACAAGATCTGTGATTACCTTTTTTAAAAATAGGGATAATAATAGCTTTGGTAAAATCCAGGAGAAATGTCTTTATCATAAAAGATATTAAAATTTTCAGTCATCCATGTGGTAACCTAAATGGTCATCATTGTCATCCTCAAGCAGCCATGGGCTATGGAGGTCCAACCAGACCATGCAATTTAGTTCTCCAAGCAAGTCCTGTCCTGAGCTACATCTACTGCATCTGGCCACTGCACACCAATTCTAATAAGGTCCTGTTTGACATTGTCTGCCCACCACATCCTAGGTCTCCCCCTATTTCTGAGGCCTTTAGGCACACTGTTCATAACCCTATTCACCAATCTATAATCATTCATACGGACAACATGGCCAAACCAATGGAGTCTCTCTCTGCACAATATGCTGCTTAAAGGAGGTTGCAAACTCCTTTGCCTAACCTCATCATTAGTTACAAAGTTGAACCACCTAATGCCCAAGATACTGCATAAGCATCTGGAATCAAAAGCATCTAGCTTCTTGTTATCTTGTTTACACAGCGTCCAAGTTTCACTACCATAACTAACCCTAGAAATAACCAAACGATTATACAGTCCAATTTTAGTCTTCAGGTGTACACGCCTATTTCTGCACACTCTCCATAGATTCTTAAAAGTCCCTGCAGTAATCCCTATTCATCTGTTAATCTCATGCCGCACATCACCAGCATGTGTCACATAGCTCCCAAGATAATTAAACTGTGACACCTGCTCAAGACTGCAACCATTCAGATTAACTGAATCACAGCCTGCCTGACCAATTTTCATCACTTTAGTTTTCTCTCTGTTTATAACCAAACCTACTCTACTACCAGTTTCATCAACAGCTCGAATGAAAGGTTCATCTCATCAACATCATTTGCCAAAAGGGCTAAATCATCAGCATAATCTAAATCAGAAATTTTCGTATCTCCAGTCCATTTAAGGCCAAAAGATTTCCCTTACAGACAATTTCGTATAACATAATCAATAACCAAACTAAAGAGAAAAGGTGACAAAATGCACCCTTGTCGAACACCAGAAGTAATGCTAAACCAATTGCTACAAGCTTTACCAACTCTCACATATGACTCAGTGTTATTATAGAGAGCTTTCATTATGTTAACTAACTTGTCTGGTATAACATATGATCTAACAATCAACCACAAATTATGGTGATCAGCTAAGTCGAAAGCGTTTTTGAAATCAACAAAGCTAGCAACCAAAGGTTTCTGAAACTCTAAATATTTCTCAAGAATTTGCCTAAGTGAAAATATCTGATCCACACATCCCCTACCACTTCTGAATCCACATTGCTCATCATGCTATTGCATGTCAACCAGATTCCTAATTCTATTAAGCACAATCATGCAAAGTACTTTCCCTGGAACAGAGAGTAGGCTGATACCCCTATAGTTATCACAAGAACTGCGATCACCTTTTTTGAAAATAGGGATAACAATAGCTCTGGTAAAATCCTTTATCATAGAAGATATTCAGAATTTCTGTCATCCAAGTGATAACTGAAACATTCCCAGCTCTAAGAATTTCTGTAGTAATTTCATCTACCCCTGGGGATTTATGAAGTTTAAGTTTAGAAACAGCCAAAATAACTTCAGATTGTGTTATAGGGCCAACATTAAAGACACCAATGCTTCTATCATCATTGCAAACAATGGGAGTAGAACTAACCACATTGTTTAGAACATCACTGAAATGCTCAGCCCATCTAGCCATGACAGAGTCCTCACTTTCTATAACCTTACCTTGTTTATCCTTCAATCCCTGTATACCTGTCCATTTTCTACCACACAAAACATTAACTATCTGGTACAGCTCTCTGCTGTTGTGCTGTGTAACTGCTTTCTCGGCTTTGTCAACCAAACCATGAAGCCAAAGATTCTTATCAGCCACTAACTGATCTTTTACATGTTTATTAAGTTCTCTGTAATGCTTTTTATTAGGACTAGTAGGGTATTGAATAAGGACATCCCTGCAGTTCTTTCTTTCTGAAATAAGCTCAAGTGCCTTATCACTCAGATAATTTTGCCTCTTCTGCTCCTTTTTTCCTAAAAGAGTACTGTTAGTGTCCAAAAAAGCCTGTTTAAAATGATCCCATTCTTCCTCAACTTCAGTAGTAAGCAAACCATGACTGTCATAATGACTAAGTAACCTATCATGGTAAGCTTTGGCTATAACTGGGTCTTTCAGAGCTTCAGTATTAAAAGTAAATTTTTTAACCCTAACACAACACTTTTTAAGTTTAAGTTGCAACACACTTTTAACAAGGTAATGGTCAGATCCAATTTCAGCTCCCCTATATGATCTGGTATTCCTAACAGAACTAGCCCATCGGGTGAAACCCATGTGTACTTATGTATGTCGCGGTGTTTGTAATAAGTGTTAGTTATTCTGAGTCCATTGAGTTTACTTACCTGTAGGAGACTTTGCTCATTGCCATTGCAGTTACCAACACCAAAAGAGCCTATCACCCCTCCCTAAAGGTCAGAGTCAGTACCAACTTTGGCATTGAAGTCATCTAGAACAAGGGTAATAGCTCCGTTCTTGACAGAATTCAAAATATTCTGAAGTTGTCTGTAAAACCTATTTTTCTCGTCCTCATCTGCATCCTCAATGGGGGCATAACAGCAGATAACATTCAAGTCTTTAACGCTTGTCTGAAATTTTGCTGTAAGAAACCTTTCATTAATACACTCATATCCTAGAAGAGCATCACTAGTGTGTCTGCTGAGAAGCAGACCCTCGAGAAACCTTTCATTAATGCACTCATATCCTAGAAGAGCATCACTAGTATGTCTGCTGAGAAGCAGACCCTCGCCTTGGTGATGTTTATTATCGTTCCTCCCTGAAAAGAGAAATTTAAGATTATTTTTAAGAATCTGACCTTTGTCTGTCCATCTGGTCTCTTGCAAGCCGAGAATATCTAAATTATATTGGTGGAATTCTTGTGTAAGGACATCAAGAGAAAAAGCTCTGTGCAGAGTCCTCACATTTCAACTACCGATGGAGAGAAAATGGTTAGTGGAATGTTTAAAGAAACTATGTTTATTGAGAGAGGGAATGCCGATAATATCAAACAGCCCCCTAATCAATCGCAGACATGGGGCAAAGAACCTTTCCCCCACCACTAAAGGTTGAAGTCATCTACAATGGAAGACTTCCCCCAATGTAGAATTTGATGATGCCAGTAGAAGCAGAGTTCAGGTGCCTGTGATGACCTCTGCTCAGGATTATCCACCAGCTGATAAACATATCTTGTGAATCTATTCACTTGGGGCTGTCAACTGACAGACAGAAAACACAGTGGAAGATTTTCCCTCTACAGAAGCCCACCAGTGCAGCAAATTCAGGATCCATAATCAAGCTTACGGCCATAATTCAATCCAGTTCAGTGGGTTTATATGGTCAGCACCAGGACCCTGTGTGGTTGACCACTCCTCAGCAGGGTAGGAAAGCTAAGTAAAGTTCAGATACCTGCAATGGCCTCTGATTAGGATTATCCACCAGCTGATATAAGTTATCCCATCCTCTGTTCACTTAGAGCTGGCAACCCAGAAGCAAACAGAAAACACAGCGGCAGATTTTTCCCTCAACAGATCCATAATCAAGCTCAAATCCATAATCATTAGATCATATTTCCAGGATCCATAATCAAGCTCAAATCCATAAACAAGTCCAGTCTAGTAGGTATAAATGGTCAGCACCAGGACCCTGTGTGGTTGACCATTCCTCAACACGGTAGAAAAAAAAGAAAGGTAACCATAGATGTCCAGATCAGTAGGCCGCACTAATCTGGTAGCCCCCCCTTCCGTTCACTTCCGCAAGAGAGTATCTCTTTTGAAAGGTACTAATGGTCTGCACCACGAGAAGGCGGGGTCGGACATTAGGTGCTAGGCCTTGCCGGTTCTATGCATCATCACGGGATTATTGCATAGCTCTCCTTCCAGTGACTACCTAGCTACCATTTACAGACTGAAACAGTTCCAGCTCTAAATATTTCAGTAGTAATTTCATCTACTCCTGGGGATTTATGTAGTTTAAGTTTAGAAATAGTAACTTCAGACTTTGATATAGGGCCAACATTAACCCTTCCTAGAGATTTCTGACGATCATAGACGTTGAGAGAATCCGAAATAAGAGACCAAAGACAAACATAGACATCTTTCATGCAACACAAGACTTTGATTTAAAAAAAAATAATGGTGTTTGAAAGTTTTCTTAAATATATATATGCTCTAAAATATGTAATACAAGTTTGAAAAATATTTTATTTTTTCGTTTGATGCATATTTTATTAAACTGCAATACAATTAAATTGTTAAAGCCATCTGATTGCCATTTCTTAGAAGCTCTAAAGGGTATTGCCGATTTGTTTGTTAACATTACTCTTTGCTGAAGCAGTCTTCTGTTTTTTAATCATAAGTGTGATTTGCACCATTTTTTATCAAAAAAATTTCCTGTAAGTTATAAAAATATCGTGAAAAATAGCATGAATTGCTATTTTTAAAAACAAATTGATTTTGGAAATAATTGTGAAATACATTCCTCTGTTTTTTTCACCCCCTCCCCCCAATTTACACTCTTTTTGTACTATAAACCAATATCAGTATTCCCATAATTATTTTTATCATTTTTCCCAGCATTCTATGTGCCTTTCCAACTTTTAAAATCGAAACTATAAGTAACAAGAGCCTTAATCTATTGCAATTTATAATGCCAATTTAAAAATACATTTAATTCAGAAAAAATCACTGTTAAAATTGTACATTGTTTTCAGATACTAATATTTTTACAACAATTGAATTTGGTTAATCAATTTTACCCTATGACAAAAGAACTGAGCTTTGGTTATGAATATTTATATATGAATGTTTTTAGTGATTTTATTGCTAATTGATTGTAAGATGGTTGTTAGCAAAGTCTCACCGTAGTCACTGCCCTTTTGTGCAATAGCTGGCATACTCCTTTCCGGGGGCCTGGGGTGGCTCAGTCGGTAGCACGCCAGGCTCGTAATCTGAAGTTCTCAGGTTCGAGTCCCAGCTGGGTCAGCTTGAGATTTATCTCCGCAAAAATTCCCCGCCCTGCCCACAGTCAGTAGGGGACACCGATGGGCTTGGAAAGGCCGCCGTCCGTCAGATGGGACGTTAAGCCGTGGTCCCGTGGGCGGGAGAGCCATACCCTGTGCACATTAAAGAACACGCTGGATGGCCTTGATGGGAGGCTACCATCTGTCTCCCAACAGCTGTTCCAGTGGGTCCCCTCTCCCAACCTTCTCTGAGCCTTCGGGGTCCATGTGACCTGGCCATTTAGCCCATGGTGTGCAAAAAAGTGCCGCTCAGAGGTAAAACAACCCAACTCCTTTCCGGAATATTGTTCAGCATCCTGTATTCCATATCTCATGTTCACCATATTTGCTGCAGTTGGGTTGCCAATACTTTCATTTAGTTGATAGTTCTTCTCTTTGGAGATACTAGTCCATGTTATTGCACTGGTGGTGGACATTCTCTGAATTGGTTGTTTCTTTGTGAGCACAGCACTTCAGTTGATGTTAAGTTTCACATCACTCTCTAATAACATGCTTCCTTAACCTCTGTTTAATCTTTTGCTACTTTTAGTTCAAAGCATAAAAGCAAGTTTAAAAAAACATGGTTCCCCAGATGTGTTAATCTACTTCCTATTGATTTCTATTGCATCAGGGATGTGACACTAAAGGGGCAACTCTATAAATTTAGCTGCGATACCATCAATGGCTACTGCTGAAGATAATTATTTGATTGTTTTTTTTTTTGCTTTGGGACACTGACTTTTCCACACTTAGCAAATATCACCAAAATTTAACAAATTTTTAAAATTGTTTAACAAAATTAACAAACAATTAACAACAAAACAAAATTAACAAACAATTAACAACAAAACAAAATTAACAACAATTTTGTTTAACAAAATTGTTTAATGTTTAGTAAAATAAAGTAGCCAAGAAAGTGTGTCTCCATTTTATAAACCGGCTGGAAAATTCCATTAATATAAGCAATCCAAGTAACCTTTTGTAACGCTGGCTGATGTTTTAAAATATACCTCATTGAAAAGAATCATTAAAAGAAATAAAAATCATGTTTCATGTAAATATTATTTATTCCAGAAGAAATTTACTTTTGATGAATATATGATTTAAACACTTTTATACATCAGGCATTCCAAAATTAAGCCTTAATTGCATAGTCTGAACTATATTTTTCCTTTTTCCACTGTAAAAAGTCTTATGAAAATAAGTTTTACAATTTGTTTAAATTTTTTTATTTTCATAAAATTTGTAATTAAATTCTGTAATATATAATATGACCTATTTCAGTTGATTAGTTATTACTGTTGATTAGTTAGGTACTGAGTAAAATGTAAAATAGGGGCAATTTTCTTGCTTCAAATAAATATTTTTTCATTATTCATAAATAAATTGCTTTTATAGTCATGTGCATTATAATCATTTCTATCCATTAGTTTTTTTTAAGTAAATTTTTATATGCATAGCCATATCTATTTTTTTACTATATGCCTTTATAAAAATCCCTATTAAAATAAAACCAATCTTTTTTGTAAAATATTTTAAGAAAATCCAGAATTGAATGCTGATTAATTTTGCATAAATCATGCCAAAATTCCTTTTATGAGTTGTTTGGCAAAAAAGTTCTAAAGTAATTTTTTTGGCTGATCATAGTGAAAAAATAGCTGGGCCTCTGGGTGTAAATTAGTTTTTCAGGTGGGAACCCTGAAAGGGTTAAAGCTAGTAATGCATCTATTATCATTAAAAATGATGGGAGTAGAACTAACGGCATTGTTTAGAACATCTCTGAAATGCTCAGCCCACCTAGCCATGACAGAACCCTCACCTTCAATTACCTTACCTTGTTTTCTTTCAATCCATGTATTCCATTTTTATCATCCATGTATTCATTCCTATTTTTTATGACACAAAACATTAACTATCTGGTACAGCTCTCTGCTGTTGTGCTGTTTAAAGTGTTTTCTTGGCTTTGTTAGCCAAGCCATCAATCCAAAGTTTCCCATCAACTGTTAGCTGATTCTTTACACGTTTATTCAGCTCTCTGTAATGCTTTCTGTTAGGACTAGTAGGGTACTTATTAAAAACATTTCTGCAGTTCTGTCTTTCCAAAATAAGCTCCAGTGCCTTATCACTCAACTAATTTTGCTTCCTCTGCCCTTTTTTACCTAAAAGAGTTAATTAATATAATCTATCATATTCTTATGCAGTCCATCTGGTGAAGCCCATGTGTACTTATGTATGTCATGGTGTTTGTAATAAGTGTTAGTTATTCTCAAACCATGAAGTTTTCTTACATGTAGGAGACATTGCAGCTTCCTATACCAAAAGTGCCTATCACTCCTCCCCAAAAGTCTGAATCAATACCAACTTTGGCATTGAAATCACCTAGAACAAGGGTAATATCTCCTATTTTGGCAGAATTCAAAATATCCTGAAGTTGTCCATAAAACTTATCCTCATCTGCATCTTCAGTGGGGGCATAACTCACTGAAGTCGAAATAGGGAACCTACATTCAACAGGCGATAAAATGATAAAAAGTCTTAAGATTCAGACTAGAGTAAGGCAGATTTCTTGTGTAAGATGCAAGTTCCATCTTAGAAAAAAAAAAAAAATCCGAAACAGACCCTTCAGGATCTGTTTGTCCCAACTCCCTCCCTGCTGTCTTGCTTCTTACTGAAGCCAACATGGAATCTCTTTCTCTGAGGAGACCTAATATTCTCTTCCAATATTCAGAATGATCTGTAAACAAAGAGCCAACCCAATGATTGAATAGATTTTGAGTAATAAACTGAGGAAAGCATGTTCTGTTTATTACGTTATAGGATGTTTCATTCTGTTCAAAGACTGAGAAAACCTCCAGCTATCAGTGGACCAATGGGATGATATTCCCTCCTAGACTTTTAAAGAAATTTCTCATTTTCCTATAATACAGGATATTTCTACTAAGAAAGTCAAGATAGTTATGTACTCAAGATTTTAGTAGCAGAAACTTTAATTGAAACAAGGTATGCTTCCTTTACTAAAATTTTTTACTGATGGTTCTGTGAACAAGGATTAGCGAAGAGCAGAAACTGTAGTTTGGATCCCATTTTGCAGCTAGACTACTGGATCAAACAGAAGTTTTCATAATTGAATTATGAAACTTTCATAGAACCATAGAGATTGTGTAAAATGGGCATTGATCTAAATTGTGACAAAGCCTATTATTTGACTTCCAGTCAGATATTCAATTTTTACAAGGATACCTGGGAAAATCTAGCAACAAACTTACTATAGTATTTTGCAGTTGGTGAGTCAAATGATGGTAAAAGGTATCATGTTTAGCTTATAGTAGGTTCTGGGCCACCTGAGAATTGGATAAAGTAAATTTTTGAGAGAATAGCCAAAGATGCATTTATTACATGAAAACAATTTAATTTCACAATTAATTACTATACTACACAATCTAATTAAAATTGAGAAGTGTGCTATACAACACATTAGAGTCAAGTAACCAATATCTTATGAGCAGTCATGCTCTTATATAAAGGTTCTTAGTTGACATATTCTAAAAGCTTGCCTTTTCCTTGTAAAGGTGCTATAGAAAAGTAAAAAACCATAGTTACCAGTTCGTAATATGAAGATGATGTTGATATTTACTGGCACAGGTACAGAGGCTGTATTTTCCTTCTGTTGTTGTTTGAAATATTTTGACCAATCTTATGAAATGCCTGAGTCAACGTCTATAAGATGCTGCTGCACTAGTATGGACTGCCTGTTGTAAAGCAATATTACTTTTGATACACTTAGATCTAAATATCAGCTTCCATATACCAGTCCTTTTAAGCAAGCTCTTGCTGTTTCCTCATTGGAGGGTCTCACTTTTTCACACAACTTCTTACTGACTTACTCAACGGTTTTTTGCACATTCCACAGCTTGTTGGTTTTCTCTTTCTAAGAAGGCATGTTACAGTTTCGATTTTGAGAGCAGCAAAGACACATAGAATGATGGGATAAATGATAAAAACAATTCTGCGAATATTGAAATAGGTTTATGGCAGAAAAGAGTGTAAAATGGGGAAAAAATGGCAGTACGTACTTCGTAATTATTTCCAAAATCTGCCATTTTTAAAAATAGCAATTTTTTGTTAATTTTAGGAGATTTCCAAAACTTCAAGGAAAAATTTGTTGATAATAGTTCAAATCAAACTTGTGAGCTTAAATAAGAAAGTTGCCTCAGCAAAGTGGAATGTTAACAAACGAATCGGCAATTCCATTTCGTGTTTCTAAGAAATGGCAATCAGATGGCTTTAACAAATTATTTATATTTTAGTTTAATAAAATATGCATCAAATGAAAAAAGAAAATATTATTTTTCAGACTTGAATTGCACATTTTTGAAAGATATATCTGAGAAAATTTTCCATCAGCAATTTCTTTTTAAAATCGAAGTTTCATGTGTTGTACAAAAACTAATGACGTCCTTGACTTCATTTCAGATTCTGTCAATGTCTTAAGTTCAATGGAAAACTGGAAAGGGGCTAAGATTTAATGAAATATTAAATTTTTACACAATAGGACTTAGTTCCATTTTTAATTAAATCGAAATAATTTCATAAGTAGTATTTAGAATTTGTAATTTTTATATCAAGTTTTTGCCAGTGTTGTCATATTAAACTTTTTCATAGCAGTATCCAACGGAAATTGATCTGGAATGGTTTAAACTTAATTTCAGTGGTTGAACTTTATTTGCTTCAAAATGTTTTTAATTTTTTTCCCAGTTCTTAGTCCTTTTTTAGTTATATATTTTTCAATTTTTATGTAAAGTATCTTATTTTTGAAGCAAAATAATTGTTTTTTTATTAGTACCAAGTACTAGAGTGTGCTGATTGGCAACAAAATTTTGAAAAAATTAAATATTTAAGTATTGATGGAAATATAATGAATTATTTATATTAAAATAATGAAATGGTTTAAAAAGATGATAAAATTAATATTTTAAACAATTTTACTGAAGTTAAAATGGAAAAATATTTTAAAACATCATAATTGAAAATAAAAGTTTATAAATTTTACCTGTTTTGACCACCTGAAAGCCCATTGTCTGTCAGATGGAAAGCTAAGTCATGACCCCATGGGTGGGAGAGCCATATCCTGTGCATGTTAAAGAAAGTGCTGGATTACCTTGAGGGAGGCTTCCATTTATCACCTAACAAATGTCCAGTGGGACCTCTTCCCCCAACCTTCTCTGAGCCATTGAGGTTCTTGTAACCTGGCCATTTAACCCATTGTGTGCAAAAAATATGGTGCTCAGAGATAAAACAGCTCAACATGGAAAACACAGTTTATTTTATGCTTCACACACATCCACAAACCTGCCCTACTCCATCTCAATAATGTGACTAGCCAAACCCCCATGCTGGCTATAAATAGGTCAGATACCTGCCTGTCATATAGGATACCTGGACTGTTATGATTTTGTAAACACAGTGACATGAGCTAGTTTAATCATGGACAGATAGTTGGTGTAAGGAAGATGGGGTACTCCATATCTACGACTGCAGAATTTCTGGGATTTCTGCATGTGACCATCATGTGGGTAGCCAGGACTACAATAAAACTGGAAAAACCTACAGCTGCCAGGAAAAATGTTGCTGTAACTGTGATGTTCCAGGTGAGTGCTGCCTCCCAAACGTAATATCAAAATGGAGGACCCCATAGTGAAGTTGATAACATCGGCATTCAGCGATGGGACTACTACAAAGGTTTGTGCAAAGACCATTTAATGTACAATGGCACAACTGTGCTATGGCAGCTGACGTCCACATTGAGTACCCTTGTTAATAGC
The DNA here is from genome assembly GCA_038380435.1 of Ryuthela nishihirai. NCBI lineage: Eukaryota > Metazoa > Arthropoda > Arachnida > Araneae > Heptathelidae > Ryuthela > Ryuthela nishihirai. The sequence goes on along the minus strand of JAWZYU010000023.1, from coordinate 340,869 downwards.
ATGAGGCTGCAGTGGGCTAAGGAACATTGCCAATGGACTGTTGAAGACTAGAAACAGGTAGCTTGGTCCGACGAATTGAGGTTCCAACCATAACATGCTGATGGGGAGGTTGCATGTGTGGTGTAGACTACACGAGGCCATGGACCCTAACTATCAAGTCGGGGTGTTAGAGCCAGGTTGAGATGGTGTAATGTTGATGTGGACCACACTTGTGCTCCATTGTACTTATTGAGAATATCACTGCACAAGGCTGTGTTGACGTGCTCTCTGACCACTTAACCCATTCATGGCTATTTCCCACAGCAGAATGCCTCCTTTTAACAAGATTATGCCCCATCTCGTTGCTTCCATTTGGTGAAGGACTCTTTATGGATGGCTGTCCTGGAATCGTGGTCTGCAATGCCACCTAAACATTTCTAACACCTGGTAGAGCCATGATTGGTAAGATTGGATGAACCGTCCACTAATTGGGATTGCTGCTGGGAATTTTAAGGATCTGTGGAGAGTGTGGAGAAATAGGCATATGCACCTAAAGAGTAAAATTTGACTGTATAATAGTTTGGTTCTTTCTAGGGTTAGTTACGGTAGTGAAACTTGATGCTTTTGATTCTAGATGTTTATGCAGTATCTTGAGCATTAGTTGGTTCAACATTGTAAGTAATGATAAAGTTAGGCAAAGGAGTTGGCAACCTCCTTTTGAGCAGCATATTGTGCAGAGAGAAACTCCATTGGTTTGGCCATGTTGCCCTTATACATAATTATAGATTAGTGAATAGGGTTATGAAAAGTGTGCCTAAAGACCTCAGAAAGAGGGAAAGACCTAAGGTGTGATGGACAGACAATGTCAAACAGGACCTTGTTATAATTGGTGTCCAGTGGCCAGATGCAGGAGATGTAGCTCGGGAGAGATATGCTTGGAGAACTAAATTGCACCATCAGGTTGGACTTCCTTAGCCCATGACTGCTTGAGGATGATGATGAGTTATTTGGGGGGGGGGGGGGGGGGAAGTTCTAAAGTAAACTCTTTTTTTGACAGTATAATTGAAAAAAAAAAAGCCTGACCATCTTATATAATTTAGTTTTCTAGGCTTGGCATAGTAAGAGTTAATGAACTAGTTAAATGTTGTACTATATGAAAATTTCTGTAAATAAAAGCTTCAGTTATAGAGTTTTTCTATTTTTATTCCCATTTTAATACTAATAATTTTAAATTTGAGGTGATCTTAGATTTTAGTAAATGTTCTTGACTGTATTACCTAGATATGGCAGTTTCAGATGAATTAAGGCATTTGGAGTTATATCTCTTAGATGAGTTTCAGAAAGGGAGAAGGGTTGCCGATCTTTATGAACTTGTTCAGTATGCTGGCAACATAATTCCACGTCTGTATGTTATTTTCTCCAATTTTTTATGTGTTATGAGAATGCAGCGTTTTTTTTTATGTTAGATTACAAAATTACATGCATCTGCTTTTTAGGTAACTGAAAATTTATGCTCTTCCATACTTTAATAAAAGTGTCCACATTGTTTGGGTACACATGTCCAGTTTATAGCTATGTAGATTTGTAATATGCATTTTAATGAAGTGGGTGCATTCCATATGTCATTTTATTTTCAGATAATTATTAGATGTAGGTAGCTAGGTTTTACAGACAACTTCAGGATATTTTGAATTCTGTCAAGAAAGGAGATATTACCCTTGTTCTTGGTGACTTCAATGCCAAAGTTGGTACCGACTCTGACCTTTGGGGAGGAGTAATAGGCCCTTTTGGTATTGGTAGCTGCAATGGCAATGGGCAACGTCTCCTACAGGTAAGTAAACTAAATGGTTTCAGAATAACTAACACATATTACAAACACCGCGACATACATAAATACACACGGGTTTCACCTGATGGGCTGCATAAGAATATGATTGATTATATATTAATTAACAGCAAATGGGCTAGTTCTGTTAGAAATACCAGGGCATATAGGGGAGCTGAAATGGGATCTGACCATTACCTTGTTAAAAGTGTCTTGCAACTTAAACTTAAAAAGTGTTGTGCTAGGGTTAAAAAATTTACCTTTAATACTGAAGCTCTGAAAGACCCAGTTATAGCTAAAGCTTACCATGATAGGTTACTTAGTCATTATGACAGTCATGGTTTGCTTAATACTGAAGTTGAGGAAGAATGGGGCCATTTTAAACAGGCTTTTTTGGAAACTAACAGTACTCTTTTAGGGAAAAAGGAGCAGAGGAGGCAGAATTATTTAAGTGATAAGGCACTTGAGCTTATTTCAGAAAGAAGGAACTGCAGGAATGTCCTTAATCAGTACCCTACTAGTCCTAATAGAAAGCATTACAAAGAACTTAATAAACGTGTAAAGGATCAGTTAGCTACTGATAAGAATCTTTGGCTTGATGGCCTTGCTGACAAAGCTGAGGAAGCAGTTAGACAGCACAACAGCAGAGAGCTGTACCAGATAGTTAATGTTTTGTGTGGTAGAAAACGAACAGGTATACCGGGATTGAAGGATAAACAAGGCAAGGTTATAGAAGGTGAGGATTCTGTCATGGCTAGGTGGGCTGAGCATTTCAGTGATGTTCTAAACAATGTGGTTAGTTCTACTCCCATTGTTTGCAATGATGATAGATGCATGGTTGGCTTTAATGTTGGCCCTATAACACAATCTGAAGTTAGTTTGGCTATTTCTAAGCTTAAACTTCATAAATCCCCAGGGGTGGATGAAATTACTACGGAAATGCTTAGAGCTGGGAATGTTTCAGTTACCATTTGGATGACTGAAATTTTGAATAACTTTTATGATAAAGGCATGGTTCCTAAAGATTTTACCAGAGCTATTATTATCCCTATTTTCAAAAAAGGTGATCGCAGTTCTTGTGATAACTATAGGGGTATCAGCCTACTCTCTGTTCCAGGTAAAGTTCTTTCCATGATTGTGCTTAATAGAATTAAGAATCTGGTTGACAGGCAATTGCGTGATGAGCAATGTGGATTCAGAAGTGGTAGGGGATGTGTAGATCAGATATTTTCACTTAGGCAGATTCTTGAGAAATGTTTAGAGTTTCAGAAACCTTTGGTTGCTAGCTTTGTTGATTTCAAAAAGGCTTTCGACTCTGTTGACCGTCATAATTTGTGGTTGATTGTGAGATCATATGGTATACCAGACAAGTTAGTTAACATAATGAAAGCTCTCTATAATAACACTGAGTCATGTGTGAGGGTTGGTAAGTCTTATAGCAATTGGTTTAGCATTACTTCTGGTGTTCGACAAGGGTGCATTTTGTCTCCTTTTCTCTTTAGTTTGGTTGTTGATTATGTTATGCGAAATTCACTTCAAGGGAAAGCTTTTGGCCTTAAATGGGCTGGAGATTCGAAAATTTCTGATTTAGATTATGCTGATGATTTAGCCCTTTTGGCAAATGATGTTGATGAGATGAACTCTTTCATTCGAACTGTTGATGAGACTGGTAGTACAGTAGGTTTGGTTATAAACAGAGAGAAAACTAAAGTGATGAAAATTGGTCAGGCAGGTTGTGATTCAGTTAATCTGAATGGTTGCAGTCTTGAGCAGGTGTCACAGTTTAATTACCTTGGGAGCTGCGTAACTGATACTGGTGATGTGCGGCATGAGATTAACAGACGAATAGGTATTGCTGCCGGGACTTTTAAGAATCTATGGAGATTGTGGAGAAATAGGCGTATACACCTAAAGACTAAAATTAGACTGTATAATAGTTTGGTTCTTTCTAGGGTTAGTTATGGTAGTGAAACTTGGACGCTGTGTAAGTAAGATAACAGGAAACTAGATGCTTTTGATTCTAGATGCTTGCGCAGTATCTTGGGTATTAGGTGGTTTAACTTTGTAACTAATGATGAGGTTAGGCAAAGGAGTCTGCAACCTCCTTTAAGCAGCATATTGTGCAGAGAGAGACTCCGCTGGTTTGGCCATGTTGCCCGTATGGATAATTATAGATTGGCGAATAGGGTTATGAACAGTGTGCCTAGAGGCCTCAGAAGGAGGGGGAGACCCAGGATGCGGTGGGCAGACAATGTCAAACAGGACCTTGTTAGAATTGGTGTACAGTGGCCAGATGCAGCAGATGTAGCTCAGGACAGATATGCTTGGAGAATTAAACTGCGCGGTCTGGTTGGACCTCCGTAGCCCATGGCTGCTTGAGGATGATGATGATGAGGTAGTCAATGGAAGTATACCTATGCACCCGTCTACTGTTATGATACATAGAACTGGCCAGGCCTAGCACCTAATGTCTGACCCCACCTTCTCAAGGTGCAGGCTGTTAGTACTTTCAACAGAGATACTCTCTTGTGGAAGGGAACAGAAGGTGAGGGCTGACAGATCAGTGTGGCCTACTGATCTGGGCAACTATGGCTACATTTTTCTTCCCTGCTGAGGAGTGGCCAACCACCAACCACAGTGTCCTAGTGCTGACCATATATATCAACTGGAATTGAATAATGGCCCTGAGCTTAATTATGGATCCTGAATTTGCTGCACTGGTGGGCTTCTGTGTAAGAAAAATCTTCCACTGTGTTTTCTGTTTGTGGGTTGACAGCCCCAAGTGAATAGATTGACAGGGTATGTTTATCAGCTGGTGGATAATCCTAAGCAGAGGTCATCGCAGGCACCTGAACTCTTTGCTTCTACTGGCATCGTCAAATTCTACATTGGGGGAAGTCTTCCAGTGTAGATGGCTTCAGCCTTTAGTGGTGGGGGAACGGATCTTTGCCCCATGTCTGCGATTAGGGGGCTGTTTGATAATGTCGCCATTTCTTCTCTCAATAAACATAGTTTCTTTAAACATCTCACTAACCATTTTCTCTCCATAGGTAGTTGGAATGTGAGGACTCTTCAGAGAGCTTTTTCTCTTGATGTCCTCACACAAAAATTCTATCGTTATAATCTAGATATTCTCGGCTTGCAAGAGACCAGATGGACAGATAAAGGTCAGATTCTTAAAAATAATCTTAAATTTCTCTTTTCAGGGAGGGATGACAATAAGCATCACCAAGGCATGGGTCTGCTTCTCAGCAGACATGCTAGTGATGCTCTTCTAGGATATGAGTGCATTAATGAAAGGTTTCTTACAGCAAAATTTCACACAAGCATTAAAGACTTGAATGTTATCTGCTGTTATGCCCCCACTGAGGATACCGATGAGGATGAGAAGGATAGGTTTTATGAACAACTTCAGGATATTTTGAATTCTGTCAAGAAAGGAGATATTACCCTTGTTCTGGGTGACTTCAATGCCAAAGTTGGTACTGACTCTGACCTTTGGGGAGGGGTTATAGGCCCCTTTTGGTATTGGTAGCTCCAATGGCAATGAGCAATGCCTCCTACAGGTAAGTAAATTTAATGGTTTGAGAATAACTAATACTTATTACTAACACTGTGGCATACCTCAATACATGTGGTTTCACCAGATGGGCTACATAAGAATATGATTGATTATATATACTAGCTGAACTGTACTTTGGGCTGCCTGGGTGTCACTTTTAATCTATACATTCTTATTTTCACTGCACTAAAGGGAAATTTTATAACTACTACCCCCCCCCCCCTACTCTGTCACTTTTGCACAGATTCACTGCAAAAAAAAAATTTTTTTTTTCCATGTTTGCTTGGGTCATTGCTGGTGTCAGTGTGCTCTCATAGCCTCTGGCTTAGTTTCTACCTAAATCATTAAGATTTTTATTTCTGTTACGACAGATTTTTCTGCCCTATGGCTCCTGTGATACTTGACTGCAAGGTCCAAATTTACTGCACAGCAATTCTTGTGTCCCGCGGTGATTGGTGTAGAAATCAGATTCTTACTTGTCCCGTGGCTTCATTTGTACACAAATTGTCATAGCTCAGGTCTCACCTTTAATCTGCACATTCCATTGTTTATTGTACTAAAAGTTAGTTTTGTGAGTATCCCCCCCCCCCCTGATATTTTAGCACAGTTTAAACATGAAGAATTTCCAGGTGTTGCAAAGGTCATTGCTGACTTGGCACATGCTCTCATAGTCTGTGTCTTCGTAGGAAACTATCGAGATTTTTATTTCGACAGATTTTAGCATTCTGTAATTTCTAATGTACTTGACTGAAAGGTTCCAAATTTCATAGCCGTTTTCCCTAGCTGCAATGTGACACCTTAATAATTCCTATTGAGGGGGATACTCACACAATTTACTTTTAGTGCAGTGAAAATAAAAATAGATTAGAGTACCTCCCCCCCCCCCAACACTTTAGTACAGATTTTCAATAGGAAGAAATTTTTCCGGTGTTTGCTTGGATCATTGTTGATGTTGGTGAGCTCTCTCATAGCCTGTGGCTTAGTTTCTGCGTAAGCTGTCGAGATTTTCATTTTCATTACCACAGATTTCACTGCCTTATGGGTTCCTGTGATATTTGTCTACATGATCCAAGTTTCCTGCACAGTGTTCCCCGTGTACCCTGGTGATTAGTTTAAAAATTAGGTTCCCATTTGACCTGTGGCTTCATTTCTACACATATTGTGACATCTTGTGTCTCACTTTTAATCTGCATATTCTGTTTCCTATACTAAAGGTTAGTGAGGAATAAATATTGATCAGCACAACTACAGGCAAAATAGATGTTATATACCAGATAGGATATAAGCAGGTTATTCTCAGAAAAATTGCTAAAATATATAAACATAAAAAAATTCTTAATATTCCCACCCCCACCTAAACAACCCCCTTTCCAACAAAAATATGCATGTGCACATTTCATAACAATTTAACTTATACCATTAAAAACATTTTAAAAGAATGCAAATTAACTTTATGAATAGCTATGACCCATACAATACATAAATTAGTAATTAATGATCGAGATGATATATCACTGCAGCTGGAATTTAATTTCTCTTAAGGATGCAATAGTTATCTTGGATATAGCTACCAACATTTTAATCAGCAATTATAAGAATTATAAGAACCCTTGAAGGATTGTCTCAGTTTAATTATCTTGGGAGCTGTGTAACAGATACTGGTGATATGTGGCATGAGATAAGCAGAATAATAGGGATTGCTGCTGGGACTTCTAAGAATATCTGGAGAGAGTGGAAAAATAAATGTATACACCTAAAGACTAAAATTAGACTTATAATAATTTGATACTTTCTAGGGTTAGTTATGGTAGCGGAAATTGGACACTTTGTAAACAAGATAACAGGAAACTGAATTCCTTTGCTTCTAGATGATTATGCAGTATCTTGGGCATTAGATCAACTTTTTAAGTAATGATAAGGTTAGGCAAAGGAGTTGGCAACCTCCTTTAAGCAGTATATTGTGCAGAGAAAGATACTGTTGGTTTGGCCATGTTGCCTGTATGCATAACTGCAGATTAGTGAATAGGTTTATGAACAGTGTACTTAAGGGAAGGTAACTAAATATCCCCATTTTCCAGGAGCAATCCCTGGATTTATTGCCTGGTCCCCAGAAGTGTCAATGGAATTCAGTTTTAGATATTTTTCAAATAGGATACTGATGTACAGATTGAGCAGATATTTGATAATAGATAGTAGTGTCAACACTGTTATAAAACATTTCAGCCGAAATGCAGCTGACGGAAAATTTAAGGCTAGAAGCATCATCAAAATGTGCTGATTAGCACCTAATGTCTGCTTCCTCATGGTGCAGGCCATTAGTACCTTTCAAAAGAGATATTCTCTTTTGGGAAGGAACAGAAGGCAAGGGCTGCCAGTTCAGTGTGGCCTACTGATCTGTTCATCTATGGAACTTTTTTTTTCATCCCTGCTGAATAGTGGTCAACTTCACAGGTTCCTGGTGCTAACCATTTATACTCACTAGACTGCACTGGTTTGTGGATTTGAGCTTGATTATGGATCCTGGACTTACTGCACTGGTGGGCCTCTGTTGATGGAGAATCTGTCGCTTTGTTTTCTGTTTTCTTGTGGGTTGCCAGTCCTAAGTGAACAGAGGCACGGGATACCTTGTATCAGCTGGTGGATAATCCTGATCAGAGGCCATTGCAGGTACCTGAACATTCACTTAGCTAGTTGGACATCGTCAATCCTAAACTGGAGAAATGTGTTTCAGGCATGCCATATGGCTCTTGAAAAGGTAGTGCTTGAAGTTCCCACCAGCATCGATCACTTCATCCTTTAGCAGAGGAGGGACAGGTCTTTGCCCCCTGCCTGTAATCAGGGAGCTGTTTGATATTTTTGGCCCTACCTATCTTGACCTAGTTTCTTTAAAAATCCTACTGATCATTTTTTCTCTGCAGGTATGTGGAAGCATGAGGACGTTATATAGAGGTTATTCTTTTGATGTCCTCACGCAGGAATTCCAGCATTATAACCTACATATTCTAGGCTTGCAAGAGACCATATGAGCAGGTAAAGGTGAGATACTTAAAAATAACTTTAAATTTATCTTTTCAGGTAGGGAGGATGGAAAGCATCTCCAAGGTGTAGGTTTGCTTCTCAGCAGACATGCCAGTGATGCTCTTCTAGGATATGACTGCATTAATAAAAGATTTCTTAGAGCAAAATTTAAAACAAAAATTAAAGACTTGAATGTTATCTGTTGTTATGCCCCCACAGAGGACTGATGCGAACGAGAAGGATATGTTTTACAGCCAGCTTCAGGATATTTTGAATTCTGTGAAGAAGAGATATTTCTCTTGTGTTAGGTGACTTCAATGCTAAAGTTGGTACTGACTCTGACCTTTGGGCAGAAGTTTTAGGTCCCTTTGGCATTGGTAGTTCCAATGGCAATGGGGAATGTCTCCTACAGGTAAGTAAACTTAATGGTTTACGAATAATTAACACATACTACAAAACACCGGGACATTTATAAATATACATGGGTTTCACCTGATGGTTTTCACAGGAATATGATATTATATTTTAATTAACAGCAAATGGGTCAGTTCATTTAGGAATACCAGATCATGAGGGGAGCTGAAATTGGGTCTGACCATTACCTGGTCAAAAGTGTCTTGCAATTGAAGCTTAAGAAATGTTCTGCTAAGGTTAAAAAAAATTAGCTGTAACACTGAATGCCTGAAAGATCCTGATTTAGCCAAAACATATGATGATAGGCTACATAGTCATTATGACAATTGTGGTTTGGTTACTTTTGAAGTTGAGAAAGACGGATCAGTTTAGACAGGCTTTTCTTGAAACCAACAGTACTCTTTTGGGTAAAAGGGAACAGAAGAAACAAAATTATTTGAGTGATAAGGCTATGGAACTTGTTTCTGAAAGAAGGAAGTGCAGGATTAATTCCAACGAGCTTAATAAACAGGTAAAGTATCATTTAACAGCTGATAAGAATCTTTGGCTTGATAGCTTGGCTGACAAAGCTGAGGAAGCAGTTAGATTGCACAACAGCATGGGGTGTACCAGCGTCCCATGGCTCAGTGGTTAGCACGCTTGGCTACCGATCTAAGGGACCTGGGTTCTAGCCCCAGATAAGGCATGGATGTATGTGTCGTTTTTCTGCTGAGGTCCTGCCATCCTCTCAGACCTTCTACTATGGCATATAAACTGACAGGCTCCTGTCAGACCTCTGTGGCAAGCAGGTGCTTGAGGGGGTATTTATTTTATTTGTTTTTTTTATGCAGGAGGAAACAGACAGGTACACAGGGATTAAGGAATAAACATGGCAAGGTGGTTGAAGGTGATGGCTAGTTGAGCTGAGCATTTCAGAGAAGTTCTTAATAATGTGATTATTTCTACTTACATTGTTTGTAATAAGGGTAGATGCATTACTGGTTTTAATGATAGCCCTATATCACATTCCAAATTCACTTTGGCAATCTCTAAATTAAAAATTATTAATTAAATCCCTAGAGGTACACGAAATCATCATTGAAATACTTATAGCTGGGAACATTTGTGTTGTCATATGGCTGACTGAAATTCTGAATGTTTTTTGTTATAAAGATGTTCCTAAGAATTTTACTAGAGCTATCATTGTTCCAATTTTTAAAAAAGGTCATTGCAGTTCTTGTGATAATTATAGGGGAATTAGTTTACTTTCTGTTCCAGGTAAAGTTCTGTGCATGATTATACTTAATAGAATTAAGAATTTGGTTGATGGACAACTGCGTGATAAACAGTGTGAATTCAGAAGTGATAGGGGATGTATTGATGAAATATTTTCACTTAGGCAGATTCTTGAGAAATGTTTAGAGTTTCAGAAACCTGTGGTTGCGAGATTTGATTTCAAAAAGGCTTTCGACGTGGTTGATTGTGAGATTGTATAGCATACCAGATTAGTTAGCATAATGAAAGCGTGCTGGCAGGAGAAATGCCATTTTATGATTCTCCCTCTTCAATCTGTGGGCGACATTGCTGGGGCTGATGCCTTCGTTGCTTGCCAGTGAACGCTGTCCCGTAGAGAAAGCAGGGGAGAATATTTTAATGCGTGTCTGCCTGTGTCCATTGCTGACCAGTGGACGCCTACCTTGATTGTGTTTTTTAAACTAGTTGTTTCTGATGGGATTAGTCCCTGAGGATTTTTTATACTCTGGGTCGGCTGTGAATTGTTTACAGTTTTCATTTTTATGCTTGTATAAGAATAGTGTGTTCTGGGGATAGGTACTGATGATGGCACTGACCAACATTTGATGTATAAATTTATGCGCAGTTAGGAAAATATGTCTTAGATACTATTTCTTCTGGGGGTTTTCATTTTATTTGTGAACATAATTCTATGCTTAGGAATAAGTGTTTTATGATTGTATTCTTTACTCAGCATATTCTGGTGTGGTCTCTTCACTGCTAATAATATGATTGTTACGGTTATTATTTGTAAAATTTTCCAAGAAGTATAATATTCTTTCTTTGTGATATTGAAATGCATTTTTTATTAGTTTAAATCGCATATTTAGCTGGGTTTTTTGTATGGAAGTAATTTTAAGAAACTTGGCATATTTCTAGAAGAATTAAAATTTTCCGTCACTGCTAGTAGTCCAGAAGTCTAGCATTCCATCAAGACATAATGCATTATTGTATTGCATTTAAAATGCTGCTTGAGTATTGTAAACTGCAGAACTGCTGTGCTCCGATTTTTCATTCTTTCAAATCATAATTTTTGTCGTGCAAGGTTGGCAGCTCTGTTCTTTGCATGATTGTGCTTAATAGAATTAAGAAACTTGTTCACAGAGTGTTATGAACAATTATGAATTCAGAAATGGTAGGGGATGTGTTGATCATATTTTTTCACTTAGGAAGATTCTTGAGAAATTTTTAAGAGTTTCAGAAACCTGTGGTTACTAGCTTCATAGATTTCAAAAAAGCTTTTGGCAACAAGGGTGCATTTTGTCCCCCTTTCTCTTTAGTTTGGTTATTGATTATGTTATGCAAAATTCTTTGCGAGGGAAAGATTTTGGCCTTAAATGATCTAGAGATTTTGAAATTTCTGATTTAGATTTTGCAGATGATTTGGCTTTGTTGGATAATGATGTTGATAAGACGAATTCTTTCATTAGGGCTGTTGATGAGACTGGTAATAGAGTTGGGTTGGTGATAAACAGAGATAAAACTAAAGTGATGAAAATTGGTCAGGCAGTTGGTGCTTCAGTCACTCTGAATTTTTGCACCTTTGATCAAGTGTCTCTGCCTAATTATCTTGGGAGTTATGTAACAGATACTGATAATGTGCAACATGAGATTAACAGGTGAATAGGGATTGCCTCAGGGACTTTTAGGAATATGTGTAAAGTGTGGAGAAATAGGTGTATGCACCTAAAGAGTAAAATTAGACTGTATAATAGTTTGATTCTTTCTAGGGTTAGTTGTGGTAGTAAAACTTGGACGCTTTGTAAATAAGAATAGGAAACGATGCTTTTGATTCTAGATGCTTACGCAGTATCTTGTGTATTAGGTGGTAATGAAGAGGTTATGTAAAGGAGTCTGCAACCTCCTCTGAGCAGTATATTGTGCAGAGAGAGATTCCATTGGTTTGGTCATGTTGCTCATAAGGATAATTGTAGATTAGCAAATAGGGTTATGAACAGTGTGCCTAAATGCCTCAGAAAGAGGGGGAGACCTAGGATGCTGTGGGCAGACAATGTCAAACAGGAACTTGTTAGAATTGTTGTGCAGTGGAGAGATGCATCAGATATAGCTCAGGACAGATATGCTTTGAGAACTAAATTGCATAGTCTGGATGGACCTCTGTAGCCCATGGCTGTTTGAGGATTATGATGGTTGGACCTCTGTAGCCCATAATTTCTTGAAGGTGATGATGACTCAGTCGATCTTAGAGGTTGCACAGGTAATCACTATCTTTACTGCTTATGACATTTTGATTTTAAGATTTTGATGTAATTTACTATTCACTAACAAATAGAATGTGCATAACAGATTCTACTTGTGGCTTTTGAGCAACAGCAGATTTTTTTCAGTACAAGAACAATATTAAAGTCTAATTATACAGTCAGTGTAAAATTTTGTAATGTTTTAGGAATAAAAGCATGTGGTATTTATAAATTCCATTGGAATTTTGCTAAATGAAACTTTAATTATGTCTACACTGTTTTGTAATGTCATGTGACAAAGTTTCAAAATCTAACTATTCTATGGGAATCTTTGATGATTACTACACTGATGAAAAAAAGTTATGAACATAATGACTGGCTAGAATTTAATGAAATTAGCTAGAGAGGTGCATCAGACCATGGATGGAACATATGTGAAAAGGAATGCCATGTGAACAGTGTGTGTGCAGGCATATGCAAAACGCCATTCACATAAAGCATACTATAAAAGAGAGCATAGATACAGCACTCAACTTGTCATACCTCACATGCTGTAAAGCCTTTCAGTTTGCAAGAAGTGTTGGAGAATCTCAAATGAACACCACGAGTCACTTGGAGGATTCAGAGAGGTGGACAGGCATTGGTAGGATATTGGCAGGACAGACTCAAGGTGTGGTAGCCAAAGCACATAGTGTTTATTGTATGGCCATCTGCAAGCTATCAGGAATCTAAGAATGTATCTGTATGACCAGTTCTGGGCTGATCAAGGGTCACAACATCCCAGGAGATCCCAAACCGATATGTTTTAACAGTGAGAAGGCATACGGTGATGACAGCCAGACAACTCAATGTTGTGCTTACCTGTGCTTGAGCATGATATTGTCAAGGGGAACTGTATCCAGACAACTTCGTGAGAGTTGTCTGGATACAGTTCCCCTTGACTATGCTAGGAGACCGATGGTTTGCCTCCCTCTCTCAAAGAAGATCTGGGAGGACTTCGTGCAGGCAGCATCATATCTGGACCAAAAAGCAGTGGGCTCACGATGCACAGATTAGTCCTCTTTTAGTCTGGCTGCTGATTCCAAACATGGGCTCATCTGAATAGAATGCAGAATGCACAACCATCCTTGCAACATCTAGGAATGAGACCATTATGGAGGAGAGGAGGTCTTTTTTGGGAGGCATCGTGCTGGATGGCTGTACACCACTCATTGTGTTTGAGGGTGGCACATACATGCTCAAAGGTACTTAGAGGATATCCTTGAGCCCTATGTAAGGCTTTTTATGGGTGCTTTGGCCCTGAGTTCATTTTTATGGATGGTAATTCTAACCATCATGAGTCTTGGTTGGTTGATGATTACTTTGAGAGAGAGAGAGGATAACCACAGGATGGAGTGGCTTGCCAGGTTTTACCTTACAGGATTACAGGTCTTAATCTTATTGAGCATGTCTGTGATGCTCTTGGTAGATGCATTGATGTTCTTCAGCCCCCTCTCATAAGCCTTTTAGAGCTGCAATTTGCACTAACAGTGTAATGATCCAAAGATTATTAACTTTTAAAGTTGGACCTTTTGTCTGATCCAAATTATTTAAATTCCGGATAGCTGTATCGGGTGCCAGGCAATAATAACTTGCCAAATAAAGTTGAAATGGGTTCGTTATATTTATGTCAAGCGTTACTTATCGAGTAAGAATTTGAAAAGGATTGTCAAGTTTAAAGTTTAAATCTAATCAAAAAATAAAATTACATTGCTCAAGAGAAAAAATAGCAAAAATTCAAAAGTTTCTAAAACAAAGTTTATTTCCAAAAAATTCAGACTCACCCAAATCATACAAAAGTTGGAGTACTAACAACTCCTTCCATCTACACAATACATACTTCTGACTCCTACATCTCTACTCCACATCTCATAACAACTCACTCCCATTCTCTCTACTAACTCTACAACCTAACGTAACTTAGTTATAACATGCATACAAGTCCGGCATGTGTCTATTGCACTACAGGAAAGACATTTGTATAATATAATGATCACTCTAACTGTGATGCAAGAGAAGTTGTATCCTACACGCACTTTAGTGGTTGACAGTCAAAATGTCGGAGTTGTGCATGTCAACTCCTACAGCTCAGAAACAAGAATTGCGATGTCCAAAAAAAAAAAAAAAAAAAAATAATCCCCAAAATGATAAATATAATGTAAATAAAGTAAAATTGATTAAGGAAGAGTAAAAGTGAATGGGTGGACCATCACAACAGAACAATTGCATTTATTGCCATCTGACCTATTCCATCTTGTCACCAGCATGCATGATCATTGTGCAACATGCATGGTAGATCAGTGGCAATCATTCTCCTTATTGATCACCAGAACAGTGCATTTCTGTTACCATCTGTGAAGGACTTTTTGATGTATGAGCATTATTCTTGGTCATCCATTCCTATGCATCTCATGTTTGCATATGTCCTTTTGTTGTGTTCTGATGTATTGGGCTGATGCAAAAACATTGTGGAAAAAATGTGAACCATCTGTTTGCCATTATCAGGTAATGTGCAGTGGTCTTGCAAACAATGTAAGAGACAGCAAAGCTCCAGTATCTAATGATGTTTTTAACCTACATTTAGTCCATACAATGGCATACAGTGGCAATGCAAGATATGTACATTCATTCTATCACTCTGTACGAATTTAGAAATGGTGTCTGTGCCCAAGAGTGTTCGTGTAAATTGTGCAAAGCTTATGGTTATAAAGTCATCTCTAAAAGCATGTTACCTGTGGTATGACAAATTTCAGTCAGGTGACTTTCAGCTTGGGAACCAGCCTTGAAGTGGCAGACTGGTGAAGTTGAACAATGACTTGAGTTGAGCAGTGCCTTTAAAGATCGGAACAATGCACAACTCCGATCCTTAAAGGCACTGCTGAACGAAAATCCACATCAGACTTTCCAGGGAATTGGCACAGCTACTGAACACCAATCAGTCCCCTGTTGTTCGACATCTGCAAAAGCTGGATTATGTGCCAAAATTGGATCCCACATCAGTTGTCACAGCAGAACATGGTGGCTTGCTATACTGTATGTGTTCCATCGTTTGCTCATCAAAAGACCAATGGTTTTCTTTACAGAAGATTGTAGAGATAAAAAGTGGATCGTTTATGATTATGTTGGTCTGTAAAAGATCATCATCCCAGGCTATGACAAAACCAGAACTGCATTCTAGTAAGATGATGCACTGTTGTCTTTGGGATTGCATCTACTATGAACTTTTAAACCAGTCCCAAGCTATCAACTCGGATGCCTCCTATAAGTAATTGGACTGCTTAAGTGCAGTACTGAAGACCCATTGTTGGTAAGCAGAAAAGGTGTCAATTTCGACCAGGACAACACAATATAGGCCTCATGTTGCATTATAGACATAGCAGAAACTGCAGCAATTGGGCCGGGAAATAATGATACATTCCCCATAATTGATGGACCTTGCTCCCTCAGTTTCCATCTGTTTTGATTCCTGAACAATTTAATTTTCAATAGGCAGTTTCAGAATGCCTGTTGAGTAGTGATTACACTGACTTTATTCAATATTTATAGAAATATATTTCATTTTCAGGTATCTACTTATTACTGTTGGTCTAGTTTACATGAAAACAAATGAACATTCCAAACGAGATATTCTAAAGGATATTGTTGAGATGTGCAGAGGAGTTCAACACCCACTCCGTGGACTTTTCCTTAGAAATTATCTCTTGCAGTGCACAAGGAATATTCTTCCAGACACTGATGAGAATAGCACGTGAGTATTGAGAAATTAATTATCAAGATTTTTTTATTAATACATAAGAAACCAATTTGCCTTGTGACCAAAATATTACTAAGGGCTAATTGTAAACATTTCCATATTCCAAATCTCATTGTTATTCATCAATTAAGTTCCTTTATATTCTATAGGAATAAGTGTGGCAAGTGAGAGAGCAAGAGGCTTATCCTCCAAGTCGGATGTAAGTTCTGCTGGCCACACTGGAGCACAGGATAAAGCATTGGGTAATTGATGAGCCCTTTCTATGCTCAATTTAAAAAATAAATTCTTGCAGGCATAATGCCCAATCATTAAACAGCCTATTAGATTTGTGAAAAATTGTAAGGCAGCATGGACAGTTATAATACACACATTGGCCACTGAATTAGAAACCTTTATTCAATACCGAGATGGACCTTCTTTAGCCTGAATTACAGCACGTATGCAATTTGGCATAGATTCCTCAAGGTGTTGGAGTGCTTTTATATCTCCATTATTCCATGCGTTCACCAGACAGTCCTTTAACTGACTCAGATTTGACAGAAGAGGATTTTGCTCCTAGATCTGTTTTTCTAACATGCCCCATACATTCTCAATTGGGTTCAGATTTGTGCTTTGTGGTGGCAGCGAAGATGATGGAAGTTGCTGTCATGTTCGCTGAACCACTGCTGAACACATCTTGTGCGATGGACAGAGGAATTGCCATCCATGAAACAGCCATCACCTGCTGAATAAAAAGTCAACATTGCAGGATGGAGTTGATCAGCAACAATATTCAGATAATCCTTGGAGGACACGCAATCTTCTAGCAATATCAGGAGACCCGTACCAACAGAATGTGCCCCACACCATGACACCACCTCCAGAACCTTGACTTGTGTTTACAAGGGAAGCTAGGCCCATTTCTTCATGGGGCTCCCACCAAACTCTCTGCCTACTGTTGGTACAGAACAAGATGTACCATGACTCGTTGAACCACATGACTTTTTTCCCCAGTCTTCCAGTGTCCAGTCATGATGTTGCTGACACCACTGTCAGCAACATCATGACTGGACACTGGAACTCATGACACCACTGCTTAAGTGCAGTGCCATGACACCACTGCTTAAGTGCTGCTTAAGTGCAGTCAGTCATGTGAACATGACTGACTGGATAAGTGTGGCAAGTGAGAGAGCAAGAGGCTTATCCTCCAAGTCGGATGTAAGTTCTGCTGGCCACACTGGAGCACAGGATAAAGCATTGTTTTATCCTGTGCTTGTAGATGAACTTTCCAGTTCTTCGCAGAAATCAGTGGTTTTCATATAGACATGCGACTGCTAATACCAATCCTCTTCAATTCCCTATGCATAGTTTGCTGAGATATGGGTTGGGAACAGCCTTCATTGAATGCTTCGATCAATTGTTATACATAGGAAGCCCTGTTTCTCCGTACAAGCCTTCGCAGATGACGGTGATCTCGTTCCTGACATTGTCATCGCGCCTCACTTATGCCTCTTAGAGAAGAAATGTAGGTTATTTTTCCACTGATAAAAACCCAAGATATCTTGCCTTTTGAGAAACCAGTTAGCTCTGCTGTTTTTAAAATCGTCACTCCAGTCAGACAGACACCCACAATAAGCCCTTTATCGAACCCTGAAAGATCCTTTGTTTTTCCCATTGTGATTAACACTACTGATGATTACTGACGAGCAGCAGTCTTAAATAGTTGCCTAGATCACGTGGTGATGCATGTGACCACGTATTTTGCATATACAATGCACAAGTGACGTTATGTACATCTGCATAAAGGTTTCTAATTCAGTGGCCAGTGTGTGTAGTAATATCAGAAGTGTCTATTGTACCTTAAATTTTTCTAAACCCATGTTACACAAAGACATTCTTTTTCCTTCATGGTATAATTTCATTCTGTATGACTTAAGCATCGACTGGCATACATTATCACATGTTAACATTCCTCATTTTTCACTTGGCTATCCATAGCACTGAGTCTGACGGAGGCATCCATGTATAGTTTAAATTGTTTGCCTGACTTGGGTAAGACAACATGGGAGCATGACACAAGGCATCCTTCAATGTTTGAAATGCTGCAATGACAGTGGGTGTTCAACACCATTGTTTTCACTTGCAGTGTAACTTAAATAAAGGTTCCACTAAATTTGCTAAGTTTGGCACGAATTCACAGTACCAACTACGCATCCCCAAAAATCTGCTGAGCTGCTTTATATTGTATGTTGTGGAAAAATTTTCTATGGCTTCGACCTTATTAAGTATTTTCTTACTCCATATGCATTGACAGTAAAACTGAAGTATTGAATGTCTTCTCAGAGAAATGTACACTTGGACAATTTCACTGTGAGACCTGCTCTTAACTTTCAGAAAAAATTCGTAGAGAAAACGACTATTTCATCTAGGCACACTTCGCATGCTTTCCTTTTAGATCACTTAGGACCAAGGATGTAAGTTGCTGAAACATAGTGGGTGCTCCAGATAGCCAAATGGCAAACAACGAAATGGAAACAACCCATCCTTTGTGAAAAATGCAGTTTGGCTGATCTTGTGGGTATATAGACATCTGCCAATATCCTGAAGACAAGCCTAAAGTGCTAATAAATGATTATCTAGCCAGTTGTGTCAGGAGATTCTGGATAATAGATAGAGGATATCTGAAGCCCCCCATTTTCTTTTTGATGAGAAATGCTGGTGAAGTCCAAGGGCTAAAACTAGGCTCAATGTTGCCATCCTTCAACATTCTCTTTGCTTGGTGGATAATTATACGGTTTGCTGTATACAGGCTTATTATTACCCATATCAATATGATGTTCCAAAATATGGCACCTTCCTGGTTTGTTGTCAAAAAGTTAATAATTCTTATTCAGAACAACTTCCAATCTAACTTTTTCTTCATTATTTAGGTGTACATTATAAACATGCTCCTTTATATCTAGTTTTATTTATCTGATGTCAGGTTTTTCTTTGAGAGACACCTGTAGTGAAATAGAATTATTTATAAAGTCTAGATGTATTGAGTGTTTTCTTATCACATCTAAATCTATCAAACATTTGTATACCAATTCCTTTATTATTACAAGTTCCAATTTTATCTACACATTATTTAATGTGATAGGCAATTCAACTGTTCCTTCTGGAAAACACTGCTTGGGGCCACAAGTTAAGTTTAAAGGACCATGGGATCACAGCTGTAATATCAATTTACTACTGCTGCTAATCTTATCCCAAACCTTCTTATGCAGGCACAAAACATCAGCCCCAGTGTCAATCCAAGCTATAAATTCAGTACTTTCATGAAAATAAAGTTTTATATAAGTCAAATTTAGAAGTCTCCCAAATCTTGCCACTGTCATCACACATGATGATGATGATGATGTGTGACGACAGTGGCAAGATTTGAGAGAGGGTTTTACTTGAGATGCATTTGGTGCAAATTGTCTAGACTGCATTACTTCCCGTTGTGCAGGAACTCGTGTATACGTGTTGTGAGACTCAACCTCCTATCGCTGCCTTGAGAAGGATTGCAGCCATTGTTGAGTGGTTCATGGGTACTTTCACAGGGTCCTGAATGCTTGACCGCATGTTTGCTGTGTGCAGAGATCCATGATCCTGGAAAGGAGGATCCTGGTAGTTGCTCGGAGGTCTCTGTCTTTTCACAACTCATGACTGGTGGGTCCCTTAGGCCGTCTTGCTATTGGGGTGCCTCTTTGTCGTGGGACTGGGAAGCAAATTGGGGGGGCCGCCGTTATACACTGCTTTGACTTCAGGTAAATGGGAGGTCATGGAGTTCATTGGTGAATGCCGCAAAAAGAGCTCGGCATGAGCCCCCATCTTCTGTGTCTTCGTTGTCATCATCATTGTCGTTTTCTTGTGTTTCTCGATCCCCAAGGTTCCTGGTCATCCACTTGATGGGTGATCAAGTGATTGGGGACATGTCCCCCTTTTTTTTTATCAACAAAGGTTTGAAAGGTCTTGCAGGAGAACTGAAATCTGTCAAGCTCCTAAGATCTGGTGACCTGCAGGTGGAAACTGTCTGCTCAAAACATTCAGAGATACCCTTAAATATCACAGCAATTGGTGGTGTGAATATCAC
The DNA here is from genome assembly GCA_038380435.1 of Ryuthela nishihirai. NCBI lineage: Eukaryota > Metazoa > Arthropoda > Arachnida > Araneae > Heptathelidae > Ryuthela > Ryuthela nishihirai. The sequence goes on along the minus strand of JAWZYU010000023.1, from coordinate 320,706 downwards.
AGCGATTGGTGGTGTGAATATCACAGCGATTGGTGGTGTAAATATCACAGCGATTGGTGGAGTCACTGTCACTCCACACAAGACGTTTCATTCCTCCTGGGCACGTGATCTCCGAGTAGGGCCTCCTCAAGGTTTCTGAGGAGGAACTCCTCTCGGAACTTTCTCCCCAGGGAGTGCCACCGTGATGGAAAGTTAGTACCCACCCGGGTACTGATCATTACCTTCAACAGTCTTGCACTGTGATGTACGGCCATATATTCCTAACCCTCTGCATTGTTTTTAATGCCAGAGGTTTGGCCAAGCCTGCACGGCATGCCAGGATAAACCTGCCTGTTCTTGTTGTGGCAGTCAGGATCATCTTGAACCTGATTGTACAGCAGAGAAGGCATGCTGTGTAAACTGTAGTGGTGAACATCTGGCCTACTCTCACAACTGTCCAAAGTGGCTGGAGGAGAAAGAAGTACAGCGCCTAAAGACCTTCAACAACTACAGTTATCCAGAGGTGAGGAAGCTCACTGCACCGCCTGCCCCACCTGGCATGGTCTCCTATGCCAGTACAGTCATTGGTAATCTGGTTTTGCATTCAAAAGGTCAGCTATTTTTCCACTACGCTCAGCCAAAAAAATATTGTCTTTAGAACTTTTTTTGCCAAATAACTAATGGAAGGAATTATGGCATGTTAAATGCCAAATCAATCAGCATTTAACTCTGGATTTTCTAAAAATAAAGATATTGAGGAAGGGGGTGGGTACTACCAATGTAGCATAACTATGAAAGGTCGATAATGACAGAAATGTTTGGAAATAAAATCAAAATAGATCTGTAGAACACATGGCTACTAATTAGTACTATCTGCATCTTGCTGGGGCTCTGACCTACTTTAGCCAGCTGAACTGCAAACAGCACAAACAACAATTTATAGTTTGGTTGCAATAGCTGGGAGAGCACTGTTGAATGCTGAGATGAAAAAAAATACATTGAGGAATAGTGGAATAGGTTTGAGGAAAAAAAAAATGTCATTTTCAAAAAAAAAAATTTCAGGAGAATTTTGAAACTTAAGAAAAAAAAAATTAGTTTGCAGTAGTTCAGCTCAAACTTGTAAGTGGAAATCAGGAGGTTGCTTGAATGCAGAAAAACATAAACATGCAAATCATCTTTGATATATATTATGGCTTAATAGAATATTCATCAAATGAAAAAAAGCATTATTTTCAAGCTAAGTTACTGTGATTATGTATTTTTATAAAATATATGTAAAACGAAAATTTTAAACTGCAATTTTCATTTAAAAAGATTGAAGTTTGATGTGTTTTACTAAAAATTGTTACAAAATGATTTCTTGTTGGAGGATTTGGGGATGCGATTCATCTGCATCCCAAACATAGTTGTAGGTCTTTCTGGGAATTGTATGGTAATAAAACCATGTCTCATTACTTGTGACATTGTCTAACCATTTGGGGCCCTACTTTCAAACATTACCAGCATCTCCTTGCTTGAGTCTACTCGAACCCATTTTTGCTCTTCTGTCAGTTTGTGGGGTACCTGTTTGGCATAGATCTGTCATATCTTTAAACATTGCTGAATAATTGTTTTCACAGTGCTAATCAAAACACTGATATCTGAACTTATTGTGTAAATGGTGATGTGTGGGTTTTCCTTAATATGTTCACTAACAGGCTCTGAGGGTTCTCTCATTCACAGTATCCTTTGGTCTCCTGCATGAGGGAGGTCTTTGAAGATCTGGCATCATTCTCTGACTTTGCGCATCCATCCTATATCAGTGCCATATGAACAGGCATTGATCCCCATAAACTTGTGATAAATTGGTATGAATTTGTTTCATGCTGTCCCGACTATTCTTGTGAAATTGTAAAATCATCCCTGTCTTCACTGTGTAACTCAAAGAAAACCAGTTCACTGTAGCTTTTTTTACTACATCAATCAACTAATAGTAAAATTACAATGAAATACAAGCAATTCTCAAATGAGCTTTGCAGTGAAGATGATTCAGCCTTTGAACCTGAGAAACAGTCAAAACATTCCACTGCACCCCAGTTTGTAGTTCTCACTTAAATTATAGCAAAACAGCACAGAATTCAATACCTGGATGTTTCAGCTTTAAGAAAAATCGACAGTTATCTGGAAGAAAGTAAAGAAAAAAGGCATTTTTTTAAAACTATAATTCATAGTTTACATTTTTGCTTTGCCCAAGTTTTTAATTAACCATATAAATAAATATATTTTGTGAAATTGTTTTGTCTATCCAAGTTTTTTGGTTATCTGTGTATTCATTAATCCCTATTGCATGCATACAAAATCTTCATGCAGCTGTGGGCTACAGTGGTCCTACCAGACTGTGCACTCTTGAGCTAGTGTCTCAGTTCCTATTAACATAAATAATTTAGGAGTTTGCTATATAATTTTTTAAAATATTTCCATGAATTTAGGCCGTTTGAATTACTTCTGTGTAAAGTGTGGGACAATATGGGCATTAAAGTATTTCTTTTGAACTTGATTAATGTTTTAAGACTTACTGGTCAGAAGATTAATAATTTATCCAATAAAATGGAAATTTGAAAAACAAAAATGCAGCTTTGACTTTATTATGTGCATTTTTTTATCTAAAAATTTTAAAGTGTTTTATATGTTCTTATCAATGTTTTTTTGTAGGGATGCAGAAACTATTGGAACTGTGAAGGACTCTGTGGATTTCATTTTGATGAACTTTGCTGAAATGAATAAGCTCTGGGTCCGAATGCAACATCAAGGCCATTCAAGAGACAAAGAAAAGCGAGAACAGGAAAGGCAGGAGCTTAGATTATTAGTTGGAACTAACTTAGTTCGTCTATCCCAGTTGGAATGTGTTGATATGGAAAAATATAGAAAGGTATTTTTTTTAATAGAAAAGTAATTTTTTAATTTTTGCCTTAAAAAAAAGCTAACAGGTGAAATTCTTTTATTCAGTGTAGACTCAAATCATTATTATGTAAAGTTGTATTATGGAGTTAAAACACATGCCATTATAACTATATTAGCATATTAAGTTGTAGGATTGATGGAAAAGTAATGGGAAAACATGAGACATAGAAGAATAATCATTTCCACAATTAACAAATATGTTATTTAATCAATAATGTAATTACCATTAGTAGATATGACAGTCTTCCAACAATCTAAATTTTCACAGGAATCACAAGGAGGAAGTTGTACTTGCTCGGCTCTGCTTAGGTCGTTCGTATATTACACATTCTTTTCTTCTTCAGGTGGACGACAAACCTAAGTGTGAGTTTTGTGACACCATTTTAACTATTGAACATATTTTAATCTATTGTACTGCTTTTAGTCTTGAACACTAGTTATATTTTAACTTCCATGGTTTTACGTCCAAGCCCCTTACACTCTGACATCTTTTATCTGATGAATCCTTTTTACCTCCTGTCTTTGCCTTTTCACGTTTTACTGGTTATTTAATTATTTTACCAGATTGTAAATTTATGGTTACCGTTTGTCATTTATACACTGTCAAATCTGGGTCTTTTACACCTGGGTTGGTTTTCCTTTTATACCTTTATATTTATTGCTTTACATGTCTTTGTTTTTGTGTTTTTTATGTATGTTGGTTTTGTCCTTTACCTTTTACTCTATTGACTTTTAACTTTATTGTGGGTTTTTGTTCCTTTTACCCTTTTATTCATCTCATTTGGCATGTTATGGCCTTAGCTGCCAATGTGTCATAAAACCCCAAACAACCAACCAACCATTCCAACAATCTAAAAGTTTGTAGATGCCATTCCTGTAGAAACTCTTGTCCTTCATGGCAGTGTAGTCTGCAGTGCACTCTTTCACCTCGTCATCGTTCTGAAACTTCCTATCAGAAATGAAAATTTTCAATGATTGGAACAGATGGAACTCTGAGGGAGCCAGGTTCAATGAATATGGGAGGTGTAATTATTTCCCAGCCCAAATGATGCAGCTTCTGCTGTGTCCATAATGCAACATGGGCCTTCTGTTGTTCTGATGGAATATTGCACATTTTCTGTTTGCCAACACTGGGCATTTGGCCTTCAGTCTGCACTTCAGTGGTCCAACTGTTCATAGTAGACATCCAAGTTGATGGTTTAAAAGCTCATAGTGGATGATATCATGCAATCCCAATAACAATAGAGTATCATCTTTTGGGAATGCAGTTTCAGGTTTGCTGTAGCCTGGGACGATTGCCCTGGTTGTCACTATGATCTTCTTTGGACACATATCATAAATGATCCCCTTTCATCCCCTATAACCATTCTGTCAAGGAAACCATCAGACTTTTGCCGAACAAGCAATGAAGCACATTCAGTATAGCGAGCCACCATGTTTTGTGACAACTGATTTGACCCAATATTGACACATAACCCAGTTTTTGCAGATGTCAAATGACAGAGGACTGAATGTTGTTCAGTTGCTGTGTCAATTCTCAGGATGTCCAATTTAGATTTTCATTCAGCTGTACCTTTAACCCTTAAAGTGTCAGATTTCTGAAACTCGTCTCATTCTGGTGGTCAAGTTAATTTTGAAATGTTTTCAGAAAATGAAATGCACAATTTTAGAACCTCATCCTGAAGTAAATAATGAAGGGAAATACTCATGTCATATACCAAAAGAAAGAGTATTTAATTGTAATTAATAAAATGGCAAATATTCTAACAAATATAAAATAGTTCAAGTTCTTAACATTTTGTAAAATATTGCAAAATTTTACAGTATTTTTAGTTCAGTAAAAATAAAAAATATTTCTGCATTTTTTTCAAATTATTTTATTATTCTAATATAAATAAGTTAATATTTCCAATACTTAAATCTTTCATATATTTAGTGTTTTCTAAATTTTTTAGTGATTTATGCAAGTAATGCATATGCTTAAATTTTTGGCAATCGGCAAACTAAGCCTAAGGAGATGGTGTCATAAAATATTCAGTTCAATTTAAAAGCACAATAATTTAAATAAAAACTTAGAAATATATCTAAAAAAGGATAAAGAACTGTGAAATAGTTGAGTAAAAAATATTTCAAACAATTTAAAGTTTTACTGAAGCACTGAAATTAAGAATGAATTGTTTTAGTACAAAACTGCATAACTACTACAGAAAAGTTTATTTTTAAAATTTTGTCAAAAACTTTGGTTAAAAATTGCAATATCCTAATGTTAATGTATGTGGTCAAAATATCATTAAAATTATCGCTAAAATTAGTTCTACCTTTTAAAAACCATGCTTTTATGCTAATCGCATAATCCTATGATTCTTTCAATATCAGCCATTAGAGATCCCTAGTGACTTCATTTTCGATCATTTCAAATTATTCTTTATAATCACAGTATGCATTGGGGTGGGGGTGGCTCAGTAGGTAGCTCACCAGGCTCGTAATCTGCAGTTCCCAGGTTCAAGTCCCAGCTGGGTCAGCGTTGAGATTTATCTCCACAAAATTCCCCGCCCTGCCCACGGTCAGTAGGGGACACCAATTGGTTTGGAAAGGCCACCATCAGTCGGATGGGACTTTAAGGCATAGCCCCCGTGTGCGGGAGAGCCATACCCTGTGCACGTTAAAGAACATGCTGGATGGCCTTGATGGGAGGTTACCATCTGCCTTTGGGGTCCTTGTGACCTGGCCATTTAGCCCATGGTGTGCAAAAAAGTGCTGCTCAGAGGTAAAACAACCTAACTCAACAACACAGTATGCATTTGGAAAGCAATAAAAAATAATTACAGAAACACCAGTGTAAAAAAGAAGTCTTTGAAATCAAAAATCTAAAATATTGACTGAAAGCATTTGGCAGAATTATGGAATGACACAACTTCCAACAGTAATAAAATCAATAACCTGCATTAAAAGTTTAGAAAGCATTACAACTCTGCTACAGCTATAAATAGGTCAACATACTGGAAATCAGAAACCGATTGATAATCTACTACGTTAAGGCAGGATAAAAGCTTCAATAAATCATTGCTACTAGATGCTATTATGGTGATTGATCAACATGTGTATATGATGAACACAGGCTCAGTTAAGTTTATTTTTTTCTTTTTCATAATTTTTTTGAGCAGAATCAACAGGAAAAAAAAACATGTATCATAGATTTAAATGATATTTTCACGATTTGATTAGAAACAGTTAAAAAAATGCCGATTTCTGTTTGGAAAAAAATAACTTTACGATCTTGCACTACCAAACAGTAGACCGACTGGTGGCTGCCAGAATCAGAAAAGTGAAAATAGTACACCCAGCTATGGCCCATTAAGGGTTAAACAGTCATTGTTCAACTCTGCCAGCTGGCTGCTTTTAGGTTTATTTCGAAGCTGAAAGCCACCTGACTGGAACTTGTCATACCATCTGTAACAGGTGCTTTTAGATGCGACTTTGTCCCCGTAAGCTTTGCACAGTTTATGCAAATACTCTAGGACACTGACACCATTTTTGAATTTGTACACATAAAGGAATGAATATGCACATCTTTCACTGCCATTGTGAAATGCCTATTGCGAATTATATGGGTTAAATGTAGGGTCAGAATGTCATTAGATATCAGAGCAACACTGTCTTTTGCATTGTTTACAAGATTGCTACATTTTTCCTGACAGTGTCAAATGCTTGGTTCATGTTTTTCCCCATTAGTTTTGCATCAACCCAATATTATTAAGAGAAGATAGACAAATTGATTTCATGGACTCCATTCACTATTGCCAAAAGTAAACAAAATAATTACCTGGTGGTACTGGTATTCATTTCAGAGATTCTGTTTCTTATGGTAAAAATATTTTCAGAAGAATACAAATGGTTCAAAACTATACCATGTTGATATTGAAAGCTATGCTAATAAGTCTAATGTCTTGCATGAGATACCTTTTTGTCTATACCCTGTCCACAGTGACATCTTGACAGAAAGATAATGGCAGTTTTCATAGCAAGGTTCTTATCAGTTAGATGGCATATTAAAACATGGCTCTTTGTGCAGATTACATATTAAAATGTTAATACATAATATTTTAATATAAAATCAATAAGGTTGGGTTGGGTTGTTTTACCTCTGAGCGGCACTTTTTTGCACACCATGGGCTAAATGGCCAGGTCACATGGACCCCAATGGCTCAGAGAAGGTTGGGGGAGGGGACCCACTGGAACAGCTGTTGGGAGACAGATGGTAGCCTCCCGTCAAGGCCATCCAGCGTGTTCTTTAACGTGCACAGGGTATGGCTGTCCCGCACACGGGGCCACGGCTTAACGTCCCATCCGACGGATGGCGGCCTTTCCAAGCCCATCGGTGTCCCCTACTGACCGTGGGCAGGGCGGGGAATTTTGCGGAGATAAATCTCAACGCTGACCCAGCTGGGACTCGAACCTGGGAACTACAGATTACGAGCCTGGCGCGCTAAAATCAATAAACATCACTTTGTAAACTAAAAGCATAAAATTAACTAAAGCTGTCAAATCTAAGGATTTAGAATTTAGTAGTTCAAATGCATTTTAGCTACTTGCAGTAACCATTATTGGGGATGTCTAAAGTTAATTACAGCACATGAAGTCATAAAATTGGAGTACAATTTGCATATAAATGATTGATAAAATTTGGCAGAACATGAAATTTACAGATGGGTAAAGTAATAACTCAGGCAGATATTTTGCAGAACTACGAATATGTTCAGAGTTAAGAGGATATTAGAGTTTAAAAAGTAGTAGTAAGAGCACTGGCCATATGATCAATGGAAAGGAAGTAATAGGATTGTACTTTACACCCATCCAAACTAATTTTTTTGCTAACTTTTCATTGGGTAAAATGGTTCACTGTTAACATAGTCATTTTCACAGAAGGGATGGATATAACAGTCTGATCAGTGAAGAGCTTCAAGAGAAAATTATGGGTTATACCAAAGTGACAATAAGTTTCATTTTGCTACCTTGCTGAGATGTTCTTACTCATTGTTTTTATATTGTTTGGTACTTATAGATGTTCTATTATTTTGTTCTTTTTATTAGCTTTAGAGTTTGTTGTATCTGCTTATGTTTGAATTACTTCAACACTAAGTGTTCTAAAAATTTGTTGTTTCTGGCAAGAATCTCTGAAAATGATAAAGTATGGTGGTGATCATTATCTTTTTCTCACTCTCAGCTGCAACAAAAGACAAGTAGCCCTGTGGAATAATTACTTTCATTCACTCGTTCTAGGCTTTCACACATAACTAAAATTCGGATTAGCACTGCTGGTGATAATGGAATCCCATTGGTGTTGAAAAATACTTAATGTATTATGTAGAGCATTTTACCATTAAACCATTAAGAAAGGGAAAATAGATTTAAAAGTAAAGCATCAAAAGCTGCACTTAAATACAACTTAATTCCATATTTTGAAGACAACTAAATTAAGCATAGTCACTGATGAAAGTGCAATTTCAGTAAATTTCTGTTACAAATTTACATTTAATAGAAAATGCAGTTCAAAAATGCAAAAACTTCCAAAAGCTTGGAATTTGTTGATTAAAATAAAATACCCTTTGAAACTATTTACTTGACCCTATTTAATCACTTCCTCTCACATGGCTGGATCTGACGTATGAGATTGAAATGTCTAGCTCAGCCTGGCAATTCAGTCTCATATGTCAGGATTTCTAGTTGGAGATTACCTTTCCTTTACAAAGAAAAAAATGAAGCCATTGTCATTTAAGAAGTAGCTGTGTGACTGATTATAATAAGTAAAATACGATTTGGAATTTTTTCGTAAGTAAATTATTTTATTAGTTCCAGCATGGTTGGCTACTAATCAAAGGGGTGTGGGTTTGAGTCCTGGGTAAAGCATAGATGTTGGTGTTATTTTTCTACCGAGGTCCCACCTTTCTCACAGATGTTCTACAATGGTGTAAACTGACAGGCTCCTGTTAGTAATTTTCTTGTTTCCTGCAAGCCAACCTGTACTTGCAGAAAATTCATAATTTTTGTTTAACTGAGCTGATGTGGTTGGTTCCATTTCTTGTATCTGCTTATATATTCATAATGCCATCTGTTTGATGGTATTTCCATCTAGAGGTATTCCTTTTTGCGAGTTATCTTCTATCCACATTAGTAGTGACTTTTATTTTATCTCTCATGTACAATATCGATTTAGTCCTCAGTTTTGTTCCAGAAAGTACAGATTTTCTAATAGCATCTTCATTTTTTTTTATGGCTCTTATGGTAGCTTCTTCAAAACAAAATATTTACCTATCAATGTTGAACCTTTTCCAGTTGCAAGACTATCTAAAATTTGGATCTTAGTATCCAAAGAGACAGCTCTCCTTTTCTGCTTTTGTATAGTTGAATTATCCGACATTGTGGTAAGGCTTACGAAAAATATTTGAATGCAGTTAATAAATCAGATGATGAAAAATTGTAAATTATCGATTAGCAAAATTTAATAAATTTATATTACGCACACAAAACTTCAAAAAACAAAACAAAAAAATTATTTTGATTTCTTCTATTAAAATTTCTAACTTTAAACACGAAATGAGAGACCAAGACAACATATGTATTGAAGATAAAATTGAGGGTAATTCCCCCGAAACTCAATGTTGCCACTTTATTCTGAATGAAGTAGGTTTTGTACAATTTTTCCATAAAATAGAGAAAACTTGTTATATAGTTATGTTAGTGTAGTTTTTTTTTTTTGGGGGGGGGGGGGATTTTAGTGCACAAAATGTGTATCTATAGTACATTTTCGAAGTTAAAACTGCTTGAAAAATGTGACCATAAAAGCAGCATTTTTGTTATAAATGTAAATTCTAGGAATTTTTTCTTGAATAGGAATATTTTTTCAGAATTGAATTCAAATGGAGGTTTTCAAAAAGGTACCATTTGAACCATGTTAGATCAAAATAAATCGTGTAAAAAGATATTGGAATTTTTTTCTAAACCATGTTAAATCAAAATTGTGTAAAAAAAAAATCTGTGTAAAAACAGAATTGGGTGTATGTCATGTTATATACCAAAGGAAAGAGAATTAAAATGTGCTTAATAAAGTGTCAAAAATTTGAAGAAAAAAAATGGTAATTAAAATTTTTTAAGCATTTTTTTTAAATCATTGCAAAATTTTATTTGTTTAGTAAGGAGCAAGTTTGATTTGCTAAAGATTTTCTTTTGTGGTGAAGTGGAATTTTAGTGAATGTAGGTTTTTTAAATAAATGTGATTTGTTTTATGAAATAGATTTTGCTTCCTAATTTTTTCTCTTGAGCAGAGTTTATTAATATTTGATTAAAATTAAAGATAATGTTTACTATTGTAATTTTGAGTTCTTTTCCTCAGTAATGCAACTAGAAATAAAGAAAAGAACCCTTATTTAATTTATTGGCAAGAGAAATTGCCTTGCACACAGGATATCTTATAACCTAATAACATACTTTTTGGAGCATTACATTGCTTTAATACTGCAGCTCTGAAAGTCATGGTGCAGGCTGTTAGTACCTTTCAAAAGTGATACTCTCTTGTGGAAGTGAGCAGAAGGGGAGGGCTGCCAGATTAGTGTGGCTTACTGATTTGGACAACTATGACTACATTTCTTTTTTTTCTACCCTGCTGAGGAGTGGTCAACCACACAGGGTCCTGGTGCTATCCTTATAAACTTATCAGACTGGATTAAGGCTCTGAGCTTGATTATGGATCCTGATTTTACTGCACTGATGGGTTTCGGTGAAAGGAGAATCTTCCACTGTGTTTTCTGTTTGTTTGTGGGTTGACAGCCCCAAGTGCATAGATTCACAAGATGTTTTATAAGCTGGTGGATAATCCTGAGCAGAGGTCATCACAGGCACCTAAACTCTTGCTTCAATGGACATTGTCAAATTCTACATTGGAGGAAGTCATCCAGTGTAGATGGCTTCAGCCTTTATTACTGGGGTAATGGGTCTTTGCCCATGCTTTTGGTTAAGGAACTGTTTGATATTGTTGGCATTCCCTCTCTCAATAAACATAGTTTCTTTAAACATCCCATTAATCATTTTCTCTCCATAGGTAGTTGAAATGTGAGGACTCTGCACAGAGGGTATTCTCTTGATGTCTCCACACAAGAATTTCACCGTTATAATTTTAGATATTCTCAGCTTGCAAGAGACCAGATGAACAGAAAAAGGTCAGATTCTTAAAAATAATCTTAAATTTCTCTTTGCAAGGAGGGAAGATAATAAGCATCACCAAGGCGTAGGTCTGCTTCTCAGCAGATATGCCAGTTATTCTCTTCTAGGATATGAGTGCATTAATCAAAGGTTTTATAGCAGAATTTCAGACAAGCATTGAAGACTTGAATGTTATCTACTGTTATGCCCCCATTGAGGATGCTGATGAAATGAGAAGGATAGGTTTTATGGACAACTACAGGATATTTTGAATTCTGTCAAGAAAGGAGATATTGCCCTTGTTCTAGGTGACTTCAATGCCAAAGTTGGTACTGACTCTGACCTTTGGGGAGGAGTGATAGACCCTTTTGGTATTGGGAGCTGCAATGGGCAATGTCTCCTACATGTAAGTAAACTTCACGGTTTGAGAATAACTAACACTTATTAGAAACACCACGACATACATAAGTACACATGGGCTTCACCAGATGGGACTGCATAAGAATATGATACATTATATTGATTAACAGCAAATGTGCTAGTTTTGGTAGGAATACCAGATGATATACAGGAGCTGAAATTGGATCTGACCATTACCTTGTTAAAAGTGTCTTGCAACTTAAGACATGTTGTGCTAAGTTTAAAAAATTTATCTTTAATACTGAAGCTCTGAAATACCCAGTTATAGCTAAAGCTTACCATGATGGGTTATTTAGTCATTATGACAGTCATGGTTTGCTTACCACTGAAGTTGAGGAAGAATGGGGCCATTTTAAACAGGCCTTTTCAGAAACTAACAGTGCTCTTTTAGGAAAAAAGGAGCAGAAGAGACAGAATTATCTGAGTGATAAGGCACTTGAGCTTATTTCAGAAAGAAGGAATTGCAGGAATGTCCTTAATCAATACCCTACTACTCCTAATAGAAAGCATTACAGAGAGCTTAATAAATATGTAAAGGATCAGTTAGCTGTTGATAAGAATCTTTGGCTTGATGGCTTGGCTGACAAAGCCGAGGGAGCAGTTAGACAGCACAACAGCAGAGAGCTGTACCAGATAGTTAATGTTTTGTGTGGTAAAAAACGGACAGGTATACAGGGATTGAAGGAAAAACAAGGTAAGGTTCTAGAAGATGAGGATTCTGTCATGGCTACGTGGGCTGAGCATTTCAGTGATGTTCTAAACAATGTGGTTAGTTCTACTCCCATTGTTTGCAATGATGACAGATTCTTTGGTGGCTTTAATGTTGGCCATAAGTCTGGAGTTATTTTGGCTGTTTCTACACTTACACTACATAAATGCCCAGGGGTAGATGAAATTACTACAGAAATGCTTAGAGCTGGGAATGTTTCGGTTACCACTTGGATGACTGAAATTTTGAATATCTTTTATGATAAAGTCATGGTTCCCAAGGATTTTACCAGAGCTATTGTTATCCCTATTTTCAAAAAAAAGTGATCACAGTTCATGTGATAACTATAGGGGTATCAGCCTACTCTCTGTTCCAGGTAAAGTTCTTTACATGATTGTGCTTAATAGAATTAAGAATCTGGTTGACAGTCAAGTGGGTGATGAGCAATGTGGATTCAGAAGTGGTAGGGGATGTGTAGATCAGATATTTTCACTCAGGCAGATTCTTTAGAAATATTTAGAGTTTCAGTAACCTGTGGTTACCAGCTTTGTAAATTTTAAAAAGTCTTTTGACTCTGTTGAATTTTATAATTTGTGATTGATCATGAGACTATGGCATACCTGAGAAGTTAGTTAACATAATGAAGGCTCTCTATAATAACATTGAATTGTGTGTGAGAGTTGGTAAGGCTTCTAGAAATTGCTTTAGTGTTGCTTCTGGTGTTCAACAAATGTGAATTTTGTCTACTTTCTTCTTTACTTTGGTTGTTGTTTCATCATTATCATCCTGAAGCAGCCATGGGCTACTGAGGTCCAATCAGACCATGCAATTTAGTTCTCCAAGTAAGTCTGTCCTGAGCTACATCTGCTGCATCTGGCCACTGCACATCAATTCTAACAAGATCCTGTTTGACACTGTCAGCCCACTGCACCCTTGGTCTCGCCTGTTTCTGAGGCCTTTAGGCATACTCTTCATAACACTATTTGCTAATCCATAATTATCCATAAGGGCAACAGGGCCAAACCAACAGAGCCTCTCTCTGCACAATATACTTCTAAGAGGAGGTTGCCAACTCCTTTGCCTAACTTCTTCATTACTTACAAAGTTGAACTACCTAATGCCCAAGATACTGTGCAAGCATCTAGAATCAAAAGCATCAATTTTCCTGTTATCTTGTTTACCAATCATCCAAGTCTCACTATTATAACTAACCCTAGGAAGAACCAAACTGTTATGCACTCTAATTTTAGTCGTTAGATGTATACACCTATTTCTCCCCACTTTCTATAGATTCTTAAATGTTCCAGTAGCAATCCCTATTCATCTGTTATGTTTAATTCTTACACATAATCGTTGTAATTGTACCTAAGGCTATAAACCCTGCAATTTACTCTCAACCTGAAATATAATAATGAGATAGGAGATAGTTAAATATATCACAGTTGAATACACTTTACAGTTTTTGTTAAAATGGTAAGAGAAGAAGAATGTTTTACCACTTTATCCAAGTTGATGACAGAGTCCTTGGAGAGATGGTTTGTACTACTTTGTCCAAGGTGACGTTAAGAGGCTGACACTCATTTTTGGGACACACTGCTGATGGTTTTCATGGTCTACTTTTTGTTGAGATGCCTGTCCTGGTTACATACTTTTTTAGGTAACTCAGCACTGTTGTTATATGTGCAGTCACTTCTTCTGGGTGTTTTGACACCTCTCTCCTTTTTCAACTATGGGGTTACCTCAGATGTTTTTTTTTGACATGCAAAATTTTATAAATCAAGATAAAACTTCCCCCTTACTAAAAGCTTTACATTTTAATGTTTAAAATAAAAAGATCAAAATGAATGTAAGAACGGAGAACACTGCTATGTTTCACATGGGGCTTTATCAGGCAGTGTGCTCTTTTTATCCTTGTTACTGATCTTTATAAGGCAGTCCCTCTGGCGGGTACCCAATTCATATCCCATTAAATGGTTTAAAATTAATTTCCAGGCTGATGGGATAGGTTTAATATCAGTATTACATAATTCATTCTGATTTAAAATAATGATTAGATATTCCATATAATTTAATTGAGATTTTGTTCCAGGGGATGCAATAATTTTAGGTTTTGATGTGTAATTATGCAAATCTGCTTGTAAGATAGTTTGAGTTAATGCTGTTTTACCTAGTTTGTTAAATCGTATTGATGTTCTGCTACTCCTGCTGCCATCTGTCGATATGTTTTTCCAATATATTTTATATTGCCAATTAATTCATTATTTTCATTTTTAATTTCCATTAGTTATCTCCCCTACCCCCTGTAGGTACACTTTTATCCCTATCATTAATTACTAGTGTTTTAACATTACTAATTATCTCCATTTCATGATTGAGATTTCAGGTTCAGTAATTTGAAGGTTTTATAGCTTTAGGCTAGGGTACAACTATAATGATTATGTGTAAGAACTAAATGTAATACCTTGTCATTGTGCTTTTAATATGAATTTTAAAATATTTGTCTGTTGATCTTATGCCCACATTACTAGTATCTATTACATAGCTCCCAAGATAATTAAACTGCGACACCTGCTCAAGACTGCAACCATTCAGATTAACTGAATCACATTGTGTTATACCAATATTCATCACTTTAGTTTTCTCTCTGTTTATAACCAAACCTACTCTACTACCAGGCTCATCAGCATCTTGAATGAAAGAGTTCATGTTATCAACATCATTTGCCAAAAGGGCTAAATTATTAGCATAATCTAAATCAGAATTTTTCAGATCTTTACACCATTTAAGGCCAAAATCTTTCCAGTGAATTTTGCATAACGTAATCAGTAATTAAACTAAAGTGAAAAGGAGACAAAATGCACCCTTGTTGAACACCAGAAGCAATGCTAAACCAATTGCTACAAGCCTTACCAACTCTCACATGACTCGGTGTTATTTTAGAGAGCTTTCGTTGTATTAACTAACTTGTCTGTTATGCCATACAATCTCACACTCAACCGCAGGTTATGACGATCAGCATAGTCAAAAGCTTTTTAAAATCAACAAAGGTTTCTGAAACTCTAAACATTTCTCAAGAATCTGCCTGAGTGAAAATATCTGATCCACACATTCCCTACTATTTCTGAATCCACGTTGCTCATCATGCAATTGCCTGTCAACCAGATTCTTAATTCTTTTAAGCACAATCATGCAAAGAAGTTTACCTTAAACAGAGTTTGCTGATACTCCTGTAGTTATCACAAGAACTGCAATCACCTTTTTCAGAAATTGGGATAATAATAGCTCTGTAAAATTCTTCGGAACCATGCTTTTATCATAAAAGATATCCAAAATTTCAGTTACCTATGTGGTAACCAAAACATTTGCAGCTCTAAGCATTTCTGTAGTAATTTCATCTGCCCCTCGGGATTTATATAGTTTAAGTTTAGAGACAGCTAAAATAACTTCAGACTGAGTTATAGGGCCAACATTAAACCCAGTAATGCATCTATCATCATTACAAACAATGGGAGTAAAACTAGCCACACAGTTTAGAACATCACTGAAATGCTCAACCCACCTAGTCATGACATAATCCTTGCCTTCTGTAACCTTACTTAGTTTGTCCTTCAATCCCTGTATACCTGTCTGTTTTCTACCGCATAAAATATTAACTATTTGTTACAGCTCTCTGATGTTGTCCTGTCTAACTGCTTCCTTGACTTTGTCAGCCAAACCATCAAGCCAAAGATTCTTATCAGCAGTTAACTGATCCTTTGCTCGTTTATTAAACATTCTGTAATGCTTTCTATTAGAACTAGTAGGGTATTGATTAAGGACATTCATTCAGTTTTTTCTTTCTGAAATAAGCTCCAGTGCCTTATCACTCAAGTAATTCTGCTTCCTCTGCTCCTTTTTTCTTAAAAGATTACTGTTAGTTGAAAAAAAAATGCCTGTTTAAAATGGTCCCATTCGTCCTCAACTTCAGCAGTAAGCAAACCATGATTGTCATAATGATTAAGCAACATAATCATGGTAAGTTTAGTTTTAACTAGGTCTTTCAGGATGAAAGGTAAATTTTTTAACCTTAGCACAACATGTCTTAAGTTGCAAGACACTTTTAACAAGGTAATGGTCAGATCCAATTTCAGCTCCTGTATATCATCTGGTATTCCTAACAAAACTAGCACATTTGCTGTTAATTAATATAATGTATCATATTCTTATGCAGTCCATCTGGTGAAGCCCATGTGTACTTATGTATGTCGTGGTGTTTCTAATAAGTGTTAGTTATTCTCAAACCGTGAAGTTTACTTACATGTAGGAGACATTGCCCATTGCAGCTCCCAATACCAAAAGGGTCTATCACTCCTCCCCAAAGGTCAGAGTCAGTACCAACTTTGGCATTGAAGTCACCTAGAACAAGGGCAATATCTCCTTTCTTGACAGAATTCAAAATATCCTGTAGTTGTCCATAAAACCTATCCTTCTCATTCTCATCAGCATCCTCAGTGGGGGCATAACAGTAGATAACATTCAAGTCTTCAATGCTTGTCTGAAATTCTGCTATAAGAAACCTTTCATTAATGCACTCATATCCTAGAAGAGAATAACTGGCATATCTGCTGAGAAGCAGACCTATGCCTTGGTGATGCTTATTATCTTCCCTCCTTGAAAAGAGAAATTTAAGATTATTTTTAAGAATCTGACCTTTTTCTGTTCATCTGGTCTCTTGCAAGCTGAGAATATCTAAAATTACAACGGTGGAATCCTTGTGTAAGGACATCAAGAGAATAAGCTCTGTGTCGATTCCTCACGTTCCTACTACCTATGAAGAGAAAATGGTTGGTGGGAGGTTTAAAGAAACTATGTTTATTGAGAGAGGAAATGGCGACAATATCAAACATTCCCCTAATCGCAGACATGGGGCAAAGACCCTTTCCCCCACCACTAAAGGACGAAACCATCTACACTGGAAGACTTCCTCCAAAGTAGAATTTGATGATGCCCATAGAAGCAAGAGTTCAGGTGCCTGCAATGACCTCTGCCCAGGATTGTCCACCAGCTGATAAGATATATCCTGTGAATCTATTCAATTAGGGCTGTCAACCCACAAATGGAAAACACAGTGTAAGATTTTCTTGTCCACTGAAGTCCACCAGTGCAGCAAATTCAGGATCCATAATCAAGCTCAGAGCCTTATTCCAGTCCCAATGTGTTAAGCGTATATGGTCAGCACCAGGATTCTATGTGGTTGACCTCTCCTCAGCAGGGTAGAAGAAAAAGAAAAGTAGCCATAGCTGTCGAGTTGAGCATGCCACACTGACCTGGCAGCCCCTCCCCCCCCTTCTGTTCCCTTGCACAAGAGATTATCTCTTTTGAAAGATATTAACTGCCTGCACCATGAGAAGATGGGTTGGACCTTAGGTGCTCGGCCTGGCTGGTTCAATGCATCATCACAGGGGATTAGTGCATAGCCTCTCCTTCCAGTGACTATGTAGCTACCATTTACAGACCTCAGAACTTGTCACTGGCAACAAATTACTAGATGATTTCAGACTAGGCTTTAAGGTCCATAAAATTTTGATATGTCAAAGTAATTGGAAATTTATCCAAAATAAAAGAGAGCCACTTTTAATAAATATTGTATATTTGTTTCTATCATGGCCTGAACTAATTTTTTTTAATTTCATTTTAGGGAAATTTCTTGATGGTTTTTCACAATTTAAAAAGCTAGAATTTAATTACATGACTAATTAAATTATCATTATTGTTATAAACATACCAGTTGAGTCTTGCAAGATAAACATTAAAGTTGCTTGCAAAGATTTTTATTTTCTCAATCAGATTAAAATATTTTAAATGATAAAGTATGATTTTATTTAATGATTTTTACCAGCAATAAGGTCATTTATAAATTTCCATTTGCTTATCACATCAGAGTTGAGAATAGCATTTCTATAAAAGTCATGAATATATGACTGAATTGTATAGTTCATTATGCAGTTTAAATTTGTGCAAATCTCATTTGATTACAGATTGTATTGCCTGGGATATTGGAACAAGTTGTCAGTTGCCGAGATGCTATTGCCCAAGAGTATTTAATGGAATGCATTATTCAAGTTTTTCCAGATGAATTTCATCTCCAGACTTTGCTTAATTTTTTGAAAGCCTGTGCAGAACTTCACCAGCATGTTAATGTAAAGAATATTATCATTGCTCTTATAGATAGGTAAATTTCTTTGAAGTATTTAACTGTATACATCAGTAAGCATTATTATAATTAATGGAAAAAGGCAAAGCATTATGTCACAATATCCCAACATGTGCAAGAGTGTTAAACTGTTGATGCAGGTATATTTTGATATGATCATAAAGTGTTATTAGATATAACATTAAAGGTGATTTATTTCTTACCTGATAACAAAAACTTCTAATTCCTCATTAGGTGACAAAAAAAAGTGATTGTATGGTAAAGAATGTAAGATGACTTGTAAAAGTTTCTAATAATAACTTGTAAATGTATATATATACACACACTGCCCTACCAAAATATTAGAGAATTTCCATATTATGACAATGGGAATCTAACTTCAAAGCTCTATAATATTATTATTTTCAAATATCATTCTTTCTTCCTTGTCTAGGAGCTCATTCTTATGTCTTCCAGAAGATGACATTATGCTTATGTGGGTATGATAATTACTTGTTTATTTGGTACTGCCACTCACTGATCTCGTAGTAGATGCCATGGTAATGGTGGAACCAGACTTTATCATTAATAACTGTATGTCTATTCTGAAAAATAAAATACTACTCGGCTTAATTTAATTTGACATTATTATCTGGTGCATATAAGATTGTACACTCATCAAACAAGGGTGCATACTTGCAACAATACACTGATACAAAAAAACTGACTAGTAGAGCAGTGAAATTTCAATAAATGAAATATATGATCACTATTAATTGTCTTACTGAAGCTTATACTAGAATACATTGGCATATAAAACATTTATAGACTGCAGTACGACATCCAAGAGTTTTTCATAATCACAACAAATATAACTCATAGTTTATCGTGAAGAAAAATGGTAACCTCAGTATATGCTACCTGATGTTAAATAACAGAATATGGAAGGCGTATAATTCCATAATGATGTACAAATTCTAATGAAGCTGGAGATTGCATAAACAGTGTACACAAATAGCATGGTATTGGAAGAAAATGCATTTTGGTTTAGTGGCACATTAAATATGCACTGGTGGAAATTGAAACAAGAACACCATTAACAATTGAAGCATAATCTATGAGATTTATTTAGTGGAAATAACTTGCTGAGAAAGGACAGTAATCACACGTGTGAAGTGATTCAATGTTTAATTTACCTTTTAATGAGCATTACATTTTACAGAAGGCACATTTTAATAAGGTGTTGAACCTCCTCAAGCAGCAATACAATCTTCCAATCTGGCATGCAGTCAGTCGTACAAATGCTGGATATCTCGCTGGATGATACCATTCCATGTGCTTTCAACTTGGACACATAATTCAGTGATGGTCATTGCCTGCCGTGGTCTGCGAAAGAGTCTTTGTCCGATCCAGTCCCAGACATGCTCGATTGGAGACAAGTCTGGAGAGCATGCTGGCCAAAGGAGTTGGTGCACTGAAGAGCATGTTGAGTTGCCCAGGCAGAGTGGATGGCATTATCCTGCTGGAATATCACATTTGGGATTAACTCAAATATGGCAGGATGACCAGCTGTATGATGTCACTGACGTGCATATTGTTATTCAGTGTACCCTGTACAAACACCAGACACATATAAGAGATAGCTAATCACTCCCCACAATGTGATCCCTGGTGTGGGCCCTGTGTGTCGCTGTTTGATGCACGATGGAAGATGCCGCTTGCCTTGTTGCCTTCAGACACATAAACGACCATCAGATGCTCCTAAGCAGAATCAGCTTTCATCACTAAAGACCACAGACTGCCATTCTTCCCTGCGATGAACTCGTTCTTGACACCACTGCAAACTTGCTTGGGGCAGGGGTGGCTCATTCGATAGCGCACCAGGCTCGTAATCTGCAGTTCCCAGGTTCGAGTCCCAGCTGGGTCAGTGTTGAGATTTATCTCCTCGAAACTCCCCACTCTGCCCATGGTATAATCAGTAGGGGACACCGATGAGCTTGGAAAGTCCGCTGTCTGTTGGATGGGATGTTAAGCCATGGCCCAGTGTTCAGGAGAGCTATACCCTGTGCATGTTAAAGAACACTGTTCTTTAAAATGAACAGCTGTTCCCATTGGTCCCTCCCCCAACCTTCTCTGAGCCTTTGGTGACCTTGTGACCTGGCCATTCAGTCCACAGTGTGCAAAAAAGTGCTGATCAGAGGTTGAGGAACCAATGGAAACATTTCTCTACTGTCATTGGTCAGAAGTTGATGACGTCATTTTCATGAATGGTGGAAGATTTCTCATCTAGACTTCATTGATAAATAATAATCCAACCTGCAAATGTGCTCGACAGTAACGAGGTGATAGTGGTAATGTGCCAGCGGCATGTGTGCCCGTAGTCCTGCTTCCCCAAAAGATGACTGCGTATCGTTCTTGTAGACACCCTTGGTATGACAGAGGATCGAATTTGTGACACCTTAGCCATCTGTTCTGCCACCCTTCTGATATACTGATCCTCTTGTGTGTCTGTAACTCTGCGATGCCCAGAACCATGTCTGTGAGTGTGCAAATGCTCTTCTGACCATTGACACGACCATCAAACCACTGCCGATACCTCTCATCCCACGCAGTGTGCAATTTCATGAAAAGACAAATCTGCTTCTTGAATACTCACTATACGACCTTGCTCAAACTCTGCTAACTGAACAAATGTTGCGTTTTTGTGTTGTCCAGGCATGGTAGCTTCTTCAAAGAGCACTGAACAACACAAGACGAATAATTTCTTCATGTTCTATTCCTTAACTATGCGCTGCGTACATTCGCATGTTGTTGTCCTCAGTGACGTCATTATTTCATCCAATGACTTTTAATCTTGGATCACGATTTATGCTGCCCTTAGCTATTAGCATATTCTAATATGACATTCCTAAAGGAATTTCTTTCGGGTGTCCTTTTTTCAATTTGCACTGTGTATTTAACGCTTCAGTGATAAAAGAAATTGCATTAATTCTATCGACCCTCTTATTTGAAATAGCTTCAAAATAGCTTAGCATTTTGATTAATGCAATAACAGTTGAGTTACATTTCTTATTGCAGTAATCAAGAATGCAATGACTAAAATTCATAACATTATCAAAAGCTACATTTTTATTCTAACTCTGCTTCTACTGGCATCGTAAAATTCTACATTGGACGAAATCTTCCAGTGTAGATGGCTTCAGCCTTTAGTGGTGGGGGAACGGGTCTTTGCCCCATGTCTGTGATTAGGGGGCTGTTTCATATTGTTGGCATTTCCTCTCTCAATAAACATAGTTTTTTTAAACATCTCACTAACCATTTTCTCTTCATAGGTAGTTGGAATGTGAGGACTCGACATAGAGCTTTTTCTCTTGATGTTCTCACACAAGAATTCCACCGTTATAATTTAGATATTCTCAGCTTGCAAGAGACCAGATGGATAAAGGTAAGATTCTTAAAAATAATCTTAAATTTCTCTTTTCAGGGAGGAATGATGATAAGCATCATCAAGGCGTGGATCTGCTTCTCAGCAGACATGCAAGTGATGCTCTTCTAGGATATGAGTGCATTAATGAAAGGTTTCTTACAGCAAAATTTCAGAGAAGCATTAAAGACTTGACCTTTGGGGAGGAGTGATAGGCCCTATTGGTATTGGTTGCAATTGGCAATGGGCAACATCTCCTACAAGTAAGTAAACTCAATGGTTTCAGAATAAATAACACTTATTACAAACATCGTGACATACATAAGTACACATGGGTTTCACCTGATGGGCTGCATAGGAATATGATTGATTATATATTAATTAACAGCAAATGGGCTAGTTCTGTTAGGGATTCCAGGTCATATAGGGGAGCTGAAATTGGATCTGACCATTATCTTGTTAAAAGTGTCTTGCAACTTAAACTTAAAAAGTGTTGTGCTAGGGTTAAAAAATTTACTTTTAATACTGAAGCTCTGAAATATCCAGATATAGCTAAAGTTTACCATGATAGGTTACTTAGTCATTATGACAGTCATGGTTTGTGTACCACTGAAGTTGAGGAAGAATGGGACCATTTTAAACAGGCTTTTTTGGAAACTAACAGTACTCTTTTAGGAAAAAAGGAACAGAGGAGGCAGAATTATTTGAGTGATAAGGCACTTGAGGTTATTTCAGAAAGAAAGAACTGCAGGAATGTCCTTAATCAATACCTTACTAGTGCTAATAGAAAGGATTACAGAGAGCTTAATAAACTTGTTACAGAGAGCTTAATAAAGAGAGATTACAGAGAGCTTAATAAACAGTTAGCTGCTGATAAGAATCTTTGGATTGATGGCTTGGCTGACAAAGCCAAAGAAGCAGTTAGACAGCACAACAGCAGAGACCTATACCAGATAGTTAATGTTTTGTGGTAGAAAATGGACAGGCATACAGGGATTGAAGGATAAACAAGGTAAGGTTATAGAAGGTGAGGATTCTGTCATGGCTAGGTGGGCTGAGCATTTCAGTGATGTTCTAAACAATGTGGTTAGTTCTACTCCCATTGTTTGTAATGATGATAGATGCATTACTGGCTTTAATGTTGGCCCTATAACACAATCTGAAGTTATTTTGGCTATTTCTAAACTTAAACTTCATAAATCCCCAGGGGTAGATGAAATTACTACGGAAATGCTTAGAGCTGGAAATGTTTCGGTTACCACTTGGATGACAGAAATTTTGAATATCTTTTATGATAAAGGCATGGTTCCTAAGGATTTTATCAGAGCTATTGTTATCCCTATTTTCAAAAAAGGTGATCACAGTTCTTGTGATAACTATAGGGGTATCAGCCTTCTCTGTTCCAGGGAAAGTTCTTTGTATGATTGTGCTTAATAGAATTAAGAATCTGGTTGACAGGCAATTGCATGATGAGCAATGTGGATTCAGAAGTGGTAGGGGATGCGTAGATCAGATATTTTCACTTAGACAGATTCTTGAGAAATGTTTAGAGTTTTAGAAACCATTGGTTGCTAGCTTTGTAAATTTCTGAAAGGCTTTCGACCCTGTTGATCGTCATAATTTGTGGTTGATTGTGAGATCATATCGTATACCAGACAAGTTAGTTAACATAATGAAAGCTCTCTATAATAACACTTAGTCATGTGTGAGAGTTTGTAAGTCTTGTAGCAATTGGTTTAGCATTACTTCTGGTGTTCGACAAGGGTGCGTCTTGTCTCCTTTTCTCTTTAGTTTGGTTATTGATTATGTTATGTGAAATTCACTTCAAGGGAAAGATTTTGGCCTTAAATGGGCTGGAGATACGAAAATTTTTGATTTAGATTATGCTGATGATTTAGCCCTTTTGGCAAATTATGTTGATGAGATGAATTCTTTCATTCGAGCTGTTGATGAGACTGGTAGTAGAGTAGGTTTGGTTATAAACAGAGAGAAAACTAAAGTGATGAAAATTGGTAGCGCAGGCTGTGATTCAGTTAATCTGAATGATTGCAGTCTTGAGCAGGTGTCACAGTTTAATTACCTTGAGAGCTATGTAACAGATACTGGTGATGTGCGGCATGAGATTAACAGACGAATAGGGATTGCTGCTGGGAATTTTAAGAATCTATGGAGAGTGTGGAGAAATAGGCGTATACATCTAAAGACTAAAATTAGACAATAATAGTTTGGTTCTTTCTGTTGTTAATTATGGTAGTGAAACTTGGACACTTTGTAAACAAGATAACAGGAAACTAGATGCTTTTGATTCCAGATGCTTAGGAAAGTATCTTGGGCGTTAAGTGGTTCAACTTTGTAACTAATGATGAGTTATCAAAGGAGTCTGCAACCTCCTTTAAGCAGCATATTGTGCAGAGAGAGACTTAGTTGGTTTGACCATGTTGCCTATATGGATAATTATAGACTGGCGAATAGGGTTACGAACATGACTAAACAATGTGGTTACTGCAATGACTAAAATTCATTGAAGTAACCACATTGCTCAGGGCAGACATGCTTGGAGAACTAAATTGCACGATCTGGTTGGACCTCCATAGCCCATATCTGCTTGATGATGAGGAGGAGGAAATGATGCATTTCATCCCAAGATTTAAACATTGTGTAAAACATAACAATTTTTCAAGTTTTAATATTGGGAATTTCAAAATTATCAATATAAGCAGTATATGTTGAATTATTACTTGTATGGACTTTTTACCTGCGGTGAAAGGCTTTCATTTTTTAATAAAACGAACTCCACCATTATTGGTGCCCTTAATGGGAATAAAATCTTTCCATGGAAAATTTTTCAGCCATAGCTGTTTTGCAGCATGATTAGCATCATCTTTAATAAAATATAATGGTATTACCTATGGTGATCCACCATAATTACTACAGCAGATAACACTTCGAGTTGTGATGACTCTGATGATTACTTATTGTATATTACACTTGAATGATATATGTAATTGGAATAAAGAAGTAACACTGCATTTTTAGCGCAAAGCTAAATGAGTTGCACACTCTTAACAGCCTCTGATCTAGTGGCACAGCCCAAATTATGTGACACCAATCTTTCCCTTCAGATGGCTTTGCCTGTAGACTCAATTATCTGAGATTGGATTAAACAGGATGTTGAAAAAAAATAATTTATGCCTGAAAATAACATGGACATGAGAAAGCATGCCACTAAAATATGATATGACATGCAGAGGTTTCCCACATTTTTTCAGCAGAATTCACCAAAAGACAAGGGGTTTAATGCAAACTTCTTTTGCTATCATATTTTAAGTGAATAAAGTAAGTACATGCTGCCATATTTTTTAAAAATGTTGAAGTTCCCTTCATTAGCCAAGAATATTTTATATGGATTGTTTTTTCATCTGCATTGTTTAATTACTTTTTGGCCGTGAATGCTTATTTTCAACTGGTGTGCCGTGAGAGGATCTTAGGTGTGCTGCGAAAATATTTAAAGATCATTAATTAAATTATTTTTGAAAGAAATCCAAAGCACAATAAGTGTACATATCAAAATTAAAACCTCTTTGAAATGATTAAACGAGTATATCGTTGTTATAATAAACATATACATAATATCATAATTTAAGTGTGCCATGGAAGTTTAATTATAGGTTCAAGTGTGCTGTGAGATAAAAAAAGGGTTGAAAAACACTGCTCTATACAATAATATAACTTAAAATTCGTATTAAAAGCACAATGACAAGTTGTTACATTTGATTGTTATGCATAATCATTGTAACAATCAAATGTATAATACATTGCAAAAATAAAGCTGATTCTTTTCTCATGATATTAACAAAATGGTTTAATGAATTAGTATGTTTATAAAGCTGAGGAGAGGGCATTGAAACAATGAAAATGCCTTCCTCTCCTGGATTGGAGCTCATGCTTGCTCTTACAAATGAATTGAATTATTCAGGCTTCTTTTGCCCATGGCAGAGGGTCGTGAGAACCAAACTTAACATGCTCTCTTTTTTTCTTTTGAATATGATGCTGACCTAAACAATTATAAGAACAACCTCATTCTGTATACTTATTCACAGGAAAAACTTGATTAGTTTCTACCTCCTGTTATCTCGTCCTTGATGGTTTTTGACAGAAATAGGGTACAGAAATAGGGTAAAGGGTTGGAGAGCACTAGTCTTTAGCTGGCACTTTGCACATGTTGACTGATCATGAGTGCTCATGTGATGGCACTTGGAAGAGATAGCGAGGAGCATCACATAATAGAGGAAATGTTCAGTCAGCAGACATTGAGGGTGGGTCCAAGGCATTGCCAATCACCAAGGGAAGATTTCAGGATGGCATACCAACTCTCCAGTATATGTCCATATTAAAGAGAGCATAACAACATACTCAGAATGAAGCATCAACTCCTTACTTGCTTTCCTCCCATCTCACCAAGAAAAAATATGTTTGATGTACACTTCTCTGTTAGTAAGTATAGAATTTTCACAACGCAAACAATATTAGTATTAAATGCACTATATGGCTGCTTAGCATAAAAAAATAAGAATTTTTTATCTCTTTTTAATTGCATCTTATGACATAAGAACTTGCTGTCCCTTAATGGAATAGAGTTCTACATAGCGTTAGGAGTCAATGGAATGAATTTACTCTATTCTGTAGCAGGCCAACAATTCTTGTTTGTTTCACATCTGTTGATTTACATCTAGGTGTTATGGTCAGGGAAAGTCCTTTGGATGTCTTGAATTTTGTCATACCAGGAACACACATAGAAGCTCTATTTTGTAAACAAGATAAATGACATAAAGGAGTTAAAAAGTCTGAAAAAAATTCTTAGAAGGCACCAAAAGTTAGAAACTTACTCACAGGAAAAACATGATTTTTTCCTACCTCTTGTAGTGAAGTTGAAAGTGGGGTGGGTAAAAGAGACCTTTAAGGGCATGTGTCTTTTACCCCACTTTCTTCATTGGTTGCCCCTCTTGTCCCATTGTTTGCAGTCCTGTGCATTGGAACCAGTGGAAGGCTTCCAAAATATTGAATTTGTAGCTCCTAGCTCTAATTTTTTATACCATTTATATATATATATATCCTCTCAAGCAGCTGCTTGCCACAGAGGTCTGACAGGAGCCTGTCAGTTTATATGCCACAGTAGGAGATCTGAGAGTTGTTTGTCCTCATGTTCACTAATTGAAGATGTTTCTGCAGGTGCTGTTATTTGGGGGGGGGGGGGGGCGTGTAACGTGAACCATCTCTTCATGTGATGGTGGGCTCTGTTGAAGCATGGTCATGCCAAGAGTTTTATGACTCTTTTTATTGTTCCTCTGGAAATGAGTGATGTACTCAACAGCATGCGAGGTTGATGGTGACCACAGGGAAAGAGGAATTTCCACATCCCCTTGCATCCTCTCCTTAGGGATGAGAAAGCAGATCTGCCAAGGACACACAAAGCACTGAGTTATGCCTTTCTCATTGGAATATTTTAAAATTATGAACTGATTGAAATATCAGTTCATAACTTTAAGAGGTAATTAACTTACTTCAGCTCTAAATGTAGTGATGTAAGTATATAACTAAGCCCCAATGTGCCATTTTGTTTCACAGGTAATATATTTGCTAGTTTTATAGATTATATTGATATACAAATCAGTGATGAATATTTGGTTTAGTATTAAATGTTTTAATTATTATCTGGTCTAATCATTCTTTTAGATTAGCAGTCTTTGCAACACGAGAAGATGGAACTGGGATTCCTCAAGAGATAAAGCTATTTGATATATTTTCTGAACAAGTTGCTCAGATAATTCAGGTAATATATTTTTAGTAAGATATTTTGTGACCTATTTAGATGTAGAATATTTATAGTAAATATAAAGTAATAATTTTAGTCTAAAGTCAGTTATTATCAAAAGAAATAAGTTTTGTTTAAATTTGAGGAAGTAACTTTGTGTTTTGCCTTTCTTGATTCATTGCTTGACCTCCATGTTCACACACTTCCTTCATTAAAATATAATTCACAGTCTCGAGGAACTATAAATTGTCTATTCAGTTTAGACACTAGCATTTACCAATTTTTTCTTTTTATGCAAAAATAGTTTTGAAATTTACCCAATGTTGTTTAGGAGTGGGGGTTTCAGTCAGTAGTGCAGCAAGCTCATAATCTGCAGTTTCTAGGTTCAAACTCCACCTGGGCCCAGTTTGATGAGATGTGAAGCTATGGTCTTACATGCAGGAGAGCCATATCTGGTACATGTTTAACCCTTAAAGTGTCAGGTTTCTGAAACTGGTCTCACTCTGGTGGCCAAATTAATTTTGAAGCATTTTCAGAAAATAAAATGTTTAACTTTAGAACCTCATCCTGAAGTAAATAATGAAGGGAAATACTCATGTTATATACCAAAAGGAAGAGCATTTAATTGTGATTAATAAAATGGCAAAAAATCGATAGAAAATAAAATACTAGTTAAAGTTTTTAAACCTTTTTTTTTTAAATGTTGCAAAATTTTACTGAATGCATTTTTTTCCAAATTATTATTCTAATATAAATAAGTTCATAATATTTCCACTAATTCTTAAATATTTCATTTAATTAGTTTTTTCAAAAAAATTTTATCCATTTATGCAAATGATTCAATTCGTGTGCTTAGATTTTTGGTGATTGGCAAACTCTAAGCCTAAGGAAACTGGTGTTATTAAAAACTCACTATGGTTTAAAAACATCATCCTCAAGCAGCCATGGGCCATGGAGGTCCAACCAGACCGTGCAGTTTAATTCTCCAAGCATATCTGTACTGAGGTATATCTGATGCATCACTCCAATGCACACCAATTCTAACAAGGTCCTGTTTGACATTGTCTGCCTACATCATCCTAGGTCTCCCCCTCTTTCTGATGCCTCTAGGCACACTGTTCATAACCCTATTTGCTAATCTATAATTATCCATATGAGCAACATGGCCAAACCAACAGAATCTCTCTCTGCACAATATACTGCTCAGAGGAGATTGCAGACTCCTTTCTCTAACCTCTTCATTACTTACAAAGCATTACAACCCAAGATACTGTGTAAGCATCTAGAATCAAAAGCATCAAGTTTCCTGTTATCTTGTTTATAAAGCGTCCAAGTTTTACTACCATAACTAACCCTAGAAAGAACCAAATACACTGCTGGCCATTAAAAGTGTAACACAAGGAAGAACTCATCAGATTGTCCTGAAATATGCAAGATAGGTAGACCATGGGAGAACATGTAAATGATTCAAAGCGCAGCACATACACACATCATGTGTGCCAGTAACGCCTGCTGGAAATGGTATAAGAGGAGATTACAAATAGCTGGTGTAAAGCATTCGAATTGTATTTGCTCGCAGTTCTTTCACATTAAAGAATAAAGTATGCCCTGTTAAAGAACACAGCATCCATACGACCAGGTTTCTGACTTTGATCGAGGGAGAATTGTGGGATTATGGGAAGGCAGATTATCATACTAAGACATTGGTGCTTGTGTTGGATGTAATGCTGCCACATTGATGCAAATATGGCATTAGTGGGTAGAGGAGAAACAAACTCTGTGACTTGAGGGATCTCAACTGCCTTGTCACACAAACGAACGAGAGGACAGATGTCTTGTGCACATGGCTTTGATTAACTGTACAGCCACATAAAATACCTTAGCACAACAGTTATGGTGTTTTGCACATCAACCAGTGTCTGAATGTATGATTCAATGTCTGCAGATCGGGGAATCTTTTCTAGGTGGCCATTGCATCGGCTATCATTGGCTCTACAACATCATATCATTGGCATATGCACGTCATTGGGATATGCGACTTCAATGGTGCCAAGAATATTGCTCATGGATACGCAAATGGCATCGCATTGTCTTTTCAAATTAATCTCGCTTCAGTATGCAGCACCATGATGGACAAATCCATATCTGGTGGTATAGTGGTGACAGGCTCAGTTAGACATATATGATGCAGTGCCATACAGGTCTGGCCCCTGGTGTTATGGTATGGGGTGTCACTGGACTCCACTCACTAACAGGCCTCGTACTCATTACCGGTACTTTCAACAGCCAGCGTTACATCACTGAAGTGTTGGAGCCTATGGTCGTACCTTATCTTCAGGGGCACTCTGGTGTCATTTACCAACAGGACAATGCCCGACCACATGTGGCATGCATCGTCCAACAATTCCTTGATAGACACCATGTGACACTTCTGCTTTGGCCTGCATATTCACTGGATCTGTCCCCAGTTGAACATCATGTCTGGTCCATGATCTCATGACGTCTAGCACACCAGCAGCTGCTATAATAGATGAACTTTGGCTACATATTGAAATTGCATGGACTTACATTTCCCAAACACAGATTCGATGTCTCATCCTCTCAATATTGGACCGTGTAGCAGCTGTTATTGCCTCTCATGGCAGCTACACAAGATACTGATTTCTTTGTATTCCACAAGTCTAACTGAGTTGTATTTGTAATCATTTGATTCTTGTAACATAAGCTATGTGATCACTAAATATGGCCCTGATATCTCTTGTCTTCCCTGATGTTGCACTTTTCATGGCCAGCAGTGTATTATACAATCTAATTTTAGTCTTTAGGTGTATACTCCTATTTCTCCACACTCTCCATAGATTCTTAAAAGTCCCAGCAGAAATCCCTGTTCGTCTGTTAAACTCTGGATGCACATCACCAGTATCTGTTGCATAGCTACCAAGATAAGTAAACTGTGACACCTACTCAAGACTGCAACCATTCAGATGAACTGAATTACAACCTGCCTGATCAATTTTCATCACTTTAGTTTTCTCTCTGTTTATAACCAAACCTACTCTACTACCAGTCTCATCAACAGCTCTAATGAAAGAGTTCATCTCATCAACATCATTTGTCAAAAGGGCTAAATCATCAGCATAATCTAAGTCAGAAATTTTTGTATCTCCAGCCCATTTAAGGCCAAAAACTTTCCCCTGAAGTGAATTTCGCTATCAAATTATTTGGCTATTTATTATTTCGCTATTTATTATTTGGTTCTTAATGTAATCAATAACCAAACTAAAGAGAAAAGGAGACAAATTCACCCTTGTCGAAGACCAGAAGTAATGCTAAACCAATTGCTTCAAGCCATACCAACTCTCACACATGACTCAGTGTTATTATAGAGAGCCTTCATTATGTTAACTAACTTGTCTGGTATACGATATGATCTCACAATCAACCACAAATTATGACAATCACCAGAGTTGAAAGCCTTTTTGAAATCAACAAAGCTAGCAAACAAAGGTTTTTGAAACTGTAACCAGGCGTATCCAACCTTTTGACTTCCCTGGATCACATTGAGTGAAGATTTGACTACCCTGGGCTACACTGAGTGAAGATGAACTATTTTGGGCCGCACATAAAATATTCAATATAGTTAATGTATATGAATAATAAAACTTCATTTATTTTCTTATGTGTTCTATTATAAAACAAAAAAGGGCAACATAAAACTAGTGGGATATCAAAAACTCACTGAAAATCACATAATCATGTTGGAAGCTTATGTCGTAAACACATAAACTTTACGGTTTTGTGGGTCGCATTACTAGTTGCCCAGGGCCACAGGTTGGACATGCCTGCTCTAAACATTTCTCTCGAATCTGCTTAAGTGAAAATATCTGATCTACACATCCTCTATTACTTCTGAATCCACATTGCTCATCACACAATTGCCTGTCAACCAGATTCTTAATTCTATAAAGCACAATCATGCTAACAACTTTCCCAGGAACAGAGAGTAGGCTAATACCCCTATAGTTATCACAAGAACTGCGATCACCTTTTTTGAAAATAGGGATAACAATATCTCTGGTAAAACCCTTAGGAACCATGCCTTTATCATAAAAGATATTCAAAATTTCAGTCATCCAAGTGTTAACCGAAACATTCCCATCTCTAAGCATTTCCGTAGTAATTTTATCTACTTCTGGGGATTTATGTAGTTTAAGTTTAGAAACAGCCAAAATAACTTCAGATTGTGTTATAGGGCCAACATTAAAGCAACCAATGTATCTATCATCATTATAAACAATGGGAGTAGAACTAATCACATTGTTTAGAACATTACTGAAATGCTCAGCCCACCTAGCCATGACAGAATCCTCACCTTCTATAACATTACCTTGTTTATCCTTCAATCCCTGTATACCTGTCCGTTTTCTACCACACAAAACATTAACTATCTGGTATAGCTCTCTGCTGTTGTGCTGTCTAACTGCTTCTTTGGCTATGTCAGCCAAGCCATCAGGCCAAAGATTCTTAGCAGCTAACTGATCTTTTACATGTTTATTAAGTTCTCTGTAATGCTTTCTATTAGGATTAGTAGGGTATTGATTAAGGACATTCCTGCAGTTCTTTCTTTCCGAAATAAGCTCAAGTGCCTTATCATTCAGATAATTCTCTCTCTTCTGCTCCTTTTTTTCCTAAAAGAGTACTGTTAGTGTCCAAAAAAGCCTGTTTAAAATGATCCCATTCTTCCTCAACTTCAGTAGTAAGCATACCATGACTGTCATAATGACTAAGTAACCTATCATTGTAAGCTTTGGCTATAACTGGATCTTTCAGAGCTTCAGTATTAAAAGTAAATTTTTTAACCTTAGCACAACACTTTTTAAGTTTAAGTTGCAAGACACTTTTAACAAGGTAATGGTCAGATCCAATTTCAGCTCCCCTATATGCCCTGGTATTCCTAACAGAACTAGCCCATTTGCCGTTAATTAATATGTATTCAATCATATTCTTATGCAGCCCATCAAGTGAAACCCATGTGTACTTATGTATGTCGCGGTGTTTGTAATAAGTGTTAGTTATTCTGAATCCATTGAGTTTACTTACCTGTAGGAGACGTTGCCCATTGCAGCTACCAATACCAAAAGGGCCTATTACTCCTCCCCAAAGGTCACAGTCAGTACCAACTTTGGCATTGAAGTCACCTAGAACAAGGGTAATATCTCCTTTCTTGACAGAATTCAAAATATCCTGAAGTTGTCCATAAAACCTATCCTCCTCATCATCGGCATCCTCAGTGGGGGCATAACAGCAGATAACATTCAAGTCTTCAACGCTTGCCTGAAATTTTGCTG
The DNA here is from genome assembly GCA_038380435.1 of Ryuthela nishihirai. Taxonomy (NCBI): domain Eukaryota; kingdom Metazoa; phylum Arthropoda; class Arachnida; order Araneae; family Heptathelidae; genus Ryuthela; species Ryuthela nishihirai. The sequence continues at coordinate 287,706 of JAWZYU010000023.1, read as the reverse complement.
TAAGGAACCTTTCATTAATGCACTCATATCCTAGAAGAGCATCACTAGCGTGTCTGCTAAGAAGCAGACCCATGCCTTGGTGATGCTTATTGTCGTCCCTCCCTGAAAAGAGAAATTTAAGATTATTTTTAAGAATCTGACCTTTTTCTGTCCATCTGGTCTTTTGCAAGCCGAGAATATCTAAATTATAATGGTGGAATTCTTGTGTGAGGACATTAAGAGAGAAAGCTCTGTTCAGAGTCCTCACATTCCAACTACCTACGGAGAGAAAATGGTTAGTGGGATGTTTAAAGAAACTATGTTTATTGAGAGAGGGGAATGCCAAAAATATGAAACAGCCCCCTAATCGGAGACATGGGGCAAAGACCCGTTCCCCTACCACTAAAGGCTGAAGCCATCTACACTGGAAGACTTCCTACAATGTAGAATTTGACAATGCCAATAGAAGCAAGAGTTCAGGTGCCTGCGATGACCTCTGCTTAGGATTATCCACCAGCTGATAAACATATCCTGTCAATCTATTCACTTGGGGCTGTCAACCCACAAACAGAAAACACAGCGGAAGATTTTCCCTCCACAGAAGCCCACTGGTGTAGCAAAATCAGGATCCATAATGAAGCTCAGAGCCATAATTCCATTCAGATTGGTATGTATGGTCAGCACCAGGACCCTGTGTGTTTGACCAGTCCTCAGCAGGGTAGAAATAAAAGAAAAGTAGCCATAGTTGTCCAGATCAGTAGGCCACACTAATCTGTTAGCCCTCCCCTTCCATTCACTTCCACAAGAGAATATCTCTTTTGAAAGATACTAACGGTCTGCACCACGAGAAGGTGGAGTTGGACATTAGTTGCTAGGCCTGGCCAGTTCTGTGCATCATCACAGGGAATTGGTGCATAGCTCTTCTTCCAGTGACTACCTATCTACCATTTACAGACTAGAGGGCAATAAACGGCCATGAAAGGATGTCCTGGTCCTCAATGACATTTATGTTGGTGGTAGACGTCGTAGTTTCCTACTCTTGAATGATTGGACCCAGGGTTTCTGAGCAGAACATTGCCTGACTCATTACACTTCCTCCACTGGCTTGTTTTCATCCCACTGTGTATTCTGGTGCCAACACTTCCCCTGGTAACGGATGCACATATACACGGCCATCTGCATGGTACAACAGGAAATGAGATTCATCGAACCAGACAACCTTCTTCCAATCATTCAAGGTTCAGTTTTGATGCTTTCATGCTCATTGTAGACAGTTTTGACAGCGAACTGAGGTTAGCATGGGCACCTGGATCATCCTGCAGCTATGCAGCTCCATTTTCAGCAGGGTTCAATGTACTGTGTGTTGTGACATGTTACTTACTCTCATCAAGCAGCATTGAATTTTCCACCTCCACTGGAAGGTCTCTTCCTTCCCGTTCTCAGACAGCTAGACCTTCCAAACTGAAGCGGCCCCCACCAGGGCCAAAATAGAAAACTATCACTCCTCCACAAAGGGCAGTCACCGATCTGTGTCCCTCAGACAATTCCAAGGACATGGATACAGACTGCCTCCTATTCATTATACCGTCCTCTGTTGCGGTTAAGTTGAATAGGATTTCGTCATCCACCCACTCTTCTAAGCCCTGAAGTGGCCACACTCCTACAATGGAATTGTTGTGTATTCCAGAGGAATCTTGGCGACATCAAGGCACTCCTACAGACACACCAGCCCATCTGTGTGTGCCTGCAGGAGATTTTCTTGCAGCTAGTCACAGATCCCATGATCCAGCACTTTTCACTAGTTCACAGAGATGTAAATGGTACAGCTCACGTGGATGTCACCATCCTCATGAGCAATCATACTCCATTCCAGGTTGTATCCCTCACTATCAACTTAGAAGCAGTAGCCATCCGCTTTTGATTTTTTTTTCTATTATAGCTGTTTGTTTTTCTATTTTAAATGCTACCCTCCCCATTACTTGTGTTAAATTATGGGGTTTAAGTTTTAAATAATTACTATAAACTTCTTTTTCTTTTCTCCGAATCTCCTGTGTATTTCTAATGGTTTTCCTTAACATTATTTGTTCTGCCGTGTGCAGATTTTCTTCATTTCACTGTTATATTTATTTTGGTTAATTTGTAAAAATTTAGGAACCACTGCAAGCCTTTTACAAGCTACTAAGAAAAAATTAAGGCTCAGTAGGAGCCGCACCAGCGAGATATGCATATTGGTAAAAATTTTCCCCCTCCCCCTTCATTTCTGCACATTTGACTCCTGTGCTATCAATTTAATTAATACTATTCACAGTAGGATACATTCAATTTAATCTCCACAAATAATTACTGTACATAAAAATCTAATCATGTTCGCTAGCCACTAAGCACCAGTAGAGTGTCCTAAGTCAGAGAACAATCTGCATACATGGACCGCGACAATCTCCAATAACTATTAAGAAAAGTATTCTAGATCGCTATACCTCCAGAGGTCTATATACAGTTATTCAGATGTTACTTACACACTACTACTATCTATGAATAATCTTTAAACCTATTTAAAGATCACAAGCTTAGTAATGCTTACAAAACAGAAGAGTAGATTGACTTACAAAATTGCTGGTACAACTGTGGGGCGGGGGTGGCTCAGTCGGTAGCGCGCCAGGCTCGTAATCTGTAGTTCCCAGGTTCGAGTCCCAGCTGGGTCAGCGTTGAGATTTATCTCCGCAAAATTTCCCCGCCCTGCCCACAGTCAGTAGGGGACACCGATGGGCTTGGAAAGGCCGCCGTCCGTCGGATGGGACGTTAAGCTGTGGCCCCGTGTGCGGGAGAGCCATACCCTGTGCACGTTAAAGAACACACTGGATGGCCTTGACGGGAGGCTACCATCTGTCTCCCAACAGCTGTTCCAGTGGGTCCCCTCCCCCTACCTTCTCTGAGCCTTCGGGGTCCATGTGACCTGGCCATTTAGCCCATGGTGTGCAAAAAAGTGCCGCTCAGAGGTAAAACAACCCAACCTGGTACAACTGCATCAGATGAGCTTGTTCAACAGAGCATAAATGAATGTCCGTTTACGTGAACAATGCAACCAGTCAAAATTTGAAATTTTCATCAGTATGGATGACACAGCAAACATTAAACTTACCAAATATTATGTTAACATCACGATATACGTCCTGAATCCAATAGCAGGTCTTGCCTCAGGCCTTATGCTGTTCATGACTCTTCCATTATGTTGTTTCCATAATGATGTCAATTGTCCATCAATACTTAGATGTTAGGTTTATACTATATGGGATTAGTTTTAGTCAGTTAATGTTGCATATACTGGTATACTCTATTACTCAAGTCCCTGTACCGGCATCGTGGCAGCTTTCTACATATATAAATTTAAACCATCCAATAGCGGCCAATTACAAATATTTGAAAGAATCATTAAAACTTCCTAAAATCAATCAGCCAATGCAAACTCACCATTACAAGTTTAATTGCTCAACATGATATTCCAAGAGCAATGCGTTTCCCACACCTTTTCTTCATGGCGGCATCTTCAGGCTCTGGCATTGAGCGCATTCGTGTATTACCTTATATGCATCTTCTCGTCCGTGCCACTATCTACATCACCATGCGCAGTAGTCCTATTACTTTGTCTGCTTTAGCAGAAGATTCCACACAGCGGGTATGGGGGGGATATCCGTATTGCATGTTACGTCATTATTGTGATGTATGAATAGTTTCTCAGCATATGTTAGCTGGAATTTTGTACGGGGTACCGCTAAAGCTTTATATTTAATTTTATGTACATCAATATTATTTTATAGCACAGTTTGTGCCAGGGCCGTGTTTGGTTGTTTTTTTACAATGTCTGTTTCATGTTCATTCATTCTTGTGCTGTATTGCCTATAAGTCTTTCCAATATATGTATTTTTTCCTTTCAATTTTATTGTTGGATCTGGAATTTCCACCTGGGAGACTCCCCCATAGGATATTTCCTGTCTATCGTTAATTACCAAGTCTTTAATTGTGTTAGTTGTTTTAACTGGTACAGATAAATCATATTTATTAAGGATGTTTTGCATAGTATCTGTTATTTTCTTAATACATGGAAAGCTATGTGTGTTTCGAACTGTTTTACTTGGCTGTCTTGGTATTTTTTGCGTTTCTTTTAGTACAATATATTTAGAATTATTTTGCCATCTGTTCAGAATTTTTCTAGGATATCCTGCCTCCATAGCAATATTTGTAATATATTCTATTTCCTTTTGAAATGTATTTTGCTCAGAACAATACCTGTGGGCCGTAATGTAATGCAGTAATATGGACACTTTTTTATGCTTGAATTGGTGTGCAGAGTCATATGGGATATAATTGGGTATATGGGTTTTCTTTCTATATACTGTCGTTTCACATCTATTTTGCTTTCGCGTTATCAAAATATCTAAATACGGAAGTTGATTATTTTCTTCTGCTTCATGTGTAGACTGGATTGTAGGCATGATAGAGTTGAAAACCTCAATGAATTGTGTTATTTTATCCAGTGGGTGGCCAAAAAAATATTATCGTCGACGTACCGGAGGTAGAGGGATGACACTAATTTACATTTTGCGGGTGCTGTTTCCTCTACATGGCGCATGACTGCATCTGCCATTAAACCAGACAATGGAGACCCCATAGGGACTCCCTCGGATTGCAGCCATGTGCTTCCAATAGCATCGAAGAAATTGGATGAGGTTGCCAGCTCCAGTGCCTTGTGCACACTAAAGTATTCCGGGGAGCTGGGGTGGGCAACCCGCAACCATTCAGCTTTCAGCCGCATCCATCACCGGGGTGCTGGGATACAGCGATACGACGTCCAGCGAATGAATTGTAGTGTGTTCTGTAATTTCCGCATTTTGGATTTTTATTACTGCCTCCTAACAATCATTTAATGTATACTTTGTTGGTGGAAAATATTTCTTGAAAAATTGGTGTAATGCTATTTCAAGGTTATATGTTGGTGCCTTCCGTTTATTCACCAGTGGTCGGAATGGCTGATCCAACTTATGTAACTTGATTTTGGCAAAAAGCTGTGGAATATCGTGGTATATCAGTGGGTTACATTTTTTTGCAATTTGCTCTGGCAAAAACAGGTCATTTTTAAGCTTTTGTAAATTATTTAATAACTTATTGATTGGGTTACTGTTAATGGGTTTACATTTTAATTGATTTAATACCTCTTGTATTTTTGTTTCATACTGTTCCTTATCCAATATTACAAGCTGATTTGTCTTACCCGCCAATACTATTTTAATTTCTCTTTGATTTTTTAACTCTCTTAAAATTTTTATTTCTTTACTTGCTATGTTATCTTTTTCTTGTTGCAACTATTTGATTGACCTATATATTTTAAATCTTTCTTTGTCCTTGAATCTATGTGGTATCATATTCATGGTTTGTTCTATTTGCGGGATAATTATGAAAGGGTTTGTGGTCATATTATTGTATGCAAACTTAGCACCTTGCTGTAGAATTTGTTCTTGTTCATTATTTAGTTTAAATTGAGATAAGTTTATAAATTGTTTATCCTTCTGTTCATCTACCTTTAATTTTTTATTTACCTTTAATTTTTTGCAATCCCCATATTTCTTTTTTACCAAGTTTTGTAACTTTTTATTATGTTTTTTCTCTAATATAGATGTTTGTTTTTCTATTTTAAATGCTATCCGCTTCTTCGTGCAGTTCTCCCTCACTGTCTGTTCCTTATATATTACACCTGGAAGCATTGTCTTCCAGGAAGACCTTAATAACCTCATTTCGCAGCTGCTCTCCCCTTCCTCATCATGGGGGACTTCAATGGGCACAGTCTACTTTGGAGCAATGCTGACACCAACATAAGGGGTGGGGTCCTGGAGCAATGGCCCCCGATTCCTGTTGAACACCAGTCTCTCTTCCTGTTGACCAATCTCTCTTCCTGTTGAACACCAGTGTCAGTATGTCTGCTTTCACTACCCAACCTGTACATTCACTGCCATTGACCTCACCATTTGCTGCTCCTCGATCCTTCCAATTTTTACATGGGAAGTTGAGGACAACCCTTACGGAAGCAGTAGGGGACATCGAAGGGCTTGGAAAGGCTGCCGTCCATCAGATGGGACATTAAGTCATGGCCCAGTGTGCAGGAGAGCTATACCCTGTGCACGTTAAAGAAAACGCTGGATGGCCCTGACGGTAGGTTACCATCTGTCTCCCAACAGCTGTTCCAGTGGGTCCCCTCCCCCAGCCTTCTCTTAGCCTTTGGGGTCCTTGTGACCTGGCCATTTAGCCTATGATATGCAAAAAAGTGCCGCTCAGAGGCAAAACAACCCACAATAACAACAACTTACGGAAGCAATCACCTTCCCATGGTGTGCACCATTTCCCATGTGGGGGCCTAGCAGCCCTTCTTGCGTTTCATGGTGGAGGCTTGATCAGGCTGACTGGAGTGGCTCTGATCTCCTCTCTAAGCTCGATGACCACTCTGTCAGTCAGGAGCCCATCGATGTGGCAGTAGTGGAGATCACAGACTGTATCATAGATGCAGCTGCATTCACAATTCCTTAAACTTCGACATGGTTTCCTCGTTTTCCAAAACTGTGGTAAAATCCAGATTGCTCTGCAGCACGTAAGGCTGAGAACAAGGCGGAAGGGGGGGGATATTTTGGAGATATCCGATGTCCCCCAACCCTTGAAGCATTTAAATGCTCCAGGGCAAAAGCTTGTTTTGTCCAGCGCCAGAAAGAATCTTGGATCAAATATGTCTTCTATCACCTGCACGACCAGTTCTAAGGTCATGTGGGATAAAGTCCGGAAGATAGGTGGGAACTACACGTCCCACTTGTTATTGATCCTGGAGCACAATGGACAGACAATTGCTGATCCAAAAGCAATTGATGACACTCTGGGGGAGTCATTCTCCTCCATCTCTTCTTATTCTTACTCTCCCGAATTTCTGGCCCAGAAGAGCAGGGTGGAACACTCTCCGCTGTCCTTCCACTCGAATGGCCTGGAGCCTTACAACAGGCCATTCACAGCAGAGGAGCTTTGCCTTGCTCTGCACACCTCTCATGCATCTGCTGTCAGGCCATACAATGTCCATTATGGCATGCTCCATCATCTCTCACCATTGAGTAAGGATATGCTGCTCCATCTTTTCAATTGCATTTTTCTCAAGGAGTAGTTTCTGGACTCCTGGCGGTAGGCCATTGTCTTGGCCTTCAAGAAGCCAGGCAAAGATTCCTTTTAATTATCGTCCCATTGCAATGCCAAGCTGCATGAGCAAGGTGTTGGAAAGAATGATAATACCAGACTCATCTGGTATTTAGAACACCACAACCTTCTTTCCAACACCCAGTGTGGTTTTCACAGGCAACGGTCAACTCTTGACCATCTGATACGCCTTGAGTCGGCTATCAGAAATTTATTTTTACTTAGAGAGCATCTGGTGTCAATTTTCTTTGACATAGAAAAAGCATATGAAATGGCTTGGAGATTCGTCATTCTTCGTGACCTCCATAGCTTTGGCTTGAGAGGTCACATGCCGATCTTCATCTCCCAACTTCTTATCGACACATTCTTTTCTTGTCCGTGTTGGCAACTCTGTCGCAGTCGTACCCCCAAGAACACGGGGTGCCACAAGGCTGCATTCTGAGTGTTGTGGTTTTAGTTGTCAAGATTAATTCTATTATTAGACTACTTCCATCTGTAGTCAATATCCTCTATGTTGACGATTTTAGCATCCTTTGCTCTCTTCATCCAGCGTGAGGTTTATTGAAAGACAGCTGCAAATTACCCTGAACAATCTTTCAGTTTGGGTGACAGTCAACAGATTTTGGTTCTCCCCACAGAAGACCGCTTGTGTGCACTTTCGCCACAAGCTTAATCTTCATCTGGATCCCGAGCTATGGCTCGGAGGTAACATCATTCCATTTGTGGCAGAGACAGTTTCTCGGTCTCATCTTCGATCAGAAATTGACCTTTTTACCACACATATGTCATCTCAGGTCAAGTGCACGCGAGCATTGAACATAGTCAAGGTCCTCTCCTCTCTCTCCTATTGATCTGACTGAATGTTTTCTGCTCCTCCTGTACCATGCCCTTGTCCGGTCGAAACTGGACTACGTATTCCAGGTGTACAACTCCACCCGAGATTTGGTGGTAAAGGTGCTGGATCCCCTCCATCATCAAGCCCTCCGTGTTTGCATGGGAACTCACTGGTCCAGAATCTTTACATTCAGACCGATGAACCATCTTCTTCTATTCACATCAGCAGTTGTCCCTACAATATGCATCTAAAATGCGATCCCTGCCTGGCCATCCCACTTGGGATTCATTTTCAGTCCAAAGTGGGAAATGCTTTACACTTATCGGCTGACTGCCATTCATCCTTTTTTGGGAGTCCAAGGCTACCTCAGGGACATCAACACCAGTCTTGATAGCATCACACAGTCGACAGTTGAGTCACTTCCACTGTGGCTCACTGTTTCCCCTTCCTGTGATTTTTCTCTGTGCAGGACTGGGAAGGCCTTTATACCAGATTGTGTGTACCTGCAACTCTTTCCCAGCCTTTGCACTGAGTACCTGCACTTCTTGTCTGTCTTCACAGATGGCTTTAAGTCTGTCACATCAGTGGGATCAGCATTGGTCTGTTGTGATGTAATCAATGCAGACCAGATCCTACTGCAGTATTCCATCTTTACTGCAGAGTTGCACACTATCAGTCTCACCTTGGACCATATGGCAGCTAAGCATCATCATTGGTGTGTGCTTTACATCAACTCACTTAGCTTGCTACATGCTTTGATCTCAGTGAGGCATTGGCCTCACTGGGTTCTTTCTAAGATCCTCCAGCAGCTCCATCATCTGGCAGCCACAACAACCATTCATTTCTTTTGGGTGCCACGCCCCTGTCTGTTTCTCTGTTGCCAGTTCCATATCTGGAGAAAATCCAAGATTTTGCGATCAAACTTATCATCAAACTGTGGCAGTCATGTTAACCCAGGAATTGCAAGGAGGGAGTTGTACTTGCTCGGCTCTGCTTCGGTCATTCATTTATTACTCATTCTTTTCTTCTATGGGCAGACAACAAACCAAAGGGTGAGTTTTGTGACACTCTTTCAACTATCAAGCATATTTTAATTCATTGCCCTTGTTTTAACCTCAAACATCACTTGTATTTTACTTTTCATGATTTTACATCTGAACCACTTACACTCGAACATCTTTTATCTGATAAAATGTTTTTACCTCCAATTTTTGCCTTTTTTTACAGTATACAGGTTATTTTAACAGGTTGTGATTTTATGGATTTGTTGTTTATTAGTCTTCTCACTTAGGTCTTTTACAACTGGGTTAGTTTTATGCATTGTATATACTGTATATATATATATATTTATTGTATACTCCTTTGGATCTGTAAATGGTAGCTAGGTAGTCACTGGAAGGAGAGCTATGCACCAATCCCCTGTGATGATGCATAGAACCGGCCAGGCCTAGCACCTAATGTCCGACCCCGCCTTCTCGTGGTGCAGACCGTTAGTACCTTTCAAAAGAGATACTCTCCTGTGGAAGTGAACGGAAGGGGAGGGCTGCCAGATTAGTGTGGCCTACTGATCTGGACAACTATGGCTACTTTTCTTTTTTTTCTACCCTGCTGAGGAGTGGTCAACCACACAGGGTCCTGGTGCTGACCATATAAATACACTGGACAGGACAGATATATGGCTCTGAGCTTGATTATGGATCCTGATTTTGCTGCACTGGTGGGCTTCTGTGGAGGGAAAATCTTCCGCTGTGTTTTCTCTTTGTTTGTGGGTTGACAGCCCCAAGTGAATAGATTCACAGGATATGTTTATCAGCTGGTGGATAATCCTGAGCAGAAGTCATCGCAGGCACCTGAACTCTTTGCTTCTATTGGCATCGTCAAATTCTACATTGGAGGAAGTCTTCCAGTGTAGTTGGCTTCAGCCTTTAGTAGTGAGGGAACGGGTCTTTGCCCCATGTCTGCGATTAGGAGGCTGTTTGATATTGTCAGCATTCCCTCTCTCAATAAACATAGTTTCTTTAAGGATCCCACTAACCATTTTCTCTCCATAGGTAATTGGAATGTGAGGACTCTGCACAGAGCTTTTTCTCTTTATGTCCTCACAAGAATTCCACCATTATAATTTAGATATTCTTGGCTTGCAAGAGACCAGATGAACAGATAAAGGTCAGATTCTTAAAAATAATCTTAAATTTCTCTTTTCAGGGAGGGACGACAATAAGCATCACCAAGGCTTGGGTCTGCTTCTCAGCAGACATGCAAGTGATGCTCTTCTAGGATATGAGTGCATTAATGAAAGGTTTCTTACAGCAAAATTTCAGACAAGCATTAAAGACTTGAATGTTATCTGCTGTTATGCCCCCACTGAGGATGCTGATGAGGATGAGAAGGATAGGTTTTATGGACAACTTCAGGATATTTTGAATTCTGTCAAGAAAGGAGATATTACCCTTGTTCTAGGTGACTTCAATGCCAAAGTTGGTACTGACTCTGACCTTTGGGGAGGAGTAATAGGTCCTTTTGGTATTGGTAGCTGCAATGGCAATGGGCAACGTCTCCTACAGGTAAGTAAACTCAATGGATTCAGAATAACTAACACTTATTACAAACACCGCGACATACATAAGTACACATGGGTTTCACTTGATGGGCTGCATAAGAATATGATTGATTACATATTAATTAACAGCAAATGGGCTAGTTCTGTTAGGAATACCAGGGCATGTAGGGGAGCTGAAATTGGATCTGACCATTACCTTGTTAAAAGTGTGTTGCTACTTAAACTTAAAAAGTGTTGTGCTAGGGTTAAAAAATTTAGTTTTAATACTGAAGCTCTGAAAGATCCAGTTATAGCCAAAGCTTACCATGATAGGTTACTTAGTCATTATGACAGTCATGGTATGCTTACTACTGAAGTTGAGGAAGAATGGGATCATTTTAAACAGGCTTTTTTGGACACTAACAGTACTCTTTTAGGAAAAAAAGGAGCAGAAGAGAGAGAATTATCTGAGTGATAAGGCACTTGAGCTTATTTCGAAAGAAAGAACTGCAGGAATGTCCTTAATCAATACCCTACTAGTCCTAATAGAAAGCATTACAGAGAACTTAATAAACCTGTAAAAGATCAGTTAGCTGCTGATAAGAATCTTTGGCTTGATGGTTTGGCTGACAAAGCCGAGGAAGCAGTTCGACAGCACAACAGCAGAGAGCTGTACCAGATAGTTAATGTTTTGTGTGGTAGACAGCGGACAGGTATACAAGAATTGAAGGATAAACAAGGTAAGGTTATAGAAGGGGAGGTTTCTGTCATGGCTAGGTGGGCGGAGCATTTCAGTGATGTTCTAAACAATGTAGTTAGTTCTACTCCCATTGTTTGCAATGATGATGATGCATTGGTGGCTTTAATGTTGGCCCCATAACACAATCTGAAGTTATTTTGGCTGTTTCTAAACTTAAACTACATAAATCCCCAGGGGTAGATGAAATTACTACCGAAATGCTTAGAGCTGGGAATGTTTCGGTTACCACTTGGATGACTGAAATTCTGAATATCTTTTATGATAAAGGCATGGTTCCTAAGGATTTTACCAGAGATATTGTTATCCCTATTTTCAAAAAAGGTGATTGCAGTTCTTGTGATAACTATAGGGGTATTGGCCTACTCTCTGTTCCAGGGAAAGTTCTTTCCATGATTGTGCTTAATAGAATTAAGAATCTGGTTGACAATCAATTGCGTGATGAGCAATGTGGATTCAGAAGTTGTAGGGGATGTGTAGATCAGATATTTTCACTTAGGCAGATTCTTGAGAAATGTTTAGAATTTCAGAAACCTTTGGTTGCTAGCTTTGTTGATTTCAAAAAGGCATTCGACTCTTTTGATTGTCATAATTTGTGGTTGATTGTGAGATCATATGGTATACCTGGCAAGTTAGTTAACATAATGAAAGCTCTCTATAATAACACTGAGTCGTGTGTGAGAGTTGGTAAGGCTTGTAGCAATTGGTTTCACATTACTTCTGGTGTTGAAGAAGGGTGCATTTTATCTCCTTTTCTCTTTAGCTTGGTTATTGATTATGTTATGCAAAATTCACTTCATATGAAAGATTTTGGCCTTAAAGGACTGGAGATACGAAAATTTCTGATTTAGATTATGCTGATGATTTAGTCCTTTTGGCAAATGATGTTGATGAGATGAACTCTTTCATTCGAGCTGTTGATGAGACTGGTAGTAGAGTAGGTTTGGTTATAAACAGGGAGAAAACTAAAGTGATGAAAATTGGTCAAGCAGGCTGTGATTCAGTTAATCAGGATGGTTGCAGTCTTGAGCAGGTGTCACAGTTTAATTTTCTTGGGAGCTATGTAACTGATAATGGTGATGTGCGGCATGACATTAACAGACGAATAGGGATTGCTGCCGGGACTTTTAAGAATCTATGGAGAGTGTGGAGAAATAGGCGTATACACTTAAAGACTAAAATTAGACTGTATAATAGTTTGGTTCTTTCTAGGGTTAGTTATGGTAGTGAAACTTGGACACTTTGTAAGCAAGATAACAGGAAACTAGATGCTTTTGATTCCAGATGCTTACCCAGTATCTTGGGCATTAGATGGTTCAACTTTGTAACTGATGATTAGGTTAGGCAAAGGAGTTTGCAACCTCCTTTAAGCAGCATATTGTGCAGAGAGAGACTCCATTGGTTTGGCCATGTTGCCTGTATGAATAATTATAGACTGGCGAATAAGGTTATGAACAGTGTGCCTAAAGGCCTCAGAAATGGGGGAGACCTAGGATGTGGTGGGCAGACAATGTCAAACATGGCCTTGTTAGAATTGGTGTGCAGTGGCCAGATGCAGTAGATGTAGCTCAGGATAGACTTGCTTGGAGAACTAAATTGCACATTCTGGGTTGACCTCCGTAGCCCATGGCTGCTTGAGGAGGAGGAGGAGGAGGAGGATACTCCTTTATTGTTGTTTCTATTATATACATCTTATTGGTCTCGTCTTTTGCATTTTGCAGCATTTGCTTTTAACTTTGGTTAAGGGTTATTTGTCTTTTAGCTTCTTTTTACCTCATTTTGTGCATTTATAGCCTTAATAGTTTGTGTGCCATAAAATCCCAAACAACCAACCAGCTTGTCTGGTATGACATATGATCTCACAATCAATCGCAAATTATGATGATCAACAGAGTTGAATGGGGCGGGGTTGGCTCAGTCGGTAGTGTGCCAGGCTCGTAATCTGTAGTTCCCAGGTTCGAGTCCCAGCTGGGTCAGCGTTGAGATTTATCTCCGCAAAATTCCCTGCCCTGCCTACGGTCAGTAGGGGACACCGATGGGCTTGGAAAGGCCGCCGTCCGTCGAATGGGACTTTAAGCCGTGGCCCCGTGTGCGGAGGAGTCATACCCTGCGCACGTTAAAGAACACGCTGGATGGCCTTGACGGGAGGCTACCATCTGTCTCCCAACAGCTGTTCCAGTGGGTCCCCTCCCCCAACCTTCTCTGAGCCTTCGGGGTCCATGTGACCTGGCCATTTAGCCCATGGTGTGGAAAAAAGTGCCGCTCAGAGGTTAAACAACCCAACAGAGTCGAAAGCATTTTTGAAATCAACAAAGCTATCGACCAAAGGTTTCTGAAACTTTAAACGTTTTTCTAGAATCTGACTGAGTGAAAATATCTAATCTACACATCCCTTACCACTTCTGAATTCACATTGCACATCACACAATTACCCTTAACCACATTATTAATTATATTAAGCCCAATCATGCAAAGAACTTTACCTGGAACAGAAAGGAGGCTGATACCCCTATAGTTATCACTAGAACTGCAATCATCTTTTTTAACAATAGGAATAATAATAGCGCTGGTAAAATCCTTCAACCATGACTTTATCATAAAAGATATTCAAAATTTCAGTCATCCATTTGGTAACCAAAACATTTCCAGCACTAAGCATTTCTTTGGTAATTTCATCTATCTCTGGTGATTTATGTAGTTTAAGTTTAGAAATAGCCAAAATAACATCACACTGTGTTATAGGGACAACATTAAAGCCAGTAATGCTTCTATCATCATTACAAATAATGGGAGTAGAACTGACCATATTATTTAGAACAGGGTTGGGCAAATAGCGGCCCGCGGCCACATTCGGCCCGCTAAGAGTTTTTTGTGGCCCGCCAAGACAGTGAGAAAAATCCGCCTTGAACCGAGATTTTCTTCCCGTGCGTTAACGAAGATTCGTCTCATATTTTCCACTAGGACGGCCACATCAATACGCATGCGCAGTGTAGATACGAAAACAATTGCCCACCCCTGATTTAGAACATCACGGAAAAGCTCAGCCCACCTAGCAATGATGTAATCCTTATCTTCTATAACCTTACATTGCTTATTCTTCAATCCCTGTATACCTGTCCATTTTCTACCACACAAAACATTAACCATCTGGTATAGCTCTCTGCTGTTGTGCTGTCTAACTGCTTCCTCGGCTCTATCACCCAAGCCATCAATACAAAGATTCTTATCACCTGCTAATTGATCCTTTGCATGTTTATTAAGCTCTCTGTAATGCTTTCTATTAGGACTAGTAGGGTATTGATTAAGGACATTCCTGCAGTTCTTTCTTTCCAAAATAAGCTCAAACGCTTTATCACTCAGATAATTTTGCCTCTTCTGCTCCTTTTTTCCTAAAAGAGTACTGTTAGTGTCCAAAAAAGCCTGTTTAAAATGATCCCATTCTTCCTCAACTTCAGTAGTAAGCAAACCATGACTGTCATAATGACTAAGTAACCTATCATGGTAAGCTTTAGCTATAACAGGGTCTTTCAGAGCTTCAGTATTAAAGGTAAATTTTTTAACCCTAGCACAACACTTTTTAAGTTTAAGTTGTAAGACACTTTTAACAAGGTAATGGTCAGATCCAATTTCAGCTCCCCTATATGCCCTGGTATTTCTAACAGAACTAGTCCATTTGCTGTTAATTAATATATAATCAATCATATTCCTATGCAGCCCATCAGGTGAAACCCATGTTTATTTATGTATGTCGCAGTGTTTGTAATATGTGTTAGTTATTCTGAAACCATTGAGTTTACTTACCTGTAGGAGATGTTGCCCATTGCCATTGCAGCCACCAATACCAAAAGGGCCTATTACTCCTGCCCAAAGGTCAGAGTCAGTACCAACTTTGGCATTGAAGTCACCTAGAACAAGGGTAATACCTCCTTTCTTGACAGAATTCAAAATATCCTGAAGTTGTTCATAAAACCCATCCTTCTCATCCTCATCGGCATCCTCAGTGGGGACATAACAGCAGATAATATTCGTCTTTAACGCTTGTCTGAAATTTTCAGTCCCACCTTCTTGTGGTGCAGACCTTAAGTACCTTTCAAAAGAGATACTCTCTTGTGGAGGTGAACGGAAGGGAAGGGCTGCCAGATTAGTGTAACCTACTGATCTGGACAACTAAGGCTACTTTTTTTTTTCCACCCTGCTGAGGAGTCGTCAACCACACCGGGTCGTGGTAATAAACATCGCCAATGCGTGGGTCTACTTCTCAGCAGACACGCTAGTGATGCTCTTCTAGGATAGGAGTGCATTAATGAAAGGTTTCTTACAGCAAAATTTCAGACAAGCGTTAAAGACTTGAATGTTATCTGCTGTTTTGCCCCCACTGAGGATGTCGATGAGGATGAGAAGGATAGGTTTTACAGACAACTTCACGATATTTTGAATTCTGTCAAGAAAGGAGATATTATCCTTGTTCTAGGTGACTTCAGTGCCAAAGTTGGTACTGACTCTGACATTTAGTGAGGAGTGATAGGCCCTTTTAGTATTGGGATCAATGGCAATGTCTCCTACAGGTAAGTAAACTCAATGGTTTCAGAATAACTAATACTTATTACAAACACCGCGACATACAGAAGTATACATGGGTTTCACTTGATGGGCTGTATAAGAATATGATTGATTATATATTAACAGCAATGGGCTAGTTCTGTTAGGAATACCAAGTCATATAGGGGAGCTGAAATTGGATCTGACCATTACCTTGTTAAAAGTGTCTTGCAACTTAAACTTAAAAAGTGTTGTGCTAGGGTTAAAAAATTTACTTTTAATAGTGACACTCTGAAAGACCCAGTTATAGCCAAAGCTTACCATTATAGGTTACTTGGTACATTATGACAGTCATTGTTTGCTTACTACTGAAGTTGAGGAAGAATGGGACCATTTTAAACAGGCTTTTTTGGAAACAAACAGTAATCTTTTAGGAAAAAAGAAGCAGAGGAGGCAGAATTATTTGAGTGATAAGGCACTTCAGCTTATTTCAGAAAGAAAGAACATGCTGAATGACATTGACAAGAGTCTTCAATCTGTCTCCTAGCAGTTGTCCATTGGGTCTTTCCTTCATTCTGTCTGTTGACATCTGTCCTTGTGACATGGCCATTTACCTCATTGTGTGCAAAAACAAGTGCTGCTCAGAGCTCTAAAACCCCAACTGAAATAATAAATTTCTCTAATTTTGTCTTTAGCTTGCACAATTGATTATGCATTATTAGAATTTCAGCCGTTTTGGTTTCAAATTGAACTTAAGTTGGAGCACACATATTTTTAATTACGTTTTTCTCCTTCAGTAGAAACAAATTTAGATGCTTCATTTAATTGCATAGTGGAAAGGATTAAAGTGCTTATTTTGAGTTTAAAAAGGAGCTTGTTAATATAATTCACCATAGAGACTGTCAATATACACCCGAGTCTCTTTTTATGTGTATCTTTTTAATGCAGTTTTGAAGTCATGCGATGCACATATTTCATCACATTTACATACAAGTAGTGAATGTGTAAGCAGTGAGCGTTCGAGAAGTTTAAAATTTTTCACATGAGTAGGTGTTTGTCTTTCATTGTCGGAAGTCTAAATTTACATACAAGTAGTGTACATGTAATCAGCAGTAAGTGTCCGTGAAGTTTAATTTTGCATGTAAGTAGGTGTTTGTCTTTTCACTATCGTAAGTCTATATGTTGCTGGGGTGGCTCAGTCAGTAGTGCTCCAGGCTCGTAATCTGCAGTTCCCAGATTTGAGTCCTATCTGGGTCAGTGTTGAGATTTATCTCTGCAAAATTTCCCTCCCTGCCCATGGTCAGTAGGAGACACCATTGGGCTTGGAAAAGCCACTGTCTGTTGGATGGGACGTTAAGCCATGTCTCTGTGTGTGGGAGAGCCATACCCTGTGCACGTTAAAGAACACGCTGGATGGCCTTGATGGGAGGCTATCATCTGTCTCCCAACAGCTGTTCCAGTGGGTCACCTCCCCCAACCTTCTCTGATCCTTAGGGGTCCATGTGACCTAGCCATTTAGCCCATGGTGTGCAAAAAAGTGCCACTCAGAGATAAAACAACCCAACCTATATATTGCTAATTTTTATTTTACAGATTTAGTTTGGCCGAATGGGGAAAAAAAGCAATTTCTTTGGAAATGAAAATTACAATTTTAGATAGCTTAGCAAAAGGAGAAGGTCTACAGCAATTGGTAAACATTTTAGTTTAGGCGAATCTACTATCAGAGACATTAAAAGAATGAAGTCGCAATAAGAAAATCAGCCATTTCTGGCACAAAAGTAAGTACCAAATTTTCATTGTACTCAAGAAATGCTTTATTAGAAAAAATGGAACGAGTGCTCGTAATTTGAATTGAAGGTTTAACTCAAAGAAGAATTCCTGTAAGTGGTTATTTAATTATAGAAAAAGCTCTTAAGTTTTACGAATAGATGAAGCAATCGGAGCCATCTACTTCCGCTTCCCAGGCTGATAAAGAATTTTCAAGATGGCTGACTGGTTTTTTTTTTAAAGGAATGTATTTAATAATGTGAAGATTACAGGTGAGGTTGCATCAGCAGATGAAGATGCAGCCAAAAATTTTCCAGAAAAGTTTGGGTTGGGTTGTTTGGCCTCTGAGCGGCACTTTTTTGCACACCATGGGCTAAATGGCCAGGTCACATGGACTCCGAAGGCTCAGAGAAGGTTGCGGGGCCATGGCTTAACGTCCCATCCGACGGACAGCGGCCTTTTCAAGCCCACTGGTGTCCCCTACTGACCGTGGGCTGGGCGGGGAATTTTGTGGAGATAAATTTCAAAGTTGACCCAGTTGGGGCTCGAACCTGAGAACTGCTGATTACGCGCCTGGCGCGCTACCGACTGAGCCACCCCCACCCCTCCAGAAAAGTTAGCCAAAATTATTGAAGATGGTGGGTATGGCACCGATCAAGTGTTTAACGTTGATGGAAACAGGATTGTTTTGGAAGAAAATGCCTAGTCGAATTTACATCGCAAAGTCTGAGAAAAAAGCAAGTGGGTTTAAAGCAAGCAAAGATAGAGTAACATTGTTACTTTTTGGCATTGTTACTCGATAATAACACCATTATCTTTACCATGCAGATCTGATGGGCTGACTATCTCTTCTAGTGATGAAAGTGATTTTGCACCAGTTCAAAAATGCTGCCGAGTATTGTCAGATAGTATACACATGAAATATCTGTACTTTGTCTGGGGATTGAACTCAGGTTCCTCTGCACATTAGCTAAGCACTTTGACCAATTGTCCACTATTTAACTTCTAAGTAAATAAAAAATAATAGAAATTTTATGAAATTTTAAAAAGTATGAAATTGTTCAAAAAATTCTTTTGTTGAAAAAATGAGGAAAAAAAAGTGGGAGAAGAACTTATTTTTTTCTATAAAAGTATTTTTTTAATTATATGCAACAGGTAATCTATGTATTAGTGATTGATTCTAGTGTGAAATTGCTTATTTTTATTATTGTTTTAATGTTTTATTTAGTGTTATTAGTTCTTTTGTCACTTATTGAAATATGCAATAGATGTAATTGTCTGATAGAAATTAATATTTATCTTATATTAAACATTAATTATTTTTAAACATGTTTGGCTACCTATTTCTCCTTCTCTTTACTATTAGTCTCGACAAGATATGCCCCCAGAAGATACTGTATCCCTCCAGGTTTCATTGATTAATTTAGCTCTCAAGTGTTATCCAGATAGAGTTGACTATGTTGACAAGGTTCTTCAGACAACAGCAGAAATCTTCAGTAAAGTTGGTTTAAAAAGGTGTGAATACTTTATTTTCTACTGGAAATGATTAAAACAATTAATAGAATGGAGCTTTAAAATGGCTGTTGTAAAGGAAAATACTAAGCAGATGCGTCTTTTGCCAATCTAATGATTTAGATTTGTTGTTTCTTTCTCTATATTGGTGTTATGCAACCTTTGTCTTTTCCGTTTTATTATTTTTGCTTTGATTTACCTCTACCAACTTATTGTACATCAAAAAAGTTGGTAGAGGTAAATCAAAATACAGTTATTAACATCAAAAAAGCTGGCAACCTCTACCAACTTTTTTAATGTTTCTGTATGTGGCAGCAGACGGAGGGTGTCCCAATGGGGTCCCTCTGTTTGGACTTTTGACAGACATAGTCATGCGCCACGTTGAAGAGACGGCATTGGTGAGATGTGAACTCTGGCCTTCGCTGTACCTTTATTACGTTGACGACATTTTGAATTTTTGGCCACATGCACCTGTAAAACTAAAAGATTTAATTACTGTATTTAATTCAATCTTACCTTCAATTAAATTTACTCATGAATCGGAAATAAATAAACAATTACCATATCTGGACATCCTTATATAACAAGAAAGGAAAATTACTGTGAAACAACGGTTTATAGAAAGACCTGAAATATAAAAAGGCAAGTATACTTCTGCACTATATCGGAGTGTACAGATATTGTTCAGAACAAAGTTTCCAAAATGAAATTGATTATATTACACAAACAGCTGTGGAATCAGGTTATTCCCTAAAGGTGTTGACTAGATAACAATGTGTTAACAATGCATCTTGTTTGACTCGGTGAAGCATAACTAATTAAATGCAGGTGCAACCAGAATTTATACGAAGGATGTGTTTACTTTGCTTCGATTTGAAGGTTGCTGGGAAAAGTGATAAAATAACTTGGGAACACTGAAATAGTTTTATGACAGAAAATAGTGTGAAACGGAAAAAATAAATTTCGGTACATAATTTGTGATTACTTCCAAAATCTATCGTTTTTAAAAATAGTCTTTTTGTTAATTTTTATGATATTTTCGAATATTTGAGGAAAAATTTGTTGATAATAGCTCAAATCAAACTTGTGAGCTTAAATCAGATGGTTGCTTCAGCAAATAGGAACTTGAACAAGCAAATCAGCAATACCGTTTAGTACTTCTAAGAAGTGGAAATCAGACTGCTTTATAAAATTATTTATGTTGTAGTTTAGTAAAATACGCATCAAATTAAAAAACAATATTATTTTTGAAGCATGAATTATATATTTTTACAAGATAAATATAAATTACAACAGCAATTTTTATTTTTAAAAAATTGATATATTTTTGTTGTACTCCGCCTTCTCGTGGTGCAGACCGTTAGTACCTTTCAAAAGAGATACTCTCTTGTGGAAGTGAATGGAAGGGGAGGGCTGCCAGATTAGTGTGGCCTACTGATCTGGACAACTATGGCTACTTTTCTTTTTTTTTTCTACCCTGCTGAGGAGTGGTCAACCACACAGGGTCCTGGTGCTGACCATATATATCAACTGGAATTGAATAATGGCCCTGAGCTTAATTATGGATCCTGAATTTGCTGCACTGGTGGGCTTCAGTGTAAGAAAAATCTTCCACTGTGTTTTCTGTTTGTGGGTTGACAGCCCCAAGTGAATAGATTGACAGGGTATGTTTATCAGCTGGTGGATAATCCTAAGCAGAGGTCATCGCAGACACCTGAACTCTTTGCTTCTACTGGCATCGTCAAATTCTACATTGGGGGAAGTCTTCCAGTGTAGATGGCTTCAGCCTTAGTGGTGGGGGAATGGGTCTTTGCCCCATGTCTGCGATTAGGGGGCTGTTTGATATTGTCGGCATTCCCTCTCTCAATAAACATAGTTTCTTTAAACATCCTACTAACCATTTTCTCTCCATAGGTAGTTGGAATGTGAGGACTCTGCACAGAGCTTTTTCTCTTGATGTCCTCACACAAGAATTCCACCGTTATAATTTAGATATTCTCGGCTTGCAAGAGACCAGATGAACAGATAAAGGTCAGATTCTTAAAAATAATCTTAAATTTCTCTTTTCAGAGAGGGACGACAATAAGCATCACCAAGGCGTGGGTCTGCTTCTTAGCAGACACGCTAGTGATGCTCTTCTAGGTTATGAGTGCATTAATGAAAGGTTTCTTACAGCAAAATTTCAGACAAGCGTTAAAGACTTGAATGTTATCTGCTGTTATGCCCCCACTGAGGATGCCGATGAGGATGAGAAGGATAGGTTTTATGAACAACTTCAGGATATTTTGAATTCTGTCAAGAAAGGAGATATTACCCTTGTTCTTGGTGACTTCAATGCCAAAGTTGGTACTGACTCTGACCTTTGGGGAGGGGTGATAGGCCCTTTTGGTATTGGTAGCTGCAATGGCCAATGTTTCCTACAGGTAAGTAAACTCAATGGTTTCAGAATAACTAACACATATTACAAACACTGCGACGTACATAAGTACACATGGGTTTCATCTGATGGACTGCATAGGAATATGATTGATTATATATTAATTAACAGCAAATGGGCTAGTTCTGTTAGAAATACCAGGGCATATAGGGGAGCTGAAATTGGATCTGACCATTACCTTGTCAAAAGTGTCTTGCAACTTGAACTTAAAAAGTGTTGTGCTAGGGTTAAAAAATTTGCTTTTAATGATGAAGCTCTGAAAGACCCAGTTATAGCCAAAGCTTACCATGATAGGTTACTTAGTCATTATGACAGTCATGATATGCTTACTACTGAAGTTGAGGAAGAATGGGATCATTTTAAACAGGCTTTTTTGGACACTAACAGTACACTTTTAGGGAAAAAGGAGCAGAAGAGACAGAATTATCTGAGTGATAAGGCACTTGAGATTATTTCGGAAGGAAAGAACTGCAGGAATGTCCTTAATCAATACCCTACTAGTACTAATAGAAAGCATTACAGAGAACTTAATAAACGTGTAAAAGATCAGTTAGCTGCTGATAAGAATCTTTGGCTTGATAGTTTGGCTGACAAAGCCGAGGAAGCAGTTAGACAGCACAACAGCAGAGAGCTGTACCAGCTAGTTAATGTTTTGTATGGTGGAAAATGGACAGGTATACAGGGATTGAAGGATAAACAAGGTAAGGTTATAGAAGGGGAGGATTCTGTCATGGCTAGGTGGGCTGAGCATTTCAGTGATGTTCTAAACAATGCGGTTAGTTATATCCCCATTGTTTGCAATAATGATAGATGCATTGGTGGCTTTAATGTTGGCCCTATAACACAATCTGAAGTAATTTTGGCTGTTTCTAAACTTAAACTTCATAAATCCCCAGGGATACATGAGATTACTACAGAAATGCTTAGAGCTGGAATTGTTTCGGTTACCACTTGGATGACTGAAATTCTGAATATCTTTTATGATAAAGGCATGGTTCCTAAGGTTTTTACCAGAGCTATTGTTATCCCTATTTTCGAAAAAGGTGATCGCAGTTCTTGTGATAACTATAGGGGTATTAGCCTACTCCCTGTTCCTGGGAAAGTTCTTTCCATGATTGTGCTTAATAGAATTAAGAATCTGGTTGACAATCAATTGCGTGATGAGCAATGTGGATTCAGAAGTGGTAGGGGATGTGTGGATCAGATATTTTAACTTAGGCAGATTCTTGAGAAATGTTTAGAGTTTCAGAAACCTTTGGTTGGTAGCTTTGTTGATTTCAAAAAGGCTTTCGACTCTGTTGATCGTCATAATTTGTGGTTGATTGTGAATTCATATGGTATACCAGACAAGTTAGTTAACATAATGAAAGCTCTCTATAATAACACTGAGTCGTGTGTGAGAGTTGGTAAGGCTTGTAGCAATTGGTTTAGCATTACTTCTGGTGTTCGACAAGGGTTCATTTTGTCTCCTTTTCTCTTTAGTTTGGTTATTGATTATGTTATGCGAAATTCACTTCAAGGGAAAGATTTTGGCCTTAAATGGGCTGGAGATACGAAAATTTCTGATTTAGATTATGCTGATGATTTAGCCCTTTTGGCAAATGATGTTGATTAAATGAACTCTTTCATTCGAGCTGTTGATGAGACTGGTAGTAGGTAGGTTTGGTTATAAACAGAGAGAAAACTAAAGTGATGAAAATTGGTCAGGCAGGCTGTGATTCAGTTAATCTGAATGGTTGCAGTCTTGAGCAGGTGTCACAGTTTAATTATCTTGGGAGCTATGTAACCGATAATGGTGACGTGTGGCATGTAATTAACAGACGAATAGGGATTGCTGCCGGGACTTTTAAGAATCTATGGAGAGTGTGAAGAAATAGGCGTATACACCTAAAGACTAAAATTAGGCTGTATAATAGTTTGGTTCTTTCTAGGGTTAATTATGGTAGTGAAACTTGGACACTTTGTAAACAAGATAACAGGAAACTAGATGCTTTTGATTCCAGATGCATCTTGGGCATTAGGTGGTTCAACTTTGTAACTAATGATGAGGTTAGGCAAAGGAGTTTGCAACCTCCTTTAAGCAGCATATTGTGCAGAGAGAGACTCTGTTGGTTTGGCCATGTTGCCCGTATGAATAATTATAAATTGGCGAATAGGGTTATGAACAATGTGCCTAAAGGCCTCAGAAAGAAGGGGAGACCTAGGATGCGGTGGGCAGACAATGTCAAACAGGACCTTGTTAGAATTGGTGTGCAGTGGCCAGATGCAGTAGATGTAGCTCAGGATAGACTTGCTTGGAGAACTAAATTGCACGGTCTGGTTGGACCTCCGTAGCCCATGGCTGCTGCAGGATGATGATGATGATGAAATGTGTATACATACATCATTGGGCCCTCAATTCAGATTCTCCATAAGTATACAGACAAGTTGAACACTGGGTTTAATCAAATACTAGAAACTGTATTTTTATTTCTTTTCATTTACTAGGCTTCACAATATTGATTCATGTTTTATAGTAATTGTACTGATACTTCCAAAATATGTTGAAATGTAAAATCTGAATTCTCTTTATCACTATATTGGTAACTTAGCCCTTTTCAATTTAAATGATTATATACTGTATTATCTTCTAATACACTGTGCAAAAATGAAAACAGCTTTTTTTTTACTAATTTTGATTTTCTAACCACTATTATGACATTAGAAATTGGATATTTGCTCTTCTTTTGAAAATACAGAAGGCTGTGCTCATATACAGTGTATGCTAATTTGAGTCTTTCGCATGTTGTAAGAGCACCAAGATGACACAATACCAGGGAGTTATTTCATCATTCAAGGTATTGCAATACCTAAAAGCTATTGTATCATTTGGGAGTTATCCTTCCTCAGTTATTGTCCATTCATGATTGTATGTGGGTGCTGTATGTGAGCGATATGCCTCGTTCTTGTGTGAAAAATGCAGATCATTTTTGTTACATTTGTCATGAAGTTACTTTTGCAGAAGTGTGAAATAATGCATGTCATCAAAAAGGCCTTCCACCTTTACTTCGGGTGTAAGATTGGAGATCAACAGAGGAGCTAGGCTCTGCACATAATGTGTAATAGTAGTACAACACATCTTCGCAACTGGCTAATTGGCAAGAGGCAGTTGATGCCATTTGCCATTCCTGTGATATGGCAGGACCAACCAACCACGTGACTGATTGTTACTTTTGTATGACACCTCTGCTGAGAAGTGGTATTACTAAAAAGAAAAAGGGGACAATAAACTATTCCAACATAGTATCTGCCATTTGCCCAGTGCCACATCTAAAAACCTTCCTGTCCCAGAACCACCAGAACTTTTCTGATGTGGACTTGGATGAGGAAGAGAAGGAAGAAACAGGAACACAGGAAATAGCATCTGTATATTCTTGCTTCACACCCACAACATTGGATTCACTATGTAGTAATTTCATCTACCCCTGGGGATTTATGAAGTTTAAGTTTAGAAATAGCCAAAATAACTTCAGATTGTGTTATAGGACTAACATTAAAACCCCAATGCATCTATCATCATTACAAACAATGGGAATAGAACTAACCACATTGTATAGAACATCACTGAAATGCTCAGCTCACCTAGCTATGACAGAATCCTCACCTTCTATAGCCTTACCTTGTTTATTCTTCAATCCCTGTACGCCTGTCTGTTTTCTACCACACAAAACATTAACTCTGGTACAACTTTCTGCTGTCTAACTGCTTCCTTGGCTTTGTCAGCCAAACCATCAAGCCAAAGATTTGTAACAGCAGCTAACTGACCCTTTACAAGTTTATTATGCTCTCGGTGATGCTTTCTATTAGGACTAGTAGGGTACTGATTAAGGACATTCCTGCAGTTCTTTCTTTCTGAAATAAGCTCGAGTGTCTTAATACTCAGAGAATTCTACCTCCTCTGCTCCTTTTTCGTAAAAGAGTACTGTTAGTTTCCAAAAAAGCCTGTTTAAAATGATCCCATTCTTCCCCAACTTCAGTAGTAAGCAAACCATGACTGTCATGATGACTTAAGTAACTTATGGTAAGCTTTAGCTATAACTGGATCTTTCAGAGCTTCGGTATTAAAGTAGTAAAGGTAAATTTTTACCCCTAGCACAGCACTTTTTAAGTTGCCAGACACTTTTAACAAGGTAATGGTCAGATCCAATTTCAGTTCCCCTATATGACTTGGTATTCCTAACAGAACTAGTCCATTGCTGTTAATTAATATATAATCAATCATATTCTTATGCAGCCTATCAGGTGAAACCCATGTATAATTCTGTACGTCGTCGTGTTTGTAATAAGTGTTATTCTGAAACCATTGAGTTTACTTACCTGTAGGAGACATTGCCATTGCTCCGAAAACCAAATGGGCCTATCACTCCTCACTAAACGTAAGAGTCAGTACCAACTTTGGCATTGAAGTCACCTAGAACAAGGGTAATATCTCCTTTCTTGACAGAATTCAAAATATCGTGAAGTTGTTCGTAAAACCTATCCTTCTCATCCTCATCGACATCCTCAATGGGGGCATAACAGCAGATAACATTCAAGTCTTTAAACGCTTGTCTGAAATTTTGCTGTAAGAAACCTTTCATTAATGCACTCATATCCTAGAAGAGCATCACTAGCATGTCTGCTGAGAAGCAGACCCACGCCTTGGTGATGCTTATTGTCATCCCTCCTGGAAAAGAGAAATTTAAGATTATTTTTAAGAATCTGACCTTTATCTGTCCATCTGGTCTCTTGCAAGCCGAGAATATCTAAATTATAATGGTGGAATTCTTGTGTGAGGACATCAAGAGAAAAAGCTCTGTGCAGAGTCCTCACATTCCATTTATTGAATAGCTAACACCTTACATTCCAACTACTATAGTATATTTTATTGTGCAGTTTACCATTTATTGAATAGCTATCCTCACATTCCAACTACCTATGGAGAGAAAATGGTTAGTAGGATTTTTAAAGAAATTATGTTTATTGAGAGAGGGAATAATGACAATATCAAACAGTCCCCTATTCGCAGACATGGTGCATAGACTCATTCCCCCACCACTAAAGGCTGATGCCTTCTACACTGGAAGACTTCGTCCAATGTAGAATTTGACAATTCCAGTAGAAGTGAAGAGTTCAGGTGCCTGTGATGACCTCTGCTCAGGATTATTAACCAGCTGATAATTTTTTCCACAAATTATAGCATAAAATTGTGTAGCTCCTATGTACCCTACTATACACATTCTTTAAATTGTGTAGTTTTTGTACTGTTCTAATTAATGGGTTGGCATTTTAACTTCTATAGTCAATTTAAATTTTGTATCATATTCCGCCTTATCTAAGGTTACTATTTGATCAGTCTTTATCAGCTAATACTATTTTTATATCATTCTGTTACTTCAATTCTTTTAAGATTGTAATTTCTTGTCGATTTTGTATTGGAGGTTTTTCTTCATAATGTTTAATAGTTCTATATAGCTTAAAAAATGCATTTTTTCTTTCTTAATATAAGGTACAGATCTTAGGAGTTGTTCAAGGTGTAGTATTAATTTATGCTTTTTGGGTATTCAAGCAGGATATGCGTATTTTGCTCCTGTAAGGTTTTTATTTGTATATCAGTTCAAGTTCTTGAAGATAAGTTAACAAATTTAGGTTTATACACAATGGTAGGTTCAACACCTCTGCGAGTCCCCTTATTACTACGCTTTATTAATAATTCGAATTTCTTGTTATGATGAATTTTTATTTTTTCATTATCCTCCTCAGTTTGATAATGGATGTGACCTAAAATCAAATTAAATTCTATTAAATTAATTACTGTAGATATCTTAAGGTGTTCCTCATGTGTGCGCTTTTCAATTTTATTTATCTCACGAGTCTTGTATTAGTCACTTTTAATAATTTAATTTCAGCCTGATTTATTGTCTCGTATAGTTTATTATTAAATTTTTTTCTAGGGATTTGTTGAAAGGTAGGTATTACTCCTGCATCTTTACATTTTTTTAAGAATTGTAGATGTAATAACTTTTTGTTGAGGGACAGCCTTAAGTATACTAATCTCTTAGCTATTCAATAAATAGCCATACGAGAATTTAATTGTACGTAATAAGTTAAAGGTCTTAATTACACATGATACGGTATATTTCTAGTGGAACATCCTATATGATTATGGCAATAAGCTAATAACTCATGCATGTTGTTGAATACAATGATGTAATGTAAAATATGCTTTAAAACAGGGGTTCTCAACGTGGGGTATGCGGTAAAATTTTTTGGGGTACGCCATGAGAGCTCAAAAGTCACTAGATCTAGTAACAAAGTCGCTAAGTTGGCATTAATATGCTATAACTATAGTTTTATCTATATATATAAGGGTTATGCCAGTTACATACACATTTCCAGGGGGTACGTGAAACATAAAAGGTTGAGAACCATTGCTTTAGAGCATTAAGGGCATTTGATTTTAACAGTAGATTGTGATTAAATTTTGTTTAAAATACTAACTTTACAAAGGCTATCCAATATGCTGAACTAAAACTGTAAACAGTATGGGAACCACTTACAGCACACAGAACGGTTATAGCATGTGTGAGCCATCTGCCTCTTGTTTGCCTCAGTGAGCCATAACATAATTAAGTGCAGTTGCACACAGAATTTTTAAGAAGGATGTTTTTATTTCCAGTTTCGATTTTAAGAGTGGGAAAGATGCATAGAATGTTGGGAAAAATAAAAATAATTTTGGGAATAATGAAATAAGTTTATGATGGAAAAGAGTGTGAAACGGAGAAAAAAAATGGCGGTATATACTTTGTAATACTTCCAAAATCTACCGTTTTTAAAAATAGCAGTTATTTGTTAATTTTTAGGAGATTTTCAAAATTTTAAGGAAAAATTTGTTGATAATAGTTCAAATCAAACTTGTGAGCTTAAATCAGAAGGTTGCTTCAGCAAAGAGGAATGTCAACAAGCAAATCAGCAATACCATTTAGTGCAATCAGATGACTTTATCAAATTATTTATATTGTAGTTTAATAAAATATGCATCAAATTAAAAAACGATATTATTTTTCAAGCCTGAATTATATTTATAAGATATATATAAAAAAAATTCAATGGCAATTTTTATTTTTAAATCGATATTTTTTGTTGTACTAAAAATGTATACATATATCCTTAACCTCTCATTATGGATTGTCCAAACGTATAGAGAGACAAGGTGGACACTGGAATGGTTAATGAAACTTGTAATTGTTTTTTGGTGGTTCATGGTGGTTGTTTATGGTGGTTTTTTGTGAATATGATGACAGAACATTTTTGGTAGTATCTATTTTTAAATATTAGAAGGGATTTTCTTTCTTTGTGAACATAAGCTTTTTAATTCTGTTTTTAAATAAGATGGGCCTCTCCGATCATTCTAACTATAGAGGAATTTCTCTACTCCACTTAGCTGTGAGAAATTTATGTGCAAATATTATATGAAATTCTGTTTGTATATATAAAGCAAAGATATTTTCAGTTAATATCAAACCAGTTTTGGAAAGGATTTCTCAACAATGAATAATGCTATTTAAACACTTCTGTTCAGAAATCATAAAAATTGTTGATAATTGTGCAGTTAGTTCTTTAAAAGGAACTGAAAATCAACTATTCTAGCATCCTTATGTATACAATATGGCAGCAGTCATCCATTGCACTACAATAAATTTGAGTTTATACCAAGTAGAAACCTCATAACAATTTAGATTAATTTAAAAGCATTTTAGATTTTATTGATGTTCAACAGCCATTGAAAGTGGTATTAAATTTAAAATATATACTAAATTTATATTAAATTTAAAATTATGCTAAATACTAAAATCATTGCATTTAATCAATATATATTAAAACTTAATTTTTTTATTATCATTATGTACTGTTCTTAAGATAAATATTATAAATCAAATCTACTCCTCTGTTTAGTCAATTGGAAAAAAAATAGTTTTTATTTTTATTTGTGTTCATTATTTTGGATTTTGAGGTAGCTGATATTTGTTTATCTTTTAGGGTTGATTACAATACATCTGTAGCAAAAGAACTGTTGAGACTACTAAAAATCCCAGTCCAGCATTACAATAATCTTCTGATAGTCTTAAAGTTGGAACATTTTGGAAATCTTATGGACTTTTGTGATTATCGAAGTCGAAAATCAATGTCTTGCTTTCTCATCAACAATGCTCTAGAGAATGAGACTTTGATATCTACCCAAGAGCAAGTATGTTTCTTTTATTAATTAGCCATAATATGTGGGGGGTTATTTTGAGAACTCAGACAGTGGTTTGATACCAATGTCAGATGTATCTGTAAAGTGAAATATGAAAGAGCTAATATGGATAGAAATACTAAAAATAAAGATAGCAATGATAATACATATTGCACATTTGAAAAATATTAAAAATGTCTCTTAGTTGTTTATTTTTATCTCTCTAAAATCCTATTACATATCAGTTTCTCAACCATTAAAGGGCCAGGTTTATATCAATAAACTCTACCTGGTGGCTGTATTAAAGTGTTTTCATCAGGAAAGGAATTAATTTAGAACCTTGTACCAAAATAACTAATGAACGGAACTAAGAAAAAATTGTTTCCAAAAGAAAAGCATTTAATTTTTATTCAAAATATAATATACCTGAAACAAGACTGTCATTTATTTTTCATTCTGAATTCATAGGTACTAACTTTTTTTTGCTTGGCTGTTGCAGTTTAAGGATTATTGTGGTAGAGTGCCTGTCAGCTAGATATACTAATTCTAAAAAACTAATTTCCTCACAATGACATAATCAAGGTTTTTGGAAGGGGTAAGGATTTGAATTTTTTTTAATGTTTTTGTTAGCGTAAACTCACGAACTACTTTATTTTTAAATGGCAAGGATTCTCTCCCCACTCTTTAACTCTTCATTTTTCTCAAGTAACTTTGGTCATAAATATAATAAATACAAATTTGGCCATAATGCTTCACTATTCCTTAAATGCTTTATCAGTGAAGAAAAACAATAGTTGAAGGTGATTTTTGCTGTAGTGGGGAATTAAAACATTCCTTATTATCAACGAACCAAGCTACTTCCAAAGATTTAGCCTAATATTAGGCAATGCTTGCCAAATGATAATTATCATTACTTTTTTGATCTGTGTGGTGGTCATAATTGGTTTAGTTAGAAGTATTCCAAAGTCTTAGCTTGATATTTCCTGGTGTGAGTTCTCCCTGTGCCTTGTAATGCTCCAAAGATTAATAACTTTTTTTGTGTTTGGACCTTTTATCTGACCCCGCCTTCTCATGGTGCAGGCCGTTAGTACCTTTCAAAAGAGATATTCTCTTTTGGAAGGGAACGGAAGGGCTGCCAGTTCAGTATGGCCTGCTGATCTGGTCATCTACGGCCACTGTTTTCTTTTTTTTCAACCCTGCTGAGGAGTGGTCAACTTCACAGGGTCCTGGTGCTGACCATTTATACCTACTAGACTGGACTTGTTTATGGATTTGAGCTTGATTATTGATCCTGGACTTGCTGCACTGGTGGGCCTCTGTTGAGGGAAAGTCTGCCGCTGTGTTTTCTGTTTGCTTCTGGATTGCCAGCTCTAAGTGAACAGAGGCATGGGATACCTTATATCAGCTGGTGGATAATCCTAATCAGAGGCCATCGCAGGTACCTGAACCTTACTTAGCTAGTTGGGCATCGTCAAGCCTAAACTGGAATAATGTGTCTCAGGCAGGCCATGTGGCTCTTGAAAAAGTCCACTTGAAAAGGTGGTACCTGAAGTTCCTACCAGCATCGGTGACTTCAGCCTTTAGCGGAGGAGGAACAGGTCTTTGCCCCATGCCTGCGATCAGGGGGCTGTTTGATATTGTTGGCCCTACCAATCTCAATAAACCTAATTTCTTTAAAAAACCTACTAATCATTTTCTCTCTGCAGGAACGTGGAACGTGAGGACATTACATAGAGATTATTCTCTTGATGTCCTCATGCAGGAATTCCAGCGCTATAACCTAGATATTCTAGGCTTGCAAGAGACCAGATGGACAGGTAAAGGTGAGATACTTAAAAATAACTTTAAATTTCTCTTTACAGGGACGGAGGATGGAAAGCATCACCAAGGCGTGGGTCTGCTTCTCAGCAGACATGCTAGTGATGCTCTTCTAGGATATGAGTGCATTAATGAAAGGTTTCTTACAGCAAAATTTCAGACAAGCATTAAAGACTTGAATGTTATCTGCTGTTATGCCCCCACTGAGGATGCTGATGAGGATGAGAAGGATAGGTTTTACAGACAACTTCAGGATATTTTGAATTCTGTCTGTTTTGAATTCAGAACAAGGGTAATATCTCCTATCACCAAGAAAGGAGATATTACCCTTGTTCTTGGTGACTTCAATGCCAAAGTTGGTACTGACTCTGATCTTTGGGGAGGGGTGATAGGCCCTTTTGGTATTGGTAGCTGCAATGGCAATGGGCAACGTCTCCTACAGGTAAGTAAACTCAATGGTTTCAGAATAACTAACACATATTACAAACACCGCGACATACATAAATACACATGGGTTTCACCTGATGGGCTGCATAGGAATATGATTGATTATATACTAATTAACAGCAAATGGGCTAGTTCTGTTAGAAATACCAGGGCATATAGGGGAGCTGAAATTGGATCTGACCATTACCTTGTTAAAAGTGTCTTGCAACTTAAACTTAAAAAGTGTTGTGCTAGAGTTAAAAAAATTACCTTTAATATTGAAGCTCTGAATGACTCAGTTATAGCTAAAGCTTACCATGATAGGTTATTTAGTCATTATGATGGTCATGGTTTGCTTAATACTGAAGTTGAGGAAGAATGGGGCCATTTTAAACAGACTATATCTTGAACAAAAACTCTGCTACTACATCTCTATCTCATCACTTCTCACTACAATCTCAGTACTCAACAATCTGACAATCTCTACTCCTGACTCTACTCCTCTACTCTGTGACCTAACATCACCAAGTTGTAACAAGCGACATACAAAGCCTGCACGTGTCATGTTGCACGCTGGGAATGACTGCATAAACTGATGATCGCGCAAGCTATGATGTAAAAGAGGTCGTGTCCTTAACATGCTTTAGCGGTTGTCAATCAAAAGGTCAGAGTTGCGCATGCGCAACTCTTGTAGCTCGAACAAGGATTGAGACAGTCCACCAAATGAATTAAAATCCCCAAAATGATAAATATAACATAAATAAAGCAAAACTGGTTAAGGAAAAGTAAAAGTGAATGGTCAGACCATCACAGCCTGTGTTGAAATTTTCTGTACCTCCCACTCTGCTTTCCCGATGAAGAGAAAGTAGAAGCCAAACAGATGGCTTGGAAAGGCTGCTATCCATCAGGTGGAATGTTAAATCATATCCCAGTTGCAGGAGTACCATATTTTGCATATATTTAAGAGAACATACTGAATGGCATTTACAAGAGGCTTCAACATATCTCCTAACCCCTTTGTGGGAGCCTGTTTGTTGGGCCACCCATGTTTGCTACACATGGAAAAATCTGCTCTTTTCTCCCCATAGGTAGTTGGTTGGTTGGCTGTTTTACCTCTGAGCAGCACTTTTTTTCCACACCATGGGCTAAAAGGTCACATGGACCCCGAAGGCTCAGAGAAGGTTGGAGAAGGGGACCAGCCGGAACAGCTGTTGGGAGACAGATGGCCATCAAGAGTCAAGGCCATCCAGTGTGTTCTTTAACGTTTTCAAGTATGGCTCTCCCATACACTGGACCACAGCTTAACATCCCATCCGATGGATAGTGGCCTTTCCAAACCCATCCATACCCCCTACTGACCATAAGCAGGATGGGGAGTTTTGCAGAGATAAGTCTCAACGCTGACCCAGCTGGGATTCGAACCTGGAAACTGCAGATTACAAGCCTGGCGCACTACCGACTGAGCCCCCCCCCCACATGTAGTTGGAATCTGAGGAATCTGCACAGAGATTATTCTCTTGATGTCCTCATATAAGAATAATGATATGCAAAAAGAAAGCTTATGCAACATGAACATAACACCATCAAAGCCCCTCGGTGCGAGCTCCTGTACATGGTGAGGGGACCACCCTGTGAAGGTTCCACTGGCTTGGGTACCTTCACGGGGTCCTGAAAGCTCGCCCGCATGTTTGCTGTGCGCGAAGACCCATGTCGCGGGAAAGGAGGATCCTGGTAGTTGTGCTTGGGGTCCCCATTTTCTCTCCTCAGCTCATGACTGACAGTCTCTTTTGGCTGTCTTGCTATTAGGGAACCTGTCATCGTGGGACTGGGCAGTGGATTCCAGGGCCTTTGCTTCTGGTAAATGGGAGCTTCGGGGTGGCCCCCCAGGAGCAATTGGCTGGTGGGCAGGTCCTGCTAGGGTCAACTATGCAGAATAGTGAATAACTTTGCCCATGTCCCGGTACAGGTTTGCGATTTCCTCACAACTTATTTCCCTTTTGTAGTTATTCTTTCTTGTTGAGGCCAGTTCACAATTTTGTTATTTTACATTTAGTTCCTTTTGTGTA
The DNA here is from genome assembly GCA_038380435.1 of Ryuthela nishihirai. NCBI lineage: Eukaryota > Metazoa > Arthropoda > Arachnida > Araneae > Heptathelidae > Ryuthela > Ryuthela nishihirai. The sequence continues at coordinate 253,559 of JAWZYU010000023.1, read as the reverse complement.
GAAAGTTTATTTCTACACATTTCTCTTTTCATTTTCGTTTTATTTATTTGTGAGGGCTTGACTCACTGTCTCTGTCGGTATAGTGCCCGTGCAGCCTTGGTGCCTGACTGGGCATTCCCTCATTGAGCTCCGTGGAGGGTGGGGACAGTGGGCACTAAACCACACAAAAGCAAACATGGGAGTAGATGGTGAAATTAATGCGATGAATGCCACTAAGAGGGCTCGACATGAGCTCCCATCTTCCTCGTTGTCTCTGTTATCTACACCATTATCTTCTTTGTCTGTGTCTTCGTTCCCAAGATTTTTGATCATCCACTCCAAGGGTAATCAGGTACTTGGGCACATGTCCCCATTTTTTGATAACAAAGGTTTGAAAGGTATTGTGGGAGAGCCGAAATCCGCCAAGCACTTACGATCTGGCGACATGCAAGTTGAGACCACTTGTTCCAAACACTCAGAACTGCTCCTGAAAGTGAGAGATTGATGGGGTGGCTGTCGAGGTCACTCCTCACAAAAATTTGAATTCCTCTTGGGGAGTGATAACTGAGTGGGACCTTCTCAAAGTCATTGAAGATGAAATCATCTCAGAGCTCACTCCCCAGGGAGTAACAGTGGTCCACCTAGTTTTGATGCACTGTGATGGTAAATTGTTACCCACCCAGATACTAATTATAACCTTGAACACGCCATGCCTGCCTTCTTCCATCAAGGCAGGTTATTTACATTGTGAGGTATGGCCATATATATCGAACCCTCTGTGCTGTTTTCAGTGCCAGATATATGGTCATGCCCTTGCAGCTTGCTGGGGCAAGCCCACCTGTGCTCACTGTGGCAGCAAGGATAGTCTTTATCCTGACTGCACAGCAGAAAAGACAAGCTGTGTGAACTGTAGTGGCGCACATCCAGCGTACTCCTGTGACTGCCCGAAGTGGAAGGAGGAAATAGGGGTTCAACACTTGAAAGTAATGAACAACATCTCGTATGCTCAGGCTTGAAAGCTCACTGCACTGCCCACCCCACCTGGCAAGACATCGTTCCAATGACCAGTGGTGGTGCAGACTGATATCAGTGTACCACCTACTGAATCTTTCTCACCTGCAGCTAAGTAACTACTGACGCAAGCGAAACTGAGGGTGGTGTCAACTTCAACATCAGCCCCAGTTTCCATTCCTGCAACTGAGCCTTCCACCTCCACTGGAAGGCCTCCTCCTTCCCATCCTCAGACGGCAAGACCTTCGAAACCAAAGGGGTCCCCCACCGGGGCCAAAAAAGAAAATCATCACTCCTCCTCAAAGAGCAGTCACCGATCTATGTCCCTCGGACGATTCAGAGGACATGGATATCAACTGCCCCGTATTCACTAAACTGTCCTCTGCGGGAGTTAAGCTGAATAGGAATTCTTTTTCCGTCCACTCTTCTAAGTCCTGAGGTGACTACACTCTTACAATGGAATTGTCATTGATTCCAGAGGAATATTGACGACATCAAGGCCCTCCTTCAGACACACCATCCCATCTTTGTGTGCCTACAGGAGACAGACTTGCAGCCAGTCACAGATCCCATGATCCGGCACTTTTCACTAGTTCGCCAGGACCAGGATGGAGATGGTCCAGCTCGTGGGGGTGTCTCCATCCTTGTGAGCATCCATTCCAGGTCATCCCCCTCACCACCAACTTAGAGGCGGTGGCCATCTGCCTCTTCACGAGGTTCTTCCTGACCGTCTGCTCTGTAAATCTTCCACCTGGGAGCATCGTCTTCCAGGAAGACGTTGATGACCTCATCTCACAGCTCCGTCCCCCTTCCTCATCTTGGGGGACTTCAATGGACACAGTCCACTTTGGGGCATGGTAGGGGTGGGGTCCTGGAGCAGTGGCTCCTGGATCCATCACTCTCCCTGTTGAACACTGGTGTCAGTACATACTTCCACTTCCCAACCCGCACATTCACTGCCATTGACTTCACCATCTGCTCCTCCTCGATCCTTCCACTCTTTACATGGGAGATCGAGGACAACCCTCATGAAAGCGATTACCTCCCCATGGTATGCACCATCTCCCAATGGAGGGCTTGCAGCCCTTCACGCTTCTCACAGTGGAGGCTTGATTGGACTGACTGGAGTGGCTTTAAGCCCCTCTCTAAGCTCGATGACCACTCTGTCAGTCAGGAGCCCATCAATGTGGCAGAAGTGGAGATCACAGACTGTATCATAGATGCAGCTGCAATCACAATTCCTTAAACTTCGACATGGTTTCCTTGTTTTCCAAAACTGTGGTAAAATCCAGATTGCTCTGCAGCATGTAAGGCTGAGAACAAGGCGGGGGGGGGGATATTTTGGAGATATCCGATGTCCCCCAACCCTTGAAGCATTTGAATGCTCCAGGGCAAAAGCTTGTTTCGTCCAGCGCCAGAAAGAATCTTGGATCAAATATGTCTTCTATCACCTGCACGACCAGTTCTAAGGTCATGTGGGATAAAGTCCGGAAGATAGGTGGGAACTACACGTCCCACTTGTTATTGATCCTGGAGCACAATGGACAGACAATTGCTGATCCAAAAGCAATTGGTGACTCTCTGGGGGAGTCATTCTCCTCCATCTCTTCTTCTTACTCTCCTGAGTTTCTGGCCCAGAAGAGCAGGGTGGAACACTCTCCGCTGTCCTTCCACTCGAATGGCCTGGAGCCTTACAACAGGCCATTCACAGCAGAGGAGCTTTGCCTTGCTCTGCACACCTCTCATGCATCTGCTGTCAGGCCATACAATGTCCATTATGTCATGCTGCAGCATCTCTCACCATTGAGTAAGGATATGCTGCTCCATCTTTTCAATTGCATTTTTCTCGAGTAGTTTCCGGACTCATGGCGGGAGGCCATCGTCTTGGCCTTCAAGAAGCCAGGCAAAGATTCCTTCTAATTATCGTCCCATTGCAATGACGAGCTGCATGAGCAAGGTGTTGGAAAGAATGATAATGCCAGACTCATCTGGTATTTAGAACACCGCAACCTTCTTTCCAACACCCAGTGTGGTTTTCACAGGCAACGGTCAACTCTTGACCATCTGATATGCCTTGAGTCGGCTATCAGAAATTCATTTTTACTTAGAGAGCATCTGGTGTCAATTTTCTTTGACATAGAAAAAGCATATGAAATGGCTTGGAGATTCGTCATTCTTCGTGACCTCCATAGCTTTGGCTTGAGAGGTCACATGCCGATCTTCATCTCCCAACTTCTTATCGACACATTCTTTTCTTGTCCGTGTTGGCAACTCTGTGGCAGTCGTACCCCCAAGAACACGGGGTGCCACAAGGCTGCATTCTGATTGTTGTGCTTTTCGTTGTAAAGATAAATTCTATTATTAGACTACTTCCTCCATCTGTAGTCAATACCCTCTATGTTGACGATTTTAGCATCTTTTGCTCTCTTCATCCAGCATGAGGTTTATTGAAAGATAGTTGCAAATTGCCCTGAACAATCTTTCAGTTTGGGTGACAATCAACAGATTTTGATTCTCCCCACAGAAGACCGCTTGCGTGCACTTTTGCCACAAGCTTAATCTTCATCTGGATCCCGAGCTATGGCTCGGAGGTAACATCATTTCATTTGTGGCGGAGACTGAGTTTCTCGGTGTCATCTTCTATCAGAAATTGACCTTTTTTCCACACATGTCATCTCAGGTTCAAGTGCACACGAGCATTGAACATAGTCAAGGTCCTCTCTCTCCTGTGGATCTGACTGAATGTTTTCTGCTCCTCCCGTACCATGCTTTTTTTTTTATGTTTAATGTGTCATTAATGATGTCAGAAAACTCTGTTAAAAGTGTGATTGCATTTGTACCTTTTACCTCTTTGGAAGTCATATTGCTTTTCACTAATAATGTTATGTTTTTTCAAGAAATTGGATAGAATATTAGCTACATATCTTTCAAGGATTTTGTGAAGAATGGGTAAGATCGTAATAGGCCTATAGTTAGTGCAACCGGATTTAGTTCCACTTTTGCAAATTGGCCTTAAAATAGCAATTTTTAGTTTACTAGGGATGTTTCCTGTAGATATACTTTCATTGATAAAGTTCGGCATGAGATCAGCTAAGGAGATTTTGTATTCTTTAATGTGCTTTATGTGTTACCTGATCGTATCCACACGATTTTCTTTCATTGAAGCCACTTAGAATTTTGAAAGCTTCTTGTTTTGAGATGGGAGGAATAAAAATTGAGAAGGTTGGATACGTTTAGGAACTGTAGAGAGATTCTGTATATGGTTATTGTCTCTAAGATTGGCAATAATGTCTACAAAGGTGTTAAATTTTTCTGCTGCTTGAGTTTCAGATGTAGCTTGGGGCATATTCTTCATGATAAAATCATCAATGGCAGTTTTAGGTTTATTGCTGATAATTTGGTTAATGAATTCCCAATTTTGCTTAGGATTGTTTTTATGGGACTTAAATTGTTTGAAGTAATATTTTTTCTTTTCCTGCCTAATAAAGGACATGATTGTTTCTTAAGTTTGTGTATAGTAATTTAAAATTTCTGTTTCTCTTGTTATTTTTGTAGTCAATTCAAGCAAAGTCTCTTTTTCTTATTAAATTTATTATTTCCTGATTTATCCAGTCTTTGCTACAATTGCGTTGTTTAATATTTGAGCCATCCAATAGTTTATTAATTTTGTTATTGTTAACAATCACCGTATATTTTTTATGAATGCTTCATAATAAGTCTATTGGTTCTGAATTTTGGGTTTCATTTCCAGTGCCTCTGTCCAGCCAGTTTGTTAGGCTTATTTCTTTGCATATGTTTTTATGATCTAAGATAGTTTTTGTGTTAAAATTGCTGTCTAGCTTTTTAGTGTTGATTGGACGAATTTCCAAGTTTTTTTTTCATGCAAGTTGACACAATTAAGTAGTGCTCTGCTATCCTACTGCAAAAAAACATTGAATTTGTATCGAGTTTAATGTCAAGTCGGATGTTAATGTGATCAATGCATGTCCGAGAAAGTTCTATACCACCTATAGGTCGCTGCAACACTTCAAAGTGTGTTTGCTTTGTGCGATAGCTTAAATTTTGGACACCACGTAATTGATCTTGCCAAGAAATTAAACAAGGGTTTTTTAGTTAATAGCATTAGATGAAAAAAAAACTTAAATAATTGATGGTCTCCAACAAATTAGTTAAAGTAATACTTCTTAACAAAACTACTCAAGAAAAAAAAATAAGTTCCAAACACAAATTTCATGAAATAAATAAATGTTTATTTAAATTCTAAATTCACCAATAAACAAGTTGTACCAAAAAGCAAAAACTAACACCTCACCACTACTAATAGCACCCCTCCTCCTCCTCTCCATAGTAATACTCCTCACAAAACTTCGCTAACTAATTTAAAAAAAGAGCTATCAACTACTCCTTCAACACATTTCACTCACTAGCACTTTCATCTCACTAACACATCTTATCTCTCTAACTCAGGAAGGAAATTGTACTTGCTTGGCTCTGCTTAGGTCATTCTTTATTACACATTCATTTCTTCTTCAGATGGATGAGAAATGTGTGAGTTTTGTGACACCATTTTAACTATTAAGCATATTTTAATTGATTATACTGCTTTTAAACTAGAACATTGTTTTTATTTCAGCGATCATGATTTTACGTCTGAGCCTCTTACACTCAGACATATTTTATCTGATGATTCATTTTTAACTCCTACATTTTGCTTTTTACGAGATGCTTTACTCATCTTTTATATTTTTATCTTTTGGTATTTAGGCTTATTTTTTATGTTACGGGTCCTATACATCCATTGTATTTTTTTTTACAGTTTTACGATTGTTGACTCTTTTTACCCTTGTTCTTATACACATTTGTTTGTTTTACACTTTTCTTTAGTGTTCCATCTTTTGCATTATTGTTGATTTCATCCACTTTGTGTGTCACTTTTAACTTTTGGTTGAGTGTTCCATGAATTTTATCTGTTTTTCGCTTATATATGTGTGTTTGCACATTATGGTCTAATTTGCCATTTTTCATTTAATCCCAAACAATCAAACTAACTTCGTGATCTAACATCACTTAGCAGTACATTCTGGCTTGCAAACTGGCACCTGCAACATCAAACGGGATGTAGCATCAAGAGATGCAAAACCGATTCTATGGTGATAATTTGTTTTACATATCATGCAGTTAAAGTATATTTACCACTATGGGAGGATGATCTTTGGCTGGTACACTCGCCGTAGTTGCAGCCAAGGTTTACACTCGGTTGCTGCGGTGCTCTAGTTGTCGGCAGTTTGCCAGTCCAATAGCATTGCCATGTGATCATTGGCACTGTCCAATGATGCATGGAATGTGGCAGATGTGATTGATATAATGTGGTCCCTTGAACGGTGCTCGTATAAGTTAAACGGAAAAATGTGTAATAGAAAGTTCCAGATGAGTGCGACAGGACTTGAACCCGCATCTCTCCAGATACATGCTGGAGTATTCTACCATTGAACTAATGCCAGCTCTGTCTTTCTTCTGCTAATTTAAGACTAAACTCTTCACTGAGATTTTTGGGCCAACTGTGGGTGCCATCTATGATTTCGGGTGGCAACTATTACTTTTTATATTGCACTGAGTAAGATGGAAATAAATAATAGTTTCATCATGCTATTTAGCGTTGATTTTTATTATTTAGCGTTATGAGACTATTATTTATTTCTATCTTACTCAGTGCAATATAAAAAGTAATAGTTGTCACCCAAGATCATAGATAGTGCCAACAGTTGGCCGAAAATCTTGGTGAAGAGTTTAATCTTAAATTAATGGAAGACAGATGACTGGCATTTAGTTCAATGGTAGAATACTCTGGCATGTTTCTGGAGAGATTGAGGTTCGAGTCCCGTATGTTGCCGAAATTTTTTCCACAAAATATTTATTGATTTATAAACATCAAAAAGTCAGCAGGTAATGCTGTGATTGTCATCTAATGTTTAATATGTTGTTTAGTGAATGTGAGAAGCCTCGTATGTATGGGAAAGCTGTAATATAATTTGGTTTAACTGATTTTTGCTGTGTTTAAGTTTGTATTTGACTAGCTTGTGGATATTTGTTATGAATAATTTCTTATAGCTGGCTTCTTGGCCTATTTCGTAAATATATTTAATTAATTTATTAGCCAGTTTCAGAATATTCTGAATTCTGTGAAGAAAGGAGATATTTTTCTTGTGCTAGGTGACTTCAATGCTAAAGTTGGTACTGACTCTAACCTTTGGGCAGGAGTTTTAGGTGCCTTTGGAATTGGTAGTCTCCAATGGCAATGGAGAACATCTTCTACAGATAAGTAAACTTAATGGTTTGTGAATAACTAACACAAGTACTAAAAGCACTGGGACATAAACCGAAGAGCCAAAACAATATGACCAGCATGTCTTAATGCAAATCGAAGCAACTGCAGGTAAACAATGGCATGAGTGAAGGTCATGAAATGGTATATATAACACCTGATACTGATCTCTATATTATTCAGTGTTATTCTTGTTCTTCAGATTTTTTCTTCTGCTTCTTTTTTTTCTGGGAAAGGCATCGGATTTATGTGAATTTGACAAAGGCCAAATTGTAATGGCCAGATGACTGGGTCAGAGCATTTTGTCGAATTGTTTTATTTCTGAGCAAAAAAGTGCTGCTCAGAAATAAAACAACTCGAACCATCTCATGCAGGAAACTATAATGTCTACTCCCTCCCTTCGTGCAGGAAACTATAACGTCTATTCCAGATGACTGGGTCAGAGCATGACCAGATGACTGGGTCAGAAATGCTCTGACCCAGTCATCTGGCCATTACAATTTGACAGCAAGGCTTGTGACAGCAAGGCTTGTGAGTTGCTTATTTCATCTTCTGTGAGTTGCTTATTTCATCTGGCCATTACAATTTGACAGCAAGGCTTGTGACAGCAAGGCTTGTGAGTTGCTTATGTTCAGCTGGGGTTAATACCTTCAGAAAGTGGTCTGAGGAGGGAAAAACCATGAACCATTGGCAAGGTATGGGCTGACCGCGGCTCATCAATGCTAGAGATGAGTGAAGGCTAGCCTGTATGGTACGAGCCAACAGAAGGGATACTGGGGCATAACTGACCTGTAATTTGAATGCTGGTGACTGGAGTAATATGCCACAACACACAGTACATCAAACCCTGCTGAAATTGGGGCTCAGACCACTCCAAGTGCCCATGCTAATCTCGGTTCACCATTGAAAGCACTTACAATGGTCACATGAGCATGAAAACTGGACCTTGAATGATTGGAAGGTCGTCTGGTCCGATGGATTTTGTTTCCTGTTGCACCATATGGACTGATGGGTTTGTGTGCATCATTTATCTGGAGAAGTCTTGGCACCAGGATTCACCATGGGGCGAAAACATGCTGATGGAGGGAGTGTAATGCTTTGGACAATGTTCTGTTGGGAAACCCTGGGTCCAGTCACTCGTGCAGGAGGGGCAGGGGGTGGCTCAGTCGGTAGCGCACCAGGCTCATAATGTGTAGTTCCCAGGTTTGAGTCCCAGCTGGGTCAGCATTGAGATTTATCTCTGCAAAATTCCCTGCCCTACCCACGGTCAGTAGGGGACACAGATGGGCTTTGAAAGGCTGCCATCCATCGGATGGGACTTTAAGCTGTGGCCCCGTGTGTGGGAGAGCCATACCCTGTGCGTGTTAAAGAACATTCTGGATGGTCTTGACGGGAGGCTACCATCTGTCTCGCATCAGCTGTTCCAGTGGGTCCCCTCCCCCAATCTTCTCTGAGCCTTTGGGGTCCATGTGACCTGGCCATTTAGCCCATGGTGTGCAAAAAAGTGCTGCTCAGAAATAAAACAACTCGAACCATCTCGTGCAGGAAACTATAATGTCTACTCCCTACCTAAACATCATTGCAGTTCAGGTACATCCTTTCATGGAAATGGTATTCCCCTGTAGTAGTGCCTTCTTTCAGTAGGATAATGCGCCATGCCACACTGCCAGATTGTTCAAGAATGATTTGCGGAACATGAAGAAGACTTCCAGGTATTGCATTGACCTCCAAATTCCCAAGACATCAATCAAATTGAGCATCTATGGTTTGTATTGGAACAGCATAACCGATTTATAGTGGCTCAACTACATAACTTATAACAGTTAAAGGATCTGCTAGTAACATGTTAGTACCAGATACCACAAGACATTTTTAGAAATCTTGTAGCATCCATGCCTTGCCGGGTAAGAGCTGTTTTGGTGGCACATGAAGGATCAACATCATATTAGGCCGGTGGTCATAATGTTTTGGCTCTTCAGTGTATATAAATATACATGGGTTTCACTTGATGGGTTGCACAGAAATATAAAAGATTATATTTTAATTAACAGCAAGTGGGCTAGTTCAGTTAGGAATACTAGTTCATACACGGGAGATTGGTCTGACCATTATCTTGTCAAAAGTATCTTGTAGCTAAAGCTTAAGAAATGTTGTGCTAAGGTTAAGAAAATTACCTATAACACTGAATGTCTGAAAGATCCAGATATAACCAAAGCATACCATGATAGGCTACTTAGTCATTAGGACAATGATGGTTTGCTTACTGTTGAAGTTGAGAAAAAATAGAGTCAGTTTACACAGGCTTTCCTTGAAAGCAACAGTACTCTTTTGGGTAAAAGGAAACAGGAAACAAATTGATTTGAGTGATAAGGCTGTGGAACTTATTTCTGAAAGAAGGAACTGCAGAATTAATATGAATCAATACCCTACTAGTTCTAACAGTAGACATTACAATGAACTTAATAAACTTGTAAAGGATCAGCTGATAATAATGTTTTGCTTGATAGTTTCACTGACAAAGTGAAGGAAGTGGTTAGACAGCAAAACAGCAGTGGATTATACCAGATTGTTAATGTTGTATGTGGGAAGAAATAGACAGACACACAGGGATTGGAGGAATAAACATGGCAAGATGGTTGAAGGTGAGAATTCTGTGATGGCTAGGTGGGCTGAGCATTTCAGAGATGTTCCAAATGTGATTATTTCTACTCCCATTGTTTGTAATAAGGATAAATGCATTACTGGCTTTAATGATGGAACTATATCACATTCCAAAGTCGCTTTGGTTATCTCTAAATTAAAACTGCATAAATTCCCAGGGGTGCATGAAATCATCACTGAATTGTTTAGAGCTGGAAACATTTGTATTGTCGCATGACTGACTAAATTTTCCGTATACCGGAAGACTTCCACCAATGTAGAATTTGACGATGCCAGTAGATGCAAGATTTCAGGTGCCTGCAATGACCTCTGCTCAGAATTCTTCACCAGCTGACAAAACATATCCTGCTAATCTCTGCACTGGGGCTGTCAACTCACAAACAGAAAACAGCACTGAAGATTCTTCTTTCACAGAAGCCCACCAGTGCAGTAAAATCAGGATCCATAATCAAGCTCAGAGCCTTAATCCAGTCCATTAAATTTATAAGGACACTAACGGCCTGCACCACAAGAAGATGGGGTCAGACAGGTGCTAGGCCTGGTCAGTTCTGTGCCTCATCACAGGGGATTGGTACATAGCTCTCCTTCCAGTGACTACCTAGCTGCCATTTACAGACCTCGTTTTAGACAAGGATGCATTTTGTCTTCTTTTCACTTTTGTTTAGTTATTGATTTTGTTATGCGAAAGTCTTTTTAAGGGAAAGATTTTGGCCTTAAATGGTCTAGAGCAGGAGTGGGCAACATTTTTAAGTGTGTGGCCCAAAATCGGCAAATCTTTGATGCAAAATTTTCTCACGTGCCAATCGAAATTTTGGGAGCATATTATTTTTTGGTGGCTTTTAACTATTGGGATAATCTTTTCAAATAATCAAAAATCACACTGGTAATTTCAGTTTTCAAATTCAAATTCAAATAATCAAAAATTACACAGTAAAATCAAAGAATATTGTAAGAGTGATTATTGTAAGTCATGTAAGATTGAATGAATGTAAAAATTAGCGACAAAATTTTACTTAAAATTCCTTATCATCATCCTCGAGCAGCCATGGGCTACGGAGGTCCAACCAGACCATGCAGTTTAATTCTCCAAGCATATCTGTCCTGAGCTACATCTGCTGCATCTGGCCACTGCACACCAATTCTAATAAGGTCCTGTTTGACATTGTCTGCCCACCACATCCTAGGTATCCCCCTTTTTCTGCGGCCTTTTAGCACACTGTACATAACCCTATTCGCCAATCTATAATTATCCATATGGGCAATATGGCGAAACCAGCAGAGTCTCTCTCTGCACAATATGCTGCTTAAAGGAGGTTGCAGACTCCTTTGCCTAACCTCATCAATAGTTACAAAGTTTAAACCACCTACTCAGATACTGTGTAAGCATCTAGAATCAAAAGCACCTAGTTTCCTCTTATCTTGTTTACAGAGCATCCAAGTTTCACTACCATAACTAACCCTAGAAAGAACCAAATGATTATACAGCCTAATTTTAGTCTTTAGATGTATACACCTATTTCTCCACGATCTCCATAGATTCTTAAAAGTCCTGGCAGCAATCCCTATTCATCTGTTAATCTCATGCTGCACATCATCAGAATCTGTTACATAGCTCCCAAGGTAATTAAACTGTGACACCTGCTGAAGACTGCAACCATTCAGATGAACTGAATCATAGCCTGCCTGACCAATTTTCAACACTTTAGTTTTCTCTCTGTTTATAACCAAACCAACTCTACTACCAGTCTCATCAACAGCTCGAATGAAAGAGTTCATCTCATCAACATCATTTGCCAAAAGGGCTAAATCATCAGCACAATTTAAATCAGAAATTTTCGTATTTCCAGCCCATTTAAGGCCAAAATCTTTCCCTTGCACTGAATTTCGCATAACATAATCAATAACCAAACTAAAGAGAAAAGGAGACAAAATGCACCCTTGTCGAACACCAGAAGTAATGCTAAACCAATTGCTACAAGCCTTACCAACTCTCCCACACGACTCAGTGTTATTATAGAGAGCTTTCATTCTGTTAACTAACTTGTCTGGAATTATGCCGTTCAACAGAGTTGAAAACCTTTTTGAAATCAATAAAGCTAGCAACCAAAGGTTTCTGAAACTCTAAAGTTTTCTCAAGAATCTGCCTAAGTGGAAATATCTGATCCACACATCCCCTACCACTTCTGAATTCACATTGCTCGTCACGCAATTGACTGTCAACCAGATTCTTAATTCTATTAAGCACAATCATGCAAAGAACTTTCCCTGAAACTGAGAGTAGGCTCATATTCCTATAGTTATCACAAGAACTGCAATCACCTTTTTTGAAAATAGGGGTAATAATAGCTCTGGTAAAATCCCAAGGAACCGTGACTTTATCATGAAAGATATTCAAAATTTCAGTCATCCAAGTGGTAACTGAAATATTCCCAGCTCTAAGCATTTCCATAGTAATTTCATCTACTCCTTGGGATTTATGAAGTTTAAGTTTAGAAATAGCCAAAATAACTTCAGATTGTGTTATAGGACTAACATTAAAGCCACCAATGCATCTATCATCATTACAAACAATGGGAGTAGAACTAACCACATTGTTTAGAACATCACTGAAATGCTCAGCCCACCTTGCCATGACAGAATCCTCACCTTCTATAACCTTACCTTGTTTATCCTTCAATCCCTGTATACCTGTCCGTTTTCTACCATATAACACATTAACTATCTGGTACAGCTCTCTACTGTTGTGCTGTCTAACTGCTTCCTCAGCTTTGTCAGCCAAACCATCAATCCAAAGATTCTTATCAGCAGCTAACTGATCCTTTACGTGTTTATTAAGCTCTCTGTAATGCTTTCTATTAGGACTAGTAGTGTATTGATTAAGGACATTCCTGCAGTTCTTCCTTTCTGAAATAAGCTCAAGTGCCTTATCACTCAGATAATTTTGCCTCCTCTGCTCCTTTTTCCTAAAAGAGTACTGTTAGTTTCCAAAAAAGCCTGTTTAAAATGGTCCCATTCTTCTTCAACTTCAGTGGTAAGCAAACCATGACTGTCATAATGACTAAGTAACCTATTATGGTAAGCTTTAGCTATAACTGGGTCTTTCAGAGCTTCAGAATTAAGGCAAATTCTTTAACCTTAGCACAACACTTCTTGAATTTAAGTTCCAAGACACATTTAACAAGGTATTGGTCTGATCCAATTTCAGCTCCCCTATATGACCTGGTATTCCTAACAGAACTAGCCCATTTGCTGTTAATTATTATATAATCAATCATATTCTTATGCAGCCCATCAGGTGAAACCCATGTGTACTTATGTATGTCGTGGTGTTTGTAATAAGTGTTAGTTATTCGGAATCCATTGAGTTTACTTACCTGTAGAAGTTGCCCATTGTCATTTCAGCTCCCAATACCAAAAGGGCTATCACCCCTCCCCAAAAGTCAGAGTCAGTACCAACTTTGGCATTGAAGTCACCTAGAACAAGGGTAATATCTCCTTTCTTGACAGAATTCAAAATATCCTGAAGTTGTCTGAAAAACCTATCCTTCTCATCCTCATTGTCATCCTCAGTGGGGCATAACAGCAGATAACATTCAAGTCTTTAATGCTTGTCTGAAATTTTGCTGTAAGAAACCTTTCATTAATGCACTCATATCCTAGAAGAGCATCACTAGCATGTCTGCTGAGCAGCAGACCTACGCCTTGGTGATGCTTTCCATTCTCCCTCCCTGTAAAGAGAAATTTTAAGTTATTTTTAAGTATCTCACCTATACCTGTCCATCTGGTCTCTTGCAAGCCTAGAATATCTAGATTATAGCGCTGAAATTCCTGTGTTGAGGACATCAAGACAATAATCTCTATATAATGTCCTCACGTTCCACCTACCCTGTTGAGGCGTTTTATTGTCACATTCCACCTACCCTTTTGATAATGTGGATATTTTTTATTAGCCTTTAAGTGTAGTTGTAGCTGCCATATACAGCCACACAATTTAAAGATGCAATTTTTAACATCAGCAGAATAATAAACAATAATTCTGAATTTTTTGTTTTTTTTTTATGAAGATCAATGAGAGATAAGTTTTTGAAGTTTTTCCTATATATTACAGTGCCCAATCTCATAATCGTTTTACTTGACTAAAGCATAATAAAATGAAATAAAATAAAAATATATTCTTTTATTAATTCTTAATCCCTTACGAGTAATACATAAAAATTACAGAGAAAATAAAATGTTATTTTACCTACATAATATATTAAACAGAAGGAAATTTTTGCCATTTTGTTTAGCAGAAAACCTGAAATTAAAACTAAAGAAAAATTGTGGACGTTTTATTTATTTAGCCTCAATGAGATCTGCTGTTGCATCACTGATGACAGATAATTTATATCAGGTTTATATTTTGTAACTTTTAGAGATATACATGCACTACTAGTTTCATCTGTAAGGCTACTCCTATTACGAGACTTAACAAAGTTCATCATTGAGAACAATGATTCACAAGAATATGTAGATGCAAAAATGGATAGTAATGCTGTTGCAAGGGTTTTTAAACATACAAAAGTTTCTGGAATAGTATTCCAAGTCCAAATACCTCATTTTCTGCACTTCTCTCTGTTACTCCCATCTCTAATTGCTCCTTATCAATATTTTCCAAGTCAACTCTGAGGTCAACAAATTTCTGCCTCCAAATTGAGCTATTTTGAAAATTGATCAACTCCATTTCAAAATCATCCATATTTATCCTGGAAACTTAATGAATTTTGCAGTCACTTCTAATTCTCTGAACTTAACAAATCTTAGAGAGAACTGCTCAACAGTTGTCTCAATGACATTTAAAATTAGCTTTTGAATATATTGGCAGTCTGTTTTGTCATCCTTTTGGAGGTCATTGATGTATTTCTTTAGGTTGGGAAAATATCTAAATCTCTCACTGTCTGCATTCCTCTTAAAAACTCCTAGTTTCATTTCAAATGCCTTTATGTCATCAAACATAACATCAGGAGTCTTACCAGAGCCCTGTAGTTTAAGGTTCAAGTCATTTAAACGCAAAAATCTGCAAAAAACATCAGTTTACAAACCCATACGATGTCATACATTTCTTTATAAAACATTTGTTGATTAGTCAAAAAGAGACTTATCTCATCCAGGCATTCAACAAATCGTTTCAGAACAAGACCTCGACTAAGCCAACAAACATTGTTGTACATTATTATTCCTTTGTATACCGAATCCACCTCATTCAATAGATTCTGAAATTGTCTTTTATTCAAAGTACATACAGAAATGTAATAAACAACTTGGTTACTGTTTGCATCACTTCTTGAAGTTCCTTTAGGCCAGCTTTTGCACATAAAGTCTCCTCATGTATGATGCAATGAAAACCTATCAGTGAATGACCAACATGTTTTGCAAACAGATTTACAAATCCTGCTTCCTTACCAATCATGCTGGGTGCACCATCTGTTGTGGCAAATACCACTTTTGAAATATCAATTTAAATAATCTAAATAATGCTAAACACAGCCAGTAAGATAAAAGTTTAGTAAAATCACAATAAAAGCTGTACAATAAATTGTATAAAATTACATATCCTCAAACATAACCCGCCCTGCCCACGGTCAGTAGTGGACACCAATGGGCTTGGAAAGGCTGTCGTCCGTTGGATGGGACGTTAAGCCGTGGCCCCGTGTGTGGAAGAGCCATACCCTGTCCACGTTAAAGAACACGCTGGATGGTGCAAAAAGAGCTCTGAGCGGCACAAAAAGTGCCGCTCAGAGGTAAAACAACCAAACCCAACCTCAAACATAAGAAGTGCTTACAAAATATCCTTGTAATACATATATTACAACTATATTTGATCCTAAAATTTGTCAATCAATCTAAGTAATTCCTTATATTTACATAAAGTAAACTAGGTTAGTTGACAAATATTGATATTTACCAATGATAGTGGCTGGTGAATCTACTTGCACAGGCACATTAGATGTCTAACATGACATAAAATTGTTGTATCAGACTTTGTGAACAGTCTTTGATGATAAAGAAAGCAATTTAGATGCTGTTGACAAGAAACCAGTCCAAAGGGCTTGATGTTATAGATGTCGTCTCATAATAATGTAGTACAGTTGTATTGCAGCTAAGTTATTACTCCATATGCATAGTTCTTCAGATGTGCCGGTATTTTCCCAATGAAACATGCGTCATCTATATTACTTGCAACAATAGAGTACTTAATGCTGTAGTTGTACCAATAAGTAATTATTCTGATGAAAATTTCTTATTTAATTTGCAGCACTTGCTTCAATATCACTGGTGTATATCACAGGTGGATCCTCAAAATGCACTGTCATTACTGTTTAACACATAGATGCGTACTTTTAAAACATTTTAAAACCGATAACACAAGTATAAAAACAGGATAAAACTACTTTCATACCCCTGCCTCTGATGTTAAGACAGTGAACATTTTATCGGCGCTCGAACAGTTCATTTGAGCTACACGCGTTTCTCCATAGTTACATATTACGGCGTCATCAGGCTCTGGTGGTGTCACGAGTAGCGTGTTACTTATAAGTATCCTAGTTCCTACGTTGTCGATCATGAGATATTACGTGATGTTTGATGATTGGGTGTTTAGGAGAAGGTTCCAAGCGGATGGAATGGGTGCTATGTCAGTATTGCATAAATTATGACGTTGTGTGTAGATTAGCATCTTTTCAGCGTAATTCAACTGGAATTTAGTCCTAGGCTTTAATTTTTGCCGCTGAAATAGAATATATTACTAAAACTGCCCAAGAAGCAGGATATACTAAACGACAATTAAAAAGATGGCAACATAATGCTAAATTCATTGTCTTAAAAAACTCCCAATTAATCCCAAATCAGGAAGTAAAACAACAAACCTATGCACACAGCTTCCCTTACATGACAGGCATTTCGAAAACATTACACACTACATTAAAAAAATATAATATTGTGTTACCTACAACAGTTAATAATACAATTAAAAACTTATTAATTAATGATCGAGACACAAAATTACCTACTGGCGGAGTTTACCAACTTAATATACCTGACCCCTTAAATTTACTAGATGGAAAGAACAAATACATAGGTAAAACCCATAGACAATATGCTGATCGTATGAAAGAGCATCTATCTGATTTAATTAATCAAATTCCAAACACAGCTTACGCACTAACTATATTAGAAAATAAAATTCAAATAAATAAAGTACAATATAAACCCTTAATTGCCCCTAGGACTAAATTCCAGTTGAATTATGCTGAAAAGATGCTAATCTACACACAACGTCATAATTTATGCAATACTGACATAGCACCCATTCCATCTGCTTGGAACCTTCTCCTAAACACCCAATCATCAAACATCACATAATATCACATGATCGAAAACGTAGGAACTGGGATACGTATAAGTAACACGCTACTCGTGACACCACTAGAGCCTGATGACGCCGTAATATGTAACTACGGAGAAATGTGCGTAGCTCAAATGAACTGTTCGAGCGCCGATAAAATGTTCGCTGTCTTAACATCAGAGGCAGG
Organism: Ryuthela nishihirai; assembly: GCA_038380435.1. Classification (NCBI taxonomy): domain Eukaryota; kingdom Metazoa; phylum Arthropoda; class Arachnida; order Araneae; family Heptathelidae; genus Ryuthela; species Ryuthela nishihirai. The sequence continues at coordinate 236,015 of JAWZYU010000023.1, read as the reverse complement.
GGTATGAAAGTAGTTTTATCCTGTTTTTATACTTGTGTTATCGGTTTTAAAATGTTTTAAAAGTACGCATCTATGTGTTAAACAGTAATGACAGTGCATTTTGAGGATCCACCTGTGATATACACCAGTGATATTGAAGCAAGTGCTGCAAATTAAATAAGAAATTTTCACCCGAATAATTACTTATTGGTACAACTACAGCATTAAGTACTCTATTGTTGCAAGTAATATAGATGACGCATGTTTCATTGGGAAAATACTGGCACATCTGAAGAACTATGCATATGGAGTAATAACTTAGCTGCAATACAACTGTACTACATTATTATGAGACGACATCTATAACATCAAGCCCTTGTGGACTGGTTTCTTGTCAACAGCATCTAAATTGCTTTCTTTATCATCAAAGACTGTTCACAAAGTCTGATACAGCAATTTTATGTCATGTTAGACATCTAATGTGCTTGTACAAGTAGATTCACCAGCTACTGTCACTGGTAAATATCAATATTTGTGAACTAACCTAGTTTACTTCATGTAAATATAAGGAATTACTTAGATTGATTGACAAAATTTAGGATCAAATATAGTTGTAATATATGTATTACAAGGATATTTTGTAAGCACTTCTTATGTTTGAGGATAGGTAATTTTATACAATTTATTGTACAGCTTTTATTGTGATTTTACTAAATATCAATTTGTCGAATAGATAATTCATTCACAACTGCTTTACATATTTCAACCCCAGTGGTATGCTCAGGTAGTGTTATAAAGTTAATCATCTCTTCACATACTTTGTCAACCCTAGCCTAGCTGATGATGTAATATCTGTGCTCTCATCAACACAAATAGAAAAGAACTTGCATGAAGCCGAATCTTTTGTTATTTATTCTGCTGTATTCCTTTCCAACTTAAGTATCCTATCCTTAATTGTTACCCCTCGGTGCGAGCACCTGTACGTGGTGAGGGGGACCACCCTGTGAAGGTTCTGCTGGCTCGGTTACCTTCACAGGGTCCTAAACGCTTGCCCGCGTGTTTGCCGTTTGCAGAGACCCTTGTCCTGGGAAAAGAGGATCCTGGTAGTTGCTTGGGGGTCCCCGTCTTCTCTCCTCAGCTCATAACTGGCGGGGTTCCCATTGGCCGCCTTGCCATTGGGGAGCCTGTCTCTCGCAGGGCTGGGCAGTGGATTCCGGGGCCTCTGCTATACACTGCTTTGGCCTCTGCTTCCGGTAAACGGGAGCTCCTGGGGTGGCCCTTCCAGGAGCAATTGACTGGTAGGCAGATCCTGCTAGGGTCAACCGTGCAGAGCGGTGAGTAACCTTGCCCACGGTCCAGGTATAGGTTCGCAAGTTTCCTCACAACTTATTTTCCTTTTGAAGTTATACTTTCTTTGTGTGGCCAATTTGGCCATTCACACTTTTGTTATTTTACGCTTTGTTCCTTTTGTGTAGAATGTTTTTGTTCTGCATATTTCTCTTTTTATTTTCCTTTTATTTATTTGTGAGGGCTTGGCTCACTGTCTGTGTGGGTATAATAATGCCTGTGTAGTCCTGGTGCCTGACTGGGCATCCCCTTGTTGGGCTCCGTGGAGGGTGGGGACAGCGGTCACTGAACCACACAGAAAAAAAAAATGAAAGAGAACGATGAAAATAATGCGATCAATGCCACAAAGAGAGCTTGACACGAGCCCCCATCTTCCTCGTCTTTGTTATCACTGCCGTCGTCTTGTTTGTCTGTGTCTTCGTTCCCGAGATTCCTGATCGTCCACTCCATGGGTGATCAGGTACTTGGGGACATGTCCCCTTTTTTTGTCAACAAAGGTTTGAAAGGTCTTCTGGGAGAGCCGAAATCCATCAAGCGCTTATGATCTGGCGACTTGCAGGTTGAGACCGCTTGTTCTAAACACTCCGAACTACTCCTGAAAGTCAAAGAAATTGGTGGGGTGGCAGTCGAAGTCACTCCCCATAAAATTTTGAATTCCTCTCGGGGTGTGATCACCGAGTGGGGCCTCCTCATAGTCACTGAGGAGGAGATCCTCTCAGAGCTCACACCTCAAGGAGTAATAGCGGTCCACCGGGTTTCGACACGCTGTGATGGGAAATTGGCACCCACCCGGGTGCTGATTGGGACATTCAACACGCCACGCCTGCCTTCTTCAATCAAGGCAGGCTATTTGCATTGTTAGGTGCGACCGTGTATACCGAACCCTCTGCACTGTTTTCAGTGTCAGATATACAGTGATGCCCGCACAGCTTGCCGGGGCAAGCCCACCTGTGCTCGCTGTGGCAGTGAGGATCATCTGGATCCTGACTGCACAGTAGAGAAGGCATGCTGTGTGAACTACAATGGTGAACATCCGGCATACTCCCGTGACTGTCCGAAATGGAAGGAGGAAAAGGAGGTACAACGGTTGAAAGTTATGAATAACATCACATATGCTGAAGTGAGAAAGCTTGCTGCACCACCCGCACCACCTGGCAAGGTATCCTATGCCGGTGCAGTCATTGGGAAGCCCATCATTCCATTGACTTCGGTGGTGGTGCAGACCGACATCAGTGCACCTCCAACTGAGCCTTTCTCGCCCGCAGCCAAGTACCTCCTTACACAGGCGAAACTGAGGATGGTGTCGACTTCGACATCAACCCCAGTTTCCATTCCTGCAACTCAGCCTTCCACCTCCACCGGAAGGCTTCCTCCAAACCTAAGGACCTTAAACCTAATTTACAGACAGCAAGACCTTCCAAACCTAAGGGGCCCCACTGGGGCCAAAAAAGAAATTAATAACTCCTCTGGAAAGGGCAGTCACCGATCCATGCCCCTCGGACGATTCCGAGGACATGGATACCGACCGCTCCCTATTCACTAAACCGTCCACTGCGGCGGTTAAGTTGAATAGGAATTCGTTGTCTGCCCACTCTTCTAAGTCCTGAGATGGCCACACTCATACAATGGAATTTTCATGGATTCCAGAGGAATCTTGATGACATCAAGGCCCTCCTTCAGGCACACCAGCCCATATGTGTGTGCCTGCAGGAGACATACTTGCAGCCAGTCAGAGATCCCATGATCTGGCACTTTACACTAGTTCGCCAGGACTGGGATGGAGATGGTCTAGCTCGTGGGGGTGTCGCCATCCTGGTGAGCAACCATTCTCCATTCCAGGTCGTACTCCTCACCACCAACTTAGAGGCGGTAGCCATCTGTCTCTTTGTGGAGTTCTCGTCATCTCTTCTTCGTCATCGTACTCACCCGAGTTTCTGGCCCAGAAGGGCATGGTGGAATGCTCTCCGCTGTCTTTCCACTCGAATGGCCTGGAGCCTTACAACAGGACATTCACAGCGGAGGAGCATCGCCTTGCTCTGCACTCTTCTCGTGCCTCTGCTGTACGGCCGAACAATGTCCATTATGCCATGCTCCAGCATCTCTCACCATCGAGTAAGGATCGGCTGCTCCATCTTTTCAATCGCAATTTTCACGAGGAGCAGTTTCCGGCTCCTGGCGGGAGGCCATCGTCTTGGCCTTCCCGAAGCCAGGAAAGGATTCCAAGGTTCCTTCGAATTATTGTCCCATTGCGTTGACGATCTGCGTGTGCAAGGTGTTGGAAAGAATGGTAAATGCCAGACTCATCTGGTATTTAGAACACAGCAACCTTCTTTCCAACACCCAGTGTGGCTTTCGTCGCAAGCGTAATCTTCACCTGGATCCCAAGCTTTGACTCAGGGGTAACATCATTCCAGTTGTGGCAGAGACCAAGTTCCTCAGTCTCATATTCGATCGGAAATTGACCTTTTTACCACACATACGTCATCTCAGGTCCAAGTGCACGCGGGCACTGAACATCGTCTAGGTCCTCTCCTCCCTTTCTTGGGGTGCAGACCGATGTTCTATGCTCTGCCTCTACCGTGCACTTGTCCGATCGAAACTGGACTATGGATCCCAGGTGTACGATTCTGCCCGGGATTCGGTGGTGAAGGTGCTAGACCCCCTCATCTCCAGGCCCTTCGTGTTTGCACAGGAGCCTTCCGCACCTCACCGGTCCAGAGTCTTTATGTCGAGACTGATGAACCTTCTTTATCTCTTCGCCGTCAACAGTTGTCCCTACAATATGCATCTAAATTGTGATCCCTGCTTGGCCATCCCACTTGGGACTGTGTTTTCAGTCTGAAGTGGGAAATGCTTTACACTATTTGGTCGACTGCCATTCGTCCTTTCGGTTTGCGTGTCTGAGGCTACTTAAGAGACATCAACACCAGTCTCGATAGCATCGCACAGTCGACAGCTGAGCCACTTCCACCATGGCTCGCTGTTTCCCCTTCCTGTGCAGGACGGAAAGCCTTTACAAACAGCAACCACATTGCGGCTAAACAATCTCATCGATGTGTGTGCTTTACACCGACTCGCTTAGCTTGCTACAGGCTTTGATCTCGGTGAGACATCGACCTCACCCAGTCTGCCAGCAGCTACATCGTCTGGCAGCCACAACCAATGTTCTTTTCTGTTGGGTTCCTGATCATGTCGGGATCAGGGGTAGTGACATGACAGACGCTGCTGCCAAGTCAGCCACGCCCTTGCCCGACTCTCTGCTGCCGGTTCCATATCTGGATTTCTGGCAGCGTTTTGCCAACGGCTCTGGGCACAGTGGCAGAGATCTTGGTCGGAACAGCTTACAAACAAGCTATTTGAGATCAAACCTATCATCAAACCATGGCAGTCTTGTTACTGTAGGAATCGCAAGGAGGAATTTGTACTTGCTCGGCTCCGCTTAGGTCATTTGTTTCTTCTACGGGCGGACGATGTACCAAAGTGTGAGTTTTGCGACACCATTTTAACTATCAAACACATTTTAATCTCACGTCCATGTTTTAACTTTGAATGGCGTTTGTTTTTTAAATTTCATGATTTTACGTCCGAGCCTCTTACACTCGGACATTTGATATCTGATTATTGTTGTTTTAATGCTGTCTTTGAATTTTTACTTTTTACAGGATATTTTACTCGGATATAGTTTTATTCCAATATTTAACCCAGGTCACTTACACCTGGGTTACTTTTATATTTATAACTTATTTATACATGTTTCTTGTTGTCAATTATGTTTCCTTTTATTACTTTACATTCTTAGTATATGTTTGTGGTTTCTTTTAAAATTTGATTAAAGGTTACATGACTTTTATCTTTTTTTTTATGGACATTCTTATGGCACATTATAGCCTTAGTTGCTAATGCGCCATTAAAACCCAAACATCCAAACCTTAAGAGCAAGGACAGTGCTCTGTCTGAGGGAAGTGACACTATGTGGTGACGTTAGGGCTGTTTAGAACTTCTTTCCACATGTGAAGGGCGATTCCAGAGTCTCAGTTGAGCATGGGAATGTTTGAGGTCATTATTTTAATAGCATTGGGGACTATGGTTCCATAGAAAGTGGATGCACGTGCAAGCAGTGTGGCGTGCTCCCAGTCAATTATGTGTTGTACTGCTAGTTCAGTGGCATGTTTCGGCTGACATCTGTTTGATGCTCTGCATACCTCTCTTGTAAAGAATGTATGGTTTTTCCGATGTAGTAGATAACAGAATTATTTGGCAAATGTAGGGGAACACACCCCTATATTTGGGATTGAAGGATAAACAAGGTAAGGTCATTGAAGGTGAGGATTCTGTCATGGCTAGGTGGGTTGAGTATTTCAGTGATTTTCTAAACAGTGTAGTTAGTTATACTCCCATTGTTTGTAATGATGATAGATGCATTACTGGCTTTAATGTTGGCCTTATAATGCAGTATGAAGTTATTTTGCCTATTTCTAAACTTAAACTACATAAATCCCCAGGGGTAGATAAAATTTACTGTAGAAATTCTTAGAGCTAGAAATGTTTCAGTTACCTAATGGATGATTGAAATTTTGAATATCTTTTATGATAAAGACATTGCTTCTAAGGATTTTACCAGTGCTATTATTATTGTACTTGTTTTTTTTTATTAAGGTGATTGCAGTTCTTGTGATAACTATTGGGATATTATCGTATTTTATGTTCCAGGTAAAGTTCTTTGCATGATTGTGCTTAATAGAATTAAGGATCTAATTGATGGACAACTATGTGATGAGCATTGTGGATTCAGAAGTATTAGGGGATGTATAGACAGATATTTTAATTCAGGTAGATTCTTGAGAAATATTTAGAGTTTCAGAAACCTTTGGTTACTAGCTTTGTTGATTTCAAAAAGACTTTCGACTCTGTTGATCATTCTAATTGTGGTTGATTGGGAGAACATATGGCATACCAGACAAATTGGTTAACATAATGGAAGCTCTCTATAATAACACTGAGTCATATATGAGAGTAAGTCTTGTAGTAATTGGTTTAGCATTGCTAGTGGAGTTAGACAAGAGTGCATTTTGTATTTTTCTCTTTTGTTTCGTTATTGATTATGTAATGCAAAATTCACTACAAGTGAAAGATTTTAGTCTTAAATGGTCTGGAGATCTGAAAATTTCTGATTTGGATTATACTGATGATTTATCTCTTTTGGCAAATTATGTTGATGATATGAACTCTTTCATTCGAGCTGTTAATGAGACTGGTAGTCATAATTGTGGTTGATTGGGAGAACATATGGCATTCCAGACAAATTAGTTAACATAATGAAAGCTCTCTATAATGACACTAAGTTTGGTTATGAACAAAGAGAAAACTAAAGTGATGAAAATTGGTGAACCACGCTATGATTCAGTTAAGCTGAATCGTTGCAATTTTTAGCTGTTGTCACAATTTAATTATCTTGGGATCTATGCAACAGATACTAATTATGTGCAGCATGAGATTAACAGACAAATAGGGATTGCTGCCATGACTTTTAAGAATCTATGGAGAGTGTGGAGAAATAGGCAAATACAGCTAAAGAATAAATTTAGACTATATAATAATTTGGTTCTTTCTAGGGTTAGTTATGGTAGTGCAACTTGGATGCTTTGTAAACAAAATAATAGGAAACTTGATGCTTTTGATTCTAGATGCTTTTGTAGTATCTTGGGTATTAGGTGGTTCAACTTTTTAAGTAATGAAGAGGTTAGGCAAAGGAGTGTGCAACCTCCTCTGAGCAGTATATTGTGCAGAGAGAGATTCCGTTGGAGATACGAAAATTTCTGATTTAGATTATGCTGATGATTTAGCCCTTTTGGCAAATGATGTTGATGAGATGAACTCTTTCATTCGAGCTGTTGATGAAACTGGTAGTCGAGTAGGTTTGGTTATAAACAGAGAGAAAACTAAAGTGATGAAAATTGGTCAGGCAGGCTGTGATTCAGTTAATCTGAATGGTTGCATTCTTGAACTGGTGTCACAGTTTAATTATCTTGGGAGGTACATAACAGATACTGGTAATGTGCGGCATGAGATTAACAGACGAATAGGGATTGCTGCCGGGACTCTTAAGAATCTATGGAGAGTGTGGAGAAATAGGCAAATACAGCTAAAGAATAAATTTAGACTATATAATAATTTGGTTCTTTCTAGGGTTAGTTATGGTAGTGCAACTTGGATGCTTTGTAAACAAAATAATAGGAAACTTGATGCTTTTGATTCTAGATGCTTTTATAGTATCTTGGGTATTAGGTGGTTCAACTTTTTAAGTAATGAAGAGGTTAGGCAAAGGAGTGTGCAACCTCCTCTGAGCAGTATATTGTGCAGAGAGAGAGATTCCGTTGGAGATACGAAAATTTCTGATTTAGATTATGCTGATGATTTAGCCCTTTTGGCAAATGATGTTGATGAGATGAACTCTTTCATTCGAGCTGCTGATGAGACTGGTAGTAGAGTAGGTTTGGTTATAAACAGAGAGAAAAGTAAAGTGATGAAAATTGGTCAGGCAGGCTGTGATTCAGTTAATCTGAATGGTTGCAGTCTTGAGCAGGTGTCACAGTTTAATTATCTTGGGACCTATGTAACAGATACTGGTGATGTGCTGCATGAGATTAACAGATGTATAGTGATCTATGGAGAGTGTCCTTCACTACAAGTTAAACAATACTCCCCAATGTTAAAGAGCTACGCGTTTCGCGCGCCTTTCCATATGGCGGCTTCCTCGGGCTCTGGCAATAACCATATGATTCTGTCACCTTATATGCGTCTCCTCCTCCACGTCACTACTTATGTCATTATGCGTCGTTGTCCCAGTGACATTTTCCTTTCATAATAGAAGGTTCCATGCAGGTGGTATTGGGGGGAAGTCAGTGTTACATAGTTCGTTATTGTGTCTATGTATGTAAAGTTTTTCTGCATATGTTAATTGAAATTTAGTGTGAGGTGCTGCTAATGCTTTATATTTCATTTTAGGTATTTTAATATTATTTTTTATCACTGCTTGTGCCAAAGCTGTATTTGTTTTTTTTTTTTAAATATCTGTTTCATGCTCATTCATTCTCGTGTGATATTGTTTATATGTTTTTCCGATATATTTGTTTTTACCTTTTAGTTTTATTGCTAGATCAGGAATTTCTACTTGATATACTCCCCCCATAGGATATTTCCTATCTCTATCATTTACCACTAGATTTTTAATTGTGTTTGTTGTTTTAATGGGTAATGTTAATTCATATTTACTTAAAAAATTTTGCATTGTATCCGTTACATTTTTAATGTATGTAAGACTGTGTGTATATTTTATTGTTTTTTGTGGTTGTCTGGGAATTATTTGCATTTCCTTTAATACTATTAATTTTGCATTGTTTTGCCATCTCTCTAATGTTTTCTTTGAATACCCCGCCTCCTTTGCAGTTTGTGGAATGAATTCTATTTCTTTTTGGAAAGTGCTTTGCTCTCAGCAGTACCTATGCGCCCTGATGTAATGCGGGAGAACTGAAGCTTTTTTATATTTCATATGGTGTGCGGAGGCATGTGGAATGTAATTCGGCATATCGGTTTTCTTCCTTTACACTGTTGTTTCACATCTATCTATTAAAATGTCTAAGTAAGGTAATTGTTTATTTTCTTCCTCCTCATGTGTAAATTGTATTGAAGGTAGTACTGAATTAAAGACTTCTATAGTTTTATATTTTCGCATGGATGTGGCCAGAAAAATACTACATCATCAACGTAACGAAGGTAGAGGGATGGCAAAAGTTCGCACTTTGCTAAAGCTGTTTCCTCTATGTGGTGTATGACGACGTCTGCCATTAATCCCGATAATGGAGAACCCATTGGGACTCCTTCTGTTTGCTGCCACGATCCTCCAATGGCATCGAAAAAGTTGGATGAAGTTGCCAGGTCTAGTGCCTTGTGTACACTAAAATACTCCGGGGAGCTGGGGCGGGCAACCCGCAACCATTCAGCTTTCAGTTGCATCGCTGCATCCAGCACTTGTGTGCTAGGATACAGTGATACGACATCCAGTGAATGCATTGTAGTAGATTCTGTGATATCTGCATTTTGTATTTTAATTAAGGCCTCATAACAATCGTTTAATGTGTATTTTGTTGGGGGAATTATTTCTTAAAAAATTGGTGTAAAGCTACCTCTAAATTATATGTTGGTGCCTTTCGTTTACTGACTAATGGTCGAAATGGGTAATCCTGCTCATGCAGCACAATTGTGGGACATCTGGGTACATAGGGGGGTTACATTGTTTCGCTATTTCCTCTGGTAAAAAAGGGTCATTTTTAAGTTTATGTAGTTTACTTAAGATTCTATTAATAGGGTTACTTTCTATTGGCTTACACTTTAATTGTTTTAATACTTCTTGTATTTTTACATCATAATGTTCTTTATCTAATATTACTACTTGATTTATTTTATCAGCCAATACTATTTTGATTTCTTTTTGTTTTTTTAAATTTTGTACAATTTTTACATCCTTATATGATTTATTATCTTTTTCTTGCTGCAAGCTTCTTATGGACCTATATTTTCTGAATCTTTCTTTTTCTTTGTATCTGTATGGTATCATATTGATAGATTGTTCTATCTGCAGAATTATTATCTGTGGAATTATTATATCTGTGGAATTATTATAAATGGATCTGTAGCCGTACTATCGTATACAAATTTAGCTCCCTGCTGTAATATTCGCCCCTGTTCCTTATTTAGGTTATATTGAGATAAATTTATGAATTGATTTTCCTTCATTTTACCCGCCTTTAATTTCTTAGTTTCCATATTTCTTTCATACTAAATTTTGTAACTTTTTATTATGTCTCTTCTCTATTTTAACTGTTTCGTTTTCAATTTTAAATGCTACTCTTCCCATTAATTGTGTTAAGTTTTCGCTTTTGAGTTTTAAATAATTTATATATACTGGCAACCTCATCCAACTTTTTCGATGTCATCAGAGGATTGTGGCAGCAAACAGGAGTCCCAATGGGTTCTCCATTATCGGGATTAATGGCGGACGTCGTCATATGCCACATAGAAGGAACAGCTTTAGCAAAGTGCGAACTTTTGCCATCCCTCTACCTTCGTTACGTTGATGATGTAGTATTTTTCTGGCCACATCCATACAAAAATATAAAACTATTTATAGAAGTCTTTAATTCAGTACTACTTTCAATACAATTTACACATGAGGAGGAAGAAAATAAACAATTACCTTACTTAGACATTTTAATAACAAGGAAGGAAAACAGATGTGAAACAACAGTGTAAAGGAAGAAAACCGATATGCCGAATTACATTCCACATGCCTCTGTGCACCATATGAAATATAAAAAAAGCTTCAGTTCTCCCGCATTACATCAGGGCTCATAGGTACTGCTGGGAGCAAAGCACTTTCCAAAAAGAAATAGAATTCATTCCACAAACTGCAAATAAGGCAGGGTATTCAAAGAAAACATTAGAGAGATGGCAAAACAATGCAAAATTCATAGTATTAAAGGAAACGCAAATAATTCCCAGACAACCACAAAAAAAAATAAAATATACACACAGTTTTCCATACATTAAAAATGTAACAGATACAATGCAAAATTTTTTAAGTAAATATGAATTAATTTTACCCATTAAAACAACAAACACAATTAAAAATCTAGTGGTAAACGATAGAGATAGGAAATATCCTATGGGGGTAGGATATCAAGTAGAAATTCCTGATCTAGCGATAAAACTAAAAGGTAAAAACAAGTATATCGGAAAAATATATAGACAATATCACATGAGAATAAATGAGCATGAAACAGATATTTCAAAAAACAACAACCAATACAGCTTTGGCACAAGCAGTGATAGAAAATAATATTTAAATACCTAAAATTAAATATAAAGCATTAGCAGCACCTCACACTAAATTTCAATTAACATATGCAGAAAAACTTTACATACATAGACACAATAATGAACTATGTAACACTGACATCCCCCACCTGCATGGAACCTTCTATTACGAAAGGAAAATGTCACTGGGACTACGATGCATAATGACTTAAGTAGTGACGCGGAGGAGGAGACGCATATAAGGTGACAGAATCGTATGGTTATTGCCAGAGCCTGAGGAAGCCGCTATACGGAAAGGCGCGTGAAACGTGTAGCTCTTTAACATCGGGGAGTATTGTTTAACTTGTAATGAAGGAGTTAAACTCGGCCTAAAAGTTTTTAAGAGATTTTTAATACTTTTAATAGTTCTTTTAAATGTTGTGTTGGCCGATTTTGGATGGTAGAATTTATGCATGAAAGCCACGTTGCCGGTATAGAACAATGAGTAAAAGGAAAGTGGTAAAGCAGTATATTCTACAATGTGTTTAGTTAAATACAACATCTCAGAGGACATTAAAGAATTAAAACAACTATAGACTGATGGACACTATGAAAGCCAATAAGATGATCGTAAATGGCGAACCAACAATATAAGGTCAAAGATGATTGAGAAGACCTATGCAAGATTCAAGAAGTGTAACCGTACATCAGCATAATCTATTACTAAAACTCCAGTGTATGCAAATCCATCATTACTGAAGAAAATCATGGCAAAAGGACTGGTCGCATAAGAATAGGACAGTTCCTTCAAAAACGACTGTCTAAAGACATCAGTTGCAGTTGTACCAGCTTATTGTAAGTCTATGAAAATCCTTTCCTAGTTAAATACTAGACTAGTAACCTTTGAATATGTTTAAGGGTGTGATCTTAGTTATGGTATTTGAGTTAATAACATCTGGTTGATGTATAATGACCTTTGGGTACTGTGATAATGTAAAATAGGTCTTACCCATAGAAATAGTTTTTATATGTTAATTTCAGCTCATGAGCTAAGGTATACTAAAGTTGTTATACTCAATGCGATCTACTGGAATATAGTGGCAAAGAGCATATTAATTTAATGTACAGTTAATATTTGTGAAAATTAAAGGAGTTATATTCTACTGTGCTTGGTAATAATTAAATTTAGATTTTATCAACTCTCCTTAATTGCAAAAGAAAGGCACAATTTTCACAACTCCCCTGTATTTCACCAAGTGGCTTCGAATTTTGCGAATTCCCCTAGATTTTGCCAAGAGTTCTCGGTTTTTCCAACTCTCCTTAATTTCACAAACCAATTCTAATTTTTCTAACCCACCTACACTCTATCAAGTGGTTTAAGGTTTTGCCAACTTCCGTAGATTTTGCCAAGTTGCCTCGATTTTACCACCTCTTCTTAATTCCTGAAAACAATCCCAATCTTTACATCTCTCCTAAGTTTGCCAAGTCACATAGAATTTTTCAAACTTCCCAAGATTTTGCCAAGTTGTTTCGATTTTGTCTAATCTCTTTAATTTTACAAACCCAATCCCAATTATCACAGCTCACCCATATTTTGCCAGGTGGATTTGAACTACTACCCTAGATTTTGCCAACTCACCGTAATTGTACAGAAAAATATCACAATATTTACCTGTTCCCTGAATTTGCCAACAACTCCCCTGTATTTTACCAAGTGGCTTCAAATTTTGCCAAAAGTTCTCGATTTTTCCAACGCTCTTTAATTTTATAAAACCAATCCCGATTTTTACAACTCACCTGTACTTTACCAAGTGGTTTCTAGTTTTGCCAACTTCTGTAGATTTTGCCAAGTTACCTCGATTTTACCACCTGCCCTTAATTTTGCAAAACAATCCCAATTTTTACATCTTTCCTGAATTTGCCAAGTCACTTCAAATTTTTCAAACTCCCCAAAATTTTGCCAAGTTTTCTCAATTTTGTCAACTTGGCCATATTTTACCAAATGGATTTGAATTTTGCCAACTCTCTACAATTTTACAGAAAAAAATCCCAATTTTTACATTTCACCTGATTTTTCCAAAGTCGCTCTGAATTTTGCCAACTCCCCCAAGATTTGTGAAGTTGCCTCAATTTTGTCAACTTGACATAATTTTACAGAAAAAAAATCCCAATTTTTACAACTCACCTGAATTTTGCCAACTCCCCAAGATTTTCCCAAGTCACTCCGAATTTTGCCAACTCGCCATAATTTTACAGAAAAAAATCCCAATTTTTCCAAATCGCTCTGAATTTTGCCAACTCACTATAATTTTACAGAAAAAAAATCCCAATTTTGCCAATTCTCCACCATTTTGCCAAGTCATACCAAATTTTTCCAACTCTCATACATTTTACAGAAAAATTTTGCCAACTCGCCATAATTTTACAGAAAAAAATCCCAGTTTTTACATCTCACCTGAATTTTGCCAAATCACTCTGAATTTTGCCAACTCCCTAAGATTTTGTGAAGTTGTCCCAATTTTGCCAACTCATCTGTATTTTACTAAGTGGCTTCAAATTTTACCAACTGCTCTAGATTTTGCTGTCTCTCCATTTTCTAAACTGCGCTAGATTTGCCAAGTTGTCTTGATTTTGACAACTCTTAATTTTACAAAAAAGAAAAGATTACAAATTTGCAAAACTCACCTAGATTTTATGAAGTCACTTCGAATTTTGCCCACTTTGAGTTACTCCCCCCCATCCCCCCCATAGCTACACCCCTGTGCATGATTCTCACTGTCTCCTTTGACCCCTCTGATTCACAAGCTGTTTTGATTCGCAGGATCGCTGATTGCCAGTAGTTTTTTGCTTTTCATACCATTCTTGGTAAACCCTTGAAACGGTTGTGCATGATAAACCCAGTAGGACGGCTGTTTGGGGGATGCTAGAACTGGCACACCTAGTACCAACTATCATGCCACATTCAAAGTTGCGTAGGTGACATGTTTTGCCCTTTCTGATGGGGCGGGGGTGGCTCAGTCGGTAGCGCGCCAGGCTCGTAATCTGTAGTTCCCAGGTTCGAGTCCCAGCTGGGTCAGCGTTGAGATTTATCTCCGCAAAATTCCCCGCCCTGCCCACGGTCAGTAGGGGACACCGATGGGCTTGGAAAGGCCGCCGTCCATCGGATGGGACGTTAAGCCGTGGCCCCGTGTGCAGGAGAGCCATACCCTGTGCGCGTTAAAGAACACGTTGGATGGCCTTGACGGGAGGCTACCATCTGTCTCCCAACAGCTGTTCCAGTGGGTCCCCTCCCCCAACCTTCTCTGAGCCTTCGGGGTCCATGTGACCTGGCCATTTAGCCCATGGTGTGCAAAAAAGTGCCGCTCAGAGGTAAAACAACCCAACAACCCTTTCTGACACTCAGTCGAACTCTAACAGATGCTCGAAGAGTTGGTCTGTCTGATTTATACTGCACACTGCAGTAACATAATGTATTATGTGTTGAAATGAACTATTTATGTGGTGAATGGTGGTGTACCTAATAAACTGGCATCCCTGTGTATATTACTGTTATGGGTGACATTTTCCACAGAGAGTACCTTTTTTATCCCAATAGTCTAGTGTGGTTTCAAACATTTTTTTATCAGCACTAACCACAGCTGTGATGTTTGTATCCTGTAGCAAATTGCATCCTTGCACCAAGTATTTCTTCTGCAAATATAGATAGTGCAATGAATCTTTACTGAAGAAGAGTGACAGGACAGTTTGCAAATGTGATATTTTAATAGCTCTAATTTCTGTAATTGAAAGAAAAAAATGATTTTACATTTGAGCTATAAAATGTGTTTGCAAGCTTTTTCCAAAATTTTTACCAAGAATTTTGATTATTACAGAAATGTGACACTGTCTGTGAACTTTTTATTTTTAAATAATGAATGACACAGCTGACTTAATATAAGTATATTATTTCACGATATATGTTGTACATTTAAATAGTTTAAAAGTTCATATGTCTCAAGTTATGAGGAGTGCAAAGTTGTTACAATCCAAATTATATTTGTAACTGATTAGGTTACGAATTATTAGATAAGATTTACCCCTTAACATCTTAGCAATTAATTTTCTCGCCATAAATGCATCATTATACAACTACAAAGTATATTAGACTAACAAGAAATACAAACATAATTACCAGTTGTTCATAGGCTGGTACATCTACATGTTACTTTAGCTTCGTTTGATATCACTAATACAAATTCACAGCGACAAGTCCAAACTCAACTGCTGGTACATCGACTGATATTACTGAGAGCATCATATGTAGCTAATGATGTTTAATTATATAAAGCAATCTAGGTTGCTTATATAATATTATATAAATAGGTTGCTTTATATTATATAGTTGGGTGCTTTATATTATATAGTTGGTTGCTTTATATTATATAGTTGGTTGCTTTGTATTATATAAAGGTTGCTTTATATTATATAAAGGTTGCTTTATATTATGTTATATAAAGCAACCTAGGTTGCTTTATATAATTAAACATCATTAGCTACATACAACGTTCTCAGTAATATCAGCCAATATACCAGCAGTTGAGTTTGGACTTGTCACTGTGAATTTGTATTAGTGACATCAAACGAAGAAGTAACAAGTAGATGTACCAGCCTATGAACAACTGGTAATTATGTTTGTATTTTTTGTTAGTCTAATATACTTTGTAGTTGTATAATGATGTATTTATGACTGGAAAATTAATTGCTAAGGTGTTCAGGAGTAAATTTAATCTAATAATTCGTAAACTAATCGGTTACAAATATAATTTGGATTGTAACAACTTTGCACTCCTCATAACTTGAGACATATGAGCTTTTAAATTATCATATTTGAAGGTACAGCATATATCATGAAATAATATATTTACAATTTTTCAAACTTCCCAAGATTCCCAGCAGAATGCCCATTTTTACTCAGCGAAATAGCTACAAAATGCATACCTTCATTATACCTCAATTATTCGTAAAAATCAAACTACATAAAGATAACTATCCATTCAAACCCCTAATTAGTAAACAAAAATCCCCCACATACCATCTCGAAAATGCCTTACATAAATTTTTTAAAATCTACTTTCCCCCAATAATAAATGTTCTAACTTCATGTCAAGATGAAATTAGTAAAATTCGAAACACTATAATTAACGAACATACCACCATGCATTCGCTAGACGTCATATCACTGTATCCAAACACTCTGATGTTGGATGTGGTGATGCGACTGAAAGCTGAATGGCTACAAATTGCCAGGCCCACTGCCCTGGAATACTTTAGTATACACGAGGCACTGGACCTGGCCACTTCCTCATATTTCTTCGACGTTAACAGTCGTATATGACTCCAGACAGAGGGTGTTCCTATGGGATCTCTGTCTGGACTCATGTCCAATGTTGTGATGCGTCATGTAGAAGAGACTGCACTCACTAAGGCTAAATTTAAGCCTTCTCTCTACATGAGGTACGTTGACGACATATTGATTTTTTGGCCGCCCAATTAAGATAATATAAATGACTTTATAGAAATATTCAATGGAATATTACCAACTGCAATGCTTACCCATGAATCTGAACAAAACTGACAGTTACCATACCTTGACATACTTATAACCCATAAAGATAATTATTGTGACACCAATCTATAGAAAGAAAACACACATACCCACATACATACCAGCTAATTCTGCACATCCTATGCAATATAAAAAAGCCAGTATTTTTCCGCCTAATATTTGTGCACATCGCTATTGCTCTGAGCAAGCATCTGTCCAAGCAGAGATTGCCTATATAAATCAAACCACTAGCAAAGCAGGATATACAAAACAACATTTAAAAAGATGGAAAAATAACGCTAAATTAAAAATTCTTAACCAAACCCAAACCAAGTTAAAACACAACAAACATTTGCACACAGTTTTCCATATACTTCAGGTATTAGAAATACTCTTCAAAATACTTTAAATAAATATAATGTCAAACTTCCCACTACCTTAACTCACACTATAAAAAACTTAATGATCGTGATAAAAAATCACCTGCTGGGGTGTTTATCAACTCAGTATACTAGATTCTTTAAAATTATTAAATGGTAAAAACAAATACATTGGTAAAACTTTTAGACAATATGCTGATCAGATGAAAGAGCATCAACAAGATATAAAAAAACAAAATCCAAATACTGCATGCACACAAACAATAATCAGTAATAAAATTCAAGTTCATGAAGTCAATTACAAGCCATTAGCTGCTCCTAAAACTAAGTTCCAACTATAATATGCAGAAAAGATGCTAATAGATGTGCAACAGGAAAATCTATGCAATATGGAGATTCCCCCGTTTCCTTCAGCATGGAATCTCCTGCTGCATCACCAACCAAAAAGCAGCACACAACCATATGTAATAACATCTGATCATGACTTAAGAAGCGAGGCGCGTATATAGTGAGCTTTACACTCGATCACCAACAGAGCCTGAAGATGCCATATAGCAGAAACAACAGTGAAATGCATTGCTCTACCACCAGCCGAGCACCGGCATGACTCATGCCATTGACATCTGGGTAGCGGTAATTATGTTTAAACAATGTTTATTAAAGTTAGTCGGCTTTCTGACAATTTTAAATGTTTAAGAATATAACTCAGTTCCCAAAATTTGAGGATAGTGCAACAGTTCTTTTCCAACTGAACTCTGTACCAATTAACTGGCAATGAGAATTTCATCATACATCAGGAAATGCAAAGTATAATTACACTACATAAGCTGTAACTTTTCAGTTCTAAATAACTTCTCTGACTTTTAGTTAATGAAGTGACTGAGTAGCAACTCCTGTGACAAAATGGAATGATTCAACATATCCAAAAACTTCAAGGAGTATAACATCCTATATATGAACTGAACTTTATATGTGATGACTACATCGATATGGCATCATAATATTCTTACATCTTTAAAGGACTGGTTGCTTTTATATAATTAAACATCATTAGCTACATACGATGTTCTCAGTAATATCAGCCGATGTACCAGTAGTTGAGTTTGGGCTTGTCGCTGTGAATATGTATTAGTGACATCAAACAAAGCAAAAGTAACAAGTAGATGTACCAGCCTATGAACAGCTGGTAATTATATTTGCATTTCTTGTTAGTCTAATATACTTTGTAGTTGTATAATGATGTATTTATGACTAGTAAATTAGATGCTAAGGTGTTAAGGGGTAAATCTAATAATTCATAACCTAATTGGTTACAAATATAATTTGGATTGTAACAGCTTTGCACTCCTCATAACTTGAGACATGAACTTTTAAACTATTTCAATGTACAGCATATATCATGAAATAATATACTTATAAACTTTTTTTTTTTTGCATGCAGGTAGATAATATTCTTCAGTTAACTTCTCCACTTGTGCAAGATCAGACTGATCAGCCACCAGATGATGAAGATCCTGAAGATTTTGCTGAAGAGCAGGGTTTAATGGGACGTTTTATTAACTTATTACAAGCAGAATCATCAGATCAGCAGTTTTTGGTATGTTTAAATATTCTTTAGTACAAAAAGGAATCGTGATATGAATAGTATTTTAAATGGAATGGACAAATTACACTTGACAACAAATTGAAATTTTTTATTTATAACATTGGTTAAATAGGATGTTTTGAACTAATTTTGGGGTGCCGAATTAAAATATGGGTGTGAAAAATCTGCAGCACATATAGTTTTTTTTTTTAAACTATGGATTGATGTATTTAAAATTTCAATGAATATGCATATCTGGGAAATGAAAATAAAGTTGACTATTTTATTAAATTGCAACTTAAAACTCGTTAATTACATGATTACAGTGAAAAAATTTAGAAACATCGTAGTTATAGACCACTGAATATAAAGTAACAAATGAAATAATATTGAAATGCAAAATAAGAAAATGGGTAAGGATCTTTTACATTTACAAGAAGTTCATTTTTGACTTCTATGTACTTAGGTATCTTCCATTCTGCAAGAACCAGCAGTAGTAGTCATCCATCATTGCTGGGTCCTACCTGCCTTGCTATCTCTCCTCCATGGTTCGGATATCCTGGTGAAATCTGTCCCCTTGCTCATCACAACAGCTTTTATTTAAGTTCTTGGTAAAGAAGAGATGTGAATGCAAGAAATGGATCTTTAAAGGCATTCGGCAGCCATGATTTTCAGTTTTTAAGACGATCTTGAATGAGCTGATGGAAGTTTTCCTCTTTGTGATTCCCCAGAAAATCCTGGACCACAGACGTGAAGGATTTCCATGCATCGTGCTCCTTCATATTCAGTTTTTCTTTGAAGACAGTATCATTTAGTAGCTTCCTGATCTTAGAACCAACAAAGATCCCTTCTTTGAGTTTGGCATCACTTTGTTTTGGAAATTTTTCCTTCAAGTGCAAAAATTCTTTATCAGTTTTGTCTATATCCTTTACAAAGTTTTTCATAAACCCCAGTTTGATATGTAGTGGTGGGAGCAGAACATCATCGGGGTCAACTGGAGGCTTATACCTCACATTACTCTTTCCAGGAATAAAATCATCTCTTTTGGGCCAGTCTTTTGTAGTGTTCCTTTCTGACCCTACTGTCTCACAAACACAGAAAACAGCAAAATTTTGTGAAGCCTCCTTGAAGCCTGGAGCAAGAGATATGACTTTTAGGTCACCACATATTGTCCACTTAGACTGGTCATATTTTATAGCAGTGAGTATTTTTTCCATGCTTTCAGAAGTTTCCTTTATTCCCACAAAGCCTAGAATATCTAGGTTATAGCACTGGAATTCCTGCATAAGGACATCAAGAGAATAATCTCTATGTAATGTCGTCACATTCCACATTCCTGCAGAGAGAAAATGATTAGTAGGATTTTTAAAGAAACTAGGTTTATTGAGATAGGTAAGGCCAACAATACCAAACAGCTCCTTGATTGCAGGCATGGGACAAAGACGTGTTCCTCCTCCCTTAAAGGCTGAAGTCACTGATGCTTGTAGGAACTTCAGGCACCACCTTTTCAAGTGGATTTTTTCAAGAGCCATATGGCCTGCCTGAGACACATTACTCCAGTTTAAGATTGACCAATGCCCAACTAGCTAAGTGAGGTTCAGGTACCTGTGATGGCCTCTGATAGGGATTATCCACAAGCTGATATAAAGTATCCCATGCCTCTTTTCACTTAGGGCTGGCAACCCAGAAGCAAACAAAAAATAGTGGCAGATTCTCCCTCAACAGAGGTCCACCAGTGTGTCAAGTCCAGGATCCATAAACAAGTCCAGTCTAGTGGGTATAAATAGTCAGCACCAGGACCCTGTGAAATTGACCACTCCTCAGCAGGGTTGAACAAAAAAGAAAAAAGTGGCCATAGATGATGGCAACCCAGAAGCAAACAGAAAACATAGTGGCAGATTCTCCCTCAACAGAGGCCCACCAGTGCAGCAAGTCCAGGATCCATAATTAAGCTCAAATCCATAAACAAGTCCAGTCTAGTAGGTATAAATGGTCAGCACCAGGACCCTGTGGAATTGACCACTCCTCAGCAGGGTTGAACAAAAAAGAAAAAAGTGGTCATAGATGACCAGATCAGTAGGCCATACTGAACTGGCAGCCCTCTACTTCTGTTCCGTTCCAAAAAAGAATATCTCTTGAAAGTTACTAACGGCCTGCACCATGAGAAGATGGGGTCAGACATTAGGTGCTAGACCTCTCCAGTTCTCTATATCATAACTGGGGATTCGTACGCAGCGCTCCTTCCAGTTTAAGCCTAGCTACCATTTACAGACCCATATTTTATAGCAGTGAGTATTTTTTCCGTGCTTTCATAAGTTCCCTTCATTCCCACAGCGTGTCACTGGAATGGAAGGTTTTTGGTTTCCTTTATGCAAAAGGACATCTTTCAAGCTGAATTTTGATGAATCTATAAATAGACGCCATTCCTTAGGGTCATGAGTTGTTCCGATTTATTTCACCAGCCCTTAAATATCTGTACAGAAACACAAACCATAAGCATATAAAACCAAATTTGTCTTTCTGAACAGAGAAACTTTGGTACCCTTGGCCAGAAAATTCCACTTTTGAAGTCTTGAACCTAGAACCTCAGCTTGTTTGGAAAATCCTAGGTCTTGAACAAGATCATTTAGTTCATTTTGCTGAATCAGATGAGGCTCATCTAACTTTTTAGGGGTGTATGTAGGATCAGGATCTATATGTGCCTCAAAGTCTTCCTCTGATGAATGTGAATCCATCTCTTCCCAGTTGATTGGAGGTGTTGGTATAGGAAGACCTCCATGAGGAACTGGCCTTATGGCTGAAGACACATTTGGATATTGTATTTTGCTTTTGTTCTTTTTTGAAAAGCCTGACACTTTTGTTGAACAAAAATAGTAATCATGCAAGTGACTAGTTGGCTCAACCATTGGAACTGCAAGGGGCATGGATTTTATCTCACCTTTCAACCATTCACTCAGGCCAACAAAACACAAAATACAGCACACATGTGGAGCCCATGTTTGTCCTGAACTTCAACATGACATCCAAAATAAAAGTTATATGCTTTCTTCACAATCTTTGTCAAAGAATTACCTAGGGATTTTAAAATATAATTTCCACACACGTAACAAAACTTATCTGGCACATTGACACATCCACGATGCTCATAACACATGCACGATAAATGCCAAAATTCACTCTTCAATGTACAGCACATGTTCCTCGTACAATGAAATCAACAAGAATGACAGTCTGAGGTTAGGTTACTGTTACATGTTTTCTCCCATTTGGCAATCAGTGTTGCCAGCCACAAAGAGTAAAATATCTAGTATCTCCCAGTTGCCTAGGGAAGATCTTAATAGCTCTAGATAATATAATAATTTGCCTAGGGAAAATCCTATTGGAAGATCTTAATAGGAGTCAAAATGACCAATAACATAAAAACGTAATGTGCTAGCCATTTTTAAGGCCAGATTTGAAATCAACACCTGAAAAATAGTTTAAGGCAGCTACATTTGTTTATGTTATAAAATCCTTGTAAACCAGTGTTATTATATACACCCCGATAACAATATGGAAAGCAGAAGTATCGAGTTCAGTCACATGAGATACTGAAACTGGCAATGCCTATAAATAGAGCAGATCTCTATGCATTGGAAACCAGTCACGGAAAAATAACCATGAGTAAAGGCGGTGACATTAGGAAGTTTGATCATAGCCTGATAGGTGTGAGGAAGGCCGATTGTTCAATCACTACAACTCTGAACTGTTGAGATTTCCACATCAGACTGTCACACATCTACACCAAGACTGTGTGAAATACAACAAAACTTCCAACAAGTGGGAAAAATGTGGATGTAAATGTGTAATTGACTCTCGAGGAGAGCGCAGACTGTCCCGCATGGTTACAAGAATCTTGTCTTGTCGACTGCAAAGTACCAAAAGATTAGGCTGCAGTTTGAAAAATCCTATCGTAAGTGGAGTGAGGAGGACTGTAAATGCATCATCTGGTCTGAAAAATCACAGTTTCAACTCTATCATGCCAATGGAAGGATATGTGTGTGGTGTAAACTACTTGAAGCGATGGACCCAGCTTGCCAAGTTGGGGTCATATAGGCAGGTGGAGGCAATGTAACAGTTTGAAGTGCATATACATGGGCATTCTTGGTACCTCCTCATATCTGTCGAGACCTCCATCACTGGCACAAGGTATGTGAACATCCTTACCGACCATCTACACCTATTCGTAACGATTTTCTTTCCGTACCATGATGCCATCTTTCAACTGGACAATGCCACACCGCATACTTTCCGCATGATGACCTATTGTCTTCACATAATGTCACCTTACTGAAGATAGAGCGTTGTCTTTGCTCCAAAAATATTCTGTTTGCTCCTAAAATCTTTTTTAACATGCAAATAGTTTGGAGGATAAAGTTTAAAAATTTATTGCTCAATGAGAGAGAATTTTAAGCTATTTTTAATTAAATTCTGAGCAATAAGGTCCTCTTAATTGTGATACCATTTAGAATTATAGACTGCAGATAATGGAGTGTGGTCCATTTTTTGTCTGTGCAACACAGAGTCACTTATGACATAAGACTTTTTTGTTGCCATTGGCACTGGTAGCTTCCTATTTAGGCTTGATGTAATACTTTAATAGATCACATCCATCATGCATTGGCTGGCACATAATTCTGAAGGTTTTGTTGTCAGGTATCAATCCTGTTTTTTATACTTTAATATGACTATTCGTATGTTGCACATTCTTTACAATTCATTTAATTTGTAGCATGCTTCTACCCTGTAAAAGAATTTAGGTGCAACTTTTACGTAGTATTTTGTTTGAAAATAGTCAGCTGAAGTCCTATGTGATCTTTAAGGCATTAGTGTTAAGATCAGTACATTGGGTAAGCACAGATTACAAAGTGGGGGCAGAGGATGGATTTTTAAAGCCATTAAAGAGCTAAATATCAAAACAATTTTTAATTACCATTTCCTTCTGTAAAAAAGAGGAAAAAGAAATGTAAAATTAATGAGCATATTTTCTTAAAAGGCAAGTGAAATTGAAAAAGCTCTAAATTTGGATTTTAAACTAAAATTCGAATTTTCAATGACCAGTTCAATTTTTGGATTTTAAACCAGTATTCAGATAAAATCTGAAAAAAATAGAAGCGGTTAGCATCTTTTCAAAGTTACAATGACACGAAGTTGTATACTGAATTTAGTGGTGCTACTAATTACCACTTAGGAAGAATTCTTCAATAGAGAGACAAACTCTAATGTATAGTAGATACGTTGTACAGAAGGGGAGGACTGCCAGATCAGTATGGCTTACTGATCTTGATTACTATGGCTATTTTTCTTTTTCTACCCTGCTGAGGAGTGGTCAACCCTACTGAGTCCTCAGTTATATAGTCCTTGTTCTGCTCATATACACCAACCAGAAAAAAATAATGGCTCTGAATGAGATTATGGATCCTGAATTTGTTGCACTAATAGTCTTCTGTTGAGGGAAAATTTTCCATTGCATTTTCTGTTTATGGGTTAACAGCACCAAGTGAACAGATTCATGGGATATGTTTTATCAGCTGGTGGATAATTCTGATCAGAGGGCTCTACAGGTGCCTGAACACTTGCTTCTACAGGCATTGTCAAATCTACATTGAAGGAAGTCTTTCAGTGTAGATGACTTCAGCCTTTAGTAGTGGGGAAACAGGTCTTTGTCTCATGCTTTCGATTAGGAGATTGTTTGATAGCATTTCCTCTCTCAATAAACATAATTTCTTTAAACATACCACTAACTATTTTCTCTCTACAAGTATTTGGAATGTGAGGACTCTGCACAGAGATTATTCTCTAGATGTCCTAACACAAGAATTCAATTGTTATAACTTGAGATATTCTCTTCTTGCAAGAGATAAATGGCAGATACTTAAAAATAATCTTAAATTTCGCTTTTCAGGAAGGGAAGATAGGAAGCATCACCAAGGATACGTTGACTTCTCAGCAGATATGCTAGTGATACTCTTCTGAGATATGACTGAATTAATGAATGGTTTCTTACAGCTATATTTCCGACAATCATTAAAGACTTTAATGTTACCTGTTGTTATGCCCCCACTGAGGATGTGGAAGATAGGATTTATGGACAACTTCAGGATATTTTGAATTCTGTCAAGAAAGGAGGTATTACCCATGTTGTAGGTGACTTCAATGCTAAAGCTAATACTGACTCTGATCTTTCGGTAGGGGTGATAAGCCCCTTTGGTATTGGTAGCTGCAATGGGCAACATCTCGTATAGGTAAGTAAACTTAATGGTTTGACTAACACTAATTACAAACATTGCAACATACATAAGTACACATGGGTTTCATCCAGGTGAGCTTCATAAGAATTATATTGATTATATATTAATTAACAGCAACTAGGCTAGTTCTGTTAGGAATACCAAGTTATATAGGGAAGCTAAAATTGTATCTGACCATTACCTTGTCAAAAGTATCTTACAACTTAAACTTAAGAAGTGTTTTGCTAAGTCATACATTCAGACTAAACATTCTGATGTTGCAGGGAAACATGGAAGTTAGGAGATATTTTTTGGCAGGAATGCCAAAAATGGGAATTTGCTAGTTAAGAAAATGGCTGGGCATTCCCATAAACATTTGCATAGCAAATTTTCACGTGATGCTTGACAAAGTATTTATTGGAATTGCAAGGTTGTGCTATTTTACCTCTGAGCACTACATTTTTTCATACAATGAGTAAATGTTCAGATTACAAAGACCCTAAGGGCTAAGAATAATTTGGGAAGGGGGTTCAGTGGACAGTTCTTAGGAGATGGAAGTATCTCATTAAGGGATCTGGAGTGATCTTTAATGTGCACAGGATATGGCGTATGTGCCCACAAGGCCCCTGCTTTACATCCCATCTGACAGATGGTGGCCTTTCTAAGCCCAGCGGTGTTCCCTAATGACCAGGTGCAGTGAGTTTTGCAGAGACAGTTCTCAATGCTGGTACAGGTAGAACTTGAACCTGGAAAGTACAGATTACAAAATTGTACTGGTGTACATTACCAATTAAGCCACCCTAACCTCCAAATTACATAAATAAAATAGCAAAATTTGAACGAGAATTTATTATCAGCAGCGACAGTGTTGAGTGCACTGTTGCTGCCGAAGGTTAAAGAATGTGAACAGCTGAGTGCTTAATATTGTCACAAAAAGATAAATTGAAGATCAATACGTAATATAGAGAGTTGTTTGATTAGAAGATAAGGACATGTGAAAAAGAGAGAGTGCCTAGGAGTTACAGTTATATAAAGCAGAGGAAGTGCAGTTTGAGTTAGGGGAAGATCTGAAACTAGTTCATGGGATTAATTCTAAGGTTGAGCAAATTGTATGCGAGATTGAGAAGCTTACAAAAATCCAAAATTAAAAGCAGGCTAAGTTAAATGATAGGTATTAAACGTGTGTTAAGTAATGTACCTGATGATACTGTTGAATATATGAGAGTGATATATGAAGTTTAGAGTGTGTAATGAATATGATGAAAAATGCTAGGTATGTCTGGTATAGTAAATAAGTTTAAAAATTTGTTGGTCAAAGATAATGTAATGTCTTTAGTGATTAAGGCAGTAAAGACTAGAAACTTAGTAATTAATCATGTATCATTACCCACTATTGTTAATCAGCATGGAAATTTAGATGCAAGATACCTGGTTAATAATGCAGTAAGAAATGGAAATATAGTGGCTAGTAATGTATTTTTAGCTGGTGTGGCTAACATAAGCATGAGGATTTGCCAAGACTCATGTGTCATTTGCTAGTATTGCCAACAAACATGGGAATTTAGAAAATGAGAAACTTCCAGTACGAAAGCCAATGGGTTGTGTTGTTTTACCTCTGAGTGGCACTTTTTTGCACACCATGGTCTAAATGGCCAGGCCACATGGACCCCGAAGGCTCAGAGAAGGTTGGGGGAGGGGACCCACTGGAACAGCTGTTGGGAGACAGATGGTAGCCTCCCGTCAAGGCCATCCAGCGTGTTCTTTAACGTGTACAGGGTATGGCTCTCCCGCACACGGGGCCGCGGCTTAACGTCCCATCCAACGGACCGTGGCCTTTCCAAGCCCGTCGGTGTCCCCTACTGACTGTGGGCAAGGCGGGGAATTTTTCAGAGATACATCTCAACGCTGACCCAGCTGGGACTCGAACCTGGGAACTACAGATTATGAGCCTGGCGCACTACCGACTGAGCCACCCCTGCCCCACGAAAGCCAATGGGAAGGAGTTGATGAGTAGTGATGTATCATTAGCCATTGTATTGCTAATGAGCGTAGGGCTGTGTTAAATGGTCTGGTTCCTAATAAGAATGAAGTAGAATAGATGAAAATTGGAGATAAGAGATGAGATGTGACAAACTATAAAAATGGTTATATAAAACAGAAAACTTAAGGATTTTGCAACTTGAAAAGATATGAAAGGAGAGAATCCAATGAAAGGAGATAATAAATTTGTGTTTGTGATAAGGAATGTACTTTACCTGGAGGTGAGAATAAATTTTTGAATGAAATTTTATAAATTTAGAAAGGTAAGAAGATGAAGCATGAAAATAATGTGAAAAGTATCACTGAGATACAGAATAAGGAAGTTACAATTACATTATATCATTGAATTATGATATAATTATTAAATGAGGACAGGCCACAATTAAGTGTAGGATTATAAATAAGCTTGGTAAGTTTAAGGATTTTTGTGATCATGGATATGCCATTGATTATTTGGCTGAGGTTAGTGAGAGGAACCATATGAATGTAACTAATGAATGTGAAATGAGTTGTGAAGTTAAGATCCACAGATGTGGATAGCAAACTGAAAAATGGAAACTATCACAAAACAGAGACAGTATTTAATGCAGTGATTATTTTTGGTGAGTCTAAGCAGTAGTACACAAAGGTATAACGGGAAAAAAGAAGTGAGTGTAAGTTCTGTCTGTATCAGAAAAGTACTGGATAGACAGGAGAGGGAAGTCAAAAGGGCCAGTCCCTCAATAAAGTGTAAAAAGAAATTAGGTTGGGTTGTTTTTCCTCTGAGCGGCACTTTTTTTTGCACAAATGGGCTAAATGGCCAGGTCAGAAGGACTTCGAAGCCTCAGAGGAGGTTGGGTGAGGAGACCAATTGGAACAGCTGTTGGAAGACAGATGGTAGCCTCTTGTCAATGTCATCCAGCTTGTTCTTTAACATGTACATGGTAGGGCTCATACACCTATGTGGCTACAACTTAACGTTCCATATGATGGATTGGTGAATTTCCAAGCCCATCGGTGTCCTCTATTGACCATGGGGTGGGGGGGGGGGGGGGTTGCAGAGATGAATCTCAATGCTGACCTAGCTGTGACTAAAACTTGGGAACTGCAGATTACGAGCCTGGTGTGCTACCAACTGAGACATC
Source organism: Ryuthela nishihirai (assembly GCA_038380435.1). Lineage (NCBI taxonomy): Eukaryota > Metazoa > Arthropoda > Arachnida > Araneae > Heptathelidae > Ryuthela > Ryuthela nishihirai. The sequence goes on along the minus strand of JAWZYU010000023.1, from coordinate 207,855 downwards.
CTCACCCTAGCTTTAGACATAACAACTGGACTTGTTTCATAAACAATCAATATCCAAGTACCTGTTTTGTTGTTCAGGCTGGTTTTTTTTCCCAAAGATCGTTCCCAGAAAGAGATTTCAACTGTTGCTGCAGTGTGCACATTTCTGAACTGTTCAGACACAAGCCACAAATATTGATCATGTTGTTGCTATAAACTTGAATGGACAGTTTACTTAACCAAGGCTATCATGAATGTATGGATTGCTATGATATATATGACTCCAGCTTTGTGACAGTAACTGTATGAAAATATATATATATAAATCTCATACCACTGGCACTGTAATGCCAAACAGAGTTGGCCTTAGAAACCATTTAGGAGAAAAGTTGAAGGAGCAAGTGATTCATTCCAAAAATGTTCCCTTTTAATTTTTAAGGGTTGTAATAAGAGGGATGTTTTCACATTCTCTTCTTTTCATGGTGCTTAAATGACAGAGGTTCAGTGAAGAAGACAGGACACTAAATAATTTTTGTCTATTCAGTGCTGAATGGACAAATTATTATGTACACCTACCTAATAACCTGTTGTTCAACCTTTTGCCCTCACAACAGCAACCAGAAGTCTTGGTAAGGACTCAATGAGGTGTTGAAAACATGCAGGTGGTATTGCTGCCCATGAAGGAAGGATCATCTGTCGTAGAGCATCCACAGTTGCCAATGGAGGTTGCAAAAATGTAAATAAATAAAACATAAATAAATAGATTTAGTTTCCTTGTTATCAGATGGGAATTTAATTCATATATACAGTTTATGGGTGCAGTAAAATGACTATCATATCCTGAAACTTCAATCATTTGATGTGAAGACCTCTCTTGGTTTACTCTTATGGATTGGGGTTCACGAGGCTGAAAGGGAATGCATCATTGACAGCTCTCAGCATGTGTACTTTTTGGTATTAGGAAATTTAAATTAATCATTAATAGTTTGTCAATCAACAAGCATGAATCATATATTTAACCTTATCATCATCATCATTGTCCTCAAGCAGCCATGGACTACAGAGGTCAATCCAGACTGTGCAATTTAGTTCTCCAAGCATATCTGTTGCATCAGGCCACTGCATACCAATTCTAATAAGCTCCTATTTGACATTTCTGCCCACCATATTCTAGGTCTTCCCCTTTTTCTGAGGCCTTTAGCCACACTGTTAACCTATTTGCTAATCTATAATTATCCATATGGGCAATATTACCAAACCAATGGAGTCTCTCTCTGCACAATATGCTGCTTAAAGGAGGTTGCAAACTCCTTTGCCTAACCTCATTATTAGTTACAAAGTTAAACCACCTAATACCCAAGATGCTGCGTAAGCATCTAGAGTCAAAAGCATCTAGTTTTCTGTTATCTTGTTTACACAGCTTCCAAGTTTCACTACCATAACTAACCCTAGAAAGAACCAAACTATCATACAGTCTAATTTTAATGTTTAGGTGTATACGCCTATTTCTCCACAATCTCCAAAGATTCTTAAAAGTCCCGGCAGCAATCCCTATTCTTCTGTTAATCTCATGCTGCACATCACCAGTATCTGTTACATAGCTCCCAAGGTAATTAAACTGTGACACCTGATCAAGACTGCAACCATCAAATTAACTGAATCACAGCCTGCCTGACCAATTTTCATCACTTTAGTTTTCTCTCTGTTTATAACCAAACCTACTCTACTACCAGTCTCATCAACAGCTTTAATAAAAGAATTCATTCAACATCATTTGCCAAAGGGGCCCAAATCATCAGCATAATCTAAATAACATATTTTCAGATCTCTAAACCATTCTCTAGTCCAAAAAACTTTCGTCACAGAGAATTTCCAATAGCATAGTCAATAACTGAACTAAAAAGGAAAGGAAGCAAAATTTGCACTTCTCGAATCCCAAAAGCAATGCTAAACTAATTACTGTAAGTTTTACCAACTTTCACATATGACTCAGTGTTACTATAAAGAGCCTTCATTATGTTAACTAACCTGTCTGGTATGCCATAAGATCATACAATCAATGAATAATTATGACAGTCAACAGAGTGAAAAGCCTTTTTGGAATCTACAAAGTTACCACAATTTCAGAAACCCATGGTAAAGTAACCAGAGGTTTCTGAAATTCTAAACATTTCTTAAGAACCTGCCTAAATGAACAAATATGATGCTAGGAAGAACCAAATTATTTAGTCTAATTTTATAATGATACAACTGATAGACACCCTCTACCACTTCTGAATCCACACTGCTCATCATGCAATTGTCTGTCAACCAGTTTCTTATTCCATTAAGCACAATCATTCAAACAACTTTCCCTGGAACAGAGAGTAGGCTGATACCCCTATAGTTATCACAAGAACTGCGATCACCTGTTTTGAAAATAGGGATAATAATAGCTCTGGTAACATCCTTAAGAACCATGCCTTTGTCATAAAAGATATTCAAAATTTCAGTCATCCAAGTGGTAACAGAAACATTCCCATCTCTAAGCATTTCTGTAGTAATTTCATCTACCCCTGGGGATTTATGAAGTTTAAGTTTAGAAACAGCCAAAATAACTTCAGATTGTGTTATAGGGCCAATATTAAAGCCAGTAATGCATCTATCATCATTACAAACAATGGGAGTAGATCTAACCACATCGTTTAGAACATCACTGAAATGCTCAGCCCACCTTTACAATGTAGAAATTTGTGTAACTGAACTCCCTGGTGACTCGATTCTGAAGTTTTTCAGAAAATAGAACCTCTAACTAACAAACAGAAATAGGTTATTTATTTGCTGAATGAAAGAGTATTTAATTGTGATTAATTAAATGGTAAACATTCTAAGAAGAAATAATTAGCTGCACATTTTCCAAAAAATTTGGAAAATTTTGTTGCTTACTATTGATTTCAGTAAACTTTTTCAAAATCATTTATTTTCTGCCTTTCAAAACTATTTCATTTAATGCAAATAGTTACTAATATTTGTAAATTACTACTAAAATCTTTCCTTTAATTTTTTTCTAAATTTTTAGTCTCAAATGACACAAATACATATCCTCAGATTTTTGGCAATCAGCTGCTTCAAGACTATGGAAGTTTTTAACCAGAAACTTATTTTTGTTCAAAAAATATAAAAAAAAACCAAGCAGCTGCTTGCCACAGGTCTCATAGGAGCCCGTTAGTTTATAATCCATAGTAGAAGTATGTAAATGGTAGCTAGGTAGTCACTGGAAGGAGAGCTATGCACCAATCCACTGTGATGATGCATAGAACCGGCCAGGCCTGGCACCTAATGCACGACCCCGCCTTCTCGTGGTGCAGACCGTTAGTACCTTTCGAAAGAGATACTCTCTTGTGGAAGTGAACGGAAGGGGAGGGCTGCCAGATTAGTGTGGCCTACTGATCTGGACAACTATGGCTACTTTTCTTTTTTTACTACCCTGCTGAGGAGTGGTCAACCACACAGGGTCCTGGTGCTGACCATATAAATACACTGGACAGGACAGATATATGGCTCTGAGCTTGATTATGGATCCTGATTTTGCTGCACTGGTGGGCTTCTGTGGAGGGAAAATCTTCCGCTGTGTTTTCTCTTTGTTTGTGGGTTGACAGCCCCAAGTGAATAGATTCACAGGATATGTTTATCAGCTGGTGGATAATCCTGAGCAGAGGTCATCGCAGGCACCTGAACTCTTTGCTTCTATTGGCATTGTCAAATTCTACATTGGAGGAAGTCTTCCAGTGTAGATGGCTTCAGCCTTTAGTGGTGGGGGAACGGGTCTTTGCCCCATGTCTGCGATTAAGGGGCTGTTTGATATTGTCGGCATTCCCTCTTTCAAGAAACATAGTTTCTTTAAACATCCTACAAACCATTTTCTCTCCATAGGTAGTTGGAATGTGAGGACTCTGCACAGAGCTTTTTCTCTTGATGTCCTCACACAAGAATTCCACCATTATAATTTAGATATTCTCGGCTTGCAAGAGACCAGTTGGACAGATAAAGGTCGGATTCTTAAAAATAATCTTAAATTTCTCTTTTCAGGGAGGGACGACAATAAGCATCACCAAGGCGTGGGTCTGCTTCTCAGCAGACACGCTAGTGATGTTCTTCTAGGATATGAGTGCATTAATGAAAGGTTTCTTACAGCAAAATTTCAGACAATCATTAAAGACTTGATTGTTTTCTGCTTTATGCCCCCACTGAGAATGACGATGAGGATGAGAAGGATAGGTTTTACAGACAACTTCAGGATATTTTGAATTCTGTCAAGAAAGGAGATATTACCCTTGTTCTAGGTGACTTCAATGCCAAAGTTGGTACTGACTCTTACGTTTAGTGAGGAGTGATAGGCCCATTTGGTTTTCGGAGCAATGGCAATGTCTCCTACAGGTAAGTAAACTCAATGGATTCAGAATAACTAACACTTATTACAAACACCGCGACATACATAAGTACACATGGGTTTCACCTCATGGGCTGCATAAGAATATGATTGAATACATATTAATTAATGGCAAATGGGCTAGTTCTGTTAGAAATACCAGGGCATATAGGGGAGCTGAAATTGGATCTGACCATTACCTTGTTAAACGTGTCTTGCAACTTAAACTTAAAAAGTGTTGTGCTAAGGTTAAAAAATTTACTTTTAATACTGAAGCTCTGAAAGATCCAGTTATAGCCAAAGCTTACCATGATAGGTTACTTAGTCATTATGACAGTCATGGTATGCTTACCACTGAAGTTGAGGAAGAATGGGATCATTTTAAACAGGCTTCTTTGGACACTAACAGTACTCTTTTTAGCAAAAAGGTGCAGATGAGTCAGAATTATCTGAGTGATAAGGCACTTGAGCTTATTTCGGAAAGAAAGAACTGCAGGAATGTCCTTAATCAATATCCTACTAGTCCTAATAGAAAGCATTACAGAGAACTTAATAAAAGTGTAAAAGATCAGTTAGCTGCTGATAAGAATCTTTGGCTTGATGGTTTGGCTGACAAAGCCGAGGAAGCAGTTAGACAGCACAACAGCAGAGAGCTGTACCAGATAGTTAATGTTTTGTGTGGTAGACAGCGGACAGGTATACAAGGATTGAAGGATAAACAAGGTAAGGTTATAGAAGGGGAGGTTTCTGTCATGGCTAGGTGGGCTGAGCATTTCAGTGATGTTCTAAACAATGTAGTTAGTTCTACTCCCATTGTTTGCAATGATGATGATGCATTGGTGGCTTTAATGTTGGCCCCATAACACAATCAGAAGTTATTTTGGCTGTTTCTAAACTAAAACTACATAAATCCCCAGGGGTAGATGAAATTACTATCGAAATGCTTAGAGCTGGGAATGTTTCGGTTACCACTTGGATGACTGAAATTCTGAATATCTTTTATGATAAAGGCATGGTTCCTAAGGATTTTACCAGAGCTATTGTTATCCCTATTTTCAAAAAAGGTGATCGCAGTTCTTGTGATAACTATAGGGGTATTAGCCTACTCTCTGTTCCAGATAAAGTTGTTTCCATGATTGTGCTTAATAGAATTAAGAATCTGGTTGACAATCAATTGTGTGATGAGCAATGTGGATTCTGAAGTGGTAGGGGATGTGTGGTCGGCATAATTTGCGGTTGATTGTGAGATCATATGGTATACCTGACAAGTTAGTTAACATGATGAAAGCTCTCTATAATAACACTGAGTCGTGTGTGAGAGTTGGTACGGCTTGTAGCAATTGGTTTAGCATTACTTCTGGTGTTCGACAAGGGTGCATTTTGTCTCCTTTTCTCTTTAGCTTGGTTATTGATTATGTTATGCGAAATTCACTTCCAGGGAAAGATTTTGGCCTTAAATGGGCTGGGGATACGAAAATTTCTGATTTAGATTTTGCTGATGATTTAGCCCTTTTGCAAATGATGTTGATGAGATGAACTCTTTCATTCGAGCTGTTGATGAAACTGGTAGTAGAGTAGGTTTGGTTATAAGCAGAGAGAAAACTAAAGTGATGAAAATTGGTCAGGCAGGCCGTGATTCAGTTAATCTTAATGGTTGCAGTCTTGAGCAGGTGTCACAGTTTAATTACCTTGGGAGCTATGTAACTGATACTGATGATGTGCGACATGAGATTAACAGACGCATAGGTATTGCTGCCGGGACTTTTAAGAATCTGTGGAGAGTGTGGAGAAATAGGCGTATACACCTAAAGACTAAAATTAGACTTTATAATAGTTTGGTTCTTTCTAGGGTTAGTTATGGTAGTGAAACTTGGACACTTTGTAAACAAGATAACAAGAAACTAGATGCTTATGCAGTATCTTGGGCATTAGGTGGTTCAACTTCGTAACTAATGATGAGGTTAGGCAAAGGAGTTTGCAACCTCCTTTAAGCAGCATATTGTGCAGAGAGAGACTCCATTGGTTTGGCCATGTTGCCGGTATGAATAATTATAGACTGGCGAATAGGGTTATGAACAGTGTGCCTAAAGGACTCAGAAAGAAGGGGAGACCTAAGATGCGGTGGGCAGACAATGTCAAACAGGACGTTGTTAGAATTGGTGTGCAGTGGCCAGATGCAGTAGATGTAGCTCAGGATAGACTTGCTTGGAGAACTAAATTGCACGGTCTGGTTGGACCTCCGTAGCCCATGGCTGCTTGAGGATGATGATGAGTAGAAGGTCTGTGAGTAAGGTGAGACCTCAGTAGAAAAGCAATACAAACATCCAAGCCTTAACTGGGATTCGAAACTAGATCCCTTTGATCAATAACCAAGCACCCTAACTACTCGGCCATGGGGCAGCTTTAAAAACAAGATAATTTAAATAAGAGATGAAAAATATGTAACCAAAAACAGATGAAGAGCTGGGGAAAAATTTAAAATATTTGAAACCATTTAAAGTTTAATTAATAAACCACTGAAATTGAGAATGGACACATTGGGAGGTGGAAACCCTGCCCCGAGAATACTAGTACAATAAGGGTAATAGAGGCAAAAAAATTTACTAACCTTTTGTATATTTTGCTTGTTTTTTAATAATCTTTTTTTACTCAGAAACAGAAGGGAAAATGTTATACTACAATGGAAATAGTTTTTCTGCCCCTATCACCTTTACTTTTTTCCAGCTCAATTGCATCACTTTGTACACCTCCATATATATCTAGACCTGGGTAAATTATTCCATTGCTGTATATTATTGTCTTTTCATTCATAATTAATGTATGTAATGAAGGATTAGAAATATAACACTTGAAAACTGTAACCTTAATATATCTATATCTGTGAAGTACCTTCAATGCTGATTGTCATTTTATTTGACTGTGATGTGACATCTTGTAATGAAATGTGAATGATTTGAATTACGCTGTTTTTGTAGTGAATATATTGTGTGCTTACACTATACCACTTTCATTTATTTTTACTATTCTAGATGCTGAAGACGTCTCGTAAACACTTTGGTAATGGAGGAAATCGAAGAATTAGATATACCTTGGCACCTTTAGTATTTCAAGCCTATAAATTAGCATTCAGATACAAAGCTAACCATGACGAAGTAAGTCCTTTCTTCAGAAGCTACAAGTTTTTGGAGTTTTGGTGAAATAATTCACCATGTTCATAGAAATCAGTATATCTGGAAAATAATATGGACAATTTGTGTTTCATGTAGGAAAAAGATATTTACCTAATAGTAACAAATTAATCAAGCCGTCCCGTGCCCGAGTGGTTAGCGCGCTTGGCTAGTGATCTAAGGGACCTGGGTTCAAGCTCCGGTAAGGCATGGATGTATGTGTCGTTTTTCTGCTGAGGTCCTGCCATCCTCTCAGACCTTCTACTATACCATATAAACTGACAGGCTCCTGTCAGACCTCTGTGGCAAGCAGCTGCTTGAGGGGGTAATTATTATTTTTTTTTTAACAAATTAATATAGTTTATTCGATCTTTCATCCCTTGTAGTGATAACCTTCTTTTTTTAGAGGATCAGCTTCTCCCCTTCTTCCCAATATTAACTTTACACATGAAGCCAAAAATAAAAAGTTGCCATATTTAGAAATTTTAATTTCATGTAAAGATAATAAATGCAGTATAACAGTATTCTGTAAGACTACATACATACCAACTTTAATACCACAAATACAGCACATTCACACAATTGTAACAAATTGGCATTTAGCACTTACTACTTAAGAGCATGTAAATATTGCTCAACAAAAATAATCATACAAAAAGAACTGTAATTCATTTATGAAATTGCCCAACAAGCAGGATACACCAGGATTATCTAACTGAAATTCAAGGAAGGGTAAAATTTAAGTGATTCTCATCCCCCTCCATCACAAGGTGAGAACAACAAACTTGATAGGTTTATGCTATAAGATTTACCCTGGAATATCAGGACCGTTCAGAACACATTATGAAAATATAACTTAAAGTTCTGATAAATGTTAACAATATGGAAAATCATTTCTATGACAGATAAAACTACACCCATAAGAAGAGTCTACCTGATTCAAATAAAATATTGTAATAATAATTGCATAGGAAAAAACTTACCACCAAATGGAAGAAAGATTAAAAGAATACAAATGTGATTGAAAAATAGAATAGAGAGCATTGCCCTAACAGAACAATAATTAATTAGTTTTTACCAGTAACCAAGTTAGAGTATAAGGTATTGACCATCACACCCACCAAATATCAATTAAATTATCTGGAAAATCTTACAATTAGTTAAAAATAACATATAACCCTGACATTTACCCATTATCCAATAGCTTGGATTCTTCTACTATGTGGGGCGGGGGTGGCTCAGTTGGTAGTGCGCCAGGCTCATAATCTGTAGTTCCCAGGTTCGAGTCCCAGCTGTGTCAGCGTTGAGATTTATCTCCGCAAAATTCCCCGCCCTGCCCACGGTCAGTAGGGGACACCGATGGGCTTGGAAAGGCCGCCGTCCGTCGGATGGGACGTTAAGCCGTGGCCCCGTGTGTGGGAGAGCCATACCCTGTGCACGTTAAAGAACACGCTGGATGGCCTTGACGGGAGGCTATCATCTGTCTCCCAACAGCTGTTCCAGTGGGTCCCCTCCCCCAACCTTCTCTGAGCCTTCGGGGTCCTTGTGGCCTGGCCATTTAGCCCATGGTGTGCAAAAAAGTGCCGCTCAGAGGTAAAACAATCCAATCCAATCTTCTATGTCATGATATTGATTTCTGGGAGCACTGGTAGGGCTGTGACACAGAATGGGTTAAAGATCTTTCATACAAAATCCTCATGCAGCCATGGGCTATGGATATTCAACCAGACCATGCAATTTTGTTCTCCAAACACATCTGTCCTGAACTACAGCTGCTTGTATTGGACCACTGTAGGCAAATTCTAAAAAGGTCCTGTTTCACATTGCCTATCACATCCTAAGTCTCCCACTTTTCTTGAGGCCTTTAGGCATGCATGGTCTTCACTCTATCCTATTCATCAATCTTATTCACCAATTTACAGCTATGCATACAGGCAATATGGCCAAGCCAACACAATAAGCTGCTCAAGGGAAGTTGTCGACTCCTTTGCCTCACATCATTGCTTATAAAGTGAAAGCACCTAATGTCCAAGATAATGTGTAGGCATATGTCAGATAACCAAATAAGTTTGTGTGGTTTTTCAATGTTATCATTTCAATGAAAAGTACGTAAACACAATTGCAAGTGGCATTCATACATTGATATGCAATCAAAAGCATTTGGCACGCTGAGTCAGTTGATGTGTAGCAAGGGTGAAAAGCAGTTCAGTGAAATTGGTAAAGGTAATGAAAACATGTCTGCATTGAATATGGTTATTCAAGTGTGCTTACTCTATGAGTTTAAACTGAGAACTAAAGTGGCGCAAGCAGCCTGCAAGATATGCCATATGGCGAGCACACAGTGAGCGAAGGACAGCCCAAAAGTGGTTCAGAAAATTTGCGTCGGTTGATGAGTCCACTAGAAGATGCACCCTGTGAGAGAAAATTGACCATCATTGATGGCAATAAACTGAAGGCCAGCATTGTGTTACATTCATGTCAAATGTGCCAAGAGCTTGCAGAAAGGTTCCATTTCATTTTCATTTACACTGTCTAGGAAAGTCTGGAGGCTGAGCAAATGGGTTGCACATGAACTGACTGCCAACAACAAACTCCAGCAGCTTACGATCTGCTTCATTGCTGCTTTTACACTATAAGAATGAGCCATTTTTGGACAGGTTGTTGATCTGAAGAAAAATGGATTGTCTATAGGAAAACCAAACATTCATACCATTGGTGTGCCTAGTGAACCTGTACCACATGCACCAAAGCCCAGAATCCATCAACAGAAAATTTTGTTGTGTTTCTGGTGGACTTCCAGCTGGTATCGTCCATTATGGGCTTCTTCCCATTGGTCAAACAATCACTGTGGACATCTACTCAGCACAGCTACAATGGGTTGCAAATGCACTACTCCAAAACAGCCCCCTCGGCACGAGCTCCTGTCTGTGGTGAGGGGACCACCCTGTGAAGGTTCCACTGGCTCGGTTACCTTCACAGGATCCTGAACGCTCACCTGCATGTTTGCCATGCATGGAGACCCGTGTCCCTGTAAAGGAGGATTCTGGCTGTTGCTCGGTGGTCCCTGGCTCATGACTGTGGAGTCCCCTTTGGCCATTTTGCCATTGGGGAGCCTGTCTGTCACGGGGCTGGGCAGCAAATTCGGGTGCCGCTGCTATACACTACTTTGGCCTCTGCTTCAGGTACACTGGAGGTTCTGGGGTGGCTCCGTCAGGATCAATCGGCTGGTGGGCAGGTCGTGCTAGTGTCAACTGTGCAGAGCAGAGAGTAACTTTTCGACATCCGGGCAATGGTTTGAAAGTTTCTCCATGGATTTATTCGTTTTGTAGTTTGCTTTCCTTCGTGAAAACTAGTTGTTTCTCACTTTCCTGTATTTTTCCAATTTTTTTCTTTTGTGAGACCTCAGGTGAGATTCTCGCATTTCTCTTTTAATTTTCCTTTTGTTTCATTGTGAGGGCTTGGCTCACTGGCTGTGTGGGTATGGTGCCCGGGCAGCTGTGGCACCCAATTGGGTGCCAGGGCTACCCGGGCACACAGCACACACAGCTACCCACACAGCTTGCTGTGGCAAACATCTGGCTTACTGGCATCTGTGCTGTTACAAATTGCTGTGGGAAACATCTGGCTTACTCCCGCAACTGTCCAAAATGGCTGGAGGAGAAAGAGGTACAGTGCCTAAAAACCCTCTATAACATCAGTTAGCTAGAGGCGAGGAAGCTCACAGCACTGCCTCCCCACCTGGCAAAGTCTCCTATGCCAATATGGTCATTGGAAAGTATGTCATCAAAATGGCTTCCATGGCAGTGCAGAACAATAACAGTGTTCCACCTGCTGAATCTTTCTCGCCTGCCACTAAGTATCTCTTGATTCAGGTGAAACCACAGAACTGCAGGCCAGTCTCGACATTGACTCCTGTTTCTATTCCTGTGTGTGTGTGCCTTCCGCGTCCACCTCTGGAAGGCCCCTTTTCTCCCAACCACAGACAGACAGACCTAAACCTAAAGCCCCCCCAGGCCTAAGAAAAAAAAACAACTTCTCATGCGGTGGTCTGTGATCCATGTCACTCGGACGACTCTGAGGACATGGACACAGACTGCCCCCTTTTTCCAAAACCTTTGCTGGCAACAGTTATAAAATAAATCAAAAGTCGTCCGCCACTTCTAAGACCTGAGATGGTCACACTCCTACATTGGAACTGTCATGGATTCCAGAGGAATATTAACAACATCAAGGTACTGAGGGCACATGAATCCATCTACGTGTGCCTGCAGGAGACATATTTACAGCTAGTCAACAATCCCACTATCCGGCACTTCTCTCTCTCATTCGCTGGGACCAGGATGGAGATGGTCCAGCTTCGGGGGGGGGGGGGGGGGGGGGCATCCTCGTGAGCCTCATTTCATTGTGGAATTTTTGTTGACTGTCTGTTCTATCTGCCATCCCGAAGCATCATTTTCTGGGATGACCCTGATGACCTCGTCTCATAGCTTCCATTCCCCTTCCTCATCATGGGGGACTTCAACGTACACATCCACTCTGGGGTAGTGCTGACACCAATGGGAGGGGCGAGGTCTTGGAGCAGTGGCTTCTGGATCTATCACTCTCCCTGTTGAACACCAGTGTCAGTGCATACTTCCACTCCCCAATCTGCACATTCACTGCCATTGATCTCACTATCTGCTCTTCCTCAATCCTTCCACTCTTTACATGGGAGTCAAGGACAATCCATATGGAAGTGATCACCTCCCCATGACAAGCTTTTCGAGATCAAGCCCATTGTCAAACTGTGGCAATCTTGTTCTCGCAGGAATCACGAGGAAGTTGTACTTGTTCGGCTCTGCTTAGGTCATTCGTTTCTCACTCATTCCTTTCTTCTTTGGGCATATGACGAACCTAAGTGTGAGTTTTGTGACACCATTTTAACTGTTATCATCATCATCATCATCATCATCATCATCCTCAAGCAGCCATGGACTACAGAGGTCCAACCAGACCGTGCAATTTAGTTCTCCAAGCAAGTCTATCCTGAGCTACATCTACTGCATCTGGCCACTGCACACCAATTCTAACAAGGTCCTGTTTGACATTGTCTGCCCACCGCATCCTAGGTCTCCCCTTCTTTCTGAGGCCTTTAGGCACACTATTCATAACCCTATTCGCCAGTCTATAATTATTCATATGGGCAACATGGCCAAACCAACGGAGTCTCTCTCTGCACAATATGCTGCTTAAAGGAGGTTGCAAACTCCTTTACCTAACCTCATCATTAGTTACAAAGTTGAACCACCTAATGCCCAAGATACTGCGTAAGCATCTGGAATCAAAAGCATCTAGTTTCCTGTTATGTTGTTTACAAAGTGTCCAAGTTTCACTACCATAACTAACCCTAGAAAGAACCAAACTATTATACAGTCTAATTTTAGTCTTTAGGTGTATACGCCTATTTCTCCACACTCTCCACAGATTCTTAAAAGTCCCGGCAGCAATACCTATGCGTCTGTTAATCTCATGTCGCACATCATCAGTATCAGTTACATAGCTCCCAAGGTAATTAAACTGTGACACCTGCTCAAGACTGCAACCATTAAGATTAACTGAATCACAGCCTGCCTGACCAATTTTCATCACTTTAGTTTTCTCTCTGTTTATAACCAAACCTACTCTACTACCAGTTTCATCAACAGCTCGAATGAAAGAGTTCATCTCATCAACATCATTTGCCAAAAGGGCTAAATCATCAGCAAAATCTAAATCAGAAATTTTCGTATCCCCAGCCCATTTAAGGCCAAAATCTTTCCCTGGAAGTGAATTTCGCATAACATAATCAATAACCAAGCTAAAGAGAAAAGGAGACAAAATGCACCCTTGTCGAACACCAGAAGTAATGCTAAACCAATTGCTACAAGCCGTACCAACTCTCACACACGACTCAGTGTTGTTATAGAGAGCTTTCATTATATTATTTCATTTATGTTAACTAACTTGTCAGGTATACCATATGATCTCACAATCAACTGCAAATTATGCCGACCACACATCCCCTACCACTTCAGAATCCACATTGCTCATCACGCAATTGATTGTCAACCAGATTCTTAATTCTATTAAGCACAATCATGGAAACAACTTTATCTGGAACAGAGAGTAGCTAATACCCCTATAGTTATCACAAGAATTGCGATCACCTTTTTTGAAAATAGGGATAACAATAGCTCTGGTAAAATCCTTAGGAACCATGCCTTTATCATAAAAGATATTCAGAATTTCAGTCATCCAAGTGGTAACAGAAACATTCCCAGCTCTAAGCATTTCCGTAGTAATTTTATCTACCCCTGGGGATTTATGTAGTTTAAGTTTAGAAACAGCCAAAATAACTTCAGATTGTGTTATAGGGCCAACATTAAAGCAACCAATGTATCTATCATCATTGCAAACAATGGGAGTAGAGCTAACTACGTTGTTTAGAACATCACTGAAATGCTCAGCCCACCTAGCCAGGACAGAATCCTCCCCTTCTATAACCTTACCTTGTTTATCCTTCAATCTCTGTATGCCTGTCCATTTTCTACCATACAAAACATTAACTATCTGGTACAGCTCTCTGCTGTTGTGCTGTCTAACTGCTTCCTTGGCTTTGTCAGCCAAACCATCAAGCCAAATATTCTTATCAGCAGCTAACTGATCTTTTACACGTTTATTAAGTTCTCTGTAATGCTTTCTATTAGGACTAGTAGGGTATTGATTAAGGACATTCCTGCAGTTCTTTCTTTCCGAAATAAGCTCAAGTGCCTTATCACTCAGATAATTCTCTCTCTTCTGCTCCTTTTTGCCAAAAAGAGTACTGTTAGTGTCAAAAAAAGCCTTTTTGAAATGATCCCATTCTTCCTCAACTTCAGTAGTAAGCATACCATGACTGTCATAATGACTAAGTAACCTATCATGGTAAGCTTTGGCTATAACTGGGTCTTTCAGAGCTTCAGTATTAAAACTAAATTTCTTAACCCTAGCACAACACTTTTTAAGTTTAAGTTGCACGACACTTTTAACAAGGTAATGGTCAGATCCAATTTCAGCTCCCCTGTATGCCCTGGTATTCCTAACAGAACTAGCCCATTTGCTGTTAATTAATATGTAATCAATCATATTCTTATGCAGCCCATCAGGTGAAACCCATGTGTACTTATGTATGTCGCGGTGTTTGTAATAAGTGTTAGTTATTCTGAATCCATTGAGTTTACTTACCTGTAGGAGACGTTGCCCATTGCCATTGCAGCTACCAATACCAAAAGGACCTATTACTCCTGCCCAAAGGTCAGAGTCAGTTCCAACTTTGGCATTGAAGTCACCTAGAACAAGGGTAATATCTCCTTTCTTGACAGAATTCAAAATATCCTGAAGTTGTCCATAAAACCTATCCTTCTCATCCTCATCGGCATCCTCAGTGGGGGCATAACAGCAGATGACATTGAAGTCTTTGCTTGTCTGAAATTTTGCTGTAAGAAACCTTTCATTAATGCACTCATACCCTAGAAGAGCATCACTAGCGTGTCTACTGAGAAGCAGACCTACGCCTTGGTGATGCTTTTTGTCGTCCCTCCCTGAAAAGAGAAATTTAAAATTATTTTTAAGAATCCGACCTTTATCTGTCCATCTGGCCTCTTCCAAGCCGAGAATATCTAAATTATAATGGTGGAATTCTTGTGTGAGGACATCAAGAGAAAAATCTCTGTGCAGAGTCCTCACATTTCAACTACCTATGGAGAGAAAATGGTTAGTGGGATGTTTAAAGAAACTATGTTTATTGAGAGAGGGAATGCTGACAATATCAAACAGCCCCCCTAATCGCAGACATGGGGCAAAGACCCGTTCCCCCACCACTAAATGCTGAAGCCATCTACAATGGGAGACTTCCTCCAATGTAGAATTTGACGATGCCAATAGAAGCAAAGAGTTCAGGTGCCTGCGATGACCTCTTCTCAGGATTATCTACTAGCTGATAAACATATCCTGTGAATCTATTCACATGGGGCTGTCAACCCACAAACAAACAGAAAACACAGCGGAAGATTTTCCCTCCACAGAAGCCCACCAGTTCAGCAAAATCAGGATCCATAATCAAGCTCAGAGCCATATATCTGTCCAGTCCAGTGGGTTTATATGGTCAGCACCAGGACCCTGTGTGGTTGAGCACTCCTCAGCAGGGTAGAAAAAAAAGAAAAGTAGCCATAGTTGTCTAGATCAGTAGGCCACACTAATCTGGCAGCAGTCCCCTTCCATTCACTTCCACAAGAGAGTATCTCTTTTGAAAGGTACTAACGGTCTGCACCACGAGAAGGCGGGGTCAAACATTAGGTGCTAGGCCTGGCCGGTTCTATGCATCATCACAGGGGATTGGTGCATAGCTCTCCTTCCAGTGACTACCTAGCTACCATTTCCAAACTGTTAAGCATATTTTAATCATTTGTCCAGCTTTTAACCTTGAACATCGATTTTATTTTACCTTTCATGATTTTATGTCCGAGCCTCTTACACTCGGACATCTTTTATCTGATGACTCCTTTTTACCTACTGTCTTTGCTTTTTTATGTTTTACTGGTTATTTTAATATATTGTAATTTTATGACGTTGTCTTTTATATCCTATACAACCTGGGTCTTTTACACCTGAGTTGGTTTTCCTTTTATATCTTTATATTTATTGCTTTACATGTCTTACTTGTTTTTGTTGGGGTGGGGGTGGCTCAGTCGGTAGCGCGCCAGGCTTGTAATCTGTACTTCCCAGGTTCGAGTCCCAGCTGGGTCAGCGTTGAGATTTATCTCCGCAAAATTCTCCGCCCTGCCCATGGTCAGTAGGGGACACCGATGGGCTTGGAAAGTCCGCCGTCCGTCGGATGGGACGTTAAGCCGTGGCCCTGTGTGCGGGAGAGCCATACCCTGTGCACGTTAAAGAACACACTGGATGGCCTTGACAGGAGGCTACCATCTGTCTCCCAACAGCTGTTCCAGTGGGTCCCCTCCTCCAACCTTCTCTGAGCCTTCGGGGTCCATGTGACCTGGCCATTTAGCCCATGGTGTGCAAAAAAGTGCCGCTCAGAGGTAAAACAGCCCAACCCAACTTGTTTTTGTATTTTTTATATCTGTTGGTTTTTTCCTTTTCCCCTTTACTCTATTGATTTTTAACTTTGGTTGTGGGTTTCTGCTTCTTTTACCCTTTTATTTGTCTCATTTGGCGCATTATGTCCTTGGCTTCCAATGCACCATTAAACCCCAAACAACCAACCCAAAAGCAGCCTGCACTTGTTCATTGCAAAATATTATGGTCCGTCAAGACAATGCTCGCCCTCACATAGTGCAAGTGATCTGAGACAAGCTCCACAGCCCTGGTTGGGAAATTCTACCCCACCCTCCATATTCCCCAGACATCGAGCCATCCAACTACCATCTTTTCTTGGCACTGGGCAATCATATGCACAACTGACCCCTCGGTGTGAGCTCCTGTATGAGGTGAGGGGACCACCGTGTGAAGGTTCCACTGGCTCGGTTACCTTCACAGGGTCCTGAATGCTTGCCCATATGTTTGCCATGTGCGGACACCTGTGTCTCTGGAAAGGAGGATCCTGGTAGTTGCTCGGGGGTCCCCGTCTTCTCTCCTCAGCTCATGAATGGCGGGGTCCCCTTTGCCTGTCTTGCCTGTCTTCGCGGGTCTGGGCAGCGGATTCTGGGGCCTCTGCTATACACTGCTTTGGCCTCTACTTCCGGGAGCAATCAGCTGGTGGGCAGGTCATGCTAGGGTCAACTATGCAGTACGTGAGTAACCTTGGCCATGGTCCGGGTACAAGTTTTCTCACAGATTATTTTCATTTTGCAGTTATAATTTCTTTGTTCCTTTTGTGTAGAAAGTTTCTTTCTGCACAGTTCTCTTTTCATTTTCGTTTTATTTATTTGTGAGGGCTTGGCTCACACTCTGTGTGGGTATAGTGCCTGCATAGCCCTGGCACCCGACTGGGCATCCCCTTGTTGGGCTCTGTGGAGGGTGGGGACAGTGGGCACTGAACCACACAAACTCAAACATGAGTGAGAATGATGAAATAAATGCAATCAATGCCGCTAAGAAGGCTCGACATGAGCCGCCATCTTCCTTGTCTCCCTTATCTCTGCCATCATCTTCTCTGTCTTCGTTCCCGAGATTCCTGATCATCCACTCGACTAGCGATCAGGTACTTGGGGACATGTCTCCATTTTTCGTTAATAAAGGTTTGAAAGGTCTTGCGGGAGAGCCGAAATCTGCCAAACGCTTATGTTCTGGTGACTTGCAAGTTGAGACTGCTTGTTCCAAACACTCTGAACTGCTCCGAATGTCAAAGAGATTGGTGGGGTGGCTGTTGAAGGCACTCCCCACAAAAACTTTGAATTCCTCTCGTGGTGTGATAACTGAGTGGGCCTCCTCAAAGTCACTGAGGAGGAAATCCTCTCAGAGCTCACTCTGCAATGAGTAACAGCAGTCCACCAGGTTTTGACGCATCGTCATGGTAAATTGGTACCCACCTGAGTACTGATTGTGACATTTAACATGCCACGCCTCCCTTCTTCCATCAAGGCAGGTTATTTGCATTGTGAGCCACAACCATATATTCCAAACCCTCTGTGCTGCTTTCAGTGTCAGATATATGGTCATGCCCGCACAGCTTGCCAGGCAAACCCACCCAAGGAAACACCCAAGTGTGCTGCCACAGCGAGCACACACAGGAAACACCCAAGTGTGTGCTCGCTGTGGCAGTAAGGATCATCTCGATCCTGACTGCACAGCAGAAAAGGCATGCTGTGTGAATTGCAGTGGCGAACATCCGGTGTACTCCCGCGACTGTCCAGAGGGAAAGGAGGTGCAATGCCTTAAGTTTATGAATAGCATCATTACATATGTTGAGCCGAGAAAGCTTGCTGCACCGCCCGCACCACCTGGCAAGGTATCCTATGCCAGTGCTGTCATTGGAAAGCCCTTCATTCCAATTACTTTGGTTGTGGTGCAGACTGATATCAGTGTACCACCTACTGAGTCTTTCTTACCAGCAGCTAAGTACCTACTGACGCAGGCGAAACCAAGGGTGATGTCAACTTTGATGTCAACCCTTTTTTCCATTCCTGCAACTTGGCCTTTCACCTACACTGGAAGGCCTCCTCCATGTCCTCAAACAGCTAGACCTTCCAAACCAAAGGGGCCCCCGCAGGGGCTCAAAAAGAAAATCATCATCACACCTCCACAAAGGGTGGTCACCGATTCATGCCTCTCGGATGAATCCAAGGACATGGATACCGACCTCTCCCTATTCACGAAACCGTCCTCTGCAGCGGTTAAGTTGAATAGGAATTCGTTGTCCGCCCACTCTTCTAAGTACTGAGATGGCCACACTCCTATAATGGAATTGTCGTGGATTACAGAGGAATATTGATGACATGAATACCCTCTTTCAGGCACACCAGCCCATCTGCGTCTGCCTGCAGGAAACATACTTGCAGCCAGGCACAGAGACCATGATCCGGCACTTTACACTAGTTTGCTGGGACTGGGATGGAGATGGTCCAGCTCGCGGGGGTGTCACCAACCTTTTCAGCAACCATTCTCCATTCCAGGTCATACCCCTCACCACTAACTTAGAGGCGGTAGCCATCCATCTCTTTGTGGGGTTCTCGCTGACTGTCTGCTCAATCTTCCACCTGTGAGCATCGTCTTCCAGGAAGATCTTGATGATCTCGTCTCGCAGCTGCTGTCGCCCTTGCTCATTATGGGGTACCTCAATGGACACAGACCACTTTGAGGCAGTGCTGACACCAACAGGAGGGGTGGGGTCCTGGAGCAGTGGCTCCTGGATCCTTCTCTCTCCCTGTTGAACACCGGTATCAGTACTTATTTTCACTCCCCAACCTGCACATTTATTGCCATTGATTTCACTATCTGCTGCTCCTTGATCCTTCTACTCTTTACATGGGAGGTCGAGGACAACCCTTATGGAAGTGATCACCTCCCCATGGTGTGCACCCTCTCCCATGGGGGGCCCTGCACCCCTTCACAAGTCTCACGGTGGAGGCTCGATCGGGCTGACGAGTGGTTTCGAGCTGCTCTCTGAGTTCGGTGACCACTCTGTCAGCGAGGGGGCCCATCAATGTGGCAGTAGTGGAGATTACGGACTGTATCGTAGATGCAGCTGCATCAACAATTCCTCAAACTTTGACACGGTTTCCTTGCTTTTTCGAAACCGTGGTGGAATCCGGATTGTACCGCAGCTCGTAAGGCTCAGAACAAGGCTTGGGGAGTGTTTCAGAGATATCCGACATCCCCCAACCTCGAAAAGTTCAAACGCACCAGGGCGAAAGTTCGTTTAGTCCGGCACCAGAAGGAATCTTGGATCAAATATAAGTCTTCTATCACCTGCACGACCAGTTCTAAGGTTGTGTGGGATGAAGTCCGGAAGATGGGTGGGAACTACATGTCCCACTCGTTATATATTCTGGAGCACAATGGACAGGTAATTACTGATCCCAAAGCAATTGCCGACACTCTGGGGGAGTCTTTCTCCTCCATTTCATTATTGTCTTCTTACTCCCCTGAGTTTCTGGCCCAGAAGAGCAGGGCAGAACACTCTCCTTCCACTCGAATGTCCTGGAGCCTTACAACAGGCTATTCACAACGGAGGAGCTTCACCTTGCTCTGCACTCCTCTCGTGCATCTGCTGTAGGGCCGGACAATGTTCATTATGCCATGCTTCAACATCTCTCATCATCGATTAAGGATTTACTGCTAAATCTTTTCAATCGCATTTTTCTCGGGGAGCAGTTTCTGAACTCCTGGTGGAAGGCCATTGTCTTGGCCTTCCCGAAGCCAGGAAAGGATTCCAAGATTCCTTCGAATTATCATCCCATTGCATTTGACAAGCTGCGTGTGCAAGGTGTTGGAAAGAATGGTAAATGCCAGACTCATCTGGTATTTAGAACACCACAACCTTCTTTCCAACACCCAGTGTGGCTTTCACAGGCAACGGTCACCTCTTGACCATCTAATACGCCTCAAATTGGCTATCAGAAACTCATTTTTACAAAGAGAGCACCTGGTGTCAATTTTCTTTGATGTCGAAAAAGTGTATGACACGGCTTGGAGTTTCGGCATTCTTCATGACCTCCATAGCCTCGGCTTGAGAGGTCACATGCCGATCTTCATCTCCAACTTCTTATCAACACGTTCTTTTCGTGAGAGTGTCGGTAACACTCTGTCGCGGTCGTACCTCCAAGAAAAGGGGGTGACACAAGGCTGCTTTCTGAGTGTTATGCTTTTCGCTGTCAAAATTAATTCTGTCACTAGACAACTTCCTCCATCAGTAGACAATGCCCTCTATGTTGATGACTTGAGCATCTTTTGCTCTTCGTCCAGCATGAGGGTCATTGAAAGACAACTGCAAATTGCCCTGAACAATCTTTCTGTTTGGGCAATGGCAAACGGGTTTCGGTTCTCCCCACAGAAGACCGCTTGTGTGCACTTTTGCCACAAGCGTAAATTTCACCTGGATCCCGACCTGGCTCCGCCTGTACCGTGCACTTGTCCGATCGAAACTGGACTATGGATCCCAGGTGTACAACTCCGCCTGGGATTCGGTGGTGGAGGTGCTGGACTCGCTCAATCATCAGGCTCTCCGTGTATGCGCGGGAGCCTTCCACACCTCACCGGTCCAGAGTCTATACGTCGAGATCGACGAACCCTCTTTATCTCTTCGCCATCAGCAGTTGTCCCTTCAATATGCATCTAAATTGCAATTACTGCCTGGCCATCCCATTTTTGACTGTGTTTTCAGTCCAAAGTGGGAAATGCATTACACTATTCGGCTGACTGCCATTCGTCCATTTGGTTTGCTTGTCCGAGGCTACCTCAGAGACATCAACACCAGTCTCAATAGCGTTGCACAGTCGACAGCCGATCCACTTCCTCCTTGGCTCACTGTTTCCCCTTCCTGTGATTTTTTTTTTTCCCTGTGCAGGACGAGGAAGGCCTTTACACCCGACCGTGTGTACCGGAACTCTTTGCCAACCATCATGCTGAGTACCCGGGCTTCTTGCCTCTCTTCACAGATGTCTCGAAGTCCGCCACATCTGTGGGATCGGCCGTGGGCTGCTGTGTTGTGATCATTGTAGACCAGATCCCACTGCAGTGTGCCATCTTCACTGCAGAGTTGCACGCTATCAGCCTCGCCTTGGACCACGTGACAACTAAGCATCATCATCGGTGTGTGCTTTACACCGACTCACTTAGCTCGCTACAGGCTTTGATCTCGGTGAGGCATCGGCCTCACCCAGTTCTTACTAAGATCCGCCAGCAGCTGCATCGTCTGCAGCCACAACCACCATCCATTTCTGTTGGGTGCCCGGTCACGTTGGAATCAGGGGCAATGATTTGGCAGATTCTGCTGCCAAGTCAGCCACTCCCCTGTCCGACTCTCCGTTGGTGGTTCCATATCTGAATTTCCGGCAACGTTTTACCATCGAGCTCTGGGCACAGTGGCAGAGATCTTGGTCAGAACAGCTTACGAACAAACTCTTTGAGATCAAACCTATCATCAAACCATGGCACTCTTGTTACCGTAGGAATCGCAAGGAGGAAGTTGTACTTGCTCGGCTCCGCTTAGGTCATTCGTTTATTACACATTCATTTCTTTTATGGGCGGATGACGAACCTAAGTGCGAGTTTTGTGACACCATTTTAACTATCAAACATATTTTAATTCATTGCCCATGTTTTAATCTAGAATGATGTTTGTATTTTAGTTTTCATGATTTTACGTCTGAGCCACTTACACTCGGACATTTGTTATCTGATGACTGTTGTTTTACCTCCGTATTTAGATTTTTAAAATATACTGGATATTTTACTCGCATATAATTTTTACTCTTCAGCTTTTTATATATTTTTTTTTACCCAGGTTGCTTTCAACTGGGTTACTTTTATCTGTTTTTACAACATATTTCTACATTTGTTTACTGTTATTCCCTACATGCCATTTTATTGTGTTACATATTTTCTTTTTGCATTTGTAGTTTATTTTTAAAAATTGGTTGAGGGTTTCATGATTTTTATCTTTTTACTTTTTTGGACATTCGTTTGGCGCATTATAGCATTAGATGCTAATGCGCCATAAAACCCTAAACAACCAACCAACCTAGCACAACTGAGAAGCACTGGAAATGGAGTTGGCTGCTTTCTTCACTTCTGAAGATTGGCAGTTCTTCTTAAGTTGCATTTACAAACTTATATCTCATTGCAAAAAGGTTATAGATTGTGCTGGTGTTTACTTTCCTGAATAAGATATCTTTATTAACTTTTTATGTATGGTTTCATTTTACCCACAAAAACTGCACGAACGGTTTTGTTTACCTGATAGAATCAAAGTCATCAGTTTTCCTGCTTTCTTGTTTACAAAGAGTTCATTACCATAACTTACTCTAGAAAGAACCAAACTATTATAGAGCCTAATTTTAGTCTTTAGTTGTATATGCTTATTTCTCCACACACTCCATAGATTCTTAAATGTCCCAGCATCAATCCCTATCTTTTGTTTTTCTCATTCTGCACATCACCAGTATCTGTTACATATAGCTCTCAAGATAATTAAACTGCAACACTTGCTCAAGCATGCACCCATCTGCTTGACCAATTTTCATCACTTTATTTTTACCGTTTATCACCACACTATTACCAGTTTCATCGACAGCCCTAATGAAAGAATTCATCTCATTAGCATCATTAGCCAACAAGGTGAAATCAACAGCATAATCTAAATCAGAAATTCTGAAATCTCTAGACCATTTAAGACCAAAAATTTTCCCTTGTAAAGAATTCCATATAGCATAATTGATAACCAAAGTAAAGCGAATAGGAGACAAAATGCACCCTTGTCTAACTCCAGTAGCAATGCTAAACCAATTGCTACAATCCTTACCAACTCTCACACAGAACTCAGTGTTATTAGAGAGAGATTTCATTATGATAACTACATGTCAAGTATTCTATATGATCTAATGATCAACCACAAATTATGTCGATCTGCAGAATCAGACGCTTTTTTGAAATCTGAGACCAACAGCAACCCTCTGAGTAACCACAGCAACCCTCTGATTTAAGCTCACAAGTTTGATTTGAACTATTATTAACAAAATTTTCCTTAAAGTTTAAAATTGTCCTGAAAATTAACAAAAAACTGCTATTTTTAAAGACAGCATTTTGGAAGTAATTGCAAAGTATGTACCTAAGTTTTTTCTCTCTGTTTTTCACTTTTTTCTGCCTTAAACCTATTTCACTATTTCTAGAAGGTTTTATATCATTTAACCCAGCATTCTATGTGTCTTTCCCACTCTTCAAATAGAAATTATAAAAAAGTCTTCAAGACTCACTTCAGCTTGCAGTGTCACGTGTCACAGATGTTCTGATATCTCATACATGCCAGAGTAGGGACAAACCCATCTGCTAAGTGGCTGCATGGCAAGTTGTTTACATAGATAGTTTAAGTCAAATACTATTATCAAATAAAACAAATTGGATTATAAACTCCTTTTATAAAGTTAGTATTTTATTTCCTATTTTATAATTAAACCCTAGTTTTTGTTTCTGTAGATTTACTTTATTTTCATAAATCATTGAT
The DNA here is from genome assembly GCA_038380435.1 of Ryuthela nishihirai. Lineage (NCBI taxonomy): Eukaryota > Metazoa > Arthropoda > Arachnida > Araneae > Heptathelidae > Ryuthela > Ryuthela nishihirai. The sequence goes on along the minus strand of JAWZYU010000023.1, from coordinate 183,627 downwards.
TATTATCAATTTTTGTGGAGTTACACTACATTGGGAAGCCAGCTTAAAACTTCTTGCTGTGGACATTTTATGTAACTTCGGATTAGGTTATATGCTATTTTTTCTTTTATTATTTCTTTTGATTTTGTACAATTTTCTGAAAATGAATGATGTCTTGGTTACGGAAGCAAAAAGGACTTCTTAGGCACAGAAAACCAGTCTTCTTGTGGGAGGCAAACTTCGGCAAGGGTTTTACCCCCCTTCCCTACGAGAAAATTTAATTTTTAAAAAGAAATTACAAGTTTTTAAGTTTATATTAAATGGTTTTAAAAACATTTCTCCCCCTCAGTATGTTGGCTGTGCCATTCTAGCGATATAGGTTTTTTTTTTTGCTTTGGTGCACTAACTTTTTGACACTTAGCCAAGATCTTCAAAATTCAACACCCAAAGAAAGGAAATTTCATTATGTTTAGTAAAAACAGCAGGATGAAAGTATTCCATTTCATTAACGAAACAGCAAATCCCATTAATGTGAGCAAATCCTATTTGAAAATCATATTTCATGTAAATATTATATTAATTGGGAAGAAATTTGCTTTCGATTAATATGTAATTTTAACTGTTTTTATTCATAATGTTTTCCAAAATTATGCCTTAATTGTATAGTCCAATGTATTTGTTTCACTCTATAACTGAAAAAAAGTCATATTAAAATTAATAGCTTTGTAAATTTGTTTAGGTCTGTAAATGGTAGGTATTCACTTGAACAAGAGATAGGCACCAATCCCCTATGATGATGCATAGAACCAGCCAGGCATAGCACCTAAAGTTCAACCATGGCTTCTCATGGTGCAGATTGTTAGTACCTTTCAAAAGAAATACTCTCTTGTGGAATACTAAGAAATGGAAGGGGAGGGCTACCATATCAGTGTGGCCTAATGATCTGGACAACTATGGTTACTTTTTTTTCTACCCTGCTGAGAAGTGGTCAACCACAGAGTCCTGACCATATATACCAACAGGAATGGAATAATAGCTCTGAACCTGATTATGGAATTTGCTGCACTGGTGGGCTTCTGTTGAGGAAAAATCTTCCGATGTGTTTTCATTTTGTATGTGGGTTGAGAGCGCCCCAATGAATAGATTCACAGGATATGTTTTATTAGCAGGTGGATAATCCTGAGCAGAGGTCATCGCAGGCACTTTAACTCTTGTTTCTATGGACATTGTCAAATTCTACATTGGAGGAAGTCATCCAGTGTAGATGGCTTCAGCCTTTATTACTGGGGTAATAGGTCTTTGCTCCATGCTTGCGGTTAAGATGCTGTTTGATATTGTTGGCATTCCCTCTCTCAATAAACATAGTTTCTTTAAACATCCCACTAATCATTTTCTCTCCATAATTAGTTGGAATGTGATGACTCTGCACAGAGATTGTTCTCTTGATGTTCTCACACAAGAATTCCACTATTATAACCTTGATATTCTCGGCTTTCAAGAGACCAGATGGACAGATAAAGGCCAGGTTCTTAAAGAGATAGTCTTTCTATTCATGTGTATCATAATAATTTCTGTCTATTCATCATCATCATCCTCAAGCAGCCGTGGGCTACAGAGGTCCAACCAGACTGTGCAATTTAGTTCTCCAAGCAAGTCTGTCCTGAGCTACATCTGCTGCATCTGCTGCATCTGGCCACTGCACACCAATTTTAATAAGGTCCTGTTTGACATTATCTGCCCACTGCTTCCTAGGTCTCCCACTCTTTCTGAGACCTTTAGGCACACTGTTAATAACCCTATTCGCTAATCTATAATTATCCAGGTCTGTAAATGGTAGCTAGGCATAAACTGGAAGGAGAGCTGGGTACCAATCCCCAGTGATGATGCACAGAACCTGTCGACTCTACACCTAATGTCCAACCCTGCCTTCTCGTGGTGCAGGCCGTTAGTACCTTTCAAAAGAGATATTCTCTTTTGGAAGGGGAGGGCTGCCAATTCAGTATGGCCTACTGATCTGTCATCTATGGCCACTTTTTTTTTTTCAACCCTGCTGAGGAGTGGTCAACTTCACAGGGTCCTGGTGCTGACCATTTATGCCTACTAGACTGGACTTGTTTAGGGATTTGAGCTTGATTATGGATCCTGGACTTACTACACTGATGGGTTTCTGTTGAAGGAAAATCTGCCACTATGTTTTCTGTTCGCTTCTGGGTTGCCAGCCCTAAGTGAACAGTGGCATGGGAACCTTATATCAGCTGGTGGATAATCCTAATCAGAGGCCATCGCAGGTACCTGAACCTTACTTAGCTAGTTGGGCATCGTCAAGCCTAAACTGGAGTAATGCGTCTCAGGCAGGCCATGTGGCTCTTGAAAAAGTCCACTTGAAAAGGTGGTGCCTGAAGTTCCTACCAGCATCAGTGACTTCAGCCTTTAGCGGAGAGGGAACAGGTCTTTGCCCCATGCCAGCGATCAGGAAGCTGTTTGATATTGTTGGCCGTACCTATCTCAATAAACCTAGTTTCTTTAGAAATCCTACTAATCATTTTCTCTCTGCAGGAATGTGGAACATGAGGACATTACATAGAGATTATTCTCTTGATGTCCTCAAGAACGAATTCCAGCGCTATAACCTATATATTCTAGGCTTGCAAGAGACGAGATGGACAGGTAAAGGTGAGATACTTAAAAATAACTTTAAATTTCTCTTTACGGGGAGGGAGGATGGAAAGCATCACCAAGGTGTTGGTCTGCTTCTCAGCAGACATGCTAGTGATACTCTTCAAGGATATGAGTGCATTAATGAAAGGTTTCTTACAGCAAAATTTCACACAAACATTAAAGACTTCAATGTTATATGCTGTTATGCCCCCACTGAGGATGCCGATGAGGATGAGAAGGATAGGTTTTACAGACAACTTCAGGATATTTTGAATTCTGTCAAGAAAGGAGATATTACCCTTGTTCTAGGTTACTTCAATCCCAAAGTTGGTACTGACTCTGACCTTTGAGGAGGGGTGATAGGCCCTTTTGGTATTAGTAGCTGCAATGGCAATGGGCAATGTCTCCTACAGGTAAGTAATCTCAATGGATTCAGAATAAATAACACTTATTACAAACACTGTGACATACATAAGTCACATGGGTTTCATCTGATGGGCTGCATAAGAATATGATTGATTATATATCATTTAACAGCAAATGAGCTAGTTCTGTTAGGAATATCAGGTCATATAGGGGAGCTGAAATTGGATCTGACCGTTACCTTGTTTAAAGAGTCTTGCAACTTAAACTTAAAAAGCATTGTGCTGTTTAAAAAATTAGCATTTAATACTGAAGCTCTGAAAGACCCAGTTATTGCTAAAGCTTACAATGTCATATTAGCTACCGTGTCATAATAGCTATATATGCTAAAGCTTACCATGTCAATCTTAGTCATTATGACAGTCATGGTTTGCTTACTACTGAAGTTGAGGAAGAATGGGATCATTTTAAACAGGCTTTTTTGGAAACTAACAGTACTCTTTTAGGAAAAAAGGAGCAGAAGAGGCAGAAATATTTGAGTGATAAGGCACTTCAGCTTATTTCAGAAAGAAAGAACTGCAGGAATGTCCTTAATCAATACTCAACTAGTCCTAATAGCATTACAGAGATCTTAATAAACGTGTAAAGGATCAGTTAGCTGCTGATAAGAATCTTTGGTTTGATGGCTTGGTTGACAAAGCAAAGGAAGCAGTTAGACAGCACAACAGCAGATTGCTATACCAGATAGTTAATGTTTTGTGTGGTAGAAAACGCACAGGTATACATGGATTGAAGGATAAACATCATCCTCAAGCAGCCATGGACTATGGAGGTCCAACCAGACCGTGCAATTTAGTTCTCCAAGCAAGTCCATCCTGAGCTACATCTACTGCATCTGGCCACAGCACACCAATTCTAACAAGGTCCTGTTTGACATTGTCTGCCCACCACATCCTAGGTCTCCCCCTCTTTCTGAGGCCTTTAAGCACACTGTTCATAACCCTATTCGCCAATCTATAATTATTCATACGGGCAACATGGCCAAACCAACAGAGTCTCTCTCTGCACAATATGCTGCTTAAAGGAGGTTGCAAACTCCTTTGCCTAACCTCATCATTAGTTACAAAGTTGAACCACCTAATGCCCAAGATACTGCGTAAGCATCTGGGATCAAAAGCATTTAGTTTCCTGTTATCTTGTTTACAAAGTGTCCAACTTTCACTACCATAACTAACCCTAGAAAGAACCAAACTATTATACAGTCTAATTTTAGTCTTTAGGTGTATATGCCTATTTCTCCACACTCTCCACAGATTCTTAAAAGTCCCGGCAGCAATCCCTATTTGTCTGTTAATCTCATGTCGCACATCATCAGTATGAGTTACATAGCTCCCAAGGTAATTAAACTGTGGCACCTGCTCAAGACTGCAACCATTCAGATTAACTGACTCACAGCCTGCCTGACCAATTTTCATCACTTTAGTTTTCTCTCTGTTTATAACCAAACCTACTCTACTCTCTCTCTGTTTATAACCAAACCTACTACCAGTCTCATCAACATCTCGAATGACAGAGTTCATCTCATCAACATCATTTGCCAAAAGAGCTAAATCATCAGCATAATCTAAATCAGAAATTTTTGTATCTCCAGCCCATTTAAGGCCAAAATCTTTCCCTTGAAGTGAGTTTCGCATAACATAATCAATAATCAAACTAAAGAGAAAAGGAGACAAAATGCACCCTTGTCGAACACCAGAAGTAATGCTAAACCAATAGCTAGAAGCCTTACCAACTCTCACACACGACTCAGTGTTATTATAGAGAGCTTTTATTATAACTAACTTGTCAGGTATACCATATGAATTCACAATCAACCACAAATTATGACGATCAACAGAGTCGAAAGCCTTTTTGAAATCAACAAATCTAGCAACCAAAGGTTTCTGAAACTCTAAACATTTCTCAAGAATCTGCCTAAGTGAAAATATCTGATCCACACATCCCCTACCACTTCTGAATCCACATTGCTCATCACACAATTGACTGTCAACCAGATTCTTAATTCTATTAAGCACAATCATGGAAAGAACTTTACCTGGAACATAGAGTAGGCTAATACCCCTATAGTTATCACAAGAACTGCGATCACCTTTTTTGAAAATAGGGATAACAATAGCTCTGGTAAAATCCTTAGGAACCATTCCTTTATCATAAAAGATATTCAAAATTTCAGTCATCCAAGTGGTAACTGAAACATTTCCAGCTCTAAGCATTTCTGTAGTAATTTCATCTACCCCTGGGGATTTATGAAGTTTAAGTTTAGAAACAGCCAAAATAACTTCAGATTGTGTTATAGGGCCAACATTAAAGCCACCAATGCATATATCATCATTGCAAACAATGGGAATAGAACTAACCGCATTGTTTAGAATATCACTGAAATGCTCAGCCCACCTAGCCATGACAGAATCTTCACCTTCTATAACCTTACCTTGTTTATCCTTCAATCTCTGTATACCTGTCCGTTTTCTACTGCACAAAACATTAACTATCTGGTACAGCTCTCTGCTGTTGTGCTGTCTAACTGCTTCCTCAGCTTTGTCAGCCAAACCATCAAGCCAAAGATTCTTATCAGCAGCTAACTGATCTTTTACACGTTTATTAAGTTCTTTGTAATGCTTTCTATTAGTACTAGTAGGGTATTGATTAAGGACATTCCTGCAGTTTTTTCTTTCCGAAATAAGCTGAAGTGCCTTATCACTCAGATAATTTTGCCTCTTCTGCTCCTTTTTTCCTAAAAGAGTACTGTTAGTGTCCAAAAAAGCCTGTTTAAAATGATCCCATTCTTCCTCAACTTCAGTAGTAAGCATACCATAACTGTCATAATGACTAAGTAACCTATCATGGTAAGCTTTGTCTATAACTGGGTCTTTCAGAGCTTCAGTATTAAAAGCAAATTTTTTAACTTTAGCACAACACTTTTTAAGTTTTAAGTTGCAAGACACTTTTAACAAGGTAATGGTTAGATCCAATTTCAGCTCCCCTATATGTCCTGGTATTTCTAACAGAACTAGCCCATTTGCTCTTAATTAATATATAATCAATCATATTCTTATGCAGCCCATCAGATGAAACCCATGTGTACTTATGTATGTCGCAGTGTTTGTAATAAGTGTTAGTTATTCTGAATCCATTGAGTTTACTTACCTGTATGAGACATTGCCCATTGCCATTGCAGCTACCAATACCAAAAGGACCTATTACTCCTGTCCAAAGGTCAGAGTCAGTACCAACTTTGGCATTGAAGTCACCTAGAACAACGGTAATATCTCCTTTCTTGACAGAATTCAAAATATCCTGAAGTTGTCCATAAAACCTATCCTTCTCATCCTCATCAGCATCCTCAGTGTGGGCATAACAGCAGATAACATTCAAGTATTTAACGCTTCTCTGAAATTTTGCTGTAAGAAACCTTTCATTAATGCACTCGTATCCTAGAAGAGCATCACTAGCGTGTCTGCTAAGAAGCAGACCCACGCCTTGGTGATGCTTATTGTCATCCCTCCCTGAAAAGAGAAATTTAAGATTATTTTTAAGAATCAGACCTTTATCTGTCCATCTGGTCTCTTGGAAGCCGAGAATATCTAAATTATAATGGTGGAATTCTTGTGTGAGGACATCAAGAGAAAAAGCTCTGTGCAGAGTCCTCACATTCCAACTACCTGTGGAGAGAAAATGGTTAGTAGGATGTTTAAAGAAACTATGTTTATTGAGAGAGGGAATGCCGACAATATCAAACAGTCCCCTAATCGCAGACATGGGGCAAAGACCTGTTCCCCCACCACTAAAGGCTGAAGCCATCTACACTGGAAGACTTCCTCCAATGTAGAATTTGACGATGCCAATAGAAGCAAAGAGTTCAGGTGCCTGCGATGACCTCTGCTCAGGATTATTCACCAGCTGATAAACAAATCCTGCAAATCTATTCACTTGGGGCTGTCAACCCACAAACAAACAGAAAACACAGCGGAAGATTTTCCCTCCACAGAAGCCCACCAGTGCAGCAAAATGGCTAGGTGGGATGAGCATTTCACTGACGTTCTAAACAATGAGGTTAGTTCTACTCCCATTGTTAGCAATGATGACAGATGAATTGGTGGCTTTAATGTTGGCCCTATAACACAATGTGAAGTTATTTTGGCTGTTTCTAAACTTAAACTTCATAAATCCCCAGGGGTAGATGAAATTACTACAGAAATGCTCAGAGCTGGGAATGTTTCGGTTACCACTTGGATGACTGAAATTCCGAATATCTTTTATGATAAAGGCATGGTTCCTAAGGATTTTACCAGAGTTATTATTATTCCTATTTTCAAAATAGGTGATTGCAGTTCTTGTGATAACTATAGGGGTATCAGCCTACTCTCTGTTCCAGGTAAAATTCTTTCCATGATTGTGCTTAATAGAACTAAGAATCTGGTTGACAGTCAATTGCGTGATGAGCAATGTGGATTCAGAAGTGGTAGGGGATGTGTGGATCAGATATTTTCACTTAGGCAGATTCTTGAGAAATGTTTAGAGTTTCAGAAACCTTTGGTTGCTAGCTTTGTTGATTTCGAAAATTCTTTCGACTCTGTTGATCGTCATAATTTGTGTTTGGTTGCGAGATCATATGGTATACCTGACAAGTTAGTTAACATAATAAAAGCTCTCTATAATAACACTGAGTCATGTGTGATAGTTGGTAAGGCTTGTAGCAATTGGTTTAGCATTACTTCTGGTGTTCGACAAGGGTGCATTTTGTCTCCTTTTCTCTTTAGCTTGGTTATTGACTATGTTATGCGAAATTCACTTCAAGGGAAAGATTTTGGCCTTAAATGGACTGGATATACGAAATTTCTGATTTAGATTATGCTGATGATATAGCCCTTTTGGCAAATGATGTTGATGAGATGAACTCTTTCATTCGAGCTGTTGATGAAACTGGTAGTAGCATAGGTTTGGTTATAAACAGAGAGAAAACTAAAGTGATGAAAATTGATCAGACAGGCTGTGATTCAGTTAATCTGAATGGTTGCAGTCTTGAGAAGGTGTCACAGTTTAATTATCTTGGGAGCTACGTAACAGATAATGGTGATGTGCGGCAGGAGATTAACAGATGAATAGGGATTGCTGCCGGGACTTTTAGGAATCTATGGAGAGTGTGGAGAAATAGGCTTATACACCTAAAGACTAAAATTAGGCTGTATAATAGTGTGGTTCTTTCTAGGGTTAGTTATGGTAGTGAAAGTTGGACACTTTGTAAACAAGATAACAGGAAACTAAATGCTTTTGATCCCAGATGCTTATGCAGTATCTTGGGCATTAGGTGGTTCAACTTTGTAACTAATGATGAGGTTAGGCAAAGGAGTTTGCAACCTCCTTTAAGCAGCATATTGTGCAGAGAGAGACTCCGTTGGTTTGACCATGTTGCCCGTATGAATAATTATAGATTGGCGAATAGTGTTATGAACAGTGTGCCTAAAGGCCTCAGAAAGAGGGGGAGACCTAGGAAGCAGTGGGCATACAATGTCAAACAGGACAAAGTGGTTAGAATTGGTGTGCAGTCGCAGATGCAGCAGATGTAGCTCAGGACAGATATGCTTGGAGAATTAAACTGAACGGTCTGGTTGGACCTCCGTAGGCTGTGGCTGCTTGAGGAGGATGATGATGATAATTATCCATACAGGCAACATGGCCAAACCAGTGGAGTCTCCTTCTGCACAATATGCTGCTTAAAGGAGGTTGGCAACTGCTTTGCCTAACCTCATCATTAATTACAAAATTGAACCACCTAATGCCCAAGATAGTACGTATAAGCATCTAGAATTAAAAGTATGTAGTTTCCTGTTATCTTGTTTACAAAAGTCCAAGTTTCACTATCATAGCTAACCCTAGGAAGAACCAAACTATTATACAGTCTAATTTTAGTGTTTAGGTGTATATGCCTATTTCTCCACATCTTCCATAGATAGTTAAAAGTCCCGACAGCAATCCCTGGTCATCTCTTAATCTCATTCCACACATCACCAGTATCTGTTACATAACTCCCAAGATAATTAAACTGTGACACCTGCTCAAGACTGCAACCATTCAGATTAACTGAATCACAGCCTGCTTAACCAATTTTCATCACTTTAGTTTCTCTCTGTTAATAACCAAACCTACTCTACTACCAGTTTCATCAACAGCTCGAATGAAAGAGTTCATTTCATCAACATCATTTGCCAAAAGGGCTAAATCATCTGCATAATATAAATCAGAAATTTTAGTGTCTCTAGACCATTTAAGGCCAAAATCTTTCCCTTGCAATGAATTTCACATAACGTAATCAATAACCAAACTAAAGAGAAATGGAGACAAAATGCACCGTTGTCGAACACCAGAAGTAATGCTAAACCAATTGCTACAAGCCTTACCAACTCTCACACACAACTCAGTGTTATTATAGAGAGCTTTCATAATGTTAACTAACATGTCTGGTATACCATATGATCTCACAATCAACCACAAATTATGATGATCAACAGGGTCGAAAGCCTTTTTGAAATCAACAAAGCTAGCAACCAAAGGTTTCTGAAACTCTAAACATTTCTCAAGAATCTGCCTAAGTTGAAATATCTGATCCACACATCCTCTACCACTTTGGAATCCACATTGCTCATCACGCAATTGCATGTCAACCAAATTCCTAATTCTATTAAGCACAATCATGCAAAGTACTTTCCTTGTAACAGAGAGTAGGCTGATTCCTCTATAGTTATCACAAGAACTGCGATCACATTTTTTGAAAATAGGAATATTAATAGCTTCGGTAAAATCCTTAGGAACCATGCCTATATCATAAAAAATATTCAAAATATCAGTCATCCAAGTGGTAACTGAAACATTTCCAGCTCTAAGCATTTCCATAGTAATTTCATCTACCCCTGGGGATTTATGAAATTTAAGTTTAGAAATAGCCAAAATAACTTCGGATTGTGTTATAGAGCCAAAATTAAATCCCCCAGTACATTTATCATCATTACAAACAATAGGAGTAGAACTAACCACATTGTTTAGAACATCACTGAAATGCTCAGCCTACCTAGCTATGACAGAATCCTCACCTTCTATAGCCTTACCTTGTTTAATCTTCAATCCCTGTATGCCTGTCTGTTTTCTACCACACAAAACATTAGCTCTCTGGTAAAACTCTCTGCTCTCTAACGGCTTCCTCGACTTTATCAGCCAAGCCAAAGATTATTATCAGCAGCTAACTGATCCTTTACACGTTTATTAAGCTCTCTGTAATCCTTTCTATGAGGACTAGTAGTGTACTGATTAAGGACATTCCTGCCATTCCTTCTTTCTGAAATAAGCTCAAGTGCCTTATCACTCAGATAGTTCTGCCTCCTCTGCTCCTTTTTTTCCTAAAAGATTACTGTTAGTTTCCAAAAAAGCCTGTTTAAAATGGCCCCATTTTTCCTCAACTTCAGTAGTAAGCAAACCATGACTGTCATAATGACTAAGTAACCTATCATGGTAAGCTTTAGCTATAACTGGGTCTTTCAGAGCTTCAGTATTAAAGGTAAATTTTTTAACTTTAGCAAAGCACTTTTTTAAGTTTAAGTTGTTTTTAAGTTTAAAAGCACTTTTTTAAGTTTAAGTTGCAAGACAATTTTAACAAAGTAATAGTCAGATCCAATTTCAGCTCCCCTATATGTCCTGGTATTCCTAACAGAACTAGCCCATTTGCTGTTAATTAATATATAATCAATCATATTCTTATGCAGCCCATCGGGTGAAATCCATGTGTACTTATGTATGTCGCGGTGTTTGTAACAAGTGTTAGTTATTCTGAAACCATTGAGTTTACTTACCTGTAGGAGATGTTGTCCATTGCCATTGCAGCTACCAATACCAAAAGGGCCTGTCACCCCTCGCCAAAGATCAGAGGCAGTACCAACTTTAGCATTCAAGTGACCTAGAACAAGGGTAATATCTCCTTTCTTGACAGAGTTCAAAATATCCTGATGTTGTCCGTAAAACCTATCCTTCTCATCCTCATCGGCATCCTCAGTGGGGGCATAACAGCAGATAACATTCAAGCCTTTAATGCTTGTCTGAAATTTTGCAGTAATAAACCTTTCAGTAATGCACTCATATCCTAGAAGAGCATCATTAGCATGTCTGCTGAGCAGCAGACCCACACCTTGGTGATGCTTTCCATCCTCCCTCCCCATAAAGAGAAATTTAAAGTTATTTTTAAGTATCTCACCTTTACCTGTCCATCTGGTCTCTTACAAGCTTAGAATATCTAGGTTATAGAGCTGGAATTCCTTCTTGAGGATAATCTCTATGTAATGTCCTCATGTTCCACATTCCTGCAGAGAGAAAATGATTAGTAGGATTTCTAAAGAAACTAGGTTTATTGAGATAGATAGGGCCAGCAATATCAAACAGCTCCGTGATCGCTGGCATGGTGCAAAGACCTGTTCCCTCTCCGCTAAAGGCTGAAGTCACCAATGCCGGTAGGATTTTCAGGCATCACCTTTTCAAGCAGACTTTTTCAAGAGCCATATGGCCTGCCTGAGACACATTACTCCAGTTTAGGCTTGACGATGCCCAACTAGCTGCTAAGTAAGTTTCAGGTACCTGCGATGGCCTCTGATTAGGATTATCCACCAGCTGATATAAGGTATCCCATGCCTCTGTTCACTTAGGACTGGCAACCCAGAAGAAAACAGAAAACACAGCGGCAGATTCTCCCTCAACAGAGGCCCACCAGTGTAGCAAGTCCAGGATCCATAATCAAGCTCAAATCCATAAACAAATCCAGTCTAGTAGGTATAAATGGTCAGCACCAGCACCCTGTGAAGTTGACCACTCCTCTGCAGGGTTGAAAAAAAAGAAAAAAGTGGCCATAGATGACCAGATGAGTACGCCATACTGAACTGGCAGCCCTCCCCTTCCGTTCCCTTCCAAAAGAGAATATCTCTTTCGAAAGGTACTAACGGCCTGCACCACGAGAAGGCGGGGTCGGACATTAGATGCTAGACCTGGCCGGTTCTGTGCATCATCACTAGGAATTGGTACACAGCTCTCCTTCCAGTTTATGCCTAGCCACCATTCACCTAAGAATACCCTTAATCCTTACAGAGTCAGGCTTCTAAAACTGGTTTTAATTGGTAGATTTATTTTAAAGTGTTTTTCAGAAAATAAAATATACAGCTTTAGAACCTCATCCTGAAGCAATTAATGAACAGAAATATGTCATGTTATATATCAAGAAGTAATGCTAAACCAATTTCTACAAGCCTTACCAACTCTAGTATATATTTCTATTATTGCTTAAATCATTTATTTATTTATTTTTTCGAAAATTTTCAGTTATTTATGCATATAACACATAATATATACACATAATCTGACAGAAAGTTTGGTTAAAAATCACATTTCCTGACCTTAATTAGTTTATTTATCGATACTTTTAATTACATTTCATCCAAATAAATGTTGTTTCTAATTAATTGTTGATTTTAATCACATTAATAAATTGTCTTTAAAATCGAAAGTCTGTTAAAATATTGATTGAAAGCCAATGTGTGTAGTTCCCAGATGACGTAGTTGCTAGTAGTAAAAAAAATCAATATCCGGAAGTTAAATGTTTAGTAAGCATTACAACTCGAGTAGAGCTATAAATAGCATAAAAGAGCGGGAAACGCTACTGATCGATAATCTAAGCATGGTATGGCAGAATAAAGGGGGGGGGGGGGGGCTCAGTCGGTAGCACGCCAATCTCATAATATGTAGTTCCCAGGTTCGAGTCCCCGCTGTGTCAGCATTGAGACTTATCTCCACATAACTCCCCGCCCTGCCCATAGTCAGTAGGGGACACCGACGGGCTTGGAAAGGCCGTTGTCCATCAGATGGGACGTTAAGCCGTGTCCCTGTGTGTGGGAGAGCCATACCCTGTGCATGTTAAAGAACATGCTGGATGGCCTTGACGTGAGGCTACCATCTGTCTCCCAACAGCTGTTCCAGTGGGTCCTCTCCCCCAACTTTCTCTGAGCCCTCGGGGTCCTTGTGACCTGGCCATTTAGTCCATGGTGTGCAAAAAAGTGCTGCTCAGAGGTAAAACAACCAACACAACCACAGAATAAAGGCATGAACTGAATCGGCACTACTTGATGCTGTTTACGGTAACTGAGCATGCACATCTGACTCAAATAGATTTATTTTTAAACTTATCATAATTTTTCAAGTGGAATCAACAGGTAAAAATTTTATATCATAGATTGAAATGTTATTTTTGATATCTGAATAGAAACAGTTGAGAAATTTTCAGATATCTATCTGGAAATTTTTTTTACAACCTTGTACTACGGGAGTGAAGCTTCAGTATCTGACCACTAGAATGGAAAAGATGAGGTTCTTCATACTGTGACACAGTAAGAGTTAATAGCGTGAAGTGACTTATTCATTTCCATCTTACTCAGTGCAAAACAAAAAGAAATGGTTGCCATCCCAGATCATAGATGGTGCCAAGTCCATCTGCCAAAAACACAGAAGAATGCTAAGTTGTATTAATGGAGAAAAAAGGAATAGTTCCATACACAGCTCAGGACAGAAGTGTATGGAAAATTAGATTGCACAATGTGGTTGGACCTCCATAGCCCATGGCTGGCTGCTTGAGAATGATAATGAAATTTGTTTAAATTTTTATTTTCCTAAAATTCCTAATTTATTTCTGTTTAATTTGGTATATAACATGACTTATTTCTGTTGATTGGTTATTTTTTTTTAATTCTGAATCTGACTTGTTTATCTGACTCAGCACTAGTGGTGAATGCCTGGACTTTTCTCAAAATATGTTAGAGAAAAAAAATTACAAAATGGACACAATATATACTTGTAACAAGAAAATTATTTTCCTTTTTTGCTATTCAGAAATAAATTAACTTTAAAGCTTTTTTTGCAAAATAACTATTGAAAGGAATTATGGCATGTTATATGTCAAATTAATCAGCATTTAATTTTGGATTTTCTGAAAATAAAATATTTAGCAAAAAACACGATAAATCGTATTTTAATAGGATTTTCTAAAGTCATGTAGTAAAAAGAAATGCATCTGGCAAAACAAATAAAAATTTATTTAAAAAACACTAATAGACAGAAATGATTACAATGGACATGGATAGAATGGCTATATATTTCTAAATAAAAAAAAAATAATTTTCTTGTGTCAAGAAAATATTTTTTCCATTTTGTGATTTTTATTTTTTCTTGGTACCATACTGGGAGAAAATTCCAGGCTTTTAGCCAGTTTTGCTGAGTCAGATAAACAAGTCAACTTTAGAATTAAAAAAAAAATAATTAATTGAAATAGGTCATGTTATATACCAAATGAAACAAAATTTAATTACGAATTTAATGAAAATAAATAATATAAAGAAATTTACAAGCATATTGATTTTAATAAGCCTTTTTCAATGTGATGTGAAAAAAAAAAGATCGCACTATACAATTAAGGCTTCATTTTGGAAAAAATAAAAATAAAAAATAAATACTCCCTGAAGCAGCTGCTTGCCACAGAGGTCTGACAGGAGCCTGTCAGTTTATATGCCATAGTAGAAGGTCTGTGAGGTTGGCAGGACCTCAGCAGAAAAATGACACATACATCCATGTCTTACCCGGGGCTCGAACCCAAGTCCCTTAGATGAGTTTGTAGATAGTAGTTCAAATCAAATTTGTGAGCTTAAATTGGAAGGTTTCTTCAGCAAATAGGAACGTTAACAAGCAAATTGGCAATACCGTTTAGTGATTCTAAGAAATGGCAATCAGATGGCTTTATAAAATTATTTATAATGTAGTTTAATAAAATATGCATCAAATTAAGAGACAAAATATTATTTTTGAAGCCTGAATTATATGTTTTTGTAAATTATATATAAAAAAATTACAATAGCAACTTTTATTTTTAAAAAAATCTATATTTTTTTTGTTGTACTAAAAACATATACATACATCTTTGGCCTCTCAATTCAGATTTTCTGAACGTATGCAGATGATGTGTACACTTGGAAAGGTTAAATAAAATATCAGCAACAAATTGTAAGTCAGCCAGCCATTCAGTGTAGCATAAGTATGAAAAAACAATAATTATTGATCAGCAAAAAGATTGATAATATACGAAAATAAATCTACTAAAATGAAAACTATGGTTTAAATATAAAAGTAAATACTAACTTTACAAAGGGTATCCAATATGCTGGACCAAAATTGTAAACAATCCATTATGGAGCCACTTATAACACATGGAGCAGAGATAGCATGTGCAAGTCACCTGCCTCTTGTGCAATGAGCCATAATGTAATTAAGTGCAGCTGCACCCAAGAAGGATGTTTTCACTTCTAGTTTCCATTTTAAGAGCAGGTAAAATGCATAGAATGCTGGGAAAAATAATAAAAATAATTCTGGGGATATTGAAATAGGTTTATGCAGAAAAGAATGTAAAACAGGAGGGAAATGGTGTTAAGTACTTTGTAATTACTTCCAAAATCTGCAATTTTTAAAAATAGCAGTTTTTCGTTAATTTTTACGAGATCTTTGAAAATTTAAGGAAAAATATGTTGATAATAGTTCAAATCCAGCTTATGAGCTTAAATCAGAAGGTTGCTTCATCAAAGAGAAACTTTCACAAGCAAATTGGCAATATCATTTAGTGCTTCTAAGAAATGGCAATCAGATGGCTTTGTAAAATTATTTCTATTGTAGTTTATTAAAATAGGCATTAAAAATAATGTTTTTCAGACTTGAATTGCGTATTTTTAA
This sequence comes from Ryuthela nishihirai, assembly GCA_038380435.1. Taxonomy (NCBI): domain Eukaryota; kingdom Metazoa; phylum Arthropoda; class Arachnida; order Araneae; family Heptathelidae; genus Ryuthela; species Ryuthela nishihirai. The sequence continues at coordinate 167,772 of JAWZYU010000023.1, read as the reverse complement.
ACATATATCTAAGAAACTTTTCAAATAGCAATTTTGTTTTTTAAATCAAAGTTTCATATGTTGCACAAAAAACACGTCTATTGACGTCCTTGTCCTTTCATTTAGGTTTCTGTCAAGGCCTATGCTCAGCAGTGACCTGAGCATAGATGTTTAAAACTCTTTATTAACCATCAGGACTTTTATTATATATTTATTTACCCTCGGGAAGGGTTAAATAAATTTTTATTTCCATTGCCAGATGCATTCTTTTATTACATGACTCTAAAAACTTCCTATTAAAAAAAAACACTTTTCATTTCACTTGTCTTTTTCATTTAATATTTTATTTTCAGAAAATCAAGAATTGAATGCTGATTAATTTGGCATGTAACATACCATAATTCCTTTCATTAGTTATTTTGCTGAAAAAAAAATTTCCTGAACGTAGAGAGAAAATAACTTTGCCTCTGAATGTAAACCAGTTTTTCAGGCTGGACACTGTGGAAGGGTTAAGCACAACAATGCAAAGAAATTTACCTAGAATGGAAAGTGGGCTGTTGTGTTGGGATAACTATAGGGGTATAGTTATCCCAAGAATTACAATCACATTTTTAAAATGGGATAATAAAATAAATACCCCCTCAAGCAGCTGCTTGCCACAGAGGTCTGACAGGAGCCTGTCAGTTTATATGGCATAGTAGAAGGTCTGAGAGGATGACAGGATCTCAGCAGAAAAACGACACAGCCAAGCACACTAACCACTCTGCCAAGCTCTGGTAAAATCCTTGGGAATAATGCCTTTATCATAAAAGGTGTTCAAAAAAATCTCAGCTAAGTGATAACAAATACATTTCCCAGCTCTAAGCATTTCAGTTGTAATTACATCTACCTCTGAATGCTTATGCAGTTTTAATTTTGAGATAGCAAAAGTAACTTCAGAATGGGATATATGACCAACATTAAAGCCAGTAATACATCAATCCCCATTACAAACAATTGGAGTAGAACTAATTACAGTGTTTAGAACATCTCTGAAATGCTTGTCCCACCTACCCATGACAGAATTTGCATCTTCAACAATATTATCATTATTATCCTTCAGTACCTGTGTGTTACTTCCTACACAAAATATTAACTATATGGTACAACTCCCTGCTGTTGTACTGTTCAACTGCTTCCTCTGTTTTGCCAGAAAAGCTATCAAGCCAAAGATTCTTACCAGCTATTAACTGATCCTTTACATTTTTATTAAGCTCTTTGTAATGCTTTCTGTAAAGTCTAGTAGGGTGTTGATTCAAATTATTCCTGCAATTCCTTCTTTTAAAAATATGCTCCATAGCCTTATCACTCAAATAACTGTGTCTCCTCTTTGCCTTTTCACCCAAAACAGCATTATTAGTTTCGAGAAAAGCCAGTTTAAATTGATCCCAATCTTTCTCCTCTTTAGTAGTCAGCAAACCACTGTTGTCATAACTAACTATCTGATCATGGTATGCTTTGACAAATCTAGATCTTTCAGAGCTTCAATGTTAAAAGTAATTCTCATAACCTTAGCACCTTCAGTGCAAGCTCCTGTCCGTGGTGAAGGGACCACCCTATGAAAGTTCCGCTGGCTCAGGTACCTTCACTGGTCCTGAACAATCGCCCACCTGTTTGCCATTCATGCATACCTAGTTCCTGGAAAGGAGGATCCTGGTTGTTGCTCGAAGGTTCCTGTCTGCTCTCATCAGCTCATGACTGGCAGGGTCCCCTTAGGCAGCATTGGGGGGCCTGCCTATTGCGGGACTGGGCAGTGAATTCTGGGCCGCTGCTGTACACTGCTTTGGCTTCTGTCTCAGGTCAGTTCAACCGATTGATCCTGGGTGCCCCCCCCTCACTCCCCCCAGAATCAATCTGCTGGTGGGCTGAATCTTCTAGGTCAACTGTGCAGTAGGTGGTGCCTTACCCATGTCCAGGCAATGGTTTGTGAGTTTCCCCATATATTTATTAATTTTGTGATTTTCTTTCTTTCATGAGGTCACATCGGTTCTCACACTTTTTTTTTTGCTTATTTTATTTTGTGAGGACTCAATTGAGTTTCTTACATTTCTCTTTTCATTTTCATTTAGTTGTGAGGGCTTAGCTCACTTGTTGTGTGGTATGGTGCCCAGGCAGCTCTGGCACCCGATTAGGCATTCCTTTGTTGGACTCTGGTGGGTGGGGACAACAGGCATTGAAAACCCTAAAAACAACCTTGAATTTAACTACAGGAAATTCATAGGCCAGCACCGCTAAGAGGGCTTCCTGTGAGCTCCCCATCTTCTGCGTCATCTTTGTCATTGTTGCCATTGTCTTCATGTGTTTCTCCATCCCCAAGATCCCTGATCATCCACTCTACAGGTGATCAGGTAATTGGGGACGTGTCTCCATTTTTTATCAAAGGATTGGAAGGTCTTGTGGGAGAACCAAAATCAGTCATGCACCTAAAATCTGGTGACTTGCAGGTGGAAACAGCATGCTCGAAACATTTCGAGCTACTCTTGAATGTCACAGCGATTGGTAGTGTAGCTGTCACTCCACACAAGATGCTTAATTCCTCCTGGTGCGTGATCTCCAAGTGGGGCCTCTTCATGGTTTCTGAGGAAGAAATCTTCTTGAGGCACAGCTTGCTGGGGCAAACCCACCTGTGCTTGTTGTGGTAGTCAGGATCATCTCTATCATGACTGCACAGCAGAAAAGGCAAGCTGTCTAAACTGTAGTAGCGAACATCTGGCATACTGTTGCGACTGTCCTAAGTGACTGGAGGAAAAGGAACTGCAACGTCTCAAAATGCTGAACAATATCTCTCATCTTGAGAAAAGAAAGCTTGCCTGGCAAAGTCTCCAATGCCAGTGCTGTGATTGGAAAGCCCATCGCCACAGTGGCTTCCATGGTAGTGCAGATAGATATCAGCGTACCACCATGTGAATCTTTCTTGCCTATAATGAAGTACCTCCTTGCGCAGGTGAAACAGAAGTCGGTGTGAATGTCAACTTTGACTCAGGTTTCCGTTCCTGCTGTGGCGCCTTCGACTTCCATCCTGGAAGACCCCCTCCTTCCCGACCATAGATTGCCAGACCTTCCAAACCCAAAGGGGAGGGGGGGGGGGACACCAGCACCTAAGAAGAAAGTTTTATCTCCCCCACATTTGGTGGTTTCAAATCCATGCCCCTCAGACGACTCTGTAGACAAGAATACCGACCACCCTATCTTTCTGAAGCCACCACTGGCAATGGTTAAAATAAATCATAGTCTTCCACCCAAAGACCTGAGATGGCCACACTTTTACAATGGAATTATCTTTGATTCCACAGGAATATTGATGACATCAAGGTCTGCAGGAGATGTACTTGCAGATAGCCAATGATCCCACCATCCAACTCTTCTCTCTTGTTCGCTAGGACTGGGATGGAGATTGTCCAGCTGATGAGGGTGTCGCCATCCATGTGAGCAACCATTCCCCTTTCCAGGTCATTCCCCTCATCATCAACTTAGAGGCTGTTGCCATCTGCCTCTTTCTGGGATTTTCATTGACTTTTTGCTCCATCTACCTACCACCGGGAAGTCTCATCTTCTGGGAAGACCTTGATGACCTCATCTCGCAGCTGCCATCCCCCTTCCTCATCATGGGGGACTTCAACAGACACATACCACTTTGGGGCAGTGCTTACACTAATGGGAGGGGTGGAGTCCTGGATCCATCATTCTCCCTGCTGAATGCCAGTGTCAGCATCTACTTCCACTCCCCGACCCACACATATGCTGCCATTGATCTCACCATCTGTCCTCAATCCTTGCACTCTTTACATGGGAGGTTGAGGACAATCTTTGCACAAATGATCACCTCACCTTGGTGTGTATCATCTCTCGTGGGGGAGGGGGGCATGCAGGCTTTCATGTGTATCCCAGTGGGGGCTTGATCAGGCTGACTGGAACGGCTTCAAACGGCTTTCTGAGCTCGATGAACACTGTCAGCCAGCAGGCAATTAGTGTTTGAGTGATGGACAGCATCATCTATGCAGCTGCATCAACTATTCCTCAGACCTCAACTCGGTTTCCACAGTTTCCAAAACCATGGTGGAATCCAGACTACCGCAACTCATAAGTTCGGAAATATCCGACATCCCCCAACCTTGAATCTTTTAAGTGCCCCAGGGTAAAAAGCCTGTTTTTTCCAGTGCCAGAGCCAGAAGGAATCTTGGATCAAATATACATCTATCACCTGCACTACCAGTTCTAAGGTCGTGTGGGATAAAGTCCGGAAGATTGGTGGGAAGTACACATCACACTCAATATCAATCCTAGAAACAATTTGACAGCTGTTGTTTTGGCCTTCCCCAAGCCAGGCAAAGATCCCAAGATTACTTTAAATTATCATCCAATTGCATTGATTGACTGTGTGTGCAAGGTGTTGGAGAGAATGGTAAATACTAGATGTGCCTGGTATTTGGAACACCATGGCCTTCTTTCCAACACCTAGTGTGACTTTCACGATCAGGAATTATTTTTTTACATCGAGAGCAGCTGGTATCAATTTTCATCGACATCGAAAAAGCATACGACACAGTGTAGAGATTCAGCATTCTTCTAGACCTCCATACTTTTGGCTTCAGAGGTCACATGTCGAACTTCATAGCAAACTTTTTATGTTCTCGAACTTTTCAAGTTCTTGTTGGCAAAACTCTGTTATGTCCTTCCCCCCAAGAACAGGAGTGCCACAAGGCTGCATCCCGAGTGTTATGCTTTTTGTTGTAAAGATAAATTCCATTACACAACTTCCCCCGACTGTAGGCAATGCTCTCTATGTTGACAACTTTAGCACCTTTTGCTCATCGTCCAGTATGAGGGTCATTGAATGACAACTGAAAACTGCCCTGAATAATCTCTCAGTTTGAGCAACAGCGAAATGGGTTTCAGTTCTCCCCACAGAAGACCTCTTGCGTGTACTTTTGTCACAAGTGTAATCTTCATCTGGACCCCAGCAGTGGCTTGGAGGGTACCACCATTCAAGTTGTGGTGGTAACCAAGTTTCTTGGTCTCATCTTCAACCAGAAATTGACTTTTTCACTTCATTTCTGACATCTCGGGTCCAAGTGTACATGGGCACTGAACATCAAGGTCCTTTCCTCTGTGTCTTGGGGGTAAACTGATGTTCTTTGCTCTGCTTGTACCGTGCCCTGTCTAATCAAAATTGGACTACAGATCCCAGGTGTATGACTCCGCCCTAGATTCAGTGGTGAAAGTGCTGGACCCTCTTCACCATGAGGCTCTCTGTGTTTGCACGGGGGCCATCTGCACTTCACCAGTCCAGTCTCTACACTGAGACTGATGAATCATCTTTATCTATTTGCCATCAGCAATTGTCCCTGCAGTATGCAGCAAAATTGTGATCCCTGCCAGTTCATCCTAGTTGGGACTGCATTTTCAGTCCCCAGTGGGAAATGTTATACCAGAATCATTTGATTGCCATTCATCCTTTTGGTTTGCATGTCTAAGGTTAGCTGCGATACATTAACACTAGTCTCGTTAGCATCTCACAGTCAACAGCTGAGCCGCTACTACCATGGCTCACTGTTTCCCCTTCATGCAACTTTTCTCTTTGCAGGATGGGGAAGGCCTTTGCACCCGACTATGTGTATCAGCAACTCTTTGTCAGTCATCATGCTGAGCAGACGGACTTCTTGCCCGTGTTCACGGATGGCTCAATGTCTAGCACATCAGTGCAATCAGCCATGGTCTGCTGTGATATAATCATTGCAGACCAGATCCCACAGCAGTGTTCCATCTTCACTGCAGAGTTACATGCTATCAGCATTGCCTTGGATCACATAGCAACTAAGCATCATCAGTGTGTCCTCAACACTGACTCATTTAACTTGCTACAGGCTTTGATTTCAGTGAGAGACAGGCCTCAACCTATTCTTTCCAAGATCTGCCAGCAGCTCCATTGTCTGGTAGCCACTACCCTAATTCTATTCTGTTGGGTGCCTGGTCACGTCGGCATCAGTGGCAATGACTTGGCAGATGTTGCTGCCAAGTCGGCAACACCCCTGCTGTCCAACTCTCCACTGCTAGTTCCATAGCCTGGATTTTCGGCAATGTTTTTCCATCAAGCTCTGGACACAGTGGCAGAAATTTGGGTCTGAACAGATTGGTAACAGGCTTTTCGAGATCAAGCCCATGATCAAACCGTGGCAGTCTTGTTTTTTGCAGGAATTGCAAGGAAGAAGTAGTACTTGTTCAGCTCCACTTAGGACATTTGTTTATTATGCATTCATTTCTTCTTTGGGTCAACAACAAATCTAAGTATGAGTTTTGTGACACCATTTTAACCATTAGGCATATTTTAACCAATTGTACTGCTTTTAATCTAGAACGTAGTTTTTATTTTGGCCATAATGATTTTACATCTAAGCCACTTACACTTAGACATCTTTTATCTGATGAACCCTTTTTACCTCCTATCTTTGCCTTTTTATGTTATACAGGTTATTTTAATAGATTGTAATTTTAAGGCTTTGTCGTTTATACAATGTACAACCCATATCTTTTAGAGGTGGGTTAGTTTTACTTTTTGTATCTTTAAATTTCTTGCTTTTCATATGTGTATTATTTTTTTCTATTGGTTTTTGTCCTTTACCTTTTACTGTATTGACTTTTAACTTTGGTTGTGGGTTTCTGTGACTTTTACCCTTTTATTTGTGTCGTTTGGCACTTTATGGCCTTTGCTACTGTTCTTTTCCAGAAGAGAATATCTCTTTTGAAATGCACTAATCGCCTGCAGCATGAGAAAGTGAGGTCAGACATTAGGTGTTAATCCTGGCTGGTTCTGTGCACCTTCCACCAAGGATTGGTACACAGCTCTACTTCCAGTTCCAGTGTATGCCTAGTTACCATTTACAGACCAAGAATCTTTCAGGCTTTAACAACAGCTGAAGAGAGCCCATTTTTGAAATTTTCTTTTTAGCCATTGTTACAACCAAAAATATTTGTATTTTTGTTAAAAGTTTTTAACTGTTATTAAAATATTATGCTTAATATATTGCTACCCTTCCTTATTTGCCATGTATAAAACACTACTGAGTTCATTTTTCCCACCAGCTGTTTTTGCTTACACAAAGTTAATTGCCCTTTGTTAATTGATTGGCAGTGCACCCTTGCTGTTGAGCTTCTGGTGGTAAGTTTATTTCGCTTTCTTCACAAAAGCAGCATAGTCTCTGTACCATATAAGCTGTCTACTTCTGATTTGTTAAAGATGACCACAAACTATGGTGCAGATAAAATATTTTTGGTCACACACTTTTATTAATTTTAATAAGCTATATTCAGTAAAATTTTCAACTTTCATAATTTTTTTGCCTTCTATGTTATTGTTTTTTTTTTCTTTGCAATTCTGAGGGTAGAATGAACTGTTATGTATTTTCAATAAAAGTAGCTAATGTGGATCATGTTTTTTCTTGGTGTAAAGATATCTCATATTTTTAGGTTAAAAAAGAAATAATCATCAAAATATTTTAAGACTGCATTAACTAAATCATTAGTATAAATATTATTTAATGTAAGTAATTCAATAATTTTCATAAAAATGAATTGATCAGTTATTACAATTAATAATAATATAAACAAAATTTCATGAAGGATTTGAATGGGAATTTTGAAGTATACCTAGGCTCTTTTTTAAAACCTAGCACAAAACCAATTGTTAGGCAACAGAATTCTTACTGTGATGTCTGCTCAACTTCATAATTTATCTCCATCTTCAGGTGAAAAAAAAGGTGGCCTGTTCCCAGAGCTAATCCCCTCTTGGCCAATGTGTTAGCCATTTTGAGAAAAAAAAAGTGCCACTCAGAGTTAAAACAATCCAACAACTAACTCCCTTCTCCAATGGCCAAGCTAACACAAAATTTATGAGCCTTTTGATTCAAAGCTAAATAGTAAAAATTAAATTTCGAATAGATACATTGCAGAAGTTTTTCTTCTGTTTAAATTACTGTTTAACAATAAATTAATTAAAAAATCTACAATTACTAGCAGTGGTGCAAACTGTTTTGCTTGCAAGTAACTATTAATCATCTTCAATGGCCTTTAACATTTAATAACTGATCCAAAATTATTTTCCACAATTTTCAATCCCAATTGAATGTATACTGTAGGTTAATATTTTAAGAATTGAAAGATAACAATGTATTTTGTTATCTGCTGCGTTTTTACTGCTACTGTGTTTTTCATATTAATATATTATTGCATAATTGCTACATATATTTATCATTATTTATAAAATTTTAATTTTTGCACCAAATTATGTTGCAAAAAACAATAATTCAATCTCTATTCGTATTAACTTAACCCAAACAAATTGATATCTGGAAGACCACTATCCTCAGGCTGAAAGTTTTGAACCTGAACTCTTTAATTTTATTTCTTTCCACTTCACTTTAGGGACTGAGACTCCTTTCCACATAGTCTGCTCTCCACCTCCTCCCAATTCTATCTCATTCTGAACTTGTCTTCTACTAGCCATGTCGTGCTCCCAGAGGGGTTTGGGGTTAGGAAGCCAGCTTTAAACACCTTATCCCCTCATGCCTGTTTTTACTTCTCCACAGTCACTGAATGCTCTTGGGAGTCCAGGTATTCCCTGGGCACATGGTCCCTTGATACACTTGATTTTCTTGATTTCAGATGTTGGAATTATTGGTTCCAGGCAACAACAGCAATGTATCAGAAAAAAAAAGGACACCAAATGTCATTACAAAAACATCAATTGCTACACTACAACTAGATGGACTGGTATCTAGAAAAAGCAGGAGATCAATAATGCCTGACACCAAGAAAATCAAGTGTGTCAAGGAGCTGTCAACCAAACCAAGTGAGCCAGTCACTGAAAAAATCTTCAGTGCTGTGTTAAAGTCCTTTAAATCTTCCGTTTTAAACATAAGAACTTTTACTAAGGGAAGATCATCGTAGTTAGTCAAGTGCTAAAAGACCTCTATCTTTTATAATACGTAAGAACATTTATTTTAGTAAAAGACTCTTCAAGGTTAATGACTCTTGCAGGAGTTACTACTATTGCCAATGTGGCAAAAAAGGTAGTATACTCAGTTTAATGGATACTTGCTCATAGAACATTATTTTGATTACAGTATTATCATGTTGAATTAAATTAATTTAAACAACTACTGCATTTTTCATATTAATATGTTATTGCATAATTGCTACATTTATATGACACATTTATATTGCAAACATAGGAATGACATTATTTAAATGTATTTTAGGATGAAAAATGGGAAAAGAAGTGTGAGAAAATATTTCAGTTTTGTCATCAGACAATTGGAGCTCTCATCAAAGCAGAAATGGCAGAACTACCATTAAGACTTTTCTTGCAGGGTGCATTGGCATCAGGACAAATTGGTTATGAAAATCATGAAACTGCAGCATATGAATTTGTGACACAGGTAAGATAATATTATTTTAAAAGTTCCAGAATTTTTTTTTTGGAAGTTTTCAGTACTTTTAATTCTGCCACAAAAGTTTGATATATTGAATTCCATGATTTAAAGATAATTTTACAATATGGATGTGCCTGCAAAATGCTCACACTTTCAAAGAGCATAGAGGCTGAACTGCATGGTGCATATTCATTCTCTAAATGCATGTAAATGGTAGCTAGGTAGTCACTAGAAGGAGAGCTATGCACCCAATACCCTGTGCATAGAACCGGCCAGGCCAAGCACCTAATGTCCGACCCTGCCTTCTCGTGGTGCAGACCGTTAGTACCTTTCAGAAGAGATACTGTCTTGTGGAAGTGAACAGAAGGGAAGGGCTGCCAGATTAGTGTGGCCTACTGATCTGGACTACTATGGCTACTTTTCTTTTTTTCTACCCTGCTGAGGAGTGGTCAACCACAGAGTCAACCACCTGGTGCTGATCATATAAACCCACTGGACTGGACAGATATATGGCTCTGAGCTTGATTATGGATCGCAAATTTGCTGCACTGGTGGGCTTCTGTGGAGGGAAAATCTTCTGCTGTGTTTTCTGTTTGTGGGTTGACAGTCCCAAGTGAATAGATACACAGGATATGTTTATCAGCTGGTGCATAATCCTGAGCAAAGGTCATCGCAGGCACCTGAACTCTTTGCTTTTACTGGCATCATCAAATTCTACATTGGAGGAAGTCTTCCAGTGTAGATGGCTTCAGCCTTTAGTAGTGGGGGAACGGGTCTTTGCCCCATGTCTGCGATTAGGGAACTGTTTGATATTGTCGGCATTCCCTCTCTCAATAAACATAGTTTCTTTAAACATCCCACTAACCATTTTCTTCCATATGTAGTTGGAATGTCAGGACTCTGCACAGAGCTTTTTCTCTTGATGTCCTCACACAAGAATTCCACTGTTATAATTTAGATATTCTCGGCTTGCAAGAGACCAAATGGAGAGAAACGATAATAAACATCACCAAGGAGTGGGTCTGCTTCTCAGCAGACACGCTAGTGATGCTCTTCTAGGCTACGAGTGCCTTAATGAAAGATTTGTTACAGCAAAATTTCAGACAAGCAGCGTTAAAGCGTTAAAGACTTGAATGTTATCTGCTGTTATGTCCCCACTGAGGATGCCAATCAGGATGAGAAGGATAGGATTTACGGACAACATCAGGATATTTTGAATTCTGTCAAGAAAGGAGATTTTACCCTTGTTCTTAGATGACTTCAATGCCCAAGTTGGTACTGACTCTAACCTTTGGGGAGGGGTGATAGGCCCTTTTGGTATTGGGAGCTGCAATGACAATGGGCAACGTCTCCTACAGGTAAGTACTCTATGGTTTCAGAATAACTAAAACTTATTACAAATACTACGACATACATAAGTACACATGGGTTTCACCTGATGGGCTATATAAGAATATGATTGATTATATATTAATTAACAGCAAATGGGCTAGTTCTGTTAGGAATACCAGGTCACATAGGGGAGCTAAAATTGGATCTGACAATTACCTTGTTAAAAGTGCCTTGCAACTTAAACTTAAAAAGTTGTGCTAGGGTAAATAATTTTACCTTTAATTCTGAAGCTCTGAAAAACCCAGTTATAGTTAAAGCTTACCATGATAGGTTACTTAGTCATTATGACAGTCACGGTTTGCTTACTACTGAAATTGAGGAAAAAAGGGGCCATTTTAAACAGCCTTTTTTGGAAACTAACAGTGCTGTTTTAGGTAAAAAGGAGCAGAGGAGGCAGAATTATTTGAGTGATAAGGCACTTGAGTTCAATTCAGAAAGAAGGAAATGCAGGAATGTCCTTAATCAATACCCTACTAGTCCTAATAGAAAACATTACAGACAGCTTAATAAATGTGTAAAGGATCTGATAAGAATCTTTCGCTTCATGGCTTGGCTGACAAAGCCAAGGAAGCAGTTAGACAGCATAACAGCAGAGAGCTGTACCAGATAGTTAAGGTTTTGTGTAGTAGAAAACGGACAGGTATACAGGGGTTGAAGGATAAACAGTGTAAGGTTATAGAAGGGGAGGGTTCTGTCATGGCTAGGTGGGCTTAGCATTTCAGTGATGTTCTAAACAATGTGGTTAGTTCTGCTCCCATTGTTTGCAATGATGACAAATGCATTGGTGGCTTTAATGTTGGCCTTATAACACAATCTGAAGTTATTTTGGCTGTTTCTAAACTTAAACTTCATAAATCCCCAGGAGTAGATGAAATTACTGCAGAAATGCTTAGAGCTGGGAAGGTTTCTGTTACCATTTGGATGACTGAAATTTTGAATATCTTTTATGATAAAGGCATGGTTCCTAAGGATTTTACCAGAGCTATTATTATCCCTATTTTCAAAAAAGGTGATTGCAGTTCTTGTGATAACTATAGGGGTTTCATCCTACTCTCTGTTCCAGGTAAGGTTCTTTCCATGATTGTGCTTAATAGAATTAAGAATCTGGTTGACAGGCAAATGCGTGATGAGTAATATGGATTCAGAAGTGGTAGGGGATGTGTGGATCAGATATTTTCACTTAGGCAGATTCTTGAGAAATGTTTCGAGTTTCAGAAACCTTTGGTTGCTAGCTTTGTTGATTTCAAAAAGGCTTTCGACTCTGTTGATTGACATAATTTCTGGTCGATTGTGAGATCATATGGTATACCAGACAAGTTAGTTAACATAATGAAAGCTCTCTATAATAACACTGAGTCGTGTGTGAGATTTGGTAAGGCTTGTAGCAATTGGTTTAGCATTACTTCTGGTGTTCGACAAGGGTGCATTTTGTCTCCTTTCCTCTTTACTTGATTATTGATTATGTTATGCGAGGGGCAGGGGTGGCTCAGTCGGTAGTGCGCCAGGCTCGTAATCTGTAGTTCCCAGGTTCGAGTCCCAGCTGGGTCAGCATTGAGATTTATCTCCGCAAAATTCCCCGCCCTGCCCACAGTCAGTAGGGGACACTGATGGGAAAGTCCGTCGGATGGGACGTTAAGCCGTGGCCCTGTGTGCGGGAGAGCCATACTCTGTGCACGTTAAAGAACACGCTGGATGGCCTTGACGGGAGGCTACCATCTGTCTCCCAACATCTGTTCCAGTGGGTCCCCTCCCCCAACCTTCTCTGAGTCTTCGGGGTCCATGTGACCTGGCCATTTAGCCCATGGTGTGCAAAATAGTGCCGCTCAGAGGTAAAACAACCCAAATGTTATCCGAAATTCACTTCCAGGGAAAGATTTTGGCCTTAGATGGACTGGAGATACGAAAATTTCTGATTTATATTATGCTGATGATTTAGCCCTTTTGGCAAATAATGTTGATGAGATGAACTCTTTCATTCGAGCTGTTGATGAGACTGGTAGTAGAGTAGGTTTGGTTATGAACAGAGAGAAAACTAAAGTGATGAAAATTATTCAGGCAGGCTGTGATTCAGTTAATCTGATGGTTGCAGTCTTGAGCAGGTGTCACAATTTAATTATCTTGGGAGCTATGTAACAGATAATGGTGATGTGCGGCATAAGATAAATAGAAGAATAGGGATTGCTGCCGGGACTTTTAAGAATCTATGGAGAGTGTGGAGAAATAGGCGTATACACCTAAAGACTAAAATTAGACTGTATAATAGTTTGGTTCTTTCTAGGGTTAGTTATGGTAATGAAACTTGGACACTTTGTAAAGAGGAAACTAGATGCTTTTGATTCCAGATGCTTATGCAGTATCTAGGGCATTAGGTGTTTCAACCTTTTAACTAATGATGAGGTTAGGCAAAGGAGTCGGCAACCTCCTTTAAGCAGCATATTATGCAGAGAGAGACTCCGTTGGTTCGGCCATGTTGCCCGTATGGATAATTATAGATTGGCGAATAGGGTTATGAACAGTGTGCCTAAAAGCCTCAGAAAGAGGGAGAGACCTAATATGCAGTGGGCAGACAATGTCAAACAGAACCTTATTAGAATTGGTGTGCAGTGGCCAGATGCAGCAGATGTAGCTCAGGACAGACTTGCTTGGAGAACTAAACTTCACAGTCTGGTTGGACCTCCATAGCCCATGGCTGCTGCAGGATGATGATGATGAAATGTATGTGTATTATAATGGTCTGCCATTACAATAGGGAACACATATGTGCTTAATCGTACCAGCGCTATTTGTGGCTAATCTCTTAGTACTGTGGATTAAGTCATTGCCTCTCAGTGGCACTTGCTGTCTTCCCACAAGGTCCCCAGTTCGATCCCAACTTGGGGAAGCCTCATTTTGGCATGATGCATTCTCACTGAGGACAGCTGCCTAAGAATGATATGGTTGATAAACAGTGATGTTCGGAGATTTGGATGGCTTTCTCCCAAAAGCCAGTGTTAATGAAACATAAGTGAGTTGAATTCAGATGTTGGTTCCTTACTCTGTGCCTAGATGGCAGCATGAATGAAAGTAATGAATAATGAAGAGGATTATAAAAATAGGGCAACAGATAGCAGCAGATGTAAATTGACTCACCATTGAGATAAAAGTAGTCACAAGCAGTTGACCTGAATGAAAAGTAGTGCAGTTATGGTCTTCTGATGACTCCCACTTCACATTGCATAGTGTAGCTTCAGCAATGTTTTGAAGTACCCTGAGCAAACCTCCCCATCTTCCATCCAGATGAATGGAAGATGGGGCTCCCCTCAAAGCAGAAATGGCAGAACTGCCATTAAGACTTTTCTTGCAGGGTGCATTGGCATCAGGACAAATTGGTTATGAAAATCATGAAACTCTCCTCCTACTAGGTACTGGATCATGGGATTGTTGGCTGTCCAACAGCAAATACATTTCCTGTAGGCACATGCAGATGCAAGTACATTTCCTGTAGGCACATGCAGATGGGCTTGTGTGCCCTCAGGAAGACCTTGATGTAATCAAAATTCCTTTGGAATTCACAACAATTTCATTGTAATAGTGTGGCCATCTCAGGTCTTTGGAGAATGGGAAGACGACTTATGATTTATTTTAACTGTTGCCAGCGACAGTTTCGGAAAAATGGGGAGATTTGTGTCCATGTCCTCAGAGTTGCCCAAGTGACATGGGTCCGAGATCGCCGCTCGAAGAGGGGTGGTGATTTTTTCTTAGGCCCCTGTGGGGGGCTCTTTGACTTGGTAGGTCTAGCAGTCTGTGGGTGGGAAGGAGAGGCCTAAATAAGGTGGAAGCAGAAGACACCACAGCAGGAATGGAAACCAGAGTTGATGTCGAAATGGACACAGACTTCAGGTTCATCTGCTGTAAGAGGTACTTTGCAACCAGCGAGAAAGACTCAGTGGTGGGACACTGATAGCAGTCTGCACCGTCACATTAGCTGTTGGAACAATGAACTTTCCAACAACCACACCGGCATATGAAACCTTGCCAGGTGGGGCGGGTGGTGCAGCGAGCCGCCTTGCCTCAGAGTAAGTGTTGCTATTTACAGTCTTAAGGCATTGCACCTCTTTCTCCTCCTTCCATTTGGGGCAGTCACAGGAGTACACCAGATGGCCACTGCTGTAATTGATGTAGTATGCCTGCTCAGCTGTGGTCTGGATCTGCATGATCCACAGTGCCACAGCAAGTGCAAGTGGGTTTACCATGGCAAGCCTTGCAGGCATGGCCATACCTCTAACATTGGAAGCAAAGCAGAGAGTTGGGGATGTATGGCCTGACCTGCAAAATGCAGGTAACCTGCATTGATGGCAGTAGGCAGGCAAGGCGTATTAAGGTGAGAATTAGTGTTTTGATAGGCACTAGTCGTCATGTGGCTGAGTGGTTAGCATGCTAGGCTACTGATCTATGGGACCTGGGTTCGAGCCCTGGGTAAGGCATGGATGTTGTGTTGCTTTTCTGCTGAGGTTTGCCATCCTCACAGACCTTCTACTATGGTGTATAAACTGACAGACTCCTATCAGACCTCTGGCGAGCAGCTGCTTTCTTTTTTTTTTGGGGGGGGGGGGGTATAATTTCCCATCATGACATACCGAAAACCATCAGACTGCAACCACTCCCTGTGGGGTTAACTCAAAGCAGAGCTCTTCCTTAGAAACTTTGAGGAGACCCCAATCCATGACCACCCCACGAGAATTCAGGGACTGATGAGGAGACACCAAAATGGGCACCACACCAATTACCATGATCTTCAGGAGTACTCGGAGTGTTGATCGCAAACAGTTTCAACCAGTAAGTCGCCAAATTTTAGGATCTTGATGGATTTTGGAGTTCCCACGAGACTTTCCAAACCTTTCTGAACGAAGAATGGGGACATATCCCATGATCACCTGTTGAGTAGACAATAAAAAAATATGACACTGGTAATGACACAGACAAAGAAGACGAGGATGAAGATAGTGCCTCATGATGAGAAATGATCTGAAAGGATATATGAAATGAATGCACTGATTATGGTGTGGTACATCTATTGTCATCTTTCTTTACATCTGCTACGCTGAAGGAACTTCGATGTTCTTGGCACTTCACTGTTAGCAGTTGTCACACATATATAGAGCACACAACTAAAAATCACAATATTCCTACTTAAGTTTCAACAACACCATGGGCTGTCTTCCTCAGGGATTATACTGGAGGCTCATACTTGTCCATTAAGTAGAAAGCTATGTTACTGAACTTGAGAGATGCACTCTCGTGGCTGGCCTCTAAGCCCTTGGGGTCCTTGTGACTTGGCCTTTAGCCCATTGTGTGCAAAAAACTGTTGTTCAGAGGTAAAACAACCCAACCCTGATGGGACTAGCCTCAATGTCATGTGGCACTAGGTGATTCCAGCTGGAGAAGTGAAGGTACCCTTCTACATGGAGCACATAACCAGCCAAGCATTATACACCATGAGAGGGGGGGGGGGGGGGGGAGTACCCAACCAGGGAAGAAGAAACCACATACAATGTGGCTTCCACTCCCCTTTCCTGGCTGGGAGATCTGTTACTATAGATCGTTTATGAACAACTTCAGGATCTTTGGAATTCTGTCAAGGAAGAAAATATTACTCTTGTACTTAGATAACTTCTATGCTAAAGTTGGTAATGACTCTGAGCATTGGGCAAGAGTGATAGGTTCTTTGGCATTGGTAGATGCAATAGCAATGGGGAATATTTCTTTTAGGTAAGTAAACTTAATGGTTTGAGAATAACTAACACTACAAATACCTGGACATATATAAATACACGTGAGTTTTGCCTGAGAGTTTGCATAGAAATATGATTGGTTATATATTAATCAACAACAAGTGGGCTTGTTCTTTTAGGAATATAAGGTTCTAAGGGGGAGCTGAACTATAATTGGGTCTGACCGTTGCCTTGTCAAAAATACCTTGCATCTGAAGTTTAAAAAATGTTGTGCTAAGGTTAAAAAAATAGCTTGATCACTGAAACTCTGAAAGGCCGATGTAGTCAAAGCTTATGATAATAGGTTACTTAGTCATTATGACAATCATTGTTTGCTTACTACTGAAGTTCAGGAACAATGGGACCGTTTTTAAACATGCATTTCTTCAAATTAACAGTTCTATTTTGGGAAAGTGGAGTGTAAGAAACATCATCCATGTATGCTTTACACCCACTTGCTTTTCTCATTATAGGCCCTGATTTCAGTGAGGCATCGTCCTCACCCTGTTCTTTCCAAGATCCACCAGCAGCTCCATCATCTGGCAGTTGCCACCCCACCATTCTCTTCTGTTGGGTGCCCAGTCATGTCAGGATCAGGGGCAATGACTTGGCAGATGCTGCTGCCATATTGGCTATGCCCCTGTTCAACTCTCCACTGCCAGTTCCATACCTGGACTTTTGGCAATGTTTTACCATCAAGCTCCAGGCACAGTGTCAGAGATTTTGTTCTGAACAGGTTGCAAACAAACTTTTATAGAACAAGCCTATTGTCAAACCATGACAGTCATGTTTTAGCAGGAATCGCAAGGAGGAAGTTGTACTTGCTAGGCTCTGCTTCATTTATTATGCATTCTTTTCCTCTATGGGCAGATGACAAACCTAAGTGTAAGTTTTGTGACACCATTTTAACCATTAAACACATTTTTATTGAATGTATCACCTTTAACCTTGAATGACATTTATATTTTAGTTTTTGTGATTTTACGTCCGAGCCTCTTACACTTGGACATCTTTTATCTGATGACTGTGTTTTCACCCTTATTTTTGACGTTTTACATTTTACAGGCTATTTTAACCATTTAAAATATTTATCATTTGTTTTATAGATTTCACACTTGTTTGTTATTTTTATAATTTAATACACGATAAAGCTGTAGTTACACTTAAAGTATTCATATACTCTATCAAAGTAGATATAAGCAGAATAGGGATAGGCTACTAAGCCACTAATTTAGCCCTTTTGGCCAATATATGACATAGATTCTATCCAAGGTGGTGAACATATATTCTGGAAAACTCACATTATTAAACCTTTGTTAGTATTCAAAGGAAATTGAATTAAATAAAATTTTTACCATTTCTATTCTTGTTTTGCTGGTACAATGACAGTAGGAATATGCTACTAGTTGTTAAAGTCTGTTATAAAAGACAGTTATAGTACTTTCTCTATGCATTACCAGTCCTTCATTGATGGCATATTTTTCTTTGATGTTATCCACACAATACAGCCAGAATGTACATTCATGATGATTATTGAAGAAAACAACGATGTTAAGCTCTCTTCACTTGATTTTATATTAAAGTATTCAGCCAGTAGATGGTAAGAGTTATCCTTCAAACTTTAGTTGAAAGTCATTATAATACTCCATTGGCATATATTTACACATTTGCTATCTTGTGTGGTAATAGATGATACATTCAATCCACTGCTTATTAATCACTTTGCATCACGATATGAATATCTAAAAAACTTTACTGCACTAAAACGTTTGTAAAATTATAACACCTAATGTTTAAAACATCTTAAAAACTATTACATAATTAGTACAAACTCCTCAAATTCAACTCGAGCTCCACTCGAGCAACGTGTTTCACTCTCATACACATTTGGGCATCACATGATTGTGACGTTACTACGGATTGGGTACTTGTATGTTATGTAAGAAGATTCCATGCTGACAGTAGGGGTGGACAATCTGCAAACTCGGTCACGGTTTTTATTTATCCATAATTTTTCAGCGTGTAACAGCTGAAATTTAGTTTTTGGGGCAGTTATTGGTTTATATTCTATTGTTTTCAAATTTAATTTGTTATTTATTACTGTTTGTGCTAAGGCAGTAGTTTTTATTCCTTTTGATGTATCATATTGGTGCTCTTGTATTCATGTCCTATATTGCCTATATGTTTTCCCAATATATCTATCTTTACCCTGCAATATATTATGGGGATCAGGTATTGTAATTTCATAAATCCTCCCTGTTGAATACTGTTTATCTCTGTCATTTATTAATAAATCTTTAATAGAATGTGTGATTTTGGTTGGGACAGTAATTTTATATTTTTTAAGTATTTTTTGTATGGTTTGAGTTATATTTGTTATATAAGGAAAGCTTTTTGTATATATTGTATTATCAATTGTGGGTTTTGGAGTGGGATATAAGTGTTCTGATTCATAAAACTTTGCATTTTTTCCCCATCTGTTAAGATTTTCTTTGGTGTAACCTACTTCTTTACCTATATTTCTAATGTATTTTACATTTTTTTTTTGTTTCTGAGCAATATCTAAATGCTCTAAGAAAATTTGGATAAATGCTTGCCTGCTTAAATTTCCAGGAATGTGCTGAGTCTTTTGGTATAAAGTTAGGAATATTGGTGGGTTTTCTATATACTATAGTTTCACAAAATGAGATCCTAGAGCTTTATGTCAAACTTTTAGTGGTGCCATTTGGCCAGAATTTGTTTTTATGGATAATAATGCATGTCCACATAGAGCTCAGATAGTGGAAGAATACCTTGAGAGTAAAGATATCCAGAGAATAGATTGGCCAGTGAAGTCCCCAGACTAAAACTTTGTAAAGGCGAGTTGCAGGTCAGCAACTCCCTTCAAGGACCCTTCGTGAGCTGAGAAATGCTCTTATAGAGTAGTAGGATTAGCTGCCCTCTGCATTGTTTTTTTTAACCTTACTTAAAAACATGATAGTTCATTGTGCAGCTGTATTGCTGCTATAGATCTATATTTTTTCATAATCAGAAAAATATTCTGATTTATTCTTTGATTGGAATTTTAATTTCATAATTGGATGAGTATTCAGATATATTCTTTATTTGAGATGTAAATATTAATATTTATATAATATTAAATAACCTGTGAAACTTTCATTAAATTTTTAAAAGTTTTTTTTTTTTGAGATATTTGCATTTTTGCTCAACTTCCTTAAATTTTAAACAGGAGTGTATATATATATGGAGTATATATGGTATTTATAAACAAATTTCCTTGTTTAAAATGATTCAATTCCATTTCAGGCTTTTTCTCTTTATGAAGATGAAATTTCTGATAGCAAAGCTCAGCTAGCAGCTATAACTTTAATAATTGCTACAGTCGAGCAAATGTCATGCTTTAGTGAAGAAAACCATGAACCTTTGAGAACTAAGTGTGCTCTTGCTACATCAAAACTGTTGAAAAAACCTGATCAGTGTAGAGGAGTAGCAGTATGCTCCCATCTCTTCTGGTCAGGAAAAAACCAAGCTACAGCAGGGCAGGAGGTAATTTTATCAGTTTGCAGATGTAAAATCTTGTTTTTTTTTTATTGCACTTGTGAGTAATGAATGCTTTTTTCTCAAAAAAAAAATGTTTCATTTCAGTATAATTTTTTTGTTTTAAATGGGGATTTTATCAGAACATTTTTAAGCTAGTTGAAAAATTATTAGCTAAGTTGAAATTGATTCACACTGCTTAACAAATGTATCAAGTTCTCTTATCTGCTGAGCTATTAGCTGCCAATTGAAGTTCAACAAACAGCTATATAGAAAGCTAATTTATAGGCACCATATGCTATACACATTAGTGTGCAAGAAAAGAGCACACTTCATGTTATAAGGGAAGAGGTTATGTTCATTGTTAATTTCTAATTCAGTATTATATATGGTAAGTCTTTATTATATCTACAAGCTATGCTCTCTTGATGTAAGATCAAGTCTTTTAGGATGGCAGAAACAAGTTTTTATTATTCAGGTTGAATATAAAAATATTCCATACTGTGTAAACTTTTAAAACAAAAATATTTAATGCAGTGTAAATCTGTAAAACATAAAAATATTCAACATATGTAAATGGTAGCTAGGCATACATAAGAAATATAACAGTATACAGATCTGCTGTGATGATGTATAGCATCTAAAGTCTGACAGCTTCTTGTGGTGCAAGTCCTTAGTATCTTTCAAAGGAGATATTCTTTTCTGGATGGGAAGGCTGCTATATCATGTGGCCTATTGAACTAGTGATCTGTTACCACTTTTGTCTTTTATTCTGTTGAGGAGTGGTCATTTTTACAGGCTAGGTGCTGACCATTTGAACTTACTGGACTTCCTAATGATTTTGAGCATGATTACAGATCTTGAACTTGCTGCACTGATGGGATTCTGTGGAGGGAAATTCTACTGATGTGTTTCCTATCTGTGGTTGCCAGCCTCAGTTGTACAGATTCATAATATATTTTATATTGACTGGTAGCTGATGTTTTATTTAGCCATACTTCTCTCAATAAACCTAGTTCCTTGAAATAAACTGCTATCCAGTTTCCACTGCTACATGGAATGTATGGACTAAGGATTGTCATATTACAATCACATGAAAAAATGGGAAACACACATTTCAGCCTAAAACTAGAAGAATAACCTATCATTCATAGTTTAAACAAAGGTTTTATCAGATTACATACAAAATATAATTTCACTCTTAACCTGTACAGGCTACTATCAAATAAGGCCAGAGTTCATAAAGGATTTACCGACCCCAGGCATCTGCTTCCTTCACTTCATTGTCATCTGGTGCAGTCGGTGTCTGTTGTCAGTCCTCCCTCTGGCTGTTACTGATGCTTTGTTGTGGGGCTAGGCTTTCTGCAGCCACTCATCCTTCACTGTGCAGTTCACTGCATCCTGTATTGTGATGCACAGATGCACTTATGAGCTTACACATTATTTACAATTAGTTTTACACCTCTAACTGGTTTTGATGACTTTTTGCCATCTTCAGAGGGTGTTACATCTTCTTCTGGGTGTGTTGTAGGGATTAGCAACTAACATTAACCCCTCACAATGTAGCATCAGTAACAACCAGTGAAAGGGCCAACGATGGACCCTGACCGCACCAGATGCCAATAGAGCGACGGAATCAGATGCCCTAAGTTGATAGATCCTTTATGAACTCTAGCATTATTTGAATGGTAGTCTGTACAGGTTAAGGGTGAAATTATATTTTATACAGAATAAATATCGCCTTTGTCAGATGTGGGATGCTCAGTTTCAAAAGGAACAAGCTTTTCATTTTCCACTTTTAACACCCTCTGACAGAAAATTCATAGTAATTACTGGGAAAATGCAAATGGTAATATTTTATTAATAACAATATGACAACAATAAAAAATTCTTTTATCTCCTTAAAACGAAAAGGTTTTCTTTTACCTACCCCTTGGGGATAATGCAGTAAATATTTGCTGCCAATGCAAACCTGTTGACACACTCTACCACCAAATTTTAAATTTCTTGCATAAATTAATTGTTTGGAATATTCATGAAACATTTTGCCATTTTCAAAATGTTTCCACTGTTAGAGGTCACTATTTTAAAAGCAACTAGAAGATTCAGAAAATGTGAATTCTAATATTTACTCAATACCCATCTAAAACAATTATTTTTTTTTCTAAAAACAGAAAAGTGAAATTTCTACAGATAAACAGACAGACAGATGACAAAGCATTTGCATGTTTTTTTTGGAAATTAGCTATTGTAGTGGGTAAGAGAGGGCAATTTCTCTCAGACATTATTCACTCAGAGTTGTTTTTATTGAAAATGCTTGGTGTATACGTTATGTTATATATACTCTGCATGCTAGGCTAAACCAAGAGTCTCGGTCTTGTCTTCATCTTCAGAAATTGACCTTTTTACCACATGTCATCTCAGATCCAAGTGCACATGAGCATTGAATGTTATCAAGGCCCTCTCCTCTCTGTCTCCTGGAGAATAGACTGATGTTCTTTGCTCCACTTGTACTGTGTGCTTGTCCACTCAAAATTACTGCAGATCTCAGGTTTACAATTTTGCCTGGGATTTGATCGTGAAGGTGCTGGACCTTTTCCACCATCAGGACCTCAGTGTGTGCACAGGGGCCTTCCATACCTCACCAGTCTAGAGTCTACATTGAGGCTATGAACTTTATTTCTTTCCCATCAGCAGTTGTCTCTACAATATGCTTCTAAATTGCAATCACTGTTTGGCCATCCCACTTAGAGCTGCATTTTTCAAGGTGGAAACGTTTCACATCTATTATTCTATTAACATTCACCCTTTCAGCTTGCTTGTCGGAGGCTGCCTCATATATGAGCAGCAGTATAAATAGCAATTGTATTGGCATTGCAAAAGTATTGGCAACTCTTTGCGAGCCACTGTGCTGCACACCTGAGCATATTGCATGTCATTACAGGTGGCATGAAGTCTGGGGATATGGAGGAAATGGCTATGGTTTGCTGTGATAATATCATAATAGACCAGATCCTACTGCAGTGTGCATCTTCACAATATTCTTTTCATCCTGCTGCATCCTCACAGCAGAGTTGCTCACTATGTCTTGCCTTAGATCACATAGCAGCTAAAGAACTTTGTTAGTGTGATCTTTACACTGATTCACCTAACTTGCTTGAGGTTCTGATCTTGGTGAGGCCTTGACCTCACCCTGTGCATTCTGAGATTTGCCAACTTCTCCATCATCTGTCTGCCACCTCCACTATCCTCTTCTGTAGGGTTCCTGGACATGTCTGCATCTGGGGACTTCTGCACTTAGCAGATGTTGCTGCCAAGTCAGCCATGCCCTTTTCCAGATCTGTTTCTGGTTCCATATTTGGAATTCTGGCAGCATTTTTCCATCGAGAGTTGGGAACAATGGAAAAGATCTTTGTTGGAACAGATCAATAAACTCTCTGAGATCAAGTCTATTGTGAAAATGTGGTAGTCAAGTTTTGCAGGAATTGCAAGGAGGAAGTTGTACTTGCATCTCCACATAGGTTGTAGATTTTTAACACATTCCTTTCTTCATGTGGACAATGAACCTACATGTGAGTTTTGTGACATATTTTAACCATTCTTCATATTTTAATCAAATGTATAGATTTTTAATTGTGAATGAAGTAGTTATTTTATATCTCATCACTTGATATCCAAGCTCTTTACACTTGGAGCACCAGTTTCAGCACCAGTTTTTGCTTTTTTTTTTTTAAGTTTTCTGAGTTATCTTATTGGTATTTAATATTTTATCTTTTGCATTTCGTGTTTTACACTTGTTAATGCTTTTTGCACAGGTTTTTTACACCCATTGTTGATTTTGGCTTTTGCAGTCATTGGTTCTTTATTACAATCTATACAATCTAGTTTTTTTTTACCTTTGTTATTGTTTTACAATTTTATTTCTTTAGTGTTTTATTTTAAATTTGGTTGTCTGTTACTTGTCTTTTGCCCCCCCCCCCTTTTTTTTCTACCTCATTTGGTGCATTATTGCTGAGTTGCTAATTCATCATAAAGCCCTAACCAGCCAACCAACATGCTACAGGCAAGATGTCCACATGCAAGCGATAAGAGCAGATTTTGTTTCTTCCATTTCATTTATTTATTTGAATTGGGTAAGGATCCAGAAAAATTTTGTGTGCAAACCAGCTCACTTGGATTGAAAAAAAAATGTCCTGTTCATTGTCCACATGAACAAAGGAATGTGTTAAAAATCTACAACCTATGTGGAGATAGCAAGTACAACTTTCTCCTTGCAATTCTTGTAAAACTTGACTACCACATTTTCACAACAGACTTGATCTCAAAGAGTTTATTGATCTGTTCCAACAAAGATCTTTTCCATTGTGCCCAACACTAGATGGAAAAATGCTGTCAGAATTCCAAATATGGAACCAGAAACAGATCCAGAAAAGGGCATGGCTGACTTGGCAGCAACATCTGCTAAGTGCAGAAGTCCCCAGATGCAGACATGTCCAGAGCTTAAAAGCTTGTAGAAATCAGTTTAGCATTGCTTCTGGTGTTCAAGGTCATTTTGTCTCCTTTCCTCTTTAGTTCGGTTATTGATTTTGTTATGCGAAATTCACTGCAAGGGAAAATTTTGGGCTTAAATGGTGTGGAGATATTAAAATTTCTGATTTAGATTATGCTGATGATTTAGCCCTTTTGGCAAATGATGATGAGATGAAGTCTTTCATTTGAGCTGTTGGTGAGACTGATAGTAGATTTGGTGATAAACAGAGAGGAATCTGAAGGGAGGAAAAATGGCAAAAATACACTGTGGTTCAATTAATATGAGTAGTTCCACTCTTGGTGCAGGTGTCTAAGTTTAATTATCTTGGGAGATAATTAAACTTAGTGAGGTGACAGATATTGGTAGGGTGACAGATATTGGTGATGTGTGGCATGAGATTAACAGAAGAATAGGGATTGCTACCGAGACTTTAAAGGAGCTATGGAGAGAGTGGAAGAAATAGGTGTATACACCTAAAGACTAACATTAGACTGCATGATATTTGGTTCTTTCTATAATTAGGTATGGTAGTGAAACTTGGACCTTTTGTAAACAAGAGGAAACTTGATATTTTTGATTTTAGATGCTTATGCAGTATCTTTGGCATTAGATGGTTGAACTTTATAAGTAATGATGAGATTAGGCAAAGTAGTCCACAACCTCCTTTGAACAGCATATTGTGCAGAGACTTCATTGGTTTGGCATGTTGCCCGTATGGATAATTATAGATTGGTGAATAGGGTTGCGAACAGTGTGCCTAAAGGCCTCAGAAAGAGGAGGTGACCTAGGATGCAGTGGGCAGACAATGTCAAACAGGACCTTGTTAGAATTGGTTTACAGTGACGAGATGCAACAGATGTAGTTCAGGACAGATTTGTTTGGTGAACTGAGTGCATAATCTGGTTGGACCTCTGTATCCCATGGCTGTTTGAGGATGATGTGTGCAAAATTAATCAGTATCTGAAAATAAAATATTTGAGAAAAAAGATAAACTAGTTTTGTTTTAATATATGGTTTTTATAGAGGCATGCAATAAAAAATAAAGGCAATGAAAATAAATATTTATTGAAAAAAAAATGGACAAAAATGATTATAATGCTTACCAATACAAAGGCTATTTGTTTATGAATAAGAAAAAAATATTTTTTTCATGGTACTCTACTTTGACAAAAGTCAAGGCTTTTCAATAATCAAATAAACAAGTCAATGTTAGAATTAAAAGTGGTAGCTATATACCAAAGGAAAGAACATTTAATTGGGGTTAAGCATATAATGAAAAATTTTCAAAAATACATGCAAGTAAAATTTTATAAGCATTTTTTTTTTCAGAAAATTATATTTTTGCATTTCAAATTCAGTAAGAAATTTAAAAAGAATTATTTTTGCCTTATTTTTTTTTAAGTATTTCAGGACCTTAATATATATATATATTTCGTAATATTTTTATCATTATATAAATCTTTAATTTGTTTAATTTTTACAAAATTATTTCGCCATTTATGCAAACAATGTACAATGGCAATTTTTTACCGATTGGCAAACTCTAAGACTAAGGTAAAAAATTTATTTTGCTTTAAAGCAAGATTATTTAAATAAAAACTGAAAAATAAATAACTAAAAATAGAAAAAGAGTTGTGAAGAAATCATATAAAAATATTTCAAAGCAAATATAGTTTAAATTGAAGATATATTTTTGATATATTTAATGAAAGTTAAGGAAGATATCACTCTGAAGTTAATGTCGATCAATTTTAGAGGAAAAAATGTCTTCAGCCGGGTGTGATACAAACCCACGAAAATAAATAATAAACAATTTTACAATCAGAATGTATTTACCATCTTCATGACATGATTGTCATTGTTTCTTGAGGCTGAAAGCAGCTCAGACAAATACCTTCTTGAGACATGGAGAATTGTGTACTGGTGGTAGAAAGTTAATAGCATTAATGAGAGGAGATCTTGATTGGCAGCCAGTAGCTCAGTGGTCCAGAGCACCTGGCTTGTTATCAGGAGGTCATGGATTCATATCCCATCTAGCTCAAGACAATTTTTCCTCTAAAATTGATAAACGTTAACTTCTGAGTGATATCTTCCTTAGCAAATATAGTTTATTTTCACCTCTGTAATTTGAGATCTGACCCAGATCAATTTGCATTATATACTGACTACTACAGAAAAGTGGAGCTTTATGAAAATGGCAAAAACGTAGAAAATATAAATTCTAAATGCTAGTTATGAAATTACTTCAATTTAATCAAAATTAATACTAAAATGTCCTATCATTTAAAAATCGATTTTTTTGTTATAATGTCCTGATCCGATGTCTCCTAAGTATCTACCATTTTAAGTCATATACGCCTAATGATTTACTTTTTGTTCATATCAAATAATTCTTTACAATTGCAGTATACATTTGAGAAGCAATATAAATAAGTTTAGAAGTAATTAAAATTGTTATCACCATTCAGAATCTGAGAAATGTCAGAATTGATATGAATCACTCTGAGTCAATGAGATATTGTACTTTGGGAAAAAATATACGATTTTCCAGTTGACCTTGATAATATCCATTATGATTAATAGCCATATGTGATAAAGTATTTGGCCATCGCTAATTTATCCTTTAAAAGCTATATTTCATCAACAAAAGAAAACTCAAAAACATTTCAGTCCAATTTTTCCCTTGAAGTGAATTTTGCATAATGTAATCAATAACCAAACTAAAGAGAAAAGGAGACAAATGCACCCTTGTCGAAGACCAGAAGCAATGCTAAACCAATTGCTACAAGCCTTACCAACTCTCACACACAACTCAGTGTTATTATAGAGAGCTTTCATTACATTATGTTAACTAACTTGTCAGGTATACCATATGATCTCACAATCAACCACAAATTATGACAACAGAGTCGAAAACCTTCTTGAAATCAATAAAGCTAGCAACCAAAGGTTTCTGAAACTCTAAACATTTCTCAAGAATCTGCCTAAGTGAAAATATCTGATCCACACATCCCCTACCACTTGGGAATCCACATTGCTCATCACGCAATTGACTGTCAACCAGATTCTTAATTCTATTAAGCACAATCATGGAAAGAACTTTTCCTGGAACAGAGAGTAGGGTGATACCCCTATAGTTATCACAAGAACTGCGATCACCTTTTTTGAAAATAGGGATAACAATAGCTTTGGTAAAATCCTTAGGAACCATGCCTTTATCATAAAAGATATTCAGAATTTCAGTCATCCAAGTGGTAACCGAAACATTCCCAGCTCTAAGCATTTTTGTAGTAATTTCATCTACCCCTGGGGATTTATGTAGTTTAAATTTAGATATAGCCAAAATTACTTCAGCTTGTGTTATATGACCAACATTAAAGCCACCAATGCATCTATCATCATTGCAAACAATGGGAGTAGAACTAACCACATTGTTTGGAACATCACTGAAATGCTCAGCCCACCTAGCCATGACAGAATCCTCACCTTCTAAAATCTTATCTTGTTTATCCTTCAATCCCTGTATACCTGTCCGTTTTCTACCACACAAAACATTAACCATCTGGTATAGCTCTCTGCTGTTGTGCTGTCTAACTGCTTCCTCAGCTCTATCAGCCAAGCCATCAATACAAAGATTGTTATCAGCAGCTAACTGATCCTTTGCACATATATAAAGCTCTCTGTAATGTTTTCTATTAGGACTAGTTGGGTATTGATTAAGGACATTCATGCATTTCCTTCTTTCTGAAATGAACTCAAGTGCCTTATCACTCAAATAATTCTGCCTCTTCTGCACCTTTTTTCCTAAAACAATACTCTTAGTATCCACAAAAGCCTGTTTAAAATGATCCCATTCTTCCTCAACTTCAGTAGTAAGCATACCATGACTGTCATAATGATTAAGTAACCTATCATGGTAAGCTTTGGCTATAACTGGGTCTTTCAGAGCTTCAGTATTAAAAGTAAAATTTTTAACCCCAGCACAACACTTTTTAAGTTTAAGTTGCAAGACACTTTTAACAAGGTAATGGTCAGATCCAATTTCAGCTCCCCTATGTGACCTGGTATTTCTAACAGAACTAGCCCATTTGCTGTTAATTAATAAATAATCAATCATATTCTTATGCAGCCCATCAGGTGAAACCCATGTGTACTTATGTATGTCGCGGTGTTTCTAATAAGTGTTAGTTATTCTGAAACCATTGAGTTTACTTACCTGTAGGAGATGCTGCCCATTGCCATTGCAGCTACCAATACCAAAAGGGCCTATCACCCCTCCCCAAGGGTCAGAGTCAGTCCAACTTTGGCATTGAAGTCATCAAGAACAAGGGTAATATCTCCTTTCTTGACAGAATTCAAAATATCCTGTAGTTGTCTGCAAAACTTATCCTTCTCATCTTCATCGTCATTCTCAGTGGGTGCATAAAGTAGAAAATAATCAAGTCTTTAATGATTGTCTGAAATTTTGCTGTAAGAAACCTTTCATTAATGCACTCATATCCTAGAAGAACATCACTAGCATGTCTGCTGAGAAGCAGACCCACGCATCGGTGATGCTTATTGTCGTCCCTCCCTGAAAAGAGAAATTTAAGATAATTTTTAAGAATCTGATCTTTATCTGTCCATCTGGTCTCTTGGAAGCCGAGAATATCTAAATTATAATGGTGGAATTCTTGTGTGAGGACATCAAGAGAAAAAGCTCTGTGCAGAGTCCTCACATTCCAAATACCTATGGAGAGAAAATGGTTAGTGGGATGTTTAAAGAAACTATGTTTATTGAGAGAGGAAATGGTGACAATATCAAACAGCCCCCTAATCGCAGACATGGGGCAAAGACCTGTTCCCCCACCACTAAAGGCTGAAGCCATCTACACTGGAAGACTTCCTCCAATGTAGAATTTGACGATGCCAATAGAAGCAAAGAGTTCAGGTGCCTGTGATGACCTCTGCTCAGGATTATCCACCAGCTGATAAACATGTCCTGTGAATTTATTCACTTGGGACTGTCAACCCATAAACAAACAGAAAACACAGCGGAAGATTTTCCCTCCACAGAAGCCCACCAGTGCAGCAAATTCAGGATCTATAATCAAGCTGAGAGTCTTATTCCAGTCCGGTTAATGTATATGGTCAGCACTAGGACCCTGTGTGGTTGACCACTCCTCAGCAGGGTAGGAAAAAAAAAAGTAGTCATAGTTGTCCAGATCAGTAGACCACACTAATCTGGCAGCCCTCCCCTTCCATTTACTTCCACAAGAGAGTATCTCTTTTGAAAGGTACTAACGGTCTGCACCATGAGAAAGCAGGGTTGGACATTAGGTGCTATGCCTTGCCGGTTCTTTGTATCATCACAGGGTATTGGTGCATAGGTCTCCTTCCAGTGACTACGGGGCGGGGATGGCTCAGTCAGTAGCGCGCCAGGCTCGTAATCTGTAGTTCCCAGGTTCGAGTCCCAGCTGGGTCAGCGTTGAGATTTATCTCCGCAAAATTCCCCGTCCTGCCCGCGGTCAGTAGGGGACACCGATGGGCTTGGAAAGGCCGCCGTCCGTCGGATGGGACGTTAAGCCATGGCCCCTTGTGCGGGAGAGACATACCCTGTGCACGTTAAAGAACACGCTGGATGGCCTTGACGGGAGGCTACCATCTGTCTCCCAACAGCTGTTCCAGTGGATCCCCTCCCCCAACCTTCTCTGAGCCTTCGGGGTCCATGTGACCTGGCCATTTAGCCCATGGTGTGCAAAAAAGTGCCGCTCAGAGGTAAAACAACCCAACCCAGTGACTACCTAACTACCATTTTAAGTCAGTTTAAATTTAATTACTGTGTAACATTGTAATGTTGTTAAAAAAAAGCTGAGATATTTAGCTGCTTTTATTAATTTCTACAATGGGCTAAATGGTACTATTTTTGAACTATTTCTTGTTTGTTAGTGTAAAAAAACTTGCTTGTTTACTAAATTTTATCACAAAAAACAGGATATTTTTGTAGAAATTAATAAAACTAGATCTAAATGTAAAACAGCAGCTATGGAGAATGCATAATCAGGACTGTGCTAATAGCAGTTTGAAAAGAGGGAGCTCTGAAATGTCTATTTTGCATATACATAAATAAAAAAGTTAGTTCAAACTATATTTTTTTTAATAAAAATTTTTTATGGTACTAAAGACCGAGTTTATTGTTCAATGGAATATATGCAGGCTTCGTGAATCTGATTTTATAGGTCATAACAGGATAAGGTTTAATCTTAATGAACAAAAATTTTAATGGTACTCCGCTAAGTTCCAACTAAATTAAATGGAAAATGTAATTATAATCTATTTGCAAATGTGTTATGTAACACTGATGAACCACCACTCCCATCAGCATGGAACTTGCTGCTGTGAGGCTGCCAGTCTCATTTACATGCACATTTCATTTCTTCTGATAACACCATTTAAACAATCTCACTTCTCATTCTTGCGCACTTGACAAAGCTCACAAGAGATCAGTGAAATGTGTTGCACTTCACCATTTAAACTATCTCACTTCTCATTATTGTACTCTTGACAAAGCTGACAAAAGATCAGTGGAACACATTGCACTTAACTTCATCTTTTACACTTTTAACTCTTAAGTTGAAATGCAGTCTTTCAATTTCAGTTGAAATGTACATAGTTTAAATGTTGATATAATGGGTTCAGTTGGGAAAGTGACCATTACTTTGTAGCACTGAAATTCATATAGTGTCAGCTAGTGTCATATTAGATAGCAAATATAAATGATATCACTATCTACTAAGTGAATAATAAGGTATGTAATAGATCTAACATTTAAGAGGCTATCTTGTAAATGGACTGAAGTGAGCCCATTTGATGACACTGGAAATACAACCTGCTAGAGTTAACATCAGCAGACTGCAGTGGAAGGTAACAACTGGTGTGCCATCGAACATCAACAGGACGTTCCTTCAGAAAGCTATAAACAGGCCGAGGCCAGATACTCTATCTCAGCATCATCACTGGACATGGTGTTGCCAATGTAACTCAACAGCAAGTGATAGGTATTGGATGTAATGCCAAAATGGGCACCTGCTTTGTGTAATTATAAAGGTAAACAGCCTGCCTCTTTTAGTTGTAAGATTGTAGATCTATGGGCTGAAACTCTTTGGTCAGAGTAGTTGATATTTTACATTTGTTATAATTACAAGGCTAGTAACAACATATTTGAGCTATCTATTTTATCAATGTTCTTTGTTAATGTGAAGTAGACTGAAGTAAACATACAATTGCTATGTTAGTGTCATACTAGATATATAATAGTTAAAAATATGTAAATGCAGCTGTCCTCTGTTTGAAACTTTGACCCCCTCATATCATGTGGTATATCCCTTGATACATATTCTGTGTTAACTGTTGAAACTATTTAATTAGACAGTATTTAATTAGACAGTGTCCATTATGACTTGTTTTACCATCTGTAACCACCGAGTAAGGATTGGCTGCTCCAATTTTTTAATTTTATCTCGAGAAGCAGTTTCCAGACTACTGGTGGGAGGCTGTCATCCTGGCCTTCTATAAGCAATGAAAGATCCCAAGATTCCTTCTAATTATTATCCCAGTCCTGTGACAAACTGTGTGTGCAAGGTGTTGAAAAGAATGGTGAATACAGACTTGTCTGATATTTAGAACACCACAACCTTCTTTCCAACACCCATTTTGGCTTTGCAGGCAACAATACCACCTGAAAGGCTTCGAAATTGCAATCACAAATTCCTTTTTACAGAGCACACATGGTGTCAATATTCTTCGACATCAGAAAAGTGTACAACACTGATGGGTGATTAGGCATTCACGGCCTTCATACCTTCGACCTGAGAGTCACACATGCTGACCTTCATTTCAAACTTTTTAGCTTTTCTTTTCCTGACTGTGTCAGCAACACTCTGTTCCGGACATTACCCCAAGAACAAAGGGTACCACATGGCTACATCTTTAGTATTACTAGACAATTTCCTCTCAATGTAGGCTATGCACTCAGTGTTGATGATTTTAGCTTTTTTTTGTCTTTCAACATGAGAGTCCTTGAAAGACAACTGCAAACTACCTTCAGCTATCTCTCGGTTTGGACGACGATCAACAGGTATCAGTTCTCCCCCCCCCCCCCCCCGCAGAACACCACCTATGTGCACTTTTACTGCAGCATAATCTTTGTCTGGACCCCATACTGCAGCTCAGAGATACCATCATTTCAGTTGTGGCAAAGACCATGTTTCTCATCTTCGACTGGCAATTGCCCTTTTTGCCACACATCCATCATCTCTGGTCAAACTTCAAATGGGCATTGAACATCATCAAATTCCTCTTCTCTCTATCCTGGGGAGTGGATTGATGTTCTTTGCTTCTGTATGCACTTGTCCTGTCGAAAACTGGACTACAGATCACAGTTGTACAATTGTCACAGTGATTCAGTGGTGAAAGCATTGGACCCTTTCTGTTACCAGGCCCTCTGCGTTTTCACAAGGGCTTTTTGGATCTTACCAGTCCAGAGTCTTTAGTTTAAGACTGTTGAACCTTCTTTATCTGTTTGCGGTCAGTAGTTGTTTCTAAAGTATGTATCTAAAATATGATCTCTGCCTGGTCATCCCATCTGGGACTACGTTATCAGTTGTAAATGTGTAATGCTTTACATTAATCACCCAACTGTGATTTGTCCTTTTGGTTTGCTAGCCACCATCGTCACCTAGTCTTCACAGATGGCTCAAATTCCGCCATGCATACGGAATCATCTATGGTCTGCTGTGATACTATCATTGAGATCAGATCCCACTGCATTGTTCAATCTTCACTGCAGAGTTGCATTCTATCAGCCTTGCCTTGACCATGTAGTAGCTAGGTGTCATTGTTGGTGTGTTCTTTACACCTACTCACTTAGGGTGGGGGTAGCTTAGCCGGGAGCATGCCAAGCTTGTAATCTGCAGTTTCCAGGTTTGAGTTCCACCTGAGCCAGTGTTGAGATTTATATCCTCTAAACTCCTCCACCCTGCCCACGGTCAGTAGGTCACACTGATGGGCTTGAAAAGGCCACCATCTGTTGTATGTGACACGCTGGATGACCTTGACGGGAGGCTACCATCTGTCTCCCAACAAATGCCCAGTGGGTCCACTCTCCCAACCTTTTCTGAGCCCTTGGGGTCCTTGTGACATGGAAATTTAGCCCATTGTGTACAAAAAAGTGCCGCTCAGAGGTAAAACAGCCCAACCCAACCTATTCACTTAGCTTGCATCTTGGTGAGACCTAGGCTTCACATTGTTCTTTCTAAGATCCTCCAGCAGTTCTATCATCTGGCAGCCACTCCTATCATTCTCTTCTGTAGGGTTGACTAGCTGTGTATGCAAGGTGTTGGAAAGAATGGTGAATACCAGGCTGGCCCAATATTTGGAACACCACGGCATTATTTCCAACATCCAGTGTGGCTTTCTCAGGCAACCATCTACCTTAGACCACCAGATCTGCCTTGAATCAGTGATCAGTAATTCGTTTTTATGCAGAGAGCACTTGGTGTCAGTTTTCTTCGACACCAAAAAGCATAAGACATGGCTTGGAGATTCAGCATTTTTCATGACTTCCATGCTTTTGACTTGAGAGGTTACATGCTAATGTTCATCTCTAACATTTTATCATCACATTCTTTTTATGTCCGTGTTAGCAACACTCTGTTACTGCCTTACTCCCAAGAACAGGAAGTACCACTAGGTTGCACCCCAAGTATTACAATTTTCGCTGTCAAGATTAATTCTATTACTAGACAACTTCCTCCAACCATAGGCAATGCCCTCTATGTTGATGATTTTAGCACCTTTTACTCGTCATCCAGTATGAGGGTCATTGAAAGACAACTGCAAATTGCCCTGAAGAATCTTTCAGTTTGGACAATGGCCAACACGTTTTTGATTCTCCTCACAGAAGATCACTTGTGTGCACTTTTACCACAAGCATAATCTTCATCTGGATCCCGAGCTATGACTCAGAGGTAACATCATTCCAGTTGTGGCAGAGACCAAGTTTCTCAGTCTCATCTTCGATCAGAAATTGACCTTTTTACCACACATCATCTCAGTTCCAAGTGCACATGGGCATTGAACATTGTCAGGGTCCTCTCCTGGGGAGCAGATCAATGTTTTTTGCTCTTCTTGTACTATGCACTTGTCCTGTTGAAACTGGACTGTGGATCCCAGATATACAGCTCTGCCCAGGATTTGGTGGTGAAGGTACTGGTCTCCTTCCATCATCAGGCCCTCCGTGTTTCCACAAAGGTCTTTGGCACCTCACCGGTCCAGAGCCTCTATGTTGAGGCCAACAAACCATCTTTGTCCCTACAATATGCATCTAAATTGCAATCCTTGCCAGGCCATACCCTTGAGACTGCATTTTCAGTCCCAAGTGGGAAATACTTTACACTAATCACGATTGTCATTTGTCCTTTTGGTTTACGTGTCTGAGGCTACCTCAAGGGCCTGGACATCAGTCTTGTTAGCATCGCACAATCAATCCAAGTCACTTCCACCATGGCTCGCTGTTTCCCCTTCCTGTGATTTTTCCCTTTGCAGGAGAGGGAAGGTATTTACACCCAACAGTGTGTATTGGCAACTCTTTGCCAGCCACCATACTGAGTACCTGACTTCTTGCCTGTCTTTGCAGATTGCTCAAAATCTGGTATGTCAGTGTGATCAGCCATGGCTGTGATGTAATCATTGCAGACCAGATCCCCCAACAATGTTCCATCTTCACTGCAGAGTTGCACACTATCTCCCTCTCCTTGGAGGTCCCACATGGCAACTAAGCATCATTGTTGGTGTGTGATTTACACCGACTCATTTAGCTTGCTACAGGCTTTGATCTCCATGAGATCCCTCTCACCCTTCTCTCCAAGATCTGTCAGCAGCTATATCACCTGGCAGCCACAATGACCATTCTTTTCACTGGTGCCCAGTCATGTCGGCATCAGGGGCAATGACTTGGCAGATTTGCTTCCAAGTTCGCATGTCCCTGTTCAGCTCTCCATTGCTGGTTCCATATCTGGATTTTGGGCAGTGTTTTACCATTGAGCTTCAGGTACAGTAGCCGAGGTCTTGGTTGGAACAGCTTACGAACAAGCTGTTAGAGATCAAACTTATTATCAAATCATTGCAGTCATGTTTTCACAGGAATTTGTACTTTGCTTGGCTCTGCTTAGGTCACTCATTTATTACTCATTCTTTTCCTCTACAAGTGGACGATGAACCGAAGTGCAAGTTTTGTGACACCATTTTATCTGTTAAACATATTTTAATTGGATGACCATATTTTAACTTTGAATGACATTTGTATTTTAGCTTCCATGATTTTATGTCTGAGCCTCTTACACTCAGGCATATTTTATCTGATCATTGCATTTTACCACCTGTTTTTTGCTTTTTGAGATACACTGGATATTTTAATGGGCTTAGATTTGACATATTTTTTTTTATATATATAACCTGGGTTGGTTTTATTTTGTGATTCTACATTTATCATTGTTTATTGCTTTACATCTTGTCCTTTTGTCATTATTTTAAATTTTGGTTCCAGGCTTTCATTTTTTTTTATCTTTTTTTATCATTTGTTTGGAACATTATGGTCTGAGTTGCCCATGTGCCATTAAACAACCAACCAACTTTGATGGGGCCACCCCATGTGCCCTTGAAGAGTTAACTGTGACAGAAGAAAATGATATTATTTTGATTCTCTACAAATTTAACATAAATATAACCATGCAGTAAATATCCCACCCTATACTAAGAATGGACAATATAAATAATGCCCTCAGTGCTAAATTAATGGAAAGCCATATTCGAGGCCTCGTAACCATGAAAATAAGAGGAAATAACCCTTTATTAGTTTTTTTTTTTAAATTAAAAACCATACTATCCCTCTTCGGAAGGTCCTTAGTTTGTGTCTGGGAGATGAATGGATAATTTTTTCACACTTGTCTAGTCTGATTAAAATTGCTTCTATGAGTTTCTTCTGTGATGAAGTCTGCTGTATTCAGAGTATCAGGTTATGAGTAACATCTGGTAAGTATAAAGGCTTGTTGCATAAAAATAATTAAGCTCAATGTAAAATTCCATTAAAAAACTCATGGTAATGCCCCCCAACCATATGAACTACCTGGAAAAGAAAGCCTACCACCACTTCACATAACCTTACTTAGGCAAGGGTGAAACTGTCACTGCCTTAGGTCAATTGGTAGAGCAACTGGTGTGTAACCAGGGGATCCTAACTGCTAGTCTGGGAGGCAGATAGTGTGGTACATTAGTGTTATTTTATTCTAATGGATAACTGTTTTTTTTTCTATTTCTTATAGAATTTGTAATTGTCAAGGTGTTAATTTTGTAAATTTTTGTATTTGTCATCAAGAAATAAAATATTATTATTAAAAATTCTTTCATATCTTACATTATAGATGCGTGATGCAAAAAAAGTAGTTGATTATTTGAAAAAAGGCATTCGAACTGCAACACAGTGTATGGATTCAAGTGTTCAAGTTCAGCTGTTTGTGGAACTGTTGAATCATTATGTTTATTTTTATGAGAAATCTAATGAACAAGTATGTATTTTATTTATTGACTATCAAAATAATGTGTACTTACAAGATTCTTAATTGCTGATCTGTTAACTAATTACACTGCTGGCCATGAAAAGTGCAACACCAGGGAAGACAAGAGATATCAAAGCCATATTTAGTGAATACATAGTTTATGTTACAAGGATCAAATGATTATAAATACAACTCGGTTAGACTTGTGGAATACAAAAAAATCAGTATCTTGTGTAGCCACCATGAGCGGGAATAACCGATGCTACATGGCCTGGCATTGAGAGGATGAGGTGTCAGATATGTGTTTGGGAAATGTCAGTCCATGCAGTTTTGATACATAGCCAAAGTTCATCTGTTGTAGCAACCACTGGTGTCTGGTATGCTAGTTGTTGTGAGATCATGGACCAGACATGTTCAATTGGGGACAGATCTGGTGAACAATCAGGTCAAGGCAGAAGTGTCACATGGTGGCTATCCAGGAATTGTTGGACGATGCATGCCACATGTGGTTGGGCATTGTCCTGTTGGTAAATGGCACCAGAGAGCCCCTGAAGATAAGGTACAACCACAGGCTCCAACACTTCAGTGATGTAACACTGGCTGTTGAAAGTACCGGTAATGCATATGAGGCACATTAGTGAGTGGAGTCCAATGGCACCCCATACCATAACACCTGGGGCCAGACTTGTATGGCACTGCGTCATGCTTGTCTCACTGAGCCTGTCACCCCAGTACCACCAGATATGGATTTGTACATCATTGTGCTGCATACTGAAGCGTGATTTGTCTGAAAAGACAATGTAATGCCATTCGCACATTCATCTGCAATGTTCTTGGCACCATTGCAGTCGTATATGCCTGTGTTGCAGAGTCAATGGCAAAGATGCCCCGATGCTGCAGACGACATCAAACCGTATGTGCGGACACTGGTTGATATGCAACACATCCTAACTGTTGAACTAAGGTGTTTGATGTGGCTGTATGATCATTCATAACCATGTGCACAAGAATGTCTGTCCTCTCGTTCGTTTGTGTGACAGGGCCGTTGAGATCCCTCACATAGGTGAGTTCATCCCTCCTCTACCCACTGATGCCATATTCTCATCACTGTGATAGTATTGCATCTTAACACTAGCACTGATGTCTCGGTATGATAATCCGCCTTCCTGTAATCCCACAATTCTGTATCTTATACAAGCAAAATATATATATCTAAAGTTTTATTCTCCTAAAGATTCCTTCACCAATGTCTATGGATCACAAACACATACATAGAAAAAACATTTACGGAAAAAACGTTTTATACTTTTTCAAATGAGGTAAGTCTCACTTCATCTTGCTTCTCATTCTTCTATCATCAAGGAGATGACATTGTGCTTACATTGGTATGATAATTCTTCAATTTGCATGGTACTAACCACTTGTCAGTCTAATAGCAGTTGCCTGCTATAATTGGCCTAGAGTGGCCAAATGCAGCAGTGTAATGCTCCAAAAGATTGTTAAACTTCTTTCTTTGGACCTTTTGACTGATCAAAATTAAACTAAACTTCTGGATAGCATCAGGTGCCAGGCAATATTAACTTACAAATAAAGTTAAATGAGGATTCGCTAAGTATATGAGCATTACTTATTGTTCTTTCTAAGGTTAGTTATAGTAGTGAAACATGGACTCTTTGTAAGCAGGATAACTAGAAACTTGATGCCTTTGATTCTAGATGCTTACACGGTATCTTGGGCATTAGGTGGTTCGACTTTATAAGTAATGATGAGGTTAGAAGAAGGAGTCATCAACCTCTTTTGAGCAGCATATTGTGCAAAGTGAGAGACTGTGTAGATTTCTCCATGTTGCCTGTATGCATAGCTACAGATTGGCAAACAGGATTATGAATAGTGTGCCTAAGGGTTTCAGGAAAAGAGGGAGACCTAGGATGTGATGGGCAGACAATGTCAAACAGGATCTTGCTGGAATTAGCCTAGAGTGGCCAAATGCAGCAGCTGTAGCTCGGAACAGACACATCTGGAGAGGAAAATTACATAATTTGGTTGGACCTCCATAACTCATGGCTGCATGAGGATTTTGTTTGTTTGTTTGTGGCTGTGCTTATTGAGTAAAATCCTTCCTCTTAGTGACACTCTCTACTTACTATCTATCTACTGACTCTTTCTCTAACTCCATGACCTAATGTCACTTAGTATACATGTGTCATGCAACTGACACATGTGTTGCACACTGGGAAAAACGTTTGTATAATCTTACGCTCATACTAGCTATGACGCAAGAGGGGGGGTCTCCTTATGCGCACATTAGTGGCTGGCAATCAGAAGTAGGAGTTGCGCATGTGCAACTCCTTTAGCGGATCAGAAAAGGCAAAAGTGATAAGTCTAACAAAAGAATAAATCCCCAAAATGATAATTATAATGTAAATAAAGAAAACTGGTTAAGTAAAAGTGAATGGGTGGACTATCAGAGCAGCTGTAAGCTCAGAACAGACACAATCTGGTTGACCTCCCTAGCCATCTGGATGGATGGATGGATGGATGGATGGATGGATGGATGGATGGATGGGATTTGTTTCTACATTTTTTAGTGGTATATAATAGACACCACCTCTTTGTTCATGCTTATATCTACTTTTCTTAATCATTTTTCATTATAGTTAGTACAGTCCTAGTAAGTGTTTGGAATTTATATTGCTGTGAGGTCTTATTTTACCTTTTGACAGAGGTTCAGTTTCTCGGAGATCTCTCTGCTGTAGTTGTGTATTTCCTGCCAAATTCTTGCAGATAGGTATGAAGAGGTGAGCCACCACTCCTAGTTTCCAATGACCCTCTCCATTCATTAGTTAATCATCTTAAGTATTCCCACCTTCTTTGCTTCTGTGCATTTGGTCTGAGCCAATGAGCAGGCATGGAAATGTGCCCAGACAGTTGCCCAGCATGGTATCTAATCATCATCATTGACATGTGCTTTAATTAACTCACTTAGCTTGTTACAGGCTTTGATCTTAATGAGGCCTTGGCCTGTTCTGTCCAAGATCTACCTTTTGCTCAGTCTTCTGACAGCCACATCAACCATCCTTTTTTATCGGGTTCCCAGTGATATCAGCATCCGCTTCAATTGTAATTTTCTAATCAAAAATAAATTAATGTTGCTGAAGAGAAAAATAGCAAAAATTCAAAAGTTTCTAAAACAAACAAAGTTTATTTCCAAAACATTCATAGACTCACCAAATTCAATGGAAAAATACAAAAGTTGTAGTGCTAACATCTATCTAACTCTCTATTGCATCTCTTTCCACTACAAAACTACATCACCACTGACAATACTCATTCTATCTCATTGACAGCACTCTCTCCATTAACTATACTGTCAATTCTACCTCTGACTCTGTGACCTAATTCCACTTAGTTATAACATGCTACATACAAATCCTGCCTGTTGCACAATGTGTCTGTTGCACACCGGGAAAACATTTGAATAATCTGACGATTGCGCTAGCTATGATGCAAGAGGGGTTATGTCCTACAAGCACGCATTAATGACTGACAATCAAAAGTCGGAGTTGTGCATGCGCAATTCCTACAGCTCGGAAACGAGAATTGCAATCAGTCCA
This sequence comes from Ryuthela nishihirai, assembly GCA_038380435.1. Classification (NCBI taxonomy): domain Eukaryota; kingdom Metazoa; phylum Arthropoda; class Arachnida; order Araneae; family Heptathelidae; genus Ryuthela; species Ryuthela nishihirai. Next base: position 126,909 of record JAWZYU010000023.1, on the reverse strand, counting down.
AAAAATGAAATAATCCCCAAAATGATAAATATAGCATAAATAAAGCAAGGAAAAGTGAATGAATGGACTATCACAATCTGCCAAGTCATCTTTGCTCCTATCCTGCACACCAGTGCTGGTTTCATAACTGGACCTGTGGCAATTGGTCAATCTCTTAGAATAGTGGCAAAAATCTTGGGCAAAAAAGATTAACAAATTCTTCCAGATCAAGCTTGTTGTCAAACCATGGCAGCCATCTTTTTGCAAGAATCTTGAAGAAATTATATTTACTTGGCTTCACATATGTCATTTGATATTTTATGCATTCATTTTACTTCAGGTGGATGATCAGCTTATGTATGCTTTGTGTCAGCATTTTAATCATGTGTCATATTTTAGTTAATTTTATTGCTTTTAATTGTGAAGGGTGTATATATTTTTTAGCTCTCATTTCTTGTCTTGGGTCCTTATTTATATTCAGACATCTTTTATCAAATGACTGATATTTAACCCTTACCATGCCAGGCCTAAAAAAGTGAATTGTTCCCTGAGGCCAGGCTTTTTTTCCAGCTGTTTTGAGTTAAAAAAAAAAGTGAATTTTAGAACTTTTTTTGCCAAATAAGTAATGAAAGGTATTATGGCATATTGTATGTCATATTAATCAGCATTTCATTCAGGATTTTCTGAAAATAAAATATTTTTTAAAAAATGACTAATTTCATTTTAAAGGGCTTTTATAGAGGTGTGTAAAAAATGCATCTGGCAAAGCAAATAAAAATTTATTAAACAAAGCTAATGGATGGAAGTAATTATAATACATATGAATGGGAAGACTAATTATTTCTAAATAACAAAAAAACTATTTGAAATAAGAAAATTACTGTTGTTTTCGATTTTTTTCTTGCTACTTTACAGTGAGAAAAGTCGAGGCTTTTCACCCACTGTGACCAGTTAAATAAACAAATCAACTTTAGAACTCCATATTTTCTGAAACCATCACTGGCAATGGTTAAGATAGATCAAAAGTTGTCTGCCTAATTGCCTAAGATGGCCATACTCCTACAATGGAATTGTTGTGGATTCCAGAGGAATATTGACAACATCATGATCCTCCTGAGGACTTACTAACCGATTTGCATGTACCTGCTGGAGACAACTTGCCGACAGCCAACAATCCCACAATCCGGCACTCCTCTCTTGTTCATCGGGATTGCGATGGAGATGGTCCAGCTCACGTGGGTGTTGTCATCCTCATTAGCAACCATTCTCTATTCCAGGTCGTACCCCTCACCATCACCTTAGAAGCAGTTGCCCATCAGCCTCTCTGTGGGATTTTTGTTGACTGTCTGCTCCTTCTACCTGCTGCCCAGAAGCATCTAAGGGGAAGGCCTAGATTACCTCGTCTTACAACTGCCATCCCCCTTCCTTATTATGGGGGACTTAGACACAATCCTCTGTGGGGCAGTACTGACACCAATGGGAGGGTTGAGGTCTTGGAGCAGTGGCTCCTTTATCCATCACTCTCCCTGTTGAACACTGGTGTCAGTACCTACTTTCATTCCCTGACCTGCTCATTCACTACCATTGATCTGACCATCTGCTCATCCTTAATCCTTCCACTCTTTACATGGGAGGTCGAGGACAACCCTTACAGTAGTGATTACCTCCCTATGGTGTGTTCTATCTCCCATGGGAGAGCCTCACACCTCTTCATGTGTATCATGGTGGAGGTTGAATCGGGCTGACTGGAGTGGGTTCAAACTTCTCTCTGAGTTTGACCACCACTCTGTCAGCCAGGAGCCAATCAGTGATGCAGTGACAGACATAATGGACTGTAACGTCCACCCATCTCCTTCAACTATTTCTCAGACCTCGACTCGGTTTCCAAAACTGTGGTGGATTCCTGACTGTACTCAGCTCACAAGGCTCAGAACAAGGCTTGAGGGATGTTTCAGAGATATCCAACATCTCCAACCTTGAAGCATTCAGACATGCCAGAGCAAAAGCTTGTTTTGTTTGGCACCATAGCCAGAAGGAATCTTAGATCAAATATACATCATCTATCACCCACAGAACCAGTTCTAAAGTCATATGGGATAAAGTTTGGAAGATGGGTGGGAAGTACACATCCCACTCATTATTGATCCTGGAGCACAATGGGCAGGCAATTGCAGATCTCCAAGCAATTGCCAACACTATGTGGGAGTTATTCTCCACCATCTCTTCTTCATGCATCCCAAAGTTTCTGGCTCTGAAGAGTATGGCTTAAGTATGATTGGATGATGCCATCTGATGTTCCACTATACAGGACAGTACAATGTCTGATGGATGGCATCACAAGTCACCTTCATGTGCTGAATGAGGCATAAAAAAAAACTGACATTGTAGCTGTGAAGCAGCAGGGAAGGTACCTATCGAATGATCTACATTACTCTAATGTTATCCGATTCTTTCAGTTCATTCTTATCTTGAAAACAGGAACTTTTCAAATTTTGAGCTGTGCCAAGGATTTATTGCCAATATGGTTAGATAGCATTATGGTCTAAATTTATAATGTAACTCTGCAAATGAATTGTGCCGAAAGTCTTCCATTGTTTTAAGGGTTAATTTGAGCTTTTTTTTTTAAGAATGATTTTCACTCCCTAAATATCAGATAGTTGGGACAAATGTCCAAGTTCCAAGTTGTTGTGGTTTCATGGAGGATGGGTGATGGAGACCCACTGGACAGCTGTTGGGAAAAGGGTGTCAGCCTCCTGTCAAGGCCATCCAGTGTGTTCTTTAATGTGTGTGGGATGTGGCTCTCCCACACATGGGACAACGGCTTAACATTCCATCTGACAGATGGTAGCCTTTTCAAGCCCAGCAGAGACTCCTATTCACTATGGGCAGGGAGTTTAGCAGAGAAAAATCTCTACACTTGCCCAGTTGGAACCTGAGAATTGCAGATTATGAGCCTGGCATGCTACCAACTAAGTCTCCCCTACCCCGTATTGAAAAAATTAAAAATAATATGGAAAGAAATAAGGGGAGAAAAAAAGAGAAGGAAAAAATAGGGGAAGAAAATAGAAAGGAGACAGAATAAAATAATAAGTTATTAAGTAAAGGGGGGGGGGAATGGGGGAATAGTAATAGAGAGAAATAAAAGTGGAAAAATTGGTGGATAGAAAAAATAGTTAGCAAATCCTGGTTGAAGTCCAGACATAGTTTGAATTTGTTATGATTTTGTGGTTAGAATTGTCGGTCATGAGAATATGTTTAAGATTTAGGAATTATATATTATTTTTATTATTATTGATATAATTAATTGTAGTTTTAGAAGGAAGGGGAATAAAGTGTAGAGAGGGGAGAAAGTGTTCACAAAACCATCTCGACATGGATAGGTGCAGCCCCGAACATTGAACCACACCAAACTGAGATGGAGGACGGCCACACTGCACAAGTTATGGTGAACCGGAGATTCTGCAGGCGGCCTTGGGTCAAAAATGAGGGAGAAAAGCCACGGGGAGGATGGCACAAGTCGAGGCAACTCTCGACAGGCATCGTCCGACCTTGACTGTGGAGACTGTATTAAGCTGCATGCCAGGATAGGTGGGGGGTGGAAGAGTGGAATTCAAGCCTGCTGAAGCAGGCTTGAATTCCACTCTTCCACCCCCCACCTATCCTGGCATGCTAGGAGCTGTAGCATGAAATACTGCTAGGAGCTGTAGCATGAATACTGCTAGGAGCTGTAGCATGAAGATGTCTGGCTGTTAAAAATGTTTTACTTTGGAATTTTAGGGAATAAATTAAAAGAAGCAAGGAGACAAATCATCATCCTCATCATCCTCAAGCAGCCATGGGCTACGGAGGTCCAACCAGACCACACAGTTTAATTCTCCAAGCATACCTGTCCTGAGCTACATCTGCTGCATCTGGCCACTGCACACCAATTCTAACAAGGTCCTGTTTGACATTGTCAGCCCACCGCATCCTAGGTCTCCCCCTCCTTCTGAGGCCTCTAGGCACACTGTTCATAACCCTAGTCGCCAATCTATAATTATCCATACGGGCAACATGGCCAAACCAGCGGAGTCTCTCTCTGCACAATATGCTGCTTAAAGGAGGTTGCAGACACCTTTGCCTAACCTCATCATTAGTTACAAAGTTAAACCACCTAATACCCAAGATACTGTGTAAGCATCTAGAATCAAAAGCATCTAGTTTCCTGTTATCTTGTTTACAAAGTGTCCACATTTCACTACCATAACTAACCCTAGAAAGAACCAAACTATTATACAGTCTAATTTTTGTCTTTAGGTGTATACGCCTATTTCTCCACAATCTCCATAGATTCTTAAAAGTCCCGGCAGCAATACCTATTCGTCTGTTAATCTCATGCCGCACATCACCAGTATCAGTTACATAGCTCCCAAGGTAATTAAACTGTGACACCTGCTCAAGACTGCAACCATTCAGATTAACTGAATCACAACCTGCCTGACCAATTTTCATCACTTTAGTTTTCTCTCTGTTTATAACCAAACCTACTCTACTACCAGTCTCATCAACAGCTCGAATGAAAGAGTTCATCTCATCAACATCATTTGCCAAAAGGGCTAAATTATCAGCATAATCTAAATCAGAAATTTTCACATCTCCAGCCCATTTAAGGCCAAAATCTTTCCCTTGAAGTGAATTTCGCATAACATAATCAACAACCAAACTAAAGAGAAAAGGAGACAAAATGTACCCTTGTCGAACACCAGACGTAATGCTAAACCAATTGCTACAAGACTTACCAACTCTCACACACGACTCAGTGTTATTATAGAGAGCTTTCATTATGTTAACTAACTTGTCTGGTATACCATATGATCTCACAATCAACCACAAATTATGACGATCAACAGAGTCAAAAGCCTTTTTGAAATCAACAAAGCTAGCAACCAAAGGTTTCTGAAACTCTAAACATTTCTCAAGAATCTGCCTAAGTGAAAATATCTGATCTACACATCCCCTACCACTTCTGAATCCACATTGCTCATCACGCAATTGCCTGTCAACAGATTCTTAATTCTATTAAGCACAATCATGGAAAGAACTTTACCTGGAACAGAGAGTAGGCTGATACCCCTATAGTTATCACAAGAACTGCGATCATCTTTTTTGAAGATAGGGATAATAATAGCTCTGGTAAAATCTTTAGGAACCATGCCTTTATCATAAAAGTTATTCAAAATTTCAGTCATCCAAGTGGTAACCAAAACATTCCCAGCTCTGAGCATTTCTGTAGTAATTTCATCTACTCCTGGGGATTTATGAAGTTTAAGTTTAGAGATAGCCAAACTAACTTCAGATTGTGTTATAGGGCCAACATTAAAGCTGCCAATGCATCTATCGTCATTACAAACAATGGGAGTAGAACTAACCACATTGTTTAGAACATCACTGAAATGCTCAGCCAGACAGAATCCAGACAGAATCAGCCAATGACGGAATCCTCATTTTCTATAACCTTACCTTGTTTATCCTTCAATCCCTGTATGCCTGTCCATTTTCTACCACATAAAACATTAACTATCTGGTACAGCTCTCTGCTGTTGTGCTGCCTAACTGCTTCCTCAGCTTTGTCAGCCAAGCTATCAAGCCAAAGGTTTTTATCAGTAGCTAACTGATCCTTTACACGTTTATTAAGCTCTCTGTAATCTTTTCTATTAGGACTAGTAGGGTACTGATTAAGGACATTCCTGCAGTTCCTTCTTTCTGAAATAAGCTCAAGTGCCTTATCACTTAAATAATTCTGTCTCCTCTGCTCCTTTTTTCCTAAAAGAGTACTGTTAGTTTCCAAAAAAGCCTGTTTCAAATGGCCCCATTCTTCCTCAACTTCAGTATTAAGCAAACCATGACTGTCATAATGACTAAGTAACCTATCATGGTAAGCTTTAGCTATAACTGGGTCTTTCAGAGCTTCAGTATTAAAGGTAAATTTTTTAGCCCTAGCACAACACTTTTTAAGTTTAAGTTGCAAGACACTTTTAACAAGGTAATGGTCAGATCCAATTTTAGCTCCCCTATGTGACCTGGTATTCCTAACAGAACTAGCCCATTTGCTGTTAATTAATATATAATCAATCATATTCTTTATAGCCCATCAGGTGAAACCCATGTGTACTTATGTATGTCGTAGTATTTGTAATAAGTTTTAGTTATTCTGAAACCATAGAGTACTTACCTGTAGGAGACGTTGCCCATTGCCATTGCAGCTACCACTACCAAAAGGGCCTATTACTCCTCCCCAAAGATCAGAGTCAGTACCAACTTTGGCATTGAAGTCACCAAGAACAAGGGTAATATCTCCTTTCTTGACAGAATTCAAAATATCCTGAAGTTGTCCGTAAAACCTATCCTTCTCATCCTCATCAGCATCCTCAGTGGGGGCATAACAGCAGATAACATTCTAGTTTTTAATGCTTGTCTGAAATTTTGCTGTAAGAAACTTTTCATTAATGCACTCATATCCTAGAAGAGCATTACTAGCATGTCTGCTGAGTAGCAGACCCACGCCTTGGTGATGCTTTCCATCCTCCCTCCCTGTAAAGAGAAATTTAAAGTTATTTTTAAGTATCTCACCTTTACCTGTCCATCTGGTCTCTTGCAAGCCTAGAATATTTAGGTTATAGCGCTGGAATTCCTGCATGAGGACATCAAGAGAATAATCTCTATGTAATATCCTCACGTTCCTGCAGAGAGAAAATGATTAGTAGGATTTTTAAAGAAATTAGGTTTATTGAGATTGGTAGGGCCAACAATATCAAACAGCCCCCTGATCGCATGCATGGGGCAAAGACCCGTTCCTCCTCCACTAAAGGCTGAAGTCACCGATGCTGGTAGGAACTTCAGGCACCACCTTTTCAAGTGGACTTTTTCAAGAGCCACATGGCCTGCCTGAGACGCATTACTCCAGTTTAGGCTTGATGATGCCCAACTAGCTAAGTAAGGTTCAGGTACCTGCGATGGCCTCTGATTAGGATTATCCACCAGCTGATATAAGGTATCCCATGCCTCTGTTCACTTAGAGCTGGCAACCCAGAAGCAAACAGAAAACACAGCGGCAGACTCTCCCTCAACAGAGGCCCACCAGTGCAGCAAGTGCAGGATCAATAATCAAGCTCAAATCCATAAACAAGTCCAGTCTAGTAGGTATAAATGGTCAGCACCAGGACCCTGTGAAGTTGACCGCTCCTCAGCAGGGTTGAAAAAAAGAAAAAAGTGGCCATAGATGACCAGATCAGCAGGCCATACTGAACTGGCGCCCTCCCCTTCCGTTCCCTTCCAAAAGAGAATATCTTGTTTGAAAGTTACTAACGGCCTGCACTACGAGAAGGCGGGGTCGGACATTAGGTGCTAGACCTGGCTGGTTCTGTGCATCATCACTAGGGATTAGTACACAGCTCTCCTTCCAGTTTACGCCTAGCTACCATTTACAGGCCAGTTATTTGTTATTAACAGTGTTAACAATATAAAAAAATAAGAATAAATGAAATGGATTTTATTTGCCAATCTTGAGAGTAATTATATCATTTTAAAGTATAGGAGGAAAAGGGAGTAAAGTGTTTGGAAGGGGATAATTGCCAACACAGTCTTGCAGCGAACCATGACAAACCGTATTGGGGAACGAAAACCATCTAGTTAGCATGAGTTGAGGCGAAGTCTGAGCTCCTTCTAGTGACCAAAGGTAGTAGAAATGAAGGAAGTGTAGAGGGGAGGGGAGATAGGGTGAGAAAGAAAGGGACAGTACTCAATGCGAATTAAGAACAACTGAAAAGACATATAAGAATAATTTAGATAATTTATTATAATAAAATAATAATAAAAAAAGGGCATTAAGTATTTGTAGAACCAAGTTAAGGTAGAAAATAAAGATAAAGAAAAATGGCAGTTGTAATGGGGAGAGAAGGAAAATTTATTTCTGTTAAGAAGATATTTATAATCTTATAGGGAATTTGTTTATTTTAAAGTAGAGGTTATTATATTTTGAGGGAAGCTAAGGGAGCTTGAAACTTGTGCTGATTAGGGTCAAAGTTTAGTGCTTCTGTACTGAAGACACTTTCTGTGTGAGCTTCGGAGAGTGGGAATTAAGGTATCTGGGAGAGGTGAGGGTCACACTGCATTGAGAGTGCATGACAAGGTAGGGGAGGGAAAGAATGTGAACCTGCTTGGAGCTAAGCAGGGAGAGTGTCTTTAAGGAACATTTACTTTGGGGTACTATTTGTTGCCAGATGTTCAGCAACCATGGCAATCCCCTGTTCCGCCTTTCGACACTACGAAGTTAACGGAAAGCCGTGACTATCTAGAGTCAGGGGCAAGAATACACCATATAGATGCATCTCATCCCCAACCTCAAATGGCAGCAGTCCTATAGAAGGAAAGCTAACCACAGATAGAAACATAAAATTTAATCTGTTCCCCGGTTAGCCATGAACAATAAATGAAAGGATATGTAGATCCAAGTTCGCTCGGCACCCGGGGTGGAGACTCTTTGTGGGGCCCAGACTTTGAAAAGGGCTAGTGCCTACTAGGGGACCAAATCCGTTCAGCCATGCCCTTGAACTGCTCCACAGAGTGCCTGATGTTGATGTCTTGGCACGTCCAACCGGGCCACTAAACCAGTCAGCGATGTCTTCAACCTCGGTTGGTCTTGGCTCTGTCCAACCAGGGACTCAATCTAGTCAGCAAAGTCTTCGACTGGTTGCTGGGCCCGAAGCCTCCCCACCACGACAAGGTGGTCCCCTATCGGGGAGATTACTTGAGGTAAGGGAAATGGGGTCTGTAAATGGTAGCTAGGCATAAACTGGAAGGAGAGCTGTGTACCAATCTCCAGTGATGATGCACAGAACCAGCCAGGTCTAGCACCTAATGTCAGACCCCCGCCTTCTCGTGGTGCAGGTCGTTAGTACCTTTCAAAAGAGATATTCCCTTTTGGAAGGGAACAGAAGTGGAGACCTGCCAGTTCAATATGGCCTACTGATCTGGTCATCTATGGCCACTTTTTTCTTTTTTTCAACCCTGCTGAGGAGTGGTCAACTTTACAGGGTCCTGGTGCTGACCATTTATACCTACTAGACTGGACTTGTTTATGGATTTGAGCTTGATTATGGATCCTGAACTTGCTGCACTGGTGGGCCTCTGTTGAGGGAGAGTCTGCCGCTGTGTTTTCTGTTTGCTTCTGGGTTGCTAGCCCTAAGTGAACAGAGGCATGGGATGCCTTATATCAGCTGCTGGATAATTCTGATCAGAGGCCATTGCAGGTATCTGAACCTCACTTAGCTAGTTGGGCATCATCAATCCTAAACTTGAGTAATGTCTCATATGGCTCTTGAAAACGTTCACTTGAAAAAGTGGTGCCTGAAGTTCCTACCAGCATCGGTGACTTCAGCCTTTAGTGGAGGAGGAACAGGTCTTTGCCCCATGCCTGTGATTAGGGGCTGTTTGATGTTGTTGGCTCTACCTATCTCAATAAACCTAATTTCTTTAAAAATCCTACTAATCATTTTCTCTCTGCAGGAACATGGACTGTGAGGACCTTACATAGAGATTATTGTCTTGAGGTCCTCACGCAGGAATTCCAGCACTATAACCTAGATATTTTAAGGCTTGCAAGAGAGCAGATGAACAGGTAAAGGTGAGATACTTAAAAATAACTTTAAATTTCTCTTTTCAGGGAGAGAGGATGGAAAGCATCTTCAAGGTGTAGGTTTGCTTCTCAGCAGACATGCCAGTGATGCTCTTCTGGAATATGAGTGCATTAATGAAAGATTTCTTAGAGCAAAATTTAAAATAAAAATTAAAAACTTGAATGTCATCTGTTATGTCCCCACACAGGACTCTGATGAGAACAAGAAGGATATGTTTTACAGCCACTTCACAATATTTTGAATTCTGTGAAGAAAGAAGATATTTCTCCTGTGCAAGGTGACTTCAATGCTAAAGTTGGCACTGACTCTGACCTTTGGGAAGGAGTTTTAGGTCCCTTTGGTATTGGTAGTTCCAATGGCAATGGGGAATGTCTCCTACAGGTAAGGCTCAGTTACCTTCACAGGATCCTAAACGCTCGCCCGCGTGTTTGCCGTGCGCGGAGACCCGTGTCCCTGGAAACGAGGATCCTGGCAGTTGCTCAGGGGTCCCCATCTTCTCTCCCCAGCTCATGACTAGTGGGGTCCCCTTCGGCCGTAATGCCATTGGGGAGCCTGTCTGTCGTGGGGCTGGGCAGCGACTTCCGGGGCCGCTTCTATACACTGCTTTGGCCTCTGCTTCAGGTAAACGGGAGGTCCTGGGGTGGCCCCCTCAGGATCAATCGGCTGGTGGGCTGGTCCTGCTAGGGTCAACTATGCAGATCGGTGAGTAACCTTGTCCACGTCCGGACAACGGTTTGCAAGTTTCCCCACACATTCACTAATTTTGTAGTTTTCTTTCTTTTGTGAGGCCATCTCTTATCTCACACTTTATTGATTTGTTGCTTATTTTCTTTTGTGGGAACTCAGACGAGTTTCTCACCATTTCTCTTTTTCTTTTCCTTTTTGTTTCGTTATGTGGGCTTGGCTTACTGGCTGTGTGGGTATGGTTCCCGGGCAGCCCTGGCGCCCGACTGGACGTCTCCTTGTTGGACTCCATGGTGGGTGGGGACAACGGGCACTGAAACTTAATAAACAAATGTGAGCCCCAAAAAAGAAAATTCTTTGGAAAGAGAGCTCGTCGTGAACCTCCGTCTTCTGTGTCTTCTTTGTCGCCGTCGTCTTCGTGTCTTCCTTCGTTCCCGAAGTTCCTGATCATCCACTCTACGGGTGATCAGGTTCTTGGGGACGTCTCCTTTTTTTCATAAACAAGAATTTGAAAGGTCTTGCGGGAGAGCCGAAATCTGTCAAGCGCCTAAGATCTGGTGACTTGCAGGTGGAGACTGCATGCTCCAAACATTCGGAGCTTCTTTTGAAGGTAACAGCAATTGGTGGAGTGACAGTCGAAGTCACTCTACACAAGACGCTCAATTCCTCCCGGGGTGTGATCTCTGAGTGGGGCCTCCTCAAGGTTTCTGAGGAGGAAATCCTCTCGGAGCTTTCAGCCCAGGGAGTGATAGCAGTCCACTGGGTTTCGTCACGCTGTGATGGAAAGTTAGAGCCCAGCCGGGTACTCATCGTAACTTTCAACACACCACACCTGCCTACTTCCATCAAGGCAGGATACTTACACTGCGAGGTGCGGCCATTTATACCCAACCCTCTGTGTTGTTTTCAATGCCAGAGGTTTGGCCATGCCCGCACCACTTGCCAGGGCAAGCCCACCTGTGCTCTTTGTGGCAGTCAGGATCATCTTGAACCTGACTGCATAGCAGAAAAGGTATGCTGTGTAAACTGCCGTGGTGAACATCCGGCGTACTCCCGCGACTGTCCGAAGTGGTTGGAGGAGAAAGAGGTACAGCGCCTGAAGACCCTCCACAACATCAGCTATCCAGAGGCGAGAAAGCTTGCTTTACCGCCTGCCCCACCTGGCAAGGTCTCCTATGCTGGTGCGGTTGTCGGAAAGCCCATCGTTAAGATGGCTTCCGTGGCGGTGCAGACCGACATCAGCATTCCACCAGCTGAATCTTTCTCGCCTGCTGCTAAGTACCTCTTGACGCAGGCGAAGCCGACATCGGTGTCAATCTCGACATCGACACCGGTTTCTATTCCTGTGTCTGTGCCTTCCACACCCACCTCCGGAAGGCCCCTCCACCCCGCCCACAGACAGCAAGACCTACCAAGCCCAAGGGGCCCCTGCTGAGGCCCAAAAAGAAAATTTTACCTCCTCGTTCGGCGGTCTCTGATCCATGTTGCTCGGACGACTCCGAGGACATGGACACTGCCCGCCCTATTTTTCCAAAACCGTCACTGGCAACGGTTAAAATAAATCGCAAGTCGTCCACCAATTCTTCCAAGACCTGAGATGGCCACACTCCTTCAATGGAACTGTCGTGGATTCCAGGGGAATATTGGCGACATCAAGGTCCTTGTGAGGGCACGCGAATTCCTCTGCGTGTGCCTTCAGGAGACATTCTTGCAGACAGCCAACAATCCCTCTATCCGGCACTTTTCTCTTGTTCGCCAGAACCGGGATGGAGATGGTCCAGCTCACGGAGGTGTTGCCATCCTCGTGAGCAACCATTCCAGGTCATTCCCCTTAACACGCGTTTAGAGGCGGTTGCCATCCGCCTCTTTGTGGGATTTTCGTTGACTGTCTGTTCCGTCTATCTCCCACCCGGAAGCATCGTTTTCCGGGATGACCTTGATGACCTCGTCTCGCAGCTGCCTTCCCCCTTCCTCATCATAGGGGACTTCAATGGCCACAGTCTGCTCTGGGGCGGTGCTGACACCAATGGGAGAGGCCGAGTCCTGGAGCAGTGTCTCCTGGATCCATCGCTCTCCCTGTTGAACACTGGTGTCAGTACCTACTTTCACTCCCCAACCTGCACATTCACTGCCATTATCTCACCATCTGCTCCTCCTCGATCCTTTCACTCTTTACATGGGAGGTCGAGGACAATCCATATGGAAGCGATCACCTCCCCGTGGTGTGTACCATCTCTCGTGGGGGGCCTTGCAGCCCTTCGCATGTCTCCCGGTGGAGGCTTGATCGGGCTGACTGGAGTGGCTTCGAGCTCTTGTCTGAGCTTGATGAGCACTCTGTCAGCCAGGAGCCCATCAATGTTGCAGTGGCGGAGTTGACAGACTGCATCGTCCATGCAGCTGCCTCTACTATTCCTCAGACCTCGACTCGGTTTCCACGGTTCCCAAAACCGTGGTGGAATCCCAACTGCACCGCAGCTCGTAAGGCTCAGAACAAGGCTTGGGGGGTGTTTTGGAGATATCTGACGTCCCCCAACCCAGAAACATTCAAACACGCCAGGGCGAAAGCCCGTTTCATCCGGCACCAGAGCCTGAAGGAATCTTGGATGAAATATACATCTTCTATCACCCGCATGACCAGTTTTAAGGTCGTGTGGGATAAGGTCCGGAAGATGGGTGGGAAGTACACGTCCCACTCATTATTGATCCTGGAGCACAATGAACAGGCAATTGCTGATCCTCGTGCAATTGCTGACACTCTGGGGGAGTCATTCTCCACCATCTCTTCTCTGTCCTCCTACTCCCCCGAGTTTCTGGCCCAGAAGAGCAGGTCCGAATGCTCTCCACTGTCCTTCTATTCGAATGGTCTGGAGTCTTACAACAGGCCATTCACAACGGAGGAGCTTCGCCTTGCTCTGCACACTTCTCATGCATCTGCTGTGAGGCCAGACAATGTCCATTATGCCATGCTCCAACATCTCTCACCATCGAGTAAGGATCGACTGCTCCGACTCCTCAACCGTATTTTCATCGAGGAGCAGTTTCTGGACTCCTGGCAGGAGGCCATCATCTTGGCCTTCCCTAAGCCAGGCAAGATCCCAAGATTCCTTCCAATTATCATCCAATTGCGTTGATGAGCTGCGTCTGCAAGGTGATGTAAAGGATGGTAAATACCAGGCTGGCCTGGTATTTGAAACATCACGGCCTTCTTTCCAACACCCAGTGTGGCTTTCGCAGGCACCGGTCTACTTTAGACCACCTGATCTGCCTCGAATTGGCAATCAGGAATGCGTTTTTACGTCGAGAGCACCTGGTGTCAATTTTCTTTGACATCGAAAAAGCGTACGACACGGCATGGAGATTCAGCATTCTTCGTGACCTCCACAGCTTCGGCTTGAGAGGTCACATGCCGATCTTCATCTCCAACTTCTTATCTTTCTTATCGACAAGCTCTTTTCGTGTCCGTGTCGGTAACACTCTCTCACGGCCGTACCCCCAAGAACAGGGGGTGCCACAAGGCTGCGTTCTGAGTGTTACGCTTTTCGCTGTCAAGATTAATTCTATAACTAGACAACTTCCTCCATCAGTAGGCAATGCCCTCTATGTTGATGACTTTAGCATCTTTTGCTCATCGTCCAGCATGAGGGTCATTGAAAGACAACTGCAAATTGCCCTGAACAATCTTTCGGTTTGGGCGACGGCAAACGGGTTTCAGTTTTCCCCACAGAAGACCGCTTGTGTGCACTTTTGCCACAAGCGTAATCTTCATCTGGATCCCGAGCTGCGGCTTGGGGGTAACATCATTCTAGTTGTGGCGGAGACCAAGTTTCTCGGTCTCATATTCGATCGGAAATTGACCTTTTTACCTCACATACGTCATCTCAGGTCCAAGTGCACGCGGGCATTGAACATCGTCAAGGTCCTCTCCTCCCTCTCTTGGGGGGCGGACCGATGTTCTTTGCTCCACCTCTACCGTGCACTTGTCCGATCGAAACTGGACTACGGATCCCAGGTGTACGACTCGGGCCAGGATTCGGTGGTGAAGGTGCTGGACCCCCTCCATCATCAGGCCCTCCGTGTTTGCACGGGAGCCTTCTGCACTTCACCGGTCCAGAGTCTTTACGTTGAGACCGACGAACCTTCTTTATCTCTTCGCCGTCAGCAGTTGTCCCTACAATATGCTTCTAAATTGCGATCCCTGCCTGGCCATCCCACTTGGGACTGCGTTTTCAGTTCGAAGTGGGAAATGCTTTACAATAATCGGCCGACTGCCATTCGTCCTTTTGGTTTGCGAGTCCGAGGCTACCTCAGAGACATCAACACCAGTCTCGATAGCGTTGCACAGTCGACAGCTGAGCCACTTCCACCATGGCTCGCTGTTTCCCCTTCCTGCGATTTTTCCCTGTGCAGGACGGGGAAGGCCTTTACTCCTGACTGTGTGTACTGGCAACTCTTTGCCGGCCATCGTGTTGAGCACCCGAACTTCTTGCCTGTCTTCACAGATGGCTCAAAGTCTGGCACATCAGTGGGATCAGCCATGGTCTGCTCTGATGTAATCATTGCAGACCAGATCCCATAGCAGTGTTCCATCTTCACTGCTGAGTTGCATGCTATCAGCATTGCCTTGGACCATAGAGCAGCTAAGCATCATCGTCGGTGTGTGCTTTACACTGACTCGCTTAGCTCGCTACAGGCTTTGATCTCGGTGAGGCATCGGCCTCACCCTGTTCTCTCCAAGATCTGCTAGCAGCTCCATCGTCTGGCAGCCACCACCACGATTTTCTTCTGTTGGGTGCCGGTCATGTCGGAATCAGGGGCAATGATTTGACAGATTCTGCTGCCAGGTCAGCCACGCCCCTGTCCGACTCTCCGTTGCCGGTTCCATATGTGGATTTCCGGCAGCGTTTCACCATCGAGCTCCAGGCACAGTGGCAGAGATCTTGGTCTGAACAGGTTGCTAACAAGCTCTTCGAGATCAAGCCCATTGTCAAACCGTGGCAGTCTTGTTTTCGCAGGAATCGTAAGGAGGAAGTTGTCCTTGCTCGGCTCTGCTTAGGTCACTCGTTTTTAACACACTCTTTTCTTCTTAAGGCGGACGCTGAACCTAAGTGCGAGTTTTGTGACACCATTTTAACTGTTAAACATATTTTACTCAATTGCCCAGCTTTTAACCTTGACCGACATTTGTTTTTTACCTTTCACGATTTTATGTCCGAGCCCCTTACACTCGGACATCTTTTATCTGATGATTCACTTTTAACTCCTGTTTTCGAATTTTACGTTTTACTGGTTATTTTACTCGTTTATGAATTTTCTCTTTTTTACTGGATTTTTTACCTGTGTTTTACCTGTTGCTTTTTACATGGGTCCTATACACCCATTGTTATTGTTGATTTTACACTTATTGCTTTCTTTTATTCTTTTTATACATCTCGTTTTTATGCTGTGTTGTTTGTGTCTATTTTAAATTTGGTTGTCGGTTCCATGTCTTTTACCCTTTTTATCATTTGTTTGGCACAATATAGCCTTAGTTGCTATTGCACCAAAAAAAACCCAAACAACTAACCAACCAACTCCTACAGGTAAGTAAACTTAATGGTTTACGAATAACTAACACATACTACAAACATCGGGACATTTATAAATATACATGGGTTTCACCTGATGTGTTGCACAGGAATGTGATGGATTATAGTTGAATTAACAGTAAATGGGTTAGTTCAGTTAGGAATAACAGATCATAGAGGGGAGCCGAAATTGGGTCTGACCATTACCTGGTCAAAAGTGTCTTGCAGCTGAAGCTTAAGAAATGTGCTAAGGTTAAGAAAATTACCTTCAGCACTGAAGGTCTGAAAGATCCAGATATAGCCAAAGCATATCATGGTATGCTACTTAGTCATTATGACAATTGTGGTTTGCTTACTGCTGAAGTTGAGGTAGAATGGGATTAGTTTAAACAGGCTTTTCTTGAAACCAATGTATTCTTTTGGGTAAAAGGGAACAGAGGAAACAAAATTGTTTGAGTTATAAGGCTATGGAACTTATTTGTGATAGAAGAAAGTGCAGGATTAATATGAATCGACACCCTACTAGTCCTAACAGAAGGCATTACAACAAGCTTAATAAAGATGTAAAAGATCAGTCTGACTTTTACTCTTTCGAAGGTGGGGTGACTGATGATTATTTAATAATCTAAGAATGTTCCTTACTATGAAATTCTAAAACAATTTCCCCTTTTACATCTGTATTAGGGTTTCCCCATAGTGTATGCTTTGCATTAAAATTGCCATTTATTTAGAATTTTTTTCCCTCTAAATCTTCTTATTAAATTCTCTAGTTCTTCTAAATTTTCTTCTAGTTCTTCAGAGGGTGGAAAATATATGTAGATAAGGATTATGCTGTTTGTCACGATATTGATGCTTTTCTAGATTGTTGAGATATTGATTAAGCTGGTGGTTGCTATTATGCAGACTTTTCTGTTGTTTGCCAAAACTGACTTCAACTGTAGTGATAGACCTGCAGGTTTTCAGCTGCTTAGGTATGGTTCTTGTATGGCTGAGTGGTTTACATGCTTGGCTATTGATCTAAGGGACCTGGGTTCGAGCCCCGGGTAAGGCATGGATGTGTGTGCTGTTTTTCTGCTGAGGTCCTGCCATCCTCACAGACCATCTACTCTGGCATATAAACTGACAGGCTCCTGTCGGACCTCTGTGGCAAGCAGCTGCTTGAGGTTTTTTTTTTATGTGTAATTGATTTGGGTGCAATATTGTGATTTACATGATCTATTATTACTCATAGATGGGTTGTAGCTGCTCGAAACTTATTTATATTAATTTGTAGAAGTGACCAGTTGAAGTGCTGAGAAGAACTAGCTATAGTTGGTTCTTGTAATTAGTCTTGCCAACTCTCTTGTTTGACAGGGACAGGACTTATCCATTGTGCTGTGATCTGTGCTGTAGCATGTCTTGAAATTGCTGTTTGCTAGAAGACAGTTCCTACATTTCTTCTCTTTGCTCTGACATTCTCAATGGCTGTGCTCTCCAGAACAGTTGAACATATCTCTCATCCTTTAACCCTTCTAGTCATCATCAACATCATCTCATCAAGCAACCATGGGCTACGGAGGTCCAACCAGACCGTGCAATTTAGTTCTCTAAGCAAGTCTGTCCTGAGCTACATCTACTGCATCTGGCCACTGCACACCAATTCTAACAAGGTCCTGTATGACATTGACTGCACACCGCATCCGAAGTCTCCCCCTCTTTTTGAGACCTGTAGGCACACTGTTCATAACCTTATTCGTCAATCTATAATTATTTATACGGGCAACATGGCCAAACCAACAGTCTCTCTCTGCACAATATACTGCTTAAAGGAGGTTGCAAACTCTTTTGCCTAACCTCATCATTAGTTAAAAGGTTGAAACACCTAATGCCCTAGATACTGCGTAAGCATCTGGAATCAAAAGCATCTAGTTTCCTCTTTACAAAGTGTCCAAGTTTCACTACCATAACTAACCCTAGAAAGAACCAAACTATTATACAGTCTAATTTTAGTCTTTATGTGTATACGCCTATTTCTCCACACTCTCCATAGATTCTTAAAATTCCCGGCAGCAATCCCTATTTGTCTGTTAATCTCATGCTGCACATCACCATTATCTGTTACATAGTTCCCAAGATAATTAAACTGTGACACCTGCTCAAGACTGCAACCATTCAGATTAACTGAATCACAGCCTGCCTGACCAATTTTCATCACTTTAGTTTTCTCTCTGTTTATAACCAAACCTACTCTACTACCAGTCTCATCAACAGCTCGAATGAAAGAGTTCATCTCATCAACATCATTTGCCAAAAGGGCTAAATCATCAGCATAATCTAAATCAGAAATTTCGTATTTCCAGTCCATTTAAGGCCAAAACCTTTCCCTTGAAGTGAATTTCGCATAACATAATTAATAACCAAACTAAAGAAAAAAGGAGACAAAATGCACCCTTATCGAACACCAGATGTAATGCTAAACCAATTGCTACAAGCCTTACCAACTCTCACACACGACTCAGTGTTATTATAGAGAGCTTTCATTATGTTAACTAACTTGTCTGGTATACGATATGATCTATCAACCACAAATTATGACAATCAACAGAGTCGAAAGCCTTTTTGAAATCAACAGAGCTTGCAACCAAAGGTTTCTGAAACTCTAAACACTTCTCAAGAATCTGCCTAAGTGAAAATATCTGATCCACACATCCCCTACCACTTCTGAACCCACATTGCTCATCACACAATTGAATGTCAACCATATTTTTAATGCTATTAAGCACAATCATGGAAAGAATTTTACCTGGAACAGAGAGTAGGCTGATACCCCTATAGTTATCACGAGAACTGTGATCACCTTTTTTGAAAAGAGGGATAACAGTAGCTCTGGTAAAATCCTTAGGAACCATCCTTTATCATAAAAGATATTCAGAATTTTAGTCATCCAAGTGGTAACTGAAACATTCCCAGCTCTAAGCATTTCCATAGTAAATTTCTTCAAGGGGAAGGTTTGGCCATAGTACCCTGGGGATTTATGAAGTTTGTGTTATAGGGCCAAATACCAAATGCATCTATCATCATTGCAAACAATGGGAGTAAAACAAATCACATTGTTTAGAACATCACTGAAATGCTCAGCCCACCTAGCCATGACAGAATCCTCACCTTCTAAAATCTTATCTTCTTTATCCTTTAATCCCTGTATACCTATCCGTTTTCTACCACACAAAACATTAACCATCTGGTATAGCTCTCTGCTGTTGTGCTGCCTAACTGCTTCCTCGGCTCTATCAGCCAAGCCATCAATAGAAAGATTGTTATCAGCAGCTAACTGATCCTTTGCACGTATATAAAGCTCTCTGTAATGTTTTCTATTAGGACTAGTTGGGTATTGATTAAGGACATTCATGCATTTCCTTCTTTCTGAAATGAACTCAAGTGCCTTATCACTCAAATAATTCTGCCTCTTCTGCACCTTTTTTCCTAAAACAATACTCTTAGTTTCCACAAAAGCCTGTTTAAAATGATCCCATTCTTCCTCAACTTCAGTAGTAAGCATACCATGACTGTCATAATGATTAAGTAACCTATCATGGTAAGCTTTGGCTATAACTGGGTCTTTCAGAGCTTCAGTATTAAAAGTAAAATTTTTAACCCTAGCACAACACTTTTTAAGTTTAAGTTGCAAGACACTTTTAACAAGGTAATGGTCAGATCCAATTTCAGCTCCCCTATGTGACCTGGTATTTCTAACAGAACTAGCCCATTTGCTGTTAATTAATTAAATAATCAATCATATTCTTATGCAGCCCATCAGGTGAAACCCATGTGTACTTATGTATGTCGTGGTGTTTCTAATAAGTGTTAGTTGTTCTGAAACCATTGAGTTTACTTACCTGTAGGAGATGCTGCCCATTGCCATTGCAGCTACCAATACCAAAAGGGCCTATCACCCCTCCCCAAGGGTCAGAGTCAGTACCAACTTTGGCATTGAAGTCATCAAGAACAAGGGTAATATCTCCTTTCTTGACAGAATTCAAAATATCCTGAAGTTGTCTGCAAAACTTATCCTTCTCATCCTCATCGTCATTCTCAGTGGGTGCATAAAGCAGAAAATAATCAAGTCTTTAATGATTGTCTGAAATTTTGCTGTAAGAAACCTTTCATTAATGCACTCATATCCTAGAAGAACATCACTAGCGTGTCTGCTGAGAAGCAGATCCACGCCTTGGTGATGCTTATTGTCGTCCCTCCCTGAAAAGAGAAATTTAAGATTATTTTTAAGAATCTGACCTTTATCTGTCCTTCTGGTCTCTTGCAGGCTGAGAATATGTAAATTATAATGGTGGAATTCTTGTGTGAGAACATCAAGAGAAAAATCTCTGTGCAGAGTTCTCACATTCCAACTTCCTATGGAGAGAAAATGGTTAGTGGGATGTTTAAAGAAACTATTGAGAGAGGGAATGCCGACAATATGAAACAGCCCCGTAATCTCAGAAATAAGGCAAAGACCTGTTCCCCACCACTAAAGGCTGAATCCATCTACACTGGAAGACTTTCTCAAATGTAGAATTTGACAATGCCAGTAGAAGCAAAGAGTTCAGGTGCTTGCGATGACCTCTGTTCAGGATTATCCACCAGCTGATAAACATATCCTGTGAATGTGTTCACTTGGGGCTGTCAACCCACAAACAGAAAACACAGCAGAAGATTCTCCCTCCACAAAAGGTTGGTATATATGGTCAGCACCAGGACCCTGTGTGGTTGACCACTCCTCAGCAGGGTAGAAAAAAAAGAAAAGTAGCCATAGTTGTCCAGATCAGTAGGCCACACTAATCTGGCAGCCCTCCCCTTCCTTTCACTTCCACAAGAGAGAGTCTCTTTTGAAAGATACTAATGGTCTGCACCATGAGAAGGCGGGGTCGGACATTAGGTGTTAGGCCTGGCCAGTTCTATGCATCAACACAGGGGATTGGTGCATAGCTCTCCTTCCAGTGACTACCTATCTACCATGTACAGACCATTGATATTTAGACTTATTTTATTATTTAGGTTCTATCAGTTGAGAAGGTTGACATTTTGAGTAGCGGAAGTTACAAAAACACCACTGGAATTAAATCGAAAGGGGTGTGTGTGTGTGGGGGGGGGGGTCAGTCGGTATCGTGCCAGGCTCTTATTCTGCAGTTCCCAGGTTCGAGTTCCAGTTGGACCAGCATTGAGATTTATCTCTGCAAAACTCTCCACCCTGCCCATGGTCAGTAGGGGACACTGATGGGCTTGGAAAAGCCCCATCCATTGGATGGGATGTTGAGCCATGGCCCCTTGTGCGGGAGAGCCATATCCTGTGCACATTAAAGAACACACTGGTTGGCCTTGACGGGAGACTACCATCTGTCTCCCAATATCTCTTCCAATGGGTCCCCTTCCCCAACCTTCTCTGAGCCTTCAGGGTCCTTGTGACCTGGCCATTTAGCACATTATGTGCAAAAAAGTGCCACTAAGAGGTAAAACAACCCAACTAAATCGAAATGGTTCTGCTGCTCTCTGCTTTCAAATCATTGAACTGGAACGTTGTTCTGATACTTTGTGTTTCCGAGACATTGAGTGAAAGTAGTTCTATACTTTTTAAATGAAATGTTAGTAGTATATATACAATTTAGTAGTGAAGTAGGGGTGGGGATTGAGAGTTCAATCTTTCTGTCACTGAAGAAAGTTATTTTTAACAAACTTCATCAGCATTCCAATGGCAGGGTGGTTAGCATGCTTGGCTACTAATCTGAGGAACCTGGGTTCAAGCCCCGGCTATAATGTGCGACTATTCTCTTTCTGCTAAGGTATCGCCTTTCTCCCAAATCTTCTGTATGGCATACTGTACTGACAAGCAAGCCCCTGTCAGATTTCTGGGGGCAGGCAGTTGTTTCAGGGGAAATTTGTTTGTTCATTGACTGGTATTAATAAGAATGTTTAAAAAAATTTTGAAAAGCCCTATTCTTCCAAAAAGTAGAACTGACAGAGAATTAATTTCATTCTCATTTAATTTAACCTAAATTAAATCTAATAAATTTAATACATTGAACTAATGTGCAAAAGCCCTATATTGTCGATAATGTTGAATAAATTTGCATTATATAAGTAGTAAAAAGTCAAAACAATTTTTGTATGATTGAAAATACCAGAAATATTCGTAAAATTATACGTATTTAATGTTTTACAATTTTCATCCATTTGCTTTTTTGCTTCATAGCCAATTGATTAGTGTGCTTTCCTATTGTTGAAAGATACATGGGTTTGAGGCCCAGTTCAGGCATGGATGTTTGTTGTTTTTCTGCTGAGGTTCCGCCATCTTCCTGTCTGCACTCTGTGACAAGCAGCTGTGAGACGGAGGTAATACATTTGGAAACAGTGTGTAGCCTCACAATCTGAATTCTTTTAAGAAATTTCAATTATTAGGAGAGAAAGAGTATTTTGAAAAGAGAGTACTTGCTTTCCATGGATACTTTGCAGATAGTTAAAATTGAAAAGACACAAATTTATTGTTACTTAAATAAACAAACTGTAGCATTTAAAATATGGTGTCATGTTTATGTTGGTGCCTCTAAGCTAGTGCCTAATAGGAAATCCGGACCTCTGTCCCTCGACTAAGTTATTTTGTTCATTATTTATTTCGAATTTGAATCATATTAGTTGAATGACTGTTGAAAATTCTGACAATCATTAATAAAATTATATAATTTTACTCTGAACAATCACTTCTAAACATGCCAAAACTTTACATACTTTTTTTTTAACTTTTCTCCATTTCATTATTTCTGTTCTTTACTTCTCAGTTTGTATTTAGAATTTGCATTATAGTTTAAATTAATTTTGAGTTCAAACATGTGTTCTATTACAGGTAAAGAGTTGATTTTTAGGACAATATGATGTGTTATATTTTACTGGAAAACATCATTATAAGCTAACCTTGTTTGAATACGAAATGTGTGATAATCCAGACCCCCAATTTCATATATATGTTTTCAAAATATTGTTAAATTCCTATTGTGACCTGCAATATGTTCACAAAACATATAAATTCATGAATACTGAAGAAAGTTAAATGATGCAAAATTCTGCCTTATAGTTTTGTTAAGGGCCCTACAGATGCCAGTTCTGCCTTCAGGTCTAATGGAAAGTTTCAGGAATGAATGTTTCTAGATATGGCGGGCCTGAATTTTTGTTTCACTGTCAGTTAGGGAGAGTAAAATTATATAGTTTAATAATGATTTGTATTATAATTAATAATATTAGGTGTGCCTGCATGAGATGTAAATTCGGTCCTGCCTAAAAATGAATATAAATAATCACCATCCCCCAAGCAACTGCTTACCACAGAGAGCAAACAGGAGGATGGCGGGGCCTGAGCAGAAAAAATAACAAAAACATCGAAGCTTTATCCAGGGCTCGAACCTAGGTCCCTTTGATCAATAGCCAAGCATGTTAACCACTTGGTTACAGGATAAGAAATGGATTCTACAGCTCTTGAAAAATTATGAAATTTATAAAAACAGAACTATGAAAAGCAAATGGGTAAAAATTGTAAAACTTTAAATATGTATAATTTTATGAATATTGTTGGTTATTTCATTCTGACAAAAAATCCGTTTGCCTTTTTTGCTATTGTCATAGTTTGTACTATCGACGAAAATAAGAAATCGAAAAATGAAAATTATGGCAAGCCTAGTTATATATTACACATAAAACACCAAATATACCTTATAAATTAATATGTAATTCTTAACTTATGAGAAGGTAAAGATTTATACATTGAAATCTCTGAGATATTTTCAGCATACAGGTAAACAGTTAATCAATGAAATATTTATTAAGACAAAAGAGAATAAACTTCATTGTAAAATAACTTCCTGTATGACTTAGGAATGGGAGATTAATTTCTCAACTTGCACTCTGACCTGCATTACTTGAAATCTTATTTTTGAATGTATGGATTCTAGTCCGTGTTTTACTTTGTAATGTCATCTACATAACTGTGAAGAGCACAAAATACTTCAGCAATAACAGTAATTTCAATTAATAGATGAATCATATAATGGAAATTGCAATATATTATTTTATCTACAAATAAAAAAAAGTTTCGTAAAACAAAATGAAGCTTAATGCCTGGATACGAACAGACAGAAAAAGGGAAATAACTTTTTTTGTGAAACTAGCTATAGCAAATACCCATATTTTATAAGACATTGAGTGTGTTCCTCATTACCAGGATTTGTCAGTGTCAATAGTGAATGCAGTTGTTTGGCTATCAGCACCAGTGAAATTACACATGTGAGAAAATTTTCGAGACCCCAGAACTTTCTAGTAAATTGTCTGATTGGTCCCAAATTTTCTGTCGTGAGGTTTCTTTGGGTAATGTTGTATTACATTCGAAAATAAAGTCTCTATCTTAATAGAACCAGAGATAGCATTTTAAAGCATATTTTTGTTTACTGTTATCCTGTCTACAGCTGTAATAGAAAACCAGAGTTCAGTTCTGAGACTGCTGAATGACATATGCATTTCCATCCCCTCCAAATATTGGCAGACTATCTGCTAATTAGATACCTATATTAAAACTTTTTTAAATAAATAAATAACCATTAACTACTATCTTCTGTTTATATTTCGCTTTCACTGTCATGCATATTAGAGGACAAAATCTTAGGAACATTCTAATCGACGAGAAACTTTATCTATTACCATAATTTCTGAATGTAAACATCATCTGTACCAGTATCAGACACCCTAGATTACACAACTTTCTTGTGCTTTTTGGAAAGAGCTTCCCAGATGATTAAAAAAAACAATAAATAATAATTGAACTAGAACACTGCCTATATTTTGTTTTCAAATATATTAACCCTATGCATCCCAAAGAGATCCTCTTAGATTCCTCTTTACATTTTAGATGAGTAAATCTATTGTCTATGTGCACTTCATAGTACAGCATTATATTTAATTAAAATTATGATAAACTTATTCTATTTTTAGTGGCTATAAAAATGGAGCCAAATGATGAATTTAGTAATGGTGAAGATGAATTTGATTTTACATTGTTTATGTATGATTTATTTTTATGTTAGTTGTAAAAAATTTCATCAACTTTTTAGGAAAAAAAATTCGAGTGGCTACTTCCCTATAGCGAAAAAACCTTGAAGTGCAAAGGGTTGATATGTATTAACATAACTTTCCAATTTCAAATTTTCTGCATTTTCGTATAGTTCTTATTTTTTGAAAAGTTTTTAACCCTACTAGTCCTAATAGAGAAAATTACAGAGAGCTTAATAAACGTGTAAAGGATTAGTTAGCTTTTGATAAGAATCTTTGTCTTGATGGCTTGGGTGACAAAGCTGAGGAAGCAGTTAGGCAGCACAACAGCAGAGAGCTGTACCAGATAGTTAATGTTTTATGTGGTAGAAAACAGACAGGCATGCAAGGATTGAAGGATAAACAAGGTAAGGTTATAGAAGGTGAGGATTCTGTCATGGCTAGGTGGGCTGAGCATTTCAGTGATGTTCTAAACAATGTGGTTAGATCTACTCCCATTGTTTGTAATGATGATAGATGCATTACTGGCTTTAATATTGGCCCTATAACACATTCTGAAGTTATTTTGGCTATTTCTAAACTTAAACTTCATAAATCCCCAGGGGTAGATGAAATTACTACAGAAATGCTTAGAGATGGGAATGTTTCTGTTACCACTTGGATGACTGAAATTTTGAATATCTTTTATGATAAAGGCATAGTTCCTAAGGATGTTACCAGAGCTATTATTATCCCTATTTTCAAAAAAGGTGATCGCAGTTCTTGTGATAACTATAGGGGTATCAGCCTACTCTCTGTTCCAGGCAAAGTTCTTTGCATGATTGTGCTTAGTAGAATTAAGAATCTGGTTGACAGGCAATTGCGTGATGAGCAATGTAGATTCAGAAGTGGTAGGGGATGTGTGGATCAGATATTTTCACTTAGGCAGATTCTTGAGAAATGTTTAGAGTTTCAGAAACCTTTGGTTGCTAGCTTTGTTGATTTCAAAAAGGCTTTCGACTCTGTTGATCGTCATAATTTGTGGTTGATTTTGAGATCATATGGCATACCAGACAAGTTAGTTAGCATAATGAAAGCTCTCTATAATAACCTGAGTTGGTAAGGCTTGTAGCAATTGGTTTAGCATTACTTCTGGTGTTTGACAAGGGTGCGTTTTGTCTCCTTTTCTCTTTAGTTTGGTTATTGATTATGTTATGAAAAATTCACTTCAAGAGAAAGATTTTGGCCTGGAGATACGGAAATTTCTGATTTAGATTATGCTGATGATTTAGCCCTTTTGGCAGATGATGTTGATCAGATGAACTCTTTCATTAAAGCTGTTGATGAAACTGGTACTAGAGTAGGTGAAAATTGGTCAGGCAGGCTGTGATTCAGTTAATTTGAATGGTTGCAGTCTTGAGCAGGTGTCACAGTTTAATTATCTTGGGAGCTATGTAACAGATACTGGTGATGTGCGGCATGAGATTAACAGACTAATAGGGATTATTGCCGGAACTTTTAAGAATCTATGGAGAGTGTGGAGAAATAGGCGTATACACCTGAAGACTAAAATTAGACTGTATAATAGTTTGGTTCTTTCTAGGGTTAGTTATGGTAGTGAAACTTGGACGCTGTGTAAACAAGATAACGGGAAATTAGATTCTTTGATTCTAGATGCTTACATAGCATCTTGGGTATTAGGTGGTTTAACTTTGTAACTAATGATGAGGTTAGGCAAAGGAGTTTGCAACCTTCTTTAAGCAGCATATTGTGCAGAGAAAGACTCCACTGGTTGTGCCATGTTGCCCATATGGATAATTATAGATTGGCGAATAGGGTTATGAACAGTGTGCCTAGAGGCCTCAGAAGGAAGGGGAGACCTAAGATGTGGTGGGCAGACAATGTCAAACAGGACCTTGTTAAAATTGGTGTGCAGTGGCTGGATGCAGCAGATGTAGCTCAGGACAGATATGCTTGTAGAATTAAACTGCACGGGCTGGTTGGACCTTCGTAGCCCATGGCTGCTTGAGGATGATGATGATGATGTGTGTTATAAGTGGCTCCCATATTTTGGTCCAGCGTATTGGATACCCTTTGTAAAATTAGTATTTACTTTTTTATATTTAAACCTTAGTTTCCATTTCAGTAGATTTGTTTTCTGAAATTAGCAATCTTTTGGCCTATTAATGAGTATTGATTTTTCATAATTATGCTACATCGGATGGCCAGCCTACAAGTTGTTGCTTTATATATTTTAACATTGCATTATTCACTATGTTAATTTTAATTTTATTATTTGTTACTTTTCCAGTAAAACTTTGATCTGGTATTCCTGAAAATAAATGAGGTCTTGGATATGGAAGCAAATTCATTTCTGTAGATTTATTTCCATTAGTTAGCGATGTTTCAGGCGGCTGATTAATCAATATTTCTGAGTTATACTAGATCGGAGGCCACTTAAAAGTTGTTGTAGATATTTTAACATCCTATTAAGTCATATGTAATTTTTCTTTTATTATTTGTTTTTTTTTTTGGTAAAAACTTTGAGCTTGTACCGTTTTCTGAAAATGAATGTCTTAGATACAGAAGCAAAATAGATTTTCTTGCTACGGAAATCAGCCATCATGTGGGAGGGCAATTTCGGGAAGGCATCCCCTTTGCTAAACTCACTGTGAAAATTTCACCCCCCCCCCCATAGAAAAATATAATTTTTTTAAATTATAGTTTTAATTTTTTTATTGAATGATTTTAAAGGCAAACCCCCCCCCCCCCCAGTACCTTTGTCTGTGGCACACAGATGATGTAATGCTTTTTTTTTTTGCTTTGGTGCACAAACCTTTCTGCACTTAGCCAAGATCACCAAACTTCAACACCCAAAGAAAAAAATTCATAATGTGTTTAGTAAAAAAAGCAGCCAAGAAAGTTTTTTTTTTCTATTTCATAATGAGTTCAGAAAATCCGGTGAATGTGACGTCCAAGTCACTTTGTATAACACTAGCCGTGTTTAAAATATATTGTTGCGAATTACAAAATATGGATAGCACTGGACGTGAGTTTTAATAACTATATTTTAAAACCAATTGTAATACAATGCAAATCGTTACAAAGAAAATATGGATGTAGTATCTCATAAACAAATTAACTACTAACATGCAAAAATCATCAATCTTCCTGCACAGAGTACCCAACAACAGCTCTGTCTATTCTACTAAATACTACCTTTTCAACCTTGTTTACCATGTCACTTGAACATCTTGAGACGTAAACAAATTATCGTCCTCTGCTAGTTCACTAAACTTTCCACATTAGTAAAATAATACGAGGACCGTCCGCGCACACAACACGTAAAAGATTCTTCTTGTCTTTTACTTATCGCGCACAGACTCAAACCATCTGAACAACCTTTCAGATCTCCGAACTTTTTTTTTTAACACACTGCACTGCATATATTTTCATTCTTTTTCTTCAGAACTGTTCTAAGTTCCAAATCGTTGGCTAATTGAATCTCACGTAGAAGCACACACGAGGGCTACAATCACGTTAACTCGTGAAGTCACTGTAGCGAGTTCATCTGTCGTAGCACTGCCCCCTCCTTAGGTCTTGTTCGTCCCGAACAATTCTGGATTCCGAAGCTTCTTCAGTTTATCCACATGTCTGTGTCAAAGTGAAAGCGAATCTCATTATGACGTAGATTTCTTTTCTGACTGAAGCCTCGTCCACAAACATAATACATGTAAGGCCTATAGCCCTTGTGAACACGTTTATGTCTCCGCAGGGAGAAGAATAGACTAAGAGTTTTCGTGCAAAACCTGTAAAAAGTTTTCTTCTTTGTCGAAAGTTTTCTCCTTTGGATTTTTAATTCTATCAACAGTAACAAGGAATGAAAGTCATTAGTGACATAAAATCTAGGGAGAAGTTTCATCCTCCAGTCTGACCCTTTTGTCAGTTGACTTTCACTTAATTCAGAACTGTCGTGATGAACCTTCAGCCAGCTTTTTGGACACAATTGAGCATATCATTAGAGGAACGCTATCTACGGTAGCCGTCAGATCCTTGCAGCGGTAAATCTCCTTATCTGTTGGCACCAGCTCCTCTGTCTGTCCTACGATGCACCATCTGACGTCTTCCATCATCTGCTCGATTTTATCTTTAGTGCAGTCGACTGTGAAGCCAGGGATGGATTCCAATTTGTACAGAGTATCTCCCGTCAATTGGAGAGCATGACCGGAGATCATAGGGACCTTGAGACCTAAAGCAGCAAGTGCAGGAGCCAAGACAAGACTCACTTTGTCGCCGACACCTCCTGTGCTGTGTTCATCTACCATCCGATGGCGCCACTCGTGTCTCCAGCAAAACACATGACCCGAGGAGGTCATAGTTGCTGTTTCTTCGGAATTCACTTTCTTGGAGCTCTCATTGTAATTAGCTAGGGAAATATCAGTCATGATTGCCAAATTGTTCATTCTGGAGATCAGCGACGAGTTTTGTAACATGATATTGCCCACTTTAGAGCTCTTGTAGTCGTGATAAAACTTTTCTATATCCTTATAATCTAAATGATTATAATGTCCAAATCTGCGCATTGACTGTTCAGAAAAGAAATTCAGCATGGCTACTTTGAGATTATCTGAGGGTTTCACTTCTCTCTGATCGTAACTCTGAGACTTAGTTTCATCCAGAAAGTTACTGTTATCCAAGCACAATTTATTACTCATAGAAAAAGGAATATCTAAGTCAGTCTTTGAAGTACCGTCTTTGCCTGAAGCTCCTTTACTAGCATCACCTGTTACGCTTCTACGCCATTCTTCGGAATTCTTCTTTCTTAAATCCCCACTTTCTACAATCAATCAAATCAATCAATGTTACAAAAAAGGCATGGGATGTCCTTATTCAGGCTTTCCCAATAAGATTTTGTGTAAAAACAAAAACAAACTTGATAATAAGTTAAAGAAAAAAATTTTTTTTTTTAAATATTTCAAGAATTATATACTTTTTTTTTCTTTTTTTTTTTAATTTTCTCTTTTTTTTTATATATATATTTTCTCTTTTTTTGTAATTTTTTCAGGTTTTTTTTTTCTCAATAGTGTTTTTCTAATTCCAATTTTTTTTTTTCATAATTTTTTATTTTGTTCTCTAATATTTTAAGTTTGTATGTTAAATTCTATTCCATAATGGAGTAGATAAAATGAACTGTAGAATAAGTTTATAAATTACAATTTTTTTTTCAAATTTAGGGTAATCTAATAAATTTTGAATGTTAAAGTCCTTCACTTTCTACAAACAATTCGAGTGTGGCTATATGTTTCGGAAAAATCTCTCTGACTACCCCATTAACGTCGAATGGCACTCCGTTTCTAGGATGAATGGACGCCTCTTCTTTTTCATTGTCGATGATACAATCTGACGACTCTTCTCTACTTGGACCACTCTGCGAAACGTAAACTCTCTTTCGTTCCCCCTCATTACCACTCGTTACTCTGCCTTTGCGATAATTGTCCATGACGCATTTTGCTGATGGCGAGGAATAGAATACCTTTCGTGCTGATCTCTCTTTAGATCGTGCCAGACTTGTATACCTAGGTATTTTGAAGTGCAAAGCGTACTGTATAGTCTCACAGCTCTCTGATCCGTGTGATTGTTCCTCACAGTTCCTAGACATGTCACCAGCGACATAGACACTCTGCCATGCATCACCAGTAGTTGCGTGGTCAAAGGCATTATCTGTGCTATCTCTACGTTTCTTGATTTCCAGTAGCATATCCACATTTCGAGATTCTCCTTTCTTGCGAAGATCCGATTCTTTTGTAGTCTTCCTCTCGCAGTCCTCTCGCACTTTCTCCATCTCTCACGAGATCGCTTCAATCCATATGAAGGCATTCATCAGAATGCCGCTACCCCAGCGAGCTTCTCCTGTCCGTCGAATTTTGTAAAAACGAATTGAATCTAAATTGCTTCTTTTTCAGATAGCGAAGAATCTTGGAATGTTTTCTGGTTCCGCATCGTTTCTTTCCCGCATCAGCATTATGTTCATCTGTACTATAGCTCCCACTGCTGGAGATATATTCACCTTCAACCAATTTCGTTGTCTTAACTGTAACTGTAACAACATCTCTACCAGCTCTCGCTTCTTGTATAATTTTGTTCCTATAATTTTTATACTGCTCAACAATATTCTTATGGTTAGCATCTTGAAAACATTGTTCATCTGTAATGTTACCTCCAGTGCTGTTAGTTTCGTAAATTTCACCTATTGGTTTGGAATTCACATTTTGATATGCGTTGCCTTTCTCTTTCTCTTTTTCATTATTTTGTGTAGCCATTTCGGCTTTCATTTTATCATTTTGACTGATTATTTCATCTAATTTCCTAATATGTCTCGTTTTTTCGGCTTTAATATCATTCATCTGTGTAGCCATATAGGCTTTCAAGTCATTATTTTGACTTTTAATGTCATTCAACAACTTTACTAATTCATCCATACTTCTAGTCATACTTCTAGTTAACGGCATTCAATAAATTATCCCGCTTCTGACACCAAATGTTGCGAATTACAAAATATGGATAGCACTGGACGTGAGTTTTAATAACTATATTTTAAAACCAATTGTAATACAATGCAAATCGTTACAAAGAAAATATGGATGTAGTATCTCAAAAACAAATTAACTACTAACATGCAAAAATCATCAATCTTCCTGCACAGAGTACTCAACAAGAGCTCTGTCTATTCTACTAAATACTACCTTTTCAACCTTGTTTACCATGTCACTTGAACATCTTGAGACGTAAACAAATTATCGTCCTCTGCTAGTTCACTAAACTTTCCACATTAGTAAAATAATACGAGGACCGTCCGCGCACACAACACATAAAAGATTCTTCTTGTCTTTTACTTATCGCGCACAGACTCAAACCATCTGAACAACCTTTCAGATCTCCGAACTTTTTTTTAACACACTGCACTGCATATATTTTCATTCTTCTTCAGAACTGTTCTAAGTTCCAAATCGTTGGCTAATTGAATCTCACGTAGAAGCACACACGAGGGCTACAATCACGTTAACTCGTGAAGTCACTGTAGCGCGTTCATCTGTCGTAACAATATAATACTTAAAAGAATCGTTAAATGAAATAAAAAACATATTTCAGGTTGAATATTATATAATTAAGCAGGAAATTTCCCTTCAATTAATATATAATTTAACTATTTTTATTCTTCAGGTTTTCCAAAATGAAGCCTTAATTTTATAGTGCGATCTATTTTTTTCACCAAATCACATTGAAAAAGGCTTTTTGAAATTAATATGTTTGTAAATTTGTTTATATTATTTATTTTCATAAAATTCGTAATTAAATTCTGTTTAAGCACAATTGACTAAAAATCCAGTCTCAAATTGACTAAAAGTCGATTTCTCAAAGTATTGTACCAAGAAAAAATTACAAAGTGAGAGAAATATTTACTGAAACTAAAAAAATAATTTTTTTGTTATTCAGAAATAGCCATTCTATTCATGTGCATTATACTCATTTCTGTCTATTAGTTTTTATTTATGTTGCAAAATACCCTTTTTTACTACATGACAATAAAAAAGTCCTATTAAAATAAAACTGGTAGTATTTTTTGTTAAATATTTTATTTTCAGAAAATTCAGAATTAAATGCTGATTAATTTGGCATATAACATGCCATAATTCATCATCATCATCATCATAATTCCCAATATGCTGCATAAGCATCTAGTATCTAAACCATTAAGTTTCCTGCTATCTTGTTTAAAAAGGTCCAAGTTTCACTACCATAACTAACTCTAGAAAGAACCAAACTATTATACAGTCATTTTTTTTTTCTTTTAGTTAGTTTCTCCACACTCCTCAGCTTCTTAAAAGTTCCAGTAGAAATTCCTAATTCATCTGTTATTCTCATGCCACACATCACCAGTATCTCTTACATAGCTCCCAAGATTATAAAACTGAGACACTTGTTCAAGGGTGCAACCATTCAAAACAACTGAAGCACCATCTGCATGACCAATTTGCATCACTTTAGTATTATCTCTGTCTATCACCAAACCAACATTATTACCAGTATCATCAACGACCCTATGAAAGAATTCATCTCATCAACATCATTAGCCAACAAAGCAAAATCATCTGCAAAATCTAAATCAGAAATTTTCAGATCATTTAAGACCAAAATCTTTCACTTGCAGTGACGTTCACATAACATAATCAATAACCAAACTAAAGAGAAAAGGAGACAAAATGCACCCTTGATGAACACCAGAAGCATTACTAAACCAATTGCTATAAGCCTTACCAACTCTCATATAAGCTCAGTGTTCTAATGGAGAGCCTTCATTATGTTAACTAACTTGTCTGGTATGCCACAAGATCTCATAATTAACTGCAAATTATGGTGATCAAGAGAATAACAAACCTTTTTGAAATCAAAAAGCTAGTAACCAAAGGTTTCCGAAGCTCTAAACATTTCTCAAGAATCTGCCTGAGTGAAAATAACTGATCTTCACATCCCCTACCACTTCTGAATCCACATTGCTCATAACCCAATTGCCCTCAACCACATTATTAATTATATTTAGCACAATCATGCAAAGAACTTTATCTGGAACAGAAAATAGGCTGATACCCATATACTTATCACAAGAACTGCAATCATCTTTTTTTAAAATAGGGATAATGATAGCTCTGGTAAAATCCTTAGAAACAATGCCTGTATCAAAAAAAGATATTCAAAATTTCAGTCATTCATGTGGTAACAAACATTCTCAACTCTAAACATTTCAGTAGTAATTTCATCTACCCCAGGGTATTTATGTAGTTTAAGTTTAGAAATATACAAAATAAGTTCAGACTGTGTTATAGGGCCAAGATTAAAGCCAGTAATGCATCTATCATTGCAAACATTGGGAGTAGAACTAGCCACATTGTTTAGATCATCATTGAAATGCTAAGCCACATAGCCATGTCAGAATCCTCACCTTTTATAACCTTACCTTGCCTATCCTTCAATCCCTGTATACCTGTCCATTATTATCTGGTATAGGTCTCTGCTGTTGTGCTGTCAAACTGCTTCCTCAGCTTTGTCAGCAAATCCTTCAAACCAAAGGTTTTTATCAGCAGCTAACCGATCCTTTACACGTTTATTAAGCTCTCTGTAATGCTTGCTATTAGGACTAGTAGGGTATTGATTAAGTAAATTCATGCAGTTCTTTCTTTCTGAAATAAGCTCAAGTGCCTTATCACTCAAATAATTCTGTCTCCTCTGCTCCTTTTTCCTAAAGGAGTACTGTTTCCAAAAAAGCTTGTTTAAAATGGTCCCATTCTTCCTCACTACAAACCATGACTATCATAATGAATAAGTAACCTATCATGATAAGCTTTAGCTATAACTGGGTCTTTCAGAGCTTCAGTATTAAAGGTAAATTTTTGAACCCTAGCACAACACTTTTTAAGTTTAAGTTGCAAGACACTTTTAACAAGGTAATGGTCAGATCCAATTTCAGCTCCCCTATATGCCCTGGTATTCCTAAGAACTAGCCCATTTGCTGTTAATTAATATATAATCAATCATATTCTTATGTAGCCCATCAGATGAAACCCATGTGTTACTTCTGTATATTGCAGTGTTTGTAATAAGTGTTAGTTATTCTGAAACCATTGAGTTTACTTACTTGTAGGAGACGTTGCCCATTGCCATTGCAGCTACTAATACCAAAATGGCCTATCACTCCTCCCAAAAGGTCAGAGTCAGTACCAGCTTTGGCATTGATGTCACCTTGAACAAGGGTAATATCTCCTTTCTTGACAGAATTGAAAATATCCTGAAGTTGTCTGTAAAACCTATCCTTCTCATCCTCATCGTCATTCTCAGTGGGGGGGCATAACAGCAGATAACATTCAAGTCTTTAACACTTGTCTGAAAATTTGCTGTAAGAAACCTAATCATTAATGCACTCATATCCCCGATGAGCATCACTAGCGTGTCTGTTATGAAGCAGACCCACGCCTTGGTGATGTTTATTGTCTTCCCTCCCTGAAAAGAGAAATTTAAGATTATTTTTATGAATCTGATCTTTATCTTTCCATCTGGTCTGAAGCAAGCCGAGAATATCTAAATTATAACGGTGGAATTCTTGTGTGAGGACATCAAGAGAAAAAGCTCTATGCAGAGTTCTCACATTCCAACTTCCTATAGAGAGAAAATGGTTAGTGGAATGTTTGAAGAAACTATGTTTATTGAGAGAGATGAAATGCCAACAATATCAAAGAACCCCCTAATCGCAGGCATGGGGAAAGGACCTTTTCTTCCTCTACTAAAGGCTGAAACCATCCATCTACACTGGAAGACTTCCTCCAATATAGGTTTGACAATGTCCGTAGAAGCAAGAGTTCAGGTACCTGCGATGACCTCAGATCAGGATTATCCACCAGCTGATATAACATATCCTGTGAATCTATTCACTTAGGGCTGACAACCCATAAACAAACAAAACAGAGCAGAAGAATATCCCTCAACAGAAGCCCATCAGTGTTGCAAATTAAGGATCCATAACCAATCTCTAAGCTATTATTCCATTCAGGTTGGTGCATATGTCAGCATCAGAAACCTGTGTTGTTGAACACTCCTCTGCAGGTTAGAAAACAAGACAAAGTAGCCACAGTAGTCCTGATCAGTAGACCACACTGATCTGGCAACACTCCACTTCCACAAGAGAGTATTCTTTTGAAAGGTACTAATAGTCTGCACTGTGAGAAGATGGGATCAGACTTTAGGTGCTAGGACTCTCTGTTCTTGTTCATCATCACAGGGGATTGGTGCATAGCTCTCCTTCTATGATAATTGAAATGCTGTTTGAAATTTTTATGATTTCTATGACATATATGTTAAACTTTTTGTAATAATTATTGAGCTGTAAGAAAAGTTTTAATTAGTGATTTAATGATTAATAGTTGCTGTCGAAACAGTGCTCTTTTTTGAATTCCCTTCAATTTTGATTAATTATAATGTTTGCTGTTTTTTTTAGTATCATTTTTTTTAAATTTTAATCATCGGATCTCTCTTTCTCTGTGTGTGTGTGTGTATATATATACACACTCACAAATATGACTTCCTTTTATTTCCTTTTTTCTTATATGTTGCAAATGAAAATTGTATTTAATTTTTTGTTATTGCAGATGATTGTGCAATTAATAAATCAGTTAACTGCAAAAATACGAGAGTTGCTCCCAGGCCTTGAGGCCAATGAAGAAACTGAACAAATTAATAAACATTTTCAAAACACATTAGAACATCTTCGATATCGAAGTGAAACACCTGAAAGTGATGGCCCCACATATGATGGACTTGTTTTCTAAGTGTACGCTTTTGAATATCTCATGAAATGTTATAAAAAAAAAAGGTAAGTTCTTTGAAATTTAAATTTTTTTAAATATTTAGCTTGTTTTATTACATTCAAAATTCAAACAGTCACTATATAGTTGATGATACCTATAAATTTCTCTATAGTCCAAAAAAGTTTTGAATGGTTAAGGTATTATCTTCATTGTAATTCTGAAAGAAGTTTAAGGTTTAGTAGAGCTTTAACAAAGCTTGAAATGTAAAAAATCTTAGTTTTAAACTTAAGTTGCAGTTCTATGCATCTTTTTATAATGCTTGTGAGACTGGCATTACAATTTAGATGTATAAAGTTAAGAATACTATCTTTCTCATTCATTAAACAGGTTTCTGACTGTCAGAAATCCAAATCTCACATGTACTTAATCATAAAGAAATTAACCTTTCTGGATAAACAAATTTAGTGTTTTGCCAAGAACAGACCATATGTTTTTCCTAATATGGCACAAGCACAAGAACTGTTGTTTCAAGTGCTAGTTTATTAATTCATGAACAGAAGTGAAAAAATATATGCATTACACATATTTTTCAAGAATTTTAAAACCAGTAAAATGGAAAGGAAATTTTATATCAAACAGCATTTTGGCTCAAATTTAAAAAGGAGTGTAAGTATGCCTGATAACTTTGTCAATTGCATTAATTCTAAAAAACATTTTTGGGGCTCCATGTTTTTCTTTAAAAAATATTATTTTAATAATAATTAAATATTAGCACAAAAATGGTATTTTAATTATCATCATCATCCTCAAGCAAACATGGGCTATGGAGGTCCAACCAGACCATGCAATTTAGTTCTCCAAGCATATCTGTCCTTATACGACATCTGCTGCATCTGGCCACTGCACACCAATTTTAACTAGGCCCTGTTTGACATTGTCTGCCCACCGCATCCTAGGTCACCTCCTCTTTCTGAGGCCTTTAGGCACACTGTTCGTAACCCTATTCACCAATCTATAATTATCCATACAGGCAACATGCCACACCAATGGAGTCTCTCTCTACACAATATTCTACTCAGAGGATGTTGCCGACTTCTTTGCCTAACCTCATCATTATTTACAAAGTTTAGCCACCTAATGCCCAAGATACTGCTTAAGCATCTAGAATCAAAGGCATCAAGTTTCCTGTTACCTTGTTTACAAAGTGCCCGAGTTTGACCCCCACGGTGTGAGTGCCTGTACGCGGTGAGGGGGGACCACCCTGTGAAGGTTTCCGCTGGCTCGGTCCGCATGTTTACGGTAAACCGCTGGTTATGTACCGCTGGTAGGGTCCTAAACGCTCGCCCGCATGTTTGCCGTGCGCGTGGAGACCCATGTCCCGGGAAAGGAGGATCCTGGTAGTTGCTCGGGGGTTCCTGTCTTCTCTCCTCAACTCGTGACTGGCGTGGTCCCCATTGGACATCTTGCCATTGGGGAGCCTTGTCTGTCACGGGGCTGGGCAGTGGATTCCAGGGCCTCTGCTATACACTGCTTTGGCCTCTGCTTCCGGTAAACGGGAGCTCCTGGGGTGCCCCCCCCCCCCCCCCCCCCCAGGAGCAATCGGCTGGTGGGCAGGTCCTGCTAGGGTCAACCGTGCAGAGCGTTGAGTAACCTTGCCCACGGTCCGGGTACAGGTTTGTAAGTTTTCTCACAGATTATTTTCCTATTGTCGTTATCCTTTCTTTGTGAGTCCAGTTTGGCCATTCACAATTTTGTTATTTTACGCTTTGTTTCATTTGTGTAGAATGTTTTTGTTCTGCACATTTCTTTTTATTTTCCTTCTATTTATTTGTGAGGGCTTGGCTCACTGTATGGGTATAGTGCCTGCGTAGCCCTGGCGCCCGACTGGGCGTCCCCTTGTTGGGCTCCGTGGAGGGTGGGAACAGCGGGCACTGAACCACACAAAACAAAAAATGAGAGAGAATGAAGAAATTAATGCGATCACTGCCAACAAGAGGGCTCGACATGAGCCCCCGTCTTCCTCGTCTTTGTTATCACTGCCGTCATCTTATTTGTCTGTGTCTTCATTCCCGAGATTCCTGAACGTCCACTCCATGGGTGATCAGATACTTGGGGACATGTCCCCTTTTTTTGTCAACAAAGGTTTGAAAGGTCTTGCGGGAGAGCCGAAATCTGTCAAGCGCTTACGATCTGGCGACTTGCAGGTTGAGACCACTTGTTCTAAACACTCCGAAATACTCCTGAAAATCAAAGAAATTGGTGGGGTGGCTGTCGAAGTCACTCCCCATAAAACTTTGAATTCCTCTCGGGGTGTGATCACCGAGTGGGGCCTCCTCATAGTCACTGAGGAGGAGATCCTCTCAGAGCTCACACCTTAAGGAGTAATTGCGGTCCACCGGGTTTCAACACGCCGTGATGCGAAATTGGCGCCCACTCAGGTGCTGATTGTGACATTTAACACGCCACGCCTGCCTTCTTCCATCAAGGCAGGTTACTTACATTGTGAGGTTCAGCCGTATATCCCAAACCCTCTGCGCTGTTTTCAGTGTCAGATATACGGTCATGCCCGCACAGCATGCCGGGGCAAGCCCACCTGTGCTCGCTGTGGCAGTAAGGATCATCTTGATCCTGACTGCACAGCAGAAAAGGCATGTTGTGTGAACTGCAGTGGCGAACATCCATCGTACTCCTGCGACTGTCCGAAGTGGAAGGAGGAAAAGGAGGTATAACGCTTCAAGGTAATAAACAATATCTCGTATGCTGAAGCGAGAAAGCTCGCTGCACCGCCTGCACCACCTGGCAAAGTTTCCTATGCCGGTGCAATCATTGGGAAGCCCATCGTTCCAATGACTTCGGTGGCAGTGCAGACCGACATCAGTGTACCACCAACTGAGTCTTTCTCGCCTGCAGCCAAGTACCTCCTCATGCAGGCGAAACCGAGGGTGGTGTCAACTTCGACATCAACCCCGGTTTCCATTCCTGCAACTCAGCCTTCCACCTCCACCGGAAGGCTTCCTCCTCCCCGTCCTCAAACAGCAAGACCTTCCAAATCTAAGGGGCCCCACTGGGGCCAAAAAAGAAATTAATAACTCCTCTGCAAAGGGCAGTCACCGATCCATGCCCCTCGGACGATTCCGAGGACATGGATACCGACCGCTGCCTATTCACTAAACCGTCCTCTGCGGTGGTTAAGTTGAATAGGAATTTGTCATCCCCCCACTCTTCTAAGTCCTGAGATGGCCACACTCCTAAAATGGAATTGTCGTGGATTCCAGAGGAATCTTGATGACATCAAGGCCCTCCTTCAGGCACACCAGCCCATCTGTGTGTGCCTGCAGGAGACATATTTGCAGCCAGTCACAGATCCCAAATCCGGCACTTTTCACTAGTTCGCTGGGACCAGGATGGAAATGGTCCAGCTCGTGGGGGTGTCGCCATCCTCTTGAGCAACCATTCTCCATTCCAGGTCGTACCCCTCACCACCAACTTAGAGGCGGTAGCCATCTGTCTCTTTGTGGGGTTCTTGTCATCTCTTCTTCGTCATCTTACTCACCCGAGTTTCTGGCCCAGAAGGGGCAGGGCGGAATGCTCTCCGCTGTCTTTCCACTCGAATGGCCTGGAGCCTTACAACAGGACATTCACAGTGGAGGAGCTTTGCCTTGCTCTGCACTCTTCTCGTGCCTCTGCTGTAGGGCCAGACAATGTCCATTATGCCATGCTCCAGCATCTTTCACCATCGAGTAAGGATCAGCTGCTCCATCTCTTCAATCGCATTTTTCTCGAGGAGCAGTTTCTGGACTCCTGGTGGGAGGCCATCGTCTTGGCCTTCACCAAGCCAGGCAAAGATTCCTTCCAATTATCGTCCCATCGCGTTGACGAGCTCCGTGTGCAAGATGTGCGAGTTTTGTGACACCATTTTAACAATCAAACATATTTTAATCTCATGCCCCGCTTTTAACTTTGAACGATGTACGATTTTTAATTTCCATAATTTTATGTCCGAGCCTCTTGCACTCAGACATTTTTTATCTGATCATTGCTTTTTATCATCAATTTTTTCCTTTTTAAAATATTGTGGTTATTTTACTAGAATTTGAATTTTACCTTCGATTTTCTATGTATCACACAGGTCTCTTACACCTGGGATTATTTTTTCTGTGTTTATTCTGTTGTTTTAAATTGTACTTTTACACTTGTTCATTGTTGTTTTACTATTTTATATTGTAGTGTTCTGATTTTAAATTTGGTTGCGGGTATGCACGACTTTTATCTATTATATTATCGTTTGTTTGGCGCATTATGGCCTATTTGCCGATGTGCCATTAAACCCAAAACAACCAACCAACCAGCCCAAGTTTGACTACCATAACTTACCCTAGAAAGAACCAAACTATTATATAGTCTAATTTATATCTTTAGGTGTATACGCCTGTTTCTCCACACTCTACATAGATTCTTAAAAGTCCTTATATGTCTGTTAAGTTCATGCCACACATCATCAGTATCTTTTACATAGCTCCCAAGATAATTAAACTGACACCTGCCCAAGACTGCAACCATTCATCATAATGTTATGCAAAATTCACTGCAAGGAAAAGATTTTGGTCTTAAATGGTCTGAAGATGTGAAAATTTTTGATTTAGATTATGCTGATGATTTAGCCCTTTTCGCAAATGATGTTTATGAGATGAACTCTTTCATTCGAGCTGTTGATGAGACTGGTAGTAGAGTAGGTTTGGTTGTAAACAGAGAGAAAACTAAAGTGATGAAAATTCATCAGGCAGGCTGTGATTTAGTTGATCTGAATGGTTGCAGTCTTGAGCAGGTGTCGCAGTTTAATTATCTTGGGAGCTATGTAACAGATACTGGTGATGTGTGGCATGAGATTAACAGACAAATAGGGATTGCTGCTGGGACTGTTAAGAATCCATGGAGATTGTGGAGAAATAGGCATATACACCTAAAGACTAAAATTAGACTGTATGATAGTTTGGTTCAACAAGATAACAGGAAACTAGATGCTTTTGACTCTAGATGCTTACGCAGCATCTTGGGTATTAGATGGTTTAACTTTGTAACTAATGATGAGGTTAGGCAAAGGAGTTTGCAACCTCCTTTAAGTAGCATATTGTGCACAGAGAGACTCCGTTGGTTTGGCCATGTTGCCTGTATGAATAATTATAGATTGGCGAATAGGGTTATGAACAATGTGCCTCAAGTCCTCAGAAAGAGGGGGAGACCTAGAATGTGGTGGGCAGACAATGTCAAACAGAACCTTGTTAGAATTGGTGTGCAGTGGTCAGATGCAGCCCATGTAACTCATGACAGATATGCTTGGAGAACTAAATTGCACGGTCTGGTTGGACCTCCATAGCCCATGGCTGCCTGAGTATGATGATGATAAATGTGTGGTTTTAGACCACAGTAGTACAATTTGATTGTTTACTATTAATTAATATATCTAGATATGGTAATCCTCTGTTTCTGATTTGTGTGTGAATTTAATAGTAGGCATAATGCTATTAAATGTATAAATTATTTAATTCTTGTATAGTATGGTTCCAAAATATTGTGGTATCATCTATGCAACGCAAATATAATGATGGTTTATATTTTACTCTTTTAGTGTGGTTTCTTCAATATGTCTCATGACATGTCAGCCATGATCCCAGAGAAGTGTGATCCCATTGGGATCCCCTCAGTCTGTACCCATGGCAAGCTGTGAAGAACAAACCAATTAGAATTGGTAGCCTAGTGCAAGGTCTCATACACACTAAAGTACTGTTGGCCATGGGCCTGGCGACCTTCAGCTACTCCACCTTTAGCCGCATCCAAAATTGGTGTATTTGGATATAGCGATACAATGTTTAGGGAGTGGATGATTGTGCTCCTACCTTTGCATGTATAAATTGAATTACACTATGGCATGATGTTAAAGTATATTGTTACATTAGAAATTAATTCACATAATCATTGTAAATATCTAACTTCAATAGGCTTTAACCTATATAATTACTCTCTACCTAAGTGTTTATTTTCATGAGCCAGGCGACAGTTAATTACCATTTGGTTGCTTACACTTTACAAAAAACGAGAAGGGAGATGTGTTACCATTTTCTTCCTTCTAAGTAGCTATCACCGTCCTCGGGCAGTTTTTTCATATTGTTTCTTCCAAGTCGATGTTAGGTAGCTTGGGAATTATTACTGACTGACACAGTCCAAAATTGTTTATAAGGCATACTAGATGGTCATTGTGGTTGTTCCTTCAATTTGAGACAGTCAGTCCAGATTGCATTGATGACACAGTGCTATTATTCTTCAGCACTCACTTTCACATCTCTCCTACCGAACAGCGATCTGATTGTTACTATTTGATTCATTGACACACCCGAACATAAGAAAATCAAAATCTGAAAACTGCTTCACTCTTTTTAAGACTATTTACATTTTACTTTAAAAGTTGCAACATCAAAATTTGAAAACACAATAACTAAAGCATGTGACCACTGCAATGTGTGTTTCGCTCAGGCAATGTGGTCATTACATCATTTCATTGACATCTTTATGAGGCGGTCTCTCTAGTGGAATCCACTGTGTACCTGTAAGATAATTTGTTAATAATTTCCATGCAGCCTGTAATGGTTTTATATATCCATATTACATAATTTATCTTGATTCAAATTTATAATTAAATTTTTTGTGTAATTTAATTGGGTTTTTGTTTGGGGGAAAGCAATTATTTTAAATGTTAAGGTGTAATTATGCAGATCTGCTTGCAGCACTGTTTGCATCAATGTTGTTTTACTTAATTGATTATATAAGTAATATTGTGACAGCAAGGATTGGCAGCTCCACATTGTCAAATAGGAAGTTTCCATACCCTTAACAGGAGTCTATATCTTGGTCTTCCCTAAGCCAGGTAGAGACCATTAGATATTTTCCAATTATTGTTCCATTCCATTGAAGAGCTGTATATGTAAAGTGCTGCAAATAATGGTAAATACTAGACTTTTCCGATACATGGACCAGTGACTGTTCTAACCCCAGTGTGGCTTTCACAGCTAATGGTAGACTTTAAAATAAATTAATTAACTCTCAAGCAGTGGCTTACCACAAAGGTGTGACAGGAGCCTGTCAGTTTAATACATCATAGACAAAATCTGTGAGGAAGGCGAGACCTCAGTAGAAAGACAGCAAACATCCATGCCTTACTGGGGCACAAACTCTAATCCCATTTGATCAGCAGTCAAGCACACTAACCACTCAGCCATCAGGATGGCACCTGATATATTTTGAAACACCTGTTTTTTTTTATGCATGAATGCATTTAGTGTTAGTATTTTCAACATTCCAAAAAGGTACAACACAGTGTGGCAGTCTTCTTTATTCTCTATAGTTTCTTGATGAAAAAAGGGATGATTGGTTTCTTTCATAGTTTTCTAAAGTAAAAAATTTTCTTAATCTATTGAAATGAAATATGTTTGAAGAAATAATTTAGAAAAGAAGGTATAATGTTGGTAAAAATTTTCCTGCAGGTAAAATGAAAAATTGGAATAAAAGTTTGCATTTTTTAATTGGGGTGGGGGGAATAAAATATTTTATTTTCTTCTTTTTTTTCTAACTTTTATTATTTTATAATTCACAATTAAATGATTTTCTGATATGCCCTATTACCATTATTTTCTTCAGGATATGGTCCTGAATTTTTTAATTTATGAAAATACACCCACCAGCCACTGAATTAGAAACCTTTATGCTGACGTTCGTAAACGTCACTTGCACAGCGTATATGCAAAATACATGGTCATCTGCATCACCATGTGATGTAGTCAACTATTAAGACTGCTGCTTCTCAGTAATTGTGAGTAATATTGATCACAATGAGAAAAACTAAGGATCTTTTTGGGTTCAATAAAGGGCTTATTGTGGGTGCCCATATGACTAGAGTGACGATTTTAAAAACAGCAGAGCTGACGTTTCTCAAAAGGTGAGATATCTCAGGTTTTCAATCAGTGGAAAAATAACTCGCATTGCTTGTCTCAGAGGTGTAAGTGTGGTGTGATGACAATCTGTCAGGAATGAGATCGCCATCATCTGAGAAGGCTTGTACGGAGAAACAGGACTTTTTATGTGCAGCAGTTGATTGAAGCATTCAATAAAGGCTGTTCCCGACCCATATCTCAGTGAACTATGTGCAGGGAATTGAAGAGGATCAGTATTATCAGTCACATGCTTATACGGAAACTACTGATTTCTGCAAAGAACCAGTTTGTCTACAGTGGTGTGAAAAACACCATGACTGGACACTGGAAGCCTGGAAGAAATTCGTAATCCGACAAGTTGCAGTACACCTTGTTCTGTACCAATGGTAGGCAGAGAGTTTGGTGGCGGGACCCCCATGAAACAATGGATTCAGCTTACCTTGTAAACACAACTCAAGGTTCTGGAGGTGGTGTTATGGTGTGGGGCACGTTGTCTTGGTACGGAACGGGTTCCCTGATATTGCTGAAAGGTTGGGTTTCTGGCAATTATCTGAACATCGTTGCCGATCAAGTCCATCCTGCAATGTTAACTTTTTATCCATCAGGTGACAGCTGTTTCATGGATGACAATACTAGTGCCCATCGCCCAAAAAATATGTTCAGCAGTGGTTTAGCGAGCATGACAG
Organism: Ryuthela nishihirai; assembly: GCA_038380435.1. Classification (NCBI taxonomy): domain Eukaryota; kingdom Metazoa; phylum Arthropoda; class Arachnida; order Araneae; family Heptathelidae; genus Ryuthela; species Ryuthela nishihirai. The sequence continues at coordinate 81,947 of JAWZYU010000023.1, read as the reverse complement.
TGACTTTCACCATCTTTCCTGGCCACCACAAAGCCCAGATCTGAACCCCATTGAGAATGTATGTGACATGTTGGAAAAACAGATTCAGGAGCAAAGTCCTGTCAAATCTGAGACAGTTAAAGAACTGTCTGGTGAACCCCTGGTATGCTGGAGATGTAAAGGCACTCTAACACTTGTGGAATCTATGCAAACTGCATACGTGTTGTAATTCAGGCTAAAGGAGGTCCAACTTGGTATTGAATAAAGGTTTCTAATTCAGTGGCCGGTGTGTGTAGTTGAAAATAAATTCTATTACCACAATGAGTTCAAGTTTTAAAATTAGTACTTTAAACCTTATAGGGCCAGGACTGCAAAAATGCAGTTCACAAAGTTTGTATATATGGCCATAAACACTAAACTGTGTCATTAGTTATGAAAAGAATATTAAATTTTAGGCAAACTTGTATATTTAAAAATATTAAAAATAGATATTTCCAAGTTCTTAAAAAATGTTATTTTTATTTATTACTCAACTTGATGCTTGAGAAAGTAATAAAACTTTGTGATCCTTCAAACTGATATAACAGAGCCCAAATAATGGAACTTGCATAGCTAATATCCTATCTACTGTGGGAGTGTACTATAAATATGTCTCCTCTGACAAGTTAATTGACTTGTTTACTTTAAATTTTCATTTTTATGTTTTAAATTAGGTACCTAGAAATGTACTATGTTACTTTTTTTCTATTGGAGGTTCTGGGTCACTATTATGAAAGGGCAGTCATGCATCCCCCATTTAGGGGGGAGGGAAGGGGGTCAGTGGCATGCCAAGCTCATAATCTGCATTTCTCGGTTCACATCCCACTTCAGTTAGCTTTGAGATTATCTCTGCAAAATCCCCACTGTGCCATCAATCAGTTGGAGATACCAATGGGCTTGGAAAGGTTGCTGTGTGTTGAATGGGACATTAAGCCATGGCCCAATGTGCAGGGCAGCCATACCCTGTGCACGTTAAAGAACACACTGGATGTCCTTGATGGGAGGTTACCATCTCCTAACAGCTGTACAGTGGGTCCCTTCCCCCCAACGTTTTCTGAGCCCTTGAGGTCCTTATGAGCTAGTCATTTAGCCCATTGTGTACAAAAAAAGTACCACTCAGAGGTAAAACAACCCAACCCCCATTTTTGTATACTTTACTGTTTAAAACTGTTTCAATGAATGTCTTATTAAAATAAAAAAAAAAAATCAATATTTGTTTCTAACATGTGATTGGCACATAATAGCTATGAAAGTTTTCATTTTGATTTGAAACTTAGTGCATAGTTGACTGTGGTATTTTTCTGTGCATTGTGAATACATGTTGGATATCGCCAGTTGTCAAGAAAGTATTGGTGTCTTTTTTGCATTTGTTCAATATTTCATTTGTTTGCAATACCTTGTGGCAGATATATCATGAAAAGTTGATCTGAAAAACTGCATTTTTTTTCTGTAAATATTAAGTTGCTTCTGAAAGTGACACAAATGAATGAACAAGAAGTGCAATATTGATTCCAACTGAGTGTAATATTAGTAATGTAGTAAATATTTGTACTTTTCCACTTCTAGAATAATTTAAAAAACCAAAAATGAAATCATTAGGCTATTGCGACCTCAAATGGCATTAACCTTAGGAGACATCTCATTGGGTGATAAGGCTTATTTTAGTACTATTTTAATTAATATCACACTAGCATTAAGACCCCCCCCAATAGGGGACCACCTTGTCATGGTGGGGGGACCTAGGGCCCAGCAAACTGGCTGAAGGCTTTGCCTGCCGGATTGGGTCCCCGGCTGGAGCATTGCCAAAGCCAACCGAGGTCGACGATTCTGCCGACCGGTTCCCTTGCCGGTTGGTTGGTGACAGTGTCTGAGACCTTACCAATCAGGAGCTCTGGGTGAGCTGTTCGAGGGCTCTGCTGAATGGTTATTGCCTGCCTAGTAGGCACGAGCCCTCAAAAAAGTCTGGGTCTTACTAAGAGTCTCCACCCCGGGCGCCGATCGAACTTGGATCTATATATCCTTGTTCATGGCTAACCGGGGAACAGATTAAAGTTAGGTTTCCTCCGGTGGTCAGCTTTCCTTCTGTAGGACTGCTGCCATATGAGGCTGGGGTTGAGGTGCGCCTATAGGGCGTATTCCTTGCCCCCGGCTCTAGATAGCACAGCTTTTCGAAACTGGTAGTGCTGTACAAGCGGAATCGGGAATTGCCGTGGTTGCATAAGATCGCAACAAAAGAGAACTAGCATTAAGAATTTGAAATGTTTAAATGAATAATTCGCCATTGTTGTGAGGTTCTGCTTTTTTGTATTAGTATTAGCAAATTGGTCGGAATGGTTTGATCTGAATTTCAGTGGTTAAACTTTATTTGCTGTGAAATATTTTTATTTAATTTTTTTACATCACTTTACCCCATTTTAATTATATATTTTCAGTTTGTATATAAATTATTTTGTTTTTAAAAGCAAAACAAGTTTTGTAACACTACTGCCTTAAATATAAAGGGTCACAGTGAATATAAATTTCCACGTGAGGTTCCTATTTATAAATACTGGTTTTGAGAGATAGGATTCAATTTTTATAGATAAAATTCACCTGATACCCAGCAATTTATTTTCTGGAACTTATACCGAAATTCCAGACTGCTCTTATAAATCCTCGAATGCACAGGCCCAATGCAGTTCAGAGATCACTTCCGACTCAGCCCCCTTTCACAGCACCTCGGGCATGCCCAGTCCACGTTTGACCTTGGCTACCCCGTGCAAGCCACATGTGCACCCACCAATCAAGTGCATCGTGTCTCTACCTCATCCTGTTACCAGGACAGTGCCTGCCTGACGATGTACCAAAGCTGACAGCATGAAACGCATCGCAATGCCTGATCACCAACATATCCTGTATAGGCAACTGGCTCAGAACACTAATTAGGAGTGCGAAGTTTGGAATGATGTGACTCATACCACAGAGGCAGCTAAGTGCAACACCACTGCGCTTAAGTGATAATTATTTTATTTTTATAAAATCTAGAATTAAATGCTCATTAATTTGGCATATAGTATGACATAATTCCTTTCATTAGTTATTTGGTAAAAGTGTTCTAAAGTTTTTTTTTTACTGAGAACAGTTGGAAAAAAATTCAGCCATCAGGTATAATTCAGTTTCTCAAGCCTGCCATGGAGTGAAATTCACTACATTTAAATCATTATTAAATATTTTTATGTTCTTTATTAATTAGACACAGTTAATAGATATAAGTATGCAGTTAACTCTTTATGATGTGAATTTTTATATATCAATGGAACAGTAAGTCCCAACAGGTCACTATCACATCCTTTGAAAGGTAGTAATATCTTTTTGTTTTTGGAATGGGACACAGCAGTCTCACAGGCTACAAGCATAGCAAATGACATAATGCACATTTTCAGCTTGAGGGACTTTAAAGTCCTTATAGCCCATATAGGGTTAATGGTTAAATCTATATTTTCCATAATATAGACTCAAAAAATACTTTAAAAGCTTAATCTTCTGGTTTTCATTCTTAAAATATGATACAGTACAATATGTTCTTTGGTATAACTAATATAAAATTTTCCATTGTTTTGTTAATAATTAAATAATTATAAATTTCCAGCTCTTCATCAGTGATCACGTGTTGCTGCTGCTGTCTGAAGAATACAATTTCCTCAACTAATTCATTCCAAAAGAGATGTATATAGGAAATTAATCTCCAGATAATTTCATATTGTGAAATAAGTAATTTTGTTGCTGTATTGTTGAACAAAATAATTTATTGATATTCTATAAATAGTAAACAATTTTAAATGTTTTAAAGAAGTGCCATTAATGTATGAAAGGAGATTTTAGTATTATGTAACAGTTCCTGAAACAGAAATTGAACTTATAAGTTTGTTAGTTTTCTTTTAAAGCTATACAAATACCTATCTTTTAATAAAATATATAGGTTGCTAAGGAAAAGCCCATAATTGGGGAATTCCTCAAAAATACCCCATGTCAATGGAATAATATAATAATAATAGGTGTGTAGGAAATCATTCCAGTACTCTTGGTGAATTAAATGTGTCCGTGTGTTGAATGGGACATTAAGCCATGGCCCAGTTTGCAGGAGAGCCGTACCTGTGTGCATTAAAGAACAAGCTGAATGGCTTGGCAGGGAGGCTACCAGGGCCAGCGCAAGACGGGTCAGCACATTCCCCGAACGCAGCCCCACGCTTTAAAAAAGGCCCCATGGTCCACGAAAAGCTCATCATAAATAATGATGCCAATTTCCTATTTTTAACACAGAAGCTGACACAATGTATCCTCGTTCCTCTAGCTCCATATCCCACTACCAGAAGCTCATGTCAGTTATTTTCCAAGCCCAATAGTAAATCCAGTCACAGAATCTGCTAATTGATGACTGACATGGAGGTGGTATTACCACCCATGAAGCGAGGATCGCCTGTCTTAGAGCATCCACAATTGCAGGTGGTGGTTGGCTGGCTTGAACAGATCTTTCCAATTTGTCCCACAAATTCTCAATAGTTCAGCAGTTGTAGTGATTGAACATTTCTTCCGCACCTACTATCTGGCCTCAATCAAACTTACTTTGCTGCCTTTACCCATGATTACTTTTCCATGACTGGTTTCAAATGCATAGAGACCCTGCTCTATTTATAGGCATTGCCAGTTGCAACATCCCATGTGACTGGATGCGACACTTCTGCTTTGCATATTGTTATCACGGTGTATATAATAATTTGTTCATTCGGTGTAGTTAGAAAATAATGGGGAGAAAAACAAGCATTTGGTTACTGAAATGTGCATTGAAAGCAGCCTCTGTTAGTTGCAAGAGTCCAATAAACTTGGACTCTTGCAACTATGTTTCCTCACATGGCTTGTAGTATGACAGCATCAACAGTGCATCATACTACAGTTATCCGTGTTCAATATCCTACATAGCCAGTTGGCACTCTCACTGACTTTGCAGGGCATTGTATAAACTGATTTTGGTAACTGTACAGGAAATAAATAGTGGAACCAAGTCAGGCAACCAGGTGACTATGACATAGAACTACCATGTCTTATCCACTAGAATGCAAAATTGTGGTCAGCTCTCGCCAAATTGTATGGATTTTGTGTGATGAAATTTCATTGTCTAATTTATCACATTTCATAGAATTGTTCCCAAAGCATCGTCTCCAGCCCAATGTCTACCAAGGCCCTAATGTTTACAAGTGTAATGCTCCAAAGATTATTCACTTTTCAAGTTGGACCTTTTGTCTGATTCAAATTTATTCAAAATTTCGGATAACTTTGTCGGGCACCAGGCAATTTTAACTTTCCAAATAAAGTTGAAATAGGGTTCTTTAGGTATTTCTCTAGCATTACTTATCGAGTAAGAATTCAAAAAGGATTGTGAAGTTTAATTAAAGTTTAATTCTAATAAAAAAAATCAATTAATGTTGCTCAAGAGAAAAATAGCAAAAATTCAAAAGTTTCTAAAGCAAAGTTCATTTTCAAGAAATTCAAAGACTCGCAAAAATCAATGAAAGAATGCAAAAGTTGGCCTACTAACAATTCACATCATATCTAAATCTCCACTACATCTCTCTCCATTACAATATTACATTTCCACTGACAATTCTCATTCTCTAAACTAACTACACTTAGTTACTACTAACGTCACTTAGTTATAACATGATGTGTACAAATCCGGCATGTGTCTGTTGCATGCATTTGACTAACCTGACGATCGCGCTAGTCTGCCTGACTATTTTCATCACTTTGGTTTTCTCTCTATTTACACCAAACCTACTCTACTACCAGTCTTGTACAGCTCTGATGAGAGCTCATCTCATCTACATCATTTGCCAAAAAGGCCAAATCATCAGCATAATCTAAATCAGAGCATAATCACTAACAAAACTAAAGAGGAAATGAAAAAAAAATCTGGGATAGCAAAAACAGAGCAGGTACAGAGGCTCTCTGGGTCAACAGATCCATCAGCTAGACTTCAGTACATCTCTCGTACTATACACTGACATAGGAGGTAGAGAGCTGCTTGATAGCCAGGGGATCAGAGTCATTCTTCTGTCCTAAAGACGGTATGGAGAAGTTGATCTTGAGCTCGCTATTCCACCATGGAGGCGAGTCAAGAAATATAGTATTGCGTGCTGTAGAGTTAGCAGGAAGGACTACTGTAGAAGTCTGACAATGGCTTGTAGCACATTGTTATAGTGGAGCCTGAAAAGACGGCACATTACATCTCTCTTCTGATACAGACAGAAGGGCATGTTATTGGCCTTTGAGATGATAATGCATTGGTAATATTGGGGCAGCCCCAGACAGATGCGTAAAGCTGTGGTGTGCACAGTGGCGAGCTTACCAAGTTGAGTAGCAGAGGAAATTTTGCTCCTTGACCTTGATGTTGTTAGTCCAAATAGGATACCAGAGAAAGTGGGAGGTGGAAATATGAATGAATGCCATCAGATGCTCCACTATACAGCAGGACAGTACCACATGATATGGATGGCACCAAAAGTCGCATTTGCGTGCCAAATGAAACTTAAAACTGAAAACAAAGCTGCGAAGCAGCAGAGAAAGGACCTTTTGAAGTGATCAACATTGTAATAAAGGTATCTATTACGTTCGATTCATTAGTCTCAGGAAATTAACGGAACTGTTTTAGAATTTTTGACTGCTTGAACTAAGTTAAACTGAAACTCTGTAAACGAATTGTGCCGAATTTCGACCATTGGGATGTCAAGCTTTTATTCTTTTTTGTTTTAAATAAATAGTATTGCTAGCTAAAATTCTAATGGTTGGTACAAATATCCAAATTTTAGTTCTAATGGTATCAGGGATGGTTGGGTGAGGTGAGAACCCATTGAACAGCTTGTTGGGAAAAGAATGTTAGCCTCCTGTCAAGGCCATCCAACGAGTTCTTTAGTCACTCTGTGCCAGCTCCTGTCCATGGTGAGGAGACCACCCCTTGAAGGTTCTGTTGGCTCAGGTACCTTCACAGGATCCTGAATGCTCGCCTGCGTGTTTGCTGTGTCCCAGGAAAGGAGGATCCTGGTAGTTGCTTGGGGGGGGGGGGGTCTTCTCTCAGCTCATCACTGGCAGGGGTCCTCTTTGTCCACCTTTCTATTGGGGAGCCTGTTCGTCAGGAGGCTGGGCAGAGAACTCCAGGGGCTCTGCTACACACTGCTTCGGGTAAACGGGAGCTTCTGGGGTGGTACCCCCCTTCCCCCAGGAGCAATCAGCTGGTGGGAAGGACCGTCGTCGTCTATGTGTGTTCATCCCCTATATTCCTAATCATCCACTCCATGGTTGATCAGGTAATTGGGAACATGTTCCCATTTTTTGTCAACATAGGTCTTGCGGAAGAATTGAAATCCGTCGAGCACTACGATCTGGCGACTTCCAGGTGCAACCGCTTGTTCCAAGCATTTGGAACTTCTGAACGTTACAGAGATTGGTGGAGTGGCTGTCGCGGTCACTCCACACAAAACCTTGAATTTCTCTCGGGTTGTGATCACTGAGTGGGGCATTCTCAAAGTCACTGAGGAGGAGATCCTCTTAGAGCTCACTCCCCAAGGAGTAACAGCAGTCCACCGGATTTTCGACATGTCATGATGGTAAATTGGTACCCACCCAAGTACTGATTATAAACTTCAACCTTTCACACCTGCGATCTTCCATCAAGGCAGATTATTTGCATTGTGAGGTATGGCCATATATACCGAATCTTCTGTGCTGCTTTCAGTACCAAATATATGGTCATGCCTGCAGAGCTTGCCGGAGCAAACCCACCTGTGCTTGCTGTGGCAATAAAGCATCACATTGATTCTTACTGCACAGCAAAAAAGGAAAGCTGTGGGAACTGTAGTGGTGAGCATCCGGCGTATTCCCACGACTGTCCCAGTGGAAGGTGGGTCAATGCTTGAAAGTAATCAACATCTCTTATGCTGAGATAAGAAAGCTCGCTGCACCACCTGGCAGGGGAGGCTCAGTTGGTAGCGTGCCAGGCTCATAACCTGCAATTATCAGGTTCGGGTTCCAGCTGGGCAAGTGTAGAGATTATTCTCTGCCAAACTCCCCGGCCTGCCTATAGTGAATAGGGGTCACTGTTGGGTTTGAAAAGGCCACCGTCCTTCGGATGGGACGTTAAGCCGTTGTCCCGTGTGTGGGATAGACACCCACGCACATTAAAGAACACGCTGGATGGTCTTGACAGGAGGCTGACACCCTTTTTTCAACAGCTGTCCAGTGGGTCCCCTCACCCAACCATCCACAAAACTACGAGAGCTTCGAACTTGGACATCTGTCCCAAATAACTGATATTTAAGTAGCGAATATCATGTTTTAAAAAATTAGTTGCAGTAAAAATTAGACCATAATGTTACCTAACCATATTCGTAATAAATCATCGGCATGGTTCAAATTTCGAAAGTTTCATAATCAGAGATATGAATGAACTAATTGATTTCGATAATATTAAACTAATGTAGACGATAGGTACTCTCCCAGCTGCTCTGCAGCCTCAATATCAGCATTCCGATAGGCCTCAACCAGCACATGAAGGTGGCTTTTGGTGCCATCCATTTTATGTAGTACTGTCCTGTATAGTGGAACGTCGGATAGCATCATTCAATCATATTTAAGCACCACCCGGCAAGGTTTCTTATGCCAGTGCAGACTAACATCAGTGTACCACCTACTGAGTCTCACCTGTGGCTAAATACCTCCTCATGCGGGCGAAACCAAGGTTGGTGTTGACTTCGACAGCAACCCTGGTTTCCATTCCTGCAACACAGCCTTCCACCTACACTGGAAAGCCTCTTTTCCGTCCTTGGACAGCTAGATCTTCCAAACCGAAGTGGTCCCCACTGATGCCAAAATAGAAAACAATCACTCCTCCACAAAGAGTGGTCACCAATGCATGTCCCTCAGACAATTCCAAGCACATGGATAGAGACTGCCCCCTATTCACTAAACTCTGCGGTGGCAATTAAATAGCAATTTGTCATCTGCCCACTCTTCTAAGTCCAGAGATGGCCACACACCTACAATGGAATTGTCGTGGATTCCAGAGGAATCTTGATGACATCAAGGTCCTCCATCAGGTACACCAGCCCATCTGTACATCAGCCTGCAGACTCCTGCAGGATCAGCCTTTGCCTGCTCCTAAGATCCGATCCGGCACTTTTTGCCAGTTTGCAGGGATGGAGATGGTACAGCTCGCGGGGATGTCGCCATCCTCATGAGCAACCATTCTCCATTCCAGGTCGTACCGCTCACCACCAACTTAGAGGTGGTAACTATCTGCCTCTTCGTGGAGACCTTGATGACCTCATCTCGCAGCTGCTGTCCCTCTTCCTCATCATTTGGATTTCAATAGACACAGTCCATTTTGAGGCAATGCTGACACCAATGAGAGGGGTGGGGTCCTGGAACAATGACTCCTGGATCCTTGTCTCCCTGTTAAACACAGGTGTCAATATGTAGTTTTACTCCCCAACTCGCATATTCACTGCCACTGACCTCACCATCCGCTCCTCGATCCTTCCACTCTTTACATGGGAGGTCGAGGACAACCCTTATGGTGGAGACTTGATCAGGGGTGGCTCAGTCGGTAATGCACCAGGCTCGTAATCTGTAGTTCCCAGGTTCAAAAGTCCAAGCTGGGTCAGCATTGAAATTTATCTCTGCAAAATTTCGCACCCTACCCACGGTCAGTAAGGAAACCAATGGGCTTGGAAAGGCCGCCGTCCGTTGGATGAGACGTTAAGCCGTGGCACTGTGTGCGGAGAAAGCCATGTCCTGTGCACTTTAAAGAACACACTGGATGGCCTTGACGGGATGCTGCCATCTGTCTCCCAACAGCTGTTGCAGTTGGTCCCCTCTCCCAACCTTCTCTGAGCTCTCGGGGTCCTTGTAACCTGTCCATTTAGCCCATGGTGTGCAAAAAACTGCAGCTCAGGTAAAGCAACCCAACCTTGAACGGGCTGACGAATGGATTTGAGCTCCTCAATAAGCTCGATGAACACTGCCAGCTAGGAGCCCATCAGTTAGGCAGTAGTGGAGATCCTGGACTGTATCATAGATGCAACTCAGAACAAGGCTTGGGGTTTATTTTGGAGATAGACGTCCCCCAACCTTGGAGCATTCAAACGCACCAGGGTAAAATCTCGTTTTGTCCGACCCCAGAAGGAATCTTGGATCAAATACATGTCTTCTATCACTCACATGACCAATTCTAAGGTCGTGTGGGATGAAGTCTGGATGATGGGTGGGAACTATATGTCCCACTCGTTATCGATCTTGGAGCACTACGGACAGGCAATTGCGAACCTTCTGGGGAGTCATTCTGCTCCATCTCTTCTTACTCCCTAGAGTTTCTGGGCCAGAATAACAAGGTGGAATGCCCTCTGCTGTCCTTCCACTCGAATGACCTGGAGTCTTACAATAGGCCATTCACAGCGGAGGAGTTTCGTCTTACTCTACACACCTCTCGTGCATCTGCTGTCAGGCCAGACAATGCCCATTATGCCATGCTCCAACATCTTGCACCATTGAGTAAGGATCGTCTGCTCCATCTTTTCAATGGCATTTTTCTCGAGTTGTTTACAGACTCCTGGCGGGAGACCTTCGCATTGGGCTTCCCAAAGTCAGGCAAGGATTCCTTCTAATTATCGTTCCATTGCATTGATGAGCTGCGTGTGCAAGGTGTTGGAAAGAATGATAAATGCCAGACTTCTGGTATTTAGAAACCACAACTTTCTTTTCAACACCCAGTGTGGCTTCGCAGGCAATGGTTAACTCTTGACCATCTTATACGCCTCGAATCAGCTGTTAGAAATTCGTTTTTACGTAGAGCGCACCTGGTGTTAATTTTCTTTGACATCGAAAAAACGACACGGTTTGAGAGGTCACCTGCCGATCTTCATCTCCAACTTCTTATCGTCAGGTTCTTTTTGAGTGTTACGCTTTTTGCTGTCAAGATTAATTCGATTACTACACAACTTCCTCCATCTGTAGGCAGGGCCCTCTATGTCGACGATTTTAGCATGTGTGTCATTGGAAGATAACTGCAAATTACCTGAACAATATTTCAGTTTGGGCAATGGCCAACAGGTTTTGGTTCTCCCCACAGAAGACCCCTTGTGTGCACTTTTGCCACAAGCATAATCTTCATCTGGATCCCAAGCTGTTACTCGGAGGTAACATCATTCCAGTTATGGTGGAGACCAAGTTTCTCTGTCTCATCTTCGATCAGAAATTGACCTTTTTACCACACATATGTCATCTCAGGTCCAAGTGCACACGGGCATTGAACATCGTCATGATCCTCTCTCTCCTTGGGAGCTGACTGATGTTCTCTGCTCCACCTGTATCGTGCACTTGTCCAGTCTAAACGACTATGGATCCCATGTGTACGACTCCACCCGGGATTCGGTGGTGAAGATGCTGGACCCCCTCCATCGTCAGGCCCTCCCTGTTTGCACGGGAGCTCACCGGTCCAGAGTCTTGACGTTGAGACTGACAAACCATCTTTATCTATTCGCTGTCAGCAGTTGTCCCTACAATACGGATCTAAATTGCGATCCCTGCCTGGCTGTCCCACTTGGGACTGCGTTTTCAGTCCAAAGTAGGAAATGTTTTACACTAATCGGCCGACTGCCATTCATCCTTTTGGTTTGCGAGTCCGAGGCTGCCTCAGAGACATCAACACCAGTCTTGATAACATTGCACAGTCGAGTCACCCACACTGTGGCTCGCTGTTTCACTGTGCAGGACGAGGAAGACCTTTACACCGGACTGTGTACATGCAACTCTTTGCCAGCCGTCGTGCTGAGTACCGGGATTTCTTGCCTGTCTTCACAGATGGTTGGAAGTCTGGCACATCAGTAGGATCAGCCATGATCTGCTGTGATATAATCATTGCAGACCAAATCCCACTGCAGTTGTCCATCTTCACTGCAGAGTTGTACACTATAAGTCTTCCCTTGGATCACGTGATGGCTAAATATCTTTGGTGTATCCTTTACACACCGACGCTGCATGAATCGCAAGGAGGAAATTGTACTTGTTCAGCAGTGGCGGACTGGGTCTAAAAACATTGGTTGCCAGGAGACAAAGTGGGCCCACCCACAACTATAAGGTTATCATTTAATTTAGTTGCATACAGTAATGATATTAGTTAACATATTGTCTAATGTTTAAGGGGGCCCACTTGTCTTCGGGCAAGCTGACACCCTGGGCAGTCCGCCACTGTTGCTCAGCTCCACTTAGGTCATTCATTTCTTCTACAGGGGGACGATGAACCTAAGAGTTTTGTGACACCGTTTTAGGTATTAAACAGATTTTAATCAAATGTCTTTGTTTTAACTTTGAACGACACATATTTTTTAGCTTTCACGATTTTACGTACGAGCCCCTTACTCTCGGACATCTTTTATCTGATCATTGTTGTTTTACCTATGCATTTAACTTTTTACAATATACTGAATATTTTATTCGCCTATAGTTTTATTACACTGTTTTAACTCAGGTCGCTTACACCTGAGTGACATTTATGTTTATATATTATTATTAATTATATATATGTTATTCATAATAAATAAATATCCTCTCATGCAGCTGCGTGCCACTGAGGTATGACAGGAGCCTGTCAGTTTATATGCCATAGTAGAAAGTCTGTTAGGCTCGAACCCGCATACAGTGCCACGGCTTAACGTCTCATCCAACGGACGGCGGCCTTTCCAAGCCCATTGGTTGCCTCAGCAAAAAAACAACACAAACGTCCATTATACGGTCTTATCAAATAATATCTGGGGCTCGAACCCAGGTCCCGTAGATCAGTAGCCAAGCACGCTACTCGGCCACAGGATTTTTAAACATTTGTTTATTGTTGTCGACTATGTTTCATTTTATTGTTTTACATTTTTTGGATGTGTTTGTAGTTTATTTTTAAAAATTGATTGAGGGGGTTATGACCTTTATCTTTTATTTGGACATTCGTTTGGCGTGTTATATATAGCCTTAGATGCTAATGTGCCATAAAACCCTAAACAACCATGTTCTTTAGAGTTATGTGGGGAGTGACTTTTCTACACATGGGACCAAGGCTTAACGTCCCATCCGACGGGCTGCAGCCTTTCCAAGACCAACAGAGACACCTATTCACTGTGGGCAGGGTGGGGGAGTTTAGCAGACAAAATATCTACACTTGCCCAGCTGGGAACTGTAGATTATGAGCTTTGCACGCTACTGACTGAGCCTCCCATACCCCGTAATAAAAAAATTATAATGAAATAGGGAGAAGGAGAAAAATTAGGTGATAAAAGAAAAAGGACAAAATAATAAATAATTGGAAAGTAAAAGAACAGAAATATAAAACACTTAAACAAAGGAACATATAGTAAGTAACATGGAATAAAAAAGAAATGTAATCTGTAAATTTAAACGGTGCTTAATTAGGGAAGTCAGGAGAAATAGATTTTTGCTACGAATTGGGCTATGAAGAAAGGAATTTTTACAACAAAGAGCTGGTTAATAAATATTCGTGGGATGTTGGAATAAATCGCCCGTCCTGCTATGTCAAAGTATGGGTAGAGAGATGGCAAAAGAGTCGAGGTCTGTCCGATACGACCCGGCCTGAAGCAAAGGCTTTTGGCATAGCAGAGGAGCCACTCCTGGTATGCAGCAAAAGTGCAGAGCAATGGCTAAAACTGACCATACACGATCGGTTTTGGAGCCAAGTCGGGCCCATAATCTCCCCCTTTCGGTCCAAGCCAACACCTCCTAGAACCAACAAGCCCACCAACCTGTTTTTGACGTCACACACAGTAAGCTCTTGCTGCTGGTTACTTCCGCACATCTCAAACGGAAAATGTTGCCTAATTTTGCACTAAAGTAAAACAAACGTAGTTAAAATTGAATCACTGTATCATTTCTGATAACAATTTTAAAAAAACAATAAGGAACTTTTGGAATATTCTTATGTGGACAATAGTTATTCAAAATTTCTCTTGAAATAACATATTTTCACTAAAAAAATTAAATCTCAGGTAAACACAATATATCTTTCGCGATTTCAGACCAACCAAAATTACAATAGTGTGAAAATTATCAACTATTTCAAGCTTAAGTAATTTCTCATGAACATTTACATAAAATATATTCGGCGCGATTAGCAACTATACCTAGAAAAGAAATACATAAAACTAGCAAAATGAGTGATTATTTTTAACATATATGCTAAAACTCATTGAAGAAATTGATAAAGCTTCTAAAGCAAGCATGAGGAGGTCAATATTAAAAATTGCAAAATATTTAGAAATGTTTAAAACTCCTAAAGTTGAAGGAAAAATATATAAAGGAAATAGAAAATTAACAGGGGTAATGATTAAGTAATATATATATTCAAATAACGTTAAATTGCATATTAACTTTTGTATGAGTGATGGAAAGAAAAGTAAATACAACAAAAAAACAAATTCAATGATACATTTTTATCGTATACTTTGAACTAGATGAGTAAATATATCTGCTTTCCTAGAAATGAGAAATGATTCATTATATATATATACGATAGAGAGTGGACAAGATTAGTGATTAAATTAAATCGTATGAACACACTAATTGTTGATATATCCAGAAAACAACACAAAAGCTGCAGAGTAGTGATTCGGATAAATGGTATACACTAACACACAGACCACCAGTTGAGTTGTTTTGCCTCTGAGCGGCACAATTTTGCACACCATGGGCAGGTCACAAGAACCCCGAAGGCTCAGAGAAGGTTCGGGGAGGGGACCCACTGAAACACTGTTGGGAGACTGATGGTAGCCTCCCGTCAAGGCCATCCAGCGTGCACAGGGTATGGCTCTCCCGCACACGGGGCCACGGTTTAACGTCCCATCCGACGGACGGCGGTCTTTCCAAGCCCATTCAATTCCCCTACTGACCGTGGGTAGCGCAGGGAGTTTTGCAGAGATAAATCTAAACGCTGACCCAGCTGGGACTCGAACTTGGGAACTGCAGATTACGAGCGTGGTGCGCTACCGACTGAGCCCCCCCCCCCCCCCCCCCAAAGACCACTAGATATGACAATAAACAAGCATAGATGGTACCTAAAAAGTCATTTTTCCATTTAAATATAAGCGAAATATGAACTATACAACCAAATCATTTTACCAATTAAATATCAACGAAATGTGAACTATAAACAGAACGATTTTACCACTGAAATAGCTTAATTTCTACTATAAGCCAAATCATTTTACCACTAAAATAATCGGCGAATGTCAACTCCAAATCACTTTAGCACTAAAATATCAGCCATAAACCAAATAATTTCACCATTCAGATATCAGATTTCAACTGTAAAACCAAATCACTTACCTATTAAATTTTTCAAAATTTCATTTTCATTGAGAGTTCTTGAAAGCGACGATGAAATTCTGATCGAAATCATTTTCACAAAATATTTCGCACAAAAGAGGCCTAACAAAGAACAATCACAAAGTTGCTCGCAAAAAAAATTATGTACACAATCTACAATCACACCTGAGGATGTTAAACACTCTAATAACAATTTACCCCCTCGAAAACGTGTAATATATATCTACTAGAAAAGTTAAATTCGAAAATGCCGCCACAGCACTACATCGTGGCCAGCGAGAACAAGTGAGATGAAAGGCTCACGGGACGCTTCCGCTGCGTTGTGACGCGTCCTACTCATGGAGGTAGGAAGAGAGGGAGGAGCCCTATCGCTTGAAAACTAACCGAGCGTCGCCATATTGTTGCTACTCTTAAGCATGCTATCACTTGTGTTAAAGAACGACAGAATGCATTTAAAAAAATGGGTACCTGCATCGCGTTTGGATGCATTAATATACCTGCGAAAAAGATCAAAGGGATAACATTTCATAGGTAAGAAGCAGGGGCGTAGTCATGGGGGGAGGCTCCCTCCAAAGTAACTCGAAGTTGGCAAAATTCGAAGTGACTTCGTAAAATCTAGACGAGTTGTGAAAATTTGCAATCATTTTTTTTTACAAAATTAAGGGGAGTTGCCAAAATCTAGGCAACTTGGCAAATCTAGGGCAGTTTGAAAAATGGAGAGACTAAAATTTAGAGCAGTTGGCAAAATTCGAAGCCACTTAGTAAAATATAGGTAATTTGGCAAAATTCGGAGTGATTCGGAAAAATTCAGGGGAGATATAAAAATTTGGATTTTTTTCTGTAAAATTATGGCGAGTTGGCAAAATTCGGGTGAGATGATAAAATTGGGATTTTTTTCTGTAAAATAATGGCGAGTTGGCAAAATTGTTGGTAGTAGGGAAAATTCAGACGAGATGTAAAAATTGGATTTTTTTTCTGTAAAATTCTGGCGAGTTGGCAAAATTCTGAGCGACTTTGCAAAATCGTGGAGAGAACAAAATTCCGGTGAGATGTAAATATTGCAATATTTTTTTCTGTAAAATTATGGCGTGTTGGCAAAATCGACGTAACTTCGCAATATTAAGGAGAGCTGAGAAATCTTGGGGGAGGTGGCAAAATTCAGAGCGACTTTGCACAAATCAGGTGAGATGTAAAAATTTTGATTTTTTTTTTCCTTGAAATTGTGGCGAGATGACAAAATCGAGGAAACTTGGCGAAATCTAGGGCAGTTGACAAAATTTGAATGCACTTGGTAAAATACGGGCGAGTTGTGAAAATTGGGATTGTTTTTGTGCAATTAAGGAAAATTGAGAAAAATCGAGAAAACTTGGCAAAATTTTTGCGGAGTTTGAAAATTTTGAAGTGACTGGCAAATTCAGGAGAGATGTAAAAATTGGGATTGTTTTGCGAAATTTAGGAGAGGTGGTAAAATCGAAGCAACTTGGCGAAATCTAAGGAAGTTGGCAAAACTGGTAACCATTTGGTAAAGTATAGGTGTGTTGCAAAAATTGGGATTGTTTTTGTGAAATTAAGGAGAGTTGGAAAAACCGAGAACTCTTAGCAAAATTCTAATCCACTTGGTAAAGTATAGGCGATTTGTGAAAATTGTTATTTTGTTAAATTAAGGAATGTTGGACAAATCGAGGAAACTTAACAAAATATAAGGGCAGTTGACAAAATTCGAAGCCACTTGGTAAAATACATGATTAATTGGTGAAAATTGTGCCTTGTGTAATTAAGGAGAGGATAAAATTCGAAGTGACGACAAATTCAGGGAAGATGTAAAAATTGCGTGTTTTTCTGTAAAATTATGGTTAATTGGCATAATATAGGGGAATTAGCAAAATTCGAATGCACTGGGTAAAATATAGGCAAGTTGGCAAAATTCGAATCTACTTAGTCAAATGTAGGCTTGGTGTGATAATTGGGTTTGTGAAATTAAGGAGAGTTGACAAAATCGAGAAAACTTGGCAAAATATTGGGGAACCACACCTACCCTGAAACGGTACTAACATTTCGTCAATAGTCAAATGTGCACCAAGAATTTAACTTGGTTGATAGAGACAAACTCCTCAAAAAGTCCCTGAATCGGTGTTTGGTTGTAGCCCTTCTTTCAGATCTTGTGGTTTGATCGTCAAAACGCAAATAACAGCAAAAATAGAATCGTGCTAGTCATGGTGCAGTTGAAAATGTCTCTACCTGTTCCATCTGTGCTCCACATGGAACGTAAATCTTCGTGGTTTGACTTGAATATTCCTTGTAAATATAGTAAACCCAGAAATGCCTTAATTTCTGAGATTTGTTTTACAAATAAATGAAGGGCGTGAGTGGCTCGGTTGATAGCGCACCAGGCTCGTAATCTGCAGTTCCCAGGTTCGAGTCCCAGCTGGGTTAGCGTTTAGATTTATCTCTGCAAAACTCCCTGCGCTGCCCACGGTCAGTAGGGGGATTGGATGGGCTTGGAAAGACCGCCATCCGTTGGATGGGACGTTAAGCTGTGGTACTGTGTGCGGGAGAGCCATACACTGCACGCTAAAGAACACGCTGGATGGCCTTGACGGGAGGCTACCATCTGTCTTCCAACAGTGTTCCAGTGGGTCCCCTCCCCGAACCTTCTCTGAGCCTTCGGGGTTCTTGTGACCTGCCCATGGTGTGCATAATTGTGCCGCTCAGAGACAAAACAACCCGAATGAATGAAAGGTGAATTTTTTTTTGACATAGTATAGGTAACATTCATTTGTGATATTTTTTTATTAGTCCACTCTACAATTTTCTGTAATATTTCGTCACTGATTAGAAGGCTCAATGCTTCTAGAACAGACGTCGGCAACCTTTTTTGGCTGCGGGTCAAAATCAACCAAAATGTGACTACTAAGAAGACAGTTCGGGTCAATGGGTATTTTAAAACAGTCCGTTAGTGAATAAGGTAAATTTTATTGAGAAAACTATTGCAATATGCGTTTAAACTCAAAACATAAAAAAAAACAAAATTATAATTCTAATTATTATAAAAACAAATATAATTCTCAAGTTTTAGTTCATTAATAATTTATGATCTTTATTTATAAGCGTTCTCTTCGTTATCAATGGCTCCCCTGATGCTGAATTTGTGACGTCAATTTAGTCAAGTCTGGTTCATACTTAGTGACCCCCCGTCGGTGTGAGCGCCTGTCCGTGGTGAGGGGGACCACCCTGTGAAGGTTCCGCTGGCTCGGTTACCTTCGCAGGGTCCTAAACGCTCGCCCGCGTGTTTGCCGTGCGCGGAGACCCGTGTCCCGGGAAAGGAGGATCCTGGTAGTTGCTCGGGGGTCCCCGTCTTCTCTCCTCAGCTCATGACTGGCGTGGTCCCCATTGGCCGTCTTGCCATTGGGGAGCCTGTCTGTCGCGGGGCTGGGCAGCGGATTCCGGGGCCTCTGCTATACACTGCTTTGGCCTCTGCTTCCGGTAAACGGGAGCTCCTGGGGTGGCCCCCCCAGGAGCAATCGGCTGGTGGGCAGGTCCTGCTAGGGTCAACTGTGCAGAGCGGTGAGTAACCTTGCCCACGGTCCGGGTACAGGTTTACAAGTTTCCTCACAGATTATTTTCCTTTTGTAGTTATCCTTTCTTTGTGCGGCCAGTTTGGCCAGTCACAATTTTCTTATTTTACGCTTTGTTTGATTTGTGTAGAATGTTTTATTCTGCACATTTCTCTTTTTATTTTCCTTATATTTCTTTGTGAGGGCTTGGCTCACTGTCTGTGTGGGTATAGTGTCTGCGTAGCCCTGGCGCCCGACTGGGCGTCCCCTTGTTGGGCTCCGTGGAGGGTGGGGACAGCGGGCACTGAACCACACAAAACCAAACATGCGAGTGAATGATGAAAATGCGATCACCGCCAACAAGAGGGCTCGACATGAACCCCCGTCTTCGTCCTTGTCTCCGTTATCTCTGCCATCGTCTTCTGTGTCTGTGTCTTCGTTCCCAAAGTTCTTGATCATCCACTCCATGGGTGATCAGGTGCTTGGGGACATGTCCCCTTTTTTCGTCAACAAAGGTTTAAAAGGTCTTGCGGGAGAGCCGAAATCTGTCAAGCGCTTACGATCTGGCGACTTGCAGGTTGAGACCGCTTGTTCAAAACACTCTGAACTGCTCCTGAAAGTAAAAGATATTGGTGGGGTGGCTGTCGAAGTCACTCCCCATAAAACTTTGAATTCCTCTCGGGGTGTGATCACCGAGTGGGGCCTCCTCAAAGTCACTGAGGAGGAAATCCTCTCGGAGCTCGCATCTCAAGGAGTAACAGCGGTCCACCGGGTTTCGACACGCCGTGATGGGAAATTGACACCCACCAGGGTGTTGATTGTGACATTTAACACGCCACGCCTGCCTTCTTCCATCAAGGCAGGTTACTTACATTGTGAGGTTCGGCCGTATATCCCAAACCCTCTGCGCTGTTTTCAGTGTCAGATATACGGTCATGCCCGCACAGCATGCAGGGGCAAGCCCACCTGTGCTCGCTGTGGCAGTAGGGATCATCTCGATCCTGACTGCACAGCAGAAAAGGCATGCTGTGTGAACTGTAGTGGCGAACATCCGGCGTACTCCCGTGACTGTCCGAAGTGGAAGGAGGAAAAGGAGGTACAACGCCTCAAAGTCGTGAACAACATCTCGTATGCTGAAGCGAGAAAGCTGGCTGCACCGCCCGCCCCACCTGGCAAGGTTTCCTATGCCAGTGCAGTCATTGGAAAGCCCATCGTTCCAATGACTTCGGTTGCGGTGCAGACTGACATCAGTGTACCACCTACTGAGTCTTTCTCGCCAGCTGCGAAGTACCTCCTCACGCAGGCGAGACCGAGGGTGGTGTCGACTTCGACATCAACCCCGGTTTCCATTCCTGCAGCTCAGCCTTCCACCTCCACCGGAAGGCCTCCTCCTCCCCATCCTCAGACAGCAAGACCTTCAAAACCTAAGGGGCCCCCACCGGGGCCCAAAAAGAAAATCACTGCACCTCAAAGGGCGGTCACCGATCCATGCCCCTCGGACGATTCCGAGGACATGGATACCGACCGCCCCCTATTCACTAAACCGTCCTCTGCGGCGGTGAAGTTGAATAGGAATTCGTCGTCCGCCCACTCTTCTAAGTCCTGAGATGGCCACACTCCTACAATGGAATTGTCGTGGATTCCAGAGGAATCTTGACGACATCAAGGCCCTCCTTCAGGCACACCAGCCCATCTGTGTGTGCCTGCAGGAGACATACTTGCAGCCAGTCACAGATCCCACGATCCGGCACTTTTCACTAGTTCGCCGGGATCGGGATGGAGATGGTCCAGCTCGCGGGGGTGTCGCCATCCTCGTGAGCAACCATTCTCCATTCCAGGTCGTACCCCTCACTACCGACTTAGAGGCGGTAGCCATCCGTCTCTTCGTGGGGTTCTCACTGACTGTCTGCTCTGTATATCTTCCACCTGGGAGCATCGTCTTCCAGGAAGACCTTGATGATCTCGTCTCGCAGCTGCCGTCCCCCTGCCTCATTATGGAGGACCTCAACGGACACAGTCCACTTTGGGGCAGTGCTGACACCAATGGGAGGGGTGGGGTCCTGGAGCAGTGGCTCCTGGATCCTTCTCTCTCCCTGTTGAACACCGGTGTCAGTACTTACTTTCACTCCCCAACCCGCACTTTCACTGCCATTGACCTTACCATCTGCTCCTCCTCGATCCTTCCACTCTTTACATGGGAGGTCGAGGACAACCCGTACGGTAGCGATCACCTCCCCGTGGTCTGCACCATCTCCCGTGGGGGGCCTTGCAGCCCTTCACGCATCTCACGGTGGAGGCTAGATCGGGCTGACTGGGGTGGTTTCGAGCTGCTCTCTGAGCTCGATGACCATTCTGTCAGCCAGGAGCCAATCAATGTGGCAGTAGCGGAGATAACGGACTGTATCGTAGATGCAGCTGCATCAACAATTCCTCAAACTTCTACACGGTTTCCTCGCTTTCCGAAACCGTGGTGGAATCCAGATTGCACCGCAGCTCGTAAGGCTCAGAACAAGGCTTGGGGGGTGTTTCGGAGATATCCGACTACCCCCAACCTTGAAAATTTCAAACGCGCCAGGGCGAAAGCACGTTTCGTCCGACGCCAGAGCCAGAAGGAATCTTGGATCAAGTATACGTCTTCCATCACCCGCACGACTAGTTCTAAGGTCGTGTGGGATAAAGTCCGGAAGATGAGTGGGAACTACACGTCCCACTCGTTATCGATCCTGGAGCACAATGGACAGGCAATTGCTGATCCCAAAGCAATTGTCAACACTCTGGGGGAGTCATTCTCTTCCATCTCTTCGTCTTCCTCTTACTCCCCCAAGTTTCTGGCCCAGAAGGGCAGGGCGGAGCGCTCTCCGCTGTCTTTCCACTCGAATGGCCTGGAGCCTTACAACAGGCCATTCACAGCGGAGGAGCTTCGCTTTGCTCTGCACTCTTCTCGTGCCTCTGCTGTAGGGCCGGACAATGTCCATTATGCCATGCTCCAACATCTTTCACCATTGAGTAAGGATCGGCTGCTCCATCTCTTCAATCGCATTTTTCTCGAGGAGCAGTTTCCGGACTCCTGGCGGGAGGCCATCGTCTTGGCCTTCCCCAAGCCAGGCAAAGATCCCAAGATTCCTTCCAATTATCGTCCCATCGCATTGACGAGCTGCGTGTGCAAGGTGTTGGAAAGAATGGTAAATGCCAGACTCATCTGGTATTTAGAACATCACAACCTTCTTTCCAACACCCAGTGTGGCTTTCGCAGGCAACGGTCAACTCTTGACCATCTGATACGCCTCGAATCGGCTATCAGAAACTCATTTTTACGTAGAGAGCACCTGGTGTCAATTTTCTTCGACATCGAAAAAGCGTACGACACGGCTTGGAGATTCGGCATTCTTCGTGACCTCCACAGCTACGGCTTAAGAGGTCACATGCCGATCTTCATCTCCAACTTCTTATCGACACGCTCTTTTTGTGTCCGTGTCGGTAACACTCTGTCGCGGCCGTACCCCCAAGAACAGGGGGTGCCACAAGGCTGCGTTCTGAGTGTTACGCTTTTCGCTGTCAAGATTAATTCAATTACTAGACAACTTCCTCCATCAGTAGGCAATGCCCTCTATGTTGATGACTTTAGCATCTTTTGCTCATCATCCAGCATGAGGGTCATTGAAAGACAACTGCAAATTGCCCTGAACAATCTATCGGTTTGGGCGACGGCAAACGGGTTTCGGTTCTCCCCACAGAAGACCGCTTGTGTGCACTTTTGCCACAAGCGTAATCTTCATCTGGATCCCGAGCTGCGGCTCGGGGGTAACATCATTCCAGTTGTGGCGGAGACCAAGTTTCTCGGTCTCATATTCGATCGGAAATTGACCTTTATGTCTCACATACGTCATCTCAGGTCCAAGTGCACGCGGGCATTGAACATCGTCAAGGTCCTCTCCTGCCTTTCTTGGGGGGCGGACCGATGTTCTTTGCTCCGCCTGTACCGTGCACTTGTCCGATCGAAACTGGACTACGGATCCCAGGTGTACGACTCGGCCCGGGATTCGGTGGTGAAGGTGCTGGACCCCCTACATCATCAGGCCCTCCGTGTTTGCACGGGAGCCTTCCGCACTTCACCGGTCCAGAGTCTTTACGTTGAGACCGACGAACCTTCTTTATCTCTTCGCCGTCAGCAGTTGTCCCTACAGTATGCTTCTAAATTGTGATCCCTGCCAGGCCATCCCACTTGGGACTGCGTTTTCAGTCCGAAGTGGGAAATGCTTTACAATAATCGGCCGACTGCCATTCGTCCTTTTGGTTTGCGAGTCCGAGGCTACCTCAGAGACATCAACACCAGTCTCGATAGCGTTGCACAGTCGACAGCTGAGCCACTTCCACCATGGCTCGCTGTTTCCCCTTCCTGCGATTTTTCCCTGTGCAGGACGGGGAAGGCCTTTACACCCGACTGTGTATACCGGCAACTCTTTGCCAGCCATCGTGCTGAGCACCCGGACTTCTTGCCTGTCTTTACAGATGGCTCGAAGTCCGGCACTTCAGTGGGATCAGCCATGGTCTGCTGTGATGTTATCATTGCAGACCAGATCCCACTGCAGTGTTCCATCTTCACTGCAGAGTTGCACGCTATCAGTCTCGCCTTGGACCACATAGCGACTAAGCATCATCGTCGGTGTGTGCTTTACACCGACTCGCTTAGCTCGCTACAGGCTTTGATCTCGGTGAGGCATCGGCCTCACCCTGTTCTTACTAAGATCCGCCAGCAACTACATCGTCTGACAGCCACCACCACCGTCCATTTCTGTTGGGTGCCCGGTCACGTTGGGATTAGGGGCAACGACTTGGCAGATGCTGCTGCCAGGTCAGCCACGCCCCTGTCCCACTCTCCGTTGCCGGTTCCCTATCTGGATTTCCGGCAGCGTTTTACCACCGAGCTCCGGGCACAGTGGCAGAGATCTTGGTCGGAACAGCTTACCAACAAGCTCTTTGAGATCAAACCTATCATCAAACCATGGCAGTCTTGTTACCGCAGGAATCGCAAGGAGGAAGTTGTACTTGCTCGGCTCCGCTTGGGTCATTCGTTTATTACTCATT
This sequence comes from Ryuthela nishihirai, assembly GCA_038380435.1. NCBI lineage: Eukaryota > Metazoa > Arthropoda > Arachnida > Araneae > Heptathelidae > Ryuthela > Ryuthela nishihirai. Next base: position 57,882 of record JAWZYU010000023.1, on the reverse strand, counting down.
CGTTTCTTTTACTAGCGGACGACGAACCCAAGTGCGAGTTTTGTGACACCATTTTAACAATCAAACACATTTTAATCTCATGTCCATGTTTTAATTTTGAACGGCGTTTGTTTTTTAATTTTCACGATTTTATGTCCGAGCCCCTTACACTCGGACATTTGTTATCTGATAACTGTTTTTTTACCTCTGTATTTAGATTTTTACGATTTACTGGATATTTTACTCGCCTATAGTTTTTACTCTTCCGTTTTATATATATATATTTAACCTAGATTGCTTTTCCCTGGGTTACTTTTATTTCTTTTTAACATATTTCTACATTTGTTTACTGTTAATCCGAACGTGGCATTTTATTGCTTTACATTTTGCTTGTTATATTTGTAATTTATCTTTTAACGTATTAGTTCAGGGTTCCATGATTTTTATCTTTTTACTTTTTGGACTTTCGTTTGGCGCATTATAGCCCGGATGCTGATGCGCCATAAAACCCTAAACAACCAACCAACCAACTTAGTGACCTTAAGATGAATACAAGCTTCTGAATTTTCGGTAGTTAATCTGCTCCTGTTCTTACTTAAAATAAATTTCATGTGTGAAAATATTTGTTCACATTTATAAGTAGAACCGAACGCGGACAAAATGGCAAAGCCAATTTTTTTCACAGATGAAAACTTTGTAGGAAGTGATGCCCAACACGATGATATCATGAGAAGCTGATTATCTTCCGTGTTTTCTAAACCTTTTCACAATGTCTTGAATTTGTCCGTCCACAACGTTGAACTTTTAAAATCAATCATTTCTAAACTTAAATTGTCCATTTTAAGATACTCAAAATACTGCAAATCTGAAACATTTTCCTCTATTTAGTCGGGCTTTATTATAAATGTAAACATTTCGCCGTGCTTCTTAAAACTTTGAAATCTACTTTCAAATTCAGTTTTAATCTTCAAAATACAACTTTCGAATATATTAAGATTGCTTTCATCGATATTTTCTTTCTCATGTTGGGTTTTTAGTAAGGGAAAGAAGAGAAATATTTTAGTTTTTATGTCAGTTTCAAATAATATTAATTTCGAACAAAAACTCTTCCATTCCTCGTACATTTTCAAAATTGTGTGGTTATTTCCTTGGAGTCGTACGTTGAAATCATTATAATGGTTCATTACATCTGTTAAGAACAATATATATATACAGTTATTAAAAAAACATTGTTTATCATTGAGCTCGAGATCATTTTCACCAATTTCGTAAAGAAATATTTGTATATCACCAAAGCACTCTACAAATCTATTAAGAACTTTGCCTCGACTTATCGTACTTCAGCATATAACAGTAAATCTCCATATTTCGATTCAATTTCCTCCAAAAAAGCTTTGAAGCGCCTGTGTGTTAATGCAGATCGTGCTACTATTAGTTTTACGATCTTAACAACCTTTCCATTACATCTTTAAGTTGCTGTGTAGATGCCTTTGCAAATAAATTTTCTTCATGTATGATACAATGGAACGATGAAAGTGGGCGGCCAAGTTCATTTTCCAATAGTTTCACAAAACCAACATTTTTTCCTCTCATACCTGGAGCACCATCAGTTGTTATGGAAAACAATTTACTTTTTAAATCCAATATTTTCCCATTTTTGAAATTTGTAAACTCTTGTACTTGACGGAAAATATCAATGCCTTTGGTCGTGTCATTCATTGAAGCAAGAACGCATAGTTCTTCATTGACGTTCGAACTATTTATCGATGCAAATCTAATAATAATTGCCAGCCTAGCCATACTATTTACATCGGTACTTTCATTGAGTGCAATGTTAATTACATCACTAGATAAATATTTTTTGACCTGTGCGTCAATATTTTTTGCCATATCTTCAATGCGACGCTGAACTGTTCTGGCCGACAATGGCATTTGTTTAATTCTCTCAATTGTTTTTTATTTGCAAAGTCATTGAATAAGTGTTCGGAACAATTTATGAATGCGTTTTTCAAAAATTCGCAGTCTGTAAACGGTTTTGCGTTGGTACCAATACTAAGAGCTGCAATAAAGCTGGTAGATGTAGCGTAATTGTGGCTGGTAAGAAATCTCTTCAAAAACTTATTTTGTTTACCATAATTTATGTCTAGCAATGTATTCATATTTTTCATCATTTGGCATTTCACTCACATCTTTATGTTTTGTAGAAAAGTGTCGCTCAAATTGTAAGTCCTGGCGGTAATTATATCTGTACATAAAGTACATATCAGTTTGTCACCATTTTCATACATCCATACTTTTCAGTCCACAGATCTTGAAATAATCTCTTTTTTGCTTTTTATTTGTCCATGGGAATAAAAATAATTATTATTTCTCTTAGCTAATTGTTCTCGCGCTTCTGAACTACTGTTTATTCACGTTAAAGATGAAGTAAACGTAGACAAGAGTAGATGAGTGATCAGCAGGTGGGCAGGGCTCCTATTGGTCGGCTGCAGGTGGCACGCGGTCAGCGAGCCCAGCCGACCAATAGGAGCCCTGATCACGTGCTGATCACACATCTACTCTTGTTTACATCTATTTCGTCTTTAACGTGAATAATCACTCGTCGAGTAATGATGAAATTCTTTCGGACAATGTTACTGTATTCCGCCTATGTTCATTTCTGCAACTTTGTAATCAAACCAAAATGTTAATCTTATTATTTATACTTTCTCAAAGTGTTTGTTTCATGTTTATGTTTTATAATTTATTTTTATATATTATACTTTATTTGCGGAACTCAAGTGGGTCACTTGAAATTATCAAATGGGTCACTTGGTGGCCCGCGGGTCATAGGTTGCCGACGCCTGTTCTAGAACATTGTTTGGAGGATTTTGTTTAGCATAATGAGCAACGGCAGGTACGAAACGCATAAGATTATCTGCAGTAGTCTTGCGCTTTACAGAGCATTGTTTTGTCCATATAGTTCGATTTTTACCATGCCAAATCCCTTTTAGCTTTGATTGCTTTTTTCGCATAATGTGACTTTCAGTAAGCTCTTCTTGACCCGCATTTTCCAATTCAAGTTCCTCAGATTCATCACTTTCCTCCGAAATGTTTCCCTGGATATGTTTATCATCAGGTTCCTACTGGTCATCTGAACCACCTGAGAAGTCACTGTGGCTGTCATGGCTGCTTGTGTATTTGTGATCTTATCCTTCCTGATCACTTTTATCGGCTTCCCTTGTAATGTTTTCGAACACCGGGTTCGTCACTGAAGAGCGCTCATATATCATCTGTCAAATATCGTTTAGACGCCATTTTGAACTAAAATCAATTGAAAATGGTGACATTCTAAAACAAATTGGCTGAAATATGAAAAAACTTCCAAAATCTTTTGTTACACTTGTTCTATGCAAGGGTCCAGGGGAGCAGATTCGTTTGTAGGAGGAAACACACGCTGTGGCTGTTTGTATACTACTGAACGCTTACTGGCGATATGAGATAATACATGGACGCGTTGCGCCCCCACTCATACGTCGGTCAAGTTATGTAAAAAACTAGAAGTTCTTGGGTCTCTAGGACCCTTGCATAGTAGTTAAGGTGGACATTAACTTTCCAATCACAACTGTCTGTGACGGCTTAAATTATTGTGAAGGGCGAAGATGATCGTGTTTCGCCATCACAGACTACATCGGACTACCCTCTTCGACAATATCTGGTCTGTCGCCGGAACAGAAAATCAGAATCCAGAATCGGTCAGGTCAAAAGAAAAATAGAAACATTTGGCAAATTGATACAACCTATTGTAAAAAAAGTAGATATTATTAACCTAGTGCTTCGGCTTTATAAATGCCATTGTATTTTTTTTTATATTTGCCCTTGCAATTCTGTTTCTATTAATTATTATCAAAGTTGAATATTGAAAGTCTCTCACATCTGCATTAGACATTAATGTTTATATTAGTATAAGAAAACAAAAATACTGTTTTCGATTTGTTTTAAATCTATTAGATTTTAGTTTTGTAGCAAGTCTAATAATAAATCGAACCAAATGAATATTGCAACTATAAAAATTATTTATCCACAGGTGACATATAAATAATTTAGAATTTCATGGTAAACATTCCCATTTTAAATAATGATCATTACTTTGTTTAGAAAATTGTATTCATTACTTATCACGGGATATAATGGAACACCAAGGTATATTATACATAGCACCAGTGATGATGCACAGAACCGGCCAGGTCTAACAACTAATGTCCAAACCTGCCTCGTGCTGAAGGCCGCCGTTAGTACCTTTCAAAAGAGATTCTCCTCTGGAAGGGAACAGAAGTGGATTGCTGCCAGTTCAGTGTGGCCTACTGTTATTGTGGTTACTGTTATTATGGCCTACTGTTATTGTAGTTACTGTTATTATGGCCTACTGTTATTATGGTTATCTGTGGCCACTTTTTTCTCCTTTTTTAATCCTGGTGAGGAGTGGTCAACTTCACAGGATCCTGGTGCTGACCATCTATACCTACTAGACGACTTGTTTATGGATTTGAGATTGATTATGGATCCTGGAATTGCTGCATTGGTGGGCCTCTGTTGAGGGAGAATCTGCCACTGTGTTTTCTGTTTGCTTTCTGGGTTGCCAACCCTAAGTGAACAAAGGCATGGCATATCTCATATCATCATCATCATCCTCAAGTAGCCATGGGCTACGGAGGTCCAACCAGACCATGCAATTTAGTTCTCCAAGCAAGACTTCCTGAGCAACATCTACTGCATCTGGCCACTGCACACCAATTCTAACAAGGTCCTGTTTCACATTGTGTGCCACCGCATCCTAATTCTCCCCCTTTTTCTGAGGCCTTTAGGCACACTGTTCATAACCCTTTTCACCAATCTATAATTATTCATACAGGCAACATGGCCAAACCAATGGAGTCTCTCTCTGCACAATATGCTGCTTAAAGGAGGTTGCAAACTCCTTTGCCTAACCTCATCATTAGTAAAAAAATTAAACCACCTAATGCCCAAGATACTGCATAAGCATCTGGAATCAAAAGCATCTAGTTTCCTGTTTACAAAGTGTCCACGTTTCACTACCATAACTAACCCTAGAAAGAACCAAACTATTATACAGTCTAATTTTAGTCTTTAGGTGTTTACGCCTATTTCTCCACACTCTCCATAGATTCTTAAAAGTCCCGGCAGCAATCCCTATTCGTCTGTTAATCTCATGCCCCACATCACCAGCATCTGTTGTGTAGCTCCCAAGATAATTAAACTGTAACACCTGCTCAAGACTGCAACCATTCAGATTAACTGAATCACAGCGTGCCTGACCAATTTTCATCACTTTAGGTTTCTCTCTCTTTATAACCACACCTACTCTACTACCAGTTTCAACAACAGCTCGAATGAAAGAGTTCATCTCATCAACATAATTTGCCAAAAGGGCTACATCATCAGCATAATCTAAATCAAAAATTTTCGTATCTCCAGTCCATTTAAGGCCAAAATCTTTACCTTGAAGTGAATTTCGCATAACATAATCAATAACCAAGCAAAAGAGAAAAGGAGACAAAATGTACCCTTGTCGAACACCAGAAGTAATGCTAAACCAATTGCTACAAGCCTTACCAACTGGTGATATGGGGCATGAGATTAACAGACGAATAGGGATTGTTTCCGGGACTTTTAAGAATCTATGGAGAGTGTGGAGAAATAGGCGTATACACCTAAAGACTAAAATTAGACTGTATAATAGTTTGGTTCTTTCTAGGGTTAGTTATGGTACTGAAACTTGGATACTTTGTAAACACGATAAGTGGAAACTAGATGCTTTTGATTCTAGATGCTTACGAAGTATCTTGGTCATTAGGTGGTTTAACTTTGTAACTAATGATGAGGTTAGGCAAAGGTGTCTGCAACCTCCTTTAAGCAGCATATTCTGCAGAGACGGACTCCGCTGGTTTGGCCATGTTGCCTGTATGGGTAATTGTAGAATGGTGAATAGGGTTATGAACAGTGTACCTAAAGGCCTCAGAAAGAGAGGGAGACCTAGGATGCGGTGGGCAGACAATGTCAAACAGGACTTTATTAGAATTGGTGTGCAGTGGCCGAATGCAGCAGATGTAGCTCAGGACAGATATGCTTGGAGAATTAAACTGCACGGTCTGGCTGGACCTCTGTACTCCATGGCTGCTTGAGGATGATGATGATGATGATGAAGTTTGAAAGCTTTTTTAATTAGCCATAACTGGTAATAATGTTAAATAAATATGGGATGTTGAGCCAAGACATGCAAGTGTTTTTAATTTATATTATCGAAAAAAATTTGTGCAAATGTTCAACTGATATTCCGATAACATCTTTATCATTGAAATAAAAACGTGGTTTCTTCTGTTTTTGTACAAAAAATAATATATAATAACACAATAATGCGAATGATAAACATTCAACGTAATGTGTCAAAATAATATTCAGTGTGACACTTATATTAAACTATAAGAGCTTGCAAAAGGTCTTGCAACTCAACCCGAAATGCCGCAGAGCACATTAAACGGTCGCCACCAAATGTGATGTCACGATTTTAATGCACAGCGGTTGAGCTGCGTTCACCCCAGAGTGGGAGTGCCAAGAGTGTTTTATGGCTCACAGGCAAGAAAGGGGCATTGCAATGTGTGTGGCGTCAGGAATTGCTTCGATCTCTGAAAAACCATGTCACAGACGGTCGCGTTGGGTCGGGATTGCAAAAGTGAATGGCGATCTTTATGTCGAGACTTGCCTGCCACTGTTGGTGAAATAGTTTTATGTGATTGCCTCTTGAGAGAAGTCTTCTTAATGTTCTAAAATTGTCTTCATAGCGTTGCAGATGATTGTTAAATTTTCTTGGCTTGTTATGCTTGAATAATCTTGAATATCTTGATTGACGTTCTTCAGTTCATACTTCAGATTCAATAAGTTACATTGAAAGGGATAATGTTTGTTTTCACTCTCCCTACAGAGGGAATTCTCTGCTCGTCCTATTCTAATGAAATACCTGGGGAATTTCCCATGTCCAGTCAGAAATCGATTGGCATAAAAATTATAGTAATTATTCGATTCTTTAACGAACTCGTAGAGTGCTCTTCCCTTGTCACTGGTGTTCCATGTTTTCTGCCATTCTTCCATTACTTTCTTCCTAAATTTATTTTTCAAGTAGCTGAGGGGTAGGAGAACTGAATGTGTTACGTTTTCTATCATGCTTGCTATCCTTGCATTCCTGTTTGCTAACTCATTGGCCCAATGTGAGCCCCGATGCCCAATGTGAGCCCTCCCAGCCAATGTGAGCCCTGATGCAGTGTAGTTTTATATATCTTGATCTTTGCGTATTTTGATTTCGTTTAGTCTTGTCTCTGTTATCTCCGCTCCCTAAGGGCTGAGAGGGAGTCACTATGTAGATTAATATTTCTTGCTTCTCTCATCTGTAAGACATAATCAAGGGTTTTCAAAATGGCAAAAGTTTTCACTTAATAATTAGAGGAATTATCTGTGAGTCAAAATTGTTCCGAATGAATGAGAACATGATGACGTATGCTGCTCCTACTTTTTCTTCTCCTTTTGACCCGTCTGTGTGTATTTCTAATCCTAATCCTGTTGGTAACTCTTTGTCATAAGGAACTATTATTTTGTATGCTTGGTTACTCCGTTATTCGCAGTTATTCGCTCCAAACATCTCTTGTAAAACTGTTGGAATAAATATCCTCTTTTGCCATATATTTCTATTCCAACTCCTAATAATTTATACATTACATCAGATACTATTATCCCTTACCACCTGAAAATGTTTGAAAAAATGTAAATGATTTTCTACTAGGACTTTTAGAATTTTTTATTCTATTATATGTTTTTATCGAATCATATCCTATTTTTAATGTGGGCTGTCGGGTCATTCGTCCCCGCCGGGCTATTACCATGGCTTGACTCTTTTCTGTGCTAAATTCCAGTTTATTCGATATACTCCATTCTGTTGTCCAAAACTTGATTTCCTAAATCTTCTATTTTGCGTCGTCGTGTGTTTCCACCTACGATGACTAGCAGATCGTCTGCGTATGCTTGTATTTTGACATGCTCTGGATATGTCAATAACAAAGCTTGATCCATTATTAAATTTCAGTAGAGCGGACTGGAACAAGAATCTTGTTATTTTTTAGACAGGGCCGAATTATTTATACTTCATGCGTCTCTAGGCACATGAAGTGGTAGTCCGTCATAATCAACAATACTTTCAATTTCGTATAAAAATATTTTCTTTCTTTCACAACCACGAAGAATAGAAATAATGTAAAAATATAGATGAATGTAGAAATTGTAATGATAACAAAGTTTTGTTAATAAATAGTGAAATTAATGTAATAAATTAATATTATGGATAACATACAACTTGTTATATTCAATATAGAGTAATATTACACAAATATCAATTTAAATTTCAAAAAATAGTTCCTCATTTTAGCGCTCTGAGAATGATTAAATTACGCTTAACTATAAAAAATATTAAGACACTTTCATATTGTGTGAAAACCGTATTCAAATCTCTCTAACTCTGAATTAAGCTTTTGTAGCAAAATGTTACATGAAATGGAAAATCTAAAAGGAAATTTACTCGTAAGAATTTACCTCAGAATTATAACAAATCGTTTACTGAAATAAATGCAATCTTTAAAAGTTTGGGTTGAAGTTTTTCACTTTGCTTCAGTTTTGAAACAGTGTTTACAACGAATACAACAGCAGTATTGGCTGTCAAATATTTCAGCTACAACTCTTTTAAATAATAAATTAATGTTTACTGAAATCTAAATTTTGATAAATTTCATTGAGATTTACAGTTTATTTTCTGCAACATTTTTCTGTAAAAAAAGCTTATTTTAAAAGTTAGGGAGCTATTTTAAAAGTTAATAAACAGTTATTCGCTCCAAACTCCTCTTGTAAATCTGTTTGAATTTCTTTTGCCATATAATTCTATTCCAACTTCTAATAATTTACGGTTTTGTTTTCACGTAATAACGTAGAAGCTAATACGTTTGGAAGCAGATGGTATAGCCTCACAATTTGAATTCTTTTTAAATTTCCATTTCAGGAGAGAAGGGGTAGTTTGAAAAGAGAGTACCTGCTCTCCATGGATGCTTCCAGGCAGTTAAAATTGAAAAGACACAATTTTATTGTAACTTAAACAAATTGTAGCATATAAAATATGGTGCCCCTGCTATGTTGGTGCCCTCACGCTAGTTTAACACGGTGCCTACGTAATGGGTATGCCTGCCGATTTCAAGACGTGAAGCGACAGCAGCGCTAGTTACATTTTCGTCGGCTCTGGCGCTGGTGATCGCTGTTTTGTTTGTTACTTGCTTCGTAGCAATATATGTTATTACGCTGTTTACTGTTAGTTTCAAAATTGGATTCTGAAATGGATTTATTCATATGTGATTACTGTTCTGTCTACTTTCCGCCGTTTTTAAATAGAAGTCTGAACGATGATGCAGTATTGGGTGATGTTTTGCTGAAGCAAAACTTATGAAGCAAAACTAAATTTCTATCGAATCTGTTGCAAACTGGATCTGCGAGACAGATGGCTACAGTAATATGCCGGCAACGTAACATTGACATAAGTAATTTGAAAAGTATTCAGAGATCACTTTTGAATAAATAATATTTTGGAATCGAACGAATTCTAAACAAGATAAAGTTATTCCCATTAGGTCAAAACGACGAATATTTTTACAATATATGGACCTGAGTTACACCGCCCTAAAGAAATATTATAGAATTTCCGTGTTATGTGAATGGGAATCTAACTTTTAAAATATTCATTTTCTGAAAATAAAGATCATAATCTTATCTATTTAAATCTCGATGTTCAACAGCGTTCGTCTAATATTCAAGGAATTATGGAAGCTGGAATATTTTAAAACAGTAATGGGACATAAGAATTTATTTCAGATATTAATTAAAACTTGATAAGTATTTTTTCAAATCTAATAGAATATAAATTTTAAAAGTTGCCTAATGATTATTTCCATGTTACATAATTATGAATGATTAATAATAATAAATTACTTATTAATCTTTAAATATTGAACGAATATTGATGATAAACCGAGATTTAAATAAATTTGATTATCTTTAATTTCAGTCTCAGTTTTTCATTAAATGCATATATGCAAAATCTGAGTTTGTGTGTATCGGCCACCTAGATGCAGCAGCATCCTGACAAGGTAAAGACAAGTACTCTTCTGCACACATGAGTGGCTCGAAAAGAATCTAGCCCTGACAGGTTACAATTACCAGTCTACAATCTTTCATCACATTTCTCTATTAATGCATATTTTAGATGATATAGAGCAGAGAACACAGAGGTATGAATGAGAGGAGACGCCCTAACGCGCTTTCCCATTGTTGCATTCAAAACAAACCGTCTGCCGCTGCAATCAAGCCTACTTTTCACGTGCTATACTCAGTTTTACTGTGCGTTATATATGGGAAGATTATTTTTTTACGACTAAGAGAAAGCCCATTTAAGCTATTTGGAATTTATATTGTTTTTTTCAGTGTAATGAATATTTCAATACAGAATTACTGTATAGCAGAACTATTTATGTATTTCGTTGAATACGACAATAACAAACAATTACCAGATTTTGAAAGTTTATTTATACTGCACTGATAATAGCAGAAAACATTTTATGGATAAAACACTAACATTATATGCAATAGCAGCATTTAAACTGCCAAAAAAATCAAATTTGTAAGATTCAGAAAATAGCTGTTTTACGTTAAAAAAATTCTCATTCCACAAAAATAAAAGAAAATTTGCTTAACAAAACTAAATAAAGCCAATAGTATAAGAAGTAAAAAAAAAGAACTAAAAAATATATATATTTACACAAAAAAAAGCCCCAGATAGTGGTTCGAACCAACTAGCTCTATGTTTGTACCCTCAGGTTCACATCTCTCCCCCATCTTATGCTCATTCTCCTCCCTCAATCAGAGTTAACAATCAATACAAAATACACAATTATTACAATCTCTCAAAAAAATCTCATAAGGATTGAAATACATCCTTCCTTAGCCACAAAGGAAAATTTCAAAATAATATCTGAAAAAACTATATAAAAAAAAGCAACTAAAAATTATACTAAGCAAAAAAAAAATAAAAAATTAAAAAAAATATAAAAAAAAGAAAAAAAGATATATTCACAGGGTGAAGGGAATATAATATCCATTTAAAAAAAAGGCAACGTTCCAGACAGGGGCTTGAACCCGACATCTCAGTGCCTGACTCCTCAGTCTCTCATACATCCCTTCATGTATGCCTAACCTTCCCCTCAACCAAAGTAAAAATAAAATAACTACAAGCAATAAACTCGCTCTATTTGAAATCCATACAGAATTAAATAAATTCAGTATTCACCTTAAAAGGGACAATTAGAACCCTATCAGAAGAATTAACGAAAAGGAGAAAAGCATTACACTCTCCTCTCCTCTTTTAACTAAAATTATTTAAACAATTTGAAAAATTTTCACCCTAACTAATGATTGCTGTCACTCACCTATGACAATTTACACCAGATACATTAAATTAATCTAAAAAGAAATTAAAAAATATAAGACTCCAATCCAAGAAAAATAGGGGGCATTTAAACAAAACCCTTAAATTCTATCCAAATTTAAAAAAAAAAAGAAAGATTATATTTCTCACCTTATGAAAATACTTTATTGTAATTTACTTTTCCCTTCTTATACTGAACTTATTAAATCATGAAGAGAGAGGAATTTAAACACTGAAACATTTAAACAAAATAATATCTAATACTTCCACCTAAAATAAAATAAAAGATAAAAAAGAAATTCCTCGATATTTTAATCACCTCTATTTAAAAGTATGTAAATTCATCATCCATTAAATAGAATACACACTAATATTCAATTACAGCTAACAAAATTTTTTAACTGAGAAAGCCTGCAGAAGGAATTCTCAAATAAGTGTAACGTAAAATCGATCAATCAATGAATCAATCAATATAAGAAGTACATCTTCACATTTATCACCGAGTACAATCCGAAGAAAATAAAAAAAAAATCTGGTGAAGAATCGAAGTTTGTAACTCGAAATAAAACCGATTTCATAGCGGCGTAATTTCAACACGAAATTGCTTGTATCATTATATAATTATTTAAACTTTTATAAAAATGACAAACTTGCAGATGAAATGTAATTCCTGGTATCTTTTTTGAAGGGCGATTCGTGCAGCCGTAAGCTGAACAGGCTGCCATAATGCAAATGTCGAAAAAAATTAAATTTTTATAGCTCAACACTTCGTTACTCACCTATACTACTGGTCAATATTTTGAATAGAACAACATGGCTGCCGCGCAGTCGCCAAAGCACATTTTCAAGGGCTTAGGGCTCCTCCTCTTATCTTCCTACCTCCATGGAGTCAATGGTCTCGCTTTGGTGGTCGAACTTCACTTCCACTAACCGAACACTTTTTTTGTTGCATGTTCTTATAATGTGTAAAAACACCAATTCTAAGACCCAGTTGGTCACATGACATTTTCGCGCCACCGCCTTTCTCGCTGGCCACGCTCCGCCTGGCCATGACGTATACATTGCGCAAGTGCTCCTAAACTATAAGGCTTTGCTTGCTGAAACCTAGTTCAGGTGTACTCAAACCGTAACTGTGTGTGTGATTGTAAACGTTTAAAGCGAAACGAAATGTGCAATAAAGTGTTAATATATTATTATAGTTGAAAATTATTATAATCGTATAGCATATTGGGATGTTTTAAATAGCATTGTGAAAGTGTTATAGTATAGATGGAAATATGTTATGTGAGTTACACTGCATTCAACGATGAATACATTTGCGTCCACTGCAATAAGTAGAGAATGGTAAGTTTTGGTTTTGTTTCCACGTTTCGTATGCATATTTGAGAGTGTTTTAAAATTTAATCGTTTGCACGGATCATAGTTAAACTATGACTTGATTGACATATAGATAAAATTTAAGTTAACTAATTGACAGTATAGTTTAAGTTAGAACTAGCCCTTTGGCTCGGCCGAGGTGCTGGAAAAAGTTACGTATATATCCTTAACCAGCTTTAATTCACTTCAGTGGCTTATTTAAGGGGGAAGTTAGAGAGGTTAAATATTCCCAGATGTATATGTTTCAAAAATTGTTCTGCATTTTTATGCTTTTGAAACATTTAGCAGCTATCAAGTAGTGATGCAAAATATATGTGGCATAGCCAAGGGAGAATAGAGGTTGAAACCTCATCTTGGAACACATTTTTTTGAGATTTATTATTTCATCAATTTAACAAACATGCTAAAAACATGAAGCCAAACCCATACCGTGTTCTAGGAAACATGACAACAACAACATTCTGGTTAGAAAACATTTACACCTTCATTTCTAAAGACTCTGACAACTTTGGCTTCTATGCTGTGGTGGTCATAAGGAGGGAGCCAGAGACTCACAAGTGTTTCATTTTCATTCCAATAGCCAGCCAATTTCTTTTCACAGGAAGCAAACCCCTAATCCTATCGGTACCCTGATTGCCAAATGACAAGCTGTTAAAAAGTATCTCTATTACTAAATAATACATTAGTGAAGTTAAAAGTGTAATTTTGTTGCAAAAAGTCCTTCATATGCCCCTAAATGGTTCCCTGCAGACTTGAAACTGATAACCACTCCTGGCTCTGCTACAGCTTATAAGTGAATATGTAACACTTAGAAATTAATGTTGAGTGAGAAGAAATATCATTTTGAACACATTGAGTTCAATCATGTGGTTTGGAAAGAGTGATACCTTAAATATTCATTATATATTAAGCCCCCCCCCCCCCAGAAAAAAAATGACACTACTGCAGTTGATGTTACAATACACCATCTTGTTTTTTATGTAATGTAATTGTTGATTCTGTGAGGTTTAGTCCTTACAATGCCATGACCAATAAAATCAGGTTCACAAGCCGCCACCACCACCACCAAAAATCCTGTTGTCTTACAATGAATCTTAAACTTGTCTACCTGCTTTGAAATCCAAAACAGTAGTCTTTGTATAATTTTATTTCAGCCCTATATTTTATCTCTGACACTAAAAATACACTGCTCGACAGAAAATGCCACACCATGTAGGAATGCATGAAATGAGGTGAAACTTACCATACATGTAAAATAGGTGGGAAAGAAGTGATTGAATTTCTCAGGAATTATATGAATGCGATGTGCGAGGAAACAGTATAATGTAGCTTGAGTCAGTAGGTCGTATGACTGCCATCCTGGGCTATGCATTCGGCAACAGCATGGCATCGAATGGAAAAGCCCCTGAATGGTATGCTGAGGTACATGGACCATGCGTCATTGACCCGTGTCCATAATTCACTGACATTATGAGGATGTCATACAGAGGTGTGACGTCATCTGCAAATGATCAACATGTTCTCTATTGGGGAGAAGGTAGCACCTGGACGCCTTGTAGGCACTGGCCGCTGATGTTGGCAGTGTGTGGGTGGGCATTATCTTGTTCATACTGGGTATCAGGGATACTATGGAGATACAGCAACAAAATGGGCTGCAGCACATTATTGATGTATCATCGTGTTGTTGTACCCACCATGCATATGAGTGATGACCTGCTGTGGAAACTGATAGTGCTCCAAACCATGACAGCAAGCTGGGGAGCCATGTGACGCTCCCAAATGGCAGTAAGATCAGTTGGTGACCACATCGTCCCCATACCCTTAATCAGTTATTGTCAGCATTGAGACAGAAGTGAGACTCATCGCTGAATACAACATGGTTCCATTCATCCTGCCACGCATGTTGGGTACAGCACCACTGCAACTTTGTGTGACAATGTGTTGCGGAGAGTGGCACATTGGGTAACTGTCACTGACTCGCTTAGCACACTACAGGGCAGTCGTTGCATTGGCTGGTGAGAATGCAAATCTGCCTCAGCCAATCTGCAATTCATGGTCCATGTCATCATGGGGATGTCCGCAACTGCTTGTACATCAATGTGTACTCAGTAAATGTCCGCAGTGGATTGTGGGACTGCTATGGCTTGCTGTCGAATGCAGTGATCAAGCCATTAGGACCTCCGCCTATGTGCACCAATCCCAACAGTGATGCATGTTACCTTTCTCCAACCACTGTTACCAGATTTGGCCAATGGTTGTTGCATCCCAATGCATTTCTGCTAGCTCTAAGCATTTCGGTAGTAATTTCATCTACCCCTGGGGATTTGTGTAGTTTAAGTTTAGAAACAGCCAAAATAACTTCAGATTGTGTTTATAGGGCCAACATTAAAGCCACCAATGCATCTATCATCATTGCAAACAATGGGAGCAGAACTAACTACATTGTTTAGAACATCACTGAAATGCTCAGCCCACCTAGCCATGACAGAATTCTCCCCTTCTATAACCTTACCTTGTTTATCCTTCAATCCTTGTATGCCTGTCCATTTTCTATCACACAAAACATTAACTGTCTGGTACAGCTCTCTGCTGTTGTGCTGTCTAACTGCTTCCTCAGCTTTGTCACCCAAACCATCAAGCCAAAGATTCTTATCAGCAGCTAACTGATCTTTTACACATTTATATTAAGTTCTCTGTAATGCTTTCTACAAGGATTAGTAGGGTATTGATTAAGGACATTCCTGCAGTTCTTTCTTTCCGAAATAAGCTCAAGTGCCTTATCACTCAGATAATTATCCTCTTCTGCTCCTTTTTTCCTAAAAGAGTATATAGTTAGTGTACAAAAAAGCCTGTTTAAAGTGATCCCATTCTTCCTCAACTTCAGTAGTAAGCATACCATGACTGTCATAATGACTAAGTAACCTATCATGGTAAACTTTGGCTATACTGGATCTTTCAGAGCTTCAGTATTAAAAGTAAATTTTTTAACCCTAGCACAACACTTTTTAAGTTTAAGTAGCAACACACTCTTAACAAGGTAATGGTCAGATCCAATTTCAGCTCCCCTATAATGCCCTGGTATTCCTAACAGAACTAGCCCATTTGCTGTTAATTAATATGTAATCAATCATATTCTTATGCAGCCCATCACGTGAAACCCATGTGTACTTATGTATGTCGCGGTGTTTCTAATAAGTGTTAGTTATTCTGAATCCATTGAGTTTACTTACCTGTAGGAGACGTTGCCCATTGCCATTGCAGCTACTAATACCAAAATGGCCTATCACTCCTCTCAAAAGGTCAGAGTCAGTACCAACTTTGCATTGAAGTCACCAAGAACAAGGCTAATATCTCCTTTCTTGACAGAATTCAAAATATCCTGAAGTTCTTAATAAAACCTATCCTTCTCATCCTCATCTGCATTCTCAGTGGGGGCATAACAGCAGATAACATTCAAGTCTTTAATGCTTGTTTGAAATTTTGCTGTAAGAAACCTTTCATTAATGCACTCATATCCTAGAAGAGCATCACTAACGTGTCTGCTGAGAAGCAGACCCACACCTTGGTGATGCTTATTGTCGTGCCTCCCTGAAAAGAGAAATTTAAGATTATTTTTAAGAATCTGACCTTTATCTGTCCATCTGGTCTCTTGCAAGCCGAGAATATCTAAATTATAATGGTGGAATTCTTGTGTGAGGACATCAAGAGAAAAAGCTCTGTGCAGAGTCCTCACATTCCAACTACCTATGGAGAGAAAATGGTTAGTGGGATGTTTAAAGAAACTATGTTTCTTGAGAAAAAAAAAGATAGGTTTTATGAACAACTTCAGGATATTTTGAATTCTGTCAAGAAAAGAGATATTACCCTTGTTGTAGGTGACTTCAGTGCCAAAGTTGGTACTGACTCTGACCTTTGCGGAGGGGTGATAGGCCCTTTTGGTATCGGTAGCTGCAATGGGCAATGTCTCCTACAAGTAAGTAAACTTAATCGTATGAGAATAACTAACACTTATTACAAACACCGCAACATACATGGGGCGGGGATGGCTCAGTCGGTAGCGCGCCAGGCTCGTAATCTGCAATTCCCAGGTTCGAGTCCCAGCTGGGTCAGCGTTGAGATTTATCTCTGCAAAACTACCTGTTCGCCCACAGTCAGTAGGGGACACCAATGGACTGGGAAAGGCTGCTGTCCGTCGGATGGGATGTTAAGCCATGGCCCAAGTGTGGGAGAGCCATACCCTGTGCATGTTAAAGAACACGCTGGATGTCATTGATGGTAGGTTACCATCTGTCTCCCAACAGCTGCTCCAGTGGGCTCCCTCCCCAAAACTTCTATGAGCCTTTGAGGTCCTTGTGACCTGGCCATTTAGTCCATTGTGTGGAAAAAAGTGCCACTCAGAGGTAAAACAACCCAACCCACAACATACATAGTACACATGGGTTTCACCAGATGGGCTGCTTAGGGAAAACAAGGTCATATAGGGGAGCTGAAATTGAATCTGACCATTACCTTGTTAAAAGTGTCATACAACTTAAACTTAAGAAGTGTTGTGCTAAGGTTGAAAAATTTACCTTTAATTCTGAAGCAATGAAAGACCTAGTTATAGTTAAAGCTTACCATGATAAGTAACTTAGTCATTATGACAGTCATGGTTTGCTTACTAGTGAAGTTAAGGGAGAATGAGACCATTTTAAGCAGGCTTTTCTTGAAATTGACAGGTCTCAGTTAGGAAAAAAGTCGCAGAGGAGGCAAAATTATTTGAGTGATAAAGCACTTGAGCTTATTTCAGAAAGAAAGAACTGCAGGAATGTCTTTAATCAATACCTTACTAGTCCTAATAGAAAGCATTACAGAGAGCGTAATAAACATATAAAGGATCAGTTAGCTGCTGAAATGAATCTTTGACTGACAAAGCCAAGGAAGCAGTTAGACACCACAACAGCAGAGATTCCCACATTTCCAAAAGCATTATTTAGGCATTCCATTGCAGCTAGGGATTTGATTTTCTAACCAAAAATGGGGTCGGGCACAGGTAAACCCGCCTGCGAAATTTGGGACCTTTTGGGTATAGTACGTCGGGAATTGCAGGACGGCAAAATCTGACGAAATAAAAATGTCTCGATCATTTGCCATGGGCACTGAGAGCGTGCACCGAGTCAGCAATGACCTTTGCAACATTATGAAATTCTTTGTGTTGAAATTGTCATAAAATGTCGGGGGGGTACTCACAAAACTAACCATTAGTGCACGAAACAACAAAATATGCAGATTAAAAGTGATACATGAGCTGTCACAATTTGTGTTGAAACGAAGCCATGGGCCAAGTAAGAACCTGTTTTTTAAACTAATCACGGGGACACACAGGGGATGCTGTGCATGAAATTTCAACCGTGCGGACAAATATCACGGGAGTTATAGGGTTGCAAAATCTGTGGTAACGGAAATAAAAATCTTGATAGCTTACACAGAAACTTACGCAGAAACGACAACAATCCAAGTCAACACTGGGCAAATTTCTTCCTGTTGAAAATCTGTGCTAAAATGTTGCTGTGGTACTTACAAAATTTACCTTTGGTGCAGTGAAAAGAAGAATATACAGGTTAAAAGTGACACCCAGGCAGCGCCGGGTACGTTCAGCTAGTATTTAATAAAAAAGACAACTAGTTTTATTTTAATTAAAATGGTAATGCATATAAATATTTATTTAAAAATAACTGAATAGACGGAAATGATTATAATATACATGAATAGAAAAGCTGTTTATTTCTGAATAGCAAAAAAATTAATATTTACCCGAAGCAAGAAAATTACTCCTGTTTTATAATTTATTTTTCTGTACCATATTTTGAAAAAAGTCTGCTTTTTGCCAACTGTGTTGTCATATCAACAAGTCAAATTTGGAATTTTTTTTTCAATAACTAATCAACTGCAGTATATCATGCTATATACAAAAATAAACAGAATTTAATAATTGTGAATTTTATGAAAATTAAAAATTTAAATAAATTTTAAAGTATAGTAATTTCAATCTTTTAATTAATTAAAATTTATAAGACTTAAATTTAAGGCTTAATTTCAGAAAACCTGATTAATAAAAATAGTTAAATTATATATTCATCGAAAGTAAATTTCTTCCTGATATTTACATGAAACACTATTTTTATTTCATTTTATGATATTTTTTTGTCAGTGTGGTATATTTTGAAACATTGGCCTATGTTATACAAAGTTACTTGGATTGCTCACATTAATGGGATTTTCTGTCTGGTTAATATTTACATGAATACCATAATATTTACGTGAAACACCTTTTTTATTTCATTTTATGATTTTTTTTTCAGTGTGGTATATTTTGAAACATTGGCCTGTGTTATACAAGGTTACTCGAATTGCACACATTAATGGGATTTTCTGTCTGGTTTAGGAAATAAAGGAAGTTTCTTGACTGCTTTTTTTTTTACCAAACTTTATGAATTTTTTCTGTGGTTGTTAGATTTTGATCTTTGGTAAGTGCTGATAAGTCAGGCCATCAAAGCAAAACAAAAATATGACTGTATCATCAGAGTGGCACAGCCAAGATGCTGAAGGTGGGGGGGGGGGGTGCTTTGAAAATCATTTAATATGAACATAAAAACTCAGAATTTAAAGAAGAAAAGAAATTTTGCTAAAGAGAGAGAGGTGAAAATGCTTCCCAAAATTACCCTCCAGCATGAGGACTAATATCTATGCCAAGGAAATACTTTTTGCCGCTGTATTCAAGCCCCCAAACATTTTCAGGAATTTCTGGAAATGATACAATATCAAAGGAAAAATTAATAATTTACCGAAATAAAATTAATTTACCGAAATGAAAATGAAAGTTAATACTGACTAGAAGCATGGTGCCTTTATCCTTATCCTCCTAGAAGAACTCTTTCTGTAAACATGCACTATAGAGCCACTTTACTGCATGTGTGAGCAATAACAAGCTCACTGCACTCAACTGCACCTGTTGCCGTGATGTACTTTGCAATAACTCGAATTCAGCTTGCTGACTTCTTTTTAAAGAGGGCTCATGTTACTTACAGTTTCAGTTTTAAGAATAGAGAGATGCATAGAATGCTGGAATAAATGATAAAAATGGTATAAGTGTAGTGTAGTGCCCTCAAGCTGCCATCTTGTTTTTGTTTTGATGCGTTGAAAAAAATTCCGAATGGTAAAAGTAATCTGTTCCACATCTGCCTTGAGATGTGTTTAGAGGATATATATATATAAAAGAAATAAACAATGTTATCTAGAAGAAAATCATGTTTCTCCACTTAAGAAAAATCACTAAAAATAATTTCGTCAAAACAAGATTTTATTAACAACGCTTATTGTTACAAAATGAACTTTAATTTCTCCCTTTATAAACATACCCTAAAAATAAATTTTTTCATCAAAATTGCATTACATCAACAACTATTGCTGAGGAACAAACCTTCATTCTGTACTTGAAAAAGCCCTAAAATTAATAATCTCATCAAAATTAGATTTTATTAACAACTCTTATCACTAAGAAATAAACTTTCATATTCAAAATCTAACATTTTCAAAAAGCCATTTTTTTTTAATTTTTAGATTTTCAAAAGTTTAAGGAAAAATTTGTTGATAATAGTTCAAATCAAACTTTTGAGCTTAAATCACAAGGTTGCCTCAGCAAAGAGGAAGGTTAACAAGCAAATCGGCAATGCTATTTAGCGTTTCTAAGAAATGGCAAATCAGATGACTTTAACAAATTATTTATTTATAGTTTAATAAAATATCAAATTGAATTGCATACTTTTCCCTTTGCACTCCAAGTGTTTTTTTAGTATGAGTTGTTAAATAGTATTAATATGTCGCCGTAGTGTCACCTATGGAGTGCAAAGGGTTAAAAGATATGTCAAAAATTTTTAAGATGGCAATGTTTTTTTTTTAAATCAAAGTTTCATGTGTTCTACAAAAGATTCATTCAAGACAGTTTTTCTTCTAAAATTTAAATCGACTTCAAAATCGTAATTTATTAGATGATCTCTCATTTCAGATTCTGTCGACGTCTATGTTCAACAGTGACCCGGGAAGGGTTAATTGTAGTTGATTAGCAGCCATATATTTTAAAACAAGGCATAGCACATAAATTATAAATTTTCTGTTAAAGATGCTTTTAATAAGTTATAAGTAATAATATATAAGTGTGTGATAAGTGTTGGTCAATATTCATTACATATGCTACAATGCTCATTGTAGAATGTGATCAATATTGAAATACAAAGTTACTTAACAAAAAATTCTTGTGTCCTGATCAAACAAACGTGTTTGACCAGGAAAAGGGAAGAATACAACAAGTGCTTCCATAAATTATTATGATCGTTAATATAACGATCATAATAATTTATGGTCGTTATATTAACGACCATAAATGAATAGTTAACAACATTGTCATGCTTTGAAACTAATGAATAAAATTAATAAATATATATATGTTTATATAAAACATTAATATTTCTAATGTTAAGATGTAAATATTTAGTAGTTAGTAATGTTTTTGTTACTTTTAGGTAATATCTTCAAATGAAATATCAATTGCATCTAAATTGCTGTGACACTGCTGAATAAATATTTTAGCATTTATCAATGGAAACCATGAAGAAAACAGAGCAAAATTCACCAAGTTCCGTCTTGGAGACTACAGAGGATACATATCTTAATTTTCTTATTGAGCGTATTAACAGGTTTGGAAGTATGCCTCTTCAGAACCTAACTGGTCATTTGTCTCAACTTCCATATAATGTCAGACAGTCTGTTGGAACTTCAAAATCATCATTGATGTCCTTTCTTTTACGTCATCCAACTCTTTTTGAAGTAGACGATAAAGGTATTGTTCACCCCCTTTCCAATAAAATAAAAATATCTACAATAAGAGATAGAGATAGCAGTTGTAGTAGCAGAGGATCGGAATGTGCACCATCACTTCCTCAAGATATATATAAAGGGAAGGGAAAAGTTTGCAGAATATTTCCACAGTATGGTTTTATTAGTGCATTTGAACCTATAAAATCTTCTGTGTATTTTACTGCACTTCAGTTTGGAGATAAAAACAAAACATTTCTACAAGACTGGAATGTATATGAAGGTCAGCTTTTATATTTTAATGCAAAAAGAGGACCACTTAATTGCGAAGCAAAATATCGTGCAACTGAAGTATGGTTGCCTGATAAAAAAGAGCAGGGTTCAAGTGACATAGAACTTCCATATAATCTTTCTTCACACAAGAAAAGAAACATTAAATTAAAACCAGAAACAGGATTATATGATCCAATGGAGTGTTCTGGTGAAGGAGTAATTCAAAATCTTTTTGATAAATATGGATTTATTTCTGTTAAAAATGATCCAAGAGAGACAATTTTTTTTCATATTCGAAATGTTGTGAACTATCAGAATATAATAGATCTTAAAAATGTTTTAACTAAAGGTGATGTTGTAGAATATAATGCTATAAGATCAACCAAGAAAGATGCACAAGTGCGATGGGAAGCGACCCAAGTTTGGATTAAATCTGTGCAGGGTGCTTCAGAAGATGATGATTCTGGAGATGAGATATTTATGTCCAGTCCAGAAAGTTCACCTCCAGATAGTGATAATGAAATTAGCTCTGATAGTAAATTTTTAAAAATAACAGCATCAAATAAACTGAAGGCACATGAAAGTATATTTAGAAATAGCACTTTAATATGTAATAAAAGGGAAAGTGATGCAGTAAAGGGAACTAAGAATGTAGAACAAAATATAAATATTGAGATTTCTTCAGATTCCATCCGTGAAAATTGTTTTGGAAAGATATATCCTAGAGCAGAAAATGGAACTGTAATTAAATTTGGTGAAAATAATAGAGATATAGCTACTGTTAAATCAGATATAGTCTATGTATATGGAACTAAAGTCTCTGATATTATGTGGGAAGTAGAAGAAGGACAGGGAGTATACTTTGATGCTCAAAAAACAATGACATCTCTAGTGTGGAAAGCCACTTTAGTTTGGATAGGTGCAAAGCCAGAAATAGTTCAGGTAAAAAGCAAATTAGAAACGGTTGAAACTCTGAATTCTGTAGATAAGGCTACTGCAAAACTGAAAACTAATAGTGGGTTATATACTGAGGAATGCCTCATAGATAATGAAGTTGGGTCTACAAATGATGGTGATTCAGATACTGCATGTAGTCCTTGCCCTGTGACCTCATCATCGGATGCCTCATCAGAAAATGTCATTGACTGGGGAGACACTCCTTTCCCTGGAGAAGAATCTCTGAAGCATGAGATACAAAGTGAATTCCACCATTGTAAAGACACAGTTAAAACCCCAGAAAATTCAGATGGCAATGAAGAATTTGAGACACCAAATTCTAAGAGACTTGTAGAAAAAACAGTTATTTGCAAAAGTGAAGACATTTCAGATGCACCTGAGCATGAAGAAAATGCAACTGAATTTTTTGCACCATTAAAGGCAGAAGAAACATTATCAGTAGGTAATGGAATTTGCAGTCAGTTTATTGATGATAAATCAAACATTTTTGAAGAATATATAGAACATATAAAGATAGAGACTTGCAATGAAGAACCCGCTAAATTGCAAAGTACAAATGAAATAGGTAAAATCAGTGATACGTGCAATGCTAGTGCTCAACAGATGTCGAAAATTGATATTCATGATAATATGTGTGGCACAGTTAAAGTAATCTACAATGCTTTTGCTGAGATAACTTGTAAAAATTTAAAAAAGCCCATCACCTTTTTTTGGAAAGATTTATATTTGGATGGTATTCGAGTGCAGGAGAAACATAACAATTTAAAAGAAGTGCTTGACATTGGTGATGATGTTAACTTTAATTGCTTCGAAATTGTTGATGATGCAAATCATAGTTGGCAAAAAGTTACATTAGTGTGGAAAGGGAAAAAACCTAGATCTGTCATAGAACAGAAACCTGAAGAGTTTATTAAGCAGCATAAATTAGTGGTCAGTTTCAAAATACCCATTTCAGAAGTAGATGATATTCATAATGAAAACTCTGAAGAGAATGGGAATATTATCTTAAGTTCTACTGATGATATAAATATCAGATCAGTGCAATCAGTGACAGATTCCTTAGGAAGTAGCAGTGATTCTCTGATAGATACTACATCTCAGTTAGAGTCGCTTAATAACAGTGGTACATTTTCTACCTCTGATACAGCAATAAAGAAAATTACTATGAGTGATATATCACTCCCAAAGAATCCATCTGTTGTGTCTTCCATTATAACTTCTGATGTTGAAAAAGGAGATATGCAATCGTCTGTCAGTGAATCACAGATGCCACCCTTACTTCCTGTAAGTGCAAAAGGTGTATCACAAGTCTTGAACTCCCAGTTGTGCAAAACATTTCAAGAAGGGAATTTTTCCAATTTACAGTTATCGGTAGGTTCAAACCTCTAGTACCTTTTTAAACTGGGTTTTAATAATGCTTAAATTTATATTCTATAAAGTTTACACAGAGTGGTTTAGTCATTATTATTTTTGTTTAAATATGTAGGATATTTCATTTTAAGGTAACTGTTTGATCAATATTTATTATAGTGAATTTACTGATATAACAAAAGCTTTTGGCTGTCCTTTCAAATTCATTATGAGTGGGTTTGACTGTATTTTCATTCTCAGCTGTAAATTATGTACTGTAGATATTGAAGAGTTTTATCTGTTTCTCCAGTTTGTTCCTTTGATCAAGAAGTCCTCTTTAATACAAGAGCCCCCCTTTAAAATTATCAGAGGAAAAATCTCTACGCGATAAAATACAGGATAATCAAATTTGACATGCAGCTTCCTCTTATCATAACTTAGGGGGTTTAGTTCCCCAACATTTCTATTCCCATAAACATGTAGTGAAAAAAAGCTAAGATGACCAAATGTGACACATAGCACAGGGACAATCATAAGTCTGAAGTGTATAGGGAGCCATTTAGAGACATATGAAGGACTTTATAGTCCAGAAATAACACTTTTAAATTTATTAATGTATTATTTAGTAATTGAGATTATTTTTAACAGCTTGTCATTTGGCCTTTGGAGCACTGATGGCATCAGTGGTTTGCCTTCCCAGAAAAGAAATTGACTTGCTGTTGGAATGAAAAAATAAAACACTTTCGAGTCTCTTGGACGGGGCCATGGAGTGACAGCAATTGCCAACACTCCAGTTAGGCCAGTTCCTCTTTTTTGATCAGTTTCAAACTGATGTCATATGCAGGGCTGTATTATCACCTTGGACTCTGGTGCAAACATTTCCTTTATTGGGCCCAAAGTTACTTTTTAAAAGTTAATTAGGAAAAGTGAATTGCGATTTAAAAGTTGCTAGATTTGTAAAAGTTAGTTCTCATTTGAATCTGTAATGAATAATTGGACGATATATAGGATTTAACCATTGAAAACTGATGTCTGTTAAAAATGTATTTGCTCTCATATGTTAAACAAGTACTGATATTATTTCGGTACTCAAACTCAACATATATTCATATCTAGGGCTGGATCTGAGGAGGGGGGGGGGGGATGCCTCACTTTCAGAATGCTAATA
The DNA here is from genome assembly GCA_038380435.1 of Ryuthela nishihirai. NCBI lineage: Eukaryota > Metazoa > Arthropoda > Arachnida > Araneae > Heptathelidae > Ryuthela > Ryuthela nishihirai. Next base: position 32,365 of record JAWZYU010000023.1, on the reverse strand, counting down.
AGGATAATAGAGGCAAAAAAATCATTAGGCTTATTTACATTTCATGCATTTTCCTGAAATTTTTTTTTAAAGACCTGAAAAATTGAGGGGAAATGTTATAATTTATTGGAAATCTAGTCTCTTGCTTACCCCCCTCCCCTTGATTTCTTTTCTAGATCCAAACCTGTACACAATCGATAATGCAGAATACTTTACGTACATAATAAAAATTAAATATATTTGGAAATGTTTACTGACTTATTAAACAAAGATTACTGTGAATGAACATCTAGTTTTCTGCTAAAAACAATCTTCTAGAACATTACGTGGAAATCGGAATAATTGTGACAAATATGCCATTTCCAACACATTAGATTTGTTCTATTTATATATATGTCTTGTTTAAATACAATTTCTTAGTGCCAAATACAAAAGTAATAAAGAAAAAAAATAAAGTGCAAAAATTTTATATGTAAAATTAATATTTAATATATATTTACATCTAAATTATAGCATAATGACTAACTGAATGTAATTATGATAAACACTTTCCTTTTATTAAAAGTCTATATTGCATAAAAATTGAATAAAAATGATTCATATGATAAACTTTGGGTAAAAGATAGACTTATTGAAACATGTCCTCTCTTGCATGAAACATCAAAGCATTATTGAAAAATGGGTGAATGTACTGTAGATGGTTTTCACTATTCAAATGAGAATGAAGTTAGAAGCTATTAGTGCAAATCACTTTATTGGATTCAGGTATTCCTTACCCAGACATAGTTCGTCCTAATTGTTTTTTTTTTCTGTTAACATGTAGTACGAATTTCATCATGCAGTAGAGTAATAATGTCAGCAATCACATTCAAGCTTTCAAAAAGTCTCTTGAATTATAAGATAACTCTTCAGAAGGAAACACTAAGTATTTCCAATCCAATCAATTTTCTACATTTACACACCTCTAATCCTCACCTAATTCACTATCCATATGCCTTAGCACATAATTCACTATGTTACAGGCTCAAAACATTTTATGTGGGCACCTGCAGTCTTAGAGAATTTTTTAAACAAAACTTTTGAAAAATTTACAAATACTTTCAAATTGAAAGTTCGTTTGTGTGTGTGTGTCCGCTCATGCACTCAGCCCTCAGAAGAGCTAGAGACCCCAAACTTTGCATGAACCTTCACCCAGGGGAAGAATATAGGCTATGTGTGAATATGGGTCAACCAAAATTGGGGTGGACAGGTTTGAATTACTCAAAAACCCCATAGACTTAACACTTGAAATTTATTCAAAATAACTGTTGCCACTAATAAATATAAAAAAAGGAATACATCAAACTAAACTTATATCTGATTACGTGTGATTAAACATTTGAGTTATTCAAAATAACTGTTGCCACCATTAAATATGAAATAATCAATGCATCAAACTAATTTCTGATTTCGTGTGATAAATTCATTGTTCAGTTTGTTGCGTCAAGAGCTCAAGCATCTGTGGATTTTGAAGTCATAATTAAGTATGAGCTGAACCTGAGATTCTTTTTTTGAAATGAAAGCTTCAAAACCTAAATTTGGTTACTGATTTAGTTATGTATCGAATGAATTCTCATATGAGGACTGTTATAGACTAAGCTAACTCTATAAACAACAGGTGCTGGAATAGTCACGTGTTATTACGACAAACAATCTGCAGTGCTGGACTAGTCATGATGACACATGACTACTACAGCAGCTACAGTGTTTATAGAGTTAACTTAATCTGTCTTTAATTCAGCACACTGTGTTTTACCCTTTATATTTACTGTCATAGACTTTTTGGAATTTTACCCCCTCCCCATTCTCTTCACCCAAAAAAGGGGCTGATTTTTGAAGAGTGGACCTTAATGAGTTTTATCTCAAATTAAGTTGTGTAATGTCTCTAATGTCATGGGTTACTTTAAACATAACTCCAAAATCAGGGGGGGCGGGGGGGGGCTCAGTCGGTAGCGCGCCAGGCTCGTAATCTGTAGTTCCCAGGTTCGAGTCCCAGCTGGGTCAGCGTTGAGATTTTTCTCCGCAAAATTTCCCCGCCCTGCCCACGGTCAGTAGGGGACACCGATGGGTTTGGAAAGGCCGCCGTCCGTCGGATGGGACGTTAAGCCATGGCCCCGTGTGCAGGAGAGCCATACCCTGTGCACGTTAAAGAACACGCTGGATGGCCTTGACGGGAGGCTACCATCTGTCTACCAACAGCTGTTCCAGTGGGTCCCCTCCCCCAACCTTCTCTGAGCCTTCGGGGTCCATGTGACCTGGCCATTTAGCCCATGGTGTGCAAAAAAGTGCCGCTCAGAGGTAAAACAACCCAACCCAAAATCAGGGAGGAAACGTGGTCGATGTCTATGAGTCGTATATTAAACTAAAGCTTCTAAGGTAGGTGTTTGTAGTCACAAAGAAAAAATGTAAATTAAAAAATAGTAATACCCATGTGCTCCTAAAAAAAGAAAATAAAACTAAATCATATACATGGTGCACTCATATACTGAATTTGTATTCACATCAAAGGAAGATGCGGCAGTGATTTACTTACTCGAGAAGATTGCTGATGCCCTACTTCCTTTGAAGTGAATACGAATTCAGTGGTTGACTGCACCGTTGATGTGATTTTTTTTTTCTACATTTTATTTATTTATACAACTATCTCCTGCTTTTTGAAAGTTTTGCTGAAGACAGGCTTCTTCTCTAGCTGTCTGGACTGGGTTGTTTTCTACTGACCATGTATGTGAGAGTGGTTGCAGATGGGTACCTATCACTATCTTGTCAGGATGTTTACCTAGGTGTCCGATGAACACAAAACTCAAGTGTACTATGGATATGTACACTTTATTTACATAATTTTGTACTTTATAATGTATATACAATAGTGACTGCCCAGCAAGTACAGTCACTCGCTAAACATAGCACAGGCTACAAGGAACCTCAGCAGTCCCATTGCTAGATGAAGAACAAAAGGCTTAATCGAGCTGCAGACAATCCACCTGACATGTGGAAGGTCTCATTCTCAGTACTCAAGACCTCCTTTGAATAACCCACCAGATGAGGTCACGTGATGTTTCCCGGAGATGTTAGGGTGTCTTGGCCAGTGGGAGATGGACGCTGTCGCTGTGCCACGTTGAGTCTTGTTGCCTTTATTCGTCCAGCTCCCGAAACTGGATCTGCCGTCGGCGCTCTGTTGCTAGCAGAAAGTGCTCTGCTGCCAAAATGACGATTTTGCTTCTCTCCCTTTCCAGCCAAGCTGATTGAGTCCCGACAATCCCTCCCCCCTTAAGAAATTCAAGGCAGACATCCCCTGCCTCAATTTCTAATCCAGTCACTCAAGGACTCGAACCTGTCCCTCGTGAATGTCAGTCACTGTTCATCGAACTGTAGAGTCCATATAAGTGTCCACACCACTAAAGTTTATAGTGCGCAAATAACTGAAGACACATACGTCACAAGATCACAGATGACCATGGAAGTCCTCTTTAACACTGGCCCAGAAAAATAAACAATTTGCTTCAATCTGGTTTCCATATAGTTCGTAAATTTTTCACACAAAACACAACGTAGCCAAACCAATAGGTTTACCAAAGTGTTCACACTAAGTTGTTGACACAGTGATGACACAAGTTTGTGATGAAGTCCACACTCATCACAACATAAACACAGCCACATGATCTTCACTGTATGCTAGGAGGAGTTCATTGCCTTGGGAGGCTGTGGCTCAACACAAGCCCATCGAGTTGTTGATGCCACACCGTCACCCTGCACTGTGTACTCCCCCCTAGCCTGTGTCTTCCCCATTACCCTGCCTCAGTGACTATTCCCAACTTGGAAAGAGTAGAAGCATTCTGTTGCACGTAATCTTCCTTTTGTGGGGAGCATTTCCAAGCTCTTGTAGCTGTGCGGTGCAGCTGATTGTTCCACTGCCAAGAGTCATGATCCAGAAACCATCAAACCAGGTCCAGGAGGGGCAGGGGTGGCTCAGTCGGTAGCGCGCCAGGCTCATAATCTGTAGTTCCCAGGTTCGAGTCCCAGCTGGGTCAGCGTTGAGATTTATCTCCGCAAAATTCCCCGCCCTGCCCACGGTCAGTAGGGGACACCGATGGGCTTGGAAAGGCCGCCGTCCGTCGGATGGGACGTTAAGCCGTGGCCCCGTGTGCGGGAGAGCCATACCCTGTGCACGTTAAAGAACACGCTGGATGGCCTTGACGGGAGGCTACCATCTGTCTCCCAACAGCTGTTCCAGTGGGTCCCCTCCCCCAACCTTCTCTGAGCCTTCGGGGTCCATGTGACCTGGCCATTTAGACCATGGTGTGCAAAAAAGTGCCTCTCAGAGGTAAAACAACCCAACCCAACCAGGTCCACGACTCTTCTGCAAGCTGCCAACAAGCGTGCACCTCGTGCCGCTGTGCAAAACTCGCAGTCACATTTCTGCCCAGTCCAAAGCTCTGCTTCGGTTCTCATGGTTCATGCACTATTGTATCTCTCTCCCCTCACTTTCTGTTGCTTGTAATGTTGTGTCTTAATGTTGGTAGCAAAACCCGCATCTTGGCTAAACCTTTTTTTGGTTGCATGCTGTACTGCTGGCGCCAACACGAAACTCTCGCGCTTAGCTTCCACCCCTGTTGCAGAACTTAGTGCTGCCAATCTGACAGGTGGGGCGCAACCTGTTTCCATCTGCCATGGAATGCAATCCCTCCTGATAATAGAGCCAATTAATCGCTCCTCCACACCATGATTCTTCGCAAGAATCATCTCTGTTCAGGAGAACTGCACTGGATATCCTTTTAGCTTACTGGCATGGCCCCTTCCACCCAGTCTTGCTTCTTTTCCCCTCAGTGCAGGCGGATGATAAAGTTCAGATCCTCTGCACCCAATGGCTTGGATCACAAACACCAGCCTCTCACCAGGCCTCCCTGTTGCCTTATTGTCAGATCCACCTCTGCTGCAACTGGCATTCCGTGCAAGGGTCGCAAAATTCTGTTATGTCAATCTAAATCGTGGGTCATCAATGGAAAAACAGGATATTGCTTAATGTGTCCGAAGCAGTAAGATGATTTCCTGGGGTCAGCAAATGGTCTCTGCACATTGCAGTAATCCTATCGTCCTTCAGGATCATATATCTATGGAAAATCCTATCTCCTACTTGACCCACCTGTTGCAGGATTCTGTCCAGTACAACATATTTCTGCCAATTTCACTTTTCGTATAGAGTCGCTCCATGACTCGACTAAACTGGGGTCGGTTCTTTCTTGCTTCATAAAATTTTCCCAAAATAACGTCCTCAAATTCTTGTGAATTATATCGCCTAAGCTATTTGCTCTCATACTCATTTACCGTTAGCTCACTTCACACTAATTCACCAACATTGCCAATCTTTATCTCCTCTTCATCCTGGGACACTAGAGCTTTTTTCTGCTACAGGTCTAATATTTCTGGTACTTGGCTGACACTCGCAGGCAATAAATCATCTCCAGCCGCTGTAGCGATAGGTTCTACGTGTGTGCGATTTGGGTTGGCTGTTGTCATAGCAACCTCCACAGCCAAAGCAGGCAGTCTCTTGCATGTGTATGTCTTGGAGGGATGTCACGAATGCCATGTTGCTAGTGAGACCTTTCTCTTCCAAATCACTCACTACATTCAAAAGTGGAGTGTGATCTTTGCTTAAATTAACAGCAGAAAGCACTTTAAATTCATCCATCATCAGCAGAGCTGGAAGTACCAGGCGTGATGAAACAGCAATCACTAAATCGATTTCTGGATGAACCTTGGAGTCGTGGGGGAATTGCACCCCCCAACCGCACAGCAACGTGGATCATTTCGGCTTTCTCCAAGTCTCCAAATGCTGACCTCAGTTTGATCGACCCCTTTTGTTTGAAAATCCTATCTGGGACAACATCTTTCCTAAACATGGAGCTTTCAGCACCAGAATCAATCAAAGGTGTGAAAACATTCTGGCCACATTGCACATCTACCGGCTGAAGCTGGGCAAGCCTAACTGTTGCTAATTGCCCTTCATTCTGAGCTTCAAAACGTGCGTTGAAATGTGTACGCACAACGCCTCTTCTGGCTCCTCATACATTCTGTGGGGGTGGGGGTGGCTCAGTCTGAAGTGTGGCAGGCTCGTAATCTGCAGTTCCTAGGTTCGAGTCCCAGCTGGGTCAGCGTTGAGATTTATCTCCGCAAAATTTTCCCGCCCTGCCCGTGGTCAGTAGGGGACACCGATGGGCTTGAAAAGGCTGCCATCCGTCGGATGGGACGTTAAGCCGTGGCCCCCATGTACAGGAGAGCTATACCCTGTGCACGTTAAAGAACACGCTGGATGGCCTTGATGGGAGGCTACCATCTGTTTCCTAACAGCTGTTCCAGTGGGTCTCCTCCCCCAACCTTCTCTGAGCCTTTGGGGTCCTTGTGGCCTGGCCATTTAGCCCATAGTGTGCAAAAAAGTGTTGCTCAGAGGTAAAACAATCCAATCTTGCTGACAACACTGATGATTCTCCTCCAATCCATCTATCTGCAAGGGGGCGGGAGTGGCTCAGTCGGTAGCGCGCCAGGCTCGTAATCTGTAGTTCCCAGGTTCGAGTCCCAGCTGGGTCAGCGTTGAGATTTCTCTCCGCAAAAATTCCCCGCCCTGCCCACGGTCAGTAGGGGACACCGATGGGCTTGGAAAGGCCGCCGTCCGTCAGATGGGACGTTAAGCCGTGGTCCCGTGTGCGGGAGAGCCATACCCTGTGCACATTAAAGAACACGCTGGATGGCCTTGACGGGAGGCTACCATCTGTCTCCCAACAGCTGTTCCAGTGGGTCCCCTCTGCAACCTTCTCTGAACCTTCGGGGTCCATGTGACCTGGCCATTTAGCCCATGGTGTGCAAAAAAGTGCCGCTCAGAGGTAAAACAACCCAACTCTGTCTGCAAGAAGGCTTCCATTAGCAAAACAGGAGGAGACAAGAACAACTCGAAAGGAACATGGAAGCTTAAGAAATTATAGAACTGTCAACAAGTCCCTAAATATCACCAGTGCTTCTTGTCAAGAAAAAGGATGGATCTACCCGATTTTCTGTGGATTACTGCAGATTGAATGATACAATAAAGAAAGATTGCTTTCCTTTACCCAGGATTGATGATACATTGGACACTTATTTGGGTCAGAATGGTTCTCGACATTAGACTTGAAGAGCAGCTATTGGCAAGTTGGTATATATCCTGGAGACCGTGAGAAAACAGCTTTCACTATAGGAAATGGACTTTGTCAGTTTAAAGTGATGCCATTTGGACTTTGCAACGCACCTGCAGAGTGTGAACGACTTAATGGTGTCATTGCTCAAAGGTTTGTCTTGGGAGGTTTGCCTGGTTTACTTGGATGACATCAACGTTCTTAGAAAGACTTTTGAAAAACATCAACGTTTTTAGAAAGACTTTTGAGAAACATCGACGTTTTTAGAAAGACTTTTGAAAAACATCAACATCTTAGAAAGACTTTTGAAAGACATCAACGTTTTTAGAAAGACTTTTGAAAAACATTTGAGAAATCTTTGTCAAGTGTTCGAAAATCTTAGGGCAGCCAAGCTGAAATTGGGACGACTAAGTGTAAACTGTTCCAGCAAGAAGTTCATTACCTTGGTCATGCCATCACTACATCAGGGATTAAGACTGATCCTAGCAAGATAGAAGCTGTAAGAGACTGGCCTAAGATGTTTATCAACTTCGTAGTTTTATTGGATTTTGCACCTACTATAGAAGATTTATCAAGGGTTTCTCCAACATCGCAAGGCCATTACATCGTCTGACAGAGGAGGGCCAGCGGTTCATGTGGACCACCGAATGTGAAATGGTGTTAGCATATCCACAAACTTGGGAAATAGTTCATAATAGATACTGATGCAAGTAACACAGGAGTTGGTGCTGTACTTTCACAACAACAAGACAGAAGAGAAAAAGTTATTGTATATTTTAGCAAAACTATCCAAACTAGAACGAAATTATTGTGTCACGCAAAAAGAACTGTTAGCAATAATGAAAGCAATAAAACATTTTCATTGTTATCTCTATGGCCAGAAATTTCTTATACGTACTGATCATACTGCATTCAGGTGGTTACTAAACTTTAAAAACCCCGGGACAAATTGCTAGGTGGATACAGCAGTTACAAGAGTACAATTTCTCCATCGAGCATCGAAGTGGCAAAATGCATAGGAATGCAGATGCCTTTTCCAGCTGTCCATGTATTGACAACTGTAAGCATTGCTATAATGCAGATTTGAAATATGGTACTAAAGAGTTAATGCCCATAAGACAAATAACATAGACAAGCAAACAGTGATATTCCTAACATCTGGAGCCGAATAGAAATTGGACAGGGTATAGCCTAACCACCAAAAGTTACAGGGCATAGTGGGACTCCTTAGAAGGGAAAGACAGTGTTATACAGAAGATGGGAGAATCCCATTGGACGACTGATCTGTTGGCAGATAAACTTTCCTCACTCCTGAATGGAGCTAGTGCTGAAAGATGTGCATGATAGTGCCACTGGAGGACACTTTGGTGTTAATAAGACAATAGCGAAAGCCAGGGACTGATTTAATTGGCTGAAAAGTAGGGCAGACGTTGAAAGATGGTGTAGGCAATGTGAGGCCTGTGCAGCAAAGAAAGGCTCCCAAGACTAGGAGTTAGGGTAAGCTGCAGACGTATAACGTTGGTGGCCCTTTTGAGAGAATAGCCACTGATGTAATGGGTCCATTTCCTAGGACTGATGATGGAAATCGCTATTGATTAGTGGTAATGGATTATTTCACGAAGTGGTCTGAGGTCTATCCCATCCAAGACCAGGAAGCAACAACAGTTGCAGTGATGATAGTAAATAACTTGATTAGTAGGTATGGAGAACCTTTGTAACTCCACTCTGACCAAGGATGGAATTTTGAATCCGATGTGTTTAAAGGCATCTGCCAACCATTAGGCATTCAGAAAACCAGAACAACTCCCTACACCCTCAGTCGAATGGTATGGTTGAGATTTAATAGGACAATTGCACAACATCTAGCATTGTATGTCGATGATCATGAACGTGACTGGGATTGCCATATACCACTCATTTTGTTGGCATACAGAACAGCAGTGCACGAGACAACTGGACAGACACCTTCCATGATGCTCTTTGGAAGAGAGTACATCTTCCCTGCATCCTCCTTTTATATGGCTGGCCGGAAGCAATGCCTCTATCCACTCTACAATACATACAAGAATTGCAACAATGAGTAGAAGAAATCCATCACTCCGTCAGACATCAACTTAGCAAGCGAGAGAACCAAAACGAGATACGACAGTAAAACAAATGGAACTGTTTTCAATCAACGTCTGGCTGTACAATCCACATAGAAAGAATAGACTTTCCCAAAACTTCAAAAACCTTGGTAAGGTAACTTAGTAATACCTAAATATTCTTCTTTTTCTTACCAGTCTGCTAACAGGATCAACATTAATAAACTTATTTAACCTCCCACGAACACATCAAATAAAATCTTTTTTTTTTCATACTTTAGTGCACAAAGACAAACTATGTTTTCCTTTACAATCTAATTCCTCTTAATTACTCTCTTATTCTTTGTTTTTAAGTTAAGTTCGTTCGAAGTGGTTGGTGACGTAATTCTCATGATGTAGTTCACGTGAGTATCAAGACGACACATCACATCATGGGTTCATTGTAGCATGTTCATCTTTGTAACACTTCTCCCTCCTTAGGTCTTGTTCATCCCAAACAATTCTGAAGCTTCTTAAGTTCTTCGATGAAATGGGGGCCAAACAATTCACGTGAACCACCTTGCACTTTGTAGTTGGATGTTATAACTACCATATATTGTAATTATAATAGGATTAACGACATGGTGTATTGCATTCGTCGACATCCAACTATAAAGTGCAAGGTGGTTCACGTGAATTGTTTGGCCCCCATTTCATCGAAGAACTTACGAAGCTTCAGAATTGTTTGGGATGAACAAGACCTAAGGAGGGAGAAGTGTTACAAAGATGAACATGCTACAATGAACCCATGATGTGATGTGTCGTCTTGATACTCACGTGAGCTACATCATGAGAATTACGTCACCAACCACTTCGAACGAACTTAACTTAAAAACAAAGAATAAGAGAGTAATTGCGAGGAATTAGAGTGTAAAGGAAAACATAGTTTGTCTTTGTGCACTAAAGTATGAAAAAAAAAAAGATTTTATTTGATGTGTTCGTGGGAGGTTAAATAAGTTTATTAATGTTGATCCTGTTAGCAGACTGGTAAGAAAAAGAAGAATATGTAGGTCACTTTTGTGGCTGAGGAGGTTATTTGTTAATCGAACAAACAGAACTGATCTCAATTTTTCTGTAGGAAGAGTTCATCAATTGATGCATAGTTATATTTAGTTTGCTTAGGAATTGGTAAGGTTATACTTTGTAGATTGCAGGTTTGTTCACAGATATGATTGTGCCACTTTATCGACTGTTGTAAAAGCATTATTTTCTCTTTTGGTTGACTTTATATAAATATTTTGATTGATACTTTTGTAAAAAATTACATTATTTTTGATTTATAATTGTTAAGTATACTTTAGAATTCACGCTCAATTTTCATCCCTTTGATTCATAACAGTATTATACCCACGCATTATTCATTGATATTTGGTATTGGGATGACGTAAAATTATTATTTGATATTTGTAATTTGCTCTTTAGATATACCTAATATATTTTTAATTCTTTTAGGAGGACAATGTAACCACGCTGTGTTCAGTAATAGTGAAGTCGCTTCTTAGCCAGCTGAATGTACCATGCTTGACAAAGTCATGTGCATGCACAAAGCCTAGTGCAATGGAATCTGCCTGCCAGTCAAGAGAGACTCTAGAATCTGAATCTGTGGTTTGTGTTCAACCACAACAAACTGTATCTGACAATAAAACAGAATGCAAACGCACTGTTAGCACAGGTGTGCAAACATTAATTACTGGTAATATTATTTCTGTTGAAATTTTCCCTCAATGATGTGAGTTACCTGAAGTAACCAAGGTATAAAAGTTTCAGCAATCAGTTTGTGCTAACTGTTTTGAACACTAAATATATTTAAAGAGATTATGATTTAAATAGCATGAAGTTTTTCAATTCCGATGAAATAAAACTAGAATAATGTGAGTTTTATAAAACTTGTATGATAAAGGTAATACTTGGATTATTTGTTTCCCTTCGTGTTGCACTGCTTGTTTAAATGGGCTAATAAATATGAAGTGGTGCCTGAATTTCCTACTATGTACTAATATGCAACAAGTAAGGTGTGTAAAAGCAATACGTATTTATAATTGTTATTCTTAAGTTTCTGACTCTATTAACTAATTTTAACTTGTGCTAACATAGGTGGACTTAAGTATTGGGATACCTTAAGAGCATTTCACATATACAGTTGGTGATTTTTACACTGTAATTTTATTCTAGTCTGAAATGTAAAATTTCTCTGCGCCTATGGTAGCAAAAATAGATTAATCGCCATGAAGTAGGCAAAACTTTAATAAAAATCTATAACACTGTGAGGTTCAAAATTATATACGTATAACTACACATGGTTATATAATACCTATAAAAATATCACATGCAATATTAACATGGTGGTTACCAAAGGTTTGGCAGAAGGGAAACAAATTTCCCCTTTACAACTCGTAGCTTGGAAAGTGATCACTGCTGCAAACAGTGACAGATCTGCAGTCAAAATATTTGAGATTCTGAACTGCATCCCATTGTACACTACTGGCCATTAAAAGTACGACACCATGAAGAACCCTCAGATTGTCCCAAATGTGCAAGATGGTTAGTCCATGGGAAAACGTAAATGATTCAAAGTGCAGCACATAGGCATATCATGTGTGTAGTAACGCCCCCTGGAAGTGATACAAGAGGAGATTACAAAGAGCTGGTGTAAAGCACTGGAATTGTGTTTGCTCGCAGTTCTTGCACACTAAAGGATCAAGTATGCCCCGTTGAAGAACACGACATCCATACGACAATGTTTCCGAATTTGATCGAGGGAGAATTGTGGGATTTCAGGATGAGACACAGTGATGAGAATTGGCGTCAGTGGGTAGAGGAGGAATGAACACGCCGATGTGAAAGATCTCAATCGCCCTGTCACAAACGAGAGGACAGCCATCTCGTGCGCACGGCTTTGAATGATCGTATACCCACATCAAACACCTTAGCTCAACGGTTAGGGTGGTTTGCACATCAACCAGTGTGCACACGTACTGTTCGACGGCTGCTGCATCAGGGCATCTCTGCTAGGTGGCCATTGCTTTGGCTGCCATTGACTCTACAACATAGGCATATGCGACTGAAATGGTGCCCAGAACGTCGTGCATGGATGTGAGAATGGCATCGCATCATCTTTTCATTTTATGCAGTACCATGATGGACGAATTCGTATCGGCTGTACTGCGGCAAAAGGCTCAGTGAGACATGCTTGATGCATCGCCATATAGGTCCTGCCCTTGGTGTTATGGTATGGGGTGCCATTGGACTGCACTCACTCGTGTACCTTGTACGCATCACCGGTACTTTGAACAATTGTAGTAAATTGTATGGCAATACTCAATGGGCCGCTATACATAGACAGCACTACATCTGATGGGAAATGCCATTTACCACCATCTACTTTCCAGAAAAACCTTCAATGAAAAGTCTTTTGCAGCGGGACAGCAGAGAAAGGACCTGTCTTTTTGAGCTTGACCGTTGCTGGAAATCAGTATGAGTCTGGGTTTTTAATCCTTGAGGTGCATGGGAGGTCTTTTAGAATTTTGAGCGCATGTCTAAATGGGAATGCCAATCAATAATAATTTTGATCTAAATAGGGAGTCCAAACACGGATGAAAGTTTTTGAAACCAATATAAATATATAATGCTTTACATAAATTAAGCCATTGTAGATAGTATACAATGCTATACTTAAATTAGGCTATTTTAAATAGAAGTATACAATGATATACTTAAATTAAGCCGTTATAAAATGGAAGTAAAAGATGATAGGAAAGAGTGGTATGAAGGAGATGCGTTCACTGGGGACGGGAGACCAAGGTCTTGTGCAGTAGAGACCACACCGGCCCTTGTCTGCATAGGAAGGGGGTAAGGCCAACGGGTACCCGTGGGCCGTAGGGGGACAGAAACTGGCTTGGGAGGAGTGATGCTGGTCGGGGCTCACCCCCAAACCCCACCACTCACCAAGGCAGAGCAGGCCGGCCGAAAGCAGAGGACACAGGCTCCCCTGAGTCCACACTGAAGTACGTGGCATGGCTAGTAGTGGACAAGATCAGAATGAGATAAAGTTTGGGGGGGGGGGGGGTTATGGTGTGAACTTGATTATATATTATTTTATGGACATTAAAATTTAGACGTAAATCTGGCCTTCATATTTTGTGAGGGGAGAGTCAGAGGAAAGATTTAGGTAAGGATAGGCTCTCACCTGTGGTACAGACCAAGGTCCTATGTAGGAGACATACTGGACATAGTCTACTGAGGGAGGGGAGAAGGCCAATGGGTGCCCGTGGTCTTCAGGGAGGAATGATACTGGTCAGGGCTCTCAGCCCCACCACTCACGAAGGCAGTGGAGCAGGCTAGCCAAAAGCAAAGCAGTGTTGACCCAGGCTCCCCTGAGTCCCCACTGGAGTACATGACATGGCTAGTGGTAAACAAGATCAGAATGGAAAAAGAAAGAGGGTGGAAGGTGAACGTGTGGAAAAGCATAAATATCTCGTAATACATTATAGAGAATAATATACGTAATTATTGGTATGTGCATTGGAAGCTAGAGGGGAGCAAATGGATATTTGGGTGAAGGTGGAATGGCTAATGATAGACTATGGAGAGAAAAGAGCCACGTATTATAGATAATATAGAATATAATTTAAAATAATGGTATGAACATTAGAGACTATAGGGAAGCAAATGGATATTTGGGTGGAAAGGGGGGATAGTTAATGATAGAATATCGAGAGAATAGAACCAAATATCACATAGATAACACAGATATTTAATTTAAAATAATTGTTGGTATATACTTTGGAAGCAAGAGGGAAGGAAATGGTTATTTGGGTGGAAGGGGGTGGCTAATGATAAACTATGGACAGAAAAGAACCAAGTATCATATAGATAACATAGATATTAATTTATGGTATAAACATTAGGAGCTAGGGGGAAGCAACTGGATGTTTGGGTGGAAGGGGGGATGGCTAATGATAGAATATGTAGAGAAAAGAACCAAATTTCGCATATTACAGTTAACACAGATAGAAAGTCATTTAGCATAATTGATGGTAAAGACGAGCTAGAGGGAAAGTAGATAGGGACAATTGTAGTATTTGAATGGCAACATGCGACGTTCTGCTAAACACAGACAGCACTACATCATCCATGATTCCCCTATCTGTATCCATCTAGTATTAATAATTTAATCATAAAGAGTATTAGTACACTTAAGTATACGGTGCGGGTTGTTGACAAATACGAAATGGCATTTAAATTAGTTATCAATCACTAGTGGTTAGCACGCTTGGCTACTGATCTACGGGACCTGGGTTCGAGCCCTGGGTAAGGCATGGATGAATGTGCTGTTTTTCTGCTGAGGTCCGTCCATCCTTACAGACCTACTATGGCGTATTAAACTGACAGGCTCGTCAGACCTCTGTGGCAAGCAGCTGCTTGAGGAGGTATTTTCATTTTTTTTATTAGCATACTGTAGTTTCCTGCTGCCAACATCCTTAATTTGTTCCGATTTTAATTGACATATCCCATTCTGATCACCAAAAATTTATAATAGTGTAAAATTGATTATTGTATTAATGAATAAAAAAATACCCCCTCAAGCAGCTGCTTGCCACAGAGGTCTGACAGGAGTCTGTCAGTTTATATGCCATAGTAGAAGGTCTGTGAGGTTGGCAGGACTCAGCAGAAAAACGATACATCCATGCCTTACCCAGGGCTTGAACCCAGGTTCCGTAGCCAAGCGCGCTAACCACTCGACCACATGTTGGTTTGAAAAAAAAAACGGGTAGTGAGAAAAATATTTATGCATTGTAACTCGCCATAGAAATCAGCTGAGCAAGGGAAGCAGCAGAAGGATGTCAACTTGTCGGCAAAACACTTATTATGACACACACGCCAAATCTAATAAAAATATATGAATCTCTCAATTCTAAACACTAGTTCCAATAGTAATTAATATTTTGAAATTAAAAACGCAGCACTTTAACACAGCAGTTATAAGTTATTGCAAAAGTTAAAGTTATTTTCTTTATTACAACTGAGTTTTTGAAGGTTTTGGTTAGGCTAGTGAGACTTTTTTTGCTGTATTCTGTCCGTTTATAAATTTTGGGATGAATTGAAGTGATAGCCAAACGGAAACAGTCAGAAAGTTGCAGGCGGTTCCTCTGTTTCGTTTTAAGCACAGTCATTGAAGAAAATGCAGTTTCTCAAAGATATGTGGTGGAAAAACAAAGAAGAAATCTCATTGCTATTTCATGTAAATTTGGATATTAATTTTTTTCTTCTTGTCCAGAATTTCGAATAACTCATAGAATTAAAAGCAGTTTCCAGATCTTTGCCGATGTAATGTCTCGTTAATATAAGAAAATATGTTGCTGAGATATGCCAGCCTGGGTACCCATTTCTTATCCTGGAAATAATGGAACAGGTCACTTATCAATTAGAAACAGCTCAACTTCCTTTCGGAGTTCATATAACCTCTTGAGAACTTTACCGCGGGACAACCAACGAACTTCCCTAATGGAAAAGAGGATTTTGATAATCAGTGCCCATTTCATCGCACAATGCTTTCAACTGTCTTGAATTTAAAACACTTTTTTAGATAATTAAAAATTTTAACAGATTGAGACAAGATTTCCTTAAGCTCAGGTGCCATTTTTTTGGAGGCCAATTTTTGCCTATGAAGGTTGCAATGAAGGTTGAATTTGTGTTCACAAAAAGTTATTGTCCGTCACATCCTTAATTTTAGTGACTAAACCTGAATTTCTACTTTTAAAGCAGCGCCGTAAGTACAAACTCCAATGCAATTTTTCCATTCGAGACATTCATTATGAAACCATTTAAAACTTTGAAAATTTCACAGCTGGTACTGTGCATGGGCTTCGACGCTTTCCGCCGCAGACGACTTTGGGGATTTCGAGGACAGCGGTTCCCATTGGGTTTCCCTCGAGGGTTAGGTTCTAATTCATCTTCACACTACCAAGTCAGGGAAATTTGTGGAGGCATGTTCACTTTGGCACCAGACTCGGATATAAAAAAGATCCATTGGAGTGCAAATTTTTCACCTCTTTGGAAGTTTTGAAACCTATTCTTGTGAAATGTGTGCAATATGCACAAGTTGAATGATTTTAATAACTTTTGTCCTTCATTAGCCTTACTCCACTACCTCTTGGGTTTCTCCCAACATCCAGCCTTTTCAACACCATGAAACTGTAGTGTATAATTTTAAAATTAAGCAGATATTTTAATTTAGAAAGAGTTAAATTATTTTCGAAAATATCGTAAGAAAACAGAAATATGAACGCACTTCCCATCTAATAACAATTCAGATACTAAGAAAATCTAAATATCATTCATCATCTGATAACAGATACAATAAGAATTGAAATAATTTGGAAATCTCAAACATCACTAGCATAAATATTTTGCAGTGCTAGATCTAACTCTTCTACCAGTTACCTCCTGCTAAGCTTTGCCTCTGGTGGCAATTACTATCGAACTCTGACGTCTACACCGGATGTGAACATGTATCGTCAGTAGCACTTTACAAGCCGAGCGTCATCAACCCTTCCGCTAAGAAAAGAGTTGATGTCCTTTTCGCCACCTTCTTTAAGATTTGCTAATCATTTGCAAATTGCTAATCGTTTAAAAAGGAAAAGCAATAGGGAACAGGCAATGCTCTTACTTGGCCGGTAATGTGGATCCTGACCCTGACGAAAGGAGCCTTCAGACAGCTTGTTATACAAAGGGTAATTCTGAAGCTCTGAAAGACACAATTATAGCTAAAGCTTACCATGATAGGTTACTTAGTCATTATGACAGTCAGGGTTTGCTTACTACTGAAGTGGAGGAAGAATGGGATCAGGTTTAAGAGGCTTTTTCGGAAACAGTATTCTTTAAGGGAAAAATGAGCAGAGGAGACAGTATTATTTGAGTGATTTTACTTGAGCTTATTTCAGAAAGAAAGAACTGCAGGAATATCCTTAATCAATACCCTACTAGTCCTAATAGAAAGCATTGCAGAGAGCTTTATAAACGTGTAAAGGATCAGTTAGCTGCTATGAATTGTTGGCTTGGCTGACAAAGCCGAGGAAGCAGTTACAGAACACAACAGCAGAGAGCTGTACCAAATAATGAACATGGGATACAGGGTTTGAGGTCCGCGGGTTTGGGGTTTATTCCACGGCGCCTGGCTCTGACGTGTGTCCGTGGGTTTGGGGGGGTTGTACCTGATGCCTGGCTGTGACGCGCGTCCGCGGTTTTGGGGTGGTTTATCCCACGCCTGGCTCCCATGCGCGTCCGCGGGATTGGGGGATTTTCCCGGCGCCTCGCTCTGACTCGCGTCCGCGGGTTTGGGGGGGGTTTTCCCGGCGCCTGGCTCTGACGTGCGTCCACGGGTTAGGGGGTTTTTTCACGGCGCTTGGCTCTGAGTGGCTTCCGCGGGTTTGGGGTATTTTTCCCGACGCCTGGCTGTAACGCACGTCCGCGGGTTTGGTTTTTTTTCACGATGCCTGGCTCTGACGCGCGTCCGCGGGTTTGGAGGGTTTTTCCCGGCACGTGGCTCTGAATCACATCCGCGGGTTTGGGAGTTTTTTCCCGGCGCCTGGCTCTGACGTGCGTCCGCGGGTTTGGGAGATTTTTGACGGCACCTGTCTCTGAAGTGCGTCCGAGGGTTTGGGTTTTTTCCACGGCGCCTGGCTGTGACGCGCGTCCGCGGGTTTGGGGTGGTTTATCCCGCACCTGGCTCTGACTCGCGGTCGAGAGTTTGGGGTTTTTTTCCCGGCATCTGGCTCCGATGTGCGTCTGCTTGTTTGCGGGGTTTTTCACGGCGTCTGTCTCTGACGCGCGTCCGTGGGTTTGGGGTTTTTTCCACGGAGCCTGGCTGTGACGCGCGTCTGCAGGTTTGGGGTGGTTCTCCCCGGTGCCTGGCTCTGAGGCACGTCCGCGGGATTGTTTTTTTTTTTCTGGCACCTGGCTCTGAATCACATCCGCGTGTTTGGGGGGTTTTCCCAGCACCTGTCTCTGAGTGCGTCCGCGGGATTAGGGGTTTTTTCCCGATGCCTGGCTCTGACATGCGTCCACGGGTTTGGGATGGTTTATCCCGCACCTGCCTCTGACTCGTGTTCGCGAGTTTGGGGGGGTTTTTCCCAGCGTCCGGTTCTGATGTGCATCCGCGGGTTTGGGGGTTTTTCACGGCGTCTGTCTCTGACGCGCGTCCGCGGGTTTGGAGATTTTTCCACGGCGCCTGGCTGTGATGCGCGTCCGCAGGTTTGGGGTGGTTTTTCCCGGTGCCTGGCTCTGAGGCACGTCCGTGGGATTGGGTTTTTTTTCCTGGCACCTGGATCTGACGTGCATCCGCGGGTTTCGGGTATTTTTCACGGCGCCTGTCTCTGACGCACGTCCGCGGGTTTGGGGTTCTTTCCATGGTGCCTAGCTCTGATGTTTGTCCGCGGGTTTGGGTTTTTCCCCAATGCCTGGCTCTGACGCGCGTCCGCGGGTTTGGGGTGGTTTATCCCACGCCTGGCTCTGACACGCGTCTACGAGTTTGGAGGGTTTTTCCCGGCGTGTGGCTCTGACGTGCGTTCGCGGGTTTGGGGGGTTTTTCACGGCGTCTGTCTCTGACGCTCGTCCACGGGTTTGTTTTTTTTTCCACGTCACCTGGCTGTGACGCACGTCTACGGGTTTGGGGTGGTTTTCCCCAGTGCCTGGCTCTGAGGCACGTCCGCGGGATTGGGGGGGTTTTTCCTGGCACCTGGCTATGAATGACATCCACGGGTTTGGGTTTTTTTCCCTGCGCCTGGCTCTGATGTGCATCCGTGGGTTTGGGGATTTTTCGCGGTGCTTGTCTCTGACGCGCGTCCGCGGGTTTGGGGTTTTGTCCATGGTGCCTGGCTCTGACGTGCGTCCGCGGGATTGGTTTTTTCCCCGATGCCTGGCTCTGATGCCCGTCCGCGGGTTTGGAGGGTTTTTCCCGGCACGTGGCTCTGAATCACATCCGCGGGTTTGGGGGGTTTTTCCTGGCGCCTGGCTCTGATGTGTGTCCACGGGTTTGGGGGATTTTTCACGGCATCTGTCTCTGACGCGCGTCCGAGGGTTTGGTTTTTTTTCACGGAGCCTGGCTGTGACGCGCGTCTGTGGGTTTGGGGGTTTTATCCCGATGCATGGCTGTGACACACGTCCGTGGGTTTGGGGTGGTTTATTCCGCACCTGGCTCTGACTCGTGTTCGCGAGTTTGGGGTTTTTTTTCCCGGCGTCCGGCTGTGATGTGCGTCCGCGGGTTTGGGGGTTTTTCATGGCGTCTGTCTCTGACACGCGTCCGCGGGTTTGGGGATTTTTCCACGGCGCCTGGCTGTGATGCGCGACCGCAGGTTTGGGGTGGTTTTTCCCGGTGCCTGGCTCTGAGGCACGTCCGTGGGTTTCTGGTATTTTTCACGGCGCCTGACTCTGACGCACGTCCGCAGGTTTGGGGTTCTTTCCATGGTGCCTGGCTCTGATGTTTGTCCGCGGGTTTGGGTTTTTTCCCGATGCCTAGCTCTGACGCACGTCCGCGGGTTTGGGGTGGTTTATCCCACGCCTGGCTCTGACACGCGTCCACGTATTTGGAGGGTTTTTCCCGGCGTGTGGCTCTGACGTGCGTTCGCGGGTTTGGGAGGTTTTTCACGGCGTCTGTCTCTGACGCTCGTCCGTGGGTTTGGGTTTTTTTCCACGCCACCTGGCTGTGACGCGCGTCTGCGGGTTTGGGGTGGTTTTCCCCAGTTCCTGGCTCTGAGGCACGTCCGCGGGATTGGGGTTTTTTTCCTGGCACCTGGCTATGAATGACATCCACGGGTTTGGGTTTTTTCCCCTGCGCCTGGCTCTGACGTGCATCCGCGGGTTTGGGGATTTTTCGCGGTGCTTGTCTCTGATGTGCATCCGCGGGTTTGGGGATTTTTCGCGGTGCTTGTCTCTGACGCGCGTCCGCGGGTTTGGGGTTTTGTCCATGGTGCCTGGCTCTGACGTGCGTCCGCGGGATTGGTTTTTTCCCCGATGCCTGGCTCTGATGCGCGTCCGCGGGTTTGGAGGGTTTTTCCCGGCACGTGGCTCTGAATCACATCCGCGGGTTTGGGGGGTTTTTCCTGGCGCCTGGCTCTGATGTGTGTCCGCGGGTTTGGGGGATTTTTCACAGCATCTATCTCTGACGCGCGTCCGAGGGTTTGGTTTTTTTTCACGGAGCCTGGCTGTGACGCGCGTCCGTGGGTTTGGGGGTTTTATCCCGATGCATGGCTCTGACACACGTCCGTGGGTTTGGGGTGGTTTATTCCGCACCTGGCTCTGAGTCGTGTTCGCGAGTCTGGGGGGTTTTTTCCCGGCGTCCGGCTGTGATGTGCGTCCGCGGGTTTGGGGGTTTTTCATGGCGTCTGTCTCTGACGCGCGTCCGCGGGTTTGGGGATTTTTCCACGGCGCCTGGCTGTGATGCGCGTCCGCAGGTTTGGGGTGGTTTTTCCCGGTGCCTGGCTCTGAGGCACGTCCGTGGGTTTCTGGTATTTTTCACGGCGCCTGTCTCTGACGCACGTCCGCGGGTTTGGGGTTCTTTCCATGGTGCCTGGCTCTGATGTTTGTCCGCGGGTTTGGGTTTTTTCCCGATGCCTGGCTCTGACGCGCGTCCGCGGGTTTGGGGTGGTTTATCCCACGCCTGGCTCTGACACACGTCCACGTATTTGGAGGGTTTTTCCCGGCGTGTGGCTCTGACGTGCGTTCGCGGGTTTGGGGGGTTTTTCACGGCGTCTGTCTCTGACGCTCGTCCGTGGGTTTGGTTTTTTTTCCACGGCACCTGGCTGTGACGCACGTCTACGGGTTTGGGGTGGTTTTCCCCAGTGCCTGGCTCTGAGGCACGTCCGCGGGATTGGGGGGGTTTTTCCTTGCACCTGGCTATGAGTGACATAAACGGGTTTGGGTTTTTTTCCCTGCGCCTGGCTCTGATGTGCATCCGCGGGTTTGGGGATTTTTCGCGGTGCTTGTCTCTGACGCGCGTCCGCGGGTTTGGGGTTTTGTCCATGGTGCCTGGCTCTGACGTGCGTCCGCGGGATTGTTTTTTTCCCCGATGCCTGGCTCTGATGCGCGTCCGCGGGTTTGGAGGGTTTTCCCCGGCACGTGGCTCTGAATCACATCCGCGGGTTTGGGGGGTTTTTCCTGGCGCCTGGGTCTGATGTGTGTCCGCGGGTTTGGGGGATTTTTCACGGCATCTGTCTCTGACGCACGTCCGAGGGTTTGGTCTTTTTTCACGGAGCCTGGCTGTGACGCGCGTCCGTGGGTTTGGGGGTTTTATCCCGATGCATGGCTCTGACACACGTCCGTGGGTTTGGGGTGGTTTATTCCGCACCTGGCTCTGACTCGTGTTCGCGAGTTTGGGGGGATTTTTCCCGGCGTCCGGCTGTGATGTGCGTCCGCGGGTTTGGGGGTTTTTCATGGCGTCTGTCTCTGACGCGCGTCCGCGGGTTTGGGGATTTTTCCACGGCGCCTGGCTGGATGCGCGTCCGCAGGTTTGGGGTGGTTTTTCCCGGTGCCTGGCTCTGAGGCACGTCCGTGGGTTTCTGGTATTTTTCACGGCGCCTGTCTCTGACGCACGTCCGCGGGTTTGGGGTTCTTTCCATGGTGCCTGGCTCTGATGTTTGTCCGCGGGTTTGGGTTTTTTCCCGATGCCTGGCTCTGACGCGCGTCCGCGGGTTTGGGGTGGTTTATCCCACGCCTGGCTCTGACACACGTCCACGTATTTGGAGGGTTTTTCCCGGCGTGTGGCTCTGACGTGCGTTCGCGGGTTTGGGGGGTTTTTCACGGCGTCTGTCTCTGACGCTCGTCCGTGGGTTTGGTTTTTTTTCCACGGCACCTGGCTGTGACGCACGTCTACGGGTTTGGGGTGGTTTTCCCCAGTGCCTGGCTCTGAGGCACGTCCGCGGGATTGGGGGGGTTTTTCCTTGCACCTGGCTATGAGTGACATAAACGGGTTTGGGTTTTTTTCCCTGCGCCTGGCTCTGATGTGCATCCGCGGGTTTGGGGATTTTTCGCGGTGCTTGTCTCTGACGTGCGTCCGCGGGTTTGGGGTTTTGTCCATGGTGCCTGGCTCTGACGTGCGTCCGCGGGATTGTTTTTTTCCCCGATGCCTGGCTCTGATGCGCGTCCGCGGGTTTGGAGGGTTTTCCCCGGCACGTGGCTCTGAATCACATCCGCGGGTTTGGGGGGTTTCTCCTGGCGCCTGGGTCTGATGTGTGTCCGCGGGTTTGGGGGATTTTTCACGGCATCTGTCTCTGACGCACGTCCGAGGGTTTGGTCTTTTTTCACGGAGCCTGGCTGTGACGCGCGTCCGTGGGTTTGGGGGTTTTATCCCGATGCATGGCTCTGACACACGTCCGTGGGTTTGGGGTGGTTTATTCCGCACCTGGCTCTGACTCGTGTTCGCGAGTTTGGGGGGTTTTTTCCCGGCGTCCGGCTGTGATGTGCGTCCGCGGGTTTGGGGGTTTTTCATGGCGTCTGTCTCTGACGCGCGTCCGCGGGTTTGGGGATTTTTCCACGGCGCCTGGCTGTGATGCGCGTCCGCAGGTTTGGGGTGGTTTTTCCCGGTGCCTGGCTCTGAGGCACGTCCGTGGGTTTCTGGTATTTTTCACGGCGCCTGTCTCTGACGCACGTCCGCGGGTTTGGGGTTCTTTCCATGGTGCCTGGCTCTGATGTTTGTCCGCGGGTTTGGGTTTTTTCCCGATGCCTGGCTCTGACGCGCGTCCGCGGGTTTGGGGTGGTTTATCCCACGCCTGGCTCTGACACACGTCCACGTATTTGGAGGGTTTTTCCCGGCGTGTGGCTCTGACGTGCGTTCGCGGGTTTGGGGGGTTTTTCACGGCGTCTGTCTCTGACGCTCGTCCGTGGGTTTGGTTTTTTTTCCACGGCACCTGGCTGTGACGCACGTCTACGGGTTTGGGGTGGTTTTCCCCAGTGCCTGGCTCTGAGGCACGTCCGCGGGATTGGGGGGGTTTTTCCTTGCACCTGGCTATGAGTGACATAAACGGGTTTGGGTTTTTTTCCCTGCGCCTGGCTCTGATGTGCATCCGCGAGTTTGGGGATTTTTCGCGGTGCTTGTCTCTGACGCGCGTCCGCGGGTTTGGGGTTTTGTCCATGGTGCCTGGCTGTGACGTGCGTCCGCGGGATTGTTTTTTTCCCCGATGCCTGGCTCTGATGCGCGTCCGCGGGTTTGGAGGGTTTTCCCCGGCACGTGGCTCTGAATCACATCCGCGGGTTTGGGGGGTTTTTCCTGGCGCCTGGGTCTGATGTGTGTCCGCGGGTTTGGGGGATTTTTCACGGCATCTGTCTCTGACGCACGTCCGAGGGTTTGGTCTTTTTTCACGGAGCCTGGCTGTGACGCGCGTCCGTGGGTTTGGGGGTTTTATCCCGATGCATGGCTCTGACACACGTCCGTGGGTTTGGGGTGGTTTATTCCGCACCTGGCTCTGACTCGTGTTCGCGAGTTTGGGGGGTTTTTTCCCGGCGTCCGGCTGTGATGTGCGTCCGCGGGTTTGGGGGTTTTTCATGGCGTCTGTCTCTGACGCGCGTCCGCGGGTTTGGGGATTTTTCCACGGCGCCTGGCTGTGATGCGCGTCCGCAGGTTTGGGGTGGTTTTTCCCGGTGCCTGGCTCTGAGGCACGTCCGTGGGTTTCTGGTATTTTTCACGGCGCCTGTCTCTGACGCACGTCCGCGGGTTTGGGGTTCTTTCCATGGTGCCTGGCTCTGATGTTTGTCCGCGGGTTTGGGTTTTTTCCCGATGCCTGGCTCTGACGCGCGTCCGCGGGTTTGGGGTGGTTTATCCCACGCCTGGCTCTGACACACGTCCACGTATTTGGAGGGTTTTTCCCGGCGTGTGGCTCTGACGTGCGTTCGCGGGTTTGGGGGGTTTTTCACGGCGTCTGTCTCTGACGCTCGTCCGTGGGTTTGGTTTTTTTTCCACGGCACCTGGCTGTGACGCACGTCTACGGGTTTGGGGTGGTTTTCCCCAGTGCCTGGCTCTGAGGCACGTCCGCGGGATTGGGGGGGTTTTTCCTTGCACCTGGCTATGAGTGACATAAACGGGTTTGGGTTTTTTTCCCTGCGCCTGGCTCTGATGTGCATCCGCGAGTTTGGGGATTTTTCGCGGTGCTTGTCTCTGACGCGCGTCCGCGGGTTTGGGGTTTTGTCCATGGTGCCTGGCTGTGACGTGCGTCCGCGGGATTGTTTTTTTCCCCGATGCCTGGCTCTGATGCGCGTCCGCGGGTTTGGAGGGTTTTCCCCGGCACGTGGCTCTGAATCACATCCGCGGGTTTGGGGGGTTTCTCCTGGCGCCTGGGTCTGATGTGTGTCCGCGGGTTTGGGGGATTTTTCACGGCATCTGTCTCTGACGCACGTCCGAGGGTTTGGTCTTTTTTCACGGAGCCTGGCTGTGACGCGCGTCCGTGGGTTTGGGGGTTTTATCCCGATGCATGGCTCTGACACACGTCCGTGGGTTTGGGGTGGTTTATTCCGCACCTGGCTCTGACTCGTGTTCGCGAGTTTGGGGGGTTTTTTCCCGGCGTCCGGCTGTGATGTGCGTCCGCGGGTTTGGGGGTTTTTCATGGCGTCTGTCTCTGACGCGCGTCCGCGGGTTTGGGGATTTTTCCACGGCGCCTGGCTGTGATGCGCGTCCGCAGGTTTGGGGTGGTTTTTCCCGGTGCCTGGCTCTGAGGCACGTCCGTGGGTTTCTGGTATTTTTCACGGCGCCTGTCTCTGACGCACGTCCGCGGGTTTGGGGTTCTTTCCATGGTGCCTGGCTCTGATGTTTGTCCGCGGGTTTGGGTTTTTTCCCGATGCCTGGCTCTGACGCGCGTCCGCGGGTTTGGGGTGGTTTATCCCACGCCTGGCTCTGACACACGTCCACGTATTTGGAGGGTTTTTCCCGGCGTGTGGCTCTGACGTGCGTTCGCGGGTTTGGGGGGTTTTTCACGGCGTCTGTCTCTGACGCTCGTCCGTGGGTTTGGTTTTTTTTCCACGGCACCTGGCTGTGACGCACGTCTACGGGTTTGGGGTGGTTTTCCCCAGTGCCTGGCTCTGAGGCACGTCCGCGGGATTGGGGGGGTTTTTCCTTGCACCTGGCTATGAGTGACATAAACGGGTTTGGGTTTTTTTCCCTGCGCCTGGCTCTGATGTGCATCCGCGAGTTTGGGGATTTTTCGCGGTGCTTGTCTCTGACGCGCGTCCGCGGGTTTGGGGTTTTGTCCATGGTGCCTGGCTGTGACGTGCGTCCGCGGGATTGTTTTTTTCCCCGATGCCTGGCTCTGATGCGCGTCCGCGGGTTTGGAGGGTTTTCCCCGGCACGTGGCTCTGAATCACATCCGCGGGTTTGGGGGGTTTCTCCTGGCGCCTGGGTCTGATGTGTGTCCGCGGGTTTGGGGGATTTTTCACGGCATCTGTCTCTGACGCACGTCCGAGGGTTTGGTCTTTTTTCACGGAGCCTGGCTGTGACGCGCGTCCGTGGGTTTGGGGGTTTTATCCCGATGCATGGCTCTGACACACGTCCGTGGGTTTGGGGTGGTTTATTCCGCACCTGGCTCTGACTCGTGTTCGCGAGTTTGGGGGGTTTTTTCCCGGCGTCCGGCTGTGATGTGCGTCCGCGGGTTTGGGGGTTTTTCATGGCGTCTGTCTCTGACGCGCGTCCGCGGGTTTGGGGATTTTTCCACGGCGCCTGGCTGTGATGCGCGTCCGCAGGTTTGGGGTGGTTTTTCCCGGTGCCTGGCTCTGAGGCACGTCCGTGGGTTTCTGGTATTTTTCACGGCGCCTGTCTCTGACGCACGTCCGCGGGTTTGGGGTTCTTTCCATGGTGCCTGGCTCTGATGTTTGTCCGCGGGTTTGGGTTTTTTCCCGATGCCTGGCTCTGACGCGCGTCCGCGGGTTTGGGGTGGTTTATCCCACGCCTGGCTCTGACACACGTCCACGTATTTGGAGGGTTTTTCCCGGCGTGTGGCTCTGACGTGCGTTCGCGGGTTTGGGGGGTTTTTCACGGCGTCTGTCTCTGACGCTCGTCCGTGGGTTTGGTTTTTTTTCCACGGCACCTGGCTGTGACGCACGTCTACGGGTTTGGGGTGGTTTTCCCCAGTGCCTGGCTCTGAGGCACGTCCGCGGGATTGGGGGGGTTTTTCCTTGCACCTGGCTATGAGTGACATAAACGGGTTTGGGTTTTTTTCCCTGCGCCTGGCTCTGATGTGCATCCGCGGGTTTGGGGATTTTTCGCGGTGCTTGTCTCTGACGTGCGTCCGCGGGTTTGGGGTTTTGTCCATGGTGCCTGGCTCTGACGTGCGTCCGCGGGATTGTTTTTTTCCCCGATGCCTGGCTCTGATGCGCGTCCGCGGGTTTGGAGGGTTTTCCCCGGCACGTGGCTCTGAATCACATCCGCGGGTTTGGGGGGTTTCTCCTGGCGCCTGGGTCTGATGTGTGTCCGCGGGTTTGGGGGATTTTTCACGGCATCTGTCTCTGACGCACGTCCGAGGGTTTGGTCTTTTTTCACGGAGCCTGGCTGTGACGCGCGTCCGTGGGTTTGGGGGTTTTATCCCGATGCATGGCTCTGACACACGTCCGTGGGTTTGGGGTGGTTTATTCCGCACCTGGCTCTGACTCGTGTTCGCGAGTTTGGGGGGTTTTTTCCCGGCGTCCGGCTGTGATGTGCGTCCGCGGGTTTGGGGGTTTTTCATGGCGTCTGTCTCTGACGCGCGTCCGCGGGTTTGGGGATTTTTCCACGGCGCCTGGCTGTGATGCGCGTCCGCAGGTTTGGGGTGGTTTTTCCCGGTGCCTGGCTCTGAGGCACGTCCGTGGGTTTCTGGTATTTTTCACGGCGCCTGTCTCTGACGCACGTCCGCGGGTTTGGGGTTCTTTCCATGGTGCCTGGCTCTGATGTTTGTCCGCGGGTTTGGGTTTTTTCCCGATGCCTGGCTCTGACGCGCGTCCGCGGGTTTGGGGTGGTTTATCCCACGCCTGGCTCTGACACACGTCCACGTATTTGGAGGGTTTTTCCCGGCGTGTGGCTCTGACGTGCGTTCGCGGGTTTGGGGGGTTTTTCACGGCGTCTGTCTCTGACGCTCGTCCGTGGGTTTGGTTTTTTTTCCACGGCACCTGGCTGTGACGCACGTCTACGGGTTTGGGGTGGTTTTCCCCAGTGCCTGGCTCTGAGGCACGTCCGCGGGATTGGGGGGGTTTTTCCTTGCACCTGGCTATGAGTGACATAAACGGGTTTGGGTTTTTTTCCCTGCGCCTGGCTCTGATGTGCATCCGCGGGTTTGGGGATTTTTCGCGGTGCTTGTCTCTGACGTGCGTCCGCGGGTTTGGGGTTTTGTCCATGGTGCCTGGCTCTGACGTGCGTCCGCGGGATTGTTTTTTTCCCCGATGCCTGGCTCTGATGCGCGTCCGCGGGTTTGGAGGGTTTTCCCCGGCACGTGGCTCTGAATCACATCCGCGGGTTTGGGGGGTTTCTCCTGGCGCCTGGGTCTGATGTGTGTCCGCGGGTTTGGGGGATTTTTCACGGCATCTGTCTCTGACGCACGTCCGAGGGTTTGGTCTTTTTTCACGGAGCCTGGCTGTGACGCGCGTCCGTGGGTTTGGGGGTTTTATCCCGATGCATGGCTCTGACACACGTCCGTGGGTTTGGGGTGGTTTATTCCGCACCTGGCTCTGACTCGTGTTCGCGAGTTTGGGGGGTTTTTTCCCGGCGTCCGGCTGTGATGTGCGTCCGCGGGTTTGGGGGTTTTTCATGGCGTCTGTCTCTGACGCGCGTCCGCGGGTTTGGGGATTTTTCCACGGCGCCTGGCTGTGATGCGCGTCCGCAGGTTTGGGGTGGTTTTTCCCGGTGCCTGGCTCTGAGGCACGTCCGTGGGTTTCTGGTATTTTTCACGGCGCCTGTCTCTGACGCACGTCCGCGGGTTTGGGGTTCTTTCCATGGTGCCTGGCTCTGATGTTTGTCCGCGGGTTTGGGTTTTTTCCCGATGCCTGGCTCTGACGCGCGTCCGCGGGTTTGGGGTGGTTTATCCCACGCCTGGCTCTGACACACGTCCACGTATTTGGAGGGTTTTTCCCGGCGTGTGGCTCTGACGTGCGTTCGCGGGTTTGGGGGGTTTTTCACGGCGTCTGTCTCTGACGCTCGTCCGTGGGTTTGGTTTTTTTTCCACGGCACCTGGCTGTGACGCACGTCTACGGGTTTGGGGTGGTTTTCCCCAGTGCCTGGCTCTGAGGCACGTCCGCGGGATTGGGGGGGTTTTTCCTTGCACCTGGCTATGAGTGACATAAACGGGTTTGGGTTTTTTTCCCTGCGCCTGGCTCTGATGTGCATCCGCGGGTTTGGGGATTTTTCGCGGTGCTTGTCTCTGACGTGCGTCCGCGGGTTTGGGGTTTTGTCCATGGTGCCTGGCTCTGACGTGCGTCCGCGGGATTGTTTTTTTCCCCGATGCCTGGCTCTGATGCGCGTCCGCGGGTTTGGAGGGTTTTCCCCGGCACGTGGCTCTGAATCACATCCGCGGGTTTGGGGGGTTTCTCCTGGCGCCTGGGTCTGATGTGTGTCCGCGGGTTTGGGGGATTTTTCACGGCATCTGTCTCTGACGCACGTCCGAGGGTTTGGTCTTTTTTCACGGAGCCTGGCTGTGACGCGCGTCCGTGGGTTTGGGGGTTTTATCCCGATGCATGGCTCTGACACACGTCCGTGGGTTTGGGGTGGTTTATTCCGCACCTGGCTCTGACTCGTGTTCGCGAGTTTGGGGGGTTTTTTCCCGGCGTCCGGCTGTGATGTGCGTCCGCGGGTTTGGGGGTTTTTCATGGCGTCTGTCTCTGACGCGCGTCCGCGGGTTTGGGGATTTTTCCACGGCGCCTGGCTGTGATGCGCGTCCGCAGGTTTGGGGTGGTTTTTCCCGGTGCCTGGCTCTGAGGCACGTCCGTGGGTTTCTGGTATTTTTCACGGCGCCTGTCTCTGACGCACGTCCGCGGGTTTGGGGTTCTTTCCATGGTGCCTGGCTCTGATGTTTGTCCGCGGGTTTGGGTTTTTTCCCGATGCCTGGCTCTGACGCGCGTCCGCGGGTTTGGGGTGGTTTATCCCACGCCTGGCTCTGACACACGTCCACGTATTTGGAGGGTTTTTCCCGGCGTGTGGCTCTGACGTGCGTTCGCGGGTTTGGGGGGTTTTTCACGGCGTCTGTCTCTGACGCTCGTCCGTGGGTTTGGTTTTTTTTCCACGGCACCTGGCTGTGACGCACGTCTACGGGTTTGGGGTGGTTTTCCCCAGTGCCTGGCTCTGAGGCACGTCCGCGGGATTGGGGGGGTTTTTCCTTGCACCTGGCTATGAGTGACATAAACGGGTTTGGGTTTTTTTCCCTGCGCCTGGCTCTGATGTGCATCCGCGGGTTTGGGGATTTTTCGCGGTGCTTGTCTCTGACGTGCGTCCGCGGGTTTGGGGTTTTGTCCATGGTGCCTGGCTCTGACGTGCGTCCGCGGGATTGTTTTTTTCCCCGATGCCTGGCTCTGATGCGCGTCCGCGGGTTTGGAGGGTTTTCCCCGGCACGTGGCTCTGAATCACATCCGCGGGTTTGGGGGGTTTCTCCTGGCGCCTGGGTCTGATGTGTGTCCGCGGGTTTGGGGGATTTTTCACGGCATCTGTCTCTGACGCACGTCCGAGGGTTTGGTCTTTTTTCACGGAGCCTGGCTGTGACGCGCGTCCGTGGGTTTGGGGGTTTTATCCCGATGCATGGCTCTGACACACGTCCGTGGGTTTGGGGTGGTTTATTCCGCACCTGGCTCTGACTCGTGTTCGCGAGTTTGGGGGGTTTTTTCCCGGCGTCCGGCTGTGATGTGCGTCCGCGGGTTTGGGGGTTTTTCATGGCGTCTGTCTCTGACGCGCGTCCGCGGGTTTGGGGATTTTTCCACGGCGCCTGGCTGTGATGCGCGTCCGCAGGTTTGGGGTGGTTTTTCCCGGTGCCTGGCTCTGAGGCACGTCCGTGGGTTTCTGGTATTTTTCACGGCGCCTGTCTCTGACGCACGTCCGCGGGTTTGGGGTTCTTTCCATGGTGCCTGGCTCTGATGTTTGTCCGCGGGTTTGGGTTTTTTCCCGATGCCTGGCTCTGACGCGCGTCCGCGGGTTTGGGGTGGTTTATCCCACGCCTGGCTCTGACACACGTCCACGTATTTGGAGGGTTTTTCCCGGCGTGTGGCTCTGACGTGCGTTCGCGGGTTTGGGGGGTTTTTCACGGCGTCTGTCTCTGACGCTCGTCCGTGGGTTTGGTTTTTTTTCCACGGCACCTGGCTGTGACGCACGTCTACGGGTTTGGGGTGGTTTTCCCCAGTGCCTGGCTCTGAGGCACGTCCGCGGGATTGGGGGGGTTTTTCCTTGCACCTGGCTATGAGTGACATAAACGGGTTTGGGTTTTTTTCCCTGCGCCTGGCTCTGATGTGCATCCGCGGGTTTGGGGATTTTTCGCGGTGCTTGTCTCTGACGTGCGTCCGCGGGTTTGGGGTTTTGTCCATGGTGCCTGGCTCTGACGTGCGTCCGCGGGATTGTTTTTTTCCCCGATGCCTGGCTCTGATGCGCGTCCGCGGGTTTGGAGGGTTTTCCCCGGCACGTGGCTCTGAATCACATCCGCGGGTTTGGGGGGTTTCTCCTGGCGCCTGGGTCTGATGTGTGTCCGCGGGTTTGGGGGATTTTTCACGGCATCTGTCTCTGACGCACGTCCGAGGGTTTGGTCTTTTTTCACGGAGCCTGGCTGTGACGCGCGTCCGTGGGTTTGGGGGTTTTATCCCGATGCATGGCTCTGACACACGTCCGTGGGTTTGGGGTGGTTTATTCCGCACCTGGCTCTGACTCGTGTTCGCGAGTTTGGGGGGTTTTTTCCCGGCGTCCGGCTGTGATGTGCGTCCGCGGGTTTGGGGGTTTTTCATGGCGTCTGTCTCTGACGCGCGTCCGCGGGTTTGGGGATTTTTCCACGGCGCCTGGCTGTGATGCGCGTCCGCAGGTTTGGGGTGGTTTTTCCCGGTGCCTGGCTCTGAGGCACGTCCGTGGGTTTCTGGTATTTTTCACGGCGCCTGTCTCTGACGCACGTCCGCGGGTTTGGGGTTCTTTCCATGGTGCCTGGCTCTGATGTTTGTCCGCGGGTTTGGGTTTTTTCCCGATGCCTGGCTCTGACGCGCGTCCGCGGGTTTGGGGTGGTTTATCCCACGCCTGGCTCTGACACACGTCCACGTATTTGGAGGGTTTTTCCCGGCGTGTGGCTCTGACGTGCGTTCGCGGGTTTGGGGGGTTTTTCACGGCGTCTGTCTCTGACGCTCGTCCGTGGGTTTGGTTTTTTTTCCACGGCACCTGGCTGTGACGCACGTCTACGGGTTTGGGGTGGTTTTCCCCAGTGCCTGGCTCTGAGGCACGTCCGCGGGATTGGGGGGGTTTTTCCTTGCACCTGGCTATGAGTGACATAAACGGGTTTGGGTTTTTTTCCCTGCGCCTGGCTCTGATGTGCATCCGCGGGTTTGGGGATTTTTCGCGGTGCTTGTCTCTGACGTGCGTCCGCGGGTTTGGGGTTTTGTCCATGGTGCCTGGCTCTGACGTGCGTCCGCGGGATTGTTTTTTTCCCCGATGCCTGGCTCTGATGCGCGTCCGCGGGTTTGGAGGGTTTTCCCCGGCACGTGGCTCTGAATCACATCCGCGGGTTTGGGGGGTTTCTCCTGGCGCCTGGGTCTGATGTGTGTCCGCGGGTTTGGGGGATTTTTCACGGCATCTGTCTCTGACGCACGTCCGAGGGTTTGGTCTTTTTTCACGGAGCCTGGCTGTGACGCGCGTCCGTGGGTTTGGGGGTTTTATCCCGATGCATGGCTCTGACACACGTCCGTGGGTTTGGGGTGGTTTATTCCGCACCTGGCTCTGACTCGTGTTCGCGAGTTTGGGGGGTTTTTTCCCGGCGTCCGGCTGTGATGTGCGTCCGCGGGTTTGGGGGTTTTTCATGGCGTCTGTCTCTGACGCGCGTCCGCGGGTTTGGGGATTTTTCCACGGCGCCTGGCTGTGATGCGCGTCCGCAGGTTTGGGGTGGTTTTTCCCGG